>CM036574.1:3972137-6871261 GCA_020745775.1 Theristicus caerulescens
TCACACTATTTGAAGAGGTTGTCATGGCATTCAGCCAGAGTGACCTCTATCTAACAAAGCATCTGGTGGTAATTTCACTAATGAGCAGAGTAAGCATCAACCCTGAACTAGATTTCATGCAGGTAAAAGCTTGGAGAGAGCAATGAGCTCGATGCAGCTTGCCGGCTGTAAAACAGACAGGGGAAGAAGGGCGATTACTCACAACAGAGGCTTCTGCCCCAAGACCTTGTTCCTCAGTTTTGGCAACAAACAAGCTTAGAATTAAACAAATGTTACTATCCATTTTCTGTAAGAACTGAGATTCTTGCAGTGCTTTCCTTCTGTTATTTTACATTATGATTAGATTTAAGTTAAGCAATTAACAGTAGTATTGCTCTTGAAGTAACTACACCAGTGGGCATACACTAGTTAATTCACCAATTCCCTCACACTGGCAATTCGGAGTGCCCATGGGTGCAGACAAATGCAATACCGTGGTACTAGCCATCATGTATATTGACTTAAGTGTGCCCACAGGCACAAAACAAAATGCAATACAATAACTATTTGCTGCTCTAGGTTAAGTGTGCTCATGGGTACAAGCAAACTCAGTGTAATGATCAGCTGTTCGCCTTCCCAAAAGCACTCGAGATGAAAAACAACATCGATGGGCATCTAAATATAACCTCACAATAAAAAACCCACATAACTTTGGGTACTGAAAAACATGGAGTGCTTGGGCCTATTTCTAATCATAGTTAGAGCAGTAAAAAGCAGGAGGATTTAATGAATGATGGCGTATCAGTGTAGTCAGAATCTGGCCTGGTTTTGCCAATAATTAACAAATCCTGTCTCTCACCCTTACTCAGTGGAAGTCTTTTTTTTTTTTTTTTCAACATCACATTTCTCTTGCCTTATTCTGAGTGTAAGGAGGATGATCACAGTTTCCCCTCTCTGGACATGAAGCAAGTGTTCTCTGCAGAAAAGTCTGAGCAAATAGAAACATTAGATTCTCTGTGTTGGTTCTCATTCTAAATACATTTAGCAAGTGTGTGTGTGGGGGAAGCACATTATCACTGTATCCCCAGGACTATGCCCTTAAGTAGTCTGCATCCTTTCATTCAGCCATGCTCTACTCTTACCTAAGCACAGTTTTGTTTCCCACATGCACCAAATAAAGCTGACCCTGAACGCAGTTGCCTGAAGGAGCACGACACCATTCAGTTTATTTATTTCTCTTTATAATTTAAAGCCATTTGAGCCTCTAATTAAACAAATACTATAACATAGAAAAGGAGGTGCTGTTCCCTTGAAGGAACAAGATGAGTATTTCTTTTTTCCTAGCTACAATTGAAAATCCATTCATACACAATAAAAATAGTGGTCTACAATACTTACATTTTTCCCTTTTTCTTTGAAGGGGCTTTCACCACAACTACAGGGACATTTGTAATAATTACTTCTCCCCCCCAATAACTACCATAAATAGAGCTTTTCATACACAAGCAAGTTATCAACATAAAAACTTACTAATACCTAGCAGCCTAGAAGTAACTACTAGAGAAAAGCTTCCCTTAAAATAAGCAGCTTCTGCCCATATAAAGTACCTGGAAAGATCACTTAGTCCATGGTTTTCACAGTAATGCTTCTCCTAATCCCCTTAGTCAAAACAGCATCTAAGACTTCATTATAGTGCCTGAAATATTTCAGGCAATTTTCCCATGATCCTATAAAGCCATGATTTCAATTACCTCATTTTTAATCCACCTGAGATGGTTTAGGCCTGTTTCTTAAAGGGGCAGAGTTTCCGCGTTCCTTTTGGTTCATGTCCTATTTACTTAACTCTTCCAAAACTGATTAGAATGGGTGATGTGCGTTTTAATCTCTCAGCAAACACATTCAAAGGCAGATTTTTTTACATACTTGGCTCTTGTAAGGACCCAGAATGACTCGGTGCCCGTCAGTCTGGGTCCTTTCAGCCCTAGTAGCTGTTTTGAAAAAAACCTTTGGCCGTATTTACCTAGCTGACATGTTACAATAATCACTGCTGCTACTTGTTTTACCACCAGACAGATGCTGAGCGTTAGTGGGACAAGAAACAATCAAAATAGGCAATTAACTTATCTGAGAGTGAGGCTGATTCGATTGCATGTCTTTGAAACAGCTGGGGTCAGCCATCCAGGTGTGGTACTGTCCTGGCTGCTACTCAACAAGCCCAATCCCATCATACAAAAGGATTGGCCTGGGTAGGAGCTCTGTTAGGAACTAAAAATGTTACGTAGTAGTTGGAAACCCAACAATGGTGACAGAAGGCCCTTCTGAGCTCCATAGCTACTGCTGGCAGTGGAGTGCTGACTGCTACCTTTGTTCCTGAGCTGTGAACCAGGGTTCAAAGCAGAACAGTAAGTAGTATCTGACATCTCCACCCTCTTGTCTGATTGGTACCTGTGGGAACTGTCAAATGTTTGCATCTTGTACAGAGAGAATGCAAAATTAACTTCATTCTGTTTTGTTTGGCAGAGTCACATCAAACCATCTGCAAGTCACCTCCCTTGCCTTTCTGGACCATCCACAGCAGAGCCTGGGAAGAATTTCTGCCTGTGATTCTCAGAGGTATCTAGTCAGTTCCCAGAGCTAAGTTCCTGGTGAAGATGTGCCAGGCGTCTTCCAAAGGAATCTGTTGCCTCTTACAGTGTACTGGAGCTGGGATTCAGAGACTTTTTTTGCTAGATTGTGTAGTAACTCCCAGCATGGAAGAGCACGAACTTCCGTCAGCACAGATTGTCATAAACCAAAGGACAAAATCCACAGACTGGGAACTGTGCTAGAGAGCTAGCGTCAAGTCTATAAAGTTGCAAATGTCGGCGTGTGACAGATCCTAAATATTGAATATAAACATGAGTGTTTACACTGGAGGTTGGAAATAGACTCCTTCAAAGGCAAAGCCACAGGTGGCTTGGGTAAGATGTAACAACTATTCCTGTAAGACCTGGAATAGTGTGAAGGACAACTTTGGGAGGATCTGTTCTTTGGTTTTTTTCTTTTCTTTCAAGGAGTGGGAAGACAGTCTGGGGTAGTTTTTTGCTGTTTTTGAACAATGCACACTGAAGCAGGAGCTCAAGTATAAGACAAAGACTGTTTTTTAAAATGGTTAGGTTTTACTGCCTGGTGATATTTTTTCGAAGTACATTTACTGAAGATTTATGTAAAATCTATCTTTTGTCTACTTAAAATATATCAAATGGATGTACAGGGCAAAATTTAATGCATATGGGCTTTCATTATTTTAAATCATTTGCAATATAAATGATTTACTGTGACATCAGACATTTGTTCTTTGGCTGTCCACCATAAATTGAGGCCCACCCAAATTTCCAGTCTTAGCTATATTTCTGCGTTCCCTCCCCCAGTATCTATAATCTCAGTTCTGTGATTCTTCATGTAAATGACTTTCAACAAGGAAAGGAAGAGAACACATAATTTGCCTTAATACAGGTAATTTTGAAAGAGGAGCAAGACCTTTACATGAGAAATAGTTGACAGCCACGGAAAGGGGAGAACTAATGCTTGTAGAACAGAAAGTCATTCTTGATGAGAGTGGTGAGAGCTACTGATCAACCAGATGTGACCAAATGGACTTTTTGTGCAGTTGAAACTGCCAGAGGTGATAGACTTCTATCTTTCTCTTTCTGAATTTTTTCACGTCTTTTTAGTGCCCTTACATTTATAATGCAATTAATCCAACTCTGGCCAGTTAATGTTGTAGGCAACCGTTTGGAAAACTGAGGTATTGGTGTAAGCCAGGTTCCCCAAGGTCATTCTGAAAGTCCATAGTGAAAAACTGGTGACATCTGACACCCAGAATTGTGCTTTCGTGACAGACTTTCTCCTAACAGCTATAAAAATCTTGAAACACTCAGACTTTTTGAAAGACCTTATGGAAAACTGCATTCATTATCATGTTTGCCAGTTGTCTTATGACAGTTAATGGGATACAGACGTTTGGACCCATCAATAGTCTATATTTGAAGCCTTACCAGCTCAGTAGTTACTGAAAATTGTTGCTCTTCAGTGGCCTATACTACAAGAAACTACGTGTACACTACTACTACTGCCTAAACTCAGCCCAGTTTCTCATCCATGGATGTCATCTCAAAACCTGCTAGGTCAACAGACTCTGCTGAGACTGATTTCTACTCATGAAATTGAAAGACAGTTTAAGTCTGAACCAAACATTGTATTTTTGCAAACTTCACCCACCCACACCACATATCTCAGTCTTGACACAACTCCCTTCCTGCTCTGTCAAAGGATTTAACTGTTTTCACAATTTCACGCATGTAGTTTTAAGAATACATCCCAAATTTGACCTGCCTAAAGATTTGTAGCAATTCTGAGCAATATCATAAACTACAGCAACATCCTAAGGGGAATCTTACTTCTGACATTCAGGCTGCCTGTCCAATCCTATAGCTACAAGCGTGTCTGACAATGCCCATCTGTCTCTATTTGCTGTCTGTCCCACAGTGCTAGTCCTAAACCAAACAACAGCACTGCCAACAATCTTAAGCCTGAAATCAGAGCAGGGTTAGATGATGTGGTGGGCCTGCATGTACTTGCCTTCATTCTAGCTTCCAGCGGCTCTACCACGATGAGGTCCAATTGAGAAAAATCTCAGTGTAGTTCTGATTTATGTACAAAAGTGCAGAGGAGAGCAGAAGCTTTTAGTATCTTGGGAAGTAGTTCGGAATTAAGGCCAAAGAAAGGACAGTCATGTCAATTACACCCTAAAAAAAGAAAACTTAAGTGAAAGTCCTGGCTCCTGAACTGTTTCTGGGCTGGCAGATGTTCACAGGTCTCTTGGCAGATGCCATAGAAAGCTAATGGGCCCATTTAGATCCCCTCCCTTACACAATGACATCAGTTTTACAATTTTGAGGGAGGCCTGGTGGGGCTGTGATATTTCAGCATTTTTCCTGAAATGAAATTAGGGAATGCATTTAATATTTTAAGATCTCTGATGATCTCTTATCAGGAATCTCCACTGAACCCAGCACTTCACTCCAGATGTGGCTGAAGGAAGAAAAATCTCATGCGAAGTGCAAGGCTGACACCTGGAGGGGACTGCTGAGATGCAGCTAGGGCAGTCTGGAGGAGTTAAGAGAGGGATTCTGCAACACACAGCTTGGGTTAGGAAAGCTCAGAGGGAGTGGCAAGATCCCAGGTTTTGGAACTGCTCTTTTCTAGTGAAACGGTGCTTTAGATATTCTTTCCTCTCCCCTTTTCCAACAATAAAGACCATTCCAGATTTTTATTTCAGATCTTCCATGTCTATTTTCAGGAGTGGAGAAGAACATAAAAGCAAACTCCGTGTCATCTAGTTATTCACTTCTTCCATGTTCAGCAATATTTGGATCAAAACTTACCTTGCTCAATAAGCTGCTACAAATAATGCAAGGCCATTTTTTCAGTTGGTTAGTCTAATGTATTTGAATTGCTGCATATCAGTCTTCCTGCTGCTTTACCATTTGTGTCACTCTGTGCTGTGAGCTTCTGGAGTACAGACTTGCAGGGCAATTCCTACTGTCAAAGCTGCAGCTGGAAGATTTGGCATTAGGTAGAACTTGTTCTTTTCATGTCTGGCTCTGCCAGCACCCACGGTGAGGCTTTTCTTGAAGCTGATCCTAATCAAGGAATGCAAGGCAGCTTCTGGGACAAAGTCTGCATGCGTTTGGAAGTTTGCTTTCCAGCCTGGCAATCACCCATTCATAGCACTTACTCAAACCTTTTCAGTAATCTCTCTTCTCTGCCAGGAATTGTCTCAGTATTTGTGAATGCTGTTTTTGCTTGATCTAATTTTAGAATATGTTAATAACTGAGTTATTTACTGTGCTGGCATTACCATACACTTAGTAGCTCAGGAACCCAAAGATTATATGTCCATTACATCTCCTTAATTCTCTTTGTCATTGCCAGTGTGGTTCCAATCATCATGAACTTTGCTTAGCAGTGAATAGTTGTTTATGGAAATGAAAAAAAAAAAAAACACAACAAAAAACCCAATAGCCAACAGTTCTTTTCAGAACTCTTCTATGCAATTCTACTAATCCACATGCAGTACACCTCCCCAAGTCTCCATATGTCTTCACTGGTGTACCTCAATTCTGATTGACTGCATATCTTTCCCTTCTAGCCTTCAGACTCCTAAAATATCACCAATATTCAGTTCATCCTGATGAGCATACTAAACTACTCCATACATTCCCCACTCAGACCAGCTTAATAGGTGAGCCATGAAAATACTTGCTCCAGGCTGGGGAATAGAAGAGAGACACGTTGCCAACTTCAGTAGCAGCAGAAGACATTTGCTGTGCTGGAGGTGCTTCTTTTCAGCCCAGAGACCTGGGAAGTCTAATGCCATCTCTGTGGCTACTGTTTCTTCAGCGCTGCTCATTAACTGTGGCATGACTCTAAAGGGGCAGTAACATCTTTCCCCCTCCTCCACCCCAGCAATATTGCCAACGCTGGATTGTCAGTTATGCTCAATTATACTGGATCACTTGTGGTTATTCAGTGATGTAGACAAATACCAATTCAAGATCAAGGGTGAACCCTGGCCACTAACCTTGTTTCACTTGTGACTCATTCCAGACTTAAAACCTGGCTCTTGCTGACATTTTATTAACCCAATTTGTCATCCTCCTAACCCCCATTATCCAACCCAGGCAGATTATTTACTTTGAAAAGATGTGTAGATAGCTTCCATGCGAATCATAAGTAGATCCAGGTGCCATAGCTAGATTCCAGAGGGAGCTATAGTCATGAGATACGTGTGCTGGTAAAATAACTTCTGTCCTAGATACTTCGAAACTCAGAGACATTCTCCCTGTTTAGATATTGTCTGGACTCTCACTCTTGCAAAGCAGCCTAGCACCAATATGGTAAAATGCCTAAGTACATACCTTCAGACCTGTGCATGGTCCTAAAGAGATCAGCAAAGGTAAATTTAAGTATATACTTAAGGACATACTAAAATATACTCTTGCTTTGGAGTCGGAACCAGTGACTACCCCCTCCTAAGCAACTCGCTTTGAATCTTTGTATTTATCCCAAAATACAGCATTCAAGTCAAGAATTAGCTTGCTGCCTTCCAGAGAATTCATCATTTCCAGTTTGCAAGCTTGAGGAGAGAAATCCAGGAAGCATCAATAAATCCACTTTGACAGCAGAGTAGAGAGCTGCAAAAGGAGTAACCTGTCAGGGTAATGTGACTTAATTTCTCAGAGAAAGATCCTTTTTATAGATGAAAAAAAAATGCCAGCAAAGTCAAATACCAGGAAGTGTCACACTTGATTGTCTCTCAGTAGGACAAAAAATAAATAAAAAGAAGGCAAGGTAAATGACATGGTTTTACATTTAGCAAGGGAAGTAATAACATATACTGAGAATAATAACATACACTGAGAATCTATGCACAGCAACCTGAGTATGACAAAGGTATGTGTTCCCACATAAACATTCATTTAATCTACACATTTTTACTTGGACAAAATGAAGGTTACGCGCCAGAGAGTTTAAAGATTTGGTGAGATTCACAGATTGGACATGAGGGGGCAGTCTTACCTGCAGTTTATTGATGGCAAAACTCTGCTGTGTAATACTGAGGCAGGGTCATTACAGGCAGTTTAGTTTGGCCTCCCAAGTTGCAGTGTCAAGATCTGGAGCTTTGCCCCTTTCTAAACAAGAGACCCATCCAGGCTTTTCAGATTTCCTTATTCAAAGGGCGAGCACTGTCCCTTTAAATAAGCACAGAGCTCTCAGTCCAAATGGGGAATGAAGCCCAGGCTACCAACAGTTATGAAACCTTTCTTTTAGAGCTTGCAAGCTTAGGGGCCGCTGCTACACTCCGAGGTTAATAATCAGTTTTAATATTCACTTAGGGGGCTGTAAAAAAAGAATGAAAATTTCGTAATTTGAAAATGGACTTGATTGGCAGCTTTATTATCTCTGTAAGGTGCGTGGCATTCCACACAATCAAGTCGTTTTTTTAAATAATCTCACTGCTTAAGTCGTACACGCTGCTAATTGCATTTTAATAAGTCTCTTTAAAATCTTTCCATATTTTTTAATATCCTAATATTAGATAAGTGATTGCTGGGGACACTGGAGGGCACTGAAGTTTATAGAAAGAGGAACACCATAATGAAGCTTTATTGGGATGGCATCACCAAACAATTGCTGTGATAGCAACACTCCCAAGCTTGGAAAAGTGCCAGACATTCCCCCCCTGGAACTGACTCAGACACTAGCCTCTCTGGCTCAGGACTGATGCAGAAAATGGATGCTTTCTCGCTCATAAAATGGCCTCTTTCCGGCTTGGAAATGACTGAGGAACTGTCCACTTTTGATTTGGAAAGGACTTGGGAACTGGTCTTTCTCCATTGAACTATGACTTTGAAATGCACCTATTTTTTGCTTGATTCTGGCTTGAAACTATAACTGTTTTTTTTTTTAAATTTGGCCAGGACTAGACAGAAAGAAGAGAAAGATTTTTTTTTTACCAGCTCTATACAAAAGCAGAGGTTGTGAAAGGCTTCAATGGGAATTCAAAAACCAAGGCTGCAAGTATAATAGATGAACTTTCCATCTCAAAAGATCAAACCCAGTTAAGATGAGAGGGTATTTGGAAAAAACGTACTATGATGTGGGGTTATTGGGTGGCTATATCTCACACAGGGGATGTGGAGCATTATCCAAGCAATATCCAAGCAATCCAGACTTAATCACTTAATCAAAAACCAAGCAAAACCCCACCAAAAACTGAAACGACAGCGGGACTGAACTGACAAACCCCAGATTCAAGCACCCCAAACTACAGAGAATTTCAAATTCAGATTCAAGCTGGATCCTACATGTGCATCCACAGGGTCAGCTGTTACAGCAGTTACAAGCCAGTGGTCCAAGAAGGTGCCCCACAACATTTCATGTGCAGAGTCCAACATTTTCTGTTGGAAGTCTGCCTTTATATTCAGTGCTGTGCTCCCTATATATTTCAGCTGTGTTTCTCCAAATTATGACTGTTGGGCAAGTAATGTCACTTTCAGTGTAATTTAACAGCATCATCCTTGAGGAGGGGGGAAGGAAAAATATAATCCCAAATTAGTGTCTAACTGGCTTCTAGGGAACTTGACTGGGATAAAGGGACTTTTTTTTGCCAAAACAGAATGGCAATGCCAAATTTTACATTATATTGCATTTTGTCCTTTGCAATTCGTGTATAGGGACCTGAGATCAGAAAGTTATTTTGAGAACAATAGTGACTTTAAGGTATTGCCTGCTCTTATATGTTCTTTTCCATAAGTCTCATCTTCTGAAATCATACTATAATAAATCACAATGTCAGCTTTGGTTTAAAAAAATCGAGCTTCTAGCAGTTCACTATTAGTAAAGACAACCAGAAAAAATGTTATATCTTCTTAAAGATTCAAAACCTAGGAAACAAATACAGAGAATCCATAACTGATTTCTTTTTTTCCTTTCAAGTCTCATAATATTTAAGTAAAGTTGTTTTTTTGGAACCCAGCTATGAGTTTTAATACTTGAAATGGTCAATACTGATATAAACATCTTGCATTAGTTTGTTTGAAAGTGAGCCATTTTTTGACTAACTGAAGATCTGTTTGTCTATCCATGTGTTTCTTCTGTACATCATCAGAGAATCCTTGGACTCGGTCCATTGTTTCTTTAAGTCTGATCTTATTCCCACTGAAATCCAAAGGAGTTCTGCCACTGACTCCCAGTTAAAAATGGATCGAGCCCAATTTTAAAATATAGTATGAATAAGAACAGTTTGCCTTTTAATACTAAATTTCTTATTACTAGTTGTGTATCTTTCTGGTTTTAAGGTGTATGAGATGCCACTGTAAAGAAACCAATGTCTCTGACATTAGCCATGAGATAGAAAAGAGTTGTCAGTTTACAAAATTTCCTGTCTTCCTCTGTTCTTCTCCTTCCCCCCTTCCCCCCCTTCTGAAAATAAGAGCAGAAGGTCTTGTTTCGCACTGACAGGCTGGGAGGCACATGTTCAGCGAACTTCTGCACAGGAAGTAAATGTCCAGGTCATATTTATCCCTTTTCATGTGGTTCTTTTAATCCCCCAGATTGGGTTTCAGAAGAGTTTTACAGTTTCAGTTTTACAAAGCAAACCTTCCTTTAATGTTGGCATTTTAAAGAAAAAGCTTCAGTCAAAACATGTGTGTTTTACATCAGCCAGATGTGACGTTTGGGGGAGCAGGCCACAATGTGGCAGCCAGCTCTGCTGCAAGAGCTGGCTGGGTTGGTGTCGGACATTGAATGGGAGCTACTGGTCCCAGGTTGGGGATCAGCCTCCTGGCTCTCTCACCCAGTACAAAAAATTATAAAAACAATAATAATAATAAAAAAAAGTCCCTGAGCAAATTAAAGATCAGAGCATGGCCAGCATTGCTACGACTTGCATCCCAGTAGCCCAAAAGGCCACATTAGAGAGCACAGCCCTGCTGTGTACAGACCTGCACACCCAAAAATATGTTCTTGCCTAAAAACGGTTAAGTTAAAGTGAAATAAAAGGTGTTAAAGGCAGCAGAGGCACACCAACATGTCCAGCACTGCACCAGCAGTCAGTGTCTACTCCAAAAATAAAACCTGCCTCTGCATAACTTCCATTGAACATCACTGTCCCTGTAACCTGCTGTTTCCAGGACCTCATTTTTGTCATTTTAATTGAAAAATAAACAAACAATGAAACACACTCGGAAACCTGTTACCTTTCCACAGGGCTTACCAGATGGCCACGCCAGGTGGGGCAGGTCCTGTTTTCAGCTGTCCTCTCTAAATTGGGGCCAGCTGTGACAGGGTGGGGGCTTTTCTTCTACCTTCAAAAGCCCTTCCTGGCAGTGTTACCTCAGTATGGCTGGAGTTTACACTGGAGAGATGGTTTTCAGGAGCTAGTACTTGGTCAGGGCCACCTCAGGGCCTGTGTCTCTGTGAGGCTGAGGTACCTGTTTGGGGGGGGGGGGCGGCCCTAGGCAGCCCCTTTTTCCCTCCATTTTTGCCAGTCCAGCAGGCAGCTGCCGATGCCACAGCACAAGCAAGCGTCGGTCTCCTGCCGTGGGTGCCTTACTTCGTTGTCCGTGCAGCAGTACCTGGCCTTGTCATCTACATGGCACCATGTTGGTACCTCAGTAAGTAGGGAATGGGGCACCCTCTCCCCACCTGGCCGCCATTTTGTGACTGTCAGAGCCCCCTGAGTGGCTCCTCAGGGATTGTTGCTGCTCTGGGCTGGGGCAGTTAAGGAAGAGCTGAGGCAGAACTGAGAAATTCTAGGCCTGAAAATTCATCTTATCAGTTTGTATGGCCTCCAGACCCCTCAGACAATGGGTGTCTTGCTCCCCACCGTGCCACCTCCTCACAGGTCTTCACCCTTCCTTGGGCGGAAAGCCCCTGAGGGAGTACCTTCTGGAGACAGCCTGTGGAAAGCTCACCACAGCGTCGCTTTGGGACAGCCTGAGGAGAGACTTCTTCCAGAAACACCACTGCTGGTGTCATACCACACCTGGTGACATCTGGGACAGACTTGGGAGGTTCGGCTGTTGCCAAGGACCTGCCTGTGTGGCATAGGCAGCCATTGGAGTGTCCTGAGGGAAGCAGCTCTGTGCCTCTGCACCAGCAACGGGTGAGTATTTGCTCTGTTTCCAAAAAATGCATCCCCATTTAAGCACCTTTTCTTGATCAGTAAGCTGCAGGGCCGGCTTTTGAATCCTCTGAAATAACAGCTGTGGTCTCTTGAGTTGACACCATTAATTTTTTCCTTTAAGTTTTGTGTCAATCCAAGGTCACTGGCCTCCAGGCCTTGGCTCTCCATTGATCTCCTTGAGTGATATAAATAGGTTTTCAACACAGTTGCCTGCTTTCCTGACTGTAGCTAGGTATAGATTTTGTCTTAACTGTGGCTAAATGGTATGGTCAGATGGCTTGCAGTAAATTTGGCAGGGGGTTAATTTAATGTCCTGGAGTCTGTGTGACTGGATGGAGTTGGGCTGGAGTATGTTGTTTCTCTGGAGTGAATCTGAAGTAGGTATATATTATAAGCTATCCTGTACAATATATCTCTCTATAATATGCTTGAGAAGAGCCTATAAGACTGGCTTATTCCTTCATGAGGAGCTGGGTTGAGCAGGATGGTGTTTGGGCATTGGGACTACCTGGATGGAGCACTGGGCTGGAACAACTGGCTGCCTCTTTTCCTGGGAGAAGGTGAAATGCCATAAAGATGAGGAAACCTGGGTAAACTATGTTCTTTGACTGGATTAGTATAAGCCTTTTGGACTGACTATACCAAGGCTGAAGTGTCTTTTAGAAGGTTTAGCAGGTACTTTATTTGGTGGAAACAGATTTTGCTTTCAGAGTTGGCTGGATTTGTGTAAGAATGCTACAATTTTTTACTCATGTGCCCACATTTCTCTCTGGCTGGTAAATATCTTGACAGATAACACAAAGAAATAAATATAAACATATGTAGTTGTGTGCTTTCTTTTGAAGTGTGTGAATATGGAGAACTTTATTATTATTTATCCTTGGTTGTTTGTCTTATCCCCACTCCAGGTTTTTCCATCTTGTTAATTGACATTGTTGCTATCAGGTTCTGCCTAGCATTTTTTAAGGCCCTCTGACTGAAGTTAAACTTGAGCTGATACAAGTGGTAGGGCTTTGTGAAGCTATTTTTTTTGGAAGTACCAATTACCATCAGTTTCCTCTGATATCACTTGTGTGCGTAGCTCTTTACCATCTCTGTAAATTGGTCCTGAAAATAAGGAACAGCAGGCTAAACTTTTTCCTGACGTCATCCCGTTAAAGCTAGAGCATTCACTATGGATAACTGGATTAATATCTGACCAAATTCTTGGCTGAAAACTACTCTATCAGGTGAAATAAAACAAAAAATATTATGATAGGAAATAGCCTAATGCACAACAAACATTGACTCCCTTTTCAGACCACTTGCTCCTTATGCAGCAGGAAGACAGCCACAGCATGACTGCCCAATGTAGGAAGAGGGGAAGGTGGCTTTCCCTCAAGCCTTCAGATCACAAAATTCATATGACTAGGAGGAAAGTCTAACGGATGTGGCAGAAATTTAGGAAATAAAGGATTAGTCCTGACTTTACCACATATTCTATATATGACTGGGTCCATTTCATTCAATTTGCCATTTGCCTTGCTTTCCTGTGCAACAATCCTACAATGCAGAGAGGTAATAGAAAAAAAATCCATCAGTAGCTGTGAGGCACTTGGCTGCTGTGGTCAGATAAGTACCACAGTGAAGGAAACTCCTCTAAGTATCTATTAAGGACAGCACTTCACAGGGCTATTGCCCCTTCTATCCAAGGTGCATGAAGCATTCCATCAATGCTACTCGTACTCCTTCAATACCCCTGAGAAGCAACGCATTATAAATCCCATTTTACAGATGGGCGAACTGACTTTTCCCCAAGTCCCGGAGTGGTTCAGTGACAGAGCTGGGAATTGAACCATTAGACATTTTCCTCTTCATGACAGCTCTGTACAATCCCAGGACTCATTTATTTTCCCTATTAAAAAAGAAGTAAACAAGTATTTTCTTTCTGAGACCCGCTGAGGATGGGGGATTGGGGAAAAAATGGAAGTAAAATTAAAAATAAAATGACATAAGTCCCCACTGGCCCCGAGTTGTCCAGTCTCCTTTACATTCACACTTCTCTTTGTTATGTTTCCTTGAAGTTGAACCTCCCTAGAGAAGGGAACCTCAGAGTTTCTGGTGCTGGGGAAGAAATGCTTCAAGAAAAAGAAAAATAATTGCAGCTGCAATGTTAAAAATAAGAAGCTAATCAAAGGCAGCCCATGTGGGCGCCACTTTCATCTCTCATCTTCAAAGAGGTGCAAACAAACATTGTCGGCGTGCCAAGCAGCAGCCTCAGCGGCTGATGATCCCATTACTCCTCCAGCGTCCACCCTCCCCTTCCATGCTGCTGAGCCTGTAGGCATGGGACTTCAGGATCACTGCCAAGGTGGGAACCTCTAGTCACCAGAGGGGAAGCCACATATGGAATTCCTCTGTGGATCCAAATTATTTCATAACAAACATATTTGTGCCCTATAGATCATTCCTTGTACTATTGCCTTTAGAGCCTTTCTAGTAACAATAATAGCATCTCTCATTCCCTAAGATGCCGAGAAGCCTCTAGATCAGAGGTTTTGTTCTGGTGTTTTGAGGGGGTTTTGTTTTCCAAAGATTTGGTTATTTTTAAAAATAATATCCAGGCTTTGATGAAATCCAGATGTACGTAGTGCAGTAGAAGAGTGTGGGTTAGTAGTTGAAGTGGTGGCACTTGGGGAATTTGCAGTACTGGTTTTTCTCCCAACACTCTTGAGAACTTGCCTTGATGTCAATACAGCTAATGTATTTGTGCCTCAGTTTACCTGAGTTTACTTGCCTTGACATAAACCTGGCTGTTCCTGCACGCCCTAATGCAGTCCATGTAATAATAAGATAACTATCCCTGAACAAGCCAGTTGAAGTACTAAAATCAACATAAAGTGTGATGCTCTGCCTGGGCTAATACAACTTATTTCATGGCAGAGTAATCTTAAGTGTGGTAATATTGCTACATTGCTCCTACTTCCAGAATGAGAGCATTCAAAGAAAACTTGGGTCTCTGTATATGTCTTGTAAGGTGCAACATAGGGTAATCTATCTCAGATTAAGAGGCCAAAGGATAAATAAGGTAAGGGGACTGAGCTCTTCCCCAATACTGAGATTTTCAGTGGATGAGTGAGAGTGAAAAAGAGATAATCTGTTTATGTTGCCCTGCCTTGTTCAGAGCATGAGTGAAACATTACTCATGGATACTGACCTCCTACAGAGAGAATCCTATGGGATGAGGATGTAAGAGACCCATTCAACTCCTGGGCTCTGCCACTGCTCTTGTGGGAACTCTTAGGCTGCTTCAGCAGCTGCAAAATCCTGATGTTTTAGATAAATGACTTTGAAAGCCATAGACTAAAAGAACTAGGTATTATTTCTCAGAACTAAACTGCATCTTCATGCTGCCAGAATCTTGGCAAAGAAGATGCCTTTACCACCTTGTACCTGTCTGGGGCTTTCCTGCTCTGTTAACCTCATGAGCAACATTACAGTAGCTGCAAGAACAGTTCGCTGGTGCGGTCATCTACCCACATCAGCTCTGTGGGGCCTGCCCTGTGTTCGCAAGGAAAGACTGGGAGATGGAGGGGAGGGAGTAGAATTGGATCCAGTTCATCATAATGAAGAAAGCCTGTCCCAGCCAGGGAAGGATTCAATTAGGAGGCCGGAGGAATATGGATGATACAGGGAGGGCACCAGGACATCTGGGGCTGCCACTGCTAGCAAGAATAAAGGTGCTTTGCATAAGAACAGGATGCAATCATACGGGAAGAGAAATCTGCTCCCAAGTAGCACTGATTCCCCCTCCCCTCTACAGTGCACAACAAGGTACAGATTAGACCATTACACCCAGGGGAAGCCACAGAGTCGCACTCTCTTTTTCATGGACAGTAGCAGGAAATCGGTGGATTGGAACCAAATGAGAAGCCTGACTCAAAACAGATGTGACCCCAGGGAGATCAGAAATGCAGAGATGTTTTTGCTTTGACATATCCGCCAGTGTTGAGGGTGGGGGAAGGCAGAGGGTGGCAGCAGCCGATTAGATGCTGCTGGATTATATCATGCTGGTAACAGGCCGGCTGGGTTTCAACACAAAAAACTATAGGAGACCATTACTGCTACATAGTCAAAACCATGAATGTATCCCAAATTTTAGCTGGCTCATCACCTGCTTCAGCAGCAAGACTTTGATCTGGGACCTTCACAGCCCCACTCCTTGAGTTAACCACATCTGTAGGCTACAGCCTCTCTTGTGATCAAGCACTGCTGACCAAAGGTACCCTCTATTTCCATTCAGCCTACTTCATAAAATAAGTTGAGTCTCTCTGGATGGGGAAACAGAGGGGAAAATTAAAGCATAGAAGTATGGTGACATGTGCTGTGAAGTCCATTTTAAGTACCGACACCAAAAACACCACTCTGTGTGATTGGATTTTAGCTTAGCTCTTCTGTGTCTAATTCTGTAACCCCTTGCTTAATGGTAACTTATTTTCAAACCTCAGGAGACAGTGATGAGAGTAGAATTGAACTGGGTGGACGTTTTGTTTAAAGACCCAGCTGTGGAGTCCTATGATTAGGTGAGATTTTTTTTTTTACTTGCGTGAGTCAAAGGCAAGTTCTGACATCAGTATTCTCCAAAAGAAGTCTGAAATTCTATCACTGTAAAGGCTCTGAAGTCAAGTCAGTACAAAGTAATCCAATGTATTCATTCATTTTCAGATCTCATGATTATAAAAGCCTGATGCGTGAGTGTTTTGCTTATTTGATTCTGGTAATAATGAAATGACGGGAAATCAGTTTCTACCCTGGCACTCTTACTCTGTCTCTTCCTTCATCCTCTCTGTCTGAACAAGGACCCCAAAATTAACTTCAGTTAGCATTAAATTCTTTCAGAGGCCTTGAAGACAGTGATCAGTGTGTCCTTTATTTTGTGCCAGGCCACAGGACATTTGTAACAGAAAGGCAAAATCCCTATTCTTCCCTGCTGCTGCCTTGGATGGAAGAGTTAGTTGGTGAATTACCCTGGGTGAGGAAGAGCCTGCAGGAGATCAGTGTGTTTCACAAGGAACCACTAAGTTGTGGAAGTCTTCTCTTGGTCCAATACCAGCACAGACTGTTGCTCCTTAGGGAACTGCCTACCCTTATGCAAATACTATTGTCAGATTTCATCTGTTAATTATTAATATTTCTGTGGGTGAAGGTGTTGCTCTTCTACTGTTCTTAGGGAGCCTGTACCTAGTCAGTGTCTGCTGAAATCCATCGATGTTTTTCTGCTGACTTTTGTAGACTTTGGGACAGGAGGTTTCTGCTTAGCCTAGCAAATAATTCTGTCCTGTTATATCTGCCCCTCCAGCTGGAGGGGCTTGCAAATCAAGAAGGGCTTATCAGTAAGAGCAGAAAAAAGACAAATCCTTTCTTGCTTTGTGCCATCTAAACGTCAGGCATCTGAAGGACAAATGCTCCACTGTTTTGACTGGGCAGAGTTTTGCACTCTCTTAGCATGGGTGTAAATGTGAAGTTTAGGGGGAGGAATTGGGCAGACTGGAATTGGGTGATCTGGGAAGAAGCCTGTGTCCATCTGCAGAATGTTTCTGGCATCAGAATGCACCTAGGCGTCATCCAGGAGGAGTCTGAGATGCAGTGAATATGGACCTAATGATACAACAGGAGCATGTTGCTGGAGATCCTGTCAGCACTCCCATGCTTTACAACTCTATCTGACCCCTCCCGGGGATGGAGGGTGAGTTTCTGGTTTACATTAGCCCAGATGAGATGCAGCGTTGACAGGACTCAGCAAGGTTTGCAGTGGAGTTTTGTTAGCTGGCCACCCCAAGCAGTAACAGAGCCACACATGGGAGAGTGTTGCCAACTGGGTACCTTATAAAGCAGGCTGAGGGTGCAGCTTCTCAAATGATGGAGCAGAACCTCCTCCTCCCCCTTTCCCAGACGCTTCAATGATCATAGCCCACAAAACCAAAATAGCTGTCAAAGATCAAGCTGGATTTCATTTTGCTGGTGGTGGTGTCTGCATGGTGTTTCATTCCCCAGTGTGAAGGGCAGAAAGTCCTCAGTTTGTTGACTCAGTCCCAAAAGGAATGAGTTTATAGGCATAAGAGTTGCAGAAATAACTATTTGCAACAGAGAATACTGTCCCGGTGCATCAGTGAGACAGTAGGAAGCGCTGCAGACTTGTACAGACTGTTTCCTTGCTGGAAGGTGCAGTGGGACAGGAGAGGGTGGTCTCTGAAAATGTGTATTTCACATTCTTTGCTCACCCTGCAGAATCCTTGAGAAGGATTACCCCTGAAGGTAAGCAAGTTTCTCTGGGCTGGATCTATTTGACTCCTTGTTAAGTCACAGATGAAAATGGAAATAGGGGATGTTTCTGAAATTAGTCTTTCAGGCCTGAGGAGGATCAGGGTCTGAAGTTGAGAGAAGACTAAAATAACGTGCAAAGCGGTGCACTAAAGAGAGAAAACATTTTACTTTCCTGAAGAAAATGAAAATTGGCTCCTCAGTGAGGCACTTTCCAACCAGTTTGCATAACCCTTGCTTGGAAACTAAACAAAATTGACCAACTTGTGATTTATGACACTTCCTTTGGCATGTGCTCTGGTCTGTTTGCACCATTGCTATGGCAGCAAAGGAACTATTTATTCGTCCAGCTACCTCGCCACATCCTGGCCTTCCATTGGAGACAAAGGCGGACCTGATTCAAAATGGCAAGGAAAGCTACTTAGCACTCAGGAAATTGGAGGTCAAATGTCATCTTTTCCTATTCTTCTGCTTCTTGCACGTTATCATTTCAGACTGAGACAGAAAAGCCATGCAGAATCACTCTTTACATCTAGAAAG
Source organism: Theristicus caerulescens (assembly GCA_020745775.1). Classification (NCBI taxonomy): domain Eukaryota; kingdom Metazoa; phylum Chordata; class Aves; order Pelecaniformes; family Threskiornithidae; genus Theristicus; species Theristicus caerulescens. The sequence continues at coordinate 3,990,691 of CM036574.1, forward strand.
CTGTGCTTATCTGAGAGCTTTAACGGCTTCATAAAGCACAGCCTCACACCGTTGTTTATCCATAGATAGTGTACAAAAGTATAACGTCATGGACTTTCTCTGAAGAATTTACAGTCGAAGAAACAAATTTTAGGATCTATTAATATGAGGTGTCAGTCATCACAGTTACATTAAGAGTAAAAGTCCACGTGCTAGAGTATGGGTTTCTTATTACACTGGCATGGTAGCCTACTGTGCCTGTTTGACAAGGACCATGGCAATGCTTAACTGGACCCTCCGTGCTCAACCTAGTTTTGAGATATTCCTAACAGCTTTCCTGATGGTCCATGTCTCTTTCACAGTAGTAAGAGAAGCTTAAGGTTTTCCACTATTTTTTCATGCCACTATCCCACCCTCATAGTTGTGCCCCCAGAACATTTGTGGGACTACCAGGTAGGCCAATTTGGTTATCTAAGCTAAAGTATACTCAATTTGGGGAAAAGGGTTATTTTTTATGAGTCTATTGATGCAGTTTACAGTGTGGTCTCATAAGCAGTGTTTTGGCAAAATTGAGGTAGCAGTAGAAGGCATTTGATGAGCTATGTGAACATTGTGTCGTGGCCACAATCTGTTCAGTAAAACTGCCGCCTTGATGTCAGCAAGCTGTAGACAGTGAGGAGTGTATCTAAAGTAATACAGTCAGAATAAGTTAGTGAGCAGAATGAGCACCTGGACAGTGAGATGGGAATCCTGTAAAAGAATCAGAAGGGCCAAGACCAGATTTTCAAGAACAGGCAAGTAAATTAATGTATCCTGCATATCGGTTGTATTTATGTGTGTGATTATCTAATTAGTGTATAAATGCATCTTCTTGATGTGTTCCAGCCAGTGGGTAAGGGTTAGAGATTCTGTGTCTCGTGTTGTGTTGCAATGGGTTGATTATGAAATAATTATCTCGAGAGATATATAGTGAGGTCCTGCTGTTCTTAGAGGCTAGATAGATGCCTCCTAAGAGTTTTCACTGAGAATTCAAGCCCTCTTTTTGTCAAATGTAAGCTATGCATTTAGTATAAAGCAATATGTGCATGTTTAGTGAAGGGTCAGTGTATAGGGTACAACTGCTTTGAGATGAGATCCCAGCAGGTCTGGCAAAACCCCAAAAGTTTCCCCTTCCAAGCCTGTGTTGTCTTGTTCTGCTGCTACACTTATAAATGCAGTAAGCTTCAATAGCAATGTTGGTAGTGTTTACCTCAGGACTAACATATTCCTGGCTAGGTAACATCTATGTATATTTGTTCAGGATATATACCTTGATCTTCTGTAGACCCCTTCCAACCTTCCCCTTTCTCTCTTTCCCCCTCTCCCTGAAACAAGTACAGACACACAGTGCCCTTAACAGGACGGTGAGTCGTGCTTTCTGGATCCATAATCCTATCCTGCTCATTGTTTGCTTGGAGCTGCATAGATCTTCTATTTAATCTTGTCACATAAAGCTGTGGTGAAAGTTTCTGGGTTTCTCTGGCCCATGTGGTCTGAGCATGATGGATTTTCTGTTTATGCACAGCCAGCCACTGTTAAATGAGCAGCACAAACTCAAGAGAGTGAAAAAGGGTATAAGAAGTCGGAACTGATTTTAAGGGAGTAGATGGAGCGAGCTGCAAAGCCAGGGAGTGTTCATTCTCCAAAACAAGGGGTCTCTTCCTTTCCTCTAATGTGGGATTGAAGAAAGGGCTGTGACATGCTAAATGCTAAGACTGAAATTCAAGACCAGCTCTTGAATACCTGTATGCAAGCACACAATGGCTAATAAATGATAAAAGTGGGGTTTGCATGTGTCCAGGAGCTTCAAGTTTATTTGAGGTTTCATCTGTTTTTAAAAACATCATTCCTCTGAAATAATAGCTTTTATTCAATGTCTCTCATTTCATCCTTTGGGGTCAAACCCTTGCTTGGCTGTCCTGAATTTACTTATGTCATCAGGCCTTTTATTATGGTTCTTGACTATTGGCATAAAGCCTTCAGGATCAAAATAAAGCAAGCCTTCCTTACCAGCTGTGGTTGAAGTTCTCACATGAACCAGAAAATGCTGTTCAAACAGTGATGATGAGATACCTGGGTTTTCCCTTCCATAATGCATTAACACCATGAACAGATTACTAGGAGCAACAATTTCAGAGCAAATGGCTCTGTGGTTCCCAGCAGTTATTGCAGGCATGGATTTTAGAGTGGAATGGGTTAACTCAGGGATTCTCAACTGTTTTTGACAGGCAGCCAGTGTGCTGGGATAATGGTGTCAAAAAGCAAGCAGAGTTGGGATGCTCCTTGAAATAGGCAGACCAGGCATCCTTGGGGAAGAGTTGATGATGGGGTCAGATAATTCACTCTTCGTGTTAATTCTTCTCTTTGGAGCCAAGGAACAAGTCTGTTAAAATGTTTGCCCAATACTTCGGGGCCAGCAGTTATAATTACACTTATTCTAATACATATCCATACACTTGGTGACTCACTGATGCAAATCTGTTTGACTACTTCCAGAGGGGTTTGCAGCAGAGGGTGGCAGAGGAGGAGACAATCTAATCTCTGGGTTTGAGCCCAGGGGTGAGATTTCTCCTCCTTTACATATCCTTGCAACTGTGACGGACTTCAGTAGCGAGCCTGGATTTTGCTTTTGGTTTAGCTGCGGCTCTTCAGTGAGACCTGACCGAAGTTCTTCACTGAGACAATGTAATTGGGACATAAGTGAATTCCAGTCAGTTCGGGAAACACATCCTTTCAGTTCCTGAAAACATGCTATTATTAATTAACGAGCGCAAATACTAAGGGGGCCGCACGCCTTTCGTTCGTTGGTCTCAGACTTGTGTCTCTCCATTCGTCTCTTCTTGCTAAATTTTTCAGTGTTTTTAACATCAGACTGATGTTACGTATAATTACCAACTTTGCACCAAAATTATATTTGACATGGCTTGTGTGGGAAATTAGAGCATTTCAGAGACTACAAATTCACCTGGGAAGATGAGCCAGGCAAGACAAGGCAGCGCAGAGTGGAAGTAATTTGAATATTACATGTGCCCTCCTGAAAATGCCAAAATCATTTAAATTGCTAGAAAGGATATTTTCCCTAATTAGCTGTGTGTGCTGGAGGGTTCATAATAATGCACTGGATGTGGAAGAATGGACTGGCAGAATAGAGGCTGTCTGTGCACCGCAGGGGGCAGTGAAGAACTGGCGATAGGAAGAGTCCCCCCCTTTCCTCTCTGAAAGCATAAAGATATTTATCATCCCTGCAGCTGTTTACAATGATACCTCTCTTTTTAAATGTATAGAGAATGTGCCCAGTTACCTGGTCATCTGTGGTGTTAGCTGTTGAGGGAAACCAAGAGTATGCTAGCTGTGAGGCTGTGCTCCAAGCCCAGATCCTTCACTATTTGCTGTTTCAGGAGGATCTAACTGCCTCAGCTCTGCTCCACCCTCAGGCATCACTGTGCTGCTCTCTGACACTTCTTCAGCTTCACAAGGTCCCACAAATACAGTCTCCATTCCCCTCACTTTGCTCTTTACTCCCTGGGGCCCTGCTGGTATGTTCTCACTTCCTTCCACAATTACAGTGATAGCCCCAGTTAGGCCAAGCCAAGTCTGTCTTTTTTTCTCTCTAAATTACCCTGATGACTGTAGACATTCTGGGGAGATGTATGCAGGGAGAGCAAGAGGCGGACACACTCTCATGGATCTTCTCTCTTCCTGACATCGATTGTTTAAGCACTAAACCATTCGCTGACTCTTGTGACTCTAAATGATGTGGGGCTTTTTCGAGGTTTTCCTCCCCACAGCTATAGAAACCGCACTGGAGCGCGAGTCTCTCTAATGTGAGGGCTTCCACCTGTGACTGTGGAGTGAGGCTGCTGCTGGTTCCATCTCCTTTTCTGCCATCACCGTTCCTGTGGTTTCTGCTTAGTTACATATTCATTTTTATAATGCAATTATCATCTTGTGGGATAAAGGAGGGGAAGACACCCTAATTAGCTGCTTAAAGCACTTTAAAACTGCATGTGTCCATGTCTTTAAAGGAGACAGGACTGCAGAATGGATGCTGTTGCACTGTGCTGCATGTTTCCAGTGTTAAGTATTGCAGGTAACAGGATTGTACCTGCATTGTCTGATCCACTGCCATGGCAGTGATTTCCAATTTAACTGTCAAAAGGTCTGGATCCCTATTTTTTCCTTGCACCACAAGGTATCATTTGCACCCTAGCAAAGTGAATGTAAATCATTACTCTGTTGTGCAAGCAGGGAGTTTTGGCTTGGGAGCTTTTCAGAACTGCTTTATATGGAATGAACAATAACACGAATTTCAAGACAGGGTAGAAATGGGCTTTAAACTCTCCCACACCCATTTGCCTGTCAGGGATCCTGAAGTGCTGTAGTCCAGGTTCAGAGATACAGAGGCATTTTATTCCCAATGAAATTGGAATTAGGCGCCTACATTCCCCTGGGGATCTGGCTCTTAACTGCATGGAAAGGCTGCTTTGTAACAGCAGGGAGGAACGTAAATAGTGGCCAAGGATGCCAAAGCTAACACCTGCTTTTTGGGAAACTGCCCTGGCATCTTCAGCGTCCACAGAGTGGCTGGGCCCTGTGGTTAAGGTTTCAGCATGGTCCTTGGCTTGCTTCCCTTAGAAAGATGAAGAGCTGAGTTGATTTGAGAACATTACTCCTGGATAGTTCATTGATTCCTTCACTTGGTTTCTGAGGACTGCAGGCAGGAGTGATGCTTGTAGTCTTCCAAAGCACACATGCCCCAATTTGTCAACATCACAAGCCAGTAGCCTTTTCCAGGTGATAACTTTCTTGGAGGGTCAGTACTAGGGCTCAGTATTGTTGCAGTTCCCTGTGCCTGGTGGTGATGGCTATGAAAGATGATGTGCCTGGACAGGAAGGGAGGTGGCTCCAGGAAAACTTGGAAACCGAGAAGCATTGTTTTGTTTTAAATGCTGATTGTTTTGTGTAACTTGGGTGACTGTTTACTATTCTTGCTGTACAGGAGAGGAGGGAAGTGGATGAGTAATACACCCTGATGAATGACTTTGCTCATAAAGTGATAGTTACACCCTCTGTCAGATCCATTTTCATACAGTCTTTGGCCTTGATATTACCTTATGTCATCTTCCATATTCCTTTAATGCAACTTCATTTGCAGCTCAGGGTTTCAGGATTCCTTGGAGGGTTCCAGACTTTGGCATGTGCTCTGGAAGCCATCGTTGGCCATCCCACTGCCGTCTGCAGAACGGTAGGGAGGGCATGCACCATTGGCATGTAAGGCCCCACCTGTAATACCAATGCTGCCACTAAGAATAGCAGGTAATGCCCTCCAGGTAGATTCCATAATGCCTTCCCTATATAATGTAGCATCTCCTCTAGCTTGTTTGCTACAAGGAAGAATACACTGTACAAAGAGCATCTGGAGATGGCAAGCATTTACTTCAGCTTTCTTGTGCTAGCAGAGCTGCCCCTACTATCCAAGCAGATTCTCCAAGTTTTCTTCAAGAGCCTCTCCTTTCCAGCATGATTTCCGTAGTCTCTTTTCTTGGCACTAGATGGTGCCAAGAACCCTCGTGCAGTTCCAATGAGTCTGAGGCCTTTACTTGCTTTGTACCTCAATGAGAAGATGCCTCTGGCTTGGTACACAGGCTTTTCAGGAACTGTTTCCCCCAGGGGCTGTTTCCCAGATCTGCCTCTCAATCAAGGAAGAGATTTATACAGTGGAAAGATGTCACAGAGACGAGCTGGCATGGGGGGGGGGAGATTATCTTCTGGGCCATGGGTTGTGGGCAGAATTTTCACAAGCTGTGCAATTTGTAATTTCTTCTGTGGGATTTCCTTTTTTTTCTTTCTGTTTTTCTTTAAACAGTATAATTTTTACTGAGAGGAAGGAGACTGCAAGGGCTATGCAAACAGGTGCACAATGAGCTCTTCTCTGCACTGCTCTCTGCCCTTGAGGCCTGACCTGAAGCAGCTTCTCATAAAGCAGTCCTGTCCAGCAATGTGGCTGCTTACCTAGTTCCATCAGTGTATCTTTGCTCTGATTTACCACCCATAGTTCTCTCCCAAGCAGTGGATTCTAGCATGCATGCAATTATTTTAATTTTAGGAACTAGTCTCCTCTAAGACTACCTGAAATCAGCAAATTCCATATACCTGTGCTTGTATAAAAGATAAACACACTGCTGAGTCCCACTAATGCTGATAATCTCGAGAGTCCTCATTTTAAGAGAGATATCCTTATTTATTTTGGTGAAGCTGTTAAGCATTGTAGCTAATCTCAGGTGCTGAGATGTGAAGCAAGTAACATAGCTGGGGATGAAACCCAGCTTTACATGTTAACTCCTCTCCAATTCTCAAGAGCAAGTCCTCCAGAACTGTAGAACTCCTTAATTCATCAATTTCGGATGCATATCACCTCCATAAGGGACTTCTAAACTTTGGTTGTCAATAATTCCTGGCTCCTGGAGCAGACCTTTGTTTTCCAAATCATTTGAAATGAGCAAATAAAGCAAGTTTGATTTCTTTTTTTTTTTTAAAACCTTTGTTTTTGCTCTGGGGTAGATATGATTTGCACCACTTACTTTTGCAGAGTAAATGGGACAAGCTCTGGCAGACGTACACATCATGGTTTACTGTGACAGGCAGTTGAAAAGCCAGATCACTGCATTCCTACTTCCTATTTCCCCTCATCTTGTTCCACTCCTGAACTTGCTTGTCCTTTATTTATTTTCTGCCTATCTCATTTCTTACCCACCTCCTCCCAGCCCTCTGGCCTCCCCTGTCCTCCTTCCCTGTCCTCCAAATGACTACCCATTCGGGCCACCAGCAGTCACATCTTCTTGACACCATCCCATCAGCAAATGGTGGCTGCACCATGTTAGCATGCACACATTGTGACAAAAGCAGTACAACCAGATAGGGAAAGGGGGATCGAGTACCCCCTGAGGCCTTCAGAGAATTGCAGGGAATGAGAGGGAAAAGCTGGTGTGGTTTTTTATTTTTTTACAGAGGAGGATCCAGCTGTTCTGCAGGGTGTTAGATCCAGCTGTCAGCTGAAATATTTAAAATGGATATTTTCTGTATTTAAAATCCCCTTTGTTCCCCCAAGCATTCCCCTTGCAATGCTGCTTCATTGCATCTCACCTGTACTTTCTACTGTTACTCACATGGTGTTCTTTGCATTCCTAACTTTAGTGACTGCTCTCAGAAACAGGTGTGGCTCTAGAAACTTCTTAAGAGAAAAAGAGTCCCCTCTTCTTGGTGAGCAGATAGTGTTGGAACCAGGAAGATGAACGAGGCAGGTGGGGCCAGCTGTGCAGTTTTCATGGTGTAGGAGGCGAAGCAGTGGCAGGACTGAGCCCTGTCAGTGAAGCTGTGGGGAGAGAAAGCAGGGCAGCAATAGAGCGTAACTAACATGAGGTAGGAAAGCAACCCATTGAATATGAGACAGCCTCTGCTGGAAGCTGACTAAGATATAAGCCCTGTGAGTAGACAGATACCTGAAGGAAATGGGAGGACTGATTCAAACACCCAATGTGCTGGAAAAGGAATTTGACATATGGAGTCTGTGGAAGGCAGGGTCCTTGCTGCAGCAGGACCCCTCCTTCCCCCCAGTAGTCCCATCAAGCAAGACAGATGGCACGTGCATTGCTTGCTTCTATGCCAGGCAGTTATTATAAAGCTTATTTATTTATATTATGGCAGTGACAAAAGATGCTGGATTTAGACCCTGAGGTTTAGGTGTGCTGTGCAGAGACTAAGAGAGCTAAATAAAAAAAGCAGAAGTCAACACAGATAAGGCAAGCACAACAGAAAAGTAATGGTTGAAAAGGGATGGCTGGAAAACATAAGTGACTCCTTATTTCTGCATCTTTCTTCTCGCTCTCTCCCTACCCTTTCACTCCTAAAATGTGCACAAATGTACAAAACCCATTTTCTTTACTAGTCATTCAAAAGTATGGAGTTTATTTCCCTAAATATCATCTCATCTTTAGAGTTGGAGTAAATTCCCACCCAACCTAAAAATTGACCCCATAATTTCCTTGAACAAGCTTCCACAGCCACCTTGTAATGAGAACAGTGGTAAACTGCTGAGGAGCCCTTTGTGGTACCCTGTTCCATCAGCTGCTCTAATACCTTTTTGATTATCTCAGTGGACACAGATATAAATGCTGCGCCTTGGATCCCTCACTTGCAAGCTATCTCCATATTTTTTTGCATTTTCTTTTTAAAATAAAAATGACTGCTGATGTTTATGCCCCTGTAATACATTATGTATTATTTTGTTTTAAGCGCTGCTTTTTGCATCCTGACAGTAACAATAAAATGTGAGTATGGGATTCCTAATACAGACAGACTAATGTTTCCACTGCTAGCCTTCCCTATCTCTTCTTTTTTTCTTTCTGCTCTCTAAGCACTTTTCTAAAGGCTCCTTTTATATTCCTAATAAAATTAGAGCAAAATACATCGATTTACTGGAAAAGAGGATTTGGTTTTTTTTCCTTGGTGATAGCACTTTCTTCACCCCCCCCTTAAAAATGCTGGTGAATATTCCACGTCAAAGATCTCCAGTTTCTTCTTGGGGTTTTCTTATCAGTTCCCCGATGAATGATATTTTTTTTTCTTTCCCCTTGGCTCTGCTTGAGAATACTCTGCTTGTTGCCCCCACTACAGACCATTTTGTCTATGCTGATCTTCTGAAGTAATTATCTTTCATTAATGCATTTTAGTCATATCTCCAAATACCAGTAAATGGCTGGTCTGCACATATTGGGAACTGATCTGGATGGGACCTTTTTACTCCTTTTCCATCTATAGATTGTACAATCCATATACTGATGTCTGGCTTCCATTTTAGTGTAATGGATCCCCCCTTGCCCCACTCCTTCTGTTGCCTCTTAAACCAAGTTGAGACAGCTGTAAATTATCAGATCAAACTTGGTGGTGGTGTTACACTGATGTAGATAATCTTACCTGAGAAATTAGTCCTGTTGTGGTCATACTGCTGAATCTCATGGTTGTAAGTTGTGCATTGGGTTCTTTATCTCCTACTGAGATTTGGGTTGATCCCCTTTTTTTTTTTTTTTGAGCTCTCTCACAGCAGCCTGCATGTAGTTACAATAAGGGGAGGGAACGATCGAAGCCCGTCGAGTTTGTTCATACTCTGCACCACTGGAAAGCTTTCAGAACCCGTCACTGTGCTTTGGGGATTTTAAATTTCCGAGATATTCACTTAGTTATGGAATAGGCTAAAATCTGTCATGCTGATTTAATGAGAGAGTAGGGGAGGGAGGAGACACAGACACACAAAAAAAAGCAATTTTCCTTGTAACAGTTGTGTTAAAATATTGATACAGATGCATAGTGGAAAAACTTAACGAGTTGTTAGTGTTAGAAATAATGTCAGCATTAGACATCTCTTGTGTGCAGAGTTTCCAAGATGGTGTTCAGTATTTCTGGGAAAGAGATCTCATGAGAAATGTGGAATTGCTGTACCTGGGTCAGACCAGTGACGCTTCAGTCTGGTATCCTTTCCTAAGGCATCTAAACTGTCCTGTCCTTAACCACAGAAGGTAGCACTGAGGGAAGCCATAGTGCGGTTAAGACCTGACTATTTTTACCAAAAGCTTAGAGTAAGCTTGGGTGCTGAATGTTCCTGAGTGCCCTTTATACTCATCTCTTACCAAGGGTATATTTTGAGTTCAGAACCAAGATCCTGTGGTTAAGGCAGTATGCTGGCACGTGCACTATCCAGTTTTAATTCCAAACTCTGTTGCAAGCTTTATGTACCTTGGGTGCATCACTTGTTCTGTGCATTACACTTACAAAATGCATTTTTTTCCCCTTTTTCTCCATGTAGCACCCTTTGGTTCTCTAGGGTTGCAAACACGATAGAAAGGGAGATGTCTGTCTTGTACATTTTTACTGTTTTCGGTACTGTGATTGCCTGATTTTGACCAAGGCTTCAGCTTTTGACATCCAGGTGCTGCTTGGGTTTCTTGCCAAACTGAAAGGTCTCAAACCTTTCAGATGGTAAGCTTTTCTTGGGGCTCTGTGGTCCCTGGAATCCTAGAGCTTCACTTTGGTTTTAACAAAGAGATGATACAATGTGGATCCATGGGGTAATAGGGACTTCACTGAGTCACCCACAAAGTCTTTTCCAATGCTGTCCCCTAGTCTTGGGCTCTTCCACTAGTTCTTACTCCTGGAAAAGTCACTGAATTAATCCATTCTGCAGAGCATAAACCAAGTCAAACTGGGTATGCTGGGCTCTGTTAATGCAGACCTCTATCCATCAGAGACTCAGCTGAGACCACTAAATCTGAGCATTCCTTTTAAGATTAAAATGAGAAAGGAATTAATTTTAATGAGTGATGTTTTTGCTGCTGCTTGCCCTGTCGTGTGCGGCCTCTGCATATGCAGTGTGATCTGCCATCATGTCAGTGCTCCATGATCAAACCCCTTCCAAGAGGGGATACTTTACATGGGTTTCTGTGTCAATTCCAGTCCCTGAAGAACGTTGCCAATCCATTAAGAGCCTGGCAGGCTGTACTGGGAAATGCTAGCATGAGCAGAGAGGAGAGAGGCAAGTCTGAGAATAAGGAGGAAGGAAAGATTAATCTGAGCAGAAATTCTGCATCCAAAAAGGACTTCCAGGGATGTATTGTCTTCAGCTTGTACTTTACAGAGCATTGTTCACCTTGCTGAAGGGCTTACCAAGAAGGCTTCCTAGCAGAAGAGATTTCCCTTAGGACTGTAGCACCATTCCTGTACTGCACGGTTTGCTTGGCACGCCTGGCTCTTGCTTGCCAACACCTGGTTAAATTTTAGAGACCTGAGAAAACTGAGAATGTTGGGCTGCACTCTTTGACAATCTGCTTCAAATGAAATGCTTGAGCCCTCTTAAGTACTAACCCTTTGAATATCTGGCCCTTGGTATTACGGAAGGCAGTATGGCTTTGCACTGGATTCAGTTAAGTATTGGTTCCTGTTCATGGTTGGAAATTAAAGACAAAAATGAATGATGTTTATCTCGGAGACTATTTTTCTTTCTCTGTCAGCCTTCTACAGAGAGCAAAGACTAGGAAAAGCCTGCTTCCATGGTATCTATTGCTGCCCCTCATGGGCTTCTGACAATGGACTGGACTGAGAGCTACCAAAATTGCCTTGTCTTATTTTAACTTAAGTGGTCTGACATTCGTAGGTATACTGCTCCCAGGCAGAAAGGATAGCCCTGTCCATTGGGAGCAATGCCAGGATAAGGAGCGTTTTATACTAAAGAAGGAAAGCGGGGTGAGTGTCTCCTCCTGTGGGCTGCATAGTGTTTTGAACCAAGGCTGGACTCAAAGGAGGATGCACAATACAGCATGTGGAGGGCTCAGTCCAGATTCCTGTCAATAGCGAATAAATCTTCAAAACTCTTCTCACATTTGAAATGAATTGGTGGAGGAGGAAGGGCAGTAGCTTTTAATATACATCACTTATCTGTAGATAGATCTGCACAAACCCCTCCTCTGTGTCCCCTTATGTCAAGGCTTTAGTCTGAATTATTCCTCTTCCCCTCCCCATTACCAAAAAGGCTTCTGTCTTTCACAGCTGAAATCTCTGATCATTTAAGCAGGAGGGAGTGATAGCTCCATCAAAAAGCCACCAGGTCTCCACAGGTGGCAATGGTGATAGAGCAGCAATGTCTGAACTGAAAGGACAAGGAATCAGTGAAGCAGGGGGATTGCTGCAGTGCTACCACTAAATGATAGTGGGTAAATGAGTGGCACCAAGTGCCAAGCTTTCGAAAGCTGTCTTTCTCTTTCCTGGGGAAGTTCCAACTTGATTACCAAGTGTCCTGCTTGAGATACTAACACCTTCAAAAGGAAGCATGCAAAATAGAGGAAGCTTTTTTTGAGAGGACAAAGGGGGATGATTTCTAGCTGGTTTCCCCATCTTTGTATCATTTTGAGTGAAAACTGCTTGAGGTACATGCCATATTGCACAGTGCTTGTGAATAGAGACCCCCAACCTGTTTCCATTCTCTTTGCTGGCATTACAGTTATGAAGGGAAATGGGGCATCCTTTTCTAACGGATCTACCAGCTGATCAGAGCACAACTTACCACCAAACTCTTTTAACGAGAATGCTTCTGACTGGCGTTGCCTTCTGGGATCCCAATGCGCCTGGCCCAGCACAACCGAGTAGGACAGGAGTTGTGGGTTCTTGGTACAGACTGATACATTTGGTTCCTTTCTGGCTGGGACCCTGGCTACACCCTGTGCTTGTGGGCTGTTCTTTTTGCCAGCTTCTCCTCAGAGCACCAAAGTGCCCCCACAAACCACATGCCCAGAGCACTCCATTCAGGTTTGTCTGTCTTCAAATCCCAGTTTGCCTGGTCCCTGAAGCGGGCTCGGAGAGCAATCAAAGCCACTGCAGTGCAATTTCCGACAGAGAATTTCCTTCCTATTTCTGAGTAAGTGTGTGTGTGTGTGTCTTCACGTGTTTAAAAAAAAAAAAAAAAAAAGAAAAAAACATTTTGGTTTTGTGCACTAAGCACTTTTGAGGGCAATATGGGGCCCTGTAATACGGAGGTTTATAACCTCCTCAGCTAATGCTCTCTGACACTCTGTTTTGATATCATTACTACATTATACTCACAATTTTTGAGTGAAAAAATACAGTACTTAGAAAGTCGAAATTCATAAATAAATTCATGTCAAACCGCACTTAATATTGATTTTGTTAGTGTTCAGATTCAATAATAAGGTACTGCGTGCATGAATATTTAAATATAATCATCATTTCTGCATCTCCTAATGGCCTCTGCTCTTCTACACTCAATTTAAACACAATTTAAAAACTATAATGTATTGAAAAATACTAGGATTTAGCAATAAATCACCATTGGGATACTCCAAGCCTTTTATAGGATGGCTCAATATCTGCTTCTCAAGGGACAGCACAATTAGATTCATGTTTTTAAACTTCTCAATTATCCATATACCATAATTTTATGTGAAAGTTTGTTTCTCTTCCTCCCCCCTCCACCCCTGCTCCCCCTCCTCACCCCCCACCAGATACTCTCCCAGTAGGAAGCGGAGAAATCGCTAAGTGTTCTCTTAGCTGGGTTAGTATAGTAAAAAGGAGTCAAAGGTCACAGTCCTCAAACTGAATTAAATCCAGAGGCTGTCAGGGAAAGCAGAATGCTGACTCACTTAATCACATTATTTGGGGAAAAATCTAGGGGGAGGAAAGAGATAAAATGACTCAAAATGAACTCGCCAAGGAGGAAGTGGAGTTTTTATATTTATTTAAAAAGCAATATTCGTCTTTATCAAATAGACACAGGATGGTTCGATGAGGATGGAGCTGGCTGGACATTTGCGCAGTCGCAGGCAGGAGAGCTCTGGCAAGCAGTTTTCTCCTTAGCAGGATCAGTGAGGGGAGGATGCTGTGCCCTCGGTTCCTTCAGTGCCAGGCTGGGTTATTTATTGGTAGGGGGTGTTTCTGTAGTGCTGGTCGCTAACCCATCTGAAAACCACACCCTCTGAGGTAGGTCATTATCATTATCCTCATTTTACAGATGGGGAAACTGAGGCACTGGTGGGTGAAGTAGTTACGGCAGAGCCACAGTGGCAGAGCTGGGAGCTGGTCCTTGGGTTTCTAATGCTGGAGCCTCTGCCCAAGCTGTATGGCCATTTTCTCTCTCCCACCAGCATCCTCAGAGCCTGTGATGGAGAGGGAGATAAAAAGGATCTAGCATTGGAATATAAAATAATGGCGCTAACATCTTACGAGAGCGGTAGATCTCACTGGCATTGGTATGGTATTGACTCTGCTGGTACTGAAAGTGGCTCGCCAGTTTTGTTGAACGCGTGGCTATCAGATGTGAGGAAATGGTCAATAGAGGAGGAGAGGAGTGGCAGTCTGGTGTCTAATGGAGAGGACATAGCCATGTCACTAGGTGACGCTGGCAGTGTCACACAGAGCGCCCTTGCAACGCTATATAAACCGCCATGCGGGGACGGGAGCTGCAGTTGGCAAGGTAGCAAAGCGTGGCACAACAAATGGTGTACACCCTGATGCTGGAGGGAGGGCAGAGGTTTGCCGAGATGAGCAGGGACTGCTAACCTTTATGATTCCTAACCAAGTGTCCAGAATTCCTTCAGGCCACACTATATCTGACTGGGGTTTTGCTTATATTCTATATTTCACCTAAACTCATTGGAACTGTTTTCTGAAGAAGTTTACAGTGTTGCATTGGAACTAGTTTTTTCTCATTCATCTGATAAAGCATCAGCTACTACTGCTTCAGGGTCGCAAGCAAAGCTGTAAAGTCCTATGAGTGGTTAAAGCAGAAGTAATCAATGGTAGAAAAGTCTCACCAAGATGTCATGTAGCCGTGCTGTGTGCCAGGCCATTGGGATTTGAAGGTCTATTCATTTGTTTCTGTGGGAGGGGAAGACAGACATTCCTTCCCTTACTAGGCAGGAACCACTTGCACCTCTCCTCTCACAGTTCTAGAGCTCCCTTGTCTAGCTCTTACATTGGTTTGCAAAATATGTGTGTAATCCTGATACCAAATATTGTCCATCTTCTATTTAATAGTGAGGGAAGGAAGGGATAGCAGATTTCTCTTTAAGTAACAGGGAGGGAAGACTAATGTGGCAATTATGTGGGTGCTTCTGGAGTTTTAAGGATTTTTTTTTCTAGAAATTAGTTTCTGATCTTCTCCAAAGTGTCAAAGAGTAGAAACAAAATCTTATCTGAAGGGAACAGTGTGTGTATGGCAAATGCAGTTCATCACATGGATTTCACCAGTTTTTCTGTGGATTCCTTCTTCAAATGCATAGAAACAGTGTTAGGAAGCACCTGGATCTGAGTGTTTGGGAATGGAGTATTGGCACTGTTGGGGGACCACTGGCATACGGCACTTCAGCGCAGTGGAAGCTGTTGGCGAATGCACACGTCGATGAGTGGCAGACGTGGTCTTGCAGATGGAGGTGCAAATTCCAGAAGAGCCCCAATGGCTCTTCGAGAGGTGTGAAAAGAGGCTGTCAGGTAGCTGTGGAAAAAACTGGCAGCAAAAAATATTGAAGCTTTTGCATGTTTGCCCACTCACAGACCCTGCTCAGCACATGTGGCCCAGCAGTGGGAATTTCCCGTCCTGCCTAACGCGGTAGTGCCTTTCCAGTTATTTTTCGGTGTCCACAAGACACCCGATGCTGCTCGCACTGTAAGCCCATGGTTCTATTTTCAGGACCATCCTCCTGTTGCAGCAGATGGAGGGGGTGAGTTTAGCGCTCAGGTTTTTGTTCTTCCAAACCACCGGCCGGTCGGGCCGGCCTCCCGGTGTGGCACGCTTGCCCCGGGAACGGCGGCTCCGGTTCCTCGGGCCTCGCCTGCCGACGGAGCGCCCGCGGCCTGCAGGGGGCGGCCTGGCCGTGCGGCGGGCGGGGGGGGCCTCCGCCGCGGCGGGGAGCGGCCCGGCAGCCCCGCGGTGCGGGGTGCGGGCGGTGGCGGTGCGGGGGTCAGCCCGGCGCTGGCGGGCACCAGCTGAGCATTGTTTGGAACAAGTGCGCGCGGTGAAAAGCCGCTGGCATCTGTGGACCGTCCCAACAGATGTCACCGACAGATCGGTATTGATTGCCGAGGTTGGTGCCCTGGCGGCGGTGGGGGCAGATGGCACGTTGCTAATAAGCAATGACCACTGCTGGCAGAGTAGTGAGGAGTGTTTGGACCAGGGGGGGTGGCGGAGTGGCACAATGCCATGGGCGAGTGAGGGGCATCTTTGACCATCTCTCTCCTCTCCACATTCATTCCTTTTTTTCTGGCTGTGTGAAGTCTAAATTTCTTCACCTTCTCCCTGAACCTTTGCTTTCCTTCTGGTTTCCTGTGCTAGCCCAACTCTTTTGTCTCATTTCTATCTGCTGCCTCTACCCCCCCTTTTTTTTTTTTTATTTGATGCTTATGCCTTTGCCTGGAATGTCTTTTTGGCTGCCAGTATCATCCCATTCATGTTTATACCTCACTGGATCATGTTGGGTAGGAGAGGGAGTGAAGACTAAGGCCGTTCCTGCTGGCTGTTATAGAAGAGGGTGGGGGTTACACCAGACCTGAGAAAACTGCTATGGATCACCTTGGATAAACATCTTGGATTCCAAACATGGTGACAGAGACTCATCACTAATCAACAGATTGGGTTTCTGAATGTTATCAGACTGTTGCTTCAGTTATCAGAACAGGAGACAACATGCAGCACTATCATACAGAGGATTGCATGGACTGATGTATGAACTGCAATAGTAGTGAGCACGTGCATCCAAGCACATAAACGCTTTAGCTCTAAGGAGTGCTAGGTGAATTAGTAAATGCTTATATGCACTAGGAATTCTATTTATACATCAGGAACAGTCAAGAATGGCTACTCATCTCCTAGCTTCCCACAATCAGGTACACATGAATGAATCAAATGCTCATTATTTTATGTATATAATTTTTTTTTAACTATCTGTTGTGTGGCAACTTGGATGCCACAGTAGGCTGTGAAATACCCAGTTCTGTGATGGCAAGCAACTGGAGAGTATGGCTAAACCAAGCAGACATTCTGGCATGGTTGTTTTGCTGATGATTTTTTTGTTACTTATATGGACTGGCTGCATTTCCAGGTGCCAGATTATGTTGTGCCTAAATTCCTCTTATGAAAGAAGATCCCTTTCCTGTTTCCTGAAAAAAAGTGACTCAAGCTCAGAACCTCCAGCTTCATTTAGTGACGCCACATGTCACAAGACACCGTCCTCAGCAGTGCAGAACCTGGAGTTACGTTCTTTAACCATGTGCCCAGCAGCTGGAGACCACAGTTATAGCCCCCAGGGCTACCTGCTGCCATTTTTCTTGTTGATCTGTCTGAATTAAAGTTGATGATCAGAAGAAACATGGCCAAAGAAATCCACTGAAGTGTGAAGGGTGAGTCCCTTGGTCTTTCAGTTGTGATCCAATAAATTTTTTACTATTTAAAGGTAACAAACAGTTGTGAGTTCCCTTTCCTGTGATAAGGGGTTTTGATTTCTACCTAAGCTGCAGCTCTCCTTGTTATTGTAATTTCTGGATTAGAGAAATAGCTTGATTCTCTTTCAGAACCTGACTAGGATAGCCAAAAATCTGGACTGAGGTGCAGCTCCAGGGAATCTGTTTGCAAAGGGGAGAAACCCCTGAGTGTCTGTAGAAGCCGGCTCTGCATTTGCCCCGAAAGCTGCTATTTTCCAAAAAAGGAAAGGGCAAAAAAGCCTTGAACACTGATTCTTTGAAAGCTGTGAAACTTAGAACAGGTGTGAGCACAGGCAGCTGCCGGGGCGCTGTGTGCAGATATTCCTGCTAATGCCTCTTTAGAACTTAATCTCTGAAACCATCTGCTTATGGTGAGCACATGTCCCAGGGGAGGGGGCCAGAAGCAAATTCAGCAACCCCACAACTTCTTCCACTGTAGCCTGAGTAAGAATTTTGAACTGCAGAATAAGCTTGAGTTGTGTGTCAAGGGGCCTTATTCTCAGCTTTTATGAAGCAGGAAAACTCTCGTGTCAGTTCCCCAACTTCAGGGTGGTTACTGTTGAGTCCCAGAGATCAAGATCTGGCTCATGACTATCTGAACAAAAACGGCACACAAGACAGGTTTTGGAACTGCCATCAGCAGAACCCTTTGTCCCTACAAATACATGGGATCAATTTTTCTTGCTTGGGGTCTCAGTCTGAACAAGATCAGCTGAAACCTCCAGCAGAATGCCTGACTTGCATTACTCTGGTTTTCCAGTCTGAAGTCACTGTGAAGTTGAGTAAGCCCTCTGGGTTGCCACCTTTAGTGCAGCTATCCTGATAATCTTCGATGGAGCCTCCATCAGTTATCTCTGAGTAGATCACTTCTCTTCCTCATGCCTTTTTTTCTCCTCCTATTTCTTTGCTTTTTGATTTTGGGAGAGACAGCTCCTGCTTAAGGGCCTCTGTTCGTTATTCAGCACAATGTATCTGAGGATCATAAATGTTACTGTGCTAATAAGGGAATCAAACCCACCCACTGCTGCTTGCTGTGCTGCTTGCTTTTTACCTGTGTACACTTGTTGGCAGAGGCCAAATTGCTCTCAGCCACTGACCTATTAATGAAAAGCTAGTTATCAACTTTGGCAAAAGAAGAAAGCAGTATTAGCCATTGTTGCCCTGTGACTGCCAGAAGCAGTATGGTGACAGGAATGGGTCATACTTCAACCTGTGACTGAAGGGTCCCCAGCTTCAGAGAGACATTCAGGGACTTCCCCTGCATTTGGTGCTGGCCATAAAAAATTGATCATCCTTTGTTACAGCTTCACTTCTGTCACTTTCCATCCCAGAGTCTGTTTTTTACAGAAAACAAGCTACATTCATCAAAAATGACAGAACACAGACTTAATGTAATCATGTATGGGAACATGAATTGCAAATGCAGAACACAAGCACTAAAATGTATTTTCCATTACCGCCACAAAATGAAATAATCATGAACATTTTCCCCAAGAATGAGAACACATGTAGAGTACACTGACACCTCAAAATCTGCTGCCATGCCCTGGCCTCAGGTGCAGGTAGGCTTTGTGTCTATCAGCAGGGCAGAGATCTGCTAGTATAAGAGGTGGCTATGTTATAATCCTCACCATGGAAACTTGTGTTGGTTATTAGTTACAACAGTTTCTGCAGGCTCATTTGGGTGACCTTCTGGTCATCTCTGGTTGTTAAAGATCTCATGGTATTCTTAAGCATAACTGAGCAGAGGTGCTGGAAAAACAGACAATGCTGTGTTGCTCCTTAATTCTAGATTCTACTTCTAACTACTGTAGGATCACTTGCTGATAACCTCAAACAAGTCCTCTCACCCCTCCCCTGCTTTCATACATAAGCTGCAAAAATACAGATATACTTATTTTAAAAAAAAAATCTGTTAACTGATTTAGAGTTGGTACAGGACAACATGTTAATCAAATTCTTCCTTTCCCTTGCAGACACGCTGGACCACAGTTTTGCCATGCTCTGTTGAACATCTGCTATACTGCACTCCAGATGTGGCTGCATTTCACAGACAGGTAAGGTTATACCTGCCTTTATATCTGATTCTTTTATTTGTTTGTAACTTGCTTTAATATCAGAAATGTGACTGGATTATCTCTGTTGATCAGGGTGTCGGGAGAGGCAATGAAGAAGGGTAATAGAATTGGGAATAACCAATCTGTAAATGAAACTAAATCCAGTACTTGCTCAGTTATTTAGATTATATTAAACACATGCAAGTTCTCATCCAGCCTGTACTTGCCACAATCCTGCAAATACAAAGCCACTAATAAGGGGTGTTGGAGCCTGCCCTGCTGAAGGATAGTTGGATATGGATCATGATGATGTCTGGAAGGGAAACTACTAGTTTGATCAAAGCCTGGTACTCAGACAGCACTGAGTGCTGATGGAATGATATACAGAGAATAAGGCAGAAAGACAGTGGCTGGTTTACATCTCATCCAGCAGAAGCTGTTATGAGGGACTTATTGATCTCTGATTCAGCCACAGGCCCTGGGTTAAATGATGGGATATATTTGAAGAGACCAGTCTAACTGCACCCAACAGGAGGTGCTGAGGAGAACAGCATGCTGTGCTGGGGTGGACTTTTTTCCCCCAAAGAAGATGTGACCCTGTCATAAAGGGAAGAGGGAGAGATTTTCTTCTAAGTGAATTAAAATTATGTCTTTGCATGAGAGCAATTCAGATTATAAAAAATACATAAAACAAATAGACTCAGCAGCTGTAGAATCCAAGAGAAAATCTGGATTTGGAAGAGATTTTTAACTTTTTTTGTACCATGACAGTAAGAAAAAAAGATTTGGTCTTATGCATCTTTCCAGCTGTTTACACATAATCTGTGTCCTCTCTGACAAGTTTGCTTAAGGACCTTCATAGGCATGTTCATATGGTCATATAAATGCAATTTCCATATATATATGCACATATCTCTGCATTCTTGTACATTTGACACACTTTATGTGCATGTACATCATCTCATCAAAATGAACTTCCTCTTTGAATTAATGTGCTTATGTGCATATAATGTGCGTATGTCCCAAGGTGCATATATGTATCTTTGTTCATATTCCCATATATGCATGAGGTGATCAACATAGTCAAATTGAAAAACTAAGTTATTCCAAATCTGTGTTGTTTCTTATTTCATTCCCAAGGGGTAAATGGACCCATTCCAAATGAAAGGTAATCTTGGGACCTGAAATTTTATGTTTCAGCATATAGTGTGGTTTTAACACTCCGTACCATAGACTGTAAGCTCTCCAGGGCAGTTAATAGATTCCCTTCCTTGTTTATGCAACAAAGGCAATGTCAGATTGTTTAAGGCTTTAGGTGCTAGGACAGTGCAAATAGTTAATAACAATGGTCAGATTTTTTGGAAAGATGAGATGAGCTGGGCAGGACAGACCCCCAAAGAACCCACAAAGCCATCCACATAGACTTGTGCAGGAGGTTTGTCACTGTTTTTTCCACTGGGTTGGAATACCTTCCCTACAACTTTCAACACGTACCCATTTCAGCGTTGTCTTTGAGTGGCTCATAAAAATCTAGCACACATGGACATTATATACTCTTCTCTAGAGCTAATGTACGTACGCATATGCAGTTAAAAGCCCAAACTTTCAGAAATAACTCATAAACATTCACGTAATATGTCAAATGTGTCATCATCACAGGTAACCATCTATGTACAGCATATGCATGGCGTTGGAAAGATGTGTGTCATATATACATAAATCTGTGTAAATGTGTATAGATTTTATGCTTGTGTATATTTAGCTAGGAGTATATGTACATGTATTTATACAAGCACTGAATCAAGTAGTCCAGTACAGATAATATGTATGCACCTTCCAGAAGAGGGCATCTGTCTCCCGATGCAGGCAGCCTTTCTTAACCAATGGCCCCCAGCCTCTCGCACCTGGGCACTCGCATCTTGCTTGCCAATTTGAGGTTAACAGTGCCAGCACAGAGTGAAATATTAAGGCAGCCGCTTGAAATTCAAAGTGTTTCTTTTAATTAATGGGTGGATGCCACAAGTTGATCCAATCCAGCTCTTAAATTAATCTTAATTACATGGATTTTGTAACTTTGGCATTAGCCAGCCACACAAAATATGTGTTTCATAATCCTCGAAACGGGTGAAAAAGACTGCTGCTGAGCTGAGAAGTCAGCTGATGATGTTATCAGCCTCTGTGGCTGTGGGTGTAAGTGTCATTGGGGTGTGTCTGAGATCTTATCGGGAATACCAAATTAATTCACTCCTGCAAATCTCAAAACAAGCTTTTTTGCCGGCAAGTAGGGAATAGGCAAGAGATTTCTGAGCTGCTATATTTGGAGTTTCTATGCCATCCAGTGCTGATACAATAAAGAATAGAAGGATTGGGGAAGGGAAGTTGGTGATCTATCATGTTTGGTAATGACTTTTGAGTGTATACCCAAAGAGTGCTACTCAAGCCTTTAGCTGTTGATATTATCCTTGTTGATTTGGACTGGGGATCAGGAATCCTGCCTTTGTAGCTCTGCCATTGGCTTGCAGTGTGTCACTGGTCAAGGGGAGGGAAGCTATCCCTGTGCTTCTGTGTTTTCCTCTCTGCATATTTGTTTGTTCAGACTTCTCTCTTTCTGGATAGCAGCTGCCTCTTAGTATATGTCCATTCAGCATTATATGGCATCTAGGTGCTACTCTGCTACAGATGATGATAATGGATAAATTGAATTATCTCAGGAGAATTGATACTGGTACTCTCTGTTAGGGATAAGCATCCAGGATCTCTCTGAGCATCCATCATGCCAACTTTAAATAGAAAACAGAGCTGGGAATAGATGGTCAGGGATATTCATAGGAAATGCAGACATACAATTTGCCTAACCAGTCACTGCATATTCTTTAAACAGGAAGCAGGGCCTTGTCTATCCCTAGGGACTGGTATTCCCTTGGGATTAACATTGCTGCTCTCTGGATTACACTCCTGCTTCTGCAGATGAGACTTGAAGAATGATGGATAAAATTGGGACTAAGCACAATTGCAAGCTATTCTTTAGTCGTCTTGCTCTGAATCTGAGTCAGGATGAGAGCCGAGTCTGTATATAGCCCAGAATGACTAGTCGTGAATTGGTAAAGTGCATTTGCGAGCCTTTTCTCTATCACTACTGCAAACCCGGGGGGTGGAGGAAGAGTAATGAGAAAGAGCAGATGATCTGTTTGTATGTAAGCACATTCACCTATGGAGAAACATTCTGCTGTACACAGATGTACATACATGCACACTTGTGCACACCTGTACCTCTTATTCGTACCTCCATAAGCATCCTTTTTTTCATTTACTCTACAATATAGGCACCTGAAATCTTTGTAGAAATAATTTTTCTCTAGAATGGGCTTGTGAATGCTAATCTTATGTCTCACCTGTGAGTTCTCTCAGTGCCTGTCTGTGAGATATACTTTGTTTGAAGACAGTCCCTACTTATTCTTACAAACTTTTTTGTATTTGGCCGATCTTCTACTGCTGATAATATGTCTGTCTTTCCGGTTAACAATTTTACCTTTTAAGGCTTTTCCTGAAGTTGCTTTACAGGGCAAGGTTAGTTTGGATATCAATTTGAGGTGTTGTTTTCATAGTACTTTTGGAAACGTAAGTGGGAAAATGTTAAACCTCATGTCAATTTGCCTAATGGATGGGAAACTTGATTGTGGCCAGGGAGGAGTGGATTTTCCTACTTCAGTCTTATGAATATTTTGCTCATCTGAAAAGAGAAAATCCAGTAAATCTTGGCAGCCTCTATCTTCACAGGTTGAGATTCTCCCAAAATACAGAGGAAAAAATGGGGAAATTGTGTGCCTGACTCCCTTGGGACACTTTGTAATGCTGAAACTATGTATTTTATTTGTTTTGGTTGGAGCTGATGGAGTCTTCTGTGGAGTCAAATTATTTTGACTCCAATTTTGTCAGGTTTCTTGTGCTTTTCTCCAAAGCACTTGTTTCTCAAGTAATGGTAACAGAATCTGGATTAGATAGATTGCTCCTGAAATACTGTATCATTTCTGTGTTCTTGAGATACTAGAACACGCTCACTTTTGCAATTTTTAATCTCTAAGGCTCGCTGGAGTTGGTGTGACTTGAATAGGAATGATGCAGAACTTCCTCGGTTTTCAAATTTGAAAACCTTTAGATGTCTGAACTCATCCAGCAATGGGGAGGAAGCCAGCAGGCAAATGGAGAAACCTTTCCAGCTTTCAGTGTAGGTAGGAAACAGAATGAGTTAATGTTGGCCCAAAGGGCCACAATAAATAATGAGAGCTCTTCCAAGTATATCGGGGGAAAGAAATACGAGAGAGAAGGTAAGCCCATTAATAAATTAGGAGAGAGCTGGAATCAATGGTGATTCTAAAATGGCTGAGCTACTTAACTTTTTTTTTAATTGGTCTTTAAGAAGAAAAATATAGAAATGGAATATGGACCATTAGGAAGTAATGAGCATCTTGGCACCCTAGCTGTTGATGTAAAGCAGATAAGGGAACACTTGAAAGAATGGATAGCAACAAATCAGCAAGTCCAGCTGATGAGCATCCTGGGATGTTTGGCTGCTGAATTCACTGAACTGCTGGCAGGTATTTTGAAAAGTTGTGTATTAAACTGGCAGGTCCTTCATGGTAAGTCCACATCAGTAGTCCTGGAACAAAAAACAGCCTTACAAAGCTATCGGGAGTGATCCCTGCAATTACCACTTTACACAGCCCATTGTATTCTCAGTTTGAACGGGTGCTAAGATGGGGTACGTGAGTTTCAAGAAGCCTTAGTTCAGAAATTGGCCAGACTGACAATCAAACTAGATAGTTCCTTAGCTTCATGTAATTAAAATTACCACTTTTGTCTTCTCAGTGAACTTGCACAATTTGACTGGAGCTGATCCAACTGTGCCAGGGAAAATCCACCTAATAAATTTACCTAATGGTTTGTGGATTTCAGTTTAGCTTAATGTTCAAAAATGCAGCTCCTTCAGAACAGTCTACCAGATGGATCTCTACTGGTGTAAGCTTTCTGCTGTAAGACTTCAGGCTGCTCTGTTTTTTCCTCTAAATGATTTTTTTGATATTTCAACCAACTTTGTGCTGCTGCTGAGGCTGAACTTAGTCTTTTGTACCTGTTGCTAAAGTTGCTCCTTTGAGGTGAAGTACAATAGCATAGGCTAAGCAGGTCAGGGCACATTCTAGACTGTCAAAATGACAGGCTCTCACTGCTGATCCAGAAGGGCTAAATCTGTTCTTTGAGTATGGGAGCACTCAATAGGCATTGCCACCTCTCCATAGGCATAGGTCTGTAAACAGGAGTGGCATCTTTCCTTTAAAAACCTGTGGGATTTCCAAGTCTGCAGAGAGGATCCTAGCTCTTTCTCCTGCTTCTTTGTCAGGACTTAGGGAGAAAATTAGTAAGCAGAATGTAATGAGTGGTATCACTGGATAGTATTCCCATTACAAAAGGATTTCCCCTGTAAAAATGTGTATGAAAGGGCAATGCTTGCCAACATGGAGGAATCGGTACTCTTAAGTACAATGACAGCTAGTGGAAAGCAGTGTACAAGCACTTTTCAAGATGGAAGATCTTGCTGAGCTGCCGTATGAGATGGTGTAGCATATCGTAGGCTGGTGCTCTCCTTAGCCTAGAACTAGCTCAGTGATTTTTTTTATCCACAGAAAGAAATATAAAGCAGAATATGAAGCACTTACACAGATGGATAATTTGCTTAAGGTCTTACTAATGCCTTTCTCTGAAGTTTACTGAATAAACCATCCAGCAATACAGAGCTTCCCCAGATGATATTGTTTCAGGTGAATAAATTTGTTTCCCACATTTTCTTAACAATTGAGGTAATTTACAGGCTTTTGCCTAAAGTTATCTTTGCAGGTTAAAAGAATAGAGCTGGATTTTACCCTGTAGTAAGACCTGTTCCCTTTCTAATTTTCCTCCAAAGGAACTCATTCTGATTTGGTACATGGTTTTACAGAATTCTGAAATTCTTTGTTATCCCTGAAAGCCCATGCTCAGGCAAGACCTATCTAACAGCGGAGCTGCAATCTGGAGCTTGTTAGGAGCCCCTGGTCACTTGACCTCAGGGATCAATGAATGCCCAGCCAGGGTGGCTTGCGAACTGCATCCACCCCTCTTGTCAGTTCTGACATGGATAGGGACAGTGCACTGTGTGCGATGTCCTTCAGAGTGTACAGCTGAGAGATGCAGTGGAGGATAACTCTCCCCAGGTATTGGATACCTTGATTGTGTAGAGTCTTTTCCATTTGCAAATAATGTATGGAATACATTAGCACAGAAGCTGAGATTCTCCAGCAGTTACATTTCAATTGTCTGTCTGTCTTTCTAATTTCTCCTCCTACGCACCTTCTTTACACCCCCCAGTGATATAGGAAGCTTACACTTAAATGATTTCAGTGGGTGAGAGGCAGGAGGTGGGGAAGGAACTAATATGAAAATTACTTTAATTTAACAGTCTGTCACTCACACTGGCCCAAAGGATCTCTAAGACCATTATCAGCAACCCTACTAGCCACCCTGTTTCTCTTTTCTTCAAGCATAAACTTGAACTATTATACACACTTATGGGTGAGAGCATACTTTCTTCCCTACCTGCATGTTAAGAGGTAAAATAGGAAAATGTTTGTTGATGGAGGTTGAGAACACTATGAAGTCTCAACTTACCCTTGCGCAGTAAGTGCTCAGAGGACTTGATAGCATTGGTGAAGTCCAGGTTTAGTTTTTATATTTAGTTTACAGAGGGGTCCCAGAGGAAAAAAATCATCCCTGTTTGTGGTCACTGAGGAAGCGGTTCTGGGCTATCGTTATTTATTAGTATCTCTTATGATAATGCCCAGGGACCCAAACACTGGTGTATTAGAGAAGGCTCTGTAGCAGAGGTCGAATAGGGACACTCAGCTGTCTCATCTCTTCAGTAATGGAGCCCTGGTTCAAGACTGAGGCTCCTAGATCTCACAGTAATGAATGTCATTAGTTCTAATAATGGGTGAGGTGATACTGTCCAATGAGAGATGGGAGGGTTCAGTTGAGTTCTTAAGGCCCTGTTCTTGTTTATGCAAAGGTCCTTTTACACCAGTCTGACAGTGCAAAGAGGCCTGAAAGATGAAGTGAAAAGTTAGGAGGCTACCCTATGGGTCTCTGGCTGTAACATCCCTCTCTGCTCAGCTGGCAGAGCTGGAGGGAATCAAATACCAAGCAAATACAGTGGACTAAAATCTCCACTGGTGTAAATCAGTATCACTCCTTTGATTGCAATGAAGCTATGCTGATCAAGGCCAGCTGAGGACTCGATCCAGGGAATAAATGATTTTTGCCCTTAGTCTGTAAGTCCAAAGTCAAGTCCTTTGCATGTCATGTCCCATTCTGTGTTAGAGAAGGTCATATTTCGCCTCCTTCTCTCCACCCGGGCTGTCCCCTCTCCTCTGGATAAACAGTATTTCCCCATTGCATTCCCAGTCCCTCACGCTTCACCAGAATTAAATTCATCATTCATTTTTTATGGTTTATACATAGCAGTAATTTATGTTTTCAAATATATTGAGGTCACACTTTAGCAGAAAAAGAGTGTTTCACATTTAAATTGAAGGCATGTTCGTTCCATTAAACGGAGATGTTTTGGATAATTTTAAAAGGCTAAAAGTAGTAGAAAGTAACATTAAAATAAAATTTGAGAGATGTAATTACACCTAATCGTACCATAAAATAATCAATACTGCATTACATTATTTCTGACTTCCCCAGTTATAGCCTTTTTTTGTTAAGCTTTTGAATATTGATGAGGTCAGTGGGGTCGCAGTCGACTCTCTGAGGTCTAATGGAGGTGGAATTAAGGTGATGTCCTCTCCTATTATATCTGCTCGGGGAGGTGAGCTCTATACTTTCTCAAACTGGGGAGATAACATGGCATCAGAAGCCAATACCTCGGCAACATTTCTTGAGCTGAGATTAGGCTGTCAGTAACTGCTGACTGGGAAGCTGGCAGCGCTGCCTCCCCATCACAGACCCACTCAATTATACACGCCAGGACGCAGAGGAAATGATGTTCACGTCAACAGAGATCATTAACAGCTGGAGACCAGTGTGTGTGAGGTGACAAGAACCAGTTCCTTCCAGTTCAGCCAGGGCTTTCTGTGTTGTCTCTGCTCTCCGTGGAAGACTGAAAAGGGGTTTTGTTGTGGCTGTTTGCTTTCCTTCTCCGCTGCTTTAGTCGTACCCCTCCACCTGACACATACCTCACTCTGTTAAAACAACAGCCCCTGCTGACCAGATTGCAAAGCATTCATCCTTCATCAGCCTTTATGCGTGTGGACATGCAACACACCAGAAAAAGCTGGGCAGCTGCTGGGATTCAGTACAGGTGTTCAGTCTGGGACCTTATTTCCACCTTTTTGTCCCAGAAGGTACAGATCTGACTGCATCTGAGTGAATGTGTCTCTGTCACCATAGAGCTCTCGGTTTGAAAGGGATCTGCTTTTGTCCTGGTCAGTACTGTTCCTCATTTAGGGATCTTGTAGCCATCCGTGGGTGTACGTTTGGGAATTCTTTCCTGTGTAAAGAAAAATTACCTGCTGGGAGACAATGATCTGTATTTTCCCTTGGTTCAGTGTGTACCCCTCTAACTACTTTCACACTTTGGGCTAGGGCAGTCTTTAGCATTTAAAGCAAGAGATGAAATAGTGGGTGGCCCACATTCTACACCCAAATTTCTCCTAATGTACTGTTTTATTTCTTCCTGCAAATAGTTTAGAATTTAACCTAGGGAAAGGGCTGGGATCTGAAGAGACATTCATCAATAATCTTAGGATTTGTATTTTGCCTTCTGTGCCTCTTTCTCCATCCATACAATGAGTATAAGGTTCTTTTTATTGAAGTCTGTTTTGTGTAATGGAGGCAAGAAAAAGGTTTCTTTGCTTTTGATAAACCCATTGGAAAAGGCAACAAAATGTCATTTTTCTGGGTTCTGGTTGTAAATATCAAGGATGGAATTTTAAAACAGAACCAAATTGAGCAGTACCACTGCATTATCCATTTCACATTGCCACAGCATCCTCAAATTACAGCGCTCATAACAAAAGGAAAGATAACGAGCAGGCCCCTATCATTACCATTAATAATAAAAATGATATAATGTATTTTTAAAACTTTCCTTAATGCAACACCAGCCCAGTCATCCCAACACTCAAATTATCCCATCTTCCCAAATATATATATATAAATACATAGATGAAAGTGTCAGCAAGGGAACATGCAAAATACAATTCAGATGCCAGATCTCCCCTATCAACTGTGTTTCTCCAGAGGTGCCAGTCTCCTCCCACTACACTCCCTTGCCTGCTGCCTATTAAGTTACTCCTTCCCTTACACCCAGTGCTGTCCCTGGGGTCTGGCTATGTGTGCGCCCCTCCGCCCTCATGAATCCTGCTGTGCCAATTGCTAAGGTATTTTCCTGGTGCCTATTGCCATGTACACCAAACTCTCTGCTTTCCCCTTCTCCCACCCCCTTCCTTTTACTCCATGCACCCCATTTTGTTCCTGCTTTGAAATCCAATTGTTAGAACTTGTGGTAGAAGGTGGATATTTGCCCAAAAGCAAACTAACAGTGGCCCTCCCTCTGTTGCAGACACAAGACAGCACTGCTCTTCTGATTAGACTGAATTGCTTTCAATTGACTAACATAACAAGCTGCTGCTGCTTTTTCTTTTTTTTTTAAATTTGAAAATGGAAGGGACACTATTAGGAAATTTACATTTGCGAATATGATATTTAATTAGCAATATTAATAAATTAATAGAAGTAAAGAACCTTGTCGAGACTCCAGATTAATAAAACATGCTCTAGCTGAGTAAATGAGGTGAGCCGGGGATGTGATGCCCATAGAGGATACAGGGGAAATCTCACTCCCTAAATACCCCTCAGACAAAGGATGAGGGGCAGTAGTGAAATGGGGTAAAGCTTTTCCTGCCCTATAGTACCTCTCACACTTACACACTAGCCCTTTCCCTGTCCTTCCACAATACTTATACAGGAAATTAAGTACAGCTTTTTCTGCCCACCTTCCCCTTTTCCCTGCCAAGAAGCTGAATGAGTCAGGGGTGGGGAGTGAAGGAGAACCAGTGCTTGCAGGTGTAAGGTAACAGAAAGGACAGTGACAGGGCAAATACTTAGAAGTGTTTGGTCAGATCCATAGACAGCAATAAAGGAGATTCCTAACATTTTTGATCTGATCCTCTGCCGAACATGGAGCACAGACTCTTATTTAGCTATGACTGTATCCAGCTTGGTCTCTCCAGGGCACTTGGACGGTTTTGCCTCAGAGGTACCTTCAGTCTGTGGTGTATAGAGCAGGTCCACACGGGAGGTGATGTCTCGGTGCAGAATTAAGAAGGGAAGCAGCACAGTAATGTCAGTGTGGGCTCAGCTGAGAAGAATGACCACATTAAGCAAAGGTCTGACACAGCATGAGATAAACTGCTGTGAGGTTCACAGAGGTTAGTCCCAGCTAGATGTCCCAGTCTTAATGTGCATCTGTCACTGCTTTGAGTCTTGGGTGCTAACCCAAACTGGGGGCCAGTCCTCTGCCACTCACTGATCCACCAGTCTGCAAGGCACTCCAGCATATGCTTCAATTTAGGCATACCTGATTTGGGGCAATGATTCTGTGCCTCATCTGTCCTGGAAAAAACTCCTTTCTTTCCTGGACTCAGCAGGGCAATGAATGCAGAAGAATGTGGTACTGTCCTTTCCCACACTGCTGCATTAGTGCAGGCAATGGTTCGGAGGAGACTGGGGCATCAGGGCTCCAAGGATCCAGTCAAGCAGGAGGCTGTAGTGCCAGGTGACTTCAGTGACTTCATCTGTTGTGAAGTCTGGGACAGAAAGGGGAGAATGTGGCTCTCTGTAGCCTCTAGATATGTGTGGAGAAGCCTTTGCAGTGTGATGGCAGAGAATCATCAGCTGCACGGAGATATCTTAGCTGGTGAAGTATTCCTATGTCTGCGTGCAACAACCGGTACAGCCTCTTACCTTGATCCCTGGCTCAGGAGGGAGAGCAAAGGAGAAGCAGGCCCCTCGGGAACTGAGCTAGCAGTCAAAGCAGTAGCTCTCCTAGGGTCTGTGTGACATTCACACACATCACTGTGAAGTCACGCTCTCCTGCAGAGCATGGGAGAGGCGATTATTTATTAATGTACCGAGCACTGTCCCCATGCATCACTCTGCCTTGCTCTGCTGCAGCCTCAGCAATGAAGCACTGGGACACCACAGACCTGCGGCCCTCCCTGTGCACACCAAGGGAAGATGCCTCAGCACCTAGGAGGGACCCCAGAGAAGGGCAGTGATGCTGGAGGAGGAGAAGGCAAACACGTGAATTGTCTGGCATAATGTTGAGGTTTTTGTAATGCTTTCTGCATGCTCAGCTCTCATGGATCAGCACTAGACTCAAAACCAGCCAGCCTGATGCTCCCTGTGCCTGCCCTATAGGAGCCCAGGGTGTTTTTCAGCTCTGACATTGATGCTCAGTGGGCACATCTCTGTCTCGGTGTTCTCCTCTATGTATTGGGGATAGTAGCATATGTGGGACCTTCATGGTTCATCCTGCACTGTCATTCCTCCCTTCAGTGCAAAGTGTGTGGCAAACTCTCCCAGCATAGGCCCTTACTCCAGGAAAGGGGGAAAGCACTCTTCGTTGGTATGAAGGACAACAAGGAAGACAGGCAGGGCACAACCGGTTTCTTTCTAAAATTGACAAAGGAGGATAATGAGAGGCATGTGACTACCTTGCCTGATCCCACAGTGGCTCAGCTGCTCTACTCCCTTCTCCAGGGATGGCTTGTCCCCACTATGTGGTTTGTGTTATGCTCCTGATGCCGACACCTCCACTAATTGTGGGAAAGTTTGCTATTGGAATGGTATGTACACAGGCCTTCTGGGAGAGGTGGAGTTCCAGGAACAATTAGGAAATGGCAGAGATACTCGGGGACTCTGGCTTGCGATGCCACTCTTGGTATAGCAACAAGTATATGGTAGGTGTGGCAGAAGAAGAAAAAGGAGAAAAGTTGGCTTGGGTGGGGTGCAGGGAGTAGAGACGGGTGAGGAAGGCATGAGCTCATAGATGTAGGCAGGAATGGAGCTCGGCAGCATGTGGATGTGAAATATTCATTGGGATCATCTTGGGATAAAGGAGAAGCCCTAGTGTAGGCAGTCATTAATCTCGGAGATGTGGGCCATGATGAGGCATCCTGAAGCTTAGCCCCAAGGTGGGGCTGCCTTTGATGGCAGCGAGCACATACACAGGCTTTGGGGCTGTGCCTCCAGCGAGCGAGGGCAGCTGCCTGGGAACCACCTCCTGACTCACCCTGGGTGGTGGGCGCTTGCCGGGCCTTCCAGGGACTTCGGCTTTGGACAGTAAGGCTGCCTTGCTAAGGGTCTGCAAGGTCAACTGCGTGGTCTGCAGGGGGAAGGATGGTGCTGCAGAAAAGCTTCCAGACCAATGTGGTTTTTTTGTTATTATAGGCTATCTTTTGCCCACAGATGGCAGGTTCACAGCCCTTGGGTCTTGAGCTATGGAGACCCAAGGCCTTTGTAAAATGTTCTCTATCTGCAATGGTCGGTCTTGCTTTTCTTCCCTTCCTCTCATCCGTGGCCTGTGAAGCACTAGGAAAATTCAATAGCAAATTTGAAATACCTGGACTGGGTTCTTTGCGTTCAGAGCCCATTTCTGTGCCTGGCAAGAATCCTGAGAAAGAAATCCCGAGCCCTGCACGCTGCCCCAGGCGTTGCTCCTTATCACCCTCTGTGTGGGCCTGACACATCCCAGAAGCTGGCAAGCACCGTCTCAGCTCCCACAGACATGCTGCTCTGCCACTGCATCTCCTTCCTGACCTGCTCTTCCTGTCCCAGCTCGCTCAGGTCGCCAGACAGGGCGCTGGTTTTCTGAAGAGTATAGGCTACTCCAAAGCCATCTTCCTCTGTGACCCAGACCCAAGGTCACTCATGTGAAAGGCTAGGATCATAACCTGTCCACCACTATCCTGTTTAATCCCCTGCTTCTAGTCACAGACGCTCGGTGGAAGCCTGAAGGAGCGTCGGGGCTCGTTCATTAGCTGGAGCTCTGTCCTGCCCCTGGTACTTGGAACTGACGCCCATGTAAATGACAAGGGAGGAAATTGCAGGCAGGGGAGAGATGGTGAGGAGGGCATTTCCTTGTGCAATACTTGAAGGACTGGGGGAACCATTTCCACATCCCTGAGCATGACTCTTGAGGCCATGGTGCTCAAAGGGTCACATCAGAGTTTGTCCTGTGTGTGGTTTGAGGCATAGCACCTGTACAAAGTCCCACCCTGAGCACACTGCGGGCCCACCTGAAGCCCACCTGTGCAGCTTATGGCATGATTGACTGAAAACCTCTGTCCTTCTGAGGGCATAGCCCCCACATAGTTTCCCAGCAGTCTTATGTATTGCATTGGGGTATATGGAGAGCAGCATGGAAAGTGCTAATTCCTGTCTCTTTCTGCCTGGAGGAAGCACTGCCGTTGCCTGCCCTGAGCGTTTGCAAGGTAGCAGGGGCAGACCAGCTGCAGGGGGTTAATTTCTCCCATTCAGGACACTATCCAAGCTCTGAATCTGGCAATAAAAGTCAGTCTGGGGACGCTGCATCTTTGGAGAAAGCGCTGAGGCTGATGTGGGTGGAGAGTCCTTAGACCTGTAGGTTTATCTGCAGGAAAAGCTGTATTGTGTTTGTTTGGTCCTTAAACAGGTGCTAAATTCTGTACTAAATTGTTTTGACCATTGTAACTTTTCACATGCGTGCGTGGGGCTGGCTTATCCAGGCTGAGGTACTCTCCACTGAAATCTTGCAGTATTCTATCCTCTATACAAGGACTTCGGATTCTGGTGGGCTTAATTAAATCGCCTCTTAATAACTGCTCTTTTAAAACGGCCCTCCCTCCACTCTCGCTTAGTCGAGGGTGTGCAACCGGCCGAGAGCTCCCGGGGAGCCCGCCTGGGAAGCACGGCCGGGCCGGGCCAGACCCGAACCGAAACCCGCGCACGACCCCGGTCCTGGCTATCGCTTGCCGCGCTCCGGAGAGCCCCTCTCCTCCTGGCAGCACCCCGGGCGCTGCCGAGGCTCCGGCTCCCCGGCAGTGCTGGGCTCTGCCGCCGGCAGCCCGGGGCGGGCGGGCAGCAGGGGGCGCCCGGGGCACGCCGGAGCCGCCGGCGCGGCGCGGCTCGGTGGCGGCGCGGCCGCCGCTGCCCGCAGGCTGCCAAGCAGCGCCGGCACAAGCCGTCACAATATTTTGGCAGCTCAGCGGAGTGGCAGCTTAAGCGAACGCGGAGGGTGTTCAGCCGCGCAAGGGCTGAGCGCTGAGGCGCGCACAAAGGGAGTCTTTGTCGCTCCCGGCCGCGGCGGCGGCGGGGGCTGCCGGTTCCCCCGGCACACGCCGGCTCGGCGGCCTCCTGCCGTGAACGGGCCCCGGCCCCCGGCTCGCCCCGCTGCGCGGCGGCCAGGCTGCACGATGCTGCAGGTACGGGAGCTGCTGCTCCTGCCCCCGAGGTTTCTACAAAGCCCGGTTATATAAAGTTTAATTATAATACTTGGCTCTCGTGTAACGCTTTCTATCTGCAGATCTCAAAGTGCTTTCTAAGCATTAAACAAGCCTCACAATGCCCTCTCCCGTCTTCATGTGGGAGGGTTTGCTACACCCTTTTTTTATTTATTTTAAATGCTGTCAGGAGAAACTGAGGTGCAGAGATGGGAAAAGGCTTGCCCAAGATCATCCAGCAGGTCAGTGGCAGAGCTGGATGCAGAACTGAGCAGTCTCCTTGATATGTTCCTGTCTTTAATTCCCCGGGAATGCTGCCTTCCTCCGGGAACAGCTGTGCCTGGAATCAGCTGGGTTTGGGGATCTGACTGGCCCCTGTGCCGATCTGCAGTGAAATGCGTCAGTGACCTACACGCAGTTCACAGCAGGGCTGTTCTCCTTTTGGGAGCTATTCCCCTATCCCCGCTCAGAAAGTTTGGGCCCAAGCCTGCCCACTGCCTGAGGTGGCTTTTTGTGACTTAATTTTATGAACTGCTGGTGAGGAAGGAGCGGGACCTCAGCCCAAGGTCTCACTGTGCAAGGCTGGGGAGCCAATTTTGGCTGTAGTGCGTTTGTATCTCAGAAGGGACCATTCCCTGGTATCTCCTTCTCCTTCCCCATCCCCCCTCACGAAAGGTCAAGGAAATGAATGGGACAGCGAGCTGTGCAAGCCTGTAAATATTTAGCAAGCCACTCGCTTTTACATTGCAGATTTTGCTCTATGGGTATGGCCGTTAATATCAGTGAGACATTAGCTCCGAAAAGCACCCGTCACACTGTTAACACTAAAAGTGCTCCGTCAAAGCAGCTTGCCGTGAATTACGGGACTCGAGCTTTCTTTATTAGCCTGGAGTTTGTACAGCAGAAACATCAACCTCAGACCCACAGCGGAGGGAGAAAAACCCTAGCAGCAAATTAAAAAGAAAGAGCTTTACCTGCAAAAGTGATAATGCCCTGCCAAGAGCTACGGCAGAGAGCAACCTTTATCGTATGTGGGGAGATCTTGCCTTGAGAGACTACTAAAAGTAGCCCTGATCTGTTCCATCTTTATCAGAAACCACATTATGTGAAGAGTGATTTGGGGAGGGGGGGCAGGAGCATTTCCTTAGGCTCTTTGACTGTGCTTGCAGAGATATTTTTTTGTCTCAGAGTAGGGATGGTGAATTTTTGGTGCTGGGGGAACCTCTCATCCCCAGCCCCCCAATTGCAGCCAATCTGCGGTTATGTGTTGGACTCAGGGTCACAATTTGACTCAGATTTCGTTTCATTTGCACAAAGACTCATTGACGCCCGGGCCTAATGAACATCAATATTCTTAATGACAAGGAAAAGATCTGTTTTATGGGACTCCAGACAGGCAGCGTCTCCGTGCTCCTTCTGCAGAATCACAGGAAAATAGCCCCAGTCTCACACACGTTTGGGTTACCACCGTTACAAAGTTCAAACCCCAACCTCAGAGGAAGCTCCCCAGATAAAAGCATCTTTCTTGGGAACCTCTGTCAAAGTTTTGCAGAATTAAGTGCTGTACTGTCTTCTCAGCCTGGCTTCTGTGTTTCCAATAAGCAATCCAATTACACACATTCTTTCTTTAGAGTTGTGATGATACTGTTGGTTTTCCTGCCAAAAGATTCATAAAAGCATGATGGGAATTTTTGTTGTTTTCTGATTTTTTTTTGTTTTATTCCCCAAAACTAAAAATTCAAAGAGAAGTATTCTGAAAAAAAAAATTACTGCAACTGAAACATGAGTTTGAATGGGTTGCATTTGTCAGCTTCACTTGCACTTCTGTTTTGTTTTGGGGGGTTAGATTATGGGGTTTTTTCCATATAATTTTGCATTTCTACCCTCAGCCTTTTGCATCTTTGGCTACCAGATGTGTCCCACATTGAAGAATTATTTCTCCTCCCTAGAGTGAAATAAATGCAATCAATATGAGTATTGCTCTCAGGGCCTTGAAATATTACATTAATGTTCCATGTGGTGACATTTTAGCTGGAATTTTCAAATACATTATGATGGTTCAAATTAATATTTATCAGATCAGCTTTTATATTTTGCAAAAGAGAGAGAGGGAGAGAGAGAGAGTAAGCATTATTAAAATACAAAATGCAGATGAATTCCAAAATCGATGGTCCATTTTACCAGCACTTTCAAGGGGCTGTGTTTTGCTTTCTGGTTTTGTTTTTAAATTTATTAGTTTTACAGGCAAATCTATTTATCTTCCTTCATTTATTTTTTTCACCCATTCAGGGTTTTTCAGTTGTTTCTTTCTTTCACTCTTCTTTATTATCCCAAAATGTAAATTATGACGTTAGCTGGGTTTTTTCTTTTTTTCTTTTCAGTGATTAAATCTGCTACATGACATCTTTGTCCTTTCTATAAATTAAATCATCTTTGCTTTCCACCTTTAGCCACTGCCAGCAGCAATACTCTGATTGCCAGCAATAAAAGTCCTCACTTTACGGTCTTTATTTCCTACACAAAGCAAACCCCCCCTCCTTCTTTCCCCTGTGCTTATGGTGCTTTTTTTTTTTTTTGCTAAGGGGGTGGTGGGACTAACTCCTGTTTTCAATGTTTCTCCATAAACAAGGAATTTGCAAAGAGAGATTGCAGAGAAAAAAAAAAATCTAAACCACATTCCACTTTATTTCAGTCATTCCTAAACAGATTGTTCTATGAGGTGGAAAATCCAGGCAGATTAATGGTGTCATTTGTTTTGCTTTTTTTATATTTCTGTCTTCCCCCCCCCCCGCCCCCCTCCTGCCACTTTAGTTTGGTGAAAATGTTTGAAAAGTACCTTTTTTTTAGACTAAATGCAGCTTTAAACATTTGTGGATTATCAGCTGAATTTATTTTGTTGAAACAATGCTGCTTGCAGAATAACCCTCCTTTCCCCCCACATGGAAAATTGTAGGAACTGTCTGGGATCTTACAGCATTTCCTTAAAAGCTTTTGCAATTCCTAGAGGAGAATTTTTGGAAGGGTTAATATTCCGGTTTAGAACTGAACAGTACTTCCAAACTTTTCCCACTTCCCAGCTTTTTTTCCTGTCTCTGAAATACTTTTACTGTAAGAACATTTCATGGGTTTGTGACATACAGATAGCCACAGGAAAAACCATGTATGTATGTGTGTGCACATGCGTGTGTGTATATATATATAAAAACATCTTTATACATGCTCACATACGCACACTCGCGTGCTCTCTCTTTCTGTCTCTGGGTGTATAGATGTACATACTCCAGGCTGCCCTTCCTATTTTCCTTCAATGCTGATCTGGGCAAAAGAACGACAGGAAACTTAAAAAAGAAAAGGAGGAGGAATCGATTGTTCGACCCGCACTTGAACTCTCCTGAAAGAGATAAAGCAGAATTTTCAATAGGTCCCCTGCCCTTTTCACCAGGAGGGAAAGAGGAGAAGAAAAACAAGAGATATTTATATGACAGCAGCTGCTGAAAATAGCATTTCAGAGCAATAAAAAAAAAGGCAAAAGAGATTCAATGGTAAAAAAAAAAACAAAACCAAAACCCACAACAACAGAGAAACTCTTTTTCTTGTGCTCCCCAACAGGCGCATGAGCAGCTCGTCCTGGAAATGCATGCATGCCTCCTATAGATCTGTTTGAAATTATAGTTGTCATTGAGAGTGAATTTATGCTTCTATTGATCTGCAAAAGGAAAATATTAAATGGTTTGGTTTTGATCTTTAGCTGACCTCAGGGTCAAGGGTAGCCTAAGATTAGTATTCATAGAATTCATCACCAAATTGTAGTCTGCATCTACTTTATGCAAACATAGGGAAAATGTCGAAAGATAAATACATAGCAAAATGACAAACAATTTCACCACCACCCACCCCATCAAAAAAAAACAACCCTCAGACAATAAAAACAGGGAGATACATACATGCACAAACCCAGGTAACTGCATACAGCATAGATGGGGAAACGGAAAGAAAATACAGAGAAGCACACAGACAGAGCCAGTGAATTACACACACGGGAAAAGACACACGACTCAGAACAAATATCAATGCACAACTATACTGAAACATGCCCGCATGAACACTCCAACACAAGTGCAAGGGAATGTACGAAGAGCAAAACAAACATAAAGAGGACACTTCTTATATATATACACACCTAACCAGGAAAAAAGGTGCGCTTTTGGGGTGACAAAGAAAGGAAAAGAACATGTTCACAGATTCTCACACAAAGCCAAAAAAGGAGCAAGCACAATTACAGTTAAACAGGTGCACATACTGATATATGCTGACAAACATAGTGATACACAGTTGTAAACATGTCATGACACATACACGAATGCAGACACTTCTGTATTAGGCATTGTGGACCTCCCTCGTTCTCAGTAAGCGCGACAGAAAGTTAGCGAAATAATAGAGGAAGAAATATACTCAGGTATGAATAAAACATGCTTGTGAAAGTCCTCCACTAAGGCAGCCCAGTTGTTCAGAAATTCAGGGCAGAATGCTCCTAAGAGAAGCAAAGCAATTTCACTTACTGACGGACATTCAAAGGCACAGGGAGATCTGTTTACTCACAAGGAGAGTGAAGTCTACTCACAAGCATTAACAGTCCAGGCTATAGCGAAAACACTCCTGCGTGAACACAGTAAGTGCCGTTTGTGCACAAAGGAAGTATCTACGGAGAAATGAAAGCGAACTCAAAGAGCAGAAGGCCCCATTCCTATTTATGTAATCATCCCAGTGACAGAGGAAAACATCTGTAACTGTGTAGACAAAAACACAACTGCACAGAAACTCAATTGGGCACCACAGGATGCTCACCAGCATCCTGAGAAACTTCAGTAAAAGAAACTTGGTACTTTCCAGGCAGACACAGCAAAAAATAGGCGAGCAGGGTAAAAGATGGTTTCTTAGCCGTTCCCAAGACTATATCCCACGTAGCCTGGCAGCTGATAGCCAGCGTAGCTGGTTTGCACTTAGTCTCTGCTTCTGTAGTCTCAGTGTCACTGAATAAATGCAAGAAAGTATGGAGCACTTGTAAGTGGGCAAAAATGCGTGGTGCCGAACAAAAGCATCGATACTTATTTTTATAATCAGTTTTCCTGCAAATATAGCTTTTTTGACTAGAGCAAGCGTTGTTAAAAATCTTATTTTAAAAAATTTGATTTCCTTTTAGTGTACAAAGCTGCAACCTGAGCATTCACCAGAAATATAACCATATTTCATTTTTGTTGTGTTGTTTATTTTCCCTGCTATAATTAAGATTCCTATTTTAGTATAAAAGTCTCAACCAACTCTGAGGCCCACCGTCCTTTGTACCATATAATCGCACTGCTAGAAACAGTCCTTGTCCTGAAGAGCTTGCGCTGCAGCTAGAGGAGCAGAAAAAGGAAGCAGGAGTCTCTCTCATTTACCAGTGAAGCCCTGAGGAAGTGACTTGTCCAGGCTAGCCATAGAGTCTTGGCAGAGCTAGGAACTGGAGCTGCATCTCCTGATTTACAGGCCATTGCTTCAGAAATGAGATCATCCTCCTTTCCTGATTTAAATATACCTTAGCATAGGCTACTAGTCATTTAGTATTTGTGTGATCCAGTTATGAGACCCAATGAAAACAGTGCTAAGTGTGAACAGTTTTTGAGCTAAACTCGTGTATAGGAAGGGCTAATTGGAATATATCAGTATAGCTGTGCTGTGAGAACCTCTCAGCTCTGACCTTGCTTACCTGGCCTATG
Organism: Theristicus caerulescens; assembly: GCA_020745775.1. Taxonomy (NCBI): domain Eukaryota; kingdom Metazoa; phylum Chordata; class Aves; order Pelecaniformes; family Threskiornithidae; genus Theristicus; species Theristicus caerulescens. Next base: position 4,030,129 of record CM036574.1, read on the forward strand.
AACGCATTAGCGATTGCAGCTTATGCCACTTCCTCAAAGGAAATAAACTCTACCACCAGAAGTATTATTTTGTCAGCATAACCACCTATATGCTTGGGCTCTGGCAGTACAGTTATACTGGGAAGAATCATAGTCCCAACACTAGACATAGCTATATAGGCAGTACTTCCAAATATAGACCCGATCGTAACAGCATCTTGGTGTGGGCAGAGATCGCAATGAGCACGGCTGTGCAAGGCACCATTGGCGAAAGCCGAAGGGTGTGACGGAGCTTGGCAGCAGGGAGGGGAGAGCGTGCCAGGGAGGAGGGCTCAGTGGGTAGGATCTTGGAAATGACAGAGCAGGGGAAGATGCAGTAGTATTTGCTGCTGAAGTGGTAAAGGGAAGGGAGTGTTTTGTCTGTGAGCTGTACCACCTGGCCCTTACTCAAGGACAGATCTCCCTACAGTGAAGAACCAGCACTCACTTATCATGACAGTAGGATATTCTTTATTATAGCTGCAGGACAGAGCTGGCCCCTTGCATGCTCTGTTCAGGGATCACTATCTTCTCAAGGTGATGAGGAAACTATATGTTGTAATGGTAGCATTTCTAAAAATTCTCCTCATGGTGGGAAAAGACTTCTGTACAGGTTAGGTGTACAAAAATGGTACATCCTTTCCAGACACTACTTCACTAGCATTAAACTTGTCAGAGATACTGACTATTTTGATGCTGTGGATAGAGGAAATGCAGCTAGGAGGATAGAAGACAAGATGAACACATTTTTCCCTGTTTGTTCAGTGCCTAGCAGTTTTTAGGTTGTATTATAATAGTAGTCTTGATTCATCCACTGTACTGAAATAAATATATATACTGGGCAGCTGCTTTTCCCCAGGCTGTGTCACAGAGTATGGATTCAATCATGTTTTCATCCTTTTGGCAGATAGAGGAGGAGAAAGTGTGAAAGAGGGAAGCAGCAAGGCACAGAGGTGGAGGCAGCAGGAGAAACTGCTGTTGTCGTTTCTGTTTCATTGTTTACTGTCTATGACTTTGTACAGCTTTTAACTCTACCATTTGGCAAGAGAGCAGCTGGCACCACTTGCCTTCTTTGGAGTGCATGTGCTGCCTGGAGAAAGACAGCCCAGGTTAGCTAATGTGGGAAGAGATGGGATCTCCTCCCAGTGAGAACGTGGGCTTGGAGCTTCAGACAGTCAGGGTTGAAAACCTCTCAGGTCTGAACTGCCCCCCTCCCCCTTGGATCTCTCATCCATTCACCATTCTGCTCCTTTTCTCTTTGCGCAGGTTTATTTCAAACAAACTTCTCTAATTATGTTCCCTGTTAAAATACCATATAACCATTTATTCATCTCCCTCCCCATCTTCCCTTTTGCCACCCATGGAGAGCCAGTAGTTCCTTCTCCTCTCTGCATTAATGCTGAACCAGTTTCCCCAGCTCATGTGCTGTTGGCAATGCTCCTTTTTGAATGGCGTTGAAAACTAGGTCCTTCCCATTTGTCATAGTTAGATCTCCATAGCACTTTCTCCCTGTGTAACAGCTCTAACCTGGGTGTATTGACTGAATCCTAAATGGCTGATGGCCAAAAATTCTAGGTAATTTCAGTGGGACTTGATACTCTTCATTTCTGGTCATAACTTGATCATATAATTTGCCTGTGTACTCTTAAAGAGCTGCTGTGGCTGGTGGAGTCATTCTTATATCCATAACAGTTTGTAAAGCACTTAAGGGTACCTTTGGATGAAAAGCACTAAATAAATGTTCAGCAAGATGATGTTATTTATCCATGTAATCACCTGTCACTTCCACCCAATTTTTGTTCCTCCCTGTCCCATCCAATCGGCCATATTATATGCTCATGCATATGGTCATGCACTCATCAATCCACCTTTATCCATATGCAGAGACACTCAAGTGTTATGAGAGCTACACGGAAAGACAGATGCATGCATCTAATCCTTCCCTGCTCATCTGTCCTCATCCAGCTCGTACAGACACATAGCAACATTTTTTAAGCACTTAAGTGACTTAGGATCCTAAGTTTCATTTCTGAGAGAGGCTTAGGAGTTTAAATGCCCCTGAAAGTCAGCGAGATGTGTTCTCCAGATTACAATTCCTCAGGTCTGTAAGTGTCATATTTTCAAAGTGCTCTCTTTATCTAAAGATTCAGATAGGCACCTTGTAGATTATCAAAACTGTTTAAGATAGGCACATAAATCCAAATGATTTTAATGTAGCCTGCCTTGCAAATTTTAAGACCCCTCTGGGCACTTCTCTTTCAAAGGCATCTAAATCCTTTTGAAAAATTGGTACCAAGAGCCTCTAAGTTCCTTTAAAAAACAGCTCTTAAGTTACTCGCCCATAGCCAAACATCAGAAGAGTGACTGCTACCTTAGGTAAATCCATACTTTAACAATGCGGTTTACAAAAAAGGTTACTCTGGTGTCTGCTTTAATTAACGAAATACAGCATTTGGTGATCCCATGAAAATCTCTTGTCAGCTCGGGCAGCAGTAGCGGACCTCTGCGGGTCCTGCCCACGTTTCCTGGGCTCGGTGACCAACATTGGCTCTCCCTTGCTCTCAGCAGGACCTTCCCCTGTGCCTCTGACAAGCCAGCCAGCAGCGGTGGGGAGCGCTCTGCTCGCTAACATCTGGGTGCTGGGTCCCTGGATGACAGGATTAGGATCGCGGTGGGGACGGGATGTCTATGCTGTATACGAGCCTCAACAGAAAGGTATATACAACCCTATTTGTTATAATCATCGAAAGATTTCATCGCTAACAGGCAGAAGGGCGTTCACCTGTCAGAATCCCCTGGTTGGCAATATTTCTAGGTAGGATCCTGACTAGTTGTGGTCGAGGAAAAGGTTTGTGGAGAGAGGTTGGTGGCTCTGCTATTTGAACAAACTCATCACGTTCAGCGGACAGTCACTGGTGCTGGTTCCGTCCCACCACTTTATACAGGATTCTGCAGAAAAATCCCATAAAACAAACAAGCTTTCCAGGAAAGAAAATGAGGCAGAAAATCCTGCCCCTCTTATAAATTATGTCCAAGTAGGCTGAGCTGGCAAGAATGCCTTCAAGTGTGAAGTTCTTTCCATTTTATGGCTAGGAGTTCCCAAGAGACCATCTTCTTTCTTCTTAGTTTTTTTTTTTTTCTCTTGAAGTTTTTTTCTTTTTTTATCGGGGTGGAGGGCAGATACTGTGTGCATGATTTGGCTGGTAAGGGCAAGAATCTGTCAGCAGAAAAAGGGCCGTCAGCAAGAGAAAGTGAGCTGCAAATTGTCCATTTCTAAACTGCTTGTTCATCTGACACTTGTGAACTCAGAAGCCACCTGTTCAGCCATCAGTCACCAAGTGAAAATGAAGCTTTCCTTAAACCAAGATTCTGACATATACAGAAAACTAAAAAGAGAAAAAAGAGAGGAGAAAAGGAAATTCTTTTGAATTTGCTCTACTGTGAAATGAGAATAGAAACTAAAGCTAAAACCCAAGGGAAGGTTTTTATTTCCCCTTCTCTCCAAACTGTAATATTATAAGTGCTTTTTCAAACAGCAACACAAACAAACAAACAATCAAAAAGTCCAACACCTTTCATGCAACATTTTTGCAGAAATCCGGAAGTGTTTCTGGAGACAGAAGTTGCCACCTCTCCCCCCTGCCCCCAAGCAGTGGCAGATTTTTGGGGTGTGACTGACTCCTTGCTAAAAGAACACTCTGCACGTTAACAAGTGGTGTAGCTCTTTGAAGTTGCGAAACTGAAGGGTGGATTAGCTGTGATACCAAGTGCAGAGTAGGCTTTCCCCTTTCCATGCAAGGTCAAATTAAGACTGGACCAGCCAGCGACCCAAAAGTAGACTATACTAAGCAGCTGATTATTTTTTGCCCTCTTCGGGTGCAATGCATTCGCCTCTCTGAAGGAGAATTTCAGGGTAGCAGCCAGCAGGGTAGACTCTTACGTGCGAGGTTTTTCTGGCTGACCACAGAGCACATAGCCGATGCGCCTGATCAAATAGCTTGTTAATTTCATCATTTCAGACTTTTATGGTTTTTCCAGTTGCTGCTGCTTTTATAAACAAGCATTTCGGTGACCTTCCCCTCCGGACATCAGCGCATTCAGCTCTGCAAGAATCCCAAGCTCTGAAAGTTTATAAATAAGCCTTCTATCAAGTTCCACAACAGGTGTGACCTCCCCCCCTGTCCTAAAACTGAACAGTTTCAACAAGCAAATAAAGACTGCACAGTCCTGTCTTAAAGGGGAAGCACTCTGGAAAGTAGTATATAGGCCCTGATACTCGCAACAGAAGGCCTGGCCCATCTGCAAGAAGGGATCGTGTGGCCATAGTCTGGGGACTCCTGTCCCTTTTAAGTGGCCCTTTAAGCAAGAGTGAGAGAGACAGAGTGGAACGGTGCTCATCATGACCTACATCAGCATGACATTCCCAGGCTGTCCCACGCACTGACCCCGGAATTGATTCTGGTAGGTTCTGAGTGCTGTGTCTGCCTGGCTGAGACATGATTTCTAGGAGACTTTTGTCATAAGCGGAAGATGCACAACCAGAATCTCTTCACTTTCGATAGGGTCCTGCCAGTACGTTGATGGCACATTGGCAACACTGAGTAGAGAAGGAAGGGACAGGTCCTGTTGTGAGCTACAAAGTGGACACTTCTCTGGGTTTGCTTACAATGAGACTGTTCTAATTTCTGGTATACTGCATGCATTATGTCTACTCCTCTTTTTCCACTTTCTTCAAAATGTTAGAGGGAAACCAGAGTCTTGAAGAGGGGAAACTGAAATCTGAGATTGCAGTTTCTTTCTGTGGGTGAGCACCTTAAAAGCTGAGATTGAGACAAAGATGAGGCTTCCATCTTTGTAAGAGTCCTGCCAGCACTCCTTCCCTCCATTTAGCTGCAATATAATCTGAGCAGAAATTGTGAAATAGGGTCAAGAGGGGAATTCACCTATGGGAAACAGTATTTCTTTCTCTCTGTTCTATGAAACCATATGGTGGTGTCTGTTTATTACATGCGTAAGTTTGAAAGGAAGGGAAATGACTTGAAGTATCTAAGTGGGCTTCTTGGCATAGACTATTATATCATATAAAATAGCAGTATGGTGTTCAAGTGAAAAGATGCTGTGAAGTCATTGAAACAGCAGGACATAGGGGGCACTTTGGTTCCAATACAATCAGTGATAACTGGATCTCAATATCATTGTGAAAGAGGTTGGCTATAACTATTGAGACAGGAAAATACCCATATAATTAGTACAGCTGAGGAAGCCACTACAGCAAATGAGACAGGAAGGCCCAATATGCTCAGTGCAGTGAAAGGAATCAGTATAATCGGTGTGATGGGGAATACCTGGTACAATCAATATGTGCTACAGCATTTTGAAGCTACTGTGACAGTGTATTATGGGACAAACAGAATAATTCCACAACCAAGAGGTTTAATATGCTCAACAGCTATGAGGAACCCAATGTGATCAATTGGAAAAGGGATTGAATGTTATCAGTGTGTGTGGAGACAATGATAATGATATAATCAATGGGATATCAAGTCTTCTGGCTTTCAAGCCTCATGCTGTCCATTCTTGACACTGAAAATTGCTTTATAGAATGTTTGTTATTACGTATATAGCACACAGTTTACAAAAGTGTGAACACATTGCTGTGATGTAGAAACAGCATCAGGTTGCTCCACCACGATGAATTGTGCTTGTCCACGTAGTCGGGTAAGTGGGTGAGTGGAGCACGCGCAAGTGCTAAAATGAGTGAGTTTTATCAGATGTAGGGAATCGGTGGTGCTGCAGGTCTCATGCTGCAGTCCCTTTTCTGCAGCATTATGGAAGGATTTGGTTCTAAGAACATCCTAAGTACCCTGCGGAGAAAAATAAGAGCAGCCATTTGGCTCATGGTGAGCCTCGTCCCTTCTAATGCACTTGCAGTCCCCCAGGGCCACGTCTAATTACTGCTCAAACACAATAGTTGCAACGATGCATCATGCCAAAACCATCCAGAATAAGCCTCACACAGTGGGATTTGTTGTCAGTCTTGCCTTTTTTTTTTATTTTTCTTTTTTTGCGCAGTGCTGGTAAGAAAACTTTTTAACCCCCATCCCTATTCAGGGATCTGCAGCATCTGCATCTAGCTGGCATCTGTCAAATCAATCCCCAAGAGATCCTAAAGAGAAGGTTACTTATGAGCTCCATGACGATCACTGGATATTTTCTACTTTGGTGAAAAGAAAGTTCCTTCCCAGGAAGCCTCTGCATACAAAGGCTTTTGGTGTGGGCAGATTTTGCTCTCCACTAGAAATCAAAGTGCAGTCCTCCCCTTCAACTGAAGTCAGCCTCTGGGCTGAAGTTATCTCTAAGGGCACTGAATACCCTTTAACAGGAAGGGACAAGCTCTCTCCAGTGATAGTGTCTTTGAGAAGGTGTCTAACACGTATATAAGCTCCCATTTAAAAGAAAACAAACGTTTCTGTTTGCTGCTACAAGAGCCAACCTTAATCTTTGCTCTATCTGAACCCTTCCTCTGGTGCCATAAACCCTGGTTGTCATCCCCCCCCAGTGTAGTTTTACCTTCAAAAATTATCGTCGTTTCTCAGGGATTAGGGTGTGGCCACTTACAGCAAGCAAAGATAATGTCAAGCTTGCATACAGTATATAGCTATAAGTACACACATGGATGCCTGCCTGTACACATGTATACACATATATATGCAGGAATGCATAACTATACATTATCTGTACATATATAGGAAGGTAAATGGATATATACAAACTCAGCCTGTGGTAGTTCAAACAGTTTCAAACATAATGCATACTCTGGTGGGAGGAGTCTTGCTGGTTAAGATACTCTTTAATGAACTGTTGAAGTTCTCTAAGCACAGGGAGGTCCAGCACTGCCCCACAGGCAGTTCACAACACTTCAGGGTTTCACCAGCAATGGCCCCATATGGGTCAGGAAACTTTTCAGAGGAACTAGCAAAAGCTCATATCCATTCTCCAGCACAGATGGTCACTCAAAACCAGAGTCCAAATGCAGGAGCTTCCAAATGTAAGGAAGCTTAAAATCTGGGTCCCCATGTCATGACTTAAACCTTACACAGTTATACCTGAGGCTAAAGTCAATTCCTAGTCACTGATCCAGACAAATTTGCTGACTACTGTACCATAAGGCATTGACCAGTGTCCTGCAACAGCCTGAAGAAAGAGCATGTAACTTCTATTTATGTGAAATCTAAGGGCTAGTGAGAGCGAGGGATTGCTCACATCTGGGTTTCAAGTCCGATCTGTATTGCTGTGGGGAGCTTCGTGTTGCATTACAAATTGAGAGATGTGCAGGTGTATGAATGCAAAACCAGGAAATTTAAGACGTCTCTTCTCTGTTCAGTGTACTTTGCATGGTCCTCACTGGTGTGAATGGCAGGTAGAAGACTGCAATGTGAAGAAAATGTGCCCACAAAACAGAAGCTCTAAAACAGCTCTGTAATATGGCCAGAAAGCCATGGGTGTCGAGGAGGTAAGCCTAGATTCAGAACCCAGTGCTCTGAAATCTCTGGTTACTAGCAAAAGCATTTGAAAATAAATATAGACACAAATTAAAATGATACCATTTTTGACAAAGTAGACAGTAGTTGAAATATAATGAGGCACTGTAGAAAAATGCCCCTCCACCAAGCGAGCACTTGCTGGGCGGATTAGCCAGCATTCCTTCTCCTCCATTGAGTGGTGTCACAAGCTAATAAATATTTCAGAATTGGCTGTATTCAATCCAGCCCTTGTCCCGGTTGACGTCTGTTCTCTCAGTTTTCAGAAGGAGACAGGTGCAGAAGGATGAAAAGGGATTTAATTACTAAACATCCCCTACTCCCAGAATCCAAACACATGCTGTACTGTACATATACACCACACCTACTGTACTCACAAGCACATATAATACTCATGCACACAGAGTCACACCTACTACACTCTGCAGCACGCACTTATTGAATCCACACTGCACACAGACTGTGTTTTGGAAGTAGAGGATTCACATTGCATGGCACCAATGTGTTTTGGCCATTGGACTTGGAAGGTACATGTGTGTGCTGAAGTTATTGCACATATTCCTCCTCTAGAGCCACACACCCAGTTACAGAAATGCAAGAAAGACAGAAATGGCTTGTTTGTCCCCTCCTTGTGGCCAATCTGTAAAAGAATAAGAATTGGCTACAGCTGCCCACCAGCAAATATAATCTTTTTTTTTTTTTTTCTCTTCTTGTTCTGAATGTTCTGTGCTCAGTCCCTGCCTCTTCTCAGTTCAGGTAGCAATAGAAAGTCATGCTGTACATCACTATACCCACACTGTAGTCACCATATAGTCCCTCACCTGCAGAGGGTGCATTACATGCTTACGTTCATGTGACTTATTTACTGTATTAATGGTTTCTGTTTACACACTGTGCTCTGATACAAGAAATGTACAAAGGCCCTAACCATAACCTTTTAAACTTCTGGTCTTATAAGGCTAGATTTTCAGATACTTTGCACCCACAGTTGAGGGCATTTTCAAGAGCTCCCATTTAAACAGCACACAATAAGCTAGGGAAATGGTGCTGCTTATTCAGTTGGTATCTGGATCACTGCTGGGGGGATGTTATCTTCTCTTCCAAAGACTTTCCCGCTGTTTGACAGGGAAGATCTAGTAGCACTTTTCACAATAACAATAGTCTTAGTCTGAGAGTTCTGGGTAAATTTCAGTGTGAGAAGCTGCATTCAGCCTCTTTAAACTTTCCTGGCGCTTTCAGCTACAAACAGGATACTCCTTCGTTTCCTATTCCAGGCTGTGCTGGCCTAACTGTTCCTGTGGGCTGTTCAGCAGCAGTTGTGCTCCACCATGGAGACAGCTGCATGGCAGAAAGGGCAGTGGTAGGCAGCATGGCCAAGTCGGTGGAGCCTCAGTGGGGCTTAGGAGATAACACGTCTTCCTTGGTTCTGCCCTTGCCCATTGGAAGTAGTCAGGTGATTTTATGCCAGTTGCCTCAGTTTCATCATCTGTAAAATGAGGCTAGTAATATGAACTTCTTTTGGAAAGTGATTTAAGATTTACAGAGCTAGCAAGTACTTGTCTGCGTAGTCTATTAGAGTGCTTTGAGATCTTTGAGGCACTCCTGAGCGTATCAGTATGATATATTGCTGTTACCAGCTACTTTAGACAGCAAAGAAAAAGAAAGGAATAGAGTTTAAGAAAGGGAAAGTTGGGTGCTCCTCCAGTCCTGCTCCCACTGGAATTGTACTGTTGACTCCAGTCTAAGCAGGATCAGGAATTGGAAGCTCAAGTGATAGATGGTGAAAAACACCAAGAAAATCAAAAGTGATGGATGATGAAAGCAAATGGTTCTGTGTCTGGGCTAGAAGGGGTTTCCAGATAATGTATCACTTAGGTCAAATACGGAACACCATTGGCTTTAGAGCTAGGTAATTAGTGTATCAGAAAATTGGGGGAAATTATGTATGTTTTTAAGATGGGCTATTAAAGCAAGCCATGAATTATTGAGAAGGGAAACTGCTTTCTTTGTTTTATTTAAGTTAACCTTGGAGAGCGGCGAAAGAACATCAGGATGATTTTTTTCGAGGACACATGTTCTATATAAGAGCACGTGTGGTTGCAATGATATTAGGTCCCCCACTGCATTTTATACACTGCAAACACATGCTTATGTGCACATATGTGCATTCATGCATGCACACACAGCATAGTCTGTAAATATTCTTGCTACATGTGCACAGTACATATATGCATATATATGCTTGTTATCTTTTATATACAAAGCTCCGTACACACTCAGAATAAAAGCAGTCAGACCTGGTATGTATCACACAAATAGTTGGAATAGTATACTTAAATGTTGCACATAGAATAACATGTGATAAATATAGCCTGTTCCCACCGTGCTTACACTACTTGAAATACTTCTGCAGACTCATTTATAGATACACAAATATTTTATTAAAGTAATCTTAGGTTTCATATGCATGCCCAAATGTAATCAAAAATTCATCCTATTTTTACATAAATATTTGTGCAAATTATACATACTGAGCAAAAGTCCTGTGCAAGTTCCTGTATGACCCCGTGTTGAGATCTACAGTAACTTGCGAATTCTTAGCTTACAAATTTTGCCAGTGTATCTACACGTACTTGCCTGCACTGTGTGTGTTTGCATACATTCTATTGATGGACTATGTCCACTCAGTACAGAATTCTGTCTTTCCTATAGCAATCTGTAGAATGATTCAAAAGTTGAATTGGACCTCATCCTCCATTTGGCTGGAGGGTTTTAGGAAAATTTCCATGGAACTCCATTTCCATTAAAGTCTACAGGGTTTTTCTGGAGGAGATGGACTGCTCAGTTAAAAACAGGAGTGCTAATTAAGTTGATTCCACTGTAACTCTCATGGTTGGTTGACTCTACTGTCTGCGTGACCATAAGAGTGTTAATTTGATTTCATGTATAAAGTGTGTTTGTTTCCCCAAACTGCTCTGTTGGTCTCTGCTTGTTCACATACTTCTAGACAGGCTTAAGTTCTGGTGCAGGAAGACCCTTTTTGGCCTCAGTATAACTTGATGGGTTTGCACAGCATTGCTTATTGCTAAGTGCCACCTCAAATTTTGCAGAATCAGAGCTTAAAACTATTTTTTTCTTTACAAGCCTGCCCAGCAAAAGCATCCAAAGGAGCAGTTAATTTAAACAAGCAGATTCTCACCATTTCATAAGTGAAATAAATTTTCGTGTAATCTGGGAAACATAAGTGGGACTGCAGGAGTCCAAATGGGAAGCACTGGTTTTTGGCACTGCGGCTTTCATTGGCATACTGCTGCTTGGGGGAGTTGGTACGGAACTAGGCACCATACAGCCCCTCGTCTTGTCTTTGGGCCTTGCGGTTGCTATTGTAAAGCTCTGTAACAGCCCAAATCAAAGGTTTATATCTCTGTATCCTGGAGCACTGAGAAAATCAGATCTGATTCCAGTTTTGCTCTTTGTACCCATCTGTCCTAATTATGACCCATATTCTACTCTGCAGCTGGGAATCTCGGTAAAATCTGCGACTGCTTTGTGCGTGGAGCAAACTGCAGTGGGGATCATTCCTTTGATTTCGGGGACCAGGACAGGCCCGTGGACTGCCTAAAGTATTTGTGTTTAAATCAGGACTCTTTAGCAAATATTTGTTCTTTTTTTTTTTTTTAAACATTTACCACCCATTCCAAAACAACAGATTGTGTGACACATTAAGCTACAGTTTTCCAGTAGGGATAATGTGGAAAGAACAAACACCCTGCCTTTAATTTATTTGTAAAAACACAAATTTAAAACATTGCCATTTCTTTCTTAAATGGGAATCTTCTGTGGCACAAAAGTTTTCTGTCTGTGGAATGATCTGTTTGGTTTCCTTTTTACCTCAGAAGGGACTGGACGTCTCTCCTGTTTCTGTGTGCAATAGATTGACCTTTATCAAGATGGAATTTGGAAATGTTAAATTATGAAAACTTTGAGACTTTTGCAGAAGTGTTCTTATGTAAAGGATGAGGCCCAGGAAGTAAGAATTAAATTGCAAGAAATAATGGGCTTAAATTGCAGCAAGAAAGATTTAGGTTAGCCATTAGGAAAAACTTTCTTACGATAAGGATAGTTAAACATGGGAATAGATTGTCTAGGTAGGTTGTACAATCTTCAGCAAAGGAAGATTTTAAGAACAGGCTAGGCAAACAAGAGTGATGTAGCTATAGTTGGTCCTGCATAAAGTAAGTGGCCAGACTAAGTGACCTCTAGAGCTCCCTTCTAATCCTATATTCCTATGATATTAAGAGTCTAAGATTTAGCATTGCTTGGGTTATAGCTAATACAGCGATGTGTGCAGTGGGATGGATGGATGATTGGATGTTGAGGACAGATATATCCTTTCTCACATTAACACTAGTCATGGTTATGGTCCATCTAAATTCCAGTGCATTGCTTAGAAAAATGTGCCCTCTAATTTCCTAATAAAACAGCTGGGTAAATTCTTCTACTTGCAGCTAAAGAAAAAAAAAAGAACACTTGAAATGAATTTTTAATACAGATTTGAGTGGGATTGCAGCAGGCGCTTCTGATCTGATAATTGCACTGGATCAGCCAGAGTCGTCATCTTTTTTTCCCATCAGAAATTTTGCGTGAGAGTTTAGTGCTGGTGGAAGTTCCTAGGCTGAGGGCTTGCGAGGTCTCCAGGCAGCTGGAGAATGGGGAACCTGGGCAGCAGCGTGGACAGGATGGGCAAGGTCATGGGCAGCCACCAGCTGCTGATTCTCATCCCTTTGCATCCAGTCAATAGAAGCAAGGTCAAGAGAAATCCTTGCTGTTTATTTAGTCAACGGCCTCTACTGAAATTGCCAAAAAGAGCATACAGTAGCACCTACACCATGGAGCATAGCCAGCTAATAGGAACTAATGTCCGACCCCTCTCTGCTAAATAGTGACTCAGACGGCTGAATCCAGAGGACCAAACACGAAAAAGACATATGTATGTTGTTTGGAACATGGACGCTTTTTTGCTTTGTACCTCACTTTCAAAAGTATAAGTATTGTAGGAGCTGCTGTTTGGGGAGTCACTGACCTTACAGTGCAAGTGAGTCTTTGAAAGGTTCTTCCCTCTAGGTGGAGTCTTTATGGGGACTGTTCACAGAGGCTATCTTTAGCCTATTGAGGTTAATCTCTCTGTTCCCCTGTGCAAACAGAGAGAGAGGCACGCTTGCCTAGATGGCAGTTCAGAGTAGAAGCCAACCTAGCCACTGTGATTCACCCTCTGGGGCAGCCTGTTTTCTTCCTTGGCTTTGAAAGGTTAAGGCTAAAGTTCACTGGGCAAAAGCTAGCCCTTTTGAATACCCCTTGAAAGGGTATTAGAATAATACTTGAAATGTATTCCCCTTTCTTTCTCTAAGACTATCCCAGACTCATTACACCATCTTACTGTCTTTCCTAATTGACACTAGAACATGTTGGCTGGTATTGCTGTCAGTACATCCTACTAGTGAGACAGAGCTTGGATCAGCCAAAGAGTGCTTTTGTTGGCTTGGCATGGCTTAAATTAGTTTCTTGAGGGAAATCAGCTATCTTGGTAAAAGCACTTTGGTTCCTGTATCACTGCAGCTACACTACGGCTTTTCGCAGTGTAGAAATACAGTTAAAAAATCATGGCCCTAATTGACATTACCATAAATAATTTCTAGCCTAGACCTGGCTCTGAGTGAATGGGGAAGTATAGCAAGAAAAGCCTCTGTGTCCTCTTACCAGCTGCCCAAAGCCAAGTCTTGCCGTGAGATCCTCCCAGCTTTGCTCCTGCGGCCTCACAAGACAGACCTTGTGAGACTGGTACAATCCCCAACAGTTGGGAATGAGGTGGTAAACACAGAAGGTAAATTTAGGCTGAAAACCCTGGCAAACCTGTGTTGACTTCCCCGTGATTTCCTGAGCACTTGGTTTTTCCCCTCAGCCTGCCAACACTTCCAATAAGACAGTTGTGCTATGAGATGAAAGGGCAAAGATTCTCTGTGCCTGCTCCCTGTTTTTTTCCTTCTTTTTTTCTTTCTTTCTTTTTTTTTTTTTTGTGCCATTCTGGAGAGCCATTGGCTGCTGCCTGAGATATCCTGAGAGATGCGGCAATTAATTTTCTTTTAATCAAGGTCGGATGAAGTAAATTGGTGCGGCTCTGCAGCCCCTCATTTTCTGTTTTTGCAGTGATGCAAAACAAATATGATCAAATTATGCTCCTTCTCACCTTATTGAATTAGGAAGCGTGACTGATCCGGGAGAGCTGAGATGTTATATACTGTACCAATCCTCACCATCCCCCCTCCCTGACAAAGCCATCGGGAATCTTTTTGCAGGTTTTTTTATTTCAAGTTTGGAGGGAAGTGTGGGAGTGGGTGTGGGTGGTGGGGAGAGAGTCCTATTTATTTTTCTTAGTCAGTGGGGTGAAGCTGTATATTTCACCTTACCGTGATGTGTGAGTAATCACAATAATCAGGTCCATCTGGGCTCCGGAATAAAATCTGACAAGAGGACAAAGAAGTTAAAGAGCAGGCCTGCAAAGAGAAGGGCCTTTCGTCTGTTCCAACAGCAGGTCTTACCTGTGTGTTTGCCTGCCTGCTGTGTGAGCGGTGGGCTTTGAGGCACTTATCTGGGAGTGGAGGGTCATGGGGGACTCTTTCCAGCTCTGCCACTCACTTCTTCTGCAGCCTTGGGCAGACCGCCTTGTCCCTCTGTGCCCCAGCTACCCTGCCTGTGCAAGATGGGTAATGAAGTTTGCCATGAGATTCGCAAATGAAAAGCATTACATGAGAGCTAAGCATTATTTGCACTTGTTAGCTCTTAAGGACTATTTTGTGTTAATTTCATTGCAGCGTGCCAGAGGAAAGAGGAAGAAAAAGAGAGATACGTGCTCACACACAGAGCTGTCTTATGGAGATTTTGCTTATAGTTAGTTTGTTCATGTAATCTAAAATGAATGTTATTCTGACTGACAGCATCCGTTTGCTCTTTGTATATGGAGAAACATTACAAATGCTGTGATCAATACCACTATGGACATACAAATTGCACAATATATATAGTCCTGTAACCCATGGCTGGGAGGTCTCAGCGTCCAGCAGACTCAGGCTGCTGTGCTGCTATTTATTTCAGAGGGTCTCTCTGTGTGGGTAAGGGCTGCAGGAGTAGGCTCCTATGGTCAAAACCTGTAATACCCTTGAGGGAATAAAACATGGAGATGCAGCAGGAAAAATGCATAATGAGTGGGCTAATGTGTACACTACTCTTTCTGAAAGAAACTCAAGGTAATTGTGAGCTTGACCTAAAGGGATCCTTTCCAGCGTGATAATCATAGAAATGGACAGAGAAGCCTCCTGGGAGGGAGGAAAGTATGTAGTCTGTCCTCTACCCTAAGGCAAAATCAAGTGATGACTGAAATATGAACTTTCCTTGAACATGTTAAAGGAGCTGGCCCAAGAGAGGATGGGTCAGCAACAACAGGAATTTAGGACTAGATCCCACTGAACTGTGAACTGGTACTCTGCACCCAGCATGGTGATCTCTGCACAGCTAATCTCAGTTGGTTAGGTGATCTCATTGATCTCTTTTGGCTTCAGAATTTACAGTTCTATTAGAAACAAAGTACCCAGGAGATGTGGTGGCTGGGATTTAGAAAAAAACAGGGCAGAGAAAGGCAGGCAGTCCTAACTCTGGCTGGGATGCAACAGATAAAATTCCTGTTTTGGTGAGAACCTAATGACATTAAGGACCTCTGCTAGTCAGAGCTTATCCAAGCCATGCTTCTCTGTGACCCTCATAACATGCTGAAATGTTGCTCTGGAAGCGATTTGAGATGAGTGGGGAAACGCATGCCCTCCTGTGTCACCAGAGCCAGTACCTACTGCACGTCAGCCCTGCAGGGCAACTTTAGCTGAGCATCCATTTCCACAATGGGAAAATGTGGGAGAGCTGAGCACTGCACAGGTTGGCAAAGGTGTAGGCACCTAGAGAGAAAATTTGGCAGTATGTAAAATATTTTCCTGGACATGCTGTGGGATAACAGTAAATAGAGGTTATTTAGCTTTGGGTTTGGGGTTTTTTCCCTTTCTTTTTTGAGAGAGAGAGAATGTACTTAGACTGTAGGTTTTAATTTATAGACTTTAGGTGACCCTTTTGACCCTGACCCTTTTCCCCATCAGGTCAATCTTGTTCAGATTGTACTGCTCATTCTGCTTAATCAGAGCACGAAACCGACCCCAGACCAGGTTGCTAAAAAGAAAGGGAAGTTTACAACATCTTTTTCTATTCATTAGTTTTTCTATTTAAGCACAAAACATTATCTGTTTGTCTGTCCATCTGAAATGTTTCGTACTGCTGCCCATCAGTGTTGAATCTTAAATAGACTGGCAATCACAAATATTGTGTGGGGTCTCACGAATGCTTGTTTCCCTGCCACGGGTATAGGGAACTTCACTTGATGTGGGGTTGTGTTGCATTGGGTGAGAGCAGATCTGGGAAGATAACTATGATAAATGTCGTCTTAGCTATAGGAGAACTGCTCAACCTCACCTCCTTAACAGGGAGAAAGGAAAAAAGAAAAGAGGTAGGAAACAAGAATTCCTATAGGAAAAAAAAACAAAACCAAAACTAAGAAAGTCCTCATCCTGGCAGGCTTAAGGAGAGGGCAGAGATACACAGGAGAGAGAAACAAGACACAAAGATAATACTAGGGAACATTTTATTTTCCACATCCTTCATTTTTAACCACCCTTCTCTCCTTGTTCATTAATCCTGCAATCTTTTCCTTTCTTTGAGACACTTCTCTGAGGTGTATGGCTCATGGCTGTAGTCAGTGTTAATCGAAACTCTTCCCAGCAGGAGGAGGGGAAGACTTGAAGCTCTCTTTGGTCTCTATAAAACCTCTGTTCCTTCAAAGGCTGTGGGTACAAAAGGGCTTTTGAAGCAAACTCTGTGTACCAAATTACAGACTAGACTAGGACCCTGACTGTAATTAATGACAATGCTGAGGGAAGGAGATACTTCTTGTTATATGGTCCAAGTTTAGGATACATCCAGTAGGGCATAAACAGAAACAAGCCCTGAAGAGGAGTCCTCTGTGCTAGCAGAGATTGGAGGGGCTCATTGGAGATTGGACAAACAGGATTAACTCTCTCCTTCTGTCTCTAGCCCTCCTGGGTTGCTGTATGCCTTAAGACCCCGAATCTCCTTTATGTCTTTTCTACATGTTTCACTTCACAATATCAGTTGCTAACATCGATCAATGACCCAGATGTCTACTGCCCTACTGATTTAAGCCACTGCAATTTCCTCCTGCAGTGTTCAGTGTAGCTCTCTACTCCCATTACCTCTATGTCCTCTGTCTTTTGTAGTCTCAAATCTTTTTCTTTCTCTCTTACATTTTTCCCCTGTTCCCTCATTTTTTCATCTCCTCCCTGTAGCAAATAGATCCAATTCCTTTGGGGGCAAGGGGAACACAACCCACAATGCATGAACCGACCAGCTCAGCAGATTTTACTTGGTACTGTTTTGGCATCCAGTCCTGCCCATATTTATGTGAATCATTGTGCCATTCGTGATCAGAGCTCCAAATGAAACTCACCAGGAATTTTTATTACTCCAAGAACAGTGAAGTAATAGTCCGAACTACCAATCACTGGAGCTGGCAGGACGGGGCTCCCAGGGGAGCGCAGGGCAGCACAGCTTTAATTGTCCTTTTTTTTTTTCCCCTTTCCCTGACAGTAGGAAAGGAACCCCAGCCCCCTTACAACTCTCCCATCCTATATTTTCTTCCAAAAACTCAGATCCTATAATTTCCATTTCCTGTGAAAAGCATTCTTAAGTTTTGGAATAATGCTGCCTCTGTGGCTGAAAATCGTTACTGAATTGCTTGAAGAGAGTCTGATTGTTACAAATCATTAATAACATCCTCCACTTGGATTAACTAGTAAGAACACCTCATTGTTGTTATCCCCAGATCTCAAAGCTTTGTGTGAAGCAGGTCAGGATCATTATTTTCATTTCACAATTATTATTATTTTCACAGAGGCACTAAGAGGTGGGATGTTGTGCCTAGGGGCAGAGCCAAGCATAGAGCCCAGGTTTCTAGAGCCTCATTTCTTGGGTATATACCCCTCATCACAAAAGATGGCAAAGGGTGCTCCCAACCCTTATAGACCCAGATTTTGCCAGGAGTTAGAGGCTGATATAGCAGAGGGCATCAGTGAGGGCTTGGTACAAGGAACAACAGAGAAATGCTGGTTTAGGCAAGCCCACACTGGTACAGATGCCACAGGGAGCTCTGGTTGTGTGGAAAGCTTGTAGCTGCTGCAGGCTGAGGCTCAGCCTCTTCCAGATGAGAAATGCAATAAGGAGGGATGTAATGCCGGGAAGCAAAGATCCTCTGTGCCAGCTATAAGTCTTGGTGAATAGTACGCAGCTCACCTCATCTCTGCTAGAGCCAAAGCAGTGGCTTTCAGGGTTATGATGGAGCTCTGCTACTCTGCAGGGTGAAATAACTGTCAGTAGGAGAGATTCCCAAACAGAAAATGAAAGAGTTAACAAAATGTCTTACTGCTTGAGGCAGACCCTTTCTGGTGAACACCAGAGCTTAATTTGACCCACCTTGTTTTGTTTCCATCGTTTATGTGACTGGGATAGGTAGGTTGCAGGGGAGAGGAGAGCTGGTTCCCCCTCCACATTTTTAGCAGTGAGATTCCAGCTTGGTTTGGTGGTGATGGCAGGGGAACCTCCATCTGGTTGAGTGCTGTGTCAGGAGCTACTTTCAGGAAAAAGAAGACGGTGTGGAGAGTTGGGATAGGATGTTCTTGGAAGCAGCTGAGGAAAAGGTGCTGCTTTTTGGGTGACTTTCATCACAGCAGAGAGGCCCCCAGCATCTCTGGGTTAGGAGATGGAGAGAGTGGTCTGATGCTACTGCCGTGCTGTGGGTCCAGCTTCCCCTCCCGAGAGGAATGCCCTTCACTCTGCACACAGGATTTTCTCTCGTCCCATTGAGAGTGGGCTCTGTGCCACTTTATACTTTGGAGGATCATTAGCAGAAATCATTAGCTATAATACAACCTCCCCCATAAATCTCCCCTGCACCTGGATCATTTGTCCATGCCTAATTTCCATCTCCCTAATTTTATGATTTGTCCCTCATTTGATGAGAGTTCCTTCCATTAATTGTGTAGTAAGTGCTTCCAGATAAAGGGCTGAGGAGTTGACCCCATCTTGGAAAGACACAGTTTGGGCTTTTTTCCTGAAGGAGAGAGTCCCTCTGAAATATTCTTGCTTCCCTTTCAGAGGGCATCACTCCAAATCTTAAAGGCACCACAGCAGCTTCCCATATGGAAAATGCCTCTTTCAGATCAATCCTGTTCGCTGGAGATGCTGCAAGGCAGATGAAAGCAGCAAAGCTCAAGTCCAAGGTGTCCTCTGCCAGAGTTAGAAAGGTCTTGTAGGCATTGTACAATTCAATTCAGACCAAGGAATAAACCTCTGCTTTTTTCCCCCCAGACCCCTCCTAATTATCCTACTTTGCTGCCCAAAAGCAATTCTGTGTCCTCCCACAAAAATCTCCTCTGCTGAACTATTTCATGTTATATTAGTCTGCAACAGAGATCCTTAGCCTGTGTGATAATGCGCAAGGAGGGAATTGGTCGAGTCGGTGGAAGAGGGAACTTAGCATCAGGCCTGCAGAGCAATTTTTCCAGTTTTTCTGCAGACCTTCTGGGTGGTCCAGAATAAGACAGCTCTTTCTCAGTGCCTCCATTGCCATCTAAATAAGATGGTGATACTAGCAGTAGGGTGCCATGAGAGTTTAATTAATTAATTTGCAAACGCTGTGAGATCCTCTGGTGAAATTCACTGCATCAGCACAAAGTCATATTTAATCTATATTACATACAGAGATCCCAATAGCAGGAGCATCCCAAATGCACAGGAGAACTGAACCAAAAAGAGGTGCAGCCAAACTTTCTGAGCACCTCACTGAATAGTTTATGTCTCTAGCAAACAGGAAAATTTTTCCAAATCAAAGCATTTGTCCTTGAACTTCTCACTATGCATGAATGTGAGACAGCTGAATTGGCTCACACTGGGACAAACGCAACCTACTGGAGCACTCGCAGAGCTGAATTTGACACAGTGGATCTGCTCTACTATGCTGACTGGGTTTTCTTTCTCCCAGCCCAATTTCCCCCATCTTTTCTCATACCTGTTCCATATTTGACATGGATGTTAGAAAATCCACCGAGATAAAGCTTGATCCAAAACTCAGTCAGAGAGTGCAAAAGCTTCCCTGGAACCACCAAGGCTGTAAATGGTGCAGGAGGCAAAGCTGTTGGATTCTCAGCACCTCTCTCACTGACTGTTTCCTTTAACTGTTGATTTAGTCTTGAGGGTCTGTCTGTGACATTCTTACCCTGGTGCTCTTTTCTCCTGAGTTTCTGTCCACTGCAGGGGTAGTACAAATTCAGAAGAAGGGTGTAGGAGAGGAGGGAGGCGCAGTGCTAGAAGCAGCTTGTACATTTTACAGGTAACATTATCTTTTATTGGCATCCTAAAAAGAATGTCAGGCACTAGAGTGTTTTTTTTTTTTTTTAAATTTCTGCTTCACTGCCATTCCACTGCAAGATTTTTATCACATCCATGATGCCAGCAGAGGCAGGCAGTGCTCAATGACACAACTGGCCATTCACAAGATTTCTGGGGACCTTTTGTCACATCCTCTGGAGCAAACTGTGAAGGTCTCAACATCGTTTCTGTCCTAAAGCTGGAAATACTCTGAGACTGAGCAAGGCAGAGGCCTTTCCAGCTGACTCTCCAGCCAAAAGGGGCTCTCTGCTAGTCAGCCAGACCTACTGAGAGAGATCTTCCCATTGTTTTACAAGTTGAAACAACCTTTGTAATAGTTAACCAATGCAGGTATTCTAGCAGTCATCCAGGCCATGGAGTGTTCTTGCTCTCTCCGAAAGTCAGTAAGTTTCTATTGATGTCTGGGCCACTAGGAACATTTTCACTGGCCAGGCATTGCTTTCTGACCCAAAGAGCTTCTCAGAGTCCAGGCAGCTCTTCTCACTGATGTATTTCATGTGACAGTTGACATTGCTTCTCATTTTCACAGCAGCTCAGTTCTCTCTGATCAAGGTTTATGGTAAGATAAGACCTCTTAGACAAGCAGCAGAAACCCCAGTACCAATAGACTGGCCTTGCAGTCTGTCTTCTCTTTCCTTCCAACTTCCTGATTTTCCTAACTGCTTCCCTTGCAGCGGGCAATAAAAACACAAAAAGTATGATCACTCCCTTTACCAAACCCACTGAAGAGCAGGTAAGTCTGTTCTGTAAGGACAGTTGTACTGTTGCCACAGAAAGCAGGAGTGAGAAAAGTCTTTACCAGGTTTTGGATGGCTTGGCTGGTTTCAGCTGTGAACTGGAGAAAACACTGCATTGTGACTGCCAGAAAGAGCACTGGTGCTGTAGCACTGTCAGCTCTCCAGGACAGCAAGTGCAGTTTAAAACCTGGGCCTTAGAGCCCCTGTGGATTTGCAGAGCCCTGTGTGACAGAGCAGGACCACTTCAGTGGCTCTCACTCCAGTGGCTGCCACCCCAGCCCCAAGCCAGGCTGTGCTGTGAGTGCTCCAGAAGTGGATTTTTACTCTGTGACTCCTCAGAGCCTCAGCAGCAGCTGCAGGGAGCCAGCAGCTGAGGTTTCTGGGTGTGTATGGAGGCAGGTGGAACTGGGCTGTGGGTTCGCATCCTGAGTTTTGCAGTTGCTGTCTGACCCTGCAAAGGGCTTTCCTCTCTTCTCGCAAAAGGCAGCAGAAACAAGCGGTTGAGCACCTGATCCTGCCCTGTATTCCCTCTGCCTTGCAACCTTCCCCTGGTTCCCATGGAGCCATGCAATAAATGCTGATGTGTCCCCTATGGCAAATGCAATGGCACGAGAAAGAAGCTTTGTTGTGGCCACAGTAGCACCTTATGCCTTTCAAATTCAAGTATGATTTTTCTCAGATATCAATGACTTCAGGTAGAGAGGCAGCTGGATATCTCTCACACTCATGGCTGCCTTTTACCAATCTTCAGCCAAACCTTGAAAAGATCCATGAGATGGTGAAAGCTAGCATAGTACTGCCTAGGCTTACTCCCACCTCAGAGAGGATCTTTGCAGGACATCAACCCCAATGTTTCTCCTCCTTGTTGCAGTTCTGAGAACTGTGGCCATACACTAAATTTCTTTCCTAGATTTCTTTTGGCTGAATGAGGCTATTTTTACTAGCTGACATGAAATTTTTACTAAATGCCACCAAAATTCACAAGGCACTGAATTTTGAGCCTCATGGCAATCGGTAAAATATAGAGTAATTGCACTGATTTAATTGCATTTTCCCAGAGGATGATGCAGATCAGAGTTAAACCACAGGAAGGAGAAGTTCAGCATGGGTGTTATCCAGTCTTTTGAAATTAAGCTGAGTGAGTTCCAAATGAGAGGTGCAGCGGCATACCTGGTTTTGCAGTAGAAGCAAATGCAAAGCCAGCTATAGCCCTGCCTTCCACCGAACTTACCCTCTATGGAAAGGAGGAAATCATTGTTACCCCTAGCAAGGAGGGACACTGTATATTATCTAATGATTACAGCAGGCTCTAGGAGACAGGATTTCTGAGTTCCTCACCCTGCTGTGCCACTGCTTTACTGTATGGTCTGAGAGAAAGCATTTCCACATTCTTTTCCTCCATTAACATCCTTGTGAAATAATACCTAGCTTTATATAAGATTTTATTTTCAAAACACACGCCATGTCCGTGTGCCACAGTACAATTACTTTATCTGAGATAACAGGCCAGGGTAGGAAACTTACCACTGTCTGTCTCTGTGCTGTGAGGTGAGCTGGTAGGATCTGGTTTTCTGAACTGCTGAACACCTGTACCTCAAGTCAAAATCACTGTATAGTCAAGGTGCCAAATACACTGGAGAAGAAGGCCGCTGAGTATGGGCATTGAACTTTGAGGTACTCACGTAGAAGGAAGTAGAGGAGCAGACATCATTGTTGTTAGCATTGCCAAGGACTTAAGCAGGTCCCACCTGAGCAGAATATTCAGCTGATGTTGAAAATAGTAGAGAAGAATGTTTGTCTCAGTTGATTCTGGCAAAAAGAGGACACAGTGGGTGGCCATACCCTCCAGCCTTGAGAATTTAACTGAGTTGTTCTGAATCTCCTCTTTGGTTTTGGCACTTTGCATGCTCGCAAGCCAGATGTGTGGTATAGCTGAGGGAGGATCGTAGGTGTACCCCCAGCACATGCAAAGTGCACAAAGGTGGCGAGTCACAGACTCAGGAGTGCACGAGAGATCAGCCACGCAGATCTGCCCCAGTGTCCGATCGAGGGCTTGATTGCAATAGCAACATCCTGCGAAGTTCTGCTCTGGATGTGAATCTCTGCACAGTTAGCGAATCTCCTCAGACAGGCGTGCACCTCTCTCTGAAAGTACTGTTAGGATCTGTTGCTGATCCAGACTGCCTAGAAAGCTGGATTTGAAGGGATAGGAAACTGCAAAAGTAAGGGCTTTTATTTTTCAGGTAGTCTGATTTTTAACTATGTAAATTCACGGGATTATATTCTGATGATCCAAACACTCTGGGTATGGAACAAACACTGGAATTCCTTTCCAAAATAAATTCCAACACACTCAGCATTGAGAGGTCTGATCTTTCTCCTGCAGTTATCATACTGCGTTTGCATGTTATGCTTTGTGTGTGTGTTTGTACGCACACATGAAAGTGCTATTGCAAGTGCAGAAAAACGTGGAAACGTGAATGTGGGCAAGTGCCTGTGCATGAGACCATGTGCAAAAGGCTTTTTGTGTGTGTGTGAGAGAGGGCATATGCATGTCTACAAACTCGTGTTTACGTGGGAGTATATACGTGTGGGAACATGTGCATATATGTAATTTTGTGCTTGTGTAGGAGAGAGGAAGGGAAAGCGTGGTAAAGTTATTTGAACCTGTTTGAAGGTCGGGTCTCCCCAAGGTTATCTGCTTTTTTTCCCTTGAATCTGTAAAGTAATGGTATTCACACTCACTACTTGAGAAGTGTTTCTTTTTATAGCTCTTCCAGATGACAAATAATGCCTGTTTTTGAAGTCCTTTTTAAGTCATTGTTCCCTGGACGCAGATACCATGTTTGGGTGCAGGAGGGGAACAGAGCACAGAGCTATTTCCCCTTTCTGTCTGCACGGAGCTTTACTGGGACTAGCGAAATTCCAGCCAGGATCATCCAAGGGGCTGCAGACTCACAGCATATGAGCTAATAGGACACCCTCTCCTTCAAGCCCCGTGACACAGTGAGGGAGCAGCAGACACCCACCACAGTCCACTGAAAGCTGTTCAGGTCTGGGCCAGGAAGGCTGTAAAATGCAGCTGATGAAATCTGGTAGGTTTCCTGGAGCGAGCCTCCCTGAGTTGGCCCATCGAGAATAAGCCACATTCAGACTTGGTGAGGGGACAGGTGTCTGGATCAGAGCCACCCCTTGTTGGGGGCTGAGGTTGATTAAATTTTGCCCATCTTCAAATATTTTGGGCAGTGTTGCCCCCTGTGGGCAGTATGGATGTGTGGGCAGCACATAGAGCGTTGTTCTCCACTTCCCAGGGAAGTACAACTAGTCTGCTTCCCAGCAGGCTTCCCAGCAGAGCAGTCCAACGCTGCAGGCACTTGATGGTACTGTTCTCTCACCATATTGGCAACCTTTGCTTTTTTAAAACTAGCCCCTTCTTCCTTGCCGTCCCTTAGTCCTAAGTGTTTTGGCTAACACTTAGGACTGGTAGCAGCAACAGCCACTCTGTGCCCAGGAATTGTTCTGTACTCTAGAAGCACAGGAGTGTAGCAGGAAACAGTATTTTGTGCTGCTTTGCCCAGGGACAGACAACTCGTGCACACCACAGAGCACTCCCATTCCTCGCTGTTGTAGTGGGGATTTTGTGCACTCGTCACCGATGGACAGTGAGTTTATCTCTGGAGTCTGGCCACTGATTTACTCTCCTCCCTGAGGACAGGATAACTGAGCTTTTTCTGCTGGTCGGATCCTGAGATGTGCTGGAAGCTCAGTGTTCCCAGTGGCTATGATAGAAATTTTCTGGAATATAAACTGAATGGGTCTCTCAGGATTTGAGTCAGAGGGAATTGCAGATACCCATAAAGGTGCTCAGCTCCATATTGGAAAAAGTTCAGGGCAAATGGCTTGTGGGAAAAATAATGAGCACAGTGGAAAAACGGGGAACAGAAAAGGGGCAGAAAGATTCAAGATGTAATCCAGAAGAGGACAGGGAGAAAGCTTGTTTGAATGGATAAATGGTCTGTGAGCAGGAAACGATATCTGACAATGTATTAGTCAGACAGAAAAATTAGATGGTGTAAACTGATCCTTCCTGCAAGGGGTGCTGAACTTTTTTGGTGACTTTAGAAGGCCATGATTACAGTAACTTCAGCTCGTGACCAGGCTATAAAGGCAGGCTCTTTGGGGCAGGGAGGAAGGAGCGTTTCATTAACACACACACCTGCCTCCATGGGCAACCTGGCCTTGCAGTTACTGGGCTTTTTTTTTTTATTATAAGATTGTACTTTGCTTTTTAACATAGAAATATAAAATATGCATGCATATGGCTTATCAAAGATGATAACATTCACAGGTAAGGGAACATAAGTCCACTTTATAGCAATAAATTATCTTCCCCACCCTTTTGGACTGATTAGCAGCTGCGTCTCACCTAAGCTTTCTAGAGTTTTCCGTTTAATTTTTCACCTGAATTGTTTTCTCCATTTTAGCTACACTCAAAGGGGGTGTTTTTATAAAAGTGCCTACAGGGATTTCCGATCATTGTTCCCACTGAGCCCCTGAAATTACACAGTCAGTTTTGAGATGCTCGCCCTAAGTGTTGATTATCACAGAGTTCAATTTTAATTACAAGAGGCAAAGGCTACTTTAGTTGGCACTAGATTTCCATTCACCTGCAGGAAGTTACCCCAGTTTGCTCTGGTTTGCACATTCATTGACTAAGTGTGCTTTAAGTCTTAGGGAGAATGAGGTTTAAAATTTAGAGCTCTTCAACTAAAGACAGGATTTTAAAACCTGGCTATATGAACTGGTGCAAGTCTGCTGGAAACAGTTTGATATGCACCACCGTATAACCCAGTTTATCATTATAAGCCATTGAAACTGATAAACTGTTTCAATCCATGGAAAGGCAGTGTGTCTCCAATAGCACCAAGCCGAATTTATTGGTATTAGGGTATGATTCAAGTCAAACCTCAGCTTAATAGGTTACCAGTAAAGTTGCTACAGTAATTATCAGTGCAGTTCCAGAGTAAAATTTGCCTGGTTGAACCATGTTGGCATTTATGTTGGTTCAGACAAATATATTTTACTTTACCATTGCGACTGGTCAGGAGTATGGTCAGGTACGGCATCTCAGCTGGGGAGAGGAGAGCATTAAGCTGTAATAATTCAGCCACTTGAGATAATTTGTACATACCTGTAGTGTACAGGCAATCCCCAGACTTTTCCTACAAATTTCTGTGACATAACTATAATATCTACTTTTTCAAGTACATGAACCGATTGTGGACACTCAGATTACTTCGTAACGGTCCCAGAAAGAAACAGTTTAATAACAGAGGATAGGCAAGCAAAACCAAACCTCATAGTTTTCCCCTAAATCCACTGAAGGGAATAGCTGTGTTTGTGAATCATGACCCAGGACTTAAGAATGTGAGATACACCCCCGAAAGCAGCTGGTTCAATAGTTGCTCAAAACTCTTTGATACCATTTAGGACCTTTCCAGTACTTCTGGTTAAGCAAGTGCTCAGCTGCTCTTCTAGTCTGTGGCTGCCATGTATATTAGAGTTAAGTGAAATATTAAGATGTCAGACACTTCCCACCTTAAATATCCTGTCTGACTTTGGCTGTCTAAATGGCCCAGACATTTTACATCCAAGGGCTATAACCCTGATTCCTTTGGTCAGGTTTTGTACAAATTCAACTTCAGCACCTTCCCTGATACCTGAATTAGTGCAAGGACTTTGGGACTGGGCCCTACACCATTCGTGAGGCGTTTATAATAACTGCTTCATCATGTGGAAGGAGGAAGACTGAGTTGGGGTTACCTCGGACTCTGCTTGTATCTTCTCCCAGGACTGAACGCATCACATTGAGATCATACTGAAGGAGGTCCTTGGGTGTGCTCAGTGTCCCTTCTTCTGCCTGCAAACACTCACACACAGCAGTGCAGTGACCTTTGTATTTCCATAGGTGTCTCAGGTACAGCATGTTTGTGCTGTTGGAACAGAAAGGAGAGCTACCTGGAACGAGACCAAAGCAGAGACAAGGAAAGCTTGCACAGATCTGAGTACCCCACAGACTGAGAGTGCGCTGAGGTGGCCGCTCTCTGTATGGCATTCCCAGGTGGAGCCAGGCCTGGTTACATAGAACTGGTTGGGTTTTCTCCCCAAGCTCACGAATGACCTGTAGCTCCAAATACCAAACAGAGCCTGGGATCCAGTACTGTTCTCTCTGCTAGCTCTTTTCCTGCTGTTTTCAGAGATGTCTTTCACAAGGAAACTGAACCCTTAAAGCCAGATTCCACTGGCAGATCTGGGTGGCAGAAATGTGTGGCAAAGTCAGAAGTCTGGGTCTGGGAACTGAGAGTGGGAGGGTGGGACATGAGCTTTTATGAAGGATCATTTTCTGAAGGTGAGGAGGCTCTGCTGGTATTGGTATCATACTAGAGGACAAATGTTCCTTCCCTTTGATCTGTAGCCTCTTTCACCCTGTAGGATTTTCACAAGAGGATTTATCAGCCTGTACGTTTGTTAAGTTGAAGCCGGAAAGGGAAAATAGTCCCTTCAGTCTTTGCTAGTGGAAATTGCTCTGTATGGAAACCCAGAACACAATGAGAAATAAATAAATTGAAACCCAGAGCTGAGAAATAAACAATCCCTGTGGGAATAGTGTGATCACAGGAAAATAAGAACAATAAATTGCCCTTCTCTGAGGTTTCAGGGCTCTTAAAAACATCAAATAAGTCTCATAGCTCCTTCTGAATGTGGTACTGATCTTTCCCCCCATTTTACAGATGAGGATGCTGAGGTACAGAGTGGCAAAACAGTAGAAGTACCAGTTGCAGTATTTAGCATATATGTACACTGCACAGCACAGTGCCTTTTAGAGATACCTGAGCTAGCTTGATATCAGAAGAGTACAGCTC
The DNA here is from genome assembly GCA_020745775.1 of Theristicus caerulescens. Lineage (NCBI taxonomy): Eukaryota > Metazoa > Chordata > Aves > Pelecaniformes > Threskiornithidae > Theristicus > Theristicus caerulescens. The sequence goes on from CM036574.1 coordinate 4,057,960, forward strand.
TATTAGTACAGTGATCTGTCTGGTATAATTTTCCACTGCTTGCTGTACTTATTCAGCAGTAGCTTGGGTATCTTTAACCAGCATTGTACTGTGCAGTGTCGTCATACCTTGTAATCTGATTCATATATTCCTAAGACCAGTGTGATTTTCTGTCTGACCTCTTTCATATCATGGGCTGAAGAATTGCCCCAGCCTCTGCTCTTTACACTGGTAAGCACGTAGCAGAAAGCAGTCCTGCCCTGGTTTTAGCAAATGAATCCAGGTGGGACTTAGCAGTATTTCCCATCTCTTCACTTTTAGGTTCTAGGTTCATTTTTTCCAGAGAAAACATTCCAGACTCATTCTCTAATCTAGTTTCTGACCGATGCTTTTTGGCTTTACCATGCTACCTAAAACCAAACATGGTCTGTTTTTCATGAGAGTTAAGAATATGAGAGAAACCTTCTGAAGACGAGACAAATGGGTGGCCATCAGCCAGAACCAGAGGGAGGGGTGTTTCCTCCTGTTCCTTGGGACTGGCCTCTGGGGGTCACTGTAACTGCAGAGAAATGGGTTGGGTAGTGCATTAACCAGGCAGCAAGGAAAGCAAAACTTAAAGGTAATGTTTCCAAAAGGTGGTTCTGGTCTGGACTGGACTGTTAGACTGATTCTTTGTGTGCACGAAGGTCACCGTCCTCAACCATGTTCCAAACTGAGTCTTTCTCTTTCTAAAGTGCAGACTTCCACTGTTGAGGCAAGCAAGTATCTCCCATGGTTGCAGAAGGCAGCTGTAAGCTTCTTAGAGGGCAGTGGTTTATAAGCAAAATAGCCATAAATACATCAGCCAATGCATTAGTAACTTGTGTGGGTGGGTGTAGTACATGTGCATACATATACATATAGACGTGCATATACACGCATTTCTTTCTCTGCCAAGCTTATGCTAAGTGGTATCATTGAAATAAACTGCCAGAAGAGTTAGGATCTTTGGGTGAAAGTGTATATGTTTGAAAATATAGCAATAACAATATTTCCTTTGAACCAGACCACTGTGTAAAGATATAATTCCATTGCAGAGGCTCACCAAAGAGTGGCTTGAATCAATCTGCGTGCTAGATCTGGTGAAACAAGTCTACAAAATAGAATTTGTTGGTGAACTGGTGGTAATTACATTGCAACTGAAGGTTGCCTACAGACTCAAGGCAAAACTAAACAATCTGAAGCATATTAATTATCATTACCTGCTAAAAAGCCCCTTTCACTATGAGTTGGTTTCACACTGCTCTGGGAAGGGGGGAAGAGGTAAATTTGGAGACACAGAGGGATAAAGCGTATTCACTAAGAATCAGCATTTTAGGTTTCCTTGTTACTTGGGAGTGGTGCCTTCCATTTTTGAACACAGATTACAGAGAAATGCTGTTCTCATAGAAAAATTTCACAGATTTCAAAGGGAGAGGAAGATCCTGTGCGTGCTAGGGAAGAGTAGCATGCAGATTTAATGCAGAGATACAATACTTAAAAAGAGAAGAATAGCGAACATCTATGGGCTTGATCCAAATGCTTGCTGAAACTGATTAGACTCCTTCCCCAGACTTCAATGGGATCAGGCCCTTGATATTTTATAAACACAGATATATATTTAAAATTATTTAAGAAAGTTAAGATGATAGAGAGATTGTCAACTTCCAGCAGTGGTGGTTAGATAGTGTAACACCATCCTCCTAAGAGATGCTACATCAAGATGATCAGGGAATTATGTGCATAAAATAAATCCTCGGGCTTCAAGATAAGAACATACTGCAGTTTCTTGCCATATGGTTCAGACTAAAATTTCTTGCTAGCCCAGCTCAGATTCTCTTCCTTCTCCTTCCTGATATGCTCCAGCTGAGCTCAGCTATTCCTGGGCTGGTTCTAAGCCTATTAAGAAAAATGTATGTCAGTGCCCAGTGTAGTTTATTTTCAGTAATCTGAGCTACATGGGCAACCCCTTGCTCTGCTGTTACACTCCACTGGCTTCGTGGGGTCTCTGTCAGCGCCTCGGGTCTGCCCATGTGCAGTAAAGAGCAGAAGAGGGACCTCAGTCTGCTCTTGGGGGGGACTTTTGCAAAAGCTTAGCCTCAGCCTAACTGTGCTCCCACTGGAGTCAGTCAGAGTTTTGCTGTGTGGGAGATTTAATTTGATTTCAGCAGGGAGCAGAACACTGGAAAAATCTCGCAGGAAATAGCTGATTAGAGAAAAGTAGTAGTTTAGGCCAAAGTGAAGAGGAATCTTCTCATTCAGTTGGGATAGATGATTTTGATCAATTTTTGCAGCGGCCAGTGCAATGTGTGTCTATTTTACATGAGTGAGGGAGAATGAGGCGCAGGGTGGGGGTGCGGGAAGAGAAAGAGAAAGCAGTTAATTTGACTGAATAAAGATAAAAGAATGCAAGCACCACCGAGTTTGCTGTTTATCTGGACATTGTGTAATGTTGCGGAATCAGATGTGGCACTCTGGCTTTTGCACAGAAATGCCCAGGGAGAAATCCAGCCTTGCTGCTAGCAATAATGAGAGTTTTTTAGCGGAGACTTCCTGATCCTTTCTCCTCTCCACAAAGCATCCACTTTGAAAGCAAATTCATGGCACTCTGGGCTTCCTAAATAAGAGGAATTTTCCTTTGATCTGAGAAGTGAATTTCTGTTTTCACCCCACTGCAGGGCAAAAAAGAGCAGGGAAATGCCAGGGTGCCTGAACACAGAGACTGTCCCTGCAGGGGAGAGTATGGCTATTTGGGAGTGGTGAGAGCCCAGCCGGTCCAAAAAGACATTGTGAATTCATCCAAAGTTAACCTAATCCTTTTTGGTTGGGATGGAGGACTCTAGATGTTTAATTTAGAAATGAAGGAGGGAAGGGAAAGCTGCAGAGGTTGTAAGGAAGAGCAAAGCCCTGGGATTGCAGAAGGTCTGTGAGGTCCCGCCAGGTCTGGATTGATTAGTATTCAGTATTTATAATATCTCCATAATGGTAAAACAAAAGAAAACAAGCCCAGAGAATGCATTTTTAATCATCAATCATTGCTCTTTGTTTGTCATGAATGAGCGGCGAGGGGAAATAGTCTCCCATAATCACCTCCCTTCACATCTCCTGCCACACAGGCCTCATTGGGTGTGCTAAAAGGGAAATAAATAAACAAGAAGCAGATCTCAAAATAAATCCCAGAGACATGGGTGCTACGTGGGTTATCACACCCGCACACAGGGGTCTTGCTGGAGATACGAAGTGGGGGAAGGACATTTAAACAGCAGAAGACAAAGACAAAGCATACATAGGGCATTAAATGCAAGAAAAAAAAAGGATTGGAGTTACAGAGGGGCAGCAGGTGAAGGAGGAAGAAGCTTTTTGGAGAATGATCAGTGGTGAAATAATCAGTGAGCAAAAGCATGTCAGAATAGGGACTTCTCATGGGACATAGAGCATTGGGATGGAAAGCTTAAAACCCACCAAATCCAAAAGAATTTCAACCTTTTCAGTATCTGAGGATCACATAATTTTAGGATTTCCACGTGAAAAAATTATCTTTTTCAAGGATAGCATTCATGCTAGAAAAAATATTGAAAAGCCCATAGTTTCTATTAAGAGCCCCCAAAACCGTATCTTATCAGGAACAGCACTGTGCTGAACTTCTCCAATGGGATCCCTGCTTTGATCTTACAGCAGTTCTCAGAAGGCCTTTATTGTAGTCCCAAATGCCTCTTGGGAGGAAGGGAAACATTATAATTCTCCCTTAATAAGTGAGATAACAGGCTGCTGGGAGGGTAAGGCCCAAATTTTCTAAAGCAGGGCTGGTGACTCCACACCCACTCGGTGTGTTTAGCTGAATGTTCTCAGAGAGACGGGAGCCTGGAGCCATCAGGACAGCCTGTAAGGAATAGACACGCTACATCTGAACCCTATTGAAAAATAATAAAAAGGTAATGACTTTGTCATTACTGGACATGGGTTTGTCTGTTGGTGAGGGGGGAGGCAGGGGAGGTTTTCTGCATTCAGGCTATAAATAATGTTTCCCATTATCCTGTGCAGTTCTCGCGCATCCCTTACGCAGCCCTTGGTTTGCCTCCATCTCACTTGGCCAGCCTGTGAAGCCCCCTGTGCTATCCTGTCAGGCTGCCACTCACTGCTGGAAAAAAAGGAGAGGGCCAAGCAACTCCTTGTGCCCGTGCCCCAGTGCCAGCATGACCACAGTAGACACTGAGCAAGGCAGAGATAATAAAGCGACCTCCTCTTGCCCAGGACATGGGTGCAGGGTGACCAAATGGGAGCAAGTGTCAGCCTGGGACACATATTGGAAGGGATCAAGTTTCAGAAAAGTCCATAGATAAATGTGCCTTGATAACAGCGTTCCGTGATACCTGAGAGATGGAGTGTAGAAGGGTTATCGTCTTGTACCTAACTCGGCTTTGCGCACTTAAAACAGAGTGGCTCAGCTGCTTAGTAGCAGCTCCTTAAGCAATTGAAACTTGGTTGCAAAGCCCGACTTCGAAGAAGTTTAAACCATTTATTAAAAAGCCAAACTAAATTGCAGTAACTCTGTCTTTAACCAAAATCAGGGCACTCACCAATGTTCACAGTTTGGTGAAAGACATTCAAAATTGCTCATGTCGGTTCAGTAGATTAAGTTTCCTGGTGAAATGCGGATGGGAGGGACCTGAAGAACTGTTGTGACTTGGGACCTATCTGGAAAATAGCAGCATTTAAACTAAAGGTGTGTTTTTAAGTCAATGGCCCAAAATGTAGATGCCTACAAGGATATTTTTGAAACTGAATTTATATAACTAGCTTGATATAATTAAGAACTGATTTAAGCTCAAACAAAATAACTCCCTCTTGCACCCAAATTGGAGTCTCCACACTGAGAATTGCATCTGTTGAACTAAATTAGTCAGAAAATCAGGGCAGCTTTATGCTGTAAACAGACTTAGAGCTGCGGAGGATATTCCAGTTCTGTGTCCGGCTCTGCCACTGATTCACTGTGTCCCTAGGCAAGACTCTTAAGTTTTCCATCTATAAAGTGTAATAAAACCTGCGTAGGTGCCAGGTGATGCAGTGCTTAATTAATTAGTAAATTAATATAATGAACTCTAACTTCAAGGTCTGTATCAGCACAAATGAATTGTTAATATAAATTTTTATTATTTATTGCTATTTAGTTGATTATTTTCTAACACGGGCAGGCTCTTACAAACATACAACTTCACACTTGAATTCCAGTTTTATTATTGTTGCTGCTTATTTATTATTGTTTTCTTCTTAATTTGTTTATTGTCTTTAGTAGCCTCCCCTAGGACTAAGCCCCAAAGCAGTGGATATTACCCAGACACACAGAATAGTGAAGTCACTGGGAAATTTTGGGACAGAACTGGGGTTAAATGCCAGATATTTCTTGCTAAATGCCAAGTCTTTTGCTTCAACCTTTATACAGATTTAAGGCAAATAAAACAGATAAGGACAGATTCTAAGCTGAGTAAATTCTTGTCTACCCTCATTTATACCAGCCAAAAATCAGTATTAGTCTGTATGCCTATAACTTGCCCCACATGGTTTCAATATTTTTATTCTATACTTACATACTGATATTCATTATATATATTTCTAAACAAAAGTTTGGAGTTTCAAAACATGGGGCCTGATCCTCTTCAATATAAGTAAGTCTTGCCCCACTGCTGTCAGTGTGAAGCAATGCCTGCCCTGCTCTGAGGATTTGGACCAGGGTACAATGGGGATCCAATCAATTTCTTTTTTCTTGTGAAGTGTGCATATGCAAAGAAATAGTTGCCTGTGAGAAAATGGCACTTGACAAACAATGACCACATGATATTCTCTGATTACTTGTGCCACTCTTACGATAAAAAAGGAAAGCAGATAATATTATACTCGCAACTGAAAAAATGCCTCCTCCTTCTTTGCAATTACTTTTCATTTTCCATTACGAAACTAAGTAAATCCACAGGATTTTTCTAGTGCATGTCTGAGTGATTTCTTCATTCTTCCAGTGAGTTGTGAAGCAGGATGAGAGGTCCTGGATAGCACCTTGGTCTACGCTAGGTTTGGAAAAGCTCACTCGTGATGCCTGATGGCCATTGGGTAGTCTATAAGAAACAGATGACTGCTTCAGTCCAGTTTGGTAGACTGGTCAGCCTAGACCTCAGCCTCCTTCTCACTTACCAGAGAGTAAGTGCCCCTTTGAGGAATTAATGTGGCTTGTAGGCCTATGTAAAGTGTGCCATCTGGTCTGAGTGGTCGGGAACAAGGCATCTAGACCTGATTCTCTATTGCCACACAGCTCAGAGAAACAGGAACTGCTTTTGCAGTCCTTCGTCTTCCTCTCAAAAAAAAGCGATAGCCAGGTCACAGCAGGGTGAGCTGAGGACAGAGTTAGAGCCCTCAGCATGTATTTCTGTGCTTTTGTCATTTTAATCCAGGCCCTTCTCATGTTGTTTTAGAATCATTTTTCTTGTGTGAGTAATTTTTTAAGGGTACATAGTTTTCTCAGGCTGCACTTGCACAGCTTAGCCAGATGGAGCATGTTCTGGGCTATGTACTGGGTGTGAATAAAATACATTAATGTCTAGTCTACAGCACAGGCGTAGCCTATACGCTTTACCAACAGCTGTCCTGTCATCAGTCTAAATATTCTGTTCGCTTTTATTCTGTATGGCTTGTACTACCTCATCGTGCTCATATCTCACTACTGCCCAGCAGCGCAGGAAGGAATGTGACAGATATTCGCTCTCCGTGTCCTTGCACCCCATAGGTAATTGCAGCATGGCTACACCAGCTGCGACCACACCACCCCAGTGTGGAAATAAGAGGACCCTGAGCAAAAGAGGGAACCATTAACAAAGTTGGGTTTAAGAAAGAAATTTCTGGATTTAACCAAGAGTTGTAGACAGCAGACATAGAGGACGACCTAATAATGAGTTTGGATGTTATTATTGCTAATTGCTGAATGATAAATAGCATGAAAGGTGTCCTACAATTTCAGTCCATGGAAATTTATTTGAAATATGTAGCTCAATACAACCAATGTCTTATGGGCAGTAAGCTTGCAGTGAGCAGGATGTCCTCTCCCCAAGGGCGGCAACTAATGGTGTAGCTACATGCTATCGTAGCTAAAGAAAGACTGGGAATAGATGAAACTTGTTTGGAGATGGAGGAGCCTGTGGAATCTGAGCTGCCAATGATCTTGTGCAACTGAACTGTTTGTTAAACGTTCAGGCAAGCAGGAAATAGTGAAGATAGGAACCATAACTATGTAACCATAACTCACTGGTTTTAGTGAATGTTGGTAAAGAAAACGATAAGGGGAAAGGGAATGATAGTGATGTCCAAGACTCTGTTTGGTCTTTTTCCACTGTCGTGTTGTTACATAAAAAAGAAAAGAGCAAAATGAGAGACATTTTGGTTAGAGGTCTTTGGTTAAAAGGTCTTCAGTCCCAACGAGAGAGAGGCGGTCTGGTTCAAGTCGAATCCTGAGCAGCAGGCAAGGAACCCCCACTGGCAAGAAGAAAACTGAATCTGTACTAGAGTGTCCCGCTCCCCAGGTACATCTCACTCTGCTTCTGTTAGAGAAGGTTTATTGTTGAATTCGCTGGTGCTGTTAAATCATAGCATAGATTTGTTGAGAAAATAAATTGTATTTTAAAGGAAATCTGAATGAAATTGGGTACGTCTAGAACTGGTAAAAGGCTCTTGAGATTGCTCCGCCAATGGCCATATTGCTCCTTTCTTAGTCTTTCTGTGTTTCAGACCCACTTTTGTGATAGATGCAGATGCCAGCACTTATGGTTTGGGGGCAGTGTTGACACAAGAACACAAAGGACTTGTGAGGGTGGTGCCTTATTACAACACTAAATTAGCTGGAGAGAGATTACTGCACCACTTAAAAGGAACTCCTGCAATGGTTAAATCTATAGAACATTTTCATCCACTGTTCAACACGGAAGTAAAATTGTTTTGGGTTGATGACAGGAAGATGCTGCATAAATAGTTAAGTATGCATCATTTGCAATTTGCTCAATTATTTTCTTTCTATCTAGAACGGGCTGTGTAAGGTGTCATTACCTCATGTTCTATCTGACTGAGGAGCCATGCGCTCTGGGGCCTTTACGGGGAGCTAGCACAGCAAACGTCAGATGGGCTGGATGGGGCTTTGCACAAGCAAACTTCAGAAAGCAGGGACTACAAGGTCAAAAGACACAGGTTAAGCATGCGGAGTGGGGCTCCAAAACACACACAGAGAGAGCTTTTGGGCAAGGTGTGGTTTGGAAGGAGGCTTGAAGCTGTTGTCAGAGGTACAGTTTGTAGGGTGTCTGAGCCTCACGCCGTGTGCGGGGGAGCACAGGCATGAGAGCTCTTTGGCGATAAATACGACTGCCTCAAAAACACTTGACTGTCCCCAAGTTCTCCTCCTAGCTAGGACAACTCCACAGCACTCCAAAATTAGCCAACTTCCAAGCAGAAGGAAGACCATTCAGTCTGTGCTCAGCACCCCAGATGAGAGAAATGCAAAAAAGCGAACAAGAGAAAATAATAAGAAGTAAATGCAATTAAAAATAACGATGCAGATTTAATTAAAGGGCCCTCTTCTCCCAACCCTTCATTCTTCAGGTATGCCTCATAAGCAAGAATTCATAGCTTGGGACCTGCTCTTTCGTACTTTTCTACCAGAAGTTGGGACATTTACTTTCAGAAACACATGGTTTTTAGCCTGGCAGTGTCTCTCCAGCATACAAATTCAAGAAGTTTGGTCTTTTTATTTTCAGCAATTTATAAATACTTGCCACAGTTGTTATAACAGTCTCACACAGTCCTATTTACTTTAATTATCCCATTCTCATCCCCATTTTCCTGCTTTCTTATTGTGAGCAGGTAAAAATAAATAACTACAGAATGACGAATACCAAACAATATTCAAATAAACAAAAGCCCAGATTCTGCAAAGACAGAGACGCTTTAAACACTCTGAGTATTTCCACAGAAATATATCTCTCCACTGTAAATTCAGCCTGGTTAGTAGAAGTCTAGTCTTTACAGGGACCTAAATATTTAACTCAATAGATGTACATTGCTAAACTTGTCTGTTCAAAATTCATGAGTCAGACTCCCCCCCTCCCCAAGCTGCCAAATTAAAGGATTTTCTCAAAAGCTATTAAAAATCCATTTCTTTGGAAGTTTCTTATTTGTCCTCTGGCTTCTGAGGCTTTTGGGAGCACTAGGCCACATTTCCAAGCTTCCTTGTGTAAACACAAGTGCTAGAAACATGTCATTCCAAGAGCTGGGGATCAAAGGAGAACACCAAATATTGGAAGACTCACAATAAAAGCTCAAGAGCTGGCAGCGGTCCTGCAAACACTCATGTATGTGAGTCACTTTTACTCACATGAGTAGTCACATCGAAATCAGAGGAATTAGTCCATTATTATTAATTATTGTTATTATTTATGTGTGGCAATAGCACGTAGGAGCTGTGATCATGGAGCAGGGCCCCATTGTGCAAGGCACTGACAAATGCAGAGCAAAACCGTGGTTTCTGCCCCAAAGACCTTACAGTGTAAGCATCAGACAAGAGGCAACAGGTGGAGACAGACACAGACAGGGAAGCGCACGGGAAGAGCGAGACGCTCCTGCAAGGGGTTCTGTGTGGGTGTGCTGACGCAGAGCTCCCTGCTCCGAATGAGTAAAGTTATTCAAGAGTTTACAGGTTTGCATAGCTTGGGCCTAGGGCCCAAATCCTGCAAGCCCTGTGATGGAGGCAGATACGTTCACCTGCGCGCAGTGCCACGGACTTAATTCATGCAAAGACTGGGGGGCAGGCAGGCAGGCGTACCTCTGCGCCCTGCCGCAGAGCGCAGGGCTGCCGGTGAGCCGAGGCCCTTGGTTCCAGTCGAGGCAACCGGGGGACGAAGGAAGGGGTCTCTGCGGACGGTTTTGCAGAACCAGCACCACGGAATGTGCACACATAACTATAACGTATGCTAACTGTCTCAGTAAGATGAAAGATAGGGCTGAGAAAGAAAAGGTAGAGCTGAAGAAAGTAGTTTCTTAATATAGAAATGTGATGCCTGCCTGTTGGAAATTCAGGTGCATGCAAGTGTAGGGGAACCCTTGGCTCTGATCCTGCAAAGGCATCCCCCCAAACCAGCCCCGTCCACGAGGCCGCCCGTGGCTTGCACGGCTGTTCCTTGACGTTTTCTCTAGGATCCAGCCCTACAAAAGTTAGTCCTGTGCATAAATGCCAGCAAAGCGAGTACTGCAGGCTACCAAACCAAGAAATAGTAGAGTTGTAGATGCAATGAGACAGTGGTTAGTGCTAAACTTGAGTGAAATCCAGACTAAGAACATAAGCAAAAGAAAAGTACCGCACTTCAGAATTTTGTAAAATGGAAACTGAACATTATGCATAGGAAAACCAGCTGGAGAATAAAGAAATACATGCAGCCTAGTTATTCGTGATCTCCATGGAGTGTAGTCTTAGGGAACTAAGGTGAGCAGAGGTCACCAGGCTGCAAAATAGAAAATTTTATAGAACTTCCAGTGCCTCGCTGGGAAGGAGGACGGGTGGGGGAGAGGAACCGCCTGGTGCGGGGACAGGGCAGGAGATGGGAAGCTGCCCGGGCGGGATGGGAAATGGGGACACCTTCTCTCCCTTTCCTTTGCCAGGGGAGGGCGATCCGGTCCGGGTTTTGCAGGCGCCCCTCCCTTGCCTGCCTGCCCTGCCCGCCTGGAGACCGAGTCCGCTCCGCGCCCGCTCCCTCCCCGCCGCTCCCCCCTTCCCCTCCCCGGGCGGGCCGGGGCAGGCGGCGGCGGGATCCAGGCCGGGTTTTGTGCGCCGCCCGCCCTCCTGTTAGAAATAGGAAAATTCAATAATCAAAGCAAAGGGGAGCGCGAGGAGGAAAAATCCGGGATCAGGGCAAGTTTGATGGCGCATGCGCGCTGCAGCCTCCATCCCAAACACACACACATTTCCCTTGACTTGGAAAGTCACCCAAAGCAGCCCCAAGTGCAGGTAAGCCCGTCCGCTCCCGCCCGGCCACGGCCACGGCCCCGCCGCCGGCAGCCCCGGCTCGGCGGCGCCGGGGCCGGGGCGCTGCGCGGGCGGGCGGCCGGCGGCGCTGCCCGGCAGGTGGGCACCGCGCCGCGCTCCGCGCCCGGCTCCCGCGGGGCAGCGCCCAGCCTCGGCGGGCACCGGCCGGCAGCGGGGCCGCCGGCGGCCGCCCGGCTCCGCGGGAGGCGGGCGGCGGCGGGGGGTGCCGCGGCGGCGGGGCAGCGCCGTGTCCGCTCGGCGGCGGAGCCGGGGCCGCGGCGGCGCCCGTCAATTTCCAGGACTTGGCAGGAGCCCGGGCAGGGGACGGGGGAACACGTGTTCCCGCTCCGCGCCGGGCGCAGGTAACCGCGGCCCCACCGCGCCGCACCGCCCGGGGGTCCCGGGGCGGCCGGGGGCAGGCACCGGGGGGGGCGGTGGCAGCAAAGTTGGGCGAGCGGCGGCGGGAGCGCTCGGCGGGCAGGGCCGGGTGCCGGCGGGGCGAGCCGTGCCGGGGAACTTTCTGCAAAGTGGCCGGGCCGGGGCCGGCAGCGTTTCGCCCGGCGCCCGCAGCGGGACGGCCGCAGCCCCCCGGCAGGGACGGGATGGGCAGGGGCCGCGGCGGCTGGGAGCGCGGCTCGGGGCAGCCGGTGCCCGGCCCCCCGGGCGAAGCAGCAGGTTATTTTTACCCGGTGGCATTTGCAGAATGCGCAGCTGATTTGCCATCCGGAGCCAGGAAGTTTCCCCCCCTCCGCCTCCTTCCCCTTCTCGCCCCCTTTCCCCCTTTCCCCTGTGCGCGGCGGGGCAGCGGCGGGCGGGGGCGGCCGGGGCGGCGGCGGGCGGGGGGCGCGAGCCGGGGCTCCCTGGGGAGCCGCTGCCCGCGTCGGAGGCTCTGGGGACGGGGAACAGGTGTCCGAGCCGTCACTCAGCGCCGGGCCGGCGGCGGGGGGGGGCGCCGCGGGCGGGGAAGGCGGGGAGCGGTCCCGGGCCGGGACCCCGAGCGCCGCCGGGCGCGGAGCGCCGGTCCCGGCGGAGCGGGGGGGGGGGTGCGCAGAGGAGGAGCGGGGCTCGGCGGCGGCCGGGGCGGCGAGCGAGCTGTCAAGAGGCTCGGGCGGGCGTGGGGCTGGCGCGGCCGCTCGCCCTGGTGCCGGGGCCGGCGGGCTGCGCGGCGGGCAACTTCTTCGGCAAACTTTTAGGGGTGGGTTGCGGCTGGAGGCTGCTCTGAATCACGGCGGTTTTGATCGATCGAGCCGAGCCCTCCTGCCCTTTCGGGCTGGAAAGGTGAAACTTTTCAGGAGCTGCACGTCCACCTTCTGTGTGCCCCCTCCTGTCCGCGCTGCACTGCGCAGCACAGCAGGTCCTCGCAGCCGGCTCCCTGGAAGAGTAGCTGCCTCTCCCAAAACTTCATTGATGAATTTATTTCCTCTATTGATTTGCTGACTCTTAGTGTGGAATAATTTCTTGCGAAGGTTTTGGACTTCTCATTTCCAGAAGTCCTGCCTGCTTCCCACCTACCCTTTATTTCTGTGTCGCTGCCACCTTGTTAGCTACCCTAAAGGTGGTTTGGAAGAGTTTATGGGGGAATATTGTTGAACTTCAGTAATCAAGTTTCCAGATCTTATGCCTCCTGTTTAATTTATTAGACTAGTTATTTATTCTGTTGATGATAATCTGTTGCTGGTTTCTATGGAGATGTTAAACTGATCTCTTTCAGAAATCAAACTCCATATGCACTAAAACGTTTAAAGGAGCAGCGTCCCCTTTTGTTTTCAGACTTTGTACCTTTTCAGTGCTTTTATTGGGCTCCTGTATATTTTATATATTAAAGCCTGAAGTTGAAGCTTTGTGCAAGACAGAGCTTATTATGGCTAACAGAAAGTCAGGGCTTTGATCCTTTTTTTGCATCATCATTTAAAACAGATCATTTTTCCCCCCTCATCACACAAGATAGCAGAACCCTTTCAAGATCAAAGAGTCCAGCTAAAAACTATTGTTTAAAAAAAACAGAAAAAGAGCCAGTTAAATTAGGGGGATGTTTCCTTAATCTGCTTATTTTGTTCTAAAGATTTTTTTTTTTTAGCAGTGAAAACAACAGCAACAACAGAAACTTGTGGCAACTATATTGTTATTTTTATACCTCCCAAGTCTTTTTAATGTTAAAATAAGTTCAAAGTCAAATATCTCTAAAGATAAAGTGCTTGTTAGGGTGTTTTTATTACTTGGTTTCTAAATGTGGAAGGTCAGAATCCAGAAAGCTACCGCATTAGAGAAGGTTTTAATAGTCTTTGTCTCATCTTAATGAGAGAGAAATCTAAAAAACATTTTCCCCACAACATTTATAAATTATTTCAAAGAAGTCTCTCTGCATATAACTCAGTTTTCATTATTTCTTAACTTATCCATTGCATTATTACATGTGATTCAGTGTAATATCACTTTACAAAAAGTAATTGGGGTGAGAGAAGAAAATTTTTTTTATGCTTAAAATTTGAGAACTCATGGTAAGCTGGTGTGTTGATCAGGCTGACACACGGTGCACGCCAATTGCGGTTTTTTGCTCATCTTCTGGAGAAAAGTTAAAAGGTTTGCAAAGAAAATACTACCAGCACAATGCATGTTTAACGCAGTAAAAAAAGCCTTGTTGTACTTTCTCTTAGTGTATCTTCAAAATGCTTCCACTCCCTAAAACAGAGACGTTTTTCCTCTCACTATGCTTCTATACTAATCTTAAAAATAAAAGAATAGTCCTAGAGGAAATAGTGTATGCGACCCTTATAACATTTATATTTCACATAGATATATACACACACACGTATATGGAAAACACCTAGGTGGTTTATGATCTGTCCATACTGGACTTTATCTATTTTCCTTGTTAATTTTTCTCCTTTTTTTTTGTGTGTGTGTGATTAGTACTGTGGTGGATCATTTAAAATTTTTTTGTAAATATTCTGTTTATTTGTTTGATTTGAATTGCAAACAAAATTGACTCTGACAAGTAAAAAGAGGAGGGGGGAAAAAAGGAAACACTATGGCTTTAAACTCAGGAGTTTGCATATTCTCCTTGTATCTTTCCCCTTTGCTAATTATTGTGTTGTTTTCAGAGCAAATATGTCATATCCATGGCGACCAGGCAGGTTTATTGTCTTTCAGAAGCAATAGCTCACATAAGTAATTAATGACTTCTTTTTTTTTCCTCTGGCTTAGGTTAAACAGATCATTCAAGGAAAGTCATATCTCTCTCTCCCTCTCTCTTTTTTTTTTTTAGCCCAGTGACATAAGAACATGAGTTAGAACAAGAAAATACTTTAACCAAGAAGTCAACAGCTTATTTTTCCTCATTTCTTTTTAAAAGCTCCAAGTGTCAGCTTTCCACACACATGACGTTGTCATTCTTGCAGTTTCAGAGCGAAGCCTTGGTACAGGGAAAAGCCACTGAAAGCTGGAGTTCAGTTGGTGGTTGTACAGCTGAGCAAAGTGTGTGCGTGTGTCTCTGTGTATATGTGTGGGGAGGTATTATTCTTGCTTAAGGGTTTTGCTGTGTACTGGGAAAAAACGTTCCCCTCACTATCCCCCCCCCCTTCTATCTGTATTAAAATCAGTGTTAAAATAAAGGTGTGTTTTTGTATCTTGCAGATTGTAATTCAAACAGTTTCCAGGAAAGAATTAGTAATTCATTTTTATATACAGCATATATACACACATGCTTGAGCTCCACCCAAAACAATCAAGCTAGCTGGAAAAAAAAAAACTTATTTCCTTTTTCTTTTCAAGCCCAAGCAAACTTGCACAGTGACTTTCAAAAGCTGATTAAAAATAGCCCCCCATTTTTGCAAGGAGTTTGCCGCAGGTATGAATCTCGTCCTTTCCCTTTCCAACTCTGTTTCTTCCTGTTAAAGCTGAATTTGCTATCTGTCCAAGCCAGGGGCTGGTTATCCACTATGATTTACTGAGGTGGTGATTTTCTCCCCCCCCCCCCAGCACCTTCACCCCTGTTTTGTTTTTGCTAATTTCATTTCCAGAAGGATTTATACACAGTCCAGCTATATAAATTCCTTGGGAGATAAAGGCGCCGCACACTTCCATAAACAAAAGCTTTTACTTGCATCCTGTCTTCCTTTTTTTCTTAAAGTAAAAAGGAAAAAACCCTAAAAACAAAACCCCAAGCCATCTGATTGAAGCAGGTATCATAAATGTATGCTGGTAATGATTCTGTATTCCACAATGCTGCTACTTTAACTTTTAAAATCTGTTTCCTTTCTGGTTTGAAACATTAATCAAAGAGCCGCTTCCTTCCAATTTTTCCACAGACTGGGGCTAATTAGAACCACTCGAATCATATTTTGTAAATTCCATGTGGATGTTACTTTAGGTTTCAAGATCGCGAATGCTTCAGGTTCAGTCTGGCTAGGCACTCTTAGGGTTATTTTTATTAATGTTTCCGTCTCCCAAACCAATTCACGGTTTCTCTCCGTTTACCCCAAATAGATTTGTGGGTTCACACATAGGGGTGTGTCGGAAATAGACATTACAAGTTAGGAAAAAGAGAAGCTGAGAAGGAAGGAGATTTTGCAGTGTAGTTTCCGAAGAGCAACAGAGAACCCCCTAAGTAATGTGAAGCTGAGGATTCAACAGACTTGATAATTGAGCCCTTAACCTCCTGATGTCTATATCAGAAAAACAGAGTCTAGCAGAGGGAGACAAAGAATAAAAGCAAATACTGGGTAGGAAGAAGCTGGGGAGATGACTGAAATATTGAAGTATAGTTCAGGATATGTATAGATCTGTATATTACGTTTCCTTAGGTTCAGTTTTTCCCTCTGGCGAAACATAGCTGGTTTAAAGGTGGCTTTGGGAGAACCTGATGTTTCTAATGCAGCCGAGAGCCTGGCATTTCTGTGGCGTGAGCAGATGTAACTTAGAGAGACTTCTCCTGGAATTGGTGTTTATGTGTCTCTGTTTCCTTTTGTTTTTGAAGGACTGACTAGTGATTTTTTTTTTTAATCTTTATGGGAAGTGAAATAGCTAGAAGTTGGGAGTTTTCAGGTTGTGATTATTAGGCTGTGCTAAAGGGATTTGAATCGAACCACTTTGAGCACCCGGCAGAGCGACTGCTTCCATGCTCTGCTACAGTATTTCTCTCCTATATATTTGTGTACCAAAATAGGGCATCCAAGAATTAGGGGGCAGTGGGCTTGCAAGAGGGATCTTAAAGTTAACTTGCTTTTGGTATATAAGACTGCAGCTTCAAAGAAAAGCAAGAGCGCATCGTAAATTTTGCTAAAATTAATCAACCGTTTAAGAGCTCCACATTAACGAGGTTTTCCAGGCAAGCAGCTTTCTTCTCCTCTTCTTCTTCTTTCTCATTCAAAGTCCGAGAGGGTTGGGTAGAGGGGGGAGAATATGAGTAAGAAGAGCAAAGGGTGGAATTTGAGTAGAAATAATAAAAACAAAAAAGGCTGGATTTGTAGAATATAAATCCTCATGTGTCCTTGATCCATATTGTCAGGGTTTTTTTTTTTTGGTCGGATTTGTCCTGTGTGCCTTTGACGGAAAAGGCACGTAGAGAGAGAGAGAGAGAGCGCGCGACAGAGGGGGAGAGAGAGAGACGTGTCACTGCTTTGGAGCTCATTATCATTCTTAATAAGTCTTAAGGAATAAAGAGGAGCATTGAGTGTAAATGCTGGGTAATCCTAACACTCCTCAAGGTGAGAGGAGTCTCGAGGACACAGAGAAAGAGAGCGAGGAGGAGGGGGCTGCTGTGGGGGCAGGAGAGGAGATGTGGATGAAAGTGGTTTTTAAGGGAGTGGGCATGGGTTAGTAGGGCTTGTGGCTCCGGGGCGCTTCGGTTTCGATCCACAGGCCTGTGCCGGGGAAGTTGTCTCCAAGTTTGCATCCCAGAGATGGTAAGCAACCCAGCTGGACCTTGGGGCTGAAATATTGGCCTCTAATGGTGATGTTCTCCGACAGACTTTGGTTTGAGGAACAAGTCTGCTGTCCTCCCTTCTTCCACCTGTGCTAAAGGGTCTTGCTCCCCGAGGGGGAACGGTGCCCCGGCATGGGATACGGGCTGGGTGTTTTGCCATGCCTTTGGTTTGGTGCCTGCTTCCTCAGCTCGGGGTGCGACCTCGCTCGCTTCTCAGCATGTGCTCCCTGTTTCAGCTCCTTTCCGTTTCGGTCTTGTTGGATGTCACAACTCCTTCCCTTTGCCTGAATTTCCTAAAGCATCTGTCTCCCCGCACCTTTCCGTGCAAGGGGAGGAGGCACCCATGCGCAGCTCGGACACTAGGTGGCTTAAAGTACAGGCATGGCTCTGCAAGGCAGCTGCCAGAGACGTTCATTCACTCTTTCTGGTGGGCTCCTTTATTCAAACTTCAGGCTGACAGCAAAACATGGAGATGTCTTTGAATCCGTTGTGGATTCAGATATCGCGCTACCTCCTCGGCAGAGTGTTTGCAGTTGCATTGGAGGATTTGAGCCTGTGTAGCAGTAGGAAAGAGGACACCGATGAAGTGAATTTAGGGGCTAGGCTGCTTGCTCTGGATAAAGAGTCAGGAACCTGTCTGTGTTGCTGAGTCCTTCCCTCTCCAGGCAGATTTCACCATACCCATTTTAAAGGGTGTGCGTGTTGCTTTTGGAAGAAAGTATTTCAGGGTTGGCAGAGCCCTTCTTACTGTGCTGATGTGTAATGGAAGATGGCTGAGCCTTCAGTGATGCCCACTGGCCCTTCTTCTGGTCTCTTCTCAAGTCCAGTTGCAGGCAGAAGGGACTGCTGTAATTGGGAATTGGCCTAATGCATCCAGAGCCTAAAGAAGGGGTAGAATAGCACTTGAATTTTTTTTTTTCCCCTCCTGCAGTCTCTGTTGTCTCTCTGGTTCAGCCCATAGCTTCTGTGGCTGAACTAGGAGCTTTACTTTTTTGAAATGACTCCATGTACCTTGGAGCAGGGTGGGAAGGAGTTGTGGATGCTGAGTTTTGATCAGTTGGCAGGAGAAGCCAAACACAATGAAGTAGAAGTCTTGCTAAATGCTGATTTTCCTGGGTCCAGGTGCTTGGCTTCAAGGTTAAGTGTTACATTGGTAATATTATTAGGTACTAAGTTATTAGTAATGGAACTGCGGGGCTTGCCTGTACTTGGCAGAGAACCACTAAGAAACTGTATTAGGGCTGAGTTCATCCTGGTTTCTCTGGTAGTGTCCTTCCAGCATGCCTCAGCCCTGAGCTGGAGGGAGCAGTAGAAAAGACGAATGCAGGTTTTGTGCACTGTCTGTCTTTTGAACTCTTTCCTGAGACAGCTAATGAGTTGTAGCAAGGAGGCATGGGCTCTTGTACTGGGGGATCCGCCTGCAACCCCTCATGCTTGCTCTGTCCAATGGCTGTTGATGAGGTGTCAGCTAATACCTTTCACGCGTGATTGAGCTGGTCTAGAATGGGACCCGGAGGTACAAGAGTCTCTGCTCCCGGGGCGAGCTCTAGAGCCGTCCAGCTGCAGAGGCCTCGGGTGTAATAAGCGCTGTAGCAAAAGGGTCTGCGTTTGCAGAACTGTCAGTTGTTTGGGGCCTTTGGCCCCTTGCCTGCCATCGCATTTTGGGGTATTCTCTCCAGAAGGTATCCTATTTTCGTTCTGCCACCAGTGATGCTGTTTTGAAACAAAATAGGTTGCTTCCAAATTCTGAGCCATAGGGCTTGTCATTTCGATGACAATACAAGTCACCTCAGCGCTGGTCTCTGAGGCTGGTCCTGATCCTTCTGCATGCAAGGCTGGTCCCAGTGCTGGGATGGCAGCACAGCATCACACATACCAGCATCCATCAGACTTGGGAAAGAAGGAGGTAGATGAACTTTACAGATTTTTCAGGGGCTTTTTCATTTTGGATACTGTCCTTGCAAAGGGCAGTTTGAACTGGAAAGCTTAGAAAGAGAATCCTTATATTCCCTTGATGGGAAAGGACTATTTGGAACTGCAAAAGGGGTCTTATTTCAGTTACATACTAAAATGCATTGTGTAATGTCGCTCAGGAGAGGCTTGGAGTAGTCCTTGTGGAACAAGCATTGAGAGTGTGACCCTAGCACAAGTTTGTCCAGTGGCCTGGGAGAAAAGTTGACTGGCCAGCATTTCCTGAAAGTATGAAATAGTCTAGTTCTGGTCCCGACTTTGCCTTGAAGGTAGGGATGGCAGTTGACTCTTGCTTGTAAGCTAATTCTTTTCTTTCCTGGTTTTGCTTCTGCTTCCAATAGCAAAGGGACCAGGGCTTTTTATTCCTAAGCAGTATGACTCCCAGTCCTACTCCTTTCCCAGTGGGGCTAGGTAGAGCCTTCTATATAACAAGACATGAACATAGGTGGCATAAATGCAAATTGAGCTATGTGATCGCAGCCTGTGCCTTCGAGGTATCTCCCTCCTGTCCCGCTCAGCCCATCCCCATGCCAGTGAGAGCGAGGACTGCACTGAATCACGCTTGTCTGCGTGTTGGATGATGAGGCTGGCAAAACAGCTCCAAGGCTGGCAAACAGCTCCCAGCCTGGCTGCCTCCCCATGGTGGCTGTGTCTGCAGAACATCCCCTCTGTAGGGCTGCTGGTGACGAGCCCCTCCCTCCACCCAGTGCCTCAGGCTGGCCCAGCTTTATACCAGGGGAGCAGTGTCCTTTCACACTGGTGAGCCAGCAAAATCTCTCCCAGGGGTTATTGTAACCTCTCAGCAGCGATTTGCAAACAGGCATTCAGAGATAAAGTCTTGGTGCCAAGCTAAGGGCCAGTAGGGCAGATATGAAACGTGGCAGGTTTATGA
The DNA here is from genome assembly GCA_020745775.1 of Theristicus caerulescens. NCBI lineage: Eukaryota > Metazoa > Chordata > Aves > Pelecaniformes > Threskiornithidae > Theristicus > Theristicus caerulescens. The sequence goes on from CM036574.1 coordinate 4,077,787, forward strand.
AAGGGAAGGTGTATGAAATGCAGCCTGCATCTCCCATTTCACTGCACTATGCCAAAACACACAGTTTCTTATTTCAGTCACTGTGATCTTTCAAGGAGGTTAATTTCCATGACGAACTCCGGGCCACGTGCTTGGAGGATTTATCTAATTAGACTGACACTTTTCTTTTTTAAAAAAGAAAATTAAGCTGCACCTTGGAGGACTTAAGTATTTTAAACTGTGGGAGCGGCAGCAGGCGGTGTGATCCTTGCTCACAGAGCAGGGAGAGAGGAAATTTCCCCTTTTTCAGTCTCCTGTTTAAGACTTCACTAAAGGTCCCCATTTACTTAATTTTCTTACATGGTGGCTGGATGCTAAAGAGTGTTTTATCCTGCCTGAGTGAGTCCCTAAAGCCTCAGCTGGCTCTTTAACTCATGTAAACTATTGATGTTCTGGGCTGTTAGTATTCAGGATGGAGTGGAGGGTAAAGGGGAGACCTGTTAATGCTCCTTAGCCATGTCCTAGAAAAACTGCATCCTCCCAGGGCAGTGAATGGAGTGCTGGCAGCTGTGTAATGACTGAGGTAGGTATACATCCCTCTCATCGTGCTTGAGCACCCCATATTCATGAATGTGTGTCGTTGAAGCTGGTGTGACTGTCCTTGTCTTGTCTGTGGTCACACAGAAAAGTGAGTCCTAGGAGAGCCCACTAGCCCTTCGTGTTTGGGTTTCCTGCTGAAAATGCCTTTCACACAAGAACTGGGACCATGCTGTAATAAAAACAAAGGATTTTAGGTTGAGGCTGTTACATGCAGGCAAGCCCTGTGCTTTCCTCAGACTGGACAGCTTTCACACTTGCAGGCACAGTGAATGATGCTGATTTTGTTCCCATCAGAGGGCTCCTGGAGTCCTGCTTTACGCTCACTGCCTGCTGCCTGCCCGTTACTTGGCAGACTTTTTGTGTTGCTGTTGAATCCAGGTTCTGATGACTTCAGGTCTGATACTGCTCCAGCTGTTTATCCTTGCAAGGGAGATGGAAGGAAGGTCTTTGCAGGGCACTGTATTTGGCGCACCAAACTCAGGTCACGTTTTCTTGCAGCCCGGGGTGGAGCAGAGTAGCGTTTGTGGGGTCTGGTACGAATGGGGAGGGAAGTGTCCGTGCAAAAGGAGCCAGCATGAGAGCAGCCTTGCTAACTCTGGTAGTAATACATTGAATCCTGTGGAGCTGTTCACGTTGCAAGACTGCACAGAGTGAGAAAAATATGGCAGCCTTGTCCAAGGAGATGGTCACTGGGTGTGCTACAGTCCCCGTCTGATATGCTGAAGAATCCATGGTGGATTGAACCTGAGGTTTAATTTCAGCTTGTCTTTGGTGAGGAAAGGAACAAAAATAGATGTTTCCTTTTCTATCCCCCTGCCCCCAAGGCAAAAGAAAAAGAGAAAGAAAAATAATAAAATCTACCAGGCGCTCAAAGGTCTAACCAATAAGAGCCCTGTCGGCTGGGGAGCGATCGTTCTGGCTTGGTCAGCCATCCCTAACAAGTTACGGGTTGTATAAACTCCCAGCTTACAGCTGTAAATTTACTCAGTTTTGAATACAGCCACAAGCTGGCTCAGCAGGATCTGAAACCGTCTGCTCCAGTAGTCGTGGTATGCTTGAAATTCACAACTTCTGGGGGCCCCAGCTTTGTAACTGTGGAGGGCCAGATCCTGGACCGCACCACACATAACCCTACTGTGCCCTAAATTGAAAGGGGTCTCACCAATATAAGCTGCTGTGTTAATTTATCCTTTCTTAGCTTTTAGCTTCCCTGCCTTGGGTGAATGCCTCTTGATCTCCATAGCAGCAGGTCCACTGCCCCTGTGCCTGTTTCTGTCCCTCACCTCAAGACAGGGAGCTTGGCCGTGGGGGAGACTCCCTTGCAGAAAGCTCCCAAAATGCCGCCCGTCGCAGCAATGCCGTCTCTGCTGGATCGTGTAGCAGGTGGGCAGGATTTGGTCCATATGCAGTCTGGGGCCCTTTCCTGCAGTGCCTGCTCAGTCCTGTGCTGAGGTGGAGTCAGTGGGTGTTTGCTTGAGTGACTGAGAGCAAAAGCATAGTTCTTACTTCAGGGATTGTTGCTGCGGAAGGGACTGGTCTCTCTAAACACCTGTAATGTTGCAACGTTAGATACTCCTAGAAAGCTGAACTTTTGGCTTGTCAGCACTGAATCCTGCTGCAAACACGAGTGTGTTATTTGCATTCAAAGGGAATTTAGCCCAAGTACGCAGTTAAATTTTGATCACCTCTTATATGTTCAGAAATTGGACAATTAACAGCAGCTAGGCAGAGGCAGTCTAAGGGAAGAGGGGCATACCTGCCCGGTCCTGATCCCATGTCTCCTCTTATTGCTGGCTGCATTTTATCATGTTTCTGATGGGGAAGCATTTTGTCTGAGACAAATCCTTTTATCTTGGAATGAGGCATGGAGTGCTGCTATGTTACTCTCATTGACACCTCAGCCTTCAGCAAAACTGATGTGATATTTTCTGTTTGCTGGAATGGACTTGGAAGGTAGAGATGGCTTGAGGGATGGCCAACCCCAGACCTCCTCAACGTGCACCTGGCAGCCTCTGCCCTGGGCTGCTGTCCGGCTCTCAAGCCAGCTCGTGACCATCTTCACTGGAGCAGGCGGGTTGCCTGGTTCAGGCTCCTCCAGGTATGAGAATGGCGAGGGCAGAGGTTATGGGGATAATACGGCTTCAAACACGGTGAGTGTTCACTCCTGAATTCAACTTCCTACAAATAAATGAAAATGAGTGGATGCAAATGAAAGGTTTGTGAGAGGTTTCCTCTCCCATCTTCCTCCTCTCCCCTGTGGAGTTGTGCTGGCTCTGGCTCCCAAAGGGTTAAGGTGACTCATGCCCCTCTCACCAGATCTGCTGGCAGGAACGCTTCATCCCAGCCTCTAATTGGTGGTGTTTGCTCTGCACTTTCTCGCTCTGGTTTTGATGAAAACATTTAACCAGGAGCTTAGTGTGCAGAGGCTCCCAGCTGACAGCCGCCGCGCTGTCTTTACCAAGTTGTCCTTGCTGTGTAAATTCAGCAGCCTGGCTTAGGCATGGCAGGGGAGAACAAACATACACAGCGTCGCAGCCCCTGGCCCCTTGGCTCCACTCCTCAGGCTGCTCTTACCTACGGTAATCTTTAGGGTCCAGGCCCATATCTGCTCTAGTCCGCAGGTGCCTTTCTGTACCTGGACAGCCAGTGGCATCAAAAGCCAGTTCAGAGCCTTGGGAGTAGGCTGCAGAGGTGGGAAGAGTGGCCCCGGCAGGTCCTGTAGGGCCTGGTCTTACCTGAGAGCACGGGGACAGCTTGTTAGGGCTTGGGAGATCTGTTCCCAGACCATCTGGCTGCGATCCCGGGGGATTCTCCCCCAGAGAACAGGCTCTGACAGGCCCTGTGCCACGGAGGAGAGGTGAAGCTACTGGTTCTGTTACGTGGAGACGACCTACTCATTCCTTCCTATGCCGTTTGGGAGCTTGTGCAGGATTTTCCCAACACAGTCTTTCATTGCAGCTGTTTCAAGTAATAACCTGCTCGTCTATAGGCTCTTCTAATGGGCTTCACCCTAAGAAGTCTCAGCCGATTTTAATTTTTGCCATGCAAGTGGTGGAGAAGTTACCATGTCCTTATGGAGACAGTCTTGAGAGCGGGCATGTCCAAGCTCCTCAGTTCCTACGTTAGAGAACCCTCAGGCAGCAGCAGAACTGAAACAGCCCCTGGGGGAGATGCCAGTTTACCTGTGTTGCTGCTGGAAAATGCATTCAAATTTCTGCCCAAACAGGAGATTGTGACATGCAAGAAATTCATCTGAGCCCGTCGGGGCTGCCACTGCTCTGATATTTCTTTACTTTTCTTTCCTTATCTCTGGTGATCTACCCTATGAACAGCAAAACAAATCCAGATGGGAAAATTTATAAACCAGAAAATCTGGATTCCCCGTTCCTGGAAAAGCATGATTCCTTGTTCTCAGCCGCCTCCATGTGTCATGGGGTCTGCCATGAAAAGATGCCAGAACTGTTGAAAGAGGCCAGGCCTATGTCTACATTAAAGAAACGTAGCAGCAGTGTAATGCCCTGTGTGAGTGCGGGTTCCAAAAGGAGATGTGCTGCACTGGGGGAAGCAGGATTTGCCCTAGGGAGGGTTGATCAACTAAGACGTCTGTCCTCTTTACATCCATGTGAGGGCCTTGCTCCGCATCATTCTGCTGAACTGATTATGCCTGTTGAGGGAAATTTTCTGCCTCTTCCCTGACCCCAAGTATTGATAGTCTGGAACCAAATACATGTGTCTCATTAAAAACAAAAAGAGCCAGGCCAGGTCCCCACTCCGCACAACGTACTGTTTGTTATCAGCCTGGAGAAAGGGGAGCGAACAGGTGTAGGATAACAGTGCAACTGAGAGAGACCAAAGTGCATCATAAAATAAACAAACAGCCAGTGCTCCAGCTCCCCCAAATGCACCATTGAGTTGCAGGGTCTACAGCGTGCTTTTGAATGTGCTCCGAGCAAGTGCCCGCTTGGGGCACCATTTAATTTGCAGCCAGAAATGGGTTGATGATTATCTGCATCTTGGTAGTGCCTGGAAGCCCCCTGCCCGTTCGGTTGTGCTTGGGTCTGCAAGAGCAACGTGAACTCCCTGCCTCAAAGAGCTTGCAGTTGGGGTGGAAGGAGGCTGCTTATAGGACTGACCAGCTGCGGGTCTGACTCGTGTCGTGAAATCAAAAAAAGTAGTCCTGGATGGAAAACTGAAGGAGGCATCTTAGCCTTCTCTTATCGTAAGGATCGTAACTGTCTTTACTATGACCTTCACAACCTTTACAGTTTTCAGGGAGGAGCCCATCCAGCCTCTTCTGCGTGAGAGTCTTTCCTCCTGAGATGTCTTAGGTGAAGATATTTGTACCAGGATTTTATTTGATTTCTTTGCACCTTTTCTTACTATGAGAGTCTTCTGTTGCCCCGTGTGCTTTGGGGCTGGCAGAGCTTGCAGTGGTGCTGCTGGCATTTTCATTGCATTTAGCGAAGCAGCAGCTTGGCTTACTTTACCCCATCAGCAGCCAGCGCTTTAGTGTCTTAGCGTGACTCAGCCACTGGCATTATGCTTACCCAACAATACCTTTTGTCCTTTGCCCAAAACTTCTGGCCAAGAAAAAAGGAAAAAGGAGGAGGAAGAAAAGAAAGAAAAGATAAAATTCTGCATTTAGTTGTCCTTTCATCACAGGTGGTGCCAGTTGGTTTTTTCTTTATTTGTACAGGGTGGGGAGAAGAGAAAAAGAAAACAAGGTGTCACTCGGACAAGGCCCAGGAAATGTTTGAGCCTGACAACAAACTTCCTTTTGTTCAGGGGAGCGGGGGGAAAGAGAACAGAAAAAAAGGGGCAGAAGACCAGCTGAAACCAACCTCAGCCCTGTGCTATTGGGCAGGTTTCTTCTTCCTAGTCTTTATTGTTTGGGTTTTTTTGTTTTGCTCAGGTGTCTTGTGATAATTTTGTTTGCACTAGGGCCTTTGTGTACTGCCTTCTAGAAGGTGGACAGATGAAAGGTTTCTTGGGGACACATTTGTTATTTGGATGGGGAGGATTTATCATTTATTCTAGGGGTATCCTAAAGACTGATGCTTTGCATGATCCTTCCCCTCTAGCCATGAAGATCAAGATGGCTAGAGGGGAAGGATGAAGGACCATGCTATTCAGGAGGAGAGACAGATGAGCAATTTAGGGGATAGGCATCCAAGTCATGGATTAAAATGTGGAAACCAGAAGGTTTCGTTGATGAGAAAAGGAAGAGGACCTTGAAGGCAGCTGTCAGGGATACTGCCTAGGGGACTCCTGAGTACCACCAAGTGCTAGGACATAGACCTCCCTGTCACAGGAAAACTCTCTGAACAGCAGGTTCTTGTTGACACAGAATCTCTTGCTGAATCACCTGCAATGTTTTTCTTTCAAAAGAACAATTGGGAGTTGTGGAATAGCTGCCCAAGGGGCACTAGAAATTATGGAGACCTTGTGCTATGTGGGACAAAATGGATTCTGCTGGGGCTGGGTTTCAGCAGGGTCGCTACAGCCAGTTCATTGGTGCTTATTCCAGGTACGACAGGGCCATGTAGTGCCCTGTGCTGCCTGGAACTTGGTTAGAGCAGTTAGAAGTGTTTTCCCATCCAGACAGGTGGTGACAGCTCTCTCTGTCAGGCACTTGCACGCAGTTCATGTGTTGTACATTCAGTACAGCTGGGCTGGGCTTGGGCAATGCTCAAGTGACCTGTTTCTCTCAGGAGATGCTCTTCCCTAGGATGCTGGCTGGTACCTTCCCAAATTGCCCTTTACTTCTCCTTAGCTGATGACTCTGTTCAGTGTTGTAGTGGTCCTGTAATGTTGGAATAGCTGGGGAGTGAGCAGGCTGGGATGAAAGGCTGTTGAGTCTTTTCTTGGCCAGGTTAGAAAGATACTACACAGTGCTTAATTAATTTCTGTTATCTCATTTGGGTATCACAAAGCATTGTATCAAAATTAGTGAACAAAGCTGTGGATATCACCTGTAAGGCAGGTGCTGGCCATGCTCTCCAAAGAAAGGTTAAATGTTTTGACTTGGCTTGTGAGAGGGGAGGTGTGCAACATTCAGTACATGAAAAGGAAGAAAGAAGAGCAGAGAATCGAAGTCACTGCCTGGAGCTGGACCAATGCAGCACTTTCCTGCGGTGTCTTATCGAAGGCTTGCCATTCTTCTGATAATGGCCAAAATCACTGACATGCCTAATATATTAAAAGAAAGCATCCAAAGATGCTGCCAATTGAAACTTTTCCCCTGATACTGGGGAAGTGGATTCCCTGTGTTGCATTTACTGGGATTTGTATCCTTAGCATCCTTTCTTTTCAGTGCAGGTTGTCTCTGAGTTTCATCAAACAGTCCTGGAGCTGCTCTTTCCCTGAATGTACTGCTAAGCCTGTGGATCTGGGACCCCTGGGTTGCAGGACAAGATCCCAGTTAAATAACTCCAGAGCAGAGTCGGAATTCAGTGAGTCCCAGGTGAAAGCTGGAATACTTCCACTACAAAATACACTGTTCCAGATTTATACTGGGAGCCGCCGCATTCAGACTTTGGTCCTCAGTCACTGCCTTAGTTTTTGTATCTGTACAATGGAGATAATAAAACTTGCCTGCAACACGGCTTGTAGCTGAGAATTAAGGAATGGTTTCCAGAGCTAGATGGAAGGCAGCTATGGAGCACAGGCTGTATTTTTGCTGCTAGTGTATTTGTCTGGAGTTTAGAAATTAAGGCCCGAGTGAGACTCACAGAGGAAAGTGAATGCACTTGCTGCTGAGGCTCTCCAGAGACACTCTGGGGAAACTTGCCCAGGGGTCTCGAGGGAAGAGGCTGGCACCGGGGTGCTGGCAGCAGGAGCGGTGGTGGTGAGCGAGCGGCTTTCCTGCCGTCCATTCCAAACGCAGGGATGACTGTGGGGAACGATTTCAAAGCCACCACTATGGAGATTAAGGGGATGAGAATGTAAATCTCAAGTAAAAAGGTAATTGAATGTAATAGCAAACACTGCTCGGTCTATGTTAATTTTAGCTCTTCCCCTGGATACAAGGCGCTGTATTAGTGTTTTATTACCATTTTGTTTGCACTAATAAAATAGTAAAATTTATTTCAAGGAAGTTGAAGGATGGTTTTACAATGCAAATTTGAAGAAATTGGACTTTTCATTTACGCCACTGCTATTTTAAACCCTGAAGGGTGTAAATTAGCCTCCTGTGCCTGGGTGAAATCCACTGCTTCCACAAGCAGGGGGAGGATTTGATGTGGGGGAGAAGAGAACAAAACCAAATCATCTGAATATTTCAGAGAGACAGAGATATCTGATGAGAGAGAAAAAACTGACTGCCTGGGCCCACTGAGAGGAAGGGCTGGAGCAGCGTGGGGAGAGCTGTGTGAAAAGCAGGTTTGTGCTGATGAGCTGCTTCAGCTGTTGTCAGCGTCAAGGGGCAGAACAGGGCAGCAGCCGTGCCAGTGGCCACTGTGCGTTGTGCCCCACAACTCTATACTGGCTATACGGTTCCTGCTGGTGAAGGAGGCACCAGTAATTGGGGCTCAGCTGATTAACAGATGCTGTCAATGACAGAGAGTTCCTAGAAGTGTGGAAGCCTTGGGCAGGTTTTGCTTTCCGGGCCAGGGGACCCCCACTTCCCATGTCGCCTATGCTTCTCTCTTTCTGTTGCTTTGCTGTCTTCATCTTCCTGCCGTAGCCTGGCCCTTCCGGTAGCCTGGCCCGTCCGGCAGCCAGGCACGGCCTGCCTCTGATTCACCTCTGAGTCACGGTGCTGCCAGCGAAGGTGCCTCCAGCCGAAGAGGCTGGTTCAGCGACCTCCTCCTTCACTCAGGACTCCTCTTCGGTGTGAAATAGAAAGGGATGGGCAGATTATCTGGTCCTTTCACCTTCGTAAAGTTGTTTATAACACTGCTGTTCTGATCACACTGTTTTGCCACTGCTTGGCCTTGACGTAAATGATGCTGTAAAGGCCAAGCCATGCAGAATTGAGTCCAGAGAGCCATGTTTGGTTCCAAAGGTCTTGCGCTGAGTTGGCCGCATGCCTCTTTGGAGGCAGGTGTCTCAGGGTGTAGAAGCATCCAAAGCTTAGCAGCTTTCTTGGACTTTTCTGAGTTTCTGCAACAGGTCTGAAAATCTCACAGGGTAACTTTGAGGGCTTCATTCTCCTTGTGCAAATGGAGGTGTGGAACAGGAGTTGTAATGTCACTTTTTTCAAATCCCAGAGGTTCCATTCCCCTGCTGGGGAAGGCTTTGATTTACTATTTTCTAATCATGTTCAGCTTGCACATACCTCAGTCTTCAAGCAATGCTAGCATGAAGGGAACCATGCTGAGTTTCGCCTGTATAGGAGAATTAACATTTTTTTCTGAATCTTGAGTGAAATTATACTTTCATTCATTGTCCTGAGATGATCTCTCTCCACCTCGTAGAATGGGTTGCTTTTTTGGAGAAAGTCTATGTATTATATACCTCCCCAAACCACATCAGGTTTTTGTACAGTGACTGAGATAGTGATTTGGGTGTGAAGTCCTCAGAGAACACTTTTCCTTCTGATGTCCAGCGGACTAATGGGCACCTGAAACATTGCTTATTCCTAGGCAGTTTCTATCCACAAGTATTAGCGATTTTGCTGCCAGCCCAGTCACACTGCTGTGGGCTGCTCCTTCTGTGGGATGTAATTGCTAATATACTCATTTGGTGTCTGGCCTACTGGTCTAGCTGTTGCCCTGCATTCTTGGCCAAGTGGTACAGAGTGAGCTGGAGAGGAAAAACCAGCTCCAGCGATCTGATTTTAGAGAGGTAGATCTCCCAGCTCTCCTTTGGATTATGAATATCATCTATTTGTTTTATCTTCAAGAGGCCTTTCAGGACAGAAACCACCGTTTACCCCACGCGAAGGCAGGACAGAGCTTCGGCTTGTTACTATTTATGGTTCAGATAGCAGCAAATCCACTGGGAAAGTCGAGGCTGGGCTCCAGGTCCTGTGTTCTTACTGCTGTGCAACCTCTCCTAGTGTCTGGGTATTAAAGAAAGCCTTCAAAAGTTTTTAAACCCCCTTGCAGGTTCAACCTCTAGCACAAAGCCCCTAGCCCATGGGTGGTATCAGGCAGCCCTCTTAAACTCCCTGCCCTTCTCCTTTGGTGGGTGTAGCAGAGGCTGAGCCAAGGCTGAGGGCGTTACCAAAGAAAGCAAAGACTTATTTTTGGCATTGAAATGGTTTCCTATTCCAGGCGAGTCTGGGGAGCAGCGTGGTTGTGTACCCAAGGATTTAAGCAGTGCATTAAGCAGAGGGGTTACACTCCGGGTGGATTTCAATCAAAAACTATAATTACATCAAATAGCAAACGGAAATGGAAAAAGAGGATTACTAACTCGACCCTGAACGCTGTTGGCTGCTGAACCTGCTCCATTATTCACACCCCCTCTATTGCCTGAGGTGGGGTGTGTGTATGTGTGTGTAGGCAGTAAGGCCCCCCCTCCTTTTTCCATTTCCTTCATCCATCTGATGAAGTCAGAGTCCCTGTGTCGGTATCAGTGCTTGGAGGAAGGCTGGAATTTGCATGACTTGGATTTGGGACTTTGCAGGGCAGGTTTGGTCTCCCTGTGCAACTCTTCCTGGCTCCAGGCAGGAAGAACTGCTCAGCTCAGGCAGTCGTGGGAACCCTCAGGCCCACAAGCTTTCTCTCTTTCTCTGTTTCGTTATCAGACTAGCGTTTTGGACTCATCACTGTTCATCCTCAAGGAAACTGGAAAGCTCTGCACTGCAAACAGGAAATGTTTTCTAACCTAGAGAGCTAGGTTAGTGTTTAAAACTGGCTGTGTTTGGTCTCTGAAAGAGACTGTTTTACTTGGTATGACTACTAAGCTAGTCCTTCCCAGGTGAGGACTTACTGCACACCTGCACCCAGAGTTTGGGGCTCCTAGGTTTGCTCTCTGGTTCAAGGTGGAATGTGGCTTCCTGCAGTACTTCGAGATACTTTGTTGATTCCAATTTGCCGCTTCTGCTGCCTGGCACTGCTGTACCTGTCACCTGCCTCCTGGTCTTCGTCTGCCTCGTTTCATTTGTCCTGCTCTCCTAGCCCCTCCTCACGTCTCCCTTCCTTCCTGTCATCGGCAGGTTGTGTCTCTACACGCCTGTCGCACACCTGAGGCTGGGAGGATGCGTAGTGAGTGTGCTGAGATGGCTGGAAGTGTTTACCAGACAGGGAGGATAAGATATTCAATCCCCCACTGCCTTCCCAAGCCTGCTTTCTCAGAGGGTTTTCCAGATGTCTAATCCCAGATTTCATAGCCCAGCCCAGCTCCTGTTTGATGGGATCTCTTCTTCTCTCTTCATGCTAAATGGGTGAGATGGCGTGCTGGAGCTAGGTCTTAATTTAAGCTACAGAAGAGCACTGCTCGGTGCTTTGCTGTTATGGCAAGCTGCTACACCCTGGCCAAATTCGTTGCCCCTTTTTTACCTGTGGCAGGTTTGGAGCTGGGGGAAGCAATCTGGTGCACAGAAGAGAACCCCAATACATTCAGTGGTGTGGGGGAGGCAGGAGGTTCATGCATGGTCTGGGAAGAAGCACAGGAGAAGGACAGTAGTCTTTCCAGGCTCTGGATAGTGGCAAATCCGTAGAGGGTGAGACTGCCAGGTTCCAGCCTCTGAATCAAAAATGTTTTAAAAGCCAACATCTGTATGATTTTGCTGTGCTTAGCCTTGTGCCTGGCATTGTTCTGTGCTAAGGGATGGCGTGGAGATGTGGTCAGAGCGGCAGGCTGGGATTCCTCATTCTCTGGTGACTGTCATTTTGATTCTCGCTTGGGCTGTCTTTCTCATTTGTCTTAAAACCCAGGAGCTACCCTGTACTTTCCTTCCAGCTCTTCCTTGGGACACTTTTGAGAATGAAAGATGTGACTGCCGTCTCGTGTAAATTGGTGTTTATTCTAATGACTAAACAGGGTTACTCATGTTTCTTTCCTATAGGACAGGCCCCGAGATTTTGCCCCAAACTGTAAAGTGGCACCGGCAGTTGTCTGCAGATAGTCACATGAGATATTAGGGCTTCTCTTTTTTTATTATTTTACAATTTATGAGTGTCCCTGAACTGGTGTCTGTAAGGATAAGCTGGCTCCCTGCACAGGAGGGAATTTCACTCGGCAGTGGGAATCTGTCCCTTTGCCTTTGACCAAAGCTGCGTTCCCACCTCCGGCTGCCCAGACTACGCTCTCTTCTCCCGCCTGTTCAGAGGTGGCTGGCTGCATTTCCATGGCACGGACCTCACCTTATCATGAAACACCTGGGGAGGAAAGGTGCTTTCTAACTGTAAGATAATATTCTTTTCTTATAGACAGATCTTTGATTTTGCAGTACAACACAGTGAACTGTAAAAAAAAAGAAATGCTATCCAAATGTAGTTTTCACTGAAAATCATTTAAACACGTTAAGGAAACTCAGCCTTAATTAAAAGCTGAAATCCCTTTTAGCAGGTAGGGGAAGGAACAATGTTACTGATTAGACCAAACTTTTCTTTATTACACAAACAGGGGAAAAAATTCTTAAAGACAAAAATATGACCGAGACATTTTTCCAATTTTTTTTTTCTTGTGCATTTTACTGACTTTAATTTTAAATTTATTTCAGGCTCCCTCTGCAGTATCTAGAGTCCAGATATAATGGTTTAGGGGGCTAGTTCAAGAAAACTAAAGCCTTGAACAAACTGGTTATGTCACTGTCCAAAAGAGCTACAGTGGGAAAAATAAATGGTGACAAATAAATTACATCGAACATTCTAAAATTTATCTTGATTTCAGATTTGGTTTTGCTACACACTGTAGAAAATACAAAAATCCAAACATTAGGAAAAAGATGGTAAGAGACACAGGGAGGCTGGAGTTGTCCTACTTTATACGAGCTTGAATTTACTTCTTCTCACTGTTCTAAGTCCTGTTTCTGCAGCCGTGAATGAACTGGAGCCAGTGGAACTGCTCAGGTGTTTGTGTGTGTGTGTCTCTTCTAGTCCAGGGCCTTAGTGGTTTGCATGGTCCAACTGTGACGCTGCTTCTGCTTCCTTTTTGCCTTTCCTAACAATATTTTGGAAATGCCAACCCCTTTCTGTTCGCTTGCCCTTGTGTAAACCACAGTTACCTTTCATCAAATGATATGATCTCAGCAGACGTGAAATAAAAGGTTTGATTTTAAAGGGATATCATTTGCAGGTGTGGAAAAATATAAGTGGAGGGTAAGGTTGAAAAAGAGGACCAGAATGTCGAGGTTCAGGCACCTGTTTTGGAGAGGTGCTTAAGACTTACAACTCCAGCTGAAGCCTTCCAAAGCTGCAGGTGCTTAGAAATTTGGAAGAACTGGGTCTGTATTTTTATAAGAGAAATATGCATGTGCATGAACATTTCTAGTTGCTGTAAGACATATTCTGTTTTTCCTGCCTGCACCAGCTCTCACGTTACAATAGCAAAGGTCCCGCTGGTTTCAAGGGGCCAGCTCAGAGACCGAGGCACTGCATCTCGGGGAGGAGAAAGGGTGTTAGACTATAACCCCCTGAGAGCAGAAATGCTGGCAGGAGGCATCTCACCTCGGGGAAGTGATCTTCATGGGTTACTAGTTTTATCAGCAGTACATCCTTTTATACAGAGAGAAGGAAGAGAGGAGAGAAATTCCATCCGGCTCTGCTGATTCAGTGGAGTAAAGAGGTGGAATTCATTAGGAAAAAAATGTTTACGGCACAGCTTTAGCCAGAGGTTCTTCCATTTTAACGTCCTGCTTTTTTATGATATTGTTTGAAAGACAAAGCAAGCACTAGGGGCTGCTTGGTGTGTTTGTTTTTATTTTTTCATCAAAGTTTAATTGCATGACTTGTTATGTGATGTAACTTCTGGAAATGCTTGTTGTAGTTGCTTGCAAAATGATTTTTGATTTGTTATGTTAGAATCTTAGGTGCAGGAGTGTTAAACCTCAAAGAGGTATCCAGACATGCATATATAGAGAAAACATATATATATATATATAGGATAGGTTTTGATTAATGAAAGAAAAGAACCGAAACTGCTGTGAGAGAAGAATCTCCTTTATTCGACAGCTCTTCTGCTACATCACTAGGACAGAGACTAAAGGCCTTAAAATTGGTATAACTGTAATTTATATCTACCTTAAGGACACTCTTTGCCTCCTGATCAGTAATGGAGCCTTAAATATAAATGGATCCTCAGCTTGCAAACACTCAAATATTTTCTTTACTCACAAGAGGTGTCAAAGGAAGGGTTTCTATAAGGAAAATAGGGCATTTGCATAAGTACTCACAGCATCAACCAACAGAGAATTTGTATTGCATAAACAACAACAATCACATTAAAATCATACTGCTTTAATAGTTTAGAAAAAATATAACAAAAACATTGAAACTGCAATAGTTGTTGCTGTCTGTATTGGTATCGATTTCATAATTTGCGTTGCCTTAATCTTGGGTGGGTGAAGATTAAGAATCTCCATGTAGAGGTATGTGTGCGCAATAAGCGGGTAACATCTTAAGCAGCTTTCCTTTGCCTGCAGATGATTTGAGGGCAGAATGTTTCCTCCATAAAGCCTAGGTTTTGGAAAACAAAAGAGGATATTTGTAAATAAAAATCTTGAAAGGAAAACATCCATTAAACAGTGAACTGGGGGAGAAAGTGCTTACTTTAAGCAAGTTTTCCAAACTTCGTTTGCTTTGTAAACATGACAGGAAAGAGACCTCCAAGGGCACACGTGAAACTGACTCTTTTCCCGCTGTCCAGCACATCAGTTCCCAAAGGAAATCTGGAATGTACGTGCTGAAAAAAGGGAGAAGGTAGAAGATGTGTTTGTGTTATATAATCTAAAGCCTTTTATGTATAAAACATTTATACCTGTTTAACTTGAGATGTGGTAATTAAACTGATAGCCTGCATGGAAACAATTGTTTTGGCTCAGTTCAAATTAATTAGTTACAAATTTCTACAAAATCCAAATAAAAATAAGAGAGGTAGCTCTGCATGAAACCAGTATAAGTTTGTATGAGGTAATTTCTTATACACATTTTTAAAAATCCATGTCTTTGAAATACTGTTAATCAAGTATGAAAAACAAAATATAAGGAAATTCACTCTGTAGAGCATTTGTGAATTAAGGTTAACACGTTCATAAAATTATGATAAAAAATTAGCAATGGTCACCTTCAGCTGTGGTTCCTTTGAAAGAGAGCTGAGCTTCATCAAAGTAAAAAGCAATTCACTCAGGATTGGGAAAAAGAATCTCACCTAAAACTTTCCCAGCGAATGGTGGGGCTGAACTGCTTTTAGCTAGAAAGAAGCAGGGATTCCTTGCTTCCCACTGGGTTTCTGCTCAACGGTGAGGACTGGTTTTCACAAAACCTATGTGATGAGCATGTCCCAGGATGTGGTTCTGCACCCAGAGTGCACGGTTGCTCCCTGCTACAGGTAAGTACAGGTTCCCGAAAAGACATATGCTTTTTTTCTCTAGCTATCATCCCTGAAAAGTTTGTCCCTCTAATTTTATTTTTATCTGGGATTTTTTCAGATTTTGTTACTATACATAATTTGTACATTTGTATTGTCTATAAATAGTTTGTTCTGGACTGTAAGTGACTATCCAGCCTATACACCAGAGCAGGTAGGTCTAGAACTGGACTCTGGGCAATTTTGTCTACAGGGCATCTGAACTTGTGGGTGTGTGTTTGCAGGGGTGGTAGACTCAGACTGTCTTGCTGTTTCAGGATGGAGAAAAATGTTTCTGTTCTTGCTGGCCACCTTTCTAGCGAGTCTTTTCTGAACCAGATAGTAACCTAAGCATGGTCCTGGACTGATGCCCTGCTGAGCAGCTTCCCTGTTGTAGGGTGTCATCTTTAAAAAAAATAAATTAAAAAAAGGGCAATTTAAAAAAAACCACAAAACAGAACACCAGTCTTTAAGTGGAAATAGTCTCCCCTCGGACTGAGAAGTTTATTTAGCAAAGAAGGGGATAACCTAGTGGTTAGAACACAGACAGAAATCTTATCTTCTCCTAGCTCCGACTAAATTGCTATTTGAGTTTGGTCGGGTTACTTTAACTCCTTGTTTTCCCACCTTCACTGTGAAGTGAAGAATTCCCCTGTGGCATGTCATGCAGTAAAGCTGGAAGTTTGACTGTTTGGGCAGCAAATATATCTGCATACATGGTGGTTTTACGTCAGAAATCTGAGGATGTCTCTGAGTTCCCATGCACTTGCTCATTTTTTTCAGTGAAATAACTCTGGCTTTTAAAACTAGCAAAAGCAATTAGTTCACTCTGGGGACCAATAGGTGGAAACATGTCATTTTAAAAAATGGATTTGGTTGTGGGGATCTCTGAGACTTTATATTAGGTTAGAATATTTCTGCTGCAAGTGATGTCTGTAGACACTGGGTATGCTCTGCGCTCTGAGAAAGCCAGAGCTTGTTCAGCCCCGTGATGCTCGTGCAGTTGGTCTGACGGCGTAATAACGGTCTTAAAGTACTGCACATCACTTCAGCATAAGCATATGTATGAAATGGACCTATAATGCATAATTGTAACAAGTAACTAGAATACTGCGTATGCACTTCTAAAATTGGCTGGGTTAATAAAATGTGCTGATTGCTCCCTGAGGATATCAAGGGACTGGATGATATTAGTAAGGGTCACCAGTTCAAATCTGGGGCAAGTTAGCAGTGACTGCAACAGCCGTGGTACATCCCCGCATGCTTTCCCTAAGTTTCTCGTAGGCAGGTATCTGTATCAGTACAAGGCCTACTTTGTTGGCAGCTGGATTTCAAAAGGAGGATGGCTGTATGTAGTGCTGACAGCTGACACGGGGCTTCAGAGACCGCAGCGCTATTCCCAGCTCTGCCTGGGATTTCAGTCCCCTTTCCTGTATAAGTTTAAAGCACAAAGCTGCTCACCCATGTCCTCTGGATTCACACTCCTGTCACACATCTTGCAAATCTGTCACCTTATTTACCTGTTGGAAGCAACAATTAATTTGAATATTGTGTTGTATTTATTAAACAAAGATGGTTGATTTCTAAGTTTCCAAGAGAAAGGAAAGGTGGAAATAGTTGGCTATTGCTCTTGCTGACCACTGGTTACAGGGATTCAGGCTGCCAGTCCAGGACAGAGAGCATTTTCTGCCTTGGGAGGTAGAGCATCACCAGTATACCTGCACAACGCTGCTACATCAGTTTTATAAAGGAAGGGCAACAGTGTCAAGCAGTAAGATAATATGAGATCACCACCTGCACCTCTGGGTGAGCAGAGGCTTCTTGGCTTTCCAGCTTATGCCTCAGGGCTGAGTGCTGTTTAGCAGGGGTCTCGTGAGGGTGTCAGTACACTCGCGTGTGGAGAAAATTGGTGGTTTCTGGCTGTGCTCTCTGCAACATCCTGCCCCTCCAAGACACATGGGAAGCTGAAAAACATGACGTGCTGAGCAGGAGGGCAGCTTCTGGTCAGGCGCTTGTATTTTTGCTGCCTTAGCTGCTGTTATAAATTCCTCACTCTGGCCTTTCACTTTGGATATTTTTCCCTTGGACAAATCAAAGACCATTTTGTTACCTCCGGCTCCCTGCGGACGCGGCAGCTTCAGGCAATGAAATATGCTCCAGCCTTTAGAGGGAGGACAGGGGACCTGCTGCTGGGAATCCGAGGTGGAGAAGGGTTCCGGGAACAGGACTGAGGCTTTTGCCTTCGTTTCAGCCCTGGCTGTGTCTGTGTGCATGTGCAAAAACAACAAACCTGTTAGTTGTGTGCCGGGAGAATAGATGAAGGTGCTTGAAAGTGCTGTGGGATTTATAATGTGGAATGAAAAACACACAACAGCATGTGGAGGCTGGCACTGAGATGTGGTTGCTCCTCCTTGCTGCTACCCACCTGGGGAAGTAAGGTCAGTGCAGCTCCTGAATTAATATATACTATAGTAAAATGGATGGATTGGGGAGCAGTTGTAATATTTGTGCCTAAAAGGAATAAAGAGCGGTAGGTGGGATTGCCTGAGGTTTCTCTTGGACTAGATGTGGAGGAGCACAGTCCTAGTGACTGGACATGGATATTTACTCTAGAAGTGAGAATGTGCTTTAGGCTCCTGGAACTTTTTCCCCTCTTGTTTTTCCAGTGGTGCTGAACAAAATTGGGATTCCAGATCCCTGTTTTCAAACTGTTCAAAAGCTTGAATGTACCTGTAGGACTGAGACCCAGCTGACAGTCCCTGGTGCACAGGAGGGAGAAGAGATGAGCGTTTTGTTGGAGTCTGAGTGGAGCTATGGAATTTGCTCCCGTGGTTGCTACTGTTCAGTGTTTGAAAATGGAGTACTGAGCCCACCCTGATCTCTTGTACGTAACTGTGTTGCTGCACATGAACCTGGGAGCCCAAAAGTGCTTCTTTGGTCTTTGCTGTCAATGGTAGGAGCGCCCGAAAGGCTGCAGTGCAGCATGGCAGGCTCTAGACTCATGCAGTTCCTGGGGAAAGCCCTCTTCTTCCCCCATGAACGACTGCCCTCACTCTTGGGTGATGTTTTGGGAGGTGTATGAAGCCCAGCTTGACTGAGAGGCAGTGCCAAGGATTAGAGAATTACTGTGAAGGGTAGAAATAACTCTTCAGATTCTGTAACACAATCATCGTATTCCCCCCAGGGTCTGGTTGAGGGCCATAGGATTTGTTTCAGAGCTGAGAAGTTGAGGGATGCTCGGGAGGTTCCCCGAGGCTGCTGGGTCAGGGCCCTTTGCACTCTAGGAGTTTCCCTTTTCCCCACACGTACATCTTCAACTGCAGCTCGAACAGCTGCTGTTTGAAGTAGGAGGGAAGGGCGGGAGTTTCTCCTGGAGGGGCTGCCCCTGTCAGCAGCCTTGGGCGGGTGGAGGGGGGAATCTGGCCAGAGAGCAGGCAAATGCACACAGAAATGATGCTGGAAGCCAAGGCTAGTCCTGCTGATGTGGCCCTTTCTCCTGCAGCAGATCATAAAATATGGCTCAAATTTTCATTACGGCCTCTATTGATTATCTTTTGGGACAGATGAATTATAGGGAACATTAAATTAAAAAAAAAAGGGAAATATTTGAATGAGTTTGGGAGGTCGATGCCAGAAAGGCTGACGCACCAAGCCTTACCGGCACTTGCCTGCTTTGTGGGCCTGCTGGGCCCTTCCCGTGGTCCCCCTTGGGGGAGTGCCTGTCCAGGGAGCTCTGCCAGCTGCCCTTGGGGAGCAGCAGGCTCTGCAGTGGCCATGGGCTACGCCTAGGGACAGCCCAGATGCGGAGATGGTGGCTGGGGCACCTGGGTGCTGTTCCTGAGTCCTGCCTGATGCCACATGCCCTGCCTTTGCTGGGAGGTGGCCCTGGGGACCTTCCAGGTATATGTACTTGACTGGCTGGCACCTACCTTGGCATTCTCTAACGAAAGGGGAAAACAAGGGGCTGTCAATGGGAAAAGGCCGGGTCATTGCATTTGGAGACTAATTCGGATCTTGTGTAAATACATGCGTGGAAGCCAACAGTGAATCATAATAGTAGTGATGGGCTTTCAAAGGTTTCCCTCCTTCCCTGCACCACGAGAAACATCGCTGCCCTCATCTCTCCTACGTTGAGGGGTCTGTACTCCTCTCTCCAGGGTTCATCGAGTGCAGGAGCTGATTCTTGATGTGGTTTGTGGTCAGGGACCTTTGACTCCAGGTAAGAGAAGTGCCAGGATCGAATCATCCCACTGTTAATGTGGCAGACTAAAGTCAAACCAGAGGAAGAGAGGTCTGTCTTCTTGCTGGCTCTGGCCAGCTCTGATTTTGAGAATGATCCTGGAACTTGGTTCCTGTGGACTCTCTGTGCCTGTTCAGCTTTTCCAGGTTGCAGTGTATGCCACACGATGCTCTGTGCTCGTCTGCAGGAGATGGCCTGGTAAGGCTTTATCCTCTGCTCACTTCTCTGACTGTATTCCACCAGAGTGGGTGAAATGCTGTAACCTGAAATGTCGTCAGCACACTTTCAGCAGCTGAAAGTGGGGAATAATGGATGTTACCTCTTCCAAAAGAGCTGCAGTTCAGAGCGCTCTTCCCTTTCCGGGTGGTAGCAGGAGAGTCCGGGAGTCAGACCCTCCAGGAGCTGGGTGGCTTTAAAATCCCTTCTCTGCGCTTTGTTCCTGGGTTGTTTTCTGTCAGGCTGGCAGCCAGTGCTTCTGAGGAATTCTCTGTTTTCTTTTCTAAGATTGAGAAGAATGCAGCCAGGGTCCCTCTCCAGCCACCCGCCTTCACACGCCAGCTTGCAAGACAAACATCCCCCCCCAAATACTTGCCTGCATCTGGACACGGGGTCCTGCATGGCACGGTCCTCGTGCCCCACTGCTGCAGACTGACCCCAGGAGATATCCCTTCTCCCCTCACTGATCCCCCTGCCTGCCACCACCACCAGCTTTTCTTCTGCAGGTCAGAATGAACACCCGAGGCGTGATCTTGGCTTTTGAGACATTTGCATGTGTTGTGGTGGTGCCTTTTATTCACACATGTGCGCAGATTCCCATTTGTCTGGTCACGCGGCCATTTGGCAGGGAGTTTTGCCAGCCTGCACATCTGCGTGTGCTGCAGGGGCAGAACAGTCTTTGCCTGTGCCATTGCCTGCGCTGCTGACCTGGAGGAGCACAAGCGCTCCGGGTGTGCGCACTGTTCGGCTGCGTGCAAAACGCCTCGTGCATTCGCTGGTGCGTTTTTGTGAACTTTCAAGTAAAAACAGCATTAGTAAAGTGTGAGCGTTCACCCTTGCTTATGGGAGATTTAGGTGCCAGTGGATGGGGCCACCTTTCTGGGTGCACACTTTCATGTACATGTTTCACTTCCTTGCAGACCTCTGCTGATTTCACAAGCCATCCACAAAGCTTTGGCTTCACCTGGGCAAATGCAAAAGGTGGTGGTTTCCATGGCTCCACGGCCTCGCTCGAGCGACACACCCTTTTTGTGTAAGCTGGCTCCCTGGAGTCGATTGTTTTTTGGCAAACAGCTTCATAAACTCCTCCAACAATTAAACCGAAAAGAAAAAAACAAAACAAAACAAAACACAACAAACCCCATGCATTATGAGTGAGACAGCAAACAGGTTGGAGCAACTCCCCCAGCCAGCTCCGTCCCCACCAGCTCTGGAGCTAGCCCCAAGCCCCCAGTGCCAGCCAGGGAGGAGAGGAGCCCCGGCTGCACTTGCTGGACTTCATTTTGGGAGGTGCCTGGGCTGCTTCAACCCACCAAACTGCAGGGAGCTGACAAACATGAAGGAAAAGGTCATGTTATTCACTTTTATTTTTTCAAAGCTGCAAACATCCCTCTCTCTGGGAGGGGAGGCTGCACAGATGCCAGCTCTGATTAATTTAAATATTTACCAATCCCTTTTTTTTTTTTTAATTGTGTATGTTTGCGCTCTGTTTGTGTCCCATAAAATACCTGGTGTTTTGGGCGTACCCCGTTTGCAGGGTGCATGAGATCACACTGAAAAAATGCAGTGAAAAACATTTTCATGCCACGACACATCAAATAGGATTTTGAATTAAGATGAAGATTTTTTCCCCTTTTTTTATCTCTGAAGTTTGGGTGAAAGGGTTTTCTTTTTCTATTTCTTTTTAAAATTCTTTTATTTAACCAGGAAGAAAAATTGCCATGGAAATCCTTTAAAAGTTACTTTTGCCTCATCTCACCATGTCAGATAATGAAGGCAACTGTTTGTGCTGGTGAAAGCGCCCATTAGTGTGTATTTCTGTGCTATTGTCTTGATGGTGGTTTGTTCCAGTGGGCAGGCGGTGAGCAGGGGAGAAGTCTTGAGTTTGAAAGCCAGTGCCAGCCCTGAGCTCCTGAGTGAGCGACGGCAGCTCCGCTCCTTTCCCTGCCTGTCGCTCGTCTTGTCTGTCAGACTTGCTCTGAGGCAAGTGCTATCTTTTGCTGTCTGTGCATCCCTGGCACGGGGGTCTCGTCTTGTTTGAAGCTGCTGGGGTGCTGCTCTAAGACTTGCAGGCAGCTTGCCCGTCATGCTTTTCAGGGGAGGCAGCCGAGATGGATGAGTGACCCTTTGGTGGGCCTCCCGGCACCCGCTGGGCACAGAGACTGGTGGGTTTGTGTGCCCCAGAGCTGAGCACGGTACAGGAGACAGTTTGAGCACAGGCACATTACGGCACGTTGTTCTCTTTGGTATGGGATTTTCTATATGCTTTTTGCCATAGGGGCTTGCGCTGCTCTGGGAGGGAAGTTTTATTTGCGGGTTCAAGCAATGAAAGCGCTACTGACATTCACCCCACCTCCTTTTAATTGTTTTCCATGCCCATTGGGTCATAGTCTGATCCCAGCTGCATCTGGGAAAGTACATAGCTGTTCCTTGGAAAAAAGGAGCATCTCCAAACTGAGAGTAGCACTGCTGGGATCAGGACCCAGCCACCTCCTCTCTGCTCTGTGGCTAGCAAGCCAGGCAGAGTTTGGCCCAAAGCACCAGTCTTTTGCGGGGGCTTTTTGTTTTACTGTGCCTGTAGAGGACCACAGCTTGAACCTCCCTGCTATGAACAGCAGGTCCTGAAGCTCTGTGTCGGGAGAGGCTTAAGGGGACAAGGGGGGAGAGGCGGTAACACTTTGTAAGTGGGGCTCACGGACAGCTGGAAGGTGGCACACGAGCCAGATGTCAGTGCTGGAATGCCAGGGGCACAGCTGCCTTGTTAAAAGCCTTAAGGCTGTCATTGGGACTGGGTAGGATGTACATATATGTATGTCTGCTGGAGGGGGGGATTTGCACTGCTAGAATTTGAATCCTCTGTTCCTACTCTGCTGTGGGGAAAGGAAAAGAGAAGGGGAAAAATCAGGGTGGGTGTGCAGGGAGGGCAGCAGTTGTCTCATCTGAGCCATTAGCCAGAATTTGAAATTGGACCTGTTACTTTTGAGGAATGTAGGGCAGTGGAGGAGAGATGTTGTGGGAATGTGCACGCGGCTCTTGCTTCAGTGTCCTAGGAAAATGCCAGAGCGTAGGATGGCAAGGAGTAGTAATTACCCCACAGCTTCAGCTCCACCACTGCACTCTTTGATCACTTATTACTTTTCTATTCCTTCTGCTTCTTGCTGTAATTGTTACAAAATCTCTCTGCTTTGGGACGGGTCCAGGACTCCAGGGCCCAATTGCATCTGCCCTGATTCAGAAAGTGGGTCATGCCGCTTGGTCTGGGAAGGAGATACTCATCTTGCTTAGCATGATATTTATTAGGAGATAGGGAAGGGAATGCAACCGCGCTGTTGCCTAGAAAATTGCTCTGGGGGGATAGCGAAGGACTTGTGAGGGCAGAGCACAGAAAGTTCTTGCGCACCCGGTGCCTGCTGAAGCGGTGCCACGTTCCCTGCGCCTGTGTTGCCTGCTTCCCTCACAGCGAGACGTTGTGCGGACAGATGGCAGGACGATAGTGGAACTGGGGACGAGGAAGGGATTTGTAGCAGCTGCCAGGCAGTGATGGGCTCTTTACCTTCCTTGGAGTAGAGGCTGGTGGGAGTGGAGGGAAGGGAAGACCAGATCTGATTTGTTCATAAAGTCATGCTGTTTTCATAGTAGCAAGTGAAGACCTAACCTGGTTGGATTTTGCAGCTGGACAAGTGACCAGCTCTGCTCCTGCACCGCCTCCAAGTACAGGGCAAGCCTGGGTACTCGGTGTGCTGTATGACACAGTGCCCTGAAAGGCAAGAGCTCCCCTGCTAACAGCAATTAGAAAACCTGGATCCAAAGCCTACAGTAATTTACTCCGTGCTGTATCTATCTCTCATTAAACAACAGAGAGAAGGAAACTCGGTAAAAGAAGGAGATGATGATGATACGCCCAGTGTTGCTCCGGCAGGGTCTCACAGTAGGGACTCTGCCACAGACCGCCCTACTCGTGGGGGGTAGAAAAGCGCAGCTGATCCTGCCAGTCTGGCTGGGCCTGTGCTGCTGCTTGCTGTGAAATCACCCTCAGGATTATCCAAAGGAAGAACTGGCAACTCCAGTAACTTGGAGGGCCGGATCCTCAACTCGTTTAAATTGGCATGACTTCACTGAAGCCACCGAAACTGCACTGATTTTACACCAGGTGAGGATCGGGTCCAGAACATTCTGAAAGAAGAAGACAACGAGGGCACAAAACAGAGTTTTGATAGAGCCCACTTACAAGCGTGGGGACTCCTGAGCTGTCCTGAGTGGAGAGTGGGTCAGCAGGTCATTTCCTTACGTCTTGGACAGCTTCGAAGGGCTCTGAATTCTTGTGGCTCTGGCGAATGCCAAAGCACAGCTCCCTCGGGAGGATGGAGGACCCGCATCTTTTCCTGCCCTGTGAAATGCATGTTGGCAGGGTTTGGTGAGAGCATCCAGTGTTGCCCTCCCAGCGTTTCCTGCTCATGGCTTTTTAGTGGCAGCGTGGTGAGAAGGGTTGGAGACACAGTGAAGACCCTCACCTTTTGATCTGGCCTGTTGTGAACCAGGCTAGGCTTGTTCTCATGGGTGCTCTAAGCCTGGCCCATCTTTTCCCATACATTCAGCACCACTGGTATCCCTTGTGGCATGTGATGCCATTGGCTAAGGCAGATCGGCGGCTGTGGCTTTAGCCTTTCACCACTGTCACCACAAGATTTAATTTCCCCAAGCCTGTGAGATGATGGGAGGAGAGTTTTCACTTCAAGAAAGGAGAGTAGCCAGTGTCCATGTACCAAATGACTTCTCCATTGGGCAGTGTTAAGCACATGCCTCCAGAAAATCGTTGGTTCCTGCTGTGGCAGGCCAATTTTGTTTTCCCATCTCTGCACCTCATTCTTAGGTGGGGACGTATGTAAGAAGGTACGTTGTCATGTGTTTAGTCTAGAGAAGGTTGTTTGCTGTAGCACCGGGCTCTTGGGACCTGCAGGGATGCACAGAATTCCCTCCAGCCCCCGGGACGCACTCATATCCGGGGTGGATCTGGACAGGGTTTTAGCAACTCCCAGTGCAGCAGCTCAGGGCCGGAAGTGAAGAAGGGATAAAATATCCAGCTGAAACTCCTGTAGGATGTAATTACCTGAGCTGGAAGCTGGCCAGGACAGCAGGTATCGTGCATCATCTGCTGGTGGTATCAGAAGCACCCGGCATTGTGGGAGAGGTGGTCAGGACCAAGGAGTGACGTTGTTCATGTGAGAGAGAGGACCGCTCCCTCAAGGCTGCCTCTGTGGGCATGCAGCGTAACGGCTTTTGAAGTCACTTGGTGTTTGTTTCCATGGTTGTTCTGTGCACGTACCATGGTGCCTATAAAATGCTCTTGGGAAACTACAGCCTGTGGATGGATGGCCCTGTCCTGACGCTCATTCAAATGCTTCTACTTTTCCATTTAAAAGAAAAGAGGAAAAAAGCTTAAACAAAAAAAAAAAGAAAGGAAAAAAAAAACCCAGAGGAAATTGACTTCCCAAAAATTACACTACGTTAACATTTGAGGCCTGGCACAAATCCATCACAGCCAGGAAACTCAGAATTAACCAGTGCACTCCCATGGCTGCCGGGAGGGGCTGTGCTCCAGCAGCACAGGCCGAAGCTTTGGAAGTTGGGGACTCGGGGATGAAAGTCCTCAACATGTCTCTGAAGTGCAGCAGGAGGTGTTTTCGTGCACCTCCATGCATGCAAAAAAGCAGCATTAGATGCAGGGGCAGCTTTATGCTTTGGGGAGAGGGTTAACACCAGACTCCTGACAGCTGATGCCAGCACCTGACCAGGGCCCATTGCACCAGGACTTTTCCCGTGGGCTCTGTGTCGGTGGAGCAGGGACAGTGATACAGCAGGTAGCTGCAAGCGGCTGCTGAGGAAGCTTGAGAATTTACACCCTAGCCCAGATTGCAAGTGAGGACAAAGCTGACTCTTCTTCGTTCCCACTTGCACATGACGCAGCATAGCATATATCATTGTGATTGACAGCTTCGGTTCAGTTCAGGTTAGAGGGGAAGGGAGGGAAGCGCAGGTCAGGCCGGGGGGCAGTGCTGGGGCTGTCGGAGCAGCCGGCCCCGAGCAGGTCACAGGAAGAGGCTCCCAGCAGAAACCGTGGCTGGTGCGGCGGGTCAGAGGTGGCCTGAGCTGGCAGAGCGGGATGGAGGGAGGCTTGCAAAACACCTGCTGCGTGCTCCTCGCCTTGGGCTCATGCTATCGGTGCTGTGTGTTTGCGAGGACTCGTTTCATTCATCAGTTTTGAAAAAGAAAGGAACGGGCTCCTGTACCTACTGCTGCAAAGAGGCTGGCACCGTGTTGAGAGCGGGACAAAGGTCCAGCCGTGCTTCTGCTATCCCCAGCCGTGGTGGGTTGCCAACCTGCTTTTGCTGTGAATTTTCACAGCTTCGGGGTACTGCAGACAGAAGACTTCATGTCAGAGCTTTGATAGTATCTCATTTCAGAGGCTGGGGGAGGTCGGGATGTGTTAAGGCTGAAAATATTTACAGGTTTTGAAGTTGAAACGCAAACAGGAAAAGCCCTTTAAAAAGTGAGTGTAGTGGATATTCAAAACAGGGATTGCCATGGAAACGCCACAATATTTGCTTAAATTGACACAAAGGTTGCTGGTTGCAGGGTTCTGACTTCTTTGGCTCCATTTTCTTTGGCCCGGCACCTATCACAAATTGATCTCAACAACCCTCTTTTGTTTTGCTTCTTTTATTTTTGTCTGATGGAAATTAAAAAAAAACCACCACCACCAAAACCCTCCAGTCTACAAATCCCACCTCACAGAAGAGTCTGAAGCTTCTGAGCTTCTGTCAAATGTTGGAGCTAGGACATTTTTTAATTTTGTAAGTAAGGTAAAAGTTCTTGTTCTTTTAATCTGTGTATTTATTCATTTCCTCCAATGCAGGAAATGGAAGGGAATTGTTGTAACTGTCTAGGGAGAGCGGGGAGAAGGGTGAAACCTGTTGCAAAGGTAGCAGTGTGCATCCAAGGAGCACAGGAAGGGAAGCGGGACTTTTGTTGTCCAGCTCTTGGACCGAAATTTGAGAGATTTAGTTTTGATTCCCAATTCTGCCTCAGATTTGCCAAGTGACCTTTGACAAGTCACTTAATTACTGTGTGCCTCACTAAACTGGAAATAATTATTCTTCCTTTGTCTCGCCTGGTTATATTTGTAATGTCTTTGGGGCTGAGGAATTACATTTGATGTGGGGGCGTACAAGACTGACGATAGCGCTCTGTTCTACTGGTAGTTGTAAGACAAACACAAGCGAACGATTCCCCCCCGAAGGAGGGATGGCATCATGATCTCACGTGTGCAGAAACGCTCAGCTGGCTGTGGGGGGAAGCTCTTTGCAATAAGTGGCTTAGTACTGTAGGCTGCTTCTGCAGCTGATTGACCTGGATTTTTTTCTGGGGAAAGTTGGAGCGCGTGGCCCACGGGATGGTCACCTAGGCCGTTTGTACCTTGACTTTTGACTTCCTGGCACCACACATGGCAGAGAAAGAGATTGGGATGCAATGTGTTTTGCAGGGTGTGAAATGCCTTGCCTTGCTGGACTGTTGTGTGTGACCAAGGGCTGAGGTCTGTGGGTGGCTGTGGCATTTGAGGCCGGCGTCATTGCTTGTGCTTGTGATTCACCTGAGCTCTTTTACTGCTCAGTAGGGAATATTCATTTCCTTTTGAAACTCTCCTCAGGGCAAAGAGACTTCACCAAGTGGAGGGAGGCCATCAAATTCACACTGTCTTCACCTGAGACCACCTCGAAAACAAAGACCCTGACTTCTCTCCTGGCTTTGTACACTGGAATGGACCTTGAAGCCTGTGACTTCTCAATGCAAGGTACTGGCTTTTGTTCTGTGATCAAACTGTCTGCTCTGAAATAGGACTGGAGTGAGTGATTTTGGCTCTCCAGAGCCTCCATTCCTGTTCCTGGGAAATCCCTAGCCTATAAAGTTTAGAAGAGCTGCTGAAAGTCATTGGTTTGGGTGGTAAATGCATGGTGGGGTGTTGGTTTGTCTTGGGCTAGCTTACAAGTAGGACTGGGTTTACCCCTGACATCGCTGCCCATTTCTGCACAGACATAGGCACCCAGCTGACACAGCAAAGCGCTGGTTTGAACAGCTCCCTTTCTTAGCCTCCTTCTTCCTAATGAGCTGGTGTGCAGCATTAACAATTAGCTAAGTAGTATGCCGGAACAGGCTACCATGGTAGTCCCCTGGGTAAGTATTGTGTGGGACAGTTTCTGATTGACTTGTTTCACAAAAGAAGAGGAGTTTGAGGATGTCTGTGGTCACGGTGGGAAACTCAGAAAGGTTGTGAGGGGGTGGGACTATGTGTTTCTAAAAGCCATTTTACTTTCTTCATCGCTTTGCTCCTGTCACGGCCTCTTTACAAAGAAAGGTATGGCACAACATGGCCTAGAAGAAAGCATCTGTAGGATAACAACAGTGGGATAATGTATTTCTTCTCAATGGTTTGGGGATTTGGGAGGTACCTGGTGGCACTGCCATACTGCTGCAGATAGAAGGGGTGAGGATCCTTGGTGTGTCTGGGCTTTGTATGATGTTACGCCTGCTCTGTCGGGGGTAGAGGTTTTGTCAGGGGCTATCTCCATACTGTGTTGGCACCATTAAATGATGCCTGAATGAAGATCAGCAACTTGAAGTGCCTGTGGGGATTGTGTATCACCATGTTCTCTGTATTTTGCTGCTGTGCCATAAACGATACCTGGGCAAAGCAATGTATCCAAAGCTGTTGTGAGTCACAGGTACGGCTGAGACCTGAACTAGAAGGATGAGGGTGGAGGGACTGTATTGGCATAGCAAGAGGGAAGACGAGAAAAGTCACAGGGCTAAGATGTTGGTCTGGGGCTTAAGCTATCCCTGTCCATCCCTGGCTGTGTGTGGCATGGGGGAATTTACTCATGTTCTGAGTGCCCTACCTTAAAGAGCAACAGCTGTGATCCTCTAAGGCTTAGTAGAGCTTAGTGCTTGCCACGTGTTCAGAGCCTACAGACCTGAGTGCTTTCAGTAAACCTGCCAGTAAATACAGTATGCTTCAGGATGGGATATGGGTGAACTGTGTCTTCCCACACCTTCCTAGTGCTGAAACTCCTCCAGGGTCTGGCATGCTTTATTTGGAAAGCTTGGTTTTGAACTAGTAATGTAGGGAACTCTGGCCTTTATCCCTGTGTGAGCTGCTCTGGTGCCTGTGTCCCCTTTTAGAGCAGTGGCACATGCCTTCCTAGGCCTCCAGAGGCGAGAGAGCTTCCCAAATCGGAGCTCTGCCTCAGGGAATAGGGTAGTGGAACATGAAGAGCCTTGAGGTTTTACCAAATAAGATACAGATTCTCAGGTTTGACTGCAGCAAGTGAATTTTCCACCAAACATCCTTATTTGCCTCTCCAGAGAGGCCCAACATCTAGAGGGAAAAACTCTGCTGAGGAAGCTGCTGCATAGGTTCTGGGTCCATCTTTCCATCAGAGGGAGCTTTTCCTGTGACCTCTCACAGGTTTCTGCTGGTGTAGCTCCTGGTACTGAAAGCCCTGCATGTCCATCTGACATGGACCTGGCTTGAGCAGGACCTGTAAGACAAGAAGGCAAGAGGAGGAGACTGATATATCAGGAATTCCTTAAGTGCTGAAGTGAACCTTAAGGTTCAGGTTCTTGCAGATCATTAATCCTTTTTGATGCTTTCCTTCTCCTCCCAGTACCTACTGGGTGCATTGCCTGTACAAAGCTGAGTGTCCTTCAGGGGCTGTTTTCTGAGGGACAGAAGCTCATTAGAGACAATAGAAATATTTCCCTCAACTCCAGCTGTTTTCTGAGGTCCCTCTAGTTCTACAAGCATCACTTCAGTGAAGGAGATGCATTTAGCCTTTCAGGCATGTGGCTTTGTGATCGCTCATGCTCTGGCCTAGAAATCCCTGTGTTCCAGTCTTCAGCCCTGGAGCAAGTTGTATGGCTTCTACTTTCAAAACAAGCTCAATTTACTTTGGGCTACAGAGGCTGTTTGCACGTTCTCCAGAGCCCATCCCTAGGCTGTGATTGCTTTTTCACTCTCTGTTTATAAGCACAAGCTGGTTGTTTAGTCCTAGAGCTATAAGGGTCGGGGGGAGTTTTCATGTTCAGTTGATGAAGGGTAGCCTTTTATGTGGGGAAAAAAGCTAAGAAAAATGTGGGAAAAGGATTAAAAATACCTGCTCTGTCTGTGTTTGAATTTGCAAAATATTTTCCCTTGATTCAATCCTAAAGTAAACCTAAATTTGGGGGTTAACTTGGGCTGACTGTGTTATTTTTGCTAGGATCCTTGGGATCACCACATAGGCACAACTGCTAAGGGAGCGAGGTGGGAACTCTGCCTTCTGCAGAACTGCAGCCGGCCCAGCCCAGCCAGCCCCGACGGCTCAGATCCTGAGCTGGGCTGGGGAATATGAAACAGCCTTGCAAAATCATTGTGGAAATTTACCCGCCTGTGTATGAAATCAACTTGCCTGCCTTTGCCAGGAGGAGTTTAACTTGCCCATTAAAATATACATCTATTTATGTATTACTTGTTCTGTGAGAGAAAATTTTCCCAGGCAGTTACAAAACTCAGTCTAGACTGTAACGTGTGGCATCTGGTGGTAACATGCCATATACATATATCTGAATACAGTATCTACTGTATCACCCTGGTTGGGAGTTAATAGCACGTATATGGATTATAGCGAGGTCTTTCCGTTTCCAGCACGCTCTCACTGGATGAAAGTTTGGCTTGGTTCCTGCCTGCACTGGTCTGAATGGGGCTCTACCCTGCCTGCTTCCATCCAGATAAAGCAAGGCAGGCATTTCCATGCTGCCTGTTCTGACCTGTGGCCCTATGGTCCACCTAGGCTGGAGGCAACAGTTCTCGGGCAGAGCTGTTCTGGTATGGCTGAGTTGAGGAGAGGGAAGATGTTAAAAGCCTGTCTGGGATAAGAGCAGGGTTGTCACATCCATCTGCTCAGGCCCTGACGAGCAGCTGATCCATATTGTTAACATATTGCCTGCCATATGGGCTAGCTCAGCTCTCCAGGAACGCTTGGGAGACCTGACCTCTAGTGTGACAAGATGTGAGCATGAAGGACGGGTTGACAACAGCCCTTGGGTCTCGGAGTGTGAAACCGTGTTTCAGCCACTTCCGCTGCCTTCCCCTGCGCTCGCTCGCGCGCCGTCTCTGCCTGCCTCTCTCCCTCTCTGCTCTCTCTCTGAGGGTTTTTTCCTCCCTCCCCTGTTTTCCGCATCCCTGGTCTGCGCTAGATCAATGACCTTCACTCATAACCAGACTGGACAGTTCTGACTCCCTCCCCCGGGCCTTCGATCAGATGTTTGGTTGGCGGCTGTGGAAAGCTGAATGGGGGGAAGTCAAAGGAGGGGAAAGAGGATCATGTGCTCGGCAGGCCTTATAGCTGTCGTTACCATATCTGGTCCAGGAATGGGACTGAAGCCTGATCCACTAAGGTCCTTAGCACCTCCTGTTCGCTTGGGTAACGGCAGACACTAATATAGCCTCCTGATGGAGGGCCAAGGCCAGCAATGGGATCTAAGCAGGCTCAGAGGTTCAGGGAAGGGCCCTGATGCCAGAGTTTGAGGAGGGAACACTTATAAGGCTCTTGAGAGACACAGAATGATTTTGTTTCAAACTAAAGGTAGGCACAGCCCAAAGCCCTTTCAGAAGCCCTGCTAGGCCCAGCAGCTAGTGATTTGGCACCTACAGCCATCCACATGATGGGGAATAGTTGTCTGAGGTGCAAAAGCTGAAGAGGTTTTCTGGCAGTGAGGAAGTCAGTTGAGCAGGATCCCTCCCAGGTGTTGAAGGAGCTCTGAGTACAGAGCCTGTGGTGCAGTGAGGTGCAAGCACAGAGCTCATGTGTATGGATATGTGGAGCAGCTTAGCCCTAAAGAAGCCCAGTGCTTAAGTGAAGGCTGACAGTTGCCTGGCTGACTGTCACGCAGGAGACCAGCCTGCGCTAAAAAGTCAGGTGGAAAAAGGATGTTCAGTACTGGAGGAGACAGGACTGGGCCAGGCCTTCGTGGGTTCAGACCTTGCTTTCCCTGCCACCTTCAGTCGTGCTTCTGACTTCATGGTATTCTCAGAGCCATTGCTGATGAAGATGGCCATCTCTTTCCTAAGGCTTCTGTCTTCACACTTGAACTTTATGGAGGTTAAATCCTGGCGCTATTAAAGCAAGCACGAGTTTTGCCATAAACCTCAGTGGAGTCAGGATTTCAGCCTTGGCTTCTCAGAAGAGGATCGGGATGTTTCCCAATCTTTCTTACCCATCAGCTCTGTCAGACCTGCAGGCATGATTTATTTGTCTTTTAGTCTCCCCAAGTAAGGGTTGCCTTTCTTTTAAATGCCTGTCCCGTGAAAGTCAATATCCTCAAAAAAGCTGTGATTTCGCCCTGCTGCTCTTCATAAAGATTTTAGACCGGTTTAGGTGCTTTTATCGCTCTCCTTCCCCATATACCTGCAATTGCAATGAGCATTAATAGCGTTTATTTGTAGAGAGGAGCCCACTGAGGTATTGCAAAATAAAACACAGTGATGAGTCGTGGTTTATTTACTCAAGCTTCACTGATGTAACAAACCTGATTTTATGCTAATAATGACTCAGAAGCAGAGTTGGGAGGAGAAGCCAGATCTCCTGATTCCTTTAACCGTATGACAGTATTTCTTCCTGTCCTTACTAGATCCAACGGCAGTTCTCTCAGCTGAGATGCAGGCAGCAATTCTGGGGCACCCTGATGAAACAGCTAGCTAAAAGGAAAGGTTAATAGGGCTCTGCCAGTTTGCAGGGTTCCACTAAACATTTAGGAAGACGTTCAACTCTAGTAGGCACTGTATGTGGGGCTGTCCAGCGGGAGCCAACAGGCATGCCGACCTGCCAGAGTTCCTCAAGGAAAACCGGCTGGAAATCACTTGGAGCAATCAGTGCTAAGTATGCACATGAGTGTTCGAGGGAAATGCATGTTCAAAATGTAGTTCTTAGAAATCTGTTGATAAAAGCAAAAAATTTGAAAAATGAACAAATACTGTAAAGTGAATGTGATCTGTTCTCTGATGTCTTCTACTGAGGGCTCATTCCAGAGCTGGTGCTCAGCCCATGGGGCAGTACTGGAGGTGAGGCTTATCTCACTACTTGAGCTGAATATGGAAAGACTGTTTTAGCATATTGCCTCTGACAAATTATGTATTAATGCTGGGGCTTTTTTTTTTTGTTATTACTGCAGTTATATATTAACCATTAAGAGCCACAGGTAAGCCATCTGCTGATGTAAAGCAGCAGAGCTGCATTTTCAGCCAGCAGAACTATCCTGATTTCTGCCAGGGCAGTTTATGATCTGTCCCAGTGTCTTTCTTGTGATTCTTGCTGAGTTTGTCTTAGCTGTACATTAATAGAACATACAAGAGAAAAGAGGAGAGGACAAACTAAGGTGAGTTTGAAAGTAAAATGAGCAAACAATATTGCTAGCCTTGTCCTTTCAGAAGTCAAAAGCTACTCCCCTCCTCCCCCCAATTATAAGACTTAATAATACCGAGGTTTCTATGTGTTTAGGATGCACACGGATCACATTTCAGGTTGCTGTGCCCTGCTAGTGGGAGAGCCGAGGGAGGGATAGCACTATACATACATTGTTGTACAAAACAAAAATCTTCTGTAACTTGCAAGATCTCAGGCTTTAAGAAAAACACTAAGCATTGCAAGGTTGATAAGAGTTGGCACATAGGAGCAATTCCTACCATGTCCCTGAACTGTGCTGACCTAGAGAACAGCCTACTCAGGAACCTGGTTGCCATCCTCCCTCGCCAGGGCTAGTTACAACAGGAGCTGAAGTCAATCGCTCCGAAGGCCAGGAATGTTTTGGGAGACTTGTTTTACTCAGGGCTGTTTGGCAGCAGAGCAGTGCAGGTCCTACCTGAGCTGGTCAGATACGGTGTGTGGGAGGGTGTTGTCCTCTCTGACATCCGATCTTTGAGGAGCTGGTAGCTGGACATCCTCGGTCCCTGAAACAGTTAGGGATAAAGGTAGAGTGCTGTCCTGGGGATGGAGTGAGGAGAGCTTCTTGGCATCTTCTACTGTAGCAGCACAGCCCAACGCTGCTGCCTGCCCTGCTTGTTCCCCCAGGCAGCTGGACTCTGGCTTTCCCCCCAAGAGGCTCAGGCTCCTTCCTTTGCACATGAGACTGTTGTAGCCCTGGCTTTCCCAGCCCAGAGGGACCGGCTGGACGACGAGGGGTGCTTCCGCTGCCTCTCCCTGACTTCCCAGCACTCCTAACCTGGGGGCGGACAGCTAGGGGGAAAGTGCAGTTACCCTCCCCTGGAACCAGCTATCCAAGCAGGGCCTGAACAGGGACTATTCCAGGTGCACGTGGAGAGCGCTAAGCTCCCAGGCTTTTGACCCAGACTTTGAAAATCCACACAATGTTCCCCTGGCAGAGCTGCCTCTCACCCCTTGCCCAGCTGCAGAGAGAGGTGAAGGTGTTTCCCAGGACTCCACCAAATCAGTCACCTAGCAACTTCTGGGCTTGGTCTTTGAACCCTGCCATGCTAGCTATCCTCCCTTTATCCTGTTCTCTTCTACCCACTTCTTGCTCATTCCCCTGTGCCACTTTTTATGGATTCGCCAGAAAGGAGAGGAGATTTTTCTTTCCCTTGTTTGCTTCACTCCATTACTCCCATCTGTTCATCCAGGCCCTTAGTCCCTTTGTTTTTCAGAGTCGTGTGGATCTGGGCTCTCTATTTGCTCTCTGGGATGCTCTTCTGGACAAGGCTGGTGTGGGAAGGAGGTCTGGTTCACAGGCCAGCACGAGGGGTGGGGGAAAATGTGCCTCTTCAAATTAATCAGAATTTTCTCCTCCAGAAATGCTAATGGGGGAAAAGCAATTAAAGCAGCCTGTTTTTTATTAAGTAATCTGTGTTAAGAGCTTGTAATGAAGTTTAGTGCCGTTGTGACTCGATATTTCAGCTTCATCGGTTTGAGTCAAAACAATCCAAAGTGGGAAGGGAGCGAGGAGGTGAGCTCCCCAGCATTGGTTGCGCTGACTCTCGTTTCAGCTCGCTCTTGCAGGCTTTCCAGTATAATGCGTACGAGACCGCTCACTCTTTATCCTGCCCCGGAGGGCTGTACTGCATAAGAAAGGGGGCTTTAAAACCTGCACACGCAAACTGGATGGCTTCTGGTTTAAAATACCTGTTCTCAAAGTGGGGATGACCATGGCCCCTTGGAACAGCCTTTGCCTCGTTTCTTGGGGTAGTTGCAAATACCAAGTTTTCAGTAGGGAGCAATGAGTGGACAAGGGACGGCAGAGGGGAGGTGGCAGCAAGGAGCAGTGAGACCCTCCAGCCAAGTGCTGCATGCCTCTGAACAGGTTCTTAAAGCTTTTCCAGCATCTGGAAAAGTTTTAGCTGCCACAGGGCGAGGGTGGGGATGGTGCCTGCCATTCCTGTCCTTTGCATCTCCAGGCCTGTGCTCACTCCCCTCCGAGCAGCACAGCCCTGTGATCAGGGCGGCAAACTGCTGGGGGGTGCGAGCAGCTGTGGAAGTAGCCCATCTCCTCCTCATCTCCTTCCTCCCACTCCAGGAGAAGGCAAGAAAAAAAAGGGACAGTGTCCCTTTAAACAACTACATGCCAAGCCTCTGCCGTCCTGTTTTATCTGAAGTCCAACCGCATGTTGTTCCAGGGCCGATCCGCTTTAGCTAATTAATAATCTGACAGGAGCCACCCAAGGGATTAGCTGCTGAGACGAGCTAGACCAAACCCCCAGCAAATGAGCCCCACGCTCCCTGGGGACTCGGAGGTGACTTTGGGGGGCAGGGGGCTGCACCACATGCAGAAGGGTGTCGAGGCCCTGAAGGGGATTTATGGCATCTGGGAGGGTGAAGGGGGAGGCGAGGGGTTACAATTTATGAGATGTAAACTAATAAATCAGTTAGTTGAGGAGGGGGAAGGGGGAGCACCAAATTAAAAGATAACGTCTTAAAGGAGCAGTGTAAATTGATGGCACTCCTTGTGGCAGGGGACACCAGGAGAGTTCCCAGTGCAGACCAGTTGTAGCTTCCTCTGCACTGGCTGCCAGGGAGAGAGGAAGAGAGAGACTGCGAAGCGAAAGAAAAAGGGTGTTGGTGGGGATTGAGAGGAAGAGATGCATCTTTGCGCAGTTTATGCAAACAGATGATGGGTTGCCTTGTGTGGCACAGGCAGCAACGTGAAGGGGAGGGCACGAGGCCACCTCTTGATCACAGAAGACAGGGGCTCTGGGTGGTTGTAGTGCTCCTGGCCTGGGAGGAGTTGGTGGGTAAGGGGGTGCATGGTCATCCTCTGCACTTAGTCCCCCCATATGATTAGGCTTCCAGCCTTGTAGGGAACTTTTTGGTTGCCTACTTATTAAATGAGATTAGTGGAGTGGGTCAACTTGAAGCAAGACAAGTTACTATTAGGAGAGCTGTCTGAAGACAGAGAGTGATATATTTTCTTCTCCAAATTTGGCTCTTCAGTGACTCTTCAGGCAGTGACGGGGTTTGGAGTTTGCTCCTGAGGCAAGTGTTTGGTTTTGTTGTGGAGGCTTGCAGAGGTCTGGAACTTCCTGGTGGTAAAGGTCCATTTCAGATTCTCTTCTGGTTTCAGGAGCTGCCTGCCTGCTGGGTAGAGTAGTGGCCTTGGGCATAGGTTTTCCCCTGCCTCTTCCACTGACCAGTCCCAAAGCTGTTTTGCCTGTTGCCTTTCCATACCAGGCTCTTCTGGTGCCTTGCAACCTCTCCCAGGCTGAGGTTCTTTCTAAGAGCATGCCCAGGCCTCAGCTCTCTCTAGGGGCTGCTCTAATGCAAATGGTAATGCAAGATGGGATTTCCAAAAGCCTTCTTAGGGAGATTTGTAATCCCTGCCCCATGACAGTGCTAGACACAAGCTAATGGAGAGGGACCTATGTGAGCTGTCTCTGCAGACCCAGAGCAAACCTCTGAACCCTTGCCAAAGGCCAAGCTTTTGACATTGTTTCCTGCAAGGGCAGGAGACTCCTTTATTTTCTCCATCCCCACCTGGCCTGCAGCAGACCCAGGGCAGCATGGCCCCTTCCCTGTCCGGGGCTGGGGAGCGAGGCTGTGGCTGTGGAGCAGCAGGCGGTCCCAGGAGCCAGGCGAGCTTCTCCTGCCCCACCCCACCCCGCAGCACCCCATGGCCTGAAGCCAGCCCGAGCCCCTGCGGCCAGCCCGGCATGAGCCACAAGCAGCTCTGAGGTGGTCGCCGGGGAACGCCTCTTTGCTGAAGGGGTCTTGGGCTCATGTGGGAGCTGCCCTGAGGGAGCTTAGCACAGAGCCTGCAGATCACTCTTCCAGTGGGGCAACTGCATTAAGCAAACACAACTCATCTGACTTCTTCTACATATTCCCATCTAGACAGCTGCCTTGCAGCTTGCAGGGTCCCCAACGCAGACATGTTGGGCTGGGGCTGCTTCCTGTTGTGATCCCAAAAGGCAGGGAGTTGAGAGGGAGCAGTCCTGTGCCTTGCTGGAGCTGAACTATGATGCTGAGCCACCCTCCTTTCTGGGCAGCTTTGGTGGGCACTAGCTTGGGCCTGGGCTGCCGGAGTGGTCCAGAGCTGCTGGAAACCTCTCTGCCCTCCTGCCAACGCTGCACCATCCCATCCCATCCCATCCCATCCCATCCCATCCCATCCCTCCTCATCCTGCTGTGCTTATGCAGTCTTGTGGTGGGAGTGTGCAGGGAGGCTCTTCCGGAGCCTGGGCTGGCAGTCGCGCCGTCGCAGCCTCTCATACACACAGCCGCGGTTTGGCCTCCCTCCTGCAAAGCTGCCAGTGGCCCACGCTGCCTCCTGACCAACATCATTAGTGCGGGTATTTATATTTCATTAACAACATTAAGCCAAAATGGTATTAAAAGCAACACCAATGATAAATAGCTTATTAATAAACAGGGAACCGGCTGCACCACGCGCAAATTCAATCCCTTCCTAAACGTGTCTCTACCACTAAAACCATCCATTTAACTCCTGCTATCCTGGAGAAATTTGAAGGATGCTTTGGGGGAGGATGGGAATCTGATAAAAGCCAGGGGTGGGGGGACATAGTGTCATGCAGTTTGGTTCTTACTAAGGCAGCTGACTGGGGTGGGAAGAAGGTGTAGATCTCTCAAAGTGCCACTATATTTCCACTACTGGGTGGGATGTATTTGGTTCTGTGTTTCTAGTGTAATTTCGATTGAGTTAAAACAGTAGTAGTGTAAAAAGCATGAAACAAAATAGCAGAGAGATTTAAGATCCAAGTGAGTGTGTCTGCCTTTGATTTTACTGTCCTCTGCCCTGTTTCCCCTACACGCTTTCACAGACCCCTCCCCGGCTTGGGCAGTACCATCCACAGCAGCCACCGGCACAAAATCTCTTGCCTGCACCAAGCCCAGTCTCTGCCAGTGATCTCTGAGGACAGCCAGCCCTGTCCTCATTCCTCCCTGTGTGTTTATTCTAGGGATTAAGAATGTTAAAAATGTGGCTTTTCTTGTAAGCTTGTCAATCAGTTTATTATTTTTATTTTTTGTTTTTGTTTGCCCCCAATTCCTTATTCTCTGAAATGACTTCCCATGCTCCTGCCCCACCCTAAGTACAAAGGCTCCTTTATTGCTCTTCCTGCTCCTTCTTTCAGCAGTAAATTAATTGCCTCAGAAACTTGGATGACTTTGGAGTCTGAGGCCCCCCCAAACCACCTCTGGGTTTCTCAGAGGAGAGGTTCCCCTCTCACAAACACAGCTCGTGCACTTTCCCAGCAGGGAGGACATGGTGCAGGGCTTCGCCTCGCTTGATCACACTCTGCCATGCAGTGCAAGCGGCTGCCTCCTTTGCATCTAGACACGCTTCCCCGCTCCCAGGGCACATAGGTCCCCCCGCTCTCCCACATCCAGTGTATGGTCAGCAGCACGTGCAACCTGCACCCAGCACCCCACGTGCGTTATCTCCAGAGGCAGCAGCAGCAGGTCCTGGGCATGCTCCTGGCCCCCAATGCTTGCATAGGCATGCTTTGCATGCAGCTCCCAAAAACTGGGCAGCTCTCCAGTTGGTCATGCTCATCTGTATTGCTCTGACTGCATGCACCTTGCTGGCTCAGGTTGCACCAACTGCAGGTATAAGACAGTAACATTGTGGTCTCCCTGCTGTGGATTGGTTTGCTCACCTTTCAGCTTGCATCACGCAAAGGCTTTACATGAAGAACGAGACCTCTTTCCTAGCCTGACCATGTCTGAATGTCAGATCTTGCTTGTAAACAGTGCAGCATTAAGCATAATTTTCTGCATTTCTGTTCTTAAGCACAGTGGTGGTCCTGAATTTAGGATTTGAGGTGCAGCTGGAATCTTTCTGCCTCCTCCTATCCTAGTCCTTAGGTCCTTCTGTTACAGGCTGGGCACAGATTGGATGGGAAGGGAGCACAAGAAGATTGCAGAGCTGGCTGGACTCATCTCCATGACCTGTGTCTTGCACGTGATGGAGAGCAACTTAACCAGAAAGAGTGTTTTATCATTTGTTTGCGTGCCAGTGTGGGCAGTATCATGGATCACGTGTCTCCTGGTTAGCTGAACTGTGAATTGTATGTCCTGACAGAATCATGTAAGAGAGGAAACTCATCAGAACCTGCCTGTTCCAGGCCCAGCTGGTTGTCACAGGGTCTGTCCCTTACTCACATAAGCATTAAGACACTCAGATATTCAGAGCAGGGAGGGGAGGGGGAGAGAAGGGAGAGAAACCAGGCATCAAGATAATCATGATTTCCCCAGAGCTGTGTAGGGAACTCGGAGGCTGATATCCAGCAGCATCTCTTCCTTCTCGCTCTTGCCACAGCATCGAGGATAAACAAAAAAACCCTGGTGCTGCTTACCTTCTCTGGTCCCCAGCCCTCATCCTGGGGCATCCCTTCCTGCAGGGAGCTTGGCAGAGCAGGGTCAGGAGGGAGAACTGGCTGTACTTATACCCTTTCTTCTGGGGCTTGGAAGGGCTCAGAGAGTGGGAGATGCAGTCTGGGAGCTGGCTGCAGCACTGGATGAACATCCTGTCTGTAGAGAACACAGAGGGGACCCAGCAGCCTGGGAGCTGCCTACTTGTAGGCAATAGAGGTTCCTACAGCCAGCAAGAAGAGGGAATGGATCAGACAGAAATACCCTGTATAACCTGTAACCGTGAGTTGGTGAGGGGAGGGGTTCTGAGGAAAAGCCTTTGAGCTTTTCATCCTGAAGCCATTCCTGGAAAGATCCGTGAGGGAGCTTTGTTAAACCCTCCTGTCCACTGGGATGACCACCCCTGCCCGCTGACAGCTGGCACCGTATAAAGATGGTGCTGAGGTTCTTAGGACTGAAGGTGATAAAACTGTCCTTCCCTCTTAGTCCTCCTCTGTTACTGTGCTTCCCTTTCATACTTATGAAGGGATCTCTGTTATTCGTAAATTACTGTCACCTGCCAGATCTCAGGCTTTCTCTCTTTTGAATAACCAAACAAGGATGTAAGGTCTTGAGTCCTGCTTTTCACTGTGGAGAAGACTAGCTGCTGCATAAGAGACTTTTAGGTGGAAAGGAGCATAAGCTTCCCCCATCTGCTGAGGCATATGTTTCCTAGGAAGTTCTTACGTGCTCCTGGGAGGACCCTCTCTGCCAGTTAGGAAGGAGATTATTGTGGAAGCTGTCTCACACCAGCTCTTTGTCTGAGGGATGCGGGATGGGAGCCGTGTCCTATTTCGTACCCTGACAGTATGAGAGCAGCTAGACCTGAACTGGCATTCTGTGTCCGAAGGGTGGCTTCTCACGGGACATGCAGCCGTGTTGTGGGGGAGAGCTGATCTGTACCCACCTCCCCAACTATTGTACTTAGCACCCACCCCTAGCAATTTTGCTAACTCCACAAACTGCCTGTTCCATTGCAGCTCTCTCTATGGAGCATCTTCCCTTGAAAGGAATTTTAATCAAACTTGACTGAGGAGTGCTGAAAAACACGAGGAAGTAATTAGAAATATGAATTTACAGCCTGCTGGAGTACCTCCCTCTCTTTCTCTCTTTCTCTCTTTCTGCATAACGCCTGTGTTTACCCATGTTTCCTACCGTTACCAGCCTCATTCTTCAAGCCCTCCTCCACTTCACTACCTTTGTCCAGACCTGGTGTGTCAGATTTGTGACCCTCAGTGCTGCCTCAGAGAGAAGAGAAAAGGTAGAGCCAGTTCTGGGGAAGACCGTGGCCCTCACTTTCTTCTGTGAGGTAGTAATAAGCCAGCAGGAGGACAGTCCCAGGAGGAAGTTGCAGGTTCCCTTAAGGAAATTGGCTGGAACAGCCTCCCTGATTGTCTGTGATTTCCCAGCTAGATAGGCCCCAGGGGAGGGGGTAGGCTGGAGCAGGGTGGAATCAGCCTGGAAATTAGGATGGGCTGGATGCTTCTTCCATAAGGTGTTATTTTCTCATTTATGCTGTTCTTGAGGATCTTTTTTTGGTTTTCACCCATGAAACCATTATTCTGGGAAGGTTCTGAGCTTGGATGACTGCAGGATCCATAACCGGCTCCTAGGGATGGTCACATACTCCAGTGCCATTGGCTCTTGCTCTCTGATTCCAGCTCATGTGCCCTTCTCCTTTCGTCCCACGTGCGCACACGGTGAGTCTGTGTGTTGCCTGTATAGAATGCAGAGCTTTCAGCTGCCTGCTCAGTGCACACCAAAGATTTTAAGCCCTTTGCAGAAGGGAGAGTGAGGAGAATTGTGTGGGTGAGACTCCAAACCCAGTCCAGTTGCCTTGGGCAGGAATTAAGGGGCAAGGTGTGAACTGTGTATGGGGGTAGCAGAAGAGCTAAAACACTCAGGCACTTCTCTCATCTTCACTTTGCTTTCTTTTTAAAGCAGTAGAAGAAATGGCTGGCAAGTTATTGGGCACCTGGGAATGTGGCTGTTTAGACAGTTGCCAGCCTGTGTGGGGATTAGGAAGAGCTCTGAATTTGTTGGTGGAATTTAGCAGAAATGGGTAAATTTGTCTGGATGATCCTTCAGCACATTAAAGAACAAGCTGCTTCTAACCTGTAGCTTTTTGCCTTTTCTTTTTTTTTTTTCTTTTTTGAGGGTTAGGCCCTAGGGGCAATTTATTTTCCTTGGCCCTAAAGGGGCCAGAGAGCCAGCTGTCTCAATGCAAATAGGGGAAGGCATTCCCTGCGTCTCCGGCTGGCATCTGGCAGGGGTGGGGTTGAACGGAAGGGTCTGAAGCCCCCGGGGTTACGAGGTGCCTGACTCAAATCTGAGTTTCACTGGCTGGGGCTCTCATCTTCTGGACAGCAAAAAGAAACCAACCCCAAATGCTTTTCCCAAATCTGCTATCAAAGAGGCTGCTACCACGGCCTTACCCTGGGCTGTTTGGTGATGAAGGAGAGAAGGGGGAGTAGCGTAAGTACTCCCTCGGGATCCCCTCTTACGCTCTCATTTTCCTGTAACCACTTTGTTTTTTTGGCTAATTAAAGAGTCTGAGCAGTTTTCAGCCTGTGGGGTTTCTTTTATTTGGTTCCTCAGCAATTAACTTTTTTACTGAACAAAGTTTTGATTGAGCTGGGTAGGATCTGGGGCCCATGTCTTGGTTTAGACTTTCAGGTCCTTTCTCCACAGTCCTGTGAATCTGTGCCCTTTCCTATCCCTTCAGTGGCCCAGTGCCACCTTCTGTTCCTCCACTGATAATTCCTCTCAGTGCTGCCCATGGCCTTTGTGCTTTCTTCTCCACCTTCACTCTCATCAAGCCCCTTCTTCTGCAGAGAAAAGGAGGATCCAGGAGACTTTTTGCCCCATCTTCAGTGGGCCAGGAGCCCTGTTTGTTCCAAGTTGCAGAGGCTTCCCTCTGCGCAGCGGTTTTCCCATGACATAGTTCCAATGGGCTGGGAAGAACCTGAGCTGCAGGACAAGCCTGTCTGTGAGCAGCTGTGCCCGTTCTGCTCCGGGGTCTCAGGGTGTTTGTGGGCGCAGTTCCCTCCTCGCCTGGTGCCTCAGCCCTTTCCTCAGCACGTGTCTTGCTTTCCTCACATTGAGAAAGGCTCTGGGCTCCTGTCTTCCCCTTGTGGTCCATGGGGCCAAGGCTGCCCAGGCGGGAGGTTAGATGTTCACATGCCTGAATCAGCTGGCCCAGATCCCATCTGCACCAGGAGCCCCGCAGCGCCTCTGTGTTAGCTGAGAGCCTGTGCTCTGCTCTTAGAGCCGGTGCTTGCCCTCGCCTGTCAGGGACTCCTCTTTGGATGACCAAGGTCATAAGCCTCCACACCCAGCTGGAGGCATCGACCTCTCCTCCTGAAGGGCCTGATCCTATCTCGAGCTCTTTGCTGACTGTCTTGGCACAGCTGAAAGCACCTGACTTGCACCACGCTCTGCACCGGCTCCTCCATCCTCTTCCTCACGGACTGAAGGGGCGGCCTTCTCCCACTGGGCTCGGAAACTCTTTCCCCAGCTGTTTTGGAGTCCTGCAACCCGCTGAGCTCCTGCCAGACATTTGCACGAGGTAACAAGTGCTGGATGTATTTGTTGTTCTGACGGTTGGGGATTTTTTGTTGTTGTTGTTTTCCCCGAGAGCTGTTTCCTTTGCTGTTGTGTGGCGGCGTAGGCAGCTGTCCCTTTCAATAAGGAGCGTTGGCACCAAAGTGCCGCCCCATCCTCGGGCTGGTTTCACCCTCCCTCGCCCCCCCAGCCCATTCCCTGTGGTGAGTGTGCCCACGCCACCGGGGCGTGCGGGCAGGCGTGCACGAGCTTTGGCTTGCTGTGTGAGTGCACCTGCAGCGCGTGCGCACACACGCGGGGTGTACCGGCACCGCCGTGCACGCTCCCCGTGGCACCAGCTGAGCCGTGGGTGTGCGTGCCACTCTGCTTCCCATCCGTCCACCCATCCGTCCTCTCCTGTCCGTCATGTCTGTGTGCACACATGCTCGTGTGCCTGCACGCTCTGCACGAGGCACTCTTACCCTGCACATCCAGCAGCAGCTCTTCAGCATGCAGGAATCTGTACAAACTTTTTTTTTTAAAAGGGAAAATGACAGCTGTTTGCTTCCAAAAAAAAAAAAAAAGGCAAATGAAACACAAATTAAACCCCCAACCTACCCTGTGTGCATGCACCAAACTTTCTGTCATCTGTAGAAAATACCCAGCCTCATCCCCAAATGCTGGAGGTCTGAGACAGTTGGAGTGCAGGAGGGAGAAAAACCATGGTTTCCAAGGACTGATTAGATGGCATGCCAAGTGTATTAAATTTTGCAGACATTTTAACAGCAATATGCTAGATAGTTGGGTGTCCCCTGAGGCTGCTGGATTTTTTATATCCTTCACAGAAGGTCAAAGCCCTCTTCTGCCTGCCCCCCCTCCCTCTCTCTCTGCTGTCTCTCTCTCGCTCTCTCTTTCATTCTGTGTCCCTTTCTCTCTCTGTCACCATCCCTCTTTCCCTTTCTCTCTCTTTTTTATTTTTGGTGCACTTTCTCCTTCTCTTTTGCTCTGTGCGTGTAAAATAAAAGATCAGTCATTTGTGAGTTCCCTGGTGAGTGGAAACTCTCGCACTCCCTGTGGTCTCCTCACACAGAGATGGGTATGCTGGGGCTTTCCCCTCTCTTTTCTGCACTTTGTT
Organism: Theristicus caerulescens; assembly: GCA_020745775.1. Taxonomy (NCBI): domain Eukaryota; kingdom Metazoa; phylum Chordata; class Aves; order Pelecaniformes; family Threskiornithidae; genus Theristicus; species Theristicus caerulescens. Next base: position 4,121,921 of record CM036574.1, read on the forward strand.
TTGGGGAAAATATGTTTTCCTCCCTTCACTCCCCAAACATCAGTGCTCTCCCCCCTTTTTTATTTTTGTAGAAAAAAAAAAAAAGGGCAGGAAAAGAATCCATCTGGCATATGAATAATTGAAATGGCTCAACTCTGTTCCTGTTGCTGTTGTTTGCTCTCAGTTCTTCCTCCCCCGCCCCAACCATAGCATCCCCCCCGGGTATGGGAGTCGGAGGTAGAGATGTATTGATTCATTTGAGGGAGGAGATATGGGGGGGTCAGCACGCAGCTTGTACCGTTCCTCTAGAGTTTCGTCCTGAGGACAGTGTGTGCTTCGAGGGGCGCAGGGGGGGCAAGTGAAGGTTGCTCTTCCCGGTGTTCGTGTGAGGCCTCTCCTGTGCCACTTTGCCTGGCTGGCCCTGGGAGCCATTCCCCAGGCGACTCGCAGCCTTCGCCCCGCGGTGCCGCCGGCTTCTCTTGCAGGCTCAGGCTGCTTTGCAGGTGCCCGCCAGCACAGGCAGCTCCTCCTCGGTAGGGAGGCAGAACGTGCCCCTCGTAAGTGGTGACAGGTTTTGCTCTCCCCACAGCATCTTCCTCTCTGCCTGCTCACTCCTGTGCCTTGGAGACTTCCCGTCCGATCCCCGCTCTGTGGCAGAGCTGTGCAGGATGGGGGCCTGCTGTGCCGGCCCTCCCCGCGGCGTTCTGCAGCTCTCCGGCTGCTCGGCAGAGCCAGTGCATTCCCGGTGGCTGGTGCAGGGGATCCCAGCGCTGATCCCTCTGCCACAGCACCACGACAGAGCTGCGACAGAGTAGTGTAAGGCTGCGCTTGCCTCGCACTGTGCTCCCCATTGGGCGAGTGCTATGAGCGAGCTTAGGGGTTAAACTTTTTAGGACATGGTAGCAGTCTAAAAAAAATGCCTTCCTCCTTCCCACTTAGTCCAGGTTCTCCAGTGCATGCACGAGTTCTCCAGCTTGGCCAAAAATGCCAAACCTGCTGCCTTTTCAAAGTGCCTGAGCCAGCCCAGGTACCCGTGCGCCTGGCATCCAGAGCGCAGCTTTTGCTGTCTCTTTAAAACCTTTTAGAGTAAAAACAAAGAACTTTAGTGCATTAATTCTGGATGAAGATGGGTCTCCAGATGACAGCCTGATCCATATTCTTCCCCACAAGGCAACTTCCATTTTCCTCCTCCCTATTGCCTCCTGCCCAGTCTCTCCTTCCCCTCTCTGTCCGTCTGTCTATCTGTCATTTTCCCCACTCTTTAGAAATGAGAAGCTGATGTAAGGTGTTATACCTTTAAATATACGCATTGAGCTCCTTTTTTCTGTAGTTAGTAGGCTGCCTCTGATGAGTTGTGTGTTTTGAAGAAGGTATTTGCTGTGTGTATTTGTGATTATACTTGGCAGGCTTTCCTGTGCGTGGTGTGTTTTTGGGGGATGTTTGTGTATTGTTGGGGAGGAGTTTATATTTAGGCTCTGTTTTTTGTGGTTTGGGTAGGTAATGTATGTATGGGTGAGATGTGTGTGTTTATCAAGCTGTTTGTGTGTGTTTTCATTCTGTCTTGGTGTTTGTTGTGTGGGCATATGCCTATATAGTGTGTGTGTATGTAGATTTGTGTATGTTTTTCCTTGTGTGGGGCCAGTGTAGGAGTTTGGGCTTGAGTCATAAGGATTTTGTGTCTGTTTTAGGATACATACTCTGTGTATTACGTATGAGTTTTGTATGTAGTGTTTGTGATGTTTACTAATTTTATTAATTCTGGTGTTTGGAGGGATGGGCTTTGGTGAGTCTTGAGTGTGTTTGGAATGTGTTTTTCATGAATGTGCATTTACAAAATTACAAGAACAGCACTGAAGAGATGTTAGAAAAGTGATCGAGGAAGACAGCCTGCTGGAAAATTCAGAGATGCAAGCATCTCTTTAATAACATTACTGGAGTGGTAGATGTTCAAGGCCAGGAAAATTCCTAAAAACTGAGAGAGAATTTCTTCTTCCCCCCCCTTTTTTTTTTGAATCTTTATCTAAAAAGGAGAAAAGGCAAAAATATTTCAGATGGCATTCAGATGAGGGTTCATTTATATATATGTAGATACATAGGTCTTTTTATGTAAAGACTCCTACACATGATATGAAAGTTGCATGTAAAATCTTTGGTAACCCAGCACTTGGTACAAATAATTAGATATTTATATCTAATAAAACTGGTTTGATGGGGAAATCACTCTCTTCTGTGCAGATTTCCATTTGAAGACAAGTTTCGGTGCTTGTGTTTGTTTTTTCTGACAGCAAAACCTAGGGTTTGGCACCGACAAAACATACTCCCTGTAAATATCTAAATATCTGTTCTCTGCCATAAACATTCAGAGATGTGCCCAATCATGTCAGAGGAGCCTATTTATCCACTTTGTGCTTTCATGTTACTTGCAGTGCGCTTTGTGGAGAGGAGAAACACGCAGCAAACTATAAGCAAACAGGACAATTACTGTCCCTGGGACAAAGCAGCAGCGTCCATTGTACAGGCTGTATATCATACGGGCTAGGTGGAGGCTCTAGGGCACAGCCGGGCTCGACCAGCGAGCCCCTTGCAGAGAGCAGCCAGAGGCCCTGCAACATGCAGCAAAGGCCGAAGATGGGCAGGGACCTCGAGATGCGCCGGTGGGCTGGCACCCGGGTACGGGGCGCATCCGGCATCTCTGTGTCCAGCCTTGTGCACGGCGGACTGTTGGCCGCTTTGCTGTAGCTCCTGGAGGCAACAGGTCCCCGGTTAGCTGCTTGTTGTTGTCGTCCAGGTTAGATAAAGAAATCTGTTTTACTTGGGCTGCCGGGTGAGCTGCCACCTTGGCACGGCAGCAGAAGGGGATGGCGAGTGGTGTTTGGCAGCCGCCAAACAGCTCTACCCTGTCGGTAGAGCAACCGCCCAGCTGGCACAGCGAGAGCTGGAGCGGACGGGGTGATTTTCCCTGGTCTCATCCAGGAAGAACTGTGTCATGCAGCCAGTTGCTTGTTCTGTCTATCGATCATTGTTAACACAGTTTTCACTTGAAAATGCTGTGCTCCGGGCAGTTCGAAGGACGTTCAGCAAGGAGCTGAAGGGTAGGGGCTCCCGCTCTGTGCAGGGACGGGATTCTCATCCTTGCCCAAGCTGTGTAAATCCCTGAGTAACAGTACCATTATCCTGGGGGAGAGGCTTTGATCTTGATTTACTCTAGTGTTGCTGCAAAAAGAGTCTGGCCCAATGCCTTGTGGAGGAGGTAAAATTACCACAGATAAAACCCAGTCAGCAGAGTGGAGTCTGGCTGCTTTTGTTCTCCGAACAGGCCTTGTGGCACTAGTTGTGCAAAGCTGGGGGAAGGGGCCGTGCAGCAGGTACGGCTGGGTGAAGAGCAATTTCCTGCTTCTCAATTAAAATACGTGTATAAATACGTTTAAAGTTGCTTTGGGTTAAACGGAGGCAACCGTTTAGATTTTGCACAATTTCAAACCTTAGATTTTAAAATAAAATGAAATGACGGTTGGAGGTGAGAAGTTGGTAAGTGCAGAAACAGCCAAATGAAATACTCAAAGAAAAATGGGGTTTCTTTCTGTAAATGAACAACTATGTAGAATTACTTTGGATTTGTGAAAAGTTTGACCATGATTCTGGTAAAAACCATGATTCTGCTTGAGTGGAAAGATTTGTATTTAAAATATTTTTAAAAAGATGAGTCATAGTTTATTTTCCTGTAGACTTTCACAGCATTGCTAACATAATCTAGCATTGCATCTGTTGGTTTTTGGAGGTTTTTGTTCATTTAACTAAGCTAAGCATATTTTGAAAAGGGTGGGAAGACTGACGCTGGGATTGGAGACTTCTCAGGGAACGGCCTGGAGATCCCATGGCAATAGTGTCAGCTTTTAGCGCCATTACGGCCCCACCACGCACCAGGCTTTAATTACAGCTCCCGCAGCCCCCGGTCAGGATGCGTCCCTCCCGTAGAGTCAGGATGATGTGTGCATCGCTCCCTGGTGCTTTTCCACACCTGCCCCTCAGAAAAGTGAGGGTAACCTAACACGCGGTAACATCTTTATGGATGTGACGGGCTTCATTCCACGCCCGGTTTATACTGTTTGAGGTGTGGGGGAGAGTGTGAGTGAGAACAGGGTAGCTGTACCATCAGTTTTAATAGCTCCTTTTAAAAAATAGAAGAAATTAATTCACAGTCCTCCCAGAAGAAGAACAAGATCTTAGTAATTGGCACCTGGAAATGTCAGTCAGATTTCCCCTCCTTGTCTCCAGCACTTTGATGGTGTGTTTGCTGCTGGATGTGACTTTAACAAAAAGTTAAAAAAATTAAAAAATAAATAAAATAAATTTAAAAAAGCCCTTCCTTCATGCATATGGAGTTTTTGGGGAAAAAAAAAAAGGTATTTTAATGCTTTCTATTAAATTGGGACTAAAAGTGGTGTCTTAATTTGCATTCATTAGCATATTTGCATATAGATCACTGAAATGGTGGAAGAGGAGAAGAGCCTATAAATGAAAATTCTTTTAAAGGCACAGGCATCCTTTTATTTACTTTCAGTCTCCCTCTCCTTTGCAAACCTCCGCTTGACCACTAGCTGAATGGTGTTTGCCACGTGGAGGAGGATGCAGCCGGGAAGGAAGGCTGTACTGGCCAAAGGTGACTGGGGTTCCTGGTGGGCAAGTTCAGGTTTGGGTGCCTGTGGGCAGCTCCAAGCACCGAGGACAGGCTGCGGGGAGGAAGCTGCGGTGCCTGTATGGCAGTGATAGGGCAGGCGCCAGCACCCGGGGAGCGACGGGTCTCCGTTGCCAAACCCTCTGCTTTTATCTCCACATCTGCCAGGGGCCTCCTGCTTGAGGAGAGCAGAGTGCCCAGTTGGGGGTTTTGGAGAGTGAAGGGTTGGGCCACGCAGCTCCAGTGGGTTTTCAAAGAGGTTGTGTGGCTCCGTAGTCAGACAGAAAAGATTCACTCGTGATTCAGACCTGTTCCCTGGAAATCTGTCACTTGGGCTTTAATTTCTTTGCTCTGCTGTCACATACCTTCCCATATATTCTCTCCTACAAAAAGATCTCTTTTCCCATCATAAAACAGGGGGAAAAACATTTGTAATTTTCCCCAGGCTTTGCACTGATTTGCATGTAGTCAGTTATAATAATAATAGGAACAGTTACTCTTTTTTAATCAATTTCCCAATTGTATTTCCCTGTGATGTAAGGTGCTGTACAACTACGTACTTTCACACTACAGTTCTTGTCTTACGTGATGTGCTGTCTGGCTATTATAAAAAGTAGTTTGAGTGGTTCCCAGGTGTTTGTTTCAGGCTGCAGATGTTTGTAAGTTACCCTATACATGGACCAGCTAATTTGAGATAAAGACTGTAGTGAGGATAGATAAATCAATGAGAAACACTCCTTCCTATAGAGTTGAAAACTGGGATGGAAAGGGGAACTAGAAACGTTCAGTGGGGTGTGACATGCCCAAGGTGTGCAACAGGTCAGAAATTGAGCGTAGAAGAGCTCTTCCCAAGACAAAGGTACAGTGGGGACAGATTGGATGTCCAAGTCAAATTCCCAAGCATCGAGGAGAAATTAGGGCAGAGAGAAGACAGTCCACCGAGATAAAAATGGAAATTCAGGCCACAGTTTACACTGACCCAAGCTGTTCTTAGCAGCTGCGGTTTGATCCTGGCTACAAAGCCCACTTAATAAGATTCTCGGCCATGTCGCAGGAGTAATTTGGCTGGGCAGAAGCGTGCCAGGGCGGTGTTTGGCTCAGAGGGCTCTGGGGGCAGAGCTCTCCTCCATGGCGAGAGCCCCCCAGGGAATGGGCCAGACGTGCTCCCCCTCTCTCCCACCCACGTACCCACGCATGTCACATGCAACAGAGTGAAGACGATGGGATGATGGAGTTAAAGTAGGGTGGAGAAACAGAACGGCCAAAGGACCGAGGGTGTTTGGTTCGTCCTGTTGCCCAGTGCTGGCGTTCAAGCCTTGGCTTTGGCTTAGTTGTGTTTGGGGAAGGGAAGAAGGCAGCGTGAGAGCAGACAGGAGTGTCCGTCACCCAGTGGGGCTCTGCTCTGTCCCCATCACCTCTCGCCAGGACCCTTGGGCAGAGAAAAACCCACTCAGCTGTTGGAAGGAAGGGGATGGCTGAGAGTGCTCGGAGGTGTCCTTTAGGCTTGAGGCAGTTTTGCTTGTGCTGGGCAGCCCCAGCATCCCAGCGCTTGCGGCTCGGGAAGCCTATTGACACAGAAAAGGGAGGGCGAGCGGGGAGAGGCTCCCCCCAACGGGGCAGGCGCCTGTTGGCCGCGGGTGCGGTTCCCTGGCCCACGTGGAGGTGAATGGGATCGGTGCGGGGAGGGCTGGGGGACGGGGGAGCCGGCGCTCCACCGCTAATGAAAATCGGAAACCGATTGAACAGCACAAGGTGCCCAGGCAGCAGGTTGTGGAAATGAGGAAGGGAAGGGGGGGGTGTGGGGGGCTAATGGAAGCTTCTGCGAAGCGGATGTCGTATTGATTGCTGTGTGTCTATATTTATATATTATCAAGTATATAAACTTCAGCAGATGTATGGCGCATAGATAAATAAAATGCATGCTGAAAAATTAATGAAATGTACATGCAAATCCACCACCATCGATCATGCCGGCTGCCAGGACCAGAGGGCTTTTTACTTTTAGGCTTTTTCCTTGCTTTCTTTCATATGCTCTCCCTCCTTTGCCTCTTAAAAAAAAAAAACCAAACCCCAAATTCCCCCACTTGAGAAATTCCTCAGCCCGGGCCCAGATGAAATGTGGCAGGATTTTGTGAGAACCTCAGTATTTTGTCTGAGTGCTGCCGGTGCTGCCTGCGAGTTGTGTGGGCAGGAGGCAAGGCAGTACAGCAGCAGAGGTGGCTAGCTGGTAACCGAGAGGGTACCTGGGAGGTGGCCAAGTGGTGTGTTGCCATCAGCAGCCGGCCTGTGTGAGGGTAAAGGAGTCTGGGCACATGCAGGCTAAGTAAAAAACATTTTTAAAGTGGGAGGGAACTGTTATTTTAGGGAAGTCCCCAAAGAGCCTTACGCCTCCAGTCACTCCTCTGGCTGTGGCTGGCAGGAGGGTTGTTACAGGCATAGGTAGCGGGACTGGGATGGGAAGACAAACCTGCACCGTAAGGTTTTGGGCTGAGAGTAGCCTCTGGGAGGTTTGTCACTGAGTTCTGCGAGAGTGGCACAGTGAGAAGGGTTTCTGGATGCTTTTTCTTCAGGGGTAGTAGATGTCTGAGGAGTTAAACATGGGAATCTCCTTTTGTGCCAGGGACTGCAGTGAGTCCTTGCAGGGCTGTGGGAGGCCTTGTTGGTGTACGGAGCTGGGAGGGCAGCTCACCTGGCTCCTTCCGACATTAATCCTTGTCTGTCTGTCTGTCTGTGCTGCAGGTATGTCCCGTCTGCCCTTTGCAGACTTTCTCCTGAGGTCTTCCTCACTCTGCTCAGAGGGGCAGGAAGCAGAGGACTATGCTTGGAGGGTTTGGCCCCTGCATGTCCTTTCCCAACAGATATGTCCCCCCCTTCCTGGACTGGACACTCACCACGTCCCCTCTCCTCCCCAGCGCCGTGCTGCAGCTGGCAGGGGCTGGTTGGGCGCAGCACTGGGGCCCTGTGCAGAGCTGCATGGTGCCCATCGTCACCCAGCCTGGAAACAGAAGCCAGGGCCTGAGAGGAGAGCGGTGCCTGGCTCTTTAACATCATCCCCTGCTTGGGGCAGGGCTGGTTGGCAGCCAAACTGCAAAATCGTTTTACATCCCCGCAGTGGACTGAGTGGTTCAGGCTGTGACCATCTCCTGTGAGCCCCTGGGAAGCCGAGAGGCGACCGGCCTCGGGAGGAGTGGTTGGAGCTCCTGCAAGCACCTAGCTCCCAGGGGCTGCCAGGCTGCGCAGGGCGGGGGGGGGGCAGGTATTTTTAGACACTCTTTCTGTAGTTGTTGTTCGTTGTTAGCTGTGTCCCATTGTGAGTGGCAATGCTCTGCGCTCGCCGAGGGTCACCAAGAGTTTAATAGAGCAACCACACAGCTCCTTGGTGGTGCAGCTGGCGACCCGCTCCCAGCTTTACTGCAGTCTCTCCCCGTACCCGTCCCACTGCCCCAGAGCAGAGCGGCTGCCTCCTGCCTGTGCCGGAGTCCCACGCCGGCAGGGCACGGGGCTGGTATCTGGGCATGAGCGGGGCTTTGCTCTGCATGTATTTGGCAAGGTGCTGTTTTGAGACGTCTGAACTGCAGCTGGGCACTAATGCCCTCTGTTTACCTGCTGTTATTTCTTAGCAGCATCGCATGCTTTTTCTTGCTCCCTTCAGCCTCTGCTTTCAGCACTTGGTTTGACCTGCTTTTCGGGGTGTGCTCTGAACAGAAACTGCGAGTGAGAGCCCGTCAGAGATTGCCTTCCTCTCCCTGTCCTCTGTCAGGTCAGCCTGTGCCACTCCTCCAGCCAGAGACTCTGCCAAGAATGAATTTCCTCAGTTTGGCAGACCACATTTCATGCTGTTGCTGTGAACCAGGCAAGAAATTAGAGGTTAGGGATGTGTTAGAGCTCGGACAGCTGCAGTGTGACTCCAGAGGTGTAAGATGGCATGCGGTGACCTGCACCAAGGGAGCTGGTCTGGCCTCGAGGCTGCTTTCCTGGGCACAAAGATCACAAGCAGTTCTAATGCGAGCTGGCCCCTCATTTTGTCCCGTGAAGAGGCCAGGGAGGTGCTGAGGGCAGGCAGCCCACACGCTGCTCAGCTCGGCTTCTCCCAGTTCAGAGCTGCGGTGCTGGGGCGGGACGGGGAGCTGCAGCGCCTCGCAGCGCGTGGGCCTGGCTCCTCTCCCTGCTTCCTCATGAGGGGAAACTGAGGGAGAGTGCAGATGACAATTAAAAAGCCAAAGAAAACCCCCCAGAAGATGAGCAGCAAGGCAGTGCATTTTTTTCTTTGACACTTTTTCATTCCCCCCCTACTCCGTCTTCTTCCCGGTGTTTCCAGGAGACTCTCTCGTCGGCTCAGAAAGCTGCGTAGGCCCATGGCGGCTCAACCTTTCCCTCTCCCCGAGCCCCGGTCTAATCAACCCCTATAATTTATGCAGAAAATATGATTTATATTTAATTTCACCACACTTGCATTGTTAATTTGAGATGTAATTAACCCGTCGCTATGACAACTAATTTCGTGATGCCGTAAATTACCGCCGTCTTTTCATCAAAATTCAGTTACTTTGGCTCCTGTGTGCAATGTACTGATGCAATTAGGTTGCTAAGGGCAACCCAAAAGTGTTCAATTTCTTTTGTGTATCTGCAGTGGGGTAGAAGCTCTGGTGTGTTATCCCAAAGTCCTGTTTTCTTTGGTAAAGAGCAGGGCAGACGAGTCCGTGGAGGAATGTGCGTGAGGGAGACGGAGCGGAAGAGTGTCCTGTGCTGGGGTTTCCCTGCGCGAGCCTCTCCACCTCTCGGTGTGTTTATTTCTCTAATTGTTTTAAAAGAGCCGGGCTCCTGGTCGCGCATGACCCTGTTCGTCTTAAGCCAGCGCTCTCTGTCTTCTCCCTTCCTCTCTCCCAAGCTTTCCTCCTTGATGGTTTGGGGAGAAACTAGGCAATGAGGGAAGGCTTTCACTGCTGCTTTCATCCTAAACACCAGCAACGCGCCTCAGTCCTTCCCTAAGAGTTTGTGTCCCTCTGAATTTGTGTGTGTGTGCAGAGAGAACTTGTTTATATAGATCTCCCCCCCCTTCTTTATTTAAAACAAAAACCCTCTGTGTTGCTTTTGTCACGTTAATTCCCATTTTGCCAACACCAGGGGCCCAGGCAGACGAGTTACCAAGGAACACAAAATTTTAATTAGTGTATTTTAATCATTCAGGCTTTCCGAGCTAATCCACATACCCTAGAGAATTCCCGAGATGCAGCACTGCTCTGCTTTACCATTTATTGTTGAGTCTATTATAATTACTGTTAGCAGGTGGGGACTGGGAGATGTTTATTATGAGTTTTTCATCTTTAGTATAATTACCGAAAAAAACAAAATAAAAAGATGTCGGTGCATTTTGTTTTCCTAGATGTTTTTTTGGGGGGGGCATTTTTCCCGTTCCTTGCAGGCAGGTGTGCACCAATTAGTGCCTTTTTCTCTTTTTTTATTTATTTTGTTGATCACTGACTCACCTTTACTTTTTCAGGATGGAAGCTAGAAGCCAGTGGCTCCTGGATGGAGTGAGGTTCCCTAATTTAAGGCAAGAGCTTAAGTTGGGACAGAACTAGACATGCTCAGGATCCCAGCCACTGTGGGTGGGTAGAGTGTGCTAAGGAGGGATGTCTCCATTTGGGGCAAGTTTGTGTTTTGCTGTCTTGCTGCTGTTTCTTAAGTGGTAGAGTTTCATCAGCATGAGTGATAGGAGTCATGAGCAGGTAGTAAAGAGCGCGCACAATGCCAGTGCTATGCGTGCAAAAGTGTAGGTGTGCACCTTTGAATGTGTTTTTACAAGGATGCAGTCATGATTGCATGGACGTTCAGAACCCTTCAGTGAGTAGAGTTCAGTGAGGTACTAAATCTTTGGTGCACAGGGAGTGTTCAGTGTAGAGAAGGAAGGAGGGTGATTCCCTGAGCTCTGAAGTATGATACTTTGATCAGGTGAGCCTTTTATTCATCCTGGCCACGGCAGAAAAAACTACTACTGCCTTTTGAAGCCAAACTTTTGTGTGTGATCCTTGTAACGAGATTCTGGCCTCTTGTTTTGCAGCTGTAGCATGTAGCAGAGTGGGGAATGTCTGTGTCTGTCTTCCAAGACCGGCTTCTAGGCAGGCAGGTACCTTCTTCAAGTACAAATGCAGGGGAAAGGAGCGAGGGGGAATGTGCAGGCTGCAGGCAGTACTGTTCCATTCTTCTCTGTAACGGTGTGATAAAAGTTGGGAAAGGTGAGTCAGTCTGAGGGCATTAGTCCCCCATTATATGCCATGACATTCGCTAAGATTTTGAATTTTGTAATCTCTGGAGTTCTCCAGGTTTCATCTCAGTTTGAGGTTTAAACTGACTCTTATATGCCTAAGCAAAACCCCTTCAGAGAGGCTGAATATCGGCTGCATCCATCTCTGCCTGGTGACCTCTGCCTCGTGCAATGTCTGCTCCTGTATCATTTGAGGAATAAGCTTGTTTTAGACCATCCAAATGCTAATCGGGCACCCCCTGCCTCTGTACTACTGGCTTCTCAGGTTGAGTACTGGACTGTGATAGCTTAATTGAGCGCTCAGATGGAGTTTACAGCTGTGTGTGTATTTAAACCTCTCTTTATCCATATCCAACTCTGCAGTTAGGAATCCCCAAGCCAAATTTCCCATGTTCAGGGACTTTTCCGGGAAAATGCCATGCTGATTCAGGACAGCTCTGGTCAGGGACACCCCAGAGCCATACCATGCATTCACTGCCTCTCCCCACCTTGCGGCTGAATCAGAGAAATGAGCCTCTTCTCCACCTTACACTTTAAAGGCAGAGTGCAAACATTTTCTTCTCCTTGATGACGATTTTCAAGTTTTCCTGGAAAATTCCACATCTCTGCACGAGGCCAGGGCCCTGGCTGGGGTGAGACGAAGCAGGATTAATTAATAAAGCTCAGTAGCTTACACAGGAACTCTGTAATATAATTATAGCTTCTCTAAGAAAAGGCCCTGGAGTCGGAGAAGTCTATGAGAATCACACGGGGTTGGGAAGAGTGTACTTTCAGCCCCGCATGCTTCCCTGCACCCCTGGCCTGTTCTCCCCCTTGCTTTCCAGTGCAGAAGGAGTTCCTGTGCCCCAAAGTGCCCTACTGCTCTTTATTACTGAACTGGTCTTTGGTCTTTGCGGCTGGCTGTTCGTGCTGCCAGCTTGCACCCCAAAACTGCTCCTAGGGCTCTTCTCATTGAGAGAGGCATCAGCTCCCAAGCTCGAACCTGCTGGCTTTGGGGGCCCTTATGTCTTCTGGCTTCAGCACAGCCCTGGTCACGGTCTGGCTGTCGGCGCGGACAGCTCCTGGGAGGTGTGGGGTTTTCTCTCTCCTCCTCCTCTGTTTTCTCCCTTCCAGCTCTTTGAACTGTCTTCCTCCTGCTCCCGGGAAAACCCTTTGTGTCCCCTCCTGCACCTTCCTACAGCTTCCCCAGACTCTGCCATCCCGCTCCGCTGGGCAGCACCGGCCCTGGGCGAGACGTAGGAAAGTGCCCGGCGCGAGCTCCATTGAAACAGCCAGGGCCAGCTGGGGACGGATCTGTCCCCCAGGGAGACAGCACTTTGAGCCCGGGCTGCGGGGGGAGGCTTTTCTTCTGATTCCTCCAAACTTTCCCACCCCGGCCGCGGCTCTACAAAGAGGCCCTGGCCCCGTGCGCGGGGCCTTCCGCACAGAGGGGTCTCGCCAGCTCCTCTTTATTGAGTCTTCAAGCGCTGGCAGGACACTCCATTAAAAAGCCATTCGCTTTTGTGTCCCCAGGCCCCCAGCCGGCTCCCGCTCATGTGACACTGGCCACAGTTGTAAAACAACAACACAAATAGTTGGCAACTACTGAGGGTTTTTTCAAACCAGGGTCGTCATAGCAACTTTCCCCAGTCAATCACTGGCGAGGCGGCCTGCCGAGGGGTGCTCTGAGTGGCAGGGCAGCCCAGCTCCGCAGAGGAGCCCCGAGGAGGGAGCTCTCAGGGATCCCTGTCATGGAGACTCACCAGCCTGCTCTAATGCTGTTCGCCTCCTGCGTTAGTGAAATGCGGGCGCCTTCGTTGCGCAGAGCTGGCACAGGAAGGGGAGAAGTCCAGTCCTCGATCCCAGAAATTCCCTGAGCTTGGACCCGTGCTGCAGGGTCCCCGTTCCCTCTGGCAGGGTGCCATAGGGAGAATCCCTCAGCACCCGGCATCGTGCCAAAGGGGGCATCCAACACTTCCCCCCCTCAATTTGGCACAGCGCCACGGGGGCATCTGAATCCCCCCTACGCCTGGCACGGTGCCGAGGGGCATCTGAGTCCCTCTGCCCGTGGCACTGTGCCCGGTGGATCAGAACATGGCACATTGTCCTTGCGTGTGGCTCTGTGCCAGGTTTGATCAGCAGTATCAGCCACTCTCACGTCTTGCAGGATGCAGGACCAGGAAATGACTTGGTGCTCCTATAAACTCCTTGGTTTGCAGGAGGGTGCATGAATCCCACAGGTTCTTGCATGAACGAAGGAGGTGGTGCAGCTGGGAAGAGACAGCTCTACTTAGCGAACAAGCTAGAAGTCACAACTTTGTGGCATGGGGCAAGGGCCAAGTTAGGGGAGCAGGATGGGCTCCACCACCATGGCAAAGGGATCATCTCCTCTCCTCCTCCCATCCCTTGCCCCTTCACCTCCTCCCTGGTGGGTCTGCGGGACCGATCAGGTATCAGTGCCTCTCCTGTCATCTCTTCTGGTCTTTGGAGCACCTCAGCACTGCTGGGCTTTTACAACTCTGCTTTTATGACTTTGTTACCTTTTCCCGTACATCCTGAACACTTCCCGAGTCTTGTGAGACACCAGCCTGGTACGTGACTTACCCCAGAGCCCGTAGCTGGGCAGTGCATGCAGCCAGCTCTCTTGGCTGGTCTGCTCCCACTTGTGCAGGTAGCTACCATGGTCTGTGCTCCAGAAGATGTTGCTTGCTGTCACTTCTGTCCTGTGGCAGGGTTTCTGAGCAGAGCAGACCTCGGGCTGCCGTTGTTGTCTTCACATCTCTCTGCTTGAGGTTCCCTGGCTGCCTTGAGTGACTCCTGGAGGGGAGGAATGTTAAAAATCCGCTCTTGTAGTAAGTTGGCACCATATCCAGCCACCGTCTGCTCTGTGCCAGAGCTTAGTAAAATGTTGGCGAGGGCTGCAGCTCCGTACTCAGGCCCCCCCTTCCCCTTTTGTCTCGGTTGGTTTGGCAATTGCACGGTGGTAACGCAGCTCAGGGTGGCACAGGAGCTCTGCTGCCCATATGCAGCTGGAAAGTGGAAAGGGATTTCCAGGCAGAGCAAATGATAAAGAGAAATGGGATGTGAGGGTCTGTGGCAGCAAGCCAGGGTCATGCCAGGCATTTTGCTAACCCTGGCACCTTTGCCATGGCTAGAGAGATGCTGAGGATGGATGTGCCCCATACAGCCTCAGGGGAGGGTGCCGGGGGCATGTTGCACCACAGGTAGGCAGGGTCCCTTGGCTGCTAACAAAGTGAGGCTCTGCAGAGGGGTCTCTAAGGAAGGCAGGGCTGCTGCCAGGCTTCGGGTGTTGCAAATCCCATTTGTTGGCACTGTGGTTACACGCACGGGAACTGTTGGCCTGGGCAGGGGAGGAATGATGCCATCTCCTTCACTTTGTTGCTTTGCATCGTCGTCACTCTGTCTCAGTTCTCTCATTCATTTGTTCTTAATTATTTGTTAATTTCCTTCCCTTCTTCCTCAATTTGTTCTCTCAGTCGTTTGCTCTCTCATTTGCTTTTTCTTTCTTTTGCTTCTGTTGTTTGCTGCTTAATTTCCTTCTTTCATTCCTCTCCCTCTTAGTTGTTCTTTCTCTCATTCCTTCTGCTTTTTTCTCTTCTTCCCTCTCCCCTCCCCTGGGCATTTTCAGTATCTGTGGCTTTTTTCTTGTGTTGTTTCTAATCCCAGGTGCGTTGCTTTCCTTCAGAGAGAGACACCTCACTCTTCCATGCAGAGCTCCTAGGGCCACTGCCCCTTTCATGCATCACTTGGCAGAGTGTCCCTTACCTTTGGGCTTTGGCTTTAAACTTCGAGGGTGGCCCCGGTGAGTGAACACCTGATGGGGGCTGACATTGAGAAGGGAAGGAGGGAACAGCGCTCGCATCCTGCCCCTGAGCAGAGGTTCGTGGCCAGGGAGTGGTGGCGGCTGGCTGCGCTCCCAGCCCCGCTGGCTGACCCTGCTCCTCGCCCATGGTGCTGTGCTGGACACGGCGCTCGGCTGAGGAAGGAGGACGAGGTGGCGGGGCCAGGTCCGTGACCTGCGCCTGGGCGATGTGTGCGCACCCACGGGTGTGGGGAGGCTTCCCGCGCACGCCGGGGGGGGCACCGGCTGCAGGCACACCTGCACGTGCCGGCGTGCTCATCTGCGCTGGTGCTGAGGTGCCAGCACCTGCCTCCCACCCACCTCTGCTCGTGCTTCCCTTCGCCTGCCTTTGCGCCGAGCCGTTTCTCCCCGACTGCGGTGCTTCCAGCCGCAGGTTTGCCTCCCCACGCATCTGCGTGTGTGCGTGCGTGCTGACGCCTGTGCAGAGGTGTGCGCCTCTGGCCAGCCCGTGGGCCCGGGGTGCCTCTCTGCGTCCCGCTCCCCGTCCTCCGGCAGCTCCCACACACGTTTGCCGTCCTTGGCGTGCATTTTGGTAACGCACATGCCTGTGCACATCTGTGCTCGCATGTCGCCGGCACACACGCTGCTGCCGACATGCACCAGGGCTGCCTCCCCCGTGCATACGCTGCCATGTGCTTTCCCATGCGCTCAGGCTCACATGCTGCCATGCAGTAAATTAACTCCCCCCTTCACCCCACCACTGCCCCCCTCCCCAATACCCAGGCCAACTAAAGTGCTGTAACATAGTAGCTGCCTGAACTCCGATTCAAAGGTTAATATCAAAATCTGGAGCGGATTACCTAAAAATTACTTACAACACCATTAAAATTCTGAACTCTTTTTGTTGTGGCTGTAAATTAATTTAAAATGTCAGTTTTTTTGAGAAATCCAATAAGAAATTGAGCCAACGGAGCAATCTGTAAACTGTCTGGCACAGAGGAAAGTGTGTCTTTTCAATCGACAAGAAAAAATATGGGGCTTAACTGGAACCATATGGCAGCGCACTTGAGAGAAATCTGCTGAAGAGGAGGGAGGGGAGGGGGAGCCCATGCAGGCAGGAGCAGCGGGAGAGCTGGCGGCTCGTGTGGGAGAGGAGCCGGGGCCGCCCGGTGAGACAGGTGCATGGAGGTGGCCATGCAGGAGAGGGCAGGCCCTGGGCAAGCGGGAGAGCTCTTCGCCCTGCGGAGACCCCCGTGGCTGCCCTGTGACAAGGCATCCCGTGCGGAAAGTGGCGGAGGTGTTCCCGAGGTCCCTGCAGGCGGATGGTGCTGTGCGAAGGGGCATCTTGTTTGGGGACAGGGCTCTACAGGCTGTGTAGGGGACACTGAAGGGCTGAGCAGTGAGGGCGAGTGGAAAATGGGATGTTAAAGTGGATTTTTCTTTGGCATCTGTGCCCCTTGCTAGCCCACCAGCATCCTGCCACCCAGTTCCTCCAGCAGCCTCCCAGCATGGCCCCTCCAGCCAGTGTCCCCTTTGCCAGGAGGCGTGGATGGCATGGCCCAGGGGTGGCTTCTTAGCTCCGACCCAAAGGCAAGGTGGGCGCTGGGAGGCTGGTGGGGAAGGACTGCGACTTCACATCCCCTGCCCCAGCCCCCTCTCCTTTGGCTCACATCCCCACAGCATTCCTCGTGCTGGTGAGAAACCCTGCTTCCCCTCTGTGTCTCCTGCCTGCCGACATGTGTTACCCATTAGGCCTTAATTTCAGAAGATTTACAACACATTAAGTAATTTGTAGGTTATTTCAACTTTAATCTGCTGAAGTCGAGAAAATCAAAATTAAATTCAAAACACACGGATCTTCAAAGTACTGGGATTGGGGACAGGAGGGGGTTGTTTACCAGCCCTTGCTTGTCTCTTCTCCCATGCCACTGCCTCTGTGTCTCTTGCCCCCTCCTACGACGCTGCCCTTCCCGCCACCTTTGCTGGTAGCAGGGGTGATGAGGGCTGTGCAGATGGGATTTGGGGACCTCCTGGTTTTGGTTGAGGGGTGTCAGTGATCACAGGATGATGCCTTTTGGACATCCTCAGACTCATTGACCACCTCCATGGCGCAAGAGGGAAGGCATTGGGCCCTGGGCCTGGCAGTTTCTGCACTGTCTGTGGTTGTGTCTGTCATTAGCTCGAGTGGCGGATGTGCCAACGCTCCCTGGGCTCTGGAGACAATGATTTTGCCTTTCTGTGCCTCGCTTCCCTGCCTTTGTGTTGGGAAGAGTATCGTGCCTTGCGAGACTGGGTGTGCTGAAGCTGTAAGGCATTCGGGTGCTATGGAAAGGGAGGCTGTCAGCCCAAAGGAGCTAAAACAGGGGTGGGGACCTGGGGACAACTGTTGTTACAGGCTTTCCTGTTGCTCTTCTACATCTACCAGCCAAGGGCATTTGTGCGACTCTATCCCTCTCAGGAGTATTCCTCTTGCTGAAGAGGGACCGCCATGATCCCCTTCACCTATTCTACTTTCATCTGCAAGTAAGATCACCGAACGCTGTCCAGGTTGTGGATCTGTGGTTGGATATGTCACTGTGGGGTTTATCCAGCGTTGCCATCGGTGTCGGTGTACTGAGCATACCTCCTGCTCATAGCAGGACCAGATCGTCAACAGCTTTCAGAACTGGTCTGAAACTGGTCTAATCATTCATTTTAATGATTAGAAAAGCAAGAACTGAGATCTTCCTTAAACTCTTGGGGTGGGATAATGAACTAGTTGAATCACAGAACTGGGAGTCTTTTCTGACAAACAGAGGCTGTTAAGGCATTATCTTGGGGCTCAGGAGATCTGAGATTTGTCTCAACTCTCCACTGTGCCAAGTTTTGTGTTGATCTAAAGCAAATCACTTACCCCATTTATGCCTCAGTTCCCCGCCTGTGTAGTTGAGATAACACACTTGGAGGAGAGTTGTGAGGATGGATGTGATGGGTGTTAAACCCTGCGGTGCTGAGAGGCTGGACCTTGTAGGGCTCCTAGAGCGGAGTCCCCAGGTGGTCTCAGTGCCTCAGTTCCCCCATGTGCACAGGGAACATAATAGCTTTTTTCTCTCCCCGGAGTTTGATGAATGGAAAGTGTATGTGTCACAGCTCTGCTATTTCGCACTGATCTCTCCACCCACATCCCAGACGGTTTCCGGGTTCCCAGCCCACCAAACCCCTCAGGCATCTCTTCAGGGGCCCTTTCCTCTTCCAGTTTAGTGCCGCCTTATCCCAGAGCTGGGTGGCGGGGTGCAGCAGACGTCCCATTTGGGAGCAATCCAGAACTGCTGAAAGGATGAGCGTGCTGACTAGTTGGTTTTTGTGCGTCCCTGCATTGCAAGGGTGCTCAGCCCAGAGCTGACTCTGTTGCCTTGACTGTCTGTGAGCCAGATCCCCTGGAAGTCGACTTTATCAGGAAATGTGTCATTGAATTACACTTAGGGATACAAGCACTTTTGAGGGCGATGTCCCCAGTTCTGCTCCAGCAAGGAATCTGGAGGTGCAGGAAGTCTTCAAGCATGTTATGCTTCATCTACATCCGTAGGTTTTCCTGCTTCAGGCCTGAATACCTGGCTCTGTCCATCTCATATTCTTGCCTGTGCTGGGAAATTTTTATCAGTACCATCACAGATTTGTATTTTCTCTAAGATTACTTCACACGCCTTACACAGCTGCTCTGACCTGTTTAAGGGGGTAGATGTGGATACAGATGTGGAGCACGACTCCTGTATTTTATACAGACCACTGGGCAGCCATCAGAGTAGTAACTTTCAGTCCCTTTTGGCCTGGGTTGGTTTTAAACCAGATGTCAAAGCATGTGTGGTTTAAAACAGAAATTGTTTTTTCTAGTCTCTGCAGAGTTCATCTCCTGGGTCTTCTCTTTGCAAGGAAGAAAGAAAAGGATTTGTGTAGAGCAGTTGTTTGCTAACCCTTATGAAAAGTCTTGTGTAGAAAAGGTAAAAATTAATTTTGATATGTATTAGCTGGTCAAGCTAAACCCTAGAGAGCACCTCAGATTCACACTAATAAGCTAGAACATGTTAAAGCTAGAAACTGCCTTATCCACATGAAGTATGTCTGTTAAAGTGGTGGCAAAACTCCTAGTGACTTCACTAAGACCCAGATTTCGCTTCAGTTTTAATGGTGTCAGGAATCTCCTGTCTGTCTTGGTGCAGGTCTGTCCTAAGAAAGACCCTTAAAGTTAATTAAATACTTCTGCCCACTGCGCACTCAGCTACAGGTGGTGGTGTGAATCTGTGTTTCTTTTTTGGTAGGGAGTGTGGACTTGGAGAGGATGCAGAGAGATCTCCTCCCAGCAC
This sequence comes from Theristicus caerulescens, assembly GCA_020745775.1. NCBI lineage: Eukaryota > Metazoa > Chordata > Aves > Pelecaniformes > Threskiornithidae > Theristicus > Theristicus caerulescens. The sequence goes on from CM036574.1 coordinate 4,140,982, forward strand.
AGGAACGCCATTTAGCAATTAGTCCGGACTATGGGGCTGTGACGTACTTCTGTTACTACCCAGCCCTTTTAGCTTTCTCCCGCGTCCTGCCCATGAGTGTACAGGATGATAATACCCCCTGCCTTGCGGGGGCTGATGTGCTGAGTTAATGAAGATTTGCAGAAAATTTAAGGATCCTGTGGTGGAAGATGGAATAGTGGGACATGAGCACACACTCTGACAGTCGTGATGCCACTTAGTTCATGTCTAGTGCCCTTGATCCTCTTGTGAAGATCAGCGAAAGTTCAGACTTTATGCAAGGCGAAGGAGCGTTATTGCCCTCTTCAAGCAAAGGGGAAATCAAGTCACAGGAAAAGTTAAATTAATAATTTACAGGTGTTCATGAGCCTTTGGCAGGGCAGGGAGTGGTGCTTGAGCACCCGCCTCTCAATCCTGTGCTCTAACTTCTAGATCAAACGTTCCCAGACTTCTTTCAATGGATGGGAGGCAGCTGAATAGAGAGTTGGCCTGATTGATGCCCTTTCTGTACATAATCACAGAATCTCCCTGTGGCAATTCCAGCAATTGCTTACGTGGGAGGTAATGGCAGGAAAATACTCAGAGTAGGATTTGTATGTGCTTTGTGTTTGCTTAAACCTGATCTCCTTGAAGTCCCAGAAGTTTGACTAGCCACTTCAATGCCAGCAGAATTGACCCTAGTGCTGGGCATTTTTTGCAAATTCATGCCTTCTCAATTGCTTTGAAAGCAGGTAGGTAGCTGGGGAAAGGAGGAGGAACCATCCATATGTGAGTAGTCAGCTCTCCATCAGGTGATTTTCTAGGGCAAGATTTATCAAGATAAATATCCAGCAGCTGGGAATCTCTGCTTTTAAACCTTGCTGCCTTTGGTATATGTCATCCCTGGTGTCCTTATCCATCTTGGACTCTAAAATACGGTAATTGTTGGGTCTTCTGCTCACCAAATGGTTCAGAGAAGAGGCATGTGCATGCTTGGTCTCCAGGGGAAGTGCAGCCTGCGCAGAGTTGGGTGAGCTGTGCAGCTTGGCAGCCTCCACCTCTGCTGTGGCTTTGACCAAGTCTAAGGCCTCACAGCTCATGCGGGTGTGCTCAGCAGTGGCTTTAAACCGGCTAGCCACAGTGTGGGCAGCACAGAATCTGGTACAGGCTAATTGCCCAAGGCTCCGTTCAGCTTCTCTGGAAGGTTTTGCAGCCCTCGCAGAGGTGCCGTGGCTGCTAAGCCTGTGGTACCCAAGCCAGCTGTTTAAAGCTGCAGTGTAGACATAACCTTGCTGACTTGCTGTGCTCTTTCCCATCCTCTCCCTCTTGCTGTCCTCTCTGCTTTATGCTCTCTGGTGGATAAAGGGATGGTACCTGCTGTAAACAGTATGTGTACTTTGTGTATGCAGGGTATGGCTGACACGGGGATAGGTAATTTGTCCAGTTAAATATCTAAGGGCACATGGGAAAGTTTGGGTGTGCTCTTTCCCAGTCTGGTGGTGTTTGGTTCAGTGTCTTTGGACCAAAACCACTTCCCGGTTGAACTGCTGAATTAAAATGAGTTATTGGAGTGGAGAATGTGATCCAGAAATGCTGAGCTGGGCAGCGGTGGTGAGATCCCAGTTAGGTGCATCTTCTATGGGCACCTCTCCTTGATAGTGCAAGATAGCGTGAGGCTTTCTAAGCACAGTTTGTGATAGTGCAAAGAGAACAAGAGAAGACTGACACCAGTAACTCCTGAGGCTTTTAGGGGATAACGGAGCATCTTGCCCAGAAAGCATAGAAGGGTCATGAAAAGCTGCTTCTGAGTGACTCTGCCGGTTGGGCTGGGGAGGGATGCAAGCTGGAGGGGCTTGGCGTACAGCGGGAAGGAGGCCCCGGCTCATCCGAGCGTGCCAGGCAGGTAGCTGGTTGCCCTGTTTCTCCTTGGTGTCTGCTAGTCTCCGAGTCCTGGTTCACAGCTCCCTGCAAGCCAGGGATGGAGGAGATCCTATGAAAATGATGATATGTGACAATCAGTCACAGCAATTAGTGTTTTGGTTAACAGGCCTTTTTTGTTTTCTCTCACCCAGACAGAATGTCACAAATAAATCCTCGCCTGCATTTGCATATTAATTGGATCGGAGACGTCAAGCATCTTTCATTAAAGAAAATGATCTGCATATTTGGAGACATAAAATAGTTATTTTGATGGGTTTTTTTCATAAGATCAGGGGGTGGGGGAGGAAGGTGATGGGAGCAGTGGAAATTGAGGTAGAGCGAAGGCAGAGAAAGCAGCTTTTGTGGTTAACCCCTTGTGGCCCAGAACTAGCTGATGCCCAAAGCAAAAATAATAATATAAATAAATAAATGACGGGGCTTGGAGCAGCTTGTAGAGCACTGCATCAGTCTCTCCATAGCTTTGTTCTTGGGGCCATGGTGATGGTGGGTAGCCACAAATGCACTTCCAAAATGTCTTCCCCTGCCAACTCTGTCCAGCCACAGAGTTGGGTTGTTCCAGGGCCCTCCTTGTCACCTCTCTTTCGTGAAGCACCTTGGCCATCCTGTTGGCTGTTCCATTTCTGGCGGTGCTAGCATCAGGCCTTTCGGATGGCAGGGCTGCAGGATCCATGTGCCGTGGGCGGCCTCAGTGCCTGAAGCAAGCAGTAGCTACTGGAGAACCATTGTGTGCCTTGGGGGAATGCCTTGGCCGCTCAGGCAGCAGGGCTGGTTGGGCAGTTCGGCCAGGGAAGGACAGCCTTGTGTTCAGGTCCTGCTCCCCTTGCCCCAGCTCGGGTGAGTGAGGTGCCAGAGGGCTGGGGATGGATGTTAGCTCTCTTGTCGGCTGGCACAACTGTGACCTGGGTCTCCATCAGCTCTCTCTGTTCTTCCAGAGGCAGTTCTTCTACTTCTCTCCCCAGACAGCCCATGGCAGTGCCTGTGGGGGTCCTGGGGACGAAGGTGTGAGTTGTGGCCGCGGGGGTTTCTCCGCCCACCTGTATGCGCGTGCTGGACTGGGAGTCAACGCGAGCTGTGCACAAAGCTGCTGCCATCCTGCTACCCCGGTCTAGGCAGGGGCCTCGGTCGCCCTGTGCCTCTATAGGGGTGTGTGCGTGTGCGTTTCCAGGCAACGCTGCTTTTTATCTAGCTGTCCAGGAGTCATGCATCTGTGGGACCAGCTGTCCAACCATGGGACAGCTTGTTCTCAGTTTGTCTGGTCTGTGACTGGCTTAGGGAACCGAAGTCTTGATTTGAAGCAGGGAGGAAACTTTTCCAGTGCCCCCAGTCCAGGTCAGTGGTGGTGTACATGGTAAATGGGAGGGTTCACTCTTCAGCTCCTGGATTTCTACCCCTACCCCAGACTCTGAGTAATTTTTTCCTTCATGTTGGCAGCAGCACTGCCCAACAGCCCAGGGCAGGACGTAAGGAACCTGACCCTCTACTTTTGAAACTGTCTGGGGAATTTCTGTAGGCAGCATGCAGTGGCTTGAGATGGATTTTGGCCAGGACACTGAGGTTAACACTGCAATGGGATCCAAGGGTACATTCGCATGAATGTAAATGATCATGTTATGGCAGATTAGCAAGTTACCGCTTGTTAGCTGTGCTGCGGTATGGGACCGCGAGCACACTCCTTGCCTGTTGCAAATTCCAGGTAAAATGTATTAACTTGAAACCGCTGCAAAGATGGTCTGAGTGACTGGATTTTCCTTTACAAGTTACCACGGCATCGGTGACTGCCCTTGCCCCCTGCTCACATGGAGGCCTCCCTCCCTTGAGCCTAGTCCTGTCCTCTCCTGCTGCTCTGGTCATGTGGACCAAGGCCCTCTCCAAGCTCTCTTCACTGAGGTGTCCCCAAAGACTATCTGCTCCAAGCTGGCAGATGTGGCAACAGCTTTGGTTTTGCTGGTTCCCAGTCCCTCTCCCTTCAGAGCTACCCTCGGGAGTCTCAGCTGAGCACTGCAGAGGAACGCAAACTTGGGATTCCCTGCCCAGTGCTGCGGGTGACAGGAGCAGGCATCCTTGCCAGGCACAGCAGAAAGTGGCCTCTGGCCCCAGGGATGCTTGGAGAGGAGCCCGTGGAGGGGTCCCTGCTGCTTGTGAGCAGCGGCTTGGGTGGCACAGCTTTAACTCTTCATGGATTTTCCGCTCGCCACAGGAATGCTGCCTGGGGTTGGGTCAGGGAGAAGGTGGTGAGAGCCAGGCACATTTGCAATCATAGCACGTCATCTGTGGCATGCTTTGCTTGATTCTTCTTGATTCTAAAAGCTAATCCAAGGCAGAAGGACCCCTGAGAACATCTGCTGGGGTCAGATTTGAGGACTTCCCATTCTTGTGTTTTAGAAAACAGGAGATTTGGTTCAGAAAGCCCACCTACCTTTCGGGCAGAGCACTGGGCTGACCATGGGACAGCCTGTCATGAGCAGACCTCTCTGAGGCCTCGTTTGCTGGGGACAGTTTTCCCACATGCCAGACAGTAAGGGCAAAGCAGGGGCTCTGGTTAGACAAGTACTCCAGAGTTGTCAGTAATGGAGTATGCAGCGTGGGGGCTGCTGGGGTAGATTTAAGGAAATCAGCTGGGAATAGATGAGTGATAATTTGCCTTATCAGAGTGCAAGGAAGCAGGTCTTTCTGGGCATCTGAAATGACTGCCAGAAGGTGGGGAAGATAGTACAACCCAGAGCATGTGAGTGCTGGTTTGGGGACCCAGTATCTTTTCTTGGCTCTGCCACAACCCATCTAACCTTAAACAAGTCATTGAGAGATGAAATCATCTCTCTGTCTTGATTTCCCTTTGCCTGCCTCTTATATTTCAGCCCAACCGCCTTGGGTCAGGGACTGTCTCATCCTCGGTGTTCACCTGATGCACAAGGGGTCAAACCTCTTGGAGTGGCCGTAATGGAGGGTGTAATACGGTTGCCTTCCCTCCATGCCTGGAATCTCGGCAGGAAAGGCTTTGGCACACGGTAAAATCTTCAGGGCACTCTCTTCAGCAGAAGGGTTTGGCTTCCAGCTCCAGAGAGCTCTGTCCTAGATGAAGGGCCTGTGTTTCACACCCCTATACTGCCTCGTTTCGCAGAAAAGGCTGCAATTAGCCGTGGTTCCTCTCTTCACCCCACACATCATGGCATGTTGCTGGTTTTTTTCAGAATCCTGATCCTAGGAAGCCATCAGTATCCAGGGAACTTTATCACACACACTCGAAATAACCCAGAAAGCTGCCAGCCCCATATTAGGGAATGAATCCCTGTCGGAAAGTAAAGTGAATGCAAAATTTATTGACAGGCTACTGTGACTGCAGGCAGTTTGTGACCCAGCCCCCTCCTTTACCTCCACCCCTCCCCATGAACAACAACCCACAAACCCTCTTCAATCCTGCAGCCTTTATATTTAGCATGTCTGGGTCCCTTGTCTCAGCTCCCAGCATTTGCCGTGCACACAGGAGCCTTCCCGGGGGATTGAAATCCAAACTGCGGGCAAGGAGGTCTGCACAGCGTCCTCCCCATTTGCCCCACATCCAGTCCTCCCTGTTCTCTCCAGTAGCTCAGTACAAATGCAAATGTTTAATGGGGTGGGGGACAACAACAACAACAACAAAAACCCAGCACCTGTCAGCCTAAAAATTCTTTTCCTGAGAAAAGGAAGTTTTGCTGTCCTCATTACTCCAGCACAAGGCAGGATGATTTGGTGGTTAGAGCAGGAGGTGTACAGGAGTGAGCTCCTCCTTGGCTCTGCCAAGGACAGTGCCATCTCAGTCAATCATGTTAATCTTCAGTGACTAAGTTTCCCCATTTGTAAATCTCTACCATCACTGCAGCCTCCAAACGCCTTTCATGTCTGCTGGTGAGTTTCCTGGAGAGGTTTATGGAGCTTCTGTTTGAGTGTAAAATTCTGCTTGAAGCGGGCATTTGGGATACTTGGTTGTGACTTTTAACAAAAGGTTTTGTTTATGAATTTTGTTCTGTTCTTCCTTATGAGGAGGGATAGGCATTCAGGAATATCTTCTGTGAGATAGCATGGGCTTAGGCGTGAGTTGCTGTAGAGATGTGAAATGTCGCTGTACTATATATGTATTAGGTTCTAGAGAAAAGAAGCAAAGTGTAGGATGTGCGTTAGCACTTGCATTGCACATGGTAATTTTTCCCTTGCAATTCTCATGAGAGGCAGGTAACTCTCTGTACCAAGGCACAGAAGGGTTCAGTGTCAGACTGTGGCCGCCAAGGGACTCTGCATCTAGCGAGGACTAGAGCTGTGATCTGCATTCCTCCTTTCCTGCTAGCCAGTCTCCCTGGGCTGCTTTTGGGCGCCGTGGTCTGGGGACCCCTCTGCTAGAGGCCCCTGCTGCGACTGAAGCTGTGGCCACAGGGAAAAGAACATGGGCAAGCAAAGAGAGAGGGAGCATCTTGCAAGAAGTTATTTTCACCAAATTTTGACCAAAAAGCAGAGACCCCAAAAAGACTCAGTAGACACTTGTAGCCTGGTAGATGGGCAACAGTAGATGCGCTTGGTTTGCAGCCCTTTCATCTCTCTGCTAAGATGGCCAGAGGTGACAGTCTGTGCCAGTCAAGGTGCCAGCTTCTCTCGTGAGGCTGTCTGCCTCCCAGGAGCTGGACCAAGCCCAGTCCCACCTCTTTTTGCTCCAGTAGAGGACAGCCAGCAGGTGGACCTGGCCTCTGCTCGGTTCCAAAACAGGGGCTGACTCTGTCCTCGCTCTTGCTTTACACCAGGAAACTGCAGAGGGCTTTTAAGTTCACTCCTGATTTACCCCATTATGGATGGAGAGGAGGATCAGCCCTTGGCCAGCATTCGGACAGGTGACCTCCATGGCCCTGCAGATGCTGCTGGCACAGCCACGTGCTGGGGCTCTGTGTGCTGCGTACCTGTCCCTGCTTCCCCTCTCTGTCTGCGAGGAGGAGGAGGTCCCTAACACCCTACCTGACACTTGAGATGGGCGACTTCAGTGTCTTTCCACTGATTGAGTCATCCATATCACCAGGACATGGCAATACTGTGACAGATACTTTATTTCTTGAAAAACACTAAAACTAGAAGGGATAGGGAGGTGTGCTGCTGGAGAGTGGGGTCAGCCGGCTCAGAGAAAGGCACGGCCACCTTCAGCAAGTGAGGGGACAGCTAGGGTTATGTCAGAGAAGGGGTGAGCTCAGGCCTGAGGGCCAGGTTGGTTTGGGGCGAGCCACATCTCTCTTAGCAGGAGTTTCTAGCAGAAGAGGGTCTCATGGTTTGTGATGCATTCAGCTCAGCGGACGGGAACTACAAATTGTCTCTTTTCAGCGCCTGCTGTCCTTTAGCAGTCGGCCGGCACCATCAATCACACCCAGACACCATCAGGAAATGATTCCCAATCAATTATAATTGCTCCTCACCTACTTCCTGTATAAATCACTGATGTTTTACTGCAGATGCCAATGAAACAGGGGAGCGAGAGTCTCTTCCCTCAACTTTCTGTATGTGTCTCAGGCCCACCCACTGAGTTCCTTGGGATGGCCCTGCCAGGCGGAGAAACAGCAGGTGATTGGGATTTAGAAGCATCGGCATGTTTTATTGCTCCTGGAAGCAAGGGACAGATAGGAGGAGGAGGATGCTGTGTGCTCCCCACATCTCTGGGATCCATCCGCAGGTGGGGAGAGGGGCTGCGAGGCAGAGCCCACACCTTCAGCGTTCAGCAGGTTGCAGAGGTTTTGTGCACAGGCAATGGAAGCAAAGGTCTCGCTGACACTGGATTAGGTCCTAAAACAGCCTGTCCCAGTGGGATCCCGGGTGCAGTTTACCAGACAGGTGTTCTCACTTTTTTATTTGTTCTTTTTCTCCTTCTTCTCTTTCCTTGTTTCTTCTTCTTCGTCTCTTCCAGGCTCGATTGTTTGCTTAGCAAGGAGAGGTGTTAGTGTTCAGAGCTGAATTTGAAGCAGGGTGTGAGACCTAGCCAAGGCAGTAGAGACCTAATGCTGTTTGACTTTTATGGTCTCAAAACATTATGAGCTCTTCTGTTGAAATCTCAGCGGCGCGTAAGATGGGATGAAACACCTTTTGGGAAGGGGAGGTCAGAGACTGAAATATCCTTTTGGAGAAGGGCAGAAAGCCAAGCTAGAAAGGAGAGCTGCTCAGAGACTGTGGAAGGGGAAGAGGAGTCTGGGTGCGAGCGGGACTGCCAGGAGGCCGAGGCTGGGCACGGAGTGGGATTGCGTGCGGCGGTGGAGCCGTGCCAGCGCGGATCCCGTTTGGCCTGTGCAGCCGGCGCTGGCTGGGCAGGAGCAGCGAGGAGCGTGCGTGGATGTGGGTGTGTGGCGGCGGGGGAGCCCGGCCAGGCGAGAGCGCGCCGGGGCAGGCGCGGGCGGGCGGCTGCAGCGACTTCCAGGCGGATGATTATTTTATGGAGTCCTCAGAAGTCCAAAGTTATGTGTGTTTGTTAAGCGCCGTAACGCTGAGTTTATTTAATGTGGTTTTAACTGCCGCACGCTTTTATAAATCAAAATAATTAAAAATAATAAATTTGAAGGTTAAACAACAGCCTGCGCTGTGGCAAAGAGGAGAGAGAATGTCTCCGGGCTGTGTTTGCGGGGAGGGAAGCAGGGGTTCCCGACGGCTGCCTGTGCCGCTGTCACATCGCTTGGGGGACAGGGGCAGATTTCAGGCTGGTGTAGCAGGGGAATGGCAGTGCCAAAGTCCAGACCGCGGCACAGCCATATCTTTTCACACCCTGTCAAGGCCATCATGAGGAAAAGCACATCCAAGGGGCAATGGCAGCCCCAGTTGTGTCTTCATGACAGCCCAAGATCTCTGGTTCTCTTCCCCTTCTCCTAGTTTAAAAGCACCTACAGACACTTGGGTTTGCCATCCTCCTCATAGGATTTTCCGGCTATCGATATTCTTCTTGTTCCAGGGCATTTCTATTGATGCCACATCTCAGCTTGCATTATTTACACAGAGCTATCGAATCTGTCCCAGTATTCAGGACAGCCTGACAGAACCCAGCCTCCCTCTTTAAAGGTTAAACAGGCCGGGTCCCCTCGCAACGTGGGCTCGGTGCTTGGGAAATGCAGGGCTCTAAACAGCCGCCTCTCCCCGGCTCCCCCCCTTTTCATTTTAGCTCGGAAAGGTTACCCTGAGGCGCCTGGGACTGGGAAGTGGAGGGTGCTGGAGAGTGTGTGTGTCTCTTTAAATGCTCTTTGTGTCAGCGTGATAAGGAATTTGATGGCTTTATCAGAAATACCAAAGCTTTATTTAGCAGGGTGAGGCGAGCGCCACTCGGCTCCACACAATCTGCTGATAAATTGGAAAAAAAAAAAAAAAAAAAAGAAAAAAAAGAGGCAGTGGGGGGAGGAAAGTTGAAACTTTTCCTGATTGCATTTGGGCATGGCCCAGCTTCCAGGGGACGTGGGGCTGGGCACATTTGCTGCCCAAACACAGCCGCTCTGGATGGTGAAGCCAGGTACATATTAGTGTCCTTGCTCAAGACCAGAGCTCTTTTAAAGGACAGAAGCAACTTGGTTTTATCCCATGTCATCTTTTGGTGTCTCCAGTGTTCACCTAGTCGTCTCTCTCACGTAGCCCCTTCTCTTATCTTGTCCCCTGTTTGCTGCATGTCTCATCTTCCCTTTCACCTCTGCCCATGGTACTCAAGCATTTTTGGCCAACATCTGGCACACGATACCTGCCTTTGGATATAAAGGCCTTAGTGTTCTTTCTCTGTCCCTCAGGCTGTGGATCTCAACAAGAGGTTTGGGTTTAGCTGGTCTCTGGGTCTCATCTCCTTTACCTGGCATCTGCCTGCCAGGTCATGTAAGTGAGGGGCACAGGCAGCAAGATGGGAACGGAGAGGTGTCTCATGGAGTCGTTAGGCACAGCGTGGAGGGGACTTTTGCAAAGCATCCCTTCTGCAGAGCGATGAGGCCAGCACGGGACTGGCAGGGAGCTCACAGCTGGAATGGGAAACACCCCCCAGATCAGGTCTCTGTCCCAGCCTGGGTTACTAATCCAGCGGCAGGAGGACAGGCTGATATCTGAGGGGCATATCCACCCTTGGATCTTGCTGTCCTCCCAGTGTCCCACTGAGCTGTGAGAGGATGTTTGCCAGTGCTAACTCTAGTGCTCCTACTGGCGGTGGGCATACCTCGGAGGGGGAGTAGACTTGATTGAGGAGCTAGCTGGGTGAGCTGCTGCTCTCCCAGAGCAGAGAGACGTAATCTGATTTAGGCTACTGCAGACCACCATACCATGGGGACCCCCTGCAGTGAGGGCAAAACCGAGTCGAAGTAATCTTCCCTTCCATCCACTGTTGATGGGTTTAGGGAAGGCAGCTCTGGGTGAGGAGGCTGGGATGCATGACCCCATTCTGCTAGCATTGTATAATGCTTATGCTGCTCTGCTTCTAAATGGGCTAAACCTTGATTTGGTGGTTAAACCACAGAACTGGGAGTCCAGCCTCCTGATCTCCAGCCACAGCTCTTCCACCAGCTCCCCCATGGAAATCTGCTGCCTTCTCCTTGCCTCTGTGAAAGCACTCCATGCACCAGAGCAGAGCAGCACCCGGGTTTGCAGCAGAGCAAGAAGGAGCACGCAAGGTTTTCCAGAGGATGCGCATTGCCATGGCTGCACCAAGGTCAAAGGAGTTGTGCTGCCATACTGAAACAAGCCTGGCCCTGTGTTTCTGTAGCACTTTGAGATCTGAGTTGGGAGGAGCTAGAGACAGACCCAGTTATTTCTCCTGATTTGTCTTTATCATAAACACATGACATCTATTATATATTGTTACCATGTTTTGTTGTTCATCGCGTGCCTGCAAGCAGGCCACACACACTGTGACAGTTCTGGTCCCTTCCTGATCTCGTGCCTCCACACCTTTTCTTTCCATCCTTCTGTTCATTCTTACTCCTCCTCTTTCCTTTCTCTCTTTCTTTTGATTTTTCCTCTCTCCTCGGCTTGCACGCACGTACACACACGAACACATACACATACAGAGCCCTTTCACAGTTGGATCATCTGTTCTTGGCTCTCGCCCACATCTCTTTTTGATGTGGTTTCTAGAGGGTTTGGGCCAAGTCCCCCATTTCTCTCTCTGTCATCAGGAAGCCTGCTGCAGCCTCTGATTCCAGCCGGATCTGGTTAACTCTCTCTTAGGAAACCTTGCCACCTACCAGAGTAAGACTGGTGCCGTAAGCCTGGCGGGAAGGGAGAAAGAGGGCTTGAGCTGCTCTAAGTTACAGCCTGATGTTCTGGGCAGTTACTCATGATTTACACTAATGTCCCTGAGCACAGAACAAGGTCCTGAGTTGATGCAGCACGGAGTCTCTGGAGGCTCTGGCTGTGGAGCTGCTCCTTTAGAAGATCTCTTTCCCTTGTTGGGGTTGTGTGGTGCTTCTCCTCTGCTAAGCTGGCTGCAGAGGGACAGCGCCCTGAGCTCTAGGCAGGGCTGTGGCTCTCAGCTCTCATTTTGGAGCTTCTCATAAGGATGTAAAACACATTCGATCTTGGTCTCAGCCTGCAGCATCTTTTGGCTTGCTTGAAGCCCTGCTGCATTGCTGTCCCTCTAGCTACTGTACAGGAGGGCAACCTGTTCACTTGAGCACCAAGTCAGAGAGAACCATGGTCCCTGGGAAATGCAGCTTTCAGTCCTACAGGCGATTCATCCTCCTTTGGAAGGCAGCGTAAAGATGGTGTAATTGTGCATGTGAGAGGGTGAGTAGACAGGTTTAGAAAAGGCTTAACAGCAATTAGGTTTAAATGACCCCTCTTCTCTGGAAGGTTTCAAAGATCCCAGGTCACTTTTGGGAAGAGAGGCTTTCCTGAGTGCTCCTTGTTTCTCTCTCTGCGGCAGCAGAGCGGCTGCATCGCAGCTGGCTGCGCTCAGAAGTGCGTTGGAGTCCCCTGGGGGCTGCTGTTAATAGTTGTGCTTTCAGCACAGAGCGGGTGGATTGGACGAGAGGACGGAGGCAGGGGACACAGCCCTCTCTTCTCAACACCCTTCTTGTGAACTGCCTGCCCAAGCTGCCGTCGTGGCTTGACTCAAATCCTGTTAAGTCGGTGGCAAAACTTTCACCAGCCTCAGTCCATGGGCCAGTAAAGAGCAAACATTTTCAGTCAGGTCAGTTCCAGGGCCAGGGATGGGTTTAGGAAAGAAATACCTGAGAGACAGTTTGCTTTAATGAAATGGGGAGGGAAGTGAGAGTAGATTGCTTTGGGCATGGGTAATGGGGCATGGAGACCTCGCTGACTCAGCCAGCACTGCGAACTCTGTCCTGGTCACTCAAGCTGTGGCCGCTTGTCCTCTTGTCTGAAATGAGTCCATCATCTCAGCCTGCTACCCAGCAGGCTCCTGTCCCCTGCCACAAAGCATCTTTCCATGTGGCACTAACCAGCCCTTGCTGGCTGTACCAGCCAGGAGCCGGGGCCGGAGGGGCTGCGGAGCCTGGACCCCTTTGGCTTCTCTTGCCGCTCAGTGATGAGGTGGGGACAGTTGGCCCCATGGCTGCCCAACGCTGCTCTGTGCACACAGCCCACACGCAAACTTTGTGTTTGCTGCAGCCAGTGATCCTGGACTATATTTATTCCTTTCTAAAAGGAAAATTTGAATAGAATGGGCTAAAAGGCCTCAGGCTCCCCCAGTGTGGGCCTGGGGTGCTGGGAGAGCATAGCTCCTCCCTGAAGCTGGCTAATAGAAATCAGTTCTGATTAGGATTAGTCCAGCCAGCACTGAGCTGGCAGGCTGATAATCTAATAAAAATTCCCAGGATTGGTTTACTCTGGGGAGGATTTGCGCTGGTCGCGGGAGGAGCAGGATTAGCCCAGCTGTGTTAGGGAAGGGAGGGCAGCCGAGGGTGGGCAGGGAGGCTGCCGAGAGGGTGGGGGGAGCAAGACAGACAGCAGGAGTAAGTGGAAGTGACAGGGTCAGACCGGGCCTTTGTCCTACAGCCTGATTAGAGAGTCTGCCCCCAGTTTCTTACACTTTGGGATGTTGTCGGACAAACTGGAGCTTAAATCTGTCAGAGTGCAGTGGAGATTGGAGTTGACGTCCCGGGAACATATTCCTTGCTGTGCAGAAATCCAGCCCTGCTGGGAAAATGTAAAATGCCCATCCCAGCCCCCTCTGAGCTGGAGGAGATGTGAGCTCAACTTCTTCCTTGAGCTATGTTGGGTGGTTGAGGCTGAGCAGCAGAGAGGCTTGTCCAGAAGCAGGTATCTGCCATGAGTGGTCCATGTCCAGTTCCAGACTGGTCTCTCCAGCTTCATCCCCTGATGGAGAGGAAGTCCTGGAAGCCAGATTGTTGCTCTCCATGAAATCACCAGACTTTGCTTGACATGGTGGCAAAGGCACCCACCATGTGTGAGTGAGAACTCGGCAGGAGACTCCTATTCCTCCAGGGAATCTCAGGGTGGGCAGAAAAGCTCCTTTGTAGGCAGGGAGGAGGCCTGAGGCTGCAGGCAGTGACTGTAAAGACTGGAGATGCCAAGTACTTCTTTGGCTGCTGTTGTTGAGGAAGACCCTTAGTAGGGGAGGCAGAGCAAGAAGGTCTTTTGCAGGCAGTATTAGCCTGACCCCAGCTGTGCAGGCACATACTTCACAGTGTTGCTCTTTTTTTTTGGCAGCCCCGAGAGCACTCCATGCCCCACCTTGAGTTGCCTGGGGAGGTGCTGGTGTGTCTGGTGCAGCGCACAGGCACGGGGAGCTCCCGTCGGCCCTCATCTGGTTGCTCCGCTGCTTAGCGGAGGGAACCTAAGCTGCCTTTCTGCTGCAGGGCTTCTCAGCCTGTAGCCCCTGGAATGACTGTGAAAAATAGAAGTAACCCTGAAACGTGCATGCCCATTCCCATAATTTTAAAGCAAGAATATGCAGGGGAAGAAGAACAAAGACTCAAAGTTTTCAGCTAGATGTTGTACAAGATGATCCGTGGATTATTTCAGCCATGTTCTAGTGCATCATCTAAAGGTGTCCTGACAGTCTGCTCTGGTTTCCTCAGCTGTGTTGTTTAATGCTCCCTAGACAAGGCAGGAGAGAAAAGAGCCCCACAATCTTCTGAACTCGTCCTTTAACTTTCCCTGCTACTCCCTTCTCCTCCCCTTCAATTCATCTGGACTGCCTCTTCTGTTACTTGCCTGGGAAGTTCATCACAAAATCCCAGACTCTTTAGATGTATCTTGTCCCTCTGGTGGCACTGCAGTTGGATAAGGACGCTTGCAGAGAGAGATCCTTCAGAGCATTGAGTGGGGAGTCCTGCCTGGAGCAGAAGAACTAGGACAGCCACTCCAGATGTTCCCGGACACAAGGCAGGAGCTGTATAGGATGCAAACCCCCTCCTGGAGTCTGAACTCCACAGAGGAATGCCCTCAAAGCTTCAGAGGTTGCAGACTGTGAGGTTTTTTTTTCCCCTCTAACAGCTGCAGCTACTGTGGATGGGCTGGAGCATTTCCCAGCTGAGTGCATCTGTTTATGGACCAGTATCCTAAAGGCTCTGGGGTCTGGCAGTTGTTCAGGAAACACCCCCTAACCATCAACCCCCACCCCCAAAAAGAAAGAAAGAAAAAGCCTCTAAGATGAAACCAGGATAACTAAATAACAAGAGCACTGTCCTCTCCAGGCTCGGGTAGCTGCATATATGATTGTCAACTTGATGAAATCCCCCCGGATGTAATGAGCTGATTTTCTGCTGTTAATATTGCATCTGCTGATGAAGGATTCGTTAGGATAATGGAACGAAGCTAAAATATAAATGACTCGCTGTCAAGAAGCAGCTTTTGCTTGTGTTCTCCTGACAGTTCCTCGGCCATGGCGAGGGAGTTTTGTGTGCTCCGCACACGTTTGCGAGGTGTGTGCAGTTATTTGGTCCTGCATGTACAGGGACAGACGTGTCAGAGTATGTTCCCTATGAGCTGATGGCCCTGGCAGCCTGGAAGCCCACAGCATGCATCTGTCCTGACCCCCTGGCACACTGCTGGGCAGCCGAGGCACTGGCGTTTTTCTCTGTGCCGGTGACTGCTGCTTTTTGCCTGCCAGCGGGGACCGAACGGTGCTGCCGTCCCAGAGCAGCGGCCAGAGAAAGTTGCTCCTTTGCAGGCTGAGGCTGCCAGGAGAGGTGAGGGAAGGTGTGCTGCTGCAAAAGTGGCTGCACTTTACTCCGGGTCTTTTTTGTATCTGGCAGTTCCTTTTTTCATTTTGTTTTGTTGCCAAAGTTGCTGGTTTTCTTTCTGAACAAGAGAAATCAGTTTAAGCATGTTAGAAAGTGAAACTGATCTTTGCTCGCAAAGCTTTTTGAAATGCAGGGTATTCTTTTCATTGGAAAATGCAAAAATTTTGATAAAAGTGGTCTTATTATTGCTGAGTAGTAATCTTACATCTGTGCATAGAATCTCAAGGTTCCGCTGTCCATTTTGAGAGATGGGGTTGTTTTTCCTTGCAAAAAGTAAAATGGAACCAGCTCCGTCATTGAGGGGATTTCAACTTCAATACAATTTTGCACATGCGTCCCCAACGCTAGTTTGCTCATCCCATTTCAGGGCTGTGTGCACGCATCTGAGCGTGTGTTAAATCTTTGTTATCAGATGTGCAGGGAGGAAAACCTAAGAATATGTTTCCCAGTATAGTTGGTATCTTAGACTTTCTGTCCATTTCATAACAGCATTAACCAAAACATAACATTGCCAACCCCTCATTTTACCCTGTGCCTAAGGACATTTGGTGTTTTCCCTTGAAGTCCATGTTTCTGGACACAGGAGACTGAATGAGAATCTCAGCTTTCATTATTTGTTTGGGTTTTTTTAGTTTTTAATCACATTTCTCGCTCTTCTGATTACCAAAGAGGAAGGAAAAAAAAGAATGAAAACATGAACTGTAATGGCTCAAAAATGAAATTAAAAAAGGCCTTGCTTTCTATTATTATTTTTCAAATCACATTTTTCAGCCAGTAATGTCAGGGATTGGAGCAGTGATTTTTTTTTTTTTTTTTTTTTTTAATAGCTGGAGCTGGCACTCTCAGATGTGCTGTTTTTCCAGAGGTGTGAGGTAGTGGTGTCCCAGCCCCTCTAACCTGCACATCTTTGGTGGATGTTCAGACTCCTCTCCCAGTCCAGCAAAGCCTTGCCTGGCCCGGCTCTACTTTTGGGGAGTTCCTCTCACTGTTCAGACTCTTCCAGCGAGGAACATGGGTGGTTTAATTGAATCATTCTTTACAAAAGACCATGAATATAAATGAAGGGGGAGGGGGGAGACACATGAATATGATGCTAGAAATTTTGCATTGAAATATATTTGATTGAGAACAGCTTTCTGACGAAATGAAATTTAGAGTTTGTGCCTGTTGTGCGTGTATAAACATATATGTATCACTTTTTCAACCCTTTTTGTGAAAACGTTTCTTTGCTCTTCCTCATGATAAACACTACATGGAAGAAAATTTTCAACTAAGAAATTACTTTCCCCAAGATATTTGGCAGGAAGAACAATCCTTGCCTGACCAGTGTTCTTCCGAACTTCAGCTAGTTGTGCAAACTTAGGGAAACGAGTGAGGTAGCGGTGCCCTGCACTGGAGGCAAAGTGCAAGGGGACAGTGAAGTCCAGTGCTGGCTGCAGGCATCTTCCCTGGCCCCGTCCCACCGGAACCCCTAAAGGTGACTCTGCATCAGGATTCTGGCGTGCCAGAAAAGGCAGAGCAGGGACAGTTTCCAGGGGATCGGAGTTAGTCCCAATGGGAAGGTGGTGCAGAAAAGGTGGAAAGCCTTTTGTGTTTCCACACTCTCTATTGCACAAGTCTTCAAAGTCCCAGACTCACAGGGGAAGAAGCTGGTGAACAATTTGCAATTTCTTTGCTGCCTCTTGGCGATAGTAACATAGCCAGTCCCAGGCAACTGAAAGTCATAATCTGGACTCCAAAAATGTGAGATCATCCTAGAGGTTTTGAGACGGAGTAGGTAAATGCCGAAGGGTATGACATTCTTGGACTTGCTTTTGGAATCCTCCAGCCTTTCTGGGCTTTTCTCTGCAGAATTAGCCTTGGCAAGGGAGAGGAGGTGGGCAGGGAGGTCTGACCAGCGTCCTTCCCTCTTGGCATCTCTGAGGCTTTTTACACCAGTTGCTTAAAGGCAAAGAGCCAGATCCTGAGCCAGCATAAACCAGCACAGCTCTGTTGGTGTCAGCAGGGCCTCCCTGGTTCACACCCACTCGGGCTCTCCTCCCGGCATCAGGGAAACTCTTTTGAGGAATTTGGTTGCAAATTCAAGCACCACTTGGCTGGGACAGCGCATCTATGCTATGGGAGGGACCCCCTTGGCTCTGGGAGCTTGCTGGCGTTGGGCAGGCTCGACCTACAGGAACCAGCCTGGGGGAAATCACAGACCCCCTCTCCCCAGATCCTCCACTCTGTTTTTTTTTCTCTGTTTCCACTCTTGTCCAGGTACCCCCAGGGCCCAGCAAGCCCCGTCACCTCTTCCCACGTACCAGGTCTCTTGGGCCATCTCTTGGAGCGTATATGTGTGTTTCTGTGTGTCACACTTATTTTTTTTTTCTGGGGTCCCCTGCTTCATCATTATCTTAATCACTGTTGTGTTAAGTTTCATGCTTCCTTTGACCTTTATTTTCGGCCTGGTTATGCTGTTTATCTGCCTCTGACACTTGTCCCCTGGTGCTATTGCCAGGGAAACCCAGCACAGAGGCCTTTCCCTTTTCCCCCACCCCCTTGTCCCTTTCTGTTTAATTTTTTTCTTTCCTCTTTTTTCTTTTTTTGTCTTTTAACATGGTTTTCCTAAAAAGTTTTTTAATCAATCAAATTTGAGGCAGAAAATAGGCTTGGTCACGCCTGGTCCTTGGGTCGTGTGACACTCACTCAGGGTCCTGACAGCTCCTCAAAAGGGGCACCCGGGACGAGGAGGGGGGGCCGGCAGCGCGTTTCCCCAGGAAAGGGCCCGTTTCCATGGCACTGCCCCCACCTCTCCGCCATCCGCCAGCCCGACGTGGGCCTGAGGCTCTTCAAAAGGGGCGTTGGGAAGCGTGCGTGTGTGCAGGTCTGGGGAACAAAACGGTGGCGCGGGGGCGGCGGCGGCGGGGGCGTGCTGGCTGCGCTGACAGCTGCCAGGGTTCTCTGCCGCTGGAGCTTGTGGGGAGCCAGCGGGAGCGACGGCGATTGAGCCAGGGCCCCAGCCAAATCCGCATAATCAGGGGCTTTTCATAAATGCCCCATTTTTCATCCCCATTTAAGGCATTTGCGCTGAGAGATCCGGTAGCCCTGACGTGGAGGGACAGCACTCCTGAGTCGTGGTGCACACCCCTGGTTCTGCCCTCCTCGCTTGCTCAGCTCCCCCTGCACCCTCATGTCCGCAGGCTGGCAAGTGCCCGCTCCTCTGCCAAACTGCAGCTCCTGCCCCTCTGGCTGTTGTAGGGCCCTGCCGGGGCTGGGACGGCGGAGGGAGCGTGGAGCCGGCTTCATGGCTATGGCGATGGTGCCAGCTCCCACCGCGGCAGGACCTCGATGGCATGTGCCTCACCATCCTTGGCACTGTCGCTTTTCACTCGGGTCCCCCCTGCTTCCCACACCTCCGCCTCTCCCCACCCTGCCCTGGGAGACCACTTGCCCTTCTGCTGCCTTCGTCCCAGGCTCTGTACTTGGGATTTTAAAGCCCTTTTCTTCTCTCCTGCCCCTTTCTCAAGCTCTCTTCTTTCACTCTGCTCCCTCCTGTACTTTTCCCCATGCCCTTTCCAGTTCTCCAGTTGTGCAGGGTCTTTTTCTCTCTCTCTTTTTTATAATTAATGATTAGTTTTAATTGGTTTGCTTAGGCAGCCTGACAGCAAATTAGCAGGAGCCAGCCCAGGGCTGCCGAATGCCAAGTTGGGGACTGCTGTGCTTTACAGATGTCGGGGTGGGAGGTGAGGTGAACTCCTTGGGATCCTCCCTTGGCACCCCCCTCCTGCTGTGCTGGCGGTGCCGTAGCTGTGCTGCGAGGTGGGGGTCTGGGGCCTTTCCTGGTCCTGGGTGCCGTCAGTGCTGGGAAGCTGGGACCAGCCATGGATTGGGACCAGCAGGGCTGCTGTCTCCCGTCCCTCTGTCCTGTGCCTGGCTCCAGCACTCCAGAGGTGGCTGATGGGCACTGAGCTGCAGGGTTACCTCCAGGATGGCCCCTGTCCCTTTTCTACTGCCCGGCACTGGTTTTCCTTCTTCTTTTTGCATCACTTTTATTGAGCTGGACTGGGCTGTGCTCAACAGGTTTGAGCAGAGGGGGAAAAGGTGAGAGGCAGGGCAGGATTTCCCCGGGGAGTGCTGTGCCAAGGGGAAGTCCTTGGGAGCAATGAAGCAGGCGGCTCTACCCATTGCTAAAAGGCAGGTAATGGGGAAGGGGTGGGAAGGGAAGGGGGGCTTTGCTCTTTTCTTCCTTTGCAGTGATTTCCCTTTGCTTTGCTTTTCTTTTCTTTGCCTTTTTTATAGCTCCCATTTTTCTTTTTTATGAGAGAGAAACTGCAGGGTTCTCCGAGGGCTGGGAAGAGCACTCGGTCCCAGGCTGCTCCCAGCCAGATGGAGGGGAAGAGAAGGGGGGCAGTGGGCCCGTAATCCTTGGAGGAGAGTTTTCCTGGTTAAAGAGGATTGGGGATGGAGTCTAGGATGTTTCAGCATGTTGTTTTAGGAAGAAGGGGCAGACCATGACCTATTTGGGATGCTTGTTACCCTCATTTTCAGCACAGAACTTTGCTGAGAGCACTGACAGCTGTGTAGCCCTAACAATCAGAGGATGTAGTTGGTTTGTATTGCGCTACTGGTATTGCCTTGTAATGGCAGCCAAGAAAGGGGGAAACAGGAGATAACACGAGTTTCTCTCTCCTTCAGCCCATGCTTTTTTCCCAGAGCAGCCCAAGAGCGGTAGATGGTAGCTGGGTGTGACTGTGCAGGGAGATGACTGTCCTGGGACACTCGGGGTGTCCTTCAGCTGCCCCTCGCTCTGCCCTGTCGGTCATGCCAGTTCCTCGCCTTGGCTCACCAGCTTCTTCCCCTGCTCAGGCCAGGCTTAGGCCAGTCTGGGGACATTTCTGTGCCGCTGTCCCATCCCCTCGCTCCTGAGAGAGGGTGTGAGCTGCATTCCTCTCAGCATCAGCACCTGGACAGGGTCCACGGCCCAGGGCCGGGGCTGGGCTCGCAGAGGAAAGGGATGGGGTTTGTATCTGCCTTTTGTTCTGAAACAACTACTCAGCAGATGACAAGGCCCAGCTGCATCTATAGAGTAGCCAGGATATTCCAGCCCTTCTGCAAAACCAAGAAGGCTTGTTGGGCTGCTGACAGTAAGGGGTGTTTCTTGTCCCCAGCAATCCTGGACCTTCTCAGTTGTCCTTGCTTCAGGTGTTAATGGGTGCTTTTGCCCTTTCTGGACACCAGTCCACCCCTCCAGCTGACTGTTAATATCTACATATGCCTTTTTATGGGATCCAGAGCACACGTAGAACTGAAATCGAGGGATCTGGTGTCTTCCTGGGATTTCTGTCATGCAGGAACAGCCTTTTTGTCAGTCACAGAGGTCCCTGCTGTATTCCAGATTCATGAAAGATGGAAGCCAGTGCAAACACGTCTGCTAGCAGATCCGTGTGTTGTTCAGCTGTGAGCGTACTGGCAAACACCATGCTGTGATACCTTGCTGCGGCCTGGCCCCTTCCCCAAAGACCCGTACGTTTAGAGCTCACTCACGTGAAACGACTGATAATGCACATAGAGACTGGTGCTGTGCAGGTGTCCCCCGAAGCTCAGAGGCTTTGGTTGCAGTGCTCACTCCTCTGCCCCTGCCCTGTTCAGGACATACTGCTGTGCATGCCCACACAGCTCAAGTGTCACTCCCCAGTCCTGATGTGATCCTTGAGAGAGTCCCTCACGTGGCTTTGCCAGTGTTTTGGACCTCAGTTGAGCTTTGGGCCTCTGCAGAGCAAAGCTAGGGATGAGTCTTCCTTTTCTGGGAAGAGAGGGAGAAGGATGAGGGCGACGTGTGGAAAAATACCTGTTAGAAAAGGCATTTCCATTCATTTCAGTTCTCTGTGATCTTGGCTTATTCCCACAGCTGATGTCCATGCAATAGCAGAAGATGCATTTTGAACTGCTGCAAAACTTCCGTGTCCTGTGCACTTGGGAAGTCCTCTTTTCCTTTTCACACACCCCCACCCTCTCAGGAGGGGTTTAAGACCCTTTTCACTTTCTTGTAGGCTGTTTACATTTCACTGCACTTCAGTGAGCCAGAAGGGGCTCAAGGAGTTGGCCATACGCTGTACACCCTCGTGTGCCAACAAGACTGGGACAGATCCAGCTGAGCCTGGTTATGACTCAGGCTGTGTTGTCTGTTTGTCAGCCACATGCTGGCCAGTGCCGAGCAATAAGTCATGCTCAGACTTTTTTTGCCAGGTGAGGTTTGGGCCAGGCCAGACGCGTGACCATGTGCCCAAACCCTGTGCCGTAGCTCCTACTAGTGAGGCACTTGTGGCACTCAGCGAAGAGCTCGAGGACTGGCAGCGCTGTGGTGGCTGTATTCCCACCTGTAGGGCCGAGCTCAGGGTGCAGGGCACTTGCTTTGTGGCTTACCAAGTTTATTGCTGATACTAGACTGATCAGGACAGTTTCAAAAACTGGTAGTTCCACTGGAGCGTCAGGCGCTGTACAAAGTTAAAGGAAGGTACAGCTCCTTCCCTGTGAGAGTAGCCATCCCTCTCCCTGGTGTCGGAGCTGTCCCTTGACTTCTCATTTTAGCAATGTGGGTGCCAATATTTGACTTCTCCCTTAGCAGTTTAGGGATCTCCGTTCTATTTATGTAGTTCTTGACAATTGAATAGCAGCTGAGGATCACCAGCTGTTTCACCATAGAGCTACGGGAGGGAAACCGAGGCATGGAGCTGAAGGTGCCTGAAGATGTCCTCAGAGTTCCCAGAGCGACTTGCTGAGGGATTATCCTGCCTGGGGTCCTCGGTCGCGCATCCCACAGCCTGCCAACACAACCCATCGTTGCAAATGAAACTGAGGGGAACGGAAAGCAGTGATGCCTCCTGCCCTGCATTTGGCTTGGCTTGCCACCCTTCCTCTCCTCTCCTCTCCTCTCCTCTTCCTCCCCGGCACCCCTTGCCGCCAGCACGCGCCCTCAGTCCTGCCTCAGCCGGCAGCCCGAGCCGGCTCCTTTAAGGCAGGCACGCCGGGGAATTGTGCGCGGTGCCAGCCTTCGCTGCGAGTGCCTCTCCCGCTTTCCCCTCGGAAAGTTTCCTGCCCAATTGTTATGTGCGATCCGATCTGAAAGTTGCTCTCTAAGCTTCTTGTCACATTTTGACTTAATGAAGTGCAACTGGAGTGGGAATTGGGGTTCATCACGCCAGTCTCACTGCGCTCCCTTGTTGTCAGAAAACAGGGGCGGTTGGGGACCGTAATGCAACGCTGCAAGTCGTTATCATTCCGGTCAGTCTGTTTAACACAAAATTAAACAAAGAACTAATTAGTGCCTCATGAATTAATAAATGCGCAGTTGCCGGGTAGGAAGGGGAGGAAGGAAAAAAGGTTGTTGAAGGAAAGATACTGAAAAAGTCGAATTAGGATGTTGTGTCAAGGGGAAAAAAAAAATCTGAGTCCACTTTGGCGAAGAGTTTGGATCCATTGGTTTCCTTGGAATAAGCTCCCCTCCTCCTCCCGCATCCTGCTTGTCTGCTCTAGAGCAGCGATGTATGGGCAGGCACGGGGAAGAGGGAGGTCTGGATTTCTTCATGATGTTCCCTAGAAGCTGGAGCTGGGATCCACAGGCCAGTAGCCAGATATAATATTTATCCAAAGATCTTTATGCCCAGATGTGGGAGCTGAGAGGTGCGGGGTAGAAGCCCTTCCTTGGAAAGGAGGGAGGATTCGACGATGGTCATGGAGAGCAAGTCTCCTCTCTTTCTCCGAATGCTTTGGAGCTTCGTGCTTTCTGGTGAGGGGTGTTGTGTTGTGGTTGGCGCCTGTCCCCAAAAGGTTCGTCTCCCTCTGACTCAGGAGAAGGAGCCAGCCCTTGGTCTCCCAAAGCAGAGGAGGGGCCCCACGGAGGAGGGCAAGGAGGCAGGGACGAGGCAGGGAGGAGGAGGAGGGAGGGTGGCAGTGGGGTAAGCAGGAAGAGGGGCAGGGTGAGGTGGCACCTATGGCTTTGGAGGTGGCAACATGTTGCTCATTTTTCTGGAGAATCCAAGATTGTCACAATAAGCGTGTAATCTCAGATTAACTGTGTCCAAGCAATGCTTCCCCTGCCCCTGCTCCTTGCCCTGTCCATGCTGGCTGGCCCCGCTTCCCGCATGGAGGCGTGCAGTGCCGGGGAGGACAGCTGGTGCTTTAACAGCGGAGCTGGGTGTGCGGGCTGTACTGGACGCCCACCCGGCCGGCCAGCCCCGCAGGTGCTGTGCCATGCCGTGCCGCACTGCGAGTGAGCGGGCTCTGCTCTGGCGCATTGTCAGGCAGGGAAGCAGGCAGAGCTGGGGGAGGGAAGAGTCCATCCTTAAGAGGACATGTCAAGTACAATTAGCGTTATCTGTCTAAATATGTACTGGGAACACAGAATACAAGAGGAGGCCTGGCTGGCTTTAATGGAGACATATGCAAGGTCATATTGCCTCATACAATCCCCCAATCTGATTTGGGGATTACACATTCTAAGTAAATTGGCGTTATTCCTCTTGCATCATTGATAAGCTGCGGCCGAAAGAAGGGGAGTAAAAAAAAAAAACAATTAAAAACTCAAACCCAAGAACTGACCGTGCACAGGGGCAAGGGAGCGAAGCCAGGAAGGCAGAGAGTTACAGGCAGAGAGCTCGGGAAAGGGGGAGAGAACAAAAGGGAGGGAGAGAAAAAAAGAGCATGACAGAATGGCAGGGAAAGCGATGGAAAGAGCAAGAAAGAAAGGGAGAACAAAGGGAAGAAAAAGATGAGAGAGGGGATGAGAGAGCCAGAAGGACAGAGGGTGGCAGGGTGGGAGAAGGACCTCAAGTGGGGGAGCTGTTACTCTAGCCATGTCCTCAGCCTTGTTAGCACCAGGATTTGAGTTGGAAAGGAAGGAGCCAGGCTGGTTATGCATCTTCCTCACCCGAGGGGCTCCCTGTGCTCCGTGTCCGTCCATCCATCTGGGATATCTCACCAGCTCCTTCCCGCTCTGGGTCCCAGCCAACACCAGGCATCTATCTTCGGCGCAGCATGCAGGCAGTGGTGGAGTGCGAGTGACGGGAGGAGGCCGTCCGCATGCATGGAGCACCAGGGCCCCGAAACACAGGGGCGAGCCACAGCGGCAGCACAGCCTCCCCAGAGCCAAGTCCCTCTCACTTTTGCTCTCCAAGGGGCTAAAGCAGGGTCCCTACAAGGGGCTGATTTGCAGCACACGCTGCTGCACCCTGGAGAGGGAGGCATGCTGTGAGCTGGTGCTTGGCGCATGCGGTCAGGGCTGCTGGATTCGACCACTGTGCATGACCTTGGGCCAGTTTTTCAGTTCACTGCCACATCTCGGGTAGTTGTGATAGCTGTTTTGGCAGGGTTGCAAAACAGAGACTGCAGGAATGGGCCAAGCACCCTTGCCATTGTGCATGAAGCCACCTTCCGGCTCTGGGAGAGGGAAGTCCCTGGCTGGCTGGCTGTGGAGCAGTCTTCCCCCTCCTGTGAGCTCTCCTCCCACCCTGCCTGTGCAGGATAACCCCCTCCGGAAGTCTCACGGCACAACTTTTATGCTCTGTCACATTTTTGGAACATATGGTTTTAAATAATTCAATTTACTTTTCATGTGTTTTGCTGTGACTTTTTTTCCCCTGTTCCTTTTCTCTTTTCTCCTCACTCTCTGCATTCTCCAGGAAGGAAGATGCACAGATGAGTGGATAAGGGGGTTTAGTGCCTTGGGACCCAGTCCTGCACCCCGTCGTCTTGTGCCCCATTGGTGTGCAAGGGAGGCCTCAGCATTAGCACACTGGTGAACCTCTGGGAAAGAGGGGTCAGCAGAGGAAATGGGAAGATTGGAAAGGAAATAATTTGGCATGGAGCAGAAGGCGCCCTTGGATGTGTGGGCAAAGTATCGTGCAGACCAGCACGAGGTCTGCCTGTGGTACCTGGGGAGCAGGATTCAGGCCAGCAATAGCTGCTCTCTCTATGCTAAATTATTCCTAGCCCTTGTTAGGAGTCTCATGCACAGTGAAGTGCAGGAGTGCTGTGTGTCTTGTAATGTGCATGGCACTGCATGGTGCAGCCAGAAGCAGGAAAGCACTTTGTTCCCGTGCGAAGTCTGAATGCCCCATGCTGGCCCCGCTTGCAGCTGGGTTCTCACCCAGCTTTTGTGAGTGTCTGTGCCTTGGCTCTTGGTCAGGTGTGCCTTGTGTATTAACTGCATCCTTTCTCTTCTCTCTCCAGGATGAAGTGAATTTAGAGCTAAAAACGAGGCAAGAAACCAGGCCTTGAAATCTCCGAAAGGTAGGAGAGACTTCAGACTGCAATGGGTATGTCACTACGCCCTCCTGGGTTCTCTTTTCCTCTGCGTATCTCTCACACTTTATGGCCTGCTCGCTGTGGCTGTGTCTGCACTAGAACTTCTGGGATTGGACCATGGTTTGTTAGAAAGAGAGAAGAAAAGAGAAGAAGGTCTAATGCAGACATGGCCTATGTGTGTCCTAATCCTGTCTCTGTCTTTGTACATCAGTTGTTCTGGGTACCTGGTTTTGTCACTGTGGGTTTTCCTCAATATCTTCTCAACTGCCTCTATCTTTACAGATGATAAAGTGTGTAAGGGCTTTGGTGAGGAGGGTACTGCTTTATCTTCGTCCATGTGGGCTGGTGGGAGATGGATAAGGTCCTTTCACTGAATAGGATGCAGTCTCCATCTACTGTGAAGTTTTGCTGAGCTCAGATCACATAATTTAAGATGGTGATGTGCATGCTCTCCTCCTCCTCTGGCACGTTTTTATCTGTTCAGACTGCAGCACCGTGCTGGTAGAATGGAAGCAGCTCTGTGTCTCCAGCAGAATCCTGACTTTTCTGGGTTTTCCCTTTACCTAGACCCTCATGGTCTGTGTTGCTGAAAAAAACCCCTAACTTTGCAGTCTCCTAGAGCTGGATGGTCATTTAATCCGTGCCTGATAAGAGTTAGAGGCCTAGAGCCCAGGAAAATGAGAGGCAATTGCCTCTCTTAAAAGCCTCATCTCCATGTGCTGCCGAAGAGAGTCCCGGTGCCACCTCAGGTGATGGTCACTGGGAAGTCTGTGCCACGCCAAGGCAGTTCCTGCTGTCCTTGCCTCTTCCTTGTGGCCCCAGGGGGACCAGGGGGCTCCCTTGTGTGTCACCCGCAGAGTTCCCACTCTATTCCCTGCGTCTCTGCACTGTACCCTCTGCAGCGCCGCCAAGTCTCGCCTCTCCCATTGCTCCTCTCCCTCCCCAGGTGCCAAGGCAAGTCTGAGACCAGGCCAGGGCAGGAGCGGCAGTGGCGGTGGGAAGGTTGGGGAGCGCTCTGCCCCGTGGGACATCACCTCAGAGGTGCCGGGAGCACTTGCTGCGGTGTGTCTGCACTCAGAGCATCCCTGCAGCAGTGGGGACCCCCAAGCCCCAGTGTCAGGGTGCTCATAGGCTGAGTCTGAGCGGTGTCAGAGGGGCCTGGGCTGGCTGGGGCGGGAGGGGGCCCCAGGCCGGGCTGGGCAGTGTCAGAGGTGACCGGTGGAAGGCCAGTGTTATGTAAATACCGCTGCTGTAACATGGCAGGCCTGAATGGCCCTATGCGTCCATCCATCATTGCTGGGGAACAGAAGCCTCCCTGGGAGCACGGGGGGCCGGCAGCGCGGGGCATGCAGACACAGGCAGCATGTGCCCTACTCATAAACTGTTTGTTTTCTTTTTGTCTCTCTCCTTTCGGGGCACCCCACCGAGAGCAACTCTCTGTTTTGTCCTTGCAACCTCTCCCCCAACCTTCCCCCCACCACTTCAGCCCTTCCTTTTCCTCCCTCCTTCCCCCGGCCCTTAAAAAAATGGGGGGAAAAAAAAAGAAAAAAAAAAGAAAGTCCCCAGTTCACATTGCGGCTTCTTTCTCTGACTTCAAAGGCTCCCCATCATTGTTTGGGATCGGCAGGCAGTGGCCCTGAAAACGTGATCACAGCCGGGCACAGTGTAGGTCACCACCGAGCGCCATGCTCCGAGCGCTGAAAGGAACAGGCAGATTCTTCCCTTTTCATGCTTCACAACCCTGGTTACAGCGCTCTGCCTCGCCTGCGTGCTCCTCGCTGCGTGGCTATTCTTGCTCTTTTCTCCTCCTTTTCCTCCTGCCCTCCCTCCTTCTCTTTCTCTCAGCTCCCTCATTTCTGTCTCCGTTTGCTCTCATTCTGCCCTTCTCTGTGCCCAGCATCACACACTTTTCACACTTTCTTCACTTTCTTCTCTTTCTTCTTTCCGTTACTTTTCTTCCTCACTCTCTCCTGCCTGGTATGGCACTGCTGCCCCTTCTCTCCCCCCCCCCCGTTATATGAATCACTGTTTTCTTTCTCCCTTTTCCCTCTCCTACAGGTCAGGCTGGAGGTTGATTTCCTCCTGCTCCCTGTTCCTGTTCAGTAGCAGCCTTCCTCTGACATTTGCCCATGTTTCTGTCTTCCCCTGTGATATCTCACTCACTGTGCCCCAAATTGCGGAGGTTCTGTAATCTCTGGATTAGCCCCAGACAGCCTGCAGTCCTGTTCTTCCCGCAAGGTGCAGGCCGACTGCTTTCATGTGCAATGGGCTTACTCCCCCGAAATTTAGCACAGCCTTACACGGGGAGGCAGCACACGGTGCCTGCCAAGAGTGTCAGCTTCCAGACTTGCTCACCTGCAAGGAGCTAGGAAGTAGGGTTAGAGTTGCAGACGAATTTGTGAAGCCAAGCACTGACTTCACATGTATCACAGGGAAAGAGAGGAAACATTTGAATCTTGTAGGTCTCATGTGGAACATGACACTGATGGTAGTGCTGGAGAGCAGGGATAAGGCAGAGTGAAGCAGGCCCAGCAGTTTGAATGGGTATCTCAGAATACTTCTGCAGTGGATTTCAACTGGGGAACATCACCTCGTCATGCTGAAACTTGGGTGCGTGTTTGGCTGCATGGTGAGCCGCAGTCAGACGGCAACTCCTTGCCTGCAACACATCCCCCCCAGCAACACCAAGAGTTTCATCGTGTCTGCAGCAGAGCAGCACAGGACTCTGCACCCCTCCAGCACCCAGCCGGGGTACAGCCGCCCTGTCCTCTGCCCCCGGAAGCGGAGATCACGGTGCTTGTGCCTCTGGTGATTTGTGAGGTTGTTTTAATGCCGAGGAGCCCACCAGGACTTGTCTCTTGCTAAACAGGCATATTAAGGGACATTGCGGCAGGGGTTATAGAGTAATAATTTGTCCTAATGAGCTGGTGTCACGTTCTCCTAGGCCGAGCTGTGCGCGAGCAGGAGCCATGGTAGGAAGGGGCTGCACTCGCTGACCTGTCAGCCCAGGTTAATGAAGTACTGCGCCGCTTGGGGGTCAGAGAGCAGGGGCTCAGCCAGCCTGCAGCCGCTCAGGGGGGGCCGAGGGGAAGGACAGGGCTCTCCCCTGAGCTGAATGCCCCAGGGAAAGGCCTGTGTCCTGCAGGATGGAGCAGCAGGATGCACGTTATGACACTGGGATCTCCGTGCTGTGCTGGCAGGCTGAGTGCCACTGCATCCTCATCAAACTGTCTCAGAGGTGAACCTGCTGTGGCTGGGGCTTGGCAGGGGTTTGTCCTCTGGCCTTGCGGACAGCCCAGGTTAGCACACGTGGAAGGAGGCTGGAAGAGTAAGAGAGAAGAGATCTCACCTCTTTTGCAGGTGCTCCTGAGACTGGCAGGGCTGAGCTCCCACACAGCCAGACCAACAGAAAAATTCCTTGTGATGCCAGGGGATAGGTGCAGGCAAGTGGTCGGTGGTGATGAGCAGTGTCTAGCTAGGAGGTTTACAGAGAGATGCCGTGTGTTCATTCTCACCTTTCTCTGTGCACAGTGTATGAAGAGCCAGAGGAAGTTCTTTCTGTTCATCCTGTTCCCTCTTTCTCCTCCCCTTATGCTTCCCCATGGCTTGCTGAGATTCTTTGCCTTGCACGGCAACTTTAAACCCAAGAAGCTGCTTCCATCCCTTCTGGGTAGCTGGGCAGCAAAGGCACAGGGAGAGTTTTGCCAGTCCCCCAAGTGACTGGTATTAGGGAGCAGGCTGGTGGCAGGACATCCTGGGCAGCTGCGGTTTGAGCAGGGCTCCGCACACTGTGGGAGAGGGCAGGAGAAGACAAGAAGGGGGAGTCCTGGCCCACTGGCTGCCTTGGGGATCCATGGTCTGCCTTGCCCCTGTGGATCACAGCACCCCACCCATGCTGGGGCAGGACAGTGCCCTTGGCCACACCAGCACCCTGCGGTCTACAACACAAGCCCTGCATGCCATCTTCCTCCTCCTCCCACTCATCTTTCTTTGCTCCTTCCCCCCCTGCTTCTCTCTGCTTTGCTCTGTCTCCATCTCTCTCTCCCTTTCATCTACTCAGAAGGCTTTACTCTACTTCCTTGTCACCCTAATTGATTGCATTAACCTTTCAGCGTATTGGATTTCCCCAGCACCGTGCAGAGAGCACCGTGCAATATGCTTATAATCTGGGCCGTAATGGACAGGGAGCAGTCAACGAGCCCCTGCTCCAACAGGTTCTGCTGACAACTTCTTCTCGGGGAGGGGGAGAGGGAGCGGCTGTCCTGCAGCCTGCGCAGACCTGGCCTTGCTGCTCCCCAGCGAGCAGGGTGGCAGTGTTAGCTTGTGTCCTTTGAAAAGGGTCCAGCTTGGGAAGCAGGGGGGAAATGTCGTGTTTGACCCTATTCCTGTAATTTTTCCTTGTGTCTGAGCCCCCCTCTCCCCTGTCTGCTCTGTCTACAGTTTTGTTCCAGCTGTTCAATACTAAATTAATGTACACTTTACACTTAGGCACTTGTTGCTAGTGGCAGGATGAGAAGACAATATCATGGAATATGCATGTTTTCACATCACGCTTGCCTTTGCCTTTTCCTTTAATTTCAGTGTATGAGGATGTTAGGGAGGTGGACGCTTTTCCTGGGGTTTCAAAGATAAAAGCATAGGAATACCGTGCTCATGAGGAAGACAGCACCAGGCTGCAGAGAGATTAGGAGGCAGAAGCCCTGAATTATATCTCAGGCTTGGCCTTGGATAAATCCTTTCACTCCCTGGTACCTTATTTCCCCCCCAGGATGGTGGAGCTGTGATTTCGGAGCCCTGTAACGTGCTACAGAGTCTGCAGGAGGGCTGTGGGGAGACCCAGGGCTGTTATCTCTGCTGACTGGGCAAGGATGGGAAAGTGGCTGCAGACAGGCAGTGAAGCTACGCAGCCAAGTGCCACCGCTCGCGCTGACTGCGAGGCAGGAAATAAACCCACAAGATCGGTGGCAAGAGCATGCGAGTCTGTGACGGGCCTGGCATCCTGCTGGGGTCAGGGCCAGAGGCGAGAGATGCTTTGGTGTTCATTTATTTTAAAGGACTGCAACGATGGATCTGCCACAATCTTCTGGCGATGGTGCCCCCTTTAAAGTATCCTAGTGTAGGTTTCAGTTCAGCAAAATGCTTTGAGCACCGGGTTGAGTTTTGCTTAAGCCAAAGTCATTTAAGCACGTATTTAGAAGTTTCATTCGACATGGGCCATAGGATGAGACCTAGACCCTTGTGAGGCCCTTTTATAGTTCTCCTTTTTAAGCAGCATTTAGTGCAAGATGGGTCTTCATTTATGGTTACAGCTCACAGTGTAAAAAAAGGCAACAGTGGAAGGGTTTCTGATCACTTCATAGGTCTTTAGCTCAAAAGTTACATCATCTTGTTAAAAGCAGAGTTCCTCCTGCGGCTTTGGAAGGTGGTCCGCTCTGCCCTGGGGACATTTAGAGCTGTCCTTTAGAAACTTTGCAAGTTCCTGAGCACACCGGGAGGAGGGGACAGGGCTGTATCATCAAAGGTAAAGGTGAATCCCCAGTCTCTTTTGTTTTTCCAGAAAGAAAGGAGAAATGACAGGAGTCAGAGAGAGGAAAAAAAAAACTTTATTCCAGGTGATCATTCCAAAAAGTGGGAGGCTCCTTACAAGCCAGGAGGTAGTTGAGGGGCGGGACTTTATTTTAGGTTAAATAGAGAAGGAATAGGAGCAGGAAGCAAAGGATGAGGAATTTAAAACAAGCAAGAGAGAAAGAGAGCGAGCGAGAGCAGCACCTCCTAAATGGAAGAGTAAACAGGCACTCCGAGGCATTAACTTAATTGATTGTTCTGCAACAGGCTGAACGCTGTGTTATTCTGTCGCCGTGGCAACAACCCAAAAAAATTGTTAGCCTGTTTGGATGAAGTGAAGCGAAACATTCTCTAATTTGCGGTGATCCGGGTGTTTGTTTTCCTTCCGAAGAGGCGGGGGCTCTATTGATCTATTGTTTGCACAGAGCTTTTTTTCAGTGGCGATATGGGGAAAGCAGGAGGCTGGGGGGTGCTCCCCGGGCAGGTGAGGCAACGGGGGTGTCTCTGCCGTGTTTCCCCAGATCTGCCTCTGCAGGGTGGCCAGGCGAATCCAGCTGAAACTCCAGCAGTCGGAGCCATCCCAAGGAAGCTTGAGGACAGGGGAAAGTGTTGGGCTGCGCTGAGCTTGTGCCAGAGCTACTGTGTCAGTCCTTACTGTTCCTGTCCCCTTGGGTTCTTGCAGTCCCTTCTGTATTGCGGTCTCTGGTGTTAGGTGAGGACAGCTACAACAGCCTCAGGGACAAGAGCAGCTCTGTCCCCCCCAGCTCCCTTCCCAGATCCATGCTGTTCCGTTTAATGTGTGCAGACCTGTGCCTGTGCACACCCTGTGCTTGTGAGAACGTCTTGTTGCACACTCAGTGGAGGAGGCATGTTTGAACTTTATCCCAGGACCACAGCTGTGGTAGGATAACGAAGCGCCCACTTTGAGCTCTCTATTACAGCAGCAGAGAGATTAAATCCCTGGGCCAAAGGACGGGGGATTTTGTCCCCTGGGATACGGGGCCAAGCTGCTCCAAGGGGCTGTGCAGGACGGGAGGTGGGGACAGCCACGGTGGGACGGGTGGGAAGGGTGAATTGCTGCAGGCACAGCTGGGGCCAGACCCCGGGGGGCTGCGCGGATGGGAAGAGGCACCGCAAGTTGTGCAGCATCTTATGCACCTCGTCAGCTGCGTCTGGCCATGCACAGCCCTGGGGGCCAGGAAGGAGCTCCTGGGGATGCCACTCGCTGTCAGCACATACTTGGTTTCAGAGTGAAATGTCGCTGCAGCACTTGCTTTAGCTGGGAAATGTTCAGTCAGAATGGGAAAGCCCAGGAGACCAGGGAGCAAGCCCACGTGGCCAGGGGTGAGCAGCAACGCCTTGGGCCAAAGACATGATGCCAAGAGACGGGTGCTGTGGCAGTGGAGGGGAAAGCTGGCAAAAAGGTACCTTACAGGTCTGCAGCAGGGGGAACAGGCAAAGATGGCTCCGAGCCAGTGGGAGGGTGAGTGGCAGAGGTGGCTCTGGGCCAGCGAAGGAGAGCAGAGAGGGTTTCCTTGTGACAGAGGATCAGTAAGAGGGACAGGCTGCTGACCTTCCTTGTGCATGGCCCTGCACGGAGGTTTCACCCTCTCGTTTGGGGTTTTCTGCACTCCCACGGCCTTCAGGCACCCCAGTGGGGAGCACTGCATTTCCCATCCAGGCAGATCGTCCTCGTTACTCCTCAGCGGTGTCCCAGCCCACGCACAGCTAGCCCAGCTGCTGCACAGGGGCTGTCTGGTGGATCCGTAAGATTTCAGGGAGAGCTGTAGAATATATTAGTGTCAAGTGCTGGAGAGTGTTGCTTTGTGGGGTGTGCGGGGGCAAAAAACCACAGTATGTCCCTGCACTCTTCCTGCTTCCTCCCTGCTCCTTTCTCTGTTGTCATGGGGGTTTTTCCTCCGTTTGTACCGTTTTTGCTTTATCACCCTTTTTCTCTTCTCTCTCCCTCTGTCTCCCTCTCCTCTATTTCACTCCATCCGGTTTTTAACTCTTCTGCTCTGTTGCTTTTTCTCACAGTGTAGATGTGGGTGGGCGTAAGAGACCCTCGCTGGCGGGTGAGCAATGTCCCTAGGCACTGTGTCCTGCTCGGGGATCTGTCCCCCGTGCTCCTGGTGGGTGTGCGTGGGTGGGGGCACCGTGGGCAGGTGAGAGAGGAGCGCTTCATGTCTCCCGGGAGAAAGCTGAGCTGCCAGTGAAATTTTGGTGGTTATTGGCGTCAGGAGAAGCTAAATAACCCTGTAACTGGTATGAAGGTGAATTCACGGTCTAGTGAGCACTGAAAATACGAGAGGGCTCTGAGACAGGCAAAGTGTGGAGAGGGGAATACAACTCGCCCGTGGCTCAGGGCAGTGCTATGTCTCTAGAGCGGCATGGGGACGTGTGCCGTTGCCATCCTGATCGTCAGCCACAAACACATCGCCTTCTGGGGGGCCGGCCGGGACGAGGAGGGTGCTTGGTACTGCAAGTTCGGCAACAAATGAGGCATGCAGACATTGACATGGCAAGAACGCCCGCAGAGAAAGTCTGTGTACCTCTGGCTGTGGGCAGCCACGCAACGTCTGACTGCACAGCCCTGTACGCATGGGTGGCCGCGTGCCCACACGGTGCCACGAGGCTGTGCACATACATGTGCACAAACATGCAGACAGCCGTACCCGCGCAGGATCTCGCAGGTTCGCATCTCTGCGTGTCCTCGTGTGTGCAGATGCATCCACAGCTATGCGATCGTAGGGGCACGGGCACACACACGCTACGAATACAGTCCTCTGCCGTCTGCGTCGGCTCACAGTCAAGTCGAATTCCTCTCTGGTGTAAGTACACTCTAGTCAGGCAGCACAGACAGATTTATCCCAGCATATCTTGAACGTCTGTGCAGTTACCTGCTGTGAGCGGGAGAAGAGTTGCAGGAAATCTATTCTCCTTCCAGCTGGGAGAGGCTGATGCCTCGGAGTACCAGGAGATGTGCAGAGAGGAAACCCCCTTCAGCTTTTCACCTGGAGCTGGTAATCTTGCGCCGAATCCCTGGAACAGGGGAATTGCATTTGAAGCTCAGCCAGTGGTGATTTAGTGTTAGACGTTTGCAGAAGAG
Organism: Theristicus caerulescens; assembly: GCA_020745775.1. Classification (NCBI taxonomy): domain Eukaryota; kingdom Metazoa; phylum Chordata; class Aves; order Pelecaniformes; family Threskiornithidae; genus Theristicus; species Theristicus caerulescens. The sequence continues at coordinate 4,175,056 of CM036574.1, forward strand.
ACTTTAGTTAATTCGTAGTAAAATCAAGTAGCACTTGGGTGCCAGCACCACATTCCAGGGTGAGCCGGCGACCGAGGTGCGCGCTGGGCGGGCTGCCAGGTGCCTGAGCAATCCCCGCGGAGGTGGCAGCGCCATCCAACCCACAGCCTCTCCCTGCTTGGGCTTCTTAATTATTAATTTATTTTTCTCCCTTCCTTGGCAAAAAAAATAGTATTTGGTAACGACCTCAAATTGCAAAATGCTGATGATTTGGAGAATGTGTCACAGAAGCTCCAGGGTGATAAAGGGGAGACGAATCCCAGCCAACAATCCGGCTCAGCCAGTTTGCCTATTTATTAAAGAAAAAGCCCAGATCATTAACTTTTTTGTTGTTGTTCTGTTTGCGGGTAACTCCCTGCTGGCAACTTTCGGGCGCCCAGTAAATTAAACCAAGTATCGGCCTGGTTCGGGGCAGCGTGAGCACCTAGTTAAAGCTGTGAAATGCGTTAGAAACTGACTTCGTTTATGTTAGCGCATGAATAAACCCTTTAGGGTACCACGCAAAAGTGCTCTCTGGCATAAAAGTGGTGTCGGAAAATCCTCACTCGCTGCCTTGCGGAGGGTCAGGTATTGTAACTGGAGAGCTGAGCTGAGCTTCTCCCACTGCTTGTTCGCAGTTAATTGCCCCTCGACACATTGCTGTGCCATGTTGGTCCCCGGAGAAGCAGGGCTGGAAGAGAGCATCTGTAGGCACAGGCTTTGTTGGTTCCCCATTTGCCTGCTTGGTTTGGTTGTTGAATAAAGAAGAGTTTCGGGATGGGCTTGCCTGCCTCTGTGAACTCCGAGAGTTCCCTATCTCTATCAGGGAAGGGTGATCACGTCCCCCTCCTCTGGAACATCCCACGTGTTCGCTGAAGTAGTGCTTCAAGCTAAATCAGTTTGCTGAGGGCTCCAGCTTCCCTTAATTCAGTGTCAGGACCGGGCTTGCATGGCTATTATTCAAGAAGCTTTATCAGAAGCACAAAGCTAGCATCTGCCCTCCTGCTTCCCTCTGGGCATCACCAGCTCTCCTGCCCTGGGTTTGGCACACAGAGACTCGAGGGACTGCCTGACGGAGCCCATTTGCAGGCAAAACTCGTTTCAACTCCTAGAGAGTCTCGGCTGTTACACTGGCTAGAGGAGCGCGGTGGCTTGCGCTAGGCGCTGGCAGAGCAGCGCAGAGGTGCAGAGAACCAGCTAGAGCTGAGGAGCTCGTCTGGGAAAAGGGAGCAAAGATGCTGCTGAGATTGCTAGCCTCTCCCCTTTCCTCTTTCAACCCAACTGAGTTGCAATTAGGGCTAGATTTTAGGTTTTAATCTCGGCTGATGTCCGAGCTCTTTCCCTCAGAGGCAGCCACCTTCTTCCCTAGGCCTGGTTCATGTCCCTCCACAATCATTTCTCTGGTGAAGCCTGCCCAGACCCGTGCTCACGTGGGTGCTGATGGGAGGAGAAGGGTATTTTTCAAGGTTTCTGCTAGGTTTTTTTCTTCTGAAATACAAGGATGTGCAATTTTTTTAGTTTCAATTTAGCATTGGAGAATTTTATAATTTAGTAATTAAAATCTCTGATAGGCTTTAGAAATTGCAGCTAATTGAATTTAATGGGAAGATGATTTTCAATTTTATTTGATTACCCGGACCCCTGGCATTGGTATTTATGGGAAAAAAATGGGAAATGTGCTGTGTGGGCTAAGATGGCATAATTGAATTAGGGCTAATCGGATTTCTTCGTCATGAATTTCACTATAATTTTCCTATAATTTTCCATTAGATATCTAGTTTACAAATATTCACAAAGAAATGAAGCTCTTTCGGAATGGAGATTGCTGGCTAACAGGATTACAGGGACGATAGCTCGGCACTGCCAGCCCGGGCTCCTTCAGTAATGCAATCGCTGCGTCTGCCTCACACTTACCGCCCGCCGCTGCTCCCCGCACCCCTCCGGCCCACTGCCAGGGCTCCCAAGGGGCTGCAGCCACGCTTTCTCTGGGGTCTTTGCTGCCTCTTCACGGCAGTGTCCATGTGCCACTTCACTGCACACGTGTCCTCGTGCACAGCACACATGTCCCTGCCAGTGCAGTGCCGCCGCGTGTGCACGCGCGGCGTTGGCACGTACCTGGGCTTGCTCAGAGTCACTTGCGTGCGTGCTCGTATATCCCCTGTGTCAGCACCGGCGATGCTCAGGCAGCCTCATTGCACAAGCAGGGCCAGCCCATGCGGATGCACGCGTGCTGCATCATGGGCATCTCTCTGCATGCACTCGTCACTGCGTCTCACGCACGAGGGGACGCTTTGCCTTCCCTCCCTGTTGCTGTGGTGGGGATGCTGCTGTCACATCCCTGAGGAGGGATCGCAGTCTGTCCCCACTGTATGCGGTCCAGGGTCTCCTTTCTCTGCTCTTACTGCTCATTTCTTACCTTCTCCATCATCTCCCCTCGCTTCCCTGCTGTCACTTCTAACAAATGAGTGCCCGTCCCACCTGCTCCATCGGGGACAATCCCCAACGTCCCTCTGTACCTGCCTCAGTGCCCTGCATGGAAGCAGGGCTGACACAGCCTCTGCCTGTGATGGGGCAGGTAGAGCAGAGTGGATAACGTGCCAGGCTTCCTCTGCCTTCCCTCCTTTCTGCCTCTCGCTCCTGCCCAAGCCAGGTCAAATCCAGAGTGAACTTACAGAGACCATTCCTACTCCACAGCATCAGAGTCCTGTAAAATCCAGCCTGTCCCTCTGCCTGTCCCATCTCTGTTGCTTGCTGGGCTCCATGTTGAAAGCCTTTCCCCGTCTGCTGGTGTGACCCAGCCCATTTCAGGGCACAGCTGCTGGGGGAGCGAGTCATCACCCTGGGGAGTAAGTAGGGTAGCAGCTCCTCTCTGCCCAGAACCACTTCCCATCTCCATGGCATCAGGCCTTCCACATATGTCCAGAGCAGGACAGTCTCTGCTAAAACATCCGTGACAATCCAGCCCTGCCCAGGCAGGCTGCAGCAGCCATACACAGGACCTCCCGTGTTTGTACACTTACGTGTGAACGTGCACGTGTGCACATGACGTGTATCTTGTGTTTTTGTATGCATCCAAGCGCGTGTGTGCAGGAACACGAGCTGGCTTGCAGCTCCTCTAGACAGAAATCACCTTTTTGTTTCGTGTTTGCCCTGTGCTCGCAGGAATGGGCCTTGCCCAGCCTGGGACCTGCCCTTGGGCAGCAGTTTCCAGGTGCCTCCAGAGGCCATCCCGGTGCCTGGCATGCCGAGCTGGGGCTCGGGAGCTTCGTGGGGGCAGCTCTGGGCTGGCTCAGGGTGGCATTTGCTGGTTCTGCAGGTGGAGCACCTGCTCTTCAGTGCCAGGTACCTTCCCTGTTGGATGCGATGCCTGGGTAGGTCTATCCCCTTGCCTCCTCGCCCTGAAATCCCCAGGCTGCACTTTTAATCGCTGTAGTAAATTGTAACTAATTGTTAGTGCATTCAAACCCCTGCCACTCCTTCCCCCTAAGTCTTGTGGGCCCCTGTGGAGCACGAGGACGCGCAGTGTACGTTCACTGCTGTACGGCCTGCTCCTGGTACAGTCATCCCCTCTGGGCCGGGGTCAAGAGATGAGCAGCATTTGGCTTCCAGCAGACGCCGGAAGCTGTGGAGTGTCTGGGAGAGCAGCAGCCACATGGTGGGGAGCTGGTGTCAAACTGTTAGAGTAACACCAAGGAATATTAAATGGCAGAAGCGATCTCGGCAGAGCCCCACCCGGCAGACTGAGACTCGGCACAGCCACTTTGGCAATGCTTTCTGGGTGCCATGTGCCAATAATGTGATTGAAACTGAATTGAGAAGGAAGGAGTGAAAGAGAAGGAAAGGGAAAGAAAGCACGGATTGTCTGCTCCTGCCGCCCAGGCCCCGAGGCCTCCGGGCGCCTCCCTTGACGAAACAGAAATCAAACAAAATTACAGAAATAGGGCAAGAGCATTTGCCTAATAGACTCCCCAAGCAGGAGCAGGAGGAGGAGCACAGCGCTGCCAGATCTCCAACCTGCAATCTGAGAGCCAGCGCCCTGAGCCCACATGAATCCAGAGCACGGCCCCAGGCCCCGGGGTCAGCTCCAGCTAAGGAGGGAGAAACTGCCAAGAAAATGGGCTAAGCATAAAAAACAAAGGTGGAAGAGACACACAAAGGGGGATGTCCCACATATCAGCGTGACTCACTCCCTGCTCAGCCCTGGCACACTGTCTGCGGGGAAAGCATTAAACTGTAATAATAATAATAAATTAATCATCCTTCCCCCTCCCATTGCACTTTTCATCTGAGGATCTCTGAGCACCTGGCAAACATTAATTACTGAAAGCTCCTGACGCCCCTGGGAGGGTGGGAAGGGACAAGGAGAGATCTCTTCACCTGTCGCGAAAGGGCAGCCATGGCTGGAGCGGACGGGGCGGCTCTCGGCAGAGCAGGCTGAGGGGTGCCGCCTTCCCTCGAGTGCTCCTGAGGACTGGGGGGTCCAGGAGCTGCTTCGTGCCAGGGCATGGTCAGAGGCGGCTTTTCCTCAGAGAGGATCCATGCCCTGGAGGGATGGGGAAGAAGGGGAGATGCTGCCCTAACGGGGGGCACAGGGGTCCCCAAAGGAGCAGAAAGCTCTACAGCCTCTGAGAGGGGAAAGAACAAACTTTTCTTGGGTAAGAGGCAAAGGAGGGAGGATGGGGAAATAAAACCTGATCCTGTGACTGGAGATCACTGAGATAGGAAATCAGGCCTTGCCGTTGCGTCAGCTGCAGGGCGTGGACTTCACCTGAAAAAACACCTTGGCGAGTTGTTCCTGCAAGGAGGAGTGGGAGGGACAGTGGGAAGTCTGTGGAGGGGATCCTCCGGGTGTGTTTAGGTTGTGTGTGTGGGTTCATGTGTGTCATGGTGTATGGATATGTGTGTATTTGAATGTGAGTGAGCACAGAGTATCATTTTCTTTGTCGGAGTGCATATGCATGTTGCGTGTGCGTGCTGGGATGGGAAGGGTGGGGAACATTTGTATACTGATGTGTGAACGTGCTCGGCTCAGTGCATGTAGAAGAACAGGTATGTTTAGAGGGTCTGTGTGGCTGCGTATGTGCAGTGACACATCTGTGTTATAGTGTGCGTTCCCCCTCGTAAGGAGTCTGAGATACAGCTGGGGCTGCTTTCTTAGGGAACAGCGGTGGTGAGCAGAGCTCCCACTGCTTAAATATTAAGTTCATAGGAGAAGTGAAAATGGAGAAATCTGGGTGATGCGAGGTGCAGTGAACTTACGGGACCCATCGGCAACCTCACACCTGAAAGAAAGCGTTGGGTCCAAACTGAGCTATTACAAAGCCAGAGATGAACCAGCACAAAGGTTTCTGGCGCTGTCCATCTAGGATATTCCCTGGCAGGTGCTGTAGCGTCTGACTCGGGCGTAAGGACCAGGGCAGGCTCTGACGAGGATTGTGGGTGATGTTGGCTGGGCTGGTGTCTGTGCTGGGGCCGAGTGAAACACAGACAGGCAGGATTTTAAAGGCAGCACCGAGGGACAGTGCTGGTCGGAGGCGATGGCATGGATGGAAACGAGCAGGGGAAGTCGGGGCGATGCTGATAATGTTTTGCCCATCTCTCTTAAAGCAATAGCTTGCCTGCACCAGGTGGGAAGGGGAGCCCCGTGCAAGGGCTCAGTTGAGGAGCGCTGCTTGGCTGGGCTCCCGCTGCCTGCTGGCTGGGCAGCACCCCAGGCAGGGCACGCTTGCCTCCCGCCTGACACTGCTGTCCCCACCCTGCTTCCTGGCCTGGAGGGTCCCCGGGCGGCTCCGTTTCACTAGACTTTAGTTAGATTTTTTTCCGGGAGAAGCCAGAATAGTTGTGGTTTTCACAAATGACTCCCCCTCTCCTCTTCCTTCTCCCTGCCCTCTGGCCTGTTGTGCTGCCCATACGTTTTTACGCATGCAAATGCAGTGCTTGCTGAGAGCTAGGTTAGATGATGAGCTGCAGTCACGGTGTCGGGTCTCTGGGCTGGACACTCTCTGGCTGCAGCGTGCCCTGGTGTGCAGAACCTTCCAGCCCTGTGACTAACCTGTCCGGCCACTTTTGGCGAGTCATTTCCCTCGCTAGTGCCTCAGTTTCCCCATCCGTGCAGTGGGGTAATGATGCTGGCCTCCTTTGAACACTACATTAAGTTTTGCTTATAAAAAGGATTTAAGGGCTGGTGAGTTCATGGACTGCTCCCCAGCCCTGGTGAGGAGCCCTGCTCTGCCAAAATCTACAGAGCCAAACGTGGTGTGTTCACAAAAACAGCCTACAACCTGCTCAAAATACCTATTTAATCAGGTAAATAATCTGCTCGTTTGTTTTAAAGAAAGAGGCTTATATCTGTGTTTACCCAACACGCCTCTTAGAACCTCCCTCGCATTCTTTGCTACTTAGAAAAATAAAGCAACAAAAAATGAGGAAATTCACTGCAAAAGAAAAACCACCCCTCCTGCGGGCCAAGCGCTCCCGCGGCGGAGCAGCGCTGGCTTCCTGCGGGGCATTGGGCAAGATGCTCCAACGTCCCGGGTTGTGACACCGGCAACCCCGGGCCCAGGCACCCAGCGCTGCCCGGCCGCCGCCGCCGGCGGCTGCCCCGCGGGCTCCAGCCCTCCTCGGTGCCGTGCCCCGTACCGCACGGCCGAGCCCGGACACGCGTGGGACGGCTGTGCCCGGGGCAGCCCCCCCCCGCCGCTGCCCGAGGGCTGCGGGTAACCGCGGGCCCTGGCCCCGGGGCCCCGGCGCAACTCGCCCGCCCCCCGCCGTTCGCCCCCCGCCGCCGGCTCCTTCCCCGCCTGCTCCAGGGCTCCCGCGGCCACGCGTGGGTCCCGCGCTCCCCGCCGGCGGAGCCGGGTGGCGGCGGCAGCCAGCGGCGATGGGAGCGGGGCACCGCGGCCGCCTCGGCCGGGCCGGTGCCGGCCCTGCCCGCCAGCGCGCCCCGAGTGCGGGGCTTCCCCGCGCTCCTCCCCGGCCGGGCCGGGGCCGCGCTGCGGGGCCGGGCGCCGGCTCCGCCCGAGGTGACCCCGCCGCCGGCCCGGCCCGGCCCGCTGCGGCCCCGGCCCCGCACCTGCCCCCGGCGGCCGGCCCGGCGCGGAGGCGTGTCCGCCGGCTGCCAGTCACCGCCCCCCGCGGCGGCCGGCGCCCGCCCCCGGCCCCGCTGCCAAAGTGACTCGGGGAGGACCGGCACGGCAATGACATCAGTGCTTTAAACAACTTGTTATTCGGGAGCAATCAGCTGCAATTAGGTATTAATTAAGTATTATGAAAGTTGATTATTTAAGTGAATTCGGCTTTCGTCTCTCCGACTATGGTAAGTAGAGCACAATTGTCCTTTTCCTGCCCCCAGCCCCCCGCCCGCCGCTCGGCGGAGCCCCCGCTCGGTGCCGGTGCCCCCGGTGCGGAGCGGCGCGGCGCTCCGCGCTCCCTGCCCCGGCCGCCCCGCCGCGGTCTCGTCCCTGTCCCCATCCCCTCCGCCGCCGCGGGGCCGGGCGCTGCGGGCAGTTTCTCCGGGACCCGGTGCCCGGGGCCGCCGCCGCGGCGAAACTTTTCCCCGGCGCCGAGGCGGGTGCGCGGGTGCGGGGCGGCGCAAGGGGCTCCCGGGCCGGGCCGAGCGGGGCGCGGGGGGCGGCACCAGGTGCTGCCGGGGGCTCGCAGCCTCTTTCACTTTTCTTTCACTTGTTTTACGGAAGTTGGCTTCCTCTCCTGCCGCCGCTCCGGCCCCGCTCTCCCCGGCCCCGCGGAGGCGGGCGGTGAGGTGAGCCGGGGGCTCCGCCGGGTCCTTCCCGGCAGCGCGGCGGCCCCCGCGGGCCGGGCCGGGGCGGCGGGCGGGCGGGCGGCGGGGCGAGGCGCGGGCCGGCCGGGAGAGGATGCGGAGGGGAAGTTTATGGGGGTTTTGAAATGATTCTGCGTTTATATTTGTTGTAAGTTGTGTGGGTTGTTTTCTCTTTCATTTCTTTCCCCTTCTGAGCTCTGGCGTCTCGTTGGTAAAGGTTGCTTGTCAGGTTCCTGTGCTGTCTAAATGAAAAGGAATTTAATTTATTTGGGACAAGGCAGTGTCAGATGAAGAGGCTGCTTATTACATTTAATGAGTAATTTTTTTTTTTTTTCAACCTGGGCATATCTGGGATGGGTTTGTTTTTGTCCTTCCATGTGAGGTATATGAGACCTCCCCCACCCCTTCATATCTCGCAGGGAGGAGGAATGGTGGCCAGACTGGGGCAATGTTTTGGTTTTAGATTGCAGGCCCCAGTACTGGGACTGGGTGTGGTTTTGGTTATAGCTTTTTGTGGCGCGTCCACTGGTTTTTGATCGGGTATCAGGACGGGGAGCAGGGTCTGGCCTGGTGGTGGGCTGGGCTGGTGCGTGGGCTCAGCTGGGTGTGGTGGTGGACAGGGCTCCATCAGGCTGGGGCGTGATTGCAGCTGGGGTCCCAGGGGCTCAATGTGCTGGTGGGTTTCCAGCCCCTGGCCAGACTGGGGCAGGGTCTCGCTTAGATTTCACAAAGTGGGCAAATTCAGAGTTTGGTAGGAATCCCTTGGGCTGTGTTACCTCCCTCTTTGGGACCTGGTCCCACCACTTTGGCCACGTACCTGCTAACACAACCATACCTGCTCCTCCAAAATGGTGTAAACCATTCTCTTCCGTTTAAAAACTAAATGGCAGCGATGGGCCAAACAGGCCTGCGCTGGCTATCTGCCACGGTCCAGGTAATTACTGCCGGAGCGTATGTGTGTGTGTGTGTTGGTTTTTTTTAATAAGGAGTAATAAACTGGTTGATGATTGACTGGGCCTGAACTATGTACTCTGATATTTTGATCGAGAGGATAATTTTGTCGTCGTTTATTTCATTTATTTATTTATTTCTATCATTGATATCAGGAACCAAGCAGCTCGGGAACTGCTTCCACCCGCGAGCGCGACGCGCCGGCTCTGGTTGGGTCCAGCCGTGGGCGTGTGGCTGCCTCCCTTCTAGATCAAGGAGCTGGGAGGCTGCGTGGGCAGCCCAGGAGTTAAGGATGTGGTGAAACTGCAGGAGGGCAAATGCTTTAAAGAGTAATAAACAGTGATTTACCCCTGATCTCCATCTCCAGGAGCTGTGGCGGCGCAGAGATGGGATCTGCAGGCAGATCCGGGTGTTCCCGGCTGGGCTTGGCCCCGGGCGGGCAGGGCCTGGCCCTGCGGGGAGGCGGCGCCCCCTGCCGGCTGGAGCCCCGCCCGCCGGCCAATGGGCCCCCGCGCCCGGCCCCGCCCCGCCCCGCTCCCCCAGAAAGGGACCGCGAACCCAACGCCTTCCCCCCCAAAAAAGGGACCCTCCTCCTGCTCGGAGGGCGTGGGCGCTCGGCCTTCCTGCCGCTGCGCCCAGGTAACACGTGGGTTTCGGTGCTCCGGTGTGGGAACCCGGGGCCGCAGTAAGCCATGGAAATGAGGATCTGGGAGATCTGTTTAAGTCAGCATTACGGTCTGTGTGTGGGTGAACCCGTCTTGTCATGATCTCGGGGCAAAGACCTGCCCCATAATCACCACCTCTAACCCTTATCTACTTGGGCCAGCTTATCTCCCTCAGTCGCTGCCTCTTGAACTGTCTCCAAGCCCTCCGGCTGTGGTTCCCCAGAGGCAGTGCCCGAGGGCTGCTCACACGAGCTGCCAGCTGGCAGAGACAAGTCCGGAGGGGTTTCTTTCCCAGAGGGACTCGGTATGTGGGGGTCTGACAGTCTGCTCTTGCCGAGGGCTTTCTCAGCTCAGTCAATCCTTGCATGGACCTTCTAGGGCCAGAAGGATTCATAGTGGTTAAGGGCTGGAAAGAGTTCATGGACTGAGTCCATCCGCCGAGGATCGTGGCAAGATGTTCCCTGCATGTGACTTTCTGCAAGTCTGGTTGTAAATATCTTGAGTGACTGGGCACCTGTCACTTCCTTTGGGAAACTGTTCTACAGCCTAATTATCCTTGGTATGAGATTACAGGAACTGATCTCAGAATGGGGACCAAGGAACCTATGGTATACGGGTGGAGAAACACCTAATTTTCCACTCAAAGGGTCATTTTGTGACTTTGTTTTGTCAAATCACTGTTGTTGTTTGAAACACCCAGTGGATAGGAACACCTTCTCTGGGCTGGTGCCAAATTTTTTTTTTTTTTAAAAAACAGTACAGATTTTTGGAGAGACATTGGCTCAGTCAAGGTTGGTATCATTCCTGTGCTGAGTTCATGGTCTGCAGAAGGTTCACAGGCAGTTTGTTGGGGTGTTCAAGTCACTTTCCAGTAGTCCTATGAGGTGCTTGTCGGGTGGAAAGCATTCAAGTGCTTAAGCCTACCTAGTGAAGACTCTTCCTTGGGAGAAGGATTTATCCAGGCAGGGATTAACCTCCTCATCATGGTGTTATGTAGGGCCCAGCTATTACTTGAAGAGCGTGCTTCAAAGCCAGTTGAAGTCTGTAGGAGTGTTTCTACTGGTTTGGCGCTGTAGAGCGATAACTCACAGAGAGACCAGGAAATTGATCCCTGAGATAATAAACTTATGTTTCCTCACCTGCACCCTGTCTGCTGGGTCCTATTCCTTCTAAACCAGGTCTGCTACCGACAGAGTGGGGTCTGCTAATGTGTGCAGGTACTGCATCCTTCCACTGTGAAAACAGTGACCGAGAGGGGGAGAGGCAACGTGTACTAAAACTGGCTGTGAATGATACAGATACCTCGACTGGAAGGGATCAAAGATTTAATACCTAGCTTCCATATCATCAGTTTCTCTTTCTGTTTTCCTGGACTATTTATGGTTCCGCTCTGAGTCCTCCTTGCCGTTCCTGGAAAGGACTATCTGAGCTGGGAATGTATTTCAGAGCTTTTGCCTGTGCAGCCTTGTCTGTCCCACTTCCCATGCTGCCAGAGCGCTCGGCTGTCCTCACAGCGAGAGCCTTTGTGGCCACTTTGACTCTCCTTCTAACATCAAATCATACCCCTGGGCTGCCACGTAGCCTACAATTTAGGTTTCCCTCTGAAAAGTTGGTTGAAAGTATCTGGAAAGTAATAAAAAGTCCTGTGGGAGGTGAAGACAACCATTGCCTGTGCTGCATCTCCCACCTCCACCTGGGCTCCTTCCCTCCCTCCCAGGGTTTGAAGATGCGTCCGTTCCCAGGGTTTGGAGAGCTCAGGTGCCACCCAGGGCTCAGCTCCCAGAAGTGCTGACATCGCAGAGGCCACGCTGGCCGATCCAGCTGGGGTTTGGGAGAACCAATGTCCTCGTCCTCAGCTGCACTTTGCAAAGCAAAGAGGGGGCAGAGGAGGCTTGGCTGGAAGCAGGGGAGGGGCAGAACCTGCAGCCAAAAGTCCCACGCGGCACCGTCTCCTCCCCTCCGGTTCAATGCGGACTGGATCAATTTGGACGTCTTCAGCAATAAAAAATGCCGATGTCGTCCTAATTCACCAGGCCCCGAGATGACAGCAAATTTACATTTTTTAATTAAACTAGCAGCCAGTTTTTATGAGAGGGGGCTGGGTTATGCAAATCAAATGGTTGTGTACGAAAGATTAGGAGAGTTTGGGAATAAATTCCACAAATGCTAATAAAAAAAAAAAAGAGAGAAAATGAGAGGGGGGAGAGAGAGGGACATTGTTCCATTAGCCCCTTTTAGACTGATTTCCCTAGGGAGAAAGCAATGGGGGCTGAGAGATGGAGGCAGCTTTCAGAGGCAGGTAAAATCCATTTTGAGGATTGAGAGCCCCTTGGACCAGGACCTTGTTGCTCCCTGTTTCCTCTCCCAGGGCTCGCAGGGGAGATGGAGGCAGACATCAGTAGCAAAAGAAAAACTTGCTAGCTTCTAATCCCCATTCCTGCTTGACCAGCGATCTTACAGGCTGAAACACCGGCCGGGGCTGGGGAGCTGCCCCGGGTGACTGCAGCCCGGTTGAGGACATAGAGCGGGTGCACAGTTCTTAGCCAGAGGGGCACAGGTGGGTCAAGGGCCAGGCCAGGTCACGATGGTGTTGCAGGAGGGTGGACCTGGCAGGGGACAGAACAGTCCCTGGATGGGCAAAGCCCAGACTCTGGCCACGAGTGAGTACTGAAGGGGCTACACAGAGCTACTCCAGCTGGGGACCGTCTTTGGACTGACAGATGGGACACAGAGCGGGGCCAGTGGCTGGGATCGGTACCCTGGGGCTTCCGCCTCTCTTTTGTGCAGCTTTTGCTGGTGGGCTCCTGGTCCCTGGCAGCAGCTTGCTGGTTAGGCTGACGGTAATACCGATCGCAGTTGTGGGGCTGGGCTGCCGTTCCACATAAGCGCAGGCTTTGTCTGTGGAGCAGAGTGCGTTTTGGAGAAGGATGGGAATGCTTTTCCCTCCCCCCAAACTGTAGACCCCCTTGTTGCCCATCCATAGGGCTCTCAGTGGCTGAGTCCAGCTGTTAACTGCTCTTCCCAGTGTGTTAACCTGGCACCAGCCTTCTCCCTTCTTTCTCAAGAGACTTCCCGTCTTTTTTCATGTGGTCATTCCAGAAAATAAAACAGTTTGTCAAGCATTTTCGAGAACAAATAGTTACAGTGAACCAAAAACATGCACTTCACTCGTGTAAAATATGTTCTTGTTTAAATTTCCGAAAGAATTCCGAGTTCTCATTGCGTTTGGGAGTTAGGTGTGGTGGCCAGGTACCGAAGCAATTGTTTGCTCTGCCATGGAGAAACACAACCAGAAAATTTCTGGAGGCTGGGAAACTGCTTAAAGCTTCCAGTCCTAAGGCAGTTTCGTGCTCAGAATAAAAGCTGAACAACCCGTGTAGGTTGGCAAGAGAGAGCGAGGGGTGGAGAGAAGGAGATACAAGGAAAAAGGATGGGTAGACTAAAGTCACTGGGTGCACTTTATGGCAATCCCCTGAGGATTTGGTGCCTCACTAGAGAATTTTGCCACCCATTCCTGGTTTTGGGGTGTGAAATGATGATTCACCTACATGCACATGTTTTGCTTTGGAGAGGTGACATTTTAGCAGAGGCTCTTGTGAAATCAGTAAAAACACCAAGCTCCACTGGAGCACTTCTGGAGGTGTTCCCCACACCCAACACCTACGTCCCCGTCACCCTGTCCTGCACATGCACATCTGCCCCAGACACTCGCCCACCTCCATGCTCCCGGACACTCACGTGCCCTGTGTTGGTGTTGTGCTGAACTTTGTGTTCTCCAAGTTGCTCTCTCAAGACATTTCCTTCCTCTGCACTCCGGTTCTGTGTGCTTGCATCATCGTGGCGATGCGTGGACCTTTCTTAGCGGCAAGAGAAGACAGTGTGGTCTGTGCCCTGTGTGTTAGGTGTCCCTGTGCTCCCACCGCTGCTGCAGTGCGTCCCCCACCGTTCCTGCTGCCGGGGGGGAACGATGGCCTTGGCGGCAGGCTTGGTCCGCAGCCGCAGGCAGGCGGTTGCACAGGGGATTTTTGTGACGTGAGTTTCTGAGCTGAACTAGGGCCAAGTTCAGCCTAAATCTAACAAAGAGAGCTCCAGAACAGGTCTGTGAGACATGGCAGAGTCTGAGGATTTGGTGTGGGATGAATAACTCCTAATCTATAAAGTGGGCATAATCATACTCCCCTGTGCAGCCCAGAGCCAGGGCTGGGCGCTTCAGTGATGGAGATAAGTGAATGAGGCCTGGCTGCTGTCCATGGATGGGTGCGGGGGTCGGGCAGGAGCGCTCCTCCCTCCAGCCGGGGTGTGGTGGCTGGGGTGTGGGAGAGCTGAGCCCGCTCCGCTTCCCGGGAGCTCCAGTGCCCGCCTGACCCATGGCACCCTCGACGTGCCGGCAGCTGCGGTGCCACGGGCTGCGAGCACCCGTGGGTCCAGGGCGGGTTGTCGTGGACCTGCAAGGGGGCTCTCTGGGACCTGGGCAGGGAGGTGCAGAGCTCCAGCTGGGCTTTTCTGTTATAATGGTGCCGTGGTGTCAGCCCCTCTCCCGAGACTGGCTGGGCTGGGGCAGAGCAGAGGAAGAACCAGGAACTTTTAGCTTCCATACATGGGAAACTGTCAAAAGCCAGGTAGCAACACCAGCTTTTGTCTGGTATTTCCAGAAAAACCCGGCGGGACCTGGCATCCCAGGGCATAATTTATTATGGAAAAATAAAATAATAAAGTCCCAATCCCTTTGAGGCCTGAGTCATAGAAGCATCTTCTCATTAAAGCAGCTCCACCTCTCTGCATGGTGTTTGCCAGCACCATGCCTGTATGAATCCACTCCCTGAGCCGGCCCGCCCAGGGCAGCCCTCCTCCTCCTCGCTGCCTGCGCTTCCCCAGCACACCTCTCCTCCAGCACCCCTTCCCCTATCTGGAGGAACACGAGTAGTTCCACGTGTCAAGCCAGCTTCTCCCCAGGCCTCCCTTCTTCGGGCCAGGGGGATGTTTTGTTGGCATGTTTTGTAGACAAATGTCTTCATCTTTTCACCCACCTTCCACCCCCTGTGCTATCAAGTTCTCTGGGCACAGCCCTGGCTCCCACATCCCCCTCTCGCTGCCACGTGGTGTGGAGGTGTGCGTGGTATCTTTCCATGGCTTGAAGCTCTCTTCCAAGTGGCCCTCTGCAAGCAGAGAAAGGAGAGGAAGCTGCTCCGGGAGTAATTACCATCTGCATGTCCCGAAGGCAGGCAGCAGATGTTAGCAGAGGAGGACCGGGTTGGAAGAGGGTGAGGGAACAGAGGCTGGGGAGAGAGGGTCTGATTTTTATTCTTGATTGCATACGAGTTTTTTTAACAGAAGCTCAGTAGGACAAGAATGACAGTTTTGCAAAGTTGATCCATGTGCTTGGAAACTTTAAGAGAAAGCTCCTTTGCTCGCTCTTGCTATGTTTTCAGTCATTCACTCTTGCTTTTCTCAGCCTTTTTCTGTGTTGCGCTATTTAACTCTTCTTGCTAAATAGCTTTCCTTTATGTCCTCCTTCCTTTCCTTATTCCCACAGCCCCGTCACTCTTTGGTGCCCTCCTGGACTTCCCATTCTGCCTTTGATTCTGTCTTGGTTTCCCCCCCCTGCCATTATCTTACTCTCTTTATTTTTCATTTCCCCATTTGTCTGTGGGCTGATATTCAGATGAGCAAACTTCTTCCAGTTAAAGGAGGTCATGAATATTAGGATTTTTCTATCAAACAATGAAATATGGCTCAAATTACTCTAAAGAATAGGGCCCTTTTCATAAACCACCTGCTGTTTTTTTTGAAAGAAAGCACAACCACTCGCCTGTGTGCTTCAAGCAGTTGTCTCTCATCTCCACCTCGCCAAGCTTTGCTGTTCCAATTTCTTCTTCTGAATTTGTTGCTTCTGGTGGAGTAAGTCTGCTCTTCCCAGACTGCCAGCACCCAATGAGTCTGGGTTTGGACAGGTTGGGACAGGACGGTGATTCTGGCAGGATCCTCACTACTTTGAACGAGGGTTTGTGATTGTGTTCTTTTGATTGCGGTGTGCTTATTTTGGGGTTTTATTTTTGTTTTCAACAACATTTTGGTCTGAAACTCATTACCTCTCAGCTTGACTGGTAGAGGGATCTCATATTCAGATGTTAGCACCCAGCAGGGCATAGAGACACAAGATGCCCCTGCCTTCTCCTCATCTTGCTGGTGTGGACCAATGCTCTCCCCGGGTCATGAGGAGGGCTGTGGTGGAGGTGTCCTGCTCAGGCCTGGACACCAGCCCGGGGCTGTGGTCATGCCCTCCCGGCTTTCATGGTAAGCCCCTGTGTGTGCCGAGGCTGAGCTGAGCCTTCGTTCCAAACTGATCTGTCAGGGCTGATTTTAGTATACCCCGGCTCACCGCTGAGGCTGAGAGTTGAATTTGTCTGGCTGTTCCCAGTGAGGTGAGGGCTGTGTCTGCAGCACCCCAAGAAAGAAGTTAGAATAGATCTGTGCTGGAGGTGAGTCCCTGAGCCAGGCAGGTCCCCCCTGCGGGGACTGGGGTCCATGCTGCTGTCCCCTTCCTCCCAGCCACATGGCTTTGGAGAAGGAGCTGTGAGCGCAGCGGCTGCAGACGCTCTTTCTCCCGAGACCTCAGAAAGCCAGGCGTGTGCTCCGTGGCATCCTGCCTTGCCTGTGGTCCTGGCTGTGCTTGGCCAGATGGTGCCCTGCCTTTGCCAGCATCAGCGCAGCTTGGCTCTTAGCCCATTAGCGGGGATGAGGAGGGTGGTGGAGCTGTACCCCATGGGCCTGGAGAAGTGTGGGCAGAAGGGTCTCTACAAGCCCCTTGAGAGCTGCCACGAGGCAGACGTGGGCAATGCCAGATACAGGGACGATACAGGACACCAACTTGTCTCAGACTTGTGTTTTGTTTTCAGTCCAGCCTATTTATATTCATCATAGTTGCTATTTTTTCCCCAGTTAGATGGATGTGTCTTGTCCTCACTATCTTCCACCTTCCCTGAGCAAACCTTGCTGTTTTCCACGTCTGTCCTGGGAGATGCACTTGGACAGGGACCACTCTTCTCCGAGGAGGCAGCTCTCGGTGGCGTGCTCCTTCCAGGAGCCTGGCCCAGCCCTCCCGCCCTCTCCCACTCAGCCCCACGTTTCCCTGGACAGAAACTGCGTACACAGCCTGGGCTGTGTGAACACGGAGTTTGTTTTGCCAGGGTGACCTGTTTAATCATCTCATTTTCTGGTGGCCGTTTATTCCTCGTTTCCACGGTTACAGCCCCATTAAGAGGAGAAGCAATAAGGCAGCGAGTCAAACAGGTAATAAAAACATTAAAGCCATGTGCGCATTGGGAGGGAGGGAGGGCGAGCAGCACTCAGTGAGACGAGACGGGCCATGCCAGGGAGACAGAAGGGTCGCGGGGAGCCTGTGCACGGTGTGGTAACACCCGGCTCCGTTCCCAACCTCTGCAGGGGCCTGACCGCCACCACAGCATCCTACAGCATCCTACCCTGCTCCCTTGGAGCGTGCTGCCACGCAGGACAGCGTCACTGCCGTCAGTGTGCTGCTCTCACCATCGCTGTGCTGCCAATGCGGAGTTGTGAGTGGCCAAAAGCACTTGAAATCAGAGTATTTTTGCAACTATATTTTATTCCATGGCTGTGACTGTGTGGCAAAACTTGTAACTTGCTGCTTCTGTGTAGTTACTGTGATGCTGGTGGACGCAAGCATTTGCCATTGTAATAGCTCTACCATGGTACTTGTCAAGGTCCCTGCTATTACTGATGTCAGCTGCGTTGGTACCCTGAGGAGCGCGGCTCTGCAGAGTTGTGCTTCTGCACAGTTCCTAAAGTAGTACTAACTGTTCAAAATACTCCACCAACGTATTTACAGCTAGCGACCTAAACCAACGCAACCTAGAGTATCACATCACGACAGTGGTTTGAGGCTTTCCTAGGTAGAGTAACTATCTGTTTGTGGAAGGGCGTATTTCTGCAACCTCCAGGAGAAGGTCAGGCTCCATGGAAACAGGATAGCTAGGTCTCTGCTCCATGGCAGCGCGTCGGCTGCCAGCAGGCGACTGTGGGGTGGGGAGCAGGTGGGAGCTGTTCCTCTGGGAGCAGTGGGGTTGCCTTATGGCCATAGATAGAAATCAAGGGAGAGCTGTGGAGGGCAGGCAGCATAGCTGTGAATTACCTCTCCCCTGCTAGGTGGAATCCCCAGTTTTCTGTTTTTCTATTGTGGGCTCATAAAAGGAGAGTAGCAACACTAAGCATTCTAAAGCAACTTCTCTAGAGTGAGGAGAAGGCAAAGAGCCCTGCTGTCTTGAGAAGAAGAAGGGGGTTGCTTTCCGAGCAGCTCACTTTCCTCCAGGCAGTTTTCCTCAGAGGTCTTGGTAGGTGGGAGCCTTTTGTTACTATATGCTTGTTATCCCAAACCTGACTTTGTCAGCAAGGGGATTGTGGCCTGTCTCCTTTGGGAAATTGCATGCTTGATGTACTCTTGGGCATAAAACCATGACCTGACTACAAAAGCCAGCAGTTACTTTTCCTTATCATTTCCCAGTGGCCGTGGAGGCCAGGTGGCATTGGATCTCGGATGAAGAGATGTTAGTGAGTGAATTGACATTTTTAATACCTGTCTTTCATGTGAGGGCCAGTAGCTGTCTCTGACAGTCGAATGGAGATTGAAATGATGTCACTGAGAAATAATTTTAAAACTTCATTGGACACTGCAAGCCTGAGGCTTGGATTTTCAAAGTCACGCTGTGTTGGCCAAATTTTGTTTCTTTGGAGTGGGAGGTTTATCAAAATTGTCACATCTCAGAGCAGCGAAGAAGGCTGGGCTCTCTGGAGACCAGCCCTGGGCTGGAGAATATAGACTTTGTGAAGTTGCTCTTCATTTCAGACAGCCTGTAGGATTGGTCTGTGAGCTGACTTGGTAATTAAGTATGAAGATGATTCTCCAGGACCCACTCCCTCTCACCATGCTGATGTGAAGGGCCCCGTCCGTTCCTGAGAGTGGGGTTTGACCTTCCTGTGTGTGATCTCTGGCTACGCCGTGTTGTGCTGTGTATTACCCAGGGTAGGTACAAACCCTGATGCTTTAGGCAAGCTGCTTATAAGTAGTGGGCTTAGGAAAAACAAGCAAACTGCGTAGCTGAAAACTCCCCTGCTCGGAATGGGTTTGAGCTTCTGGGTCGCTGTCATAAAGGAGCAAGTGCCCACGGGCTGGAAGGGTTCTGGCCTTTGAACGAGGGTGAGTTTCACTGTGGATGAAGACGTTAAATATAACAGTCTCCCTCATATAGGTGGCACAGCCCTAACAGCACAACAAAAACATTCGGAAAAGCAAACAAGAGCAAGAAAGTAATCATGGAAATGCAGGGAAATGGAGTAAACTAACTCCAAGTGTGTTTTACCTGCTAGCTTTCTCTGTTGAAATATTCTACCCCGTTACAGCCCCACTTTGTCCTGTTGGGATTTTTTTATTTATTTCTGACATTGTTTTGGGTTTTGTAGTTTCTTTTCTCTGGACTTTATCAGAAAGCATATTTGTGGTGAGCGCCTGTGAAAGGACCTGGCTTGCTGAGTAAATATTCAACGTGGAAATGAGCCGCATGACCTTGAGGGGGGGAGAGGGAGGAAAGCTGAGAGAAATTCATAAAAAGCTGAAAAAGAAAAGAACAAGGAGAAGGGAGGGGAGAGGAAAAAAAGATAAAAGGCCTGGCCAGACTGGGAGAAGTCACACAGGAGAGAAATATTGGTCTTTCTTGTTAAAGCGGTGGTTGGACATGTAGTATTAGACGTCTCAAAGAGGCCCGAATCTCGGCTGTGCTGAACACTGACACTTTGAAAAATAGGCCCATTTAAGGTGACTCAAGTTGGGCAACAAAAGTCAGTAGTCACTTTAGATCATCTTGGCCCGTGTTCAGAAGGGTGAATTTTATCCTTGGCGAAAGGCCAGCGGGAGGCCTTTCTGTGTACTGTTCCCGTTCCCAGAATAGGACGTGGGGTGGCTCCTGGACCTCGTGCCAGTCCTTTGGGGCAGGGGCAGAAACCACTGTCCCCAAGCTCTGGGCTGAGCCTCTGCCTGCCCTCCCCATATGGGGAGCAGCGATCGCCGGCTGGACTCACGTGCCACAGCCCCGGTGTTCTCGGGTTCAAAAACTGGGCTTGAATTTATTTGTGGACTTTTCTGGGGGCTGTGGGTGTCTGGGAAAGGTGCCGGACAGAGTAAAAGGCCCTGTCTTCAGTGCAGGGGCAGTAAGGAGCAGCAGTGCAGGTTTCCCCACCACCCACAGGGTCCCTCTGGTGTGTGAGATGGAGATGTAGATATTTGCTTTTGGAAACTAGCGAGGATCTCAATCAGATAAGACCATGAAAACACTGTTGCGAGGAAAACGCATAAGAAAATTGGGGTAGAAACACGCCGCCATCGCTACCGGAGACCAAGATGTGAAGTCCAAACGCACTCTGGAGTTTGGGTTTGCAGAACTGCCTGGTTTGGGCTTGAAGGTTTTTACTTCAGTCCCACCTCTAGGCCTGGACGATCTAAACTGGATTTTAAAATTGTATTGTAGGGATTGGAGAGAGATGAGCACTGAATTTCTGCGGGTTTTCATTTTTTTCTGTATAGGATGTTCCTCTAGCGTGTCCTTAGTATCTCGATGACACCAGGGCTGGGAAGCCCCTCGGTCCTGCAGCTGCAGCTGTCAGCTCTCTGCTGCCCGTTCCCATGAGTCGCAGGAGGGATCTGGGCACCCAAGGAGCCAGCACCCAGCAGTCATGGGGGGCTGGAGCAGAAACCCTTACGCCGGTCTCCAGGCAGCCGATGGCTTCTGCTGGTTTTTTGTTGTTTGAATGCATAAAAAAAGTTTGAATGCATTTAGGATCCCCTTACAGCTCAACATATTGTCATTCCTTTGGCTCCCCAAATTACCTTCATTTTCTAGAGGGGAAGTCTAACTTCACTGGCATCAGCACTTCAAAAACGCTGTACACTGACATAAGCATTTCGGAGCGTGGGGCAAGGACCGTGCCGAAGCTGAGCCCTCATTTGCGTTGAAACAGTGCTGATTACTATTCTTTGGTTAAAACAAAATAGCTGCACTAATGATCTTTGCATACACATCTTTAAATTTTTCTTCATTTAGGTGGGAGGATGATTTATTTCTTTCCGTAAGCCTGAAAACTGTAGAATTAGATTTTCATTCCTCGTATGGGAGAGCCCTACTGAATGGAGGAGACCTTTTTTTGATTTCTTTCCAGTTGGAGTGCGTGAAATAGTAGGGAAAAGTCTTGTCTAGTGATGACCTCAAAATAATTTCTATAGCAGTGCAATGTGATGTCAGACAGCCAGTATGCAGCTGAGTGGGAAGTGCAGACAGTGGGGGCACGGGTGCCTGACACAGGGGAAAACCGGCATAAATAAAAAACATTAGTCCAAGGCTTTGGGAGGAACTAGAACAAAGTCACCAGTGCAGATGCCAGGGCAAGGAACTGTAACTGTACGTTTAATAGCTTTGGATGTTTGCTTTTATGTGACAGTTGCTGTTCAGGCGAACAGATTGGAGAATTCCAGACTTGCATGGATTTCAGGGATTTTATTTATGTGTTTGGCACGGGACATGAGCGGGATGGGAGCACGGGGGGTGTATGCAGCAGGAGGAAGGGCCCGATGATCTTTAAGGTCCCTTCCAACCCAAACCATTCTATGATTCTGTGGTACCCTGCTCTTCCCTGCCCTTGCGCTCACTACCCCGTGCACCTTGATTTACCCACGCCTGTTTGTTTGCTGAGCCAAGCCTTCCCCTCTCACTCCTGTCTCCTTTCTCTGCCCTGAAGTCATTCTCGCCCCAAACTCGCCTCACTCACCTGCTCTCTGCTGCTCCTAGCATTGTCCTGCCCTCCCAGGAGCATCCTCTGTCCCATTCCCGTGTGTGCGCATCCTCTGCCTCCCCGACGATGGTGCCTGTCACTAACCTGCTTGGCCAGGGACCTCTGCAGCCTGCAGGAGCCCTACCCTGTGCTGAAAGCCCCACCTGGAGAGCAATCGGCCGTGCCCCGTGCGCCTGCCCTGCCTGGCCTCCCCGGTCTGGCTCTGGGTTCAACTGGAACTGTCCAAAGAGAGCTGAAAGGCAGAGGCATGTTTTCGCAGTTTATTCTCCAAAAGGAAAGCCTGTGAGGGGTGAGGGGCAGACTCCTTGCAGTGAAGGTGTTAACAAATAGCAGGTGATTAAACATGACAAGCAGTGACATTTCTGTGTGGGGTTCTCAGTACCAGCAATGCCAAGAATGAAGCTATAAACCCTGACATTTTGTGTTATGCACTGAGGTTTTTAATAGACATCTTTCCCTCCCTCCCCCCTGTTTATTTCTTTTATTCCTTTTTTCTCTTCTGTCCCCTTCTCCCTGTCCCTCTCCTTTCTCTTCCTGACCCTCACCCTGGCTCTGCCCCGTCCCCAGTGCCCCCCGCCTCCCCTTCCATACCTCCCTCCCTGCCCTTATCTTTGCTCCCTTGCTTTACCAGACTCATTTGTTTGATGGCCTTCACTTTTTCTTTTGTTTCTCTCTTCCTCCCTATTTTCTTGTTACACTTTTCCAAGCTTTCTTGCTTTTTGTCATTCCCCCTTCCTTACTCTTCTCTTCCTCCTCTTAACTCCGGTCTCTGCCATATGCACACACGCTTGCAGTCGTTCTCACACATACGCACTCCCACACTTTATTGCACACACACCGCCACTTTCAGCACACTTTTCTGCTCTCCCCCACACGCTCTCGCTCTCTCCTGCACCGTCTCTCACATGCGCTCGCACTTGCTCTTTTCTTTCTGTGCTTCCCCTCTCTTGCTCTTCTTTGTCTTTGTTACTCCCTTCTGCTGTCATCCTCCCTCTGTCTGTTCTTTTCCACTCTCTCCCCTTCTCCCTCCCTTTCCTTTCTCTTTTTGGGGCCTGATGTAATACGCTAACCATGGGCAGCCAGGCCAGTTGCTTGTCAGGGAGCAGGTGTCCCACCCCTGAGTGATGTTTTTGTTAATAACATTTTTGCCCTGACTCAGAAGCCGGCGTTTTGGAGATCGGTTGGTGGGTTTTTTTTAAGGACAGGAGCTGAGGAGGCTGTGCTTTTGGGAACAGTTGCTGGGTTTGTGCTAAAAGGACTGCAACAGTTGTTCTGCTGAGCAAGAAACGTTGGAACAACTGCAGATTCCCCCTCTCTCTCTCTCTCTCCATATCTATCCAAAGGGCATTTGGAGGTGACACCCAGTGCACCGTCCCCCTTGCGGCCAGCTCTAATTGGAGCCAACGGGCTGCCGCTGGCTCTGGGCTTTAGGAACGGGGCACTCCGTTGGAGTTGGCCCTACCTGGCAGCCCTCTGTATGAGAAACAAACTTCCCTTGTCTACCTCTGCTGCCTTCTCCTGATGGGGTTATGGGCACAAAATTAGCTTAGCAAAATGCTAGGGTGACCAGAGCATTCAAACACAGAGCTCTCCTCCATATCAGCAGGTCACCTGGTCTCCAGGGCTCGGTAGTAATGGCCTGGCTACACAATCTGAACATAAGAAAGTGGTCTCCAGGCACAGAAAGACAGAAGGGTTCAGTGGCGGTCATCTGCTCCCCAGTGCATGACCTGCCTGGCTCACTGCGTCTTATCAGGCTACGATCTCCTTCATGGAGAGGCCAGGGGGCAATGCATGATGCTTTCCACTCGGCAGGATGGAAATTGCGTGGGCTGGCCCATCAGAGCCTGTCTTCTCTGCCGAATCAGCCTGACTATCAGCACCAGGGTCTGAACCTTCCCCATCTGGCTGGCCCTGGTGACAGTTACACTGCAAAAGCCATCGCGAAGTGCCACTTGCGGACTTGAGGCATCTCCAGAGGCTTTTTGAGCTGCATGGTGATTCCTTGTCATTCGGCTGCGGGAGTCTCTGCCTCTCCCCAGGTCCCTGGGGAGGGTCTGTAGGGAGCTCCTGGAGAATTACTGTGCACATGCTGTCTGTGCTGTGCGTCGGTGGCTTTACCAGCCCATCGCTGTAGCCGGCACATCTGTGCTGAGAGCATCCAGGGCAGGCGAGAGGCTTTAGTGGGTGGACAGTGAGGACAGAGGCTGGGGCAGCTCCCATGTGCAGGTCACTGGGGCCCCAGTGTAAAGGGCTCAGCAGGTATTTGAAATGAGTCCAAACTAAACTGCACCTTCAGTCCCAGTATTTTCTCTTCCTTGACTCTGCAGGCGCTCTAAAAATCAAAATACTTCCCGCTGGAGACCCCGCCTTCTCATAAAAGTGCCTCTCCCTCCCTGTCTGCCCAGGTCTTATTGATCCAGCACCACAGACGGTGGCTGCAGCTTGAGTTGCCAAGTAGGGCAGATCGATAGGCTTGGTATGGGATTTTTGGCAGCTGGGACATCCATTTGTCCCTCCTCCCCTCCCACCATCCATCCAGGAAACGGCCAGTGTCACAGGGAAAGCAGGAGGAGCAAAGCCCCGTCCTTACGCTTTCCTCTCACCTTGTCCTTCCCTGTCCTCCGTGCTGCAGCCGCCGGGACTGGAGGCCTCTGCGGGAGCGTGTGCGAAGCCGCAGAGAGCGCATGGCACGTGCGGAGCCAGAGTGGTCCCGTCCCCTGCGCTGGCTCCACTGGCCCCTCACTGACGCTTACCCTTTGCAATGGCCAAGTTCACCCTTTTGTATACTGGGGCAATCCCGTGGGTCATTCCAGCATCCCCAAGAGCAGGATTTGGCCTTTATTGTTTGCACAGTCTTTTTATTTAACAAGAGCTTCTTCCCTGCCTGGATCCAGAGTAACTCCCCTCTGCCCTTCTTCCCTGCTGTGGCCATCAGTGCTGCCATCAGCTTTCTGCAGATGGGGAAAGCAAGGCGCGGTGACATGAAGTGACTTCCTGAAGGCCAGAGAAGGAGTCAGTGCCGGAGTTGGGGTTAGGGGCCATGTTTCTGGCTGCCCTTTGCCAGCTCTCAGCCCCTTGGCCATGGGCCTGGGACAGTGCTTCTTCCCCACTCATGAGGCTTCCCAGGGTGCCCCATCTGTGTGGGTTCAAGAGCTGTGGGCTGGTCTCCAGCATGAGCCAGGGAACCAGAGGCAGAGGGCAGCAGTGGGGAGGAGAGGGGTGCTGTGCAGGCAGCTTCCCCTGCTCCATCGTGTCAGGAGAGAGTGGTTAGCTCTGCTGTAAGACGTCCTTAACCCTTGCCAACCCTCCTGGCTGCCGAACCTCTGACAGGTGCCGAGCGCCACGCACAGTGAAGTTAATGAAATGAGTGTTTCGGGGAGGTGGGGAGGGAGGCTCTGTACTGCACCCTGGGGCCCTGGGTTTATTAATGGTGACCTGCCATTAAAGACTAAAGTGCTAACCTGGTCATATTTAGCAGCTTTCAATGGTATCCCAGTGGCCTCTGCCTGCAATATCAACTCCTGCCTTCCCCCCGCAGCCCCAGGCCGGCAGGAGCTGACTCCAGAGTTTCTCTGCTACGATGAGTCTGGTGGGCAGCACTAAGAAGTCTCTGCGCTGCTGCTGGCAGACAGATTTCCACCCCCTCCTGCTGCTCTGAGCAGCTTCCCCCTCTTACTGCCAGGTCTTGCCAGGGAGCGCTTGGAAAAGAGGACCAAATCCTGGCATTGTCATCATCTCCTTTGCTCAGACAGAGCCTGGGGGTCACTAGGAGAGGGAGACGTGCCAGTATGAAGCTCGCAGGATTTGGCCATGAAGGAGAGGCATATTCAGGCTCTGCAAAGTGCTTCCACAGAGCTGTCCGAGAAAGCGCTGGCAAATTATCCCTCCGAGGTGGCAGGCTGGGAAACGAGGCAGCAGCTCTGCCAGACCTGATTAAAACAGGACTTGAGGCTAGCAGCTTCAGGTCAGAGCAGGAGGGCTGCTCTCACTGTTACTGCCCCTCTTGCTCCGGTCCAAGAGGGACTTGGAAAACCCAAGCATGGGGGGATGTCCCCTAGGGGACAACAGCAGTTGGATATTGTAGTGACAGGCACTTTAGAAAGATGCTGGAGGCTGCTACTGCTGCTGGTCCAGGCAGGGATCAGTGTTAGCAGAAGAAAAAAAAGCCCCGGAGTCTCCTTGAAGCTAATTCTGCTCTTGATGCCTCCCCAGAAGCAAGACCTTGCTGTGCTCTGTGTGCCAACTGAGATTATTGCCTTCCCTGATCACTTCTTCCTGGATTAAAAACTCAGCACAGTCTTTTGCCATGTGTTATTCCAGGATACCCGCTAGAAACTCCATGTGGTGCAGACCCTGGCAGAGGGATGGGGGAATCACGGGGCATCGCCAACTCAAGCTGCTCCTGCTGCTCAAGACAGGAGGTGGGGATGCGCCTGCCCCCTCACACCTCTGTTTTGCCTGGGGTGAAAGCATAAAGAGCGAAGCCATAAGGGATTTTCCTCTCCCCAGCAAGCCCCATAAGACGCAGATCCCTCGTCCTCACAACCCTGCCCTTCACATGGGCACGTTTGTCAGTGTGGGCTTCAAGCCATTCCCCAGCAGAGCCAGCGAGGGCAGGGGCCTTGTTCCAGCGGGGAGCTCCAGCCCTCACAGCCTCCCAACAGGACGAGTGCCGGTTTGGCAGCCAGGCTGGGGGCAATCCTCACTCTCTCGTTTGGCTCTGTGCCCCAGCTGATCTGGAGCCAGGTTTTGCTGTAATCCCTACATCCTGTTGCAGGTCCTTAATCAGCTGGAGCCAGCCTGGAAAAAAACCAAAAACCCAAACCCCAAACTGTTGTGGTTAAAACTCCCCACTGCGGGGTGGTGGGGAAGAGTGTGCAGCAGCCTTCCCGGGCACCAGGTGGGAGGCTGGAAGGGCTGGGAGAGATTGCAGCTCCCTTGCTAGGGATGGAAGCAGAAAAAAGGCTAAGTGTGTGTTTCTGCTGGGGGTCTCAGCAAGACCCACTCGTTGCTGTTCCCCTGTGGAGGGGATGGGTTTGGGGCATTGATTCCTCCTGTTCTCCCACCATCAGCACAGCTAGGGATGCCGCCCCTTCAGCCCTCGCTGGGCAGGCTCGAAAACTCTCTGGGTTGTTGTTGAGTTGGTTTTTTTCCCATTTAATGCATAGAATAACACTGATGGGTCTGAACAGCTCCAGCCAGGCGACGAGGGGAAAGAATAACAAGCTCCTGAATGTCAGGCGAAATTATGGGCCATTGCTATTTAGGGTGAGTCTGGTGGATTTAGGGCCTCTCTGTTCTATTGTCCCAGCTGCTCTGAGCATTGGAGCAGGCGAGACACAAGTCGGGAATTTTATTGCAGAGCATGTGCAGGGGAAGGCCGGTTCTGAGCGTTTCCGGAGTTGAACAGCAGCGGTGGGGGATAGGGGACAGTTTCTGTTGGAAAGTTGGTGCGATGTGATACTGGGAGGAGGTAGGAGACTGGAAATCCTGGAGAAGTGGTCACCCAGCAGAGAAGAGAGCCCCTTTGCTTCCTGCTCTTTGTCAGGATTCAGCTCCAGATGTTCATCAAACTCCCGAAGCCCATGTAGCGTTGGTCTCCATCCATCGGACCTTCGCTGGCTGTCCGGCCACCACTCTTTGCAGGAGCTTCCCATGGCAGACCCTGCTGGTCTCCCTTCTGCATTTCACGAGCACGTGGCTGCTCAGCCCCTCATCTTCTTGCCCATGTCTTGTGAAGCATTCAGGGAGGTAGTTTGTATGAAAGTGCATAAATGTGTGCGATGAATGGGGATTAGGGGTTTCGGTGCCTTCTCTTGGATTGCTTTTGGCTGGCGCTGGTGAGGTAACCAGGGCTGGCACCATGCTCGCACGGCCTGCCAGGTATTAGCGGGAAGGGCCCAGATGAACAGTATAAGAGAACACAGAAAGGATGAAGAAAGTGCTGTACAGCATGATAAAAGTGGGTCGTCCATGGGAAAGTGAAGTCTACATGAGTCCTGAACAGGGTGTATCCTAAGCTTCCAGATTTTGGCAAATACATTATGTCCCATGCCATAGTGGGGAGGAGTTGCAGAGAGTAAGCAAGCCGTTCTTGCCCGGCTGTCTTCACAGGCGTGAGGCTCAGCAGGGTGAATTCTTTGCTTCTTTGGGGCTCTTTTTATTTGACCGGATTAAAAAGCCTATTTGAGTTTCTTAAACCATTTAATCTGAAATCCCCAGGTAGATGCGCCATTGGATTCAGTTTTAAGCTTATAAACAAAATAGGTCTGTGTTTGTCTCTTCTTCATTTTGTTCTAAAGAAGCAAGGGTTTGACCTGTCCTCCCTGGAGTCGGGGGGGGAGTTGGGCTTCTCGTGCTTATGAATCCCCTTGAGCTTTCTGAAGGGTAGGAAGGTGCGGAGACCAGGGTGCCGGTGTCACCTTCCTGCAGCTCCAGGTTAGCGTGTGGCCTGGGCAGGTGCTGGGAGGAGGGAGCAGGGGCCCAGCTCCACTGGCTGGGTTAAATGACTGAGTCGGTTCCCAGGGCTCAGTACCTACATGGAGTGCTGAGCATCTATAAAATCCCATTAAAACCATTGCTCTTCAAGTAGTGTGGGGAGATGGGAAAGGAGGAGACCATAGGAAATTGGAGAAAATGGGAGGAAAGCATGCTGCAGTGTGATCCGCTGGAGCGGTCTGGGTAATTCTTTCCAGTTCCTGCAGTCCTTTGAGAGGAGCTGGTTCACCTCCTCCGCTCCCAGCGTGCCCAGCTCCTTCCAGGGTTTCCTCCTGCGCCCATCCTCTCCACCCGCTTGGGGTTCTTGTCTGCTTTCCAGCTCTGTATGGCTTTATGGCTGCCACTCCCTGCGCTTCTGAGGAGGTTTCATGGACATGAGAGCAGTTGGGACTGCTCTCAGATCAGCCCAAAATGGGACAGTTCATGATTTGTGTTCGCAGGAGAGAGGTGCTAATGATGCCTACAGGAGCTACAGGAATGTCGCAGCTCCATGGTCCACAGTGTCATGTTTCTGACAGTGGCTAGTGCCAGATGCTCTGAAGGAAGGTACCAAACCCCACAGCAGGCAGATGTAAGATGATCCGCCCCTGTGTCCCCTCGATGTCCTTTCTGTGTGTCCGGCAGAGACCAGCTCGAGTTAGCGATGCCTGCACGCCTGTGTGGGATGACAGTGGCAGCACCCGGCCCAGCCTTAGCACGAGAGGTGTCTCTTCCAGATCGCATCCCCAGTGCTGGCAGCCGCAGCAGAAAGCCCAGCAGAAAGGAGGCTGTCTGCCGTCCCAGCTCCCTCGTGCAGCCATGGAAATGCTCGTTCCAGTGCAGCTGTAGGAAGGCCATGAGGGCAGGCTGTCCTTCTCGCCTCTTGCGGTCTTTGCTGTGAGCAGAGAGGCCTCCCGTGTCCAGGGCTCTCAAGGAGATGCTTTATGAAAGGGGTTGGTGGAAATGAGTCTGTATCCTTCTCCCCCCGCTCCTCCCAAGGAACTGGAGACAGACAGAGGGCCAGGCATCTGTCCGATGGCAGCCTGAATAGGAGGGAGCCCTGTTGGCTTTGCCGAGGGAGCCTCTTTCTATATGGAAATGAAGAATTTAGGCTAATGGAGCTCAACCATCTCTAATTTTGCGATGGCAGGAGGATTTTGATTGAAAGTAATTAAGCAAGCTAGCTGTAAAATTAATTAAAGCAAAAGGGGGGGATTTTTTTATTGGATTGGATAGCGATATAGCGGCTGTCAAATGGGGGACGGATGGGGGTGACCTGAATTCTCTGCCCTCCCTCCTCCCACTCGGGACGTTTATGTCACTTTAATCTCCTTACAGCGGCTGGTGTGCATTTGTTTGAAATAATCAAGGAAATATGGTCAGAAATTGTCAGCTTTCAGATCTAATTTACCTGACAGCCCTGCGCGGACCAGTAAGCCTCTGTGTGCCTGTGTGAGAGTGTGTGTGTGTGTGTGGTGTATGCGACTGTGTGGTCATGGAGGACTCCTTGTCTCCCTTCTCCCCCCTTTTTCCTCATCCTGTCTTCTCTTGATTCCTAGCAAAAATACTTCTGACACATCTGGGACCACCCAGCACCTCGCAGGAAAAAGAAATAAGTTTGAGAATTTTCCTGTGGTCCCTTCTCGACCCCCACCTTCCCATCACTGCCTCCTCCCAACCTGCTGCCTCATCCTTGCACCATAACCAGCTTTAGGGTTTAGGCAATATAGGATTAGGGGAGGTGGCTGTAATTCTTTATTCCAGATGGCTGGCAACTGCTAAACCCACTGTCACAAGTACCGAGTTATAAAAATACTTAAATTAGGCCCTTTGTTTCAGCCCAGGTCCCTACCAAGCAGCTCTCCCGGTGCCCTGCCGGGAGCTCAGCTTGCACGGCACAGGTGGGGGACTGAGTCAAGACTATAATGGGAGAGGCTTCTCCGGACTCGCACCTATCTGGATTCCCTTGCTCACCTCCATCTGCTTCTTTTTGCCTTTAGCACCTAAAGAGAGATCCTGCAATAAGAAAGAGCTAGGCATGACTTGGTGTACGCGTGTGCTCACTTAGCGGGTGAAGGTCCTGATCCAGGGACATACCACGCCTGCAGCGCTCACACATCTTACTGGGGGGTGCACACTCTTGACAGAGGTGCAGATTCCCCGCTCTGGACCTGACCCTGCAAGGACCCGGTGACCTGAGCTCAATGCGCTGGAAACTGGGGAGGGAGGGCAACTGCTGTAGGGTCAGTGTTTCCTCAGAGCTGCCCTGGTGCCTCACATCTGTCTGGCTAGGTTGGCTCTTAGGGTTATTATTTATTATTTATTATTGTTCATTAAGTGCTGACAGAGTTGGGGCTTTTGTTTGTTTTGTTTGGGTCTCCATTTAGAGGCCTTTGCTGAGGCAGACTTCAGTGCCAAGACCTCAGGCGCTTTTACAATTACAGCCCGTGATCCTATTGTATTGTTTATGTAATGACTCTCAATCCCAAGGGATTCTGCAGCCTTTCTTAGACCCAAGTACCCAGCACCTGGCAGGGAGAGTGCAGGGCAAGTGCTGGCCCCTGGTGCCAAGAAAAATCTCTGGGCTTTATGTGCTAGGGGATCATTAATACGTAGACAGATCGGGCTGGACCTTGCCGTGAGGATCCACATGCAGAGAAGTTGATTAAGCTGCTTCAGGAGGAGCAGATGATTCATCCCTGCCATGGTGTGTGTGGCTGCGGGGTATCTCAGTGGCTCAGACCTGATGCTCTGGCTGTTGGGTGTCCGCAGCCCGCCAGTCTGTCTCCGATACAGTGAGCTGAGTGACTGGTCTTCATGGGCCAGCTTATGTGACCAGTCCCCTGGGTGTCCCAGAGCACCCCAAGCCACCCCAGCACTGGGATTGAAACTTTTACCCTGTTAAGTAGATGTGTGGAGGGTGCCTCACCAGCTCTGTAACATGCCGGACACGGGTAGGACACGGTCTAGTCCATGACCAGCTGCGTGCGGCTGTGCTGAGGTGGGTGATGAGCTCATCACCCCAGTTCCCGGGTTTATTTCCAGCTTTGCCACTGATTCGCTTTGTATCTGTAGCCATGCGAATGCATAGCTTTGTGCCAGTGCTTCCTCATCAGTATAATGGGTATAATTAGGCTTCCCTGATTGAAGATAGCGCCAAACGCTTAGTGTGCTGGTGGATTTTTTTCTTTTGTTTAAAAGTCCTTTCCGAAAAAAGGAGGTAAGACCCAATTTTAGAGTGCTGGTTCCCATATCGTATTTCAAATATATGTGGATTAAAATCTTGGACTATATCAAACCCTTTCCTTGTGGGATAGGTCTGCTGTGAAGTGTTGGCTTCCCATAAAGCTAGCAGAAGCAGAGTTAGGCGAAGGCTAAGTGCTTGTAAGTGCGCAGTCTCCTCTGTATTCAGCAAAATATGGGGATTGCAGGATGTGGCACTGCTGATCTTCTGTGTTAATTACAAATATAACAGAATGTAATATCAAGAATAGTCTAAATAATTTCATGGCCTGTTAACCAAAAGAGAGCTTGAGTTCTGGGATGTGGACCAGGCTACCACTGATAATGGTATCTAAAGTCAGTGGTGTCTGGAAGAAGGGTCATACTGTGCTGGCTGCTCCTATTTCCTTCTGTAGATTGCAAGACCAGGTGATTAAGAGTGCATTAGATAATTTTCTAACATAACATTCCCTACAGGCAGTTACTGGCATTGCTGTAGAGGCATCCTGAACGACGTGTTGGAAAAGGAAGTGCACAGGACAGTCTTTCTGCATTGTGAAAATATTTGAGACCCCCATGCAAAGCTGTGCTCTGTTCTGACTCCAAGTCTCCTCAGACATGGCCGAGGAAAATGCACGTGAGTGCTGACCTGGGGGCACCTTCTGTTGTTTTATTTGCACCTACTTGTACCTGTTCAACACATCTCCCCTCTCTAGCACTGCTGCTCTCGCTGCAAATGAGTCTGGAGACCCTGACTCCAGCACAGCCAGGAACTGGAAAACATCCTGTAGTTGGGCGAATGGGATGAAAAGTTCAGCTTTGGGTGGCGTGTCTTTTTCTCTCAGTTTGATGTGAGTGGCAGTGGAAAGCCGTAAGCTCAGTTCTCCTGTCACTGATGTGGTGTCAGCTGGGAAAATCATTCTTCTGAGCTTAGCAGAGTGACATTAGCATAAGAGCAGTCAGAGAGGGATCGAGCCTAGCGAGTCTGGAAGAGGAGAGCCGAGGCACTGGGCTGAGAGTGTCTGGGATATTTGACATGTTCATTTTGCTTGCTTGTGCTCAGGACTGGAGATGAGCCGCTCACCCTCAGTCTGTGGGGCAGGAGAGTCCTTCAGAAAGCAGACTGGCAGCTCAGCTCACGTCAGGTCACAGAAGCCTTGGGAATGCACAAAGAGGAGATCTCCAGGAGTGAGACGTGGCAGAGACACCTGTATCTGCCCTTTCTGGGGAGGCAGTTTGGGCTGTGGAGCTGCTGACTCTCACACAGCATCTTGCCCCAGCACTGAATTCTGGCTGCTGTTCCCATGCACGCAGCTGGCTTGGGGCAGTGAAGGGAAGAAAAAGCCAGAGCCAGTGGCTCAGCTGATCAGGGGATTTCAGGCAGAGGTTGCCCTGCCTGACTTGCAGTGGATTCAGGGGCTTTCTGTAGAAGCTGTCTCCAAGGGCAAGTCTGAACAAGCCAGTTATTCTTAATTTCCCGCGGAGGCAGAAAAGCCACCGAGAAAATAAAAATGTTACAATAGAAGGTTTGGGGATAAGAGGGCAGAGTGTTGCTGGCCAAACAAGACTGTGTTTGATGATATATCTGGCATCCCATTTACCTCCCTGGCAGTGGGACCCGAGGACCTCGTGAGGGTTCAGGACAGGCTTTTGTGAAGACATCCTGAGCGGTGAAGCGGGGTGCTGAGCGGGGCGCAGGGCAGCAAGGGAGGCATAGCAAGCCGTGTGTTCCACCCGGAGCTCATCTGCTGGGGCCCAGTTAAAACACAGGTGTAAGGGAAAAGGGTGTCAGTATGTCTCCCACTCACCCTCTCCCTTCCCCCTTCCTTTCATCTCACATCCTCCCTGGAGCACCATGCAAGTTTATCAATTTACACCAGAATGCAGTAAAATCACTGAGGTTACCAAGGTCTTGGTTTCATTAAATCTGAACCCTGATATGCCAGCCCCCCGCTCTGGCACTCGTTTGCAGGGCTGTCGCTGCTAGTGCAGGCTCGCCTCACGGCTTATTAAACCAGCACCTTTGAAACCTAGGCTGAATTCAGATTCATAACATCTGATTCCCCCATGTCCCTTGCTCCCCCAGTGCCTAGAAAACAGCTTATTAAAAATCACCATTGGTAATTGCCTGGGATGTCACATTTTTAACACTTTCCTTCAGTTCTTGGGAGTTGAAGTCTCCTTTCCCAAACCACAGAGTAAACCATGCCCATCCCTGCTATTTACTCCAGACTACAGAGGACTTGAAAATGTTCCTGTAGGGCCAGTTTGCCCTCAGGAAAGCCAGTGGATCCCAGTCACAGTCGTCTTTGGGGGGAAGGAGGTCTGCATGAGGCTGAGGATTGACGATTCAAAGGCAGTGATTCCCCATTCTCAACCCACTGCTGCTCTGCACTTTCAATGTCCACAGATCCTTCTCCTCCGTGGTGTCTGGAGGTGGCTTCTCCTCCCGGGCCCGGTGGAAGAACAGATGGAGGGAGCAAAGGCTGGGAAATGGGTTGCTCAGCAAGCGTGCCTGGGTGTCCCCGCAGGGACTCAGCGGTGTCTGTTGGTGGGAGGGCAGAAGTAGCAGACTAGCCAGGATCCCTCGTCAGTATTTGTGGCTTTCTTCAGTTGGTGGATATTTGTCAGTAAGTGATAGTGTTGAGCTGGATACCACTGAGCTGCTGGAAGTAGAATGAGACCTGTTGACTTTGAGGAGCTTGAAATGTGTCTTTGTCCTGCAGTGCCAATATAGCAGCTGCAGAAACAAACTGGTTAGTTCACCATTGAGAAAGCAGAAGACAGAGTCCTCCTCACTAGCAAGGGAACTGAAGAGGAGGAATCAACTTCATGGTCTGCTCTAAAGCCAAGCCTATGGCATTTGAAGTACATTTTCATTGCAGAATGAATTTGCAGGACTGAGCTGGCAGGTTAGCCTCCTGGAAGTGTGAGCAGGAACGCTGGGTCTGAGCGTCCTCACTTGGGTGACTTGTACTGGTGTGGTACTGGGACTTCGGGGGGCATCTCCTGTGGTTGTTCACAGAGCTGCTGCAGGCTCCATCAGCAGCGGAGTGTGGGAGAATTTTGCTCCTCCTGCACCCCAGCAGATGAGGGAAGGGAGGCTGTGGGCAGACTGGGAGCAGCTGGTGCTGGACCGTCTCCATGTGCGTCCTCGCAGCAGTGGGGCAGCTCCCCAGCCCAGGTGAGAGCCACGCTGCTCCCCGGCTGAGCCGGCCGGCCCAGGGTGCAAAGTCCCAGACTTGGGGGAGAGCTTTGTGGGAGAGGGCTCAAGACAGCACTCCCCAAGTTCACTCTGCACAGGAGATACACCCTTATGGAGCTGTCTTTTTATTTGCAAACTGAGCAGTTGTACTGGAAGAGATTTAGCAAACATGGGACTACACAATGCTATGTGTACTGAGTCACACATCAGGGCTAGAGCCAACTAGCACTGTGAGCTACTGAGGCAAACATTTGAGAATAGTTACAATAGGCACCAAAAATATCTTCAAATGAGATCTTTCTGCATTGCTGCATGTTGGGTAACAGGGAGGGCTGACAACCTAAGCTTAAACTCTACCCACATGCTCTAGAGCTCATCCTGGGCAAGGCAGGCAACTGGGATGGGAACAAAACAGAGAAAAAGCGGGTTTGCTCCTGTAAAGGGAGCCCTGATTAGCCAATTTCA
The DNA here is from genome assembly GCA_020745775.1 of Theristicus caerulescens. Classification (NCBI taxonomy): domain Eukaryota; kingdom Metazoa; phylum Chordata; class Aves; order Pelecaniformes; family Threskiornithidae; genus Theristicus; species Theristicus caerulescens. The sequence continues at coordinate 4,209,710 of CM036574.1, forward strand.
CATTGATTGGAAAAGTTCTGTTCTGGTAGGAGAGATGGGGTTGTGGTCCTGCACAGCGAGTTAAGCTCTAGTCTAGCCCTGTGGTCCTGGCTCTGTCTGCATTTCAGGAGGGAATGACCCCAGAATTACTAACACGCTCTTGGATCTGCAGCTCAGAGCTCCCCACACCTGCACGGGGCCAGGGCAGGATCGGTCCCTACAAGATGTCTTCTCCTGTCTGGTTTTAAAGCTCCCAAGCAAGGGGGCTGCTCTTGGGGTCTCTCATAGAAGCTCTCATAGAGCAAATCCCTGTTGCAAGATTTTCTCAGGGATTTGCTCTGTGGTTGCTGTCTCCTCTCTGCCACTCTCTTTTAAAAGGAGCTACTTCCCCAAAGCCTGGGTGTGGTTTCAGAGACACAATTCCCCAAACTCAGATTGTGGGGGCTTGTCCAGGCCACCTCAGCAGAATGGGAGAAGAGGCAGCGGAGGCTTTCGGTGCTGTCTGGTGCATACTCGCACGGACTGAGTGCAGCGCTGGTAGCGAGCACCGAATCCAAGTCAGCCTCCTGCCAAGTGACCCGTTGGCATCCTTTCCCCGGTCCCCCTGTACCCTTCCCTCGCGTCCTGCTGTCTGCCGCTCTCCGCACCCTCGTGCTGGGGCTGGGATCGCACCTCAGCCTCGCCGCGGCCCCTTCCTGGCTTCGAGCACACAATCTCTCCCACTGGTTTTGCAGCCGTTTTTTCTGCCAGTGCAGGGCACTGAAAAGTGCTGGCACTGCCAAAAACCCTGTGTGCACTACGACTCCCCAAACATCCCTTTATTTTTATTGTTCTGTTAATTACTGTTTAAACTTTAATAAGTCACTTCGTCAGGAGGGGGGACCTGCAGTGAGGTTTCTGTGCAAACACTGGGCCCGGCAGTGACTCTAGTGTAACATAACCCTTTATACAATGTGGGAATGTTTAGACTGTAACAGAAACTTGTTATTTTAATGACAGTTAAAGGGGGAAAAAAAAGAAAGGAGCGAATGAAAAAGGGAAGCAAGTTTGTTGGGGAAATGGCTCATCTCAATCTCTCTGTCTGGCCTCTTTTCTCTTGGCTTTAATGATAGCTGGATAAGGAGGCTTTACGGCTTCTGTTGAAGCAAGTCTTGTTCCCAGAGATGCCCTATACGAGGCAGTATGTGGTCCCCTCTGTTCTGCAGGGTAAGGCTAACAGTGGAGAGATGCTGATGGAAGCAGCATGGCTTGATTTTTGCTCAGAGGCAGCAGCAGGTGCCTAAAGCCAATTTGAGCTCAGTCTAATTATTCTGACCCACACGAGAGACTTTCCCCTTCTATTCAGAGCTTCTTCCACTGTTTAAGTTTTTAAGTAGCTATGCTGAAACAGATGCTGGCACACCATAGATAAGAGGGTCCAACATCCCATGGAAAAAGGGACCTTCAAGCTAGAAAATGCTGCCTTATTTTGACTGGTCACCACTCAAAAGGAGGAACCATTATGGACACCTGAGAGAGGGAAAGAGAGAGAGAGAACTTGGCTCATACCCTCGGCAGTGGGATGACAGAGGGCATCCTCGATTTTGGGTTGTGACTGTTGACATCTGTATTGCTTTGAGGTAGTGGAGGGTGCCTGTGCAATGGCTGATGTCCCTGCATCACAGCACTGAAGTCACCTCCAGGTTTGGCTTGGCTATATTTAGCACTCACTATAGACAAGACCATATAGAGTGATATATATGATCTGAAAACCTTCAACTCCTCCTGACCTCTCTGCTGCTACAGCGAAATCGTCAAAATCTGTACAATCTGGGTGAGGAGTGACGCAAGACCGGGAGAAGGGAGAGCTCCCACCTTTTCCCTGACAGGGTTCATGTTTCCCCTCCCTAAGTTGGTCCCCTGGCAGTGCTGGTCCCCCGGGCAGCACGGCTTTCTCTGCCAGCCGTGGGTGGTAGGACCACAGGGACCGAGGGAAGAGAGGTCTGGAGGGGTATGGGGGTGCAGACTGGGGCACGAGAGGTTTGGCAGGAGATGTTGGGGAGGAGGAAGCTGGGATGGCGTTGGGAACTTGAGGAAAGAAGAGGGGAGAGGAGGAGCATGCTAAGGCTGAGGCAGGCAACTGGGAGGGGAAGGGGGGCACAAAGGGCAAAACTTTGGAGGGGAGGTTTGGAGGATGTGGGGTGTAAGGAGCACTCTGCTGGAAGCAGAGCCTTTCATAGCATCAAGAACCTTCCTCAGGCGCCAGCTCATTGCCAGGAGTCCCGTTCCTCTGTGCAGAGACCCTCTCTCCTCTTTGCTGAGTTTCTGACCAAAACGGGGGCCTGGGGGACTTGCACTCCCTAAAGCTTTTTGGTGAGGGTGAATGTAGGGTGGAGCGGGAGGGGATGAAATCATGGGCCTCCGGGGGACTGTGTTTTCCCAAGTGGGTGAGCATGCAGGGAGCAGGCCAAAACGGTTCACGCTTTCCTCGCCCGCTGCTGGGGTTGTGATTGTTATTGATTGGGTTTGCTGTTCTCGGCACTTTGTGTTTTTCCAGCTGAGCATTGGCTGCCCCTTGAAAATTTTTTTTTAATTTTTTTTTTTTTTTTTTACCTCTGCTTTAGTTCAAATACCCACGACCATTGCACGTGGGGCAGGTGTGTGTGCAGCCCTGTGCCGGCCGGCACTGTGCAGCTGGGGTGAGCCTGCACCAGGGCTGCGCACGGGTGGGAGCGTGCAGGGGTCTGTGTAAGGTACCAGTAACAGGCAAGCCTGCTGTCAATAGGATTAAATTCATAGGTCTGTGTTATCTCTGGAAGCGTGTCATACAAAAAGGTAAAGAAATCTGGTCTTGTAGAAAAACCAGTGTCAGGGCTTCATGTTGAAGCAAATAATAGGAACATGCACAGGGACTTCCCACGCTTGGGCATGTATAATGTATATCTGGCTGGGGGTGCACAAGCTTCAACCCCAAAGACAGAGGGCCAAGGGAACTGCGAGCTGGAGAAAGAGTTTTGTTTCATTTCCAACGTGTGGTCGTGACTTTTAGACCCCGCCAAGCCCCTCGCGTTGGCCTGCTCTCACTCCAGCCCGGTGTGCTCGTGTCCCTGCTCCGCAGAGCTGTGCCTGCTCACGGGGCCAGTGGCAGGAGCCGTCCCTTTAGGAATGGCATTTTCCGGGTTCTTGTGTGAGGCTGAACATGTCCCAGCTGCAAAAATAACTAGCCTATATACCCTGTGGAAACAGGAGCAGCAGCGACACATCTGTCTGGTCTGGGCAGAGCCAGCTTGTAACTAATGCCCCAAAGGGGCATCGAGCGGCTGCAAGCTACTTGTCAGTGTGTGGAAACCCGAAATAGAGACCTTTGGGGAGGAGTAGCCCTTCGGAGGGGCGAAGCTCTGCAGTGGGCTGAGCTACAGATACCTCCGGGCCTCTTGTAGGACCAGTGGGTTCCAGCAAGACATTAATATTGACTGGCTTCTCTGGACCAGCTGCAGGGCATGCAGGCTGCTGGCAGGGCCGAGGCGAGGGGCTGAGGCTCGCACTGCTGGGCACCGGTGTCCCCGAGAGCAGCCCCAGCCTCTTCCCCCCGGCCCCTGCTCCTGCCTCCCCCATGGCCGGTGGGGTCACTTTGGTTGGAGAGCGCAAGCTGAGCTCAAGGATAGAGCCCCCTGGACGGAGCCAAGGAGCCGCTGTATAAAAAACGCTGAGGTTTTCCTTTTCTGTACAGCGCGTTTCCCTAAATTGCCTTTGACTGTGTGCATCGCTAATGAAAGTTTATGCCCTTGTTAGAAGGACAGGCAGGTCCGTTCCAGTTAGGGCTGGGTCTATCCTTCTGCCAACTGCCCTCCCCAGCACACACACACACTCTCACTCGCTCTCCCTGGTGAATAAGTGGAGGCTGTTATAAAAAAAAAAAAAAAAAAAAAAAGAGGAGGGGAAAAAAATTTCCATATTTGTGTAAGTTGCTTTAAAAGCATTTTATCATGTCATAAAAAAAAAGGAAAGTACTCTCGGAAATTGATCCTGCACACGAGCCCATTGGACAGAAGGATGTCGGGATGTTAATGGCTATTTTGCTCCAGGGTGGCTTATTAAAAAATTTATACATAAATGCTTAAAATTGCATAAATTATTTAAAAAAAAAACATAGTAAGCAATTTGCAATCCCGATCCACTTTTCCTCTTTTTCTTTCCCTCGTCATCCTTTTCTTCCCTTCTTTCTTACAAAAAAAAAAATTCCTTCCCCCTCTTCTCACCCTTGTCCCCTCCCTGTCTGAAAATGCGATGCGTCCAAAATTGTACATGTATGTGTGTAAAATAAATATGATTTTAAATGTGACCTGCCACTGGCCAGCGGAGCTAGCTACAAGGGGGAAATAAAAAAAAAAAAAAAAGAGGGGATAAGAAAAAAGAAAAGAAAGAAAGAAGTTTGGATATGATGAGTGTTTCTCGCAGGCGTGGAATGTCACCCACATATCCTGGAGATTGTACTGGGGAGGTTTATGATGGTTTCCCATTGATTTGTTTCCCCGACGCAGCTGCCGACCTCTATTGAGGGACAAACATAATCAGCACTGACGCAAATTAGATGGTTATTCGTTTTGAAAATTGACAGAAAAACAATAAAAAAGATGAAATGCTCCCAAATCAATAGATATAATGAAATTCAAATAATCCGAGAGATGAGGTCTCCATGGCAACTGATAATGTGGAAAAGAAAACAATTTAATAAAGGACAGACACACTTTGAAAACAGATTGGGCAAAGGGAAGGCGGGGGGGTGAGGGAGCAAGGGGGGCCGTGGGTTGGGTGGTGGTGGGAGGGGGCAGCGGGAGGAGGTGGTGGTGGGGAGCCGGAGCCGGCTGCCTCTCCGGTTGGTTAGCGGTGCTGTAGTGAAGGATCACTGTCCATCCCAAGGACGCTTGCCATAATTAAGAGAGGCTTTCGGTCCAGAAAGTGCAGATTCAGGTTTTAATACACAAAATTATTTCAGGAGCACTGAATCGGAAAGTCGTTTGTTATGACCTTCCTGAGAGGCCTGGAGCAGGGCATGTTGGAGGCGCGGCGGCTGAGCCAGCTGAGTTATGGCATATTTGTGTTTTTATAGTGCGGAGGGGAGGGGGGAAGGGGGGAAGAAGGTTAAACAGTATTTACAGCTCAGTTGTTTTCAGAAAGGAAAGAGAAATAGAGTTCATGAAAAGATGCGAGTGGAAGAGAGAGAGAGAGGGAGAGGGAGAGATCCCCTGCCCGGCACACACACTCCGCTGGGACGCCAGCTCCAATGAGACACTCACCGATGCTCTTTTTGCCTTAAGGTGTGAGGTGCAGATGGGCTGGGGGTAAAGAGGGGCTCTTTGGTGGGATGGGGAGTGTGTCTGTCCCTGCTGCCGAGTCTGTCTGCAGGGTCCAGCTGGGAGCCCACTGTCTTCTCACTCCAAGCTGCAGAATAAACCGCTCCTGGCATGCAGGCTTGTGCTGAAAGCGTGTGTGTGTGTGTGTGAGTGCATGCAGGGTGCTCTGCGCTCGCACGGGTGGCTGCCTGTGTGCGTCTGCATGTGTAGCTGCCGGTGGGCTGTATATACGTGGGTGCTCACCGCGTGTGCGGGGCTGAGCAAAGCTCGGTGCGTGCGGGTGTGCGCCTCTGGGGAGGTGCGTACACTGTGTCTGTGTATTGCGGTGTGCGGATGTAATACTTGTGCAGTCACAGGTACATAGACGTTTGCGTGTATGTGTTCTGTGTGCGTACTGTTTCACGAGCACATGTATGGGCATGCGATTGCGTGTGTTTGTGTGCTGGGTCATGTGTGCCTCTGCATGTGATAGTGCACCTGCACGGCCACGTTTTTATACACGTGTGTTCCCACTGATGGGTGTTGGCAATTAGTGATAGCGCTAGCACATGGATGGGCTCACGAGGACAAGAGAGATAAGAAGATGAGCCCTAATGACCAGCAGAAAGAACAGCAAAAGGCCAGACAGAGAATTAGCATCGGGGTGAGCACTGGGAAGCGTGGGGTGAGTGCCCGCGCAGCTCAGCCAGTGGGGTTTCTCTCCCATGCTGCTCTGACAGGACTGCTGAGTTAACAAGCTCAGGGATGACCCACTGCTTTCACACCAGAGCTCGGCTCTCCTCTGGCCAGACTGTGAGCCTTTTCCACACGAACAGGACGGACAAGCGTTTCTCCTAACCACGTTGCACAGTATTTGCAGGTGCCAGGCATCTCTGGGGATTAAAGAGCCCCTGAACTCCCGGTGCTGCGTGTGATGGGTGCCTGCTCTGTGGGTTCACAAAAGATTCCCAGCCCCACTTGGGGATTATAGAAACCTTCAGGGGATCTGAGTGCCCCCTTTGCATGCCAAGCCCAGAGCACGTTACCTGCTCACACACAGCTCAGGCAGCGGTCAGGGGCTGTGGGGAGGACGTAACACAAGCTGGAAGGCTAAGATGCTCTAGTTTGCTCTCTGTCATGCAGCTCTTGCTGAGGTCTCACTTACCTCGTGCGGGCTAACACACTGATTTACTTTGCAGGACCAGAAAGACCACAATAATGAACTTTTTCTGGCCCTGTGTTTCGTAGTGATGCAACAAGCATTCAGGCTCCCAGCTCCCATTTATGCTCCTGACTTCCCACTGCAATTAATTAGGAGTCTGCATTCTTTGTTGGGTCTGAGCGTAATAGTGCTGAAAGGGATTGCAAATTGCTCTTAAGCTGCCTACCAACTACCAACAGGGTTTGAAGGGACCCTTTCTTAGGAGGTGGCTCACTTAACCCCTGCCCTCGATTAGGGATGACTCTGAGCCTGGCCTGAGGCCAGGGAGCTGCTCTCCACTGACTTGGGATGTGGTGGGTTTGGACTTGTTAAAGACACTCACCAAGAGGGACTGATGAAACTTTGAGCAATTCCCTTCTGAATCTGCATCCTTTAAGAGACCTGTTGTCTCTCCCAGGTCCTTTTTATTCCCCCAGCATCAGGTACTTGCAGCTAAGTCTGGTTCCCTCTCTACCACCTCCATGTTTCTCTGCACCCCCTGCCCTGTCTCTTTCAGCATTCACGGAGAGATCTGTGCAGCGTTGCAGAGAGGCTCATGTCTTGGCCACTTCTTCATTCCTTGAGAGCTGGCTCCCATACGGGCTGGCTGGCCCTGCCCGGGAGGCTTTCCCAGCCCTCTCTGCTCTCCACCACCCCTTCCCTCCCTCTCTCTGCATCCACCGTGTCCTCCTGGCACAGCACCCGGAGCATGCATGTGTGTCTATGGAGAGGTGAGGTTAGGCACCGTGTTTGCATTTAGTTGCCCTGACAACATGTCTAGCTTCATAGGGAGTTTTCCAAGGGCCACAGCCTGCAGGGACCTGATGGTGATGAGCTATTACTCTTCACTCTCCCTTTTGCGTCTTTCCCCTCAGTTTTCTTCACAACCTGTGGGGAGATTGATGGTGGGATTGTGATGTAGATGTTAGCAGTTCTGCTTGATTTATAGAGTTACTTAGGCTGAGTGAGGCCACTTAGGCTCGTCTGGATAGTAAACCTTTTAACTGGACTAAAAAATTAATAATAAATAAATAAATAAGGCAAGGAGGAGGAAAAACTGGATCAGAAAAGCTGATCATCTCAGCTTTATGTAATCTGAAAGAAAGACTCTGAGGACAGAAGGCTCCCAGGGAGCAGCCTCTCAGCCTGGGGAGCAGCGAGACCCTGCTCGCTGCGTTAAGCTGGAGCTCTGAGAGCAGGTTTTCATGGGACCAAGAGGAGGAAACTGTTGAAATGTCTCATCAAAGATCCTGCATTGACAGATGAACTAGAAAGTTGGCTGCGGGACGCAAGGGACTTTTGAGCTTCAAACTGAATCAGTGCCTTTCTCTGCTGTTACTTGAATTGTAGTAGCACCTGAAATGGCAAACAGGATACTGGGCCCGCTAAGCTAGGCAAGAAATCTTTGCCCAGATGGCTGACCATCTGAAGAGACCCAGCAGGTCAAGGGCAGAAGGGGAGCCTGTACGACGTTACTTTCCCAAAGAGAGGGAGCAGGTCAGTAGCAGAGCAGGGAGCAGAACCAGAGTTCCTGACTCCCGTTACTCACTTTTTTCCCTCTTCTTTCCACTCTGCTCCTTTTGTTAATTCTGGAAGTTCCCCATGTTACTTGTATGCAGAAAGAGGAGCTTATTTCTTGTCCTTTGGAGGTTCAGGGTACGTGAGTGCAGAGCAGGGCGAAGGGAAGGGCAGAGGCAAGGACCTTTGTCTCAGCACTTGGGGGTGAGCAGCAGTGCCTTAGCGGCTCTCAGAGTAAGGAGGCTGGGGGTAGACAAGATCAAAGCACATTTAGGATCATTTTTGAGATCTGCTCAGGAAAAGGTTCAGACGTGCGTTACTAAAGAGCTGTGAAGAAGGATTAGTCCTGTCCTTGCTCGCAGTTGAACCACTTTCCCCACCAGCTGTGCCAAATGCCTGTGAAAAGCTGGTCGAGCGGCAGCAGAGCAGGTCAGCAGCAGGTGAGAAGGCAGTGTCGCAGAGGAGACCGGCGCGGTGCAAGGGAGCGGGGCCGGTGTGGAGGCTGTTGCGGTTCAGCCGTGCAGGGGAGAAGGGCCCCGAGTGGGACTGAGCTGGGGTGGTGTGAGGAGGATGGGGTCCACGCAGGCAGGGGCGGTGCAGGTGAGGAGGTCTCTGCGGTGGCAGAGGACCGATGCGGCAGCCGAGGAGGCAGCGCAGTGCTGAGCGTTAGCAGGTGTCCGTCCTGCTCTGCTGCCTGCCAGCCGGGCTCTGCTCTCCAGCGGGGACTCTGCGGACTCTGGAGGACTTTGAGTTGCAGCTCATTGCACCATTGCAGCAGGAGCGGCTGTGCTTGGGCCAGCTCACTCCTAGTGTGAGGTCTGTGCTGCCTTTCTCTCCCTGGCCAGTGATATATGGCATAAATTAGGCCTCTGAAGGGGGATACTGCATCCTTAAGAAGAAATATGTCCTCATTTTTCTTAAACACCGTTTGCACTGAGTGAAATGTTTAGAAGGGACGCTGAGGGATAACTTTATTTCTTACTAGGGAGTTCAGAGCCGTTCAGTTAAACCCATAAAACACTGGGAGTAGGGAAGCTGACAGCCTGCCCGTGCATTAGAAAAGCCATTACTCATCTAGGGGAAATTCACCCCATGCTGGAGCCTTGTGTTACCAATGGGGTGGTCCAGGGGAGGACACAGGATCATCTCCCTCGGCCATCTAAGGGGTCAGTAGGATGCTCAGCGGTGGAAAAGACTCTGTTAGTAACAACCCAGCACAGTGACAGAGTGCTGATATGGAGATCTCAAAGCACTGAGTGAACACGGCTGGGTTCAGCCCGCTGGGTGGGTAATCATCCTCATTCCTCCTCCTCTGCCCAGGGAAACTAAGGCACAGAAAGCTGGGGAGACTGACAGTTACACCATGATTGGAAACCAGGCTGGAAGCCGGCACTCCTGGCTTTTAACCCCCAGCTTAAATCACTAAAACCAAATTCCCTTCCGGAGCAAGGAGTGAAAGTCAGGAGCCCTGACCCCCTGCTCCGTTTCTGCCCTAAGGGTGGCGTTGGGAGTACAGGCTCCACCTTCATTGCTCCGACGTTCAGGCCTTTCTTCCCAATGGGATTTAGAAAATCCGTTGGAAGACGAAGGCAAGGTCTAGTAGGTGGTAGTAATGGGAATTGCTGTCTTGGATGATGGTTGGTGGTGTGGTGGCTGCGTTACAGGTGTGGCTGGGTGGGCTTCTGCTCTCGCACAGGCACCTCGTGGGTGCAGGCTGCCGTCGTTCCCCCGGCGGCTGGTTGTCCGAAGGGACAGGGCCACAGGCACCCAGCATCATGGCAGACGAGGCATCGGCCACCAAGAGGGTGGTGACTTTCTATTTGATATTTTATTTTGGAGGCTTGACACCAAAAGATTTAATATTTGTTTGAAATGAGAAACAGTTCTCAAATGAATTTGGAGAGCCTGGGAATTAATGTCAGCCCCCCCTCCCCTCCCTAAGCACCCCTCCTCCCCGTCAGCTCAGCCCCCCCCTTTCAATTTCTGAAGCCTGCTGATTTGAATATTTATAAATATCAGTAAATTATTTATTGTAGCAATCTGCTGTGCCATTTCACCAATCGCCGTTAACACTTTAGGGCTCGCTCTTCAGGAGGACGCGACTGGAGAAAATGGGCACTTGGGGGCTGGGAGCACGCTCCGGGGAGGGGGCTCTCGTGCCAGGGCAAAGCCTGTGTGGCAGCGGTGCTGGGAGGGGTTGCCTCTGCATGCAGCACAAGAAGAGTTGGTGGTGTTTGCAGGAGAGGATGGGGACCCTTTGTGCCCAGTACCAGGGGACGCTGCAGGGGGACACTGGGAGAGGACATGGCTGGAAAGGGAGGCTTGTGTTAATGGGGGAAGGCAGCAAGGAGGATTGCCTGACGTGATGTGCCATTTGCTGCAGCACCCGTGCAGGCTTTGCCCTGCGGTGTGCAGGGACCTCGCTCTGGCTTAGAGCTCAGCACTAGCTCTCTTTGCTTGTAGTTTCTGTTCCCCTGATGAGGAGAATTCCTCTTGGTTTCTCCTGTCCCATTCCCTCCCTCCCTAATTACACTTCTGCAGTGAAAATACACACCATTCAGAGATGATGTGGCTATTTTCTGTTTGGGGAAAGGGGGTCTCCCCATGTTTGTGAGCTGTTCTCCTGGAGAAACCCCCGCAGCAGCACCAGAGCAGCCAAGTGGCCGGGTGGGAAACAGGAGCAGCCCAGCTGGCCGTTAGCCCCAGCGCAGGGCACCAGCATCTCCGGAGCCCCGTCACTTCCCCCTCCTCTCAGGATGTCTTCTGTCGCTCACTGCCCAGTGCTGGTTTCTGTACGTTGCCCCTCACTGTCACCAGAAAATTACAGCTTAACTCTGCAGCTGAGAAGGTTGAGCAAAGGGAAGCAGGACAGGCTCGCTGAAGGAAACTGGTACTGGTCTCTGCCCCTTTGGGCCAGGGTTGAACCAGGCTCCGGGAGCTGGAAATAGGGAGAAAAGTGGCCTCTTGTGCAGCTGGAGATGCCAGCGTGGCAGGCAGGAGAAGGTCAAGCAGTGCTGAATGCAGGCAGACTGCGCTCTGACAAGCGCTGGCCATGGGGACCAGAGCAAAGTCCCCAGCTTTTCCTCTGCGGTTTATGGATGGGGTGTGTAGGGAGAGCCCTCACGGCTATGGGAAAGCAGGGAGTGTAGCTGGCAGCGCTTCCGTAAGGACACCCTGACTGCTCGCTTCATTTCTCCTCCCACGTCTTTGATTCTCCTTCTCCTCCCTGCCCAGTGCTGAGCTGGAGCCTGTCAGGTCCGACTTTCGCACCGAGGGCTTTCCCCGGCTTCATGCAGACACGCACAGGCGGGATCCATGCTTGCAGGGCAGAGGAGGTTGTTAAAGAGCCTTTGTGAACTCCCCAAGGTCAGCCAGAAGAGACAGCATCCACTAATCCAAGGTCATTTCCTGGGCTAAAAGCAATAAAATGTTTTATTGATAAACTGAAGAGGGGAAAATATACACACTAAATCCACTCTCACACATTGTGGGCTGTGCCTGGGCTGTTGCTGCCTTTGCCCTGGCCCTGCCTGGGATAATGCACGAGTTGTCGTGCTGGAGGGGAAATGTTTTCTGGAAGGGGCTGAGCATTTTGCTGCCTTCCTTGCCTCCTCCCGGTGTGTGGCTGGGCACCGCCAGGGCATTGCTCCGGGGAAGCGTGTTCCCAATGCCCCAGCCGCCTTCTGCTGTGAAGGTTTGGCTCTGTCTTAGAGACCGCAGCTCAAGTGTGAAGAGGCTCCAGCATGCAGCATCCTCACCCCCCACCCCAGCGAGCTGTGCTGCCCTCCCTGTTTGGGGCTCCTGGGCAAACTGGAGTCTCTCCAGTCAAGCTTGCACCACAGTGGTTAAAAAAGAAAAGGACTGTGCAGCATGTTGGCCCTCCTTCCCTCCCCCTCCCCGCCCCAAATAATGCCGTTAATAATTAATCGAATGAGAGCTTGCAGCTCCTGGAAAGCTGGCACTGGGACCTCCCTCTTGAACGGAGCTGCTCAGCTGGGCTTAAAACTCTTCAATAGGAATATGAAAGCTCCATCTGTTCGACGTACCCAGCCCTCTGAAGTGACAGCGCGCCGTCCCTCCCCAGCCAGCACCCCTCTCCCCGCAGCATGGGCCCTCCTGCCCCTCCTCAGCCCCTGCCCCATCCAGTGGGCATCCCCCCTGCACCCCCAGCTCTTCCCACACCAGTAAGCTCCCACCGCACAGCCAGGGCCCCTTCTCCTCCATCCATGCCAGCTGGTTCATCCAGCTCCCACACAACCCTTTTTCACAGCCGGGACCCTTTCTCCCCTCTACTGGGGTGCGTTTCTTCATTGACCCCAAGCCAAAGCCAGACTTTGGCTCTCTTTTCCTTTCCCTGCAAAGCCAGACTTTCTCTTTGCAGCACAGGTTGCCCCTCGGCCGGGATGCCCTATTCCTGTCCACACTGCAAAGCCCTTCCTTCCTGCACACAGTATGGCCCCCGTAGCCCCTCTTCTCCCTTGGGGGGAGGCAGAGCTAAGCCGTGCCCACCTTGGCAGCACCCCACTGTGGAGTTCACGGGTGAGAAAGGGCTGTGTCGGGGAGTGCGTGGAGGGAGAGAGCACGCGAGGCGCTGGCAGCACACGGGGACAAGAGGGGTGGTGGGGGCAGCAACCTGGTCTTGTCGGCAGCAAGTTTAAGGGGTGACAAGGCAGCAAAATGGCGAGGTGGGTTTTTCCTCCTCCTTGCCAGGCCTGGTCGCGGCAAGCCGTACCGCTTCCTCAAAGGGAGGTTTGCTCTCAGGATGCCACGGGGCTGGGTGCGGAGCGGAGGGAGCCAGTGTCTCCTCGCAGGGTGTGGGGAGGGGGCAAGCAGAGTAAACTCCTGGTGGCATTGTTTCCAGAGGAAGCGCTCAGTGTAAATAGAGCATGTGGGAGAGTTTGTCCTGGGCAGAGATGAAAAGTCCGTGTGACAGGCTCAGGTTATAAACGGCTTCCTCAGATTGATGTGAAATCAAAACATTTCTATTTAGACGAAGAAAATGAAGGGGGATGTTTACTTAGCCTGGAATCTTTAAACAGTGTGATGGAGACGCAGGGTGATTTGGGGTGGAGAGCTCGGCCTGGGGGGAGGGAGCCTCTGCCTGGCTTCGGGGGTCTCTCCCTGCCTGGCAGTCCTGACCTCGGGCAGATACGAGGGTCCCTCATTCAGCAGCTCAGTTCCTCTCCCTCTGCCCGAGTGAATGAAACACGGATGCTCTGGCCCCCTCCAGCCTGATGGCCATCTTCGGCGTTTCTTTGTAAGAAAGGTTTCCCTTCTGCTTTTGAAACGGACAGGCTGAAACAGGGGAACAGAAACATTGATATAATGTCCCTCCTGTTCCATAGACAAGGAAATAAGGCAATGGAAAGATACAATGATGTGTCCAGGCTTGCGGAGAGTTGGTTGCAAGGTTGGCAGAAGCAGCTGGGAGTTGTGATTTCCTGCGGCCATACGTGCATAGCTGGGATGGAGATACCTAAGAGTCCTGGTACGACAGGGCAAATCCCATCTCAGGAAGGTCTCTGGGAGGGTTAGTTTTATAGAGATCAGGGAGAAGGTACGTTTTCAGAACTTGCTTTATTTTTAACTTAAACTTTAGGAAAAGATTCTCAAAATGTTAAAGAGTGGCATTGTTGTGCTCAAAAAAATCCCAAACACAAGGAGAAGGGACGGGAAAGATGCAGAGGGGAAGGGCAGGAACTGGGGAGCACAGGGGCAAAGCCAGGGTGTGTGAGATGGAAGGAGGCAGGAATAGGAATGGAAGACAAGTTGCAGGCTCCCTGGAGTTGCTGCGTACGCGGCAAGTGCAGCCTCGGGAACGTCTGTTCCTCTTTTCCTTTGAATAAATATTTATATATTCATTTGCCGGCTGGTGCACGCACTTGGCTGCTCACCTCCAGACCAGAATAATGGGACCTGCCCTCATTGCAGAAAGGGGGAGGGCAGCGGGGATTTGGGCTGCCGTGTGCCTGCCTCCCAGTTGCGAGTGGTGCTGATCTCACCAGTTAAGCAGGGCTGGGTATCGTGAGAACGTGGATGGGGGAATCACCAGGCAGTGTTCGGGAGAGCGGCGCTGGTGATTCAGTGCTGACCCAGTGCCCCAGCCCTGGGCAGGCACCGCACCGCGCGGGAGGCACCGTCCTAACCACCTGCAGCCATCGAGGCTCTGCTGGCCCTTCGCCCGAGCATACAGGCGTGAGCTGTAGGTGTCCTGGCCAGGCTCCAGTTGGAGCTCACAGCAGCCTCCTGAGATTCCCTCTGTGGTACCAGTTGCGCATAGGATCGGCCTTCGCTTTCTGCCCTAAATAGAGTGGGAATGTGATGGGAAGGGAAGGTGCCAGCACACGGAGACTTTTGCAGCTTCATGGGCGTCTGCCTGTGCCCATCTGTATGCGTGAGGACTGTGTGCGTGTGTTGGGGAATGTGTGAAAGGGAAATGCGTGGGGAAACGTACAGGAATGTATTTTGGGGAGATGGGACTTTTTAACCCCTACGTGCATGACTACGTTTATGGAGCGTGCCAGTGCATACACACAGCTCTTCAACAGCTATAATTTCTAGATGGGGAGGTATGTGTTTGGGGGCAACATGTGTTTTCCCTTCGTGAAAGCATGATTGAACGTAGGTGTTAGTGCTGGGGGGGCCGTGCGTTTGGAAAGTGGAGGAGTACATTTTGCCTCCCTTTGTGTGGGGGGCTGATATATTTGTTGGGGGGTTATTTTTCTTGCAGTCCTTGACAGGGAAGCGTGTCTGAAGCTGTCAGGAGTTTACGCTAAGCAGCCTCTCTCTGGCTCTTGGACAGCAGGTCTAAAGTTTCAGTCTGTTTGTATTGGGCTGTCATGTTATGGGATTAGGGGCTGTCACGATGGCTTCTGGATGCATCGTAGGGGGTCTGATTAATCTCACTGTGCTTCTGTGGAGCAGCACCTCTGTGCTGGTGACAGGGAGGTGTGGGCTGAGCTGCCACGAGGGACTCCTCTGCAATGGAGGAACCTGTTCTTACCATTCGAGGTCTGGAGGTGGTTTCTGTTTGCTCTCCGTGTGATGGGCCCCTCTTTCAGCACGACATAAAGTCCAAGAGACCTCCAGCAGTGTCCCCACAGTCACTCTAGTGGTGTGTGTCCCCAGCAGGCGTTTTACCGGGTGCTCTTCCTGAGCCCTGGGACGCAGAGCAGGCTCTGCCTCGGCGCTGCACGCTGGGGGAAGAGCCAGGCTGCGTGCACGTTTCTTGCCTTGGGACCTTTAACCCTTCTAAGTCTGAGTGTCTCTTGGAGGTATCATAAATAGAGAGGGAAATGAGACAATGCAGCTGCCTTAGAATCAGTTTTTGCTTTTATTTGTGATTGAATCTTGTTAATTGTTGGTGCAATAATTATGCAAGTGACTCTGTGATAGGGACCATTTAGTTCAAGATTCTCCATGACCTTGAAGTTAAGACCTTACCTTCTTCCTTTCTCCCCCCACTTTCTCTTACCCCTCCTTTACTAGCTGTCACATATGAATAAACTACATTAAAATAACAAACCTACACTAATTAGCTGATTGTGCTGGGAAGTGTGAGAGCAGAATTTCCTGTGTGTGCGAGAGCGAGTGCGCGAGCGAGCAGGCAGAGGAGCCTGATCAACTGATACCAACCCAACGCGATTTTCTCCCATACAACGGCCACACACCAGTCTGGTGCTCCAGTGCATGCACTTGCCAGGGCTCCTGTCCTCTGTACTGGTTCTTTCTGCTCCATACTGGTTCTCTTCTCTGAGAATATGCATAAACCCCATTAAGTGAATTCCTCAGCGTCCCTAGGGTTAGGCTTGGGAAGCTGTTCTCTCTGCTACATCTGCTTGGGTGCAGTTACTGGCTGGTGTGCTTTTGGCAGCCAACACATCTGGGATGGAGCTGGGGACCTAAAAGCAGTGGTGCTGCAGTCTGAAGGAGAGAGCAAGTCAGCCTTTTAACAGACTTCATATCCTGCCTGAGCCAGGAGCAAAGGCTGGTCCGTACCACGTTCACCTGCCTGAGATGTTTGGGGCCTTTTGAGCCCAGTTCAGTCCCAGCATAAATACGTGCCTCTTTCTTGAGGCCAGTGGTTCAGGCTCTCCTGGCTGGGCTTCCACGCAGAGCTTAGGAAACACATGGCAGTCCCACCTTTCAGAGGATGACACTGGCCATGCCTGAAGGCCCGTTGGGTTGGGACCAGCCATTTGCTGTTTGGGTTCAAGTTGTCTGATCCCACTAATGTCCTTCCTTGCTTCTTTCCCCTCTCTTTCCAGCTGAAAGAACTATATGCACTGACGCAACCTCAGGAAAACCCACAATGGCTGCCAAGCGCAAAGGCGGCCTGAAGCTAAATGCAATCTGTGCCAAGCTGAGCCGCCAGGTCGTCTTCGACCACGGGGGAGCCGAACAGGCGCGAGCGGACAAGGGGCCGCAGCGGGAGAGCAGCAACAAGGACCTGCCTCAGCCTGGGACCAAGGAGCTGGGGACGGAGTTTTCAGATGGACTCAGCCGCGTGCAGAAGATCGAGGAGGACAAAAGGAGGGAGGTGATTGAGAAGTGGGTGAACGGGGAGTACAACGAGGAGCCCTTGCTGGGGCGAGCGGAGGGCAAGGAATGTAAGGGCGCCGAGAGCGCGGAGGTGCCCCCCGAAGGGGTTTACATGGTGCAGCCCAAGGGCTGCAGTGACGAGGAAGATAACGGGGACGAGGCGGACGCTCTGAGGGGCTCGCAGGATGGCAACTTCTTGGATGACAGGGATTCAGACGGGCCGACCTCGAAGGACGATGCCTACCGGTCCTCCAGTGGCGAGACAGGCTCCAAGCTGGGGGGAGGAACCGCCTCAGGTAAGCCCTCTGCCCCCTCCACCTCCCTGCCCGGGGCAGCTTCATGGTCGCATTTTCTGTGGGAGAGACGAAGCTGTTGCTGTGTGTCCATGCCAGATACTGTCTGCATCTGGCAGCCAAGGAGGAGGGTGAAAGCCCCAATCCCCTTGCAGAGGCCTGGCATTTTGCTCTTGCGACCGTGCTGAGTTTGCCTCTGCTCCAGCCTCCCCGAGAGGGGTGTTTGTTGGGGTGGATGTGGCTGGATGGCTCTTTCCAGACCTTAGATCCCTTGGTAGAGTAGATCTCCCTCCGCAGACTCCTTCACACCATTCCGATGGCGATAGCTGTGGGGTGCGCTGGGTTCCTGGTCCCATCCATTTCTGATGGTGGGGGAAGCAGAGTGCCCTTGTGGCAAATCCCCGGTGGATCCTGCAGCGTATTCCCGCACACGCACCAGCTGTGCAGTGCATTGCAGTGCATCGCATCGCAGGGTTGTGTAAACACGCTCACGCCCGCACGTTGCATCTTACGCGTTGGTAATTAACCCCGAGAGCAGAGTTGACCACGGGAGCCCCGGGCTGGCAGGGGGAAGCCAGTAACTCATCGTGCATTTCAACCCGCTGCACGCCGCAGTCCCGCTGCCCGCGGAGGCGCCGGGCCGCCCCGGGCCGCCCCTTCCCCCGGCTTTCACGGGCCGGACCGGCGCGGCCACCGGCCGGAGCCGGGGGGCTCCCGGGGACCCGCGGGCGGCTCCGGGGCGAGGCGCCAGGGCGGGGCTGCGCCCGCGGCGGCCCGGGCCGGGGCCGCCACACCTGGGCGGCGGGAGCGGCCCCGCCCCGCGGCCGGCCCGGGCGAAGCTTCTGGAAGGAGCGGCCGCCGCGGCGGGAGGCAGGAGGTAGGCAGCGGCTTTCCCGGGGGGAGCGGGCGGGAGGGGACCCCGCGGGGGAGGCCGAGCTGTGCCGGGGCACGGCCCGGGGGGGGCAAGGCCCCGGTGGGACCCCCCGAGCCCGGGCGGGACCCCCCGAGCCCGGCCGCTGCCCTCTGCTGCTCGGGGGCTCGGCGCTGCCGTGCTTGGAGCGAGCTGCTGGCTCGGCACTACCTGGCTTTGTCACTTGTCCCCGGTTGGCCTACCAGTGCAGATGCCCCTTTCTGGGTGTCAAGTAAGAGCCTGTAACGGAGCCGTCCAACGCGTAATGCATCACGTTCCCTTTTTGCTGCTGCGTGTTCCCCCATCCCGGCCGGTGGGGCCGAGGGGTTACCGCTCGCCGTGGCATAAGGAGGCAGGCATGGGGTCCTGTCCTCCAGCACTGCCGTGGGGCAGCACACCCCGAGTTCGGGCTGGAGCTGGTGAAGCTGCCGGTTCCCAGCCTGTAGGTCCCCTGCCGCTTTGGTCCGGGATGCCGACTTGCATGCAGTTGCAAGGTGTTTTCCCCCAGGTTGTGTGTGCATATCTTATTTTCAGATAGCTTTTACCTTATATTTGTGGTTTATTCAAAAGCTGAATTCAGCAAGAGATGTTGGGGCAAGCCCCAGCTGAATTTCTTTCTCATTTCTGATGCCCAAGTTCCCCCCAGATTGATTTTGGGGGGCATATGAGTGCTAAGCCTTGGTAAAAGCTTAGGGTAAATTGAATTCTCTCCATTAGGGCAGAGCAGCTCCCTCCCCCAATTTGTCACTCAGCTGGATTGGATCTGTAATTGAAAGATGTCCCCCTAATCTGCTGCACCTGCACGCACCCCTCCCCTGATCTCAGCACTTTGTGAATCCATCGAACTTTCCTCCTTTTGTGCGTGTGTGTTTTCCTCCTCCTGTTAATAATGCAGCCGAAACTCATCTCCGTCTGTCCGTTCCCCTTCTGGAGAGGCACATTCTCTAGTCTTCATGAGTTCAGTGGCAGCGCACATAATTATGCATATAAGATATAAACAGAGCTGTTTAATTATCCTTCGCCACATCAGTGACAGAGTAATTAACAAACATTGCAAGATCAATGAGGAAAAGTGTGACCTTCAGTTTCCTTTGATAGGAAAGCCCTTGTCGTTCCCAGACACAAGGTGATTGTGCCTGGACTCCGGTTTTAGTTTGTTTTAATTCTCCCCCCCCCCCACATTTGCAGCTTTTATTTGCTACAAAAACTAAAAGGAGGGGAACTTAAATGTAAAAAATACGTTACCAAACTGGGGAAAATGAAAAGGCACTGAGGTTTCTCGCTGGGGTTGAAGTTCTCAGTAAAATGCCTTTGTAGGGCTGTATTGTCAAAGGATTATGCAAAAATGTATAAGCGTTCATGGGGGGCTGAAGACTCACTTAGGTTTAAGGCAGGTAATGGCCCACGCGGGGTCCAGTTCACATTCACACCCGTGGGGTTTGGCTTGCGAACAGCCCCGCTGCCAGGTCTCCAGCATCAGTTTCAAGAACCCTGTTGTAAATGTCCTTGCAACATTTCCCTGGAAAGCACAAACAAACATTTCTTGCTTGGGAAAGGACAACCTTCTTTTCCTCTTCTGTCTTTTTCTGTCAATATTCCAGAAAATGGATTTTAAGCTGTTCATCATTGAGTCCTCTCAGACCTGGTGTTACTGGGTGCAACTTAAGTTTATTCCAGTTAGATCTGGAGCTGCCTGTACCAAAAAGGAGATTATTTTCCTGTGAGTTGGGGGGTAGCAGGAGGCAGGCAGATTAAAGGAGAGGAATACAGCTCTGCCCTCCTGGTCAATGCGGCTTCGGGGGAGTCATCACGGGAACCTGGTTTTCAAGGTCCTGAGCACCCATTGCTCCCTCTCGGACATAGAGAGTGCAGAGCTGGCAGTGGTCAGCAGCATTTAAAATTGAGCCCATACTTCTTTGAGCAGCTGGAAACTGGGGAAAAAGCAGAAGCCACACAGAAACCAGATCCTCCATCTAGCTGGGCTTTCTTGATCAGTGGGGAAGTGATCCAAATTATATGGGGCTGAGGAGGGTTCCTGCTTTTTGGAGTCCTGGTGTGTTCGCACACAGCCTGCTTTACGCGACTTCAGCTATGCTCGTGTCCTCCACTAGCACCTCCTGTAGTCTGATGCCAAATCCCTGCCACCTTTGTCTCCTTCCAGGGTCAGGCAGTGAGGCTCGTTGTGCATCAGGCAGGAGTTTGCAAAGACTTGGTCCATGCTGTTCAATCCTCGTGCTTTGAAAGAAGACGGGGAACGTGCATGTATGGCTTCCCTATTTCTTCTTCTGAGCCACCCCTTGGAAACAAGGGACTAAGTCGTCAGTGCTCAGTCTTGCCTTATGTGCCTCCCTCTCTGGTACAGCTAGGAAACATGTTGAGGAGTCGCAAAGCTGGCGTCTGTCAGGAGATGGGTGTCAGAAGCTGATCTGGACATGCAGATACGTTTGTTCATTCATTCACGCACCCTCTCCTGCATGCTGGCTGACCCATACTTCTCCGCACACATTTATATATAGCATTTAGATTTCCCAGTACAGTCTCTGACAGAGATCCCTTTCCACAATCTCTCACTGACGCACACATGCCCAGGGAGCTTTTCCTGTACAGTCCCATGTTCTTTACTCTGCCTGTTACTTACTTAGTGGGCTAAAGTAGTCACCAGGAGCTTTCCCCTGTACAAGCTTTCAAAGTTCTCCTTTCTTTTCTTAGCCTGTTGGCTAAGTCTCTTAGGGAATATTGGCCCTGTTTTCAATACGAGGGGTTTTCTCTTCATAATTTCCTGGGGAGACTCCGCTTGGGAGAACAGGCACGGTAAGTGCCAGTTTCTTGCTCGTTATCCTATGGCCCCCAAGTCTACATGTTTTCCCTCCCAAGCAGAATAAAGGACGGAGCCCTGGCTGGGATGTCCCATCCCCCAGTATCCAGACCTTGCACTCCATTTGGGCTGTTTTGCTTTTCCATCCATATATAGTGTGCTGCTGCAGGCTATTTTTAGCCCCTTTTTTGCTAGCTTCGGATCCTTTGTGATACGATAGCTGCTCTGAGACACACAGATCTCTGCTCTTTGGCAATGCCCACAAATGGAGAGCAGCGGCAAGGGGAGAGGGAGCCCTTTTATTATCGCATAGAAAAGGAGAGAAAAATGCGGTGCAGGGGAGGGGGAAGAAGACCCAGGGACAATGATTCCTGTGCCTTCCCAGGCTCTGCACTTTTCAGAGGGATTTGTTTCCCAGCTGCTGTCCTGCTTCACTTTTGTCTGCGTGTGGGTATGGGGAGGGTTTTCTGCCGATTAGGTAATATGATTGCCTCTTCCGTGTTGTTCAAAAGTGTCTGTGAAATGAGTTGGCTGGGTCTCATACCGTCTTTGCGGTGAGACAGCTCCCTTCCGGAAGGTGCCTCCACTTGAAGGGTCTCTAGCCTTCTGGTTAGGTGCCTGTGCAAATAAATGAAGGTTGTCTTGGCTTTAGGGGCTGTGTTGGTGGGCTCATACTGGGATGAGTGAAGGTGCTCTTGCTAGGCAGTGAGTAGTGAGAACTGGCCAGGGTTTCGTCTCAAATGTGGACAAGGAAAGACTGAGCAGCGCTGGCAAAGTTGTTGGTCAGGGAGGGTGCTGTGATCATCTGGAACCGAATTTGAGCAAAGGAAAAGCAGAATGCAAGGTGTTTTGGGGGATGAGGGGATTAAATCCGGGTTAGTGAAACCTGAACTCAAGCTCAGACTTTGCAAAGCTCAAAAAAAGGTCTGAAAACTCCCCCTTTCCTATGGTCTTGGGTTTCACATCTAATTGTTTGCACCAATTGAGGTCTAGCCACATGGGTACCAACGATGCTTTCCAAGACCAGGTGTGCAGATGAGAGAAGTTTAAAAAGGAGCCGTCTCCTACAACATTTCATTTTCTCCAGTGCTAAAGTACTAGGTTTCCTTGAATCTCCTCTCTGGATTTGTAATGTCTGGGGACTGAACCAAGCTGGGATTTGTAAAACTGATCTGAGATGTGGGATTGAAAAAGAGGGTCTCCCCTCTTTTTTGGTGTGCTGCAGGTTAGGATAAAGAAGGAAAGGGGTTGGCTGGCTTTCAGGGCAGCTGTTAAAGCCAGTAAAAATCACACTTAATAGTTTAATTTCCTATCAGATCCTCTCTGTGGTATTCTTTCTCCCCTTGCACTTTGGCACAAGCTGGCTAGCGTTTTTCTGCGCAGTGCTTGGAAGTCAGGGCATTGTGAAAGAGGCTGGGGGATTGTTTTACAGGTCCAGAAAGAGAGGGAAAGCAGAACAGGGAAAGCAGATTTAACAGAAAGAGGGAAGTGTTAGACCCAGTAGGGATTTCATGGGTTTAATCGCTTGTGTTGGGTCATAGGGTTACACTGAAATGGAGGTGGAGAAGAGAGAAAAAGAGGTAAAAAGGAGAACTGCTTTAAAGAAAGATGAAATTATTTAATATGTGTGTGAAAGATAAAGTTGATGGTTTTGGTAGAGTGTTAGAGGGGCCACAGGAGAGGGCCAAGTGGGGAAGCACAGATGAAATGATCCCACCTCTGAGGATGGAGTAATACAGCCTTTCCTTGGGGTTTCTTTCTAACAAGTCTTGTTATTGGGCACTGTGGGGCGTGATCCTGCATTTAACATCCTTTAAGATTAATAGTGACCCATGAGGTTGTATGAGGACAAAGAGCTACAACCTGAGCCAGCCATAGCAGGGGCATTGCCACCCATTCTGTAACTAACAGGGTGTTTATTCTGAAGTCAGGCATCCCAAAATCCCATGCAGGATGCTGGGCCTAAGCGCCCAGAACTGGAAAGTCATTTTGGGCTAAACCAGATCCCAGCACTTAGCAAATGTGTCTTTGTCCCTCTGCTTGCAGGCTACAGGCACGTTCTTTGCATCGTCTTTCTCACATGCCACATACGCAGGCAACTAGTGCTGCAGCACTTCTGCTACATGAACACAGCTATACCGGGCAATATTGAACGAGGAATATGACCCTCGTGGTCTTGCATGTTTTAGTGCCCGTTGCAGGCAGTCTCTTCCTCCGTATAGTCCTGTGGAAACTGATCTGTGGAAGCTGAGGGCTCCTGAACTTTGATGTTGCTCATTGACTGGGTCTTGTGTGTGCAGAAATGCTCTCGTGTCTGTGCATGCCTCTGTGTATGGCATCACTGGCTGTCAGATCCCCCAAATCCTAGGGGTCTGTTTTCATGCTTTGGATCTATTGACCTGTTCTGTGGCTATGCCTTGGTGCCTTCCTTTTCCACTGTGTTTCAAGGTAGCGTTGATTTGGTTTGAGCTGGACCCAGTGCCCAGAACCTCCATTCTGCTGCCAGTAGCTGCCCGTGCTGGCTCCCTGTGAACTAGTGTGCTTGCTCATGAGAGCTGGAGTGAGTGATTGGAAAAGATGACGAGGGAGGTTTGAAGGACTCCTGCACACAGTAAATCTTTACTCTGCAGGAGAAAGCAAGAGGGAGAGGAGGAGGAGCGCTGTGTCAGACTGAAGCCTAAATGAGTCCAAGCTGGCACGTCAGAGCAATCTTTATTTCCTCCTTTACAATGATATTGGGTGACCTCCAGATGTGTGTTCTTCCCCTCCTGGTGGCCTGTGAAACTGCCTGGGGGAGTAGGGGAGAGACCCAAGGAAGGACAGCTTTTGCTGATTCCTCCTCCCTGTGATCGCGCTCAGGTAGACTAAGCCCTTCCTGCCCCTTCCCTGGCCCATGTCCCAGGAACAGGCTTTCTCCCCCTCTCTGGAGCCCACATCAGGACAACAACTCATTCTGTCCTCAGTCCAAATCCTGATGGAGAGAAGGCTGTTCCTTATCCATTTTGCACCTGCATGGACTTTTCCCTTTCCTGGTCTTACTGGAAGCTGTTCCTGGCCGCTCGGGAGGCTGCCTGGAGGTTTTCACAGCCTTTGCTGAACTGTGGCTCCTTTTCATGTGGAGAGTAGTAGCTCTCCAGTCACTGGGAATGAGAAGGAAGGGAGCAAGCTGGGTGAAAAGAAATCTTGCAGAATTGACAGGGAAGGGAAGGACTGCCACAGCTATGGGGAACTATCCTGTCTTTGTCTTGCCTTCTCTTCTCTGCTCCTTCCCCGCCCAGTCCTCACTGCCAAGCTTCTCATGCATGTAGCCTTTGCCGCACTCCCCCCACCTCAATTCATCTCCACCTCTGCTGCTTTCCTTCTCCACTCTGCGCTTTTCCATTCTGCCCTCCTCCTGCTCCACCCCATACATTGTCTTGCCCTGTCTCCCTTATCCGTTTCACACCATGCTGTCCTGCCCGCTCTCAGCCCTGCTGTTCACCAGCACACATAGCGTATCTCACGTGGCTCTACCCTCTTACACGCGCAGACACGCTGCCGTCTGTCCTCTGCGCGCCTCCTTCCATTTACAAACACACACAAGGACAGAACTGTACAAACCTCGGCATATTGGCATTGGTCTCACTTCCAGTAAAATTACTTTTTCTTCATATTAGGCCAAGGCAAGAGTGCAGAGACATTTATGAAACTTTGTTTAATGTACTGAAAAGCCATCGGCTAGAACATTTAGGAAATTGATTTTCCTGGCATTGATGAACTCTTTTTATTTTACCCCAGTATTAATTACTTTTTTTTTTAAAACAAATTAATTTAAGAGTCGTAAAACCTAACAAGTGAGCCAAACGTCAGTAGATCATGTTCCCTTCTCCCCTTACTCCCCCTCCCCGC
Source organism: Theristicus caerulescens (assembly GCA_020745775.1). NCBI lineage: Eukaryota > Metazoa > Chordata > Aves > Pelecaniformes > Threskiornithidae > Theristicus > Theristicus caerulescens. The sequence goes on from CM036574.1 coordinate 4,234,167, forward strand.
TACTAGTGCTGGTATGGGAGGAGAAGAAAAATCAACGCCTCGCGTGACTCTCTCACTTTGGTTCTCTGTAGGGGAAGCTTCTTCGCTGCGAGATTATGCCGCCACCACCATGAATGAGTTCCTGGGCATGTTCGGCTATGATGATCAGAACATGCGGGATGAGCTGGCCCGCAAGATCAGCTTTGACAAGCTGAATGCTGCTACCTCAGAGGCCACTGCGACTGCCGCCTCTCTCCCTGGCGAGGATGCCATGAGCAAACGAGCCCGCTTCTCCAAGTATGAGGAGTACATCCGCAAACTGAAAGCTGGAGAGCAGCTCTCTTGGCCCATGCACTTGGCCAAATCTGAGGAGTTGGGCTCCAAGCTGGGCAAAGAAACTTCCTCAGTGCTGGCACAGCCCATTCGGGTGCCAGGTCCAGATGCCTCCATGCTGACGGAGACCAAAGCCACCATCCTGCCGCTGCCCTCTCCCAGCAGTTCCCAGATGCAGGGCCTGATGTCACGGGCCTCCAAATATGACTTCTTCATTCAGAAGCTGAAGACGGGTGAGAGCATCAGGCCACAAAATGGCAACACTTACAAGAAGGCCTCCAAGTATGACCTAGAAAATGTCAAGTACTTGCACCTTTTCAAGCCTGGAGAAGGAAGCCCAGATATGGGAGGAGCCATCGCCTTCAAGACAGGCAAGGTAGGCCGGCCTTCCAAGTATGATGTGAGGAACATTCAGAAGCTTACTCCAGTAAAAGCTCCAACACCCAGCCTGGCCCCTGCTCCCCTCGCCAGTACCCCCAGCAGCACTCCTGTGGCTGGGCCAGAGCAGTCCGTCTCATTGCCATTCAACACTCCTGAGTACCTGAAATCAACTTTCTCCAAGACAGACTCCATCACAACTGGAACAGTCTCTACAGTAAAGTAAGTGTCCTCCCACTTTTCTTGTCTTTGCATTAGTGGGGGATCATACCTAAAGTCTGTGTGTGGGTCAGTGGGCAATTCCAGTTCGCGTGATGATAAATACGGCACTGTTCATGTGATATTTCTTTTTGCTCTCTGTTGGAGCATCTGCTCCACTGTTGGACTTTACATCTCTATTTATCTGACTTGCACTAAGGATCTGGCCTGCCATCAGCAGTCACAGCCGTGAATCTAGAGCCCACCAGCTCCTAGATTTGTATGTTAAAATGAAAGATGAGGGAACATGGTGCTGTCAGCACTCTAAGGTCAAGGTTGTAACTACTTGACTTTCTGCTGGTTCCCCAAGCATCCAGCTGTGTCTGTAGGAGAACATGATTCTTGCTTCCATTTAAGTCAATGGCAAAACTCTGCTGACTTTACTGTTAGCAAGATGGGGCTTTTTGTTTGTCCCAGAACTCAGAAGACATTTTGGTGCCTAATTCCCATCAATTTTCATAGGAGTTGGGCATATACATCCTTCTGTGGGGCCAGGCCTGTGTCTTCTCAATTTGCTTGTTCCTTACACAAATAGAGGTGATTCAATTACCCCTTAGACTGGGCAAACTCATTAGCCCAATTACCACTAATAACCTCCTACACATACGTTACTGGCAATCTCTGCAGTGATGCTGCTGACTGAATGGAGATATCTGAAGGCCTTGCCAAACCTTGGATTACTTTTTAATGTGGCTTCCAGAGGTGGTAGCTATAGAAAAGCTACATATGTATGTGAGGCTGCAAACAGGGAGGAAGGGAGGGACTTCTCTGCTTTCTTGTCATGGTTTGGATTTACCTGTTTCTCACTGTGGACTTGGGGCTGTTGTGAGCTGTGAATCCCATGGGGTCATTTGTAGTAAGTCTAGGACCTCTGGCCTGTACTTTGGTGGCAAATGCCATCACACGCACCCTGCTACTTTGCTCTCTGGTAAGGAGGAAGGCTCTTTTATGTTTAATATGTGGATCTAGAAGGCCTTGGGCTGAATCCTCACTTGGATGCTCTTTGCAGTCTCAGGCAAGTCTGCATCCCCCACTTTCCATGTTTCCCCACCTGGAAGGCAGAGCTAGCGATACCTGTCTTCCATGTGAAACAGTCATTTCCCAACTGCCTGCAGACGGATTTGGGAGCTCTATGGTTAAGGTGTATGGGAATGGGCAGGGGATTATTAACATTTGCATCTGGCCCCTGCTCAGGATGAACCCTGTATGTGCTCCAGATGGCAGGCAGGGACTCCTATTACTATAAAACACCGTGGTGTAAATATTCCTGTAGGCACAGTGCCTTGTTGTGGTGGGTGACTTGGCCAGGGACTCTGTGCCTGAAGAGTCTGCAGAGCGCTCAGCTGCCTGGAGTTCAGTGGCCATCCTAGAGCTGTGCTTGGGAGGCTGTGAGCCTCTTCTCATCTGCTTTGGTGTTGCACTGGGATCCCAGTTTGATTTCCTTTCTCTTGCTCATTTCCTGCCACTTGCCGATGTGGGTTTGCAGCACCGTGGCGATCCCTCCTCTAGCCACAGGACTTCCTCAACTGGGGCATCATGATGGGGCTGCAACAGGAACGGAGGTGACCAGGGCCTTCAACCTGGCGGTTCCCAGTTTCCTGATCACACACTGGAGTACAGAAGGGGCTCTGTCCCTTCTCCTTCAGGCTGCAGATACAGACTTTCCTGATAAAAGAAAGCAGCCCATTAGTTGTGCTGGTGGAGGAAGTGCTCACTGTGGTGTCTGGGACCTGGCTTTCCATTCGCAGTCCCCACTGGGACCAAGTAACCTGGCAGGAATTACCCCTTACTCTCACACATATGCACATATACCCTAGCCGTGGGTTTAAACTCTCTAACATCTAATGCTATTAACCTACCCTGAACTAATCTACCTACTTCAAGTGAACTCTGTGCAAAAGTGTCCTTGTTTAAACCAGGCTACAGAGCTGTCATGAGTAGGAGGTTGGGGGGAGCAAAACTGAGAAGAATGACCACGTACGGCCTGCCTGGGATTGTGTTGGTATGCCACTGTCTCTTAGGTGGGCTGGAGTCTGGCCCTGCGTCCCTTTTTCCTCTTGCTGAACTCATTGAAGGTGTAATTTTGTCTGCTTCCTAATGATGCTAAGTAACCCAGGCTTATGTGACAGCTGGGTGCAGTTGGGTTGGTTTTATCATTGATGAAAATACATAAATACCTCTGCTGCCCCATCGTCTATTGGAGTTGGGGTATCTGTGTGAAAAAAGAGGCAATTAAAGCCCCATCTAGGGGGCTGTAGCCACATTGCCAGGATCGGCTAGGAGTGCACTGTGCCTGCTGGCCATGGGAAACGTGCAGTAGCTCACAGCATGGGTGAAGCACAGAGACTCTTCTCCCACAGTTGAGCCTACGGCAGACGTGTCTCAATGGCCCTTCCATGCATACGAGGGCCGTGTTGCAAGGGGCTTCAGGGAAGTGTTTGTTTTCATGTGGCCGTCACTTGTTTGTATTAAGGGTATTTAGTTTTTTCTGTGGAAAAAGAGGTTTTCATGGTTGGTCTTCTCAGTGTCTCCAACAAACTGAACTGAGTCCTGCAAAGAGGGAGCATGCAGGAGGGGTGGTAGGCGGACCGTATGGTTCTCTAGGAAAAGAAGGTACAGGATTTGAAGGGGGGGGGGGGGTTAAATCCATGGGTGTCTTTGCTGGGTGCTCTTCCGTGGGCCCTCTCTCCTGATGTGTCAATGGTGCGTGAGAGAAACAAGGAGCTCAGAGTGTGCCCTGTTCCTGCCTGCTAACCAGCTCTGCCCTGTGTGTTTCTCATTAGGAATGGATTACCCACTGACAAACCAGCTGTCAGCGAAGACGTAAATATTTACCAGAAGTATATTGCCAGGTAGGCAAAACTCTTGACTTTCTTGGGGAGAGGGCTGGAAGTACGAGGGTGGAATGGTGGTGGGAGAGATGAGGTCTTGTCCATCTGGATCAAGTGTTTAAACCAGTCATTGGCACTTCCATTTCCCTCTGGCATCTGTACACGCTCTGTTCCCCTGCTTGGGAGAGCAGTAGCTGTGAGAGGTGTACAGGCATGCCAAGAGCATGCTTGGCTCCCCAGAGCTGTTAGACTTTGTGACAAATAGTGGAAAAATGTTTCATTGCCGAAGTCTGGGATTTAAATGGGAGCACTCTCTTGATTGTCGTTCTTTCTGTCCATTGCTGTGCTGTCTCCAGCCTTGTTCCCTTACCATGTCCAGTGCCTGCAGGAGGCAAGCAGAGAACATCTCACCTCTGAGAATCTAGGCTGGAGGAAGTCACAAGTGACTCGAGTTTAGGCAGGTCTTGGCATCAATGTGGCATGTTTATCAGAGAATATTTTGCAGCTCATTTATATGAGGAACCCTCACTGAATAAGGTGCAGGCTAGGGCACCTTATCACAGCTCTGGGCAAGCTTAGGTCAGGAATGAGCGATGCTGAGAGGGAGCCCAAGGCTGTTGTGGTGAGACAGAGTGAGTAATGCCATGAGAGCCAGAGGGACAGAGGAGATTATAGCATAACACCTGCCTGTTTTATAGTTCACGGTGTAAAGGGGCCATCAGCCCTTGCCCCTGGCCTGTTGAATCCTCCATCTGTACTGTGAGGAAGCTCATTCTGAAAGCCCCTTGTATACAGAAAGACACGAGTCAGGGAAGCAAGCAAACACTTCTCTGCAGAGATAAAACTGAGGGGTTTGTTCCCACCAGCACTTGGGCACTTATTAAGAAGAGGGGAGGGAAATGTGTACGGTGCTTTCCCACCTTGCCAGAGTCTACAGAGTCTCTCTGTGGGAGGCAGGCAGCTGCTGGGAAGGTGCAAGGGAAGAGCTTGGCACAGCAGCAGGGCAAAGGGGTGGGCACAGCGCTCTCCCTCGCTGGGAATGGAACGAGAGGTGATTTGCCTTCCATCCCTTTTGCCCAAATCCCTGATGTAGGAGAAGGGGGCAGAAGACCACATGGGAAGAGAGGACAGCTGCACCACCGCATGCAGCTCCTCGAGCAGCAATGCCTCTAGTGCATGTGGCAACTCACTGCCTCCTGGGAGAGTATAGGAATGAAAGCAGGGGTTTAAGCCCATCTTTGCATGGGGTAGAAGGAGCAGCACACTTTTATTGCTGAGATGGCAGAAATCGCAGAGGTTGCAGTGAGAGGAGATGCCACCCTTTCTGTCCGCAGTTCTCCTCTCAAGAGAACTGTATAAACACTTCACCCACATCCACTCTTTGTAGCGCTCTGCAAGCCCCTTCCCCTGGGTCAGGCAGGTAACTGAGGGAGGCTTGTGAGATAGCTAAGGGACACCACATCCTGCTTAAAAAGCTCCGCAAGCCGCCCGTTGGCAGCACAGCCACTTCCCTTCAATTTACACACAATTTTAAAAACAGTTTAAAGCCTTAAAATCAAGGGGTGGGGGGAGAGTGACACGACGCTCTATGTCTGTACTGCATAATTAGCTTAATGAGTTTGCCAAAGCCACTGCCAAAAGCTGCCCAGGGATAATCCACTCTCTCACACAACAAAACAAAACCTCTTACTTAGCTAGTTTGGGTTGGGTTGTTTTCCCCCCCTGTATATTTATAATTAAAAAAAAAAAAAGACCACAGAAAAAATTATTATTATTATTATTAGTGCCTCAGCAGATGGTGCTTCTGGCAGCACTTGCTTAAATATTTATTTCTGTGTGGGTTTCCTCCCCCCTTGTAATTGGGGTGGGTTTTTTTTTTTTTCTTCCTTCTTTCACATCATCGTTACAGGGTAATGAGTCTGTAAACACTCTCTAAGCATGCTGACTTCTTTATTTATTATTTTTATTATTATTTATTTATCTTGGTTTTTCTTTCTAACTCTTGCCAGATCAAGACTAGTTGTTTCTGGCCCAAAAAAAAAAAAAAAAAGTGAACCGATTAAAGTAAGGGAAGGGGGAGGGGGTTGTTCTTGTGAAAATGAATCTATGTGCCTGTATGGACAATTTAGGAGTTTGGATTTGCATATCAGTGTGATTAAAAGGTCTGTGAGTTTGCTTGTTTCAGGTGTGTGTGTTTGTGTCTGATCGTGTGCATGGAAATTGTGGGTACGTTCATGTAAATTAAGAGGGGTGTTGATGCATCTTAGAGTATGTGCATGTAAATGTGCGCGTGTGTATGCGTGTAAGTGTGTGGTGTGTACGCTTTCCTGTTATGAAAAAGCTAAACAGATGCTGTGCTTTAAAAATTAATAGCTTTGAACTGTTTCAAGTGTCAGAAGAAACACAGGATAAATATAACCCTTTAGGAGCCTAACCTTACAGGCTGAAAGAGCAGAATTTCCCCTTTGTGCTGTGTTTGCTGCTTCCCTCCTTCCCCAAGCGCACGGTTTGGTAGAACACTTGCCTCTCCCTTCCTGCGCTGTAGACGCCACGCACACACCTTGCTGTGGCACGTGGAAGGCAGGGCAGGAGTTTGAAGTGCTTGTTTAGCTGTTGCTTTTAAAGCTAAGCCCATGAGTTACTCCTGCTAGGACGCTTCAAGTAACTCATCCCGTACAGTCAGATCTCTTCGGTGCCTGGCCCTTCTTTTACTGCAGTTGGCATCTCTGGTCAGTTTGCATCTTCGCTTTCGATAATATCTTGGACTGCTTTGCTTCAAAGGTGTGTATTTGTCAGCAAGGTCTTTATCTTCCTCTTCCCTCTGCCTGGTCTGCACTCCATTCATCAGTGGAATAGGGAGGAAGCTTTCCCCAGAGCAGTTTCTTTCCTTTAAAGCTGCTGGTGGTGCTGCTGCTGACATAAAGCCCTGGACTAGCAGGACCAGTTGGTTCGATCTGCAGAGCTGCAGGTACCTGGTTAGTGCCATGGTGACTCAGGCTGCTGCCTGTGCCCTGTACTAGCCTCACAGTTGCCCAGGCGTTGAGCAGGAATTGCTTCCTCTGCTTTCAGTTCCACACCTTTGTTTGTGCAGCCAGCCTTGCTGTTTGCCTTGTGGTTTGTTTCTTCTCCGCTGCTGAGGTTTGTTCCAGTTTCTCAATCACTTGTTCTGACGTGATCCTGATTTCCTGCAGTATTTCTTCTCCTTCCCCAGGGAAAGGCATGTCTGCTCCTGGCATCTGTCCCTGTCTCCCTTTGTGAATGCTGAGGCAAAGAAGTCATTTAATTTTTTAGCAATGTCTATCTTTTCTGTCAATTAAGTCCCCTTTCCATCTCCTAGAGGCCCTGCTGTCTCCACAGTTGACCTCCTCCTCCTTACTGTGCTTCAGAAATGCCTTATTTAGTACTGCTTTTTATCCCGATGTTTTCTATCCTGTAATTTAGCAGTATATCACCTTATGATGATCCATAATCTTCCCTCCTCCTGCCCTGTTCCTTGATTGCTGCAGGACACCCTCACTCCTCTCATTTTTCCTTTTTACCCGTTGCCCTTCCTTTTTTCTTTCCCATGCCCTTTATCATATGCACTCCTGCTGTGTTTAGCACTAAGTGACGTGAGGAACCTTTGAGGAACCTTTGAGCAGATGGTACTTTATCTTTGAATGTTTCCCCTCTGAGTCCCCTTCTCTCCACTGCTTTTCCCTTTCAAGCTCTTCAGCTCTTCCAGGGTCCTCTAGAATATACATCAGAGAGTTCATTGCACTGATTAGCCCGTTACTGGATCGTCCCCTTTTGCCAGTTACTGATGTGTCTATTTGTCAATACGTTCCATGTACTGTCTGTTTGTATGTAGATATTGTATGGCCTTTCTGTTTTTTTTTCCACCCTGTATGTCAGGAGTTTCCAGATTTGCCGTGTGGAATGCTCACTGGTGGCCTGCAGAAATGGATTAGGTGCATGTTGTTGGCTGTTGCTTCTTGTGTCCTACTTTTAATTGCACTCAAAGGCAGGATGAAAATCCTGTTCTTTTGCATTGCACTGTTTTTTGTTGTGAGCAAATACTGTATCCGCACAGAAAATAATGATTAGCAGGGCTGTCGTGCATGGGAGAAGATGTGCACACCGGGCCGAGATGGCCTGCCCGTAGTGCTTCATTCTGTTCTTGTTGATCCATCTCCCCTATCTTTCCATTGATCTGTCCATCTTATTGAAAGTTCCTATATAATCTTGCCATGATCATCTTCTATCTGTGGCTTACCATCTAATCCACTGGTTTGCAATCTTCTCTGTAGTGTGACACCATACTGTGATTAAAAAAAGTCTTGAGACATAGCTCGTACAAACAAACGAATGCCTGAGCTTTTCTGAGGTCCTACTAGATGGGTGTATACCTAAAATTTAGAATCCATATTTGACCGATGTTTATTTGTGTCCTTCTGGCATGGGAGATTTCTGAAACTCACTGCTGTGGTATCTAAACGCACACATGAGAATTTCAGAATTGTATGATATTTAATTCAAGGAACCCCCCTTTCTTACTCTTCCCCAAGTAAGCAACTTAGATAATGGAGATGAATTTCAAAGGGAAAGACAGATTAGGGATGTACGAGACCTGAATGATCCTGCTCAAGAAGCACCTTTAAATAGTGACAAATAAGAAAAGGAAGGCGGGAAGGTCACCGTCCTTGGAGGGGATAAAGGAGATGGGGTTTAATGCCATAAACATGTGGGATGAAAGCAGGAATGGGACTTACTTTATTTGTACCTTGCTTATAGGCAGTACTGTCAGGACACTGTTTCATTCTCTCTCCCTTTCTCTGTCCTCCTCTCATGTTTGCAGGTTCTCTGGCAGTCAGCACTGTGGACATATACACTGTGCATACCAGTATCGAGAACATTACCACTGCCTTGACCCAGAGTGCAACTACCAGGTAAAAGAATTGTAAAAAGTTATGGGCACAGCTACCTGAATGTAAAGGGGTACCACCCAGGGGAGACGTGTGTCCTCCTGGGCTCTCCTCCCCCACGCACGCACATGCCTCTTCACTTTTCCACTCTGAAAGAGGGCAAGATACATTTTGAACTTACTAGAATCCTGTTTTGTTCCCATTTAACCCAATCTAACACCATTTAACCAAACGCAGACCACTATAACAAAGAGCAGAATATAGATCAGCTCAAGTCAGTGGGAACTACTCCAGATTTACATCAGTGAAACCAAGAGAATAAATTCTGCTGCGTTACAAATTGTGCCTAAAACTAGGGAATGCTGATCTGTTAGTCTGCCTCTTTCCCTCCTGCTGCCCGAGTGGCATTGTAGCAGCAGTATCTGCAACAAAACACCCAATAAGACCAGCAGCAGTCTGGGATTTGTGGGGAAAGCGTGGGGGCAGGAGCATGTGCGATGCTGTAATTACTGGGAGAACTGCCAGGGTAGCGACGTCAAGCCAGCCGAGTCACGTGCTGTGTTTGTTTACCCTCTTCCCAGGTCTCTGAGTTTGACACTGCCATTTCTGTGGTCAGGCTGCATGTGTGTGAGTGGGAATCCCAGAGTTTGCCTCTACTGTGCATCAGGCACAACTTCAGCTCTACCCCAGGAGACCTTTGGGTCTCGAAGGAATGAGTCTGACCACAGCCTAGGAAGTTGATCTCGATCCGCTGAGCTTGACTGTGGGTTTCTGTTGATCAAAGGAGAGTTTGTCTCTGGGATGCATGTAGTGGTCCTCCTAGCCCAGCATTTGGTAATCGAGATGAGTCTGTCCCAACTGTGACATGGATATCTCTGCACCAGAAAGAGAGAAACACAAAGGATGGAAAGACAGAAAACCCTATTATTATGATTGGCCTCATGATTATTTCCTAAGGAGTCTGGAAGCTGCCTGCAGAGGAGCTGTCTGGTCTCGCAGGGAATAAGGATTTAGGCTGCTTTTTAAAATGCAAATTATTTTATGGCTGAGATATATTTTAGAATAAGTAACGCTCTGTAATAAGCGGGCACAAATTAACGATGATTGGCAATAGCAATCCTGTATGTACGCCCTGGGAAATCATACCTCCAGCCTCCAAGGGATTCCTGTTGAAATCTATATCCATATATTCCCGTGCCAATACCAACGAGATTGATCAGGATTGATATTATAGGAGGAAAGAGTGGAAGCGATAATCATTTGTTTCCTATGAGGGAGACTAGAAAAGTTGTTAAACATTAGAATACAGGCCTTTTCAATTACTCCTCAAAATAAATGGATATTGATTTCTTTTAAAAAAATCAGATTTACTTTCCCACCTTCACTGTTAAATATTGATGTCTGTGGGAAATGGAAATGAAAAGCTTCATTTTAAAGGCACTTAGCCTGCTCTGACAGTGGGGTACCCCTTCATTACTTCAAGCAGGTAGAGGATGAGAAGGATATTCTGGTCATGCAGATTTAGCTTGAAGCTCTACTACCATCTTTTTCTGTGACTGGAAGAAAGTTCTGTGTCCCTGTTTTCCTAATAAAGCCGTCCTACCTTGTAGGGCAGGCAGCAGACTTACAATGGGAAGATACTATAAAAGAGCAGAGTGTTTTTCCCAATTTCTAGTCTGACATGAATGTGGCAGCCAGTGTCTCGCTAACCACTACAGTGAGTGATTTGGAAGCTTGGATTACTCTCTTGTAGGCTGTTTAGTTCACTGGTTTGCTTTCTAACTATAGCAGTTCTTGAGATAGTAGCAGCTAAAATTATGTTAGAAGAATTGCAGTCTTAAAGCTGCAGGGAGCGTATTCTGGGCATCACCCAGTGTCATGTTTACTCTACAACTTTTCATGTGTAGATACTTTCCCTTTACCAAGAAGATACATGCACACAATTCCTCTTTAATCTGACTCTCTTGGGGTGATAACTGCTGAGCTTCAAAATCTTGGTACTATAAGTTTATTAACAACAAGAACAAAAAAATACCCTGCCCTCAGGATTACTCACCCACTCCCATCACGTGTGTCTCACTGTCTGTCTCTGTGTCTCTCCAGAGATTCACTAGTAAACAGGATGTGATTCGGCATTACAACATGCACAAGAAACGTGATAATTCCCTCCAGCACGGCTTCATGCGCTTCAGCCCCTTGGATGACTGTAGCGTGTACTACCATGGCTGCCACCTGAACGGGAAAAGCACACACTACCACTGCATGCAGGTAACCGCTGGACTGGGGAGTAGGTGGTAGCACACGAGGCAAATGAAGAGCCGTTGTTTGAGCTGTGTCCTTTCTGGGGTGGACTGAAGGGATTCTTGAGTTCAGGCAGCCCAGCACTTCCTTGTCAGAGAGCAAGGGGCTGTCCTGAGGCAAAGGGGTGACATTCATAGCCTCTCTTGCTCACTTCTGATTCAGGCCCGTCTTTGAAGAGTCTGTGCCCTGTCCTTACTGCATTCGCCCTGCCAAGTGTTGGGAAGGGCGAAGGGAAGCACCGTTCTCTGTTTTTAGAAGCCTTGTGCATGCAGTGAAGCAAAGCAGGTCTCAAGGTTTTCTCACAGTCTTGGACTTCACTTATTTAAACAAGTCCCATTCTCTGAGATTCAGGGACCTCTCTGCGATGCCACTGCACTGCCTCTACCCAAATCTGATCTGTCGCTCCCCTGAAATCAGACTTTCCTGTGACACATCTGCCCTTTAACACTGGGTTAATTTCCTCCATAATCAATTTCTAAAGTAATTAAACTTTAATGTCACATATCTAGACTTAACACCCCTGGTTCTCCATCTCCTTCACCAGTGGTGCTGGAGTTTACTTGTCTGTGGTGTAGGCTGGGAGCTTCGTTTCAAGAGCCAGCCAGGCTTCAACAGCAGCGTAACCAGAGCTGGAGTTGCCGCATAGATGTAACTGTGACACCTTTGCTGTTTTTAGACACAGACACATCAGATTGTTTGGGTCTTACCCTGATCATTCTTCAGATTAGAGGGTTTGATACGTACTTGTTTCATTAGAATCGTTGCCTAAACCATTGCTGTGAGAATGTGCTGTAGTTACAAACAATAATCGGGCAACCCTTGGTGAAAGCTTTTCTGCTCTGAAGACTCAGGTCTCACTGCCTGCCCTATCCCAACAGTTAAAGACCCCAGTTAAAGTCACAAGGCCTTAATCACATGCTTAAATGCTTTGCTGGGATTGACTTCAGCATATGTTTAACTTGAAGTCAGGTAAGCTTTCTGAAGTCAATGGGGCTTAAGCACATACTTAAATGTTAGGCATGCACTCAAGTACTGTCCTGAATAGGGGTTGGTTTAAGCATGTGCTTACGACATTTGATAAATTGGGAACTTCATGTGACTTTCTCTTGAGGACATTTTCCGTTATGCTTCCCATAATATTGATTGCTTAGTTTCTTCAATTGACCAGGATGGGATTTGTTTAATTTTTTTTAGAGTACGAGGAGCGTTTCACAGCTTTAAGTCACTCCGAGTTAGAATAGAGACCTTCATTTACACAACTATATATGGGTAATTCCGTCCTGTGCCCACTGTCTTCCAGTAAAATAATGTCCATGTAAGCAGTGTCTTACAGGAAAGGTGTCTGAATATAAATTCCCAATTAAAGAAAATACTGCTTAAATGGCAGAATTTGTGCCATCCATCTCATTGGGTTTTTTTTCTTTATGTCCATAATTGGTGTGGATAAAATTCAGTTAGTTGTTTATATAAACTGACATTTTTTTAGGCTTTAGCACCAAGAGCTGCATTGCAAATTATTCCTAAGGAGGTTTTTGTTTAATTCTTTTTTTTAATGCTGTGCAGGGTCTGTCTTTTTTCAAGGTGTCAGTGCGGAGAGAGAGAGGCTCTTTTATATTGGAAATAGCTGGAGATCCTTTTTATTTTTTTTTCTGGGTATTTGTCATGGGTTTTGTTATTGCCTGTTTGAATCAACCTGGGCTGAACTAAGAGGTGGTGTTTTCGTTCTCTTCACTTCTGAGATGGTGCAGGCATTGGCACACGTTGTGCTCGGGAAGAAAAGAAAAAAAAAAATCCTCCCTCAGCAGGGCTGAGGACGTTTTCAGATTCCAGTGTTTTTTTACTCAATATGGCAAAGTTGCCCGCTTTACCCAGAGGAAGGCAGGTTTTCAGCATTCCGTCCTCGTCACACCATTCCCATTTGCTGCACGAGTTTAAAATTATTGAAGTGGTAGTCTTGAACAGTGACAGGGGAAAAAAGTCACCGGTTTGCTAAGATCAGCTGAACACAGGGTTTATGCTTTGCTAGAATGAAACCCGTATATTACAAGCTCAAAAGATTGGCCTCATGTTGCACCACCCTGCCTTACCTTCCAGAAGCACTAAAGAGGTAGATAACTCATTCCCACTCAATTTTCTATTCCCCAAATAGATGAAAGTCCTACTTCGTTCCATGTCGCTCCAAGATAACAAAAAGTAATGGCATCTGTCAGTGTTCTTTTCTCCTTAAGAGCAGAAACCCTGCTTACTGCCTCCCTAAGCAGGCACGCTTATCTGGGGCTGGTCTTTTATCCCTTTGCATCCTCCCCTTTTTTTTCTTCCCATTTCATGCCCAGAGAGTTGGGGTTTTTTCACAACTGCTCTGTCAGTCTTTAGATTGGGAATTAAAGTGATGACTTAATACACCTAGGAGAAGTGCACAAATAGAACTATTAAATGTGTGTGTGCTGCTGCTGTGTTTATTATTGCTGGTAATAATGGTAGGCTGTTAAAACGCTGTGCTGATGACTCCCTGTTTTGGCCTGGGGTAGGTGGGTTGTAACAAGGTCTACACAAGCACTTCTGATGTGATGACCCATGAGAACTTTCACAAGAAGAACACGCAGCTCATCAACGACGGGTTTCAGCGGTTCCGTGCCACAGAGGACTGCGGCACTGTGGAATGCCAGTTCTACGGGCAGAAAACCACTCACTTTCACTGCAGGTGAGACAGCAGGGAAGGGGAGGAATCCTGCCTCGGAGTTGCGTGATCTGTTTGCCTCCTTCTGCCAAGTCATAAATTGAGGAGCATACACAGGGACTTGATTTTCCCTGCTGTGACCTCCTCAGTACTGCTCTTGAGAGAACTCATGCTCAGGGCAGATGTGATTTCCAGGATCTTGCCACAGACCACTCTGAAGGCAGGAGTGTGATCTGAGGTGATCTGAGGAATGCGTACCCACTAGAAAATGCATCCTAGAATCATTTGGGGAAGAGATTGCAGTGCTCTTCAGAGTTCGACTGAAGTAGGCCATTAATATACTGCTAATGGCCCTTCCATGCTAGAGTTCTCTCCATCCAACAGTCAGCCAGCTCATCCCTTTCAGGGTCAGACTCTGCCTTTTGCTCTTCTATTGATTTCTCATGTTCTCAGGAAGAGTAGGAAAGCACAATTTGTACTTCTGTCCCCTTTAGCTGCTGTTTTGGTTGGAACTTTTAGTGGTGGGTGCCTGCATCCCAATGTCATTGTGGCTGTTCCTCAGAGTGGAGTGAGCTTCCCAGCTCTCTCACGCGGCAGCATTTTTGCTTGCTTTGGTGTCACGGGTTAATCCGCATAAAGCTCCTCAGCCCCTTTGCAGCCAGGGCCATTGTCTCATAGTGGCGCCAGTCCTTATCCCAGAGGGAGGCAGGTGACAGCAGTTGCGTTGTGCTCCTAGCCCACACAGCCAACCACCCTCTCCTCCTCGATGCCCTTGCAGGCGACCTGGGTGTACATTCACCTTCAAGAACAAGTGTGACATTGAGAAGCACAAGAGCTACCACATCAAAGACGATGCCTACGCCAAGGATGGCTTCAAGAAGTTCTACAAGTATGAGGAATGCAAGTATGAGGGCTGTGTCTACAGCAAGGCCACCAACCATTTCCACTGCATAAGGGCAGGCTGTGGCTTCACCTTCACCTCCACCAGCCAGATGACCTCCCATAAACGCAAACATGAGCGCCGGCACATCCGGAGCTCAGGAGTGCTGGGCCTGCCTGCCTCTCTCCTGGGGTCCAAGGATAATGAGCAAGAGGAGTCCAGTAATGATGACCTTATTGACTTCTCTGCTATGAGCTCGAAGAACTCCAGCCTGAGTGCCTCCCCCACCAGTCAACAGTCTTCCGTTTCTCTCATAGTCCCAGCTGCACCCTCCTCTGCTGCTGAGCTTGCTTCCTCACAGGCCAGCAAGTCTGCCAACAGCATGACACCAGCCACCAAGATCTCTGGCCTGCTCTCCCAGGCTCTTCCCAGCAATATACCCTTGGCCCTGGCACTCTCCAACTCAGCACTTCCTGGAACAGCTGGATCCTTCTTCCCCATCATCCCCAGTCGGGTCTCTACACCACTTCCAGCCAGCTCAGCTAATCTGATGACTGCTGCTGGTTCTTCTGGCACCAATCCAACATCATCTGCTCCTACGGATTCCTCATCCCAGGCCATTTCAGGATCTGGTGAGCCAGTGGCTACTTCTTCTCCAGCTCCAGCGGCATCTATAATGGAAAGGATCTCTGCTAGCAAGGGATTAATCTCTCCTATGATGGCCAGGCTGGCAGCAGCTGCACTCAAGCCCTCTGTGGCACTTGAAGCAGGTGAGTTACCCTCATCAGTGGTGCTAGTGGTGGGAGGAAGAGCAGTGCCCGATGACTTGGAGAGGAGTGAATGAGAAGCCACCCAGTTGTCCATGGGACTGGAGGTGGGGAGGAGGTAGTAAAGGAACATAAATGGGAGAATGAATTTGGTCGTGTCCAGTTAACCCTTGCAGAGGGCAATGGTTTCCTGTGGAGCCTGGCTATACCCACGTGGCCAGAAGAGAGGCAGGAAACACAGCTTTGCCCACAAATGGAGTAGGCTCTTACCAGATCTGAAGGAAGAGCGTTGCCATATGTATCACCTAGTTTGCTGTAGGCTGAAAAGAGAGAGGCACTGTATTAAAAAGTGGAAATGAAGAAAAAGCTTGGCCAATACTTGCAGGCCATACAGCAGCCTAAGCCCTCTTCTGCAGACTGTATCGAATTTTGGCTGGGCCTAGTGGTGTTGATCCTGTAGCTCATTGCCAGTTGTTTTTCTGATCTGGGGGGTTGGTTCTGTGCTCCAGCTCTGTTGTCCCAGCCGTGGGTTTGGAGGTAGTGTTGGTACAGTCCACAAATTGGACCTTTCTCCTTTTCAGTTCTTGCAAGCTGTGCTTCTCTCTCCCTGCAGCTCCCTGAGCTGCAAGGGGCAGCAACACCGTGAGAGGGGTAAAAGATGGGAATGAGAAGTCCCCTGGGGCAGCCCGGAGCTCTTCCCGCTGCCACCTAGCCCTGGGGCAAGTACTTGCCTGTGCCCAGCCCTGCCAACAGGGACGTGGGGCTCCCTCAAGAGCACAGGGTACCTCCACAATCTCCTGCTGAACGTGGTCAGCTCACGGTGGGCAGCGCGGGGTCGTGGAGGGGAGGCTCTGCCTGGCAGCACGCTGTGGCATGGGGCTGCCCCCAGCCTCCTCCCCGCGGCGTGGCAAGGCCAGAGCAGGCTGCCGGCCCTGGTACGCGAGCGCTGCCGATGTTCCCTTCTACCCAAGAGCAAATGAGGGAGTAGGACGAAGCGATCTGATTAAAGAGGGAGGGGAACTTTCACATACTTTTAAAATTATTATTTGAAAAATTGTTTCCTAAAGCAGAGAAAGGTCATTGAGGGAACTATTTTCCTTTATTTTTTAATAAAATGCCACTTGCTGTCTGAGAAGCAGCTCGCTGTCAGCTGTACTGCCGGAGGGTAAATTAATATTTTAGTCACTTGGGGATTGTGGAAAAAAGCTCTGCAGACATGTTCCTGTCAGCAACTTTTTTTCCCTCCTTTTTTCTTTGCTGTTCTTCCTAATTTTTTTCCTTTAATTTGTTCTCCCATTTCCCCTCCTTTCCTCTTTTTTCTCTTCCTTTAATTTGAATTTTTCTTGCATGGGCTCAGCACTAAACCTCCCCCCAAAAAAGAAAAATTCCCCCTTTTTGTGGGGACAACGCAATGGCGGTGGCAAGAGGTCGCGCGGTTTGAACCAACCCCATTGGCTGTCACCTTCGATAGCCCTGACAGGGCAGATGCTCCTGCTGGGCACGCGCAGTGGCGGGCCATCGCTGTCGCTACGGCAACGCTGGGATTGGGGACGAGAAAGGGGGCTTGACTAGCAGTCGAAAGCTGCCACATTGCCTCAGCATTAACAGAGTCTTTAATAAACGCTTAAGAGGCAGCCCCGCAAATTAGTTATGACAGTTTGTGCAGAGAATCAGGTCTCCCCCACGCTCCTTCCGCCCTTCTCCTTTAAAGGGCCCATAGCCTGGACAACTTTGACATAATTTTGCAATAATTATCACTTGAAGAATTTCCACGCTGGAGTGGACGTCAGAACCCATCATGTCAGCTTGGCAATAAACGCTGACCAGCAATCCCAGCACTTCCCTCCCCCCACACTTTTTCTTTGCTTTTTCCATTTATGCACTGGTGCTAGTGATTTAACTTACTTATTTGCCACTGTAACCTCATTTTAGACCTACATTTTTCATTTAATTTTTGCATTTAATTTCGGTGCCTTTCTCAAGCAGGGAACGGACAACCAGCAGCTCCCGGACGGTTCAATCCAGTTCAGGTGAAGCAGGAGCCTGCGGAGGCCATGGGATCGTCATCTGCCACCAGCCAGGACTCCTTGCAGGAGCACAGTTTGGACCTGAGCGTCAAGGATCACGGGTGAGAGAAGTGCGCAGGCAGGCACACTTAGCTCTTTTCAGCATCGAGTTCTGAGAAGTTTCCGTACCTATAGTAAGAGAGGACACAACATGTTGATGAAAGGCAATTTCACAGCGGCTGAGTTGGACGCAGGAGCACTTGCACTGATGTAATAGGGCATTGAATCAGGTCTGAGAGGCACCTTCCAGAGAAATTGGACACACAAAACAACTGAGTGTCAGGCTAACTCTGGTCTGGGTCTGGCATGTGCTAATCTGTAGTTATGGTGATGAATCTTTGCACTTGTGCAGATGTCAATACACCGATCTCAAAGCGTGTCCCACTTGTCCAGCATCTCTACTGGGAATAGGAGTGTGAGGGGATTGTCCTGTGTGGAAAAACTGCAGAGGAACCGATACTGGGGATAAGCGAGCCTGCTCCACTTTGACCTCTGTATACATTCCTTTCCATACTTTATTTAAACAAGCCTCAGTTTGGGACTCCAGCACTCGTAGTCAACTAGAGCTATTACTGATGCATGTGAAATACAAGGTTGCCTTTCAGCATGCTTGGCTGTGGCCATAAGGATTGTTGCCTTGCTTTCTCTGCAGCCAAGGGGGCCTGTGTCCCTGGCAGTCCGAGTCTCCTGTCAGCATCCCCCCTGGTTTTGTGGCATATTTTTGAAAGTTCTAATGGGATGAAGGAGTAAAACATGGGGTGGGTTGTGTGGACACTGGAGGAAGAGGTCTGCACTGTTAATAGCCGAAAGAACTAAATTCTGCAGACTTGGCACCTTCTTTCTCTCCATCTTGGCTATCACAAGTAGAAGAGTTTGGCCTGCCCAAGGGAGGGTGGGCATCATTCTCTTCCTCCGGATGTAGCAGGTGAGGAGCGAGGCAGCTTGAAGGGAGAAGGATTAATCTCAGTGCTCACAGTCCCTGTGCACATCTTAACTAAACCCTGTTGGTTTGTGTGTTCCAGTAATGAATCAAATGGCCACACAGTCTCAGCAAATTCATCTCTTTTATCCTCGCTTATGAATAAGGTAAGAGCCATCCATCAAACGCCTTTCATTCCCCCCACCAAGAGAAATTAAAGCTGCGATGGCGGGGAGGGGGGGAAGAGATGCGTTTGTTTTTTAATGTTTTGCCTCTAATAAGATGAGTTTGTACCATTTAAATTTTGAGACCATTTTTCATCGGGTATAATTTCAGAGCCACTGCTTACGAATTAATTTAATGAACTGGCTGAAGAAATATATTGCAGCCTCTGACACCTTTTTTTTTTTCCCTCCATCCTTTCTAGACAGAGGAGGGCTCCGAAAGATTTCTTTTTTTTTTTTCATTTTTATTTCCAGAACCTGGCAACTTCTCTCTCGCTCTCTTTTTATAGTTATTCATTTTGTTTATTTACTTAAAAACATTTTCTTTCATTGGGGGAGGGGAAGGAGAATAATTTGTTTTTATGAAAGAGAAGAAGAAAAGAATTAGAAGTTTTGAGCCAAAATCATCAATTTCTGTCTTTCTGGTGTGAGTAATGGTGTCCAACAGAGCCCCCTTTACCATGTTCTATAATATTTATTTTAGATAATGCACGGTTTCTTTTTCCTTACTTTTTTCCTTAAATTATACATCATCTCAAATATATATTTCCCTTTCACATGATAAATTCTACTGTACCAAGATTAATTTTGCTGTTGTATACAACTGCAGTAGAGATCAGGGCAGCCTTTGAGCCATGCTTTAATATTCTACTGTGTGATAGGTTTTACAGGCATAACTGTTGCCATCCCCTTGGCTCTGGGCGTTACAGGCATCAAGGCCATATAACCCTCAAGAGAGGGCAGAGTGACTTTGCCTAGTAATCTCTCACCTCCTTTCTCTCTTATTTCATCACTCTTTTTTCTCTGTGTTGTTTAATTTCTGCGTTTATCGTTACGCCACTTTTCTCCTCCGTTGGCTCTCTGTTACACTGGGTTTTTGATGTTCCCTTTTAAACTTAATTTCTTGTTTGTTCCTGCTTATTGTCCCTTTAGTGATTCCAAATATGCAGCTCTTTCTCTAGTGAGTAAATCTATTTAGTAAGTCTGCTGTCTGGGGTCTTGAGTCATTCTGAAGGCCCCAGCTCAGGGAAATTCTATTTCAATAGATACTTCACTTGAAAATCCCCAGGAGAATATGAGATTTAAGCATATGCTTAGAAATAAGCATTTGTTTGTGTGCAGCCCTGCATAAGATTCTTTATGTTGTACAAAGTAAGTGTAGCACAGGTACAAAACAAGAGTTCTTCAGGTTTGTTCCTTTTTTAAAGAAGGAATGGGATTAACCGATGACATAAACCAGCAAAGAATAGAGCCCACTGGTTTGAAGGAGCCTATTCCAAGACTGAGGATTGCAGAATCAAGCTCAGTGTGCTCAGGAACACATCATGCTTGTTTCTTCGTCTTGCTGCACACAATTTCTGTTTGTGGAGGAATCCATTATTTGTCTAGGAAAAAGAACCCTTTACAGAAATTGAATGCTCAACAAACACCAGTGGAAAAAGACGACCTGAATTTCTGACTCCAGCCGTAAAGAGCTGCAGTCTCCACATAGCAGCAGGGGCTTTACCTTCAGGGGGCATTAAGAGAGCCTCAAACAGCCAGGGTTCCTGTAGCATATTGCAGTTTATTTAGGGGGGCTGTCAGGCTTAATTAACTGATATTTATAAAGGGCTTCAAGATCCTCAAGTGGGTGGAGTTTATAATGCAAGTATTGGGCCCAATTCTGCATTTTATTCATGCCGTGAATTTCACTGTTGTTACTGGATGCAACTGAGAGCACAGCAAAGCAAGAAAGGGTCTGGGAAATTGTGCATTTATTCTGAAAGAAAATTTTCTCTCTAAGCACTCTTGAGTAACTTCTTTTTTCTGTCCTGCACATCATACGCCTGGACCTCTAAACCTTCTCTGTGTAGCATCTATTTGAAGCCTTTCACACAAGGCAAATTGTGAGTCCAAGTCCTGCTTTGTGGAGGATATGTCCATTTAGCACAGAAAGTGACATCATTTCTTTATTGAAGTTAGTAAGAATTTTCCAGGAACTTAAGTGGAGCCAGAATTTTCCCCCAGTTGAATGAGATTTCCCCCCTCCCGCCCCCAAACATACCTGACAGTCACTTTAAAGAAGGAGACATCCTTGTGCCTGGGATAAGATGATTCTAAATAAGCTAGAGCTTACCAGTTCTATCACTAGCTCTGTCCTAAGAGACCAGCATTTTGCAGGAGCTATACAGGGTTATCAATGTTTAAGCCTGCGCACCTTTTCCATACTCGAGCTATGTCTCTCTGCACCTCGGTTTCCCCATGTATAAAACAGACACGATGCTTCATTACTTTACACGAGAGCCACGAATATGAGATGGGCACCAAGTACTTTGTGATAGCTGGGTGGAGAATGCAGAAGACTGAGGTGTTATTAAGTTTTGCTGATGCAGTTGAGGCAGCCTGTGCAGACTTCTTGTCTTCTCTTAGTCTTTGAAGACACAGCTTTCCGTGGGCAGTCCTGAGGGTATCCAGACTGGCAGTGTCCACGGCTGTGTGCTGGGCTTGATGCAATGTTTATGCTCTTGTTCCAGATGTCCAAGACCAGTGCCAGCCTTGGCAACCTGCTGAACATTAAGACAGAAGGAGATGGCAGCCAGGCTGGGACTGGAGAGCCAACACAGTACTTGGGCAAGGCAGTGAAGGCACTTGTCCAGGAGAAGCTCTCTGAGCCATGGAAGATGTACCTGCACCGGTAAGGAGAGCATGGAACGGGGAATAGAGGAAAGGGAAAATTATTTCCATTGCAAAGTGTCTGGCTCATTAGTTCACACTTGAATGCAGAGTTCTCTTGAATCTAAAGGCCTGATTCTGCTATGCTGATCACCTTCTGGAGCGCATTTAGTCCTCAGTCCCGACTGGCTGCAGTAGCTGTTAATGTCCTGTAAGAAATACCTGTTCACACAGAATTATTCTGCAAAGGAATCTTGAGATGCAACTATGAGCACAGATCTTCACATAGTACTGTTAGCCTAGACTTCATCTTAGGCTCCTCTTTATATCCCCAGTCTGCAAGTCCGGGGGACCCACTGCAGCTCCCTCTTAGCACTGAACTTCTGTTGGACCATGTTTAGTTGTTACACAGCTCACAGAAGCCTTAAAATGCTTGCTGTGGCATTTCCTCTGATCATGGGAGTACGCCACTGAAAGAAAATAAGGAGTATGAGGGGTATGGGAACTGGGATGGTTTCTGCTGGTTTTGTTGTAGACACGGAGGCTTGAAAAGAAAATGGAACAGATACAAAACTCACCCACACACAGACACATGCACATACATGCCCAGACAGACACATGCTTTGAGCACACACAGATACACCCAGGCAGACACATACAGGTTTGCGCTCTGACACAGATGCTGCCTGCAGATGCCTGTGGACACTTCGTAAATCACAGACTTCAGTGGAGAAGACTAGAACGTCTTCTAGGCCATCTGCCCCTGGCCAGTGTGAGAACCTTCCCTGCAGTCCACTTGCATTTTGTCCAGCCTATTTTTAATTATGCCAAGCAGTGTGGCTATTTTCTTTGTGAGCATTATTCTACCACCTAATAATGTTTCACTGTCACGATTTTTTTCATGGTATGCTGCCTGAATTTCCCTTTTTGTAATTTTGTTGCAGTTCTCCTGGTTATATCCCCTTGAACCACAGCAGATAATTCCTCTCCCCAGTTGGAGTTCACCCCCTTCAGATAGTCACAGACTTTTACCACACCATTTAACCAAGTTTATTTACTTCCTTTAATCTGACTTTGTAAATTAGTCCCTTCAGCCTGCTGCTCGTGGTGTTGCTGTTGTCATTCTTGCTCTTCCCTGAATGGGTGCAGAACTGGGCTGCCATTCCGCTATCACCACACCCGATATAAAAAGCTTCCTGCCCCCATATATGCAGCTCGCAATTGTGCTACCTTGTTTGCATCTATACTGCATAATGTATATGTACATGTTTACCATCCACTGTTACATAGGATTGCTTTTAATGTTGCTCTCATGAGTCCCATATGTATAAAAATACACTCCCCCCCCCCCCGGTGTATTAGCTGTACGTTTCCAAATACGACTCTCGGATTCTGAACCTTCTCCCTTGCCTTGCAAGGCCTCTCTCTTATTTTTCTCCTCTTGCACCGGTGTTGCCAACTCCTCCCAGTTTAGTATCTTCTGTGAATTTCATTAACACGCTGTTTACTCCTTCTCCTAGATTACTAATGAAGATGTTAAATAAGCTCAGACCTAACCAAAGTCATCCTTGCAGCATTCACAAGATACCTCCTCCCAGCTCAATATGTTGCCGTTTGTCATTAGCCTTTGTTTACGGTCCTTCAGCTGGTTTTCAATCCATGAGGTAGCATTCACATCCAGGCCAATTTGAATTAATTCTAAGCATATGCGAGACTGTATCAAAATGCTTTACTAAAATCCAAATATATTGCATCCCTTCATCCACTAATTTTGTAATTCTATCAAAAAAAGCAATTAAATTTGTCTGGCAAGATTTATTCTTTATAATCCTGATGCTGTTTATTGCTCATGGTTCCTTTATCCTCTAGATGTTTAATGATTTTCTCCTCCCTCTTAATATTTGTTCCATTACTTTACTGGAAGGAGAAGTTAAGACTAGAGGTATGATAATTGCCAAAGATCACTTGTCTTTTTTTTCCCTGAAAGAATCAGTACCTAGATTTTTTTTTTTGCCAGTTTCCTAGTACCTCCCTCTTCTCTATCGCTTAAAAAATAGCAAATAGTAATGCAATCAGTTTGTGAGTTAATTTCCATTGCACTTCAGGACATACATCACCCAGACTGGCTGATTTGTGCATATTTATATTTTCCAACCAGTCCCGTTATCTGCTCTTCTAGAAGGTCTTCATTTTATCCCTAATTGTCTGCTTTGTCTTTAGTTTTCCTATCCAAAGCAAATTTTATAAGGCAGCCATTTCTGCCTCATCACCTCCCATTTTTATTGGACCTTCTCTCTAAGTACAATACCTCTTGTCCCTGATAAAACAACCCCTTTAGCTTGCAGGAACTTGGTTTCTTATCTCTTACCACACCTTTACTTTCCTTCATCTTCTCCCTGCAAGCGTTAACTGACTGCATGTGTTCTATATCCACTGACCTTCCTTTTCCAATACAAGTTTTTCTTCTTTTTCCTTTACCCTCAAATTGTGCGGAGGTCCCTCCTGGGACCACACAGGCTGCTGTTTGTTTCTTGCTTTCCTGCTCATCAGAGCAATTGTAGTTTGTTGTATCTTAATTATGCAAGATTCCCCTGTTAAGTTTCAGATCCTTCCTGCCAGTGTTTTTTACTTGATTTCTCGATTCCCTGTGATTCTGGAGTTTCCTGAAATCACATGTATTTGTGCTGCTCTTATTAAGTCTGGCCAATCTCAGCAGTGGGTGAGCAGTGAAACCCTGCTTAGTTGTTTTTGCCCTCTTGACCATTTCCTCCGAGATGACAAGAGGCATATCTTAGATGATGGCTTTTGCTCTGGTTTTTGCATTGCAGCATTGTTTCTTCTGTACTTCAGGGATTGTGCTTTTCAGTATTTATGCATACTAGGCTGTAATTGCTATATAGGCGATACTTTGTCTCTCCCATCTATGTGATACCCTGTTGTTTCAAGGTGGGGGGCGAGCGGATTCTGGATCTAGATTCCCTTGAACCACTGTTGTGTCTTCCCTTCTGCTACTCCCAGTAGACTGAAACAGAAAAAAAAAAAAGACCTGTAATGTTTCAGTAGTGTCCTCTTGGTCTGGATTTCCCTTAATTTACTAACCTTTGATCGTTCCTCAGACCCTAGGCTTTTGTACATAGGCACTCAAGAACACTAATGATTTTCATCTTTTGTTTCAGAGGAGTTCTGTACTTTGCTCCCACTAAAAGTGAATGGGAGTTTCTCAGTCAAGTTCAATTGGAGAGAAATTAGGTTCTTGTTCTGCATGTTCAGATCTATATAACAGGCAATAAGCAAGCAACAATGCCAGCAGTGCTGTTTGTGCAGCAGGGACAGTGCCGTTAGAAAACAGAATGGTAGTAGAGTTGAAAAACAAAGAAAATATGTCTGTTCCAACACCGCTTCTCTTCTGGGGCCTTCCATAAGATGCCTGCTTGTCTACTTTGGCCAGGTTTGGTACCAAGGATTTCTGCGATGCACAGTGCGACTTCCTCCATAAGGTGCATTTCCATTGTGTTGTGGAGGAATGCGGTGCCCTCTTCAGCACCCTGGATGGAGCCATCAAGCATGCCAAGTAAGTAGGAGCGCGCGAATCTTGGGAAACCTTGAGAAAACTCTACAACACGCACACTGCAGGACGAGACAGACCTTACTGAGTAACTCTCTTCAAGAGCAGGAATGTGGGCAGTCCTGAGGGCGGCAGTTTGGGCACCCGTATGCTTCCTGTGTAAATGGCCGCAGCTAAAATTTTTGCGGAACACTGTCCTCTTTAATTTTGTTTCACAATAAATGCGCTCAACTTGTGAAAAAGAGGTGTCTCTCACAGTGTTGGCAAGGCTGAGAATTGGACGTTTGTGTTTTACCATAGCCTACTTGACTATGTGTGTTCAAGGAGACCCATATTTCTCACAGCGCATGAATACACCATATAAAGAAATAAGAATATATGGGAGGGAGAGGATCCTGTAAACCCAACCGTTGTCACAGGATACAGACTTTTTGTGGAGTAGACAGCTCCCCATCACTGCAGTGTAGAAAGCATTTTATTGTTCTTCATCTTGTCATGACAAATCTCTTCAGTTTTCCCTAGCCCTTAGTTTATATGGTTTTGTTTAAGAGTTTCAGATCATGTGGATAAGGATCTTGAAATGAAGCAGTCAAACTGTCCAGCCCAACAGCAACCTCCTCCTTACCTTGCCATGTTCTATATTGTAAACCCTTCGTCATTTCACATCGTTTTGGAAAGTAGCGCACAGCCCAGAGACTGGTAGCCAGAACTGTAGGCTAGATAATATGGCCTACATTACAGAGGCTGTAATGCTCCGAACTCTAGATGATTCTTGGGTAAAGAATGAATTTAAGATATGCTCCCACTGTTACAGTGAGGGGACTAGCAAAGGAAGGGTGGGATACTGGACATTTTCCTTGTTGCAAATTTCTGCAGAGCATAATTTGCAGTTCAAAACCATGCCGAGTTCCTTTTAAAGGCAGGGGAAGATTTGCCTGAGTAAAGAATGAATAAGGCCTTCAGCAGCTGGCCACGACTTGATTCTGAAGGGGTTTAAAGGGAAGGAGATGTTGCAAATTTCAAGACAGATAGATCTGTTAGCACAGTGGATAGTTCCCTGTGGTTCACTACTACAAACTACTGGCTTCTTACAAGAGCGGTGGGAAGCTGCCCTCATAGGCAGCTTGGTCTTACTGACTGCAGTGATTCTTGCATCTCTCTGATTTCAATGTGTTACTGCACCTTTCCGTCTCCACACCTCTTAAAGAATTCCCTTCTCTTCACAGACAGTCTAGGAGGCCTCTAAATCTTTCCATAATGTTTGCAGAGCCCCTTTTAGGAGTTAACCTCAGCTAATTTGTTTGCACGTTCCTGTTGATGTTTAATCAAGTTACATGCAACGGTCAAGAATTTATGTCTGAATCACACTGTCTTTTTGCAGTTTTCACTTCCGAACTGAAGGTGGAACTGTGAAAAGTAACTCCGAGTCTCCCTTCTCAACTACTACTGAGAATAAGGCTTCACTGGCCCCTTCATCACCATCTGCTACTTCTGTCACCATGGCAAGTGCTCCTGCCCTCGACGTGCCCACTCCAAGTCCAGCTACTGTGCCCTCTGCCCCCACACTGCTCGCTTGGAAGCAGCTGGCTTCAACCATACCCCAGATGCCTCAGATCCCAGCATCAGTGCCTAACCTGGCAACTTCACCCTTGGCAACGACTTCCCTGGAGAACGCCAAGCCTCAGGTCAAACCCGGATTTCTCCAGTTCCAGGAGAAGTAAGTTGTGGATGCTGCTTGCCTCCTTGTGTCCTCTCCAGCCTTGCAATCCCCTCTTTACTGCTCCTCAAAGTGTAGTACTACATCTGTATTTGCCCACTGAGAGACCTTCTGTCCAGAAAGTACTCTGGGCTTTATCTCACAGAAAATTTACTTCTATAAAGTCTAGAAAATACCTTCAGTTATCCCAGGAAAAACCAAAATTTTCAAGTACATCTGGGTACTTGAAAACTGGCACTTTTAGGTATGAGTTTTGAGGAGAAATAAACTTGCTGACATATCACTGAAGCATTTTTTATACCTCATGAGAGGTGTACAGAAATACAGGTGTCTCTGCAGTATTTTTGACCCAGAAGGCTACCAAGAAAGCATAGCATCTCTAGAGTTTTCAGCATGACGCCTGACTAGCCCACCTGCAGATCTTGCTGCAAGTCTGAGACTGGCCATGAGTGTCTGCAGCTGAGCAAGGATCAGTGGGCAACTGAGTGCTCAGTCATGCAAAGGTGAGGTGTGACTGCAGCAAAGTACACAGAACCAGGAGTAGATGCTTACAGATTGCTGAAAAGGAGCTTGCTGGATTTCTCCTGGATTTGTCCCCAGTAAGTTCTATGGCCTTTTCCTAGGAATGCCATCTGTAACTCGGTATAATACAGCTTCTTTTTTTTTTTTTTTCAGTGAAGAGGACTGGGGGTCAGATAGTGGAGGGGGCACAAGTGCTTGGACTCTGCCTACCAGGAATGGGTCTTAGCAGCTCAAGGAATAGGGAGCAATTCTCTCTCACTTCAGATTTGTCAAAGTTTTGCTGTCCTGGCTGAACTTCTGTATAAGTGTAATGTGTCTCCCTAAATTCTATGCTTCTGGTTTCGCAGTGTTAGTTTACAAAGTAATTCACAATGGAGGTGTCTGGCAGAAGGTAAAACATAACCTTGCTGAACTTCTTTTAAAACATTAAGGAAGTTTCACGGTGTTGCTGTGATGATGGTGTTATTTCTGTTACACAGACAGAAAGAGGCACAGGAGTTATGTAGTTTACACGAGGACACAGGAGTCCAGGATCAGGGTAGGCATTACAGCTTAGTTATTCAGGCTGGTGGAGTACCAGTCTCTGGGTCGTATATTGACAGTCATTTGTCTGCTTTCAAAGAAGTGTATTAATTCTGTTTCACATACCTGAGGAGGTATCACTGGGTACAGTGCTTGGGATCCAAGAGATCAGTGGTCAGCTACCTCCGATCTGACTGTTTGCGCAGCCAGAAATCCATGGGCTGGGTGGGGCAAGTATGGTACCAAAACCGTTGAGCTGATTCAAGAGGCCACTGCCGATTTTGTCTAATCAGGGGAAGCCCTGGCATCTTGCAATGTGCATGCCCAAGAGTTTCATTTCAGTTACACAGAATTGAGATGGGAAAAGCTAGCTGAATCCATTGAATACAGGCAGAAAGGGAGAAACAGCATCTACCCGGATCTTGAGACAGCTTTAAATTGGAACTGTGGCCCTCAAAGACTACAGAACCCACCATGCATTGCTGTATTTTAATAATCTTAATCAAGAAAGTGCACTAGCTTGGTGGAATTGCAGTAGTGTTGCCAGCAGCAATTTTACTAAAGAGGAAGGTGGCTATGGGAAATCTGTAGGCCATGTTTGAACAGAGGCTTCAGCTGGGCTCCCCTTGAATTTACACTTTGGCAAAGAAACAAATGTGTGAAATGAGTGAAGGTGATGATTGGGTTTTGGATGTATTCCAGTGATCCCTGCCTGGCAACGGACTGCAAGTATGCCAACAAATTCCACTTCCACTGTCTCTTTGGGAACTGCAAGTATGTGTGCAAAACCTCTGGCAAAGCAGAATCCCACTGCCTGGACCACATCAACCCCAACAATAATTTGGTGAATGTGCGAGACCAGTTTGCTTACTATTCGCTGCAGTGTCTCTGTCCGAACCAGGTAAGAGCAACTCAAAAGCAGTGTTCTGGCCTGAGTACGTCTGCGGGAGAAGAATGGGAAAGAGCGAGTAGACTACTCAATAGGAAGTAAGGCTGAGTGGTTCATTCCTGGTCTAACTACAGAACCATGGAAGGGTCTTAATTACGTGTTCTAGCAAAATGTTTGGTTTCCATCAAATTGAAAATCGCACTGCTTTTATGTTTCTTTGACTTGGGTGGAGAAGGCAACTAGAATGATCGAAGAGGTACAAGATGAAATAAAATAAAAATCGATGACGAATACCAGGGAAAGCCATGAGCTAGGTTTGGGATATTTCAAGGTAGAATAGTGCAATACAGAATACATGACAGCAATACAAAATACACAACAGGGAACAAGTTTGCATTGCGGCTTGCGGAAGATAAAATGGATGTGATCTAGAGTATCAGTTCAGGCCTCTCTCTTATGTCTCAGAGGGACAGCATTAGTAGCAGGCAGATGAGAGTGCATTTGTTTTAGATACACTTAAAGCAACCTGCCTGTTTGCTCCTCTCTAGCACTGTGAATTCAGGATGCGAGGGCATTACCACTGTCTTCGTCCTGGCTGCTACTTTGTGACTAACATCACCACCAAGCTGCCCTGGCACGTGAAAAAACATGAGAAGGCAGAGAGAAGGGCGGCCAATGGCTTCAAGTATTTTACCAAGCGAGAAGAGTGTGGCAGACTAGGTGAGTTTTCTTCTCTTTCCCCTGTCACCTTTCTCATGTGGTCTGTCCTGTGTCCAGGCTTAGAATGCCATGAGTTAGAGCCTGCAAGTTATGCCTAAGATGTATTTGATCATTAAATCACTAAACAAGAAATGGAACAAAACAGAAAGCCGTTCCTGATCTGCCTGAGTTGAAGCATATGTTCCCAAATAGACCCAAGTTAAATGGATAGAAACTGTAATATAGATTTTATATAAATATATATATATATATTTGTCTGGAGATACAGCTTCCCCTTTGTTTTTCCTTTTCCTAATTGTCAAGGCCTTTTGTTTGGTTGGTTTTTGTACTTTGTAGTCCTTTGGGCCTACTGCTTGTCTTGGGTGGAGTTTAAGGGTGCTCTTAGGAGTGAAAAAAAAGCATAGGGGAAATGCCTGTTCTGATGAGTCCCTTGTGTGAAAGTCTTCCTGTATCAAGGAAGTTGCGGCTTTGCCTAATTCCAGGCAGCTTCAAATGAGAGGGGTTTTTTTTTTGTTTTAGCCATTGCCAGTGCAGCATATTGAAAGCTAAAGGGCAGATAACTGGAGATAGTGGTATGGAGAGGAGCATTCAATGAACTACTCCCTTCTCCTCCGAAACCATTCTCCACATCCACTTGTGAGCAGCAGGGCGTACAGCGCTGTGTCTTCGTGCCAGCCTTCCACCAGAGCACGGCCTAAGGAAACACCCGAGATGTGGCACAGCCTCAGACTGTGGCTTGCCCACTTGCCAAAACTATTAGCAGCACTGCAGTAGTTATTAAATCTAAGTGCCTCTAGTGTAAAGCTGGTAAAACAAATGCACAACAACAGAAAGTAGAATGCATTCCCAGGTAGGTATCTAGAGCTGAAAGCCAGGGCTCTGAACTGGGGGAATCCCTAAAGATAGTTCCAGCAGAGCTCTCTCCTGAACTGCCTGGGATTCACTTAACCCTTCTAGCTGTGTTTTGGCTTAAGTGTCCCAGACCAGCCTTCCCTATCATGCCTGGTCGGAACAAAGGCTGAAACAAAACAGGGTTCAGAATAACACTTTGGGGTGCTGTTCTCTCACATTGCAGGGAAACAGCCACAATAACCAGAACCAAACTTTTCTTTTCAGCTTTGAATACATGAAGAATTTATACCCAAATGGTAGCTTGTTTGTGGTAACCAGGGTAATGAGCGTCAACACGCCACAGCCAGTACTTACCTAGGTCTCATTTACACATGTCAGTAGATTCAGCAGTTGCTGTTATTTACTCAACTTTAGGTGTTTCAGGTGATAGCAGGGGCTAGACAAAGCAGGACAATGATATATGACACCCAGCCTACACGGATGCTCTAGCAACAGGCGAGCCTTCACCTGCGCTGTGCTGATACTCTTTCAGTCCCGCCAGCACTGTTTGTTCTCCATCCCAAAGAACAGCACAACGTGATGGGGAGGGCAGCTGAGGTGGGGCTGTGGGGGAGTGCAATACCTAAACAAACATAAACTTGGCATGCACATAAAATGCTATCTGTGAGCTAAAGAGAGGCCGGGTGATTCAGGAGCTGTTTGGCAGCGAGGCATCTGCAGGCTGTGCGTGTGTCAGCAGTGTTTATTTTTGGGAGCGATGGGGTACATGCATCCAGCAGTATGTAATTATGCCTTTAGGTTGGGCTTGCCATGCAATAAACATAGGTTTAGCCAGCACTCTGCATTTGCCTATGTAGATACAGGCAGCATGATGGGATGGTGTAGCTGGATGTGTTCGTGTAGGTGTATATGGTTATACCAACATGTAAATGCACGTCTACTTGTACATCTCTGTGCTTTTTATGTTGCATATGTATATATAGCAGGTGCAGAAAGCACTGGCCTGCTTTAAGGGTTGTCAATGTTTCTGAACAAACACGCAATAGATTTTTGTACGTATGTTTGTGCGTGTGCAAATAGATACACGTGTGTATGGGTGGGGAGGGAGAGACAGATGAAAAACACGTACATATGTAAGTGAAGGTGGATGGATGTAGATAGATGACGGATGAGTAAAACTGAGCCTGTCTGTAGGTCTGTACCTCTAAGGGTATGGCCAAGGGATGATGGAGAACAGACAGAACCTGATTATTAATATAGCTGTGTTTTAACTGCAACAAGCCATTATTTATCAGCTATAGAATGTAGCTGTTTAGGATTGTCTGTTAATGAGATACACAAACTCCCAGCATGCACGGCACTACCCACGAGGAGCGAAATGTGTCAAGTGCTGTATGCCAGAACCCATATAAATTGCTTGTTGTTTAGTAGCTGCCCCTATTACACAACAAATCTGGAGTGGCAATAAACACTTCTTGGCTCATTTCTATCTGACCAGAGAGCATACGCTGTCCAGAGCTAGAGCTTTTAAGAGACTGCTTTTCTGAGAGCACAGTTAAAGGAAAAAAAGAGAAAAAGAACTTTCCATTTCTAATCTAATTAGGAGCGTGTATTTTCGATTGTAACTTCTGTGATACAGTTAAATGTCTTGGTTTTGTTCTCTTTGTAAAGGAAAAGGCGCTAGCTAAGACTGAAGAGCATTAGGCACTACTAGATGTAATGGTAATGTTCCTTTCTTTATAACAAAATGAAGAGGGATGGGACTAGTCTGCAGCTCAGGCTCACTTCTTAAATCTATGTACACTGTAATCCTCTCTTGCAGTTGCTCAGCAGGCAAAAGATCATGGTTTTTTTTTATTCATTCAGAACCGTTCCTGAAGAACCCGTGACCATTGATAATCTTCAATCCACCAGAAATCCACGTAGCAGCAGCCTTGTCCCGTCTCCAGATCATCTTCCCTACAGTCCCTCTCCCTCTCGGTACCTTTCATGTACTACATACGATGGTTTTGTGTCTCTAGGTTGCAAATACAACCAGGTGAACAGCCACTTCCACTGCATTCGAGAGGGCTGCCAGTTCTCCTTCCTGCTCAAGCACCAAATGACATCCCACGCCAGAAAGCACATGAGAAGGATGCTGGGGAAGAACTTTGATCGTGTTCCTACTCAGGTGACTCACATTTAAGTTGTAGATCCGCATGTAGTGTTGGTCCCTTTGGTTGCTGGCTGCAGAACTGCTTTAGTGCCAAGACACTCGTACCCAACTCTTAAGGATATACGTCTGCACTGGGGGATGCAGCTGGGATACGCGAGTTCACCCAAGCTAGCTTTACCTGGTTGACTGCTGCAATACAAGGAAAGATGATGAAGCATAGACATCAGAGCATTAATTAGTGTAAACAGCTTGTCCTTGTGAATTATGGAGAAAAAAAAAATTGAGAAAGATAAGACTAAAATAATCATATTTGCAACTTGCACTCCCTCCTTGCTCTCTCAATATACACCAATTGGCTTATTAAAATTAAAGTGCTTAGGATGTGGAAGAATTGAACGCACTGGTTAAAGCAAACATTTCCTGTTGCACGTAAAGAATTATTTGCTGCTTCCACCTAGGATGGGAGAAATACCAGTCTTGAAATTTCTCTTCCCTTATTGATTTGGAGTTAGTTTGGGGCACTCTTTGTCCTCTCTCAGGAAGTAGCACAGCGATGCAGTTGCTTCTTTTCTAACACATAACTGAGAGCAACTGGCAGATTAGGTTTGCCTGTTTCATGAATAAATTGAAGAGTTTCAACTGCAGCACTGAGCTGCTGCTCAGAATGGCAGCAGTCCTGCAACCTCCTGCTTGTTCTCCTTATTCCTTACTTGTTTTAACTTCCATTGACCTGGGAGACGAAACAAGCTAGCTTTATTTAAACGCCTGTGACTGATCTGACCCTAAGGACATCTTCTGGTATATGAAAAACAACAGGGGTCATCTGTAGAAGCAAGATGGGAACCCCCCTTTCATTCCACGCCATGGGCATGAGAGATCCCTACTAGTTATTGAGTACTGTCAATAAGTTAATTGTTCAAGTCTACTGCTGTTGGATGTCATGAGCTCGCAGATGCCAAGGAACTGGTGTTACTGTTGTGGTAGCTTTTCTCTGAACATAAAAAGCTTAGGTACAAGAATCAAACTTAGGAGAGATTTAACAAATAGATTTGTCTTCACTACTCTTCTAGTACATGCTGAGTCTAGCCCTAAGAATTTTAGTACATGCTGAGCAGAAAATGCTAGTTTTGACCTCCATCTCCTTTCACTGGCAATCCTGTCTCACTTCAGCAGTGGAGAAGTAATAATCATGGCCTGAGCAGTCCTGGGAGCATGCAGTGCTAGTCTTACTCTGTTGCTGTGCTTAGCCCATGGAGCAGTCAGTGAACAGCAAAGCAAGGATGAAACCACAAATCAGGGCATGTGGCAAAGCTAACCAGATTGCCGTACTGCCACTTCCTTTCTGCATTTAAATGTACTAACTCGTTTTTCCCATTCCTTAGTGCTCCGTAGTCATTTAGTGGCGTGTTTGGATATACATTACTCCTGGGTACCTATCCATGTAACTACCCAGAGGAGACCAGGCCAGGGCACAACAGCCGCATGTGAACAGAGCATACACAGAGGTCACTGGTTTCAGGCTGTGTTCCCCTCTTGCAATGTCTCAGCGTGCAGGCATGAGGACGGTCATGTCAGTAGTCGTGTTTCCAGTCTCTAAATGCAGCAGGACCTACACAGTAAGGTAGTAATGCCAAGATTAACACCTCCTGTTTTTGAATGCATCAGAATCCACACACCAGGATGCTGGTGCCAAGATTAACACTCCCAGCCTCTGAGCGCATCACAATTCACATACCAGGATAGATGTGCCAAGTTTAATGCTCTGAGCTCCCAGAGAAGGAAGATTCAGGCTCCTAGCCACAGTGCCATGGGTTCCACTCACGAGCATGTTCCAGCTATCCCTCATGAACTGTGGCAGAAAGAAAAACACGTGCAGACAGATGGTTTTGGTCTTGGCATCTTGCTTTTGGTGTGAAAGTCCCCGTCCTGTTTTCTTGCTGCAGGTTATTGGCCACACTCCAAGAAATGAAAATCTCCCCCAGGTTGGCAGCATGGCACCCAGCCCAGCCTCATCAGGAACCCCAGCTTCCTTTCAGGGACCCCCGAGCATGATGGACACTGAAACAGATGAGTACATGGATTACACTGGCTGTAGCCCTGGGGGTATCTCCTCTGAATCTTCCAATATGGACCGCAGCTGCTCCAGCACTCCAGTGGGCAATGAAAGTACATCAGCAGGTAAGAGAGAGGGGGGCGGGCGGGTGGAATGGATCATCAGTTGCCTGCTCTCTTGGGAGATAAACTCATGAAGAGAGACCAAAGGACAACTGCACCTTAAAATATAAACTGTACCAGCTTCACAATAGTGCCTTGTACTAACCTAGCTCCCTCCATCATTTGTGAGGAGATCCATCAAAATGTGCACCTCAAGCATCCATGAACTAACAGCATATCTTTTTTCTCCCTCGATGAGAGGTTTTTACCCTGTGTCTTGGAGTTGGATGTATTTTAATAACTGATTTTAAAAAAAAAAAAAAACAAACTTGTGGGCCTGTTCTGTACTTGGCATTTCCCCTGGTATCTTTTTGTATTTCCTTGTGCAGCTTCTGCAGTCAGGCACTTTCCTATACTGTTGAGGTACAGACAGACTGTACAATAGCAAATATTATATACACAGGGGGAAAAAACCTATCACATCTTCAGAAATCAACATATAAAAGCAGGTCAGAGCTCCCTTCCTCCTGCAAAAACTCTTGTTCCACTTTGTGCAGTGTTGCACAAAGGAGACCTCCATCATCCCCTCTTTTTGGAAGTAAGTTTCTGCCATTGTTTCCTGTTTGCCAGGATAATGTGTAGCCATCTCCCAGTGCCGTGTATTACAGGGTTATCTTTTCAGCAGTCAGATACCTTTTATGAATTCTGTTATCATCTAGTGGTGATCCAGGGATCTCTTAGCTGTCCTTCCTGGGGTTAAGTGTTACATTCTAGATAGGCAGCCTCACTGAATTTGCTTTAATTTCATACACATTTTCCTACTTTTCTTTCCCACACCAGTTAGATGAAGGTTCGCATATAGCACATCTAACCATGTGTTGTATGAACGCTGCTGGGTCATGACAGTGGTTGCCCTATGACCTTAAAGCTCCTCCAAAGAGTTCTGGTGGGACACTGGTTCCTGGCACTCTCCTTTGTCGGGACGCCGCCTGGCCACGTCACACTTCCTAGGAAATGGCCCCCCTCCGCTATCCAGGTAGCGAGCAACTCCACCCACCCAAAGTGTAGGAGCACCCTTACAGCTCTTAGTTGGTACAAGCTGGCACCATATAGGGGAACAAGGACCAAACAAGCAGGAATTTCTGCATGAAAGCCTGTGGCTCTTCCCCCATGCCACTAAAGCCACCTTACCTTCTGCAGACAACCCTCCTCTTCCTGATGCTGTCAGTTCCTCACCTTCTGTTTCTTCTCTGTTACAGTTCTGTTTCATACATTTGTTAATGTATTTTCCATTTTCATCATATTGCTTCTGCTCTTGGGTTCTCATTTCAGTTCTTTTGTTTTTTGTTTTGGTTGTTTTGTTTGTTTTTTTGTTTTGTTGTTTTCTTTTTTTTTTCCTTTTTTTTTCTGCTTTTTTTTCTCTCCACATTCTCCAGGCTGCCTGGTTCCTTCTACTGCTACTGCTGCTGCCGATGATGCTACCCACAATGCACCACAACCTCAACCACCATCTCTGCCTCCATCTTTCTCACAAGCCCTGCTTAGGTCTCCCCTTCCCACCCTCCCCTATCTTTTCTCTCCATCTTGTCTCTCATACTCTCTGCTCAGTGCCACTCTTGGATCCAGCAGAGGCATTGTCATGCCTGCCGCCAGCACCACTGGGTTTTCGCCCATCATTGCCACTCCAACTCCAGTAAAAAGTGACGTTCCCTTAGTTCAGGATGCAGCAGGTAACACTTCTTTGCTTTCTCTCTTAGTGTCCTATGCCCATCTCCTTCCCCACTCACCCTGGCCACATTTTTTTCTCTGCACCTTTGGTTCAGTAAAAAAGCATACGTCACTCTGTGTCTAATGTAAGTTTATCCAAGGGCCTGTCCATGCCATGCCTACTCCTTTTGCCTGCTGACACAGTAACCACAGCTAAGAAGGGTAACCAAAAGCACAGCAAATCATTGAGAGACATTTGGATACCTGAGAGCAATTTCCACCAATTCCAAACTATGAGAAAAATCTAACAAAATCCATAGTTAAAATGCACTTTCAGCTTCTCGATAACAGCAGGGTGGCCACAAAGCAAACTTTTGCTCATGTAGCGTTAATGGGACTTGGAATTCCTGTTTACATCTTCCAGGCCACCCAACCCAGTGCCTACCATAGTCTGCTGCACACATCTCAGCAGGTAAACGTCTGACAAGGTACCCAGTTCCCAAATTTACATAGATCTTGTAAGCTTCACTGCTTTCTATTCATATACGAAGCCATAAAATTCAGGGCTGCTTTCCCCAGCACCAGTAACAGAGTGGAGTACAGTCAGTGTCACTACGATGACATCATCAGACAGCTCAGGCTGTTTCTCACACTCACTGTTATTTACATCTGCTCTTAACAGCTGCAGAAAATACATCTAGATTTTTAGTTTTAAGCTGCCATGTTTCCCATGTGTGACTAAGATCAGAGATGTCTCAGGCTGGAGATTCTCATTCCAGCTGGGAATGTTTTTAGGGTGTGTCTCAGTTTTGGCTTCTTTTCCCAACTCCCAGCTCTTTTCTAGTTAATTAAAGGCATATTTGTGCTTAAAGTTCACACTTGAGAGGATTCTGGCAGCCTACAAATGTCCCAGTCATTCTTCCTGCCAGTTTTAGTAATGCGCAAATCCAAGGTAAATGGTTGGGAGTACGGCTGGACGACCAACTCCACTTGGAAGTTCACAGGTTTTTCTCATGGGACTCGGCAGGAGAAGGAGCCTTGCCTTGTCCGACGGAGTGTGTTCCAATGAACAAAATTCACAAGAAGCTATATTTTTTGCTCCTTTTTTTTTTAAACTGACTTGCATGCAACTGGAAACATCTTAACCTTGTGCTGTGCTTTCCTCTAATTACAGATTTTAAAGTTTCTTTTCTTTTTACTGTTGTATAGTTTCATGAATGTTTACATTAGTAGTTGAAAAGACAAGCTTACGGCATGCACTTACCGTTGGGATTACGTCTGTTGAGGCTTGTAATCTTCAGTTGGGTGCTAAGGACTGAACGTTGTCTAGTGGCTAAAGGAGGGGAGCGTACCAGGTTATCATCTCTCTCTCATCCCCTTGCTCTGAAACTTTGCCTGTATGAGAAAACAAAATTGGTTTAACTCAAGTTTTAAGCACATCTGTTTGAACTGTTGTAAAAGCTGGGCAGATACATTGAGTTTAAAACAGGTAAAATGATGGCTTATCCCATATTCCTGTCTGAAGGCAGGCGAGATAAGCATTCATACTAATGATAAAAGACTTGATGGTTTGGCTGTAATTTTTTTTTTTTTAAAAGAAGGAGTAAGGAGTTGATCTGGATAGCAGCGATTTGTCCAGGCAACGATGCACTTACACTAGTTGCCTGGAAGCAGAGAATGAGATTTTACAATACCAGATGTTTGGGGGGGGGAGCAGAGAGTAATTGGTCACAGATTCTATAAGCTAAGAGCTTGCTAATTTAAAATCTACAGTGACAGAAAGTTATTCTTTCATTGGTGGCTGGTTAAATTAGCCTTAACGTGCAGTTTCCACCAGCTACATGTCACTAAGATGGTCTCACCACGGATGCCCCAAGCTGGTGTCCTTATTTGTGGTCTGAGCAAAAGTGCCACGTAACGAATGCACAAATGTGCAAAAATCTTTTGTTCTTTGCTTATCCTGCAGTCTGTATGGCCCAGGCATGCGAACGATACGGGAGATTAGCTTGCTACTACCTTTTCCATTGACTTGTATCTTTCAATAGTGCCAGTTTAACTTTTGGAGGCTTCCTTCAACGATCGCCACCTTCTCTTAAAGGGTTGTCATTTGAAGGGCCAGATATGGCAAAAATATCATTCATCACTTTTAATACCTGCTTATCAGCCGGAAAAAATAATTCTACAACAGTCAAACAGATGACTGTTTCTTCAGTCTCCTAGACAAGGATGCAAGCTGCTCTGGATTCTCAGGCCCCAGGCACTGCGTGTCACAAATCATGCCTCTTTTTAAGAGGATGGCAGTTTCAGCATGAAGAGAGGGTAAAAAAAAAAAAATAGTATGTTTTAGTTGCAAGCTATAATTTCCAATTACACTCACAGTTCTGCACCTGGTGAGAAATTCTTGCCTCCAACCTTGTCTGTGCTGCATGTTGATACTGGAGATTGTGGTTTGATTCTGGAAATAGCAAGCAGAGAAGAAAAAAAAGTTAATAGATATAATGAGGTCGAGTCCTTGATGTCAGCTTGATCCTAGGGGACGTGAGCACTAGCCAGTTATGCTGGCCCCGTGAATGAAAGTAGAAGATAGATGAGGGCTCTTTATTTACTAGGGGCATCATGTGATTTTTGAGACCCAAGGGAAAGCTGTAGAACTGGTATTTTCTCTCAGAGTCCACTGGCTAGTGATGATGAGAATTAGCCCCATTGAACATCTGTCCATCTGTCTTTCTAAGTGCACTCATCGTAATATGTAGGCTCATTACAGTGAGGGATGTTGCAGTCTCCTGGCCAAAGTCCATCCTATTTCTATAAATTCCCCCCTTGCAGTTTTAATCACGCATGGGATCTTCCTTCACTTCCTGCCTGTCCTTGGCAATTGTAGTGTATTGCAAGAGCCTGGATAGGGGAAAACAGTATACACGTACCAGTTTTAGCATGCTTGAACTCTTTTACCACTTCAGCCCCAGTGAACTACAGTAAAACACCTCGGTCCTTGGACTGGAACAAGCCAACTCCTCTGTATTAAAGTCTGATTTAAGGAAAATAGAACTAGAGATGTAACTAAGCAGCAGGAGAAACTGAGAGAGTACCAAAACAGAGAAGCAACAGTTAGTTAGCATTTGGACAATGTCAATATGCGAGAGCAGCAATTAGAGGCGAGGTGGGATATGCTGAAAATTGAGGAAGCCATGTCCAGCAGGCATCAGCCAGGCCACGATCCCAGAGTTCAGGCTTACTTAGAGCTTGAGGGATGAGCCGCTGGGTGGGAACAGTTGCAGCATTGTGTCTTGGCAAATACAGAGCTTGCCAGGATGGGTAGGAAATGAAGAGAGACCTGGCTGTCAGCAACACCACTCTTCGCTTTTTCTCCTCAGGGAATACCATCACTATGCCAACTGCCTCGGGGGCCAAAAAGCGTTTCTGGATTATTGAGGACATGTCCCCATTTGGCAAGCGCCGCAAGACCGCATCCTCACGCAAGATGCTGGATGAAGGGATGATGCTGGAGGGATTTCGGCGCTATGACCTCTACGAGGACTGCAAGGACTCCAGCTGCCAATTCTCTCTCAAGGTTACCCACTACCACTGCACACGGGAGAATTGTGGCTACAAGTTCTGTGGCCGTACCCACATGTATAAGCACGCCCAGCATCATGATCGTGTTGACAACCTGGTATTGGATGATTTCAAACGCTTCAAGTCTTCGCTGAGTTGCAACTTCCCAGACTGTCAGTTCTCTGGCAATAGCACACACTTCCACTGTCTGCGCTGTGGCTTCCGCTGCACTGACAGCACTAAGGTGACAGCCCACCGTAAGCACCACGGCAAGCAGGACGTCATCAGTGCTGCTGGCTTCTGCCAGTTCAGCTCAAGCGTGGACTGTGAGGTGCCTGACTGCAAGTACAAACTCAAGTGCTCCCACTTCCATTGCACCTATCCTGGCTGCAAACACACAGTGGTGGGCATGTCACAGATGGACTCGCACAAGCGCAAACATGAGAAGCAGGAGCGAGGGGAGCTTCCTGCCATCTCTCCTGGCCCTGAGGGCCTTGCCCACTCCACTCTTGAGTATGACATCCAGAACTCTTCCATCAACCTGGACAGTTCCCTCAACCTCAGCACTGACAACAACAGCTCCCTCTTCTTCCTGCAGAACGCGGCTGGCGTGGGCCTCAATGATTCCCTGGACCTCAGCAAGAAGCAGTCAGAAGTCACTGAAGGTCCATCGCCGAGCAGAGCCGGGACCGCACCTCAGGAGAGGGGGGCGGTGGCATCTGGCTCTGGTGATGTGGAGGACGAGGATGACTCTTCCCAAGAGGATGAAGAGGATGATGAGGAGGAGATGAATGAAGAAGAGGAGGATGACGAAGAGGAGGATGATGATGATGACGATGAGGAGGATGATGAGGAGGAAGACCTGAACACAGATTCTGAAGAATCGCTGCCTGACCCTGAGGGCCTGGCCACTAAAGAAGATGGAGAACCAGAGGAGGCTGCTTCTTCCACAGACCATGGTGATGCTTCCAGGCCGCAGGGCGAGCCAGCCCTTACTCCAGCCCCAACTCCTGCTCCAGCTCCAGCTGCTGCCCCAGCCTCTACCATTGCTCCAGCAGCTTCTCCCTAATCTTAGAGACAACAGCGGCAGTGGTTTGGTTTTGCTCTTACACAGAATTACTAAGAGGACCCCATATGAGGCAAGAACAAAGACTGGGATGGCAAGTGAAAAACAAACTCCGTGCCACACACACGAGAGAGAGGAAGGAAGGAAACCCATGCTCCTCCACAGGCCCCATAAAAGAGACAGGCTCGCAGCAGGACTGGTGCTGCATCACTTCATTCTGCAGATCACAGAACACAGGGGCAGGATGCAGCAAAAAATACCCTTTTATACGGACATGAACCTTGAGGGTACCAGCTGCTTTTCCTTGCTCCCTGCATGGTGCGTGGGGCCTGTGCCCATCTGGGGACCCTTTGTTATGGGTGGGGCTCTATCCCCCCAGTTTTCTTTCTGTTTTGTTTTTTTTTTTCCATGTTTTCAGTTGTACGATATTAATAATAATCTCCACTTCTTGGAGGGGGGTGGGTGGGAACAACAGGTAATGAATTTTAGAAATATATATTTGTGTGTGTGTCTCTCTCTATATATATAATGTACACACACACACACATATATAAAATTCAAGGAATTGGTGTTGCAAAGACAACTAGCTCAGCTTTTGCCAGTGGGAAGGAGGGGGTGAGGGGTGCGTGCTCTCTCTCTCTCTCCACCCCTCCCCCCTTCTTTCTCCAGCATTAAATGAATGGCATCAGACAGCAAGGGTGGGAGTGGGTATTTATTGTCACATAAATGAGGACGCATTAATGAATGAGCAGGGGTGGGAATGGGACACTCCTCTGTTCTTCCAGATCCTTTTTACTATTAATGATAATAATTTTGAATGCTATTTATATTGTGAAGCTTTCTCAGTCTACACTCTCTCTGTAGGACACCTCTCCTCATCCCTGCTATTCTGCCTGTAGGGATTTAGCTGAAGTAACTTGGGAAGAACACAGCGGGCAGTTGGAGGGTCTGTCACACTGGAGGACTGGGGTTCATCTCCCATCCAGTTCCATCTCATCCCAACCCCCAGGTGCTTCCTCTCTGTTGAGGGGGAGGCGTTTTTGTGGTGCTTCAGTATCCCCATCTCAGGAGGTTGTGAGCTGACACTCTGTCCCACGGTGCAGTGCAAGGAGCACCGTGCTCACAGAAGAGCATCCTAGCCATTAAAGCAGCCTTGAAAATACTACTTGCTCTGTGACCCACGCAGTCGTACAATGACAGGTATGTCCTCGGTCCCCGAGCCCTCGTCCCCAGCCTTTCACTGGGGATGGGCACGTTTGTCTTTCTGCATGGACTGATACGGATCTCTGGTGGCTTCTGAAGAGGGAGGGGAAGGCAGGCAAACACTCAGGATCCCGCTGTGGGATGTCCTGCTCAGACTGGGGGTCTCTCTTGCTTGGCACTGGGGCGGGGACAGGGGGACAACACTGTTCTGCAGCACCTGCGTAGCTATTGGCAGAGTCATGGTTTTTGCAGCTACAGAACATGAGGCTGCTGCAACCTATGCAGCACAGAGACCTCAAAGATAGGGGGAGATGCTAGCTGAGGCCAGGATGTAGTCCAGCTAAGAATGAATGCATTTCTGGGTCCATGCTGATAAATTTTGCCAAGCAGGGCTAATAGCTTGGGCACTGCATAAGCAAATACAACTCTACTGGTTTGAGACCTGCCACCTCCAGAAGCTTGGGCTTTCCCCTGGTTGCAAGCTCTTCCCTGCACTCCTTTCCTCGCCCAGTCTGGGAACACACACTACAGGATACTGTCCCGGACTCTGACAGGTGAGACAGTAGCTGTTTGACCCCAAATCCTCGCCCGAGTCTGAGAGGGAGGGCTTGTCTGCATACACCTGGGCTCCAGAAGGACTAGCTGTATGAATTCATCCTGGTAATAGTTATTTTGGTGCCAGTTTGTAAGTATACCAGCCTAGCAAAAGGTTCCTTGTGTCTGAAGTTTGTCCCTTTTTAAAAAAAAAAAAAACCTAATTATTTTTTTCTAACATCATGCAGGCGCCCCTCCCCACCCCCAGCTCCAAGGGATCCCCATAATTTGTTTTCACCCTGAACAGATAAAGGCCTCAAGAAGTTTAGGTTGCTTGCTTTTTTTTTTTTTTTTTAATTATTTCCCTAAGGAACTGGTGCAGATCAGGTCTGATTTATAAACAAGCAGCTCAGCTGTGTAAATGTGGGGACAGAATGTTCAGATAATGTTTCAAAAGGAAAGGAAAAAAAAAAAGTTGTACAGTATTTTTCC
Organism: Theristicus caerulescens; assembly: GCA_020745775.1. Lineage (NCBI taxonomy): Eukaryota > Metazoa > Chordata > Aves > Pelecaniformes > Threskiornithidae > Theristicus > Theristicus caerulescens. Next base: position 4,276,989 of record CM036574.1, read on the forward strand.
TGTAAAGGTTATTACTATATATAGAACAAAAGAGAAACCACCAATGCCAGGGGGATGAGGGGGGTCACCTGCCTTCTGGATAGCCCTTAGATATGGTTAATTGTGTGCAATTTCTTTTTTTCCTTTTTTTTTTTTTTTTCCCCTTCAATGTAGTGTTTGTTTGTAGAGGGTGGCAGGGGAGGGGGGGCCTTAATGCTATGGTTTGAGGCTGACTTCACACTCCTAGCACTGACCGGAGCTGCACGATTCCGAATTCTAACTTGAATTTTGTAGAGATGAAACAAATGAAAACAAAACAAATGAAATATTGTTATTACTAGTTTGTAGTATATTTAATTCTTTGGAGTTCTTTTCCTCTATCAGCTATTTGTGTGGCTTTTATTTTTATAGGGTTTTATTTTTTTGTTTGTTTTTGTTTTGTTTGGTATACCCCCTGCCCTCAATCGTGTGTTTTCTAGCACAACCCAACTCTTGAATATAATGAAGCTCACGTTCCTGGGGCAGAGTGAGGGAATGAGGCCCTGGAATTTCTAGAAATGGGATGGGGCAAAAAGATTTTACTTTAACGGCATTTGCTGCAGGTTCTATACTTGTACATTTTTCCCATATTCAGCTACTTAGATAGTGTGGTGATGGGCTCCACGAGGAATCCTTGGATGTAACACAAGCCACATCTTGCAAAGCAGATGTGTGTTCTGTACCACTGAAATCGACATGCTGCGTATCAGTGACTTGTGTGGGAGCAGGAGCGAGCCCGCTGCCTTCAACACAACGTCCTGCAAGGGTTCAAGAACCCTGCCCGCGAGCGTTGTTCGCGCTGAAGGCGAGGGGGGAGGCTGGTCTCAGTGGCACGGCACGGGGCTCGCTTGGGCCGCTTGTTTCCACTCAGGAAAGGCTGTTTCCCTGCTGTTAGGAGCTGGGAACCAGGACGTAGCGTTTTTACCTCTCCCCTTTCACATCTCACCAGACTCCACTGACTGAATCACTGCACAACAGTGGGAGAAAGCAGAAGTGTGTGGAGAAAAGGGGTAAAAGATCTACCAGTAGCTCTGCTAACGCCGGCCCGCTTTGGCTGGCGCTGGACCTAATACATCACCCCAGGAGGCAGCTTTAGGCAGGTGCGGCCAGTGCAGCTGCACCAGGATCCGCGCTGGAACGGGGCCCTGTTTCACACGTCCTTCGGTGTGACTACGTGTGCCAGAAGGGCCTGTGTTTATCTATGCACACCATTTTCTCCCCCAAGGCACCCTACTTCTCCCTAGCATCTCAGCCTTTCTCCCAGACTTCTATCACCTCTTCTCCGGGAGCTGGCACAGGGAATGAGATTTCTTTCCCACCAGGCTACTGCGAAATGTGCCACCCGAGCAGGGCCTGACCCCACAGAGGGTCGGGTCCCCTCACAGGACAGTGGCTGCCCAGCAGGCCGGCCCTGCCCCAGAGCGCGTCTTACTCAACCTTCTCCAAGTCTTGTTTCTGTAAATCTCTTGCTATGTCTCTATTCGCAACAACAATAACAAAAAGTCAAGAACGTTAAACCCATCTTTTTATTCTGCCGTGTTAAGGCTTTAATTCAGCAAAACTCTTAAGCAGATGCTTTCTGAACGGGCACAGGTTTAAGCCCGTGCTTAAGTGCTTTTCTGAACAAAGGTCTCAACAGCACAAAGATCCCTATTACAGCGAGGTGGGTTTTTTCACTTCAAGCTATCATATCAATAGGACTGTTAATACGATACTGTTGAATTATGTGCTTAAAGAATGACCAGAGAGGGAGATTCAACTAACTGTATGAGGAGGGGGAAAGAGGAGAGAGGAAATGGAACTGTTCTGTCCAACACAAAATAAAACAAAACCCAAACAAAATAAACCTTGAGATGGACCCTCCTGATTCTGCTACCATTCACTGCTGAAGAGCAAAAAAAAAAAAAAAAAAAGAAATAAAAACTATTGACTAGATTGTTCATTCTAGCCACAAACTCAACTGGATTAAAGTCTGTGTGGAAGGAATTTTGTAAAGAAAAAAAAAAAATTAAAAAAATTTTCCAATGTAGCAAAAAAAAAAAACTTTAAAAAACAAAAATAAAAAAAAAGACAAAGAGGGAGGATTCTAGCCTTTTGTAATATCCATATTGCACACTAGGACTATAAGCCATTGCTAGCTCATTTTGAATTTTAAATGTGTAATTTTTTTTTGTTTTGTTGTTGTTTTTTTTTTTTCTTTCCGTGGGGGAGGGGGGGGAATAAATGCTTGAACCACCAATGCTCTTTTTAATGTTTTATAAATATGTATGTGTATATATATAAATATAAAAATAATATGTATGCACATATATATGTGTGTGTGTATATATCTATATGTATATACATATATATAGATATATAGATATATATATAGGTTTTGAGACAAAAATGCAGAAAGTGAAAAAAAAACACCCTAAACAGGATGGTGTGCTCTGATTTACTTGAATCTGGTCTCTTCAGCACCTGCGTTATTAAGAACTGAATATTTTTCCACTTGAATTTAGTGCTATTAGAAATTTAATATATGTGTTTTATTTATTTGATTTTTTTTTGCATGACTGATGCAAGGTTTGACATTTTCACTCAATAAAAACTGGAAAAAAAACCCCAAAGTTTCAAGTGATCAAGTTGTCTTCTTCACTGAGGAGGTGTTTTATTTTTTAAAGCTAACAAGTCTTGGAGCAGTTGGGGTCTTTTAAAGCCCTGCAGTCCTAGTAATGGCCCTGCACCCATTTTAACAGCCGCTGGTTTAGCACTAGTGCTAAGGCGTTAAGTGCAATAGGAATGGAGTTCTCTTCATATGGGCTCTGGCCTCAAGCTTTTTAAGCAGCCTTGTAGTTTTATTTGAAGTGCTCATCGGGGCCCCCAGTAGAAGCGATGCTTACATCGCCACGATTTGCTAAACCGGGACCTGGGATTAGATGTGACTGCTCACATTTTGACTTTTCCCTTCCTACCTTGGCCTGCAAACTCAGGGTGGTGGATTGGGATCCACAGTAGAACTGTGCTTGCTGTAGCCCCTTGAAACCTTACAATGCCATTCAAAGCCCACTAAATCCATAGATGTTTGACTGTCACCCTAACAAAAGAGAGATGAGGAGCATGACTGAAACATCCTGTCTGCATAGAAGGGGTGGGGGCTAATAAATGTACTGATCTCCACTAAAATGCAGTGCTGACGCCCTGTACTTTGACAGGACTTAGCAAGAACACATAAAGCTGTATGCCGCGCATCAACAAATCGGAAAGAAAGCACTCCTTACCTGGCCGCTCCATAGCTTCTTCCTGCTGCAGAAACTTGTATACACCATGTGCTTGCAAAGTACGGCGACTGCCATCTGGGCTGAGAAAGTCTTTCAGGCAAGAGGGCGTCCTGACAGCCACAGTGCGACGCAACGCTGCCTTGGTACAACTGATCCAGCAGTCATGAGTGCTGACTGTAAAGGAACGATAGATTAGATAAAACCACTGCACGCTCAATACAGCTTGTCCCCACCATTCTCCTGGCCGAGACTCATCCCAGGCCTGGGCACTTCCACACCGGCAGTGGGTCTAGAACAGCCTTTCATCACCAGCATCCCTGCTCTGAACGAGGCAGATGGGGACAGGCAATAGATGCCATTTTACAAGGAAGTAAGCAAGTTACATTGGGGGGGGAGAGGGGGGGATAATAAAAAAAAAAATTAAAAAAAAAAAGAAAAGAAAAAGTGTGTGTTCACGGCACTTGATAACGCTCTAAAGCAATTGCCCTCCTGGTATCTGCCAGGTAGCGACATGCCCCGAGCACTCACCCCTCCATGGAAGAGCGCCGCAAGCAGACATCCTAGCGGTCCTGGTGGAAATCTGTACGCACCCCAAGGCATAGCTCTGCACAAGAGCTGCCTCTGTGCTGACCCCCACCCAAAGCTGTTCTTTGGTGAGGCACCAAGCCTGCACACAGACCAGCACGCATCCAGCTGCCTTCCTGATAAGGCCGGGCTTGAGTGCCCTGAAATGCAACTGGTTCTGCACCAATGGCAGGTATTTGGGTGCCTGAGTATCCATCCCCTCTTAGCCTCGGTCGCTGCCCCTGCAGTGCCAGATGAACTGCTCCTAGACGCTGGCCTGGCGTGAAACACCGCTCTGATGCCTGTCCTGCCAAAGTCCTGTTGGGGTGGAGGGAAGAGTAATGTCAAAGTTCTTGTTTTACCCAAAGAAAGCAAAGAAAAAAACCCTCCTGTGTGGCACTTCCCCTACCATCTTGCAGCAGCCGGGTGTTCGCGTCTCTCTGCCACCCGTCAGAGAACCCAGGAGCAGCAAAGCAGCACTTGCCAAGCCTGATGCATTGGCAGCAGCTGCCTCCTTATTAGCAGAGAGGATTAGACTCCTCTCTCTTTCAAAGCCCCTCGTTGCTCTGCTGCAGCTCCCAGCCATCCTGTTTTCAGATGTCATTATCTGAACATGCTCCTAATCCGACCTTGGAGCACAGAGGTTTGTTCTCGCTGGAGCTCTGCCCGCAGCACATGGGATATTTACATGCCTGTGTTTCTGGGGGGGACAGGGGCTGTGAACGACACAGCTCACTGCTTGAAAGGTTTTGCTGGAACTTGCCTGCTCTCTGTGGAACTCTGACTGCACTTCATAAAAGAATGACTAAGTCATGGGAGAAGCTGCAAGTTGAACAAATCAAAGCCTCACCATTGCGTTCATTCCGAGCCCTCGCAACTGGTAACACTGCAGCTCTGCAGCTGCCCCTCTGCATCCAGCCCCTGCAGTCGGTGAGCCATGGAAAGCGGCAGACACCTAGCGAGGCTGCTTGTTCTAATGTCAGGACAAAAACTAACTGGGCAGTTGCTGCTGCTGTTATACTTTGATTGCATCAAGCATACCTTTGTAACAGCATATTTTTTGTGAGTGCAGGACCCTACAGTTACACACATAGCCACAAAACTGCACCGCCTATTTTCCATAAGACACTGAATACCCACCTTTTGGCACGCTACCAAGTCTGCAGCACCCACCAACATAGGCACCCACAGCGGGAGTATCCCTTGGCACCAGCCCAAACATAAAAGAGGAGCACTGCTTTCCCCTCTCCAAACAATTCAAGACTTTAAAACAATAGAGGCAGCAAAAGTTCAATCGCCTCGAACATAAACAAGCAGCATTCGAGGTATTCTAGGACACAGAATGGGAGACCAGATGGTTCTGCCGCTGCTTCCAATCATCCTGGTTTTTAGATGTCATTAACCAAACATGCCTAGTCCGGCCTTAGCGCATGGAGACCTGTCCTTGCTGGAGCCATAAGGGCCAACAGGGACAGAAATAAAGATAGCAGATTATCAGCGTTGGCTGAAAATGAAGGTAATAGCCATCACGGTGGCTCAGAAAGACAATCAATCATTGCTATTCATCCAAGTGCTTCTCACAGACAGTCTAGCAAGGGTATTTTTTAGAGATTACTAGGAAAATAATACTTTGGGTTACACCTCTCCTTATGTCCCAGACCTACAAGGAACAGTTTTTATACTGTGGTAGGCATTAATTTAATTTGCAGGAATCTTTTTCTTACAAGCTCTTATCAGCTCCAAACTTAACTCCCCTTTAGTCAAGCAGCCATCTCCCAGGGAGCTGTGAAGACCAGAATGCAGAGCAGCCGGTGTAGGGCAGCCAGCGGCCATCCCGGAGCCACACCGTCAGGTGTGCAAAGCTGGTGCACGTGCCCAGCGAAATAGCTCATAGCTTGCTCAGCTGAGTACAGAATGGAGTAAAGCAGGGCTGACTCTGGGAGGATATTTACTCTAGTAGCCCAATGCCTCCTACACCCAGACAGAAGGAAATTCAGAATTCTGATGCTTACCGGTACAGAGGAGAAGCAGCTGTCATGACACACAACACATACTGGGCATACATAACTTACAGCTTGCAAGGACCAATGCTCAACCCCAGCTGCCTAAGGCATAATGATGTTAAGAAAGACCTCAAGACTTGCTAGGGAAATAGGTCTGTTCAATAAGCCCATCTTTATACCTCTAGATTAGAGAATCAAATTTGGAGCCGAGCAGGATCTTCTCATAGAAGAGCAGTGGTCAAGTCCCTGAGTATGAGTGCGGCTGAGATGCCCACAGGAGCCCAGTTTCAGGGGAATCCATAGGGCAGGAAAGGGGAACTACACATGTGCTGCTGCAGCTTTAGAGAAACCTACTGCTGAGAAAACAGGGCATGCCTCTGATCGCGTGGCAGGACTGGAGACTCCTAGCTCTCTTAGAAGACTAGCAAGAGTTATTCTAACACATCCTCCTCCCTGTAACAGGACAAGAGGCCAGAAGTAGAAATTTTGACAGAACACAGACACAAAAAGGCAAAAAACATTCACACAATGGAGAAGAAATTAATTGAGCCAGCTTTTGGTACTGTCCATGTTGCTCAGGTATGGGAGCTAAGATAGAAACCAGCCATTAACAGATAACAACTAGCTAATAGATAATAAATGCCTTGAGACTTCCTGGAAACAGTATTTTCACTGAGCATTGGGTATAATAACACAAAGCAAGAGAGAAATATTACAACACAGAAGTGAACAAGAGAGTGTGGACCAAATGTTTAAAGCTAAGACCTTCACTTGACCTCTAAAATTTCCTTCATGGTTCTGCGCAAGCCCTTTCCAAGAAGGAAGGTTCTGAGCCACCAATCCTGCTACATGGTACATACAGACTGCATCAACCGGTTGTGTCACAGCCGAGTTTTGTATTTGCACTTCTGGGCTGTTGCACACAGGCACAAAATTGTGTTCACAAACCTGCAGGTGCCTTTTTTGAAGACCATGGGAAGCCCTTTTAAAGAAGCTCTTGGGGAAAGGGAAGGAGAGGAGCTATAACCAAATATTCCCCCCCCCCCGCCCCCAATCTGCATAGAAGACTGAAGCTTTCAAACATGACAATAAAATCTCACATCATCTTCAAGGGGAACATGAACTTTAAAGACTTCTCTGAAAGTCAATGAGCAGCTTGTACCTATTCCAAACAAAAAAAGCATGTAGATTGTTGAGAATGGTGTCGGAGTTCCACATACGTGCGCGCACACACACACACACGAATAAATAATTAATTTCTGTCTTTCTCTACAAATCAAGGCAGAACTTAAGTTTAATATGACCAAACTTGGAAAGAGTGAGAACATGCATGAATGTATCTGTACACGACTTGCACATGCATAGCTACAGCAAAATACGCAGGTTTGCCTAATACTTGCATGGGGAAAAAGAAAGTATGCCAGTTTGGGTGAAACCACACACTAGCATGTGAAGGAACTGCATGCGTGATATTTACTATACCTGGTATATTTTATGGGTATCTATAAAAAGGTAAGGATAGGCAAGATGCTTTTGAGTCCCTCTGTTGCAGACACTGTTATGTGGAAATCCAACATTCGGGCAGGAAGCCCACACTTTTTGGGTCTCTCTCTGCTGTCTCGAACAAACTTCACCAGTACCTGAAAGCTGGCAACACCTACCTCTGGAGGCAACAATCTCACCAAAGGGGTGTAGGCGAAGAGGGGAAAGGCACTGAACAGCAGGTGTTAGAAGGATGACAAGTTCTTCATGCCAGCCCTGGGGCACAAAGTGGGCTGACTGGAGTCCCTAACGCACACCTTCCATTACAAGGGCCAAGCCTTTGCTCAGAAGACAGGAACACGGCCCCTCCAGAGGCAGATCCCTTCATCTGACCTGGGGGAGACAGGGTGCTCTGGTCCCTAGTCCTGCTCTTGCCCCTGAAGTGCCCCAGACCCATCCTGGCGGAGGAGGGGTGGCCAACAGAGGCGGCTTCCCTCCTTCCTTTTGCTCTTTTTTGGCAGGGAAACTCTTAAACAAACAAATGAAGAAACACTGAGGATTTAAGTAAACAGACGACGATTTATCTGACAGGCAGACTGAGCCTTTCCCTGCCCCCTTCCCTTCCCACAGGGCAGGGTGCTGCCTTGTGCTCTCGCTGCGAAGCCAGCTACCAACGAGCCCTTGCCGTCACCGGCAGCCCCTAGGACACTCCTGTGATCCCAGGCCACAGCCAAGCTTTGCCTAAACATGAGAGCTCTACAGTCCGAAACAGTAAAGAGGATAAAACCAAGCCATTTGGTCTGTGGCCAAAGCAGGTTAGAGAGCCCCTCACAGGGAAGCAAGCTCGTTCATTCAGCTACCAGGCACTAACCCTGCCAGCCACGTCCCAGCTAGAGCCAGTTGCGCCCACGAGATGGAAGGGAACCAGCTCTGGCCTGTGGCTGGAGGCAGCACCGCATCTACCTGCCTGCGCCCTGCAGCGAGGCCGGTAACACAGCCGCCTCCGCAGAGCTGGTTCCCCGCAGCTGACGCAGCTGCTGCCCCTCCACATCCCCTCTGCAGAACTACGGAGGGGACACCCGCTGCTGGGGCATTCACTACTCTTCTCTATTTTACACAAATTAGCAGACTCTGCCTGCTGTTTTTAGCATTGGGAAAAAAAGGTAAGAAACAGATGCAATAGTGTGATGTTCCAGTTTCAGTTGAAACATCAGGCTGCACCTCGCTCATTCTGGGGAACAGAAGAGACTGTGAAGCAAGAGGGAGCCCCAACCTCCATCTCACACCCAAAACTTGCTGGCTGCTGCAGTGGAAGCGTTGACATGACTGTACAGCAACGCACAGGCACAAAACCATACAAGTAAGCAGGCAAATAGGCATGCAGAGATGAAGCCTACAGTTGATACTGTTAAGGGCAGGAAGCAAGGAATAATTCATCTGCATAGGAAACCTGCAGCAATTCAGCACACAGTCTTTTGTGCATGCATGTATCAGTTGAAACTGCTTAAGTAAAGCAGATCTGTTCAGAGAGATGGAAGAATGTCCACCCAAGAATTTGCTCTGGTTTAATTAAATCAGTTAAAGAAATTCATTTTAAAGAGGTGTTACACAGATAAAACCTCAGTACTAGCTTATAGAAGCAGAGGGATAAAGTTGGAAGCAGTCTGTTTCTGAAGTGTTAGAAAGAAAAAGGAAAGAGCATTAGGCATTAGGAGACAGGCAGGCATGACGGAAGACTGAAAAACCAACAACAGGGATGCTGTACAAAACAGACACGCCAAGCAGACAAAGTGACTGACGGACAGACAAGCAGGCTGGCAAAGTGACAGACACAAAAAGAAAAATAGGCAACAAGTAAGCCAGTTGTACTTCTAGATCCTCTGAATCAGCCCTATCCAGCCAATCACCACCTCACTCAGGAGACACAGTCCTAAAGAAAAGCAAGTATTTTACCTAAAACAGGAAGAAATACAATGTCAAATACCCCCCCCCCCCCTTCAGGCATGTTCTTGCAGCCAGCATCATAAAACATCTCTCATTATTTGCGCAAATATAGAAGAAAAAAAAAATCCTGAAGGGTTAAATCCTTCAGCAGACGCAGAAAAGAAGGGCTTGGTGGGAAAACAGGGGTGTTGTTCTAAGATGCTCCATATTGTAAGTAACCCCTGAGCAGTCCTTGCAAAGCATTTGGGGAGATTTTTAGTCTGAAAGACACTTTACAAAAATAAATTGTAATTGAGTTTAATAATCTTCCCCTTTTCAGAAAGGGCCTGACAGATGCTGCCTAGTGCTCACTTCTGCCCCATTTCAAATATTTTTACCTTATTTGGATGAAATATATTATTTTTCTAATGAAAGGAGGTTGTTTTTTTTTTTTTTTCCAAAGAGCTGGTTTTCCCTCCGTCCAGCTGGTGCCTTTATTAGGTTAGTGCTTGCTCCCTTTTGGGGATGGGATTGTTTTTTTCCCTGAGCTGGGAGAGACCATGCCAGCCCCTCAATCTACAAGTGTGCAGTTCAGAGCTGCTACTGCACAGCAAGTGGAGGAGTTGGGCCCTGCCCTCCATCTCCCCTCTTCCTTGCTACCCCCAAATTCACTTTAGGTACATTTCCATTATTTTATTTCATTTTTTGAGAGTGTACATAGTGGTAAGAGCCAGCCTTTCATCAGCATAATAGGTGGACACAGCTCTGAAGTTGCCTACAGAGGCCGACTCCTGAGGAAGCAGCATAGTCTGGGGATAAGACAATAAAAGGGAAAATGGAGAAAGCTGGAAGCTCTCTCCTGTGCCATTAGGTAAATAATTTCCTATGTTTCACCTCCCAGCATCCCTTTATTTATGTTTTCAATCCCTGGAGGCCAAGCCCCTCTCTTGCTTTGCACTTGCATACCACCCAATGGTACGAGAGGTCGAGTCCAGGCTGGAGGGCTCTCAGCTCAAGCTTAACATCAGTTTTTGGTGTGCAGGGTCACCACCACCTACAATTTGTGCTTAACATAAAGCACCACCACACAGAAGGGACCTTCCAAAGCCTCCTGTTGTCAAAGCCCTTGGGAAGCACTTATGTTCTCCACAACCTGCTGGGTGTGGAGGGTCTAGTCAAGCCTGAAGACCTTGACTTTAACACAAGAGGTTTGCAACAAAAAGCTACTCTGGACCTGTTTAGCCTTTGTTCTCCCCACGCATCACACTGCCCCACCAAAGGAAAAGCAAAGGCAGCCTCCATTTCTGTAGCAAGCACTACCAATGAAAGCAACGGAGTAGACACAGACTGGGTTTTTCCACAGCCCCCTCCCTGCCCCAGGCAGCAGCCCAGCATATACCATGCTTCCTTCCACCGGTACACATCAGGATAGACCTTCTGGCAACCCTTCTAACAAACCCCAGACCAGGGTGAGGTAGCCACTGGAAATGAAGCCAGTCCTCCCACTCTATTGAAGACAAAATCAAGAGAGAACAGTTATTAAAAAGCACTTACTTGCCAGAAGAACCTGAGTTGCAATAAGCAAAGGCCAGATCTAAAATGTCTGCCTCCAACTGACCAGTGCAGGCTGCTCCAGGGGGGTAGTGCAGCTCCTCTCACACAGCTGTGCAGTCCAGGCTATTAGGGGACAGTGGCTACAGCTGGGTGCTGTGCTGCAGCCTTGCCCTGCTCTCACTCCAAAGCACAGCCAGCAACGGGGGCTGGGGCTCTCGCTCCAGAGCACAGCAGTTCACGGGGGTTGGGGTTTTTGTGCGAGCTGCAGGACCTAGCATGAAACCTGGTTCCCAAAGTTGGCTTTCTCTGCAACTTGTCTTTGTCATATCTCTGTATTTACCAGCTGGTATTTTTCACTATCACATGTGGAAAATGAGGCACATTTATAAGTAAAATACTTTGCAAAGTGTCACACAGCAAAGCAGCAAGATCACAAGGGATCCTACAGTCCATCCTCTTCCTTCTGATCCCAAACACTGTTAGGTTACACCCCCAACACTCAAAAGGCAATAAAAAAAAATTCTTCGTGCTTCCAACAAAGATGCACATAAGACTTATTGTCACATCTGGGGGTGAGGAAGGCTGGACAAAGATGATCAGGAGACCACTCTCTTAACCCTTTCCCACTTTGTCACATTTTTGAGTTCCCCACATTTCTCTTGCAGCTTCTGTAACCTCAAATTACTGGAAAGTACCAGCCTGATATTGTTTCCTCTAGGAGAGAGAGCTCACAGGGTTTCACTGCAATGTGCGCAAATGACACTGTTCAGAGGAAGCTCCCTTCACCTGCTTTCTATACACTATCAAGGACCTATAGAAACCATATTATGAACCCACTGAACTCACCAACCAGGGTGTTGTTATTCTTCTTCCTGTGTCAAAACAAAGGCTGATTATACAGTAAAATAGAGTACTTGAATAAGCCAGATGGTGGGTAACTGCTGCTGCTGTCTGTCTTGTTCTGCAGAAAAAAGGTTTGCTACCTGGTCATCTTTCAGCTAATATGATGCCATTCTTAGTGCCTACTGGCCAGTGGGCTAAACATTTCACAGGGCAGCTGATCTAAGAAGTTTGTTTTTAGCAAAAAAAAAAAAAAAAAAAAAAAGAAAAAAATTATAAGTCAGCAGTCAGGCTACACAGTTCATAAGGACCAAAATACTCGTCGTACAACTGTTGCTATGCTGGAAAGACAAGGAACATAAGACAGAGGAATAAAACTCGTGATTCACAACAATACCTGCTGGTAAGAAGGTCTGGCTTCTTCCAAATTCTCTGCTGGTGGGTTGGATCTCTTCAACAAAGTACACAAACACCCCATCAGCAGCCAGAGGCCCAGAGTTAGATTTTTTGAGCAACAACAGCTATGATGGAGTTTTCTGGGATTCATCAGGTTGGGGAAAGGAAAAACTGTGACCTCCTGAATTGGTAAAGGTTGTAAGAAGCAAAAACTAAGGGAGGGAAAAGGGCAGTTGAAGAAAACTGCCTTTTACTCTGCACCAGAAATCTTGAGGTAAATGAATTGAACACTGGCAACATGGAAGAAAAGAGGGGGAAAATGAACCCGCAGGGATGCTTGTACTGTAAACCTCGTAAGTCACTCTGCAAGACACATACCTCAGCAACATATTTTCCACATTTCACCAACTGCTGTTGTCCAGGCACTTTCTATTTTCAAAACCTTCTATGTATATAAAATGTACACAGGCAGGACAATACGTTTTCACCACATCCCCGTGTTCAGTCGTGTTTTCTTTCCACAAGGATTCCTGGCTTGGAGAAATGAAAAGTGCCATCTCTTAAGAAAAGCCTTTCCTTTTAAACACTTTCAAATTTGCCCTGTTTTAGCTAAACGTGACGTTCTTTGTGAACGTTAAACAGTGGAGAGAGAGACTGAGAGGGAGAGGGAGAGAGAGACGCACACACACACTCACTCACTCCTGGGGAAGATATTCGTCCATTTAAGGAATGAGAAATCATCACATTCAGCAGCAGGTCTAAATACAGTAATATGAAGGTCCCTTTCGCTCCCCCTGAGCAGGAAAATGTCACTGTGTACCAGACACCCAAATACTCAGGAATCAAGTAAATCCCTCATTTTTAAGAAGGGAGCCAAATACTTCTGTTGAACAAAGATGGGACTGCAGTAGCTACAAATTACTTGCTGTACGCCATTTCTTTCAATGGCTTCTGTACTGACATGGCAGGGTGAGAGCAGTCATGGGATACGGCGCAGCATTCCGTGCTGGTAGATAAGACTGAGAGGCTGTGGGATATCTCACACGCTCCCTTCAGCACCTCCTGCTGCCGGGGGTGGAAAAGAGTGGGATCCTGCATTCTGCACCCTGCAGAGCCTCCTGCTGGGAGGAAAGGAACCGGAATAGCTGCATTTTACTCATTGGATAATACATCCATCTCCTCCTCTGCAACATCAGAGGCAACCTAGCATCACAGTGTTGTTGGAGCCATTTATAGTGTACCTTATACTGCACTTACACCATTCTCTACACTGCCTCCTGCTGATATAACCTGGTATTGGAGCAGTCAGAAAATCAACCATAAATGTCCTTCAGAAAACATTTTCTAAGGACTGAATTTCTGTAATAGTCCCTTTTCCCTCCCTTTACCACCCTCCATGGACATTTCTCCCCAAAATAAGAGCCACAGTAATCCAGTAACAGCCTGGTGTTAAATAGTGGTAACTCATATTTATTACAATTATATACAATCGTATTTTATATTTGAAATCTATACATGATCACACAGACGAGCACACTTGCTTGGTGAGGACAGTGAGACTCAGTTGTTACAAGAATTGCTCTGCTAAGAGGCTCTGATGCAGTGAATAATATAATTGGACACCACCATTTTACCAGCTGAGAACACAATGCTGCAAATGAGAGGTTTCAAAATTCACTGTTTTAATTTGTGTATAGCCCCCATGGAGCAAAAAAAAGGCTGGACTGAGCAAGAAGGGCCAGTGGTGTACCTCAGAGCTGGAACTGTTCTCTCTTCTGTAAAGACTGCTTTGCTGAAGCAGGTGCCTGTCACTGGGTAGGTGCAGGTCTCAGCTGATCATTTAAGATGGGTTTTCTCCTCATTTAAGGAGAAAAACAGGCTAAGAACCATTGCAAAGATTCAGAATTAACCAACTATTTCAGCATCTGATATCACGTCATTCATTCATTCATTCCGGGCAGCTATAAATAAAATGTAAGATGTCAAAAACTGACGTGAGCTCCTTGTCTTTGGAGGAGGAAGGGTAATGAGCGGGGTCAACTTCGTTTAAAGCCTTCTTTTACTGGGGAGCAATCAGTAACAAAGCCACCTGTTCTCATGGATTTTACTGTGGCCATGAAACCTGGACTTGGTCCCTAGCAAGAGGCCACTTCGATGAGTGTAAGCATGTGGGGTGGAAATAATGTTCTTTGGACCCCACAGAAATTTAGTGTTTTTAGACGCTAGGTAGTTTCAGGAATTTGAGGCTTGACAGAAGGCTTGGAAGAGCCAAGACTGAGATCTGGTGAGGAATTCAGGGTTAAAACATTCTTTTTTTGGCAACAGGATATCAGGTAGTTTGAGAGTAAAACACAGGGTTATTTTGGGAAACAGAGAACTGGTTTGGGCCTTACGTGGGGATTAAAGGCTTGTGAAATCAAAGAGCTCAGGACAGATTGGTTTCTGAAATTGGACAGAAGGACTCTAGGATGCAGCAAAGAGGCTGACTGTTTCAGGAGAGATGATGGTGTTTTTGTAAGAGGACTTATTCTGTAGCTGTGGTGCATGGTAAGGCGATTGGTCTTCCAGCCTAGGCAGTAACCCCAGCTCATGGGGAGAAGGTGGGTCTGGGCGGGGAGAAGAAGCCACTTCAACACTGCAAAGCCCTGTGGTGATACAGGGCCCACCTTGTTCACTGGGCAATTGTGGCCCTACTCAAGGTCAGTAATGGGAGAATCACTGGAGGGGATGGTGGCACTTCTCTCCACAAAATGGGAGAGGCACCGGGGACAGTGCAGGAGGCTAGGGAAGATGTACAGCAGCAGCAGCAGAAGCCAGGTTGCCTTAGTCAATCTCATTCTCGTTGCTGGCCCCCTCAGGTCTTCGTAGCTTTTCCACTTGCTCATTAATCTGACCATCCCCTCCTCGCCGGTCCTCAGTCTGGACACCCAGACATTCCTCCTCATCCACATGGCTAACATCATCATCCTCATCGTCCTCTTCCTCCTCTTCATTCCTTTTGTTTTCCCTTTTCTCCTCCTCACCCTGCACCTCCATCCGCACTTGGCTCTTGACGTCAATCACTGCCTTGTTGCCCTCCTCTGTGCTCAGCAGATGGCAGCTGACCTTCGAACCCTCAGGGCTGTGGTTCTCCTTGACTGGTGATGAGGTGGTGGACTCGTTGCTGACAGGTGAGATGTCGCTGCTGCTATTATGGTTGGCAACAACAGGGTTGGAGGGTGAGCTTGGCTTCACTGGGATCTGCCATGACGGGATCTTAGGAGCCGAAGGGGAGGGAGGGAACTGCCTCCTTGGGGGAGGGGAAGAGGGGAAGAAAAAGGAGAGAAAGGGGCTTTTATTAAAAACACAGGGGTTATCGTTAGAGAGAATGGTATTTGCACTGGGGAAGTCATGTAAAGCAGGACTGAAACTGCAAGTCTCCTTTGTCATAAATGAACAAAATCAAAGCCACTTCACTTCTTCAGCCAGAATCTCAAAGTGCTTTACAAGCCCCCAGTAACTGAGCCTGCACACAAGGAAAATATCACAGCTGGGCAATCTGAAGTACTAAAATGATCTGGTTTGGCCAATTTCACAGAGTAAGCTAGCACTCAGGAATGCTGCCTGTGGAAAGGCATGAGTGTCCCTTTATAAAACAATCACTAACTAATTGGTAAAGAAAATTCCCACTGGAGCGAACAGTCAGACACACCAGGTCCTTGTGCCCAAGCCAGGGAATTTCACCACCTGGCTCTCGCCTCCAGTGTGATACACAGCTATTGCATGCTGGCTCATTACAATCCAGAGCCTATCTCCTAGTCCCGGCATGCACTTTACATGTTCGGGCCAGGTCCTGGCTGCCACAAACTGGTTCGGCTTCTCTGATTTGAAAGGAGTCATACTAGCTTGCACCAGCTGAGAAAGCTGGCTGCTCTGTCCTTGCGTCCTTGCCAGGTGGGCTTTAAGGATCTGATAGTGGCAGGCTAATGCCCAGCCCTAATGGGAGAATCCAAGTACCAAACAGGACAAATGTAAGTGCAGTGGGCACCACTGGTGCCCTCAGAAAGTCATCCATCATGAAGAGCAAAGCAAAAAAGCATGTCTGATCTAGTACTCCCCATGCATCCTTGCTTGCGTATGTGAAAAGTGGGAGTATGAAGAGGTATCAGGTCAAGCTCTGGAAAGGATGCTCTGTGGCAGGGAGTTCTCATGCCCCTCAGGTGAGCTGGCTAGTGCCACGGACAAGACCAGAGCAGATGAAAGCTGGCTGCTCTTTTACAGTGAGTGCTTAAACACAGCAGATTACATTTTCTTAGACTGAACTAGGAACAGTAGTTGCTCTCACCTCCCTCTTCCTGCTGCCATCACCAGCCATTGAAGAACTCTGCTGATCTAACCTCCATCTCCTGTGAGTGCAATAAGCTAATGTCTGCATTATTCAACCAGTATCATAAATGCAATCAACAAATTCAATCTGGAGACTTTCTTGGCTCCGGTGTTGCTGCTGCCTCCTCACTGCAGAAACACTTGCCTTTTTGTTAAAAAACAACCCCAAAAAAAGTTTTCTTTTTTCCAAAAAGCACTTATCCCCCAGCTGCAGCTTTTCCATTGCTGAAGAGGTGTCCTTAACTAATGCTCTCTCCCCAGCAGTGATGCTGGTATGACCCAACTTAACAGACAGTAACTTAATATGTGTCCTCAATCCTCCAAAGCTTTCTACTGTGACTCCTGGGAGGAATGGGAGGTGTAGTGAGAATTTAAAAGGATATTAAAGCCAATACACTTTTCAGGCTTCTGAAAAGCCCACTTGCTGAGATCCAGAACATGTCTAGTCCACTCTTAGAGTGATCTTTGAAGTCCATCTCTTAGGAAACAGATGACTTGAGAAGACTTAGTTCCATGTTGAAGGAAGCAAGTGAGTCACATCAGAGTGAAAGGATCAATAGCTGAAAAGCTAGATACACTCTTAAGTAATGTACTTGGAAAAAAAGAATTTCCTCAAGAACTGAGATCTGATCCCTGTTCTTATGACTGTCCCACAAGATTTATATCACCTCATTTCAGACAGCTACTACATTATAAGATGTCTATACCTGAGCTAGCTAATTGAGAGAAACAGGCTCTGCTGAAGTGCAGTTCTTTTCATCCTGGTTATGCCCTAACCATGAATGGGTCAGCTGAATTGCACCCAGAAGTGACTCTCTGTAACAGAATGCAGATGCAGTCAATACCTCAAACTAGGTGAGAGGCATCCTGACTGTGGTGAATAGCAGAGAATTCTTCTATCATAAACAAAAAGGAAAAATCTTATTAATTACGCAAAGCGCTCTGTGATTTAAGGCATTTGAAAAGCATTTTGAGACCTGCAAATAGAAAGTGATAGTGGAGTGCAAAGTGGTGTTATTAAAATAGCAATAACAGGATATAGAGCTAGTTCCTGTTGGAAATGCCTTTCCTCTTCATGATTGAGAGAATCCCAGAAAGCAACCCTTTCCCCACACAATAATCTGCTCACATATTCCATCCATACCGGTTCAGGAGAAGTCCTTTTAACGAGTAGATCTCAGATTTCAATTCATTAATATTCTGCGACTCCAGAATCCAGTTGGTGGAAGTTGTGGCCTAGAACATGAAAAAGAAGACATAAAGATCAAAGTATGAACTGGGAGATAGTTCACAAATGTTACTTTTTTCCTATGTTATCCTCCCTCTCCTCCCATCTGGGAATCTCGAGCCCTAGGGATAACATACATAAGCTCTATCACTTAAAATCTCTCAGATGTGAGCAAAACAACTTCCACAATAAAGGAGGACCTGAATGGGTCCCCACGATGATCAGAAATAATAATTGTCTCAAGATGCTGAGACTATTCAAATATTTGCTTTCTGTTTGGGGGACTCACTAATCTTGTCTCCAACATGCCACGCCACAACCATTGCTGAAGCATCTCAAGGGGACCTTTCTTTTTCAATTAGAAGGAGGCCAGCACTTGTGAGAATTCGGACAGAGCCAGGTCTATGTAGGATGTTTTCCACCAACATATCAGACAGAGGACAATACACAAAGAGGTAAACTAAATCATTTGACACTAACCTAATGAATGATTTCTAGAGAAGAAGAACTATAACTAGGATCCTGAAAGGCAGTGGGAGTTGCACTGAATCAGGTCCTTTACACTCTCCTGTGACTGCACTTAGCCGAGGCAACAGATTCAAATATTATATATTAACAACTATTTTAAAAGCATTTGTTCATTTCTTTAAATCATGAAATAAAGAATTGATTATCTGCATTCCGTGGTGTTGAGTGGTAGGCTGATAAATCGATGCTTCAAAGTTGCAAAAATTTTGACTACTAGATGTGAAGAATTAGAGCTATGCTTGAGTTACCAGATTGTATCCCCAGGAAGCAGCTGGACTAGGTACTGTCTCTTGGATATTTCAAGGCAATGAATCCAATTTGGTGGGGAAAGATGATAAGTAACTCATGGAAGCCTGGTACAGCTGCTGTCAGCACTGCATCAGAATTGCTATGGGATATCAGGCAGAAATTAGAGTAAGGTGACAACTGAGGAGAACATGCTGCAGATAATACTTTTGGCAATCTTTCTTTTAACTCTTTTGGGAACTTGAGAAATGGGAGGAACATTCTGAAAGACAGATCATGGCCTATGGTGACCCCATCCTATCACTCTGGCAACTCCTGTAGCAATGGGCTAGGTATGGGACCAAAGAACACTCATGTCTAGTGCTTCCCATAGTAATTTCTGCTAAAAGCCATTAGGAATGAACCCATTTGTGAGCATTGCTCCAGAGATACTCCTAATAAATCCCCTGACAAAGGAAGCCAGGACTGGAATAACACAAAACTCCTCCTCAGCAGCTCCGACTAGATGTAGCCAGACCTGGTTGTTCCTACTTATTCTTTAAACAGGCTTCAGCTAGTGCTGAGTAACCCTGAACACCTCCACAGCCAGCACTCCTCCCAGTGACTTCTGGGCTGTGAACCCAGGGAGCTGGGAGAGGCTCAGTCTGTAGTAGCTGTGATATACACAGATGCGTTCCCTTGGGATTCACACTCCCAGCCCTCAGACAGCAAGAATCCAGGAGCCACTGTTCTGGCTTTCCAAGACCTTGAAAGCTACAGCAGCACATTAACAAGGGAGTGATTTCCACTCACTGGCCTGCAAAGGACTCAAATTTCCAAAACACATATGGTGCCAGATGCCTAGGATTTAGAAATAAAATCTGACATCTGGGGCTTTTTAGCCAGTCTCTTTAAAAAACAGTTGTAGAAAATTCAAGCCTTGAATTTTTATGTGCGTTTTTTAATTACTTAAAGTCCCTCTTTTTAATTTTTTACAGCATGCCAGTAGGAGTTTGAAAAGCAGATATAAAAACTTACATTACAGCTGAGAAAACACAGCTTTTATTCTTTGGTTTGTGGGGTTGCCCAAGTTTTTCTTTGTACACATGAGGTTTAGATATCATAACAATGTGTGCTACCATTTCAGTGCAGGGGGTAGAGAGGGGGGAGGAAAAACTTCTTCAAGACTCTCTAAACCACCAAGACTCTTATGCCCTTTTTGCTTCTTAAAGCTCAACATGTGGTCTTAATCTTAACACTTAAGACCTGAAAACAGTTTTCCAATTTCCGGACTGGCTCCAGGCCACTGACAGGCCACAGTTCCCAAGGAAAATTGAAGTAGAGTGTTGTGACCATAAACTGTCTTTCATGGTTGGGTTTACAGCTCTGCCGCTGAGGAATTCCTACTGTACAGTGTGCACACCACATAGTCAGCTGTGGCCCACCAGTTACACACCATCAAAGGGTTTGTACGAGATTAAAGTATAGGTAAGGGGAGAAGACAACTGTCCATGCTATAGGTAAAAGACTGTAAGCATTGTCTAAGGGGTTTCACAGTAAAAGAAAAATCTCTCCCTGTACAGAGAATACTGCAAGATGACTGGGCCCTGAATAATCACAAGTTTGTGAGCGAAAGGAAGACTTCATCTCTATGTAACTGGTTCAAATCCATCCCACCTCACATGTAACCAACACTTACTGGCTGATAGAACGCTTAGGCCAATGGCTGCGAAGTACTTTGGATATGAAAAGCACTAATTCTCATTGCCAGAAAGAAAATCAATTTTGGTTAAAAGTGGTTACTTGTAGTTACACATGTAACAACACAAAATGGCTTTATTGCCAGGGTCAAGTCAGGAGTCAAGGGGAATGGGCTGCTGTGCATCATCGCTAATGTGGTTGCGATGGGGCCACCTGTTATGCTGAGATGACCAAAATCACTGAAACAAGAAACCAAAGAGTAAGAATGTTTGGCCATTACCTGGCCTGGATCTGAACAAGTGACTTAAATACAGTACAATTCATGTGTGTGCTTGGCTGAACAGGATTAAGTCATTGTTCTGACAATGTACAAGGGTACAGGAGAAATATAAACATGTAAAATTACATATTACACACAAATAAAACCTCTGCACAACTGGCCTTTACCTCTTTTGGTCAGTGGACTAACAGCACAATTATTTCATCTGAAATACAATGCAGAAGACACAGAGCTGAGAACAGGTCTGAGGCCTCAGACACACAGGCTGCATACAAAGCTATATAGCAAAGCCCTCTCAGAAGTTAGACGTATTTCACTGAGTACCCAATTAATATCCAGTGCTTTAAACAGACTGCCTATGGAGAAGTCAGATGCAGAGAAACTGGCTGGGGATATGACAGAGCCGAAGGCTGGATTGTGAACCTAACAAGGTGCTTTCCACGTGCCCACAAAAGAAGCCATTCATGTTCCAAAGAAGATGGTGATGTTCTAAAGGTGAAGAGTTAGAAGCGGATACCTTAGAAGCAGCCAGTTCTTGGGTGAGCTCCTGGATTTTCTGTTGTTGCTGGATTAGCAGTTCCTGGACAGCTGCTAAAGTTGTCTGTAACTGAGTCACTGTAAGGGAAAAAGCCGGAGAGTGTTAAACGGAGATACATGCACATATACGCACTCACACACGTCCTTCCTGCTGTCTAGCTGCAAAGATGCCTCTATTCCTATATTTAATTTATCTACGCCCGCCTGCTCACTTTAATCCGTATGATTTATCTGCACTATGGGTAATCTACCTGCACTGCATCTAACCTCCAGTATTTCTAGTTTATCTTTCCATTGTATAGATGTCTATAGCCCACAGTATATCCGTCCAAAACCTCTCCCTTCTAATTATATTGGTTTATGATTTGTACATCTCCCTGAACTTATACAATGTTTGTATCATTTATCTATCTTGGGCCTCACGCAGGCAAACACCGGGGCTAGCTCCAATCTGGGAAGAGGCTGGTCTCAGGATTGACCTTAGGGTATCATGAGAAATGAAAGATGCTTTTCTTCTCACCCTCCACTAAAAAGTGTAATTAGCATCCTCCCACTCTCAACCCACTGGCTCCATCAACCCCAGCATCTTTAACAAACCTACTGCGGAAAATCATACTTTTTTCCATCCCACCAACTGAATATACTTTGGGCTTTTCCCCTTTTATTTCAAGAGAACACCCTGTACTTCCCTCCTACACCCCAGCAAACACTGAAGAACTTCTGCTGGACTCCAACTCCAGCTGTAGGAGAACTTTTTCTACTTTGGTACTTTATCCAAAGCTTCCAGGCGGTAAACAAGCTGATAAAATAAAATAAAATTAAAAACTCTATTGGTGTGACAGGTAACAGCTAATCCAGACCATCATTAGGGCATCGGGTAATGAACAGACACCCTATAGAGTCAATAACAGAGAAGGTGGCTAAGGTCAGGGAGGCACAGTAATTACAGACTCTCCTGACCCTTCCTCGGATTTTCAGATGGAAGGTGGGGGGAAAACACCAAAAAAAAGCCCCTGAAAACATCAGAGAAGCAGAAATTAAAAATGAACTTTACAGCCCTCCAAAAGGCTGTCATTTTATTCCCCTTATTAATATTCTGAGGTTGGGAGCCTTTCCGTAAAAACATAATTAATTGAGGCCGCGCCGACAGTAAACAAGCAATTTCAAATTAAACCGAAATGACGGCGGCTTCATTTGCAAATGTGAACAGATTCTCAGAGCAGATAAATGAAGTCACCACATAAAGTGGAGATGGAGGGAAAGAAAAGGGTGGGGGTCTTGGCAGAATGGAGGATACAGGGAGAAAGGCTTTGAGGGGTGAATTGATGGAGTCATTAATCTTTACCTGTCTGTGTCACACTGCCACTCATCTCAGAAATGTTTGACTCAATCCTCTGAAGTTGTTTCCTGTCTTCTTTGCCTCCCATGATGAGAGGAAGCAGGTATTTCTGCATGGAGTACAGAAACTTTTTTTAGGAAATAGGGATATGCAAAGCGGTCCTTCTAATCTACCTGAAACATCCTCAAAGCCCACCACCCAAACTTCAGCCTTTATCACAGAGCCACTGATCATTTATCCACACAGCTGTCTGAGAAGACATTTCCTCTACAGTAGGTGTTAAATGAAGTTGCAGAAGAGAAGAGATGAGTTCTGTGGTTACATTTTTGAGGGTGCTAAAAAACAGTTCCTAACTCCATTTAAGGTTTCCTGGGACAGCTCTCAGTCCAGAGAAACATCCATCACATACAGAGTGCAATTTCAGATCTTACGCTCTCGAATGTGAACACACTGATGTGTCGCAACATTTGAGCTACATCCACAAGGCAAGAAATGCAGAAGTGGGAAGAAGAGGAGAAAGGCCCAGGAAAGGCCAGAGGAAGCACAAGCCAGGGGATGAGAGGTATTATAAAATCTTTTAAACCTTGGCAGGGGAAGGGTTACGAGTCACGGAGGGAAAAGCAGAGATCTGGAGCACAGGGAAGAGAACTACGGAACCAGGGCTAAAGGAAGTGAGAAACAGGCTAGTATAGGATGGGAGGCAGTTCAATGAGACTGTACACAGCCATGGAATCTACCTCATCCTGCCCTTGCAGAGGATGGACTGGATCTAATAGGTCACAACTCTCCTCTGACTACCATGGATCCTTCTGCAGCACTGCTCCTATGAACTGAATATGCACTTTAACAAGGGCACATCCAAGCACAACATGGTGGGTGAAAAAACTGTGAGAGAAGGATGGTCTAGGATGCGAAAACAGCCCTGATAGTGCCTATCAATTCTTTTCATCCTGGCTTTTGATGCATGTACACCCACTATCGGGGCATACATACAGGATGGTTTCTGAGACGGAGCTGATTATCCAAACTGACATGTGTGGGACAGCCTTCTTTTACATTTAATAGCACTGGTTTAAGATTTCAGTGTCACTGTACACAGCTCTTACCCTCACAAAGCACAGGTACATGTACATGTTTACACTCAGACATTCTGAAAAGCAAATAGCTTTTGATGACTTTCAGAAACAGTTCTCTCTTAATCTTCACAGAACACACATGGACAAATAAGTTTTATCCTAGCATGCTATCTTTCATATAAAAATCACTATTTGCAAACTCCCTCAAAATCCCATGAAAGGCAGAGGGAATTTATCAATCTCCAAAGATTCCTTACTCCTATAAAAGAATATGGGTCTCTGCTAGGCACACAATATGCCTTATGAGGTTTGGATAGACACCAGAGCAAGCTCTGTAAACAAAGAATACAGCAGGAGGATATATTAACAGCATCAGTGACATTATGCCAAAAAATTTATGTAAATCATCAATATGTGTTAGATATGTGTCATTTAGTAACAGCAACGTGTTCAGGTCTGCAAGGCCCAGCAGCTGTTGTCTTAACATCTCTCTGGACACTTATCAGCCCCACCATTCTTTGCAAGGATGAAAAGATCAGTAAGGTTGGCATCACCACTTTGATATAAAAACATAGGGACAGCATATCTCAATAAAAAGCCGTTCCCTTAAATCATGTAACTGTACTTGTATGGATGGAAAATGTTGCTTAATCTGGCCTCTCTCTCTCTTAGCCTGAGACCCAGAAAATTAATGATAGGACAGGATAAGAAAAGTAGTTTTAAACACTTTTATTTGTAAAATAGATTTTACTAAAGAAGGCAGTGATAGTTAAAGAACAAACAAACATGAAAACCATCGACCTCGTGTTAAGTCTTCATCTCTGTCCCTTTTTAAAAAATAAAACACAACTTCTACTGGACCAAAGCTCTTTACACTCTGCTGTGTTGACCTGAACCACTGATGTCTTTCTATGTAGCCACAGAGTATGATTGTTCACCAAAGACATTATCTAATGTCACTTACCACATTGCTGGAAAGCAAATCCAGAGTGAAAGAATATGTTCAATTGGAGAAACATTGCACAAGAAAGAAGGGGTTGCTGTCTCTACAATACACAAGCAGACACATGCTTGCTTTACCTTGTTCTAAGCACGCTGGAGTAGAACTACAGGATGTATGTCAGACCTGGAAATTAGCACCTTCTTTTCAACGTTCTGATCGGTCAAAGAAGATTCTTTCCTACCCATGGTGCAGGATCATCAGTGGAGAAATCATCAGACTGGGGCTATGACAGTAATGTCTGCTGGCCAGTGCTCGGAAAATCCTTTTACTGAACCGTGCTCAGTTTCCCCAACTTAAAAAATTCCAAAATATATATACACGATGAAAATGACCTTGTTTCTAGCAGTTTGAGATCCACTGCTAAAAACTAGGTTTGTTTGCTTGCCACTTTTTGACTCTGCATTTTCATGTTAAGTGTCTACATTTCTCAAATATACCAAGGGCAGTGCCAGTAAGAACAGAGATGCTTCACCAACTCAGAACCAACATTTGGACACAAGCAGCATAACATCATTCTCTCGGAGTACAGTGTAAGAGTAGCGAGGGAGATATTACCTTGTAGAGCTGGTGGAATCCAAAGGCAATTCCTGCCATTATGATAGCCAAAGCCCCGTAATCTCGCCATCTGGAGCCAGGTGGACCTAAAGGCCAAAATCAAGAAATAATCATAGTCAGAACTGCAGGTGACAACATTTTCATATACCCATCTTATCAGAGAAAAGAGCAATGAATAATGCCAGTTCTACCATTTCTTAGCAGGCATAGATTTACTGAGCAGGGGGCGTTAAGATGCTTGTAGTCCCTCAGGTACAGTGTTCAGGCTTCTGGCCCTAGGACATTGAAACATCTGTCCAGACCTCTACCATTGACACTGGCCTTGCACAAGGTGTCAAAGGGAGACGAATCCCAGCAGCAATTAAAAAAGTTCCATCAAGCTGTTTTGCCCTATTCTTTCCTTGCAGAAGGCACTCTGAACCCTACTGCACTTTCCTCAAATAACTGTCTGTGGCGTTAGCACTAGCTAAGGTTAACTCACTACTTGAATACCAATTGTTCTTCACTATCATAATTTTTGAAAATGGGGACAGAGCCAGAGACCCAGAAGAGTGCAGAAAAAAAGAAAGAAGTGTTTTGAGAAAGAAGAGAAATCAGTGCAATAAACGGGTTTATGAACACTGTGTCAGCAATTACGGACCATTTCAGTAAGTAAGGAAGGATCCAGTGTCTTTCAAGCCTGAATTATGAATAGGGACCAAAGCACACATAAACAGCAGAGAGAAAATATGTAATTAAATATCTACAGAGAGAGGTAAAGAAGTAGATAAAAGCTTGAGATACTTAACACAATTCTGCACAGAAGGTTAGAGACTCCACAGAGCAAAGCAAAGACACAGAATGCTCTGCTCCTTCAAGCAGAATCAGAAGACACCTGTAGTTTTCCACCAGCTTTATCCTTTCACCTCCCTTGCAGTTCCCTTAATGAATCTTGTACTGCCCTCAGTTTTCTTTAATAATGAAGAGGATGCAGAGTGATCTTTCCTAAAGTTCAGTGGCAGGATGTGGGCAGAACTGATGAGGTGGAGGCCGGTGTACAGTCTCCAAACAGACAGATCCGAATCTACATGTGACCTACAATGTCTCAGAAATGCATTCTGTTCTCCAAAGTTTCAATTTAGGCTTTCAAAGAGAGGCTTAACTGTCTGAAATGGCTGGAAGCTCATCTCCTTTCTGCTTTGCTCAACTACTGCCATTTTCCCTGTTGCTGAGATCTTCTACAGGCATTTCATTGCAAGAGTTACTCCTAATCCCAGCCCTCAAGCTCAACAGACAGGCACTGACTCCCAAATACTGGCACTCATAGCTTCTTGCCACGTTTTAGGACACAGCTCCTCAAATTATCCACCGGCTAGAAATCTGAACAAATTAAAGCAGCTCTGTCAGAATCGGTGAATAGTGTCACCAGCAGTATTTTGGGTTGCTGCAGTTGCAGTTTTGGAGCTTAGGCACATGATCAAATTATCATAACTTTTTAACTTAATGAGTTAACACACGTCAGCTAAGCTGCAGTAACTGGCTGTGTACATGTCAGGATTTAAAATGATCTCTGGCTAATCTTGCTGCAAACCCCAGTCATCCATCCCACTTTCCCCTCCTTACTCTGCTCCCACTGTCATTTCTGGTATCTGAAGTCTCTTGGTTGTCCAATTCTCTGCCCTGAACTTCTGACTAAAAATATCCTTCTATGACAATGCAACTTGTTCCAGGCTGAGCTGCCTATTGTAAAGGGTTAACTAATCTCAGAGGGTCTGTGGGTCCAGCTGTGCCCTGTGCACGGCAGTCCTTGACTGGCTGTCCCTACCTACCTCCCAGCCCTGATGACCTCTGAGCAGAAAGGAGAGACACCTGTAGGACCCTGTCCGCTTTGCCCTTTCACCTCACTCATCTCTCCCTCCACTCCTGTAATGCTTGAGCTAAGAACATTTTATTGCCCCCTGGTTTTCATTATTAATGAAAAGGGACCAGAATGATCTTTCCTAAAGTTCAGAGAGTCTATAAAGACAAGAAGCTGAAATGCCATTTTACTCGTTTTAGAGATGTGTGAAATAATTCTGTCTTGTGGCAAAAAAAAGTGAGGGGGGTGGAAAGGCAAAGTGAGTGAGTGAGGGATGCAGTAAAGGCTCTGCATTGACCACATCAACTTTACAATGTTATGAAGAATGTCACAGCTCTGCCTAAAATCCACATTCAATCTTCCTTTTTCTCTGCAATACTCTAATCTAAAACGTGGGGTGGAGAGAGGGTTAGAAGTTTCTCAGTTGTAACCTCAGTGCTCACACTGACTTCTCTACATATCCTCAACTTCCCCACTTGTAGAACTGGAATAAAATTCAGAGAAAGTGAAAAAGCCCTAATAGCCCAGTTACTCTTCAGTTTAGGCACTGGGGAAGTAACAAACCATTCTACTTAAGAGACCCTCAAAAGGCAAATGGAAGGGACACAGACATTTTTTCCAGCTCTAAGTCTGTGTTTTCTGTAAGTATATTTAATTTTCACAGCAGCAACTGTAAATTGCACTTCCAGAGTAAACCCTTACTATTTTTAAGATCCCTATTAAACTCAGAATTAACTTTCCTGACATCAATTAATTAGGCCTTGTGCATCCAAGTAAGGTCGGCCTCACTAGTATCCACATTTAAAACTGTAGAAACTGAGGCTGGAAGAGGTGATTTTCCAAGAGCAAACAGGGAATCCACGGAAAGGAGTTGAAGGAAAAAAAAAGATTTTAGATTTTAGTTACCATTTTTAATTGTAAGAGAAAACAGTCTGTATTCTACAGCCTCCCACATAATGAAGACACAGGGGTGGGAGAAGATGATCCAAATGGCAAGAAAAACAGTCACTGGAGATGACTTCTAAGCAGCTGTAAAATCTGCACAAAACCCCATAAATGGAGCCCATAAATACCATGGGGAACAACACAGACAATACTTGGATGGTAAGCATGCAGCTTTGCACACCTAGCTCAGAAACTCCCCTGAGTTTGCTTGTAATTATAGGGGTTAGAAAGGTAAAAAAAAAATATAAACCCAATTAATCATTTAAATATTTAAAGTCAGATTTTTGTCCTCACTGCTGGATTAGTATATTTCATAACGCCAATAGCAGACAGACCTGTTTTTTTACTGGGGTTCATTTTAGAGCATGTTTAAACTAGTCAGATTGAGTGATGCTTCCAGCAACTAATCGCATGTCAAATAAAAGATATTTTATGTAATAAATTACTGCTACAAGTAATTCAAATGTCATTTATCAGTTTTATTATCAGTCAGGCAAAGTCTTGTTTCTCTATATTAATCAAATTCAAGCTTTTTTTAAGCTTTTTTTTTTAAAGCCATTTTGACACCTCTTGGCAAAAGTACAAACTGGAGGGAAGGAATTACTCCTCCAGAACAGGAGGAGAAATAGTAGAGATTGTATTGAGCTACAATACAGTATCTAGAAACTTAACTTTATTATTGCCTCTTCCTCCCAAAAGTTATTATTGTTTCTCTTAAACCAAAGCCAGGAGGAGTTCGGCATACAAGAACTATGCTACTCTGAAGGCTTACAAATATGCTTTTCTCATTAACTCTTAAAGAATAAGAAAGTACTTACATAGGTAACAGCTATTTCCAACAAAACATTAGAACATTAAGTAATAGCTCCACTAGCAGTTCAATTTGTACACAAGGAAGTATTTAAGTGGCATGAATTATTTCCTGCAACTTTAAAAATTAGAACAGACTGAGCTGACAACAGCAGGAGATCAAGCAAGTAAAATCAAAAGGTGTGCACAGGATTTATTGCTCTGACTCACAAGAGTGGACATCTTACGCTGGAGTCGCTGGCAAGATCACCAACTTGGCTGTTGGTGCTGAATGAACTCTTAAGACACTAGCCACTGCTTTTCAGCACAGTACCTTCCTCAACTGTTTCTCCTTTTTGCTCTGTGGGGGGTAATTCTTTCTCCCTAGTTTTGTGATTTTGTGTAGAGGTGTCAAAACTACTCAAAAAAAAAACCTTAAAAAGAACCAAAAATATCAAACACAAAGTGGTTCACAGTCTTCAAGACCTAAACTCCAGCAGATCAGATGCTACTTCACAAGAAACTCAGATGTCTTCTTTGGGGAAGGCAAATATAGCTCATAATCTTTTTCAATATAAGCTCTTCCAATATAAGTTGTTCCCATCAAAGAGTCAACTTATAGATTCAGCAGTCTACCTATCTCATTAGTCCTTTAGGTTATACTTTTGAACTTCAAACCTTGAAGCATTCCAACACTGTGTCATGAATACTCTGTACAAAGATAAGCGTAACAGATAGACAGAAAAAGTAGTATCTATCTTTCTCTGTACATGACAACCCCAGACAAATCTGTGAAAGATAAATTGGTTTAGTAAACTATCACAGAAACAACTGTCCTGGAGCAGTTTTGGACCAATTCAGAAATATTCATTACAGGATTAGCATCCAACTCATGAAATAACCTACAGCAAACAAGACATCTTGGAAGAGCACCGAGCCACTGCACAGTCTCATCCGTCAGCTATAGAGAAATTCACGTATTCTTTTTGCTGTTCCAATACCATGGAAAGCACTTAACAGGAAGACACAAAGATGGATCTATCATTAACAACACCAGTACTACACCAGTCAAGGACTAGAATGGGGCACAGATGACACCTAATCAAAACAAATATTTTGGTCAAATGAATTTTTAGTTATTTAAAGCTTCAGCTTAAATAGAAGGTCTACAAAGAATGGCTAGAGAGGGGAGGAACAATACCTAATGAACCTATTGTCACCATTTCCCTGATTCTGGGGGTTGCTAAAAAAGACTGGCTCACAGGCAAAAGCTTTTGGTTCAAGTTATTTAAAAAGCACCTATCAGATCATAAAGCTAGAGCACCAGTTTACAATTACAACCCCTACAAAAGCTTTACTTTGGTGGTGTTTTTATTCACCTTTGGTTTCTGAGCATTACAGAATGATACTTTCATACTTCTCTTTGGAGCTATTACTGGGAAGATTTTGATGTTTAAATATTAGTTAAGATTCTTACCTAGTAAGAAGAAATTGGGTGCTTTGAGGAAAGCCAAAAGAGTAAAAGGAAAAAAAAACAGTGATAAAGCTGCAAGGGTTAATAATGATGACAATGTTTTCCAGTTTGAATTGCACACTTCTTTCCTGCCCTACTCATATTAGTGGAACACTATAAAATAAGGGCAGATTAACTCTTCCAATATTGGGCTGTGATAAGCATTAGCTGAATGAGCAACAGATAGCATTAAGAGGGATCTGACACTGTTTCTTCAGCAAGAGAACAGATTTTGCTTTTCTGGCATTTTCTGTGAACTACGGCAGACAGGTATTAGCCCAGGAGGCAGAGTTCAGCCCCGGACTTCACCAGCACACCCAATACAACAGTCAGAAATATTCCAGTTCTGAGCCCAACTCCATCACAAACGTTTTTCTTCCCAGACTGTGCCAAATCAGAGTATTTAAAAACTCAGAAAGCAAGTCTAGTATTGTCTCTAACAATAGCAAAACTATGCCATAAACTAATAAACGCAGCCCTAAGTGGACTGTTACATCAGTCAATATCTGACCTAGAACTGTTTGGGAGCAGTATCAAAATCCTGTTCTTAATACTTGGCAGGTAAGTGAAGTGCTTTTCAAACTGCCAGACACACATGTGAGCTGAACAGCTTCTTTTGATGGATTTTTAATGGTGTGTACTTTGGTTTTTATTGTTTGGAGCTTAGATACTTTTTTGCGAGGTTTGTTTTAAAATGCAAATATATATGTAAATTTTGAGTCTACACAGATTATGTTGGGACTTTAAAAATTCTTTGAGAGTGTATTTTGTACACAAAATCATACAATCATATCCACACTGTCTACACAGAATTTCTGCTGTCACCCCTTAGATTATTTAAGTTTGAAGAGAGAAAGCTTGTTAAAATTAAGGATCCTGATTAACTGTTTGTTATTATTTGTAACCTGATAGCACTCTTAAAGCTCATTCATACTGGGGGTCCATTGTGCCAAACCTTAAACTCACACAGAGGAAGTCACAGACTAGGTCCTGAAGACCTCATGTTCTAGCTTGCTGTTCACGCTGAAAATACACCTCTTTCAAGTAACTGTTCAAGGCATTAACTGTCAGAGTTCAAGGAGCGTCTGGATGGCACTCTTAGTCATATGGTTTAGTTTTAGGTAGTCCTGTGAGGAGCAGGGAGTTGGACTCGGTCCTTATGGGTCCCTTCCAACCTGAGATATTCTATGATTCTATCAACTGATCGGCTGCCTGACAAGTTAAGAAAATAAGTTCTCTAACTAAAATATAAAACTTTGTGATGATGTCCAACAGTTTATTGAACAGAGTCCACTGTTGCAATAACTAAAGGTGTAATAGTGGTGCACTTTTATAGCACCTTCTATCCAAGAATCTATCAGCTCTATCATATATTAATGATCTAAATACTAGAAAATCCTACTGATGAAGGGAAGAATGACCTTAAGTTTTAAAAGGGAAGACTGAGTCCTAAGCTGACTAAATGCTTTTTTCAAGTCCTTATAGTGGGTCAGAATCTAATTTGTACTGACTATCCACCTTCAGGTCAAGAGGTACCAGAGGCTAGTATGTATGATGTTTGTTTGTAGACGATCATCATTTGCATCTCATTTTCCTTGTGTAATATGATCTTGTCACAGGCATCAACAACTATGAAGTGCATTCTGAGTAACATTTGGTGTCCGAGTCTGACAAAAAGTATGGCTTTAGTTGAACTGAAATCTAGGATCTGGCACAGAAATCTGTGGAATTGCTGCAGAAATCACTGCAGAAAGCAACAGGACCAGATGCTTTTCAAAGTGTTACTTACTATATACCACAGGGTGAGAGGGCTGAGTTGGCACCAGCTGTGTAGAAGGACCTGGGGACTGTGGCTCATCCGTGCTTGTGCCCGACTGCTGGAAAGCCACGTCAATTTCTTCATCTGTCAGGCCTGGGGGAGCAGAGGAAATGAAATCAGTTTAGCACCTTTACCCACTTGATGCACGCATAATTACATTCTCAAGCCAGGCAGAACCCTTTCAAGCTGCAAAGAATTTTGGCACTGACTTGAGCAGTAATGCCTCCCCAATTTTGGATTCACTGGAATGTCTCCCTCTCTCTTTCTCTGTTGCAATTTAACCTTAAGCGACAGAATATTAGCCTCAACGCTGCTTCCAAATGTGGCTCATTCAATTTCCTTAATTTATCCTTGAGTTTATTGCTGCTTTTGAAGTAGCTTTGTATTGCAATTCTCCATTCTTCCCCCAAAAAAAAGATACCATCAACTGCAAATGTGGCTCATTTTAATCTGTAATGGTGTAAAAAAAAAAAAACAGGGGAAAAAAATAACAATAATGCATGAAAACAGACAGGGAAACAAAAAACTAATTATTGGGTTAGACGACTAATTAGTCTAGATCGTTTCCGAAGACGGGAATAATTTGCTTTATTTTATGACAAATGCAGAAATAAAAAGAAAAAAATCAGGACTGACTGTGATTAGTATGAATGGGACACAGAATGTAAGGAGGAAATAAAACTATAACAAAACAGATCAAAACAAGGCCAAGCCCAAACTTTCAGCTTAGCATTGCCCCGGCCTATTGCTTTGTGATTAGATTGCCCTAGGGCAGCCTGGTTTTTATTTCACGCAGAGCTGTAGTAACACTGCACACATGGTACACGTTGGTGCAGTCACTCTGCCATCAGGAAATGCCAAGATGACCATCTGTAATTGGCCGCAACATATGGAAAGGATTTGGCCAACAAGGGGGAAAAGAAAAGCAGCTAAAGGATTCACGATGACCAGCATCTGTGAAGAAGGAAGTTGGATTATTTTTTCCAACAGCAGAAAACATCCTCTAGAAAAAGAATTTAGTACTCAGATGGCAACCACGATGTGGGGCCCGGAGAGCTGTGTATTATTTGTTATGTTGTTCTCCTGCACAGGAGCAGATACAAAGCTAGTGTCCCTGCTATGAGGAACATGTGAAGTGATTCAGGACCTTTTACTATACATGCAGTGTGTATGTAAAAACATTCAGAAAGGTTGGAAGTGAGACTATAGATTTAAGGAAAGAGATTTAGACAGACCACTTGATTCTCACACAGTCGTTATAGGGACTGAGCACAGTGAGGAAAATGGTATGAATATGACAACAGTGGGAAAAAAATGGGGGAATGTTTTCTCTCCATCACCTCCACTCGAGATCCATAAAGTATTGCTGGTAGATGAAATTCCTGAACTTAATCCTTTAAAACACTTAGCTCTTTAACATTACAGGGAGATACAATATAGAAAATAGCTAGGCTTCTGGGCATATTACCTAAGTTTTGAGAATTTTTTTCAGGATCTTAAACTTCACTGCATACTGGGGGTCTAGACAGAATAATCTGTAGCACAAACAATATTGCCAGAAATAAATACACAAGTCTGTCTCAGAACTGTTATTTAATATCATAAAGCACTGACACAGTGCTTCTGGTATTCAGAAGGCTTTACAACTATTAACAGATCTTTTCCCTATTCCTGTGAGTATGTGAGATACTGCGAGTTCCTGTGAGTTACTATTATGTCTGCTCTACAGTGCAGATGCTGATGCACAGAGAAGTTAGGTGATTTCTCTAACAGAACAGAATATTGTCAGTGTCAGATACAATATCAGAAACCTGAAGTTCTGATCTCTGGTCCTGCAATCTGACAAAATCACCCCATTACTTGTATGCATGCCTCAAACAGCAAGGAACCAAAACCACACATGACAGTGTGGAACAAGACTTGCACTGAGAGTAATAAAAGGCACATGAACACAACTTAGCCTAGTGTTCTAGTCACAAAAGCAATATTTATGGTGCCTAATCCATGTTAAAAAGTGAAGTCCTAATCAGAAAGAAACTGTTTTAACCAGCTCCTAATTATCCAGTGCAGGAGAAAGTGTAAACAGATGCCAACAGGGCAAATCACTAGCAACTATGGAATTTCATAAACATGGAGACAGTATTAGGTGCTGGCTGCAAATGTGGCTCCCACTAGAACAGGGCATTTTGTTCTATTTCCATGCAAAGATAGCAAATCTGATAATATTTAACACTTGGAAACATACGGAAGTTACGGAGGATCCTTACTTCATTCCACAAAAAGAGCAGGCAACAATGCTTATTGTTTCCTAACCACACTGCCCCTTCGATTCTCATCCTGTTGGAGAAAAAAACTTACAATCTTTCGCAGATAAAATGCACTTCTAGGATTATTCTGGTCTTGCCAACTAGTGACACATTCAGGTATCACTATTTCCATTAAAACCCTGCTGTACTGTGAAGAAAAAGCTGATGTGAATGATAGAATGATGGGAAACTTTTCACGTTTGAGATCCTGGTTTGAATCCTGTGCAAAGTAGTGCACATTAGAAGTCTCATTACTTCCCTGGACTATTCTGCTGCCTTGTGAAATGGTCTTGTTCGTGGTACTAGTGGCATTATACAAAAGAAGATCACAACTACATCCCTTCTTAATTATCAGAGAAGACTGGGAGTGCCATCACCTCGGAACGCCTCCTTTTTATTCATCTGAACAAGATGTTTTTAAGGCCCTGTCATCTTGGCCTCCAAGCATCAAGGGAATAATCTCCCGGAGCCGACTCCTTAAGCGTATATATGGAGTAAGTCTGCACTGCAACTAGTCATCTGTGGATTCAGAAATATACCTGTCTTCATGGTTGTCATTTCTCACACACACTAACAAAAATGTACAGGATATTCTAAGACTGTCCTCAGGCAATTATAACTAACTCATCAAAATTCCCTTCGGACTGAATTTTTTTCAGATTTGCCACCTACACACACGTATGCACACAGTATGAGTTTTCTATGCCCCAAATTATTCAACCTCGATATATTAATTACATAGAAAAATGGGAATTTCTAAACCAGATCAAAGCATCATCTGTTCCAATCTCTCACCTTGCTTTACTTTATCACAGTCTTTCTATCACTGCATTATATAAAAAAGTATCCATGGCCCATTCATTGTTCTACTCTAGCAGGAAGCTGGCAACCCAAAAATAACACCACTTCCCTTGGATGCAAAAGCAGTGCCACGAAAACTGGAGCTTTGTGTCTAATATTACTCTCAAACAGGTATGTCAAGAAAATCACCTCTGTTTAACAGAAGAATTGCTCTAAATCCACCTTCTCAACACTTTGGAAAGCAAACATTTTAGTTCTTCTGGAGTTTCAGCAAGATCAAGACCATGCAGAATGCAAAAGGTTAAAAGGAACAATAAAGGAAACTGCCAATTGTAAGTGAATTATATTTGGCTTTGAAAGCTGAGCCACGGCTATATTATAAAAGGCATCTCTTTGCGTTGTTTACCATCACCCTGACTAATGCAGACCTTTTTTTTTGTTTTAAATAATCTCATGCAAATTAGACACACACTTCCTTCCAGTTGATTGCTATCTGCAAGGAATAATCTAACCGCAGAGGGTACTGAGCAAGGACTGAGCTGAGGAGAAGGATGCAAGGAAACTGTCTTCGTAGCCCTACAGAATGCAAACCTGTTCCCTTCCCCCAACCATCCATTTCATTCCTCTACAGCACCACAGCCATTGCAAAGAATTAGTCACAATTTTCACAAAGCCTTAAAATTTCCTTTTCAGGCTTCAGGGTGTTGATTTGAATAATCCAGCACCCGTGATTATTTTGCACTCAAAGGTTCTTGCTGACCCTCTTTTGTGATTGTCACTGCTGCCACTCAATTTTCAGGGATCACTCAGCCTCTGTAAACTGTAGTTAAACACAGAATCAGAGCAAGACAGAGAATAAAATGGGTTGTCACAAACATCTCTTGGTGCCTGCACCTCAGGTATTGTATAAAAAGCTCCTTTGCCCCAGAACTTTTAAGAGACCTGACTGTCTGTTTAGGCCCTTTTATAATATCCACTACTGTTTAATATAAGGACCTCATGTACATCAAAATACTGTTCCTCTTATGACCACTCTGAAGTAGAGGAGTACTTAGAGGAGTATTGTTATCCATATTTTACAGATGAGAAAGAAGTGAGACGTACAGATATGAGAAGTGCTCCAAGGTCAGAACTGAACCTCTGACAGTCAGAAAATAAAACTCCGGAGACATGAGTCCCAACCTATTGTTTTACCGTAAATCCGTTCTTCTCTATTTTCTGGATGAAACACAGTAGCAATAATTGCAATGCAGAACCCTTGCATGAGCTTAACTAGATGAGCCACTAAGATTTTTCTTCTCCTTCTCTGACACAGGCTCTGACATTTCAGTGACAACCCTTTTTCCCACCCCATCCACTGAACATATCTTTTTCTTCATTATATTCCTCCTTGCATTGCTCAACCCAGTAATTCATGCAAGATTTTCACAACCTGAAGGCAACATTAGTTTTAGGGAGCAAATTTCTGGTTAGGAAGAAATTAAGAATTCTGCCGTAATAAGGGAGGGTGGTGGGAAGAATTAAGTTCCTTTTGTGGGTGTCCAAAGCCAGGTTTATTACCACTCTGACAGCCCACCCTGGAGCAATCATCACCCCTACCCTTTTGCAGGGACAAAAGGCAGGGGAGGGATGCAGGGCAGAGGGTTCTCTCACATGCACACACTTTCTATTAAGAAGAAAACAAAATATAACTGGACAACTTGTTTAGCTACAACAAACTATATGACTACCCGAAGTTAGTGCATGGTATCACATGACTAAAAGGAAGATCTACTGGTAGACACCCTGAAATGACATTACACTCCTGTTCCTGGAAGCCACTGAGTCAACTCTGCTCAGAAAGAACACGGCCACATTTTAAAAGAATCATCATAAAAACCTTCTGGGATCTGATCCAGACTAATGATTCCACCTGTTCAGTCAGTTACATGCAGCGCTGGGTGATTCTTTCATCAAATGTTTGTCCTATAGCCTACTTTGTGCTTAGTTGAACACATTTCAAAAAGGTCAAAAAGGCATAGTCTCCTGATCCATTTTCTTTCACACATCTTAGCCTATGGGGCATTCGTGAGGCCCAGCCCAACCCAACATTTTAACAAAACCTAAGGTCTCAGAAGCATCACTCTGATTTTCTTTACCCTTCATTTACATTAGCACACTGTATTTGAATGTAAACATCCTGCTGCTCCACTTCCAGCTCAAACTTTGTGTAAAGGAACCTGAACATCAAAGGGAAACTGACTGGTCTCAACTGTCAGGCCGAAAAATGAAGAAATAAAAGTAATTTCAAAAGTTACTGAAAGGGCTTTGAATTCTTACAGCTTTATTCATCTACAAGACTGTTAATTATGCAATTGCAATCTTTAAGAAACATTATATACTTTAACCCATCAGGGTGACTAAGCAGCAATCAGAATTGATAAAGGTGCTCTAACCTCAGTTGCACAGCACTAAAATAAGGAAGGAAAACCTGACTGACAGTAGAATGCTAAGAATTACAGTGAGCCAACCAGGAAGGAAAAGGTTAAAATAAAAAGTATTTTGGCATAACAAATATAAATAAATAAATAAATCTGGCAGCAGTTTCTCTTCCTGGCCAAGCTTTTTGGAGTCTATAATAAAATGAAGTGTAATGGAGGAGAGGAGGGCAATGTCAGAGGGTGAGGGTTTGGGAGAAAGGTTGTTAAGTATCTCCCTCTCCTCAGCTGTGTTTACTCCATTTACAGGACCCCAGGTGATTGATGGACAGACAAAAGAAAAGCAAGCAGATAGTAACCCCCCTCTGGGAGCATCAGTAAAGGGGATAACTCCTGACATCATCTAGAGCCCCAAACTCTCCTTAGCCACTTGTAATTAAAAAGACAGAGCAAGATATGCAAACCAGAGAAAAAGTAAAAGAGGATTTTTTTTATTTATTATTAACATTTTGTTGGAACAGTAGAGTGCAATAAGGACTCTCAGAGCCGTTAAAAGTCGTCGGGTGACCTGCAGACCCCTATTTCCCAGAGCCTTGTATAAAATTGAATTTTTTAAACATAAATTACACGTAATGACGACACTGTAAAAACTAACAGTAATGGAAAGCTGTGCTGTATTTCATTAGCCTGTATTATTCCGTGCCACCTGATCCAGCCGGGCCTTGTTTATGAGTTAGTGTGTTAGCAGATGCCGATGGAAGCATTTGCTTCGACCTTGCTCTTCTCATTGGGGCATGAAATTACGACGGCAGCACCTTGATATTACAGCCATAAATACAGTAAACTGCAAATTTAAGCCAACGGCTCCTATTGTCTCTGAACATAAAGCTGATCGGTATTTATTTAAAAGGAGAACGAAAAAAAATATTATATATCACCTTGTTTATGGGTCCAGTCCCCCCCCCTCCCCTAATCTGCCTTATTCACTTGGTTAAATACTAAACAAACAAACTAAATCCTCCCTATTTTCTACTGATTAAATATTCTTAGGAAATGAGTATTGTCTTCAGAAAACTGGATCAAAGTATTTTCACTCTGAATAAGAAAGGGCAAGTGACTTGCTTAGCATGTCTTGGAATGGAAAAAAACAGGAACAAGTACTACAACTTTTCTTCTCAGTTTTCTATATATGAGAAGTTCAAAATGTAAAATGAAAAAGTTGCTTCTGGTCACTCTTTCATGTCTGTGTGTAACATATGTGTATGCACATGAGAGAGAGAAATATGTTTCCTTCCAGTTGTTTTCTATTTAAAAATATCTCCCTTGTTAATACTATTTCAAAACAAGGAGGAAAGATAGAGAAGAAAAAATTGCAGTAAGATTAATGGGAGGGGGAAAAAATGCACAGGATTCCTTCTCTAAGGCAGCAGACAGGAGGGAGAACGCCTCATTCTCCTATGGGCATTTTGGGTAAATACCCCTGTTCCCTGACAACATACCCACTAAAATTTATTAGAGGGGAAAAAATCAAACACAAAGGCAAAAGGACATTGTAATATCACAAAGCATATCACAGCATAAATCACAGCATTATAAGTCAGTGCAAAATGTATTTCACTGGTAGTTTCAAGGCAGGGAAAATACAGTTTCACTTGTACTAAGAGAGGTCAGGTCTTCCTCTTCTAATGTAAAGTAAGCTCCTTCCTTCTACGAAGTATGTTATCTCTGTTCCACGTAGAAAAAAAGGAAGGGATACCTTAAGTAAAAGCCCCCAGTACTAAGCTATATATTTCAGAGGCCAAAGCACTAAGAGGAGAATACGAGGAATAACATGCAGGACGAACTGGCTGGATAATGGGACTCAGACTCGGGATACTGAAATGCAAAAGTCCTATTAGATGCAGTGCTATCACAGCCTTAACAGGATTTGGACACCTTGTTTTTGAATTAATCTACAACAAATCTTCAGGTAGCAGACAGCATAATTCAACAGGCATAATTTTTGCTTTACAAAAAGTTCAAATTACAAAAAAGGCAGACAGCAACACGACTCTCAATCAAGACAGACATGTCCAGAAGTCTTCAGTAACCTGAATTACAGAACCAGAAGTTTTGTTACAAAGCCCAGTTAAATTCCTACACAATAAACATATGCAAAACCACAGTGAAACTACCTTCTTCTGAAGACCTGTCTATTACAGAGTCATTCTAAGAATACCATGATCGGCAAAAAAGACAGAGGAAACAAGTCTTTCTGTAACATAAATAAAAATCTCTCCTTCTAAAAATAGGGGGGAAATTTTATTTTATCATTCTCTCTGGGTTTTATTGTTAGGTCTCTTGCCTTCAGCTTTTCCTTTCTATTATCATACAAGCAGAAGAACAGTGCCTGATAGAAAGCCTCCTTTGAGCGGACAATGGTAGAGTAAGTCCACCTGTCTGTTGCACCACTGATGAAGAGGCAACGCATGTGACTCAGCTGGAAGCCAATGTTGTAACACGGGAACACAGGACATCCAATTCAGCCAGTACCTGATGTGAGAACACTACCTAGAGAACAAAAACCTCTGCATATTTGAAATTATTTCAAATTAATATCTACCTTGGAGTTTGAAAGCTTTGACAACTCTATGCCAGGATGCCAATTCCAAGGTAGTTTATCAGGAATAGAACATAACCAAGGCTCTGACATGTGTTTAAAAGAAGCCCGTATATGGCATAAAATCCAGATAATGGAAGAGACACTACTCTAGTAACCATAGTGCTGTCATAATTTGTTACCACAGCTATCAACCTTCCTAGAAATAAGACTATGCATTCAGAGAAAACAAGTATTAGCTACACTAAACAGGTAAGTTTCCAAGCATACCCAACCTGTGATCTGCAAATGCTTGCTGTTATTCCTGCAGAGAAAAAAGTCTCATGGTGATGGTTCCTGATCCTCATTACTTGTATTACAATACTCCTTAGAGACCCCCAAAGGCATTCACTGTGCAGGTATTGTGCCAGGTACTGTGCAGGAACAGAGTAGAAGGCAGTCAGAGCCAACGTGTTCAACAGTCTATGTGAAGGAAAGACAGGTTGGAAAGAAAAACACTGAACACACAAAAGAAGTAACTTACGCAGAGTACACAGCAGGTCTATGAAATTTCCTTTCTATTAAATGGGGAACTACAACAAAAAACATTCTATAGAGGTGAAAGGATATTAATTTCTTCTGCAAGTTCATTTCCAAAAGTAGAACAGTTTGGTACATGGCACTTCAAAAACCTAGAAACTAAACTTCACTCCTGAAACTTACCACAAATTTTAAAAACAGCAGTGTCAGAAAATGTTTGTGCTTCAGACCCACTTACTTTGTGTGAAAGAAAAATATTTTGTTAAGCAGCTTGTTGAGCAATGGTAACAAAATGATTGGCCTTTGGCTACTCTTTGATCTGTGATAATATCTTTAGGAGCTTCTAAGGAGAAAGCCAAAGGTTGTCTTAAATTTGGGTAAGGTAAAACACTGGCAATATAGGAGGTTTTGTTTAGATCTACCTTTGAAACCCCAATTTTAAACTGTATTTCCAACAACTTGAATGAGCACGTCACAAGAATTCCAGCACTGAAGTAGAAGGAGCTGGCCTGGAGGATCTGCAGTCAACCAGACATCTGTAACTCCAGCATCTCCTTTGTTATTGCAGCAAAGAATAATCAGGCCTTTCAGTGGTATGGGCCTGAATACAGTCCGTGTTAGATTTGACCTAGCAGACTGGCCCTAGTGTGGAATAACTCCAGATTAGAAGTCACTGCTGGTCTGTTATTACTGGACTAGACTGGCCTGCAATTCTAGAACCAAACTCTCTTTTTCCCCAACTCTGCGTTCAAAAGAAAGGAATTGTGTAAAAAACCAGCAATTTCAAGCCATTCTTAGGAATTCTTTACCCAGATTTGTCAGAATATCTGAAGAATGACTTAGTTTTATATATAAGAATGAGAAAGTCTGTCCTGATGCACCATTCCCAGTTCCTTATATTACTCTGGAATTACTGATTGCCCCAAACACACTAACAAGAGCATCTGGATATTTTCTACATTAGACAATACCCGTCAGAGAGTAGCCTCTGCAGACTAAGATTAACTGCAGCGTAAAGAGCAACTGCCTCAGTGTTAGTTATTTCCTCTTTTACTTTCAAAACTTTAAACTTTAGAAAGGAACAAAACAAACCCATTTAGTCCAGACTTATCACATGAAAAATCATATAAAGTGTATACTAAATGAACTTTGAGTGTTTGAAGAACGCACAAAACGGAACGTACTGCATATGCAGTACGACTGCATACTGTGTACTCTCTCTGTCAGGAAGTTGCTTTAAAGAGCAGGGAGAACAGTAGCTACAGCTGCATGTTTGTAAGAAAATGTAAAAATACATGGAAGTATGTATGGAAAAATATATGGAAATGTAAAGAAACTAACACTGGGTGAGGAGCCATGAGTCGAAGTCCTTTTTCTGACAGATATTTTCTCACAACCTTATAGAGCGTCTTTGCTCCTCTAACCCAGTTTCTATAAAGTGGAATCAATGTTAGACACCGAGGAGTCAGGTATCATCGCACTGAGAAGATAAGCTCAATTAAGAAAAATGCATCTAAATGCTACATATTTGATTATTATGGTACAAATGTTTCAGGTAAATCTGGTTTGCGCTTCCCCCCAGAAAGACAGACACGCTAGTACACTATTATAAAAAGACATGTCAGCAAGTATTCATTACAGATTATAAATGACCCCCGTTCTTCTTTCTTTTGTTTTAGAGAAATTTTTTTACATGCCATTAAAATATTGTTTGCTGAATGCTACTACAAAGCTAGCCACCTGTAAAATTAAAGGCTGATGCTGCCAATAACAGTGTTGAAATACCTTCTGTTTAAAAGGCAAACCTACTTTTTAATTTTTAACACAACTGTATAAATATTTCTCCACCCACCCTTCACAATTTTGTTGGTTACATCACGTCCATTTAGACAACAACCGTCTATGTCATCACACAGGATGTTAATCTTGGGTGGAGAAGAAAGAAACAATAGCAAATGAACTTTTAAGAAACCAAGATTACACATTCAAGCAGAGCCCTTCATGATAAAAGAAGAGTGAAGACAAAAAACATTAGGGGACAAGTCAACAAAATAGCAGAAGTTTCAAAAGACCATTTTTCATGTTTTGGTTTGTTTATTGTTATTTTTTTCTCCCCATGTGCCTTCAACAGCTCTTCAGAGTTCTGGAGAAAATTAAAGGAGTCTGGATTAAACGCCCAAAGGACGACTAATGCTAACAATACTAAAAATAACGAGGTTAAGTGGTGGAAAAACTATGGTGACCACACACGGAGAACTGGAGTGGTAAGGTAGAAAAGGAGTTTCATCATTGCTCCCTCGGGACACACACAGAATATACTAACTGCTTCTAGTTCTCTAGGGTTCCGATTACCATGCCAAACACACCTCCAGAGTTTCCTTATTAGTATAATAAAAAGCCTCTACACATTTGGGTTCTATTCCCAGCCTTGCTATTGACCTTGTGTAGGTCATTTAACCTCCATCTGCCTCAGTTTCTACATCTGTAAAACAGGAATAATATTACGCAATACCCTTTGTAAAACATTTGAGACTGACACTGACAATTATCATGTACAAAGACTGACAGTTTTGAGAATCTATACATACATTATATACATTTGAGCTATGTAAGGCATTTGCAACAAATAATTTATTCAAGTAACAAGTGCAGCCTTTTTTTTTTTGTGCTTGTAGATCATCTTTGGAAATACTTCCAGATTCTAACTCTCACCAAACTGCACAAGGACTCAAATTCATGCTTTGCTTTGACTGGGTGCTAAAATATGTGGCATCTCTCTGGTCTCCTTTTGGCCAAGTGTTGCCCTCAAAATCCAGTCACTGGGGTTGAATGTTCAAAATGGAAATACCAAAATATCTATTTTTTTTAACACTGCCTGTTGTCTTCTAGTGTCTCATGAAAGTTCCAGCCCAGGAGTTAAAATGGGAGTGGCTACACAGAATTCACACAGAAACTGCAGTGAAGATTAAGAAACATTTATGGGCATGTTCCTGCAACATAACGCAAGTCAGATCCATAGGTGAGGCAGCTGAAGCAGCTGAAAAACTTGCTACTAGTATCTACTCACACTGTATAAGGATAGCTCTTGGGAGTCCCAGGACTAGGAAATATCCCCTAACAAAGGAACGACCTCACAAATAAAAAGGGAGTGAATAAAAATGGGAACATATTCCCTTCTGGGCACTACATAAGAATGCGTCTCCTTTCCGGGGTGCCAAAAGGCTAATCAACACCACAGTACAGGGGTGCCCAAAGAGCTTTTCACCAAGTCAGGGTCAATGATGAAGGGCCAAGGCTGCACTTTGCAGATCGCTCTCCCTCCACATAATTTTGCACACTATGGTCTTGAAGCATAGGAATCATGGCATGCGCAGGTGGAACACTGTTGCAGGGGAAGCAACTGTTTGACTGCTGTTCAAGGGGCAGACCTCTGAGCAGCAGCTTTGTCCTTGGTCCCCCAGGGATGACAGCCCCCACACTCCTGAGTGCCAAGTCCAACGACCAGATAGAATAACTTACCCTTTACAGCCACCTCAGTAGATGAAGTTCACCAAAAGAACTTGGATTCTTTTCTTCCCCCATTTCCTCCCTGGTTTTCTTTTGCTGCTACTCCTGTCTGTCTCAGGTGGCCTAGCGTGGAAAAAGCTCTCCTTTTATGATGCAATATCTGGGACCAGGTGAGGCCCTGACTCTGCAGATAACCTAACAAACGGGCAAGAGCAGCTTGTGTTCTTATTGACAGTGCACGTGCTAGTAAATACCGACCTCCAGGGTATTCTCAGTAAACACACAGCCATCCCTAGCTTCTAAGATACACACACACACACACACAAGCACTTGCTTTACCCGACACTGAACTCACACCTCACAAACAAATTATTTAACTACTCTATCCCCCAAGGAAGACAGCGATCATTTCAAATGCAGCTCCCTGCTCGTCTCTCACATACACGCAACGGCCTGATAGGTTAAATGCTGCCATTTAATTACAGTAATGGAAGCTGCTATTTTTTGGTTCCCTTGAATCCTCTCTCGCTCTCTTTTTTAAACACATACAGAGTCATCTTTTAAACATGTGTTTTATATTTCTGAGTTTAACAGCTGCATTCTCCTGGTTACTTGAAGAGCAGGAGCAATGATATTC
Organism: Theristicus caerulescens; assembly: GCA_020745775.1. Classification (NCBI taxonomy): domain Eukaryota; kingdom Metazoa; phylum Chordata; class Aves; order Pelecaniformes; family Threskiornithidae; genus Theristicus; species Theristicus caerulescens. The sequence continues at coordinate 4,321,558 of CM036574.1, forward strand.
TGATATTCTTCTCTGTACCTCTGAGCAACTAGCCTTTTAAATGCCACATTAAAAGGAAGACAGGTTGGGGGAGATGCTGCAAGAAGGGATACATGCTAACACTGCAGAGGCCAATCTGCCCCTTCGTTTACTTAGATGGTTTGTGTTGATTTTATTGAAAAAAACTACCTTAACCTGCCCCACCCACCCATCCCCAAAGCTGCTGCAGCCTGGAGAGGACAAACACGAAAATGCTTTGAGTAATTTTACTGAAAATGCTATAAACACCAGTACATCACACTGACAGTATGTCACAGTATCATATTTTTATATATAACCGGGAGCCAGAATTACCTCAGATCTAACTGTTCTTAACACATTTGACTCAGTTTCCCCATCTAAAATGGGGATGGTATTTCCTCTGTTTCCCACTGAAATTTGGAACTTGCAAACTGTTTGGAGAATGTAAAGGTCTAACCAAGAAGAGAAAATGTAATCAGAAGTACATTAAATTAATCTTACAATCTTGCCATTCCAGAAAAGGTGTCACAAGCTTAGTCAGTTCATATTTGTAGAAGTGCTTTGAATATGCAAAGTGGTATAGAAATATGGGATATATGTTTGCTAAATTCTTGAGCATGCTGCAAAACACTTTTTTTTCTTGAGTGAATTCAGGAAGGGGGCTGTAGGTGGCCAAAGGCTAGAGGGTTTTACTGTTAGTTATTATTGAAGGAGGACACATAACACAGTATTATATGAGTAGCACAATAACATTTGTGGAGTTTACATATCGTATTGTGTGGCAATTAGAAAATTCAGAAGCAAAGCATAAGTACTTCCAAGTCAAAATAAATTCTTACCTATGCTAAGGCCACAACACTCCTAGAAAAATACCCATATTACACCTGTCCTCAGCTTTATTTGTCCTCTAAATGTGAAAAGCTTATTTATTTGTTCTGTGGCAGTTGGCTCACAGTCAGCCAGCCATCCATGCAGGGATATTGCCCATCTTCATTCTCTGGTACAGATATCCACTGGTATCTCTTAAGGATGGAATCTTAAAAGGTGAGGCAAGGCAGAGACAAAGACAAATTTAATTTTATCACCATAAAAAGGGACATTTCCACATGGGCAGCAAGGACATGAATATCATGTGTATGCGGGGGCGGGGGGGATTATAAACGCATTTTTGGCGAAATTCAATAAAGCTGATTCCACTGCATAAGGTCAGCAATTTACTTTTAAAAAATGATATGATTGCAACTTTTAATATAACCCATGTATTTGCTGCAAGATGCTCTAGAAGATTGTGTAATGTAACCACCCGACCTCTCCACAGGAGCAGAGATCACCCCATTTACCCTTTATTGTCTTGCTAAAAGCAATGCACATTTGCACGGTATGACAAAGTCAACAGCTTTTACTTCAGAGAGCCTCAGATTTCATTGAGAATGAATTCTCTGCACTCCTCCTAGGGGAGTGGAGTCTCGCCTGGACTAGGTTCCATCAGAAAGAACAGGAAAGAATGAACCAGAGACTAAATTCCCCTTTTAGCTAACGAAAGAATGATTGCACTCCAGATGAAAATTAAGAGGGAACAGTGTGTAGCAGAAAAGCAAATAGTAGGATTTCATGTTCATGAGCACCCAAGACATAGTTTTAAACAGGGTAGAAATGTTGTCTAGGAGAACCTAAAGAATTATCTCATATGGGAACTTATTTTATCTTTCCTAGCAGGAAAGTATCATTAGGTCTGAGATGGATTTCAGCAGAAGAGCAACACAGATTATCCTAATTACACTCCTTGTTTTAGCCCCAAGAGAGAAGGCTGTCTCTTTAGACTTAGAATACCGGGTTCATTCACAGAGCAGATCAGGAACTGAATTCCTTTACTTGCTTCAGGAAGACTGTGGGGAAACCCTGGGCTGGATGACCATGAAGAGCAAATTCCTTCTATCGCAAAAATATTTTTATGCAAACGTACATAGATTTCTTCAACTGTCTCAAGGTGAAGCTTGCTTCAAAGGTCAAAGCTGCAGGGCTGGATTAGGATTGCACGCAATCTGCCTGAGCCTTGACATTCTGACATTCTAAAGTTTGCAGCTCTCCCCTCCCATACCCAGCTGACGGAAGTAAATTCTCAACCTCTCTGCAAGTGTCGCTTTTACTGCAGCAAGCAACTTCAAAAATCACACGCTGCAGCACCAAGAACTCCGAAACAAGCACATCAAAGCAGTTTATAAACAGAGCTAACATAAATCTTACTACGTCAATAATGCAAAAGTGGTAATTAACCCCATTTTACAGATGGGCAAGCTGAGAATAAGTAACTTGCCCAAAGCCAAGCAAGCAGTCTATCTCAGATCTCCAGAGCCTGCTCTTAGATTGTAACTACAGAAATGACTTTCTTTTGGCACTCTGCATTTCACTTGAAAACATGATAAATAAATTATTCAATTTGCAAGTCAGACTTAGGGTCTGGGTCTTTTCTGCCCATCACTAAGGCTAACAATTTCAGGACTCTGAATATAACTGATTGTTTTAGCATTGTCTTCCAGAATAGACTTCAACTCACTCTGCTGTAATCATATTGGCTTTTCAATGCTACCAGGAATGGAAATATTATTTTGACAGTAAACAAGGCAGATATGACTCAAAACACACTCAGTGACCAAGAGGAGTTAATTTTGCAAAGCCATTTTTAACGGCTCTTTTGCATTACATAGTTACTGTCAGATAGCCAAGTGGAGAGACATCATTAAACCCATGACATTCCAATTATTTGTTAAAATTAAGCTTACAACCAATATTTTGTAGCATACACAACTTCCTGGGCACCACACCGGTCTGTTTCAATTTATCAATAATTTTCAAGCTACAAAACCATGGCAAAGGTGATTCTGGACTCTTCACTGAAATCGTGAGGAATTTCTGATGCCCAATAGAAACAGGAGATGTAGCAGACTGTTTACCCAATATACTCTAAATGAATCACCTCTTTTGTTCTGTGGAGTAAAGATCTAAATGGTTCAAGATCACTGTAGGTTGAGCCTGAAGTGAGGGAGGAAGGATATTACCACTAATGTGACTTGTATCCTCTGTTATAGAATACACATACAGGCATTTAAAGGATGTAAAATTTGAGAGTCGCTCCCTCAATGGCTTCTTCACAACATCATTACACATCAAAGGGGTGCCTCTTGTGATGCACCTTCTCAACACTGCACACAGAAACCAAAGAGAAAGTCGTGGAGATTTTCATGTTTTTAATATTAAATAGCAGAGCTTGTATCAAAGCCCTTTTCAGATAATCTTGCTTAAACCAATACACTGTGAAGATTAATAGGCCCTAAGTTTTCCATGACTTTTTTTCTTCTGTTCCCTTTGAACAGGCCCAAGTAGGACTTTCTCCCTCATGTTCAGCAACATACTAACTGAGTTCAGAGCCAGTAGTCTAGAGTATTCAAGCCAAACGTGCAAGTATAAAACAGTGCAAGATGACAAGCTTGTTGGAGCTATCCAGTAACAACAATGACGTATTTTCCTGCTAGTGAAAAACACTTCTATGAAAGAATTCTTTAGTTCCAAGTAGAGCTCATCAACAAACTTCTAGAACTTCATATAGAAAATGTTTCTTCAAAAAGCCCCAAGATGTTCTGGAGAAAAGTAATGATTTCATAACAATTCAAAAACCATTTTTCCAAATATTTTCACTGTAATACTATGGTATGTATTACACTATTCCATCAATCTCTTTTATCATCAGTTACAATATTAAAGATTCCAGTCTAATCAATACAGAGTGATCTGACAGGTCTATAAGATTTCATTTTTTAAAAAAACTCTGCGATTTTAAATGTTAATCCCTCTTTAATATAAAAACAAATTTCCAAATCTCAGAATTTCCAGTGGGATAGAAATGTATTGTTCAACCTAGTTTCTAGATACCATTGAGCTTTAAAAAACAACTGTTACAAAACAATGACATGTACACTGAGTACAATGTTCTTATAAAATAGCAAACTCACTTGTAAGTAACTATAGTTTCTATCAAACACACGCACACTTTTCTTAATCATGTGGCTATTATAAACATTAAACGGTAGCAAACAGAAAGGATTGCCTGCCTTTGTACACTGCATCACACGGCTAGTTATGCCTAAACTAATGTCAGGTGTTTTTCTGCCCTCTCTTGAATCCTTAGTGACTGGGACAAGAGTCAAAGATGAGATATGAACTGATTTCTGCATGTGGATAGGGACTAAATGGATTACTTTTTCCAAACTTCCTTCCAAATCTTGAGGAATGATAGTGAAGGCTTTCTATCAACTGTAAAGATTTTGGTCCAAAAACCCTGACAACTCCAAAGAATAGCCATATCTGATTCCCCAGGATGTCCTAAGGTTGATCAGTTTATCACATTTTGTTAGCACTACTGCTGCAGGTCTCTTCTTGCCAAAGAAGACAAGAAAATCTGTAAATTTCATGACAAGTTCAGATAACACAAACCGTGGTAAAATTGATGGGGGAAAAGAGTCAGCATGATGAATAGGCTGGTGCTGAACAGCAAGTGACAGATATGCAGACGGAAGACTGGCAGGACAGGGAGACATCTCCTTCGCAGCAGATGGATAGAGATTCTCAATCATTTTCAGGAAGAAAAAGGAAGGCAACTAATACAAAATACAGAACTGTGGAACTAATGTCTGGATCATGAGCACATCTGTTCTTCTGGATTATGAGACTCCAGCAATGGAAATCTTCCCTGTATGTGGAACATTATCAGCACTGGGCAAACATAGCAGAGTGCCAAAACCAGATGTGACTACCGATAATGCTGATTCAGAGAGGAACCGTTGTGAGTTTGTTAGCAGTGGAAGCATTCATTCCCTCACTCTTCATTCTTTGCATCCCTAATAAGTTCCTTGAGACACAACCAGACTTCCTCATTTATGCATTATTGACCCAAAGTTTGGATAGGAGGCACCTAAAGAACAATCTGGTAGCATGAACAGGTGTAGGACATAATTTTCTTTAACGTAAGCAAAATAGTATAAGGCACATTAGCTGTCTTTCAAAGGCATAAACAGAGGCCTAAGCATCTTTAGTAATTAAATATCCCATAGTGCTTTTCAAGAATCTTAGTAAATTTTTTACCCAGTAATTACATTCTCTATCCCTAAAGCTCCCTCTGCAAGATCACTTAGATAAAGTATTCTTCATTTCCTCTCCTACAAACCACGTAGTGATGTTAAGCAGCTGCTGTCCTCTACCTCAGAGGTGGATGCTTTTTAGTGGAAAGCACAGTGAGATCTAGATAACCCTATACACACCGTCAAACATGTTCATGCAAATAGCTGCGAAGTTTCAATGGTTAATGGGTACAACGTGCTCAAATGAAAAGCATTATGAAAATGTAGAATGCACTGACTTCCGTTCAACCTGTACAGTCATTTCTGTAAGTCTACACAAGCTGTTAGACTTACTTTATGCTACTTGAACACCTGGTCCAAACTTCTTTAATAACCAGAAAGCACACCCTCCCTGGTTCTACCCATGCTAGTGAACTTTCTCTCATTGTGCATTAAAGTAGTTTGTTCTAGATGCTTAATACACTTAGTATATTCTTGCAATACATTTTTGTTATCAGTATCTGACTTCCAGGTCTCACTTGCAGCTTTGCAGGTGCAAATGATGAGGTCTGCGCAGGCATTGACACGAAACACTTACTAGACAGCTAGAGAACAAATTACCCGATCTGCAAGTACAAAACAGGACAAGCACTCGCTCACACAGTCAGTTGTGCAGTGAAGTTAAGTCTTCACTCCTTTTCTTCGCCACCTCTTAAATTCATATTCTGTCAGCATGTTTGAAGAGAAGGAAAAGTCATCTAGCATTCCTTGAATAGTCTACGCTTATGGCCTAATCACACATTCTTGTATCAAACGTGGTCATTTCTAGAAAAGCGTAAGGTTTGGAGGGCCATAGCAGTCTGGCCCAAATAGGTATTTTGACAGCACAGGCTACTAATTGTATTTTTTGGTATCAGTTGTCACTGGACTCTATTGGCTTGCATTGTATTTTCTTTTCAAGGAAAAGCTTTGTAAAAACTGTTCGAGCTTCACTGAGACATGTTAAAGAATTAATTACAAAGTAAAGCTGAAGGAGAAAATTAATTTTGGAAACATAAGAGGTTACTTTTCTTTTCCTCCCTTTTCTGGAAGTGGGGGAGGAAAGGCAGTTATTTTCATCTTCATGCTGGGGGCAGGAGTTGGGAGCTGTCCAGTCGATAACCTGGCCATCAGAACAAGGTTTGTAATTAAAAGGTCAGTGACCTGGAAAGCTAGGGCCTCACTCTCAGGGCCTCTCCATAATGACGGCGCTATTAAATTAAGACTGTTATGAAATCAATGCTAAAAAAGCTTTCATGGTAACGAGATTCCATTCAAGGACATGCAAACTGCCTCATGAAATGGACTTAAATTATAAAAAAGAAAAGTAATAAAAGAGGGTTAAATTGAAATCTGCTGAAGAATTTACTTCCTTTAAAGCCCTCCAGCAGTGGGTTGTGCCCCCTTCTCTCAGGTCCTCAAGGTGATCCACTTGTGTTTCTTTGGCAAAGAAGGAAAGACAGGGGTTCAACTTCAAAGAACACAGACTATAGAAAAAGGAAGAAAATTAAGGCAGTTTTCTCCTGGAGATTCTGGGGCTGACAGCATTTGTTTCCAGGGGATCAAGTGTCTTTGCGCTCTGATTGGGAAGGGGCATGTACAATTAAATAATTTATTCAGCTCTTCAGAAATCACCGTTGCCTGGCATCTTGACACTGGCAAAATTTTCTGGAACTCTGATGCACTGCAAAAAATTGTGCAAGACCTACAGGAAAACCTTGTGTAGTAACTCACTTCCTACCAGCCAAAGTAATGAAACAGATTAGTAGATAACAACATGTAAAAGGGCAATGCTTCCAACAACCTCCGACTCATCTCACCAAGCGAGAGCACGACTGCTTTTGGAAGCACGTAGCCCATTACGTTACATGTATATACAAAAGACCAATCCAGGTAGCATATCTTCTGAAGACTGTCCAACCTTCTGGGTGGACATTTTCCCAATATAACTCGACAATTATACATTTACTTGCACTAATGCACTTCTGTTCTCCCACCACTATTTAATTTCTGAGCTCCTCATGTGCTTTTGTCTGTTCCCACAAACCCACTCTGGAAAGGCATTACTGTACTCATTTTACAGATGAAGAGAACAAGCAACTAAGAAAAAAGTTTTTCATCCAAGATTACACAGTAAGTCTGTAACCTAGCAGTTTTTCCCTTCCCTGCCCCAAAAGACTAGCACCCTGAAAAACAGAGCTCCACATGTATAGCGCACTTCCCCCCTTTCTCTATCTTGCCAGAAGTTACAGATTCAGAGTACACAAAATTAACAAGCCGCATGAGTTACCGGATGGGTAACTGAGCAGTACAGGACATCTGAGGCACAACAGTTAGATGACAGACACATTTCCACAAGGGTTTAAACCCCACATGCTGTCTAATTACTCCCAAGGCGCCGCTGATTCTGTGGCATGTCATCAGCAGAATCAGCGAGTTGGACAAAAAACAAACAGCATCTTTTTTTCCTTTCTTTTCTTTCAGATACTCTGAGGGGAAACAGCTGGTTTTCCCTTCATCTGAAGAAGTTCATGATAAAAAGGAGGAAATGTCATAAATTACACAAAATGCCAGTGTAAGCTTCAAAGAAAATGATAAATGATTCTAATAACTTCATGTTTCTCATTAATGCCTCTGTATTTGGGAGTTTAAAAGTGCTTAAGACAACAGAGGAATCTCATCCAACTTTTGAAAGACCTTTTACAAATCCAGGACACCCTCACTCTCCCAACTGTCATCAACACTATCATCCCTTGTTCCAGAGAGAGCAGTTCAGCAGACCCCTGACCTGCAAGTAACCAGGAAAGCCTACTTGCAGCCTCTGCAACTACTGTTTCACAAGAAACCAGACCCAGTCCAGTGGGAGATCCTGAAGAAACTTTCATTTCTCACTGCACTGAAATGCATTAACCAAAACCCAGTTCCTATATTGACTATTAATTAATATTGAAAGGAAATAAAATTTGATTGGCCCTTTCTAGGAAAGAGACGCTTATAAAAAAGAAGAAAAAATTATAATTCAAGGCGGAATCAGCTCTGCAAGTCTCAGAAGTGAAATTTCTTAGGCAAAGTCAGGATTGCAGGACCTGAAAGCCCACCCACAGCTAATGCTCCAGTCCCGTCCCTGTAGCCTACACAGGCTGTAGCTGGGGTAGTGGAAGGCTCCCGCAGGGGTAGGGCACCTGGTCTTTTCCCTCCACATTCACAGACACAAGGTGACCCAGTGCTATCCTCTCTACTGCAGGAGTTTTTAACCAGACTACGGGGAGTCACAGACCTCTCCTGTACACTTCCACAAAAGTAACTACAAAAGACAAGTTCATACATGGTGCACAGCTATCTACAGATATGAAAATTCCCCTCCACTGAACAACTTCTGGGGCCCATAAAAAGATCTTCTACTGCAATTTCTGCTTGAAGAAACTTGGATCAGAGTAACTGTGAAAAAAATACAAGGGTACCTCTGTGTTATTTCCTACAAAGATAATTTTAAAAGAGACTCTTGTAAATGAAATGGTTTCTCCACAGAAAATGCTTTTTTGACTGGCAGTGAGGACTTCTCTACCAGACAGCCTAACTATCTGTAACATGGGGATAAACATTATCATTGGGATGACAATGACTGTATGCCAGAGAATAGGGGGAACAGCCTACCAGACCATGTAATCCCTCATTTACACCAGACTAAACTAGCCACAACATCTACATTTCAAGAATAATTGCCTCCATCTGCTAGGGCACAGAGGTACCATGACAGTGCTCTCGAGCACTGAACAGAGGTCATGTAAGCTCAGTGGTCAGATTCCACATGCACGTATTTCCAGTGACTGCTGGGTACAGGCACTACTGGACCCTGCTCCTTCCTATCTCCCACGGTTAAGTTTTCAAACAAACAATTAGCACAAAGGAAAGGAGGGCTAATTAACAAACAGGAACAAACAAACAGCTCTACCAAACCATTTCTGCTCTTTAGTAATTATTAGCCAAGTAATTCATAAGAAGTATTAGTTGGGCCACAGTTTCTCTGTGCCTCCATCTCCCCACCCTTCCTCTTCTCCCAGTCAGGGATTTATTAAAATTAAACAGATTAGATGGAGCTCCTGATACTAAAAACTGTTCAGCGAAGCCTGCGGTGGGGAAGTGCAGAGCAAACACCAGAGACATTTGTCTCTAAATTGCTCTAAATACCTTCTGCAAATGAAATTCTAACCCAGCTGTGTTGAGAGAGAAAATAAGGAATAACTGGTCATTGTCAGCACAGAATAAGATCAGGCAGTTATAATATTGCACGATATACTGGGGGCTAAGGATCTCTCGGCAACAATAGATTTTGTATCAGGTTACCCCGGGTAATCAGCACAGCTTTTAGGCTCAGCTTTCCCTTGCTTCATTGCTTCGATGATAGAGTTGAAATCCCCAAGCTTTTATGATTAATTACTCCCCGTAGGTCCACATATTTCAAGGAAAAACTCATGGCGCACAGCGGCCAACAGGCTCCAAATTTTAATGCCATCCTGATGGCAGGGCAGGGCAAGCAACATACCTATGTGACCGGAATGTTCTCTAACTGGCACTAGGACAAGCCGTGAGAGGATCACGCTCAAAATGATGTACCCATGAACTACTTGTCATGACATCATGGCTAAAAAAAAAGACTGCCATTCCCTTCTAGGTCCTTTGCTATTCAAGATGAGCAAAGCGGTGCATATACTTGAACTCTCCATCTCATGACATCAGGTCTCAGGCATCTCAATAAACAGTTCATAAACCCAAACAGAATAATATATATTTCATAGGCTTCCCTACTTTTCAAAACTCAAGATTTTTAGCTATAGAATTTGATGAACCCTGAAGTACTTATGACTTCAATGTATAAGTGGGTCACTCCCCTCTGAAGTTTGGAGTTTGTATTTTCAGTATCATTCCAAGTGCTTAAAGTGCTCCATAGTGCATGTAATTAACTCCAAGGTAAGATTGTCCTTATTATTTACATCTTGCGGTAAGGATCTAAGCAATATGGTCCCAGGAGGGTAGCATAATATGGAGTGAACTTCACCTGAAATGCACTGTAACTTGTGGACTAAAAACTTTAAAAAGAAATAAAAGAACAAAAGATAGCTCTGCTATGAGTCAGAAAGTAAAATAAATTCTCAGTAGGCAATGGCCGAAGTATGTTCCGTCTGTCTAAGACGATATAGGATTTGTCAGGAACTGTTCTATCCCTGCTATAGAAAAGGGCTAAACTCAGTCAGTAGTTTACCATTTCAGCCTGAAAGTCAGGTTGACCCCAAGCTTGACCTTAACCTGACCTTGTTTACTTTCACCAAGGCCTTCGCCCTTCATTCCTCTCTCTGGCTCTCTTCAGAAACATTCGACCTTTTCACCTAGAAGCTGGTCATTCTAAAGCCAATGTCATTCAGGTTAGAACTGACCAACTAGTCCACAACTCTAAACTGTCCTCATTTCAGAACAGATCGATAATAGTTAACCCAAAAACTTCCAATGTGTCTTCTACATTCTACAATTCCACATCTGGTGCCAATATTGCTCTAGTCAGTTTGGAAGAAGAGAGACTGATATTTCTTACAAACTTCAAATCTTTTTTTGAGACAGACTACTTGCTTAGTCCTTAACATCTAATTTTCCATAGCAATACATTTTGGCTTTACACTATCTCAAGCTCCCTAATTATCATTGAGACCACAAACTCAAGAGTCCATACCTTTCTTCTTCAGAAATGCTCTTCTGGTTGCAAGAGGACTTTGGCGGACTCGTGGATTCTGTAAAAACTTCACTGCTGTCACAATCTGATGAGGGTAGGATGATTGGGGAAATAGAAGAGAGAAAAGATCCAAGTTAGGAATGGTCAAATTCCTATTTTACATTATGCATTCTGTACTGCAAAGTAAGGCACTGCATCCAACACATGGAGACGGTCTGGAGCTGACACCGATCCAACTTTCAGAAATGGTTCAATGAGCATCAGTTTGTGGCTCAGCTCTAATCAGACAGCACAATTACGGTATTTCAACCTAGAAGTTTCTTGTTGAATTACTCTTAGAGCAGCTCAACCTGTACAAAAAACTCCATTAAGATTCTTAGGGGTTTCTGTCATTTATACTGTGATCTTCTTACCTAAGTTGGCTCCTATAGTTGAGGGCAACCTTGAGATAATGCGTGTGATCTGTGACAGTAGGGTTACTAGTAAGAATGCTTCCTTTCTATCTGACTTAAAGCTCCCTGCAAATTCTAAGAGATTAAGGCCTTTTCCACCGTCATGCTAATTTACTGAAAGCAATAAATAAACCTCAGCTTGTCATGACTGGAAATGAAGCAACTTCACATGTTTTGGATCATATAACAAAAATATCAAAAAAGTCACTTTTCATGACATAAATGGGTAGGTGAGTGGTTAAATTTATGTTCCACACGAGCAGAAATCACAGATTACTTTAGTCTAAAGACTGACTTCTGTGTCCTTCTCTAAGGTGGCACAGCACTTAAAACAAACCACTTATTCAAACAAAGTATGGGATAATACGCAATGGCATCAACGACAACAGTACTAGTTTTTTACATTTCCATTTAGTGCCAATGAAAGGCATTTGATTTTTTTCTTCATACGGTAGGTCAACTTTCCACGTACTCTCCTATACTACTACACACGTTATTACATGTTGCTGCGCTAGCGAGAAACAGCTGATTCACTTTACTTTTATACAAAGATATCTGTTCTGATCGTGGCATTGGGGGGAATAATTTGCCTGAAGTTAACAGCACTTAGGAGAGGGACACTTCCATGTGAACTAGTGGAAGAGATGACTTCCTTCCTCCAGAGCTAAAAATAACCATGCATATGCATGGAAGAGGTTTTTCTCCCCAAACAGTGGCATGAACCTTCTCCTAAAATGGCGGTATATGCTAGACCTATGTTAGGTAGGTCTTGAAGAGTTTATCTTAAAATACAGTTTCTGGAATTCAGTTCCAAAAAGGTTTTCAGAACTTTTCAAAGCAAAAAAAGAAGCAAAAAACCAGCATCACTACTGAAATCACTAAGTTTCACTTTGTGTTTGAATCAAACCCTTCGAATATGCATTTCTGGTCAGAGAGCAAAGTTCTGATGGGTTTAATGGCACTTTCAATGTACTCCTCAGTGCATTCCATCAATGTTTTTTTTCTTTTAAATTGCATCTCTTATTTCTTTAAATACATTAATCAGGCTAGTGTAGGCAAAACGGATCCATTGGACAATGCAATAAACATGAATTATCATCTATCCAACACGCATAATGGCTTAAAAATACATAATAGCAGGTGTAGTTTAAATGATTAGTTATTACACCTGTGGTGGGTCTGATTCAATTGGGGAAAATCATCTTTAATAGGTTAAAAGGTTTAGATCACCAGGCTTCCCTTAAAGTGGCTGTAGAGAGGGTATGATGGAGTACGCTGTCATTACTAATTCATTTAAGAAAAACATGGGGGATACAGCAAAGAACAGCATAAATGAGCGAATCCAATTTAAACATCAGGTAAAGCAGAAAACACCTTTTAAAAAAGCATGATAAATGAATTTGGAAGAGAGATGAAATTGACATATTTATTTTAACGGGAATTTGACAAAGTCCCAGCACACTGCAAAGTTGGGAGGATAAAATGAATGGGGTATTTTTAATTCTCTTGCTTTTCATACTTTCCTTCTTTTTTTCCCTTAAGTTTACATTCAGTAATTTTGAACCATAAAATACTATAGCAAAATACCCCACATAAAGTACACTTCGGTTTCATTTATGTGCACTTGATCTGTCTCCAGCTGAAATGCAGGTGACAGGCAAATCACAGGTTTAAACTGTGATGATATTGCTACGCCAGATGCAGAAATATAAAGCGGCCAAACTAATAACCTTAAGATAATACGGTGAATAAGAAAGATGCCCAAATGAGCAGACCAACAGATATGTGAACATATCAAAACCACTTTCCTTCTAACAATAATTACTTGTTTGTTTCTTCAGAAACTCAACACTCCCTCCCACATTCAGTGAGCTAGAGAGACAGACACAAAAGGCCTGCAGACCTGAAATTCTGCAAGCTCTCATATTTATCAGTTTTTAAGCATTAAAAAGCCTGTAAGAAATAAGCAGTATTTTTCATTGTGCTATTTCAATCACAACCACGTGAAGATTTATCGATTCTACCTCTTTAATAAAACTTATTTTTGCCTTGTAAAAATGTGAACATTTCAGTAGTAAATTTCACTCCAAAATAAACTTCTATTTTATCTCTTCCCTGCATCACTTCCTCCATTATTTACAAAGTTTTAAATCTTAAAACAAAATAAAATTACAAGCAACAACAAACTTCATAAAAAAGAATCCTGGACATGTATTCCTCCTCCCAATAATCCCATGTTTCTCTTATTTGTTTGCATTTTCCTCTGAACATTCCTCCTATAGGCTGCACTGAAACGTCTTCATTTTTATAATTCATCCTGTACACATGAGCAACTTATGAAGCAATTTTGGCCATGTCAAAATGCCAATATTTTCAACAAACATACACAGGAACTTTCCCACCTTCTATGGATCATCTTCTTTGCACAAACAAGGGCAACGGCAGTCCATAATTTAAACAACAGAAAAAGGAGGAGGAAGATGAGACGACTTTGCAGTCCTGTGCATAGCCAAAAAAATCATGCAGCAAATAGCACTCTGACTCAGCTGGTAACATTGTTCCATACTATTTCTGTATCATTTGTAACACTTCTCCAAATTTTTGTAGTATTAGGACACTGCCAAATAATGTGCATTGTATCACTACTCTGATTCTTAGATTGCCAGCACACACTGGCCAGCAAACTAGTTTTCTCTAGAGGATCAGGTACAAATTTCTCTTAATGAAAGACAGTGTATTTGGCTTCTAAAAGCAAGTCAATTCCATACACTTGCTATCCTACCACCACTTCTGCTGCCGTGATATGATACACAAAGACATATTTCTGACTGGGTGGTGGTGGGTGGAATCCTGCAGCAGGTCTTGTCCTACAGTTTGATTTTCTAATTAGAAGATGAATGTAACTATTCATGGATTATATTTCTGCCTGGCCAAATTACATAAATTCAGGCCAAATATTCTGCTTCAATGTCAAAGATATAAAACGGAGACAGGAACTTTATTGCAGATGTTGTGGGAGTGCAGCAGGCTGGCAAAATTCTGGGCCAAAGCACAGCACTTTGACGTTATAGCCAAGGTCTCTCATTCCTAATTTCCCTCCCTTTTGTGTTAATGGGGAAGGTAAAGACAGCCTTATTTCTTATTATGCTCCAAGCTGCAGGGTTTCCAATGAAGCAATCTAAGCTACTTTATCAGTTACTAGCATTAGAAAAATAAACCATGAAATTTAAAATACTGTGGCAAATGCCGACTTTCTGCCATCTCGGGGAAAAAAAAACCAACCCACAACCCAATGAATTAACAAAAATGTAAAAGAAAATCTCCTTCATCAATAAAAGTTCCACTGGATTCAGTAACAGAGTTCCACGTGGAAAACAGAATCAAAAGCCACCAGGAGCACAGCCCCTAAGAGCTCTAATAGATTTCCTAATACTGGGAACCCTCTGTAGGTTATTACTAAACAGCATTTGTTGATAGACTGAGACTTTGAGATGACCTGTGATGTAAAGGTTGGGTCTGAATTATACGTTGCATGGGATGGTATTTTGTCTTTCTGAGTGGATCTGTATCTGTTTAAATGCAACACTTCTTTTCATTAAGCAGAGGCGGCACAGGCCATGAACTATGCACAGACAGTTTACATTACATGTGCGGAAGCAATCAACACTGGCAATATACATGACGTATGTAAAAGAAGTTGGAATTAATTTTTTTCCAGTGTATTAAAAAATAATAATATGGCAGTATCAACACACACTCAACCTATTTCAGCCAGAGCAGAAGGCCACAGCTATAGGGCAAATGGAACTGATCAATATATTAGCCTACAGCAACACCCCCTCAGTGTACGGCTGTATGTTTGCAAGGCTCAGAAGATTAAATTGTCTGTGAAAGGTTTCTGCACTCCTACTCTAAAGGAGATACCCAGAATCCTGTTAACAAGCATCAGGCTAAAGCCAACTTACGTTTTAACAAGGGCTGACTTAAAAGCCTGGCACTGCAATGAACAAGAAAACCCCTTCAAACAGAAATGCTGCATTTTAGTAAGAAATCAGTGCTCTGCCAGGACTAACTTGACAAATATGGTTATCGGTGGCACACGGAAATAGTTGCAAAGCAGCTGTTAATCAGGGAAACACATCATAGAACGCTGATGCTAGCACTCATGAAAAAATGCAAGGGGCTAATTATGAAGCCATATATCTCACTAAAGAGGCACTGTTCCTGGAGACTCCAGGCAGAGCTCTCTCAGAGTCGGGGGCCTGGGACACTACATGCACAATGTTCTCCAAGACAAGCTTCCTTCTCCCAGGACAAACCTTTTCCCAGTTCAGTGTTCTGGGCCCCAGAATCCCTGCGAAATTCATATTTCACAGAAACTGCTTGTTATGTCTAAATAAATTACCTGCAGGTCAGTCAGGAGAGAAGAAACACTTTCAATGAAATCACTCCTACGATTTCATTGAAATTTTTATGAAACCATGCAGAACCCCAGGAATTACTTCTGTTGTGAGAGAACCTGGAAACCTACAAAGTTTGACAGATCTCAAAGTCATATAGCAAAAAGTTTAAAAATGCAATAACAACAATTTAAAAAAAAAAAAAAAACATGTAAAGCAGAGCAAAGAAAAAAAAATACAATTTACAGCAAGATTCACAGGAGTCAGAACCAGAAAAGAACAAAGGCAAGGAAGAAAGAAGCTTCAAACCATATCTGAGATTAAGAGCCCAGAACTAAAAGAATACAGAATAGTAAGCAAAAAACGGTAATGCAGGCTAAAAAGGAAGAATCCCAGGTGCTCGGAAACTCAAGACAACTGAGAGTTCTGTGAATGAAATCTGACTCAAAATCATCCACGTAACAGCGAGCAGATGAAAGGTAAGAAAGCACATTCCAGCCACGTATTCGCCGCCCGGTTTTCACCAAGGGCTGAAAGCGGGCGGCCGCTGCGGCGGGCGCGGGGCAGGTGCGGCGGGGAGCGCGGCGGGGCCCGGGGAGCGCGGCGGGGCCGCCGCCAGCAGCGCGGAGCCAGCGCTCCCCCTAGCCGAGGCCCGCGGCAGGCCGCGCCGGGGGCAGGCTGCGCCAGCCGGCGAGCCCAAATTAAGTGTTTTCACTCAGTGGAAATGAAATGTTTTGCAAGATGAAACAGAAAGAAAATTGAGGTTTTAGGTAATTACTAGTTGGCATTTACATATCACAGCCTGGTTCAACACCTATTCATTTTCCTCTTTTATTTTCAATTTTTTAAAATTGCTCATTAAAATGAACACATGACAGGGACGGGGGGAAAAATTACTCTTCCTCTTTTTCCTGAGGACTACAAAATCCAGATCTACTTTAAATACATTTATCTATAATTATCACATACAAAAAAGCCTTACTTAATTTACATTAATAGGGTGACCAAAAAAAAAAAATTGATAAAAGCCAGAAAAAATCCAAGCCGAGCTGTCTTCGTGTCATCTTGTTGTGCCTACTTAGTTCCAGGGACAGCCTCCGCAGAGCCAGGACCCCTGCCACTCCCTGTGCATGCTGGAATGAGCAGAAATGAAGTAGCTGAAAAATCTTCGGTGCACACTGCCACCCGATTCCCACCAGTTTCACCCACCAGTTTCGCTACAGAGGCGTGCTTTCAGATGCTTTCTTTCCCTTCAACATACTTTCCCCTCATTTCTTCTACTAGTCTCGCTACAAAGAAGTGACTCCATACAGTCCCTATTCTCAACTTCTTTGTTCCAGGAGCCACTTCACACTTCCTCCAGCTGTTCATAAAGGCGTGACCTTTCCACCTTCTTTATTCACACAGAACCAGTCTTTCCTCACATAACCTTCCCACTTCCAGGGATCCTGATCTGCAGCTCGAATCAGACTTACAGGCTCTCTCAGCTCGGTGGCCTCTCCATTCAGATTCCCATTGTTCAGCTAAATAAATATTTCCTATGCAAACCCCTTAATTTTCCTGCGCCCTTCAGCTTTTTTTAATTTTAACCTTGCGAAAGTCTTATTTAACCCCACAATGCATTCTAGGATACAATTTGTATGAAAAATGCTATATAAAATAAAGTTTTATTGTATCATATGTTAAGGACATAAAACATCCCTGATAGAAGTGTACAGGAGCTGACATGATAGACTAATATATTTTAAGGTCTATTGTGTAAATATGTATTTAGGGAATTCTAAAGCATGGTATTATTGACCCAAGTCTCTCTTAAAACACATTGATATATGGAGTAAAAGCCCTTATGAAAAGTAGCAACTTCATCTGTGCAGTAGTCACCTTTCAAAGTGAAATATCTCTGCCATCTCCAGTTTTCTCTGATTCGATTTAAAACATAGTGGACATCTTGACAAAATTCCTCTCTTTTTAAGAGGAATAATATTACATGCATAAAATTAAAAAGAACAAGAAACTTTTACACATGCTTTAAAAGAAACGTACAATAACTATTTTTATACACAGAAAATGTGTTACCTATGTATTTTTTTATTTCAGAAAGACAGAGACCTCCAAATGAGACTTCGTAACATCAAGTTTAACACAATACATACTGCTATGGGAAAGTGATAAATGCTGGAAAAAACATCTTATAAAAAATATGAGCAGAAGAGCAAACTAAATGTATTAAACTGATAATGCAGCCATAATAAATTTTAACCAATGAGTAGCATGAACCTTTTTTCTAGAGTTCAAACATTTTAACTTCTTATTCAAAAGATATAATCTCACTTTCAGAAGAAAAATAAACTTTAAAAATTCCCTTTTTGTACTTCTGCCTAAGCTTAAGTTGCAAGCTTCCTACAATCACCAGTACCACCAAAGAAGGTATTGCAGCAAGAGGAACAAGGTGGGGGGGGTGCGGGGGGAATAATGCTTCCAATCCAACTGGCAGCAAATTATTTGAAGTTGTGTTTACATAAAAACTGCAATAACCTCAGCGCTGAATGTACTGGATCACTGTGGATAATATATGGACTAGAAGGTCAGCGTCTCATGCAAGTAGGTAAGGTATCTAGCTTCCAAGTGTGGGTGAAGCCAGTCTGCCATGATAAGGTTAACAAACTGATTCAACAGGACCTAAGAAAGACGCCAGAGAGAAGGCGAAAGGTCAAAACTTATTGAAGGGAATCTGATTTTTATAACTTTTCATGACAGTACCCAATTTATACATCTTGCTTCTCCCTTCTTACAGAAGGAAGCTTAGGGATCACTGAGGCTCTGTGCTGTAAAATTAATGCAAGTGTCAAGCTGTTGAGCTGAATCACTCCGAAGGAATGTAATGACTCAGTGTCCGAGATGCTCACTACAGCAGGACTAAGACCATTCCGTGGCTCCACAACTAAAACAAATGCACGATACAGCTTTCCGGGGAGTGGATGGCAGCACCTCCAGCTCCTAACTTTTTCACTCCTCTCTCCATATTGCCATTACTTAAGAGTTCAAATACAACAGCTTTTGAAAGAAATCTCTTTTACTCTATTATCTTCACATGTGCAGAACGTAAAAAACAATGAACCTGTAATTTATTACATTTTCATTCTTTTAACTACAGGGCAGACAAGAACTGCTGAAGGTTCATTCACATGCTAGGGAGCTAGAAGATGATGTAAGGACAGGAAGTCCATGTCACATCTAACAATTGTGTCTGAGTACTTAAAATCGCTATTGAATGGTAGACTCCTGAAGGCTGAATCAATCAAAGAGATGCACCAGAACAGAATCATTGTTCGGACTTACTTACCTAGATCCTTCTAATTCCACAGTCAAGGGACTGAAAAATACCAGTAATACAATGGCTTAGATTTAGTGCAAGAGGATCGAAAGTAGAACCCATCTGTGGAAGATGCTATGAAGATGTTTAGACTGAAATGACTCAAATGGACAGGAAAAATCAGAAAGCTATTATTCCTTGAACCTGCTATTTCAAGAACCCCATTTAACAAAATTCTTAATCCGTGGGAAACTTAGATTAGAAAATGAGTGTTTTCCTTGCAGCAATAAAACCCCAAAGAATTAGGGGTGAAGTCAGGGGGCTATGATGGCATTATTATGTGGAAGATCTGAATGGCAGAATGAATAAGGAGATACTGGAGGAAACTACTTAGATCAACAGAATCTAACAAACAAAAGGTTTCATGTTGGAAACATTAAGGAAGCTGGAAATTCTGACAGGTGCGCAATAAATCATGCAAACGACAGCAGCTGGGAAGTAACAGCAAAAGAAGAAGAACTTAGAACACTGGAAGACCTTTATGTAAATTTAGTATTTTACTTAGAGCTCTTTGGGACAAGAATCGTCCTTTTACTCTGTATTTGCACAGTGCCTGGTGCTGGTCTGCAACTGGCCTCCTAGACATTTATTACAACACAAATAATAATAAAGACTGAGCAGACCATGCACTTTGTTCCTGCTGTTAATTGCCCCATTAAGGGAAAAACTAAGTAAGGGGCAAGAAATCTGATTGGCCAGAGCTGCCTAGTCTATGGGGACTGCAAGTGGAATAATTTTATAGGTTCGAAAGCAGCTGCGTCCCTTGTCTTTGTCCAGTTCTCAACAGAAAGAAGCTCACATCACAGAATTTCTCCTTCGTATGTAGGAACTTGCATGAGCAGCCTCAAAAGTAACTGAGCTTCCCTATCAACTCTTAGGATGCTTCCTCTAGAACAGGAGTGAAACACAATATAATGGCAAACAGGAGGAACGTTTCCACTGTAGCTGTCCATACCATAAATATTCTGCAAACAACGGGTGCACTTCATTTTCCCCTGGGGTCAATTTGGCATTTTTCATGGATGTTGCATTCACTACTTAAAGAAACAAAGCATATAGGTGTCAGGGCAAATTCAGGATGCTGCTCAACCAATACAGCACTGTATGTACCAAAAAATCACCTGTACTGATCACCAACTCCTCTCTCTTGAAACACTTGAGTAAGATCCCACCATCCTAAACTCAGTTAAAATGTCCAAGAGAATTAGTTCTACAGAGAATTATACTCAAGCCAGGGTGCTCCTGCCTAGTCTCTACACAGAAATTTTGGTCCAAACCAGGAAGGCCTACAAAATCAGAGAAGGTTCAAAATGGCACTTCTACTGTTTTTTGTTTTCCCCAAACCTTGGCACAGCCAGCACATGTCAGGGACTATTATAATTATACTCTTTACGTGCTGAAAAATTAATAAACAATTACTCACTTCAGGAAAAAAAAGAAAGCAGCCGTTTCCTTGACAAATGCTGCAGAAAGCATCGACAATCTCTCTGGAATCTGGGTCCATACCACAGCAAGGGATTAACACCAATATAAGAATGGCCATTGTTCCTACGGAGAACCGGCACAACTGAGAGCTTGAGTCTGTAACGCTGCAGTATTCTCAAGACAATGCACTTGATCCATAGGAGCTACAAGGCATTTTTCTATCTTTGCAACAGAAGAAAGTAGATTCAGTCTTTAATGCTGCTTTGGCCCAAGTACAGGCTGTTCAATCAATTTCTATCAAGCCACGAAGTCCAAAACTGTGGGCAAGTGTTTGAAATGCACTAGTTTCAACCCTGCTAGGCCAGAAAGGGCTTCCACACTGCCTTTGTGGCTGGAAACTAAGGGTTACCTCTACTGTGGTAGGAAGGCAAGCTCGGCTTCCCAGAAAATCATGAGGATGGTAAAAAATACACGCTTTCCTGAACAAATAGGTGATACAGCGAACGTCTGGGACCCTGATAAATTCTTTGCATAAATTTATTTGCAGCCTAAATCTTGACTAAAATCTGCCATTCAATTAGTTCTTCCCTAAAATATTGGCAAGTTCTATATTAATTTCCTTGAGAATCCAGAGGGAACTCAGGTGCACTTGTACTGAAAGGCTTCCAATTTTCTTTAAAAAATTAAATAAAGTTAAATAAATCCCACATACCCCTTTTTAAGCAGACCCATGCTACTCAGTCTTCTCCCCACCTTAAATCAATGGTAACCCAATTCAAATGCCTTACAGCTCTGTCTGAGAACTAGTGGAGAGATCAACGCTTTTTATCTTAAGGATTATGGATCGCTACTTGGCTGACTAACGTACCCAGCAGCCCATTAGAAATACCACAAAGGGCACACTGTTCTCCTTCCACCCCTCAGACTTGAGAAAGCAGCATATAAAACTTCACCCCTTCATGTTGTAGTTCTTAGCCTGCCTGCCTTGTTTCATACTCTAAACATACCAAGATTTATTAACCTTTACAGTAAAAACAAATAAAATAATGATGAAGTAAAAACACAGTGATGTAAGGGCTGCAGCTAGCACCGTTTATCTGTGGAAATCCAATTAGTGCTCAAGTGGCAGAGATACCTGGAAAAGTGCTCACAATCAAATCAAAAAATGATACAAAAACATTACCCTGATGGCTAAAAACTCCACATTTAAACATTTAAAGTAATAAAGGTGCTTTTATTGAGTATTTTCTATATTTCATTAGGTCCCAAATTGACGAGGAGCCCTAGAGATGCATTTCCTGGGCTTTTGGATCCTTAGACCAAATGCTTGACTTTGTTGTTGTTGTTGTAAAACAAAAAAAGAAAGAGTGTTTCTTGCTAGAATGGCAAACTTCCTTCAGCAGTAGCAACTACAGCAACAATTGCACATGCAGGAAACACTGAGAAGTCTATGAAGATATTCTTAGATCTGACACATTCATTCTGTACTCACCATGACGTGAGCAGAAATGTTATTTGAATTACTTTTGCATGTAAGACTATCTGGATTTACCTCTGTTGTTGTGCTCTACCAGAAATTCTTCTCTCAAAGCCATCGCCTCATGTCCCTTGGCTGGGAAAGTGACCATATTGATGAGACAGTTGCTAGAAAGGCAAGTACTCACTGTACACCTTGACGGGCTCAGAAAAGAAGGTAGGAACGGAATAAATAATGAGATTAGTCAAGCCCCTAGCAGTAGGGCCCTCAGATTAGGTCTGTTTACAAGACTTATAGAAAAAGCACGCAGTGCAACGTCCATGCTCTGTCTTTCTGAATCCTGTGACTCTGCTGCTTTTTGTCAGCATTACATTCACTTAAATTCATTAAAAGAGGAATCAGGAGAGAGTCACTGTCAATGAACAGAAGACCAAACTTCTGAGTAAAAATTTTCTTCATCTCTCTAAAACCACAGAACAGGAGACAATACTACTTCATAAATTTGGGAGCATCCAATAGAACCTTACCCATTGGTTTGCTTATAGCAAGATGTTACACTTGCTTCCAGTATCAATTTATGCATGCTGCTCTTAAGCTTTACACAGAGGAGCTGAATATACGCATTCAGAATAGACTGCATTAAATGCAAAATAAAATGCACTTAAATTCCATTCCAAGGTGAATTAACTGAGTTAAAAGAAGCAAACTTCCTTAAACTATACAGAAAGTACATTTATATTTATATTTCAGAAAGATTTTCTATTTTGTATTTTGTCCATCTATTTTTAAAAGTCCAAAAGCCTTTAGTACCTTTCTAGGGAGAAGATTTCATGACAGATCACTGTCAGGATTTTTACCTAATGCTAATCCTTAACTTCCTTTTTTTGTAATATGAATCCACTGCTCAGAAATAAATTTAAGACTTAAGACTATGATATGAACAGCTTGGATGGTACTGGGTACCAGAAAAATAGTTATTTCCTGACCTTACTGTTTTACTGGGCTGCTACTCACACTCCTATGTTCTGAACTGACTGGCCCTATGTGTGGTATTCTCTTTCTACAGAGAATATTCATGAATTAGCTTTTAGATGCCAAAGAGTACAACCTGTCTTCAGGGAGCAATTTCTATGTCTCTTTAACTTTTGTGCTTGGTATGTAGCAAATTATAAAGAGGAATGTGATACCTAGAATTTGCACACTCAAATGTAAAATGTTTAAAATAAAAAATTAAGGACAAAACCCCTATATCAAACAGATTCAACACAGCAACGTTTAGATTCCCCTTCTCTCTGTCCCCTGTAATCAAAAGGGATGAGTACTGGGTAAGAATCAGTGGTGAGAGACCTCCTGCTCCTGTCTGGAGTATAAAGAGTCCTGGTTTATTATTCTGCATTTGCATGTGGCAGCAAATGTGTAAATGTTTTAATAATACAAAAATCCCAATAGAGTGGAGGAGGAGGATATGAAAGAAAGAAATACAAGGACATTTACTTTCTTGAGAGTGAGATAGAAAGGAAAAGAGAGAAAGAAGATGACACGATAAGGGACAAAGCAAGCTTTCTGGGGTGTATCTGGAAAAAGCTAGAAGAGAAATCATTAGGAAGTCCATAGAGCATCTACAGTGATACAGTGCGGATCAATTCATTTAACACTGCCCTGTACATTTACAGAAAAGTACTTTTGATATAATAAAGGCTCATAAACACACAGAAATTGGGTTAGACCTGTTTCGAATTCCTGCCAAACAATGGTTCAGAAAAATGAAGCTCTATTTTAATTAGCTCGACTCAAGAGTGATTTGATAACAGCAGATGCTGTCTGGATGCTTTCAGCTTGATGGGCTCCACATACATGAACTTAAGAGTGGCTTTGATGCAATTAGATATCTCTCTCTCCTTTAACATGTGTTAAGCTGAACCAATGGCTTGTGTCTATTTAACATCTTGAACTAGAAGGATATTGAGACTCTTCCTCATTCTTCTCCAAATGAGTGGAGCTAAAGCGAAGAGAAGGCAGCTTATTTGGGGCATAAGCCATGCTGTTTCAACAACTTGAAGACAGAAAGGAAAGGGCACCAATACACTACTCACAACATAATATTAAGGTCTTAACATTAGATCTGTTTCTACCACTAACCACTTTTCCTGGCACGTAATTTTTACAGGCTTGGTTAGTCCCAGTCAAAAAAACTGCCCTATCAATTGCTGCTTCAACTTACATCATTTTCTGTGAAAACGAGGAACTCGGTAATAATTCCATACATCCCTTTCAGTCCTGTATTCCCAGAAGATACTCCATACACACAGTGTACCATTAGAGTAGCTTCCATTCAGTCATGGTGCTGCTCTCCCACCTACTGTCCGCCACTTTCTTTTAGAGACAACTTCTTCCATTCCTAGAAATATTTGTGCATTGGCACAACCCTTTGCCTTTCTAAAGTGATCTACCTACCTCACTCTGTAGCCATAAAGTACAGGCATTTGCTAAAGGACACATGCAACATAGGAGCTGCTTTAATGCATCAGGGACAAGGCTAATAGGAGGTCTTGATTTGTTAATTATCTGTCAGTTTGTCACAGCTGGGCTGCAAGGAGTGGGTGAGGGGGAATCTTTCTGCTTGGTTCTTTCTCTAAATGCTGAATTAGGCTGTCAAAACCTTCATCCCACCACAAGAGGCTGTGAAAAGAAGAGCCAGACTATCCTTTTCTTCCTCCTTTTCCCAGCAGGATATGCTGCTTCAGATGTCCTACCCTCCCACCATGTCTCTGGAAATGTATATGGCATATATAAAATGACCTTCACACCATCGCACTGTGCCCAGTTTAGTCAAGGGACATTAGCAGACCTGAGCATGATAAATCAGAGAGGAAATCCCAGTGCCAGGGGAGCATGCAAGAGGCATTTATTCTGCAGGGAGTCCTAAAGTTGCTACCTGCTTGAATCAGCAATTTCAGAGCAGGGTTTTGGAAGGCAGAAAGCTTGGCCCCTGTGAGAGCAGACAGATAGATACACGTGGAGTTACAGAGAGAAAGAGGTGGAGTAGTGGCAAGATCCCCTTTCTTCTTACATCTCTGCCCCACGTAGTCCTCTACGCAGGGGGAAAAGTTCAGGCTGTGAAATGGGATAAAGCATGGAATACCCCCATGGAGACAAAACCAGAAAAAGCAGAAACCAGGCTGTGATACAGCAGTAGAACTTACTATAAATGCTTATGCCTCTTAAATCCAGCTAAATGTGGCCGTTAAGCCATGAGAGCCTAGGGAGATCCCCACCCACTCCTCTGTTTTCCCTGCAGGCCACGTCCAGAGCATCCCATCACTCAAGTCCTCTCCTCAACAGGCCCTGGATTATGAAAAATTGCCTGCAGGAGCTTCCCACATGCAGCAGACACACCCCTTTTCTACCACCAGCGATGCTTCTCCCTTTCAGGTGTGGGAGGCTCAAAATTTATTCCATGTACACAGGGGTACTGACTGCTTGAGCTGGGAGAATTGGGGGCATTCAGCTCTGGCTTTGTACAGGTGATCAGAAGCTATGAAGTCACCTGAACTGGAAAAAATGACCATGAGCATTCCCCTAGTCCATTGCAACATTAAAAAAAAGGTGTCTTAAGTTAACATTTGTTTATTTTACACTTATGAAAGCCAAGGAACACATACATAGAGTCAGTACACAAGTCACAATTCTCAAAGCAATTTTCTTCTGTGGACCATCTTCTCCTATAGTTTGACAAAACTGGCACTTTTCATCTTTTGAGCTAGAATCCCTGAGAACCAGCATTTCATTTTCTAGTAAGATCCACCTACCAGTATACAGCACGTCAGCTGTAAGGGTAGAATAAGAGCTACAGTTTCCTCGCCTCATTATTTAGTCCTGAGTACTAAAACAAACAATACATTTTTGCACAGACAGTGCTACCTTCCCCAGATGGGGCCTACTGAGAAATCCACTGGGGACAAAATAACTGTCTTTATCTTTCATAAGGTAAAGTTAATAGGTCCATTTTGGGGAACATTTGCAGAGCTTGTCCCTAGAAAATAAAATGTGCTAAAGCACTGCTTCTCAAACTTCACATTCTCAAGCTCATGTGAGCTTGACTCCCTTTTGCACTCATCTGTTGTGGTGGCTCATCCCACATTCCTCTGCTGAGACGGCAGGAGGTTCCTTCAGGAAAATGAGAGTTACTGGAATAAATGCTAACTCTTCAAACTAGGAGGAACAGAACTCCTAATAGCAATTACAAGTAGAAAGCTGTTTACTCGCTAGTGACTTTGTGACTTCTTTGAAGCATTTTGCATCCCTTTGGGGTTTACAACCTAAGTTTGAGAAACACTGCTTTAAGGAACTTAACTATAAAGAGACATAGCATTGGTGACAACAATGTGATGACATAGCATTGTTCCCCACCCCACACCTACATAAGAGTTTAGGAGCAATTTCCCAGCAGGTCCTGGTGGCCTCAGCCCCTTTGCCTTCAAGAGCTCTGCCCTACAGTGATACAGACTCATGGGTGTTGAGATGATGCTTGAGATAAAGACCCAGTAGCATCGATAATACAACCAATGCAGCAGTCAGCATTAATTATTCCAAACTACTATAGGGCAAGGCCTGTGTCTCTTAAAACATCTGTCTCTCAATCTTCTGGTCTTTAATAAAATCATCCTCCCAGCCATAGGGTGTAACTGGAATTGTACATACGCATGTGCATGCAAAAACATAAATGCATAAGGAGAGATTCAGGTCCTCATTAAAAAATGGAATAAATAAGAATTCACCAAGGAATTCTGCCAGAGTCTGATTTCCAGATCTGGTTTTGCTGCATTCTTGCCCACAGCCTGCAGAGTTCTGGGTGCCTCCCTATCCTTCTCCAGCTGCACAGTCCTCTTCAAATTCAGACTTCTTGCACCTATAATTACTAGGTGCCCTGTGCCAGGCTCCTTTAATTAACCAACCCAACTCTTCTCCCTTTGGGATCAGACTAAGCTCTTTTTTATTAGTTCCATCATTAGTTCCATCAGTATCTAGGCCTAAGCAGGATCCCTTATACCACTTCGTGAGTGGACCTGTAGGGTGCAAATGACCTCCTAAGCACCTTCCTGCAGAAGAGGCAAAGAAAGCAAGGCTATGAACCAAGGGGAAATGGCATGAGGGGTTGACACACCACCATTCAAACTTAATGACATCAGCAAAAATGACACAGATCAAATCCTCAGGAAAATGCCTTGCACGAGGGGGACCTTGGTGTGCCAGTTAGGTGCTGCTACAGTGATGAAGGTGCTTCAGTCCAACGAGCAGAGAGGCAAGAACAGAATAAACCCCCTTACTTGACATTACACCGGCGCCAACCTCGTGATTTTCAGGGCTCCAAGAAAGAGCTGAGCATTCCTGGAAAGCACTGTTTCCCCAAGCCTCACTCTTTCCAACTGACGCTGTCTTACCAACAGTTAGGATGGAGTCTGTCCATGCAACATCCTAGAAGAGGATCCCCATTTCACTGTTTGTACTTAAGACTCCATGTTCCTGTCTCCCAGGAGAACTGGTAGATCAGGGTCCAGATACTGTCCAGACAGTTCTTCTTCCCACCCTGCATGGTACCACAGAACCTCTCGCAGGCAGTTTCTTTAGGATTTATTGGTATTTTACCTTTAGCCACTTTCATTCTCTGAAGCTGTTTCACCTAATTTCTAGACAAACTAGAGCACACATGCAAAAAAGAAATGGCAAAATGCACACTGGCCTTTTCTGGACTGAGAGATGTTCTGCATGTGTGTGTTCATGCATGTGGTGGAGAGAGAACGGGAGGTGAAAAGCAAAAGAGCTGGCTAATGTCCTGCGATTTCTTAGGACAGGCGGTCACTCTAGTTGCACAGCTTGACTTCCCCAGAGAGTTTTCTCAAGGAGAAACCAACCATCGATCTTGGGACACACAACTTCCAGGACCGTTCCTTATCTCAGAACAGCTTCTGCCACGAATTCCTGAATGCGCTTTAATGTTTAAATTATTAAATGCATTAATGTATTTACATTATTCAAGTCTTATGTGCATTTTTCTAAGATAATTTATGTATAAGAGTTTGAATGTCCATGACTGTTAATGTCTACAACCCTTCCTGTTCATTATTGATTCTGGAAGGAAAAAAAAAAGGCAGTGTTTTAATGCCTTATTTTTAATGTATTAAGAGTCTGAATAAGTGCATTCTCTTTTTTCTTTTGTAATTTCATAATTTAAGTAGTGCATTTATTAAACTGACACAGTATGAATTGTGGTGAAGTCTGGCACAGGTCCATGCTGCCAACGCAGCCCAACCGACCATCACGCTACTCTGCAAATCAAGTACAAGCTCAGCTCCTCTTACGCCAGCTTTTACTCCCTACCTGAAATCAGAAGGGACAGAGACTACAAAGAAGTCTTTTTAAAATACATTTTCTTTGCTATTTACATGGCTTTTCTCTGTCATCTCCATTTTAAGTCAGTGAAAGTTTTCTTATGCTATTGATAAACTGTTTTAATGCAAACCTGCTTTATCAATGAGCTCTGACACATATACTACAGTTAAGAAATTTCTACAGTACCTTTTAAGCCCAGTAGCTCCAAAGCTCCTCAAAAATCTAAACTGAATGTATTTTTGTTGTTTCTACACCACAGTTGCACACATCATAAAACCAAAACTCTGCCTATAGCTTAATGTTCACAGGCAAATTATATACAGGAATCAGGTCACCTCCACTGTTGAGCCACAGTCCCTTCTAGAGCACGATGCAACAGATATTCTGCAGTAGCTGGCCATCTTGCATGCCAGTTTGGGACACGAATGCTATAATAGGCAACAGAAACTGCAAAAAAATTCAGCTAACACACAAAAGATCTACCTCCGCTCACTCCACCCACACATAAATGGTGTTGTATGGACATGCACTTTATATATAAATTATGTGTAAATGCCTTAGATGTTTATAGCCAAAAATACTACTTTCAAAGTCCAGTTTTTACTGCCAGACAAATTCACTGCCAGTTGAGCCTACACAGAGCAACAGTGACACCCGATGGCTTTCAGCTTAACCTTCGGACACGCACTCCCCGCGAGAAGAATCCAGAGGCTCCGTTTCCTCTGTCAGTAGGGTAGCCTCAGCTCAAATCACCTATCAGAACAACTCATCAAGAAGCTGAACTGCAGAGAGATAAAACTTGCTGTACGTAGGCACTGTATGTAATTATGAGCGTGTGCATAAGTTTCACAGTACATTCTGCATAATTACAGCCTTGCCTGGCACAGTTGCCAGTGCGAGCATGAACACACACGCACACACATAATGTATGCACAATATTGTGCATATGGACTTGGGAAAAGACAGAGAACAGTGAAAGTTGCTGGCTGTTGTTTTAAGAGCTGACTCTGCCATTTCTAAGGTTAAGTTTGTGTTTTTTTGCTACTCATTACCATTCTTTAACTGTTACAATTTATATCAGCATATAATGTTAAATAATTACAGGGAGCGGAGCTCACTCTAGCGAGGATATAAATGCGCTGTGGGATTCTACAGATTTAAACAAATAACACTCACAGCAGGGGGTGAGCAGATGAATTAGCATTAATATCCTGCCTGGGAGATCCCAGTGCAGTGTTATGGCTTAAATACAGATCTTTTCTGTAACAGTCAATATGACAGCTACTAGCAATACAGCCCAGCACATTCACTAGTCAATATAGCAGCTGCAGCTAAAAGAATGCCCTTGTAATAATCCATACAGCAGCCAGTTAAAATAAATAACTTCCCTTTAACAGTCTATATCGCAGCCAACTGCATTAAAACCTTTCCTTTTAAGGTCTATACAATAGTCAGCTAAATGGAAAAATTGGCATCCTTCTTGGCAGCTTCAGAGGGAAGTCAAGCATCAAATGGGCTAGAGACTGAATTCTCCTCTCATCTCTTGGGGGACGAGGGGGGTCCCTTCCATATCATGCTGGTGGAGAATCCTGCAATGCTGCTGTCACAGCTTGCAGTTTAAGTTTTGTGAGAAGATGATTTAAGTCTCCAAAGCCATCAATTCACTATCTTTCACAAGCAATTACATCCACTTTAAAAAATAAAGACAAAACCCATTTCTTTCCTGATCAGAATAACGAATCAGGTAGACCACAGCTGCCCAGAAGTAGCCAGCACATATATCCGTATTTCCTCAGGGTAATGGCAATATGCTTTTCCTAGCACTTTTACCATTAGAGAAATGCCCCATCTCGGTCTAAAAGCAGAACCCAAACTTGAACTCTCTGTTTTAAATCAGTAGCTGCTTTTTTACTCTCTAACAAGAAGCAACAGGCTGAGGTAGGCTAGGAATCTACCTCCCTTGGACTATACCACAGCACTTCATTTTGCAATAGCAATTGCAAAAGACCATGATATAAATCATGACAGAAATGGTTACAAAGCATTCAAATCTAAAAACTGAACTGGAAGACAATCCATGACCACAATGAATTCTGTCATAAGGCCACTACATACATTTTTTTACATCTAGGGTCAAATTCTGTTCTCATATATATAGATTTCATACTGGTATCCCTCCATTCTTCTGTGATGGAGTGGCTGTAGATTTACACTGTGAATTAACTGACCTGCAAAACAAACCTGTAGAACTTCCACAAATTAAAACAACTCTTCTTGAGGCAAATTAGAAAGTAAAGCACAAAAAACTCATAACGCACATAATACTGAGCTTATAGTTTACAAACTCTTGTACAAGCAGTCATAAATTTCCAGAAAATGAAATGTGTACATATTTTCATATTTTCCATACTGCTAAGAGATTTTATTGATAGGGAATTCTGCCACTAAAATACTACATTTGCTAGCTTCTTATAAAAGAAAGGAGATAGATGACAATTTTGTTAGAAATTGGAATGATAAAGCAGGAATGGCATTTATTCTTTAAAACTCCACAAATGAAAAACATCTGCCTGCTTTCTTTTTAAGAAACCTGTCCCTTTGGGTATATATTAAAAAACATAAACATAAACCAGGGGCCTACAATCCCACCAGATGTTTGGCACCTGGAGCCTTTTCAAGTAATTGATCAAGAAAATAAATATTTTTTCAGGTAACAGGAAAAAATTATCTCTAAAATCTTTCACATTGTCAATGCTTTAATTCATTTTATCTCAGATTCTAAGGGAAGACTGCAGCTACAAACACATTCCAGCTTATAGCCTCCCAAATTAAAAATAAATACACACCACCCCTACTCCAGAAGTCATGGTTTGAAGCTTTGACCATATTTTGCAAAATGACAGTTATTAAAAACAACAAACATGCATCACAGTGAGTCATCTGGTTTCCAACTTCTGAGTCAAAAGGGGCTGATTCCACACAAACTGAAACCTGGCTCTCTGACTACTTGCATGTTTAACGATTTGTATCTCTGCACCACAGCTTCAGAACAGGATGTGGAAGAAAAGAATGAAAAGGAGATGGGAGAGAGGGGAGGGGAGGGGAGAGGAAGAGAAAAAACACTTCTTTACTGGTCCCAGTGTCATTGCAAATAAAGACCATGTCAAGATTTAAACCATAATAATGGAAAGGCTATAAAGGTCCCTGCTATAATGTTTCCTCTGATATTCCCTTTCATAAATGCTCTCTTTATGTTGCATGCTTTGCAATAATACATGTAATGTTTGTAAACTAGCCCCGCTGGGGAAGCTGTATCATATGAAGCTTCACAGAATACAACATTAGAAGCTAGACAATTCATTTACCAGTTCCTCAACTTTTGTTAGCTGCACCTATCTTCTTCAAGAGAATGCAACAAACAGGAGGAGACAAGTAATCTAAAGCAACCTCCAAATATGTTTAGCTGGAAACAGATCTGTATGTACCAACACACGGACATGCAGTATGGAGTTATTTCTTCCTCCAATGCAATACCTTTCTGGGTAAGACTACAAGCCTCTTCCCAGATCCTACATGTATAAGCAAGAACCCCGAACTTGTTCACAACTATGCCAATCGGATCAATAGCATCCTGGGCTTCCTCTTGGCAGAGACAGTGAAGAACGTCAGTGCCAAGAGTATCTGCACAACAGATACGGCGCCGTGAGCCTCCTGATGGCAGTACATAAACACATGTGCATGGGGTACTGGTTGCAACACCTCTTTCATTTTCTGTGTGCATAGCAAGACCCATTCACTTCAAGTAACACACCTGCATGGAGCGCTGCTCTGCCTTCCCAGAAGGAACAACCGTAGCAGCCTGAGGCATCTGCATGCCTGGCAAGAGACGTACAGAGAGCACCACCAACTCTGTAAGAATCTAGCATCAGACTGGAATCCCATGGGGCTTTAGCACTGAATTTCCCAAGTGACCTGATACCACTACTTGGAAGCATACGGGGTGCTTGGTAGCTGACTATTAGAGTGAGAACTAAGTCCATCTTTACGGGATTGTGGCAACCTGAGGTTGAGAAAGGGGTTGTCAAAAATATAGTGTCGGGTGGGGGGAGCTCGTCTCAGTCTTGACTGTAATTCTCAATCACTGCACAGAAAGTATTTATATCCTGTTGGCAGCATGTGTAACCAATGCGACTCTTCGTGTCAGAGCTGTCAATTACGGGCTTGACTTATGAGGAAAGATTAAATGAGCTAAATATGTAGAGCTTGGCTAAGAGACCAGGATGGGGGTGGGGGAAAGGAGAAATGATGTGATAACTGTCTGCAAACATCTGAAGGGTGCAGATGCTTAAGGAGGAAAGGAATCACTTAGGGTGGCACACAAAACAAACAGGAGAAGTGAGCTGGAAGGAAGACACAGGAAATTCTCACTGTATAGCAGGGAAACTCCATTCCAGCAAGACGTACTCTGCTGTAGAATTGTATCCCAAGGAATACCATCACTCAGGCCATTCAGATGCTTGACAAAACACTAGGAAGTTGACAGCAGAGGAAAATCCTGCTCTGACCAAAAGATAAAACAGATAATGTAAAAAAGCGGGGCATATTGCGAATGTGGCTGATGATATGAAGCTCTCTCTCTCTTGCTTCTCTCCAGCTGTACAATCCTTTTACTA
This sequence comes from Theristicus caerulescens, assembly GCA_020745775.1. Classification (NCBI taxonomy): domain Eukaryota; kingdom Metazoa; phylum Chordata; class Aves; order Pelecaniformes; family Threskiornithidae; genus Theristicus; species Theristicus caerulescens. The sequence continues at coordinate 4,354,620 of CM036574.1, forward strand.
AAAAGCTATGCATATTTTCATTGTTACTTTTCCAGAAAGGCAATTGTCAAAGTAGCAGTGGTGTGTTACAGGATCACAGCTGGGAAGAGGACATGGTCTGTGCAATTATAACAAGGAGAAAAGCTATGTAAACACGCATACAAAACCAAAACAAAAAAAAACTATTAAGATGTTTGGAAGGATTTGCAATGTAAGTGACATACGGAGAAATACAAGAAACGTGAAAAGCAGGGAAAGTCTCTTCTCCAGTAAGTTGTTTAGGAACTCCAAATCTAAGAATTCTACCAACTCTCAACTTCCTAGTTTGGCAAATCTTGGTTCTGAAGGTGCTGGCATCAGAAGTATCTGAAGGATGTATTCCTGTACATCAAAGCTGGGGAAAGTTCTTTCAAGTTCCTGAATAAGCCATTCTGCCTTTTGTGCCCCAGCTACCTTACTTTTTAACGTGATGAAGATGCAACATATCCTTTGCTCTGAGGCACGACAAAGATGCCACAGACATTGCAATTTTTTTCTTATGGCATGATCTCCCAGGTTAAAGTAGGAGGAAGCCAAGAAGTGAAGAAAGTTATCACATGTAGGCAGTTATAATCTTGTAAGAATCACTAGCTGTCACTAGACTCTTTTTGATTGAAGTAACAATGACACAGGCAGCATCTGGACATGGGCAAAAGGAGTCCAACTGCTCAGTGGTTTTAGAGGTAGGAGAGGAATTAAGAATCTTGAGCAACACTTTCCAGGTTAGGAATTTAATAACGTGGAGTCAAGAGGCACTCCAACGAACGAGTCTCCTGCATAAAGTTATTTCAGGAAGCTAAAAAGGCAGACACTCCTGTGAAGTTCTTAAGCTGGTCCCTCCTCTCCCAAAGCAGAAAGAACCGTGGGCAATTGCTGCCCTCTACAAGTTGCTCTGCACATAGCATATTTTCCACATACATGTAGCTGAAATGATACTATTATCTCACCTTGATCCCATAACCCATCATTACCAAAGTGCACACTGTGCAGGCACCTCTCTGCTGTGTGCCGTCACCTGCTTGAAATTAATAGGTACCCTTTCCAACAGCTGGGATGCGCACAGCAAAGTGCTCCCAATCTTTCTGAGCAGGCAGACAGCTGGGCTGCCAACCGATACAGCACAGCCAGCTGATAGCAGAGCAGGCCACGATCTGTAAAAAACTGTTTGTAGGTGTAGCATGTTTAGACCTTCAAAACATCATGTGAACATAAACAAAAAAATTAAATTCATTTTTCTCAAGGGGAAAATATCGAGTAATGTTAAGTATTTCTTAACTGTGTGCCAGTGATTTTTTTCCAACATCACAAAGCACTGTAGCTTCCATTTTACCTTCAGTGAGAGACCTGGGATCTCTGGAAGTCACATCATACCTAATGTTAAAAAAGATTCTAATCTAACTCCTAGTACTTTAATTACCTTGCATGTTTTGTAAAGAACAACTTAGAGTATTACAACTATTTTAAAACCATCTTAAAAGTCTTCTGACCGGTAATGTTGGTTTGTCTGAAAAGCAAATAGGAATTGCTTTCAGAGCTCTCTTCTGCACAAGTGCACAGAAAAGATTACAAGCTGCTAACTCACCACACTGTTAGTAATAGCAAATGACTGTACCTATCCTAGTTGTTATGCTGCCTCACCCACCAGCTCTGAAGTGTCGTTTAACCTGTAAGCTCTTAGGGACAGGCAAAGCCATTATTACATTTTGTACAGTCTGATAGGGTCTTAACCTGCTTTGGCCTGTAACTACTGCAAGTGTCTAGCTTTCATACATTAACATATAATGCTACAACAGAAGTTATAACCCAAACTATTATAGTCTACCTTCTTTTATAATTGTGATTTAAAGGAATTCCAAGAAAACTTTCCCACTGACCTCAGACGCACAATTTAACTTGACGTGACAGTGTTCCTTTAACTATGCTCAGTAAGTAAATTTGCATCTGTGTGCTTTGCCCATATTAATATATTTGTCTAAATCAAGAGAGTAAAAGGAATTGACAGATTAAGCGAGTACATTTTGCTTGAACAACAAAAGAAGTCAATGAACATGCAGAAGTCAGAGACAAAACCAGGCAAAAAACCAATAATCTCAAACTTATCAGAAGGTCAAACGCAAGAGAGGTCTGCTTAGTAAATCATAGAATTCTCTTTGCAGCAAGCCAAAGGACATTGTGTGCAAGGCAGTCACACACCTCTGGCTCCCTGTTCCAGGCCAAATAAAACCGAAATCTGCACAGCAATTGCCCTCCACAGCCTGACAGAATTACTGTCCAGCACTGGGAATCCACAGCAACACATTCAGGACCTCTCCAAACAAACTGAAGCATTATCACACCACTAGGGTTACTGCCTGTACGGGAGGTCACAAAGCTGATAGTCTCTCTCTCCCCCCTGCTGACGGTGGTAAATTATCCTGACTAATGTTTCGCTGGGGGCTGTAAGTTAGTTGCCTACTGACTCTGGCTATCTGGAAATCCTCTCTGGATAGATTTACTTTTAGAGAATCATTCAGTGTAGGCCACCACTCCGAACAAACCCATTGTGGCAGACAGAAAATTTGTACAGTAAACAGGTATAAATCTTGTCTTAAACAATAAAGGGTGGGAAAATGGAAAGCAAATGTGTGATCGGGAGTGCCCCTCCAGTGCACTCCAGTCCTTCCAAGTAATTTCTGGAAACAAAAGTCCTTCTGAAAAAAAATCACATTTTATACAAATCTAGACTAATCTTTGAACTTTAAAAGAAAGGATAAGGATACTACATGGTATCCCTTGTGTAAGAATGTGTTCCAGAAAACAAAGTGTGACTTTTTCAGTGAAAATATCTTTCTTGTCTCCACTTCAAACAATTTCAGTCAAAGGAGAATCTTCAAAAAAATTCCCATGTATCTCATTTTCTGTAGGGTTTGACAGCACAGATAGAGCATCTACTACTTCGTAAGAAGAGGGACATGGATTCTCAGTGTGCCCAAAGATTTGTTCATAAAAAGTGGATTCTGAGTACTCTTAACTGACATTAGCCCCAACAAGCTCTCTCAAATCTTATGACACAGTTCTGTAACCCTTCCCCATTCCCACTCATGGTTTTGTTCACATGGTTGAAGACAACAATATTGTTAGTATTAGGCTCCATCAACTTCTAATTACACCAGTTAGAGCTAAAAGTAGTCAAACTTAAAATCTTGATTGCAAAGCTCCTTCCTCAGAAACCTAAATGAAATTCTCTTTAACCATAGTCTACTTAAGAGGAAGCTTAACAGAATAGATACGGTTCAAAAGGAGGCAATGAAACAGAGAGGATCTAATAATTCTATTGTCTGTCACTGAATGCTAAGCACTCAAATCCAGGCAGCTGAGAAAAAGGTAAGTAACTCTGTCCAGTTTCAGTTTCAAAAATTTTATCCATTATGAACACGTATCACAAATTTTACTGGTTTACTTCCAAGGAAATCTAGCAACTGAACACAAAAAACTTAGAGGAACTAAATATGCCCATAACCAAGCCCCAACATCATGGCTTCAATCTGAGATCTCAGCTGATGGTTCAGGAAATTGAACACGGGTACAAACACCAAATGTGTTCAGCATGGACATACTGACTGATGAGACTTTGTGCCTGCAGATACATGATGGATATAGAAATGTCAAGTCTCACTTCTGCTCTCCGTGTTTTTCATTATTCCTCAACCGCCAGAAAAGTAGTCAAAACCAGAAAAAGGATGAACTAAAGAAGTAGCAGTATGCCACAATCGCTTTTACAGAATGTATTACACATGCAAGGCTAGAGGCTTTTCCAAAGACATAAAAGGGGCAGAATGAAGCCCCTGAAACAGAAATTACCTTATTTACCAGGCCAACAGACTAGGTCTCACATCTATGCCACCAGCTTGCTGGATGAACCTGGCTAAACAGTTAACCTGTGTATCTCAGTTAGCTTTTCTAGAAAAGAGAGATAACACAGACATATTCCCTAAACACGATAATTAATGTCTGCAGCATACCCTATGATGTTTGCACAAAAAGGCACATTAAAAGTATTCAGGCCATTATCATGACCCTTAAAAATTTTAAAATCAGTTTAACAAAGGGTGGGGAAAAGCCATGAGGGCTCCAGCACATACTAACAAACTTGTTACCTTGTACCTTTCGACAGCCTGTAAAAAAGGGAATAAAATGTCCATATTTCAGTGCTAACTGCTATCATCTGCAGCAAGAAACAGAAAGAAACAGCACATGCTAAAAATAAAACAAGAAATGTTAAATAATCTTGCAAAAGAAAATACCCTGCTCCTCATACCACGATCCAGGGATTTTGTAACTTAGTGAGAAACCAAGAGAGTGTTTTACATTTACAACCAGTACTTTTATATTTACAACTAGTACTTCTTGCAGATACCAAGCACCAGCAAGGGAATGAGTATGTTTTGTGGCAGGAAAAAACAAAACAAACCAACAAACAAGCAGCGTGTGGAAAGGCCTCACTTATAAGCTCTGCTTCCTTAGGTTTTTCCTACAACCTAGGCTCATCTTAGGGGCAATCATATGTATAACCTTCAGAGCTGTAACTTAGGCTGCAGCAGATTCGGCAGAAAGCAAAGGCCAGCAACAAACATACTCAAGCTCTTGAAAACATCTCAAAAGCAGCACAGTATGGTTAAAAAGCTACAAGATGCTGCTAGGGAAAGACAAAACAAGCTAAAAAGAGAAGCAGAAAAGACAATGTAATTACACTAAAGAGAGAAATTAGACCAAAGAAACAAAGATTTGAGAAGAAAAGGGGATTTTCTAATGCTTTAACCTCACAGAAAGGGGTTTTGTCCTATGTGGTTACATCTTTTGCACATCCCAGGACTTTGAGTGGCTGCAAAAAGACAAACCTATTCCAATTCCACAAGTGTTCAGAGGATTATCAGAGGTGGCTGCACATACAAGCAGAAAGGGATGCAGCAGTGTTCACTGATAAGCTGGACTCAAGGAGAAGCTGATCCCGCACTGACGATGACAAACGTGGCTGTAAACAGCAGCAGAGCGAGATGCTGACACTCTGCTAACACAAGGTTACACTTCCCACTATGGAGCTACACGGCAAATTTTAATGGGCCAAGACCGACAGCTAGGGAAATGAGTGTCCGCTCTCTGCTGCAAAAATTATAGCTTTTCCCATCCCCCTCCAACTCATTCTCCACTGTCAGTACTATAACACAATGACCTCTTATTAGGGAGTATTTTTCAGTTGGGACAGTTTATTGTAAGGACACTGGATAACTCAAGGGATTAATGGCATGGACGTGGAGTCCCTTATCTCCAGTGTGGTAGTTCAAAACATCAAAAGCGGGTTGAAAAAAGAGCAATTAGGAGTGTGACATGAGTTTGTAGGGCTCCATTCTGAAGGCCTCAGTAAGGCCATCAACCTTAGCCAGGTATGCTCTGAAGACCCAAAATGCTGGATACAATATGATGTGTCAGACTGCATCTGCTACATGATCTTGCAGAACACTGAAGTCCTCTTGCAAACAACTAGAAATCATTGCTTCTGGATTCCTGTTGAAAGCAGAAGGCTGTGGGGGTACAGAGTACACAGAAGACAGTGCCACTGAGCACAGAGCAGAAGGTATTTAGCACCTTGCAGGATACGGTGTCCATTAGAATCACAAATACCATACAAAACCAGCATGAGCCTATAATGACATCTGCTGATACAATGCAAGATGTTTAAATTCTATTGCTTTCTCATACTGGTGCATAACACCACTGATATGTTCCAAACAGGTCTCAGTCCTATGAAGCACTGCGTACTTTCAGTCACCAATTAAGTCAAAAAAGGTGAGGGAGTACAGAGCAGAATTTAGTCATGAGACTCTTTTCTCCCTCCTCTGGATTCTGTAAGTCGTCTCCAACTGCTTAACACCAGATTTGAAGTCGGCAATGATATGCCTGAGCACATGGCTTTCCCATACAGAGCCATTTGTTGGATTCATGCCATAGTTTGTTCTGGTGTTTCCGTAAACATTTTTATGACATGGTGCCATGTGCCTACAAGTCTGCTTTATGGACCAAGATCTACTGCATGCATTAGAAGGCAGCACGCATGATCCTGGCTACAGAGAAGCCACAGCAGTGTGGTGGAAGTTAGGTCATCTGGCTCACAGAACTGAACTGCTCTTTTAATAAGGTTTCCACAGATACTCAGCTGGAAGCAATAACGACTCCTAAGCAAACGTGACAGAGACTGTGAGAGTTTAACATAAAAAAGAACAATTAATAAAAAAACAAGGAGAAAACCTCCACCTTTCAAAGGGCTCTAATTAGCTCACATGCAAGACTCACCATTGTGAGAGTGAAGTTTATGTTGGAGTTCTTTAAATTTATAAATATTTTTATATAGTAGGAATATACACATATACAGAAAGATACAAAACTGTTATGTGCTTCCTCTGAGCAATTCTTCAGTTGCATATACAGTCAGAAATTAATTAAAACAAAGCTAATGTTAGAATCCGCCTTGAGAAAGAGAACGAACTGCCGACCAGCACAGGCTGTGATGGTCTGCTGCCTGCTATGACCTTCCGGGGCTGGGGTGAGGGGAACCAACCCCCAAAAGACCAAACCACCAAATCCATCACAAAGCACATGATATCAATAACAACTTCAGGTAATCTCACATACAGATGTCTATGTGATTAAGGGATGGCACAGTGTTACTAGACTAGAGAGATTTTCACTGCAGAGCTTAACACAGTCATGAACAGTCCTGTCAGGAGATGCACTTTACTGACCCTTCCCAGTTCACAGTCTTTACTCACATCTCCCTCCTTTAAAAATCATCTCCTGAGTTCTCCAGATAAGAGTTACAAGGCAAAAATACTTTGATGTGGCCAGTGCCACACCATTATGGAAAGTACTCAAGTATTCTCAGTACAAGCAAACAGCTTGTATTCACGACGATCACCAAATGAAAGCCAGAGAAGAAACTCAATTAGAGATTTATATGTTTAGAACAATAACATGGGCTAAGAATTTTGGCAAGGTTTTGACTGAGTTGTGATGGCTGAAAAGGAAGGAAAAAAGAAAACGAAGGTTGTAAAAAAAATATACTGCAGCTCCAGAGAGTGGTGGCTCACTTCCCACTCGGCATCGCCATAAAAATGAAAACAAAACAAGGTTCTCTTGGTTATCCTCATACACAGACAATCCCAGAGCTCTTTCCGAAACGGTTCTAGAGTGAAAACATTGGATCACATGCACTGCCAGCTGCCAGAGACTTCTAAGCTCACTCTGAGTGCATCTGAAAATAAAGACAGCTTGAATGAAGTCTCTGAGCAGCAGAGTTTTTGGGGTTTTTTTTATTAGACAATAGCACTAAGAATCTCAGTTCAAATTATGCTGCACAGGTCTTCCTTCAGACTGATCAAGAGCATACATTGCACACACTTAGGACAGGCAGTCCATGCTCAAGGACAACTCAGTGACCTAGGTGACCCATGCCTAACCCCAGAGAGACAGGAGGTTATGGCTACAGGTCAGAATTCAGAGGTCAACAGCAGGGCAACATAAGGCAGTTTACACCTTTTTCACAAAGCACCAGCTCCTTAGAAAAGCAAAACAATGGATGCAAAACGATGTAGCAAAGAGAACGACTCATGTATATTATATTATCAGCAAGAAATTATATGCTGCTGCTTGAAGAACTTACCAGTGGCTCCCGAGATGCTGCATTTTCAGTTGCAGGGCAGGAGCCAGCCTGTAAAGCAAAAAGAAGAGTGAGGTTACATTGCCACCTGATGGACATAATTAGAAATACTTGTCTGTTAAGACCACTCTTCCTACGAGCAGGACTTAGGCAGACACACTTGTTTCTGCTATCAGCGGTAGTGATGGACTAAAGACAAAAAGGTCAGAATCATAAAAAAAAATTAGTTCCAGCAGTCCCCATTTAAAACAACAGAATTCACAGAATCTGCAGAACCTGCTTTAGGGAGCCAGCAGTGAAGAGCCAGAGAGACTACCGAGAGATGTCATGAAAGAAATGTTCACCCTAACTCAAATTCTGAAATACATGGTGCAGTGAACAAACACAGCATGAAACTGGGACTCCCTCTGCTAAACTCTTGGTGGCAACGCTCACCACATAGCATGGTATAAGACAGCATATTTTCATCATATATGAAATGAGGATAATAACTTGCCTGTCTCAAAGGGATCTGACGACTACTTGACATCTGCAAAGAATTTTATGATACTAAAGGGAAGAAATGCTGCAGAAGCCCAAAGTACTGCTATTGAACTGGATGCAAAGGTACCTCACTCTGATTCCATCATTCACTTTCCCCTCTTTAGAAGGACCAAACTTAATTTGACACCGAGCTTCTCCCATTTCCATGATCCAGTAATGCACCCTTTGTTTCCTGCACTATTCTTCTAAAGATTTCAAAACAACTATTTAACTAAACCTCACGATATGTCAGCAATACCAGTACTATCCTTGTTTCCCACACATAATTAAGAGACGCAGTTTTAGGGCAGATGCTGAACACCTTACTTTGCACACTAGGAAAGGGTGGTACAAAGGAGGAAGGTGAAACTATGTGATTAAAGCAGGACAGCAAGCCAAAGACTGGACTAGACTTAACATTCAGGAGCTTCCACCCTCCAGGCTGACCTGCAGTTTTGCTCGTATTCACTCACTCACCAAGAACAGGCATTCTACATTTAGCATAGTCCCATGTTTTACAGAATTACTCTTCTGGGCTTTTCTTCACTGCCAAAAAAAGCAGTTTGATCTCTGTGTAACTAGCATATATCAGCGCTCCCAGGGTAAAGACACCTAAGTTTCACCATAAAATAAGCTTACCTTGGTCAACCATCTACTTTCAAATGGGATTCACATGATGTTAAGATGGTCTAAACCATATTGCCTACACTGTATTTTTTTAATCTTAGGATACTGGCTGCCTCGATGGTAAAAAATTGCAGTTTTATTAGTAACGAAGACAAGTTTTGAGGCTCAGTTAGAAAAAAAGGGATCCTATTCATTGAATATACGGAAGGATAGAACTTTTAAGTGATAGCATAAAGGTCCTTAAGTGACTTTTTGTCCTCCAGTCGTATTCATCACTTTTATGCAATATACCACACCTTCAAAGTATCATCTCAAGATTTTTTTCCCATCTACAAAATACACAAAAAATACAGATAAAAGTAAGTATTTACCACAAGAGGGTGCCAGAAACTCAAACATACTGCAACGCAGCTACTTCCAGCTGTAAGCCTCATCCATCACCAGGGCCCAGCCAGATCTCACAGCTAGGCAGTGATTCTCTAGAGAGGCCCTTAAGCTCTTCATGTGACTGACTTCACGTGCAATTACCATTTTTGTTACTCCACTATATATCTGCAAAAATTTCAGCCACTAAGAATTCACTTGACATAACCACTGCAAATATCAGCTTCAACACCATACTGGAAGTCACACTGCCCGGTCTGACTGTAGTGAAGACAATGCTATGTGATACCAAGAAAAGCACCCTTCTCTCTTCAACCTTGTCACTGGCTTCGCATTTTTATAAGCGTTGTATATCTGCTTTCAAATTTTTTATAGCTGGATGAAAGAAAAATAATGAACAGTCTCAAGATCCATCTACTCCTCCAAAAATATGGAAAACATATGAGAATCAACACAAGAATATGGCTTGCATGATTTATTAATAAGTTAACTGAACCTGCTTAGGTTGTGGATAAACTTATTTTGTGCATATGCTCTCTTTTATTTCTTCAGTCAAACCCCAGGACTAACATGGGTATCTTACTATGGCCACTACTCTAAAATATTGGGGCCTGATTCATGGCACACTGAAGTAAAAGAAAAGATTCTCATCAAATTCAGGTAGCATAGGGTCAGAACTGCTTAGAAGAAGCAGACGAAGAGCAGCACAGATAAAATTCCTGTTGAATACTTCAAAAAAGTACCTATAGCTGTTAACTACTATTATCATGGAATTGTTCCATCAAGCCACTTGTGTTGAGTTTTCTAAGAATATATGTATTTTGCTCTTCTGTAGCATGTTTCAAGGAAAATTCACAGCATTTTAACTACTTAAGCTGACTTTGCAAAGAGAAAAACTATAGATGTGTGGTGCAAACAGTAAAGTCACGAAGGCACAAAGGAAGAAAGAAACCACCACAGAATTCATATCCTCAGAAAATTCCCTGAGCATCCTAAGTACTAGAGCTTGTATGTTCTGCCCTAAGGAGCTGCTTTATGGACTGTTGCTCCACACAAAATTTGGCCAACCTGGGCAACTGCCCAAAGAAGGATTTGAAATGGAGCCTAGGTCACCGTGAGAAAGCTTATATTATATTGACAGGAGAGAGTCTTGATCCTGAAGACAAATACTCAAAAATTCTGACGTGTGCTTGTACATAACCTGATGACAAGTATATGATTAGTTGGATAATTTACGGTACTTTGACTGCATTGTGCAAAGCTACCAATGTTCTAAATGAGATCTACATTTTCCTTCCAGAAAGATTTCCAAGTACAAGGCACAGTGTAACAGCAAAGGAACTAGTCTTACAAGGTAGGGGACAGTAACCCTCCAGAACATGGTAGCTCTGAGACAAGTCAAGGAAGATTCCATCCTTTCCATGCGATGGCTGTTCAATAGCCTGTATTTAATGAAAACAATGGACATCACAGTCCATTATCTTTACCATAAACCATCTTTTAAGGCAGAGAATCCACAGGCTTAACAGTCAAGAGCTACAGGCAAGTGGGGAGGAAAATTTACCTATATCTAGACTAACAATGCAGCTAGGGAAATAAGTCTCTGGAGCAACAAATCAGGCATCTTTCAACATCTTTTACATTTGCTTTAACTACTTCCTTACCGGAAGAAAAAATGCAGCTAGATGGTAGACTCAATCCAAAGTGGGTATAATGAAGCTTTAGAAAGAAAACAAGTAAGATTTGGGCCTTAGTACTCTGGTTGCTTCCCCACTAAACCACACACAAGAACATCACCAAATATAAAAGATGTTGGAGCACCAACGCATTCTGTTCACCTTATCATCGCTCCTTTCTCAGTCTCTTTCGTTAAATTCATATGTAGTCTGGTTTTTGCATAGTGAGCCTTCCAGTGTTACAAACCAAACCAAAGAATCCCACATACAGAATCCACTCCACCTATCCTACCTCAATGGCTGCACTACCATTTTGGTACCAAGTCAAATTCAGCCATTGACTTTAATAATTTCAAGCCTTTTACGACTCACACAGGCCAGCTACATACTGACTTCCAGGCTACCGGATTCTCAGCTTCTGCGCATAATTGTACAGATAATAAGGGATCATTTTGTGTCCCAAACTAAGCAGCTCAGAAAAATTTAGACATAGTTTATCTAAACCAACAACACTACTGCCAATTAATGTTAAAGAATTTCAATTTCTCTCACATTACTGGGATTTATGGTTAAATGGAATACCAGAGGACTGGGTTGCTGGCTGGCTGAGCCAAGAAGACTCACGAAATATACTGCCAAAGTGTTCAGCGTCAAAGAAATACTGATAGCCAAGAAAAATCAGAAATCGGTTATTCTTTTCACAGGTTATACCATCATCTTGCCCTTCCCTTTCTTTTACTATAAGGAATAGTAACAGAGAGATGGGATCTTTTCTTCTCTTTATTTTTTAGGAAAGACATTGCTAAAGGCCTAAGGAACATGATTTCTAAACAAACCCAAATATTTTAACGTCTCTGGTAGAAATGTTTATTGCCTTTAGAATATAACACTATCTATGTAAATGATTTCATTTGAGCTGTAACACTCCCCCCTCCCCACAATGCCTGAGGCAATATATTAATTCATGAGAACGAGAAAATTAAACTAACAAAAACAGATAATAAGCCAAAAGATATTCGACACTCCCTCTTCAGCATCTAAACTAACTAGATTTGTAATAGTAAACACGATAGGACCCAAACACAAACATGTTAAGCAAGGCAGTGCTACTACTCATAGCCTTATGTTGAATGCTTGAAAATAAATAAACATAATCAGTGGCAGGAAGTAAATATTTTTTTTAAATTCTCTAAACGTTTAGTGTGCAATGGCAACAACTTTTTCCACACATCGATAGCAGTGTCAAAACTGCAATGGTTCTGTAAGAGGAATGGCATTTACATTCTGGTAGACTAATAAAGATATTTTCATTGTTTTGTTTTATTCCAAAATTGTCCTCTTAAGAATTCATCCACTGTGCTATATATTCTTCAATTACACCCCCTTTTTCTGGCCAAAGCTGCAAGATTCTCTCAAATCCCATCTAAGCGCAGAATTTGAGAGCACCGAACACTGCTCAGCTAGAGCTCTGGGTGGGGAATGTGCAACCAGTGCAAGACACATACTAGATGGTGAAGATGGGGTATCTGTCACCAGCAGGCACCGACAGCCTCGGACAGACAGAACCACCTTCTGTCTCCACACAAGCGCACAATGTGGGGAAGAAGGAAAGTTAATACACAAGCAGGGCTGCTCCTGGTGTGTGCGTGGAGGGTAAATATTAGTGTGGCTCCCCTTCCGCTGAACTTGAGCCTTACCTCACATACCTGAAGCAAGGCAGACCACCAGAGCTGCCCTTTAAACAAGCTCTGCCACTAATGAAGTCGTGACAGGCCAGGAGCCACAAGGGGTGCAACTAATTTGCTGTTGCCTGAGAATCCTGCATTTTTGCATACAATGTGACAGAATCCGGCAGGGAGCAGTAAGTGACCATTTTCACCCACAGTGGCTTCAGATCCCCTCCCTCCTCAGAGGAGCTGACACAAAATAGTCTCTCTGGTGAAAAGTTAGCTTCGCAGCCTGGGTATTCTGCCTTAACTCCAATTCTTCCTGAATGCACAAGCATTAACTCCACTATGTTTTCTACAGACAACGCCTGAAAAACTCTCCACCTTGCACGTAAGATGAGAGTTACCATTCCCGTTTTTCACTATGGAGGCAGTGACAGAGCGACTTTCTTAATGTCCTTAATTTTAAAACCCAGGGGGTGCTCTGGCTACGTTTATGAGGCCCATTAAAAAGCAAGACTTTTCCATTTCCAAACATCAAGCCTTCTTTTGAGGCAAAGCAACACGAAACAAATGTTAAAAACAAGGGTGCAACGGGAGGATACTATAACCAAACTCAAGAGAACTTGAATGTTTCTCAGGCAACCACATTTGCCAATTAACCAGATTTCTTTCTCAGAAACCTATAGTCAACTGCCTCGTAGACTGCCCGAGTGGCTTATGGATCAGTCGCAGGTTGTTTCAGGTTTCCTCATTCTGAAAGCATTCACTCGAAGCATGAGGAATGGACTGTCAGGCCCACACCTCAAACTACTACTGGAGAAAGCACGTGGCTGATACAAAACTGCCCAGCAAGCCTACGTGAGTTTGGTAACCTGGCCTTTCACAACCTAGGAGGATACTTTTGCTGCTTAGTCAGAGTATGAATTTTATGTAACTTATTTCTATTTCAGTTTAGTTCAACAATGTTCCCTACAAACTCAGACTCCTCAGTCCAAAATAAAAGGATCAACAGAGAGGTTCACAGTGATTTAGTCAAGTCCGAATAGATTTGAATGATTGCACATAAAAGTGTGTCGGTGGCAGACTTTGCTCTATTTTCTTCCCTGTTGCTGAAACAGCCAGACCTTTCATCTCCTGCCGGCTGCAGGAGGGCCCTCTGCAGCCACCTAAAGGACTGACAAAATTCCATTGGTGTCACATACTCAGGAGTCTGCCCGAGGTACTGGTGAGATGAGAGGGCTGCCAGGAGGTCACTCAATTTGAGGTAGGTAGAGTTTGCAGTGAAATACAAGTTACCCTGGATCATGAGCAAGCCAGCGCAAGTGACCAGAAACTTACGCTACATACAACTACATCACACTTCCATGTTTCCCTCTGGCTCCCCCATTCATTTCAGGTCCCAGTTTAAAAATATCTTAAGCTTTTAGTATGTTTCTTGGTAAGCCATCGAACCTACATGTCTCTTTCACCCTCCCCACTCAGTTTTTGACAATGGTTATACTATGTCTATCATTGTTTTGCCCTTTTACGCTGTTGGTTCAAGGATCCTTCTCCCTCGCAGTAGCAAGGCAGAAACATTTTGCCTAACTGGTACTCCACCTCATTTCAAAACCCATCTGACACATAAATCGCCTCCTTTCTCTCTGGCTGTGCTTCCCCTCCATTCAAGTGCTTTACTGAGTCTCACATACAGACCCTGAAGTGAAAACATGCCTGCTGTCCAGGGGCCTGGCCTGAACAGCTCTTCCAATGGGAACCGCGTTTGGCCGTGCGGTGCCAGCGCAGGCTCCCGCACCGGGCAGGATGCCAAACTACAGAACCAGTTCCCCCGAGATGCGAAGCTCCTCCGGTGCCACCGGGCACAGGGGGCGAGAGCAACGCCGAGGCGCACGGAGCCGCTAAGCGGGGCGTCCTGGCCCTCCCCAGCGGCGCCTTTCCCCCGGGGGTGACGAAGCACGGCGGTTCCGCCCGGACAGCGGCCCCCCGCCGCCCCTCCCGCCCCAGCCCGGCCGGGGGCAGCGCCAGGCGCACCTCAGGGAGCCGCTGTCACCGCTCCCGCGCCCCTCCGCTGCCGGTGCTCTCGCCGGGGCGCCCGGGCTCCGGCGGCGACAGGGCCGGCCGCGGCGGGGGCTGAGGCGGCGGCCGCCGCCCCCTCGCCAGGGACCGTTACCACAGGTGCGGGGGCGGCGCGCGGGCGGCGGTTGGCGGCGCGCGGGGGGACGGTCGGCGGCGCGCGGGCGGGCGGTTGGCGCCGAGGCCGCGCGCGCGGGGCAGGGCAGGGCGGGGGAGCGGAGCGGGCCGGTGCCGCCGCGCGCGCCCCCCACAGCCGGCCGCGGCGGGAGGAGGCGGCGTGGGGGGGGAACGACGACGACACGGGACAGGGACGCGGCGCCCTCTCCTCGCCCGCTCCCCCGCGGAGGCGGCGGCGGCCTCGCCCCACCCCGCCCCGCCCGTCCCCTGCCACCCCCTGCCCGAGCCCGGCGGGCAGAGCGCCGGCCCCGCTCACCTGGCTGGGCTGCTCCGCTTGCTCCGAGGAGGCCATCTTCCCAGGCCCGGCTAATCCATCCCCGCCCAACCGATGGAACGCCCTCACCGCCGTTCCCCCCCGCCCCGCGCGGCCCCAGCGGCGCACGCTGCAGGCAGAACGAGTCGAACGCCGGGGCACCGATGCGCCCCGCGGGGGAACCATTCCTGCCATGAGTTTCCGTCCTCTGCGGCCTCCCGCCGGCTCGGGGCGGGCCCCAGGAGAGCAGGCCACGCACCGGGAGCCGCCGTGGGCTGCGGCGCCCTGCCTTGCCCGGCAGAAAACTTCTCCTTGCCGGGAAAAGCCAGCTGGGCCACGGACAAACCCGCGCCGGTCCGGGCGGAGCGGCAGGGCCACGGCGCGCAGCTTCGGCGTCGCTGCTTACGGGTGTGACCGCGGGCATCCCTCATGGCCGTTTCGCTTCTGGGGCTCCCAGAGGCCCGCTGAGAGGCGTCCACAGCCGGTCCGGTCTGTCCGGGCGGCGGGAGCTCCCACGGGGAGCCCCCTTCGCTTCGGCAGCCCCGGGGGCTCCCACCCCCACGGAGCCGCTCCGGTACGTGCCCGGGCGGACTTGTCGCATGCATTTTTTCTGTTTATATTATCATTTCACAACCAACACACTTGTCTGTAAGGGAATGCACTGTTTGGACATACCTAGGCACGCTCGCCCTATTACTTTAAGTCATTAAATCGCTGCCAACGCCAGAAGAGTTTTTCGTAGACCTACTTTATAGCGTCCTGCTCAACATCAGAGCCGTGCAGCCCAGACGGGCGCTGAGGACAAGCGGCAGCAGCGCGGTGCTGTACGCGGCGGGCGGAGCACGCCGTCCCGTCCCGTCCCGCCCCGCCGGCCGGCGGTGCCGCAGCCCAGCAGCACGGCGGCTCTGCCGAGCCTTGTTTCCACCCTTAGCCCGCTGCTGTGGCGCCCGGCAGCCCCGCGGTGGGGCCCGCACCCCGGGAAGGAGCCGCTGCTCCGGACTCGGCGTCCCAGCGCGCCCCGCGGCCCGTCCCGGCGGGCTCCGGGCGGGCTCCGGGCGGGCGGGAGGGAGGCGGCCATGGCGGCGCCGCTGAAACGCTGCCTGCTGCGGCGGAGGGACGGGCCGGAGCAGCACGGCGTGGCGGCCTCCTGCCTGCGGGAGCTGCGCGACAAGGGTGAGGGCGGGAGGGCCCGCCGTCTCGGGGCGGGGAAGGCAGCCGGTCCCCGCCGGGCTGTCCCCGGTCCCCGCCCGCGGTTTGTAGGAGGCGGCGGGGCTGGGCCCGATCCCTGCCGTGGATGAGGCAGGAGAGCCCGGTCTGCGGGTGGCCCTTCCTAACGGGGGAAGGCGAAGGGAGGTGGGAATATGCATCTGGAAGTAGTTTCACTGAAACGCGCCTTCCTCGATGCGCATGTCGAGGTTTGCGTCGAGAATATTAATTTCTGGAGGGGAAGGTCGTGTGTGGTTAAAAGGAGCTGATGTGCAGAGCTGCGTGGAGACAGCTCCTGGTCTCTAGCCTAAATTACTAAGATTGCTTGTCTCTTGTGAGGGGTGTAATAAAAGGGCAGTGCATGTATCACTTTTATTACTTCATTAAGTATTTTTTCCATTCTGCAGCTAGTGGCATTCTGGCTATTGACAAGGCCAGGCAGCCCATCACCTTAGTGCTGGCAGAAGATGGCACCATTGTGGATGACGAAGATTACTTTTTGTGTCTGCCATCTAACACCAAGTTTGTGGCACTGGCCAAGAATGAGAAATGGTCCAGCAAAAGCTTAGGTACTCTGTGGATGAGGGAGGACGGAAGGGGAGGGGTGTTTGGATACACCTAGTGAAATTAGGCTGTCTCAGGTGGGTCGGGAATGACCCGTGAAACTGGTGACTCTTGTGTCAGGCAGTGGAACAGGCTGGCTCTCGGAGTCTGTGGATGAAGTGGATGGTGCTGCAGAGAAGTGGAAGCAGTTGGCCAGGCAGCTGAAGGATGACCTGTCTAATATCATCTTGATGTCTGAAGAAGACCTCCAGGTACAGTGGGGAAACCTCTAGTTGCTGTCCTTGGCTCTGCCCATCATCCATTTAGCTCAATAGATGGCAGAGAACAGAATAAGTAAACAAGATCTCAAGCTTAATTCAGCTGCTGTTGTTTGCTTGTGGTGCTAAATCAAATTTCTCCTTGAGGGGAAACACTCATGCCTGAGGAGGATGCTCTTAATCACTGATTGTCCCTCACAGCATGTTTGCCCAATTCTGGCAGTGGGAGGGCAAAAAGTCAAGATTTGGCCAAACGGCAACTGAGGTGGGCTCCTTCCTTAAAACCTGTGTAATGCGTCAGGAGGGAAGGCTGAGCAGCACGCCAAATCTGTCTGCTCGCAGGGGTTTGAAGAACTGCTGTCAGTTTCCAGAGCTGATTGATTCGAGTATCTGACTGCTTAACACCTTGTATGTGGTGAGGCGTGGTGATAACCGCCTCTTCTCCTCCTGCAACCTGAAGCCTCCCAAGCACCAGGCTATTGGCTTTCCTTTGTGTATTCCCGTGCACTTGAAAGAAGTGGTACTTGGATTGCCAGGAGCTGTCAGGATTTCTGTTAAAAATGCATGATTCCGCACCTTCCTGGATGCCTTTTGGCTTCTGGTAAAGAATGCTCGCTGGTGGAGTGCCACTACAGCCTCTCATAATTAGGCTGACTTGCTGTGACAAGAAACCTTGCGAAACATGTTGGGTTTCATGAAGGTGGAGGCTCCGTCATTCAGGAGGCTTGCTGTTTGTACTGTAATCAGTGTAATGGAAGGAGTTACTCCATCAGTCCGTGTAACAGGAGCACTCTCATTGTTTTAAGGTGCTTATCGATGTACCACGTTCAGACCTGGCAGAAGAACTTGCCCAAAGTCAAACCAAGATCCAAGTATTGCAGGACACCCTGCAGCAGGTGCTGGACAGACGAGAAGAAGAACGCCAGTCAAGACAGCTCCTGGAACTCTACCTAGAGGCCTTGAAAAATGAAGGCAGTATCTTACGCAAAGTAGCAGGTAAGGAGCATTAGGATGCTAGAGAAGGAGCTTATCAGAGATGGCTGAAATAGCTGAGTGGAATAAATAAGGCAGAATGAAGGACTGGAGTGAGTCACTTGCCTAGCAGCTGTTCATGTGGTTGATGTAATGGCTGGTATAGTGTAAGAATTCTCTGACTGGGTGAGACCAGGAGTCCCCTCACTGCTGCGTCACATTTCTCACAAGGCCTGAAAGTAGAACACTGGGGGAAAAGCTTAAATCATGTAGTCGTCCTTAACATTATGGATTTCTTAAGTTAGAGGATGCACCTAGGTAGAATGCATATTTTATTAAGCTCAAAACCATCAAGCAGTCCAGGCCACTTTTCCTGTCCTGTGTTTGTCACGGGCTATAATGATTCTACTTTTCAGAACCTGAGACTGTACCAAGAAAGGAGATGGATGTGGTTGACGCAGGTACCAGCAGGACAGGCCCTTCAGCCAAAACGGCGCTCAGTGACCAGATCCTTGCTGCTCTGAAAGAGAAACCTGCTCCAGAGCTCTGCTTGGACAGCCAAGATCTAGAGGTGGGTGAGAATGACATAGCCATATGCTGGCAAATCTCTCCCTCTGGAGAGAGAGGTTATAGGTTATAGGGGAAGCTGTCCTTGCTTCTGGAGGCTCTAATGTCAATATATCTCAGTCTCAAAGTGGTGAGATTTAATCTATTTCTCTTCCTCAGTAACACTACCCCGTGCTTGGAGCTCCTCTGTCATAGCCAGTTGACACAATTCCAAGTAACCTAGTCTGTCCTCTGAAAAGCCACAAAATAATTTTGGTTTTGATCTCTGCCAAATCATAGTCAGCCAGTGCTTCAGCTGTCTTACCAGCAAGTTTTTTTGTATGCAGATGCATCTAGCTATATTTCTTCTATACATCCCAAATCAAAATAAAAAGCTCCTTATTTTGGAAAACAGTGTAAATAAACCCATAGCTTGGAAAGGAAAGTCCAGGTAACTTTAACCATTAGAAAATGTCTTCTTTCCAATGCTATGAACTTGCTCCTCTTGCTTTTCCCTGCTGTAGAAACTAAGTAACTGCTTTCTGTTCCTTTGGACATCTGAATATAGCTTCAAGCTCTAAGTGTTGGTAGAATATTGAAAATACACTAGCCCACGGGATAGATGATGAAAGCTGGGAACATCCTCAATACCAAATTGCCAGTATTAACCAGGTGTCTCACTGCTGCTGTTCTCCATGTGGGCAGAGGGGTTGGTGGTGGAGGAGCATTAATAGAAAAGACTGTTAGAAATCTGTCTTGCTACAGCTGGTCTTGAAAGAAGACACACAAGCCCTGGCCTCGGCTCTGAGATGGGACAAGCAGAAAGCTGAAGCTCTGCAGCAAGCCTGTGATCAGGAGCTCTCCAAGCGGCTACAACAAGTGCAGACTTTGCATTCCCTAAGGAGCACGTCAAAGGGCAAGAAAACACTGCCCTGGGGAGACTGGCTTGGTTCAAAACGCAAAAAATAAGTGCTGCTCGCAATTTTTTTTTTTTTGCATTAGAATCAATACAAGCAAGATGCATCCTGGGAGCCATAGTTTGCTGGTCATACTGTGGTCTGGCTACAGACAGCTAAAATCTGGACATTGTCCTGAGGCTTAACTCGTGTGATGATTCCAATCATGTGTAACCAAAGGGATTTTGACTTTTTGCGGAATGCTAGAACAATGGTATTGCTGAACACCAGCGTGTAAGGGTTCAGCTTTGAATTACCTGGTTGGGAGCCAGAAGCTTCCATCTGACAATGATGGATCTAGCTTCTGAAGCCCCAGGCAGTGTGCTTACTTTGTCCTCCCACCATTTTCAATGTAAAGGATGGAAGACCTGGTGGAAGACTTTGATGCACAGTTAAAGAAGAAGAAGGCGGCACTTGGAGGATTGCTGACTGAACACAGAGTGCTCATTCTTCGGTAGGGTTAATTGTGATTTGGCCTAGTTAAGCTGTCATTGTGCAGCTTTTCCAGCTGCTCTCTGGCTTTAAGCTCCAGCCTGGGATCTAGGAACTTGAACTCCCATGCTAACTTCATCAGTTAAAGTAAATTCAGAGTCCTTTAACTTCTGTGCTTTTTCTGTAAGGAACTCCTGCCTCTTGGGTGCAGTGTAAGCACTGACTTGTAAAACACAGCAAAGGTGGAAATACTTGCTTTGTAAGGCTGTGGGGCAGAAGACTTGGATTTGGCCTGTCTGTATTACTGTCCTAGTCATTAGTATAGTATCATGATGCTTTTGTATTAACTGGCTTGTTTTTAAATTTGTGAAAGTCTTTTTTTCTAATATTAAAAACTTTTTACCTTACTGTTGGACTAGTTTTGATATTCCCACCAGCTGCTATGATTAAAGAATGTGCTGATAAGTACAGTATTACCTTAAGGATAGAGGAAGAAGAAATTAAATACAGAAGTACTCCGGATCTAACCTGTCCAAAGTATTTAGATAGAATGCATGTTCATACTGGTGACACTGCACCAGAAGTCCCACCTGGCACAATCTGTTCTTCTCTTGTGAGAACAGAAGATGTATATGAAAAAAATCTGAAAAGTGAGCTGAAACTTCTGAGGAAGTTTTAGTAGGTACAAGCGTTTTCTAGTATCATGCAGACCCCTCTGATGTAACATAACCTTGAATGGTACAGGATGCCAGCTGATGACTATTCCTACAGCAGGGATTCAGATGGACCCATTGCAAGCAGACATTCCAATTGAATTATGGCACACTCAAGGTTAGACTGCCACTGTAACTAATAAATATTCTAAATAGTTTAGTGGCTTTGAGGAGGGAAGCAAAAATATTTAGGGTAACTTCAGATGAAGCTACCCATATGGGTATTGAGCGGACTTAGGGGGGGAAGCTTGCAGTCAACTTTTTGGTCAGTCTGTTTTGCTAGGGCAAGTAATTGCTTCTTACAATATACACTTCTGGCTTGTAAGATTATAGGCCATGGCAGGTAAAAAGGTTTCCTGCTGCTTTAAATAGCTACAAGCTGTTTATATTCAAGTCTTTCTGAAATAGCATATATGGCTGTGCATTAACAGAATTTGTGAGGCATGCTCTATTGCACTCAGAGCTAAGTATGCTGGCTGCCAAGTGAAATGGCATGCTTTGAGTAGACTAGCTGTCAGCAAGCAGCTTCTGTGAGCTTATGTCTCAGCTTGTGATTACCACCCTCTCCATTATAAACCAGTTTTTCAGTCTTGCTCAAAGCTGCAATGCTTTTGCTTTCTCCAAGCTCAACTTGGCCATGGAAATTCTACTCCTCATGCTGTACAAGAGGAAAGAAGGGTTTTACCTGTGGCTTTTTTACATCTACTTAAAATAGCAGATAGCATAATTACTTCAATCCTGTGTGTATTAGGAATATTTAACTCACCTAATTCCAGGCAAACACTGAGATGGAGTCACAGAGACCATGCTGATCATTCTTGTAGGAAGGCAGTGACGGTCCTTCCAATCTAGCCTTAAGGAAAAAAACAAATGGAGGGTTTTCATTGCTGCTTTTTCCTCTTTCCTGTTATCAAGGTTAGAACCCTTAAGTTGCCTGTAAATTATTACATGCTGCAGTTCTTATGTTACAGAATTCAAATTATCAACTAGACCTAGCATAGTATAATTTAAACTGTTACTTTTGTCTTAATTGTTCTGTTCTAATCTAACAATCAGATTTTCATAATCTGATGAGAGCTGCAGTTATAATCTGTCCTAAAGCTGAGCTGGCAGTTTAATAGTAATATTGACTATTATTTGCAAAAAGAGCAGGTATATAATACTTAACTCTCTTTAAAGCTCTATTATAGTCAACATCCTTCAAAGGTCTCCATGAAAAATGAGAAGCAATTAACTACTGACTAAGAGACTTCAATGCTGCATATCATCCTGTAAGTGGTCAAGTTTATGTATTGCTTCTTGGATCTCTTTCAGTAGTGCAATCAAGCAAAGATGAAAACTGCTAAAACATCTCCATTTAACGAGATTTTTAAACTTAACAGTACAATTATCTGTATAAATTGGGTTTTTTTAGTGTAAACTTTACTATTGATCTTTAGATCATCATATTCTGAACGTCAGTTCATAGCTAGACTTTCCTGTTGGCGATAACAAAGAGCTGCTGCCAGATCTAGTATTTCCACAGCAAATAATCACAAAGCTTTTTAGTAAACAATCTTTAGCCGTTGGCCAGCACCTTCTGTGTACCAGCAGTGTATATGCATGTGTGTTTGGAGAGGAAGTAACAGGAGATTTTAGGTGAGGACAGCAGACATCATCAGAGCTAACAAACTTTCAGACATTATTTCTCTTCCTGACATGTTGGGCTTAATGACCTCAAAAAAAAAATCAGGTAAGCTGTGCAATAAACGTCCACTAGGCCTTCCTCTTGAAAGGCAGCTCCTATGACATCAAAATACTTGATGTTTCTAAAGGCCTAGGAGTCCTGTGAAAGAAATATCAATTTTCTACTCAAGAAAGGAATAGGATGAACAATAGAAGCAAATAAAATAGAACTGCGCATGTCTTGATAACCAGACACCTACAGAAGTTGCTCCTTTAAAGACAGAACAGTGGATAAGAGCAAAAGATACTTGATCAGTTTTTGCTTATTAATCATCTTACCTATGCAAGTCAGGAGAAACTGTCCACCTAAAGCATGCTCTGTAATCTAATTTAAGCTTAAATTAGGTCTACATTTTGTAGACGTGAAGTATGTTTGATTCACTTAAGCTTATTTAAGCTGCATGGACACTTTAACTATGCAAAAATTAGCATTTCCTTGACCTTATTCCTGTAATATTTAAGAAGCTTTAACTTTTGAACAGGGTGACTGACCTGCCCATGAGGATGGATTTTGTATAGGTGTTCAAGAGGGAGCAATACAGTATGGAAAGTCTAAAACATAGCCAGATGATGTGTGAAAACCTAGGGTAGCTGCCATTACGCTTTTTTCAGGGTAGAAATTTTAGAACGTCAAAGCCTTGAGTTAGTCTTTATCATTAAGACATTCAAGTAGACAAGCCTACCTCGTAAGATTCCTTCTTCAGCAATAGATTTGCCATGAGTGAGTATCCTCAATTAATGGCCTTCAACACTGCATTAATGATTTCTCCCTTAAAGCACCAAGAAAAACCTTTTGCATCTCCTGTGGGATTGGGCCGATGACCAGGGTACAATAAGGTAAATAAAGCTTCATGAACCTCAAGAAAGGAAGTAATGTATAGTGGCATTAAAAAAAAAAAAGCCAATATGAAAACTGAGTCATGTAAGCACTGGTATGCCGAGAGGACAGATTTCCTGTTGGTTACAGAATTGCTAGTCTCTTATCTACCTAGCCTACATCAGTCAGTAGAAGAATAATTCTAAGAAATCTCATCCCTGAAAGTGGAACAGTTTGGGATAGGGGAAAGGGAGGGTAAAGTGTCGTTGTGTAAAATTTCCTGTATAGAGCCAGAGATAGGGATTCATGACATTCCTATTTTCTTCTAGACTGTAGCCCTAGATTTTATTTGATCAATAGTGGATAGTTAGAGCCTAAAAAAGGCGTGGGTTTTTTCCCTATCCACTACTGCTTAATAACTCAAATACAGAGCAAGAATAAAAGGGAGCAGATATAAGGAGCCCAGAGCATTACTCTTGTTCCATTGTGTCATGTATAGCTGAGTGACTCTAGCCCAGAAAGTGCACTCTTCTTTCAAGAGAAGGGTTTTAAACAAGGGGCAAGGCTACACCTAGAAGTTCTCAAGGGTGATCAAACATATTCTGTCATCTGGTAACTTCTTTATCCTGGGGTAGTATTTAAGGTAAGAGTCTTACTAAAGGGAGAACCTGATGGTTTTAAACTTGGTTTTGGGGAATTGCCCTAAGCCGTATCCTTCAGGAAGGAACAAGTGGCTTCAAGGAAGAGCTTGTCTCATGAATCAAGGGCTGAGCAAGAGCAACTGTTCAAGTCTTTCCTCTCTTGCTGCATATTTTAGACTATCCTTGGCAAGCATATTCGTGCTTGATAAAGTTTGCCCTCGCAGTAGCTTAAGCAGCCTTCTCATTTCGCTTGGCTCTATCTGTCTAATACCTCATGGCTTTAAATCTGCTTCTTTTGCATCAACAGCATTTGGTAAGTCTCTCTCAGTCCAGCAGAGGGCAATGGCGATACATTCCTGACCACCACTCCGGAGCCGTGCTACTATCGGAACATTAGAAACGTAATGCAATGTATTGAAAGTGAAGTTTGTACACCAGCAGTATCACAGGTGAAAAAAGATACAAAACATGTTTTAATTGTCAAGACAACAAGTGAGAGATATGGCTATTAAAACAAAAATAAAATACTCAAAATACCTAAGCAAAAGTATCAGAAATGGAAGCAAGGAGGAATTCAAACAATTACTGGAGAAACTACATAGCAGCATGGAGGGAGTTGCACATACTGAGATATTACGGTCAGTGAGAATGTTCTACTTTAAACTCTTTATTTAAAGGACTTTCTTTTTAATAACAGTAAGAGACCTTTTTGTGAGCAATTAAGGCGTTTTGGCTGTAAGCTTTACTGAATTCTGACAGACCTTTCATTTTTGAAACAAAAAAAATCCAACAAATCATGTTTACCTAAAAACCTAAAGATTCATTACTGTTGCTAACCTGCAAGAGGAATCTCTAGGAGGCCAACCTGGGTTCCTCTAGGATAATAAGAGAAAATGACCAGAAACATTACTTGAAAGGTAAATCATGCCATATTGGAATCTTCACTTTCAGTCACAGCTGCTTCTTGTTCCCCAGAAGTAATCCCTCCCTTAGTTGCCATGGACTTCTTTTTCTTCTTCTCCTTTTGCTCCATGTTACTTGACGCAATCTCTTCACTCTTCTGGGTGATATACTTTAGCTGAGAACAATAATCAGTCATCTAGTGAGGAACTTCATTTATTCATGAGAAATTAGCGAGAAACGCTTAAGGGAAATTAACAGGGCAAATTCTTATTACCAAAAAGATGACAGACACTCCAAAAAGGCTAACAAACACCAACTTATTTTAATTCGTGCACAAAGCCCTCAGTCTAAGCTGGATATCCTCAGATACTGAAACGCCCTGGCAAGACTAGGATTTATAAATATACGTTACATCCATCTCTAGGACCAAGACAGCAACATTAGCAGTTACTCAGAGTTGTAGTTGGCCGAGATATAATCTGAGTACAGAAACATTGCAAGATTCCTGTGCACCCACTTGACATAAACAGCACATGACAGTTAGGAACACAAAATTCAGCTCCCACATTTACTGTGCCTTCTCAGGCAAGTTCATGTTGCGTATTTCAAATCACAGATGGTAGGAAAAAATCCCCTCACATACAATTAAAATGAGTATTGGAAGTATTCTTCTTCATGGAAGCATTTACAGGCATGTCTTAACACATGAGTGAATTTAAGTCCACCGAACATTATACAGATCAGCACATGAGAGAATACAATAATGTCAGTCATCCCTATATTAATGTTAGGAGACTTCGCACCTCAAGGTAGACTCAAGCTGTTCCTGACCTTAGGCTACAACAAAGGAACACAACATCAGGGGAAAAAAAAGTGATTTACTTCTAAGATTGACAATGCTGTAATGTGTCTGTTTATTGCACTTCTGTATTTGGAACCTCAGAAGCCCTGTTGCAACCAGAACATAGCTGCTTGAATTGCAAACAGACAGTGATGCAGCGTCATGAAGCAAAATAAGATGAAAATTTAAAAAAAATCACTGGATTGTGCCCATCCATCATCTATAAGCCAGTGAAATTGCTTAAGCAACAGTTGCTTCATCATCTATAGCCTTCATTCAAATGCTCTTAGGAATCAACCAACTGGTTTAAGACTGTTGTGAGACAGAAAATACAGTGAATCTCACCAAAGAATTGCTCCTCCTAGCCAAAAGCTTCACATCTTCTGTAGTGACTGTGCTTCGTTTTGCATGCCTGCATAAAATTAAAACGCCTTAATGGGTTTGCCAACATTGGTTGTAAGAGGCCATACAGCATCTAATTCAGAACAGTAACTAAAAAGGCTTAATAGGGACCCAGTAAACCAAATATGCCTATCTTTTCCAACTATAATACACAAAAACTTATTTTACAAGTTTGTACACGTACATCTAAATTCCCACACTTCCTGCATAAAACCAGTAGAATTTAGCAACCAGACTTCAAGTACCACTGTTCCGTTCCCTCTTACTTGCCAATAGATCGCTGTGTTAAGTTTTGACTCCTTAAAACATTCTCTTACCTCCTTGGAGCAACCAGATGAAACACAGGCATGTTAGTAAGCATCTGCCACTCCCAAAGCATCCAAATGTATCAATGCATTTGACAATTACATACAGTCATTAATCGAAACGATCTCTTGTACCATGTAAATGAACTTCCAAGATCAGGAAGAACCTACAGGGGAATATCTATTTCCTAACTTCACAGCCACTATTTAATCAGCCAATAGAACCCTTTAAAACTTGAATTAGAAGACATTATTGTAAAGATTATCTAGTTATTAGAGCTGAATACGAACAAAGAAAGCCTTTGTAACAATCAAGTGTTCCAGTACCTACCTTGCAAACATTTCGAGGTCTTTTGCAAAGTTCTCTAGAGAAAACACAAAGACACCACATATTTTAAAATGCTAACTCTAAGTAGGAAGAGATACATAATACAGTTCCAGCTGTTACAAAGGTGTAACTGCAAATTGTCCAAGTTAGTCACGAGAAGCGACCATAACTTGTTATTCCGTGCCACTGTGTTGCAGAGGCAGGTGGCCCACACAATAGTTCCATGTACATTTAAATGCTTTTTCCAGGTCTGAAAAACAGAATCGCTATTTCTTGTACTTTTAAAAATGTAATGCAAGAAACAATGCATCAGTGATACCTAGTTCCAGTGCTATTGTTTTTAAAGCATCGTTTCTCCAGCACTTGCTCTTGAACAAATAGATAATATGCAAACTTCTGTACCACACTGCCTGAAGGTGATCTCTGAAATAGCCGCAATGGTTTGTTTGCTGAATTGCATCTCCTTGTCTTCTGCAACATCCTGACACAGGCAGCCAACCGTGTAGTGAACCGCCGCCTTCAGCCTCTGAAAGGATCCAAGGCAGGGACAGCTCAGTTCTCTGCAGACGGATACGCGAGCTCTTGCGTAAATCATTAAAACTATTTAAAAGGACGCAACATAAGCGACTGTTTACGGACCCAACACATGCAGCAACACCACGTTTATCATTCACTGCTCCATACATCCCCCCCCCCGCCCCGGCTCCATCTTGTCCCGGCCGGGCCCTCTCCCGGCGGCGCTGGGGGCCAGCCGCGGCGCGGTGGGAGCGGGCCCGGGGCTGCGGGCCCGGGCAGGAGGAGCGGGCGCAGGCTCCGCCGTACCTGGGTGAGCAGGAGCCGCTCCTCGCCGCCCGCCGCCTCCATGGCGCGGCCCTCAGCGGCCCGGCCGGGTTTCCCGCCCAGCGCTGTGGGGCGGGGCCGCGCCGCCGCCATGTCGGGAGTCCCCGCCCGCTCCCGCCCCGGGGAGCGCCGTTACCCGGCGGCGGGAAGGGGCCGCTCCGAGGGAGACCCGACCCCCTGCTCCCCGCCTCCTTGCTAAACGGGTGTTTGAGGGTGCTTTTCTACCGGCGAGGAAGTCGGATGTCCCGCAGCAGGGACGGCCCGCCGGCCCGCGGCAGGCTTCGCCCGTCGCCCTGTGAGGCCACCGCCTCGGGCACGGCCCGGTTTTAAGCAGTGACTCCAGCACCCGTGCGGCTCCAACACCTCACATCAGGACTCTGGGCCCACCTGGGCCGTGAAAGATCGTCCCTCTATCGGGAATTAACGCCTGCGTCCGGCTGAGACCAAACATAAGCTAGCGAGAGAGCTGTAAAGCACCATCGGCTGAGGTCCCGTCCCTTATCCCTAAAGCGTTCACTTCCAACGAGATCACAGAACCAGCGCTGCTCCCGACAACCCCAGCCAGGCACACGCTGCCTACTCGGGGTAGCAGCCGTCAGGTTTTAACACAACGTGATTCCAGATAGAGTAGGTATTTTTCTCAGCACTAATATCATACTAAGCACTGAAATAGACTGGCGGGAATATCCCGTTTTCCCCCAAAACACAACACAGTAAACTGCCAAAACTGTTCCTACTGTCCACCACAGTAATTTCTAATGCAATTCTCCTGCTGGAGAACCCAAAACACAAAGGCTGGGGCAAACTGACTGCTCAAATGTTCATCATCCTCCAGTTATCACTATTCCCTGCACATTGTCACACGCTTATTTCATGGAATACCTAAATCCAACAACATAATTTGCAGAAAAGTTGCTTTAAACTGAAAGCAATCTTTTGCTAATTATACAGATATTCAACTAAGTAGCTAACTGTCTTAGCAGAAATAAATGGAGCAAAAAATTAATATAAAAATCAGTGCACAGCACAAAATTTAACATTTGAGAGGTTCTGAGGAAAAGGAAAAAAGGTACAGGCACGCAGGTGAATTTTCAGAAGTCCTGAAGATGATTGGCAGTGGGATTGCAGCAAGAGGATATCAAATAGGGCCAACTTTGCATGCTACTGCAGGTATTCTTAATTGCCCCATGGGAAGAGGAGGCGAAAAAGCAGGGAGATTTGGGGAAAAGAGTGCAAGCACACGGCTAAGCCAACAGTTTGCGCCAGAGCTTAAAACTGGGAACAACAGTTGGAGGGAGAATGGCTTGGTGACAGGAATATCAGTCTTGAGACCCTTCACCTGCATTCAAGTTTCTCCATGACCCATCCCACCCTTCGCCCTTTCACAGAACACGGACAGAGCTCACAGTGTGATGGACTGTGCAGGGGAACACCCAGGAATCCGTCTTTAAGAACCATGCTACTGCCTGTTATGAATAAACAATGACAACCAAAAAAAGGCCTTTACCTCCCTGGAATCTTGTGTAGCGTTACTGTGCTGTCTGCCATTCTCCACTTTAGCAATTATTGAAATGCAGTCATCTCTATCTTGATCCCTACGAGTTTATGAGCTATAACACAATAAAAATATTATAATTTTAAAATGTATTCTATTAAATACCGCACAAAGACATTTTAGCCAGTTTTGGCCAGCAGCAGTGGAAAGAAAACACCTCAATGCATTTATGAGCAAGTTTATTTAGTTTTCTTATATGATATATATATATAGATATATATATATGAAATATACCCACAAGTTATTACAAAAGTGTCCAAACACAAGTTCTAGCACAGTACAGTAAAAAGTGGTGTTCTAGGAGGAATATCTGAGATCTACAGTATCTTGGCTTCAAGAGGAAATGTTTGCATTAGACGTTGTAGGCAGAAGAGGACACGCTTCCTCCATGGCCTGTCCAGTTAGTATGGATAAATACACCTGGCTTCGATAATAATTCATACGTATGTGCACCAAAGTAATCGCGCTGAGCCTAGAATAAGAAGACACACACACAAAATAGACACATGAATATCACAGACATATGAGTACTAGAAGTTGCACCTACTGATACTTGACTATAGGAATACTAGAAATAAGAACTGACTCCAGTATTGTAACATTCAAAGTTATTTTCTCATTATTAGCAAAATCACTGCAATGAAACATTTACTAATATCTAGTAATTAAGAGTTCTGTAGAAAGACAAGTATGTTATTTCTGCTAGGTACTAATCTAAAAAACAAGCACTTACATACATCCAAAGGTTCAAAGATGCTTAGTTCTTTACAAAGCATTTTGATTCAAAGATGTCATTACCCTTGGTTCACAGATACGAACACGTGCTGGGCACCGTCATACCAATATCTCTGGTGTTCTTTAACCAGACATCTCACATCTTATAGTATTTTATTGCCGTGAATTTCGGGTTTAACACAATTATATTAGGCAATCTATGCCTTTATCTTTACATTGTCGGAGTGATTAGGACATACTGCCATCATGGCCTTTAGACCAGTATTTAAATAAATAACAACATGATGGTATTTCAGTAGCCAGAAGATCTGCTACACTATTTCAGGCACCTACCTGAATCAGGTTAGCTGGTAGTATTTCATGCCTGTATCCATCATAAAAAGAAAGTGCTGTAGTGAAGCAGGGCATAGGGATACCGATCTGTACTCCAGTACTGATTACACGTCGCCAGGAGTCCTGGGAGAGAGGAAAAGAGGGGAGGAAAAAAAAGGAAAAAAGAAAGAAACTAATCAGTGCTTGCTCAGAGATATGTGCAGGCATATGAACCAGGCTAGTAAAACAGCATGTGTTATTTCACATCATATGAAATCTAATGACCAAGTCTGACCAAATGCAGCAGTGAATTCCTGATTTTACATCAGCAAGGTTGATCCAAAATAATGGCAAGTAAGATAAAGTTAACAGGACAGTAAAAGTGCAGACATACAGTTCACATGCAATCAAACCACAGCCTCCAGCAAGGATGCTGTTCTTTCACATAAACACATAATTAGTGCATCCATCCCAAAAGCATGAACACGGTGGGGAACATACTGAGCAAAGACTGAGGCACTTGCAGGACCTCTAATCAAGCACAGTACAAAGCTCGCCCAAGGGCATAAGAGGTCAGGCCAATGCTTCAGACAGACCTGTGGATAATCCTCATTTCAGCTGTACATCTGATTTAGTAACCTGGAATATTCAGCTTCAGTTAAATGAATAATTAATGATAATATATGACTTCTTTGTTGGTCAGATAATCTGTTTTTAGTTCTGCCTGTCAACTCCATCCAAATCAGGACACTGTTTGGACAGGCCTAGGTCTAATGAATAGTGGGTCTGCAACACTGTTATTTTGGTGCTACTGCAAACAATGGTAATAGAACAGAGCTTTATACTCTGTACAGCTGAAATCCAACTGCACAGCAGGCACAAGATACAGGGCAGTGATGAGAATGTTCACACAGGACAGACATTTTTTCCTAACATCATGGTGGTTCTGAATTGCCAGATTTCTGCCTAAGGCTCTTCTGTAATAGTAAAACAGAAACTTTAAGTTTCTAATAGTAGCTTGGCTAGTATCAAAGAGAAGAATCATGACACAACAGGGACTATATGTCTGTTTGCTCCTGTATTATCTTTAGGTTGACAGTACAGATATACCTTGCAACATTACACGAGACCTCGGTTCATTGCTTGATGTATCTGGATGCTGATTTATAAAGTAGTGCTTCAGTGATGCAACCCGCTTTTTTCCTTCATTTAGAACTAACATTCTCCAACTTTCTGATGAACTAGAGGCAAGAGGCACTTGCAGGCATTTTTCCAAGGACAGGTCACTAACCCTGGTGTCTGGCAAAATTCCAATCTGGACCTCAGTGTAGCCTACCTCATCACAGTCACTTTCTTGCTCAATTTCAACCAGCTCCAACTATGTAGTTTTTTTTCCTGTTCTGACCTTGTAAGACTGATACGTTCTACTAAAGAAGGATACCCTGAAGCCATAGATGAAGAATTCCTACACCCATATATTATGCGCATACAGATACACATACACAGTCACAAAGAGGTTAAGGATTGTTTAGAGATCTTTGGGATTAAGGATGCTGTATAAATAGGTTTCAAGGATGTTCTCTACTTTTTCATTTTTCAGTCTAAATATACTTGTGAAGGTAACTCCTGGGAAAGAAGCTGAAGAAGTCCAGACCGTAAACTGTTGTTTTTATGCTCTTCCTTCCTTGGAAACTCACCTGACAGTTTTCAACAGCTGTCTTAAAGAAATCATCCAACAGCAAATTCTGGAGCTCAGGGTTTCGATCAAAAGCATCTTTGATTTTTCCCAGGAACACACTAGGCAGAACACATGTAAACCAGGAATAAAATTTCACAGCTTCCAACAAAGGCCCAGAATCCAAAACTTACAGTGCCAAAATTTGACTCAACCAGACTCAGATTCCAAACATTGGGAAAGATGCAAACAAAACAAAGACCGAAGAAAATCTGCAGTAGCTAAGCCACCAGAAAATTGGCTTCATCTGCTAACCTTTAGTGCCGTCTGCAGAAACAGCCTCTCAGTATCTTATCAGCAGATTAACTCCATGGATTTTCCAAGAAAATCTCTAGGCTTGTCAGTCTAGCACCACATAAACCAAATTGCTTGCTCTTCTCCCCTCAGCAACTAAATTACCTCCTCATCTCAATTACCTTCTAATGATGCAGCCTCCCCTCCACATCAGTGCAATGCCACCGTAATTCAGTGTCCAGCCAAATTCTTTGGCTGCTTGTCTCAGCAGCATGAAGCCTTGAGCGTACGAGATAATCTTGGAAGCATACAGGGCCTAGAAAAACAAATTCACATTCCAAGTGAAATCCCACAAAGTCGAACGAGAAACTTCACAGTCTACAGCTCTGTTTAGTCCACATCTCATCAGGGCTGAGTACAGCAGCCACATTCCAGCTATCTGAGAACCAAAATATCCCTTCCAATTGTTGGAGAGTTTGGTCTCAACGGAGAGAGATCAAGAGTTATTACCCCCATTACAAAGATAGGAGTGTTGAGTTCCTGTGCATGAATTATGACCTCTGCACCCCAGCCAGTTGTCACTGCCCACTGTGGATTAGATTTTAATTCCTTCGGGACCGTTCTTTGGTCAGGAAAGGAACTGGTCACATTATGCTTTGTGGACACCACTAGACAACGCATAATGGGACGGCTGAAAGCAGGAACCAACTGTCATGAAATGTAAACACAAGAGCTCCTCACCAGGGTTTACAGCATCCGAAACCTGCTTTGATATGCAGCTTTAATGCAGCACTCTGGCAAACACAATGACTCACCTTGCGTATGTCCTCCAGAAAGGCCTTCTTGTTTCCACTGAACTGAGTCATTTTAGGCCCATCCAGCAGCTTACTGGCCTGTACTCTCTCATCCTTCAGGGAAGACAGGCACCGTGCAAACACAGCTTCACCTTTAAGTATGGTAGGAAAGGGGAGATAATTAGAAAGTTCAGCATCACTGTTAAGGTCTGAGATACTTGTTCTCAAGCACACAGTGAGAGCGGCACAGAATGATGAGCCACAAAGATAGTGAAACGGAGTCACATGGGAAGAGAGGTGAACAAATGAATTATTTCAACAGCATTACTGAGGGACCAAACTGCCAGTTGGCATAACTGTTGGGTAAATATTGACTGATACAGCTTTCAGATGATAAAGAAAAAAAAAAGCCATCAGTCATCCGCAGGAAAAATTATCCTCAGGAATCTTCACCAGCTCTTAGTCTTAAGAATTTACTTTAAAATCTCTTCCTATCTATGAAAGACAGACAGTGTTGCACTGTAGTCTAGGGACAGGCAAGGCTGAAGACTTCACTAATTATTGTATCATGCTTTGAAGATAAAAAGCTGTTGCATAAATGCCAACTCACATTAACTAGGTGTGCTTTGAAATACACACATGCAAAATAAGAGCAACTAAAATCAAGAATAAATCAACAGGTTCATTTATAAGAGGCAATAAGTTTTACAAATCTACAAATGGTAGGCCCATAACACTAGTATTCAGAAGCCCGTAAGAGAGTTTTATAACACCACTAAGCAGGTTACTAAATGTCATTCACCAGGGCTAAGGAGTTAGCCAAGCAGTATCTTCAGCTCCTAAAGAGAAAGCCTGAATGCCAATCTCTTGATCTGGCTCAGTCCATTCCTAATCATGCTGGTTTAAGCTGTACTTATTTGCAATTGAAGACAGTATTGTTAAAGGGGGGGGGTGGGGGGGGGGTGGGGAAGGTTCCTTTCCAGGGTCTGATAGAAGGAAAGCAATCAGCTTTATCATAGTCTTCATACTGAACTTTTCTTCCACCTTTTAAGTGAGTTGTGAATTACGAAAAAAAAAAAATCCAAAAAAACCAAAACCAAACCAACCAAAAAAAGATGACTGAGTAATGTTTTCACAAGATTCTGGATCCTCTCTGCAGTAGGATTAACAGACCGTATCAAAATCAGAACTGGCTCCTCTCCATTTCTGCAAAAACTTCCTTCTACACTGGGGAGGAAAAGTGTGTGGGGAAAATCAGGAAAAAGCAGGAACAGCATGACTCTGCTTTTGCAAGCAGAAGTCTGCAAGTCATGCTTATGCAGTAAAACCACACACACAGCAACTGCCCTAAGAACGGCCATGTTTGCACAAGGGCTATTGCACGTACTTCCCTATCAACTCATCATTAACTAACAGCGCTCCCCTGACATTGCAGAGGACTAATCAGGGAGTGTTTCCTCCACCCTTGATCTTTGCAAGAACCCTAAACAGGATATTAACAGCACAAGCAAGAAACGCTGTTTCAAGCCTAGAACTGCCAGACTATAGCTGTAGTAGAATATTAAAACCATTTACAAAATTTGCTTTGTAAGAATATGTTGTTGGAATGAAGCCATGTTTCTCTGATAGCTGTCACTGCAGTTACTCTCTTTTAGCCTACTGAATATAGTTTTTCTTATCTTCTAATACAACAGGACTTGACCAGCCAAGGCAAAGGAAAAAGAGAAAGAGAAAGCATGAAAATTAAAGCAAATCCGAAAGCAAAGAACCTGTTGAGTCAACTTATTTACTTAAAGAGAAAGTCTACATTGGACCTGTGGTAAGAGAGCACTCTAAATGTGTTGCAGATGTATTACAACTCCTGTGTCACAATTCCATTCAGAGGCCAGGTTAGATAAAAGGGTAGGTAATGACACTGTTAGGCATGTATTAAATTCTCACACTTTAGGGGTATAATTCAAAGCAATTACAAAATACATTTCCATCATCTTAGTTTGGCTTTGGATCAGCAGTCTTATTAGTCACAAAACAAAAACCAGCAGCAGTCCAGAGTGTATAAAGAAACCCCACGATCAACTGTTGCAGTGGAAAAACAGCAGCCCCCATCACAGGGTAGCAGTCTGCCACTATTCTGAAAAAAATCTATCTGTGCTCCTCAACCCATACCACAGTCTGGCCCTCGTGTTCCTGTCTAGTCACACTAATGCTGGGTTAGCTAAGTTATACTGAAACATAGAAATAGGAAACTGAGGTAGATATCTGAAAAATAATTCTTATGCCTTCAGAGAAGTCTAAGTACTTATCAAGCAGTGGCCAAGCAAGAAGGTTTTGAGGGTATCCTGCCTCCCAGTTGTTTGGGTTTTTTTTAAACATTTTTAAGGCTATGACGAGATTTGGAGCAGATAAGGTGTAGGACTACCAAGAGGAACATTGCATCAATCTAGCATGAGACTTCTAGCACAGCACGTATGTTCACCTGTCACCAAGTCATCACCAGCACTGCGAAGATACCATGGACAAAGGTATGACAACAGTACTGCCGACATTTGAGAAACAAGGTAGAAACAAGCCCAAAGAAAAACAGTAACAGAAAGACTGCAACAGCTACACCTAGAAGAGCCTCTTCTGCGAGCCAAGCTCTAGTGTGGGCTCATTTCCGAGACTACTGTGTTACCATGCTCCTGACTGTGATGTGGTACACGCAGGCAGGAAGGATGAGGCCAGACTGAAGAACCAGTTACCTATGAGTGTGACAGGGACTCCATATTCCAGGGCAGAAATGGCTGTCCACTTTCCTGTGCCTTTCTGTCCTGCGCTGTCCTTGATCTTTGGGAGGAGGTATTTGCCATCGCTGTCTTTGAATTTCAGAATATTGGCTGTGATTTCAATCAGGAAAGAGTCCAACTCTGTCTTATTCCATTCCTGAAATACCTGGAAGAGGAGAAAAAGTGTATATATATATATACACACGTATATACACACACCGATTTACTACGTATCTACTATATATATATCAACTGATTTATTGATGTATGTATACATATACATACATATTGTATACATACGGAAGGGGGTCATGCTATCTCAGTTACTGGTACCCTGCCACATCTACCAACGCTTTCGGCACTGCTGAAAGGCCATTGCGCAGGAGCCCTGCCCTGGAAGGAGCACACCCCAGACTCAGAGCTGCAGAGCACCCATCTCCAACTGGGAAGGCAGAGGCACAGCCTGTCCTGTTGCCTCTCATCATAGGCACTGAAGGCTGGAAATGCAACTGCTTTGCAAGATTTGCCTGCTTGATTACAACGCTCAATGTTTTACTAGCTTTTTTCAGGCAAGGTAATTCATATCTCTACACAAGAAGGTGCTTCCTGGGGAGAAATCAGCTGTAGAATAGGAGAGTTTAGACAACTTCCATAAACATTCGGGTGTACGTCCTTGCTGCTCCCTACTTCATCCGAAGCTCAGGAATATTGTGCACTGCCCCTGGCAGAAGGCATGTCAGAAAAATTGACTTCATGTACATACAGCAGCTTTCCCCAAGCCCCACTGCCTCCATTAATGGCAGACAGCCACCGTGGCTCAAGAGGGCAAGACATGAAAAACTATGGATCACCTTTGACATCTCCTCATGCTCCATGCCCACCACGTCTTTCATCAGGTGATAGGCCTCACAGATCAGCTGCATGTCTCCATATTCAATCCCATTGTGCACCATCTTCACAAAGTGTCCAGCGCCCTCATCTCCTACCTGTCAGGAAACATCAAAAAATGCCATCAGCAACAGTGCTGTCACCACTTCCAGGGTTTAATACCTGCCCGTGGCTTCCTTCCACCTAAAGGAAGGAAGGAGAGAATCCCAGTACTAACTGAAAACACTGTGGGTCACAGATCCCAGCACATGACCCAGCCATAAACCTTTGTCATTCCATTGTATGGGATAAGTTATCAGAGATGGTAGATGTGAATTGAATGCAGTCAGCCAGAAAATCGACCCACTAACATTGCTGGTTTTATTAAAGACAAACATGCATGAGCTTCAGCAACCAAACTACCTAAGCATGGATCTAACCACAACTTAAGGTCAGTATCAAACAAATATTTACCCAGTCACAACAAGGTTCCCCAGATCCCACTTTAGCAGCAATGCTTTGAAATATGGTCTTGATGTGGGGCCTGTGGGGAGAAATAATACGCCTCAGCAGATAGGCAGAGGACACAAACACCACAAGAAAAAAAAAATCCATTGCTATGATGCATCCTTCTGTAACCCACCAAAAGGCAGCGTGGAGCGAGGGCACGCTGGCAGGTCAATAACCCACCACACAGCAATGTCAAAATGTATGTTTTTCCCAGAACTAGACATGGTTTGCAAGAAATGGGGACAGCCCATGTCACGCTTACAGCACTGTGCAGACAAGCTTAATGTACCTAAAGGAGCCCAAATATTATCTTCTCCATTTTCGAAATGGGGAAACAGAGGCAGGTTATGGTACAGGCTCACACTCAGAGCGGATCAGT
The DNA here is from genome assembly GCA_020745775.1 of Theristicus caerulescens. Taxonomy (NCBI): domain Eukaryota; kingdom Metazoa; phylum Chordata; class Aves; order Pelecaniformes; family Threskiornithidae; genus Theristicus; species Theristicus caerulescens. Next base: position 4,392,044 of record CM036574.1, read on the forward strand.
GGCAGAGCTGAAACAAAATCCCATTCTGTTCTATAGCCACAAGAAAAATCCAGGGCGATCTGGAGGAGGACAGGTACTTAAAAGATTCTAAGGCTCAGATAAAGGCCGGACACACCTTTTCTTTCTACATTTACAGAGAAGATGAGCAACCAGGGATAAAGTCTAATATGAACATTGATCTACAGTCCTTTACACTAACATGAGTACAAAATAGCAGGCAGAAACTTGCAAAAACATAAATGTTTTCAATAGTCAGTAAGAACATGTACTGAAGCCTCCTTTTATCACGTATGTCACTGCAGCGATGTTTGCTGCTGCCTGTTTCATGGTTAACAGCTTTCCAAGTGTGTAGGGCCCCAAAAGAAGAATCATAATCAAGAACAGTACTTTTTTAAAATTTAAGCAAAATTCTTTTCTCCCCAGCACACATTTTTCCCTTCGGATTTCTGTAGGTACTACTTTTGCCTGTGAAGAAAAGAAAAACCTGCCTTTGTTTTGCCTGCCATGAAAGCTCAGCACTGCCCTGTGACCACAGCTAGGTTGAAAAATCTTGAGCTTTGAGGAAGTGAGATGGCAACATATCTTGTTCTCTCCACACCCACGCCCTCCTCCTTCCCTCCCTCAGCTCTCAACATGAACAGAAGACGATTGTTGCAGACCATTCTGAAGAAGAATATACTAGCTCATGCTTACCAGGCTTCTTTGGCTCCTCCTGGCATGAGCGAAGGACCGTATCTGGCACCCTCCTCTCCACCACTAACACCGCTTCCGACAAATAAGATGCCCTTTTCCCGTAGTTCCTTACAACGTCTCTGGAACAAAGAGCAGAGCAGTGTTATTTAATTTATTTTAATGCCAGAGCCTTACAAACAAAGGTTAGCAATTCAGACCTAATTTTAGGTTTTCAGTTCTGCTTTGGACGTGCTAGAAGACAACCTTAGAGAAAGCTTGTACATGCACCAAAGCAAACATTAGGAAACTTCCTGTTGCTTTGACATGGGTCCTTGCAAAAGAGCCATGCTGAGAAAACAAAGTCCTTATAAGCACTGGATAGAAAAGAGCAGTGCTGAGGCTGGAAAAGGCTCAGAATTAAGTGTCAGGTAACACATGCTGTGTGCAAAGATGTGGGGGAGGCAGATTAGGCCCAAGGCGGAGCTGCTGAGTTCGTTGCAGAGTGAAGGTGCAAGCGTGGACAACTGTAAGGGAAACTAATTCCCCCTGAGTGGGAGAGAAGCACAGGCTGAGATCCCAAGTATTAATCCTCATTTAGTACCTGTTTTTCACTCTGGCATGGCCAACTCACTTATCCAAGACCAGGATGCCAAAGCAGAAAGATTAATACCAGCACCCCTTCTAAGACTCAGAAGTACCGATTTGAATACAGTATTTTCACGTAAGCATCCCAGATATACTAACATAACTTCTATAACTTCAATAGTTACAGCCTGCTCACAAGCAGGGTTTGGGGTTTTTTTGGTTGGGTTTGTTTTTTTTTTTTTTTTTAAATCAGACTATTACTTTACTGTTTTCATTACCAAGACAGCCAAACTAGCAGTTCTGTCTTGCTGGATTTTCCCATGGTCATGTAGGATTGAGATATAACAACAAATCTATAAATATCCTTAGTTTTCACATCTCCCTGAAAACTCTTTAAGATTGTAACAGGAAATTTTCTAAAGGCCTTCACTCTTTAAAGGATGTCAACAAAAATATTCTTTGATGATTTGGGCAACTTCTATAAAAATATACTTACAGAACAGTCCTTAACTACTGTAACAATTGCTTTTTAATAGGCTGCATGATCTAGTTTTGCAGAGATACCTCAGTTTGGCCTTCCCTGAGCAAAGGGAAGATAGCATCTTATTGGCTGACTGATGATCAGAGGAGAAACTGTATTTTATTCATCCACTTTGGGTAGAAAACAGGCTTACCGTGGTATCTCTATACTCAGAATTCCCACCATCAATTATGATGTCTCCAGTTTCCAACAACGGCACCTGCCAAAAATAAATCAGCATTTTGGTTTTCTCCATGCATTCAAAACCTCATTAATGACAAATAATTGAGATCTTCCAGAGGAAACCTCTCCAAAAGTCAGCAAGAAGTCACAGGTAGAAAGAATGTTTGCCTCACCAATTTATTGATGAAGTCATCCACTGCATTTCCAGCCTTCACCAGCAAGATAATGCGACGGGGCTTCTTTAACTTAGAGACCATCTCTTCCAGGCTGTGAGCACCAATCACTTTGGTTCCCTTGGCTTCATTGGCCAGAAAGTCATCCACTTTGGAAACCGTCCTGTTAAAAGCACAAACCTGGGGAAGCAAGAAGACATGTTAATAAAAGCTGCCAACAACACAGTTACTTTAGCTCAGACTACAAATTATATAAGCAAGGTTCAGCATCACGTGCTCTCCCACTTCTGCCTTCCCTAAGGACACAGAGCAGGGATGAACCTGCAGCATGTCTTTGCAAGTGCCTTGGGAACCTATAGTTAATGGCCAAGCCCAAAGCAAACTTCAGGGAAAAATCACACGCATAACTAACACATCAGGTCGCTAGCTGAGTACAGGCACGCAATGCTGTTTTTCTCTGGAAATGGGACAAAGGGCAGCCTAGGTTATAACTAAAAGGAGGAAACAAAACCCATTAGGCCATCACAAGGAGAAACAAAAAAATACAATTGACAAAATGCTCAGCTCCAATCCCAAGTGCTAGTAAGTCAGCCTTTCTGAACAATGTTTTCCTTCGCTTACCACGAAGCCATGGTCGTTCATGTTCAAAATAAGGTTTTGACCCATCACAGCCAGTCCAATCAAAGCAATGTCAGCTCTGGAATGCGGAAGAACAAAAATGCCAGGTAAGTCTGGTTAGCAGTGATCCAGCACTAGCGTCCATACCCTCTGTCAGGCTGATCTTATCAACTGCTAGGCCAGCCCACCCCTTTCTAACAAATGCTGTAGCATGTGCTGTGAATCGATTCTGTAGGCTATTACAGCAAGAGACCCTTGTGGCTCCCAGTCAGTCCAGCAGGCAGAGCGGAGGCCAATATATAGCATGTTTCAAGTCACCAAGATTTCTTCCTAACTACCAAGCCACAACTAGATGAGTAAGAAAAGCAAGCTATCCAAAATACTGCCCTAGGAGGCAGGGAGTAACGTGAGTGGCTCTAACATGTCACCGATGGATCCAGCTCTATCACAGCTCTGTATTTAACAGGTGCTGCACTAGAACATCACGTCTGAACACTACACCATTTTTTTTGCTTCTGCAACGCAAACTGTCTCAGATTTGGGATGAACAAAGAAAAAGAGGAAAACGAGATATTCTGCTAGAGGCTGCCTAACTCAGCTTGCCAGGGTCGTGCACGCAGAGAAACCCAACCCAACAGCCTACTTCTGTTCCTCGGGTCAGGAACGAGTTTCCTGCTTCACAGCCGTGACTCCAAAACGGATTGCTCCCGGATTTTGTCAAAAAGTCTCTCAGCCAGCCGGCTTATTCTCCTTGCCGGTCCCTCAGCCGCCGCAGCACCTCTAACGGCTCGAGGGCGCCATCCTCGCCTCCCGCCCCGCTCCCGGACACACCGGGAACCGTCCCGACGGGAAAGCGGGGACCGCACGGGGTCACCCACTTCCCCCACATCAGCCCGCCGAAAAACGGTTTACGCGGAAAGTCGCTCGGCGGAGCCGAGGGGATAGAAGGGCTCCCGCCTCCCCCTCAGCCCGCCGGGGGCACGCTCCCGCCTCTCCCCGTTCTGCAAGGCCTCTCCCGCGAGCGGGGGGCACCCCCCGCCTCCCGCACCACCCGGAGCCGCTCTCGGCGCTGCCGCCGCCCCCGGGGCAGCCATGCCGGGCCCCCGCCCGCACTCACTGAGCCATGGCGGCGGCGCTGAGGGGAGCTGAGGGAAGCTGCAGGCGGCGTCTCTCGGGGCTCGGCCTGCGCCGCGCGCCCGGCCGGCCCTCAGCCGCGCGGGAGGGGTGGGGCGAGGCGCGGCGCGCCCATTGGCTCTTCCGGCGAGCCCCGCCTCCCGCCCATGGGGCGATGGGTCGGGCGCCCCGCCCCCTTAAAGGGGCAGCGCAGGGCGGGGCAGAGGTGGCGGGCGGGGCGGCCCCGAGCAGCGGCAGCGGGCGCAGCGGCCGGGCCCGGTGCCGCCCTGCGGGCCCGGTGCCGCCCTGCGGGCGTCAGCGCTCCGACGCGGCCTGCAAGGCCGAGCTGTCCCCGCTGCGGGCCGGCTCAGCCGCCAGCTGCCCCCGCACAGCCCGCGGCTACAGCTGTGCTTGGTTCAGCAGCAGTACCTACCCTGGGACAGCCCGGGAACTCTCTTTTCTCTCCTTTCGTTACACAGAATTCACTGCCTTAAATTCAGCTGCTGAAACATCTTCCTAGGCTGCAGTCAGCACCTGGGGTAGCACAGCTATCTGTTTCCCTTTGAGGTATCCTAGAATTTGGGCAAAAGAAAACTTAGGAAACGTGCCCGTCTGTCAGCAGTAAGATTACAATTAGGTTTAAGAGAAGAAGGCTAGTTCCGTACCTTCGCTCCATGACAGTCAGATGCATCGTCAAGACAAACCTACATTTTAAGCATGTTTACTTTCAATTAAAAGCACGTTCTAAACACAAAGACTGGCAGCGAACTGACCCATCGAGTTCTTGGCCCACCTTATTGTTGGGCGTTGAGAGTGGAATGAATCTGAAAGCAGTAAAACAGCTAGCGGCTTCTCTTTAGTATTAAATAAGCTGTCAGAAGAGCAATCTGAAAAAGTTAACAAGTCACTCAAGTGCCTAATTGAAAAAAAATAAGGACTCGGCAACAGCAGCAAGAAGCAAGACACCCATGATAGCTTTTCAGATACAGAACAGATCTAGCCAGCAGCCTGACAAAAGTATTTTGCCACCATGCAGCTGTTTTACAGTTCTGAGAGGTGTTTGGCAGCAAGTGGCGGTCCATTTTTGCGGGGCTTAAATGCTTTGGGAATGCCCCGTCCATTTTCCTCGCCATGACTTTTAAAAGCCACAAAGAACTTTCCACTTCCAATCCAAGACAAGGACGAGTCACAGGGATTCCCTGACACATCCGTGCCCACAGAGCTGGTGCCTTACACTTTGCTGTCACGTTCCAGTGGCTTGGTTTCACACACTTCCCATCATTTACAACGGTCACCCCCAGATAAGCGAGTTCAGGGTTGGCAGCACTATGACAACCTTATTTTATCTTTCAAGCAAAAGAATCTTCTGAAAGCATCCAAAAAGTACCTGGAAATGCTGCATAGCATATGAAAGGGAAAGGATGAGGAAGGATAAGAAGGGCCTTTCATCCTTCTCAAGAACAGCCGAGACACATTTCTTTTCACAAAAGCATAAGCTTGTTCAGGACAGGTTTTCAATATAAGATGCTAGTGATTAAATGGTAATAAACGGAGCACACATTGTATCTGCTAATGCACTGGTTGTACCTTTATTGTTTCACCTCGTTCACTAACAACTCAGTGGTGCAAGGTTACCATACACAGTTAGATATCTGCATTGCACACCTAAGGCTATACAGCAAATGGATCAGAATTAGTACAAATACATGAACTATATTTACATTTTGTATACTCAAGCTCCAAATATCGGATATATTTACAAAATAAAATAAGAAAATGAAAACCTGAAATTAATGTACAGTGTTGCTGATACACTCCTTCGCTGGGATGAAATCAGTTTGCAAAGAGATTTGTTCAAGAAGGCCACTTATACAGCATATACCTTGTATACCTTGTGTACAGAGAGATTAAACAGGGAAATGGGGACCGCAATTAAAAAAAAAGTATATATTTCAGTGCAACAGCATGTCTAATGTCCAAATTCAAGAACCTTAATCAACTGCACATGAAGTATGAACAAGCAGAGTGGAAAATTAAGAACCGATCCTGGGAAGTGCTGATCATTCAAGACTCCCTCTGCTCCTAGTCCCTGCTTTCAAGGCAAGCACGAGGTAGTTCAGTACTGCTCAGGATCAGGCCGTTAACTTGGCAACATTAACAACTGAAGACTTATGACCTCCATACCCTCAGTTTTCTGAATACACAGCTGGTCCTGTTAATTTAAAAACTGTTCCAAATAACATTGGACACAACCATCTGGTTAGTGTTGGACTAGTTTTGATTTCAAATACTTAGAACGCATAAATGGCCTTCTGAACAAAAAAAGTCAATCCTGTTCTTGAACAGCTGATGTTTTTAAACAAGGAAGCACAAAATTAATACATTCCTGCTACATACAGTACAGTTCAGACCACATATTGGGGTTATTAACCACAATGGAGAGATGCAACGCACATGTGTTAGAGACCCATTTTAAAGTACATTCAGCAAACCGTTCCAGAGCAGCATTAGTATCCTTCCTTTGAGCAGCAGGCTAACAGCTGCGTCTTCAACAAAAACACCCACCACAGTATAAACTAACACAAACTAGGGCTGTGCAAGAGTACCAGACAGATGCATATGCATAGGCAGTATTAGTTGATTGTATAGTACCAACGGGTGTTATTCCAAAGCTAATCCTCTTTCTTATCTAATGTGCAATTAATTACAGATGTATAAATATACAATACATAAAATTAAATCCCTGTAAATTAGATAACAAGCAGCAAAAAGTAAAGTCTTTGCTTTGAAATACCTTGCTAATCAGTAATAAGGACTATTAGACACTGACCAAAAAAACCCCTTTCTCAGTGGTCTGGAAATAATATTCCCTTCCCTTCTGCATCCCAGTATATAGGAATCTTCTTTAAAAAGGTACTTAAAGTGCATTTCTAAAATACAGTATAGGAGGTTTAGTTTAGTTTTAAAATATCCAGGAAGCTCCAACACCAACGACATGGTTTTGAATGGACAAAACCCAGAATTTTCTCCTTCCTTTTAGTGAGGAACATAAAAAACCCAAACTACAGCTCAGTTTCACACTCATTCTCTCCAAGAAATGCCTATCAGGTTTACTACCAGTGCTTATGCTCAATGGGCTGGCAGGCCCACAGCATAATGCCTCATCTGCAGTGGCTGAGTCCCAAGAGCTGTCTGACTCCAGGACTTCACATACACACAGCAGGTAACCACAAGTGGGTTTTTAAATGTCAGGAGAAGGCAGCTAAGCACGTTTTTCCCTTCTTGCTCTGTTTCTAAAAAGAAATTTCTAACGTGTTGGGCTAGATCAAAAAGCTTTAAAGTGAATGGAAATCCTCTTTTTTTTTTTTGGTTTGTTATCCTTTTAAAGAAAACTTGACTTGATTTCTGTCCAGTTTTAAGTAGGGAAACTGATGTCTCAAAGTAAGCTTCAATAACTGGTGAAAAACTGTAACTGTATGCCTTTATGTCAGACCTGAAAATAGTAATGCCCATTTGAACTCCACACAAGAAGAATTTATTTTGTCACAGATTATGCAGCTTTAAGAGATACTGATGCTTAAAAATAGAATTTTGCCTTTCTGATGATCTGTTATCCACATAGGCATCAAGTCATCAGAAGGTGCTTGGAGTCTTTAGATAGAAGAGTAACATTTACGCAACACAGCTGTAACATTTCCAGCTTTGTATAAAATAAGCATCTGCCTCTTCCTGCTTTTAAAGGAAGATCCCTTAATCATGTTTCTGTGCAATGCCTATATCCCCTTAGTTCATTTCTGGCTTATCCAAAGCAAAGACTTAGCAAACTAGTTTTCTTCTAGTTAAAAAAAGAAAAAGAAAAATTAAAATGCTCTCAGTGTGCCACAAAATACCACCACCTAAATTGCTACCTCTCCTCAAACTGGTTCCACTGTCATTATAAATGGTGGTGATGGCAGCAACAACTTAGTGCTTAAAATTAACGTAATTCTTGAGATCGGCTTAGCTCCAGCTCGAGGAGCCCTCTTGCAGCACTAGCAGTCTTACTTATCCACACACTGGAAGTGCATTATCATCCATTGCATAACAAGGGGATATCATCACTGGATTAAGAGTCACACACAATTAAACAAGACAAAACCAGAAGGGGAAAAAAGAAAAACAAACAAACAAACATCTCTATTATGCTCCTGGGTCCCCAGGACGCCCCCTCACTCAGGCTTCCAGTTCTGAAATAAATCTGAGGACCATAGGAGATAGCACGAGCACATGATTTAGCTTGAGTACTGTCTCGAAATAGATAAAGGTATGTCCTAGCAAGTGTCAGACTCCATCTCCCTGCTCCTTTGCCAACCATGCTTTTAGGAGGTCTCATTATGCATTGCACTTTACTGAAGAATGAAAACCCCATAAAGCTAAAAATTTGCTCAACTGATGCCAGTCCCACGTACCCTTTTGGCCACAGAATTTCCAACGCATGGCATGACCTGCTGATGAGTGAGCTGAATCAAAATGACCTTCTTGAGCTGGAGTGTGCCTAAATGTGCCCACTGTAATAGTGGAACAAAACCCTTTTACCTCTCCCTTGAGAGGTCAGAACCTCAGGATGAAATTCCTGTACTCTCCCCAGGATCACAGCTAGCCCTGTCAGTGCCCAGTGTTAAGTCAAGAAAGTATAGCACAGCAGTCTGAAACACAGTAAAAGAAAACAAACATCCCCCCTACCTCCCTGAAAACCTAACTAAGAAAGATGAGTTCACTTCTCAGAAAGGAAATTCATTCTGCTTTCCTTTCTTGGGGCAAGGACCAAAACTTTGGCCACAAGGAGAACTTCCATTGTAGGTCAAGAACTAACACCACCCAGCTGACCTCCCAAGATGCCAATTATTACAGCCCACTGACTAGGACCGGAGTCCCCTTGATCTGTCCTCCAGGAAGGATTAATTCTGAAGTTAAAACTAACCAGGGGGTTTTAGCTGATGAAAATTGTAGCAGGGAAATTAGGAGACAATCAACAGTTATTCGAAAAGGAACTGAAAGTGTGCTGTTCCCTGGAGAATACTGCAAGTGCTAGGTCTAGAAAGTATTTTGTAGACAGAGGATGCTTTCCCCATGAACAGATGGGATGTCGTCTGAGTATTACAGAGAGGGGACGCATGCATAAAGCAGGCCTTTCAGAATGATGCCGTAGAGCAGTCTGTCCTAACATACCAATGACAACTGTCAATCTCTTCCAAGAGAGGTGAGAACTGTTGCTACAGGAAGTCAGAAGTCAGGACTAAAAGCAGAAAGAGACACTGCCCTCCTGTGGTGATCTCCTGAAAGTGCTCTAGGGAACAACCCACTGTTCTGTTTCCGCTTAACACTCTCCATCTGTCAAATACAAGGCTGAGCATCTGAAACTTTAGGGATTATATCTGATATTTCAGCGATGTGGTTTATTTTTCCTCACATCAGCACAAGTTCTGTCTCCTCAGCTCAGTTCAGAGGCAGAGGAGTGAGTGTTAATGTTTTGGGAAAGAGTTAAAGCCAAGCACTGTTCACCTGCCACCCCACAGCAAGAGTTTGAAGGCAGATTATTCTAGCCAGCCCCTCTTGGTTTGTTCCCTACCTTTTTCCAGCTCATGCCTTAGCCTGTCGGACCCTGGAAACTCAAAAACTTGCACCAAGTCCAAAATCCAGTCTGCCCAGATAGATTTGTCCAATATAAGCTTTCAACAGAGTTTAAATTAGTGGCTGGATCCAGAAAGCCTGAGGAGCTATTGCAGTTCCTGGCTGGGTAACGTCTACATAGAAGAATTTATCTTTCCCTGGCATTAGAACTTTGCCCTGAGGGAATCAATGACTACTGCCAAGTCACAAATTGAATGAAAAACCTGCAGTAGTCTAGACAGACAACAATGGACAGTGGGACAGACACCAAAAGGTCAGTTGGAATAGGAAAACAATTGTTATAAGAAAAAATAAATAACTTTTTTTTTTCTTTTTAGAGTCGTGCATAATCACTCAATTTTTTTTGATTTTTTTTTTTTCTTTCTCTTTTTGTTTGGCCACATGCTACTAGTACGATTCTCAGTACAAGTGAAAAGAAACAAGGTAGAGTTAGAATACCTAGAAAATGTGCTGAAGGAGTTGGGAAGGTAGGGGATGTTAAGCCACAGGATTACATACAAGAGAAACTGTCAAGAATCACAAAGAGAAAATGAGAGGTAACACTTTATCTATCAGAAGGTGAGTTAGGGAGAACAGATGAGAACATTACATGGACTCAGTACTTCAGCTGGCCCGTGCGTCTTCGAGCCAGTTTTGACCTGCACAAGAAAGAAGTAAAAAAGTATTTGTTGAATTCTGGAAGTTTTTTTTCTTCCCTCCCCACAGTTTGTCCACCTTTTCTTTAAATCCTTTCGTATAGTCCTAGTTTACTCCAGATGTTTAGAAAGTAAAACATACTAAGGGCTATAATGAGAAAGGCTTCTCACTCTTCTGCTGTGCTCCTTTAAAGGAAGACGGGATCTTTTCAGGACTGCACTGTTAAGAAATTACTTGATGCTCTACAGTAATAGCTTAGGTTTTAATATTTTTTTTTACTGAAAGGAAGAGCTACTGTAGCGTAGTAAGATCTCTCCAGCAAGCAGGGGATGTCTGTGACCTGTGTTAAAGGGAAGGCTTCTAGAGAAGTTCAAAAAAGGGAAGGAAATGAGAATTTCTGCTTTAGCTCACAATCAAGAGAATGAAAAGGCAGTCCAGACCCGCCTGCACAGGGGCAGTAAGAAGCTTTATAAATTTGTAAAATAGCAATACAAGGAAACCATTTTGTGGCCTCCAAATGTAGTATTGCATGAAGCATACCACACATGTTCAAACTGGATACATCTGTTAAGAATGTCACAAGCCAAAGCAACAGCCACTGCATTTCCTGAAATACAGGGCTTGGTTGGTTTTTTTTTGTTGTTGCCCACTCTCCTCCCTCCTGCAGTTCACCCATCTTGTCAAATTCTTCAGAACAAGATTAAATTCTGTGACAAACTATTTGCCTCCTTGCTTACGGCTACCTATCTTTGCAGCATTGTCTGTGCACAAACTGCCTCTTACCGTATTGTGCCAGCAAGAAGTGGATTGAAGGCATATAACCAGTCATTCATGTCTTTGTCATTGATGGCCTGGAGCAGGACTCCACGATGCTTTGTGCATACGCCAAATGTGTTGGGTGTCTGGAATATTAAGGACAATTTAAAATACCGAAGTCTACAAGCACAGAAGCTGCTGCACACTTCCTCTGTGAGGAAGAGTTTGCTATGTCACGTTCCTAAAACCCACAAGACCTAAGGTCTTTCAATTAAGTTTCACTGGTCATTTCCAGGATATTATTAGTCAGTCAAATGGGACATCTTCTACAAAACATAGTTTTAACTCATGAGCGTGGACTTTTAAGAGCTGCTGAGATGGACCAGTAAAGTTAATTTGATTCCTTGCAGGATGTTTGTGTGTGTTGGTTTGGGTTTTTGTGTGGGTTTTGTTGGTTTGTTTTTTTTTTTTAAAAAAAAGCAAAAACAAACACCACACACAACCCCAAAACACCACACAAATGAAACTACAAAAACCAAACACACAGGGTCACAGTACCAACACATGCTCATAAAAGCAAATACCATGCGTAACAGCAGTCAGTTTCAACCTCTTGTACAACTGTGTACAAAACATAAGAAACCCTGAACAAACTAGGAACTTTGTGGGCAGAATCATCAGATGTCAGACATTTCTCCAAGACACAGATGCATTTTCCTCAGACCAGAGACGACACACAGGATGGTATGGATGCACTACTACCTGTAATGTTCCTGCTCTATGGGTAAATAAACAATAGCTCTCAGACTGACCTTTACCATTGCCTGTTGATCCTCACTGTATTCCACCTGAGCTGTGGATAAGTTTATGATTCCTCTTTCTACAGGATCTTTGTCACTGTTGTAAATAAAAACGTAGGGACGGCGAACCACCACAAAGTGCTTGGCCCAGGAGCTGGAGAGTGGCTCCTTGAAGTGGAGGTATCCTTTCTTTGAGACCACAGAGCTGGAAAAAAACAAATCCACAGATAAACAGGAATACATTTTCCCCTAAATAAGGCACCTACTGAGTATCCCTATTAACTGGAAAACACTGTAAAAGACACTTGGTCCTTAATACGTTTTGTCTGCAACATTATTATGAAAAAGTTCTTCTTTAGCAAGCTGAATTTTGTCTTCGAGAACTATGCAAAAGTCTGACAGAAAGAAGGACCCACAAAGATCTCTACTTCAGTGAACTTGAGCCATGGTTTTGATGATAACAGACATTATATTTAAGTCACTGGAAATTCTGTTCATTAAGTAGATGCAGGGAATGAATGCTGCAGAGATCAAATATCAACACGACTCTCATCAATCCTACCTCCATCATGCAGAACTCTGCAGTTCTGCTATCACCTGTTTAATTTACCTTCCTCAAATGGGGCAAAGAAACTACAAATCTCAGAAAGCCCTTGTGACAGCTCTCAGGAAGCCATGATCACACTACAATAGAAAACTTACCCTGGTCTGATTTCCTCAATATCAGGAACAAGGTTTAGGAATTCATTCTTTCCAGCTCTGGCAAGATAGGAAGTTTCTACTGTAGGCATTAGCTGGAACTGTTCCACCTCGTGGCAGGGACTAGAGGCATGAGAATTTGCTTCTGGTGTCCTTTAAAAAAAAGCAGAGAAAGAAAAGTAAATCACAACAAACCAACTGAATGTGACAATGGAATTTAAAGTGCATCTACAGCCTAGCCTCTCTTACAAGTTTCATCCTCCAGTCCAGATTTTTTTGTATGACATTGAGAGCCTTTTGTACAATACCAAATAGCATTTCCCTTGAAATCTGTGCAATAAAACTTATAACAACTGCTAGTAAGTTGTTCCCCCACTACTTCTCCCTCATGTCTCTTGCCGAACACAGTCACACCACAGAGATATGTCTTACTATGGTTTGATGTAAAATGCACTACTTCATCAGCACTCCTCCTCTCAGGGATGTTAAACTGAGAAGGTACAAATCACTAGTCTTTCACTAAGCAGTTATTCCCAATTTAATCAAAAATATCTTCTATAGATACAGCTGAGAAAGATAAACAGAGATTACTGGCCAAACTGGTTTATTCTGGGTTGTTGTTAGTAGGTCTTTTAACAGACCTCTGAAAAAAAAACTTGTGGACTTTACACACTGAAGATGCACTGGTCACTGGAATGACAAGCATCTGACTTTTCAGCACAAAAAGAAAAAAAAACACTTCAAAAGAACAAAACAAGCAAAAATAATTGTGCAGAGTGATTAAGATAAGGCAAGGGAACTGATACAGAGAAATATCTGAAAGTAGGGAAAAGAAGAAAGGGGGGGGGGGATCAGAACACATAGCAAAGACAGATTTGTGAAGTGCTGAGAAGTCATGTTTTTCTATTAATACCCTATACTTACTTCTGATCAATTGAATTGCATCTTGTATCCACCAGAGAAGGGCAGGTAGATGAAGGTGTGAGGGTAGCACTGCTGAAACTCGACACTGATGGGTCCCGCCCAATTGGAGAAATATCCGACAACTACAAGGACAAACACAGGCAAAATATTACAGAGGTTTTTTTGTAGCTAGTGTTCAGTCCTGGCTAGAACACGGCATTCAGCATGTGGAAGGCTCAGATAATTGAAAGGTATTTCTATCAGCTATTTCCCTACTCAGTAGCCAAATTTTTGCACGTGACCATCCTAAACCCATCTCGGGGTGGAAATACAATGGCACTTCTGTAGACACAGTTTGTTATTAATGTCCTACACGTCTGATTATTCACACCCTGACTTCCTCAACAGAATATCAGACTATCCAGTTTGCAACTTGGGGTCCCCTGAGCCTACAGTCAGAATTTTTCAGAAAGCCAATTTATCCTTTTACATAGGGAAAGTGTATATAGCAAAAGATAATAAGAGCACTTCCGGTCTGCTAATAAACTAGAAGCTATACCATAGTCTAAGTTCACACCATTTCTAATTCCTGCAATAGTCTTTGGAACCTGATGCTGAATAGCCAAATGCTTCCAACAGACTGAAAATAAAGAAGATTAATATGAAGTCCTTTGTCTCTTCATAGTATCAACAGATTCCACAAACTGAAATACATTGCTATTGTACTACAAATATAGTGTATTGTATTGCATGAAATATTTACCTTACAATCACTGATGCTGTTGTACACTTGGTTAAATTCCCGATTGAAAGTGTGAGTAAGAAGCTGCAGACACTAAGGTGGGGGGGGGGAAAAACAAACCACACACAGAAAAGAATTTTACATTTAGATTTTCAGAGAAATTTGAACACAACAGGCAATTTGCCAAGACACACTTAGCAGCTCATGAAAGAATAAACAAATTCTAAACTGCTGTGAAAAATCCCAGAAGAAGAGGGGAATAATCACTTCCCTTGATAAAATTTGAAAGTTTCGTTTACAGAACTACTAATGAAGGGGAATGAGGTGCAGCCATAGCACAAACCGAGCCACCAGCATCGGCTGGTGAGGATGGATGATTTCACTATAGAGCATATTAAAATGAAACTCACACAATACTGGATATTCACCATGCTATCTGAGAAGCTCATCATTAATCTTTAATCATCTTTGGCACCTCAATTTAGACCCATGATGCTTTTCTCATGTTATACCTTGGTGGCCAGCTCTTTCTCCCGATCCACCAGGCTCTCTATATCTGCTGAGTCATAGCCACTGCTCTCACTGGGCGTCACAGCACTCTCAAATGTTGTAGTCGAAATTTGTGAGGAAATGCTGGTGGAGGTACTGAGGGTTCCACTGCTCAGACTGGGAGACAATGAGTCACTCAGGGACTTGGGGATGCTGTCACCAAGCTTTTCACGAAGCAGAAGGAAATGTCGGGTTTTTTCCACCTAGTAAGAAAAGAAATCAGTATCATCTGCTTCAGGATGTTGCTATTTTACAGGCAGTGAATTCTTATGCATTCTTTTGAGATTCATACCAGTAAACATTTTCCCTGTGGAGAGGAGTTTACAATGGCACTAGAAGCTGAATCTGCCTTTGTTGAATACACTGAGATTCTGAGCTGAAGATTCTACTCAGCAGCCAGCCACACACTTTCTATCTTCTCTGTCAGAGAACTTATTTAAATCTTAAATTTGAGAACAAACTCCCATCTGGGGACCCGTTCAGCTCAGAAGGTCTCACAGTGGGTAGACTAAAGGCAAACTCAAAAGGTACCATTGTGCTTTTTCTTTCACTTCCCTTATTGCTTTACTTACCTCATGCAGCAGCTCCAGTTTCTCCAATTCCCACTGATGCTCTAGAATGAGGCTGTCACCCCTGGGCCTCCAACCTGCCAAGTTCTCTTCTCCTCGCACATATGCCACAGATGTATCCAGGACTTTCCTCCTCCTCCTCTGCATTCCTGAGCAGTAAAAACCAACATAAGACATGTTAAAAACATAGCCAGAGGGATGCCACTAAGAAACACTTATCAATTAGCAATCTGTGAAGAACCAACACTTCACCTTCTATATTTCCAGCCAAACAGCAGATGATTTCATTAACAGCAATCACACATCCCAAAGAGATTTGATTTAGTCCAGCTTTCTTCATTCAAATATTTTCTATTGACCAAGATATAATGCAAACTCCTGTTCAGTCTAATTCAACACATGACCTTCAATTGCTAGGTCTTAGAGGAAAAATATACTGATATTACATGAACTACATTCCTTCCAAGTTAGCAAGCTTGCATCAGATATCAGCAATATCTTCAAAAGACCAAGACAACACTCTGTTGCTGCAAAACCAAGTCTCAACTGTGTTAGTTATGAGCCATGTATTATGCCCCCTAAGTCTATGATCCAGGTACATGCCCAGTTTCCTGATATACCCATGTCAGAACCAAGTCAAAAGTAAAAGCCTGCATAAGTTTTTTATGGAATAGCAATGTTCCATTGCTCCTATGAAACACAGGAACTCCTTCCCATCAGGACAGAAGTGTTTACTCCGTTCTGCTTATGAAATTTTCTACAGTATTTCAGTTTACAGCATCTTTATCGCTTGAACACCTGGTCACTGCTTACCTGGACTTCCTGTGTCTGCCATTTTGCATAAACTTAGTTCATAGATCCCGGTTACTCGATTGCTGTTCACAAGAAACCAGAGGGAAAAAAAAAACAACCCTATTATCTTCAGAAATAAAGTGCATTAGCTTCAGTTAAGTGGTCCCCAAATTAGGAGTTTAAGTATAGTTGTTAGTTAGAACTATGAATGAATTCTAATCTTGACATGAGGTAGCCAGGACAGACTGCAAGATCTCTAAAAATGGCATTTCCCCATGTTCCCCCCCACTGCCCATTAGACTCAGAGAGCAGCTGCTGCAGTAAATTCCAGGTCAGGATCAGGGTCATCTATGTGCAAGCTTGAAAAATGTCTTCCCAGCTGTTCAGTCAGAAGGCTGGAAAAGGGGTCAGTAAAGAGAGAAGCCATCAGAGTTTCACTGAAATAAATGCAAGCAAGAATGAATGTTCAAAACCAGACTGGAGAACTTTCAAAGAAGAAACAAAGAAAACTTAGCTACATTCTCCCCATGCCCTCTAAGAGAAAAAAATATATGCTGACATAAAACATCGATACCAAAACTGGTAACTGAACTTACGAATCTGGAGATTTGGAGTAGCCACTGCCAAAGAGATTGCGTAGTGATCGTGGTGGGGAGATCTTGGCATCTCGTGAGTAAAAGACCATACAAACATCCTTTGTTATAACGGCAGGCTGGATGCAGTGGTCCAGCTAAGAGAAAACACAGTAATGAATGAGTGGCTGCAGACAACTATGCCAAGTTACACTGCTTCCCTCTTTTAGTGGGACAGCTTTTTGAAATTTTTTCTTGTTTGGGTCTTTGGTGAAGCCTTTTCGTATGGGTTTGTGTGAAAGAGAACTGTCAAATTTCTTGATGCATCTTGTGGATGAAACAATTCTACTACACAAAACAATAGTGTCTTGCACGCAGAGCCAAGAGCTAGGCCAGTGTTCGTAACACTAGTAGTACTTACATAGCAACGTTCACTGATTTCAATGGATTTTCAGATACAAAGATAGATAAAATGAGGCACAGAAAAGTCAGAGATCACCAGTTTCACTTCACATTTGTTGCAAGGCAGTAATACCTTGACAATAAGATGTGAACTGTGAATAAATTTTTCCATGCCATTCTCAGAAAATGAATAAAGACTTTCACTGGCTTCAGGATTCAAAATTACTCAGTCCAGTAAGTATTTATCTCGGGTGCACACTGTCTGCTGTCTCAAATAGTTATACTTGAGTCACAAGCAAGAAGGAAGGCACTGGTCTCTAACCTCCAGGTAAGCAGAAAGGGTCATATAGATCTTCTCTCCATATGGTGTCACTCGATTGAGGAGAAGGGAGTTATGCAACGAGCTATCCCAAACTGCTTCAAACCGATAGAAAGTCCTGGAAAAAAGTACAGTAAAAGCTCAATAGTAAGAGTTCCTCTGCATCCCTCTCATCGGTCAGTGTAAAGCATCTCTTCCTTGACATCATCCACTATGACTGTTATTGATCTCAGTGGATTAAATAACAAATACTTGAAGCAAAGACCTTCTCTTCTTTCCCTTGCTTACTTCTACCTCAAATAGCGTGGCATAAGAGACCGTTGCCTGTTATGAAAAAGACTCATCTAAAAGAGAAAAGAGGGAATATAGAAAAGAACAAAAGCTGCCATAACACTACAGGGAAGTCAGCACTAAGGAACAGTGTTTCTACGCAGGCAGAATTCCTCTCTATTGCTTCAGGTGCAATTCAGCCCAGCTGGACCTTCAAAGTGCATGGGAAGAGTCTTTTTTATAAGCAACACTCATTCTGCACCATATTTTAGGACTAACATACAGCAACAGAAGAGATCCCTCTAATACTTAGTTATATAAAACCAGTAGCTTCTGATAGGAAATCAGAATGATTGATAGGTAGGGATAAGTCCTATATTCAAGTGATAAAGATTGCTTTCTATGTCCCCACTAGCTTCAGGTAAAAACTTGCAGATCTAACACAAACTTTTGTAAGAAGTTTCTTCGATTTGATACATGGAAAGAAAGGAGCTGAAGGCTCTCACAGTTCTACCCCAGCAATCAGGAAAGTTCATCTGTTCAAGTAAAAAGTGAGAGACAGCATCAACAGGACAGCTAAATCATCAGGTCTAGAGTCACAATTACACTCTCTCCTCTCTAACAGGGGATTAGGGAAATGAGCCTTCTCCTTTCTCTCAGGTAGAGACTGATTTCATGTAGGTTCCTTTGGAAAGAAGTCCTACACCCTTATTCAGGAATACAGCACGCTGTGCAGTTTTCTACACTGGTAACAGAAAAAGAAGGTATTAATTCTTCATCACGTCCATATAATTTCCCTCCCAAATCCCCTTGCTGTTGAGGTTTTCCATCCCATTTTGAGTCCAAATGATGTGGTACTAAAAGCAAGAAAGTGTTTCATGTATATAAACCAAGTTATATCTCTAAAAAGCTCTGTACTAATGCCCAAGGCCAACTCAGAAAAACAGAAAATGAAAGAAAAATGACAGAGGGGGTGGAAGGAAGAAATAACGAAAACCAAACCAAAACAAAAAGAAACATGAAACAGCCTAAAAGCAGACATATCAGAAACAGAGAGCTCTGATCTCAAATAGAGTCCTCAAGAATCCCCTTTTCCTGATACCAATTACACAATTCCAAGCTAATACACTGAGACACCATGAACTGTGCAGTCAAGTAATGTAATTTGAGAATATTCCTAAATACTGTTTGCATTTGAAGTAGCACACTTAAGAAATTACTTCTAAATGTCTTGCTTCTATTAAAAATGCTACAAAGAAACATATTCTAAAGGCTAAGTAATTGGTAACTTTAAAAGCACTGTAATGTAATAATCCTTACTTGAGTTAGATTAGGCAAACACCACAGGTTGCCCTCTAACCCTTTACAAATCTGTGTTGAGTCCCTATGTTTTAATCTTTCATCATGTCTTAGTTATGAGAGAAATTTTTAAAACTTTTAGCAAGCTCCAGATCTACTACCTGGGTGGAAGAAAAAGTAGTAAAACCTGGTTCTCCACAGATGGGAAAGCCAGTGTCCCTAGCCCCTGAATCAGCTCTGCATCGTTTGCCAAACAGACATCTCATCATGAAGAGAGAACACAGGCATAAACGTTCATCAGTGCAGAACTAAATGCCCCTCTTTAGCAAAATGATGATTTTTGGATCAACACCAAGTTGGAGTCAAACATAGCTTACTCTACTGGATTTTGTCTAGCCAGGAAGTTAAATATACAGAGTCTTGCCTGTCCAAACCAGAACTTGCTAGAATAGTTACAGAGGGAGACAAAAAAACAGAGGAGAGCAAACTTCTTTCAGCATAGCCAACAACGCAAGGAGGAAAAAGGAGCACAGAACAAGCAAAGCATGGGAAACAGGAGGAACAGGTTAATGGCACCAATGTATAGTTAGAACTTATTTTTAAGTGGATTTTAGCATTAGTGAAAGGTGGTGAATTGAAAGCATTGAAGACTTAAAGTCTTCTCTTTTTCAAAGAGGCAGAGCACAGAAAGCAGAGTGCAAATTGTCCCAGATTGTGCAGCCAGCATGCTTGGCTGGGATCCAATCTGGAAGGTGAAAGAGGAATCCAGTCTGAGCAGCTACTACGTCTTGCTTCTCTGCCAACCGGTAAACGAAGAAGTAGCAACCACATGGTTAAATTTCAGATGCAAATCCAACCTAAGAACAGAGGTTGAATGCCAGTCACATGGCAGCCACAGCTTTTTGTTCAGTGCAATTCTGAGCTGGAATTTCAAGTAACCTAATCATTCAGTCCTTGACTTGGTACTTCAAACATGGCAAGCATTACAGAGACAGTAAGAAATTCCAAATTTAGTTCTTTGATACAGAACAAAGGAAGAAAATAGCAAGCACTACAAATAGGTACTATATTCTGATGGCGCATTTTGAGAATCAGAAAGACTGAATGAAGGAAGCTATCTCTTACATGTGAAGGAAAGTTTACCTTCACAAGTCCCCCACTGAATGGTACCTGAATAAACCCCTGACACGAAGGAGGAGGAGGTATACTACTTCTGGAAGAGCTAAGAGGCGTGCTAACAGAATTCAGTAAAAGCTAAAAGGGAAGTGGCAGCAATACAAATGGGACATAAAGCATTCTATTTTCAAGAATCTTTATGTCCAAAGGAAGCAAACAGAAAATACCTAGGCATATCCTTATCAAGAAAGAGCCTGTAAAAACATAGAAAGAGCTTCAGTTAGTGCAGCCAAAAGCAGAACAGAAAAGCAACAGCTGAGAGGAACAGAACAAGTGGACTTAAAAAAAAAAAAAAAAAAACCAAAAAACCAAACCCACACACAAACAAAAAACTCACCAGCACCAACCAGAAAACAAATCTGCAGACAATGAGCAAACATAAGACATATCCCTTCACTCATGCTCATCCTTCATCCAAGCGGCCCACCTAGCAGAAAACTACAGAGCTATACAGGAATTTCTTGAAATTGATAGAGAACAGAAACTATAGGGCTTTCCAACTACAAATCCAATAGTAACACACTGGAAACTAGCAACAGTCCCCTTACATTCCAGTTATACTGATCGATTAATTCAAATACACTAAAAGTAAAATACCCACTTCTCAGTGGGAGGCAAAGAATAACTGCTAAAAAAACCTGTCCCTGTGCGCATTTACAGACACTAGGTGGCAGGAAGACATTCAGCTGGTAGGAGCAGTGTCCTGAATCCACCTTTAATATCGCAGTGGTATTTCAAAGTCCAAGCCTCTAATGGAGAAGGAAGAAGCCATTTCAGTGCCTAGAAGGATACCGCCTCCAGCATTCAGCAGCTGCAGCAGACCCGGGCTCCAAAACAGCCCCCTCCCCTCCGGAAACACTAATTCAGAGTTAAATTTCAGAGATATTCCTGCTTTGCACCAGCTAAACAGAGCCACGGAGTGGTCAAGTGACTTGGCGTATGTCAGAGTAGGGAGAGGCTGTGCTGGCAATGCAGCATTCTGCTTCGCCGCCCTTTGTTGCAGACACTGAGGCAAGACAATGTGGAGTCTGACTGATCTTTACAGCAATGCACCCTAATGAGGAGACACATGCAGCCAGAAATGTCTCAGACAGGGGCCCTGCTGTTGTCCGAATGACTGCAGTTACGTGGAACAGACACCCCCTTATTAGATCGGGAGTCAATTTCTGATACATCTGTACAAATCCACAAATTACTAAGTTTAATTTACAAAGCATGGCTCTTGCTTAAATTGTCACATGCTTGTTCCAGGAATAATACAGGTATGTACACATCCATAAATATATCCCCCAAGATTGCCCTTGTACTGTATTCTGTATGCTATATTCTAGCAACAGACCTTGATGTCAGTTTAAAAGTTCTGGCTTAAATTCTGAGACTCCCTTAAGCTGCTCCTTTTCATCCTCCTTTTATGGTGCTTACAAATGGAAATTAATTCAAATGCATTATCCAGAAATCCTCCGTGCAGATCAATGGAGTTCAGCTTTAGCAAGAATTTATGGTAATGCTCATTCTCTGTCTGTATGCCCTGTGCCCATGGAATTCTACATTTAATAATTATCAATATTCCCAGCTTTCCAAACATCCTGCCAATACCTCAGAGGTCAAAGGAATTTTAGATTCCTGCTAGAGTGCTCACTTTATTCACTTACCTATTGGAGCTGTGAGAGGACTTCAGGTATTTTGCTGAGATAATATTCAAAGACAGAATGGCATCCACAGCAGCTTCATCTACCTCTGCTTTATTTCTTATACGTCCTGAAAAGGGTAGGAGGGGGAATCAATTAAAACTAAACCTGAAACACAGAAGGAATTTGTTTTCCCAAATATCATTTCAGACTATGTGATTAACAAGCAGCTGTAAGTGGAAGTTGCAAAACTTAAGTTTTTCCTCTGGATATTTTTCAAAATCCTCCTCTCCCAGCCAATACTCAAAGATGACAGAATCTGATACAAAGAGAAATTACCATTAGCGCTTTTTCTTCCTTACATAGCAACATGCAAAACAATATACTCACCAACAACCAGTTCTCGCACATCTTTCCAGTGCAACTCACTGCCCTTCTCATGGATAATGGTGACTGTGATTCTACGCTGGATTCCCTGGTAGAGTTCAAAAACAAAACACTGGTGAAGTATTCACACACACACATACAAACATCATCTATTTTGCACTGATACTGCAAAAATGAAGAAAATAAGATCATTTAAATTAGTCTGTAACTGTGACCAAACACCTATGTGTTTCAGGGCCCTAAAATTAACGTAAAAGGAGCATTATATTCTCATATGTAACAGAAATTACACTTCTCCCTCCTCACTCAACAAAGGCAGAGGTTTTTAACCTAAAATAGTCCTGAAACTGTTGCTACACTCTCAAAGAACGGATGTGTCGTCCCTGGGATATATCAGAGTTGACCACAAAAACAAGCAAATACTTGGGTAATGTGTGCTTATATACTATATGTTATATTAAAGTGTATCTACCAAAAGAAGTTACTAGAAAATAGCAACTACTCATGCAGATATTCTTCTCCTTTGTCACATGTAACTCTTACAAGTTAAAATATAATAAAACTCTGTAATAGCTGGGAAGAAGGTAAAATTGTAGAATAGAAATAAACACCACATCTGAAAAAGAAAAATTCCCCAGGTGTTAGTTTCAACAGATTCCACTCTTCCAAATGAAGACAACAACTATCCAGGGAGAAGGTGCTTTGTGTGTACTGTTTCAAAAGAAGTTGAAAGATGTTTGCCTACAGTGTAGATGTGGCAACAGAATTACAGAGGCTAGAATTACTCTGGTTTGATCTGGAAGTAACTGATGAGGACACTAGTAAATCCAGAACTGAGTAACATTTTTTTTTTTTTAAAAGAAAATTATTGGAATATGACCATTATTCCTAAGCTATAAGAACTGTTCCTATCATTTTAAGAGAGGAAATGCAAGTCACAGGTAAACTCTATGAAAAGGAACTGAGAATTTGAGAGTAAAAAAAACATAACATAAACCTATAAACAATATTTAACTAGGGTTATCTTTAGAATCTAGCTAAAGACAAATTATTATTAAGGATTATTACATTAGCGTTTGTGATTAACTACAGGCATTTAAAATGCACTGAGACATGGTCATTGTGTAGATCTGTCTTATAGCCACATGCAGTGAGAAAGAGCCAGCGAAAGTTGAGTCCACATGATCCTTCTGTGTCCTTGGTAGAGATGTTAGAGCACTGAAGGCACAAATCTGGTCCCAAAGGTTCCTGCTTTTTAAAAGGCTTTCATCTGTCATGAGTGGGATGCACACTGATAAGCAAAGGAAACAGCAACATACTAGGGGCCAAACATATTCTCCTCATAGCCCACAGCCAACAGACTAAGTACAGACTGAAAGATGACTGACCCTACAGCTATCATTAGACAGGTGTGTGGGAAAGGAGAAGACATGAAAGATGCAAAATCCAGGTCATTAGCATTCAAACCCTCCCACAGAGATGAAACTTGCTGTTCTACAGCCTTCATTAGTACCTGGTGAAGCAGGAACGTCCCCTGACAGGGCAGGCCTCCAGTGTGGTCAACAATAGCAGGAATATACCTGTGTGAGACAGTGAAATCAACAGGCAGGAAAGATACACTAGCACAGCAACTTTCCTCTGTATTCTGCTGCCAACAGCTACCTCTCCATATAATATCTAAAGAAATAAAGAGTGTTTCTGCTGACTTTCAGACTGGACTCTATTGGACCACAGTATCAGTGAAATACAGAAGTATCATATACTGTACTTCCAGTACTTCCAGTACTTCTGGGAAACTCTGTGGAACTTGCTTCTCCATATAATCCCTGAAGACCTGTCAGAGGAAACCCTTCTCTGTAGCAGAGGTGAACATGAAATAGGGCCTGCTAGACGACTTCTGGAGCATAAAGTCTCTAGTGACCCAAAGAATCTAAACTCATGGCCTACATAGGATAAGTTTTCCCAGCACCTGTTCAGCTGGTGTGCACGGGCTTTCAAAGTGGAAAGATTACTTTAAGTGTGAAAGAATGTCATTCTGCCTCTTCAGTCCTTTCCACTGGGGACAACGAATGCCAGCAGAATTTACACCCAACCACTACAAACCAGCCAGACACCAGGCTGACATGAGCCAGGCCACTGCCCCATAATGACTGCTAAACATCAACCTTGTCTGAACAGAACAAAGGGTAAAAGATCAAAGTCCCATAAACCACTGTTCTTAAAACATAAAGATTAATACAGGACTTACTCCCCTGTTGGCTCCAATTCGCTGATCTCAAACCACACAAGGAGGTCATATTTGCTCACGCTCTGGCCCAAGCTGGGTTTGCTCATAGTATTTAACTTTGTAGCTGGCACTTAAAAGAAAGAAGAAGAAAAAAAGAATGGTTTACAAAGACTGAACAAGTAAAGCTTACCATAGGGCTCACAGAAACATGTCATTTCAGTGATCCTATGTATTCTATGTACATATGCAGACCACATCTTTTTTCCATGAGAATGATGTTGCTTATAGCAATCATTATTTCTCAAAGCATTGTTTTTTACATCTAAGTTACTAGATTTAAAAAAAAAAAAAAAGTTAAACAATGAAACAAAAGTGTATCCAAAAAGCTTGTAAAAATATGCAGCCTCTCTAGATCCGCAGAAAAAGAGTTTCCTCAAATGTGCATCAGTTACTTTATGGGTTAACGGTCTGTGATTTAGAATTGCTTAGGTCTGTTCATCTGCAACATTACTCACCCATCAAGTACATTTCCCCTTCTCCGCACAAGGGAAAAAAAATAAAAATCAAGAACTTAAAATTCTGGTCTTCACTTCTTCGTGTTACAAATTGCTAGTCTCCTGTACCAGTTTTATGTGTATGTAAAAAGCTGGATGTGTATGTAAAAAGGCTGAACAAGACTTATTGCAGAGCCATAATCCTGCCAAAGTATGTTTCTGGGCTCCTTATGTTTTGGTATTAGTGATTACTACTGGCAAGATCCTCTCTGATTCCTTTCATACAAATGTAGGGATAAACCATGTTAAAAAAACAGTGGGATAACTGAAATTCTAGGAATAACCTGATAGTCCTTCACACATGCTTACATCACACCTTTTAGCTATCATTACATGACTTCTCTGATCTGTTCACTCATTTCATTTTTGTAAACAGGAACATTTTAAAAGCTTAGTTCCTGTGACAATACTCTGACAGGTATTTTTGTAACTCTGCAACTGATTTTCCATTTTTTCTCCTTTCACATACTAACCTCATTGCTTTTATTAAGCCAAATAATCATTCTCTGTTCTAGCCTCTCAAGCCCTATTCTTCCCTTGCTCAAGTGTTCTTTAGGTTCTCCTATTGACACACCTCTGTGTATCCTTCAGCTTCCACCATGACTTAATTTCCCATGCACTGGAAGGGCATAACAGTCCCCAGTTAAGAAAAGGTCCTCATGGGTGTGCCTGTGTAGTCTCTTTTGAAAAACAAAATGTGATTTCTGTTTCTTTTCTGGGTAAAATAGCAGCTACCTCAGAGGGACAGATTTTAAAAGAATCGGTTATTTACAGCACTACAACTCCATCATGCTGGGTAGCAAGCTTCAGTGTCATCATTTACTCTCCCCATTCATTACTCAGGGTAGTCACTCTCTTAAACCCATCATAGCATGTAGCTGCACATGAACTCATTACAGCTGGACTCAATGCTGTTGCTAGGAAGAGGAACATCAAACACACAAGTCACTCAAGTTTACTGCTAAGTAGAGAAACTCAAAAGCACCAGAAGAGAAAAACAACAGAAAGACACATTTAACTAAACATGAAAGCCGGTTCTAGAAGTTCTCATGGACTTGCACTGGCACAATTAATAACCAGCGTGTCGTCTTTTTTTTTTTTTAATAAAACAGAATACAAATCTAAGTGAGGAACAGCACTACTAGTAGCAAAAAAAGAAGATGAGCAAAAAGGAAACCTATATAGAACACAGCAGAACACTTCCTCTACAGTTAGCTGGTTTGTTTTTTTTTTTCCCACATGCAGCGTCTCTCATCCCAATCTCTCAAAACTATGTACAGAACACAGAAAAAAATCGGAGGACCAGGAAGTTTCAGGGAATAGATCCAGTGACACAGAAAAATCTGTGATACCTAGGACACTGGAGTTTATAGACTCTCTACATGGTTCTCTCTAGAATAGCCCTAAGCTTAAGCACAGCATCATCCTTCCATGACCACGACCATAGCAGTTTCTATTCCCAAGAATAGTACATGCTAAAGATAAGAAAAAAGGAATTTTGAAGCGTGTTTTGGAACTACTTCTACATCTACCATAGATCAAGTTTGGCTACTAACCATCTCGTTTAGGAGCCCGCTCACTCTGACAACTGGGAACAGGCAGAAAGAGAAAAGGTGGCAGCTGGTCAGCTCCATCCTGGAAAGCAGCCACAGCAGAGGATGCAAGCACGTTGGCATGCTCGGATAGCGTGTTCAGCACATGCACGTTTACATAGCCAGACATAAGATACCTAATCAACTCAATTTTTCTTTCATGGTCTGCAAAGGGAATGGAACACACACAAAAAAAGGATGGTAGAAATATGCAGGTGAGAGAAAGCTGGAGAAGGAGGAAATAAAAGGTGAAATGGAAAAAAAACCACAAGAGAGCTCAGCATGCATTATTACAATTAAGCAAAGAAAACCAAGGGTCATTTCAACAAGACTGACTCACTAACAATGTTAGAGAGCAAAGAGATGAAGTGGTTAATGAATAAGCAAATTTCCAGTCAAGTGCTCAGTAAGCACATGAAGAGCCATAGCCAGATCTCACGGAATATAGTCAACACCTCAGGAATGAAATTCTACCCTTTAATGAACCAAGAAGCGCTTCCTGCGCAAGGAGGTTGAAAAGAACACATAAAAAGGAAGAGAGCCAGCAAAGATAGATCCAATGCCCTTTGCAACATTCACTCCATTACATTTCTTGGTGTCCTGAATAGCTTAGGAATACACTACAACCTTCATTTTCAGTAGCAAACATGATATACAGAATTAGAGTACTCTTCTCACCTGGCTTTGAGAGTGGCATAGGGGGAGGAAAGAATCTTCGGGAAGGCTGTGGAGGGCTATAGAGAAATGAAAAGAGTTATCAATATAGACACAGCTAAACATAAAAAATATATACAAATAACACACGTGCATGTATGTATACACACAATCCCAGTACAGTCCTTCCACCCATTTTTGTCTCTAAAAATATCCTCACAATCCCATGAAGACAGGTAAATAATCACCTGTCGGGACAACAAGTGGACTCAGCACACTTCTCAGACTAACCTGTGTCCTTTTTCTATTCTAACTTAAATAATTTTGTATTACTGACAACTAGGATTAATTACAATTTCCAACTGCTCTACCCCCATTCTGCACTGAAAATTTAAGTAGGTAACAGGCATTTCCCAAAATAACTTAAGGAAAAGGAACAAGCCTCAGCTGGCATTTCCTCTTAAAACCGGCACGTGCTTCCTCTTTGCAGCTGCTGCCCTCAGTAGGAGGGCTAACCAGGCCAAGCAATCCGGACAATAGCCTCTTCCCTTAGGCTATGAAGACAACAGGACTAGTAGTCCTTTCCCTGATTCCAAAAATTCAAACGCTCAGCAACTTTGGCACTAGTATGTCAAAAGGTTGAGAGCCTTTTCTTTTTCCCCCAATCTTGTCTCTCTTCTTTTGTCATCCTACCTTTATGCATCGGGCCACTTGCCCTGAGGGAACACTGCATCTTGGAGCACTGTTAAGGTTTACCCAGAACTCACTGAGATCACCACTGAAGTTCTGAGTACAATATTCTGCCACCACACTGTTTGTAGGGTGGATGCAGCTGTATTGGCAAAACAGCTTTCCATGTTTGAGATGGTAGAACAATTCTATCACTCACTACAAAAACACACTACACTGGGTAAATAGGCCTCTGCCAGCACTCTTGGATCAGTCAGGAATCCTACTCATGAGGGTGTGCAGCTATATAATTTCAGGAGTATGAAAAAGCACTGCCTGAGCTGCAGAGCTGACCTGAGCATGATCACAAACAGCCTTTATACCAGAATAGTGAACAATACCTGTTGAGATCCTGTCCTTGCAGATGGAGAGGATGCTGCTGATAATGTCCAAAGACTTCAAACACAATAGGCTTTGTTTTGATGTACTCCACAAATGATTCCGTCACTTCCACAGCAATCTATTAGGCAAAGTAAGGAAAGAAAATGAGACACACAAAACCAAAACCTTACAAGTGTGAATTTTAGGAGTCTGTATTTTTCATATGGTTTAGCGCCACTCACAGGTAAAAGCAATTGCATTCCTTTTTGGTTTAGGCATTAATTCTACTCTCCAATAAAGGAGAAAATGAAAGCCTCAATATCAGGCATTTTAAGTAGGAGCAGAGGAGGCTACATGTAACCAAAGGATTACACAGTTCATAAAAATAGATATATTCAGTCCATCTGAGATCATGAACACTGCTATTCACATATATTTTATTTCCTGAATTCTAGACTGCTTTCATTGAACATCCTGGAAAGGAAACAGAGAATTCAAGGGCAGGAAGTAGAGGTGAAACAGAAGAGTTAAATCTGCCACATAGAATCATTCTGTATATCGATTGGGGATTACATCATTCACCTGACCACTCCTCCTACTGTCTATTCTTAATAATTCCCCTTGCCCCCCTTTCCCATACACCTCTCATGAGTTTAACAAGAAGGATACACACAACTCCCAGTGCTAAAACAGGCAGTTATTATTCATGTAAAGTTTTACTTACATTCTGAACATGGTAAAACCCAAGAGGAGTCCCTCGACCATTGTTTTTGAGAGGTTCTGTTGAGAAAGCTTCATCATGCCGATGTAAAAAGCTTTAAAAAAAAAAAACAAACACAACAACAAAACAACAAAAAACCAAATCAAAAATAGAACACCCCAGAACAGTTTAGTGAAGACTGCTGTGCTGTGAACCCAACACTGAAAGGACACCCATAAATTTATTCTGCTAAAACTTTACAGGGAGTTGAGTGATGGTCTCAAGCTAGGAATGCCCTAGTCTTTGGGACCACAATTCCTGTACTTGTTTTGTGTCTTTATTACTCCCATTTTTTGTTCTCTTTCTTAAGAAACTTAGCCAAAGAACACTTTCACTTGAGAGCTACTGATTTACTCAAAGGTCATACAGCTTTCATTCTAATTGTGCATATGTACAATCTAATATCAAATTTTTCACATTAAAAGCCATTATCAAGCAAAAACTTAAGCTATCTATAACTAGTAACTTAAAAGTTCACTCTGATTCTTAATTCCTGTCTGCAAAACTTTATTCCTTAACGCCATGCTAACACAAAGCAGGTACTCCTTGTAACAGGAATTCCAGTAACTGAGAAGGTGCTTTTCTCTGCTATACCACACTATCACTGATTTGAAAAGCTCTCAATCAGACCCTCCATTGCCCACTTTTATTTGCACTCTCTGTCAAAACCATTCATTGCCTAATGTAAATAAGGACAAATTCTTACTTGAACTGACAGAAAATATCTGCATATTCAGGAAGGATGCCGCTGGCCTGTAGCACTGTCACACGGAAGGTAAACACGCTACCCAGTTTCAAGTGATCACCAATTTCCTCAGTGAATCCTTCCATAGTCATCTTTCCATCCAAAGTGGCTGACTTCAAGTCTTGGGGAGAAACAAACATCTCACATGAAATCACTTTTTTCTTTCCTTTTTTTTTTTTCCCCTCTCCTTTCTTTTCTTAAAATATTCCTTCAGGCAACAGTTTAGTCCCATCACACTTTTTTTTTTCCTTTTGAGCCCAAATTATTTGCTGATAATCAAAAGCTCCAAATACCTGGGAACAGTTTTTCTGCACAGTTCTTCAAACAAATGACTCCAGCATCTATCATACGCAACCCATTGGTTACACCTCTCCCTACCTATCATATTCTTGAAGGACACTCAGAAACCCTTTCTATCACCGACTGAAAGTGCCACAGATTTCCCTTAAGTTCTCCAAAACTACTATATATTTCTTGCTTACCTAGCTCATTCATTCTGTTGATCTCCTCTGGAGGAGTGGTAACCTCTGAATTCTGTCCTTGCCCTTCCACAATTCTTAATTCTTCCAATGACAGTCCAGACCGAGTCATTGCAACTGAAGAAAAATCACTCTGAAAAAATTAAATGAAGTTGCATGTAACAGACTCCTGCAGTTTATGGTTTTCCCATCCCCTTCTTCTCCCCGCACTACTTATTCTTTATTTAGTAGCACAAGCTACTGCACTCGAAGAAACTTAACTCAATTTTAAGACTTCTTACCTTATCAAAATATTCATTGTCGAATGAAATTTTAGCTGTGCCAGACTGTCGAATACCAGATCCGTAATCTGGGGCTTCTTCATCAGCTAAACAACAGAAAAAAAAGAAAAAAAAATTACGGGGAGGAGAGGGAAAAACCCTCAGAGTTATCTAAATGGAAATTCTAATTACAACGGACACCAGTCTGTAAAGTAGAAGAGGCCTGGTTCCAGTCATCCAATAACAGATTAGAATACGTGCTGGAAAAAATCATAGCGGAAATCTATCCATCATGAACTTGAGTGTGGGAAAACAAGACAAGCTATGAAGTTTCATCATTAATATACTTAACTTCAGAGAATTTTAAATGCAAAACAACTTTAGTACTCATTTTGATTATTTATTTACTTCTGATTATTGTAGCTGAGGTGAATTAACATACCATAATACAATGACCTACATGGGAATATATACTTATATTGATTTAAACTGTCATCTAAAATTCTGTAGCCGTAAACTAAGCAGCCACACCAGCAAAGCTTCACAAGTACATCCTGTAAGTCTGAAAGGCGGTTCTGTCCGTACAGTCTGTCCATTTAACCTCCTCCTCTTTGTGGACAGTAACAACAATGAGGCCTGGTTAAACGCCAGATAGTTTTTCCACAGTAAATGCATGCTTGCAGGAGAAATCCCAAGATTCAGAATGTGTTCCAAAACTTCACTTACGGACCAAATGTGTTACATGGCCTTTTTTCAAGACATGTCCCCACTTCAATTTCTATTACCCATGGTGTATACTATTTATTTAGATGGATAAATAGAATATTTATTTGGAAATATTTGGTCAATGCTAAGGAGACCAAACCAAGCTAGAAATGAGACTTTTGTACACATTAAAATAGATTTAATTTCACTTGCTGTTTCAGTCCCTGCCAGAGTGATTCTTACACATCTTCAGCGTCTGAGATTTCATTATACATTCCCATGGAGAGTGAAACTTCCAGGGTTACCCTACCTAAACAATACAGAAATGTTGGCAGTTAGCCACTGCTAGAAAGGACAAATTATGGGAAGTGTCTGTGCTCTCATCAGCATGGATAAGACATGGCTAACTACCAACAGTAAAACACAACTAGCTCACCCCACACTGGAAAAGTACAAAATATTAGCAGCTGACTAGCAAACTGCACTTAATCCGTGGCACACAGCTCAAAACTGGATGAAGTGGTTACCATTCCCATATATCTACCCTTCTCTTCTGAAAAGTTGATAATTCTTGGTGGTTAAACAGTATGTTAAAGCAGCTTCCAAGTCTCAACACATTTTAGTGAGGCAACGAAATGGAAAACTGCTGATTTCTGTTTATACTATGCTGAAAACGGTCAGTTCAGGAACTTCTTCA
The DNA here is from genome assembly GCA_020745775.1 of Theristicus caerulescens. Classification (NCBI taxonomy): domain Eukaryota; kingdom Metazoa; phylum Chordata; class Aves; order Pelecaniformes; family Threskiornithidae; genus Theristicus; species Theristicus caerulescens. The sequence continues at coordinate 4,423,800 of CM036574.1, forward strand.
CGTGCTATTCAGTCAGAGAATGGAGGAGCACATTTCAGCGCATTATTGAAAAGGACAGTTTGAGAAGAGTAAACACATGGTACATTTAACTTTTCTGCAAGTCATCACAACTACCAAACTTGCATATACTCTTCTCCACTGTTTATACCGGGTGCCAGAAAGAAAACTTTTGCTTTATTTTTAGTTTTTAGACTTACTGACACTAGTTAGCCCTTTCACTGCCTTAAAAAAGCAGTGTTGCATTGGTTGCCAGGTATAAACTTCAGTGGTCAATACTATCCTTTTAAAAGCTTCTGATCAGTAGCATTATTTCAAGATTTATTCATGCTTGGTCCGTATGATTCACACCAATGAAAACATTTCAAAAGCAAGTTAATAATAAAGAACAAGTGTTCTTTGCAACACTAAAATTATTAATTTGTTTGCCTGTTTTTTAAAGCTGCAGCTATTCATAGTGTACCAAAGCATTGCAATGTAAAGCTCTCAGAGTATCTCACCTGCTATAGCTTGCACTGCTACTCGCAGAAATCCTCGTACTTCTCCTTTCTCACTAACGACAGCTACTCTGTGAATAAGAGGCACCGGGTACAGTAGATTGCTCAGGTATACAAATGCTCTGGTAACAGGAAGAAAAGAAAACACAAACAGCATTAGGCAATCATCTGCAAAAGCAGACTGCAGTATTTGGCTGGCTAATGGGACGTTCAAATCTTCAGTCTACTTTATTCCATCTATTAGACCTGCACTGTGGTCCTGCATCCATATTGTCCACACAGGGCTCTTCAGCAGTGTCAAAGCTAAGCAAAGCCACAAAATGCTCTAAACCAGAGTATATTGGAGACACACGGCTTATATTAGTGAGTTACAAAACATATGAAGGAGACAATTTAAAATGATGGCTTTATAAAAGGTAATTTTGGATGCACTACAGTTGTAAATGGAGCTGTTAGCAAGATGGTAGAAGTCTACTAAGGAACTACTGATTATAAAGAATTGTTTGAGTTTTCCACCCCATGAGTGTAGTTTGAAGTGATAAATTAAAAGGGAATTGATCTACTGTGTTCACACAGCCCCTAATGTTTTACTGAACATATAAAAACACTCTTCCAAACAGACTGACTGAATGTTTTCTCTCTTCTACATTTGATAACACTGCATACAGAGTAACCAGAAATCCCCAATAAACCGTAAGTCATCTCTTAGGTTTCTTGGAAGATTCACTGAGTGTATGGATACTGGAAGACTGATAGTCTCCACAGCTAAATATCTTTAGGAGTAAGATATTTGTTTCTTAAAAAAAAAAACAAAAAAAAAAACAACAAAAAAACCCCCCGAAAACCAAACAACAAAACACCACAACAGTACTCTAGAGCAATCATTTAGAAACTACAGTTTACAACAGGAAAAGCAGCATTTAGGCCCAGTACTAGGGGTCTATTTTGGAACAATAAAGTTAACAAGTTTTATTGTACAGATTTTTAATTGAAAGTTAGACTAAAGTTATTAAGTTATTTTACATTTCTGCAACGTTGCAAAAGTTCTTAGAACACCACCTTTCAGTGTGATTAGCTTGAGCAAAACTTTAAATGTTGAGAAGCCTAACAAGTCAGGTAAAGAATGGCTCTCAACAAGGGGAAAAAAATGGAAGGCTTTATTTATTAAGTGAGCTGTTTAAGAGTTCAGAAGAGTACTGAGATGCATAGAAGTTTAACCAATAGTTTTACCAGTCATTACATTTGAAGTGACTAACCAATTATGTATGTAATTATTATGAATTTATGCATATAAGTTACACTAAACACTAGTCATTTGTTTAACTGGATTTCCTTCTTGCAGTCCTTTTTATTGGTCTTTATTATTAAGTATAATTAATTCCTCAAATTTATAACTGTTACTGTTTAATATTCATAGGGCAAGCCCTGCATGACAAAAGAGGACAGAGAGAAATAAAGATCTTCACTGCCTCTGTCTGGTGACATCGGCTGTAAAATTTGTTCCATGAACACAGCAAGACTGATCCGAACTCAATTCCTTGTGACACATAGCTAAGGACCAAAGTTAGAAAAGGTAAGTGTTTCTCCTTGGGTTCACATGCCCGTTTCCCAGAATGAATGAATGATCTTGAAATGACAAGGTAGTCAAACATGTGTCAGCTGTGAACCAAAGAGACAAAAATAATGCTACTAAAAACAAGGTGGTGACAAAATGCAATAGAGAAGAGAATGATTAATAAGGCTGTAAAAGTAGCAAAACAAAAAATGAAGAAAACCATACAACAACAACAAAAAAAACCAACTGCGACATAACACTTGACTAAGATTAGGATCTAATTCTTTTTCAGTCTGCTCCAAAGTGAGGTAAGCACTGATAAAGCAGGGGAAGGGAGAAGAGACTAAATTTAAAGTAACAAAACGGGAAGTTTAATTTTCCTTTTTTTTTTTCCTCTAAGAAAACATTTTCATTTTTCGCTTTGAAATTTCAGCCGATGATCATTTGAGAAAGCAGCATCCCACCATACAAGAAAACAGTCCCCCACACTAACAAACTGGAATCGCTCACTTGGACTGGACCAGGGATGGAGTTCAGGAAGGTATGGAGTTAAATGCTCAACACGAAAAAACACAAGCGGTTTGAAAATCAAATTTCAAGCTAGGGAGAATGGACATTTTTCCCCAACAGAAAGGAATCTAAATAGCCTTGCATTGATATGTATACAGTAGGAGACCGTTTCAATAACTAATAGAGGCAGTCATTACAGAAGCCTTCCTACTTCAAAACCAAACTAGTGGAAAGGGAAAGCATTAACTGTATGAAAAATAAAAATGTGTTTTTATTTGGGTGGCTGAAGTTCTGAAGCTGCTGTCCAAAATATGACAGTCAAAGCATTCAGCTTTATTAGCAACTACAATTTTGTCACCTCAGTAAAATGACAATCACAAAGAAAAAAAAAAATATTTCTCATCTTCCTTAACTTCCTTCCATCCAGTCACCTAGCTCACTGGAATCATTTTAACTTAGACAAAGAAAAGCACAAAATGCAAAAAGTTTTAAGCTTCTTGTTTGGTGACGAAAATGCTGGATCTCTTCTGTAGAGTGGAGAGCAATAGCACATTTGCTGTACAGAAAAAAGAACAGTTTTATGCAGCAATACTGCCTTCCAGTGCCATTCCATCTGCTTCATCACGAGACAGTACCAAGTTAGGAGTGGATGAAATCTTAAGGTTATCCTCCTCCTCTTCCCACACCTGGGAGGTCTCCCACTCCCCAAACATCCCATATGCAAGTGTTCCCCTGCACCTTAGCCCAGCAGACTGAAAGAGGGGGAGCTGTATTAGCAGAAAGATTGGTGAGGTAAAATGGCATACTCACAACAAAACTAGAAATGAAATTTAACAAACACAATTTTTTTTTTAAATCAAAACAAAACAACAGAACTCAGAATGATGACGGATATTTTTTAAACAAACACATCAATTCAAGATTTAAATAAAATATCCCATAGTCCTCTCCCACCTCCCTTAAAAACATAGCAAATGTTTGATGTCACACCATTAAATAGAATCAGTCTTAAAGACAGCCCAGCATGCCAGAAGAGATGGCTAAAGGGACCAGCTCTTTTTTCCCTTTTCTTTAATAGTTATAGTACAAATAAAAGACAGTCAAAGCACAGAGAGAGAAAAAAAAAAACTGCAATGTCCAAGGAGTTGGACAACTACACCATCAATTTCTCCTCCTCTCCTTCATGACCTGGACTCATTATTGCTGATAACCCCCCCAAAAATATTAAAAACTATTTTATTTTTGTCCTACACATTCCACAACATATAAAACAGTATACGGTTAAATGTGTTAAAGAACTTTGGTATTGTTATAAATTGAATACTACCTTGTACTACACTGTCTACGTAGATGGACATACCCTTTGATCCTTGTAAGTCACACTGTTCAAAAGTAGAGTTCTCATGCTGGAAGACACTGAGGAATCAAAATAGTTTCTACTCAGTGGTGCTAAACAGTCTAAGAGCTTTCTGCTGACAGAATCAGCACAACAGAAGAAGAGAACAGGAATAGAAAAAGAACAGAATAGAAACCAACATCAGGGAAAAAAAAAAATCATTCAGCTGTCTACTCAGAGATAATACAAACTAAGTTTCATTCCTCAATACAATTTACAACCCAAGTAGAGTTCCTTAATACGTGCAGCTTACATGGTTTGGGCTAGTACCCTTAATTGCTGCAGCTTCATGTGTCTGCCTACGGAGACAAAACTCAGTATTCTTTTAATACATGGAAACGGGAAGCAAGTTGTGCGATTGCCAGGAAGCGCGACTGTTTTCATTATACACTGTATTTGCTCAGCTTGTGTTGTGCTTCCTGAAGAGTTTGTGAAATGAAGATGAATAGCTCAACTTTTTCCCAAGCACAGAGGGTCCTGCTATGAAAGAACATGCACAACAGGAGAATACGCTGAGTATGCCAGCACTGTTACAAGAAAGCAGTCCTAGCCATTGCAAACAGCGCACACATGCTTTAACTGGCTGACAACCACTTCCATGGCTTTCTCAAACTGACTCTTGTGGATCAGATTAATCCGAAAGAATTAAATTTTATAAAACACATTATTGGACATTGCACATAAGGGCACAAATTCACAGAGATCAAAGAGCACTAATGAAATTTCTTGCATCTTTAGTAACCGTAATTTTTGTTTCAAACACTAGATCAAGGAAGTTCCAAGTTTTAATCACAGCTGGTAAACAGGTCTACTAAAGACAAAGAATGAGGTTAGACGATACAGCTAAACTGACCTAAAAGCTTGATAAAAGACTGACAAACTCAGTCCCTCGTTTTCACAAATAATGCAATCAAGTTTCCTGCATTTGAGGAAACTACAAAAAGATCCTTCCTTCCTGACCAGGAAGTCTTCCCTGCTCACAGTCACAGAAAAGGATAAAGCCAAGCTCTGGTCTTTTCTCCTTTGCTCCTCCCTTCCACCAGCCATGGAGTCTTACCCCTCTTCTGTTCAATGCCTGTGGTAACCACCTCCCTTACTTTTTAAGAAGATTGGCTTACAGAGTGATCAAATAAGCAAAAAAGCATAATGGGGGGAGTGGGAGCAAAAGAGAGGGGAGTAAAGTCACTAAATAAAATCTGTCTGTTTCCCGTCATGAGTAACATGTTTGAGCAAGACTATCTGCGAAGAAACAGTGCAAAGTACTACATTTTTTTAATGCAACTTGCTGTCCTTAGGGTCTATGCCACAGACTGAGGTCTGATAATGCCTTAATCATATCTAGATTGGCAAAATAGATAATACTCTAAAATACATTAAGCAAACTTGTTTCAGAAATTCACGCATAGTGCATGGGGAAAGCGCTGATAAACACCACCAGCTAGTCAATTTTAATGATGATCACCTTTCACTACGTAATAATTGCTACCAAGCCTCATGCAAAATCTAAGAAGCCAAATCATCTCAAAGAATATTTTCCTCATCCAGAAATGACCATTCTTCTTTCTCCTCATGCCATCTTTTCTCTTCAGACACAGAGGATGTTAGAGGAGTTTTCAAAAAATGGATTTCTTGGACTGGTCTTAAAAAAACTTTCCACCATACTCTGAGATTCTCTTCTACAGGAGAAAATTACATACTACGATACTATCTTAGTGATCTTGCAATGGCTAAATAGAGTATTCTATAAATAACACTTAAAAACTGTACACAAGCAAAACCACATTCATCCTATGTCGTAACAGTTATCTAGAAATAGATTCACATTGTCTCATCTAAGGGTTATTTTCTCAATCATTATTTCGGTCTTCATGGCCTCTGACATGGGAATTTAAAACTTAATGTTAAACTACACTCATTCTCTGGCAATTCCAATTTATGTATATAGATATTTTGCCTGGCTTGACAGATATTCTATGCAGCACAAGGCAAAGCCATTGCAGTCTACAGCAAGAGCTGGTCCCTTTTGGCCATTCTCACAGTAACCTCACCAACCTTCCCACTAAAATGAACCAAGGGGATCGGTCGTAAAACGGGTCGCGCCCATCATTGAAGAGGTCTGATCCCTCCTCAGTTCCAACGTCGGAGCCAGTATCATCCACAAAGGCCTCATCATCAAAGTCCTCCATCTCATCCTGCTGTTCATCAGCCAGTTCAGTGATGTCGGAGTCAGCCGTGGAGAAAGTGGGGGAGGGCGTGCGATCAGCAAGACGCTCATTCACGCAGCCATGGAATATGGGGGAGCTAGATATCAGTTAACGGAATACCAATTAACAGAGTGAGGGGAAAGAAGAACGCTTCATTTAACATCCGTCTGTTGCCATCAGCACAGAGATCACCTGAACAACAAGCAAAGGCTTCAAACCATCTGGACTGCAATGAAAAGTAAGGGAAGGGATTGCTAACAAAGTCAGGAAAAAGAGCATCCTTGAACTGAGCAGAAAGCAAAAGAAAAATGAATATAAACGTGGCTGAACATACAGATATTGAGAGCACATCCATTTAACAGAGCTACAATTCTTATTTCCAACACGTAGCATTTTTGTAAATAAAAGTATTGTAAAGGTGCAGCCGACATCAGGAAATATTAAAGAATCCCATCAGATATTAGGTATGTCCAAAGGGTATGACCAAACTATTTGAACCACATATGTAAGTAAGGCCCTGGGCCACTTTTCCCCTCAGTTTCCAGTATTCTTCATATTCTCACAGCTCTGCTCCAGTGACTTTAGATAGAACTTAGCTAGCTCCCCTTTTTTAAAAGTAAACTTGTAACTTATTAAGGGTTCGGTCAAATCAGATTCTACAGGGTTACACCAGAACTGGCAACATTCTAAAGAGCATTTTCTGCTCTTCGCTATATTTTAGGTCTATCAGAAATCCCTGAAAGACAACACACACAACTAACACTAGTGGCCATACAGTTTATAACCACATTCGAAGTCAAAGTTCATCTAGAACTGACAAGAGTTACCAGTGTACCGGCAGTTGAGATGATCGTCACATACCTTCCAACCAGTTTGAACCAGTGAAATCGATCATAAAAGGGGTCACTGCCTGTCATTGTGCTTTCACTCTCATCCTGCGTATTAGACGCCATTTCCCCAGCTCTGTCATACATATCGCGCATCAGGTCCAACCTCTGCCTGCAGAGAAGAAAGCAGGATTAGAGTGAATAAAAAAGCAGAGAACATGAAGTGGGGTACACCAACTTCACCTATACCAAATTACACACAGAAGAGGGAGAATAAAGAACAGAGGGATCTGTACCACTGAGCTTGGTACTGTACTAATTCTCTGACATGTTAAGGATTCTGGGAATAATTTTGTAGGCTAAGCCCACAAACCACGAGGCAAGGTCACTGCAGAAGCTTAAGTAAATCTCAGATTTCATTCAAACTTCCAAATATTCTTCTTTCACATCTAATTTTGGCATATTTTTTGCTTCTTTTTTTGCACCAGACAATGTTGCTGAGTAATTTAGGCAGTTTTTTTGCATTCCACTCCAGAAATGTCGGCATTTTGATTCAAAAGTGAACTGATTCTATTACACTTATATTTATTTATTTTATTGATGAAAACAAGTCATTCACACTGCAAGAGCCTTCATCTGGAAGTTATTAGTGGGTAAAAAGTTCTTCAGTCAGTATTTAGAGTGGGGAAAAGACAAATGTCTTTTGCCTATCTGCAAGAATAGGATGCAAATAATTCAAATTACAGTCAAAACTGGTGTAGATTCCATAGAACCTTCTTTATTTAAGCTTTTTAATATAAATTACGCCGTATACTACTAGGTTATATAAAAGCAGGTGGCAAGGAAACCTTTGCAGTGAAAGGAACATGAAAAAAATTAATGCAGAGAGATGAGCTGTGATGAGCCTTTTTAGATTTAAAAAATAAAATCTAACTTCAAGTTACAAAAATTAAATGTGGAGGCCATGTAAGATGCTGGAGAACAAATGCACCCATTTAAAGAATCTAGATAGCTGGTATTTAAAACATACCACACTGTCTAGAAAGTTGGCGTTTGGGAGGACACAAACAAGCACAACAGAGAATGAACAGCAAGGGGTGAAATTTTTCAGTTAAGCTCCTTGGATATAAGGAAGTTTGTTCTCCAGTAATATTTACATACTTGAGTTTTTCTAAGGACCAGTAATGTGTTGCTCCATTCTTCAGATCCTGGACTTCCACAGCTACTACTGTACGGGGGAAAGGCCTGTTGTCCCGGGTCTTCTCCAACTCAGTGGGCAAAAGCTCTGGTGGCAGTGGTGAGTAGAGGGTGTCTGTCAGCAGGACAAACTGAAACTGCACCTGAATGGAAAAAGAAAAATAACTTCAGTTCTGAGAAGTCAGGTATCAGCATTACAAAGGGAATAGAGACCTAACCTAAGGCAACATATGATGTCAGTTTGACTTTCATCTCTGTGAAGAGATTCAGGGTTTTTTTTACGTCTTTTTTTTTGGTCTCAAAATGGCATAAAACATTTTTCAGCTGAGTACATATATCTTGCCTTTTTTGTCACAGCTAGCAGAGGTCTTGAAAACTATAGACTTAGCACATCCTGCAGCACCCACTTCTCTCGGAAAGATGAATAAACACATGAAATTAAAAGCAAAAAGGAAAAGACAGGGCCCTCAGGAGATGTGCATGTACATGTGTTTATGATATTGACAGGAGAAGCATAAAGGAAATGAAGAGGAGGAGAATATATCAACTAGATTTGCATGGGATGTTCACTCAGCCAGAAGTCTGAATCAGACTCACAATTTTCTGAACCCTTTTAAAACTAATAAGCAAGAGACATATAACTTTCAAGACTACGAGTAGCTCTGAGCGTTTGAAGCAGGATTATGCAGTCAAAACTGATAAGTCCCTACCTTTTTCTTTAACTCTACACTAATTGCATTGGCTTCTTTCAGATACACTGCATTTCCCCAGAGTTGGTCCCTCAGTGAAGTAAACTGGTGAAATTTCCACTTCCTGAAAGCCCACTGTGCAAGTTCATACTCATGTCGTGTCCAGGGCACTAGGATGAGCAAAAAAAACCAGACAAATGAAACACTGAGGCTTCTTATCTAAACCATCACATGCAGTACCTAATACTACTGCTGACTGTCATCAAGTTCTCAACACATTTTCTGGAAGGGAAAAACAGAAAACGAAAACCTGCATTTTTATTATTCGGTGAGGAAAAACTGGATTCAAATTTCCTCACCACTAGCATTGGAGATATAATGATCAAGTAAGGAGATCTGGAACAGAGAAAACAAAATAAATTCTACTCCTATTATTTTAAAGTAGTTAACAATTATTAAAGCCAAATGCTGAAATAGTGGAATGAAAGCAAGTATTATGGGAGTAATAAACTCTATCTACTGTCCAGAAATGGAGTTATACAGACAAATCACAGCATGAATTCTAAGAATTCCTACCAAGGAGAAAAAAAGAAACTTCAAAATCAAAACAAGGAAACAAAGGCAACAGTATTATTTTGGTTTAAGATATTTGAACTCTGTTAGTGCCAAGAAGAGAGAGATTCCTTCAGATTCAAGACCACCAAATCAAAGCTTGTGGTTAAACTAATCTAGTTTGTGCATGGATTGCATTTGGGGATGTATATCCACTGTTTATGTGGAACTTATTCTATGAATAGGTATTTTACACCTTTATGCTGTGAAGATTACAGATCAAGAAGTTATGAAGTGTTTCACAGCTTTCCAAAGGGAAAGCTTGGCTATATCCAAATTATTTTTAGCTTCAAACTCACCTTCTTCCTCTTCTTCTTCCTCCTCTGTTGTTTCAGCTGCCAAGGACCGTGTCTCTACCTGCTTCTGTAAGGCCTGCAGCTTACTCTCATAGTCCTGTGGGGAGAGAGGAGATACCGTGTAGGAGGACAGACAAAAGCAAGGAGAAGAGTTAAGACAGACTAACACCTCAGATGGAGTGACAGACACAGAGAACAAATACATAAAGACATTTCCATTAATGCTCAGCGGTCACATACCAGCGTCTATTGTTTTAATATAACCTGTCCTTGAAAAGAGAGAAGGCAGAGGCCAATACATTTAAGATGGTAGTGTTCTTTAAAATCACCAGATGTACATGCTCATAGTATCTGTAAGAGGGAACGGTTTAGGATTTTTTTCTTTGCTAAAGACTGGAAAAAGGGGATATTTTTTGGAATCTGCTTGCTGCTATCAGGGAGGTAGGAAAGAAGCAGAAATAAATTTAAAAGGGGAGGATTATTCACCTTCATTTTCTCAAACAGAAGGATTAACAGCGCCACTGATTTGCCTTTTGATACAAAAAAATTAATTTCAGATTTTAAGGAGAGGAAAAAAAAAAAAAGACATTTTGCTTTCAATTTGATTTTCCTCTTGGGATGTAAGTATCACTCTCTCACATGTGTATTTAATATATCAGAAGATGAAAAAAATACCACTGCCCTGGCAAGTGGGCAGAGAAGTCTGTGCAGAGGTTTCCCCACAAGGAGCACTTCAACAACATCTTCTGGTGTAAGAGCATTTTCCTCCTGTTCAGCATAATCATGCCTTGAAATAAATGCTACTAAGACCTAATGACCCTTTTATTATTTGCTGATAAAACAAATACAAATTCAAGATATTTAGAACAGACACAGTCGCTGTGCCCCTGGTCTCAGAGCCTACCTCACTACTGTATTTTATTGTTTGAAGATAATCCTTTGGCATACATTACACAAATTAAACTGGCTTATCAAGATTTTTATGCAAGAGTTGCAACAACAATTCACTACGAGTGTTACAGAGTTCTTAAGGAGAATTCTTGAAGCCACTCATCTTGTATTCCAACCTTCTCTCTTCCACAGTTCCAAATCCTGAAATTCTTCTCCAATGCACTGTTTGCAGTAATGCATTCTTAAGTCTAACAGCTATAGAAGGAAAGCTTTACTTACACTTTGCTCCCATCCTATTTAAGCATCCCACCTAAACAGCTACATTACTTTGTTTTCATACAGCAAGTACAGTACTTAACACTGCCACAATGTGATTCTGTCAAATTTAACACAAGTTCAGTCAGAAAGACCTTTAGACAGTATTGGAAAGGAGATAAACCTGAAGTATGTGCCTTTAAGTTTATAAGCAATATTCCTAGAGGTAGCACTAAAAAAACTGTAGCTGTGCTCTTAGAAAGTGCAGAATTTTCAATACCATGAATTCAATACCCATGACCTTTAGGGAGAGAAAACTGAGTTATTAAAGATATATGGCCTTTGTATGAGGGCTGCGTTTTCATTTTCTGATTTCCTCTTGAAATTTTATTTGGCTAAAATGCTCCTTCTTCTTCGTGTCTGCTCCATTCACTCTAAGATGGCTACATACTTACAGTGTAAGTAAACCTTAGCCCAGCAGCAAAAGAACTACAGACAAAACAAACATATATCCTTTCTTTTGATATTCCTTCTGAAATTCTTAATGATTCACCAAAAAACTATTCTAGACTCAATGAGGAGTTTCAGACTTATCTATAGTTCTGAAATACCCAACGTACTCTTACAATAAAGGCACTCTCTCTGATCTCCCGCCCCCCATCCATGTAGATAATGTATTACATTTGAAACCAAGATAAAACAGGTCAGATGTGAAGCGACAGAAACAAGCTTCTCTTACTTGCAAGGAAGGGCAAAATAATTGATTTTCCTGTAGTCTGAAGTAGATAATCTGAGGGTGTCATTTTGAGTGGCTAGATTGTAGAAATGAAAAGCTCTTCAAATAGTGCTTAAGTAGAATCTTTGATCAGATTCTTTTGGAGAAACTGAAAAGCTGCAGAGGGAATGGTCAAAAATGAGGAGCATTCTACTGTGAAAATTCTACTTCCAGCATGAAAAACCCAGGCACATTGAATTAATTCAAAGACCTGCTTCTTGTCTTCTCTATTTTCAGACTTGTGAGCCAAGTAAGTGTATCTTCTGTACATTTCAATACCTAGATAAATAAATACTTAATACAAGCAGACACTTTTTATTGACTCCACACTAACAAACATTACTTTTAAAGCTAAGTAAAAGAATTGAAGTTTGTTTTCCCATAATGAAAAAAAGAAATAGGTACCATTTCCCTAAGCAGAAAAACAGGACTAAGATTGCCTCCTGGCACTTGATACTACGGTAGTATTTAAAAATAATTGGCACTGAGTGACAGATGAAGTATGAATTCCAGGTTGGTTCACACAGAAGGTGCACTGACTGCACTGTAAAAGGGGTTGGTTTGCTCTCCTGGGAGATTGGTCAGCTCTCCAGGTAAACATTTCCAGATCTGATTAGCGATAATACACACATAATAGTACCGATGTAAAGGTGCCTCAACTGCTAGAAAAGAAAAAAAGCTGTATTTAGAAGCAGCCCTGGAGGTCCATGCCCTAGACTCCCTGGAACCCAATGCATATTGTTGTACAGCTTCAAACTAGTTAATATCATTAGCTCCATGAATGTGGAGAAAGGGAATACAAAGTTTATTTTGCCCAGGGGCACGGAAATATCTAAAGCCACAACAATCACAGATTTTCCTAAAACAGGAAAAAAAAAAAAAAAAATCATACTCTCAGACTAGGGCAAGCTTTTTAAGACCAGACTGGACCAGCTTTTTAAGCAGAACACTGTACCATAACAACTTAGATTCTTTGGATCTACGTGATGTCTGCAAAGGTACTGTAGTGTGTGTGATTCCCTCCTGTATTTGAGGCATAAGTCAGTTTCTTTTGTCTTCAGTGAGCAAATGAATAGAGAACTGCCAGCTCTGTACTTTCTTCCAGAATTGAGATAAACAGCACACAAGATGGTACAATGGGACAGCACTGAAGAGGAGTATGGCTTGTATCCCCTTGCGCTATAAAAAGCCTTTTTTTTTTTTTTTTTAATTAAGCGATGTGACAGTAAACACAAATCTGCATAGCTTGCTAGTCACATAACAGCAGAAAAATCAGGGTGGACGGACTTACAAGAATCAGACTGAGGAACAATTAAGAGAAACTTTTTTAACTCTGCTAGAACAATACCAACCCCAAGACAAAAAAAAAAATCAAATCAGGACAAGCCTGCAATCAAGTTTCATTTCCATTTCACTGAGACAAGTCTGACACTTACAAGAGTATTTCATAGTTTATTGAAAGAGCACTTGTTACAATACAAACCAGTTCTGCTTTTCACAAGGCAGATGCTTGCTCTTAAGACAATCCAAAACTCGTTTTTTCTTAAACAATGGACAGATCTGAAAATCCCATTTAATTCAAAGGCAGCTCACTGCTTGCTTTACAGTACAAATGGGTACACAGCATAGATTTCTCATGTGGCAGCTCCTGAAGTGGTTCAATGGGAAGTATCCGAGTCAAATTTCAACATATAAAGGATAAAGAACAAATTTCAACATATAAAGGATAAAGGACAAACAGTGAGGGAGATATTGAAACTATGCTGAATGTACTGATACAAATAGCATCCTCCAATTTGACAGATCCCTAAATTCAGATTGCTTGAGAAAGGATGTTGAAGTCAATCAGAGGAGCGTTAGTGGCATGCATTTCCCCCCACCCCCCAAATCCACGTGCCCCTGGTGAAATCACCACTAAGGCACAGGTGGATACAAGCCAGCTGTCAAAGCACACAGCACATCAGCATTAGCAATGGCAATTAAGCCGACTAAAACAGCACTCCCATCGTGGATGCCACACTGCCATTAACCTGAAAGCCTTTTCACACAGTCTTCTATGGAAGCAGATGTATTACTGTTCGTTAGCTCCAGTAATACAGAATTTGGAGTGAGCGCTGTGCGTATTTCTGAATAGCGCAAGGAGATCCACAAGTTCTCACACTGCTTCCCTTATCAGATGAGGCACTGCACTGTAATTAATATTCAATTCTTAAAGTGGGCAATTATTTTTATAGGAATTTTTTTTCCCCAAGTTTAATTTCTGTAATATCCTCCTAAAATCCAGGAAAAACACTGCTTCCTCTGAGCAGACTGGGCTCCGTTTTGACATTGACTATCCTTTTTCTTTTTTGTCAAATCATACAACAACAGAATAAGCAGGGTTGTTTTTCTAGTGCTGCACTAAAACACTGGGGTAAGACAGCCTGAAGGTAAGCTATTGTTTATCTTGTTATGGTCACCACCACCCAGGCATTTGCAGATACTTCTCAGATTTTTAAGCTGAAATAACTTGGCAAAAACTTTTTAGTGTCTAGCATTAAAATATCAAGTAGTGGGAGTATTTAATCTCATGTCAGTACATGTAGTTGCATGGACTTCAAAATTACTCCATGTTCAATCACGTGGCGATTTCACATAGGCAGCCACAATCCTCAACAAAACTGGGACACAAAATTGGTTTGGTCTTTTCTCACCACCTATCCCACACAGACTAACTCTGTTTGGCTCACGTGTTCCTACAGAATTGAGAGGATTTTCCTGACCATGCATTTTTAAGAGAGTCCAAGCCTTTTTGAGGATATAAAATAACTCATTACTCTTGATATGCACAAAAACAAAGTGCAACGCACTACTAAAACAGGATTCTAAAATAAAGGCAACAGCAAAAGATTATTTGCAGCCCAAAACTCATTTTGCAATTCTGACTCAAGCTCAAAGAAAGTATTGCTCATCTACAAGGCATCTTTTCTTTAAGAATCAAGACGTTTTTGGACATGATGCTTTATTTCCTTCATTCAGGTAGGCCAAAGCATGAGACAAACGCAAGTTAGAAAGCCATATTTGGACACAAAATTAAACCTGCCGTAAAAAAATATGTCCCGAGTGATGGGCCCAGTTGATTCTTTTAGGACAGTCAGAGGGCTGACTTTGTATCTCCTACATCAGAGGGCCAGTATCCTATCAGTAACACGTGTGCAGAGACTTAAGAGTTGACACTCGATTAATCGATACGTAAAGGGTGCATGGCTGCCACCTACCATGTGTTGCAACCAGCACCTACACCACGCACAGTTGCGGGGGGAGGAAAGTAGGACAGGAAACAAAAATAAGATGGAAAGTAAGCTTGAGGCACTTCCTACTCATCTACAGCTATGCTGAAACACGCAAAAGTAACAATTACCAGTAGGGCTTATATTTATCAAAATTTAAGCAACCTCAAGTAAATTAAGGATATTTGTGCAAAACAGCACATATCATTTAACTGTACAGATACACTGCAAAGTGGACCTATCTTACCAAATGTGGTATAGTAGCCAATTTTGTTTTTAAAATTGCATTCAAGTTAAATTTAAAAGCAAAATAAGTCCTCAAAGCTTTAGAATGGCTTATGCTTAAGGCCACAGAGTTTTAGAAGTAAGCGCAATTTTGGTTTGCGCTTCAAGAAACTCAGAAAGAAGAAAGCGTATAATTAAAATTGGGACTGTCCAATTGAGATAAAGCCCCAAGCTCATAAAGCCTATTCCTTACTTAATAGTTTTTCTGTAATTTGTCTGAAACAATCTGAAGTAGGGATTGCAAGCATTTGTTTTATGGCAAATCACCTGCAAGTATAGACCCCCTCAGATCGAAATAGATATTAAAGATTTTAAACTTGCATTTTGAGGGTGGGGAGAAGGAAAAGGAATCTTATTTTCTCCTCAAAATGACCTTCTCCTTTATTAAACAAGTCTTGAAACAGGGGTTTAATCCAAGACCAGAGGCACTAACATGAGGTATCACATGAAGATGAAACAGTTCAATTCTCCTATCTTTGAGGAGAATTCAGCCAATTCAAAGTAGTGATTTATAAATCTTCGTAAGAATAACTATTTCAAGAACATCTCCCAGACTTATGCCCAAGAAAGCTGAAAACATAAAATAAAAAGAATTAGCTTTTTGAGGCTTCTTCCTGCACCAGAGTGTCAAAAAACCCTAGTTCCTTTCCACAATCTCTGTATAACAATTAAAAACTATTATATTTAGAGATACAATGGGAATTAGAAAAAGCTTATTTCCAAAGTATTGCTTCAGCAATATATATATATTCTGACATAAAATTCCATTCAGGCAGGTTTAACTGTCACAGCAATTTCATACCAATAACTATGAACTTAAGCAGAAGGAGAAAAGACATCTCCTACTCGGGGAGTAGGACTGTTGTGACCCAATAGCTCTTCTTAATTTCTCTGTAAAAAAGCCACATATCTTGTCAGCCGACAACTTTTGGTTTACAGATTATTATTGTTATTAAGAATTTGAGTTAAGAGTGGAAAATATTTTTCTGAAGAGCCAGATCAATTTAAAAACAGATGGTCAGTTTCCTTACTGTAAGAAAAAGGTCACAAGAAACATTCAATGCTATAAACTAAATTCCTCTTTTGATTGTCTACATAAAACACAGGAGGAAGGTAGCACTTTGTAAGTTCCAGACAATATTTTCAGCATTAGAAAAATACTCCAAGACACACACAAAAAAAAAAAACCTGGTAAATGAGCTAGCAGGGAAGTTCTCCCCTCCACATCCCTCCGTCCAAGTCTTCTAGTCTATGAAAAAAGTTCTTACAATTTTTCAGAATGTTCTTCCAATCAATGTTGTTAAAACTGCAACAAAAGTCACATGCAAACTGAAGGGGCTGAAGGGCCAGTACCTTGTGTTTGTATGTCCAATTACTCAAGTTCTACCTGGCCAAACAAAACCCAAGACATAAGCAAAGCCAATCCTGGCCGTTTCTTAATGATAAGCCAGAATTGCCCCTGCTTCCCTCCTCCCCCAGACTACTCTTGGCCAACTAATCATACTGTAGTTTCTCTGCCCGCTTTGAGGTTAGGTGCTGAGAATTGGCGCCTCATCCGTGGGGGCGTCACAAACTGGTTATAGTGGTTAAGCCGGTCAGTCTGTTTTGGGTGGAAGTTAGCTGTATTGCCTTCTGCACTGCCTCCATTGTTGTGATTGCAGTAAGGCTGTCGGTGCTGGTGGATGTGGCGTTTTTGCTGGAAAGTCTGCAGGTCTGGATTCTGCTGCCCACTGTACGAGTGCAATGATTCAGATGAGCCTGATGTCTGGCGCCGCAAGCTTTTTTGAGAGCCATTATTGAGAGAATTGCTTCTCCAGCGCAACTGAGGTGATGGCTGCTGCTGACTGCTAGGCTGCGGCTGTGTGTTTAACTGCTGCCTGTTAATTTGGATATTATCTTGATTCCTCTGGGGGCCATAAAGATTCCACAGCTGCTGAGGTTCTTTAGAAGCAGCTCTACTTTCTTTTTCTTTGTTTTCATCTTTGTTCTTATCATCTTCTTTTGGAATTCTAACCTCTATAACTTCATCCTCTGTGATAATTATATGTGTGCCTGGACTCCATGAGTTCCTATGTTTGGGATTGCTTTTGAAAGGAAAGCGGGGCTTGCGATTTTCAGGCGGAATAAATCGGTGAGGCATATTTTGTCGACGAAGCTGTTTTGCTATTTCCTGCTGCTGCAGATTTTTAAATCGAATCTGTTCTTGCCTCATCCAACGTAATCGCCCACGTCTGAAAGCTGGATCACCTGCCATTAACTGAGAAACACGCTCCTCTTTAGCAAGATCATCATTCTCGCTCCTTTTCAAGTCATCCATGGGTTTCTTATCCACATCCACCGCACTGGCAGAGTTTGGAGACTTAGCATTAGCTACGGTTGACTGAGATTTCTCTGGAGACCCTATCAGAGGTAAAACCTTCTCCATTTTTAGCATCTTATTTCTAAGAACTTTTATCTCTTCATCCTTCATGTTGTTCTGCTTCTTCACTTCTTGCAAAATATCTTCTAATTTGTCTATATGCACCTTAAGGTCATCGACATCAGTTACTCCTTTACCGTTGGCCATAACATCTTCGATTTTCTCATCTCCAACTCCTACTGTATCCCAGACATCACGAGCAACAGCTCGCCATGATTCACGCTCATTTGGATCTTTTTTCCCGTACATGGCACAAAGCTCTTTCATTTTAACAATGGCCAGAGCCTCAATCTCCTGCCTAGTGTGCCTGAAGTCATTGAGCGCTACCTCATAGCATATCTCTTTCACAGCCTGAATCTTTAAGTCTGAGATGGTAACCCATTTGGAGTCTTTGCTAAGGCGTCGACGCTGGGGTATCTGGTACATTTTAATAGGCTCTCGTTTCTTCCCACTGCTGGGGAGGCCACACTTTTTTACAATGGTTTGGAGCTTGCTGGGGGGCAGCTTCTCTCTCAGGGAAGTGATCAGTCTCCAACTCTCCTCACACGATCTCTTGTCCGAATCATCCCCACTATCAGAGTCTGCATCCTTTGGAAAAACAAAAATCAAGAAGTGGCCCCAAAATAACCAAAATTAAAATTGTAAGAAAATGGAAAAGCTAAACAAGAAGTAGCAGGCAAAGAAAACTAAATCAAAAATCAAAATAGAACAAGTGATAAGGAAGTCCCTGAAGACTGAGTGTTAGAACATTAAAATGTATCTTCAAGAGTCATGGACTGTCAAAATTGGAGCTCTTCACTAAATTAATCTTAACATTATATTTAAAAGTCTTGTCATCTCAAAATAGCAGATAATCTAAACTCTTCCCTCCCAATCCCTTCCAAAATCTTTAAACAGATCAACTAAAACCAAGTTCCTGATTAAAAAAAAAAAAACAAAAAACAAAAAACCAAGTGTAAACTGCACTTCACACACGCTACAAAGACATGCAAATTCCCGCCACACACATTTGCCTTGGTGACTGCTGTTGCTTCTTTCAGCAAATCCTCCCCAGGTAGGTGAACACAACAGCCATCATAGAAGATGTCATGAGCAGCCAGAGTAAGTCGGGTTAACACTGGTTAGTAACGTTGCACGTGGTTGCAGGGATGCTCAAGTTTAGAATCCACTTCACTACAATAGCAGCCAGAGAAGTGTTAGACGATAAGAAAAAATGAAACAGAAGCAGCCGAAAGGTTCAATGTTAAAAGGACTGTAAGTGCCACTATGACAGGTGAAGATAGTGGTTCATTCTCCAAGACTTGCTACAAGCTAAAAGGATATCCAGAATCAGAGTTTCAAAGGTGGGTTGTGGTTTGTTTGGGTTTTTTCCCCCATTTGTCACCTTGTTGCTTAGTTTAAAGACAAAAAAAAAACCATTAACAGTCTTGTCTGTCCGAAGAAAGAGTTTCAGAAGAATGTAGCAGTAATGACTTTTTTTTTTTTAATTGTTTTAATACGAATTCTCTATTTGATATCCTTGATTTGTCCTCTTCTCAAACCCTAGAGCCTGGAGTTTCCACACACTTGCTAAGAGTTATGCATGTTTTGTTTCTTCATTACAAGTTTTCCACCTTTTGCCAAATGATTTTTAGTGAGCAGTGCTTCAGGTTTCCATATGCTAGGCATGTCTGTTCAGGTATACTGCCACCAGAAGTTACAGATATCCATCACTGCTTACTGCAACCAGGAATTAAAGTCAGACTACTTTTCTTTAAAGGATTATTAATTTAAGACATCTCTTTAACAAAAAATCCTATGTATTATCGTGATCCAAACATCTTCAATAAAACACAGCAGTCGGTCTCTAATGAACCTCTATCTGACATCCCTATTTTCCACATAGAGAATTATAATACATGAGAAATCAGGAACAATAACAGCCAGTTATTCTAAAACCAAAGGAAACCCAGGTCATTGACTCAGAACCACAGGTTCCTAGACTTAAGACTTCGGGTAGAAGACCACGAAGAATGGGGAATACAATACAATTTGTTTTGGGAATGATGAAAGGGAGTAAAAGAAATACTGTTCTGCCTTATGGTCAAGCTCCATAGCCTAAGAGTCACATTATTTGAGCTTTTTGTGACCTTATGTATTTTTAAATATTTAAGAATAGCACTAGAGAACCAACTTCTCCTACTTTAGGCCAAAATATAAGCAAAACACTGGTTTAGAAACAGAACATAAACTCTTTGTGAGTTTACAGCTGACAAAATTTGTGGCCTAAGGAAACAGCGTCTAACGAACTGCATATTGCAGTGGAAACAAAAGATGCCCTGGAGGAAGACGCTGTACAA
Organism: Theristicus caerulescens; assembly: GCA_020745775.1. Taxonomy (NCBI): domain Eukaryota; kingdom Metazoa; phylum Chordata; class Aves; order Pelecaniformes; family Threskiornithidae; genus Theristicus; species Theristicus caerulescens. The sequence goes on from CM036574.1 coordinate 4,443,813, forward strand.
TCTACACATTCAAGGTTACGTCCAGAAAGGCAAAACACAACCTACTCAAACATTAAAAATAAGCCTGTGGAACTTGTGATTTATAGGTTACAAAATTACCATATTACTACTTATGGGTAAAGCATGTCTTGTGTATAAAAAGCTGATTAAGAGACACTATGTGGTCGTTGCTGGGTGCACTCAGAGGTTAACCAGACCAATTAATATAGGCATATATCCACGTTCTAATAGCAAGGGGTCACTGCAAAGGCATTATGACCAAGAAAACCAGGAAGACAATTTTAGCTCTATTAAACACATTTTCACATTCAATTTGTAAAATGGAGAACGATTATTTATATTCCCTAGTAATACTAGCAAGGCAAATATCTATTAGTTGTAAATTTGGGGGGACACGAGCTATTATTTATCTTTTTTGTATAGCACATCTGACAAATAAGTACCCAAATTGGTTGGAATCTCAGCACAAAACCAAAACAATCTGGTAAACATGATTAGCCAGCTTCTTATATCCAAGATTATACCCCAATTTAGAACAAGAATATTTATATTTCAATATCAATCTTACATAGCGGTAAGTTAGAGAACCTGATATTGCAGCTAGATATTGCAGCAATGTAAATACTTTTAAGGTACGCAAGCTGAAATGCATTCCCAGATTTCCCAGTCATTATTCAGCTACTGTTGCATGAATGCATTAATCCTGCCCATTTCAGACTCTGCAGACAGTGACACAGAAATGATGAGATGTGTCAAGAAGTTTTGCTGTAATCTGAAATATTCTTATAAAGCATTGCGGTAAGCAGGATACTGCTTAACAGACCAATGATCTCATTTGATATGATCCCTTACAACTAGGGAAAGTGTCTTTCAGGAATTACATTGGTAATGCACATAGGATAGTCTTCCACCTTTGCCCACTAATTGAAATCAGCAAAACCAAAACAAGCTTAAAGAAATCAGCAACTTTATTATAGTATTAAACAACCCACTATCTAAAGCACCTTCCCTTAATCTTAAGTATACAGGGAAACAAATTCCCTTCACAACACTTTTATAAATGCAGCCTTATTTGAAGCAGCTCCCCAGACAGCCAATTCCCACATCTTTAATTCATACAATAGCTTAGCTTATGTCTGTCAGCTAAAATTTGAGGGAATTCCATTAATTGCACCTCCTTTGACACATAGACAAAACTTACTCGATACTCAAACTATTTTTCTTTTCACATTGAACTGATTTTTGCTGTACTACTTTCAGCTAGACAAATTGTAACTATAAAATTGCAGAGATAGAACATTACATTAGTCACATCTTAACCTTCTTTCTGAACTAAGTCTTGCTTTGGTTCAAAGTCTGTAACCACTCCTCTCCATCCAAGAAATTAGTCCCTTGTGATGAGAGATGCAGAAGTCTAAGTATATAATATAAATAAAAAAATGATGTAGCTTCTACCTGTGGAAGCCACAGTACTCTGCTCCATTCTGCTTTTGGGAGAAGGGGAAGAACTTTACAGTTTAAAACCCAGCATGCATTTAATCCACAGTTTTCAGTGGTCTCAAACTAATACTACAAATAAATGAATCATGATTTTGAAATTTTTAATAGAATTCAGGCACAACTACATTTGTGTTCTGGCTAAAAGACAGCCCAATGTAGTTAAAGCAGAATCAGGAGACTCCGGTTTCTTAAGGAAATCTAGATTTCATTTCTGGGCTTGGTCTTGCTTTTAAAATTCACAGGGTGCTTGAAGACTGCATGCATTTCTATTTGTAATGCACTTCAGAAGATATCTGTTGTGAGAAGACTGAAGTCTTCCTATATCAGACTTATCTTATCAGACTTCCTATTTAAGAAATAGGTGGAAAGGTGGAATTCCAGTTGTTCTGAATGAGTTAACTTTCCCTTTGCACACTGCTCCCTAGTCATAACCCCACCATCGGCATGTGTACCATTAAGACCCTTACAAGGAACTCCATGCAGGGGGAGGGAGAAGGGTTAAAACATGCACAATGCAGCAACGTTTTCAGACATCATTAAAAAAAAAACCCTAAGCGTATCAATGTTCTAGGAATCTCTTTGGCAGCACAAAATTAGTATGTTCCGGTGATCCAAGACAAAAATAAAGGCAAACATCCCAAGAAGTAGCTGTTTAGACTACCGAAAAGGAACTTCAAAAAACACAAGAGCATAGAAATGCCCTTCTTTTAGGTTAAGTTGCAAGAAATCCAACCTGTCCCAACAAGAACTGATTAAAGCCGCTTCATTGTCAATTACAATCTCTGAATTAACATGAAGGAGCTCACTTACACTGACAATAATTCACTGCAGACACAAAGTATTTGAAAGCAAAGGGAGAACTGCATTGTGCAGACAACCCAAGCAGGTTTCCTAAACTTTCAGATAAGCAAGGACAGGAATTACTGTTTGCCAAAAGGTATAGTTAATCTGAAGCAAGGACACATACCAGCCTTTGCTGCTCCAACAAGAGATCAGCTTCCTCCTTCTCCTTCTTATACAAAATCTCCATTTCTTGTAATCTGAAGATGAACAAAAGAAGAGAAGCAGCGAAGATCTCATTATTTTCATGTTGGTGTTACTCTACACGCACAGCCCACTGAATCACAGTGGCAAGAGTAAAAGTCATTCCACTTACAAGGAACTGTTATTTGTCTATTATAGTACTGTAGAAGTGAAACTTCCTATAAGTTGCAGTTCAGTCCTTCACCAAAAGGTCTATGGGGTTAGTGGCAGGTGCTGACCTGTGATTTTTAAAGGAGCTAGAGCACCGAAACACTTAAGTAAATTAATGAGGAAGCTTTCTGAACTTTCGCATAGGTAGCAGAGATGCTATGTGGAAGAACCTAGGTTTAGGTTTTGCATGGACACCACTCAAATAACCTACAGCTGATGACCCCTCGTTTCACGTAGGAATTGAGTCATTTTGTTACCTTTTCTCCATCTCCTGCTTCATGTCAATGCCCTGCTTCTCCAGAAGCTCCCTCTGAGCAAACGTCCAGTCAACTGGCTCAGAGGGAGTCTCAGCTGATGGTGTTTTCTCTCTTTCTGCTCGTGCTTGCTCTGGATGGTTGAATCTGAAGACATGATTTTTACCCATGATGATACGATTTCCTAAAAAAAGAAAGAGAAGTTAACTCTTTCAGGTAAGGGTTCCAAAACCACTGAAAAACGTCACTGACTCCCCCAATTTATCCTGTTGGGTGACAGCATAAGAAAAGATAGCCCTATAAGGATTTCTGTATATATTCAAGTTATCTAGGTGACAAGAAAAAAAAAAAAAAGAATGCCTGGTTTGTACAGAAGCAGTGCTCAGAGGACGACATCACCCTCAGGGGTCCAATCTAATATCCCAGCAGAGTTTATCAAAAATTAAATGACAAACTTGGAGATTGATCAACAGTTGCAGTAAATAAAACACATCACTAAATCCCATTCCTCTGCTCCAGTGACAGTGTCAAAACACGGACAAAAGCCACTTCAGGAGAATTTTCAGCCTGGAAAAGCCTAACTTCAAACACTGGAATGCATGCTGCTTACTTTTCTTTAAAATGTGGTTTATACATATTGATTTTATTGGAGTCCTAATCAGTGGGATTTATGGAAGGATTTTACAGATTCTTTTACACTAATGTCAAAAGAGCTGAAGAAATCTAATATTGTTAAGTTGTTCAGCTAAATCCTAGACATATCAGATATCCACAAAGCCCGAGACATGTGCTTGATGGAAGACAGTAAAACTATCCAGAGAGCATATTCATGTAGTTAAAATTTTAAAAAGGCATTCTACTAAGTAGACCTCCAAAGTAACCAAAATTGTCCTTATCAATATATTACTAAAATGCACGCTCTTAAAGATGTCAGAGACCATGTCTACATTCTTCTAGTAACTCAATTATCTAGATGCAGAAGAAAAGGAAAAATATCTACTTTTTTAAAAAAGAAAGTAATTACTAAATGATAAAGTCATAGTATTCAATATGAGCCATATGCAGACACAGAACAGTAAAAACTGTTCTTCATTGTCCAGACTTACGCTGAAGTCAGTACACTTGGTTCCATGAAAATACTCACTTACAACTTGGTACAAATAATTCTGAGGTGGGTTTTTTGGTTTGTTTTGGTTTTTTTTTTTTTTTACCAGTGGAAAAATGGGGGAGGGACACAGAAAGCATCATAGCTTGAAAGAGATAGGTTAAAACCCATAATTTAGGGGACTCCCTCCCTCCTCTCTAATTCTTCTCCCACATGCCTTTCTAAAGGAATGTAGGGGACTGAGTGGGAAATCTAATGAGAGCAAAGAGAAGCTCTTGTCCTCCTGCAGAGGGTCATATCTTAGCTTTGCCAGGAAACTGGGAATTTTCCATCAGCAACTGGCAGTCTGTCTGCTCTGTCTCACTGAGACTGCCAAGGGCAATAGGCTTGGGCAAGAATGTATTTGAATAATATCAGGGTAAGCAGAAGGACAAGCAGGATGCTGCGTGGCAGTGAATATTTAAGTACACTTACAGCTAGTGCAGCAAAGAATGAAGGAAAACGAACTGCTGCCAAGAGAAGAATGGTACCAACTTCTGTTTAAAAGCTAAACCCCCAAAAGGTAACACTGCTGTCTTTTAACAGCACCCAGCATTCTCTACATATGATGTGTCACATATGGACAATTCTTACATGGAGAGCCTACAAAAAAAATTCGTTCTAACAGTTCTTACCTGAGCGCAGCTGCACGGGTTGTACAACCCTCTTGCCATTAACATAGGTTTCTGATCGTTCACAAGGCTCCAAGGTAACAATAACTATGAAGAAAACAATATTGACGAATGAGACTTCAGAGAGCACTGTATAGAAACAGAAGTGTGCAAACCCTAGAGGCCTCTCATTTTCTGCCTATCTTCCTATTAATGTCATTAACAAAGATACAAGTGAATCAATCCGTGATACCATGCTGGTTAAAGAAGAAATAAAGCCCCATGAGAAAATCAATCCTACTGACATCTCCATATTGCAGTTGGAAATTATTATTATTTTTTCTGTTTGAATTTTCATGTTTATAGTTAACCCAGATCAGAACTTAAATACTGAGTGCAGCCTGCAATTTGAAGCTACTATCACTTAAACAAATTTTATTTTTTCCCCCTAAGATTCAAGAAAACAGTGAGTCAAAGCTGATGGTTTTCCTGAGGTAAGAGAAATTTTCAAATACCAGTATTCCCTGGCCCACTATCAAGTGAGGAGTGAAAGATTCAGCAACACTTTGCTAGGAGAAGTAGTGTTTTTACCTTCACCATTGTTGTTCCTCTCACTTCGAAAGATACAGTGTTCTTCTTTGATATGAGCCCCACTCAATACAATGTCTTGCCTTCGCTCAGCATCAGCTTGGCCAACCCTGTGTCCAACAGAAGATATTTCAAGAGCAAATCAGACACTTTCTACAACTCTGTGTAGGACAATACATCCCAGAAATATCCAGGAAAAAAGTCTAAATTATTAAAACTATCCTTCAGGTTTAAAGGTTTGAACTAGTCCTTAACTCTGCATTGCAGAGAACTTACCAGATTTACCATGAATTGGAGGATAACTGCTTGACCAAAGGGAAAAGAAAGGAAAAAAAAAAAAGAGAGAGAGAGAAGTTCTCTCTCTCTTAAAACATGTAATTTAAAGAGAGAATTGAAATGTTCAACACCTCTGGATTTAATGCGTTTCCTCCCCTCTTGTGTACCCCCTTCTCCCTTTAGTAAAGGAATGCAGAAGGGGAAAAAAAAAGCTACAGGAACTTCCAGTGGTGCATTTCAGCTGGCATACAGTGATCATCCCTCCCAATAATCACCATCTGCACTTTAACGAAGAAGCAAAAATGGCTCAGGAGACTCTGGCTGAATCATTTGATGCCACAAGCACTTTCATCCAGCTTCCAGACAGTGAGAGGTTTGCTGTATCCCTGGAGCATGAAGATTTCCGTCCATTCCAAACTCAAATACTTGAGCAATTCTAGATACAGACAACTTAATTTTCAATCCTCATGTTTATAAGCTTCTTGGTCTACTTATTACTCCACACATTTCTGATGTCAGCTAGCTAGGCTCAAAACTTATAATGATTTCTTAAGCCCGAAGCTATTCTCATCACTCTGTGCTGAATTCTCTACAAGTCTGATATTCTTTTCAGTAGGTCCAACGCATATTAGAGTAGTACCATACAACAGCACCTGTTTGGGTACTCTTCTCCATTCCCCAGGAATATACAAACTAAGCAACCAAACACAGCTTAGTGCTCCCAAGATAACAAAGCCCACCTCTCTTCTTCCCAATGTCTTAACAACAAGTTTTGAAATAAAATCTGTTTTAAATTCCAAATCTGGCAATTAAATTCCATCTCATATATGTGAATGCAGAATACATTAATTGTGCAGAGGCATGGATAACAGTTTATTTAAATAATAAAGTGAACACTCGCCCATATTTTGGTTGCTTTTATCAAGTACTATGGTTTTCAATCCTCAACCCATCAACATCTCAAAAGCGTTTTCTCTAAGTTTTATTACTTTTGTTTTCCTATATCTTAAAAGGGATATCACGCTTTCTTTTACTGCCCAGGTGTAGTAACGAACTTCTTATAAAGCTGAGTGACTGAACACATTACTTTTAAAGCACAAAATCAACTTAAAAGAGAATGCATTTCCGTACTTTTTTCCACCTAAAGCAATCTCATGCTTCATTTGTACCTGCAAGTTGAATAGCTCAAGGCACAATTATTATTTACGGTGTCTCCAGCATGGGGATTTAAGCAAGCAAAGCAGCAGACTTCAGAGCGTATTAGCACCAAGCCTCACCTAGTAATACCATCTTTGATGTAGTAAAGCAGACATTCAGACATGAGTGGATCTTCATTAAGGTTTACAAGATGAGGAGTCTGAAAGAAAAAAAAGAAAAGTTACTTAAGAACTGAGGATGTATTTTCAGGCTTCTTTCCACAGCTGTGAAGGATGTATATTAATCCAGCAGTTTTGCTACGTATATCGAGGTTATTCCATAATGCATTTTTTCAAATATAACCTCTTGCAGTACTGAAGACCATCACGAAGTAACAGCAGAAATACAGCTTAGATTGCTTAGTTATCTGAAATATCAATCAATAGAGGGAATAAAGGCTTCAGCTGGGGGGAAAAAAAAAAAAAAAAAGATTCCTTGTAAAGTCTCCGTAAACTTTGATAAGGGAAATCCAACAGCAGAAAAGGTTGCTTCAGTAAAATTTTGAAACTGATGTGGAATCAACTTTGGCTTTTCTTGGGCAATACAGGTCAGGCGATCATTTGGCAAGTCTGTTAATGTCAAAAGAAAATCTAAAACTACCAACATTCTCTGATACAAACAGCTAAAAAACTCTTCATCTAAAGTTCTTCTAAATTTAAATCCACTACAGTTACTAAACCAACCTTCTTTGGTGAAAAAACCCCATTGGAATCAGCAAACAAGTCACAAGGCCTTGGTGTGAAAATCTAGCCAGTGAGATAGCAGTAAGCACAAGCACAAAAGAAAAGGCAAAAATGGTTAAACAGAATTAAAGAATAAAGATGATAAAAGAGAAGTAAAATTTTAATAAGCCACTTGTCCCTTTGCTACCCTCAAATAGAATAAATTTAGCAAAAGGAAATAAGTTTGGCTAAGATTCCTTGGGAACATTACTTCCATCAACTTATTCTAGCCACAAAAAAGTTTACTTAAGAGAGATGTTAACAGCACTCAGTTTACAAAAGCTCAAAAATTACTGGATGTTCAGAATGAAATTTGTCTTTGAATGAAGAAGTCTGATTGTCAGTTGCCCAGTGGAAGACTTAACTATAAAGACAGAAAGGGGGAAAAAACAAGACACCTTATTCACTCCTAAAAATATAGGGGGCACCTAAACCAGCAGTTGAAGATGTCCCATGCTGTCATCACTATTCACTGCATTCAAATCAACATTTGGAGCTGTATAAAGCTCTTAAATCAAGAGAAAACTGGAGAGAAACCAAATCCCAGCCACAGTCAACTGTTGTAACACCACTATGACTTGTACCATTTGGATACTTTTAAAATAATGCTGTACCCTATACATACATGTTTTAGCATCTGAGTTGACTTACTACGTTAAATCAAAGTCTGAATGGGTCTTTTACAGGCAACAGGAAGCTTTGTAAGAAATAAAGCTCAACAATTTGAAAGATGATGCTAGAAAAAACAACTATTCACTCATTCTGAGATCTATTATTCATCCACAGTTCAGCTTTCTCCTGTACAGCATTCCTCAAGCATGAGCTGAAGGATTTTCCCTGCTCCCGTCTTTGACAACAGCACGAGCAATCAATTTTCCACAATCCATTTCAAGAAGTTTCCTGCCATCAAAGGCAAAACTGGTAGATACAGCAATGATTGCACAATGTGACACCTTTTAATTCATGAAGTGGGTAAAATTTACCTTAGAGAGTTCAGTTTACAGCTCACCTGGTAAAAACACAGTGTTGTCCTAGTAGCATATGATTAGATACTGGTACCTCAGAAGACTTTATAAAAAAGAAAACCTTCAAATTTGCTATCTACATCTCCTAAATTTTCACAACAGCAGCCACAGTTACTAGAAGAACTAATGAAACTGAAGAGCAAGGATAGCAAGAAACAGAAGCAGACAGGACTAGCTCAGGAGTTTTACTTCTCCTAATATATCCTATATGGGTAAAAATAAATACTATCTATTACCAAAGCAACTACTTAATCCAGATGGCATTTATGCACAAACCTGGTCAGCTGAAAATGCACCAAAAGAGTCATCAAAAAGAGCTGAGGGCCTCTGAGGGAAAATCTAAAAGGAGATGAGGATCCATAACATAAGAGAAAGAAACGTAAAGAACACTCAATGCATTAGCGTCTTTACAAACCTTCGGCACTTCTGGAGTAGATACCAAAAGCAAACCAGAGTTCTACCTACTCCAAACGTAACAGTCTAACACTACTTTAAGCGAAGGATTAAACGTTTCAAGCAATTCCGCTGTCCTGTATTTCTGTACAATGCCTCTAGATAGGTCCCCGTTTAACCTTAGATCAAGTTTGTTATACACTTGCACATGCAAGTTTCAGGCTAAAATATTACCCTGTGCTCCCTATTCAAAGATTTTTGAGATACAAGAATGTACGTTCTTTTCCTTGTACTTCTTCAATAATTCTGCTTTAACTGCATAGATAGCTTCTTTACTAACTTGGTCGTTTCATATTTATAGCAGTGATTTATGCCCTTTTCCTGCACAGTTCTGCTTCTTTCAAATTTCAGAAAATAGAACTGTTGACATGTACTGAAAGAAATATTCCCCTGCATCCCCCATGTTCAGTGGTTCATTAGATTACAACCCCTTTTTCCGAGGGGAAAAAGGATTAACAAACAAATTCAAGGAAGAGCACCTAAACACGACTTTAAACTTTTCTGGGTATCTCAAAGAAGAAGAGGTAGAGTACATGAAAGTCACACACAGCTACTGCACAAAACGGCAACAACAATCTAAGAGGCAGCACTTCTGAGTTGCTACCGAATCAACGAATATGCAAGGAGCTGCAAACACTTCTCCTTGCAGAACAGATTTTTCTAAAGGAAGGTACAAAAAAGTTCAACCATTTTTTTTATATCAGAAGTCTCCCCATGAACTTTTCACGCTGCTCCTATTTCATCATTGTATCAGGCTAGCACACGCTTCCCTACTTTAACAACCAATGCAAGCTACCACAGGCAATTCTTTCCGCAGCTCTCTAAGAGCATTAAGTACTATGTTGGATCACTTGCACGAGGAACAGCATCCAACTTCATTACTATGGGCAAAATAATCCTTAGATGTAGACTGTTTTGATAGATTCTAGCACTAAAGCTATTTCCAAAAAGATATTGTAAAAGGAACTTAATGTTAACGGTCCAAACCTCATGTTCTTCTGTATCTTACATGAATACAAGCCCTTGGGTGAATGGTAGCTCCCTCATTACCCTCTCCTCCCAGGCTGATCAGCCTTTTGGAGACATGATGCAATAGTTATTAATTTTCTCTACCTTTTTAGGTGAGAAGACTCCCAGTGTTCCTCCATCTTCCCGAATGGCAACTCCCATTTCTGCCAACAATGCCTCCCTGAAAGAGAAAAGCAAGATATTTACCATATTTTAGGCTTCTTGGACAAAATAAGGTCTAATGAAAGCCATGTAATGAAATACATTAAACTTTCAACCAGCCTGTCCACTGACCATACAGCCAGGACTGTCACCGCCTCATAACACAATAGGGCAAGTTTCTAAACTTTAGTCCTAGGGTTTATAGGCCTGCAGAACGGCAATAGCAAAAATTTTAGAGATTTAACTGCATTTTAGCACAATAATGTATCACAAGATAAGTACATTTTAGGACATTACATTCATTGCTTCTTTAAGGAAGGTTAAAGTTTGTTCTAAATTTAAATATTTAATTTAGGTAAAAGGAGCTACCACTACTCATTAATTTACAAAGACTTAACTGGCTCTTCCTGATCTAATATAGAAAGTACTATCTCCTTTTTAAGACATAAAAAGGATTGTATTGGGTGAAATTGTTCATGTAACACAGTATTCTTGGCTTTGACAAAGCACAACAGTGACGCCAACACAGAATAAGAACACAGCAAACACTGTGATATTTTCCCCAAAGTATTCTCACAGTCTCCCAATTTCTTCCTAAGGAATTTCCAGAATTAATGGTGGCATTTCCTTTAAACAGCTATGCAAAGTGTTTTTGTTGTTGTTTTTTGAGGTTTTGTCATGGTTTTTTATTTCAACTCCTAGCATCATCAACATCCTGCAGTAAAGACTTCCACAGCTTACCTACGCATTGTGAGAACTTCCTGTTTGTTTCAAATCACCTGTTAGCCTTAAAGTCCCTTAGCTCTGTCAGTGAATAATCAATCTCTATCCACTTTCTTCATATACCTCTCATGATTTTATGGACTGCTTAGTCACACTGTTTCCATGCAAAGGTGTTCCCCTTACATATTTTGTAAGTAAGTTTTTAGTATTCTAATAAGTAACGCTCTGTTTGATTGCACCCACTTTCTGAGAATTATTAAGCATCTGTCTTGTTGCTCTAAGACACAATTCAAACCAAAGCTGGAAAGCTGGAGCTGTTTCATAATTTTAGATACTCTGGTACTGAAAACTTTTCTGCTTAACTTTAGGGCCAGAATTTTTGGAATGTAAGAGAATGATGGAAGGTGGAAGAAAGAGACCAGGACTCCATGCTGCTTCACAGCAGAAGCCAATGTAGCAGCTTAGGATGTTACCCGAATTACACAGTAAATACTTCAACTGTTTCTCTCAGCATTGCCCCTACTGTTATATATAACACAAAGGTCAGCAGAATTATCACTAAGCACTATTCTGCTGTTCCATTGCTTCTGAACAGAGTTGCATTCTCAATTTTCCACACTTCTACGTTTTCTAGAGACCGTCCACATCTACAGCACTTCTGATTCCTGACCTTTCCATCCTAATGGCCTCGGTTTTCCTCAGCTTCTCTTCCCATGTTTCATTCAGCTCTGCAATGATCTTCTCAGATTCCTGTGTGAAAATCCCAGAAGCTGTTTTACAATTCTTCTCAAAGTTCTTTACATAGTACACAAAGCAATTAAAGTTTGTGCTCAGTTCTAGACCTCAAATTAATTTTGGATATAAAAAGTACTCTCAGCACTTCAAAACTCTAAGTTGTCTTCCTTAATTTTTAAAAGCGTAAATAGCTTTGAAGGCAAGCTGAGAACAAAAGACAACTTCTTATCTAACCACAGTCAGACTTTAATTTGAACCACCTAAATTTTTTTTCCTTTTTTCTATTTTTTTTTTTTTTTTAAATCTGATTTACAGACATCATTCAGTAACTGGATGCCAAGGAACTGCAGAGACCACACTGTTATTTCCATGGCAACAGCAGGTTTCCAGTAGGAAAGGGATATGCAGTGTGTTCCAGCCCATTCCGATCCCTGTGGCAGTGCCTCATGGACAAGACATGAGAATGAAGCACAGATTCAACACAGCCAGCTCTCCCCACTCATCCACCCATGGAGGATGGGGGGGACGACTTTCATAAAAATTAAGAAATACTTCACTGTAATGCACTTCTGATGCGGTTCAATTCTATGCAGAATTGGGACAAGGCTGCTATTGTCTGGATAAAGCATGCTATTCTGTGTGCTTCACATTTTAATCTGTGGGGGCTGGGCAAATACAACAGTGGCAGGATTATTCTTCCTCCTTTTTTCAACTATGGGGTAATTTGGTTTTCTGAAAGCTGAGTGCATTTGCTAGTCAGACTTTGTCCGCACTAGTGCTGACCAGGCCTCCTGAAGTCTATACTTATGATCAGATTTTCCATAATTACCACTGCATCAGAGGACCTGTAAACAAGAATCAAGATTTTCATTTATAATTTAGTTGTAGCTCCAGGCCACAATTAAACTTAAATAATCCTAACAGGAAACGCTGTGCATGAATCCAGTTTCTAGCCCAACGCAGTTAAGTGCCCTTTTTAAGGTACAAGTGGGTTTGCGACAACTTCCTACAGAAACAGTAGCATACTGGATATATTTATGAAGGAAAGTTCTCCTGGGTTCACTGGTATTTAGCCTTGGAAAAGACCAAAATAATAGTTCCTTAATCTACAGCGATACCTACCTTCAAACGTTCAATTGCCTCTTCTCCTCCAGGTGTTGACATGATTCTTTCCTGTATACTGGACACAGATGTTAAGCCCACCTGACTACTGAGAGAGCAGGAGGATGGAGATGCAGTGAGGGACCCCATGGAGGCTGTGGAAAAATTGCCAGGACGTTGATTCTCGGAGGCTAGCAAGTATCTATGTTTATTGTTCTGAAAATCTTTCAAATCTGGGAGAGAGACACACAGACAAAGGGAAGGCAGAAAGATGGGAAAAAGGAAAATAGGAAGAGGGAAGGAAGAGGAAAAAGGAAAGGAAGGAAATACCAGTGTAAGAGGAAAGCATTTAAGCAGCAACAAGACAAGTTTTGTAATTTTTAGATGGCAGTTCTGAAACAAATCTTTTAATATTAGTATCCATAACATAACTCAGATCAGACCCTGAGGATTATTAGTAAGGACTGTATCATAAACCATTTTGATCAAAAAAGCTTGAAATAATAAATTATACACTTGCCAAAAAAATAAACCATCCTATTCCTAACTGAACACTAAACTGAGCACCGTGGAGCTCACACCAGGAGCAGATTCAGTTCCTCGTGAGATTAATGACATTTTGGGCTGAAGTCTGAATAGACATCAACGCCTTAAACTCCACAAACCATGCTCTTACAGACTCCTTTAATCTAAAATGATGATTAAGTAAATCTTTAACGCAACAGTGGTTCTGCTGCTGAACCACCCGGACGAGGACAAAGGACTACCCCTCCTTAAATTCTCACAGGGGAGTATGTAAATCACCTGTCAGTCCATGACAGGGAGAAGAGAGCACAAGTTCACAATAACATCATTACCTTACTTCTTGACCCTCCTTATCTGAAAAATGGAAATCTAAGATACCTGACCAGTGAAATATCTGATAAGGCTCTCATACTTCAGAAGGTGCTTTAAAGCTTTTTCAGTCTTAGTTTAGATGAGGAAGGCCTTAAAAAAACCCCAAAATTTAATAAGGCAGCTTTTGTAGCCTGAAAACATGGAGGCCTGAAAGATGCTTCCTTGAAAGACAGAAAACAAGGAAAAGGTGCATGGATGATTTAAGAATGAATATCTAAAGGCAATTTATTTTAATCTAACTTAGCTTTTCAGATATGTCTGTAAACCATATCCTCAGAATAATCACCCCCCCCCCCCCAAAAAAAAAAAATCTTTTAACATGGAAATATCAGACAACTAAATAGCTCAGTTTTAATAATTTTGATAGTTTTAAATTCTATTAAAAAAAATTCCTTTAAAGTAAATATCCTTAGGAAAGAAACAGGTCAAATCAGACCTTGCAAGTTATAAACAAGGGCTTCGCACTTACAAACATAAGATGCTCACCCAGACATTGCATAAATTTCCATGTCCTCCTACATCTCCTCTACTCCTATCCTGAACAATTCTGCTATTGTCAGCCTTATGCCCTAGTTCACTGCATGTTCAACCTGCTGTTTCAGCCTCATGGAACTGATCAGGTCAGTTTGAAAACCACCATCTGCAAATACAGGAAGCAGGGGTGGAAGTTTAACAGAAGAAAAGCAGGTTAAGGAAAGGGAATGCCATCAGGATGAGGAAAGCAGGCATGACAGAGCAGGGAGGATGAAGTCTCAAAAGGCCAATAGACACATGCGCTCCTGAAGAGAAAGGAAGTGGCACTTGTAATAGCTTTCACAGTCGCTGTGACCACAGAGAACCAAAACCCTCAACATCATGCACGCTTCTCCTGGAGGCTGCAGCTTTCACACGGATGACATACGCACACGCTGGAAGCAGCATCAGAACGTAAGACAAGGCCAGGATGAGTCTTTACACCACCAGTAGCTTTAATTTTAGGAAATTTCAGACAGATCTCTTCCAGTTGATATTGTTTGAGTGAGGGTGAAGAAGACTGCTGAAAGAGTTTAAAAAGTCTACCAACCCAACATTTACATAGAATACATTTCTCTTCCAATGGACTATGTATATTTCCCTTTCATAGAAGCAAACAGTAAACCAGAAATAAAATGCTACTTGCTGACTGGTTTTAACCCTATAAGGTTAACCATCTGCAACCAAGTATTTGAGCTCAAATAAGAGACTTTCATCAGTATAAGATGTCCAACTTTTGGTTTTTTTAAAGATACTATGCAAAATAAGTAAATCTCAGTCCCCAAGAGGAACTGGTAACATTTCATCTTGAGTTAATCAATTGACACATTTAAAACAAATATTTCTAGGTGGAAAAGAGACGCTAAAAGGCCATGAAGCTAGGTGAGCACAAGTTGTTTCAACTGACTTGAGAAAGATTTGAGAAAAAGGTTTTCTAGTTCGAATCTAAACTGTTGGCTGTCATGAAAACAGACTAAAGAATTACCGCTCTCCCTTCTATATTCTGCCAGAAAGAAAGCAATGAACATATGTTGCATTTTAAACTTTGCGCTTTTTTTTGACTGTCGACTCACTAAGAAATGCTGGTTAAGCTAGTTTCCATGAAACTGCATTGCATTCCACAGAGAGTGTTCTGTCTGGGATTTCCCTGTGAGAAATGCTGGCATGCAAAGCTCAGTTAAAAGCTGACCCAGAGAAAGCAGGTTAAAAAGAGAACCACACAATACACACATTTGCCTCCACTTCCAGAGTATTCATCTCCCATTGGATCAACTGAAAGGAAGCAGGAGGGAAAATACAAGAAGGATCAAAATTGAAGGTTCACCAGCGACACAGGAAGGGAAGAGAATACTACTTGATGCTTAAAGGAACAAAACAATTTTCAGTAACACATAGTTTTTTCAGTTTTGATTTAGAACCAAAAACCACAGACTGTACCAAGCATGAAAACACCTGCATTTCATTGTCTTCTGGCCCCATTCTCTTGAAAACAAGCAAACAAAAAGGTAAATACATTTTACACATCTTTAAGCAGTCTGTGACTAAGTCAGGACTTCTGCTTCACAGGCAAATAAGCTCTGACAAATCAGAAACTGGTGCAACACTCACTGGGTTTTGTTTTTTTTTAAGTCAAAGAATCTTTTAATCCACTGGAATACATTCTGTGTTTTGATGGGCATCTCCTTCACTAGGGATGAAATCACTGTTCATATTATAAAAGAATGTAGCAGCTAAATTTTAGTTTATTTGTCTTGTTTGGAATGAAGACAAGGAAATAATTCAGGCACAAGTTTGTTCTGGTGCTTTAAGAGGTTGCTGGCAAAGCAAATCTGTACAATACTGCTCTGCCAACCTAACTCAAAATCTCGCCCCAAAAGAATTCATTATTTATTCACAAGCAGCAGTTTCATAG
The DNA here is from genome assembly GCA_020745775.1 of Theristicus caerulescens. NCBI lineage: Eukaryota > Metazoa > Chordata > Aves > Pelecaniformes > Threskiornithidae > Theristicus > Theristicus caerulescens. The sequence continues at coordinate 4,459,828 of CM036574.1, forward strand.
CTAGTTATTTTGAGATGACAAATGGTTTGTCACTCAGGACATTGTCTAACAGGAATTAGCCACCATTTTCTTTTCTGAGCAAGGATGGCATTGAAGCCAGGTATCAACTAATAACCTTAACCCTTTAAGGAGGAAGAAAAGACGCTTTCTTTCTCAGTCTGAAATTAAGTTTCTGTATCTCAACTATCCTCCTTTTCTTGGCAGCCAGACAAAAAGCCCTCCATAAATCACCAGGGCAAAACTTGAATGTGTAAGTTCTATTACAAAAAGTCATTTCTACAGTAATAGGAAACTCAGTCTCCATGTTTTTCCTTGAGAGTTTGAAGGTGGCCTGTCAACTCTACAGACAATCCTAGGATGGGTTGTTTAAAGACAGAAGAGGCTACCATTTCTAAAACCATGTTCAAAATTTAATATCAGCACCTACATTTAACTTCCATGTTTTAAACCTGCTTCTCTTGCAGGCCCAGTTCTCTCTCCTCCATAAGAGAGGCCAACCTCAAGCTGGTAAAGTCTGTTTAATCCACTTACTGTCAATAATATCTCCCAGCCCTTGGGCACGCAGGAGGTCCTTAAGCCTTGTCACCTCCTCCTTCAGCTCACGCACCAGCTTGGCATTGGGATCTTCATTGATAACAGCATTGCATTTGATCTGTTTTGCACGATCAGCATATCTGGAACCACATCAAAAAAATAAAACCTTATAATAAACATATAAGTACTTATCTGCAACACAGGAATGCAGCAATATAGGAGACATTTTGCTTGCAGCTGTATGTCAGAAGAGAACCCTAGATTATATTCAATCATGCTTTTGAATTCTTACTTAATACAGGGCATTGCTGCAAAAAAGACAAGTCCTATTCAAGATGGATTAACAAGGTGCATCATATGTACAACAGACAACATGTTTTTTTCTTTTTTTTTTATTCAGCGCTTTGAAGCCTCAGCTTGACTAATATGCTCAATTTTAGGGACCACACTGGAAAAGAACATACAAACATAAGATGAGTTTGATTTTTCAAGTTAAGAGTAGGCAATAAATCCCTAGCTCCCTATTCACACACAATAGATTGGTTTCCCTCTTTCAGGATAATTGAGTTCTTGCCAGTATAGAGTCTTCCTCCCCACAGATTTTCTCAAAGTATAACAACCCAAAGGTTTGACGGATAGAATGTGGCCATTAGAGATAACAGCTACCCATATCCATCTCAGGTAAAAGAAAGTACCTTAAAGTGCTCAAAGTTTCATCGTAGTTTATGTCTGCTGGACTCAAAGCAGCAACCATCGCAGTTCTGGAGTTACCACCTATAATGGACAGGCAAGATTTTAGAAACTATAGTGCACAATCTAGGCACTAATTACCTACTAAATATCAGTATTTTCAATAAATTATAGAATTCAATTATATTCTACATTACTAAGGAACACACAAAAATCATAGGGGAGAGAGCTGTAACTTTAACAAAGGGTAGAACTATATGACTCACATTTGACTACTAGAAATATTTAACACAAATTTAAGTGAGTTAAAAGCAGTCATAAAATTTATTGAGAATTTTTTACCATATTGGCACAGACAAATCAGCCATACCTAGATTTTCTCGAAGAAGCCATGTTAGTACAGAATCCCTGTACGGTATAAAGTCTGTCTTCTTCTTTTTTTTACTCTAGAAAGAAAGAACACACTACTGAAAAATAGACATCATATGGAAAATTCATGTTTAAGACATAAAAATCATAGTATAGGTATCAAAAGAACCATGACAGCATACACATATACTACCTAAACAGAGGGGTAGCTCATCCTCAGTTGTACAAGTGATTATTGAGTTTGATATTAGATAACATGTAACGTATTCAGACATCTAAACAGATGATGATAAAACAGTCCAGAGAATTCCCTTGAAGCACTACCTTCAGAAAGGTTTTCGTGTGTATGAAGAGTATCTTTCTGACATTTAAATTCTGTGTTCTAACACCATTCCAAGAGAATTTAAGCAGTAAACAACTTGTTCAGGCAAAGATTTAATTTTCCTTTGCTAGAAAAGTTACAGCTCTTTAGAGCAGTCAAAAGTCCATTACAGGAGATTCCACAGCTACAGAGATACAGGTGCATACGTGAAAGGACAACTAGCCAATCTTCCTGTGTTTCTGTAAGCAGTTGTTAGGAAACTTGAGGACAGAAAAGATGGAAGTACTTGGACACTGAAATTAGAAGTATGAGTAGAAAGGAGGTAGTTTTAGGGGGGGCTTTGTGTGGTTTTATTTTGGTTTAAAAAGATTAAAAAAAAAAAAAAAAAGGACAAAAACTTTATAGAGACTACTCAAACCAAAGCACAAGGACACAAGACAGGTGCCCAAGTATCTAAGTACTTTGTTCCAAAATCAGTAGTGACAAATGTAGAACTTCCACCCAAGAGAAGAGGGCCTTCTCAGCACCTTTGGTAGAATTCCCTCCAAATTTGATTGTAAAGGTTTTCCCTAGCTTCTTTATTTGGTCTAAAAGAAACAATAATTAACTTCAAAAACTCTATAACAGAATTTGAATCTTGGGTCATCCGTTTACTTACACAAATAGTTAGTAGGCAAACATCTTGCTTCAAGAGATGCCAAAAGTTTAATTCCACACAATATTTAACACAGGATAAGGCTTTGCAATAAAAGGCCTGATTATAATTTGTGTGAAACTCCTTTTAACACTCAAGAGGTGCTTAAAATGTGAGTGTTAGTCTTGCAATAGTTCTATTGTCCCTTGCCAAAGGTGAGTAACCTTAGAATGGACAAGAAAAATTACTAAGGGCAGGTAAGCACCAGACGCTAAAGCTGAAAACTAGAATTGACTATCGCCTACAATCCATCATATGGGGTAAAGAAAAAAAGCACGGAGAGTAGAAGCATGAAAGCAAAGACAAAGTTATCCCTACTAAAAGTAAGTATTCCCAAGGTAAGTCACCAAATCAGGAGCAGGGGTGTAAAAAAAAGAATATTCCTAAATACATACTTAAATGTGTATTTTCATTAATTTATACCCAACTGTAGAACATTTTAAAATTTTAGTACTGATAATTCTCAGGCTTCATGACCATAATTTATAGTCACAGGAATTTCTCAAAGACCTGGCATAAACAATCCCTGCTCTTTGATTCCGAAGTGAAGAAAATAAAATCTTACACTCAGGCAAAAAAGACAACATCCACTACTACCCAGACCATCATACCTTGTTGGTACAGTTATCCTAAATTGAAAGCATTAAAGAAAGAGGAAGAGGATACAAGATGAGTTTCTTAACAGAGCTTTATATGTAATTTCCATGTTATCTTGCATAGTATTTTCTTTTCTTGAGCAGCCCAATGAATGAGAATAGTTTTCATTAAAAAAAAAAAAAAAATCTAAAAAGCACTTCAGTATATTCAACTTGCCCAAGCTGTTGAGAACTCACTTTTAAAAGGAACAGCAATAATTTACTTTTTTTTTTAAATAGTAGTTGAGTATAAAAGTAAAAGACAAAGTACTTTCCTAAATCTATAACATTATGTTTGGATCAACATATGCTCACTCAACTCAACACATTATTAAGTCTTGCCATTGTAAAAAAAAAAAAAAAGCCAGTGATAATCAAATTACTACACTGGTATTTCTGAAATTTTCAATGACAAAGCTGCAGTTAGTTTTCTAAAATTATTCTTTCAAATAAAAATAAAATTACTGCTCTGCAGAATTAAAAGCTTGCTACGTGAACATGTCTTCTACACAAATGCAGGCTTCTTTTGCAAGGCTTCTTCACAGCTAAATAAACCAATGCTTCAATCTATCAACAAATAAACTTTCTACCAGCCTGCACACATCCAGCCAATTTGGCTGAGAATGCTAGGCCAAGAACAGTGAATGATTCTGCTGTAGTCCATGGGTTTTACTGTCTCAGTTTTACTGGCTATGGAAAGGTTGTTGCAGGTAATTAAATGCTGTACTTACCACTTCGGCCAATGCTGAAATAACTTTGCCCAGAGTTGTGAGAGACTTGTTTATATTTGCTCCTTCCTGAGAAAACAGAATCCAGTATTATATAGTAATTAAAATTGTTCAACCATAAACTTCTGTAGGCTAAATGAGCCAAATGTCACATCCATGATCAGAGAGGGGGGAAAAAAAAAGTCTTCAGTTTTGCAACTATTTTTTCCATATTTATAATAATAATCCTTTCTTTTCCTTATTATTTGTCAAGCAGAGACTCCACATTTGTCAAGCAGAGTGCACCCACTTCCATTTCTTTCCCCATACATCAATGCTCTTAATACCTTTAATCGGGTTCCTTTAGCACCAGTTGAATCAGCTCGCTCACTCCCCGCTAGATCCACAAGGCTAATCTTGCTGACCTGAAAAGAGAAAGCACGTTAACAATGAGAATTAGTTCTTGGTGAACTAGAGTAAGAACAAAACTTCAAAGAGTTCTATGGTATGAGAAGAACTCTACTGTCTAAAAAATCACCATAGTGTGCTTAAACCTACAGTCAAACAAAGTTTTCACAAGCAATTAGCTTGATGTTGTTATCCTATGGACAAGAAGTATCTAGGCTTATGCTATGTTTTAAGTATCACTATACTCTAAATTACCTAAAAAGAAAGAATGAGGTCTCACATGAACAGAGCAGAACAGAAGTAAAAAGAAATTAAGTGTTATTGCCACAGACTAGACAAGAACCTCAAAGGAAGAGAAACAACGTTTCATCCTGACTTTAGACACCAACAGTAAAGCATTGGCCTAACTAAAGCTACAGACTGCATGTCAGTTAATGATAATTTTACAGGGTCTTAAGGGGGGGGGGGGGGGGGGGGGCGGCGAGGGGGGCATCTTCCATACATAAATTTTTTCAGATCTGTCCACAGTAGTCAGTTCAGAAATGTGAACATTACCTGTATTTCAGCTACTTTTGCATGCAGAGCCTCCATTTCAGAGTAATAAAAGCCAGAAAACTGTTCCATGCTAAACAGTGTACCTCCTTTCAACATGCAAATTCCAGAAAGTGCCTAAGTCTCACTCATCCCAATTCCTGTGCCCAAAGAAAAGAACTAACGAGGCAAATATTTTGCACTGACAAGCAAAACCACAGAAAGTTCTGGGAACGAGACTGGGGAAGATTAACTTATTTCATATATCCCTCCCCATAGAACCTAGTCCTTAAGGCCATATTTTTCCCACATCTATATATTCTCCTCCTGCACATATTCCCCATTTAGTTGTTCAAACAAAATCCTGCAAGAAATAAAAGGGCTCTGTCAAAGCACAGAGCAAGTTCACCCAAAAAACAAAAACACCAGAAAAAACAATTAATTCTCATTTTCTCATCACACTGCCAATAAGAATAAGTCACTGCAGGGAAGATTTGTGAAAAGCAGTCAGAAAGCCACTTCTTACATGTAACATACCTTCTCTGTGGAAAGATTAGTTTCTGTGTCATGCTTCTTCTGAGTAAAGACAATTGTAAACACAGCATGAGAGCGGCTGCTGGTTTCATTCATGTTGGTAGCTGCCACAGTCCTGAAGTATGAACAGATACAGACATGTTTAGAAAACAGTAGCCTCTGTGCTGCAGGTACAACTACCTGTGGGGCTGAATGCAGCTGTAGAGGAATGAGACCAAGAGCCTGTACAGGTGATGTTCTGCCCTGTAACCAAGACCAAGCCACACTGAACACCATTAACAAACCCTGTGATTTTTCACTCCTGAATTACTCCCATCTTCATCACAGTTAAAACTGAGCTTCCTCAATCTGCGTACTCAGTAATCCACCTTACACTTAAACACACAAGAAAACGTGAGTGGCATTTATGTCAGTCTTTCCCACACATTGTTAAATGAAGCCTACAGCTGGCATGGAAACAACTACTAATGAACCAGAACCTAAAGCTAGAATGCCAACTTTAGTCCTGACCACTTGAATGAACGAAAGAGGAGACTGTGTTTACATGTTTATTTATACCAATATAGTGATACAGTACACAACGAAGGCAGAACTAAAAGCCAGTATAGTTATTTACACACTTCATCTCAAGCCATTACAAGCTTTAAATATCTATACAGTGATTTGCAGTATTATTTCACCACACAAATCAATTTCAGCCTTTTATTAGCATTGGTTTTATTAGCATTGATCAGTGCATATTTCAACAATACTCCTCATGTGACATGAGCTTTTTAGTAAGTGCCAATGCATCACAGAAGATACTTAAAATTTGCTGCTATACGCCATATATCCCCACAACAGAGATAAAAATATATAACATGCTACCATCACTAACCTGGCTTTGTTCCCAGCATCCATGAGGTCTGCAATGTCTGTGTAGGACGTGACTGCTAACTTGGACAGATCTTCCACATATGGTCCAAGCAGAGGATGTTCTCGCACTCGCAAATTCCCTTTGTTCTTCGGGTTCAACAAGTCTCTGACTCTCTCACAGTAAATCTCCATGTAACTCACCTGAAAACAAGAATTTGCAAGGACAGTTTAGTGTTTCTTAAGGTTTCCTCTGCAAGCAGCTCTGCACCATTTCAGAGTGCCACTGGTAGAAACTCCCCCTGTCCGCTACAGGACAGCTATAGGTGGGTGTCTCAGTTCACATAACAGCTTGCGACAATGGCAGAAGGGAAGAAGAGTCACTAGTCTCATGCATCAAATCTCCAACATAAGCTGCAGGCCTTGCATCCATGTATAGATCCCTCAACCATTTCAAAAAATACTGGTGTTTAATTAAAAATTACATACTTGAGTTCACAATCATTTTAAAAGCTTTAATATGACAGAGCAGCAAAACTATCTTTCTAAAGAGGCAAACAAAACAGACGGTAAAAGGAGTCTGCCTAGAAGGAATCTCTCTTATGAGCCTCCAAAGCAAACTTAAGAAGGGAAAAAATTAATTTATTTGTATGCAGAAGTAACTTTTGATTCTAAGCTGTACCCACGTCCTGCTGTATTCCTCAGTCATCGGTACAATTATTCAAACTATGGTAATCTTAAATCTGCACCCTCTGAAATAAATTATAAAGCTCAGATTATTTTAAAATGCATTCTTTAACTTTTATGTTTCTCATGGCACTAGGCTTATCCCAGTCCAACAGGTACTTCGCAGCTCCAGCAGTCAAGATATTAAACATTAAAAGAGACAGTAAGTTATTCGCTTTCATTCTGTGGAAAGATTACAGATGTAAGCAGCAGTTTAGGAAATACAAAAAGAGATCTTCAATCTCTAAAGAAGTGCAATTCAGAAAAATAAATTCTATATCCAAAACAGATCACAATACACTATTTATACACTTCCATCATGGTTTCTGTCTAGCTGTCTCCCCTCTCTGCTTGTCAGATGTTCATTCTTTTGGATTTCCATTAGAAGAGAGACTATCTCTCTCTCTCTCTCTCTCTCTCACATGCACAAATCTATGCTTGGAGACAAAATCAGAACCATAAACAAGTACCAAATAGAAAAAACATCATGAAAATCTGGGAGTCTTCTCATTCACGAATCCTAAACGTGATGCTCCTATGGCATTCAAGCATTAAGTCATCAAATCATCAAATTTTAATAAAATACAATTAAATGAAGCGTTAAAATGGACAGATTCAAAGCCATAGAACTAGTCGTTTTCCACTTCTATAATTTAGAAGCAGTATTGATTGGAGTTCACATTTATTTGTAATAATCACATTTGATTCCTACTGACTTTTTGGTCTTCCTTTCTTTCGAAGCCTGCAACATATTTGCATGTCAAGCCATTAAAACTGACTGGGGGGAAAAAACAGTAAGAGAAAGAAAATACTGTTTCTGTGAAGCACCTGCTTTTATTTTATCAGCATCTTAACGGAGCATCAATAATGCAGCCCCTAAGCTCAGTTTGATGTCCAGCACACAGGTATTCTTTGATCGCTCATCATACTCACCTCTACAGAATATGACATTTCTTCATTGCTGTTGTCATTGATTTTCTCAAACAGTTCTTCACATAGCTGTAAAGAGATTAAACCCGAGTCAGAAATTACTCTTTACTGAGTAGTAACAAGTAACTATAATGTATCACTAAATTGGTTTTAGAGTGAAGAAGGGGAAGAAAAAGAACTTATTACATCAACCACATACAGCCTCACTGGGAAGATACTTCATCTCAATTCTACATCACTATCATTCAATCTTACTTTATATAGTACCTCAACAATTGTTCTAGGTTTAACCAATATTATTATTCTGTACTACAAAATTAGAAAAAGCCTATAATAACTGAAATTGGAAGTAATAATTTTAGAAAGGAATGATTAAAATCCTTAATCATCTCCTAGTCTCATAAAAACAATAGTCTGTTTATTCAATGCGATGAAGTTCCAGGATTCAGATTTAAATCAATAGGCAGAAATTATTTCAAAATTTGTTCACAATATCTTCATATGAAGGATACTTTAACTATCAGTAGTCTACTGCTTGAAGAGTGCTTGTCTACAAGTAACTGAAATGAGAGACCTAAAATTAAGATAATAAAGGAAGAAGAAATGAACTGTGGGCAAGCCATGGATATATGTTTGGAGATTAAAAAGCATGGGTACAGAGAGGAATAAGAGTAGAAAGAGATTTCTGGAACAGATATCTACAAGCCACTGTATGGAAAATGAACAGATTATGAAGAATATAGGCAATTCTGAAAGTATACACTCTGAAGTATTCAGTCAACACACGGTTAAAGTATCATGAAGTTTCACACTAGGGACTGGCAGACAGGGAATTTTGCCAACACATAAGAATTTAATGTCAACAACCGATATTATTTGGAATATGATTGTGCTGTACCTTCTGTGTATGTGACAAGAAAGAGAACAGATTCAACAAGGTCTCTCTGAACAGATAATTCATTTTGTACCTTTATGAGAAGGCCTTCCAGTGAAGTTGGAGGGAAATGATTTTGTTTTAAAACTGTAGCAGATAACAGGAGCATTATTAAATCTCCAGGAGCATTATTAAGTTGGGGTTCTTTTAGGACAATGTTCAATTTGTATGTATTTGAGGTTTCAGAAAAACAAATAGGAATATCAAGATTACAATAAAAAATTTCAGCACGAAGCTCTTGTCACAGATTTTCAGCTCGTTTCACCTGTTACACTATTACTCTATATTACTGTAATAAAACCAAAATGCTTAGATAGAACAATTCTGCCCTTCGTCGCATTAGCTCTTCCAACATTATTTTAAGCTAATCACCAGAACACTTGCTACCTATTTCAGTACATATGCCCACGCTATTAACAGAGAACAAGGCTGTGTGTCATCTATTTCACACCTGTGGCACAGGGCCAACATCTACTGCAAACTTGCAGCAGAATGAGGATTCAAGCTGTTCAGCATATTTATTTATTAAAACTGAAACCCAACCTCAGATTTCTATTTTGGGAATGGAGGAATGCACTATCTTCCAACAAACTCGGTTCACTGTCAGTGCCTACACACTAAGGAAGGCCTGCACTTAGAACAACTGCCACACAACCAACCGCTATAGAATGCTAAATTCATGATGACAGCATAAATTGTTGCCAGCCAAAATTTCCTGGGGCTGGGGGCGTATCTCAACTTCTTAAAATTTCATGGCAAATGTCAAAAACAAATTTCAGGGGGGGAAATAACACTGGGCTGCGCTCAGTTGCCCTATGTACTTTTTCCCAATGTTTTGATAGACTTCATTTCTTACCCACACATATTATTCAGTTTTTAGCTTTGGGAAACTTGTTTCCACAAAAAGTTTCTGGCATGTTCATCAGTAATACCACCTTTTGAACTCCTGCTGAATAGAAAGTGCTTAAATGCTGTCCTAGCTAAGGTCAGAGAAGGAGACAGGAAACCCAATGAATAAGACATCTTCATTTACTAGTTTGTTGGGGAAGTGGAGAAATTGGATGTAAGAAAAATATACAGAGCGTACAGCACAATTAAAAAAAAAAGTAACAGAGGGAAAATTACTTATAATGCTCTTTTTCCCCAGTAGATTTATTTCACCTCGGAAGTAAGCTGTGGTTCTTTGTTAACTGTTATTGCAATATAAAAAGAGTATATCAGCAAGCATGTGTCTGAACATGCTATAAAAAACAAATCCCCTTTCTGGGTTCTGTTCTACCTGGGGGATTATGCCTGCTTGGCTCTCCTCCTGCTTGCCCATCATTGTGTAGGATTTCCCAGCTCCAGTTTGTCCATAGGCAAAAATGCATACATTGTAGCCCTCAAAGGCATGCAGCAACATCTCCTTCCCAATATCATTGTACACACGGTTCTGAGATGCAAAGCAGGGATCTTCAGGCTGAAAAGACATGAAAACAGCATAAATACAGTCTTCTACCATTCAAGTAACATTTTAAAAAGCAACTGGGTCTTTTTCTACTTCTATCTTCTGGGTCAGTCCCTTGGGAAGAGGCAAATGTAGCACATTTTTACACACAGCTTTTTCCCAAGGCAGTACCAGCTGGAGAAGAACGACAATGACAGCCCTTGTAGGACGACTCTGTCACTACTGAGGAAACAATCTGCACAAAGAAACCAACCAGTTCTGTTTTGTGAACATTGTTGACACTACTGGAAAGTTTCATGCAAGATCACCAACAAAACAGATTCAGGGTGTTTCAGAGGAGGGAGGCAGGGGAGGAAATCAAAAGTAGAGTTCAGAGAGCCAATACAAATGAATAAAGGGCTGTAAGCTACAAAAATCCCACAGTGGCTGGTCTTGACAAGAGCTCTGAAGGGTAGCAGGGAGAAAAGAGAAGCAAAAGTTGCTGAGGTTTATTTTGTTGCCTTTTTTTTTTTTAAGACTAAGAATGTACACAAATCTTAAAATTACTAACTTTTTCTTACAGCTGTCTGATTCCACTGTCTAATCACATCCAGATTTCTATTTACAACCTCACTGGTGACTACAAAATCCCTAAGTATGTCAATACATATTTCAAATTAGCAAGTAGCTGAACTGGTCAAGGACAATGTATCAGAACATTTTTCTGTGGCTAACTCAAGGTTAGCAATAAAACTGAAATATACCATTAAATAAAAGCTACTTTAAAACAATTTAGCCCAGTAATAAAACAAACAAAAACTCTGCTGTAGATGCATCCAGTGATAGAAATCTGTATAAAGACAAAGCAAGTTATCACCTTCATACGCTCAACTGAAAAGTTTGTTACATTTTGAAAAGAGGCACTGCTGCACATGCAATGAAAAAAATCACAAGTTAAAGATGTCAAAAAGAATACACTTGCCAGATCTCAAGGCAAATACAGAACCTGTTCAAAACAAAACTTCATGAATTGTAGAAATTAATTCTCCATTTTTTAAGTAGTGTTTTTCAGGCACTCAGGCACTGTACTGATCAGACTCCAACATCCAGTCAGGAGAGGCAATCCAAGATGCAGCTCCAGGCACGGCACAGGATACAAAAATACTGACAGAAAGCTGCATTAAATGCTCTTTTCTGCACTTTTTTCTGATGTCGTCTCTTGATTATCTAGGAAAGTCCTTGGTAAACATACTTGAAAAAATTATCATACTAATGATGATAATATATAAAATATATATAATATAATGATGATAATACATAAAACATACACAGATGTTTTATGTTGCACAAACCAGAAGAGACTGCACAGACAACACACCACTGAAACTTGATTTTGTAGGAGTATGTCACTACATTGCATGTGACTACGTTATTCTTAATCTAGCATTCTCTCTCTTCCTGAAATGTTCGATTTTAACACTAGTTGCTCCTGGAATCAGGACAAATTCAGCTGTGCTAACATTCTAATGTTGGGCTCAAGGTTTTAGCAGACCAGTTTGTTTTCCTTGATGCTGCTTATCTGCTAGTTTTCAGGAATTATGTTCATAATGTTCCTCTGACTGATCCTGTAATCTACTTGCATGGCTGCTCTGGAAGATTCAGTAAAAGAGCTGCACAAATCCAAGTTTTTAATCATAAAAACCATCTTGTTGGCCACAGCTTTGCTCAGAAATATTAAGTGTTATTTGCAACATCCAAGTTACTAAAATTAATCTTAGTGAAATGCATTATAGCTTCTTTCTATATCTTTTGAGAAAATAAGGCAGGGGTGGGGCAGAGGGCAGAACAACACAGTTCTGCTGTAGAACAATTACTGGAAGTCAGCAAGACTTTAGCACCAATTCACAGGAGGGTGGGGCAGAGGAGCTAGATGAGAGTTTATTGCTTTGGCAGCTATGAGAAACATGGATCGCTACTCTCTTTTCCAGATATGCCAAGGGAACTCAGACGACATCTCTCCTTGACCTAAGAACTTGAGCAACTTTCACTTGTCTAAGAGCAAAACTGAATTAACTGTGGTTCACACGTATCCTTAAAATACTTAGAACATTGTTGGAGAATATTTTAAGGAATCTTTCAAATATCCACAACTTGCTATCAAACTCCAGGAGCTTTGCTTTCTGCTCTCTCCCAAACAGGAAAAGACAACATACAATGACAAGCTTTTAACCTGAATGAGGGTAAGACAGTGCAGAAACATCTAACAGGGACAGCATGATCAGGAGAATGCAGTTAAATCAAGCCAGTCAACAACAACAACAAAAAAAAAAAGTTTTCTTGTAAAAGAACTTACCGATGTGTGGGACCAATAAGAGTAGTCAAAGCTGAAGGACTTTGGTGCTTCCTTAGGATTCTTTGGGTTGATAATACCTACAGGAAATAAAATTCAAACTCTTAGCTAACTTGACATTTAGGAGCATAATTAATGAGCTTGCTGACCCTCAACTTAATCTGCGCATCTGAGTATTCACAGTTGCCACACTGCACAGGAATAATAAGATTGAAGTAACAGACTCACAGCTTCCTGACACCATATTTCTGTAGGCCTTATTTGAAATAAGTCAAGGAAAAAAATTCCTAGAAGGAATGCTGCTAAACAAAATTCCTCTGTTGGACAGAAAAACAGAAGTAGGTCATCCTGGTCCCTTGGCTTTTAGAATGGGACAGGCTTTTAGGAGTTGAGGGATACTAGCAAGAAGGAAGATCCAAAACACAAAGAGTTCAAGAATCCCTGGTGATTTCATAGCAGCACAACTCACGTCTATTTTGAAATACATGTTACACAGTACAAGAGCTCACTGCAGAAGGATATTATTTATGAAGCTCAGTATTTTCAGGGCATGGAAGAAGATAGGAAAAAAGTTAGATCTACAGACATTTCAGCAATTACCTGCATAGTTTATTTCAATGTTCTTTTACATGCACAAAGCCTACAGACAGGTTTTTAACAGGACGGACATTAATTGATCCAACCAAATTACAGGTAAATGTTCTTACTGTATACAGCCACTGAATCCCACAGTGACCCCCAACCAACCTGTGTACTTTTTCTCTTCGGAATGTCCGTATAATATATAACGGCGCTATGATGAAGTACACACACACACACACAAAGACACACAGCCCCAGAATGAAAAAATGCTTGTTTATAGTTCCTCTGTTACAGCCTTTATAAGTCCCATTCAAAAAGCTGACCTCCAATTGCCTTTCCAGCTCTTGCAATCCTTGACTTAATTTTCTTTCCAAGGTATTCATATATAAGAATTTAAGAATCTTCAGGTGAGTTAAGTCATTGAATATTTTACAAATACCAGAATAAACATGCTTTGCAAAAAAACCTGTTTTCTCTTCGTATCAGTACCTGTGTAATTTTATGCTCTTTTCCTTTTCCCAGATCCTCTAATTCTTTCAATATTTGACCCACACATGCACATTCCCCACAATTAATGAAAGCTCTTCCAGATACCTTTTAAGTTGTTAGGGGTTTTTTTTGTTTTGGTTTGGGTTTTTTTTGTTGTTGTTCTTTCCCAGCAACAAACCAGCTTCCTATAACCTTTGCCTGGGGGGGAGTAATACACAATGCATTCAGCTGTCATTTTAATGGTATACGGAATGTCTGTAGTTTCTGTATTCCAAGGAGAGTAATTTATAAGCACAGCTCTTGCTGCAGAAGTGAATCTCTACTGCTTTCTTCTTTTCAGTACTACAGTGCTGGAAATACTTAAATCTATTATTTCCAGCAGCTGTTTTCAACACCATCTGTGTAACTAAGGACTGTAAAAAGGCATACTCTTGAGGCTATCAAAATTAGATAAACCACCTTAGATTTACACATACCCATCTGCACCTAAAGCAGAAATCTGCCCTTGGGAGCGATACACTAATTATGATATGTGCAAACAAAACCTACAAAGAAAGAAGCTATACAAAGGTGGTAACAGTCTTCCTGGGGATGATTTACATCCTGATACCAGTCATCCTAAACAAAGGATGCTTATTTCTCACATATCCATGCCAGTTAGGCTATGCTTTGGGAGACAGGGGCTTCTGCCTTTCCTTCTGTGATAAATAAAAATTATCACATCCATATCTCTTACCATTTCAAACATGAATGTAACATGACGTTGCACCGAAATCTCTGAAAATGTGGTTACAGAATCCCCATTAAAATTAAATCACTCCTCTACCAGATGCTGTGTCCCTGAGCAGGGCTGTTGTCCAAAACTACAGTGTGAAGAAAAGATCACTGTCTGGATTGCAAATAGCAACAGTTGCTACTCTACTTCTTGTGGCCAACTCCATTTCACTTGGATGCACCTTGTGCTGACATTCTTGCCTTATAAAAGCTGACAGACATGCAAAGCCAATGAATAATATGCCTTGCACCGAGTACAGTATCAAATGGCAAAAATGCTTGTGGCTTTGGATAGCAACGTGGGCATCAACACATAACAAACTGGTAACCTAAGCAATCATATATGGCTTTAGTTTCCCTTTACTACTTTTGACCAAAGAGCAGTACATCTACAGCATGCACTATTAAACCAGTTCTAAAGTTAAAGCGAACAAATAACAGATCCCAGAAGACAATTCCCCTGCCCCAAACTTAAATCAGTTCTCTCCTGTCAGTGTATTCCAGACTGCTACAATTCAACAACTTCTCATTTCTCATTTAATTATTTAACATCAAAGCTCTGAAAGGTAAGGAAGAAGTAATGCCTTGTACCCAGAAGTTCCTTCCCCAAAAAAGTAGTACATATAAAAAACAATCTCCACATTAGTTCAATGTAACAACCTTTGGGGGTTAACAACATTATTTTCTTCAACTGTTTTGAGCTATAAGTTCAAAGGAAAGTAATCTAACCATTAAAAGCAGAAAAAAGCAGCACTAAATAGAACCCATTCCTATGTACTAGAACCTATTCCTGTGTACTGTATAACACAATTCTAAGCAGATAAATTTAAAAAAAAAAAAAAAAAAGTATCGCCAGCACCTCTCCTGACAATACACATTCTGTTGTTTAATCTCAACAGCAAATCATTTTAACCCAAACTTGATAGTACTCTTGTGAGAGGAGTCATGTCTAGGGAAAGAGAGGAGCAGCTACCTTTATTGGTACATTGCACTTGCAACATTGTCCTGGAAATGCGAAACTCCTAGCCTGACAAACTGTGAAAGGAATCAAGACAAGCAAAAGCCTAGCTTCATCTTTGCTGACAAAGAAACACGTTTTTAACCACAATCAAAAAACATAAATTGGTTACCGGGTGTGACATCCGTGCAGTTTTACTTTAAGGTGCAAATGCAATCACAAAAGAGAGCTCTGATCTCACTTATTTACCTCATGGCATGACTGATTTGTCTCCTCTTAGAATCAACAGTGAAATAGCAAGTATTCATCAGTTTTTTCTTTTCCATTTTTATATTGTTGTTTATAAGCAAGAAGGACATTTCTCTTGGCCAAGGCAAAGCTGCACTTGGTCTCTCCAAGGAAACAAGAGTTAAATTGCCTTCTAAGATTCTTCTGTGTCAGAAACAGAAAACAGAACAAGAAGTACAAATTTCAGTATTATTCAAAACCAGGTTTGATGTGAAAATACACACTTCCCATTAATTGTTTTTAAAAAAACCTAAAAAACTCCAGGAAAAGTCCACTACTTCCAAAAAGAAAGCAAAGCAGCCAAATATTTAATCAGAATAGCTAGTTTTTCCACTCAGCTCACTGTGCATAAAGGCACATTGACCACCCATGAAAGACAAGAGCTCTAGCGATGCAACAGGCTTAGTGTCTGGAAAGGCATTACAAGCTTGCCATTTCAGCTTCATCCTACTCGCTTCAAGCTTAAATTTGATCCATCACATTTGTGAAGAGTGAAGTTCAGGCTCCATGATTTATGCAAGCGGTTCCACTCTGCTTCCTTTTTTTTTTTTAAAGCCACTTATTATTATTATTATTTTTATTTTCTTAGACAGGCTTTCCTCAGCTCCTTCACACTAAGTTCCATGTCCAACTGACTGTTTTGAAAACTACTTTCTAGGATGCATGTTTTTGCAAAGCATATCTTGAGACGCATATCAGGAAAGGGAGATTAACGTGCAAGAAGGCAGCTCTGTCAGAGGTTGGGAATGCAGCTGCCTGGCCAAAACCTTCCACTGCAGCAGGAATGGGTCGGAGAAAACCTGCTGGCTGCCAGGAACTCTGCATGCTGTCCCTCACTACTGTGATCCAGTCACACACAGACTTTTCACTCAGCTTCTAGTCCAAGCCTGAAGTCTATTTATCCCCATTCCTGTTTCTTACACAGAGCCTACATCCTCCATTTTCAGAATCACTGGTTTAACAGGTTCTCAGTCTGTCTACAAATGAATCCAGCAGAGCTGACTGATTGAGAAAAACATAAAGACTACGACCTCAATGGACTTCAATCGGACTGAAACCCTCTTCATTTGGAACACTGAGCACCCAGTGGGTAGCTACTAGCATCAGTCATGGCTGATGCAGTCCAAGTTTGAACCAAGTGATCATGTACGCAACAGCGTGAGATAAAACACCTGAAAGAAGATGGTGAGGCAGCTAAGAAACCAGGAATTCAAACTGAAGTAACTGACCTAACTTGAAGGTGCCTGTTGCACCAAGCATCTTCTTTGGAGGGACAAGCAAATCCATGAAATCTAGCTACTTTTAAAAGGAAGCTAATGGATATTTCTGAAGAAATTAAATGACTTCTTATAGTACAGGTAAGCTTTATCCTAAAAGTTCAGATGCCAAATTGGAAAAAAAAAAAAAAAAAGGAATGATCATGCAGAAATCAGACTGAGTGGGCAACACTGATTTTATGTACCATGTTATACAGCAAGCTGTGTTTTTAGCTGAACAAGGAAACAAAAAGAATTAAAAAGTAAGAGGACTGTTTCCAGTGTTTCCAATACCCATAAGAACACAAAGCTTTTCAGTTATTTTGTTTGGCTTTTAAACCATGCAAGGCCAAGATGAATTGTATTAGTGGATCATGAAATAGGTCGTCATCTATCTCCTCTCACCACAGCAGACTCACGGCATGGTACACAAGCTAATGGTTTAATTACAGAGCCTCAGGAAATGAGAAAGGCAATAAGGCAGACGACCACAGCAGGAACACATTAATGGCCTTTTTATCTTACAGAATAAATTTGTTTATCTGCTATTTCAAAGGTCCAATGTGGCAATTAACTCTTCTGTTTGCAAACTGACACTAAGGCTTTGTGCTGCAGCTATAATTAGTTACCATCAGCATGGCATCGTAGCAACTTTGAATGCTGGAGTTAGCCTAAGCAGCCAGTTTCTGAGAAACTCCATCCCTTTTGCAGGCCCCTTTCTTCACCAAGAGCCAACTCCTTCGGTCATGTGGAATCTTTCAGCTGTCCACGAGTTAAGGTTTCTGCATCCAACAGAACCTGGGATATTTTACAAAATCACCATCTCCTATACCACTGCTACTGAAAAAGGTTACACACGTAGCTCAGAAACACGGAAAGGACGAAACAAATTGAAGATACTATTTTCCTACTCCAGTGCCTAAAAACTCTTCCAGGATCAAAGCAGCAACCACTGCTTGGGTTAATGTCCATCATTTACCTTTGGAATGGAAGGGTGAGAAAAAGGCATGGGAATATTCATGTTTTAAAAATATACTCTACAAATTCTTGATTTGGTTGAGGGAGATAAATGCCCATATTATTTCCTTTCTTTATTTGAATTATGAATTTCCAGAAATTTTGAATAACATGCATAACCTTAAGACATAATATTTACATCAGTTTTCTACCTTGGTAAGCAAATAGAATAAGTGGAAGTAATTACATGTCATAAATTGATACAAAATTCAAATAAAAGTGCACTGTGTGAACAGCTATGCAGCATTACCATTTAATTTGAAGCAGTTTATTTAATACCCACTGCCATCCCAACCTAGAGAGACAGCTTGCATTTTAAAAGCTTATTTCTCCTTACAGTTATATAGTAAGCCATACAGAGCTGCTTCACACCATTTGAGGTGCCTCTAAGCAGGAATAATCCACATATTCTCTGAAGCTCAAATAATTTAAACAATTCTTTTTAGCTGCTTAGCTGTTTAACTCTGGTGTGGTTTTTTTGATACCTATAACTACAAACATATGAGTTTTATGTATCACTGACCAAAAGGTAAGGAAACCAAAAGTTTTAAAACAAAATTTCTTCACACCAAATAATCTAAAATTTTGTATCATTACATAAACCCCACATTTTAAGTAATTACTCCTTGTACAGAAGTATAAAGTAGGAGCAGTACAGCCTAATAAAAGATAAGGAGAAAGTGGGAGCACAATCATTGAAGGAATTACAATTTTAGATGTGCTGCATCAACAGTAACAAACCAATCTCCACAAAACATTTGGATTTTAACATGCCCTTAAACAGGCAACTTCATTTCTTGGCATAAGGTATTTCCACAGTCCATCCTACTTGTTCCTTAATTAACATTTTTCAAACCATCCACCATCTGCTTTATCAGCTAGTACAAAAATAACATACACTTTCAACCTTTCAAATCTATGAGATCAAATTCATTGCTAGTTTTTAATTTTAGCAAAAACTGTTAGTGAACTTTGAAAGACTACTTTACTATTGAAACAGTACCCATATATTTTGTAATATGTATTATTTTGCATTCCTATTGTCATTTTGGACTTTTTTTTTTTTTTGCCTTTTCAATCCTGATTTGTTGAAGCTGAAATTCAAGAAGCACACCTCAAATATGCACTTTATTTTACAATTATAACCAGACTGTGGAGCACGACAGAGAACTGATGCAAAGTTATAGTTTTCTGGGATACTTTCAACTGGAAGCAGCATTCTGTCTTCTCACCCCTTCCTAAACATATACACAAACACATTCCCACTTCAAGCCCTTATTTCTGGACTTACACTTCCCTTCTCCATTAAAACTAACCAAGTAAACAGACAGTGGGAACCTACAGAGAAAAAAGAAAGGAGGAGGGAAAAAAAAAAAAAAAAAAAAGGCAAGCAAGCTTAGCCAAGATCAGCCCCCTCATTCCACTCCCATCTATTCAGCCACATAAATATTTTTGCAGGCACAAAGAATGACCAAAACTACTTAACCACTTAAATCTCATGTCAGATTATGACAACACTGAATTTGCAGTCCAAACCTAATCTGTTTTCATCCCAGTCAGCACTGCTCCTCAGCATGACACCAATTTTGCAGGTTAGAAATTGTCTGCAGTTCAGTATCTGGGGATACAAGCACTTCTTTCTAATAAGCTCTTGGAACAGAGAGACAGAGCGCAAAGCACACAAGAGGTAAGAATTGAAATTATTCTCTTATCCCTCACTGCATTCAAAGTCAAGTCACTAGATTCAACAGCTCCACCTCTGTTAGCAATCAGAGTCATATTGCAGGGCATCCTGCCATCAGACACGCCACATATTAGTCACTGTAGGGTGCTCCAGTGAAGAACTCTAAGTGCAGTTTGCCCTTCAGATAAACACCAGCAGACAGAATTAACTTGGGCTAAATCCTGGGATTAGCTGATATACAGTCTGTGCGGGGGGCGGGGGGGGGGGGGGGGGGAGACAGACAGACAGACTGATAGGTTAATATTAAAAAAAAAAAACCAACAACCCCACAACAAACTATCAATTGCCAATCAGAAATAAAACCCAATAGTGGTGACAGTCAGGTACGGCACTGGGGAAACAGAACTTCCAGCATTTGTGCAACACAGCCTGCTTTCTGTCGTTTACATCTTCCACTCCTATATCGCTACCACCTCTGTCAATGCTGAAGGCACAAAGCCTCTAACTTCTCCATATGAAATAAAATCAGGTTTCGTCTCACGAAAGAGGCTTCACACCAGCCTCAATAACTCTCCTAGTGGCAGCAGTAACCTACACGGAGCACACATTCCTACCAAATGCCAACACATTAAGAGATAACAGCTAGCAAAAAAGGCACTGTCCTGTCTTCACTGTTGTTCTCATTAATCATTGGTAAAGGAATAGGCAGAAATTTTCAAAAAGCATTCTAGTCTAGACAGAACTTTGGAAGGGATAACATTCGGGGAAACAAATACCAAATAATTCATTTCTGTGCCGCCTTTGAACTCTATTTGAATCAATATAAATAGTAGTTTTACTTTATGATGTCTGAATAATCAATTTAACCAATATAAAAGATCTGGGGCTTTTGGAATTGACTCCACAAGACCAAATAAACATTAAAAATACAGTCTCTTAAAATGCACGGGTCTGGAAAATATATCTGCGCCATCTGTAGACTGGAATGACAACAATGAGAACGTGTTCCTTACTGAGAGCAGGGTGGAGCAGGCATTCTTTATTTGTTGGAACGTGAGTAACACCCCAAAGACACGTTTAATACAGGCTTCTTTCCTAGGCATACATTGCAATCAGATATATGGCTATACTGTTTTTATAAGACAGACTTTCAGGGTTGTTATTACAAGAGATAAATGAAGGGAAACGGACACTTCCAGCTTGTAAAGCAGTGCTTGCTTTTCAAAGCATTGTTTGCATTTTTCAAATCATTAAAAGGGAAGGAAACCAAGTAGAAGCTAAGAACAGCTCATTTGGAATTCAACCGGATTCTCTCCCCACTGTGGAATTTCAACCCTGTACTGGGAGAAAGGTTGGATGGGGGAGGGAGTTAGGCTCTATAGCACCAGAGAAAAAAGCAAATGCATGCTCACAGAAGCTGCTAGAAAGCCACTCTCATCCTCAGCTGCTCTAACAGATCCAAGTGCTATAAATACCATCTCTACAGCTGGTGTTCTGGGAGAACAGCATGCCAGCAGGCTTTGCACCAAGCGGGAGCTAGTCGAACCATACTGTTCTACCTATCTGAAAAGCTGAACCAAAACCATTCCAAAACTTCTATTGTCAACTGATTACCTGAAAACGGTCCTATTGCAGAAGATGCATATCAGGCCTATGTATGTAGTTGGCTAAGCATCTGGAGTTGAGCTGAATTCTTTCCTCACATGTTTTCTGCTTCAAGGCAGATAAAACAGTATCTCCCTTCATCCCCTGCTTTTACTAGACTACATCTCCAAGAGCCAACGGCCTTCTCCAAAGGCCATTTTGATCCTCAGACACATGCCAGCACATTAAGAGGACATCATGCAGCACTGGAATCCTGGGGAGTCAGTTCTGCCAGCCTCAATATCTTAAAGGATTCACGTAGTAAAAATATCCAATTCTTAAAGTAGTTGCCATTGACAATTTGCATTTTCTTTACTTCTACTCACATACTGAAAGGTGGCATGTTATTTAAGCATTTGATAAAAAGAATAATCTCTGAAGCCCTAGTGCTGTGTCAGTGGGCACTAATTCTGAAGGGGCAGCATTTCACACGGTTTACTCACCACTGACAGAAAACTCTTCTGGGTTCATTAGTAATATTATCTCTCTCTACTATAGTTCTGTACTAACTCCATAACAGTTTTTTAAATGTAGTCCAACCGCATTTAACATTAGCTGGAACATCCTAGCCATCCCATGGTCTTGCTCCAGGCCCATTTTTTGTACCTCTAACATTTAAAAATCATTAACTGTTCATCTTCTCCCACCTCCTCGAAGTCATCTTCCAAAACAGATTTTTCCTTTTTTTTTTTTTTTTTTAAAACAGTGTGCAGAATTAACACTTCTCAAGTTATTTTTAAGTAATCATGAGAAAGGCTTTAGAAGGAAAACCAAGCACCTAAAAAATTCCAGTATTTTTTTTCTTCTCATCAAGACTTTAACAAAACATATGAACTGTCAATATTGTAAGGCATTCAGAGACAGTGATTAAGACAGACTTCTGGACAAGCAACAGAAATCCCTAACCCTGCAAAACACAAAGAGCTCTAATGTTCATATGTACAGTCTTTGCTTGTTGTCTGCATTCAGCATTACTTCTGTTACCATTTTATGACTCCCACTCCTAGAATGACCCAGTACTATCAGAAAAACTAAAAAAGCAAAAACCACTCCCCACCAAACTCCACTCCTGGAACAACTATTTAAAGAGAACAGCAATTGCCTCCATTTCCTCTTTGAGACAAACTTGCATTCAAGCCTTCTCTTGCCTGTTACAGGACTTGCAACAAATGTAGTAATTGCTAGCAGCACAGTCATTAGAACAACTTGGGTAATCGCTACTGTTGTGACTTCTTTGACTTGTCTTTCAAACCAGTTCCCAGTTCAACCTCAACTGTAAGACAACTCATGCATCCTCCACATGACAGACAATTTATCTTCCCATAAAATAGACTGTTTTGATAACACATCTACCATGAATGCAATATTGGACAAGCATTCATTTAGTTTTAACCACAGTTATGAGGATTTACAGACCAGAAAATCGTGGTAGGGGTTAAGTGACTTTCCTCCACTGCTGTTTATTTTCCCGAGACAACCTCATCATGCAAGATGCAAGCATAAAAAATTGGAAACACTTTAAAAAAGAAAGAAAGAAAGAAAAAAAGAAAGAAAAACAAGCTGTATGTGGAAAGAACACTACTCAAGACATGCTTTAAGAACGAAGCTTTTTGGCAGGCACAAGTCATCAGAAATGGGGTACGCTTATTTTTTTGAGATACTTAAAATTATTCATTTTCAGCAGACAGATTGAGAGTCAGGACTGAAATCTATCTACAAAAATGAATCCTCCCACCTATTCTATACTTTCATTGAAAATGTCTCATCAAGAGAAGAAAAAAAAGTAAAGTTATTAGGTAAGATGACTACATTAAACTCTTTTGCTTGCCTTTTCTACCTATGTAGCATATGCTACATGAATTCCCATTACTTTACTATCTACATGTACTCAGTGCTAGTCTAAACAAAAGCCAGTTTCTCATAAGGACTTTTCTCATCAGTAATTTAGACCAAAGATTACTTCCATGATACAAGATTCTTACTGAAACTATCCAAACTATGCTTACAGAATACTACTGCAGGGGGGAAAAAAAAAAAAAAAAACACAAAAACCCAAAAAACACAACACCTTAGTATTCTCCTGGAGGCATACACACACAATAGGGTTTCTTTTCCATTCAATGTGTCTTTTTTATTCAGAAAATAGTTAAAAATTAGATCAGAACAAAAAAGATCAGCAAATCATACTTTTTTTTTTCCCCCTTTAGGATTAAGTTTCTTTGAAAGAGGTTACTACTTTCTACAGCTAAGTAACAATGGAAAAGGCAAAACTTAACAATATCCCCTGCCAATGTATACCAATAAAGTACTGGCTGAATTACTGATGAGGTTACCTTGCTCTATGAACCTTTCAATAGTTTTGACTTTTGTATTATTTTTCAAATATCAGCAATTTTAGTACTATATTTCAAATATCACTAATTTAGACAAACATGTCATAAATCAAAAGCCTTTTAAGCCCTGCTTTCCCACCCGTTTTTGTTTTGCTCCAGAACAATTGCATAAAGCATGACCCATCTTAAAAGAAAAAAATTAAAGAAAAAACTCAAACAGAAAAGGAATTTAAATAAGATGATTTTCTATTTTTTTTTTTAATTTAAATGTTTAGGTTTAGAC
Organism: Theristicus caerulescens; assembly: GCA_020745775.1. NCBI lineage: Eukaryota > Metazoa > Chordata > Aves > Pelecaniformes > Threskiornithidae > Theristicus > Theristicus caerulescens. Next base: position 4,483,778 of record CM036574.1, read on the forward strand.
CAGAGGTTTAGAAACCTTAGAGAGAAAAAAAAAAAACCCGAACAACCATTAGAAGGAAAATATTTTTTTCTTCAACCTCTACAAATTAACTCCAGAATGCCTTGCGAAGTTTTTCTCATGCCAAGGATGCCTGCTTAAGAACCTAGCTGCCATATGTCTACAGCAGCAGCTGTGACTATTGTTACCAGCAGATGGGATCGCTCCACTGTGCCTATTTTCATTAAACATCCAATACCTTAAGCAGCCCACAAAAGAACCTTCCAACACTACTGAGTCACAGAGACTATTGCTGAGTTAAAATCCAAATAGGTCATTTTCAGTCCTAACCTGAGGATCCAATTGCACTCATATCTTCCAAGATAGCCTAGACTGTGCAGGCGCATTTCTACATGAACACAGTTTATGGCAAATCAGAATATACAATAATCTCAGATAAAATATAGTTTGAGAACTTTGTTTTATTCTGTCACTGGCACCCACAAGATGCTAAAACCTATCTTCACTCATCTAATGCACAATTAATGTAACATCAATTGCAGAGGACATATTCTGAGTAGGATACTTCCTTATTTCCCTGCTTCATTAGTTTATTTTTCTACATAGCTACTTAGCTCTTTAAAAGAATACAGCTAGCTGGACTCTTTGCTAGCGATGACTATCTAAATGCTGTCTTGTAGCTACTAGCTTGAACCTCTGCTTCATTTTAATTTGTTTTTATTTATGCATTATTTATTTACAGACAGATGATTATCAAATCACTTCCACAAAAACCCCCAACCAACCAAACAAACCAACCCAGGAAAAACCACAACACTAGGGAAGTCTTTAGGCACGGAACAGCTTAGCTTTTCATTTCAATAATCCAAGGCAGCAGCTGCCAACGTTGTTTATATTTATTACATTTCAAAACCTGATACAAGAATGAGTACAAGAACTACTGACACACAAAATACTCTTAGATCTATAGCTCACCTTTCAACCCGTGCATTACACAGCAGAATCTTTTTCCCACTCACCGCAAAAACAGTAATTTATGGAGTGGACAGACAATAAGCAATTAATACATTGTGGATAAGATGCATTGGTATAAATCATTCTGAACAAAAAAGTGAAAAACCAGGAGTTAAAGACAAAACATATTCTATCAAGATATGCTGACAACCATGATCTATTCTTGAAATATTCATTTCAAAAAGCTGCTTGTGAGTTTCACCTAGAGCATGATAAACCACCTATCCAGTAAGTTAAAGAAAACAAATTTTCAAATTTATTTAAAAGACTGACAAAATTAAACAAAGTTATCTCAGAGGAAAAGACAAAAGTGTTATTTCAGAAGTTTCAGTCTGTTTCAATATAAGGTGGGATTTTATCAATAAACCACCACCACAAAAAGCAACTTAAAAGTCCGCCAATGCCAAGTTTCACTTGAAAATATTCTGTATTAAGCAGAATATGAAACAAACAATACATTAGGCAGTGTCAAGCTAACCAACAGCAAGGACTGCTAACAGAGGGATCACCCTAGGGAATTAATTATCAATATGAAAAGTCCTCAGAGCCCATTAACTTTTCCCTTCTCTCACCAGGAACCCTGGCATGGCTGACTGCACTATGGGCAATGCTACAAACACAGCTATACTGTGCCTAGTCCTGACGGGGTATGTGTGCAGGAGACTTACAGGCATACATCTATTAGTGACCTCTGTACAACAGGCAATATAGATATGCCCTTCAGAACTTAACTCCAAATGAGAACAAAGCATTTAGTGAATCCACTTGCATAGCGGGCGCTTTTAAAAAGAAATCTTGTTTTTCTTAAGATCGTATCTACGTGATAACAATAAAACCCAAGGATGGTCTTTTCTTAAATGAATCCCACTCAGTTACTGCTGTGGTAGGGCTTTTTAATTAGTAATTTGGTGGTGACATTACCTCTTCTTCGGAAAGTGTTTTGCATTGCCAAGTTAACTTAAGTAGTAGGATTTTGCAGCTTCTAACTTCTCCTGTCTTTAAGAATTCCTCTATTATCTTCTATTCTCCTACCGCCACTTCTCCCATTTCCACTGAAGAACTTTTGGCAGTATCATTCAAATGGATACCATCTGCAATTAGATATCATCTGAGCAGCACAGGCCTTCTGCCAAAATACCAGCCCCTTAATGCAGTCAGCACATGTGACTTCAGCTGGACTGCAGAATTTCATTTTTGCAATATATATTTTAAAAACAAAGACTGACAATTCTCTAAGTGCAAGATACTGTATTACTGCAGATCAATACCTTTGCAACCATAAAGGGGAAAAAAAATAAATTTAGTCTTGTCATCTTAGTATAGTAGACCAAAAAAAAGAAAAAAGAGAAAAGAATAAAAGAGAAACAACATGATTGAAGTACCGATTTCAAAATTCCCATATTTTGCATCCTTCCAACACAAAAATGGAAGTCCCAATTACTCACAGTAAGTGCTCTTAACACTGTGGGTTAAAGACCTTTGTAAGAACTCTCTTTTACTGAGATTAAGACATATATAGTATTCAGCTACCTTGTAATTTTTTAAACACTGAGAAATGATAAAGATGGAGACCTACTATGGCTCCTGATTAAAGGCCTTGAAAGAAATTACATGAAAGCCAGACAGGATAACAAATTAATTCTGTAGAAGACCTCAAGTCCACAACAAAATTATACTTGTTTTGCTTCTAAGGCAAAGCTAAACTGTGTAACAAAATTTAGAATAAGCTTTCTAACCCAGGAGGATGTTTTGTTTTGCTGGCAAGCCCACTGTGAATGACGGGCAATCCCAAAAGCTGTAAACAGCCAAACTCACACAAAAACTGATAAACAAAAGCATCATGTCAGGCAACAACCCTGGTGGCATTCCAGCTTCAAGAACATACTTCATTATGGATGTCAAAAAACACTCCTTTCTAATACATTCATTAAAAAAACATAAATGGAGTACACCTGTGATACACTTTATTATCAGCATACTGTTTTCCTTAAAATAATCCTAAGCACTTTGCCTCAGTTTCACAATAATGTAGCCTCTGCCTGTATCAGCCAATACATTTACAAAACTCAGACCTGGACAAAGTTTAAACTTGGGACCCACAAGGGATTTGTAAAATAGCTTGGCCAATCAATACATAAAGAATTAAAGTTCAAGCAACAGCCAAAATCCCTTCTTAGCTATCAGACTTCACACTGTCATCAATCCTGTTCATCACAATAGTCCATTAGGCTTTAATTCCAAGATAAGGGAACTTTAACCATCTTGGAGGCTTAAAATAGTCACTACCCAACACATCACCAGCCTCTCAGACTTGCCTCCTGTCAACTTGATTAGTGCACAAATGAAAAAAATAACCTTCTCAGAGGCAAGATATCTAAGCCTTGATCATTTCAACATTTGAAGGTATGAAACAGGAACTCCATAGGCTAGAATTACTACTGAATTCCTTTTATTTTGAAATTGCTGCATCAGATATGAGAGTCAGGTACATTAATGTCACTTTCTGTAGTTAGCTTTTAGCCAACAAGTTCAGACCTTAATAATAAGAAGTTCAGTAATGTAACTGTGAGGCTGCAGAGACTGAGGGATCATGAAAAAGAAAGAATCCTTGGTAGAAATAGCAACAGTACTTATGGTCCCAAATCTAACATGTAGCCTAAAAGCATACCAGAAGAATTTCAGCTTGAACTTATGTGCGTCAGACAACTTCGTTAGGAAGATTCTTTGGATAAAAGATTTATGCTCAGGTTTCTTCCCCACCAAACAATGCCTTATTCATATCTTTTATTATATGATCCTCTTCTGTTCAACGAGTAAAATTACTCCTCTGTCTATTGCTTTCTTCTGTATTTCTCCTCTAAGAGGGAAATACAGAGAAAAAAATAGTCCACAGATTGTAAGAACATATAACTATTGCAACTGATGATTCCTTTCCCACAGTCTGTAATGGCCCCTGATGACTTAAACCTGACCATCTGTCATATCACCCATCTTGTATCAGAGCCATAGGACTCAAATAGAAGGCTACAGATTAGAACATTTCCAGAGCACAAAATATAACAAAAGCTGTAAAGAAATTTCCAACTGGATAAATCAGGAAGTATTTTTCTCCTTTTGAAAGCTGATGCAGTTTCTTGAAAATGTAAGTGTCTTTGTAGTGCAGCTTTAGCATTCAGAAAGAGAAACAGTGTCTTCTGTCTACACCACATTTCAAGCTTAGACAGTCAGATTGCCAGAGATTCACTAGTCACCCTTGTCGTTGTACCACAAACAAGCTGTTTCCACAGGCTCCCGGAGTTCAAAAATCTTAAGCATCTAAAATTATTGCTGTCATGTCATGACAGCAGCAAGAAAACCTGCTACAGTGGCACCCAGTGCTGCTGCTGTAGTTAAGAGCTTGGTGACAGTTCCATAACAAATACCATCTAATGGAGTCTATAGTTCTTCAATTCTACACTGGGTCAGTCTGAAAGTTGGCAGGCAACATTGGGATACAAGCACCTGCTTCTACATGAGATGACTTCTACACATTCCCCACACACACACACACACACTCCCCCCATTTTAAATGGAAATTGTGAAATCCAACCAAAAAAAAAAGTTTCTTTGGGTAATATACCACATAAGGTCTGAAGGTAAGAATTACTGCACGGAAAAGCAACCTCTATCTGTACGATGCCTCCCCTCCAGTGAAACCATAAACATTGTATATAATTTAAATGACCACAACCAGGACTTAAATTCCATTGCAGAAGCAGGCTGAAGTACAACTTCAGCTAAAAAAAGGGAGGAGCCTGTATGAAACCTCCTTTGTATCAACAAGCATGAGTAAATACTCAAGTAATCAGACAGTGAAGTAAGTAAGTGCTCTTGCAGTGTTACTTCCTACAGCTATAGACAAGGTGACTCTACTTGATTACCTAACAACGAAAAACTACCATAAGAAGAGCAGTTTATAGGTATAGCTATTAGTCTACACATGACCAATGACACTGCAGCAAATGGTACACATACTGTCTTGACCTTAAGAAGCATGTAAAATAAATAAGTAAATGGTGTGCCCATATTCAGTTTCCCATAGAAGAGCCTTCTCCAAATTAGACCCACAATAAATATTTAAGAACCCTAACACTTCTAATTGGTTAGAAAATAAGATGATTTTATGTAGTCTGTTCTTTTGCTGTTGTTTAGACATCTAATCTGGAAAGCATAAAACTTGACATCCTTTTCCCCTCAGCTTTCTCACTCAAATTATGGTCCTAAGCAAAGGCACAGACTGCAGAATAAGCACACCAAGAACTAAAGCACCAGACCCAAGCAGGAGTTACATCACAACAATTACCATGTGGTGGTCTGCAACGTATCCCTGTATCCGTCAGCCCACATGATATTCGCACACACTGAAGTAAACAAAAAGGTTTTCACTTTGGTATTTTAATCTTTCTGTAGAATTCTCAACTCACCACAAGCAAATCAAAATCAAGATACTTGTGATTTAGACTTTCTAGTCAAATTCAGAGACAACCTAGTGTGTAATGACAGCCTCAGAAGAGAAGATTCCCTAAAAGAGTAATTCTAGATGATATAATGTACACAATACTCAGTTTAGTCTGACAAAACAAAGAGGATTAAGCAGGAAGGGAGAGGAGAGAGAAAGAATCCCTTATGAGATTAAAATAAACTTACTGGTTGAATTGCCTTGCATCTGGATGATACATTTGGATTCTTTGCTGGTTTCTCGGGAATTGAAGGGCCGGACCCGAACAGCCACCTTCACTGAAGCCCCCGACATTCTGGTTGCTTGTAGTGCAGTCAAGAAATTGAAAGTGGAGGGGTCAAGAGTGTTTCAAGTTATCCTTCTTGTTGGTGTTTTCTAAAGAGAAAAACATAATTTAGTTATTTACAGCTATTGCATTCAAGACGTTGATAAAATTAGGGTGGTTCAGAATTGTTTGATAACTTCAATTTCTGCTCTGCAATCACCTTCCCACCCCGAAAGCTGTCACTTCAAAGACAGAACTGGAAATACACTTAGCACCTGTACACTGTCTCCCTAGTCAAAAGTTTCTGTCATCTGAAGCAGTTCTTTTGAAGTGTACAAACATATTTGTTTTCATTACTTGGTTTTCTTCCCAGAAAGTAGGGATGCCAATACGAAAATGAAGATCTGGTTGCAACATGTGTTAGGCTTAACCTAACAAAGATAATTTTAGCAGTAAAGATACAGCTACTTAGATTTCAGCATAAGCTAGCTACCATATACTACATATCTAGGTTCTCTAGCTGTCAACCCTTGCTGCCACAATGCATTAGCAATAATACTAAAACTACCACAAATGTGATGGGCCATATCACACTGACTTTCAGTACACACCATTCCAGAGAAAAGGGTGTACCCAAGAACCATAAAGAACCCTTTGCAGTCCTGGGAAAGTCCTCTTCTCAAAGGAAATAAAAACTCATTAACTACTTGTATATCTAGTGATTAAAGGACACACTACTCTATAAGGAAGAAGAAGAAGAATGATCAAAAATTATTGCCTTTAGGGTAAATATTACTATTTATCTTCAGCAAATGTTCACCAGTAAATTCATCTTCATTATCAAAATACTTGTTCAAATCCTACTGCATCCAAATGATGGAGCACTTCAGTTGGCAGGAAACTATCCCTGATACCCACAATCCAAACTTCAAGGCACGTCCAAGACGGTGTTGAAATGTAGGGTTAATAAAGATTGGTTCAATTGTATTGTCCTCGACCAACATTCTCCATTAGAAGAAAGTTTTTCAGTCTGTCTGCAATTAAGCAGTTTAACTTACTGCCACAGGATCCTGTCAGTACTGAAGTTAAACAGACTCAAAAAGCAATAAGACAGATTTGAAGAAAAAGCTATCAAGGTCTAGTAAAAAGCTACCACCCCTGGCTAGGAAAGCCTCGATGGCACAGACACTCAGAACCTGGAAGACTACACTGAGAAAATATGATTACATGGTTGATTTATCCTTCTATTCTGAATACCTGCTACGGCTACTGCTGAACACAGGATTCAGGGCTAGGTGAATCTTTGGTCTGACTCAACGCAGCCATTTCTATCTTGAATCTGAGTTAACACGGGAAGAACTCTACCCTGCGCAAGTCACCATGCACGGCCCAAAAATCCTGACATCTTCTTTTCTGGTTATTTATACACCACACATCCAATGAAATGCTCATTTCAGAGTTGTAATCACAGTGTCACAGAAGTACAAAACTTACTAGCAGATCTAAAGCAGAAGCATTTCAGCTCTAAAGCAAGTTCTACAGCTGGTAAAAATACTTATGCATGCTTAATTCAATTTATGACACATCTTCACACAGTACAAGAAGTTTTTAATAAAGCTGCATTACCTCATTAATGCCATCACATGGTGAAGGCAGAAATTAAATTACTCCACAAAGTAGCAGAAGTAATTTAAAGCATTCCTTATTTTAGCAGGTACCTGAGGTATCTCATCAGACTAGAATGGGAACGTCTTCTGGAACAAGACAACTGAATTTCCATGTCAGTGGTACAGCAAACTGGTAAAATAATGATTCATGAGACAGCCACACAGTCAACTTTAGGTTAGTACAGAATTTTAAGAAGTTTCACTAAAAACTTAAACAAAGAAGAAAGCAAAGAAGTAATGGGAATGACTTCGCGTGATCTTCAAAGTTTAACAGAGATTCAGGGTTGTTTTGGAGGACTGCTTTATTCACTCTTGCTCACAGGTGCCTACTTTTTTCTATAACAAAGTGTATCAAACATGTAGCTTCATTATAACCTTCTTCCTAAGTAACTACCGCGTGGAATTTTTGCTCTCCCTTCTTAACGTGACCCTTGCGTAAGTACCCGTACCCTCACATGAAAGCTAGGTAACAAGACTAATCCTGATACGTCCCAGTAGTATTATTCAACTGACCCTGAATATTGCTGCTAGAAAATGGGAATGTTACTCCATGTGGCCACTAAGCATTCTGTTTCTGAAATACAATTTAAGAAATCCATCAAGTGCAAAATCTCTGTTATTATCAAGTTCATAGTCACACAGTTTACTTTGTCAGATTGCAGAAAAAGACAAGCAAGTGGAATTTTCATAGGGTATAGCACTTCATAGAAACTCTACTTGACATGGGCTTAGTGGTTCTCATCTTTCTTTTCCCCATCTATCCATAATAATGTGAAACCCATAACTTTGTCAGATTCCCAGAAGGACCAATGAATAAAGGTAAGGCCATTAATGAAGGGGATTTTTTTTTTTAAGAAAAGAAAAATACAACCAGTGTGTTCTTATAATATTATTTATGAAACATAAGGAGCTTATTTTCCCTTCTTACTGAAAAGCCCCACATACAAAGATTTTTTTTTCTGACATTTTCATAGAAATACCTCGCAGAGTACTACGTTAATTTCTACAGATAACTAGTATATCTAGGAAATCGGCAAACAGAAGACAGAGTGAAAGAGTCATCAACTTTAAAAAAAAATTAATTCTTGAGCACCTCTGAACACCATATTCACAATAAGAAAGCATGAAAAGCACACCACCAGAGACTCCATATGCACTAGCTAAATGATAGCCTTGTTTGAAACATAGCTGTCAAGAAATTCTTACAGGTCACAAAATCACCTACAACATCATAAAAATTTAACTGCTAGATGTTTGCAATTACCAACTTCTTCCAACCCTAACTTCTGTGCTCACAGAAAATTAAATGTGTAGTTTTAAATCTCATTCATTCTCAACTCTACTACTTTTCATAGCTGAAGTAAGCAAAATGCCTACTTGTAGTTGCACATGGATTTCAAATGTTTTGAACACAATCTCACTATGCAAGATTTAATTTTCCTTAATAAGAAAATTAACCAAAACCAATATATTTTTCCAAGCTTCCATAAATTTAAGTTCTTGGGGTTTTGAGGGGATTTTTTTTTGCATTTATCAGCAACTTTAACTGGTTGTAACATTTTTATAAAGGCAGTATTGCCCTCATCATACAGAATAAATAAGATAAGATAAAATAAGGCAAAATGAGACCAATCTGCAAAGCATAACAGATAATAAATTGCAACTGGTTTTTCAGGGTTCACATTTTCCAGTAATATCACTTACTACTACAAAACGCTGTCTACAGAGTGGTAATAGGAGACGTAACTTGCAACGAGGCAAAACAAAATGTGCAATACAGTCTGTGGTATAGATTTAGAAGAACAATCTTTTTTTATTAAAAAAAAAAAAAAGAAGCTGTCTTTTATATGTCTATTATAGGCTTAGAAGGCTGCCATCCATGCTAGAATGAATCATTCTCCTAATGTCTCGGAAAGAGTCTACTAGCTGTGTATCTTTTAACGTTCAGTCTGTACGAATCCGATCAGGAACCACGTAAAGAAGGGAACTGCATGCCCGAGTCTTTGACATGATATACCACTGGCTCTAAAACAGGTGGTAGATAATATTTGAGTTGTTTAGTGAGCTCCATCAGCACAAAAGCAAATCCTACTTATTAATTTTACACTTATTTTAAACTATTATTAAAAGATATCCACCATCCACCCTGTAAGTCACACACTGAGGTTTTAATATTAAGGTATGTCATTAAACAAATCATCTAAACATCTTGCCTGTTTTCTGTTATGCAAGCTGACAAACGCAATGATGTTGGTCAATCACCCCTCATGGTCTCAAAGCACTTGTAACTAGATTTGGAGTTTCACACAAGTGTCTAAAGAAACAAGCTGTTCATTAAGACTTTGATCCTTGGATGTACTTGAAAGTTCTGACAAACCAGTTTTTATGCAATGTCAAAATACAGAACATGTTGCTATTTTTTTTTAAATAAAGTTACGAGTAGAGTAGGGATTTAGAGTCAAATTATTATTTATCTATTCAAAGGAATTTGCAACAAGTTCAAAGTGGTTACAAAAACAATGTTCAGAATCTGTATCTCTTACATTCAAATAAAAAAACCCCACACATCACAAACAAAGAAGCATTACTTTTATTTAACGTAGCCAGCCATTGTGTCATATTTGCATAGGTTTGCCTAGCAGAGAATGTGCTAACTTTTAAACAAAAAAAATGGCTTGTAACTTAATCAGTACAACAGCTCTAAAGAAAGAAAATGAACAAGGACAGAGATTAGTATATGGCAAGTTAGCAAAACAGCTGTTCAGAGCAGCAGGGGTTTATGAACAAGAGGACCACAGCGAATCCAATTTTAGGTCCTCCACTAAGGATCAGGTAGTGATGACAGTCTGATATATCAGCTGAACTCACGCACTACGAATTGCTATCTTTGTACTAAGTGAAGATGCCAGATAAAACACTGGTGCAAAACTTGGCGATGCACTGAAAATCTGATCATATAAACATATGACTATTTATCAACACACCAATGTACTGGATTGTGCAATAACAAAAAGAACTGAGCTAAGAAGGAGCTGGAAGCGAAGAGAATATACTTTAAAATTTGGTATGAACGTATTTTACATTTCAGAGAACAGATACAAATTCACCATCTGCTTCTGGTGAATTCTAGTTCTCCAACCTCGGTTTAATACCCATATTTCTGCCAATGACCCCAAAACTACCAGGCCTGTCATCCTGTCTCCTGACGCCTGCCTCCTGACTTAGCTCACAGAGGATTGTCAGATCATCATCCCAATATGGCTGCCTCAGTAATTGTGCTGTACTGAATCCAGGGACAGATCCACTACCTACAGGTCCACAAAAAAACCCACCCGGAAAACCACAATCCTTTTACATTCTTGCATCGTCCAGCTGGTTGAGGGACTATGCCTCCCTCCTGAACAAGCAATTATCGCCTGCACCTCATCTGAGCTAGAAAGGGAAAAAAGGACGGCGAAACGCGGCGATATTCGCGACCCACAGAGCCGACGGGATTCAGACGAGGAAAAGGACGGGAAGCGGCCGCAGCGGCATGGCTGGGAGCGCCTGGGGGAACGGGGAAGGAAGCGTCCCGGGGGACAAGTGCATGCATCAGCCAGATGCAGGCGAGGAAAGACCGAGCCGGGCCCCACGCCCTTGTGCCGCTGCCCTGACAGCTCCGGGGCGGCCTGTCCGGCCAACGCTCCCCGTTCCCCCCCTCCGCTTCCCAGGCCCCATCCCGCCCCTGGCGCCCCCCCCACGCCCCCCCCTGCCGAACAGCTGCGTAAACCAGCAACCCCCGCCTCCCCCTCCGCATTACGGCATCCACCCCACCCCACCCCCCGCCCCGGCACCAAGCCGTTCCCCTCCTCGCCTCCCCCCGCCAACGGCCGCCGCCGGGCCGAGCTCCCTCAGCGCAAGCCGCCCCTCACCTGGGGACGGGGGGGGGGGGTATCCGCAGAACGCGGGCAGTGCGGGGCCGCCGGCGCTGTCAGCAGCTGGGGAAGGCGGCGGGGCCGACGGAACAGCGCAGCGCGGGGCGGAGGAAAGAGAACAGTCCGGCCATCGCCATCACACTTCGCCGCCTCCACCGAGGCTAGAAGACACCCCCCCCCCGCCGCCAGGAAGGGAGCAGGAAGGAAGCGGGAAGGGCGAGGGAGGGAAGGAGGGAGGGGAGAAAGGGGGAGGGAGGAAAGAGAAAGGCCGCGCCGGGAAAAAGTAGCGCAGCGAGGCGCTCCCCACAGCGCCGCTCCCACACTGACAGGATCGCGGGGCTCTGCGCCCGAACCCGCCTCCGCGGGGGGAGGAACCTCCGTCCCGCCAATAGCCGCACGCCGCTGCTCCCTCCTCCCTGCAGCTCACCAATCGTGAGGCGCAGAACCGGCGCGTGCCCGCCTCTCCCCGTGCCAATCACAGGCTGACACCGCCGTGCACCAATCACGACTCGGGAATGCCCGTCCGCAATGACGAGCCCCACTCCTCCCTCTGAGTCAATCCCTCCGCCGCGCCTCGGGGACACGGGGAATCGGTTCTTCTCCATCCCCAGCCAATCAGAACTCGGGACGGAACCCGCGTCGTCCCTCTTTTAGCCTATAACGAGCGGCACGAGGGCACTCTGATCGCCTCACCGCTCCGCCGCGGTGTGTGCGTGCGCGCCCCCCGAGGCTGCGGCGGCCTTCCCTGCGCGCCCGGGAGCGGGGCGTGACGCTACCAAAGACGTGAGCAGAAATTGGGCACTTGTGACTAAAAAAAGCCTTTTAATGTACGCGGCTGGTTGGCGCCCCCGACTCGAGGGGCCCGCGAGCGGGTAGGCGTGCCTGCCTGCCGAAAAACGGTGGCTGAAGTAGCGGATTTACCAACTCCCAGCCAGCTTCAGTGGGGTTCAGTAGGATTTTGAGTCCTGCACAAGGCCTAACGATGGTAGCTCAGAGGGGAGGGATTAATTTTCCCTCCCCCCCCCAAAAAAAAGGTTTTTGAGCAGCCTACATTATTTTTTGTAGATCTCAATGCATTTTTATGTAAGTGATTAAATCATTTTAGTCAATGGTGCTGTATTAACTCTTGTACTTTCAAAAACTTCACGCATATAGTAAAAATTTATTTTTGTGGCAATAACTTAAGCTGTAAAGTTCCTCTATTCCGTTAGTACTTTGATAATTTTTACTGTTAGAAATAGACTTGTGTTTAAGCTTATAAGCATTTTAAAGAAAATAATATTACATGAAATACCTTAATTAAGTATTTTCCATACACATACCATCATATACAAATTGGATTTAAGCTGCTGAGGACATTTGGAACCTGAGATTTCTAGTTTCAGACCAAGGTTTATTTTTGTTCACAGGCCCCTGGAAGTTAACTGCGTTAATCTTCACTGTGTCTCGTGTTTCCCATCGGTTTCAGGAGTAATTTCTTTCTGCTTGGTGAAAAGTGACTTTTCCCCCTTGCCAGTCTCATGGTGTGTGCATACGATCTGCAGGCAGGCCTATGAATGCAAAAGCCTAACAATGCATAGCTGAACAGTGGTTTGTAGGGAAATAGTGCCGCAGAACCAACAAAGCGAAAATAGGTGGCTTTCGTATGTCCTAGCAAATACCCTTATTTGAACTTTGGAAGCCTTCCTATGGATGGGACATGTGATTTAGTGGCGTTTTTAGTGTGGTGTAACTGCACTAACTTCTATCTAGGGCCATGCACAATTAGGTCAGATGTAATTTCTGTGGAAAAAAACAGAAACACAACCCCAAAAAAAAAGAACAAAACCTGTTTCGAAATCCTCTGCAAACTGTGAGAATACTGGGTATGTGCCGTAGTCCTCCGTGGTAATAGACGATGCGATTAATTTTATTTCAGCAAAGTTTGTGTAGAGTCTCTTAGGAACAGTAGCTCCTGCATCACTGTCTTGCGTCCAAGTTTGGAGAGTACTCGCGTCGCATAGTCCCAGTGTGTTAATTCAGTTGCTTGCTTACAGAGTTTTGAAAAATCTGCTAGAAATTTTCAGAGAAAGTCTCATTACATGTTGAGAAAGAAAATGGTAAATATGGCATATGACACGTGCTGTATAGCATCTGGGAGGTCACTCACTGCAAAGGGAGACAAGAGGAAAATTCCTCTTTAAATATCCGAGTACGGAGTTGAAAGGTGGTCCAGTCCTCATCTAGCTGGCTGTAATGCCTTTTTAATTATAGAACTTGGGCATTTTATGTCAATTTAATTAGACTAGCCTTCTCAAGATCATTTTTGAAAGTCAGGTCTCCTTGGGTAATGTAGAATTAACTTATTAGAAAATGTACTTAAGTGGAATTCTACTGCAATGTTCTACCTCTGAATCCTGTTTAACAAAATTAGCGTCCATTCCCTTATAGGAAAGGGACCATTCTTACTCCTTTTATATGTATCTGACCAATACCATGTAACCCTGCAAAACAGCAGAAACGGATCCAATTCCCTGCAAGCGTGTGTGTGGTTAAAACTAGAATTTAGACATTCCTTTTCAAGAAAGTGTTCACATAATGCAGGTCCCCAGCACGATAACTGTTCTTGAGCATTATTATACCAGAAAAATGAGAGCAAGTAGTACTGCAAAAAATTTCTTACATTTATTAGTACAAATATAGTTGGTTACTCGAATCACAGAGATGTGCTACCTAAAACTGGGAAGCCTGTTTAAATACAGGCAAGAGGGTAGGTTTAAGCTAAGCGATAACGAAGAGGAAGACAGCTAGGTTGTAGCGCAACGCTCCTGGGGATCGCTAGAGTCAGTCTGTTGATGGCTGAAGCAGCACCGTCGTCCTGCCATTAGCAGCACTAGGCTGTCCTTGCTGCCAGCAGGGAACAGTTGACAGAGATGTAAATTGTACTATTACGTAAGTGTAAATTGTGATATAATAGAATCAATTGTACTGAATTGTATTGCTATAACATTAGAACTCACTCGGCCTAGTAATTTCTCTAGTCACCTAGCTAGAGGGCAAGTAAAGACCAGCAATACAACCTTGTAACTTCAAATTTTCCAAGGAAAGCACATTTTACAGCGTTTATGTAAGTTAGCCATTCCTGTGATGAGCAGGTCAAAGCTCTCCGGATTCTGCAAATACATGTAAATGCCAAAGGTAATTTGATCAAGTGATAGTTCCTGTGATCTCAAATATAAAGTCTCAGTATTGTAATAAGGTTACAGTTGGATTGAAAAAGGTAAATGACGTGTTTGTAGGGGCAGGGGAATCATAAAAACTGCAGGTAGGATTAAATGAATTAAACAAAGAATTGTCACACAACTGATATGCTTTTGTGGGAGATTTATTCTTAATCCAATACTAACTTCAGCTTTCCTTTTCAGATACTCAAGTGTCCACTGTCCACTGAAAGACACTGTTTTGATTCACTTTTGTCCCCAGAAGACAGCAATATAATGGTACTTTCAGTTGCTTGTATTAAAATACATTTCATTATTCCACCCATAAATGCTGAATTTGGGAGGGCGTTTGTCTGAATTCACACCTCTGAAATGCTTGATACTAGTTCTTCAGATAAAATTGTTTTAGCCACTTCATGTTAGCCTTCGTGTCTTCTGTAATATCTGCATTGATACACTTTCAAGTGATAAATGGATCCCATAATTAGACATAACAGTTCAGTAATGCTCTTTGCTATTTATATTCCTCATGTCAAAGTCTGATATGATGGCAGAATAAATATAAATTCAGATTCTGAAGGGCATTGTCTTGATTAGTACATCCTATACCAAATGTAAATATTTTTATTTCCTCCTGTCACACAAGGTAAAGAGAAACATCCTGAATTTGTTCAAACAAGCCTTTCAGTTGGTACAATGGAATAAATAAAAAAATAGGATTTTCATTTTATACTTGCATTAAAAAGAGCTAGTTCCATACAGATTTTCTGGTAAAACATTTAAATTTACAACCCTCTGATATTAGTTATAACACTTCAAATGTGAAATATCAAGAGCTGTTAGAGAATAGCAGACCTCAAGCCCTGTACCGGTTACACTTAAGCAAGCAGCTTTTTTTTAATTTAAGGATGGATTATTTCTGCTTGTGCCCCTCTCATTTTATAAGACTGCTCACTGTCTCCACAGCATCCTTGTTCACAAGAGGTGGCGGTGTATCTAATTTGTAATAGCTGAAGCACATTAGAAGAAAGCATTTCTTCCATCTTTCCAACACATTCATAGTCTGTCAATAAAACTAGAAGCTGTATGATGTTAACTTACAGGAAGAAAGCCAAATGTGAAACCATAGCAGTTTAATCATCCTTCAGTAAAAACAAATATACACTGCTGAACAGTTGTCCTCCATCAAAGTATAAATTCTGGGAGGTTTCTAGAGATTTCGTGCTATAATCCTTAATAATGAGGTGATGGTGGAACATTAAGAGTTTTTCCTTACACGGAAAAGAATCACCTCTCTACTAAAAAAGAAAGCCCACCTCGGAAGTTCCAGCTCACTGTGTACCCCTGTAACATGCTGAGAAACCACGATGGACTCGGATGCTGAATGCCAGCCTGCAGATAAAAGCAGAGCAGACTTTGTTCTGTGACTTTTGAAGAGGGAAGAAGAGAGCGATTTGAATGTGTGGAAGGAGTGAGGGTTAAGGAACTATAAAATCAGTCAACGGGCAAGCTTCTCTGTTCCAACAGTCCGTGCAGACACAAACTTTGGAATCTTCCTCCCACCCTTGGGGGAAAAAAACACACCAAACCAAGCCCACATACACACACACTGCAGGGAGGAAACACCAACAAAACCAACCAACCAAACCCCCAAACCCACTACATCTTCATATTTTAATTCAGAATGGCTTGCACATCTCCGAGGTCAGCACTGGGTTATATATATCCTAACCGAAGTCCCCCGGAGCCTGTCACCAACTGTCACGTAGCTATGAATAGCTATGAGAGTCACCCACTTGGGAACATTCCTTAGTTTGAAGTATTACCGATATCTGCGTGCTCAGGAATTTTTCACATAATTTACTAAGTTACCTCCAGCTCCTAAATCACTATCAGCAAACCTGAACAAAGCCACCCAATCATTTGTACTTTTTATACCTTCACTGACGCACTTAAAGGAAAGAAAGAGAAAGGAAACATTTTGTGCGAGTGTGTATCATTTATTGTAGTTCAAGAGAGTCAGGAATTGAACAGAAGACACAGCGAAAAAAAACAAATAAAAAGAAAAACCACCTTTTTTTTTTCAGACAATTTTAAAACACTGTGGTTTCAAATCCTTTTTAAAAAGGAAATTCAAGTATCATATGCAGGGGGCAGTAATACAAAAATGTTTGTGAATATTTTTTTTTAAATTTTTTTTTTAAAAATGTAATTCTACATTTCCTGCACCCTTTCTGCTTTGGTAAGGCCAAGCCATGGATACAAATTGGTACGCAACATAAAAAATGACCCCTGCCCCAAACTGCAGCCTCCAAGAATAAAAGGATCTGCTCTCTGTGGACAAGCTCTAATGGCTCAGAACTGTCATTTAGCATATATCATATCTGCAGCATTAAAAGAATGGATTTTATTTTTTAAAAAGTCACCGAAATCCTGGTATTCCAAGCATCTCATTCATGGCAGCTGTTTTAACATATTTCTATCTCAAGGCTTTTCAAAAATACCAGAGCATCTAGATCAACATAAAGAAAAGGGACATTTCAAAGAACAGAAATTAAAATCCACGTGTGAAGTCTTTGCTTTTTTGGAATTATCCTTGTGTCTAACACCAATTAAAAACCAAATATGCAAATAAGCGTAATATAAAAATACGATCCCGAGATTAACACTTTGTTGCAGGCACAGTTATCGCACAGAATATGTTCTTTTGAGGGCAGGGGAATGATTTTGATTTTCACAGGGATTTTTTTTTTTTGCATTACAAAAAAAAAAAAGACAGCAGTGCAGGTTTGATGGGTGGAAGAGGAAGAAGGGAGGGAAAGAGGAAAAAGTTACTTTAGCAGCAAAATGTTCAAGGTTCTAACCACAATCAAATTAACGGATATCTGGCTGTAAAAAATAAGGTTGAAGGGATGCTGCCCTGATCCATTCATCTTTGCTAAAATAATTCAGCTGTAAAAACTCCAAAATGTGACATACTGAAGGACAGTTTTGTAACATAAGCAACTTCCTAGCTTGTCCTCCATGTTATTGACCATCGTTATCACTTAAATATATGTACAAGAATTAAGCCGCTTTTCTCCTCGTCCACATGCTTCTGGTCACTACTGCGAGGCAGTGCCAGTGGGCGTGCTAATCCCATCAATAGCTTTCAAAGTGTATCTGCGCCACTATTACCACAACAGCCCACGCCCTGTTCTTCCCATCGCGCTGGCGTGCACTGCAAGGGGATTTTTAATGGTCAGTGTTCTGCTTGTCTCTCATCCAGGCTTGGATTTGCTCTTTCAGTTCTGGCACTAATAGCATAAAGAAGAGAAAAAAGAATGATTAACTGAACAGTTAAATTATTTAGTGATACTATTATAAGAACGCTCCTCATGACCAATAGCAACTTCTTTTCTAGAAGCCTGATCAAGAATATCTACTACTATTTTCTTCTTTATCAATATATTTTCTGCACAGCTTTGAGTAAATGAATTATGCATCTACCTACCATAATGATATCCTTTAGCCCAGTGGTTATAAAGGCAAAGGCGTGGGTTTTTCTTTTTCCCCAGAAAAGGGGAAAACAAAAGGAATGAACTTTTCTGTGCAAAGTGAAAGAACTGTTACCTCTGCCGAGGCCTCAACACTATCTTCTGAAAGTAGACAGAACAAACCGCACACAAATTGCTTCCCCCAGTCAACAGTTCCATCGCCAACCGTTAAACCGATACCTGGTTCCAGCATATTTTCTGTCAGCGTCTGACGATTGAAAGGATCAGTGGAAGAGTTCAACAGATGCCTCAGGATGATTGACCTGTCCATAATAGTTCCCGACGGCAGCCTCACGGGATCGGTCATCAGCGTGTCCATCAGTGGATCTGAGGGCACAAGTGTCTCCTCATTACATTGAGGACAATAGCTACAAGTTTTATCTGCACACGAAACCACAGCGTGGAACCAATATTCAGGGTGCCCATCAGGTATATTGCTGAAGTTACAGAAAGTGTGTGAGATTAGCTGTGGACTTCAGCATTTATACTGCTTTTCCCTGTCTAAATTGGGACTAGGCGTTAGCTATTTTCACCCTATTTTCAGATTTTGGTTTTCTTTTACTGTTTTAAAGTATGTGAAAGCAAAACATGGATAGGACTGGACAGTACAATCCCAGGGAAAACACAAAGAAACTCTTAACTCTCTATATTTAACTATTTCATTGAAATAGAGTAGGATGCAAGGCTTCATAAACCATACATAGTTTCTATTAATGTGTACACACTTAGAATCCAAGTAACAAAACAAATCCCTCTTCTCCTATAAGAGTCAGTCTTTAGAAAACCCAACTTGCCTCTGAATTCATCCGGAGCATCGCTGTAATCAATTTCTGCACGGGCATTCTTGGCAACAATTTCCTCCACTTTCTCTGCCAGCAGTTTGAATTTCTCTATTGCTATGGTTGACTTGATGCCAGCCTTTCTCATCTTTGAGATAACCTCCTCAAAGAGCTCTTTACTGTAGGACCTCTACAAGCAAAGCATAAAAAGACAACTTTGCTGAGTTGTAGTATCCTAACGCGCCAGAAAAATTCTAAAGATCTTTTAATGCATTTTTAAAGCTTCAGAAGGAGGGATCAATGAAACCTCAGCATTACGTTAGGCAGAAAAGTAGGGTGCAGGTAACATTTTGTCTAGCACCAAGATGTCAACTGTGGGGTACACTTATGCTTTTTTACTGGTCATCACTACTGTAGAACTGTTCAGGACCAAAAAAAACAAACACCACACCAAAACACCACCACAAAAAAACCACCAAACAAAAAAGCCACACAACATCACCTAATCAAATTTAATAAGACACTGGGAGAGGCTGACCATAATTATTAGGACTGTTCCTCAGACAAAACATCTGCCTTGCCGCTCCTGTCTGTACTCTTGTTCTCACAAGTCTCAGCTGAAAATACAGCATAAAATGAAAAGTATTTTTGGTTTCTTAACTTCTCTGATAATGTGCAAGGCAGTACGGGGAAAGAAGTGATTCTTTCTCCTAACCCAAACAAAAACAAACAAAAAACCCACCCCATGATGTTGCAAAAATAGGAAGGCAACTCAGAGGGAGCTAATGCTTGCTGGAGACTTGCCAACCAGCGCCGCAAGAACTGTACAGCTACACAGCACAACGTTCAGAGGCCAAATGCATATCCTACAGTTTCAGCTGAAGCAAGCATTGCTTTCATGTAAAAAAAGAAAGTTAGGCAAGCTGCTTATGTTCTAAAGACACCATTTTCTTTTAAGTTCACAATGCCATGTTTTGATATAAGCCTTTTATTAAAAAATTATTTACACTGCAGTGCAAGGCTGAATTAAGTGACACAACAAAACACACTAAGTCTCACAGATTTCTATTTTCCTTGGGGATTTTAAAATGTTCAACACAGCCCTACTTCTTTCATCTACACTACATCGCACCAAGAAATACCATTCACTACTTAGGGGACACAGTGCCCACCCAAACTCCTTTCTAGTCCACAGAGGAGAACAGAACTATGGCAATATGCCCAGGGCTTTATAAACGTTTTTGGATTCCTTCTCATACGTGCTAGGATTTGCAAACGGGAGATGTATCAAAATGCTTTAGAGAGACCCTGCCATGATCAAGCAACTTTTTGTTTGTTTTGTTTTGTTATTTTCTCCTAATACCAGTCGCCATTAACCAACTGTGCATTTCCTTGGTGTTTCTTTCCCATCATTGACAGTTTCCAAGATCCTAGTCACTCCCCCTCCTTTTTATGAAGGGCTACTTTGTTAATTAAGCTTTATTCCAGTTCCCACACCAGCAGGCTTCTTTCTTTTTAATCCCTGTCATTGCTGTGCATTTTGCTGTGACTAGCACCGATGAATGAATGGTGGATAACATTCTCACTTTCATATATACCAAACAGCATAAAAACCACACTGCATGCTCATTATACACATGCAAACACAAGGTCTGTTTCAGAAGTGTTACCGATATTATCTGCAATTATCAGAACTTAAATAGTTACAGAAAACGGATCATGAGTTACTCTGATACCTCTCCTTCACTAGACATGCAAATACAGCTTCATGTATTGTAAGCCAGCTTCCACGGGAATTTCAAGTAGCCATTGAGAACATTTTTGTCCTCTAGATTTTGAAAAGTTTTTATTATAAGACACAGGCATGGAGAGATGCGATTCAGCAGTCTCACAACTGTACAAGAACCCAGAGGTGAGCAATAGCTCATCTACCTTAAGAATTAGCATTCTGCTCTGAAGATTACCATGAGGAGTTCAAAGGTGTCTCATGTATGTTGCGTTTTGTCAGTTTATTACACAGCCATTTAATAAAGTGACATAAAAGGGAATACAATTTGGAAACTGTTAGTCTAGAGAATGAACTTTGGATTGTTAAATGAGGCTCTTGTTCTCAGTCCCAACTCTACCTGTTTCATGTGTTCTTGATGAGGAAGGGGGGAGGGAGTCAAAACTCTCTGTATGCTTCAGTTTTCCCACTTGCAAAATTAGGACAGAGTACTTTGCTAATTTACAATGAGGCTGGAGCTAATAAGCAACTAATGCTCAGGAAGTTTCCTCTGTGTGTGAAGTGCTACAGATGTTTATGTGTGTCTATAGGTTTGCAAAACACTTTGGAAACACATCCATCTACAAAGAGCAGACAGAAGGTGAGCAGAGATGATCTGCTGAAAGAAAACAAATTGCAAGCATATATGACAGAAACTGGGTGGCAGCACACAAGATGAAACGCTCCTAGAGTATTCTGCAAAGTCCTCTTTGTCCACAGTGCTTTTGCCCTTCCCCCTCTCATCTTTTTGGAGCTCACCTGATCATCAGCAATCGCTTTAGCAAAGCGAGCGCAATCTAGCTGTAGGTAAATGTCAGTCAGTTGGTCCAACAGCTTCTTTGGTTCAAACCCGTATTTCTCAGGGTTTTCGACTTTCAGGTCACGGCACTTGGGGCCACACAGTTGCTGTAAGTTAAAGTTCAACATGGCAGCCAATCGCGGTCCAAGTTCCTACAAGACCCAAGTAAAACACAGGTCACAGCACGAAGGCAGTGATAAAGAGGATTATTGCTAGATGTGCATAAAGCAAGATCAAGAATTATTAACTAATAGAATTATCATTTTGTAGGCTTGCTTGCAGGAAGTGCCTTTTCCTTATGCGTGCTTTCCATTAAAAAAAACCATGCAAACAGCTTCTGTCTGGAAGGATCACACCATCTCAGTGACTCAGGTCATGCTCTTAACATCAAATAACTTCAACAGCAATTAGATTTCAATGAGTTGGAGAAAGGGGAGGAGAAGGGAGACAAAGGGCTACCAAACATTTCCAGGTTATTATCCAACAGTAGGGATGCTAGAGAAGCTAGAAACCAAGTTAAATCTGAGCAGGACTTACAGGTCTGAGAAAAGGCTTTTGAACCTGCTTGGTAAGGATATGGAACATATCGACAGTTTCTGTTGCCAGGGCAAGATATGAACGAGACACGCGCTCATCCTGAGCTAGCTGCGATTGCCGAGCCTGCTGCTGATCCTAGAAAATAAACATTCAGTGGTTACAAGTCCACAAAATTTCCTACATCATCGCCCATCAAAACCTTAACAGCCATAACGCTAACATGGCCTAGGCAGATGGAAGAACAGACTGCAACGCAAATCCAGATGCGATACATCTTTTCATTTAAGGTACAGCTCACTTTTACTACCCAATACTAAAGTCTGCACCAATTTTCCAGAATTCTGCAACACTAAAAAGTGAACGCAAATGGTATCACAAGACTCCACAGTTATTGAGTCTGTTTACATCCTGTAACTGCTCCTCACAGCTGCAGAACTGGGTTATGCTTCCTTTCCATCCAAATGCCAATACTTCAAAACCAGCTTGGGATCTGAGAGTCGAGTGACGTTCTCTCTAATTTATGCACCATCATCAGTAATAAACACTCCAGACTGGAACAATCTGTAGATGATGTACCAGCTCATTTGTCACTACAGTAATGGCTTTACCTTGCTAGTAGGCACAAACAGGAAGAAAGGCTTCAGAAGAGCAAACCAGAACAAGTTTAACAAACAAGATCTTTATAGCTTTTCTTTTCATACTTTTTTTTTTTTTTAAAAATCAATAACCTTAAAATAGAAGTACCTGACATTGGTGGGTCAACATACACAATTTTTGTTTAATTAGGCTAAGGTTTGAGGTATAGGACTCTAATTGTCTGCATTGAATCTACCCAGGATCAATGCATTAACAAAATAAAAGCTTCTATTCCTTGAAGTCAATTCAACTGGCGAGCATCTTCCCAAACCTCCTTCAAGAAGGTTAAAGTCTCAGTTTCTCCACTTAGAACGCGCACAGTAATTTAAAACTTTATCCTATTTCCACTTCACACCACACTCTTTGCCAGCCACAACATAACTATGCAGATGGATGTTTTTTGCAGAATGTCATCCAGAGTGACCACGGCCATACTGGCAGCAAGAAAAAGCATCGAGAACTGCTTCTCACGAGCAGCATTTTGGTGCTGCCCCTTATTAAAAAGTTTTTTTAATGGTCTTGTATTAAAAAATTAAAAATAAGTAAAGGGCACTTTGAAAAACAGCTCTGTTCACCCTGGGCAGCAGGTCCCATTGTTCTTTATTCTTCATCTCCTCTTGCACTTCATGGATACGTTTTAGGGACTCCAGACTCTCATCCAGCAAGAAAGTTGTGTCATTTATCAGCATGTTGATGTAGCGAACAAACTGCTTCCCAGAGCTGAAAACATTGAAACACAGTTATCGCGGCAGAGTAGATGGGTGTGCAGACCAGACTGCAGCCCCAGCAACACTCCTTCTGCACTGTATATTTTGAATAATGATCCCATTCCCCAAGCCAAGCTGATTGTGGTGTCCAGAGCTCAGTTTAGAAACACTCCAGTTCTACTGCAAAGGGCTGCCATTTAACACACAATGGAAAGCAGTATCACCCATTCCCAATGGTAATAACCTCCTCGGGTCGCTGCCTGAGCAGCTTGCATGACAGTAAGCAGCATTATACACAATTTCTTACTCACTTGAACTCTTCCATAAATGTACCATGGTGAGCTATATTCTGCCAGAGGCTTTTGAAAATGGTGCTGATGTGGTAGCGGATCGTAAACTTGTCATAGAATTCGCTAGTGGCTCCAGTATGTTCAACATCTGAAAAGAAAACAGATCCCAGAACTGAAATCAAAACTCTTTCCTACCTGCGACACACTGCATCTCTCCCCTGCTGTCTCCAATGTGATGAGCTTCAAGCACCAAGCTTTAAGAAATGAAATTCAATTCCCATTCAGAGGTCTCCATCTCAATCCCCATTAAAAGAAGCAGCACTGTCCATTTTCTAATCCAGAATCAACCTCATTTCTGAAGAAAAACCCTCAGAAAACAAAACTTTCTGTTCTATTCAACTCCACTCTGCTCTTCGTCCCACAGTCTAAAATTTCACTAACAAGAAAACTCCAGGAACACTGCAAAAATAGTTCCTTCTATGAGTGCAAAGCCCTTTTAAAGCATCCGAATCTACAGGACTAGCAAAACCACAGTTGGAAGTTTTAAAATCCCAGTACTCCCGTACAAAACAAACAAAAAACTTCCAGTTTGGAATCTAAACACCACAAAAACAACCGTCACATCAATCTACAGTGCTGGAGTTGTCGTGCACAGCAGCTCGTGTAAGGACTAGAATTCTCAAGGCTCCATCTAATGCTATTTCCCCTCATTCCCGAGGAACGAAGCCTCATCTTTACAAGACCCAAGATGTATCTTTTTTTTTTTTTTTAAAAGGTTACAACAACTAACACAGCCTTTTGTCTCATAAAATAGTCATTGCTTGCTGTACACTCCATGAACTATAGATGAAGCATTTACCTGTGTAAAACTTCATCAAGGAGGGGACTAACAATTTAGTGGAGAGAGGGTGATTCTCAATCATTTCAAAGAACTTTTGTGTCCGGGGCTGAACAGCTGGATTTGTCATGAACATCACTTCCACCAGCTTGGCTACTAAATAAGGATTTCGGATGTAGTTCTGGTTGCACAGCATCACAACAAGGAACATCACTATGTCCTGAGTACAGGGCTCATAAAGCACCTGAGGAGCATATCTGAAAAGAGGGAGATAAGGAAAACAAAATGAAAAACACCAATCCTGTATTGGCTACAGAAGATTTGTCATATACATCAAGTAAGTTCAGATCAGCCATTAGCAACAGGAAAAGTTCAGTCATTTTATCATAATTCCCCATCTTTCGCTACAGAAACTAGATTCTTACTCTTCCAAAAGGTCTTGCCAGCTGTTCACTGGAAGCCGGATTTTAGCCTGAAACACTGTCATATTCTTTTGTCGTGCATAATAGCAAACGTGCTGTGAAGTACCACTGTAACGGCACCTCGGGAAGGCAAACGCCAACATCTCCTCATCACACAACACAGCGAAGTCTGAATTTGAAGGTACATTTTCAGGGAGACAGTGACCAGCTTCAGAACTCCAGGATTACCTCTGAGTAGTATTCATGCCCATCCAAACTGCTAGAACTATACAAATGCATTTCATCCCAGCAAATTTATAAATGGGGGAAATTGTCTACTTATTAAGCTACGACTTTTTTAAAATATTAGTCTAGTGATGATTTAACCTATAACATCAAAAGTACTCAGCAAACTCCAAACCATAAAGAAAATTCTTGGGGGGAGGGAACCAAAACACTTTCAACTTTCTTCCAAGGGAAAAATAGGTTAGGAGGGACCTGGAGCTCATCTAGGCATTACATCTGCAGCAATGCCTGCCAACGCCATAATCTTATGGCTGTTGTTAGAAGACAGAACATGAACTACAGAATAGCTAGGAACCTAATTTCGCACCCTAAATTTATGTGCACGCCGCCTGTTACGGGAGTAAATGGTAGAACAAGTTTCCTTTAGATATAACTTTACTTACTGTACAATAAAAAATAAAAATTCAGCAACATCTTCCACATAAAATTCTGGCAATGCTGCAAATACCTTCGGAACTTCAGGAGTTAAAGGCAATTTTATGCTGTAGAATAAAAGAGACAACAAACAGGACAGTACAATAGCAGGGTTAAGTAGAAAGTGTCATGAGCTCTCCTATGGGAACACTTTACAAAAGTTCTGACACAGACCTTTTAAACATCCATGTCAGTACTTCAAGTGTACTAAACACACCGAGGGTTGCTCCCCACCCCAGCTGAACCTTAAATTATAAATAAGACATATATTCCATGCAAGAATGTATGTCACTGACATAAAGCAACAATCACGTAAGAATGCAGACACTAAAAAAAATTAAAATTCTAAAACTGCTCAATTCAGTTAAGAATCTAACATCATCTGAAAGATCTTTGATATAATCTACACAGATAATCCTGACACTCACTTGGGATAGGCAGGGTCAAGAATGCGAAGCATCAGCTGAATCACCATGCCATAGAAATTCAGACATCTCCTGAGAAAGTTTTCATCCAGCAAACCAGCATCTGCACAAGCCTTGCACCTCACCAGTTTCTGCAGAATATGCATACAAAAACTAATCCAGGGCAAGACAACATAAAAGGAAGGTCAAGCCTATCCAAGCTAATCAACATATCTGTTAATTATGACAATTATACAATGGTCTCTTCTTAAAATATGCTCTTATTTAAGAAAACAGGGCACTTAAGCCCCAACATATCAAGAAAAACACGCACATAATTCAGAGTTGCAGGGACAGAGGAGCCTTTTACGAGCTTTATGGGAACAATGAAAGAAACAGAGATATCAAAGTGGGAAAATGTGCAATTAAATTAGTTTTGGTGATACAGCTCAGTAAATTTGTGTCAGTTTATACTAGGAAGACCTAAGCAGGACAGACCTTCAAAAGAGAGGACCCCAGCATACTCATCTTTGCAAGAATTGCACATGAGATTAGGGACTCAAGAGTTCCATCCCCATCTTGGGCATGGATTGTGCATGCACAACTATCCCTGAACAAATCACAATCCCTTTGCTGTTCTCTCTCCAATAAAAATACTATTTTCTTCTTTCGGAGGAATACTGGCTAATTTAATCATGGTGTTACTTGGAATTTTAAATTCACCATTAATGTTACAACGTATCATGATCACCATCTAGTGCAGTACTCACATGGTTCACGGATTCAAACCCACCATTTTCACGAAGCATCAGTGGGAAGTTGCATTTAAACATTAGGACACGAAGTAAAGATACAGACAGGCTGACAAAGGCATTTAGTTGAGAACTGAATCACTTACAAACCTTAAGCTGTGTCTTGCAACGTTTCAGCATTTCTCTATGCCTGGTAGCCAGAGGAGAATCCTTCCATTGACTTTCATTGTTTTTCAAATCTTCAACAGTCCTGAAAACCATGCGCAATAATTGGTTATTGGGGGATATATACTGCCATCTACAAGGCATTTCACCTACTTATCTCCTAAATACCGAGGAAATATTGAGAAGAGAAGTGGGGGAAAAAGCTAATCATTTTCATAGAAGTTACCCATCATCATAACAAGAAAAATAAATTGCTTTTGTAACTGCAGACTGAACATCTGCACAGTGTGCATTCAAAGGCACTACATACACTAGCTCCAACACACATGCCTGTCAGACAAATCAGAACAGTGCAAAAAAAAAAAAAGAGAAACACAGAAGGGATCTGTCCTGCCTGATGACCTAATCTTATCCACTTTATTAAAAAACTATTCCCCCCCCCCTTTTTTTTTTTACACTGAAGTCTACAGTCACTCCAAAGGAAGATTAAAAGGATGTCATTAAAATTAAACCTAAAATTAACTGTAACACAAAGAAGGGCTGGTCCAGTTAACAACGAGATATTTAGAGATCTCATTCTTCTTCTAATATCAGGAAGGAAAATGGAAAACAAAATCAGCTAAGGAAGAAAAAGGTGGCTGACAACAGGACTTGCTAGAAACACCTTCCCTTTCCCAAGAAAGGTACAAGTCTGCATCCTGTGTATCTTCCCACTTTTCACCATTATAAATGATTTTTTTGCAGTTTTCTTCTACCCTTCTCATGCTCCCCTCCCCATACAATTCGGGTTTGCAGAGGGGTACAATACACGAGTAGTCTATAGTCTCCCTGTCAGCGTAAGGGCCGGTAAACCAAGGTGGTTGATGTGACCTCCCCCCCTTACCCATCTTCTCACTCTGCCCCACAGAAGAGAGAACTTACATGTACATTACACACACCATTTACATTAAAGAAATTCTACATATTCTCATATCTTAATCCTTTTTAGGAAGGGCAGCTTATTAGAACAAAACTCAATATACTGAACTATATGAACACAGTCCCTTTTCATCCCTCTTCTAAACACAAATTCTTCTCCACATCAATCTCTGCCTAAAGCAGAAAAATATCCAGTCTAATTTCTTTATTATCAACTTCTAATTACGTTGCCCAGTGTTGCAAGCAACTGAGCAATTGATGGAAAATGCTGAACACTAAGCTCCAACTGATGTCAGTAAAAGCCAAGAGCTCTTCACTCTGCACCATTAGATGGAGATTGCTGCATAAGCAATTCCTTCACAACAATTCTAAATAAGGAAAAAGAAGCAATTCCTTTTCCGAGCCAAATGTATGGCTTATTTACAAGTAATGCACTGGCTGTTTTATATGAAAATACTTTTTTCTTTAAGATATACTGACTCTTCCTGCTCCATTCTCTGCAGCTTCCCAGGTTCTTGACCTGCATGTGCTTTAAAAACTAAAAATGAAATCACTATGAATGCAGTCCAAAAATCCTGTAATGAACTCATGGTATTACTGCCAAGGAACATTTACCAAAATGCAATGAGTGCAGTTATAAACAATGGAAAATACTGATGATACAAAATTCTGTTCTAATTTTAACAGAGTATTCTTCGAGGTTTAGCAACTATAAAAGTCTATTTGAATTTACGCCAAGAGAAATAGCAAACAGCAGTATCTTCATGTCAACATCATAACTTTTATTTATAATTTTTAAAATAGTAAACCACATGCTGAATTACATGTACATTAACAATACTAAGGATTTACTGCTGAAGGCTTCCTCCCCCCACCACCCCCCCGAGAGCACGACAAGTTATCCCACCTCAGAAGCCAAGGGGAAAAGGTAAATACCTTTGGGACATACAAAACAGCTCACAGCTAACACTGTCTTGTTTCTAAAATCACAAGTCATCTACAATGACTTGATGATGAGACATGTAACTTCATATGCACTCCTACAGCTATGTCAAAGAGCCTGAGGCACCGATGTCCACACACCATCAACCACGCCACAGGTTAAGTTATAATAAACAGTGTTAAGTAATGTCATGAATCCTAAAATGCTTGAAGGTAATTCAATTCTCTTAAGTAGAATGGTCTTCTCACCAATTTGAGCTGCCCTGTGTAACTAATATCCTCCATCCCACTGTTATTTGAATTCCCGATTCAAGCCACGGTCCCTGAATGCAAGCAAAAATCCGTAAGGGCCAAAAGCAGCAGGTTAACAAATAGTTAAGATGATCTGTACTCAGCAACAGTTTTACCCAAATTGTCATTCTAATTTCTGTTAAGTTTATAGGATTTGCCATCGTGGCGAGAAGACGACATTGCTAGGATGTTAGGACTCTCAGATGCACTAGATAATTAACAACAACTAACCTGTTGAGTTCCCTGATGGCCCGCAGTCTGCGTATGTACCGACGGCAGCTTGGCAGGATTGAGAGATGATGGGCATGCAGGGTTAGGAAGAAACATTCTGTTGGGAATTTCGGCTCAGAAAATGGAGACGGATCCCTGTCTAGAAAACAAACAAAAAAGCAGTATAGGTGAATAAATTAAAAAATGAACTGCCTTATCTAGGGGTGAGACCTTGAACTCAACTTTCTTTAAAACAAATAAGAGCAGACAGCATCAAGAAAAAAGCATTTAGGAATAGGGGAATTTGCTGGAACCAAGTACTTCCATGTACCTCCTGTATCAAAAACAGAAGGCAGAGTAAATGCTTAACATATCCCAGTAACAGTACTCACAAAGCTCTGCAATCCAGGCTGTAACATCCTCCATTGTTGCTTTCACTCTTGTCTCATCTGTTGGGAGGTCAATACGACACCTGGGATGAAATATGTACATGGGATCAACCGTTTCCAGCTTTATCTTCGTACTTAGTTGCTGCAGTACCCATAAGAAGTTGAGCATAAAGCCATCTGTAGATACCAAACGATCATCTGTCTGTGGGGTAAGAAAGTAAATAGTTGAAGACATGAGGTTAGAAGTACGAGGGTATTTTCTGCTGCTTTAATAGTATTCAACATAAATGAATTATGAAAGTTCAAGACAAGGGAGAAATGAGGAAGGACGTGGATCTGTAAGGAGACCTTTGTCATAACGGGATGGTCACTTACATATTATCTTTCTCTATGGTTCAAGTAGTCAGTCTCAAGAACATTAAACAAATATATAGAAAGAAGTAGAAGATGACCTAAGAAATTAAAAGGGCTTGAAAGGGCCTCTTTCAAGAATGGTTTGCCACAGATATAGACAGCAACAGAAGAGTTTCAAATAGTTGCTGAGCTTCAATGCAGAAGTTTTATCTTAAGTGTAAAGTTCCTTTTACTTCTTCACTGGAATTTCACAGAAATATTCCTAGTAATGGTTCCAAATGTTTGCTTTTGAAAAGGGGACTTGAAGACAACAATGATGCAAACTTCAGTTGCACAGATTTTATCACAGGAAATGAGGGCGATGCATTAATTAAACAATGGCAAAATAACATCCCTGGTGTTTCATGTGTTGTTGCCATGCCAGTTCATACCTGCACTACTCCTTTTACAGAAACCATACAAACAAAGCCTAGCAACTTACCAGCTGGAAAGTAAGTTTTTTAAACATAGCCAACTGGAATGAATGAAGCCCTCATAGACCGGGGGCAAGTACAGAGCTTTAAACATCTCATATAGAACCCCTGTTAATGAAGTGACATGTCAGTCCTAAGAGAGGAAACAACATAAACTGATCAAATAGGTAAAACAGAATAATTTCAGAAATGGGAAATGTACTGAAAGAGATAAAGACTGATGACAGGGCTTCTTGCCTGTTGTAGTAGGCATTCAAAATTCTTTTGTCCTCCATTCAGGAGCCACCACTGCATGAGCCATCTAGTGCTCTTTGTGCATGGACTAGGTCCATGAATTACAGGAAGAGTGTTGCTTTTATTTACCTGCATTTGTGCCTTTTTCATGTTGGCATTGACAATAGCTGCCATGTAATTGAGAGCTGCTTCTCGAGTTTCACCGTTCAGTAAAATACTATGTAGAATCTTGAACAGCTCTTGCTGGAATTTCAAGTAAACATTCTGTCAGGTTGCACATACTTCTCAACATCACATTCCTGCTTCCTGTTGCTCCATATTTTTATGTTCTACAAATTCCACAAAACTAACTACAACTTCTGTTATGGTCTTACTGTCAACATTATATGCATATATTAGTTATGAAATGAGTTACAGGAAAGATATATATAGAGAGACTAGTGCAACACACACACTACTAATACAGTATGCGTTTTTTCCACTCATCCTTTAACATCAACTATAATCCATGACTAACCGTTCTGTTATTTTCTGAATTGACTTACAGCATTAGACAAATATTTGTAGCACTAATTTTTTTTCCTAATTCCCTTCAGCCATATCCTAACAGATTTGTTGTTTAATACAGGCACTAGATTATTTTAGATTATATTCTTCATCTATGTCAAGGCCAAAAAACCCACAATATTTTTTGCACTTTTTTTTAAACATGAGAACACTTACCCTTGCTAATTCCAAGTAATGTTGCAAAGACTGGCTAACAACCCGGGTGTTTTCAAGAGTAATTGCAGGCCCTGAGAAGTACTTTTCAACTACTTTGTTCTGAAAGTAGAATGAATATTGACAAATGTATCAAACATATTGGGGAAGGGAAAACAAACAAAAAGCAAACAAACAAACCCCCCCCACCAGGCTACTATCAACATCCTTCTGTAACACTTACGTCATCTTCAGCAAAGACAGAGAGACTGAAGAAGGCTCCGAGATAGGAAAGTCTTTGCAGTTCTCTTCCTGCACCTGTGCTTAAAGATTTAGGCAACCACAAGGGCAATGAGACAACCTAGAAAACAGGAGAAATAGCAACTTAATCAAAGCTGCCATGTCAGCCATACTACTTTATCCGCACCATCACCTTCCAGTGCTTGCCACATGCCCTCGACTCTTCAGCATTCAGTCATGCTGACAGCTAAATGGAAACATCTCCTCAGTATTTCAGAAATCGAAGCAAGTCTTGTTTGTCCTAGTTTTCCTAAATTCTCAGGGAAAATGACTCCCTTTACCAGTTTACTTTAAACTATTGTTTAGCATGAGATACTACAGTAGCCCCTGTTCAGAGTTCGGAAGACCATTATCAATGTGGATTGTACGATATAACAACAAAATCAGTTACGTGGTTCTTTTAACTTGAAAAAAAACCCCAGACTGGATACACTTACCAAACTGCACATAGGGTGTGTTTTCCCAAACTTGATTTCACAAAGTTCACATAGTGCCTGTAAAGAAATCCCAAGAAAAATTACTTTTTGTGTGTAATTCCTAAGTAACCTGTCTGCAAATAAAAAGCTTAACATGGTAAACTGCTGAAAGAGCCAAACCTTTTTCCCCTAATTAGTGGAAAAACTTCCATCTTCTACAATGAAGAGGTCCAAAAAGAGCTAGACCAAACCCTGCTCCCATTTTAGCTTTTACATCTGTTCCAAGTTGTCTCAAAAAAGCTAACATGCCTCACAGGGTAATAAATTATTGCACTTATTTCAAAAATTAGCTGTGCAAATTGTTTGTTTGTTCAGAACATAACAATGCCTTTGCTGGACTCCTGAACTGCCACGTAAAAGTCAGTAACAATAATAAATAGAGCAATTGTTCTATACATACACCAAGGCCTTTGTCTTTTGAATCAGAGTGGAAAAATGTCAGATGAACACAGAAGCCAGAAACAAAGAATCCTATCCAAGATCTCTAACTCACTTTCAACTGCAGCACAGAAAAAAGAAAGCAGTTATAACAGATGATTCTGAAAACACAAAAATACTGTAGGCTTTCACATATCCTGCTTCTCCTGTATTATATGTTCCCATTCTTCAGTTATACTATAGCTAGTAACTACTACTCCATCCTTTTGGTGCACATTGTGCCAGACAGAGATGATCAAAATGGAGTATCATTTTCAAGTAGCCCTTACTTGTAGCCAACAGCCAAATTTGCAACAGTTCACAATTTAAATGGGGTGAGGGGGGAATAACAGAAGAGCAGGAAAACACAGAACCAGCAAAAATTGTTATTTTTGCAAAAGTACCCGACTTGCTTAGTCAATTTGACTTGCAGCACCCCAGTCCAGCTAATTTCCTGAAGTACAAATTAAAACTGAGATGTAACAGCCTTTTTCTGGCATCATACACCGAAGATCCTAATATCTGAAGGTGCTAGCTCACACTGCTCGATTTAGCCAAGAATTTAGCTTGCTCTTTTGTGGCCAAGCATGCTTTTCAAAAGACTTTTTTGTTTTGTCAATAAAAGCAGTAGGAGGGAAGCAGATCTAGGGCCTAAAGTATGCACTTAAAAAAGCCCTAAAAATATAACCCCCAACTTTTCAGCCAGGGAATATTATGACATTTTCCTACAGTAAGTAGTCACCAATTCAAATAAATTTGGGTTTAATGCAATAGATATTAGTTTCCCACATACAAAAGTGAGTCCAACAAACATTGGTACGGATATTGGGCCTTATTTCCCAGACTTAAATTGGGAGGAGCGTAGCAGGATTTTATAACCATCCACAGTATTGTAACTAGTATGCATGATGAAATCCATATGTTTGGCTAATCCCACACAGAGCAATACATATAAACATTTGAACAGCCCACTACACAAACTACGTACATTAAGCTTAAGATATGATCGGCCTCAGACTCTACTGGATTTTTAATGGTCTTTTACACACCTCATACCACATTAAGCTTCTAACACAGAGTGTAATAGTAATCCACTAACCAAAGAAAGCCCAAAAATGTTGAAGTGCATAATCCTGTACAGAATCTGCATAATTTATCAGTAATCATAAAGAAACTGCTTCTAGAAATGAACAGTCCTTACCATAAGGGGGTATTTAAAATTGTCACTATCAAGGGAGCACTCTTTGGAAGCTACAGCCAGGCCTTGTAAGATGGGAATAAAGATCTGTAAACACAGAAGTAGATTACTTTATTCAAGAATAGGAAGCAATCAAATGACACTATTGCTGCACACAGCATGAAATGCCTGTTCATTCTTCAAATACTGCAAGTTACACAAAAGAAAAACTAAGATAATTTCTTTAAATTTGTATCAGTTAAGCCTAAATGCTTAATAGATTATTCAAAGCTAAAAACCAACTTGCTTGATATAGTGTAAGTGATGTATTGACTCGATGCCTGAGCAGAACGACTTACGCATAAAAAACTTATTTCCAAGCACTTGCATGTATTTCTCCTGATCAGATTCTAACCTGTTTCCAAACATTCACTTTGCAAACCAAATAACCCCAGAGACACGTACATCTAGATTTGGACCCAAAGGTAACAGATACACGCCGAAGCTGACAAATAGTCATGTCAGCACACCGACAAAGATCTGGTGTTGTTCCATCAAGTTCCTAGCATGCAGAAACCACATGGGGAAGCGTACGCACATTTCATACAGGATTGCTGTAGGAACTGTATGCACGTGCGCAAGCACATATATTATAAACGCAAACGAGAGCACAAGTTCTGTAGAGGTCTCCAACAACTTGATTGCCCAAATGGGTAATAATTTATTTGCCTATACACTCGGGGTAATAATATAGCTTTAATTTTGCATGTCGTGTAAGCAAGTTGGTTTTGTGCTGGTAAGTTGTAACTGTGGGAAGAGTAAAGATAATAAGCAGCGGTCAAGGATTGTTATGAAAGAGGAAGTGACATGACAGGAACTGATTAATCAAAAGTCATTATACCCAATTAGTAAGTCCCAATCACACAGCTCTGACAACTATACCCTCACAAAACAAACTTAGTAATTTTGCAACAATAACAACAAGAGGTCCCACTGAATTTTAAATTTAAGTATATTGTGTTGCTTCTATGAAGGGACAAAAAAAATTATTAAATCATATTACAGAAAAGGACTACAAAGAGGTTGTTGCCTGCTTCAGCTAGAGGAATGGTTCTCTTCTCCAGGGTAGGTGACCTTTAACACTTTCTGTAACCACTTTTTGACAGTCTTAAATGTACTTTCAGTTGCATGAACCTCTACTAAAGGGTGTCCAGACAGAGATATAAATGATTAAAAGGTAGTTGCACTACACGTAAAAATTAGGTAATGCCATTTTTTAAAAATTGGAAGGATCAAATGCCATTCTGAAGGC
Source organism: Theristicus caerulescens (assembly GCA_020745775.1). Classification (NCBI taxonomy): domain Eukaryota; kingdom Metazoa; phylum Chordata; class Aves; order Pelecaniformes; family Threskiornithidae; genus Theristicus; species Theristicus caerulescens. The sequence goes on from CM036574.1 coordinate 4,518,854, forward strand.
CCCTTTACAGCTAAGTCACATAATACTACAGGAGCGCTATAGACAATTACAACCCCACTGATCTGCTTTAACTAGAAGTTTGCTAGTTTTGTGTCTTAATTACTAAGCCCACCAGTTCCAATTTTTTATCAGCTCAGTGAACTACTCTGACACACAGAATAAGCCATCTCATGTTTCTCAGTCATCTCCTCTGTAAAATATGAAGATTTAATGGACTAGGATTTGTAAAATGCTCTCAGCACCTTAGATGCAAACTATTAAAATTGCATAGAGGGTAAAGATTGCAAGGTAGAAGAAACAATAAAATTTTTGAGTACGATTACAGAAGATTGCTGTCTTACACATACATTTTTAGGATATTTTGTACAGATGCACAGAAGGATGAAAACCAAAGATCAATCCTATAATGTATGCCTGCATATTCTGAGTAGTTCACTTCAACATTACATAAGTGTTCCCTGTTTATTAACAAATGCACTTTTAATAATTAGAACCAGCAAGTAATGACAGTCAGTCTCTTTCACAAAATGCTAAATGAGTTAAAAACAAACAAAACCAATCTCCAAGTGCTTAACAGGCTGCTAGCCCCTGAAGTAATAGGTATAGAACTGTGAGATGCAGAATAAACCTCTGGAAATTCACTCTCTTGGGTATCACAAGTAGTAGAATCATATGACAGTTATTTCTTTTTTTACCTATGCCTTACCTGTTTGAACACCTCTTCATCCTGATAAGTCGTTCTCACCAATTCTTGGATAAAGCCAAATGGGAGATTCCTACACAGCATATATGGTACCAGCAAAGACTGCTGCTGCAATGACCTTTATTTGTATTAAAAAAAAATCCAAAACTACTGATTACTTGCAGTAGTATTTGTAGTAATATTTGCAAAATTTCAGAGTAATCACATCTAAGGATGTGCCAGAAAGCAGATTATTAACATGTAGACACACCTACTCCTTTCAAAAGGAACTAACCTTGTCCTCTCAAGCTACTTGTGGAAAGGTTATTCTGAAACAGCTGCTGCTGCCAACATCACACTTTAGTTTAATGAGGCTGGAAGAAAATAACAGCTTCTGTGTAGTAATTGGTTCTCCCTTCTACTCCTCTTAATGAAAAGACCCTTTGTTAAGCTCAACTAGTGAAGGAATAACATTTTTTGATGTTTGTTTTTCCAGATTAAGAACATAACATAACATTAGCCTTTTCTGAATTAATACAGTCATTACTTTTAACTGCTCTGAAGGATTTTTGAAAAAGTATCTTTTTTCCTTATTACATATATAAAACTTACTGTAATGTTGGGTCACAAAGACAAAGCTAACCTTAAAGCACAGTGGATAACTGGTGCACCCTTAAAGATTATAGAAGTATTGTTTGGAAACACAAAATTATGCAGGTTTTAGTAAAAGTCACATCCTATTTTAAAAACCTTTTTACTGTTTCAGCTAAACAGGCTGCTAGTTAAACAACTGCTGTTGAAACAACTACACTTGAAATCTCAGAGTCTTGATTTAGTGTAGAATGTCTACACACAGATTTACACTACAAATCTGTTGTGGTAAATCTCCAAAGTAAACAAGTGCCATGCCACTTTAGCAGTTTTTGCTACACATTTTGGTAAGACTGTTTCTCAGATGCAGCTCTACTGGTTACTGACTTTCAGAGGAGTAGTGCCTCAAACAATCTGCAAGTAAAACAGTTTATGCATGAGGTAAGGCAGAAAACAGCTTGGTTAACTCAGATTCCCCATTTAAACTGTTCAAATCAACCGGGATGATTCTACCCAAACACAATGAGAAACACTTAAACTACTCTCCACCAACCTATCAGTGGGAGCAAGAGTCTCCAACGGTAAAGCAATAAACTATTCCTCTGGCACATAAATGTATCCTGCTCCAACAACCGATCTTAGTTTTCATATCTAATGCTCAGAAGAAAAAAAAAAAATCCCAGAACAATCTAACTTTCATGACTAACATCAGCTGTATTTACCTTGGTTGTGTTAAGGATCCCTGTAGCACCAAAGCAGCATGTGAAATGCACTGTGATCGGATGTTGCTCAGTAACTGGCTAACTGTTGGCTGGCTACACATCTGATGAAAATAACTTTATTTTAATACAAACTAAAAGTATTCAGAGACAGAACAGACAGGAAATACGATACATTTCTTTATTCATTCAGTATGAATGTAATATGCAAACTAAGATTAGCACTACTCCAGCTAAAAACTTTTCAGATTTTATATAAAGTGTTGGGGTTTTTTTTTTTCCCAGAAGCAAAAGCTTAAAGCACATTATAGAACACTTATAGGGAGCTGGTCTCACAAAAGTATGTTTTACATGGAATAAACTTGGATAAAATGCAGTAGATCAAAAGAGGAAGGACAGTTTTTAACACAGTGCTTATTTTAGAGATGTAAAACATCCATATGATGAATTAAGAAGAGTCAAAGGGACCTTATAAATTCTACAGATCTATTTCTACAACAGAGCCATCAAGAAAGAACTAACAATTTCCACCAACTTCCCTACTAAACAGTAAGAGGAGCGTCTGTGACAGCACTGATACATCATTCATCTGAAACATACCTTTGGTGCTTTTCTCTCCTCTATTCCAACTCTGTCAAAACACTCAATGAGGTAGTTCAGCATCTCTGTCTCCTTACAATTTTCAATGGTGAAGTGGTCACTGCAGGAATCGGAAACACTTGAGCTGCCAGAGCCTCCCATACTTTAAAAACACACAAAAGGAAGAAACAAAGCATTAGGTACAGTTCTTCACTTGTGCACGGTCAAATAATTCATGAGCTCTTGACTTCCTCTGTCTGAAGACTCCATCCCATCTCACGCATGGCTCAATAATGAAGATAATTTCTGTGATCTATGAAGAGCTCTCCATTTAACAGTTTGTCCGACTCTGAAATTTCAGCTGTACTGTAACATGACTGAAGAATCAATTATCTTATTAAATGAGTAAGTATCTGAAAGACAGCAATAAGGTGCATGACTTTAATGGGAATCAATAAATCTTGTTCTCCCATGGCAACAGCGAAAATGAACAACCTTTAAGTTGTACCTGACATCAAAACTGTTCAGATGCTCAGGACATCACACCACTTCCACGCCATGATGCAACCTCTGCACAGTTTCTGCACAATCTCTGTATATAGCATTCAAAATAGCAGAAATTTCACCAACTCTGTTAATGCTAGCCAACCCACAGAAGGTAAGATCCTCCCAGTGCAGAGAAGAGACCTTAGCTGATAGACAGGGCTACAGACAATCACTTTATATAGGAAGGAAGGAGAACAAAACAGGAGGCAATACATCAAAGCAACTGTTCCTTTTAAAATTTCCACATTAAAGATCAATTAATTTCAACTCAGTTCATTTCAATTCCCTGACAGTAAAATACGCCATTCCATTAAGTAGCACAGCTTCAGGGGGGGCAAGAAAACACTGATAGTGTAAACACAAAAACTAAATCCACAAAAACTAACCCATGCTTGAGATGACAGAGAAACACAAAAGTGAGAACAGACCCCACAACTCTCAATCTCAGACTTATCTTAACAGAATTCTTCTCTACATAACAGCTTGGCAAAGCTAATTAAAAGCAAAATCCTTATTTTACAGAAGGAATTAAGACAAGATATATTCATTTTATGTAAATGGAATTAAAAAATAGCAATTACATGGATGGTCTACTGTTATTCCTCAAAGAAAAGCCTGTGTACAGTCAGGGTGGATTTAAATGAAGACCAATTTATAAGCCCCAGACCTTAAACTAGAAAATAAGAGTATTTGTTTCCTTAAAAGCAGCTTTTTAAAAATGTGTTTAAGACTACGAACTGTGTCGTAACTGGAGTTTCCCTTAAACTGTAAAATAATTTACATTTTAATAACCAAGCTGTAGAAATCTATTGTGCAAGCTTTACAGCCCAACCAATAAATCAGGGAAAGGTTATTACTGCTAAGCATCTGGTAGCTCAGCATGTTAAGAAACGTAACTTCTAATATCAGCAATCTCTTTTTGCAATTTATATAAAAAAATACTACTTCTATAGTTAGTCATTCTGTTAATGATTTCACTGCAGCAGTAACCGAAATTATTCTAATGCAAAGCTCACACATCCTTCACACACATATTGAATGCCTTGGTATTTTCAGAATGCAAGTTGTTGCATAATTGTACAGTCACTGTGTTTATAATTTAACTAACATCTTACTGCTGTCTGCAGAACGCCAGGACATAATTTACAAACTGAGACTCCAGAAGCATAGCAGCCTCAGAAATCCTTACCAAAGGCTTTGCAACTCAATCCATTATTTGGATTAAATTGCCAACAGGGTAAGAATTAAACAAAACAGTGGGGAAAAATAATCCTAAATTCCACGTACACAGAAACCCCTAAACCTGTGTTATAAAGTTCACCCTCCTAAAATGAGACTGGAATGGAAAAGAGGAGATGCTATTGGAAGGTCTTCTAGTTAACAGTCTGACTTTCTCCCGTCTGGGTTGATACAAAAGAATGGGGCATTTCTTTGGGAATTTTGGTGCATGTGATGAAGCTGATGAATGTTAAGTTCTAATGGGAAAAGAAAGAAATGAATCATTTTCACAAACAGACTAATAAAGAACACAAATGACTTGGATATGACAAACAGTTTTGCAGGAAGGCTGCTCATTTTTCAAACCAAAACCTCAGTCCTAACAGGAAAACATTGCTGTATCAGCCAAGACGTTGCAGCATTACTCTGCAATGGAATGTAAAACTAGAGAAGATCCTACCCTGCATTTACATTTCCGAAAGCTTTTTTTTCCTTGGCATATCCAGTGTTCTGCAGGTTTTTTGCACAGCTATCTGGCTAGCTTCCAAACAGAACTCACCGATATCAATTCTCATTTTGTTTTCACGTATCTCAATGTCACACAAATGAAAGGGCTTTGCTGTACAATTCCTAAGTCTCTGTTTTACAGTAAAATATTCTGTTCTTCCCCCTCCATTCCTGGCTGTTCCAACTCCAGCCGCCTCTACTACTTACCACATCAAAGGATCAGTTTAAACTTTCAGGTGCATTTTCCTTACAGGCTAGAGGGGTGATCCTCAGCTGTCAAGCAGCAATGACTTCAACAAAGTCATACTGTTTGCATCAGCTGGCTATTTGTCACTACATATTTTTCTACGTGTTAATCTTTGTCCTCGTTTTCCAGTTTTTGATAGGAAAACATGCACATGACATACCACTGGTTTTAAAATTACAACCATGCGTGAATAATATTCCCTCTACTCATATAATCAATGAGGAGTTCCACTCAAACATCATTTCAGAAGCCATGCTCATTAAACCTAAAAGGCAGTATGATTAACATTTACTTTATCTTAGTCATCTCTTCACAAAAAGAGCTGACTAACTAGCATTCTTTATACATGTTTATACACCATCTTAAAAACCCATCCAAGTCATCTCCTTGGCTTTAGTCATTTCCCAAGTTACTTTGAAGAACACTTGACACTACACAGACTGTTAGTTCCTAAGCAACCAGACATGCAGGTTACATTCTCTTTCTCCAATACCTGGACCCAAACTGGACACAAGAAAAATCATCATCTTCATTTTCTTCATCACTACTGTCCTCAGACACATCAGAAACGGCAAGAAGGAGGAGGGAGAAAGGGTTGTCGTATATACTACCGCAACAAAAATGAAAAAGGCCATCAGATCTTTTAAGCCAAAAGAAAAATTAAGTGCTAGCTTTTTTTTCATAAGTCTGCCAAAAATCACCTTCTCTAAACATGCAGACAATGGATAACTCCATGTTAGTAAAACCAAAGCTATACTAACATGCTCTGTTACACTACAAGTTATTCACATATGAAAACACCACACATTCACAAACCAAAAATTTAAAAAGAATTTAAGACCTAATAAAAATTATGGCTGAAGTAGGAATGTTTAGACATGACTGAATAACAAGTATTACAGTTCTAAGCTCAGTAAAAAGTATTACAGTTCTAAGCTACTGAAGTTTAAAGCAATGGTCTCAAAACCTTGCCTGCTCATTTCTCCCTCCTGCAGGGACTGGGGATTTCAGGAGCAGCCAACAGAGAAAATGCAGTAGTACTTGGCCTGGCATACTGAAACAGGCTAATCTGTAATTTAAATCTATGCACCAGGGAATCAAATCTAACACAGTCCAGCAAGTAACAGCTTTCAACAAATCAACTGAAGCCCTACTGGAAAACTGATTTCAAAGCAGGAGGTCTGTTTGGTTTACTATCCAGCAGCAGCAACTGAACAGAAAGCTAACAGTTTAACTGGAATGGATGTAAGAAGAGGAAGAAATCAAAACAATATTGCTACCTTTAAAGTAATTACATTACACCTCAAATGCTCACAGAAGCAGGTTTAATATTTTGGCAAAAGATGGCTTGTTAGCAAGTCAATGTATTAGCACAAATCAAAACACAGAAATCAACTCAAGGTAAGTAGGGTGAGCTCAGCACAAACATAAGTTCTTCCAAATTGCACGGTTATGCCACACCCTGCACGGCACACATTAAACACACTCTTTTGTTCTTGTGAAATACCTAGAAGGGATCCTGTTCGGTAAAGAAGAACGCCTGCGCAAGGTACTGGGTGAAGCAGTAAACAAAGGTGGACCCATTGTTGTGGGTCTCTGTCTGGATGCGATGACTGGCATGGCTGGAGGGCTAGCAGCCATGGCTGGAGGACTTGGTGAACTAGATGGGATGGAAATATTCAAGGAACGCGGGATGGAAGAAGCTGAAAAGCCTCCAGAATGGGCAACAGTGTATGGCCGGTACCTTGGAGAGGAAGGCTGTGTCCAAGAAGGGCTTGTTGCTGTGAGGTGAGAGCTGACAGTAATGGAAGGCACAGATGTAGTGGCAACTGAACTGGCTGGTGGGGTAAGAGATGAACCAGTCATTGGTACATAGCTTGTGAAATTGGTAGTAGGAGCTGGACTAGTCCCATAGAGACTAAACCAGTTACAGGGGAAAAAGAAAAAAAAAAAAGCAATGATTTAGGATATGCAGAAAAAGGGCGAAAAAGATAAAATGAGCAAGAGAAGCCCTTGCTCTTCTGGTGACTCTTCAGCAATAATTCTGCAGCTCACACACATTATTCCTTTTTACTAATGTTGAATAAAACTATGTCACAATCTACACACTTAAGAGTCATAGCCTTCACTGATGCAAGTTAGGGATACTTCTCAGAAGGAACCAGCTACATGGCTTTAACCTATCAAATACATTTCCAGCCATGGCATTGTAATCAAAAATGGTGAAATGGAAGGACACTCACATGAAAAAAGAGTGAAGAACTTTAAAAATCTACTCTGTTTGTTGTTCTTGGGACATTTCTATGCCCTTCTCTCTCTTCTAGTCTACCAATCAATATTCAAGTGATATCAATATTCAGTTATAATCAGAAGTCACCTGGATAATGAACTGGAACCAAAGGAGCCCACATTACAGAACATAGGGCTGCTTCCTGGGTTGGAGCCCATGTTTAAAATCAGGCTTCTGTCAGGAGACCGGGCAGCTGCAGCGATTGGTTGTGATGTAGCTGTCAGGCTAGCAAATGGGTTTTCATCCCTCGACTGGGTGGACATCATCAGCACTTCCATCAAAATCTGCCCGATCAAGTCCTTAAAATCTGAAAACACTGTTAAGAATAAAAGAAGAGAGTTAGTATCCTCACCTGCTGCTTCCATCTACACATTAGTCAGAGATGTAAACATTAGCAGAGATTTCAACTAAAAAAGGACAGTAATTTACTTCTGTGAACTAAGTGCTGCTTTGGGCAAAAACAATAGACTGATACTTACATTTGTAACTATCACTCTGTCTATATTAACTAGGTTCTGAAATTACAGCTAAACAAAAACATCACTTTTATGGAAAGTACAAAACATAATAGATGACCTAATGTTGTTGTTGTTGATTATTAAAGTTGTCTTGTCTGTTCCTCTCATATTTTCCCACTCTGCTGTTGAGTTGGGCAAGCTGTGTCATAAAGGAAAAAGGCACACACACACACCCTGCCCCACATATGCCCACACATAAAATAACAATTTTGAATTTAGTCATATCTTATAGTTGACATATAAAATATAATTAGTTATATAAAATAATCAGGAATTCTTAGCTTATCAAATTAACTGCTACGTGTCTATTACGATGCAAGACAACCCATTAAGTCAGTAAAAAGTTTCTGAAAAAAAAAATCCAGCAACACTGCAATATGAGCGCACTAGTTTGGCAACAGAAAACATAACCAACAAGAGCCTAGCAATTGACTAAAACAGGAGCTATGACCATCAGTCCCATGTTCCTTTTTAGGGATTCCATTCCCTGCTACATTCTCTGGCAGCAGATGTTGGAATCGAACAAAGACCTCAAGCAGGTGGCTCTGGCATTGCAGCAAAGAGAGAAAAAGCTAAAAATAAGAGTAGGGAACATACCACTCACCTGAAACAATCCCTAACAATGATAACAGTTCAGATACCTACCTTCCTTTGGGTTCTGCTTAAACTGGGCAGAGAGTGAATTCAGGAAGATAACATCTCTGTCTCGGTCCTTCCAAGAGACTCTGAAGATCTTACAGACCAGCTGTAAAGCTTGCTCCTCAGATACTTCAGACCCAGACAGAGGTTCCTTGGTTAGGAGGGGTTAAAAAAAAATCAACTTATTTGCAATTTTATTAGTAAAGTCACAATTTTATCAGATGCAGGTCGTCTTTAAATAGCTTTAGACTAACTCTTAATGGCAGATTTTGTATACTTATGAAGGAGTATAGATATATTTGCCAAAATTTATTTGGAAAAAACCTTGAAGAAACACAAAAGAGACACAGAAAAGATGTAGCAGAAATACACAAATTTAGTGGGAAGCAAATTCCCAAAACAGGTGTGAAAACAGTATATTAAGAAGGGAAATTTAACAAAGATACCTATGATTTCTCCTTTAAGGAATTAATTGGGGATTCAAATTTTCATTACGCACAGGTATTTTAAGAGTTTCTTGTACAAATGAAAGCAGAGGAAGGAGCGAGCTTCCCCAAGTCTTTCCTGGTTTCAAGTCTTTGCCCAAGATAAAGACATCTTTCACTTCAATGAAGTCAGGACACGACAAAAGACTCAAGAATTTGCCTCATTCCCCTTTCTTCCATAAAAGGAACATCATGTAAACTGTGCTTAAAATGAAAAACTAGTTTCTCTAAAAAGAATGCTACCACATATAGTGGCTAGCAAAGGTTAAATGGGAGGGTTCTGGCAATCCTAAAGCCGCTTTGAGTGTGCACCTAAGAAAATGGTGGAATATAAAGAAATAAAACTCAAGTGATTACCCCTGCAATGTGAGGAGATATAGCATTTAAAAACATTTACAAAACATGCATGACAAGCTAGCAACACAACTCTGTCACCCCCCACACTCTTCTACCAACACTGAAAAAGCACATAATACCCAAAACGGACAATTCAGCTGAACAGAATTTCAAAGATGGAAAAGTTGTAGCTGTGAGGCTATTTTCCTGCAAGAGTTCTCCTGTGAAAGTTGTAGATATTTCCTAGACAAAAAAAAATTCTGATATTTGACTAATACAAGTGCATGTTGTACCGCTATGTATCATACTTCTTGAGATAGTAATACTCTCTTCTTTTAGAAAAAAATAAGTCAATGGGGAAGAACAAAATGCAGATTGAAAACCAACGTTGCCACTAAAAAGCTCCCTTTTTTCCTTTAAATTTGAAGCCACATAATGGCCACCAGGTAAGTGTAGATTTATGAGATATTTCCAGCAGCTACCAGCACTGCACCCTTTTTGAAAGCTTTCCCTCAAACCATTTAAGAAACTATAAATTTTGGCATGTTAAGACATTTTTATTGACTTAATCACTCTACTAGTATTCTACTGTTCTCAAGTACTTCTGCCTATTTCTGCAAAGAAGGCTTTGTTATTGACATCATTTTGCATGCAGATAACCAGGCAAGAAAATTTTTTGCTCATAAATGAGGACCATGCTGTCTCCTATCAACCTAACTTCGTGGTGTCTTCAAATGAGTAAGAGGAATTGAACCAAGTTTGTAAAGCTTTATTTTACTCTTCAGTGCCCCCCCTTCAATATTGTCCTTGATTCCAAGCTATTTTTTTCCACAGTAGCACAATGCAAGCTGTCTGACTGCCTGATTTGCAGCTAGGAATTGACTGGAAAGGATTCTGTGGCAGGGTTATTGCTACATGGCTTTAAGCCAGGCTTTTACCAACTGACCTTATTACTGACAGTGCAGGAATAAACAAAGACATCTAATGAGCACTGCAAGAATTGTTGTAGAAACTGCTCTCCGCTACACTGATGTCCCATTTCTTTATGGCTTTATTTCACATAGGCCTTAAAATCAAATGACAGAGAGGACAATTTTAAGAGTGAATTAGAGCTTTGTACTTGCTTGCTTTCTTTTTCTACTTTAAAGGGTTCTACCACTTGTGCAAACCTCGATAGCTAAATATTCTTATTTATTTTCTTATAATATCATTAAGAAGAAAATCTTAGTACATCTTCAGCATGCATAACATTTGAAGCAGTACTTTGTTGGTAGACCTCTAAATGCTACACAAATAAGCTGCAACAATCTTCAGAAGTGTCTTAAAAATATTTCTTCAGGCCTACTGTGTATTAAAAAAATAGATCTGGGCATTAATAGGTCACTTTGTTGTAGGATATATAACAAAAACATTTTCTTCAGAGTTTTCAAATATCATTCATAAGCCAATTTGAGACAATCAAAATGCAGCTTTGATATCAGAAGTTTTGACTTCTTTCCTTCCCACAAATTTTTATGAGGAAATGCAGTGAAGAAATTGTTCATAGATAACATCTGAGGGCTAGTTCCATCCTTTCGAAAGCACATGTTCAAAATACGGAGATAACTGAACTCACTGCAAGCTAAAACTCTGCATCACGCCTCTATCCTAAATCCTTTGTTCCTGTTTCTATTCCACTATTTTGAACACTTACTACACACAGTTCTAGTAAAGAAATTTCTGCAAAAAAACAATAGTGTCCCTTTTGATAAAGAAGAGAATGCAAGGCAAGCCACAGGAATATTAGATTGCAAAGCTGCAACCATGTAAGACAACGTCAGTAAGGGAAAACGCAATATAAGCGAAGTCTGAGGTGAAGTCTTCATAAAATAAAGATAACTTTTTACGTAACAGAAGCATGCATTACACTGAAAACCAAAACCACAGCACTGTTAACTCCAAATTGCATAATCTGAACAGGTTCTCCCATGAAATCCTGAAGCTCGATGTTACAATAACATACGTATGTAGTCTGGAAGAGAACAGCCAGCAGAAAACAGACTAACCTTATCCGTCAGACTCCTCTTCTCTCTGCGATCATTCTCATCGACCTCCATGTTTTCAATGCCTGAATCCACATCTACCTGGGACATACTGTAAGTGGAAATACGAGAAGAAGCCCATTAACTCGCACAAAGTCACAGACAGTCCTCTGTAAGATGCTGACTGAAGGAGTGTCACCGTAAGTAGAAACAGCAGAAAAAAGCCAATGCAACAGGAACAGCCATATGCACAAACAGCAACTGAAATCCCTAGTTGATAAGTGCTTCTCATATTACATTTATTTTGAATTCAAGAAACAATACTAAATTTCTTCAGCAGGCAATACAAAATACACAGCTATCACATCCCATAACCTTTTCTTTTTTAAACAGACTGGCTGAATTATCCCCACCAGACATGCTCATCACTTAACGTCTAAGATAATGTTTTGTCTTTTATCACTTTAGGTCAGGAATTCCCATTAAAACCAGAACAGAAGAAGTATTACAGTGGTCTAAACAGTGCGTCATTTTTAAGCATTTGACCCTATTGCATTAACATGGCTGGAAGTGAGAAATGGCAGAATATTTTCCTGTGTAAATGGTTTTGATGATTAGCATTGCGCAATATTTGCCGGCTTATACAAGCTGCATGTTTTACCTTTTCTCACAGGAGACACTATCAATATCCATGCTCTGAGACCGAGAGAGAGACTGAGATTGTGTTTCAAGGCTGTTAGATGGAGAACTGCTGAGTGAACTCACTCCTTCGCTGCTCTGGCTTCGGTGGGCTACTCCTAGAGAAAAGGCACCACCAAGATTACTACTACAGAGATGAGAAGGCACTACACAATTATTTGGATGGAAAAGGAGAGGAAATACTGTTTTTCAATCCAGCTCTTAAGCATTCTTAGTAATGCATTAGGAAATAAATGTTAATAATATTCACATTTCACTACAGATAATCCCATTTTCTACCTCCCCTTGCAGCAGCAACATAGGAACGCTTACCTGCATTACAACACAGAGAACAAAACTAAATTTGCATCCATGAAGTGCTCAGAGATTCACTCCCATTAAAAAAAAAGCACTAGCAAACTGATCTCTGGTAAGATTGTTCTGTATACTACCTTAAGACTTTGTCAAAGCCCTCTAAAGTCAGTCCTATCAGAACGGGACTTCACACTGGGTCATTACAGTGGAGTTAACTTGGGTGAGGATACAGGACAAAACTAATCCAAGTTCTGACAGTCTTCCCACAAAACCTCCCACAATTTACTGGGAAATTATCAGTACTTTTCCTTCTCCACAAGAATAAAATAAGCACCCAAGAAGTCCTAACGACATGCACTAAGTGCAACACCAGCAAACGGAAAGCAATACAATGGCTTTGGAGCATGGCTGGTGAGCATCAGGATATGAACAGATGGATTAACTTTGCAATGAAGACTTCTTCAGAGAGGTGTTAGATACTAGCACGGTAGGAGGAAAATTATATGCGTAATTCCAAATAATCCAGAAAAAGCCTTGCCTTCAATAACAATGGAAGCTGAATGAGCTCTACAAATATCTAAATGGAAAGGGCTCTTAAGGGCAGTCTATTCCTAAAATTTGTGCCTAGTGACACTGTTTGAAGTCATAATTTATAACAAAGTAGCATTAATTGCAAGCTGCAACTGTAGTTTTATCGATATCAGATATTTGCATGTCAGTAAACAGACTCCTTGAAGGAGCAGAAAAAAAGGTATTATTTGTCTGTCTGCTTAAAAAGAAAGCAGCAGCGAATTTCAATCCTTTGGGTTCTTTCGCCTGCAGTTTACAAGATATTCCCCAAAGAGTATTAGGTTTCAGGTGAGAAGTGTAAAACCAGATTGACAACCTATTTTTAAATTCCAGCACTGGCTGTGTTTCAGTGTTACTACTGAAAAGTGCAAGCTTGTCCCACGTTTATGGCAGCAACACATTATGAAGTTAACAGTGGGGGCAGCAAAACAGAACAAATCAGGATTATGCTCTTTGACACAAGCTGTTTGTTTTCAAGCATCCTTCCCAAAGCTGTTCTGGGTCTTGAAACAGTTAATTTTACAGGAACAAAACTGCAGAAGGCAGAAAAATCCCATTTAGAAGATAGTTTGCTGAAGAACAACTAGATATTCAGCATGGGAGGTAGGAAAAGTTGCCTCACTACGACTTTGAAACTCCTGTTTTACTTCCCTGGGTATAAAAACAGTTTATATTTACCTCCATATATTATGCTGGATATTAGTCAGTATCCAGACAACCCTCAGATCTTCAAATAAAAAGTGGAAAAGATATGTGAGGTAAAATTAATTTGCATTGGTATTCAGAAAAGAATTTAACAAGCAGATTGTCCAAACACCTATGTTCTAAAGACACGTAAAAGCACTCTAAGGTATAGCAGGACAACACATAATGCATTTGTAACTTGTACCTACCACAAAATCCTTGCTAAATTTAAATTTGACTCAGTTTTGTTCAAAGCTTCTATGCTTTGGTTAGTAATTTTAGGGCTGTAGCTGGATATTAGCATTCATTCATAAACAACATTCAGACAACATTCTTGAGCCCATTAGGTTTTCAGTGTGAAAAGAAGAACAGAGGTAGCAACTGAGATCCTTTAAAAAAAGTTACGTTTCACTTAACCACCTATTTGCCAATATTAAATATCTGCAAAAGATTCCACCCAGGAAGCAGGAAAATGTCAAGAAAAACTCCATTTCAGTTCTAAATGGCTCTTTCCTCCAGTCCTGGAATTTTAGTGATGCATATTACAGCTTTGACACTGAAAGCCCTTGCACGAGGCACAGGCCCAAAGCCCAGCTTCCCCACAAAACCAAGGATACAGAAACATCAGGTATAGTGTCCGAACTGCACAAAGTTGCTCAGGTCAATCAGGTTAAATAAAAGCAACTTTCAAAAGCAGAACTTTAATGATGTGGTTTCCCTAGAGACAACACCCAGCGGAAATACGCTGTCCATGGCAGGGGAAGGCTGACTTTAGCAGGGTATTCCAGCATGTCGCTGATTTAAGATATCCCAGTTACAGCCTTGTTTTCCTTCAGTATATCATCGATTACAAGGGGGCAGTCTTCCTTGAGTCTTTCCTCTCTCCTCCTCCCTCTTCCCAAAGAAAAAGCTAGCTAAGTCAGTGGATAAAGAGACCAGAGCAAACGTGGCTTACCAGGGTGAAGTGCATTGTTCTACATTCCCTTAGGGTCTTAATCCCACCGCCAGGAAAACGTAACGGTTATACTGCAGCACTCATTAACAGGCCTCTTCAAACAAAGTGTCCTACCTACCACCTTTTCACAACAAATCTTCCAGAATTTACTTGCGTCTGTACTTTGCTGGATCAGGTATACAATAAGATACCTGACACTCAAAGTTCCAGTTTTCCTTTAAAAAAAAAGGAACATAACAGCATACAGAGACATGCAAAAATTATGAAGACCACACACCCAGTATGTGAGGCTGTCATTGATACACTGTTTTTAGGCTCTCCAAAATATTTTCCAAATACATAGAAAATAATGGTCATACTTTCCACAAAATTGATGCGTCTGATCTCACCATGACATGCAACTTCTTATAAAAATGGATGCTTACAAGGACACTGTTCTGCTGGGATTGCTCTTTGTATGTCCAAATGAATTAAAATCCTCTGCAGTCATTTTAGTTCACTGCTCAAAGGAACTCCTGCAAACCACACAGCGTTAGCTGAGTCTTCATTTACACTAAATGAATGCAGCAGATAATCAGTTGTGAACATTTTTTCCTGATCTGTTCCCCAATTTAACCGTATCTCTTACCCTGGTGCGAAAGACACACATTATTAAATTGCTGCAATGAATGGCACTGTAGGAAGCAAACACTATACTGACTAGGTAACTTCTGTTTCTGGTCATCATACAAGCTAGCCTGTATAGTCAGGTACTGTCCAGTGCAGATAGATGAATTCTTAAAACAGAAGTCTCTAAGGTCTTAGCTATCTGACCACTTCAAACCATGATAGACCTGTCTGCCAATACACAAACATTTCTACCTTCAGGTGCATGTTTCCACACCTCCTGCTCTGTTGGCATTATCGTTTACACAGCTGTGCAGTAAGACAGATCAGGACCTCACCTATTTGAAAACTAACCATTTATTTTTCCTGGGTTAGTTTTCACCTGGATTAAGTCCATGATCCACCTCACCACACAGTTGCTATGGACGGCAGAGGGAGAGGCAGTGAGAAATACTCCTTTCAGCAAGAGTCAGACCTAAAATGGATTAAAATAGTCATGTAACCACAGGCTGAGTGAACACACTAAGTGAACTCTGCACTGTTCTTAAAAAAAGTCACCTTTGCTTCTGGGTTGTTGTCTATAATCATGAGGACAATACACAGTGTTAAATTCCATCTGCAATGAGCTTTTCTCAGGAAATGCTTTTGATAGCTTTTCTCTGTTCTACTTTAGATACAAGGCACCAAAATAAGCAGGAAGGAGTCACTTTAGGTATTTCAGAACAGCACTGTAATTAAATTACAAGATTTAAGCTTGTAAATTACTGTACTTGCCAAAGGGAAAAACATAAAATTTCAGAAAGCAAACAGATAAAGAATTTTGCATGCTTATCAAGGAGCACTGGAAAAATACTATTTCTATCAAATTATTAGAAATCATATTGAAAACCTGTTTAAAGCAATCTTGACATTTGTTTTCAGATGGGTTTTGTGAACCTCTTAGCTTAGTTACACAACATGGAAAACAATTTAAGTTTTCAGATAAAGATCACAATACTGGAAAACGCACCAATTTGTTTTGATTTCCAAGACAGCCAACTTCAGATCAAAAATTTTTTTTTTAGGTCAAAAGTGGTATTGCATACAAGAATATTGTATTCACCTCTCTACAGAGCAACCCTCCCACTTTCCATGCTTCCTGCATTTGTCTGATTTTAATAGATCAGGTATGATTTCTATCTTCTGAAATAAATACCTTTTGTAAATATCCTACTTGTATTCACTCCAGTTAATAATGAAATTGGCAAAGTAATACAAAGGAGAAAGCAAATACTTTATTCTTACTTTGACAATGCACACTCACAGCCTACTATTTTTAATTGTGCCAAATGCTAGTAATTAAATATCAAAAATGAACTTGGGACTGATTGCTAAAATGTACCTAGAAACCAATCAATAAAAGCTGTGTTGCAAGACTGAAAAAAGGGATTTTTTCCTGTCTCCTTGACGATTGGCTTTCTTTTCTGTAATATTCTGTAATACTGAACTGTATTACAAACTTCTTCAAGCTTTGGTAACCCTTATTTTAAATGCCATTAGTTTACTTGTACCTGGACAACAATTGTATATAACCATTTTATCATTTGGAGAATGAAAACAAAAGTACCTTCATTCATCGTTTCAGAATGCTTCTTTCTGAAAATTCTTTTTAGTAACAGCAGAAATAACACCAGTAATAGTGCTCGTGTTCTAAAGATAAGGAGTTGCATAATAACTTTCAGTAGACATACAATAATGATTTTTGTCGCTAACATGCCAGCCTACCTGATGCACCAATTGGAGAGGTAGCTGGGGTCATGCTATGGACATTTAGGCCTAGACTATGGGATGGCCCCGGGGCTGGTGCTACTACAGGTGGTCCAGGTGGGGTCTCTCTCTGCGGTGACGTAAGTGGCGTAGTAGGCTGGGAAGATGGTCCACCTGCCAACCGAGCAAGGCGCCTTCGACGAATCTACACAAAGGAAATAAAATAACAGCAAATAAACAAGTTCGTTTGCACGTACATATGCACACGCACCCCGTGGTTGCCCTTTGGCCCTCCTACACAGCTGGGGTATTCACTCCTGCGAAACTGCAAATATAGAAGCTTTACTTGATAACCTGCTAAATGGAGCCGAGTCTTACTGCCGCCTCTCTGTTCTGTGTGACAATAATAAAATACCCGTGATGTTTAGATTTTAAGCGTGCATTTGCTGCCTTGGAAAACCATTTGCACTGGAGAATAACATGTTTGTCCCTTAAACGGTTGTGTAAGACAAATTTAACATTTACTGCTCGGCAATTTCAAAATCTGTAACACTCCTCCCCATTTATTTTGGCATTTGATGAAACAAACAGCATTAATCTGATAAAATAGACAATATGAATGTGACCTTTGCCTTAATTTCACACTACATGATACTAATAAAAACACCTGCATTGAAGATGCAGATGAAAGTTATTAAAGATGACCACTGTCCAAGTTAGTCTGAAACAGACCTCCAACACTAAAAATATATAACTCTGCTGGACAGAAGCATCTTGAAAAGTAAAGACAGACAGTAAATAACATCCTCTCATCACCTAGAGATATTCCGCCACACAGAATTTAAAAAACAGTTTTTGCATGTTACTAGTAGGACAGAGAAGCATCTGCCTTCAAAATCCAAGTTTAGGAAACTGTTATGAACCTATTTATTAAAATTAGTATGGGACCACATAACACTAATATTATACATGAGAAAGCAACAGACAAAACTTATACAACTCATAATTTATAAATGCTTCAAGTGAAACGAAGCATAAGTGAAAAACAAAAGAAATTATTTATTATCACAGGCTGCCTCAGAGGATCTGTTCCTAAAGCTTACAACTTCAGCTCGAAGTAGGCCCAGCACAAAATAAAAGTATCACATTTGAGGGTGTCCACTCCCTGCAAAAATCAGCAATTCATGCCATTCCCTCTTTGTATCATGATACTCAAGCATTGCATGCAATGTATCAGTTTTCACTGCTGCTCATAATCCTAAAGAACTGCCAAGCAAGCGAAGGAGTGAACAAAAGATTCGCATCAAGTCAATGCCTATGCTACATTACTGTAGTCATGTAATGGCCTGTGAAACTTACCCCAACAGGAAGAAGAACAGATCAAATTAAATCAGACTTCAAAAACTGTGGGAAAAGAGAGTCTGGAACTACATCTCCCTCCGTGACAGGTGTCACCACATGAACATGGAAGGCAGCTAGAAAATAAATTCCTTTTTTTTTTTTTGTTTTCAAGACAAAAAAAGGCTATGATTAGAATGCCTTAATCCCTCCTCCTTGTCAAGCAAAACAGGGGAGCTTACTGAATAAATAAAGTGTTTAGCTTTGCCATAAGTAGAAGCTGTACATATTAGAGTCTCTAAAAAGTTATTTTAAAATATCTTAATTTTTCTCCACTTGTATCTTCCATCTTAGTTTTTCAGTTGTTTATCTGAAAAAAACTACAGAACTACCTCATCCCTCAGAGACACACCTGAGAAAATGGCAGCTACACATCCCCATTTCCCTTTTCCCTATTGCTGAATCCAAATGAAGTTTTCATAGCTCACAAAGCTGTACCAAAAATATTAACAGTAAAACAACCTAGCTGAATTGAAATCTATTTGCATTAGGGTGTTGAATTAAAGTTTTAAAAGCTGTTTCCTTACCATTCAACTGATCTGTAACCATGTTTTTCAGATAAAGGAATGGCAGGGAGGAATGGAGGAAAAAAAAATCCAAACCCACAAATACACACACAAACAGCCCATATATGCAGAAGTGGCTGAGGGAAAAAGATTAATCTTAATTATGTAAAAAGCAAGAAAAATAAGTGTGATGTGAAACTTTTCCACAACTGTTGATATTCCTTCTTGCTAGCTAGTTCCAAATCTGATGTTAGGAAGCAAATACATGAGGAGAAAAAGGCATAGATGATAATCAATATATTTATCAGTTTATTCTCAAATACAGTCAAACATTGATTACTCAAACAAGGTCATATCCCTCACAAGGTATGATTTGCACAAAACCTCTCTTCATCATCTCCCCGTTTCAAGCGGATAATTGAGGTCACTTGTGCCACTCAGCATTCCTTCACCTACAGCACGAGGCTAGATCAATGCCGAAGTTACATCAAAACCAGCTGCAGTCATCGCTGCTGAAACAGGGGGACACTAAGACCAACTTTCTGCCTTGTATTTGTCACTCTTAGTCCATCAACCACACATCTTTCTTACGGCTCAATCCCCCAGACTGTAACCTGCCCTGAAACAAATTCTGAAAGGGGCACAGAACAAAGAAACCTGCACAGACACCAAGCTGCTTTTAGAGAAGATATTGCAATTAAAACCAATACAAGATTTTTCCCTGCCCCTTTAAGGATGATAGGCAAATTATACTTCTCATCCTTACTGCTGAACAAATTAACATTAAAATATAAATAAACTCTGAATATTTTTTCCACTGAAAGAGACAGCTTTCACAACTGAGGGTACATTTAGCTATTGTTAAAGGACCAGATTTGGTTCTTAGATACCCTGAGTTGTCATTTTCCTCTAGGTTTACATAAAATTATCACAGAAATCTGAAATTTGATCTGAAGACTAGAAGGTTTTAAGTAAGAGAGAAAAAAGGGGAGAAACAAAGATATTATGCTAGAAAGGCAAAGGCGCAGGCTGAAAGGGAAGTTTGAGAATGTAGCATAAAACTGGCGCACCCATTCTATCCAGTTAACTCCCTTGTGCCTTAAGACTAAACAGCATCAAGACGAGGGAGGCAAGGCAGGCTTTATGCTCAGGGCACAACAGGGGACTCAGAAGACAGTTTGCACAATACTAGGCACAAATGAGACCCCAACCTGTTGCCTTCATGTAACACAAATAACATGTTAGAATTGTGGGAGTTCAAAGTGACCTGTTCTTATTTCAGACTGACTGACTCTAAATTACCATGAAGAAACACATAGCTGGGTTTTTTAAAATATTTTCTTAGGAAAGGTTAGGGTACCTCAATAACACCCAACCCTTGATTTCAGCAGTAAGTATTTGCAATAGTGACATATGACAAAGCTGTTATGTATCATTACATTACCTAACAGTGACAAGTTATTTGGTGCTAATTATTAAATAGGCTATGGAACAAACAATGCCCATCTTCCCTACAGAGCTGTTGCGGTTTAACCCCAGTTGGCAATTAACTCTATCCCAGCTGAAACCAGGACAAGAGCACAGCTCCATAATATACAGTTTAAAAGGTTAATTTAAAAAAACCTAATTGGTTGAATGGAAAAAGCACATTGTTTTTTAATTAGTACAGTTTTTGCTGGACACATCTGGACTATGTCTTTGAATAGTAGCTTTCAGAAATACATTTCTGATCTTACTTGACTTCTTAAAAGCTGTTAGCTGAACACAATACAACAAACAATGTAAAAACAGCACCTTATTACAGATAGTTAACTGATAATTTGATTATGCAGCATACCAATAAAGATACAACTAGGAAGACTGGTCCCTCAGGCTCACACACTCTCAGTTAAAAAAAAAAATCTGTATCAACATCTGCTTCAGTGCCAACTGCTTAGTGAGACTCTAAGGATTTTTTATTCTACCATAATCATAGAAGAGTTCCAAATCTGTACAATAAAGGGTAATTTGAATGGATGGCTTTATTTTTCTTGTACTCATTAGAGCATGTTAAATTGGTTTAAGAAATGCTTCATTTTCTGGTGACACTGGTCATGTACTATGCTCAGAAAACACTACTCTGAACTACTCGAAATCATGTAAATGTTAAAAGATGCTAAGTTAACATCATTCTCTCCCACTTTATGCCACATTTGGCTCGATACTGCTTTTTTCTATGCAGTCCTTATTCTCATCTCATGCTATCTATCACTCGTGATAAAATTCACACACTGAAAAGGAATTTTCTTTTCTCCCCTCCTAAAGATTTTAGTATGGTCTGTAGTGAATGACAACTTCTAGTGCTTTTACAGAGTAAACGCTGAGAAAATTTCAGTGAGAGACACTGTTGACAGCAGTGCAAAATACCTGCCTAAAGCTAAAATATATCCTATAATCCCAAAGCCATTATCCATTCTATCTGTCTCTCCTCTTTTTAAGTTACAATCTGTTAATGTTATACTTAATTATGGTTCGATATAAGGAGATAATCTGATCTACAAGAGGCTTGCAATTAATTTCAACTTTAGTTAAGTGGTTTTTTTGCCTTCAGTCACTGCCAGATAAAAAGTTTGAATCAGATAGAAGTTGCATATAATGTATTTTAGAAGGCTATTTTTCCATATAGTCCACCTCTGATCCAGAGTCCACTGCGTCAAGTAACAGCAAAGCGGAGATGTGGAGGAATATTAAAATAGACTTGGCTGTGACTTTCCAACAAGGAGTCCATTAACAATAAAAAGTGACAGCGTGACTCTCTTAAAATGATATAAGATTAAGTTTGTCTCAAGCAATCACCTAAAAGACCAGTTGACTTTGGTCCTAGCTGAGCTGTACTAGAAAGACATGGAAAAACTTGACTCACTCGAGACAAACATTTTTCCAGAAAAGGTAGATGAGTCCCTACCGGAGAACTCATTTTCTGCAGCCTCAGTTCCACGATGCAGTGTTTTTGATGATGTCAGTAATTTGCTGAAGCAATGACACAAACAAGCTTACATAGGTTAAATAATTCTGAAATTAATCATAAAACACATCATAATCAGATGCAGTTTAATGATCATGTTTGCATGTAAACAAAGTACTCATGAAATACACCTAGAAAATTAGAGATCCCTTTTCACAGTAGAAATTACAACACTAGCGTCCTATCCCACTCTCCCCAAGATGGGAATTGTACTCCTTTTCTCAATGTTTCCATAGACTATGAGGACCTTCACCAAGTAAATAGCATAAAGTATTTCCTCCTAGTTCCTGCTGCAACACAGTAGGATTGCTAAATCATGATGTACAGTGTAATCAAAACCATCTTAACTTTTTGGAATACAAATCTGAGTGACAACAGCAGCCACCTTGCTTTACAATCCTGCCATAAGATATGGTACCAAGCAAAAATAACTTCTTTTGATCCTCCCTGAAGTACAGCAACAAGCCTATGCTGCAGCTGGTCCAATACAATACACTTTATATATATGCAATACACTTTAACGTAAAACTATTATTTTAAAGAGATGAGGGAAGATTTGAAGTTGTACATGATTTGGGTCCTGATCAGTACCATGACAGAATTCATTTGAGAATCCTCCAATATACGAGCAAAACACAAGATCTTAATCTATATTTAAAAAAAAAATAAACCACCACCCTTTAGAAGGGAGAAACAGCTCACGTTATTCCATGTCAGATGTTTGTCAATCACAACATAACACCTATAACTCTTCAATGAAAGAACAAGAGGTTGAATTAAAAAAGAGTAAATCACAGGAAGCATCAGAAAACTGGCAAGCCTGTTTCAAACTATTTCAAGAAGAAATTATATTAAATATAAGAACACACACACCTTGCTTCTCAGCAAAGAGCCTGAGGAAGCAAGACTTTAAGTGCTTTACTATGTTAAAAAGTAGGGGTTTTTTTAAGTCACACAGAGAGAACATATAAAACGCCTAGCGTTGAACAGAGAAGAGACATCCTCCAGACAAAGACCACCTGGCAGATGGAAGCAGAGAATAAACAATTAACCAGGAGAGAAGCAATTCAACCCCATCGACCAGCCAGGGGGTCGCAGGTCAGGGACAGGAGAAAGGAAGCACACGAAAAACACTGAGCACAGGCAGCGGGGGAAGACAGAGCGCCCAGCAACCCTCCTTCCCACACACGGGCTCCTGACCTTGGGGTCAGGAAGAGGGCCCAGAACAGCCCGGCGCCCTCTCCCTGCGGGGCCCGGCCGCCCCCGGCGGCGCCTCCCGCCCGCCCCCTCAGGCCCCGGGCCCCGCGGCCCGCAGACTCACCTCATCCGCGCTCAGCTCCTCCATCGCCTTCCTCTTAATGGTGAACGGAGGGAGAGCGCTTTCCTCTGCCCCGTCGAGGGGCAGCTCCGAGGAAGCGCCCTCCTGCCGCCTCTGCCCCCCCCGGGGCGCCTCACAAGGGCATCTCCGGGGCGGCCTCGCCGTGCCGCGCCTCGCCGCGCCTCGCCTCGCCCGCCGGCAGCCGTCCCCGCCGCCGTCCCCGGCCCGCTCCCTGCCGCCTGCGCCTCAGCTGCCGCCACGCTCCGCCGCGGCCGAGGAGGAGCCGCCCCCCGGCTGCCCCAGCCCGCCCGCGCCGCGGCCCCTGCCCCGCGCAGAGATTATTCATCAAAACAAGAGGGGGGCGGCGGCCATCTTGGGGCGGGATCACGTGAGACCGCCCGGCGCCGCGGAGAGAGCCGGGCATGCCGGGCCCCGCGCGCGCTCGCCAATGGCAGCGCGGGGGGGCGGGGCGAGGGGGGGCGGGGCCCAGCGGCTCGTCGTGGCGGCGCGAGAGGGG
This sequence comes from Theristicus caerulescens, assembly GCA_020745775.1. Classification (NCBI taxonomy): domain Eukaryota; kingdom Metazoa; phylum Chordata; class Aves; order Pelecaniformes; family Threskiornithidae; genus Theristicus; species Theristicus caerulescens. The sequence goes on from CM036574.1 coordinate 4,542,529, forward strand.
CGGCCCGCGGGCGTCATGGCAACGGGGGCGGGGGCGGTGCTGAGGGGAGGCGGCCGTCGGGGGCGGGAAAAGCCGGGGAGCCCGGGCCGGGAGGGGGCCCGGGGCAGCGGGGAGGGCGGGCTGGGGAGCGGGCGGGCGAGCGAGGGAGGGGAGAAGGGCGGGGAGGGGGCAGCTGCCGGCCGCCCGCCGGCGGACGCGTCGCCGCTGGCCCGGAGGCGGGAGCGGAGCCGCAGGTATGGACGTCGGGATCCAAGCTGCGGTTAGGCTGCCCAGGTCTTCACGTTTTAATGGGTCCATACACGCTCCGCTCCTTTCAGGTGTTAGCCCACTTCTCAGTACCGAATGATGGAGGTACTACAGGCTTTTCCTCTAATTATTACAATCTGTATAACATACCAAGGGAAAAAGAAACACTTCAGCCCCCAGTGAGTACTGGGCCCTAGTCCTTCCTGAGTGGAGTTTGAACCTGAGGTATTTTTTTCCTTTCTTGTGTAAAAACACCAACTTTTCTGCACTGAGGTCTTTCATTATACCCCAAAATGATATTTTTGTGAAAGATATTCATCCTTTCCTCCTCTTTCTTTTCCCTCGCCCTCAAAATGAAACTCCAGCTGGAGAACAGAACAGCCAGGGGCTGTGTTGGCCTTAAGTGAACTGGAGCTTCCCTTCCAGCTCTGCTTGTTCGGTCAGTTATACCACATGTAGGTGAAAAAGAAAAGGATATTGAGAAGTTCCTCTTTTGGAAGAGGACAAAAAAATGGGAGTTGCATCAGTAGATTTTTGCCCCGGGATGAACAGTCACTAATAATAAGATCTTAATAGACAGCTATGTGCAGTGCAGCATCGTTTGACTCAGCGAGTGAAAGAATCCCATAAAAGGAGGACAACAGGATGTTCTTAAGATGGACGCCAACTGGTCTGTATGAACAAGGGATAGAATTAAGACATATTTCCGTAAGCACTGCAAATAATTGTAAAGCAATAAAACTGATCAGATTTTTTTTTAATGCATGTACAAGGCAGATGGATAGGATATTTGGTCTTGTGTTTCAGTATACATCTTCCTTAACATACTGTACTGATTTAAAGGTGTTTGAACAAAAACGATGTTTTTGATGACTTAACCAAGGTGTCCAGAAGAGGAAACAAATTTTTTTGTAAATAATTGGGTCATAATATATATTGCCAGTCTTTTATAGAACATATGCATATTGTTACCTCTGATTTTCAGATGATGCTTCACTTTGTGTTTCTTTATCTTCTTTGGATTATGTTTCATTTTGTTGTTGTTTTTTTTTTTTTACGATGGAGTTGGGGCTATAATCCAAAGCACAGGCTTTTACGTGATTTCACTTGTGGGTTTGTTCTTATGCTAAACTGTTTATTCCATATTATATAGTCATTGCACAGAATAGTATGAAAGAAAATGATTAGGAGACTACACACAAATTTATGTCTTAAAAGCTTTTGAGTAAAAATTAGTAACCTTAAAGGTACTTCTGATGGTGTCAGGGAAAAGAGTTACATGCTCTGTTTAAAAGTAGTCTGTATAAGTGTCACTAAGACCAACTTTTAGAAACAATAATAGCAAACTACATTCAGTGATATGACTCCTTACATTTTTATATAACACTTGAATAACGATTTTTTTTCATATCATCATTAGAGAGAGTGCTTTAGAGACTGTGAATCCTGGCTGTTCTTTTGGTTTTCCATTGTCTTTTGACTGTAGAATCCAGAAGGCAAGATATTTCTGTTCACCTATCTATAAAGTACTTTCACATGCAGCTGGCATACCTTAAAATCATTATAATACACATGGTCAGCAGTTGCACTAAAAAACTCAGAGGTTGGTTGATGAAAAATTTTCACCATCAAAGCCATAGTGTAAGATAATTGAAGTGGTCTGAAACATCTTTGAATAAAACCCTTCAAGTGCTTCTCTGGGGAGTTTTGTTCTTGTCCTTCAGTTCTATAATTCAAGAGCATATCTTCTCAGCAAAGGCTATCTTAATGTCTTTTTTTTTTCCCCCTACTTCCAGAACATGTGGCTGCTCCCTTTCTTTTTTCACCTTGCATTTCAAGATGTTTAATTTGTATTTTGTGAAAGCATGTGAATTGGTTAGCATGTAAATGAAATTAGGATAAGCAGTTTTGTCACTGTAGTAGCTTCTCATCCTCAAGATCTCCAAAGCATCCTCGAGGGAGTTCTGCATAGCATTACTTGCTTTCAAATCAGCAATTTGAAGTAGGAATGTAGCAATAAGAAAAGTAGTATCACTGCTGATAACAACTCTTCTATATTTCTAACAGTAAGGACTTCCTAATAGCAGCCTTACTAATGAATTATTACACTTCTAGTCATACAGGTTTCTAAGGTTGCATTTTTCTGATTTCTACTTGGAGTCTCTCTTTGTACTAATAGAGTTCTTAAGGTCATCATTGCCTTTCTGTATTGCTTCTCATGCATATCTTACTGGAGTGCACAGCTTAAAAGCTGTGGGGTTTGAGAGTATCTGCAATATTTAACACTTAAAATACTGCTGTTAGAAACCTCTCCAATTTAAATAAAGACGCAATACGTTCCAGAGGTGCCATCTAGTGGAGTATCGAAGTCTGCGTGGCTGTTGCTGCATATGGCTGATAGATGTGACAGGGTAGGTTTGCTGCATGAATTTGTTATTTATATTAGAAAAACATGGTTAACAGTAATTTTGTTTTCAAATAAATGAAAACTACTCAGATCCAGAAGGAAGCCACTGTCAGGATCCATAGAATAAACATCAGGCATTTTACTCCTGGTCCCCCAAATTTCCCTAACTGTATAAGGAACACTAGTTCTTTTCTTCATATTTTGGAAACTAGCTTAAATTTACATAGTCCTCTAGTAATTATGGGGGGTTTCAATCTAACAAAAAGGGCTCCAAGCTTCTACAGATTTTGTCTGCCTCTGGTGGTAGCTTTAAGCATTCTGAACTGACAAAGAAGAAACAGTATCAGAAAGGCGGTGGTACTTACATTTTAAAATACCAGAGATTATGTTAGGATTTTTTTTTTGCCTAGAAAGTAATTAAGTTTCTAAGATTAAGCTACATTTAATCAAACTCTTCTTTCCACTAGTGATACGATCCCTGCAATGTTAGTGTTACCAACAATATGCAGCAACTCATTTCACATGTAACTATGAAGTTGATCTGACCACTTACATGTGTTTACATGAGGCAGAGTAAAACCTACTTCTCTATGCCACATTACAGAAGGTCAAAAAGAAAAACATTTAACTTAACTGAACAGATGTGTGCAAATAAATCTTAACTAAAGAAGCATTGTTTTCACTGTGGCTATGTGCTTATAAAGTTCAATTATTTTGCAGATTGAAGTCTACATGGATTACTCAGACCTATCTTCATTGTTCTGGGATTTGATCACAGGCTAGTTTCCTCTGGTAAGCTGAACTTAATTATTTTGAGAACAAAACAGCTATGGCGCAATATAGGACCTTACATTACACATTTAAGATACAAGCAAGTGGAGTTTACTAGTCTGCATCTTAAAGAGAAGCATTTTGAATAATAAATCTGTATCCTTCGTTGTTTGCTTCCTTTGCAGTTATCTTCACTTCTCTACCATCCTTCCCCCTCTGTTTTGTTTGATGTTGGCATGCCCCTTTAGAATAGGCAGTTTTTCTTGGTTTGATTTAGACTATTAGTTCACTAGAGACCCAAGCCATATCACTTATGTTTTGGGTTGGGTTCCCCCCCCCCCCCAAAAAAAAAAACCACATTCAGAAGTCAGGTACTTAAGATCAGTTTGGTTTTGGGCATTTATTAGCAAAAATCAGATCTTTAACACTGGCAACAGCAGACTTCTTTCCTGAGCCAGAAACATCAGACTATTTAGGTTAATAGGTACAAAGAATCAGTTCTTCTCTGTACAGACATCACTGGACATGAGGATGCATGGTCTCCTGTATGTAGCTGTCTCTCCATGTAGGAACCAGTATACATATTCAAGCTCTCTTGAATACCTGTTTACATACTTGATTCTCACAATGAAGCTCCTACCCAAAAGAAAAAAAAACAAACGAGCATAGATATATATAGTAATCAAAGGAACTGCTTCTAAAAGTGAACATATATCCTTTGCCATGACTACAGACCACCACTCTGCTGCCATGCTAATAAGTTATGCTTAACATTCTGAATTTAACTGTACAAGACAGGGAAACAATGAAGTTGTTCCAGCTAAACTAAAGTCAAAGCAGAATGTGCTTCCTATGTACCATCCATTACAAATACTACAGAGCTAGAAGACAACTTGTGCACACCATGACCACATTATAGATCTTATTTTTGTCATATAGAGACAGAATTAGTAGAAATCTGAAGTAAATACCAGATGGAGGTCATCTCCTTCAAGCCAGTGAGTCCAGCCCCTGTTGTTCTTCTCACCAGTCTGGACACAGACAAGTTTGTCATTTTCCCAGGTAACTAGGCTCTGTGGAAGACGAAACAAAAAAGTGTTTCTGTATGTCTTTGTCTCAGTTCTGCAATATACTCATAGACAATGTCCTTTTTTCCTAGATAAAAGGGGACCTAAATACTGCTCCTGAGGGAAAGTGAAACTCTTTGTCTGTAACTCAGGCTCCTACCTCTGCATTGCTTTACAAATAGTGGTCTTGAAACAATTTCAGCTCAAGTAGCTGGATTGATCATGGCATCTTGTCACAGCCTCTTGATTTTATGTATTCAGTCTTACCTTGCATTTTCTGTTATCCAGGCCTTTATTATCTTCTTCAAACTCTTCTCCAATTTTGAACTGAAGCAAATAATCTCTGAATGTGCTAGTGGTATGGATAGAAAATGAATCACCGTCTTGTTTGATCACTTTCTGAGGCTTCAGCATTTTTGCTATCTTGCGTGTTGCAAAGTCAATACCTTGGATAAGAGGGAAAAAGGTCAGAGTTGTATTTATCACCAGCCATTTTCACACCCAGGATTTACCTTTATTACTACTAGAAGCATTTCTTAGATAGTTTGACCTTACTGCTATGCAAGGTTTTGTTGTTCGGGTTTTTTTGGTTTTGTTTGTTTGAAGCTGCATGTTACACAGATCAAATCATGTTCTTGTACATTTTACTCTTTGGAAACCAGTTTACTCAATTGTTGCACAATTCCTATGCAAGATTTCTAGGACTTTGAGTCAGAAGAGTCCTGTTAGGAGTCGGGGAGAGTTGATTTCCCCACAGACACCCCAAGCTTGTTCTCAGACTTACCCCCTGCTTAGCTAGAAGGAATAGTTAATGCCTATTCTCATCATTTGTCAGAGGAAAGGCAGTATGTGAATTAAGAAATCTTTGCACCCTACACTTTAAATAGGGTAAAATGAAGGGCAGTTCTAAAATTAATTACTCAGGCTTGTTTTCAGGACATGTCACTTGCTAGTAATACTTTTTAGGTGCAACTAGGTAACATCGCACTTGTCAAAAGATTTCCTGGTTATCTGTAATGATCAGTCACCTTTAACAGAGTCCTGATGGTCTTGGTAATACTGAGCTTAAAGCAGTGCTTCTAGAGTTTTTTCTGTTTCTTTAGTGAATGTTTGTTTCTTCAGAGGGACAGGCTACCTATTTGACAGGCAACTGAATTACATTGCATCCCAATAACGTGCTCAGAGTTGGGTTTTCAGGAAGGTGGATGGGTAAAATGGGGGGCTGTTTATTAATTAATTTAGTTGTTTTCATCACCTAGATTAAAAGCATTATTTCATAGGACCACTAGAAGTTTCTCACTTTATGCAGGCTGGGGTTGTGATCTTCTTGACAGGGTGTGTTCAGCTACCATGTGTTGAACCATATGGCTCATTATGCAGTCTGTGTTTGAAGTGGGACTTCATTACTGTATGCATTACAGAAGTGCCAGAATCTGTCAGTCATGTTTTACATGGTTACCAGTTTGTTTAAGTACAGAGGGGTTTGAATTCAGTACCGGCGACAGCTATACCCATTAAGCCTTAACATGGTTATAAGAATGTATGAATACAAACTACTTACAAATCTGTTCTTTAGAGGTCGACACTAAATTGAAGGAAAGGCTAGGCTTGGAATAGCCATGTCCTTATCTGTAACCATCTAGTTACTCAGCTGACCAAATATTAGCCTCCTCACTCTACTTACCATGGCAGAGAAGTTTTTCATTCTAGCTCTACAATACTGATTTCAGTCCTTGTTTTGTTCAGTATACTGGCAACCAAGCAGGAGTAATTAAAGATAGGTTGTAAGTCATCAACAGGATTCTTTGCCTTTACTTTTAAGTAAGTTCCCCCAATTATATGCTGAAAACAAATTGCATTTTTCACAAGACTGGTAGTTATGTTTCATTTAAAAAGCCCTTTACTTAGCTGGACAATGCTTATTATCAAGAAACAGACAGAATTTCTACTCCATTTGAAGACATTAACACATTAAGAGTATACGACTTAGCATTCAAACTGAGGAATAAATCCTCATTATAGGAGCACCCTTTTTTTTCCTAACTGATAACGCACCAGGATTAGAAACAAAAAAGAGTTCTTTCACCACGTTAAAGATACCAACTAGACAATTTAAGTAGGACACCCAGAAAACAGATTTCATTCTAGTTGTGTATACAATAACCAACAAGGGACACTGCTGGTCATCAGTTTACACAAGTCAAAAAGGCAGAAAGGGGTGGGAGAGGCAGGGAGAAGGCAGCACACAAGGTTGCCTGCTGTTAAAGTCTGTACCAAGCTTTGTACAAGAAAGCTATTAAAGTACAAAGAACTTTCTTAGTTCCCCGTTAAAGCACCGTTAATCTTTCTCAAAGATCTAAGCAAGGTAAGAGGTTAGCTTCAAGCACCCCAGAAAAGGGACAGTTAGAGAAACTTAACAAGTCACAGTAATGAGAGAAGTATTTTGTAAGCTGTTTAAAGATAAATGACACTAAGCTAAACAATTGCCTGAAACTGGCAAATACCCAAGCACTTTTTTTTGTTACTTAACATTTAATTAATCCTAGACATAGGTTCTGTAAGTTGGTGCTCAAAAGCAAGAGAAATTGAGTGGACAGGGCAAACTCTTCCCTGTCTCTGATGAACACTATACAAAAATTCTACTTTTAACAACTACTAGGCTGAGAAATTCCTGAAAAGCTGCAAGGACACTTGGGTGACAGGCTAAAGTATAGTTAATGCTGTCTGTTTATCAATACACAAAGATCCTTCTATTGTTTTTCAGAGAAAAAAAGTTTCAGCAATATCTAGGTTTTAGAAGAACTCAGACTCTTAAAATTCAGGAGGACCCTTATGGGGGAAAGGAGGAAGGACAGAATCAGGTTTCTTCACCTACCTAAGGCCACCATATAGCCTTCAAAGTTGTCATTGCTGATAAGGTTCCAGGTTCCACTGAAATCCACAGGCATTGCCAGACTGCAGAAAGAAGAGACAATCAACCTCTGACCAAAAAGCAAAAATGAAGAAGTAGTTTTCCAACTAGGCCTTATATAAGGAAGACTGTGGGTGGGATTACATCCCAGAGCCTTTCTGATGGAGGGGAAGGGTGCTATTGCTGAGCCAATAGGTGAGAGGGTATTTGTAGATCAGCTTCAGCTGCATTGGAGGGAAAAGTTCACAGTTTCCGAAATCTTTGTGTGGAGCAAATGTTAATAGCCCAAGAGTCACAGTGCAAACCAAAAAGTGGTTTAAACCACTTCTGTACTTTAAAGGGAATCATGGACACATTTTGTCATTACTAAAATTCCCTGCATGTATATTAGATCTGTGGCTTTATGATCTGAAATCTACATATTTGTTGAAAAGGTGATCTACCCGCTGTAAATACATGCTGTATTTGAACAGGGATTGACTGTTAAACTGTGGATGGTATTGTATCAGCAAATTTTAAAGCAGTACCTATGACGCAGTAATAGAGATAAGTATTATATCTCGTTGGTTTATGTCTGGAGTGAACAGTAGGCAGCATCATTGTCTAGTGGTTATAACAGAAAAGTAAAAGACAAATCTTGTTTATGTTATTCTCTGATGTGATTCTCAACACAGCTCTACTGTGCCACAGTTTACCTATTTGTGTTCTGGTTTCTTCAATGCTGCTAGTTATATCCTAGTTAAATGAACATACATATACAAAATTCTTTATTTTCTCAGATGCCTTACCAACCAGAAAGTATGTGTAGCAGTTAGGCATGAGACAGCAGATTCAGAGGCCTGAGCTCTGTTCCCAGTTCTGCAGCTCTGTATTTATCAGTTTTCCTAGATAGGAAAGAGGATGAATACCTGTTCTTGCAATCCACTTTCAACTCCTAAAAATAGCCAATAACAATAACAAACTCAAAAAGTACTCTCATGTATATAGAAGATGTAGCTCCCCCCTTTGCTTTTTATTCTTGACACATACAGTAAAGGAGAGATGATACAGAAGTTATTCCCACTGATGCTTTATTAGATGCTATGCATAGTGACAGAGCATATAGGGAGTAGAGCACAGGATGCAGGAGGTAAGATTCAGTGTTGGACTTTAACTTCAGCAAAGAAGTGAAAGAAATCTCTTAAGTGATGACCCAGCAATGTGTTTTGAAAAGTGAATAGAGAATGCTTGACTTCAAAGAGAAAGGATATATAAGGAATTTGGAAGTGAGATTTTATTTCCTTTAGAAGATAGGTAATTCTCCAATCTCTTGCAGTTCCTCTATCTGTGGTTACTTTTTGGAAACTGTATGCCTTATTGTTACAATTTACCAAGTGAGAAATACTAATTTAATAATCCTGAACAACTAGGCACTCTAGAGTTGCTAAGTACAGGAGAGCTACATAACTTTGTACCTCAGTTTCCTCATGGGTAAAATGGGGAAAAGAATCATTCCCAGTGTCACATGTATGTTTCGAGCATTAGCTTAATCCCGCATTTTAAGTGGTCGGATGGGACAGTAATGAGCACCACAATGAAGGCCACATTAAAAGAAAAACCCAAAATTGATAGGCAAGGGAAGTCTTAACTGTGTTGCTACCATAGTAAAAAGTGAAAGGGAATTTCGTGTTCTGAATCTTGAATTAGGAAACTCAGCTATAGCTACCACATTTATCTATTTACTGACTTGGGTTAGGCTGAATAACAAGATAATATTTTGCAGAGAAAATTAAGTTTCCCTGAACTTTAGCTACAATTTTGGAGCTGACAGTTTGACCTATATGACTCACAGAATCATGTGAGTGGGAAATTAGGACGTCAAAGCTTGTTTCCTGTTTGCAGATGGATATTGTTCTCTAACCTATACTAAATGAGGAATGGCACAGAGAAATGCAAATTAATGTTTCCCTTGGACTCAAATAGTAACATTTCACCCATAATTCGTTATTACGAGGTTATGATAGTAAAGCACTGTTGCAATACTACTGACTCTTCCAAGTAAAGAGAAGTCAGTACTTGGATAAGTCCTGTGTAAAAGCCTGGATATAACATTTTAATTGAAAATTCAGATTATGCAGATTGTCTGGGATGTGGTGCTTCTTTCTGTAAATCAGTGCTTAATCTCAAACTACGACTTGTAAAGGGTACTAGGGTTACTATTTCAAGGCTCAGCCAAAGAATTGCCTATGGAACTTTTTCTAAGAACTGCCGAGTGCCCTGGCCACATCCTATGATGGTTCATTTCTTTCTCCCTTACAAATTCACAATTTTCTTTTTGTGGAAAGAATTTTTTCCATTTCCATCTTAATTGCTGTGCAGCATCGAGCATCTAACACATTCCATTAAGGATGTGGCCTCATTACAGAATTAGATAAAGTGGTTTCTGCTGCTGTTGCAGTATTTATAAAATATTTTGAGTCTGAATTACACATGTGGTGTAAGGAAGGGCCCTATGTTCTCTTAATAGAGCAGAATCGAATGCTGTGATGTAAAAAAAAAAAAGCCTCATTTTTGTTTGTAGAACATCTGTAAATGCATTATAACTTTTATAAAGAAGTTCAGTGAACTGCATTATTCACAAACCTTACATTTTCAAGTATATAGATTCTCTTTTAGATCTAGTCCACTCTTGAAAGTTACACCTGTCTAACATTTTTGAATAGACCACATCACTGACTGTGAGGCTGATATTTATAACTGATTGGAAGAGCAGATTGTCAGTGTGCGCTTACTTCTAGTGTTTGACCAGGCAGGTTTCTGGATCCTACTAGTAAAACAGAAGATCCATATTCAGCAGTCAGTGTAATTTTTGAACAATGTTCTGTTTTGTATAGACAAAACTGTACTGACATCATTCTACCTACTTAAAAATCGTGCAGTCATCAGACATCAGATTTGGTTAATAACAGGATGACTAAAATTAGCATATTACATGCCATTTATTTTATTGAAAGACCCATCACACATAACTACATTAAAACCCAGTGAAATATAACTGTTTGAAGACCAAAGCTTTATAAAACATCCTATTGAATTTGCAGTTTCTCTAGAATTACACAAAGTGCTCCAACACACACCAGCATCATTATTTAGAAGAATAAACCTAGACCTAAAGTGCAGATTTACTCTGAAAAGTGACCACATAAATAGGGTGCTTTCCCATTAGACAGATCTGCTCTGTTTATTCAGAAGCACACTGGTTGACTTGAGTGCTGAAAATTAATCTTGCCCTCTATTCTTATCAGTCATAGAGAGCAAGCAAAAGAGAAAAGTAGATGTTGTCCTTTCCTATGCACCATCAATAATATAGTTCTCTTCAATCAGTTATGGCAGTTTGATTGCTAAGGTGTCACAGGGGGCATAATTTATCCTCCGGTATCTTTATTACTGCTGATGATAAATGAACTCAGCCTCGTTACCAAAGGACAGTGTAAGCTTGCCTGAGCTCTAGGGGAAAACGTGGCAGACTGAGCACGTTTGATGCAGGGATCACCAAGAAAAAAACCCAAGAATCCTTGATGCTACTTTCTGTCACAGTGCAGTTACAGATGCACTTCTAAGTTGTGACTTGATTTTATTACACTAATCTCCTTGTAGATTCTCTGTAGACAGCCACCTTTACAGGCTGGAGCTAGCAGAACACGTATGTTCTAGTTTATGGTAATTGCAAAATTTCATGTGGGGCTCCAAGTTTGCATGCCCGCTGCTAGCTCCACTGCAGGTTATGGGTTTTCCTGATAGTGTCTCGACTCCCCTGCTGGGTTTTATACAAACCTTGCAGGCGCTAGGGCCACCCATGATGTTCTGTGTTTGGCTTCTGGCTTCCAGACTCCCCCTAAGCTCCTAGGGAAGCCCTCAACTCTGCCTCAGCTCTTTGGGGATCCCTTACCCAGGGAAGGAGGATGTCAGGTTGTCACGGTTATGATCCTGGAACATGTCCCTGGTTCTAGACTTGCCCAACAGCATCTATGCTTCCTGCCCTGAGAAGCTCACATTCTGCTGGATTTGTTCATCTGAAAAATGTGAACAGAGTCATCTCGTGGAGATCATATGAAAAAACTGTTACCCATTAGGTAGCGTCTTGGACACCTTGACGTTTTTAATAAGGCACATAATCAAAACAAAAATGGGATGACGGCAAATAAAGGGAGGTAGGATTTTATCACCATAACATTCACAGTGCCTCTCTAGTTTATATTCACATAATACAGACAATATACTGTTAGATTCAAACCCAGATTTCTAGCAAAGAAAAACATTTCACTTACGTACAGTCTTAATATTCTACGATTTCTTCTCAGCTCCAGTTACAGAAAACAATTCTGGAGATATACATTTGGCTCAAAAGTAAAAGCTCATTTATTATTTGAAATAAAGGGACGACTGTCTAAGAATCAGTGCAATGACACTATTATTAATTTCCATCCATCAAATCAATGGCTATAAACCAGTTTCTGAAGTAGGTCTGTCCTTTCATGAGAAACAGTGCTGAGCTTAACACACAGCTCTGGAAACATGAATGGAAAAGTAAAGCACAAGGCATTTTGGGGAGCAAATTGCGTGACAGCAGACAAACAGGCTGCATATTTGAAAGGCAGGCAACTCAAAGCATGGTATATCTAGCACCGCTTCAGCCAGAAGTAAATTTTTCCCTTCCAGGATAGAGCTAAGTAATTTCTTTGAGGTGCACAACATGTTGGCAATTTTTAAAAAAAATCACTTACATAGATTTACTATCAGTAAGTGGTACATTTTGAAATTAAATGGCTTTGTTAAGACACTGTAAGTTATTAAAAGCATTTGTGTTAGTATTTTATAAATAGCAGTCAGATCAATCTGAGTTAAAACTAATCAGAACACTTTCATTTGTTTTGTTTCTTAATTTGTAATTCTCATACGCAAGTGTGAATTCTTATACTTAGTTCACTGCACTGTGACAAAACGTTTAAATGTGAAAATCTTATTGTTCAATTTAAAAAAGATTGTGTAGGTCTAATTATTGAGTGCACCAAACCTCAACAGCAACTACATATGTACTAAAGCCACAGAATTACTCCACTGTTTATGTAAAAAAAAAACCCAAACAAAAAACCAAACCCCAAAAAACACATTTTCCTGTACTGAACTGTAGCTTTTTTCACAGCAGACAGTAAGTTGGTTGTATAGTGCCTGTTAGTTCTTGGAATCACTTGCATGTTTCTGTAAGGGAGCCAAGACAACTCCAGCATTCCTGTCTTCACTCTCTGAACTATACAGATTATTTTTTTCTATGTATGCTTGAACTACATCAGGCACGAGGTAACGAATGCTCTGGCCCCTCCGCAGTGCTCTCCTGATCTTGGTGGAGGAAACGTCAGTTGTGATCCATTCTTCCACAAGGTGAATGTTATTCTTATACCTCCACAAAATATCAGACTCATAGATGAATTTCTGACCGCTGTTTCCATCCCTACTGATGCACACAAGGCCATGATTTTTCACAATTTCAGTGATGTCCTCCGACTTCCACAGATTGGGGATCCCAAAAGATTCCAGCATGTCACTTCCACAAAGCAGTTTAACCTGTGGGACACCTTAAAAAGAAAAAATAAGTGAGAAACAGGGCTTGGTTTAGGCCACCAGATTTTACCTAACTTGATGGGGACATTTAATTTCTAGGCTACCTCTCTGTATCTTTGGTTAAGATGAGACAATGGAATAAAATGAAAAAAAAGATTCAGAGTATATAATTTATAATTAGTAGCCTCAATACAGGACTTTTCTGAAAAAAAGGTTATGGGAGTCCCTTCGTTCAAAAGTACTGGAAAATAAACTCTAATATGCTCATTTAGCCTTGGGGTGAATCAATCACTGTGAGGATCAAAGTAAAAGACAATATAGAGAAAATTCCAGAATAGCTAAGTATGAAAAAATACTGTAATGCTGTTAAAACTTTACCTGACATTTCACAGAGTTACAGAAGAAGAGACAGCTTTTATGGGACAGGGGGCAGAGGGGATTATGTAAAAGGGAAGAAAATACGACCGAAAAAAACCCCAACAGACTGTGTGACCGACTTCAGGGGACTCTCTTCCATACTATGTTTTATAGGGAATCTACAGAAGCATGCAGATAGAAACCGCCTCGAAGTAATGGAAGCAAAATTGAGAGTGCTACACATTTGCAGCTTCCAGTAATGTCACAGGGTGGTAGGAATGTACTAAAACATCTGTCAGCGCAATATGAAAAAAGCCTGCCTGATGCAGTTGGTCTTGTCTTTGAATACATTTACTTTAAAACACTACCCATCAAACAGTAGAATTTGAAAAGGTTCAAGGGAAGAAGTCAGGCAGAAGTCAAGATTTGCTAAGATAAAAGATTAAGATGGTCATTATGCAAGGCCGTTCCAATTCTATATGAATACATATACTTGTACATGTTAAGCTAAAGAACTAAAACTAAGATCTAAAAGCAACAAGCAAAATAAATAAATGCTACCTAAAATTACAAAGCCAAGCTACATCTGTTGTATGAAGTTTTAAATTACAATTTTAAATGATCCTGTACCCAGATACATTTTGAATTTCAGGACTTAATCCTGTCCTTTCTTTCTTCAGCAACTTATAAAATGATCCAAAATTCTCAGCTGTAACTACAGCCTAGCAAAGTGCTGTAGGTCAAATGGATAGCTCAGACCTTTTTCAGTTCAAATGTCTATTATCTTGAGTATTTTTCATGCCCTATCTATTTTACCCTTACAGTCATCTTGTTACGAAGCCTATTGCTTTATGCTGTGGGATCTAAGGGAATAAACTCATTCAGTGAAATCAGAACCAAGAACTATCATAAAAAAAAGTTACTCATCAGCGTAATTCCCTTGAAATAGCAAGTATTGTTAAGCATTTAATTTGCAAACAGACTTAACTTTTTATATCTGGACTCTGATTTTTCTTTTTAACGGGGTCATGCCTATTTGGTTCCTGTTTCCTCTTCCGTCCTGGTTTTGTTAAAGGCATAGCATTCTGCAGACTATTAGTGGGATCAGGAGATAAAAGCTTTTGATGATGGTACCTGCAAAACAAATGTATTTTAGATATTTTTAAGATGTAGGAGAATATAGGGAAGAATATGGCCTACTAAATAATCTTTCACCACTTCCTCCTGCAGTACTTTCACAGACAGTCCATCCAAGAACTGATCTGCTCGAACAGGGACTTGTGAGAGCTGGGACATAAGATGGTCAAAGTGCAAAGATTTCAAAGCAACTACAAGGTTGGTTTGTTTCTTTTTTAATAAAAATTCATTTTAAAAAGAACCTCAGTGAAGTAGCAATGACTGAAAGAGTAAAAACCGTAAAACTTAAGAAAAGATATTCCTTCAGGCAATTCGCATGCCAGCCTTTAAATACATAAATGGGCAGCATAGCACAATCAGAATCAAATGAGGGAAGCTTGTGTAGCATGTGTCTACCCTATTCTAGTCTCTTGTAGTTCCTCATGAATACCTTTTCAGCACAAAAATTGAGTAAAGCCTAAGAAACAATGTATCTTAAAAATTGTTCACAGGCTCATTTTTTGTACCTTTAGGACTAAGGGTGCAATCTTTCATTTACAATGCTCCTATAAATAGTACTTCTGATTTCACTGAGTCTATTCATATGATTTGGGGTTAGCCTGCTATTATTCTAACTTGTTAGGGCTAACACCATTCCTTATCCTTCTATAGGTTCTTGAGACTTTTTAGGGTTTGGCTGAAGAATACCTTAAAACTTTTACTGTTTCCAACCACTCACTCTGGCTGCTTTCCCAATCATCAACTTCCACCCAATCCAAGTTTTTTGTAGCTAGTTTTGCCATAGTTACTCGGTGATTGGCACTGATCAGACCTTTCTTCTTATATGCATCACCTACTGGTGAAATTATTCCTTTGATTACTTTGTATTTTCCTGCAGAAAAAACACATCACACAAGAACATGAAAAGTGGATGAGCAGATGTTACTTCCACTGTATTGTATTTAAACTATTACATAAGCATTATTCACGGCAATCTCTAATAACACCAGTGCCAGCTCTGATAGCCAGCCCAGTGGAAAAGTACAGTATACTTCTGCCAGTGTGCAAGGCAGCACAATTAAAGATTTCGTACCGAAACAAAAATTCATGGATGCTTCTCCTCACAGTCCAAATCTCCCCGGGGGAGAAAGGGAGTATTCAGAGAGTCCCTGAAATGAAACTCAATAGCAACGAAGTTACTATTAAGCAGGTATTCTGGTGCTGGGGATTCTCCACCATAAATGCTCCACCAATTTGGTAGACTTTCAGAGATTGCATACTATAAAGTCGTACATATTCACAGGATTTCTGAGAATTAATTTACATAAACATGAGATTTCCTCGAATTTATTAACATATGCAAATGCCCAATCCGCATGTGCAGTCGTCTTCCTTGGTGGTCTTTGGGTGGTCGTCAGATGAAGGTTCCTAGTCTTCTTCACTGTGTTTGCTGACTGACCTTCATCCCCTTGCAACTTTCTTCTGTGCATTTGTTCTCCCAAGTTGTGTGAGATGGGATTGTCTGAGATGGGATTATCCCGGAGCCCCCCTTATCTTACAACAATTCTAACTACTCTCTAAGTCACAAAGGCCTTTCTTTTGTTTAGCTAAGTGACTAAGATATTTAAAATATCCTCCTTGCCCCTAGGCTTCAATTCTTTCAGGAGGCATTTTGATGCAGTGGCTTTGTCTATCTTGGCTTTGACCCTTTCAGTACAATATGTTAGAAAGATATATTTCTATAAAGAAAAACTAGAAACCTCATGACTTAGCTCATTAAAATTAATAATAAGCAACACATACGTAAGACTGGTCTCTCATGTATTTGGCCTACATGATTTTGTATGATACATATATGCATACTAGCTTCAACATCTAATTAGTATTTCCAAAAATATCTGTCGCTGTCAAACAGGCATTCATATACACAAAATATTCACCTTAACATTTAAGTGTCTAGTTCTCAGAGCTGTTTTGAATGATATAAATTACCATCCCACCTGTTTCATGAAAGTAGTCTTTAGCCAGCTCAAATAGCCTTAGATGCATGTTGGTAATGGGATTGAAGGACCCACAGGCCAGCAGAACTACTTCAGTCTTCTTGTCAGGATCTTCCATAGCCATTCCTCGCAGTTACAGAGCCAAGCGGAGAATGTCGGTGCTAGTTACCAGCCACTACAAGAAGAGACCAGATTAAAAAATAGTTATGCCTACTTATTTGTGCTGCCAATAAGTGGAAGATTTCAAGATCAAATTGAACATTGTATTTTCCTTCCATCAACGTATGGCCTGTGATTGTTCATGTGATACTGCATTATCCAATTTTCAAGAGATTACAATGACCGCCTCTAGGTCTTCCTGGTTATCCCTGGATAGAGGTACAATGCAAGAAGCTGAGACAACAGTGGCATTATATTGCAGAAAGGAGGATAATTCTTCTGTGGGGCTTCAGAAATCAAGGATGGAGAGAAAAGTGAGTGTGCTAGGAAGAAGACATATATAATATGTCTAAATAATAATAAAAGAAGTTAATTCAAATTTGCCTTGCCCATGTATTATCAAAGCAGCTGCAATTTCCTCCTATATGCAAGAGGAAACATCTTTAAAAATGAAATCACTGAAAACAGGCTACTTGCCTGAAGAGAGGACAGCGTACTGCCCACTCTGAAGAAAAGCAGCTCATGCAGAAAAACTTCATCAGGAGAGATTATTTGTCCTGATTGCAGGACAAACTTTATTAGAACTTCACAGTTTTTTTAAGATGCCAATGCCAATCAGCTGCCAAGAGAAACATCTGCAGGGAACTTCCTTATTAGTAACTTCCTTACTTCTAGTGCTTACAGGGGGGAACAGAACATCTTATGACAATTCCCAGTGCTGCTACTCTGAATTGCAGCAAGTCTTTTCAGCAATATCTATAGAACTACCAGTTTATTGCATTAAGTTCTGGAGGAGAGGAGGGTTAAAATTTGTTCGTTTGGGATTTATTTACATTTTACATGCCCTTGGTAGATGGCAAGAGAGTGCTACGGACCAAACATGAAAACAACCAATCATCTACTTATTCGGCACTGGTGAGGCCGCACCTCAAACACTGTGTCCAGTTTTGGGCCCCTCACTTCAAGAAGGACATCGAGGTGCTGGAGTGTGTCCAGAGAAGGGCAATGAGGTTGGTGAAGGGTCTAGAGAATAAGTCTTACGAGGAGCGGCTGAGGGAGCTGGGGGTGTTTAGTTTGGAGAAGAGGAGGCTGAGGGGAGACCTTATTGCTCTCTACAACTACCTGAAAGGAGGTTGTAGTGAGGTGGGGGTCGGTCTCTTCTCCCCAGTAACAAGTGATAGGACGAGAGGAAATGGCCTCAAGCTGCGCCAGGGAAAGTTTAGGTTGGATATTAGGAAAAACTTCTTTACTGAAAGAGTGGTCAGGCACTGGCACAGGCTGCCCAGGGAAGTGGTTGAGTCTCCGTCCCTGGAGGTATTTAAAAGCCAGGGAGATGCGGTGCTTGAGGACATGGTTTAGTGGTGGACTTGGCGGTGGTAGGTTAACGGTTGGACCTGATGATTTTAAGGGTCTTTTCCAACCTTAACAATTCTATGATTCTATGATTCTACTCTGTGTTGCAGAAAGTAAGTGGTACGTGTACCAGCAGAACAGATGATAGAAGAACTGTGAATAAAAAAAGTTTAGTGAAAGCTGCAATTAAATACCAGATATTTTTTCCCTTTTTAAAAATACAACAGCACTGTTCCAATTTTGAACTTCAGTTTCAGAAAGCTGCTTAAGAACTGATGAAAGTAAGGAAATTTCACTACTTATCTTTTTCAACACTACATGGATTTTTGCTTCTTGGTGTTCTTTTCTTTCATGAGGATATTCTGGCTTGCCAAGATGGTTTCCCCTAGCCTGGCCCTGAACAAATGAAAACTGGAAGACGTTATGGGCCGTTCTCCTGCTGTTGCTGTTTGTGAGATGTCCGAGACATCTGTGTTGAGCACTGAATAGTCTGCCATTGTTTCTACAGCAACATCGCTGCCTGGAAAAATCCCACAAGGTCACCTTCACATTCTCCCTCCTTTACAAAGACGCTGAGTGATGTTCACAGCCGCCACAGTGGTGAGAGATCATCACAGCTAAATCTTGTAACAGCCACTACGTACTAACATCAAATAGCCCTTGAATAAAAGGAAGCCTTGCAAGGCTTCGCATTTTGCAAGTGTTAGTACTTTTCTGTGCTTTCAAGAGTTTCACAAACTTTTAAAATATTCTTTATTACTGCAGAGTAGTTCAGCATTTGAAGGGTTTGGTGTTACTTGGCATGCAGTCTTCATAGGGGCATCAGCTAGAAGAGTTACTATGGGAACAGGCAAGGAAAGAAGTTAGACTTGCCTTTGTAATGCATAAAGCCCTACTTTCTAAAGAAGTGACTCATGCTGCAAATTTGAAAAGGCTTGATTTTCTCCTTTAAAAAAAAAAGCAAGGGCAAAAATAATAGAAAATTTTAAGATGAAAATATATAGTGCTTTTTCTAGAGTTAGTTGAAATGTCCAATCTTCAGAAACAGGCAATTACTGCATTGTAAACTCACCTTGTAGCGCTTCATATCTGCATAGAAATTGCGAACAGAAATATAATTTAATAGTTTGCACATACCCTCAGTCTTCTAATTTGCACTGGCATCCTCTGCCTAGCACTGTTTTCACAGAAAACAGCTGCATGGTTGAGGTGGAGAGCGGAGAAAATGACAGAGGTGTCATCACATGATTACCCTCACTGTTAATGTCATAACCAACACAGCGCCGTCAGAGCTGGCATCTGCTTTGCATGAAATGACCTTCATGTAGCTCTAACTTTTGGGGGAAAGCTACGCAATTTGCACATCCCAGGAGAGAAAAAGACTGGGTTCCAGTAATGATTAAAGCCCAGCCACTGCCTGAGCTGTATATGGAACTATGCTTATTCTTCCTGTATAATAACATCAGTAGTTTTGATATATTACATATAATTTGACACTACTTGACACAATTCTAATTATTGCAGTTTGACCACAAGATCCAAACTGGCAGCCCGGCTCCTGCTGTACAGAGATGAAAGAGATCTGTATGCAGGTAAGTGTTTAGTTTCACAAAACTGAGAACAGTCTTATAATTAATGCTATCTTATGCCAAGTACTAAATGAAATATTAGTAAAACCTCTCTACAAAGACTTAAGAAGGGGAAACAAAATAAAACGGCCTTCACTCAGATTTTCCATAAGTGGAGGACATCCTGGATCATTCTCCCTTCTCCTTCAGAAGGAAAAATGAGGTGCCCTGCGATGCAGTCCTTTACGTATGTGCTTATATATAATCTCATCATGCTTATGCATAATCTTACCAGTATTTAGTGTGTACTACTCGCAGCCCTGCTGGTGCTTACCTGGACTGGACACGTATTGGCACTAAAAACCATCAGAGGATGCCTGCAGTAGGCTTTGGCACGGTTCTGAAAACCAACCTGTTCATTTCTGCGGATAAGCAGGTAATTGTGAGTATGCTCTAGTCAATCTCATTTACATTTCAGAGGTAAATTTTTGTTAAACATGCTTATATGTCTGTAGAATATAAACATGATTAAATATTAAGGTGACGGCGCGTAGGCTGTTGCCGGGAGCCCTGGGCATGCTAAGCGCGCCGGTTTTCCGTCCCTTTCAGCAGCCTCCTCCACGCCGCCAGCGGCCTGCACACGGGGACGGCCCGCAGCGTGCGGTGCGCAGGACCAGGCCCCAGCCCAGCCAGTCCCCCGCCGCCGCAGCACCCACCACGGGCCCCGCCGCCGCCCCGAGCCTGGCCCGGCCCGGCCCCGCCGCCGCCCGCGCTTACCGCCCGCGGCCGCGCCGCCAGCTCCGCGCAGAGGGGCCGCACTGGGCGGGGCGGCGGCGGCGCGCTCTCATTGGTCCCGGCGCGGCGGCGGCGCGTTCTCATTGGCCCCGGCGCGCCGGAAGCGGTGCCCGTAAGAACCGGCCCGCTCCTGCCCGCCGCGGCCTGCCCCAGGTGAGGCGGCGGCGGCGGCCGTGGTCGGCCCTGGCGGCGGTCAGGGGGGTGCGCAGGGCCGGGGAGGGCGGCCGCGGCCTCCTGCCTGCGGGAGGGGGTCTGGGCGGACTCACCTCCGCGAACGGCGGGCGCGTAGGAGGGAGAGCCGGGCTGGGGCCCTGGCCTCGGGGGTAGGCAGGGCTCGGATGGTGCCCAAGTTCCTTCTTCTCGTTTCTCCTCCCCCCAGACCTCCTGTTCGCTCTGCTCTCGCACCGTTCCAGCGGGGAGGATCGCATTTCTCTGTCTGTCTTCTAGTTGCTGGGGCCGTTGGTGTTAGCACAGCCCTCAGCCCTTGCTGGTCCACGGCCGCGGAGCCGGTGCGTTCCCCAGGGATGGCCCGTTGATCGCTGCCGTCGGCTAGCTGCCTCCTCCTATTTGATACCCAAAGAAGCAGGGGTTTCCTCTAGAGCGGTCTGGTTTTCTACAGCTAATGATTCTATCTAAGGTGTTTGCATGCTTCAGACACCTTGCATCCGGGTTGTTGTCTCTTAAATAGTTTCCCAAGGGGCAGTTGAAGGGTAGAATCTGCTGTTTCATACATTGGGACCTCAGTATTTCAGTAATTGCTGCTTGGTTTCAAACTTGTTTCTTTTTATGTGTTGTGGCTGTTTGAGTTATTACCTCGGTGAACTGCCTCTTGCTACAAAGATAACAATCCTGTAGAGCCAGCCTAACATTTCTGTATTTCTGCTGCAAGGATCTCCAGGTGTTTTGGTTAGATGTTCCATCATCAAGATATTGCATAATCTTCTTGATACTTGGAGCATTTTAAAATAAGTTTTAAGTTGTTGATACACAACAATGAAATGTTCTTTCTCCTAGGAGTGTCATGTAACAACTTAAAAATTTCATGTGAAAATAGAACATGGCTTCAAGAGGAACAACAGAGACCAGTAAACTAAAACAGAACTTGGAAGAGCAGTTGGATAGATTAATGCAGCAACTTCAAGATCTGGAGGAATGCAGGTAGTAAAAATAGATGCTTTCCCCTTATATGGCAATATTTTTCTTAAGTGATTGGCAGAAGAAAGTGGTACCTTTCAAAAATCTTGTGGGTTTTTTTGTTTTATTTTGTGTTTTGCTGCGGCTTTATATTTTTTAAATTAGGTAGGATGTTTGTGTTAGGCAGTAAAAATTATTTTAAAATCCTTTTTATTAAGATCATTCTATTTATCATCACCTTGATGAAAATGTGGGCAGAAATACTCATTACGGTTTTCTTTGAAACTTTATATTTCAGTGTGACTTTTTAACTTTTAATAGCTGTTCACAATACTCACAATTTTCATATGGTCTTTTTTAATAGCAGTAGAACAAATAGCTTTTTTGTCTATTTTGTTTTGTCTTATAATTAAGGATGCTTGGGTCTGTTTAGTTGGTCTAACATTTTCCTGTGATTTGTTTCATGTGATTTTGTGTTATTTTTTTGTGGGCTAATAAAATTTGAGGTAGACCGAGTTACCAAGGAAAAGTATTTTTTTTTTTTTCTGTTTCCGTACTTAAGCATTCTATGTGGTTTTAGATGCTTTCTCTGACTATAATTCTAGCTTGTCCAAGCAGTATGTATTTTTTTCATGAACCATTATAACTGCTAAGGGTTGGTAGTGCTGTTCTTTGAATTGGGCAAGGTTTAGACAGAAGGATCAGTTATTCCTGAATAACTTGATGGTTTTTGGGTAAGAAGATGTGCTTCTCAGATAATTTCATTCACTATAGCTTTGAGCAAGACAATCTCACTGCATATTTTTGTTGAGATCCAAAATGCACTTCTAAATATTGCATCAAGCGTTGAGTATCTCGTAGTTGTCGGGGCGTTTTTAATACAAGTGACTCCTTACAAACAACACAAGTGCATCGGTGGCTAGGAGGTGGTGCAAACCCAAGAAAACTACATATGCATTAGCTAAATAACAGCTAAGAGGGCTAGAGCAGAATAATCTGAAGTGACGTGAATGTTTTAATTTCTATCTGAGGAAGCATGCCTCGTGGTATTCCCTAATGTCCTTTTCTCCATGTTACATCTTGGGTTTAGTCCTATGAATTCATGTGTCTTGTTGGATCCTCTTTAGAGAGGAGCTAGATGCAGATGAGTACGAAGAGACCAAAAAAGAAACTCTAGAACAGCTGAGTGAGATCAATGACTCCCTGAAGAAGATTATGTCTGGAGATATGACTTTGGTGGATGAGCTCAGCGGGATGCAACTGGTAAGGATGATGTGTTACTAGAAATAGTTCACATTCTGCCTGGACTCAATGAAACAGAAAATAGATACAAGTTGTTCATTATAATTTTTAGACAGGCACATGTCTAGTTCTATGTATCTAATGTTTTTATTATTTAATATATGTGTACATATAAAAACTTGGTTAGGTCTCTTCATTTTACAAGGAAAAAATATTGAAGAATTACAACCATAACACTGTAGAAAAAAACATGGGGAACTGCAGGGACTAAATACATCATATCCTTAATATTAGAAAATAAAATAATACAAATTAATTTAAAAGATGTGAGGGATAATCCAGGACAATATATATTGTGAGAAATAAAGTTCATGTCTGTTTGTTAGAAAGCATAAAGATAGTATTTCCTGTGCTCTTCTTGCTCATTTGTATTTCAGAGATTCATACCAATCCAAATGAAAAGGCTGTAGGAGTGACCGTGTTACTTTAAGTTCTTTTAGTGAATTGATCTTATTTTATGCTGACTTCCAAACTTTTGGTCTATTTTCTCTCTTTTCAAATGTTTAATTAGAGCATGATTTGTTCCTCCTGAGCCCTATGTTTTAGGGGTTTGTTTCCAGAAGGATCATGATTTGTCCAAGCATAACTGTGGTGAGATTTAATCATAATAGGTTTGATAGGACATAGAGGATTTTGAATAGCAGTAGGAGATTTACTTCATCATTTACATTCTGCTTACCTTTAGAACAGCTGTAATCATCAGTGTGGGCATTAAAACTGCTAATGATAGCATAGCATATCCACTTGTGATGTGCTAGTATTGGGAAGATGTTGGAAATTATTAGAAATTAAGACCTGGACTGTAATGAAAAGTTTCACAGCTGTTTCTCAGTGTAGTTGCACTAATTAGTGGATTTTTCAAGCCCTGCATAAAGGTCTCATATTTTTTCGTCTCACTTCCATGATTATGCAAAAAAAAGAAAAACTCTCTTTATCACGTGATCCAGAGGATACTAATGATGCTTTCCAGCCTTCATTAATCTTGTCATGCAGCTATCGCTTGTGACTATTAGTTCTGGTCATTCTTGCTCTTTTCCTTGCAGGCAATACAAGCAGCCATCAGCCAAGCATTTAAAACTCCAGAAGTAATTAGAATGTTTGCAAAGAAACAACCAAGGCAATTGAGGACAAGGTTGGCAGAGGTGAAGGTTTCTGTTTTACTGTAAAAACTGTTTATTTGAGCTAGACTGATTTAAATATGTGATGATTGCAAGGAGAGCACCAAGTGTGTTTAGAAAACTTGGTGGCAGCATCATAAAGAGATAGAGAAGTTCTCTTTCAGAATTTGTTCAGTTTTAAATGTTTGTTGAGGTAATGAAAACAACAGTGTGTATTTCCTGAATTATCTTGAATCTTCCTGCTTCAAAACAAAAATATGATTAGCAGATAGTGAACTGAGCATAACTGTAAATAGAAAATGTGAAGAGTATGAAACTGTATTGAGGGGCTGGAGAGTGCACTCAGTGTTTCAGAGATGTAGACTGAACTGGAGATCTGGATAACGTGAAATGAAATGTGATTCCTCCATGTATCAGTGATATGTGAATCCATAATTTTGAATGAATAGCAGTCTGATGAAAAGAGATTCAAGTTTGGAGAAATCAAGAATGCTAAGGTTAGGTGCAAAGAGTATTTGCAGAATGGTCAGAAAAACTTCATGGCCATCTTTTATATTATGGGTAGCTCTGTCCCTTACTTCCATGGGTACCGTTCTTACTGATGATATTTTTAGGCTGTTCATTGCTCATGCTATTGTGTTGAGTGAAACTAATGGGAAGCTTTTATATTTTGACTTATTTCCCCCCCGCCCCCGGTATACAGATGGACCGAGACTTAATGGTTGGGAAGTTGGGACGAGACCTGTACACACAGCAGAAAGTGGAAATCCTGACTGCCCTCAGAAAACTTGGTGAGAAGGTAAGGTGTTGGTATAATAGGTGAATAGAAATTTCTATCTGTATATCGAAGAGGAATTTGAAATGGTTAAAATAAGAAATTACAACTTTTGTTTATGAGCAAATAATAAAATGCAGCTTGGTTTTGTAGTACATAAATGTCCTTCCATTTTAATGCTAAGCTTTCTGAAATGCTCACTACTGAACATATATCAAATAGTATTGTACATTTATCTAAGGCTGTTTTCCACTTTAAAATGCTTTCTTTGGTGGGTCATATGAATGAATCACGTATAAGCTAGCTAACTACCACCTATCCACCTGGCAGGAACTATCCAAGACTTTTGACATACATTGAGCTTTACTCACTTCTGTATTGGTGATGATACCTACCTCTTGGTGTAAGATAAGTAAATTGGAGAGATGAGTATAAACCGATTGTTTCCCCAAGGAGTACATCAATGGCAGAACAATCCCTGTTTTTTACCACTAGAGGGAGGAAGAGAAGTTTGTTATTTCTTTTTGTTGATGGTATGTGAAGAAAATGGGTTGCTGTGTATCTCTGTACTTAAACTTTCTTAGGAGATGAGGGAATGTAATGGAAAAGATCAAGTGCAGTGCTTAAAGGAGCTGTATTCCAAGTAGATGATATTAGCAAACGCTTTCCCTCAGAATATTTTTATTGCTTGGCTGTCAGAGAAAAAATGTTTTGGAAATAGGTTAAAAGGCTAGTTAAGATTGTGAACTGAATGCATGAAGATACCTAATCCTCCTGGCATGAGTTCCTTGGATCACTTCAGACAGGCCACTTCACCATGCTTTGAGACAGCCCTTTTATCTTTTAAAATGATCAGTAACCTGCTTCACCGAGGACTTGCTAGGAAAGTAGTTTCACATCTGTTCTGAATGTGAAAAATGATGGTAAATATTACATGTTTATCTGCATAATACTGCAGAATGTTTGGTAGGTAGATGCTTGCTTACAAAGCACAGCAAAGGCAGGTAGCTACTACTTTTTCCCTCATTCCAACATCATTCTGAATGCCTGTACCTGGTTTTTATATTTTTAATAAACTGATACAAACACTGTGGGCAGTTTGACACACTTACGCTTTGCTTTAATAAGGATATATATCTGAGGCTACTTAAATGAGTGAGTTTTAACTTAGAATATCTGAACCTTGCAAATGTAGGTTACTATTTCATTATCGTAAATATTTTATGGGCATCTGTCACAAGGCATCACAGCACATACATAAAAGCAAAATGCACATGTGCAAATGTTGTTTTAAAGGAAGAGAACCATTTCTGGGTCATTGACTCTTAACATGGTCGAAGCTGGTAGTGACTGCATATTTTTGCTTTTCTCAGTAGATGATATGAAGTGAGCTTAGATACTAGCTCATTACTGTACTGACCACATGACAAAAAAGTAATTTACATCCTTTGCATAGTTTTGGTACAGAGGTACAGTGTGACCTTTTTGTCAAAAATTATCACTGGAGGTCAGCTTGAAACCTAGCGGTGCACGTAGAGGCATGTCTGATGTTGCATATGCTGTCCTTCCTGGGCTGACAGATGCCACTGAGGAAAAAATTCAGTGGTAGGGGGAGTAGCTTGCATTTTTACTTTGGCTTTTAATATGTTAGATAACACTACCACTTAAAAACTGCAAGTTGACAATCGCTGTAACCTGTCCTAGTTCATGTACATGCCCATGTAGATGGTGGGAATTACAGTGGTGAGAATATGCACAGTTAAGGTACCAAGCTCACAGTTATGGCTTTTTTTGATTTAGCTTACTCCAGATGATGAGACGTTCTTGTCGGCAAATGCTGGTGCAGCCCTGAGCCAGTTTGAGAGAGTCTCCACTGATCTTGGTAAGTTTTCATTCTCATAACTTCCAATTTCTTTGCCTCATTGAACACTGACTAAGAGAAATACCTGTGATTCCCCTATGAAAGAGAAAATATGAACAAAAGATTCTTGCCATTAAATTTTGATGTACATTATTTTATTAACAATGAAACTCTGATACGCTGTCCATGAGGAAAAAGTAACACAGCAAATAAATCCAGTGCCAAATGTCCATAAAATGCCAAGTGTTGCCCATAATGCTGAAGGCTTGCATGGTCTGTCTCAAGCAGAGATACTGTTCTTGCAGTTAAACACAGATCTCTTTTGCATTAATGACTCTCTTCAGGAGAGTCTTTCCTTCTGCTTGATGCAGAGAATTTGGCAATTATTGGCACATTGTAAAAATACAGCTTTAAAGCACTCTTCTTGCCATGATTGTCATAGCTCTAATCATATTGACAAGACCAAAAGTTCAGCTCTAATATGCATTAAATGAGCACAACAGTTCATTCTAGCATTACAGTCAGAACTGTGATGAAAGAACTATGAATGGCAGGAACGTGCCAGACTAGGTCAGGGTACAAATCAACTGACTCTCTGAGCTACCTTTCAGTACTCCTTTTCCTGAGAGTGTAAGCAAGGTGAGAACCTTTTGTTGAAAAGGGTGCTTTGTTAGAAGCTCTCTCTGTGTGTGGTGGGTTGACCTCGGCTGGCCACCGGGTGCCCAACAGGCCGCTCTCTCATTCCCCCTCCTCAGCAGGACAGGGGGAGAAAATAAAATGAAAAACTCGTGGGTCGAGATAAAGGAGGTTTAATAAAGAAAAGCAAAGGCTGTCCACAGAAGCAAAGGAAAACAAAAAGATTTATTCTCTACTTCCCATCAGCAGGCAATGTCCAGCCACTTCTGGGAAGTAGGGCCTCAGTACGTGTAGCAGTACCTTCTGAAGACAAATGCCTTAATAACAAATCCCCCACCTCCTCCTTTCTCCTAGCTTTTATGCTGAGCATGGTGTCATACGGTACGGAAAATCCCTGTGGCCAGACTGGGTCAGCTGTCCTGGCTATGTCCCCTCCCAGCCTCTTGCCCACCCGAAGCCTACTGGCCTTTGGGGGCAAGAGAGCCTTGATGCTGTGCCAGCACTGCTGGTAGCCAAAACATCGGTGTGTTACCAGCACCCTTCTAGCTACAAACACAAAGTACAGCACTATGAGAGCTGCTATGGGGGAAGTTAACTCCATCCCAGCCAGACCTGATACAACATGGCTGGTTTCAGACCTGTCAAGCCAGTATGTGTCATGTCCCCCCCCGCCCTTTTTTTTTTTTAAATTCGCTCAAGTGTTCAAGTGTTTTTTTAAATTCGCTCAAGTGTTCTCAAGATTCGCTCATCAAAATGTAGGTTTGATTTCTTTTAGTCTCAAATGTTTTACTTGATTTAAATTGTATATAAAGAAATTCACAATTTCTATTAATACTGAAAATGTTTTTTCTTCTCATAGGATCAGGAGACAAAGTCTTTGCTCTAGCAAGTTTTGAAGTAGAAAAGGCAAAACAATGAAGAGGTGCGTGAGGCTTGTGTCTCCCCAGTTATCAGCAGCATTGGACTTCTCTCATATTGTGTTTTTCTATTTTTAACATGTTGAAAAAAAGAAAAGCAAAACAAAGACAAAAAAACCCAAACCCTAAACCTCTTGGGTTCTTAACCAGAAGATATGAAGTAAACAGCCTTAAGTGCACTTTGGAACCTTGGTGTCTGTACCCCTTAGTAACATAAGCTCTGAGGCTGAACACTAAGTGGTACTCTAAAAACAAAAGCATGGTATGACTGTCTTTGGAAAGAATCACCTATTTTGAACTTTTCTGAATGTGTATTTCTCTATTAAAACGTAATCTTTTTGCATGTGGTTGGAGCAAGCAAATCTTTTTCAGGAGCAGCCCTAATGAGCGTGGGTTTTTTTGGGTGATTCTTCACGTTGCTCTCAAGTTGTCTTAATTTTTGTCTGGACTCCCTATTAAGTAGTTTATACTAGGAGTGCATTGAAGCTTTGAAAAATTGACATAGTTTATTTGAAATGCCATCTTTCTACAAACTGTTTGCAGGAGAACCGAAATGAGACTGTATGCTGATCATTGGTCCTTTGCTGCTTGTTTGCTGTGCACATGAATGAGTGCCATTGTGTCCTAGCCTTGACTGACAAACAATGGAAGCCCTGTAGGGAGGCTTCTGGAGTAACTTAACCTTGTGTATTGAAATGACAGGGAATTGCTTCTCACTGCAGTTTCCTAGCCCTTTCTGTGACCTCTTACTTTAGCTCTAGGATGTATAACTACATGCTACCGTTATTTCCCGGTGTTGCTGAGATAGCATGAAATAGCTTGCAAGTAGAAACACGTTTAAAAAGGACAGAAAAGCTCTCATTACATGATTGGTGCAAGTGTTGCTCAGTCTATTTATCAGATGGTGGTGCTGTGAAGAGGGGAGGGTCTGTGCCTCCACAGGGAAGTTAGAATCCTGAATAATCTCAGGGTGTAGGAGGATTTAAAATCTCATATTGTTGAGTTTTGAGCTCCGAGTGTGGAGAGGCTACTTGGGACTCTAGATGTGTGTTTAACTTCCTGATAAACTATTTTTTGTAAAATTAATATTAGGGACCTTGTTCTTAAAAGTACTGGCAGCTTCATGCTTTAATTCAGTACTTGTTAGCATTTTGTCTGAGCTGATTGGAAGCCTATATTTCACTGAGAATTTTTTCAGCTTGAGAAATGTGCATTTCAGGTCTGCTCTACCCTTGGTATATATTCAGGCACTGATCTAATACTGGCAACCAAAAAAAAAGAAGAGGCATTTCTTAATTGAATTCCGTACCTGTTCCTCTTCTTATTTTACCACTAGCTGGAGAAAAGGTTATGGATAGAAGCCAAAAACATTTCTGTGGTCATCTTAGCTATTGACAATTGTATTGTTTTCCTCTGAACAGAAGGAGGAGAAAAGCTTGATGTTTCCTTGAGTGTTGCTTTGTCTGAAACTAGAAGCAGTAAATCCTAAGTTCTTTAACACAGTGTAGCTGCATGTAGACATATCTGTTCAGCTTACAGCCTCTAGCTGTAAAAAAAATGCAAAAAAAAAATTATGCCAAAAAAGTAACTTCACACAAAAAAAGTAATTTCCCTCTCTTTCTGTGCAAAAAGAGTTCAAACATTAGACAGTTTGGGGTCCTTTGGACAATATGTTTTAACAGGGAGTTAGCGCTTCCTTTCTTTGGAGAGCTTCAGAAGGGGAGGAAGCGTTATGAAATCTCATTGGCAAAAGGAGCGTTTGGCTGTGAGTGTGTTGACATGCTATTATTATCTGGCACCCCTCAGAGAGAGTGTGACTTGCCAGTCACAGTCGGTTCCCCTTCCCATAAGGTGGGGCAGAAATGTATCAAGAGAAGAAAGCTACCATTGTGCTGCTTAAACTTCACAAATTATCTGTTTTTTCAAAGTGGTAAATTTATTTTTCCTTAAATGAGAGCAAAGTACAATAACCAAATGCCACAGTGGTTTATGCTAAATTTCCAGCAAATGACATTAAAAAGAGGTTAAACAGAGATCTCTACCTATATTGCTAGGGTGATAAGCGTATCTTCAGGACAAACAGATCTTGTGCTGGTTTTAGTGATTGGGTATTTTTTTTGACAATGTGTCTTACTTCAGTTTTAGGCATGTTTCTGAGCTGATCTGTAAAATGTGATAACTGTCATCACAGTAAGTCTGTTGCTGGAAAGAAAAGGATGGTGATAATACTGGAAAGATCAGAAGAATTCCTAGGAAAAAAGTGATCTTGTTTCCATCTTGTTAGTGCTGTGAATTATAAAAATGAAGAAATACGTCTACTGAAAGAATGATACTGAATTCTTTTAGAATAAGTAATGGTTTATAAACCAACTTTTAAACCCAGATGTTGGGATTCAGTTCCAGTTTATGGTGGCATGACTGTTTTTGGCAACAGTGGAGTTGGACCTGTGTTTGTCAGCAGTGAAGGTGACCCACTGTTTTGAGGAATCCTGTGTTTAATGGAGTGGAACATCCATGTTTTACCTATCATCTCTCTCTCTCTCTCTCTTAGGCTTTTATAGCTAGACTTGAGCTTCAGTGAGAACTGTCATTAAATTGAGTGAGTGGAGTGGAAATAGTCTTAAATTTCGATAGCCTATTGCTATGTTAATCTCGGTGTTGCATAGTAGTCACTTAGAGACTAAGTGGGTAGCATAGACTATAAATGGAAAACTGACATGATCAGTCATAATTTAGATTGCACTTATAGGGCATAAATACCCTATAAATAAGCAAGCTTGTCTAATTGTAAACTAGGACTGGAGTAGAGTAAACCAGAAAATGTGTTTTTTTAGAATGTATTTTGCTTTAATAGATATCCTTTAAAAATCTAGTATTTTAGAAATGAAAAGATATACAGTATAGACAGCATAATTTGTCTTTCACTGATGGAAATTTTTTCTCCCTTTTTTTTTTTTGTAAGAAGCTTTTATTTAGATGGGGTCTTTTGTCCATTATATCCCAACTATTTTCCTGTCTGGGGCAGTATTATGTTTTCTGACAAAGGCCAATTGCAGCTTTATAGCTGAGAGCAGCTTATTAAAAGGTGTTATTAGACAGTCTAAAATTATTGAAAACAAAACAGTCCATGGGGACTGTAGCTGCCTTCTTTCCCTTTCTGCTCATTACTGGTGCTAATTCTTCTCCCTCCACACCCCCCAGCCTGCTTGCAGCATTAGTATGTAAATTAAATCTCTCGGCACTCCCACAGATCACAGTAAGTTTACAGTACAATAATATGGAAATCTTTTTCCTTGTAGTTTTAGAGGTGTACGTTTCCAGGAGAAACGCTTTTTTATTGATTTGCAAATATTACAGGATTTTTTCAAACTTTCTGTACTGCAGACAGTTGTAAAATTCCTATTTAAATTGATCCTTGACTGAATATCTTCTTAATGTTGTGCTCCTTCTGCTCTTGAAAAGATCTCTCATGATCTAGATGGACAAAGATGAGGTTGAGATCAATGACCAATATCATTGCAAGATTCAGTATGCCAGGCCAGACCTCCCTTCTCAAGAGTTGTGGAGGGTCAGAAAGCAGAGCTCTAACCCAGAGGCTGGATACGTCCTGCAGAATGCCCTGACTATAAATGTAATTTAACAAGGAAGCTGTTGCCAATATGAAGCTATTCATATGTTGACCCTAGTAAATAGTTATTTAAGTAACCTACTTGAAGTGGTTAGATTAATTTCAGAGGCATGGTAAGGTAATTGGTGTGCTGTGCTAAATATTTTGCCAAACAATCCTGGCATGTACCTCTACTAGTATCTCAAATGTTTCTGCAAGGGCTGGAAAGAAGTCCATAATCTCTTTATTATAATAATCATTTGCTCAAATAAAAACTGGTAACAAAAGAACAGCTCCTAAATGAAAGCATGGGTTTGTGGTTTAACATACTACCTTGTGATGTTTGACTTCCATCCTTGGTTCAGCGTTACACCCAGGCACATCACTTATTCTCTCCACATCTTTCTCTCCTGGAGTAAAATACAGATTATGATACTTGAATATCAAGTGCTATGAAGTTGTTATTGATCATGCATTGCTTTGAAGATTAAAAGTGCTTTGTTTTCTGTTTATCATTTTTACTTCTGAAATAAGAATTGTAAAGTACAGTAGCTTTAAACACATCAGCAAAGTTGCCCAGAGTTCTTTTTGGCCATATATAACCTCCCTTTTTTCATCTTCTTTCTCTGTAGGGTGAATCTAGTGATTGTACTGATCTAAAAGAAGTGTTAGAGAGAAAATTGATGCTCTGTCTCTCTTCTGTCTTTGTCTCCTCGTATTATTTCCCTTGAATCTCGAATGGAAAAGTAGCAAGTTTCCTTTGTCTTAAAGGAAAAATACAGGATTTCTTAAGAGATTCCTTATTTCATCATGTTACCTTGCCTGTTAAAATGAAATTCATTTTGATAGAGAATTCTGTATTAATGCTACCCTACTGACCAGGCATTTAAGGCTGTATCATTAGTGGCTGAAATGGTAGGCAAATTAAAATATAACCATTTGTTTTTGCTTCCAGTATGGCCATTCCCCTCCTCTGTAAGGACAAATATAATTTTTACATTGTAAAGAAATAAAAGTCAGCCTGCAGGCATCTTTTAGTTTCCCTACTTCCACCATCCAAATTATCCTCACTGAGTTCTGGGGAAGTCTTTTCCATTAGGGAAGTAAACTCTTATTTCAATTCTGTCTGCTTAGCTACCCACAAGAGAGGAAGAGGAGTGCTCATATTGGAGTTTTTCCTTAGGAGTCATGGGAAATGTGACACCTTGCCTCGCTATGAGGTTGAAGGGTTTTTTAACTTTACCTTAATAGTGTTTTTACGCCTGTGAGGGAGAGGGGAGAATTACTGGAGTTTCTGTTGCCCAGGATTTCTCTCCCATAACTTTTAAACATCCAAGATTCCCACCTCAGTCAAGTGGCAGCTGCTGGTGTTTAGAGCATCTGAAAAGGTGGCCTAAAGTATCTGACACTATCTGGCAGGATAAATAAAAATGTTTCAGAATAAGTAGTCTCTAAAATAAGGTCTTAAAAGAGAAAATACAGACATAAGGTTAGTGGATATAACTATGTAAGGCATTGCTGTATCATGCACTGAAATAGCTGCTGTAATATAACATACTAATCTGTTAATGATATATTTAATAGCAAATTTCTTTTTAAAACAAGTTCTAATCATGGACATCTCTCTTTATCTTGCTATCAGAATAGTTTGCTGCTTGATAATGTTTAGGATCGTGTTTTCAACATGCCTCCAAAAATGGGTCAGTAATAATCGCAGATGTACTGAAAGCCATCAGGCAGAACCACCTGCAAATCCTGTGGACAGAAGTGTTAGTGTCTGGGTAAATAGCTTTTCTTTTGATTGTCCAGTTAATATCCTTGTAAGGTGGAGATTGAAATTAAGTTCTGTAATGTTGTCATAAAAGAGTGTGTTTTGCAACTTTGTAAGTACCAAATTTAATCTGGGAACACTTCTGGTTTTGAATAAAATATGCAGCAGAGAAGGTTTCTTACCATACAAACTAAGTCTGGATTAACAAAAAAACCCCACCATTGTCATAGTCTTTTTTTACACTAAAGGGCTTTTTTGTCCATCCCTCTAAAATATCTCTGCATACCTCCTCACTGCACAGTCTGTAGAAACATTAAATATTGTAACTAAGGCAGCTGAACTATTTCTTTAATTTTCTAGTGTTCTCTCTCTAATCTACGCAAGTTGTGCTCGCCACTAGTCGTGGAAATTTCAGCTGACTGTTGTGACCCTACATCATTTATTACGGTGTCCCAAGTATGCAAAGAGTTGATTGGTTGAACCGCATTTAATTTTCAGGAAACACTGTACTGTTTCTGCATCAGAGCGTGATTTTGATGGATTGGAATTGTCAGACTAAGTCTGAAATATAAAAGATTACCAAAAGAAAAAAGATTCCAAACTAAAAACAATTCCCTCATTGGGTACCGTACACATCTTTGAGAGAAACAGTTTTCATTATTGGTGCATGTGGTTAAATCAGATGGATAATGAAAGCAGGGCTTGTGTCTACAGATGCTGCTGGAAGCCCTTGATGAGAGGGAGATGCCAACAAATACAGAGGGACTTGGAGGGTGGAAGCAGCTGTACTGTGAAGGAATCCTAAATGAATTTCAGAGCTGATTAAGAAAGAATTGGAGATCAGAGAAGGATACAGGGAACTGAGAGAATTTTTCTAAGTCAAGTCAATTCAGAGAAGGTTTCATGAAGTTTTGGCTTACTAGAACAAACAGCAGCCTTATTAAACAGAAGAGATTAGAAGCTATTGAAAAGAAAAATCCATTTAATCTGTTAGATTTTTATAAAACAATACCCAATCTTTATACAATACTTGTGGAAATGTTCGAAAGACTTCCTAACATCCCCCTGCTGATGATTAGCTATACTATTCCCATTTTGTGCTTGGGGCAAGTAGGGTGACAACTGGTAAAATAATAGATTTGATCAGGTGCAGTGCACTTGTGTCTTCTGTTTGCTTTGTGAAGGTCTGCGCATTCCCATGAGGCATGAACAATATTCTGTTAAATCTCTTGCAGAGCTAGGAGTTAAGAGGTCTCTTGAACATCCATCATGTCTTATGATGATAAAAGTAACTACTATAATGGCAAGATGTCACCTGGCGTGAGAGCTAAACATCTCGGTAAGCTTGATGGTAGCAAACTAAGGTGGGGCAGAAGCTGATTCAGACTCAGTGTTTTAAGAAAATACCTCTAAAATTCTCCAAGGGTAGAGGAAGCCTTATAGTATCCCTCTCTGCTAAAACCCTTTCTGAGTATCTGCGGGATGTTAAATTGATGCTGTATAAGATTGCATTGCACTGTTGCACAGTCAGCCAGCTAAATTAGAACAGGAGAGCTAGACAATACTTAGTCATAAAATGGTGTTTTGCCCATGATGTTATCAGTAAGAAAATTCATACTGTTGCAAAGATGCAAATGATGGCTTAATTATACGCTCCTACTAGCATAAGATGCTTTTAGATCTTTCCCTCAGACTCATGTACTGTGCTAATTAACAGTAATCCAACTGGAGGATCCCAGAGCAATGCTTCTGCATATTTTTTTCAGCTTCTGCTGGAGCTCTTATGTTCTTTTCTTAAATAATTAATAATCATTACTGCCTGCTGTGCTGTGGGTATGTGCTAGTGATCTCAGATCCCAGCATATTTGCACCATTCCTGTTCCTGTCAGCAGCTTGGTTTTGCTCTTTGCATAGGCTTTCATGTTAAGACCTTCATTAACTGGCAGCGGGGTATGGATTTCAGTGGCGTTGGACTTTGATGTCATTAAGTAGCAAGCTGTTAAGGGAAGTGCCACCTATTTCATTACTGTGGCTATTTTTATGCAATTAAGTTAAATACCGAGTAGAAAACTTGGTATTTTACTAAATAACATTTGGTACACAAAGCATTTTTATCTTTGGGAATTTTATACTTGCCTTGCTGACCCCACCAGTGCATATTATAGGCAAGCAGCATTACTGTGGGAAAGCAAAATGCAGATCAGTGATTGAGCAGGGGTGCTGAACCTTTGATGGCTTCTGTCTTCTTTTTTAAATTATTTTTTATAATTAATTTATCTCTGAGTTCACTGTGGGTATACTCTGCCTCCGTCTGTCTAGGGGAAGGGTTATTTTTGAGTGCTTGAATGACCAAATGGCTATTACTTCTAGTTGGAGGTTCTCAGAAGATGGCATTTTCTACATTTGCTGAATTAGCTTCACTTAAGCTGTACTGAATTTTGCAGCGTCTTTTAACGTTCTTAGCGTAGTATTACTGAAAAGCCGTCACATAACCTGCTTTAACATTGATGTGATTTATCTGGTGTGGCGCTGCCGGAGAAGCCGCGCTCCGCAGCCTTGCCCCGCTGAACCGGACCGCCGGCGGGGAGCGTGAGCTCACGGAGACGCTCGGCACCAGGTGATGTCACAGTCTGATTCAAAGGATGTGTCTTCAGGTAAGCGCACGGCTAATGCCAGAGCCGGGCTTCGTGCCCGCTCCGCTGCCGGCGCCTTGCGTGTCACCGAGCCCGAGGGAGCGGCTCTGCCGCTGCGGGGGATCCGCGGCCCCTAGCGATGGGGCGGGCGGTTTGCTGGGGCCGTGCTGAGAGGGGGGGGTCCCGCCGCCCCCCAGCGCGGCTTTTGGCCGGGCTCCGGCCTGGGCGCGGCTCGGCCGTGCCCTGCCCGCCCCTGCCTGCCGCTGGCCCCGCCCCTTCCCCGCCGCGCCCCGCCCCCCGCGGCCGCGCCCCGCCCCTTCCTGCCGGCCGGCGCTCGGGTGGTGCCTGCGGCGCCGCCGCTGCCCTGGGCGCCGGGAGGCGGCGGGTCCCTCCCCCGGAGCCGCCCAGGCACCTCCCTCCCTCCCGCCTCGGGCCGCCGCGGTGAGTCACGACGGAGGAGGCGGCCGCTCCGCTCGCCTCGGCTCCGCACGGCTCCGCTCGCCTCGCCTCGCCCGCGCTGAGCGCTCCCGGCTGCCGCCGCCGCCCGAGCCGCAGGACCGCCGGGGCCGGCCCGGCCCCGCACGCAGGTGAGCGCGTCCGCCCTTTGTGCGCGGCGCCCGGCCGTGAACAAAGGCGCTCGCCCGGGCCGGGGCGCCGCTCCGCCGGCCCCGGGCCTCCGCGCCGCCCCTCTGCCGCCCCGCCGGGGCCGGCCCCCGCGCCCCCTCCGCGGAGCCCGGCTCGGGGCCGCGGCCCCTGACCTCCCCGGGGCCTGGCGGTGGCCCGGCAGTCGTGGGCGCCGGCAGGCTGTGGCCCCGCGGCGGCAGGGGTACGGGAGGTGCCTTTTTAATTTTCTGGCATCATCTCTTACGTCATGTGGCACCCTGTTTCGCGGCGGCGGTGTCCCACCCCAGCAATGGCTGCATTTTTGTGGCAGGTGAAGTCATTCCCACGCAAAGCTGCCTGAGGTGCGCTGGAGCCGTCAGGAGGCCAGGTGTCACGTCGGCAGGCCGTAAAACACAACCTCTGGACGCCCCGGCTCCGGGCAGCCCCTCTCTGTCTTGCAAAAAGTGCGTGATGCTGCACGGCGTCCTGGCCCTCGGCGTCAAACGCCGGTAACTCGCGTGGGAAAAACGCTTCTCGGCCAGTATTTAATAGAGGGCTTCACTTGGAGGTAATGTCTGCCTTGGCTAAAGATTGTGTTTCTAGAGCATCTGAAGCAGCACTCCGTAACTTTCAATTTGGTGTAAAGATGGGCAGTGTCTGTTGGCACACGATAGTTCTGTATCCCTTGGAAAGGTACGTGAGAGAGGAACAGCATCATTTTCCAAATCGGAATACATTAGTGCTCCAGAAAGCAGATGAAAGATGATACTAGTTTCTGCTTAACATCCAGATGTGCTTCATCAGGGTATGTTTGACTTTCAGACTTGCATTTGCTTTCTCCTCAAGAAGAGAATATTTTGCTCTGTTGTATATCATCTTTTATTTGACCGTTCCTCATCTTGGCACATTGAACAAAATAAGCTTTGATGCTCTGCGAGATGAGAGCAAGACATTCTGCAGATGTGGTGGTTAAAAAAAAACCAAACCACCAAACTCAAAAAACAACAGATATCGGAGGCAAGTTAGGTATGCTTGTTCAGTTTTCTGATCTGAGTTGGCTCCAGTATGGTGATAGGCATGTCTATTGAGTGTTTTAAGAACATAATTTTTAAATACATTTACAAAATCAAAATTTTATATTTAGTTTTTGTTGGCTGCTGAACTTGCAAGCTATCAACTTCTTTTGCCCTCTATTTTTGGAGTTCATGTATGATGTGAAATAGCCTGCTGAAGGAGAAATGCTATGTAAATGGTGAAAAGTGAGGCTAAACTATATATTTTGGGGGGTATTTTGAAAGTAGTGCTGAGGAGGCATATAGAAAGCTTCATATTACTACTTCTTTAAATGCAGACTTATTTTCTTATCAGTCTAAAAGCTACTGTTTGTCTTGACAAACAGATTCAGCTGGAAAATGGTGGCGGTTGTACTTCAGATACATTGGAGTTGCTTCACTTTGCCATTAGCTGAAAAAGCATCATCTCTTATTGTATCTCTGGCATCTTGGTAGAAATTGGCAGCTTCTTCAGCATAGTTTAGAGTTGTTGGTAAATGGATTTGCATGCTCTCTTAGTTGGTGTGCTGCATCGTAATAGTGTAAATCTACAAGGAAGCATGTAGGATTGAACAAATGCAAGAGCGAAGGCTGTTTTGAACAAGTTAACTGATAATTGGTTGGCTGAAGTTTTATGGCTTACCCAGAATTGCTTCAAAGCAGTAGTTGTCTTTTAGTTCATTTTAAGCATTGCAACAGAAGTTATGAAAAGTTATATAGGACATAAAAGTGCTTTCAGTATTCTTTTTGACATCTAAGTGGGAAGATACCGAAATCTTCACCAGGAAAATCATCCCATAGCCTGGTAGGAGTCACTGTAATAAATACAGACCAGATACACCACAGCTGTTGTTTGCCAGAATCACAGAATGTCTCAAGTTGGAAGGGACCCATAAGGATCATTGAGTCCAACTCCCTGCTCCTCGCAGGACCACCCAAAACTACCTCCTCTGGACACACTCTAATAGTTCAATGTCCTTAATGTCGTTCAGCAGCAGTGTTATCAATTGGAATGTAACACTGCATGAAATGCAAGTGAATGGAAAGGAAACGGTGGGCTAAAAGGACAAAGATACGATTTAAGGCATCTGCAACAATGGTGGATGCCTGTCCCTAGCTCCTGTATTTCATAGTACTGCGTACCAAATGAATAGTGCAAGAACAGAAAAGATACACATCATGGCCATGTAACCCTTTGGGGAGGATAATTGAAGGAAAGAAGGTCTAGAAAGAGGAAGCAGCTTGTACTTCAGTTTTGTTAACAGAATTAACATTAACGTACTGGAATTTCCATGTTCCTTCCCTTTGCCCGTTTGCAGGTGTGTACAGGAGCTCTGTGCGTTGCACAAGCAGTGTAGCTGTGTGGGGAAAGAGGGCTGTTTGCTCACGATACGAATTGAAGCTTCTGTCGTCTTACAAGAATAGGTTAATGCTCATACATTTCACTAGATATATAATATAATAATAAGTATTAGGGCTGCACAGAAAGCAAGTTCTGAATCCCAGTTTTATGGGAAATCTGTAGTTGTATCAATGTCTGCTCTCTTCCATCCTCTGCCATTTCCCTCTTACCCCATCCAGGGTTTTACAGTACTTAACTTTGCAAGAGGAGAGAGAGGTTTCCAAAACAATTTGTGTTATTTTCTAAACAAAACCAAAAGTGAACTGAAACAAAAGGTGTATTTTGTAATTGCAAACATTGACTGTGATACACATCTACTGCTAAAAATTACCCTGCAGTTGCATACAGGCAAATAAAGCTAATGTCTGAACGTGTTTGATATGGTGAAACTAATGTTAAAGGTGGTTGCTTTGCCTAGGAAACAACTTATGTGAAATCGATCTATTTATATTAGTTTAATATGAGTTTTTTCCTCTCCAGAATGTTTGTCATCTGTAACCAACATAAACATTTATGATTTTTTGTAAGTATTTCAATTCATAAGTTTGTTGTTGACTACAAAGCATCCTTCCTGAGCATCTGACCTAATTTTAAGCGTCAAAAATGCACCCAAGTGCATTACAGAGAGGCAATAGGCTTTTGGAGGCTGCTGCTGAATATGCTTGGAGAAACTTCCAGTAGAGTTTTTTCCAAAAAAGAAGGATTGGGTATCTTCAGAAATATTTCTATACGTGCGGAGGCAAAGCTGTATTTCATTTTATTGCAAGCTGTCATCAGATTGGATTTCCTGCTGAAATGCAACAAGGACAGTAGCAGCTGTTACAGCTATACCACACCACCGTGTACATAATGCAGAAGCAGTTGAACCTGAAACTAATATTTTTGATTGGAAAAATTGTAATCCTAATAAATATGCCAAATGTTTATATTCTGGGAGTTAGCATGAGTGTTATAGCTAGAAGGTGGTTGGAATTCAGTTTTCAGATAGTGAGAGTAAATTACTTTTTTCTGCTATGTTTCCAAATATGTTAATTGTCATGATGGTAAAGCTGGTCGATCATGTTCTTCATTTAAACTATCAAGGTGGTGCTTCTGGAACAGTATGGTGGGATATTCAGCTGAAAATAGACCTTGATTTGTAATAAGAAGGATGTCAAAAAATCATAGTGTCTAAGAGTTTTAATTGAGCCCTCTTTAAAAAGCACTTGGTCCTGTATGTTTTTCCAATAGACTAGATGAAATCTGTCGTATCTTGTAAGATTCTCTATGAAAGTATACGTGTATAAGTATTTTTTGATTTTTTTGTCTTCTGTGTTAAATCACATAATCAGAAACCATACATAATTCGTATTCATAATGCCTTTTAAAAAAATTCGTATTCATAATGCCTTTTAAAAAAATTCGTATTCATAATGCCTTTTAAAAAAATTCGTATTCATAATGCCTTTTAAAAAATTTCTTTTAAAATAACTCTCTGCGTCACAGATATTGGAGAGAGAGGGCTTTTTGGTTCAGTTTGAGAGTTCTGATTTGCTGGAAAAGTAATAGTATCCATTAATATAATTCCGGTAAAGCTATTGGATGTATACAGGTATGTGGATAGTCCCAGATGTTTATGTTTTGATGCTGATGTACACCAAAGATGTAAGTTATCGGAATGAAAACATTTTGTCACCTACTCCACATCCTGAGAAATGTTGGTAGTCTAATGGTCCTGCTTCTAAGTACATGGGAGAAATGATACCTAAATAGGTTTTAAATGTACTAAAAACCTGTTGCCAACAAACTTTAATTTCATTTAGAAAAAAAACCAAAACACTTTGTTTACTGTTGTTGATGCTGTTGTATCTCTGAGAATGGGTGAGACTTACAGTTCTTTTTCCCTTTAAAGAGCCGTGGCCTGTCCGTGAACTTCGATTGGCATAAGAAAGCAGATAGACCAGAATGAGCAAAACTACGGAGTGTTAATAGGTGAGAAGAAACCAAAGATCAGAAAAATAACTGAAAAATGTTATTTGGTAATTGAATAAGGAGAACGCTGTTCTGACTCTGGGGTTTATTTTCAGACTCAGTGTTGGGGAAGCATTATGTAACAAATGCTCAAAAAAAATGAGGAAAGTTCTTGTTTCTGCTCGCTGCTGGTGATTTGACAGAATGTTACAGTGCTTATGTATGGTTTAAATGTCAGTTTGAATTTAGGAAGTGTAATCATACTTGTTGCTTTTCAATAAGTATTTTCAAGGTTTTACAGACTATCAAATCTGCCGAGCCTATTTTTCTTTTTAAAAAAATAGTATAGATATATCATAATTATTAATGCTATTTTAAAAACAAACAAACAAGAAATCCCCCACAGCCTAAAAATGTCATCTGGAGATAAAGTGCCATAAAGAAAAAACCCTAAAAATTTCAAATTCTTGCATTATTGGAATTCCTGTGACTGACTAAATTAGCTACTGATTGGGGAACAGAAATGGAGCCAGTAGATTTGTACAACCATTATACATGACTCAGGATGTTCTTTTTTATTTCCTACAAATATGTAGACCAAGAATTTATTTGATTTTTCAGAAGGTCCATTTTCTCTGTGTTACGAGAGTAACTAACAAATGTGGAAGCAACTTAAGTAATCAACACTGCTTATGACCATGACCAAGCTCTGAAACTTTCTGACTCAGTTTATCCTTCTATAAAATTAGTTGACTGCTTCACAGGAATGTTAAGATGTTTAATTAAAGTGTAATTGTTTTGCCTCTGAACTCATCCAGGTCCTGATTCAATGCACATTGAAGACAGTGAGGAGCTTTTAATTAATTTCATTGAGCTTTAAATAAGTATACCTGTACGCACACCCATGTACACTTAAAGGAAACGTGACCTAAATTTTTGCAGCAGAGTTTCTGTAAAGGAGCAGCGTAAATACTCAAACAGTTTAAGGTAAACTACTGATGGAAGGCTTTTTGTAGAAATGAGAAGGGGATAGTGCAACTGCGGTGATCTCTGGTGCCTGTTGCCATACTAATGTAATTTTAATAGAGTTTCCTAACTTTGAGTGTGCTGGATCTTAGATGGAAAACTGAAAATTTCATTGTGTCCTGGCAGCTTGCTCAGTTGGTCAGGGGAGGCAATATCGGACTTCAAGATAAACACAGTTAACTGAATGTTTATGCAAAAGTGATCATCAATAACACACTTAAAATATAATTAACTTTAAGAGTTGATGCCAAATGGAGAAAAATAGGAGCATTCACATCTGCCTAGCTGCTTTTCTTCAGGAATGTGTGTAGATGCCAAATAATACTCATTGGTTTATGTGGAATTCATGAAAGGTTTTGCTTAACTTGAGGTCAGAAACGTCAGGCTTTTTAAACAGAACTTTTATCACTGAAAATTTGGTCAGCAGCTACAGGGGACTCAGCAAAATAAACCTTTCACAATTCACATAAAACTGCAGCGGTTTTCTTAACGTTCCACTGTAGTGATTCTTAGTTCACTAGCTCTTGCAAAGTATGTTTTGAACCTTAAACAAAATTCTGTATGCATAATAGCGTGTGTGAGGAAATACAGTTTTGGCACCTTGTTTTTAATATATCCATTTCATTGTTCTTTTCTTGGTAGCTGCAATTTTTGACATAACTGCTATAAGCTCCTTCCTTTTGTTGAGAAGCTAAATATAATAAAGATGTACTGTAATTGTACTAACGGTTCGGGAAGTGCAGAAATCTGTCTGCAACTTCAGTAATTCTCTTTCCCCATTCTGCTCTCAATTGGTGGTTGTTGCATGCAGTCCTGCTCTTGGAAACTTTCTGAAGTGGTCTGGAATCTTACAGTAGTTTTAACTTGTAGAAGGATCAGCCTTGTCTTGAGCGGTACTGTTAATGGTCTCTGGGCTAACACCTTTTATTACTATCGGTATATATTGGAGTTCACAAACCAAAATACATCTTGTTGCATCTGCATGATGCCCTCATTCTTAGGGAAGCGATTACCATTTATCCTGTAAATGCACTGCATTTTATGTATATAGGAGATCCTGAAAAAAATCAGTTTTACATATTTATCTTCATTAGTGTTGAAATCAAACTTACCACACAATTCCACATACGGTTTTCCATGTAACTCAGCTCGGTTGCCTTTAACATATGTGCGTCCTCAGTCTTGCCTGTGATTCTTGCAGTTTTCATTGTACTCTGAAATTAATTTGTCCCAGCACTGATTGGGACTTGATACAACCCTTAAAAAACCCCCGTAGTCAGTAGTTTATTTCTCTCCAGCCCATGTGTGTGTGTTTGTACAGTAATGCTAAAGGGAGATTTCTGCTGTCTAACTAATGACCTCATACAGGTTTATTTCACAGTTCAGGGCTAATATAATTAAAGTAGTATTCAAAATTGTGGCTAGGGAGGAAGGAAATTGCATCCCTTTTCCTGAGAAATAGGAAGTCTCTTGAAGGCAATATTTCCTTCCTTGTAATCCCACTCCACCAAAAAAATATGGAAAGGAGAAAGTCTGTGGTAAAATTGGTGTGTAATTAGGAATTGGTTTTAAACTTGTGAATGTTAAAAGTCCTCTCTTAAAATTGACAAGGATTTTTTTCCTTCCTCCTCTCTCCATCAGATATCTTTGCAGCATGGTCTTGTTTGGTGACCTAAAGAAGGTAACAAAAATCCTTTTCTTGTGCTTTTTGTTTTTAATAAGTCCTTCAGAGGAGAGAGGAACTGGCATACTTTTGCAGATATGATTAAAACAGCTATTTAGACCAGTTTATGAAACACTATCGAGGAAAATTCTCAAGGAGTAGTATTTTATGAAGGTCCTAGGAGCAAGGGTCTCTTGCCCATATTATCTGATGATATTAATGATGCTAACAGATCACTGAGGAGGCAAAGGTTTTGTGTTGTGGTTAGTGCAAAAAAGACGATCAAGGAATATATTCATATTAGACAAATAGCCATTAATTCTTAGTTCAACTTTCAGCAAGGGCTATTAATAAAATACCTCTTCAAATGGTTTAAAAAATTAAACCATACATTGATTCAAAACTGAAAACACTTCTTTGCTTTTTGGTTATGCAGAGCATCCATGGGGAAAGTAGTGCAGATTTCTCCCTGTCCCCCACCCCCAAAAGAGGCAAGAGAAGTAGTTGTCATAAGGGGTGTATTTATCACATTTCACAGCAAATTGATGTATGAGGCCAGAACAATGTTTCACGCTGTTGTCCAATGGTTAGGCAATTTTGGTAGTCAAGAATTATTAATCTAAGAGTCTCTGGTCCTAACACTGTACTTTGATACAGTATTGCAAAATATTAAAACACTAAGTAGTCACCAACCTAATAACAGCTCACGTTTTAATTGCTTTAAAAAAATCTAGTTAGCCATAATCTCTCTACTGTAAAAGATCTGTAGGCATTTTCAGTGTAAAATGTATATGATCTGGCATTAATGATGTTCAGATGTCAGTATAAATTACAGGGCAGCATAGGTCACGTTTTAAATTGAAAGCTATCTCTAATATGCTAGGCATCTGTAGAAAGATACTATGTTGATGAGTACCAAAGTAATGCCTATAAATATAGTGGTGCTTCAGTGAGTGGAGTAGTGGAGAGAAATCCTTTCGGTAGGCATTACTCACGACGTCTGCCATTTCTGGTTAAATATAACAATGCAGTGTGCTTACACTGCTGAGAAGTTGGTCACTAGACCACAGGCAGTTCGACTCCAA
The DNA here is from genome assembly GCA_020745775.1 of Theristicus caerulescens. Taxonomy (NCBI): domain Eukaryota; kingdom Metazoa; phylum Chordata; class Aves; order Pelecaniformes; family Threskiornithidae; genus Theristicus; species Theristicus caerulescens. The sequence goes on from CM036574.1 coordinate 4,587,412, forward strand.
GTACGGTACTTCTGGTTTTGGGGGCTTTTACTGCATGCTTGTAAATGGAAATTAAATGTTATTGTTATTTTAACTGCTTACAGATACTTACTGGAGTTTTGCCTGTTCTGATTTTAGACTGTTCCGTAAAGATTTATGATTGGTTAATAGTGTCACTTGCCTTTTTGTTACAAGTTGACTGAAACATCAAATTTTTGCACTAGACGTAGTTTAATTTCAAAGCAGTTTAATTTCAAAGGTCCAAATACAAATACAGTATTAATGAAATTATTTGGTTGGAAACATACCAAATACTGAAGTGCTGCTCCATTAGCACTGCTGGTAATTCTGAATGTGTGCTTGTTCATGCATATTTCTGTTCCTTGTTCCATTTCAAGCCCCTTGAGAATTACTGAAGAAGGCAGAAAAAACATCCTACACCTTGGGCATATACACATACTTGCATCAGTTTTGACATTGTACTCCGTTGTGTAGGCATGGTAGGCTTGTTTTAGGTTCATTATGAAGACTGAACTAATTTCTCACTTCTACAGTCAACTAATTCTTTATCGGTGTTTATGCTTCATGAGTGTAGGGTGTTTATGTACCATGTATTATTTTTTAGCCTGTTGAGTTTAGTTGCTGTAATGTAAGTGGCAGTCTTCAGTAAAACCCAGTTTTAATGCTAATGATCTGTAAGTCTTCAGAGGATTGTGAGTCCAGCGTTACCACTTCTTGCAGAGCTTCTTTGAAAACGTGACTTTGGTCATAAAGCTGATTGACATGACAAGAAAATGAAGTGACCACAATTAATGGCCTCGATCTTCCTTGTGCATGTTTGTGTATTGGCCTTGGTTCAGTTTCTGCAATGATCATAGAACAGACATGCTGCAGGAGGCTCTGTCATCGGTGTCAATAATTAATAGTCCAAAAGTATGATAGTTCGTAGGTGGAGGTGTAATATGGGTACATATTTGTACAATGTGTGTAGGATGCCTACCATATAAAATGGGATAGATATATTGAAAATAACTTGTTGATTCTTGTAAGCTGTTGATAAAAATTTTACCTATTGTTGGTGCTCCATTTTTCCACTGATTTATGATTCGAGTTAAAATCAAACTATAAAAATAAAGCCAATTTCTTCTTTCAAGAAAAGGCATCTCAAGTTTGTTATGTCTATGTGCTGGAAACTTCATTTTCTGGTTCTGAAAAAATAGAATATTTACAAAGAGATCCATAGAAAGCATTGCTGTACAGTTTTGTTTTGATGATGGATGCGTAACACTTTTTTTACAGCAGTAATTCTTTTGTGTGGGATACCTGGTAGTTAAAATCATTGGCTATCTATCATTAGTGCCTAATTTCCTGTCTAGAAGATTTGTAGCTTTGTTATAAATAGGGGAAGAGGTGCACGAGCCTCTGTGACAGATGCTAATGATTAGGACGAGCAGCACTCATCGGTCCAGCTGTTGAAGACCATCTTGAGTAAAGTATTGTAACCTTCTTTTGGAATTGTTTCTTTGACTGGGATAGAATTTGTGTATAAACTGCTGTAGCTAAGTGTTGTTACTCTTTAAAGAATTTTTGACAAATTCATCTTTGAAGTGTGAATACCTTTGTGAAATGAAAGTCTTTTTTTAAGGTTTTGTTGCTGTCGCTACATTTAATTTCAGAGGCTTAAAGTTGACTGACGTGAACTACCTAAAAACCTGTGCTGCCTCTTTTAACTGTATGAGACATGATAGATGTCTTCTCTTTGAGAGATTGCTGCTGTGGTACTGCAAAAAAAAATAATCTAATTTGTGTGTGCCTGAAGGTCAGGAGGCAAGCATTAATTTCATAAAAATGGTGGTTATAATGGTAGGATTTTTTTTTTTTACAGTTAGCTTGAGCATTGATGTAAGAACTGTTTTACTATATTGGGAAGCTTTTTTGAATGCACTTCATTACTACCTTTGAAGTCCTTTTTGAAGCTCTGAAAGGTGATCCAACACTGGAAAAAAAACCTGCTTGTTTTTATAGATTTTTTTTTCATGTCTAAATGGCAGTGTTTTGGGCTGTTCCCTGTCCCTCTTCAAGAGGGAGGACTGCACTGTTTTGTTAAAAATTTACATCTAACATTTAAGAGATGCGAACCTACACTGGAGTTCCAGCTGTAAATTGGCCAAAATCTGACACTGGGGTTCAGATTCTAAAGTCAGCTAAAAGATAATACTGAACATAGAAATGAAGAAAAAATATATTAAATATTTCAACTCCTACTGTTCACCTATAAATAGGTAGCTGTTACGAATTCTTCATTATCGTATTCTTCTGGAGATGGGAATTAATCCAGGCTCCAGCTGCCTGTGACTGAAGGTCATGAGTCAGACTGAATTAGAGGAAAATCTGTGGCAGGATTTTGCAGACTCTGGTTCCTGACTTCAGGTTTCAGGCTCCAGCTTGGAAGGTTTTTAGGGCTCTAACTGTTCTCTGTAAAATGTCATTTGAAAATTAACAAAGCTTAAAGGTGCAGCATCCCCTTGCACTTACAAGCTTCCCAGTATGACCATGTTTTAACCACTGAAGTACTCAATAGTAGAACTGTGGAGGCTAATAGCTTAACCTTGGATAATGATATCATAGAGTTAAAGGGACCTCTTCACGCTGGCTGTTAACTCAATTTGTGTAGTGCAAAGGAAACCTGCAGCGGTTGGTTTTATTCACCATCGCTCCTTATCTGAGCTTTTGTAATCCTCTCCCATTAATTGAGGTTTTTAGCTGCCTTGAACAGAACCAGCCAGATTCAAGAGAAAAAAAATTGTAGCTGAACTAACTCCTGTTGGATTTCTTTTGTCTATAACTGGAAACGATAGAAGATATTAAAGAGGTCGTCAGCTGTGACTTACATTTTAAAGAGCTTGCCAGATGGCCGCTCTAAGTACCCTAAATTATTAAGACTGAATATGTAAAATATTACATTTACTGACAGCTTACTGCCTTTTTCTTTTTTTTTCCTTAATTTAGGCTGTGCAGATCCCTCAGTTTCACTTTGTTTTTTCCCATACCAGTAAAATGTGGATGTTAGGAATTTCAGCATTACAGAGGACTACAGTGTTGGGGGGAATATGTAATTTAAAGGAACAAAAGCTCGTGTTGCTTTCTCATCACATTAAATAAGCATGTCTGTAAAATTAAATGGGATGCTTAAGTAGTTTGCCTTATGCAAAATTTACCAACATACCACTTTTTAGTGTGTCTTTTTTGTGTTTGGATGTGGGGGGTTTTTTTTGGTTTTGGTTTTTTTTTTTTTTAAGGGATGATGGGAGGGGAGTCGGAGTAATTTAGAAGTTCTTTATTATGAACCCATCTGTGGCATTGTCCAGCAGAGAAGCCCTTCCAGGTTTTGAATTCATAAGACTTGAAGCAGAAGTGAGGGAGATATAGTTACGAATCAGTAATTTTCAGTTGCTGTGTGGTGGAATCCTCCTCTACTGAAAGCATTCAGTCTAAACAGTTCTTGCCGGTGAGCTTGAGTTTCCGTAGGAGCTGTTCCCATCTGTTTGTAAAACAGACTAGTTAAACTGAGTTTGAGTACAGATTTCTCCTGTCTATGTGTTTTTAAAGTGAAAACATGGTAGCTGGTGTTCTAAATCTAGTTAGGAAAAAAAAAAAGCGAGGGGAGCTAACTGCAAAGGCAATATTTTTTCATTATGTACTGTTGTGTTCCAGGGTCAGTAATTGAAGAGAAAGCTGGTACGGTCTTGTAGTTCATTTTTGGGAAGGATTATATTGTATTTTCATTATAAACTTTTTCAGGACAAGTAACAATGTGGAGAGGTAGGGAAGCATCTCTTAATGCTAGTGGAAAAGTTAAAAATACTTAATCCCCTTCTACTTTGGTAACATACTTGTAAAGTAGGCCAGCTGTTTTTTGGTGTAGAGATACCAGCATCTTCTGGTTGCAAAACCATGTCCAGTTTACGCTCATCTCTAACTTACTGCCTTGCTGGAAAGTGTAACTTCAGTCTGTAGGGTTTTGCATGAAGATGATCTGTACGCTTTCTTTTGCCAGGGGGACAGGATTGCACGTACTCTTTCCACAGCCAAAGAGATCGGTTCGGTAGGCAGACAAACAGGGATCAGAACGGGGATGTCAGGCGTGCTTGACTCTGCCCAGTCCACATGTTGGGCCTTGCAAAGCAGAAGGCATTCCTGTGATCCTCACCCAGCCCTTCTGCAGGCAGCATGGGGAGTGAAGTGCTGTAGAACAGGACAGCTTTTCCTTTTGTTTACTGACCAACCTCCTTTACTGCTTGGGAAAGGGAGGGAATGTTTTTAAACTCAAATTTATTGCTTTGCAAAGCTGGGCTGGCAGTTTTGGCTGTAATATATAGATCTTTCTCATTTATTATTCTGTCTTGTGAATCATATTAAAAATAAATGAGAACTAAATTTCATTCCCTATGCCTGCCAAATGAGGGAAAATTAGGTGACCCAATTATGTCCATTTGCAGTGTGTTGGGTGCAGCAGGACAGGCTTGTAGGATTTAGTCTTTTAACACAGTTTAGTGAAGAATGTAATCATTTCAGACTAAAACTACAGCTTTTGAAATGCACAGGTTAGTCTTTTTCGTGAGAAAGGAATTGAGAGAGTAGAACTGTGCTTAGCTGCAAAATAGATAAGGTATTGGCAGCCCAGACTTTCCTGTTGGCTTTACACATCTGCCTCACCCTTACCTGGAGAGACCAGTTCCAGACTTGATAGAACAGTGCGTTCTGTATGGCTTCATCAGCCTTCGGCATCTCTTCCTTTAGTGCAGGTAATTCAGGATACGGTTACCAGAAATTCAGCCGAGACCCCAGTATTTCTTCACTTAGGCCAGTAAGCGTCAGTGAACGTGTAACTGGGCTTCTGAATAGCTTTGGCTATTTGTTCTTTTGAATAAACAGCTTTTCAGTTGAGTTCTGTTAATGCTGTGGGGATTCCTCCAGTCCAGTACACAGTGATTCTTGTTTTTCTATCTCCCTGTCTGGCTTTTTGTGCTGAAAATACAGATTGAAATGTTATCTTTCAGGGAATGTTTGTCCTATGCAATATAATATATTTGGCAAGAATAGGTGAATAAATTAATTCTGTGTTTTAACTATAAAGACTAGGATTCATTAGTGCTGTTGATAAAAGTTTGTTTATGATGTATGGGATGTGCAAAATTTGTTTTTATCTTTGCTGATTCAACTGCTGGCATCCTGCATTTGGCATGTTGCATCCTGATGCTGCTTCGGTTTCCTTATGCTGTTGTAACTCAGTGACATGTACTTTAAAAACACGTTTCTTTTCAATTAGCGTGCCTTACATTTTAGCTTAAAAACTCATTTAACCTAGCGATGTTTGGAGAAGCAGGATGATCTCTTAAGTGATAGAACCTAAAACTAAGGTTTTGAGCTTTTTCCATCTCCTATGTGGACATCTCTGAACTTGTAAACATTACTTCACTGCTTTTAAGTTTTTCTGTATGTTAAAAAAATACTCTTTGTAGCAATCTCTGACCCAAGTGTAAACTATTGTAAGGAAGTAGAATTATTTAGGACAGAAGGATAAGGATGGATTGAAACTGGAGTCTTTGTGCTTAGACTAGTTTTCATTTCCATGGTAAAGGACCATGGTTTTTATCTGTTCTTAAATCCTGGCTGGGAAAGTAAGCCCATTGGGGCAAGAAGAATTTTGACTGTAAGTTTCAGAAATGGTTTTATGTTCTTGTAGTCCAGTGACACCCGAGTTGTAAAGTTTGGTTATTTTTTTTTTTTTCTCATACTCGTGGGAGTCCCTGGTATGAATTAAGCTTTGACAGAACCTCGTGACCAGGAGAAAATCCGAATCTTGCTTTCCGTGGTAGAAGTGCTGATTGGTGTGACGACCCCAAGAGCTGTTTGTAGTACCTGCGTAAGTGTAGGGAGGCTGGTGTGAGGGTGAGGTGCTACAGAGCTACCCGAGTCCTGCAGGCTAAATGAAGCAGTCGCCACTTGTTTAGACAGAGACAAAAAATTGGAACTGAGAATACACAAAATAAACAATGTTCTGACCTTGCAGGAATAGAAGGTGGAAGAGGTGAGGAAAGAAGCAGAATTCAGAGCTGGTAATTGCGACTGAGGCAAAGCATTACCTGACCTGAAAAATGCTTCAGGGATGGATCTTTGTGTAGCACACAGGTCTATTGGGACTCAAGATTGTGAGCAGAATGCGTGCTAGTAGTGATTCAGCTGTTCCTCAGCTGTCTTGCTAAACTCTTTCTCATATTTTGCACTTCTTCCCTCCCACCCCCAAAATACAGTTGCAAAATATTTTTAGATCTTATTTCTTAGGGTTCGTTAGAGATGAATGTGGAAATGTTGATGCATGATTGAAAATGTTGGAAGTCTGAGCAGCTGTTCAGAATAGGTAGGAACAAGTTGGTAGGAGAACCTTTGTGTGACTTTGGACTGGTCGCCAGGCTTTTTAATCTTATTTTGTTCTCATACTTTTACGAAAAAGTATATGAAACCTGATTTTTTTTAATTTTTTTTTATTTACTCCAGTCATTTTTGGAGCCTTTAGCAGTAAAGGTGCTTGTTATTCAGAGGATGTGCCTTATGGTTTAGCAGAGAAGTTCTCAAGTTCTGGTATGCAAGCTTGCTGTTCCACTTGTGACAGCGGTGAGGTGAGTTCAGCTGGGGGCAGCCACATGGATCGGACAAAGACAGCAAGGTTGGAGCGCTGCTGCTGACTTACAAGGCTTTTGCTTGAAAGTGAAACTGTCTATGATAAAAGCCTTCTGGCTGATCATGAAAATGGCCTGTGGAGACTGTTTCGGTTCTTGGCTGAATTGTTTTGAATTTATAGGGTTAGGAAAACATTTGATCTTTCTGTTTTCATTTGTATTTGGTGTTAAATATAACAAATGCATAGATTACTATTATTTGCAATTTGGGGTGTGCGTGGGGAATTTTAATGGTAACTATAAATATGCCATTACTGTCAGTAGGACAGAAGCGCATCTCAAAGGTGGTTACTTCCCATGCTCTAGTCCTTTTCTTTAGGAAGGAGTTCACACAGTTGTGTGGTGAGTATTTGTACAGTGGTGGTGGTGGGGGCTGTCTTTGAAGTCCATAGAAATGAGAACAGCAATTAGTTACTGCAAATGGTCCTGTTGTCAGTGCTGTAGATAATCTTTCTTGGGACTGCATTGCATATTTAGAGGACAAGAACAGTGGAACTAATTAGTGAGGTAGGGCTTAAATAATCCTTTCAGAGCAGACAATTTCTCTCCTCTGGAGAGGTGAAATGATTCTTTTAAGCCATTGATAAAGCTCAGCTGCTTCCAACACTTGTTAGTAAGAGACACTGTAGAGAACCTCTGAGTGAAGCTAGCAGATATTTTGGATTCAGCATTTCTCTGATGAACCTGGTGCACAGAACAGTTGAGTAGCTCTAGTTACTCCTGTCTTGTTTCTCTCCTAGTAATGACATCTGCATGGGGTGGTGAACAGCCATGAAAGAAATTGAATTAGTCTAGATCTGCCTTTGCTTGTTGACCACGCACGCACACACACACACAAAAAAGTATGTTTGGTAAATTTAAGCTGGACTTTATTAACAAATGGTGCAGGTATGCATATCTTCCCTAATCAGAAACTCTTAATTAAGTACAGTAACTTATGCTATTAGTTACATGATTCTAGCTGTGATGCTGTCCTGAGTAGCAGGCACTTGCTATTTCATTGCATGTTACAGAGGGCTTGAACTGTCACTTCATTTGTGAGATTGACCTGCTTGTCTTAGCAGCTAATGTGATAGATAGGACGAGTTAAAAATTCTTACCATGCCCTGATACCCAGTGTGAGTTGTAAAATATGTTCAGAAATGTGTCATGAGTCTTAAAAAAAAAAAAAAAATCTGTAACTGTTAGCTGTTGGTGACTGAACAGTGAGGTTGGTCTGAAAAATTCTGCGCGAAGGGTTTTCCAGCCCAGCTTTCAAGTGCCAGTCTTTGTAATTGCTATATTCAGATAACATATGTGTAGTTGAAAACAATAATTTTGGTCAAAATCAGCATGCTTTACATTTCTCCCTAGTTTTCCTCAACTCTTTGGGAAGCTACGCCTTTTTTTTTTTTAACTAGAAGAAGTTACATGTCACAACGTTTATTGGTTTTTCCAGGGAGTTGGGTTTTATGCTGAAAGCTTCTTAAAGAATGCAAAGCTTGAATGCATTCCATTCTCAAGTGATTGGGAATGTCATTGGTATGGTCAGGGTGTAAATCCTGCAGATGAAGAACAGCTTGACCTTTAAAAAACTTATTCTTTAAAAATAAAAAGGGTCTACAAACTCCAGACAAGCCTACAGTTTTATGAATTTTGGCTAGATCGTGTTCTAAAGCAGACTGATTCAAAGCATATTGAATGAAGGGTCTTTCTAGTTTTCAGCTTTGTATATTTCTGTAATGCTTTGCTCATTTGTTTTCACAGGGCAGTTTCCTCATACATTTTTTCCAGCTACGATCATTAATCAGGACTGAGCACGTGGGTTATCTGATCTTCTGTGGTTTTTAGAAGCAGGTACGTTGGCAGGGAAATCTCTGTTTTATTGCTTGGGGATGGGGGACGATGACTTCATCGATGTGCCAGAAAGAATTGTAGGGTTAGGGAAATTCTGCTTAAGTAATGTTTCATTATGTATAGCATATTAATGTAGCTTTCTTGAGAAAGGGAAGTTGATAAGTACTTTGATAAGATTTTTCAGTGCTTCATTTGTAAAGATGGATTGTGCTTCTTCTGGGCATAGCCTAGCTTTGTAAGCGGTTTTAGAAATTCACTGGTGTAATATATGCTGGGTAGTATTGTCATCCTAAACCGTGTCTTACAAAAGCTTTATGTAACAGGAAAAGAGATGTTAAAGGTTTTTCATGCTGGGGTCTCAGTACTGTCTTAAGACTCCTGTCTTTCTGCTTTGATGTCATCAATTAGGAAAAGCTGTAGTGGCTGAGGCTATCACTCCAAATAACTGTGCAGTGTATCAAAAGCAAAGCACTGTTGCTCTGTAATCTTAATTTAACCTCTTTATACATATATTTTGATAGTTTTTGAGCCATATTGAGAGCTTTTTCCCCCGTGTTGCTTACTAACTTTGTGAAGCATTTGCTGAATGGGCAGGCTTCAGTATTTTTTCCGTACTGTTAAATAGGTAACTTCATGATAAATCCATCTTGGCTAAAATTTACTTTAAAAGAACCAGGTTTAGATAGGAATTGCCATCACCCCTTCTTAAAGTTTGAAAAATTAAAAAACAACTGGAAGACTATTATGATGGAAAACAATGAATAGTATGTATAGAAATGTATAAACATGTATAGACTACAAATCTCTTGTAATATCTGATGTGTAGAGGAATGCTGAAATGTGCTCTTCCTAGCTGGCATGGGGGCAGCCCTGGCATTTGCTTGGTGCTTGTGTATGGTGCCACCTATTGATAGATATCCCATATAATTTGTTTCATTTTTAAACGATGCGTGTGTTACCACATTTCAGGTTTTTGCTGTTGTGCTTTTTCTTTTCTAAATTGATTGCTTTGGCTACTAGTACAGCACCTTCCCTCTTCAAGTAACAATATTAAAAAAAAGGGGGGGGGAAGGTATGTATTAGTATAATATTAAGAACCAGTCACAACCTTTCAGACTTCCTTAGGATCTTGATAAACATTTATTGTTTTATCAGTCTCTGGATATGCATAACTTAATGTCTTTTCCTCACTGTCTTATTTTGTTCATTGTCTTACTATTGACATCACTTGTTAGCACTCAGTAAATTGCACTGTGGAGTATATGCTTAATAATATAATCCAATCTACTTATTTGAGTTGACAATACACAAAAATATGGGATCGTTTTATTCCCCCTTCAGAAAGCAGCTTGCTGATTATAGCAAAAAAATATGATACCCTTGCACATCTACAGGCTGCAAGTTTCCAAGCAGAACCATCTATAGCAAATCAGCATAATGCAAATCTTCCTACTGGAAACTTAGTCAAGTAGGACTGGTGATATACTGTCCCCACTTTTTACTACTGTTATCTTCATGCTAAGTAATGTGGGTGGTAAAGCCTATCCCAGCAGCTGCTACTTAAGTTTGCATTTCTTCTGACTCACTCAGGAGGGCCTATGTGTAATTTTAAACTGTTTCCACACCCAGATTACTTTCCCTCAAAAGTAATAATGAAAATAAAGTGAGGGGAGAGGTTGGTAATGACTACAGGAAAACATTACATGGAAAACAGTGTGTTTGAACCTGCTGTGATAGAGTCTTCACTAAGCATGCCTCACGTGTAGTGTATTTCCTTGGTTGCTAAGGTTCAGGAAAGCAGATTTATAGATTAGCATAGGGCCAGACCCAGTTCTGTGACTGAAAACTCATTGGAGAACTGTTCTGGAGCCACTTCTCTGAGCTGTGCGTGGTGGGAGAGCGGCTGGCTTACAGCTCCAGCCACAGATTCCTTAGCAGGGGTTACGTTTCTCCAACACACAGTACTTATAAGAGGTTAGTTTAGTTTCTCACGCTGCTGTACTAGTGTATTACTTGAAGCACCATTATTTTCTAAATTTGAAGTTAATGTTTTTGCTATTGTTGACTTAATAAACATGCTCCAAGATAATTTTTAATAGCAGCTGAAGAGTATGCCTGAACATTTTTTTTTTTTGTCTTGGTAAACACCCTATTGTGGAACTTAAATAATTACCAGATACTCGGACAACAAAGTATGATCATGCTCTGCACTACAGTATTTAGATAGCACAGTCTGTTTATTCCATAACATAATTATTTTTTATTAAAATAGAAAAGCAAAACTTCAGCTTTTAAATGCTACAAGAAAGGATGATAAACTCTACTCCTTCCCTGCTCCTCTTAGCTCTTCTTTCTCTCCAAAGCCATTTAATAAGTTTTAGTAACTTTTACAAAAGTGCAGTGGCCTTTTTTTATATGATATAAAAAGGAAAAAAGAAAAAAGAGAGAGGAGAAAGACTTAAGAGTTTAGATTTCATGCAGCTTTTGTTCGCCATTGCAGGCTTGATGGCTGTGCATTCTGCATCCTGTTTTCATACTGATTGTGCTCATTTATGGGGGGAAAAAAAACCAAAACCACAGACTCTTCTGTCAGGGTGATTCTTTCATCTAGTTATTAGAATTTTTTTTCTACTCATGCAGTAATGTAACAACAGATAATGAGCTAGTAGGGATGTGAACATCAGCCTCTTTGAATGTTTGAGTTACATATGTAAGGCCCAATTTAGCTGTTCAGATTTTTAAGGATTTCTCTGATGAAGCATGTGATTACTCTCCCAGGCTATTAAGTTGTCTGAAAAATAGGTGGTGAAAATAGGCCCACTACTGAAAAATAGGTAGTTTGGAAATTAAACTTTTCCTATTATTCCTATTATACTCTATTACCTATTTTTCTTTGTTTTTTTCTGATCTTATATCTTCAGGAAATCCAGGAGCTGGCAGGAGGGGAATGAACCGTGAGGGCGTCCCCGGAAAGAGTCCGGAGGAGATGTATATTCAGCAGAAAGTGAGAGTCCTACTCATGCTGAGGAAGATGGGATCAAATGTAAGCTGCGCTGCCATAGCCCATATTTTGTGGCTTTCCAGACAATTTTGTAGTAACTGGGATAGTGCTTACTCAGATGGGCAGGTGGTGGTCTGGTTTTATCACTGAATTGTTTTAGCTGTCATTGATTTAACCGTTATCAGCAGTTAAACACAATTGATGTTTTTCTTAAATATTATGAGGCTTGTGATGCCTGAAATGAAATCTGAGCATCTGATAATTTCTCTATATACAGTAAAGTTTTGCTTTATTTTGCTGGTTTTCCAATAATGAAACTGTTTTAAGGCGACTTTGAATCTCTCCATGAGTGCATGAGGTACCAGTTTGCCGCTCCGTCCTTGCTGATGGTATAGTTTGCACAAATAAGTCGATCAAACTTTTGAAGAGTAGAATAGAGGCAACTGTGACGTTTCTTTTTGAGAAGTGGGAGATAATATTTTCAGTCTTTCTTCGTTTTCCTTTTTGCTGACTGACTCTTTGTACATTTCCAGCTGACTGCTAATGAAGAGGAGTTCTTGCGCACATATGCAGGTGTAGTGAATAGCCAACTTAGCCAGCTTCCTCAACACTCAATTGATCAGGGTGAGTACTGGATTTGTTTGCCTTGTGTTTATTTAATGTGTGAGAACAGTCTCAGAAAATACCAAATTTAGGTTCCTGTATTTCTGTAATAATATGCCACCTACTTAAACCCATCCTGCAGTCTGGCATACGCAAGTCATTGCCTGCTGTAATCTTTGAAGAGAACTAGAGTGTACTGTTCAACAGGTGGTTTTATTTTAACAGGTAAAGTCAGTCTTGGCTATACCTAAGATTTGTTAGGATGAAGAGCATTGTTAAACATCTTATTCTCCATGATAACTCAAAACATTGATGACCAAAGTCCTGTGAACTGAATGCCTGTATATAGCCTCCTACTTTATGTAATACATTAAATAGAAATAAATTTTAACCTGATTGATTTTTTGCTATAGGTGAAGTTAAATTCAGATATGCTAGGTCCCTCTAGTTCTGAATGTGTCTTACTGTATTCAGTATGGATCCTCTGCATAAGACGACTTTCATCTAAATTTTTATATTTATTCTTAAACTGGACATCTGTATTTAAAAAGCAACAAGACTGGGGGTGGCAAGCACTTTCTTTGTATGCTTCAAACTGGGAGTTTTATAACAAAATGTAAAGTAGATGCAGATTTCTAAGGTACAAAAGCAATTTGTTATGCATATGATAATTTAGTTACTATGACTCTGGTTGCTTAATAACACTTTTCTCACAAAATAAAATGGAATCATCTAACAACATCTTTTGTTTTTCACATTTCCATGAATGCGAAGTGCAATGTTGTTATTTCAACAGAGTAAGAGGGAAAGTTTAGCTATAGCAGGAATTTGTCTCCCGTTGCATTTCTTTAATTTGCACAGCATAATTAATTCCCAGGCAGGGGTAGTAGACATTAAATAAGTTTTAAAATCTCCTTTGGTTTGTTTAGATTCCCATTAAGGGGATGAAGTATGTGCTGCTTTTGTGAATTCTTTGTAGAAGTCTTGGTAAACAATTGTGTGGCGCTACTCTGAATCTACTGATCTCTTCTGAACCTGAATGTTTCTTTCTGAATTTTTTTCTCCCCTTCATAGGCCTCATGCCAGATCACATTCATAATAGAGAATTTGGTATTGAAGGAAAATTGTAAGACTCGTATGCCAGAAAGAACTGAGTTGAGCAGAAATTTAATATAGATCTAAGACATTTAGAAAACCATTAGAAACAGAACCTGCACAAACTTGCTCTTCAGTTTTAAGCCTGTGTGTTCATTCCTCACATAGCTGGGGGATTGATGGAGATAGATATACTTGTGTATTTTGGCTCAGAATTCTTAAACTTTTCTGCCAGTCTAAAGTGAAAATTTGCTGGTTTCTCGTCAAAAACAGAGGTAGACATATTCAGTTAAAGAGCGTCTTAGTTGCAGTTAGCATTTTTCAGTGTTATCCCTGAAGTAGTTACACTTCTGACAAGGAAAATATATGCTGAATTACCTGCACTTTGGCAAAGAAATGATAATAAAAACAGAAGTCCAGCTGGGGGCCACAGATACTTTGTACAGCTGTGTTCCTGAACAGCTTGATCTAACTTTCTTGTCTAAACTGTCTGGTTTTATCATCTGTAAAATTATATTTTCTCACTTTGCAGAGGGCTTTGGAGACTCAAAAAATTGAATTTTGACATAACTTTTAAATGTAATCAAAAGAGAGACCAACAGTTACTTAGTCTGCTTCTAGACTCACTAATCATGCAATACAGGAAATGTAAGAGCTTCATGCATTTGTTCAAAAAGTTGCCTTTGACCCACATTTGAACAGATGCAAACTGATTTCTCTCTCATCATTTTCTTAAAGTCCTTGAAGATGCTTAAAAACTTTGTCCACAGGAAAGGGAAGTCCTCCCTGTTGATGCTTGGTTTGATCTAGTCTGAGACACTGCTGTCTTTCCTGGGAGACTTAACCCCACAATCTACCTTCCATCCTCCCAAATTATTATTAAGCTGGTGGTCTGACCATTAAGATTTTCCTTGCTAGGGGAAAAAAAGAACAAAGAAGGAAAATAGTTAAATATTTAGAGAAGTGGGAAAGGATGTTGGTTCTTTTCATATTCACATGTGCCATCTCTCCAAATTAAGTAGTGAATAGCATGAAGAACAAATGAAAATGAGGAAGCCTAGCCAAATACTTTTTCCTTTGGAGAAAGATGAAGCTATAGTATGCTCTATAGACATAAGCAACTATAATTTATTGCTGAGGACTTTGATTTCCTTAGAAATCTCTCCAGATTTCTAACAGTCAGTTATGCTAACGTTGCTCTTTGCTCTTAGCTGTGGTGGCTCACGCAGCAGCAATCGTTGCTGTCTGTCTGTACCTTTTGCTATATCCTGGTGTTGATGAAACAGGAAGGGTCGATTATGAAAGTATTGGAAATAGAGAATACAAATTCATAGGTGTCCAATTTGCCATCTTAAGGGAGATTCCATCTCCACTAGATGGCATTATCTTGCGCTGAAAAACCCTGTCCCAAGTCCACACACAGAGGTACTTAAATGTTTTGTGTTCTTCAAGATTGCTTAAAGGAATTTTCTTCCCTCCTTTTCTGCTGTTTTCATTGAATCTCCTCTGGAGGATTTTTTTTTCCTTTATGCAACTTGCCTTACACAACAACTAAAAGGTGTGTTATTTAAGGAGTAACTTACAAAGAGTTAGTATGTTAGTGGATTTCAGTCTTTTCTTCCAGTAGTAGGACAGATTGCTCTCAGCCTAACTTGTCCCAGACCTATCTGTAGAGTCATTTTCCTCCAGCAGGCACACAGAAGACAGAAAGCTGATTTCATACCCCCATTTTGTTCCAAAAAAGGGAATGACATTCTTGGCCTTAGCACTCTAAAAGCTTTGTTACAGACCTGTAGATTTTTGTGTGTCACTTAAAAATGCTGTAGTCTGGCTCCAGAATTACAGGAAGGTAGTTCTGTTTTTTTTTCCGAGAAGAGTATTGAGGATGGATGGTCTAGAATTTTTAAGTGTATCACAGTCTCTATTACAATTTTTATGCTTTTCTTTGTTGTGCATCCATGAAATACTGTCTTAGAACAGCTGGCTGGTGGCCTCATGGTAATGACCTGAGGCAGGACTGCTGAGCTTATCACTGTATGGTGCTCCCTACTATGGTTTCTCATAAAGATCTGTCAGCTTCTTTGAGTCTGTTTGACCACAGGGAGTCACTGCAACCTGTGTGTCCAATATATATTTGCAGCAACGTGACAGTGCATTGAAGAAAGAAGTTTACACTTGTCCCTGCTGAATTCAAGTGCTTGTGCCATAAACCTTCCGTGAGCTGCTATTAATGACTATCTCTGACATTTAAAGTTCCTCCATGATACTCTGCTTACTGTCTTAGAGTTCAGCAATAGAAGTTCATTGATAATTTTGATCAAGAAGCATCTTGGAATACCTCTGGAATTTTTAAGCAAGCCTGAAGTCTAAGACTCCCCTTCAGCTTGTGCTTATTTTTATAGGAAGCGGAGAAATTAAACTCTCTATCTTTTTATTCCCATCTTGCTTTCAAAAGGAATTCATCAGTTCAGACATACGAAATCACTGTGTTTTAGGATTGTTTACAGATCTCCTTTTACATTTGAAACATACATTTGGAACACCTTCACTCTTGCAGCATCTACATTATACGCTGTTGAAGTGAATCTTGTTTTCCTGATAGGAAGCTCAAAGTTATTCTGATTGCGTTACTGAATATCTTTGTGTAAATCAGGTAATAATGGCATATGTCCAGGGCTCTCTGATGTGCTGTAGCAGATACCACATTGAAATGCGTGCAAATCTTTCTAATACATGTTCTAAACTCTTTATGTTCATAGCCGCAACATATATTAGAGCAACAGATCTGTGAAGGGATCTTGAATGACCACCAGAACCACTCCAGTCTTAAAATTGTCTTTTTTTTTTTTTTTTAATTCCAGCTGTATTTGCTGTTTCTTTTCAGTGTATTTCAGAATCTCAGGACATGCTTAGTCCCTCAGTGTGTTGACTTTGATGCATGTCTCTAGAGGTGCTGTTTCCCTAACCCGAGCTACAGTCCACCAAGAGCAAGGAATGTTTAGGCAATTCGGATGTCTGGATTCTGTTCATAGCTTGATATTGTAGCTATTTTTATTAATACTTTGGCCTGTTGACCTATTCTCTTCTTCAGCTGATCCAGACGGTCGTGTTGCATCCATGACAGTTATGAGGCTTATCTGATGTATTAAAAATACTTTATTATCCATTGAAAGGTGAACTGCTAGCAGAGGGGATGAGATCTCAGCAACCCAGGAAAGCCTGAACAACAGTTATAAAACTCTAAGCTGAAGTATTTAATACTTAAATTTAGTATTAATTAAGAGACTAAACATTAATGTCATGCTCATTTTTTATAACCATTTTTTTTTGGTCATTGCTGTAATGTTGTTAACACCTATATGAAAGTGCAAAATACAGGGCGTTTTTCTTTATTCAAGGAGCTTTTTAGCTGACATCTGTGGGTTGTTTGTTGTTTTGTTTTTATGGCTCCAAGAATCACTGAGGAACCCAAAGGCACTTCTGTTCAACCAGTGTATGTGCTAGAGAGTGGATGTAACCATGAGCTCTTTTGAGATATTAACATATTAGTCGTCTTCCCTGCATTGCAGCAAGAACTAACGCAGCTCAGACGCATTAGGTTTCTTGAGCTTGAAATGATGAAATTAAGGCTTTCTCACATATTTTTAATACAAGCGAAATGCCTCTCAGGAAGTTACACGCACAGAAGCATCTCCTGCATAAAAAACATATTTCCTGTTTCCCAGTTACTTACATTTCTAAATGGTAGGCTAGCACTTGGCTTTCTTAAGTCGCTGCTCTGGCAAATCTGTAAATGGAAGCTGTGCAGCTAGTAAGCATGATACGTGAATTATACTAAGACCTTGGTGATTACAGCTCTGTTGTTCCTATAGCAACAGAAGTGTCATGCTGGTTCTTGAAGAAAGCTGGTCCCTTGGGGAGGGCAAAGCTGAGATGCAAACACGTGCCTTGGCTTGGTTAGACGCGTTCTCTGGATGGCAGGGCATTAAAAATGAACCCAGGCTGCTTGTGGAGTTAGGAGGGGGACCATGCTCATGAAATATCAGATAGTGGTGGTGAAGTGGAGATAGAGCTCTTCTCAGTGTAGTTCTATTCTTTTGAACACAATGCTTGTTTTAATGTGCTCCTCCTCCCAGCAGTGCATGTTGTATTTTTAGAATGCCAGACTAGGATACTGATGCTGGGAACTGCAGAGAAAAGTTAATGTTTTAGAAGAGAGTTGCTGGAAGGTGATTGAAGAAATGTGTGCATACAAAGATCTTGAGGGAAGTAAAGTTTGGTGTGTTTTTTTTTTTTTTTTTTTTTTTAATTTGGCAACCTTCAGAAATTCATGATAGGCTTGACCTTCTGATCTCTAAAGGCTTTTTGGGTTTAATTAACTTTGCAGATGACTACAAACAAATTGGGTGTATGTATCTATTCATCATTCAAAGAACACTTGGAAATAGCAGCTGTTAGATGTGTCAGCATCTTCCTTTGTGTTAAGGTAGTGTGGTTTTAATCCAGCATGTACCTTACTGGCTTGATATCACTGTAGCTGAGTACTTGCTGTGGAAAGCATTAGTTTCAGTCATCTTGGTGAAATTTTCTGAAACTTAGGTGAACTGATTAGCAGTTGCATGTGCTGAGCTCAGTGGCTATCTACAATCTTTACTGCTGTGCGGTAAAGTCATTTGACCTTCAGATCGTCTTGGCTTGCTAAGACTGAAGTCCCAGTGGTGTAAAAGAACTACTACTAAATTCAGCAAACCAGACAACTGCAATTAGAACACAATTGCAGCAGGATTTTTTTGAAAATTAGTGGGGTAAGACTGTCACTATTGCTTTTTAAGATAGGACATAGGCCTACCAGTTAACTGTTGGTAATTTCTAGGAAGGATGAAGGTGGGAAAGTGTAAGGCAGAAGAAGTGGGAGAAGTATTTGCCTGTCTGAAAGTTTGTGGCAATTAATGCTTTGCTCATGAAAGAAGATGGGGAATATTTTGTTGGGTATATGTCAGTCTCTATTTCGGTGTAGAAATGCGTGCCCAGAAAAGGGACAGCTGTGGAGAGAGAAGGTGTATGTATAGAACGTTGAAGGTCAGGTATAAGTGTGCCTTGTTCATTGTTCTATACATTAATTACTGGAAGTGCAAAGCTCAGTGAAGGATGTGCTAAAAGTAAGCATGGTTCACCGTCCTATTGTCTTAGTTGCAGGCTTTTGGCAATGTGCAGCTTAACTTTATAACCTGTGCTCTGCTTTTGAAATTGTTTTTTTACTTGATTAGAAAGAAAACATCCGTTGTGGGAGCCAAGTGGCACTGCAGCAGAAGCTCTATTCACTAGTACTTTAATCCCTGCTTTCCTTTCACCACATAGAAACCCCTGCTTTATTCTCTGGAAATGTTGTGTTTGTACATGAGCACAGGCAGCTGTAGAATCGCTTAATGAGCAGACTTGTTAGATTGGTTTAATTTAGCTCTGGATAGTTTGGTTGTAGGACTGGACTTGAACAAAACCTGCTTTTGTGCTGAGAAATGTGGATGTGGATGACCTTTTTCTGGACAAATGTCACCCAAGTTTTTTTGCTACAGGACATCTTCAGAAATAATCATGCTCCATAAGTGGCTTCTGGAAGGTTGAAAGCACTGATGAGAGTATCTTTCACTTACATACTGCGCTCTTACCCCCACTTGAGTTCAGCAGAGAAGTTTTCCATTCTGTTTTCAGATCATGGAAATGCTCAGCTAAAACCAGTAGGACGTACCGCCCTTCAAGAGGTTGTGGCATTGTTACGTTATAACTAACTACTCGGCTTGTGGACACGAAGGTATCTGCCCTTTTTGCAAGTCCCCTGGACAAATAGATTCCAGATCTGGGAAATACTGTTGCCTCTTATATCCCAGTCAAGAGTCACGGTGCTCGTGAAGAATGGAGAAGTGCTGAATAACGAACTGTCTCTTTTGTTAGTGAATGTAAAATAAGGCCACGAGGTGCAGTACCCAGAGGGCAGCGATACGTGTGTTGAAAGTGACTGGGCTGACATCGTCTGGGAACCATCGGTTTGGGTGTGAAGTAGATGGTCCTGTTCATGCTAGCATCAGATTTGATACCCTGCAAGAACTTTCTGTGTGGCGGCTGCTGTTTGGACAAAGGATGTCTTCCTCTTTTTAATAATGTATCGGCTCACTAAGGATAAAATTGGATCTTCAGTGTGGGAATAAAAGAAATCAGCATGGGGTTGAGTCTTTACTGCAAGGTGTTGTTCTGTTGGGTCTTGTGCCCTTGGGTTTACCCACCCACTGACTTGTCTACCTGGAAGGTATTATTATCTTTTATTTGATAGATCAAATTGTCTTTTTAAAGGCAATTGCCTGAGGCTCTTGCAGATGCTGTGTTGCACGTAATTCCTGCAAATGAAAACATTGGCAGTTCTACCAAATAACAAAAGGAACTGAGGAGGGAGCAGGAAATAAAACTGTTCAGAATTGTGTATAAAATCCATTCTTTACTAATCTTGTTTAAAACTGTACCATGAGACATAGAAAAATATCACTTCTAATTTTTTTTTTTTTTTTCCTTTCTAAAATGAGTAGCTAAACCCCTTTTGCCACCTCTGGTCTTCACTGCTATCCTGTTCGTTCCTGCACATTGTTTTGCTGATTGCTGGTGTTTTGGCGGAACTTTCTAACTTTGTATTGCCATCAGATTTCACTGGTATATAACTACTTTTCTGTTCTAGGATCATTTATGAAAGTATTAAGTAAAATTGGTGCAAAGGCCAGCCATGGAGAAAGTGCAGTCGTAATCTCCTTTTTAGCCCAATGATTATCCTTTCAAACACGACTCATAATCTTCCCTTACCGAACTGTTTACCCACCTTGCTTCTTGTACTGATTGACGATCTTAATTTAAAAAGTACCATATGGGAAGCTATGTATTGCAAAGTGCTAAAGAACATCAGAGAAGGGGGCATGCTTTTTGATGACGTTATGATAAAAACCAACCAAACAAAACATGCACTTTGTTCATGAATTCAGGTAACTTTAAAACTGTAGTTATCGTGATTACATTGGTAGTAAAACAAGGGTACTGCGCCCTGACCGTGCAGTTAGCTTTGGCTGTGAAAGACCGAAACCGTGAATTCTAGACCCATTCTCCATCCACTGTTCTACTTCTTCCTTTAGGATGCACGTAATAATAATTCAGTAACACTATAGGTATTCAAGCACTTTCCACACTTTTACACTGTATTCTTTATTGTACTCTTGCTTTTTCCTCCAAAGAGAGCACTGTTTTAAAATTTGGCTTTTCCTGTTTTCCTGTTGTATTGACAAGCTGTATTTCTTGTGCTCCCTTCTCTTTCCTATTCAAAGTCCAGGCAAATGGTGAGTTACCAGAAGTTCATATTGACAGTGACACTGATATTGAAGCTGTGCTGGGTGGGCCTAGAAAATTAGGACAGGAGCTAGCTGAGTGTGGACCTGCTCTTCAGCGATAGCTATTTTGATTGTGAAAGCCAAAATGAACTGCAGAATTCCCAGCGTCCTTTGTGCCAAAAGCTATTTCTGCTCATCATGTGGTTTAAACGGCTGCGTGCTCGGCACAGGAGGCTCTGCATGGGAACAGTGCTGAAAGCTGGAATTGTTCGGGACAGGCAGAAATATTGACCTGTGTGTTTATGGGGTTGCATGATTCCCTGGAATGAAATTTCCTTTTCTGCATGAAACTTGTAAGGATTTTTGTCATATTTAGACTGTAGAAAGGGGAGACCTCAGGAAAACAATCAACATCTGTTAAGTAATCCAGCTCATCTCTTGTGCTAATGTGACGTCATCTGTGATTTTGTGGTTGCTAGGCTACTCCAGCTGCTCGGGACTTGCATAGCAAAGCCTCCTCGACTTTGAAGGGGGGTGCATGTAAAATAGAAGCGGCATAGGTTGTGCTTTATGTGCACTTGCTTAATGCTTCTAAGTGTCATTACTCCCTCCTCTTTTTAGCATAGAAATGTTTTTCAGAATCCTTGCAAATAAAATCCTTCTTTTTGTAGAGGCTAGTAGTTCTTATGCATTTAAAAAAAAAAAAATCAGCATGGCAACTTGTTAATTCAGAGCTGGATCCTACTGCTATATATCATTTATGTTTTGATCCAGGAAAAAACAAGTTTGTGGAGGAGATGAAAAGGGAGATGACTGCAGGGCTTCTGAGTGTTGGCAAGAGGGTGCATCAGAGCAGTTTTTGATGTAGTTCTATAAGATGGGGTCCTACATATGAAAAACAAACTACTGCTTGGTCCTTAATATTTCCTCCTTTGAGTACGTATAACAAATGAATTGTGAAGTGTATAAAAATAAATGTAGTTGCATTTCATAAGCATTGATTTAGTTTTTAAGGATATTAGCAACGGGAATTTACAACCTTCTCTTCTGCCCCATTTTTTGGCCACTTTTCCTTCCGTATTGTGACTAAAGAGCAAATTAGATAACTGAGAAATGGAATTCATGTAACTATAACAGATGAGGAATTTTTATTAGTCCTCTTTCTCTTACTTTGTATGCAGGTGTATAGGCAGAAGTTGCTTGGGGCACAAAGCTGAAATCTGCTTCTTGATATGCTTCAAGTAAAAGACTGGAAAATTTTTACATGCTGATGTTCCATCCAAGTTGAATTTGAACTTTCCAAACGCCAGTAAGAGAATTCTGTAGAGCTGAGCAGTTACCTGAATAGGACGGGCAGTTGGTGTTGCTTTTGGCTTTTCCTGCTTTGTCGTCTAATCCTTTAATAGAAACTTTGAAGAAAAACTTATTAAGCAAAATTATCCCAAGCAGACTGAATTAATTAACGAAGGCCAAAATGGTCATTGTGAGTCATCTGTTGCACTTAAACACTTAGGATCATTTGAATGGAGGAAATAATTTTTAGAAATTATATAGACAGTGACTGGAGGATTCATCGTATTTTCTAATCAGATAAATGCTGTTAGAGGATCTACAGATGAAAGAAAGCATTTACTTTTATCTGACTTTCTTGGGGATCAAATTTTTACCAGAAATTAAAAATACTGCACTCAGCCCTTCAGGGTTGTTTTCCAGTTCTTGTCTAGACTAGAGATATTGATTTAAACCACTGCTTTGACACTACCATATGATGTATTTTTATTTCCATATTGTCCCGAAGATATTTCTCTTTAAGTGCCTGTTAAGCCACGCTCTGTAGTTAGGAAGTCCAGAGAGCGGATTTTTTTT
The DNA here is from genome assembly GCA_020745775.1 of Theristicus caerulescens. Classification (NCBI taxonomy): domain Eukaryota; kingdom Metazoa; phylum Chordata; class Aves; order Pelecaniformes; family Threskiornithidae; genus Theristicus; species Theristicus caerulescens. Next base: position 4,609,890 of record CM036574.1, read on the forward strand.
CTGAAGATCTCAAAGTATCTTTTTGAAGAATGAGAGCTTAGCATGGAACATTCTTTACAAGCCTTTATCAGATATGATTTTCAAGTCATTCAGGTCTTTCTACTATAAATGCCTACTTAAAAGACCACACAAGTTTGCAAAGACTTGGAGACGGTTATAGGAAGGTAATAACATTTTTCTGTGCTTAGGGGACATGAGTTTTGATGATAATTATACACAGTTCATAGCCTCAATTGGAAAAAAAAATCCAATAACTGAGGAAGTCCACACGCTGAATTCTTCTGGAAAAGATTTCTTCAGGCTAGGCATAAAAGCATTACTTAGCAAAGCTGTATCTGTTCCCTGGGCAAATGGAAGCCTTCAGTTTGAAAGAAAATGCTGCACTTCCATTAGAGAATGGAACGTTTTCAAGAGATGTTAGTTTATAAAGGGTGTTTAAGTGATTTTCAGTGGGGGGAAAAAAAGCAAAAACCTTTCAGCTGGCCTGTTAAAACAATTTTTATTCTTAAAAGCAGAGAGTAATGAATATCTAGATGTAAAGATAAAGAATATCTAAATGTCACTTTAAAAGGACAGTGTGATGCATAGGGCAGTACAAGTTTTATTGAACAGTTGAGTTCCTCATATTTCAGAGAAGCTCAGTAAGTCTTTTATGCACTGCCAGAGTTTACGGGGGGCGGGGGGGATAAAATATTATCTCTACATGCCTGTGGTGACAATCCTGTGAATTTTTTTAAGTCTTGCTTATTATAAATATGGAAAGCAAGGAATTCTTGATTTTCTTTAAAAACAAACTGATTTCCCTAGGCTTGCAAAGGAACGTTTTAGATCTACTGTTGAAATGTTTAGACCACTTCAGGTTCCAGTCCCAGAAAAATAAGAAAATACAGCTTTCTCTTCTTTCTGTCCTCTTTTTCCTTTCCTGTTGATTTTATGGATGTGTAGAATGACAGTTTGCGTACTGTATCTATCCAGTGTTCTTTAAAGGAAGTAATTATGGCACATGTTTTCCTCTATCTATTGTTATTACAGGTGCTGAGGATGTTGTGATGGCATTTTCCAGATCAGAGACAGAAGACAGAAGACAGTAACTACAGGATACCTGAAGAACACAGAACTGGAGAGGACAGTGAGATTCCTGAAGATAGAGGAGGATGGCTGAGCATTAATAAGTTCCTTTGCCCACCCTGATTGTTCCTTGGTATTCCTTCTCCTTTGTAATTTTGTTTCCCTTTGCCCAACCCTCAGAATGCATCTCACAGCCATCTATTCCTGTAAGTTTTTGCTACTCAGCTGGGCTGTGTTAATTAAGGACAAACCTAACGGTGTATTTTTGATTGGCTCAAAGGGACAGGCTGTGATTGGCTAAAGGAAGACAATTTTTCAAACTTGACCAATGAAAACCTTTTCTCTCTCGCGTTTTATTTTATATTTTAAAGAAAGTCTCTTGACATCCTACTTCTAAAGAAGCTTTTCATGCTGTGGTGCTTATTTAGGTCAAACTTGTGAATTTGAAGAGGGTTTGATTTGGCTGCATAGAACTGGAAGCAACTTGTGATTGGTTGACAATGCAAATGCTTTCTCTTCAGTTGGCTTGCAGGTATTTTGCTGACTTCCACATTTTCATTGCAGAAAGCTGATGTTTTGGTGCATTGGTTATTTCTTTATACTTACTGACTCGGGGGAAAAAGACAAATGTGCTTTGCAATATTTATTACATCTACACACATATAAATGCTTGCTTTTTTGAGTTTGTTTTGGTTTTTTGATTGGCTTTGAAATCATGGTTTTGATTTCCTATTGGCTGCAGTGTTTCTGATGCAATCAGTTTTTCCATACTCATCTGCTCTGTGGCCTCAAGCTCTTTTGGGAGCATGTGTGGAAAGCGTATTTAGTTCAATAAGTCTACCTGTTTAAGCTGGAACATGGAGATCACCAGCCGTTCTGTGCTACTGTGTGGGCTGTACTATGAACTCCTGGTAGACCTGGCTGTTCAGGTGGCTTCTCTCTTTGCTTCTGACAGAGGAGCTGTAGATATTTTGCAGGAATTGCAAGAATGAGATCTATGGCTGTGACATGAATTTGCCAAATTTGTATAGAGAATATGTGAACTTGTTTAAAATACTACATATAGTTCCACTTTAACCCTTTAATTGCTGCACAAGACTAGCTCTCGCGTAAGGAAAAATTAATGATCTTTAACTTAAATCCAACTTGCACTGGGCTTTAATAAACTAAGTTTCTAGTCACTTGAAAAATTTTATGTGGTTTGGCTCCTTGCAACTGTTCAGTGATATGGAAATTATCTGGATCCTAAGATAATACCATTTTCTTTAGGCACTGTTCCAAGAGGCTGTCCAGTAGCGAGTGTACAGGTGACACTCTCAGATTTCCTCTCTTAGTAGTTGCAGGGCCTTAAAGCACACACACGTGCATTTACAAACTGAAGAACCTGCAGTGAAATTCCTGAAGTGCACTGACTGTTCTGGAATCTGCACATAAAATTTCTAGCACTGCTGCCTAAAACCTAGCGCTTGGTTTTCTCTCATATGTGCAGGTCATTTTTACAATACTTCTAGATTTTCCTGTGGGTTGCACTGACTTTAAGATGTTTCAAAATCTATTAAAGCAGAACTCCATTCACCTGTTCCTGGTTCCTTTCATATGCTTGTTAATTATTTGAAGTAACAATTCCAGAATCTGACTGTGACAACATGACCCTTTTCATGGCAAGAAATTATGATGACAGGATGCTGTCTGTGGTCTCAAAATGGGGAAAAAGCTTGAGAGAAACCATGGAATGTATGCAAAAGGAAGAACGGACTTGTGAGCACAAGGAGGGAAATTATCTTGAGCAAATAAATACTGTGCAATGAGAACAACTGTGCATGTATTTATGAAAAAGATCCTTTTGCTTCAGTTGCAGCGTTGTCAAGTTCAATGTGAAAGTAAATCTTTTACCCCTGTTTGTCGGGGCCAGCTAAGAAATTTATTAAAATAAACCAGGAATGAGCCCAAAAGATTCTTCAAATTTTGACCTGGTTGCCTGAGAGGCATTTTAATTTTAACTTTGGTGCAAAGGGGGGCAGCCCTTAAAGGGTTAATTTAAGGGGATACCGGGTTTCTGGCTGCTGGCTGGAATGAATGGGCTGGATTGTGGTGGCCTGTCATTGTCAAGCTAACGTGCATCCTCCATGTGTATCTATGGCATTTCTGAGCTGTTAAATCTTTTCAAGGAGAAAAGTGAAGTGTTTATGTGGTTTAATCTTTTCACTAAAAATGTAACTGTTGGGGGGGGGAAATACAGTTTTTAATAGCTACTCTTGTTTCTTATTGATTTATTGTGCTGTTAAACCGCCAAATGGAAAATACTTGCTTCACCTTCGTGGAAGACTTCCATGTAGACTCCAAACTTGGAGTCTTGAGTAATATGTTGAGAAGGATTGAGGAAAGGCAATGTGTTGTATAACAACATGATTTGGGATTCAGAAACTGGAGGAGACGTAGTCTCTTGAGAATATTTGCGCTTGCCTTGTTACCTGTGTGCTCTCTCCCTCCCCACTGGTGATTTCTTAACTTTAAACCAGGGCTGGAAGATTTATAGTAAAGAATCCATATATAAATTGGGGAAAAAGTAGTGGAAAAGAGGGCTTTCCAATATTCCCCTTGCATTATATTTCTAAGTATTTATCTTCTTGCTATGAAAACTAAATTCCTATTAGCACTGTGGAGCCTGGATTAATTAGGAGGTAGAGAACCCTGCAAAGAGTACATCAGCATGGTTGACTTGTTTATTGTACATACATCTTTCTCTAGCTTTACCTTTGTGCTTTTGCCTTCTCAAGCAAACCACTACTAATAAAAATAAGAAATCCAATATTTTAGAGGTCAGAGGTGAGTATAGATCTAAATTGAAATACATTTGTAAACAGAAAAGGCTGTATAGTTCAACTACCAACCAAATAGTGCTTAAGGCATTCAGTAAGGGAGTGTAAAAGCTTTAAAGGCATCTTCCAAAAAAAGCACACGTCCTTTGGGTGGTCTTTTTGGGAGACATGTTCCTTTAGATATTCAAAATGTGCTGTTGTACTTCTTCTCTTACCAAGCTTATCATCTGCCTCTCCTAACACACTCTGTTTTCCAGAGCTTGAGGAAAAGATTTAGAGCTGAATCAGATACTTCTCTCATCTCCCTCCAGATGGGTAGCAATCGCTGTAATTGTCAGTAGGTCATTGTGTCTGTGAGCATTGCCCATTGTAAATGAAAATGAGACTCCACCATTCACGTAGGCCTTTAGATTGATTCTCCCAGGTCCTACAATAAACCCTGGAGTAAAGGAACGTGTGAGCTGGTGACACAGCAATACTTCGGAAGCAGGTATTGCCTGAAAGAAGCTGGACTGCTAATAAAATAAAATAAGCTCTTCAGATTTTTTTGTTCCTATTCCTGTCTAAGGTAAGTAGTTACTATAAGTTGTCTCCTTCTCTTGGCTGTTCAGTGTCCCGTGTGAAAGTTTCTAATGCTTTACCATTAAATCTTTTTCAGTTTTCCATAAGGTCTATATTTCTAATTCACCAGCAGCCTAAATAGTTCTGGTGAAAGCTAAAGATTAAATGGCCCGTGAAATTCAAAGACCCCTGTCACCTATAGAAGAGATCATCCTAAATAAGACTTCAGGGTCATATGTGGGATAAATTTCTATAGCTATTGAGAACCTGTTACAAGAATAGAGCAGTGCCATGTCTAAAGTTATCAGTGTTCTGTAATGCAAGAGGAAAAAAAAGGCTGAAAGTTGAAAGCTTTGAATCAAATATATATAATGTGTGTTAGAAATTATTTTATGAAAGACATACTGAGTGCCGGGGCAATGAGGGGAATGATTTGGATTACTTTAAGATCAGCTTTCTTTTTGGTCTCTTGCCTCCTAAAGGACTGTGTGGCAGAGCTGACAGCAAAAAAGGCTGCAGGGCACTGGGACCAGCAGAACCCAACAATGCAGTAAGAACAAGTTCTGGAGGCTTAAGAAATCTTCAGTTGTATTCAGTGTCTACAAAAGGAGGAGTCCTTAGTGAGTAAGCACCTCTTCCTCACTGTTCTTCATCAGTAACAAAGTGTTCCAAAGCTTAGTTGTTAAAAAAGAGCTTTTAAGAAGCTTTGTTAAAACTGCAGAATAGTTGTTTTAGGTGTAGGAGTAACAGGAGCACTAAAGTGTTGCACAGTTGCTGCCTTGGTGGGATATTTGCTGAATGCAGTTGATTTTTAAATCAACTGACAGCAATATGGTATACATCTAGCCCCAGCATCAACCTATTCAACACTTGAATGAAACTGGACTTACTTGTTACTCAGCGCTGCAGCCAGAGGTGTGTGTTGTATGCAGGGCAAATCCTTCCCTGTTCACAGCATCAACAGGGAATAAAATTTATTTTTAAATTTTTTTTTAGGTGAAATGTTTTCATTTGTTTTATTTCACCTTCTGCCACAGAGTAGTGTTAAGGATCGTGTCAGTTAGGCCTGGATGAATTATTTCAATAAAACCTAGGCAATATGAATGGCCTCGCACAAAACTAGCTTTTAAAGGTGTTAAAATGTGTCAAATTTTGGTAATTGTGAGCCAGGTATAGTGTTGATGGGTGTTTGCTGGACAGATTTTTCCTTGCAGCCTGAGGTGTAGCACGATCAGTTTGCTGTGGTGCTTGCATCCTGCGAATTTTGTACCCTGTGTATCTGTGACTTCTTCAGAGCTGCAGTAAATAGGTCATGGGATTGCTGTGGTGCTTCTTCCAGATCTGCCTTAGACTTGCTGCATAAATACAGCAAGTCTATAGAGACACTTCGAGATACAGTTACCCGTAGACCTCCTCCTTACTGATGCTTTTCACAGTTTTACAAATATAAAAGTGCTGTATAACAGGGAGGAGCATTGTTATTACTTACCAAGGTAAGAGAGGAGCTTGGATCTATTCCCTGTCAGACTGTAGTAGGTTTCCATACAAAGACAGAAAAGAAATCACCTACTGTCTTCTGAGCTCTGCTTTGATTTTCTTTGCAGCTGATTTGCCCTAAGCAGAATTCCTGCAAAGAACCTGACTGGTTTCCTTTGTAGCCTGAAGCACTTCAATTTTGGTGATTGTTTATTTTGGAAAAAAGAAAAAATTTTTTTTGAGGCTTCGTAACCTGGCCTGCTTACAAGCTGCCTCTTGTATCAGCATGAAATAGTTGTATGCACAGAGCTTTTTGCTGTCTTGACATTTTCCAGGTTAACTCTCCTTGCTACTAAATGCTAATCTGTGACCAGAGGCCTGTGAAACTTGAAAATAAACTTTCAGCCTTTGTTTAACAATTACATTACTAATTCCAACCCAGATGTGGACTGATGCATCTATACTTTTCTTTAGTTTTTTCACCTTAGATGATTGTTGCTGCCCTTTCCTGATGCAGTTACAAATACAGCAATCCCTGCAGGGTCAGAAGAGGATCCTGTCTGTACCCTTGGTGGGAGCAGCTGGAGACACTTAATGCCTAGCAAGCACCCTCTCCCCATGTGTTGTGCCTGTCTTTGCTACACAGCACCTGAGCTCTTCGGGCCCCCCCAGAGAAAAAGGCCCTTTACCCACTCTGTGAGTAACACAGGTGGTTAATAACTATTTTTTCAGAGGCTGTAAAATACTTCTGATTAACCTTGTTACTTTAAGTTGGTTGAGCTGAATCTGAAGGTTACATTTGCATTCTGAGTTGAGACTCTTACAATATTAGGCACCCATTTAGCTAGATTTATGTTTGAATAGGTATTTAATAGTGTTCGTGGCTTAACTGTTAGGGTTTTAGCCCCAAGCAAAGAGTTAGTTCCCTGCAGTTTACTTGCACTGCACACCACTTTTGTATAGCTAATTGCAAATTTTGGAAGACACAAATCATAATTAAGTTATTCAAGCATGCAGAGTTTGCTGTTTACACTGTAGTCCACATGTTGTCACATAAAACACATTCCCATTTTGCAGTGAGGTGAAAGTAATTTTACTACTTCTCAAGTATGGCTGTACTTCAGTACTCCCCTGATGCTTGCAATATTCAACTGATGGAAGAAATGAGGATGATTGTTCTGAAAATATCTTTCCCCAAATGAGGGGAATTTTGTGAGATGAGCATGGATAATATAAGTCCACATCAAGGCTTGATGTAGAGATACACCAGAATAAGAATGTGGCTCTAAAACCTTGCTCTCTAGCTGTTCTACCTGTGAGGTTTTCTTTTAAGCTGCTGCAAGAGCTCAAAAGTTGCTTTTGTTTCCTGCCCTTAGTCTGTTCCTTCAGAGGAGCTAAACGCATAATTGTGGTCCAAGACTGCAGAGCAACTTGTGACTGGAACTGAAATGTGGTTTAATCATGTCTAGTTTGTGAACAGGAGCCCTGTGTTCAACTACAGTAGCAAGGGAGTATGGCACTGGAACTAGTCGTTGTCTTTGTAGCGTAGGGTAAGACTATGGTGGTCTCACTGCTTTGTCACTGGTGGTTTTGGGGTTTGGGTGTTTTTTTTTTTTAACTGTGAAGGGATGGAAAGTTTCCATGATCTCAGAGGAAGGATGCTGCTTCAGAAGAGAGCAGCTTTGGATGTTATTTATTATGTACATACATTTGTCCCATGAAGTAGGAGAATGCGTGAAGTTACTTGATCATGGAATGACATGGAAGCTTCTGTTGCTGCTGACTACGCGCTGTAATCCATTTTCAGCTTTACTTGTGACCTCCTAATCAGAGGGCATAGTGTAAATTGCATTGAACGTGATTGGAATGGACAGTGGTAGCCAAGCATTTTCCTTCAGTCTTTTGTCATGTATCTCAAGTGCCTGGAGCAGACAGACATTAACTGTGTGTCGCCTGATCGATGTCTGCGGTTAATGCCCCAAGTGTGTGCCTGATGCCTGGTCACAGCTAGGCACGGAGTTTTCTCCTGCAAGTACAACAGTTCACAACATAGTCTGTGCTCTATGGTTTATTTTTTAATGGCTAGATTCTGCTAAATCTCTGGGGTGTGTGAGAGGAGGAAGATAGGGGCAGGTCAGGAATGGATGAATTTCTGTAGGTGGAAGCATAAGAGGAGGATTCTGCCTCACTGCTGTATTCTCATAAGCTTCTTTGAGCCTGGAGAAAGATGATAATTAAACTAGACAGAATCTTAAGCTTTTGACTTGCCTTGCCAGCAGCACCAGACTTCACAGCCTCCCTCTAAAAGGAACTGCGGCATGCTGGTTCTGTAGCATGCTTAGCTGCTTGTACCATATGGGCGTACAGTAGAGCCTTTTGTTTTAGCCTGGCCTTGACCTTGAGGTCACAGTCTTCTGAAACTAAATGGGACATTTGGACTTATCTTGGCTAGTGTAGCTACATGATCATTTTTACTTGATTTTTTTTTTTTCCTCCTCGCCCTAAATGTAGCAAAGCCTAGATGTCAGAGGATTGGAGCAGTGCAGGGAATTAAATGAAATCTTTTCACTTTCAGTGCCATTGTCAAAAGGAGGAGGCAAGACTTAGATAACTGAGAAGTGTTTAGATTAACTACATACTGGTAACAAACAGGAAAGGCTTTCTAAGGGTTTTGCGGACACCATAAACAGCAGAGCTCAGGTAAGTACTTGCTCTAGTAGACTAGCATGGTAACACTACTATGTATACGAAGATTCACAGCCCATATCCTCCTACAGAGAACATCCTTTCTCTCACCTTTAGAGGTTTCAATAGAGAATTTGTCAGAAAAAGCTGCATGACTTAAGTACTGGTGAGATGGACCACTGAGAATGAGGTCTTTGACATAGTAAGATCCTAGACCTGGTAGTGCTTACAGCTTAAAGTCAACACCTTGGATTCAGCTCAGACAGCAGGAACATGAAATTCAACTGTGTCAGGTTGCTGTAGAGTAAAGCCACAAAAACACCTCTGAAACACAAGTACTATTAGATAGATATCGCTCAGGGGTCATAAGCAACATTCAGTCTGCAGGACTGAGTAGTGACTTAGTTGAGCTTCAGCCACAATTAAATTGGTTCTGTAATTCTAAAATGACGCATACTGACATCTTTGCAGGAGAGGCCATGCTGCTTTGGTGACCTGATGGACAGTGTGTTCTGCCACCTGGGTAGAAAGAAGAGGTCACGTGTGTTGATTCTTTAGTCTCCTGTCTTGACAGAGCACAGAGAGTTGGTTCCTGTCTGGACCTGAATAAATCTTTATGAAGGTTGTTAGCACTGTTCTTGCTTAGAGCTACTAAAAAGAGAGGGGGAGCAGTAAGTGGGAGAAGAGAGAGATTAAAGGGGAAAACCCAGTAGGTTATAAATGCATTTTCCTCTGTGCTGGAGGTTAAATAATATTTTATGCATGTGACAGAGATACTGTGATTAAGGAGCTGTCAGGCAGAATGAGAGCTGGGCAGCAAAGGGAGCAGAGATGCTTGAGGGAAAAGGGTATGAAGATGTTCTAATGCTGAACTCTCTTGTGCATATCTAGTATATGATGTGTGGCTTTGTGTACCTTTCACTGAAAAAAATGGCTGTTCTACAGATATTTAGGGGTTTTTCCCCTTCATTGCCCAAGTATCTTTTCTGAGGTGTCTCACTGATTACTAGCGACATTACTTTAGAAAATTGTCAAAAACTAATCTGCTCTGCTACTTCAGGGTCTAGGATTAGGACTGTAGAACAGCATATGATAATCTTGTGCATAAATCGTGGCTTTAACAAATGGAAGAGGTGACACACTGTTCCATTTATCCTGTTTACTGTGTTGCAGAAAGACTAGCTCCTGTGCATCTTGCTCAGTTTGAGGAGGACTCAGTCATTGCAGAGCCTCTGGAATTTTAGCTGTCATCATACACCTCCTGTTCACGTTGGCGAAAACTGGGCACTCGGATTCATTTTTAGATCAGGTCAATAAATACTTGACCTATCCTGAGCTGTATTTTAATGTAACGTTACACAGACACCAGTCATTCTCAGAGGCTCTTCCTCACGCTGCACGAAGCTGCCTGTGTAAGGTGAGCTTCAGACAGGATGATATGCCTGTCTTATCTCATAAGCTTTTTACTTACACTCAATGGACAATGTATCATTGAAGCAGGAGTAAACATGGAGAAACATGTGCTGTTAGAATGCAGTGCAAAGCGCTGTACTTCAGTCATTTCACACAACCTGGGCTTTACAGCCCCCCTCCGCTTCCTTTGCAGAAGACAGTGTGTCATTCCACTTACTCACCTGGTCCGCTTTGGACAGACACAGAAGAATAGCGGATAGACCAGAAGGAGAAAAGTAAGAAGTCTTACATCAGAGGCTCATGGTCCATACTGAAAACAAGAGAAAACTTTAAATGTTAAAAGGTACCGGTGGAATGGAAATTCATGGCTGCTGAATGTTTGTCTAGGTAGTAGGATGGTCCTGGAGATCACGTTGGGTCCAGCAGAATCTGATCCCACGGAAGAAGTGGGCACATAACCTTTACAAAAGAACTCACTAGAAATGTTTTTTCTTCCTTCACTGAGCAGAGGAAAACATGGAGTTAACAATCTAATGGATACATTAAAGCAGTGCATGTTGGGACAGGGTAATTATTGTAAATCACTCAGATTCACTTACATATATTAGGTTGGTTGGGGGTGGGGGGGACATCCTTCCCTTTGTGCCGAGGACAAACGGTGGCGATGTTGGTTCTGCTGGGTACGTGAGCCTTAGCTCTCAGTGTGTATTTGTTTCCTGCTTTGTTAAGACAATACAGCTCTCTGCTGGCTCCTTCTTAAGTTTAATATGTTCATAACACCTATTCAGCCTGTACAAAAGCCACTGAATTGAATTCTGCTGTTTTCCTACTGGTGGTAGGTCAGTGGCTGAGTCAGTGATAGAAACATACCTCTGTTCATCTTCAGTACGTTCCCGGAACAGCATGCCACTTCTTCAACACAGCCTTCCCACCCCAGGACAGTTTGCTGTCAGCATTTAACCCCCTTTCTATTGCAGAGTAGCAATGGAAAGCGGCATCTAGCTTTAAAAACAGAAGACAGCTGTGTCCTTGTAGGGAGACTGTCTGCCTTGGAGCTCCCCACGGGGAGGCAATCGGCCCCTGCTGTTGGCAAGGAGCTCTCACTCACTCGGCAGCATTAATCAGGGCTGACTGTTCCTCTTAATCCTCTGATCCCTTCCATACGGACGAGAACACAAGCATCGCATTTGTGTGTTATGCTCTTCTTCACTGAAAATAGGGCTGGGTCTGTGGCTTGCAGCAGGCAGCGATTAGATGGGTGGGTGATCAAAACATGATTAGCAAATCTGCAATTAGAGTGGAGGCCAGGAGGGCAGTGGCTTACTGCAAGGAAGGGTCACAACTGCTATCTGTCAGAATAGAAATAAATATGTGAAATGACAAAGGATTTAGCTGCACTCTTGTCTGATGAGACTGTAACTTAAATAGCCAAGGCACTGCTAGGAAGAAGCTAGGACTTTTTAAAGCACCAGAGATAGTTTATGTAGCTAAAACACAGAAATGGGGACGTCTGCATCAATTCTAAATTTTGTCCCAGATGCTTTTTGTGACCGCTGTAGAGGAACTTCATAATTTTCTTCAGCAGCTAGACAGTAAAGGTATTGACCATGCCTTGCAGAGGTTTGTGAAGCTTTTAATATATCAATGTGTGAAATGCTCTGAGACTATGTGGGAAATGTCTAGCAAAGCTGCAGACTGCCAGCTGTGATGAATTTGAGCAGGCCAGGAGTAGAGAGGAGTTCATGTCAGATACTGCAAGTAGAAGAAGAGCAACAGTTTGCTTGAAGGCAATTGCAAGACAAACAATGGCATGCTTTTAGCTTATTTTCGTTGTCTTTAAAAAACCTATGTGATGTGGAAAATATGGCAACTAGAACTCTGTCTCGGAAGACCTGTTTAGTAAAATTGATCGCATTTTTCCATATCTAAATAATAGTGTTCGCATCAGCTTCAGAGACAGCAAGATTGGGCCCATTTACAGCACTGTGCGTTCACTCATTCCTCAGGAGTAGGAGGCACTTGCATGTAATGATATATGAAATCTAATATTGCATGATGAAAATTCAAATTACACCTTCAAGATCCAGGGAGGTCTGGGAAACTTGCAATCCATGGTCCAGATCCTGGAAATAACTTTGTTGCTATCAGTCAATTGAACTGGGGTCTGTGCAAACAGAGGGACTTGTCCTTAGGACTCTGGCTGCAGCATGGGCACCTATTACATGGCCCTGCTGAGCACCCATTCAGCACCCCGCACAGGTAAGGGGAAGAAGGGGGTAGTTTGAGCAGGGAGCCTTATGCATGCTTGTGAAGAAAATTGTGGACAGCTGGTTTTAAAGTCCAATCACAGCTGATAGGACTCTGGTAGTTAAAACATACAAGCTGAGTGACCTATGAATTAACCTTAGTAGTCTGATATTTGTGTGTTACCGAAGGATAAACAACAGAGTTAAGCTTGTGAGAATTCAAAACTGTTTCTAGTGGGTTGGGAATTTGAACGTAGGTTCTTATGCCATTAAATCAGTCCCTCTGCCTAAAACTCTGACCCAGCAAGCCACCTTCAGATAGATAAAACGTGATTCTTTTTACGGGCCTATTGCATGACATGCATTGCACAGCAGGATCTTAGTGTAAATCTGGTAAATAGAATTGCATGGGCAATAAAAAGCCTTTACTCTAAATGTTTTCTGTATAGACAGTTAATGAACATAATGACCTTTATTTATTTTTTTAAGACCATTATTAAAAGATGTAGGTGGGCAAATGTTTAAAAATGCCCTGTTTTTAAAAGACTGAGCTCTGGAGAAAATCTGGGCAACGTGGGATGAAGAAGAAAAATGAGTTCTGACCCTCTGTCTTCTGAGCCATCTGGTTTTTGAGCCTCTCAGTTGCTGCAGGATAGTTTTATTTCATTTACCTATGAACAGCATACAATTAACCCTAACAGGCTCCTTTCCAGTGTCTTTCATAAACTAGTTTCTGTGCTGACCTTTCTTCCAGCGTCCCTCATGAGAATGTCACTAGAATGAGTTCTGACAGTGGGAAGACCAGTGCTGATTGTCTGTCCTGTAGTGGTGGTGTGCCTGCTTGTCTTCGTTGTTATTAGATTTGGTCTGCTAATAGCACTCAGAGGAAAGGAGGAGATGCAAATTTTCTTCTCTCGTGTGATTATGGTTAGCATAGTAGTATAACTTCAGCTTCCTAGACTGTTACAAGACCTGGAAAGGAGTAGTACTGAAGAAAGAATCAAATATTGAATAATCTGTTTTCTGGCTTTCCACTGTTCCCAGTTCTCCACGCCCTACATAGGTTCTAAAGCTATTTCAAGCACAAGTCTGAAGACTAAACATTTGATGCCGATGAGTGATTGCTCTAAGAAGTGTTGCACGTTTTCAGGAACAAAATCTGCATTTAGGCAGGAGAGACAAAAGCAGCTCTGCAGTCTGTATCTCTGTAATTTTTTTAAATACAGTTTAATAATGAGGCCATGAATACCAGAAAAAAAAAGTTAAACATGATAGCTTTCTTCTAGGCTGTGGTGTTAAGAGTTTACAATCTTTACTCAAAATGCATTCTCAAGAAAACAGAGATAAATCTGGACATTGACTGAAAGTCAGTGAACAGTCAGGTAGGGATCATGGTAACATGTTTGTGCTCTGGACTAATATTCTTGGTTCTGAATATTTCTTATTGCATAGGGTATTTAAAATAGTATCAGATTTTGTGCATCTCAAGATTTGTTTGAAAATTGGTACTGGCTGTTTATGATATATATGGTCATTTAATAGCAGGGAATTCATGAACCCTGCCTTTTTAACAAAAATAATACTCTGAATTTCTAGAGAGGCTTTCGTCCTAGGATCTTAAAGTACTTTACAGACAGTTAATGAAGTCTTCCTACCTCCTTGTGGAATAGACAAGTTGCATTAAATGGAGAGCATAAATGAGGCATGGAGAGATTAAGGGACTTGTCTGCGGTAGAATGTCAGTGGTGTCATCAGGAAGAGAACACAGCAGCCCTGTCCTGCCTCAGAATCTTACCTTTGCAAATACTTAGGACAAGAGCTCTGTGCTCTCTGAATAGGGTCAGTACTAAGATCAGTTTTGGGGGGTTGTTGTGGTTTTTGGACTCTATAGAAAATAATAAAAATAATTTAAAAAACTGTCTTCAGAGAGCCCTTAGATAGTTTTGGTCTACTAGTCAACCATTCAAAATAAAAAATATTCCAGATGGCGTTTTCAGGAAAGGCAGAGCAAGCTTTTTCAACACTAATATTTGCCGGGGAGGGGGGGGAAGGAACGAGTGACATTGATTTTGTTGGGCGACACCTCTGTTCCCTGCACACACAGCTGCAGCCAGACCCACTGGAGACCCAGACACAAGGGATTTGGGGGACAGAGTGCTGAACAACCTTCTACTAAGTTTCTACCCTGTTGCAGGAAGACATCGTATTTTGCGCCTTCTTTTCCTCCTTTCCCAAACAACCACTTACAGAAGGAAACCGTTGGATATCTTTCTTTCCACAGTGCGGCTTTTTTAGCCATAGCAGCAGCTGAGACCTAGTGGAGATTCAGATATGCTTTTAGAGAAAACCAACTTGTTTTCAGAGGAACAATAATTTCTCCTGGAGGGGAAAAAAAAAAAAGAAAAAACCAAATCTTCGAGGTGTCTGTGGAGTACATCTATACCTACTTAATTTAGTCAAATCTACCCACCTTACTGTCGTCTAGTAGTAAGGATGCTTGTTTTGTTTTGTTCCTTAATATTTCTTTGGAATATCTGGTAAGTGTTCATTTGTGGATGATCTGTGCAGTTGTAAACCATCTTGGTTGACCCTTTGTAACTTTTTTTTGCTAAATGTCAATGAGTTTCATGGATGTCAGTGGGAGATGAAAGACCTTGGTGACAGCCTTTGAGCAGCGGTGATGACATTGCTGGAAGAGCTCTGTGTGGCAGTACTAGCACAGCCCTTATGGCCCTGCTGCTTCAGCCAGTGATTACAATGCTGGGTACACAACTGGAGGCTTGTAATTTGGTTTCCTTTTAGAAGTCTCTGAGATAGACTGCAGCCCAAGAGGAGAGCACCTGCTTTTCTTTTTGCTGAAGAACACTGCTGGAACTTCTCTGTATAAGCTCCCTTAAAAACCCATTGCTTGATTTTATTAGTATGTAATAATTTGGCTCCTTTTACCTACAGAAAATTACTTATCTGAATAAAATGCAAGAATATTGTCTAACGAAAGGGGAAAATAAAGAGTGTAATTGTGTTAATTATCAGAATACCAGACATGTAATTAATGTGCCACAGGAACAAAGAGCAAATGTACTAATAGCACATAATTGGACTTAAACTACACCCTTGGTGAAGTCTCTGCAATGGAACTGTTGTGTTTGTGCTCCTTTTCAAATTAGCAATAAGGAATAAATTAACATCAATTTTCTTGCCCATACAAAGACGGAATCATATTGTGGGGCAGGGTAATGAATTCAGAGAATGCCTTTACATTCCCATATGGCTCTTAGGGAGGGGAATACTCATGCACATGGCTCTTCTCTTCTTCCTTGCAGGAAGGCAGGCAGAGACAAGAGGAAAACCTCATTGTATGACCAGATGTTTGCTGAATACCGTGATCCTAAAGAATACAAAAAATCTGTAAGCTGAGTAATTTAAACATTGTCACCAGTACCTGGTGCAAATATTTGAGTTGGTTTATCCATCCATCCTTTTATACATGGTATGTTACTGTATTATGTTGTCAGATAAGGAATTAGGTAGGGTAGGAGTTAGTCACTGACCCAAAGGGACATCTGTGCTAGAACTGGAAAGAAACCCTGTAATTCTTCACTCTTTTTTTTTTTTTTCCCTCTTCTCCCCCCCCCCCCCCCCCCCCCCCCCCCCCCCCGCATAAATCACTAGTTCAGTTTTCTATAGAAATTAGGGAGATAAAGCAGTTGTTAATGTGGGCATGGCCCACTGTGCTGCTCTTCAGAACAGGTTAGTACAGTACATGAAGAAACAACGCAGAACCACTGGAGTCCTTGTTTTTTGTGGACACACATTGTAGAAAGGCTCATCCAGAGCACCTGACTGTAATTCTTATTGAGTTAGAGGATGATTAGTAAAATAACTTATTACTGATGCTGTTTCACTTTCTGTACTCTCTCCCTCTTTGTCTTCAGTGGTGTCTTGCTAAGCTTTACAAATAATTTATTTAGTGCTCTTCAGAGGCCGCAGTGGTTTCAGGGACTTAGGAGACCTCAGTACCCCTTCAAGTAAGGACATAAACTTCTAAGAAACAGGTCCAGTTTCATTCAGACTCCACTTCTATTGATATAACACACTCAAATAGCCATTGTGGTATTAGATGCAAAGACTTATATTAATAAAGCCTAAATTTTATTGAGGTCCTTAAGTATTGCTTTTTAGCTAAGCACTTGAAAGCCGATCTGTTCAAGGTATTACTGTATTTCTTAAGGTATTTCAAGGTATTGCAGTACTTCTTAATTTTACCTACCCTCTCTGTGTTCTGCTTTCCTAAATATGCAAATGAAAAGCCTAGAAATTCTGTCTTATTCAATTGTAATGCACCTGTCATCACAATATCTAGACACCTGCCTTTCTACTTCACAGAAGTATTGTGAGAGTGCATTAATTAACGCTTGTAAAATGCTTGGAGATCCTAGGATGGAAGGTGCTAATGAGTTGTAAAATATTATAACGATGTTGCAGAATATTCGGTCTCTCTTTGTAAGGAAAGACTTGCATCTTTCTTTCATTGCTTTCATGTTTCTAGATGTATATTTTGCAATAGAAGGTAAGTCTAAACAGGAAAAAAAGGATTAAGCAAGGTAGAAAGGTTGCTAATGCTGCTGGTTTTCTTGTGAGGAAGCTGGTTGTTTTTATGTACTTCTTTGCTTATTGAATTTTCTTTTTCTCTGTCTGATGAACCCATACTTCAATGGCTTGTTGAGAATTCTCTGAACGTTCAGAAATGTCAGGGGAGAAGATTTTCTTCTTCAGATTGCCAAGGCCTTCATTTGCATTCCCTAAATCAATTCTCACACATGATCAAAGCAGTTCTGGAAATTTTCAAGTGTGGGGAAAACCAGTCCTCTAGTTCTTTCTCCTCTAATATATACAGTCAGGTTCCAAAGCATTAAAAAAAAAAATCTTCATCCACCGAATCTAAAGCCACATGAATTTTATGCCTCTTTCTGTTCACAGGATTGCAACTGTGTATATTAGGGACAGCAAGATGTAGAAAAGATGTAACAGGTCATCTGTGTATGTTTTCTCTTCAGGCTGGTAGGGGCATTGCTCTAGCATTTTGTTGTGGAGTTTTCTTTGGAATGGCCCAAAAGATGCCTGTTGCCTTACAAGAGTACTCTCTAGTTTCATAGGTCTCATTGTGAAGAATTAATTTTTTTTATATTCACCTTGAATTATCTTTTTCTTAGTGTCATTATTGATCATTCTTCCTGCTTGGTGTAGACTGATAAAGCCATATCAGAGCCAACAAATACTAGAATTCAAATTCCTAAAATACTTTGGGATTCTTCTATTGCCTTCTCTAGTGGTTATCGGAGGAGCTGTAATACAGCTTCTCAGAAACTGGTCTGTTGTTGCCTTCATCTAATATTTTGCTTGGCTGTGCATGCAACTCTCTCATGAGCTTAATTACTTTACTGCATAGTCTCTATGGCAATTGGTCCCCTTTCAGAAGTGGTTTCAGGGCAGCTGTGATAAACCAAATGCTCAGTAGAGGAGATAAAGCCAGGCTGTGAGTTCTAACTTCCCATTAAAAGCAATCATAACCTGGAAACAAACTAGTATGCAGACATTAATTGTACTGAGATGAAAATAAGCCCACACCCAGTTCTAGCCTCTTTATTTAAAGACTGGACCATTTGCTCAACCCAGTTCTAGACTATTTGAAGTTTGGACCTTTTCCCCATACCTCCCCTTCAGAACAAGGGTCCAATTCTAATATCTAGAAGTAACGGTGCATATTCCACATGTATTCAAAATCATTTATGATCCTGAGCTCTAACAATCAGATCCAGATCTGCCGCTGACTTAACTGAGCATGTCTCGCTTCTCTCTGTATTTATGGCATGCACTGGCTTCCTTTACGTAGCAAGCAAAGGCATTCATTTTTACCTGTCACCTTATCTTTTCATTTCTGGCTGCTCAGCTCCATTCTGACAAATGCAATAAATGTGTCCTCCTGGGTCCTTGCAAGCTGGGTATTAGTCACACTGTGCATTTCAAGGACATCAGTCCGATAGTTTTTCAGCTGTAACGGAAAACATGTTCTGCCAGGAGCCATTTGTTCCAGTTTTGTTGCTTACTAATAAAATAAAAATCAATGGTTTTTTGGAGCTTGAGAAGCAGGTCAGAGAGTAGGAGGGAGATAGGTGGTAAAAATGAAGGTGATGAAGTTAGTTCTCTGAATTTCTCTGAAATAATGGCATGTGGCATTTCAGATAAAGTGAGAATCTCTGTCAGCTTGTGAAATGCCGTTACCTCTGGCAAACAGCGTAGCTGTTGTTTAACAGCAAATAGGACTGGTGCACAGCAGGTCTCACACTGGGCATTTTAAATCAAATTTAGTTTTGTGAAACAAAAGGTATTTGAGAGGGGGTTGTATTTGCCATACAAGTGCCAATGGAACATCAGTGGTGATACGGATCAGAATTTCATTTTGCTGTCTCCACCACAGGTGGAGTACCCATACTATCTGTATCCTCAACCACTAAACTGCCGGTTCAAACCACGTAGTCATCTAACTAAACAGAATCATCTAACTGATCTTAAAATACAGACTAAAGAATTATTTGCTTTACTGAATCAGTGCCTTAGTCACAACTGACTCAGAGGAGTTCTGCTTAGAAAGTGAAATGCAATCAGTGCTGCCTTCTTCCTTGGAAATATCCCAGTTTCATCACGACTGATTCAGCTGATTAATTAATCTGAGCTGGTAGTGTCATTGTGCGATAAATAAGGTTTACCTGGACATAGCATTTATTATCTTAAAAATGTCTCGCCTTCCTAATTCTGCAGAATCAGAATGATTTAAACGAGTCCTGATGGTAACACTGAAGTCCCCTTCTTCCTGTGGTCGACGGTAGTGTGGTTTCCCCTGCTGTAATGCACGATATAGCCCAAGTGGACTGCAGAACAAATTTTGCTCTTTAAACTGTTTTTTCTGCCACACCTAATGAGCCTAGGTTGTTCTCCAGTTTAAAGGTAATAATAAATTATTTTGTAGAAAATGTTTTAGAGTATATGGATATATTTGCATGCCAGCTGGCCACTGACTTACAAGCCCTCTTGAGATACTTTTATATTGACATTCAAGCTCCGTACATAGTTATATTCCTAATCAAAATCCAGTATTTGGGCAAATAGATTTGTGTTATATCATGTATTCATCAATGGGCAATCATCTTTTAACTGATGATGTCTTGCCTTGCAAATCTTTACTAATGGGGTGGTTCTTACCCATGCGTTAAGTTAGTAAGGCTAGTTTGAGAGTCATCCTGAGCTGGACGGTCCTTCTACTCTCCATACAAAAGAAAAATATATAAAGTTAGCATACTGTCAGCTGAAGCTGCGTTGGCAGAATGTAAAGACTCAGCTATCTGGCAACAGATGGGCTACAGGCTTCTTCTGACATGATCTGCCATCCAGCATATGTTAGACAGGCTGAGAAATCAAGGGGTTTTAGACTGAGGCTTTAGCTTTATTTAAAAAAAGAAAGATGTCTTAGCTCCTGATAGAGCAGGTGGCCTGCAGCACACAGTCAATGAAATAAACGTGGACTAACTTGGTCGCTTGGTTAAGTGATACCTCCATAGCACAGGACAGTAATTGGGGTATTGTTCATCATATTGAACCACAGTGTATTTCTCTTCAAATTCCTTTTCTGCTCTGCACACACTCATATTAGCAAATAAGCTTAAGATACAGCAAGTAAAGATGGTTGGTTTTGAGGATGGAAGAAGCCGTTGGGTGGGCAGAACAGCTTGCCTTTGGCTATCCAAAGGCACTGGCTTGCCGCAGACCAGATTCTGTCAATTTGCTGAGACCTTAGTGACTGATCAAGGGCGGTGAAGGAGTTGGCTTCTCACCTTCGTATGGCCGGTCCCCCCGTTCCAGCCTGGGGTGAACAGGTAGTCAGCAGGGAAGGCAAGGGTATTGGGCTTGCCTTGGGAGGGAGGGGGAGGTTTTTCCAGAACAGATCAATCTTGGTATTTAAACTGCATAGTGTTTTTAAAATAAAGAAATACCACATCTCTAGGATCTTGAACATTCTGGACTTTATTTTTATTTCACTGTGGGAGTGAAATGGCTAATAGGTACAAAGCATGAGTAGTCATATCTAATTATAAAATAAATTGGTTGCATTTTAGTTGTCAAAACTCTGATCGTGGTAAGGTATTTTTTTCTTCTGTTGAAGCATTTTCTAATTGAAATTTTTGACCAAAGAGCAAATAACTTTTCTATTACGGGACAGGTTCCATGCAACTTAATTATTCCTATGAAACTTCTTGATTTAGATAGTACTTGTGAATTTCTCCAAAAAAAAATAATAGACTTTTGCCTTGATAAAAGTCAGTAAAACTACACTAAAAAAAAAAAAAGATTTCTCACTATGCAGGGTATTTGTCTAAACTGAGCACTGCTGTTCCTCCATTTGGGCAGGGTTAATGCTACATCGGTCATTCTCTGCAGCGTGCGTACCTGGGGCTGAGCGCACCAAGGAAACCCTCTAGGTCTACAGGCATTAACTTGCGGAGGCATGACGGCGCTCTAAGGTGTGTTTACGTTTAAAGCAGACACATTTCTGCAGGACTGCAGTTTTAGAGCTATGAAAATGTAGCAATGTGTTTCGTGGTGCTTGTTGCGGGCAGGTGTTGGTAGTTTGTCCCTTCCTGGGGTGGTTCAGAGCCCAGCAGATGACCAGGGGTTGTGCATCCTGCACCCAGTGCCTCACTGCGCCTTGCTGCCTTTGGCATCACTGGTGGGTTGGGTAAAAACCAGCTTTTTTGCCTTTTTGCTGAAAAGATCTGTGAACGTTAAGGTGAAAGCATTTAAATAGCTTTATACGGGTTTTAACTATTCCTGAAATGTTGGAGTTTTAAGCAAATGCTGATTAAAATCAGCTGCGTGAGGCTTCAGTGGGGCATCAGCTCAGCCCTGATTGCCAACTGACCGCAGCTGCAGCACCGCAGGTAGGTCAACTCGTGCGAAGAGAACAAAAAACACCAACAGCAGCCCCAAAACGCACGCCAAGCCCCCCCGGCACCGCGAGGGGGAGAGGCGGGCCCGCCGCCGGCGCCGTACCGCAGTGCCGGCAGGACCCGGGGCGGGCCCGCGGCGCTCCCTGCGCGGCGGCGCGGATGGGCTCTCCCGCATCCCCCGCGCCGGTGGTTCGCTCCCTCCCCCGCCTGGTAACGGGCGCGGGGCGGGGGGACCGGCCGCCATCGCCGCCGCCATTTTAGGTGCCGCTGGCGGGGCGCCGCGCTGCCGGGCGGGGGAGGGCGGGAGGAGGAGAGAAAAGGCGAGCGGAGCGGGGCCGCGCAGCGCTTCTCCTCCCTCCTCCTCCTTCACCTCCTCCTCGGGGCCGAGCCGAGCCCTCCGCCCGCCGCAGAGCGGAGCCCGGACCAGCGGGGGCGCCACAGCCGCCCCGCCAGCCGGGGCTGCGCGCTGCCCCGCACCGCTCCGCGCTGCCATGCCGCCGCCGCGCCGCCCGGGCATGCCGCCCTCGCTGCCGGCCCCCGCCGCCTGCCTGCTGCTGGCCGCGCTGCTCTGCGGAGGAGCAGGCGCCGCTCGAGGTAAACGGAGCCGGGGCGGGCGGGGGAGGCTGCCCGGCGCCGCGGGGAAGGGGAGGGCGGCAGGTCCGGGCCCCCCCCGCCTTGCGCGCCCGCTCCCCGGGCGCCCTGTGGGGCTGCGCCGCGGACAGACGGGCCTGCGGGGCGGGGGGACGGTGCCCTTGGCTCCCTTCGCCCTTCGGGAGGGGCGAAAGAGCGCAGAGGAGGACATCGCGGGGAGGAGGGCGCTGGCCGCCCCTCCCCGGGGCTCGCTGGGGACCGCGGTGGCCCCGCCGCGGCCGTTGCACCTGCGGCGCCGGGGGGATGGAAAGGAGGGGGCGGCGGTTCGCCCTCCGCGCTCACCTGCGCCGGGCTGCTGCCCCCCCGAGGCCCTGCTGCCCCCCGAGGCCCTGCTGCCCCCAGGTCGGTCCCCGCGCCGCCGGCCTCAGCTGTGCGGCCGCGGGGGCCCGGCCCGGCCGCGGCGGTCGGTGGCGGCGGCCCTCCCGTTACATAAGCGCTGGCGGCCCGCGGTGCCTGAGGTGGGCAGCGGCCGTCACTTGTTGCAGGGAAGGGTGAGGGGTGGCGAAACGCAGCCGGACCCCCCGCCTGCCCTGCCCGGAGCCCCCGGCCCTGCCCGGAGCCCCCGGCCGCCCGCTGGCAGCGCCGCTCTCCTCAGGGCTCGGAGAGGCGTCTGCGTGCGGCGGGGTTTGGGCTGGTGGGAGAGCCTGGATGGCCAGCGGGATGGGAAGGGGAAATAAAACACCTCGGAGAGCCCCAGGGGAGCCGAGCCTTCGGGCTTACGTAAAGAACGCTCCTTTGGTGGTTAGCGAGGACGGATAGCTTTGCTAAACCTTCAGCGATACGGCGTTTTTAAACGTTGGCCTTGTGGCTATTGATTGATCTTGTGGAGTAAAAGTATACGCATTGCAGGTCTCCTTCTGAGCAGATTTCAAGTAAGAGGCTTGCAAACGCTTCCTTACCTGAAGGTTACCCCTTGAATTGAGAATGCCGTTTCTGCAAGATTTAGCTGATCATATGATGAGATTTGAGATCGTGCATTTAATTTGAATGTAGATTAGAAGCGTGGCTTTAAAATGGCTTGCAAATACATTGAAGGGAAGTTATTGATCTTAAACAAAAAGAACTCATTAAGGACACACCTTGCTGCAATTTCCCTACATAGGATCAAGAAGCTGCTCTGTAGTAAAGTCATCTGCCAACTGTTTAGACAGTGGCTATAATTTACCTGTACAAGATTTCTTAGGTAAAACCTATTCACTCATATTCTTGGAACCATGAAATTTCATGCTTACACATCAATACAGAAGCACAATTTCATTGCATTGCTAGGCTTTTCCATCATTTGAAATTATGACTAAAACCAGATCAAAAACCCTTTTCAAAGAAAGCTAATATGTACTTGGGAATGAATGGTGCATTTAGATAGCATTACCAGGACGGCTCTGTTAGTCAGCTCTTCTGCAGTTTGTTGGAGGCTGTACTTGCTTTCAGTCCAGTCTACAGAGCTGCTGGACTGCAGGTCCTGATCTTTTAAACTTCATCACACATAACTGAGTTACAGTCTGAGGTCTGGTTTGGCTTAGCACGTGCAGTTGCTTTGGTCCTCCTGACATTTTGGCTACTCTAGGTAGGCCTGTTAATGATGCTACGTGAAGGTGCATTTAAGGATGGGTAAGCTCTGGAGAACACCTGGAAGGCTGCTAGGGCGGCTCACTTTCATTTCCCTGTTGTTAGGAGAAACGTTTGTTTGGAAGCATTTATGGTAAACTTTCAGGTTTGTGCTGTATTGTCAGTGCCATTTTTTTCCAAGTACAGCTTCATTTTTTCCATCTGTGACTGTAAAAGTCCTTGTTACTGAGGTCGCGAAGATTTATTGTAAGTGATGAAAACTGAATGGTGCTTGGTTCAGTAATGTGCAGAAGTGGACTGGAAAGGCTACACCGGAGTGGTGAGTTCCATTCTGCAGTCCTGCATATTCCTGTGGTTGGAACAGGGCAGTGAACAGTGGCTTCTTTTGTGAAAGAAATGGAAATAGCTTTTGGGGGATGCGATCTCACACAAAACTTAGGTGTGAGCTCGCTGACCTACCATCTTCCCTGTGGTTCTTTTAAGGGGTGCAAAGAGTGGTTGCAGGTTGTATAGAGGCGTATTCCTGTCCGGCTGATGCAAAACTCTTAATTTAACTGAATTTATCCTGTAATTGGTCAAGTTGACCCAAATATTTCTAAGCTTGTTGGACTAATGTTGTAGTGGAAAAGCAGTAGTTAGCAGTGCGTCCAAATAGTGTTTGTCAAAGTGAAGCAATTGGATATTTATCAGCAGAGCTGAATGGGGAGTGGAACGGAGTGACTTTCCAGACGAGAAGGCACTGCATCTCATGGCTGCTTCTTCCACAGTTACTGACCCGGTAGAACTATATACCTCTGTTGCCTTGGGCCCCTTCCAGCTTCTTGTCATTTAGGAAGGGTATTGATCAAAATAATACCATCTCGAGGAAGCTTTGCTGATCTGTGATTATTTCAGGAAGTTATCTGGTACTACGATGTTTTGAATCCAAACCACAAACCACTTTCTCACTACCACGGCCTTACTGCAGATGTTTCTTTGACACAGTAACAGCCTTTATAGCATAGGGCTGGTGGCTAGGTTTCTATCTCCTTTTTAGAGGCAAGGAAATTTAAGACTACCCAAAAGGATTATGAAGAGACAATTTGGCTATTTATGGGGGCTGTTGGTTTTTTACCTCTTAAGGTTTATGAAAGTAAGAGACTACTGAGAAGAGACAGACGTAGCCAGTACTAGACCTTTCTATGATGCATAATGCTTGGGAAAGCATAATATACAGCCATCTGTTCAGATGCAAACAATTTTCATCTCTTTTTCTATATATATTACATAAAATAATATACTGCTGTGGAAATTGAAATGGAGGAGAGATGGTCTGGGCAAGCATAGTTTACTTTGTGTGTTTGGAATACTGTTGTGCCCGTTGCCTTCTCCCACATTATTAGACTGCAGGTTGTGCTGTCTGTGCCAAGTTATCAGGAAAATTTATCAATAGAAACTTTTCTAGACTTCTAAATGTATCTTTGGTTTGAGGTCTTACTGTTTCTGCAGACTTGAAATCACCAGTTTCAGATTATTACAAAGAGGATTTTTTTTAAGGAGAAGGACGGAAGCGAGGCGCACAGACTTCCGTTTCTTGTGGAAGTTAGAAGGTTTAAAGTTAAACCTAGATCAGACCACAGGACAGCATCATGTGAACATCTCATCTCAAACAGATTAAATTAGAATTCTGGTATTCTGGATAAAGCGGCATTTTCTGCCATGAAAGTCTAAGTATCTGATAGCTTAGTGGCTCATGGCTATGAAACTGTTCTGCAGCGGAGAAGAAACTTCTGTACTTGTTGACATTTTCTGAACAAAAGCACTTTTACCATTTTTCTGAGCCTTCTCTCTCATTCTATTTAGTTGTATTCAGAGAAGTCTCTCTGAAATTCTGTTTATGATATTAAGGGGCATACGTCTTGTATCATTATTGTCAAAGACAGAAGCGGTACCTCAAAACATGGGAGAGTAAAGTCGGAAGCCTTGGTCTTAAATAAATCTTGCTTTGCACTCTAATTTATTTGATTTGTAGTGATTGACTCACATTGGCTTCAGTAGGGACTAAACCTCCTTAGGAGCCTTTAGAAAGGATTATTAGAAACCTCAATGCCTTTGAAGAACTGTCTGTCCTTTGTTTATGGTGTTAGGTCTCATCCCACTTGCTTTGTATTCAGATTGAAAACAAGTTGCTGCTACTGCTCCCAGATGGTTTCCCTGTCTTTAAATGGGGTCAGCAAGTAGAGCCAGAAGTGCTGGCTATACTGAGGTGATGTTTGCTGTGTTTGTAAATAAGATTCCCTTTCAAGGAGTGAAGTTTATAAATATGATAACAGTGAGAAAGTAAGTGATTTCCACTCTTGCACTATAATTAGCAACATTTAAGAGAATGTTTATTAAATGAATGTTTACAGTTAGAGGCTTATGTTTTCTATTTTAGTGTTCTGTTTAGTTTAAAACATTTTAAATTTCACTTCAAAAATTAAGGCTTTGTTGCCTTAATCCCATTTAGACAGTTTTGTGATGGGATATTTTTATTTGCTGTTTTCCCTGCCAGGCTTTTATCCAAATTGAAATTTGGTCAGTATATCCTCTAAGGTCTTTGGCACTCTGAACATTTCTTCTGCCGCAGTTGTGGGTAATAAAAATTGCAACTAGTTTCTAATGAATCATTTGCATGTACCTTAGTTTCAGGCTTATAGCAAAACTTCCATGTATCTTTGTACAAATAAAATCAGATTTAGGTAACTGGTTCAGTGTAGAACAGGAAACTCTCTGTAAATGGTGATAAATCAGAGATTTTTCCCTAGGTAAAATATAATTTAATAAAACCTGTTGAAGTCCTACAGCCATTAGTTTGGAGAATTGGTGTTAATTGTATAGGCTCAAACTGTAAGCACCTGAAAATTGATAAAACATTACCTTGTGCTGCCAGTGTATGCCAGCTGAGCTTCCAGAACACAAATTACAAGTGCTCCTTAACTGTGGCAAACAAATCTAAGATAGAGGTCTGAAATTGTGGGGTGAATTTCAACACCTGATTTTCCTTCAACTAGGAACTGTAGAGGTTAATGCTAGAGGATGCCCATGCCCTTACCTAATCCCTCTCCTAATGCAGATTTACCCCCCTGTATTTTGTTACTTCCTACAGTTTTCACGTCCCAGTAACAGAAATTGTTTGTCTGGGAAATCCATACTATAGAAAAGAAAAGTTCCCTGCTATCAAGAAGCTCAGCATTTGAGCAAAACTTGCATTCAGTTTTACCCCATTGTTTGTACCTGGTTGTAAGATGATGATTTTTGATAAAATTCTAGATATGAGAAGACCCAATGAAACAAACAAATAAAATAAGTCTTTTCATTACCACTGATATATTTCAAGTTGTTTATATACAAAGTTAATCCTCGCCCTTTTCTAATAGAAAATAGAGGCACAGCTCTGAATTGCAGGCTGTGTGAGTCTAGGATAGGAACAGAACACACATTATAATCAGGCCATGCTACACCCTTTCTTATTATTAAACTTTGCTTTCAGGGTGGAGGTGGTTTATTTTATTGTGTAGATCTTTCCTCCCTGGTTGAACTATATTTTTTGTGGTTATGTACTACAGAAACTTGTTCTTTTAATGATATTGCTTGACATATCATCAGAACAGTACTAAATTATGAATATTCAAGGTAAGACATGCTTTAGAGTTCTTATTGTCTCACTGAAAGGCATGCTTGTAGTCTCTTACATCAAGAGGAAGACAATTAAACAAAAGATGTGCAGTCATCAAAATTTTTGTCAGACCTTCAGGACAGGAGTAAACGACTGTTCAGTCAGTTCATTGAGTGCAGTTCACTTGAATTGACAGACTATAATTCTCTTTTTATGCAGTCTCTGGATTTTTCATGAAGTCTCGAAGGTGGGTTTTAGAAATGAATATTTTATATTTATCTACTGTCACTAGATTGAGTATCAGGTTTTCAAGCTCTAGTACTTGTTACTGAGTTCGTTCAATGTGTTTTACCAGTTAATCCTTAAGAATTTGTTTTGACATAAATCATCTTGCTCTAGTTCTAAAGATATGTATCGTGGCTGAACAACACTATATATTAGTAGTAGTTATTCAGAAGAAAAAATATTTTCAGCTACAGCCCTTTCTGATTGAGGTGTGTCTAAATCTTCAGTTATGTAGGTGCCAGATCCCATTTAAGTCAAACTAACTTCTGACCACTTGTAAGAAGATAACGGAAGTCCTCAGAAAGGACTTTGATAAGTACACTTAATTTTAATATGTTTGCATTCAAATACTAGAACTGAATTAATTCTGATTGTCTTAAGATTATAGCTTTTGATTAAAGTTTCCATACTAGCCCTAAACCCCATTGTCCTGCCTATATACTCATTTGCATTCATTAATTCTTTTAAACAGCAGGAAAAGGTTGCTGCTGGTTGACCTGATAGGTTGCATTCTGCAGCATCAGCCACTGCTCTCGGTGAAGCATCCTTTCCTTGAGGTACATTCCTTTTCAGTCAGTGGTAGTTCCACTCAGTGTCAGCAAAAGCTGGGCTGCTCAGTTTCACGAGAAACTGAGCACATTTACCCAGAGCGAACGGTATTTTAAAAGCCAGTGTTCAAGGCACACACCACGTCAGGCACCAGTTCCCTTTCCTCCTATAGCTTAGCGGCAATGATCTTTAGATAAACCACGTTGGACAGGTGGCTTGTGCTCACCTTGCAGATGCACGTTCAGTCATTGCGTGGCAGCGGTGAAGGCTCTAGCATGGGCTTTACAGTTCAATTTGCTGCCTGGAAGAAAAAGAGGTATACTTAGCTGTCCTCTACGTTTTTTTGGCCACTAAAAACTAAGTAGAAGTCAGCTTGCTGTGTTGTGCCAGGGTAGCTTCCTCCACTTGACTAGATTAAATGCTAGTTGGGATTTACAACAGATTCCAGTTGAGGCACTTACAAATAGTGTGAATATTGTATTTCAAGGAAACCAGTGTAGTTTATCCCAGTTAAATGGCAAGAGATTAACAGCTCAGGGCACTTTGTTAGTGTCAAGCTTGGAATAGCCTGACTGTTTTGGTTTGAAATTAACAGTCTGGCTTTGAACAACTTTCTCTGTAGATTTCACAAGTTTTGTAACAATTAAAGAGGAACAAAACCTGAAAGGATAGTTTTCAGTCCAACATTTAATAACGTTTAAGTCAACTGAGATCAGAATAATACTTGGTGCAATTTTTCAGTTGATTCAAGGGAAGCCGTAATGTATTGTTCGTAAGCTGTGCCTCATATTTCAAATGCTAGCTTGAGAATTTCTTACAGTATCTGGTTATGCTGGAGTCAGTAGATCACAAATACGGATAACGGGCCTTTCCTGAATATTCAGCAGTAAGTTTGGTGGTGTAAAATCCAGTGATGTTTAGCCTTCATAAACACAAAGGGATTTAAGCTTTATGTTTTAAAATCTGGTGATGTTTTAGCCTTCCTAAACACAAAGGGCTTTAAGCTTTATGATTTTATTGTCTACAGCACAATAAAAGGACATGACTTTGCTTTTAACTGGGCCTGTTGTTTGAAGGTTCACTAGACTCTGCAGATGCTTAGCATACTCATAATTCTGTTCATATGTGGTGACAGTACTTCAAGCTTTTATTGAACTCTCTACCCTACAGCAGTGGGATTTACTGTAGGTTGCTAAATTAGGAGAAGGTTTCTCAATGCTTAAAAAAAAATTGTAATCTATATTCAGAAGCATTAGAATGGAGATGGAGTTTTTTCTGGCAGAGATCTGTTGTAGTGTTTTATACGAGGTCCTTGCAAAGGCTAAGATGAACGGATGAAAGGAGACTGATACGTTCCATTGAGGTGTAACTGTATTAGTGAAACACTTTTCTTTAGACCAGATATGAAATGAGAGACTTGTTTCAGTTGGAGACCCATGCTTTAGCAGTTATTGGCGCCTTCCTTCTGAGGGAGGAATGATGTGTTAGTCCCTTTGAGCATGGCGAAGTTCATTTTAAAACGCCAAGTTCCTTGGAGGGTGCTGCAGCAGTGTACTCCTCTGGGTAAATAGAACAATGTGGCTGACATTTAGCTGGCTATTTGGTATGCTGAATATTGAAAGCATGCCCATGTAAGTGTATCGAGGCAATAAAGATAGTGTTGCCATATTGAGTAAAACCACACGGCGGTAATTAAACACTGTTTGCATTAAAATAGTTTGTTGTGAGTTCTCTCTTGCTGCATTATTATGTATGAAGATACTATATCTTGTCTAGTAGTTTGTTGCTACTAACCAGTAAAAGATTGCAGATGAAAACATATTGGGAGAGTATTACGGTTTCCTGTATGAGTTCTCTACCTCTAGGTTTAATCATTTAAGTATCCTTTTATCACCGTTTTTTTAATTCCCCTGGGTAAGCATATGACAGACATCATGAATCGATTTTAGTTTGTTGGAGAAGCAGGATTCAAAAGTCTAGGTTAGCCTTACATCTCTGCCTCCTTTGACAATCTGCTTATATAATTCTTTAGAGAAGTGAAATAATAGCGGGGCTCAACTGTTTAATAGTGTTCTAGCTGTAGTGTATACTTTGCTGTGATTGCACAGGCATTTATTTCAGAAGTTGTAAGTACTTGATCTCATGAAGACCAAAATCTGTGTGATGTCACCTATTGAAGGCTGTTTGGTATGTTTGTTACACCCTCTAGCCGAGCGTTTCTTATATTTGACTATACATCATTTGCTGAAGGTGACTTGGTTTTGTATGGTAAGGGGCAGTTTTCAGGCTCTCCACATGAATGTTTTCCATAGGTTCTAAGCAGCTAGATATGTACGATCTTCCAGAATTAGATCTGGGAAAATAGTATTAATTTACTAAGCAAGAGTATGCGGTAGCCTAAGAGGTGTTTTGAAGTAGCAGATATACATTGCCCAAAACAATTTAGGTGAAACTGATGCATGTAGAACCTCAGCACGAAGAGAGCTAGACCAAGAGAAATGATATATTCAGCTGTCAAGAAGAATTAGTTGTTACACCACATACACTGGTTCTGTGGACTATGAGCTGTATTTATCTTTGGAGATCATAACATAAATACTTAATAATCAAGGCGCTCTCACATTGGATTGTCACGTAGTATAGTAGATGATAACCTAGTAGATAGCACATGATTTTGTCTCGCATCTTTTGTGATGTACTAGAAAAAACTATTTTTGCAAGCTGACAAGGCAAGATACTGCATTTCTTTGCAGCAGAGGAAGAAGACCAGTCATCTTAAACATGCTCAAGGGATCGGTTTATAGATTCTTCTGTGCAGAGTTGAAGAATGCTTTTATGGGCGATCCTTTAGTGGAGTTTTTTTCCCGGTCTCTTAAAGCAACTACTAAATAAGTGATATAAAAAGTAGTCAGTATTCTACTCAGATGTCAAGGCATTCTATTAGATGGCAGAAAAGGCCTGAGATTTTGGTCCCTTCTTCCAGTAGCGTTTGAAATGTGCATTAGGTACGTATTGGATTAAAGAGTACAAAGTACAAGTCCTCCAAACCCAGAACGCTTGCGTTGCATCTCTGGAACGCTTGCGTTGCGTCTCTGCAGCCGAGGTGTGGGACTGCGACACTGGTGTCTTGCCCTCTTCGATTGCCTCTCCTCTCTCTCCCTTCCTTGTGTTTTGCATAGTTCCCCCGCTTCGGCAGAACTCCTGGAGTCCTCCTTTACCTGGGGTGCCATATCAATGACTGGTGAAACTGATAATAAAGGTTCTAGGTATAGATCTTACACTGGGACAGAAACGTCTGTCGCTCCCTCTTTGTTTCCTTGGCAAGTGTCCTTAGGCCTTGTGTAGAAATTAGTTGAATTTGATCTCTTTTCCACACGTTCTCTAATGAAAACCCCCATACAAGACAAAATGCTGAAACTAGAAAATGCCTTCACGTTCTGAAGAATAGTCCACCAACTGGGTCCCAAGTTCTCCAAGTTGGCAAGAAGTAGAGTGTCGGCAAACCCTTGTGTTTCATGTTGGCCAGTCTTTTTTTGTCCGGTGCTGAATACAGGTTTTTTACTGTCACGCTTGGCACTGATGACAGCGGCTCCCCATCACTGTTACAAGGTTTTTGAATTGCACTTCAGGGACATCTTAAATCCCAGCGTAGTTAAGAGACTAATTTCGATTCTCTGAGTTACTTTTGGAAAGCCTGCAGGGACACTGAAGTCTTCTGAAAATACATAGCCAGGATTTTGTCTCAAATTTTTTAATTTAGTAAAATGCTGATTCAGATTTAGAAAAATGAAAGAGGAAAATATTAAAATCAGTATTATAAAGCATTTTTTAAAGAAGTGATCAGTTTCAAACGTTTTGACTTTGTGCTTTGTTTTCCTTTCAGTTAACAAGCATAAGCCATGGATTGAAACAACCTATCATGGTATAGTTACAGAAAATGACAACACGGTGCTCTTGGACCCCCCTTTAATAGCCCTGGACAAAGATGCGCCTCTGCGTTTTGCAGGTAAAGAATTCATCTGCATTTTTTTTTTAAGAAGTGGAAATGCTGTCTTGATGACAAATGCTGTGTGTTATTTATTGTGTTTTCCCTAACAGTAGCATAATGTTTCAAAGCTTTTAGACCCTAGGAAATGTTTGTGTATGGACCAGAGTTTTATTTCATATTTACAGGCGTAAATATACAACTGTATCCAAATATCCAAACCAGAGAGTGCTCTATATTGCAGATGTTCTATGCGTCTATCAATTTCATGTGTATATGTTAATTTTTCTGGTGTGTTTGGTTTTTGTTGTTGTTGTTATTTTGGGGTTTTGCGCCCCCCCCCGGTGTCTAACCTTTTCCTCAGTCCTCTGGATTCCACATTTCACAGCATTCAGTCTGGGAATTCTGAAACAATGATTTTCTTATCCTTCTGAAGAGAGTTTTTGGTTTTCTTAGTGTTTTTTGTTTGTGTCTTAATAGATGGAAAAGAATAATTAGTAGAATTAAGATTGCATTTCCTCTCTGCAGTATTTGGACTGAGAATTCCCGTAGAAATCGAGACTTTCTGTGATAAGCTTGCTTAACAGTTTCAGGTATTCTAAAAAATGGGCAGCCTCTTCTACCTGAAGAAAAGGCTTTTTCTCCTCTTAACAAAGAATGTGAAGAACGATAAACAAGCTATTTGCAAAACGTAGGCTAATTCTTCACTTTCAAGTAGGACTGACAGATGACAGTTTTCTTACAAACTTTTGCAGTAGTTTTTTCTGGAAACTACTGTTTAAGAATATTGTATTCATTAATTGGATGCAGTGTTATGGAAACTACATTTTTGGTTTGACAAAATATTAGAAAACGGTCTTTGAAGAATACCATCAGGCATCTGCAGGTATTTAAATTAGTTGTAGTGGATAACACAAGCTTAAATGAGATACTTGCAGAAGCTTACTTGGTTAAGTAAAATTTTAGAGTTAAGAATCCTAGTAAAATACCTAGAGGCTGTGACGTTAGCCATTTTGGGAACGTTGCTTAGCCTGGCTTCAAGGAGGAAGCGATAGAAACAGAGAGTGATTAAATGAACAGCCATTTGAAATGTTCAGCGTGCTAACTGCATTGTGTGCTACAGTATCATGCCAACTTGGTCACAATTTTTTAAAGTGGTACTTAAAGTAGCAGTATCATCGCGTTATTATAAGGCTGTAATTATCTCCAAGGCTGCCTTATAGATCCAGGAAGTTCGGAGATAATGGTAAACCTCTGAAATTCAAACTTTCTCATGTATTGGATACCCATGGCAGAGGCTCTTAAGTGATCTTAACTGGAAATAAAACTGCTGTCTGTGAACAAAAGAACCTTTTTATTTCCAAATGAAGACACTTGTGTTGGGAGACACAAAATCTGTTAAGTAAAAAGAGTTATAGGGTGGCTGACTTGCGTACTTGGTGATTAGGAGAATATGAATCATCTCTCGCAGTTCTTCAGTGCTTTAAATACAGGTGCTCGTAGTTTGACAGCATTGAACAGATTTTGAAAATGGCAATTTTATACTTCTTGGTGGCTAGTAAAGTTTTCTTGAGTGCTGGATATCATGAAGCTTTAAGAAAGTACTGGCAGAATAGCTTCAAATATGCTGTCAGATTTGCAGAGGAAAATCCAATGTCAAAGTCAAATGAGACTGCTTTTCCATTGCCTTGATCTAAATTGTATGGACCTGCTTTCATTTAATGAATATTTTTACCAACAGGAAGTTGGTTTTATTAAACATTTGTATAAACATCATATATTTTGGCTTTCAAAAACTAACAATTCTTAAGCAGCAGCAGAACAATGGATTTAAAGTAGTTATCTTAAATTCTGAGTATAGCACGCTAATGTTGTAAAGAAATTTTCCTCGCTATCACTCCGTTAGTTTTGAATTGCGTGAATTTTGAATGACTGTGCTATGGGAATCTGTGAAAGTATTTGTCTACCATTAAATGGAACAATACTTGAATCTGTCTTTGAGGAGGCCAAATGTGGGAGTGATGTTGAATCAGCGTTATCAGTTCTAGTTGGTGGTGCTGTAGTCATGTCCTAGGACGGAGAATAGCCTTGTTATTGTCCAGCAGCGTCTATGTGGGTGTTTAAGTGTGAGAAGCCCATTAGATCAGTGACATGTTTTCACAGCAAAACAAAGCGTTTTCAGGATGAAATGACTGTTTCAGCCCAAACTGGGATATTCCTACTTATAAATCAAATTTATTGATGCTTCAAAAGGTTGGATATTTTAATTAAACTGTGCCCCCTAGCTGAGCTGTGAAACTTCTGAACTGTCTGCAGGTTTAAAATATTTTAAGTAGAGCTTTTTGCTTTATTTCAATTTTGAGCATGTTGAAACACCTTGAAACTAGTTCATTTAAATGCTTTGTAGTACATGAACTGTGGGGCACGTAAAAGTAATATTTTATTGCTTTGCTCACTCCATGCTGTGGGTAGGTAGGATCCTAAAATTCAGGTGTGCAAAAATAAGTAGGGTTATATAGACGTTTATTTCTAGGGTAATTTCTATGGTTTTACACCTGAAACGACACACTTCTGAAAACAGGGTTTGAATATAGTCATGCCAGGTCGCCTCGTCACGCTGCCCGACGCGCAGAGGCTCTGTGGAATCGGTCTCGTGTACCATGGTTGTTACAGATCTGCTTGAGAAGACAGTGACCATTCTCCTTCCTCAGTGAAACTTTTCTGCGTTACAAATTCAGTCATGTTGGAATTTGATCCTAAATTGTTTTGCTGAAAAAATACAATAAAGGACAGCTACTTTTTCTATTGCACATTAGAGTGATTCATGTCTAAAATCAGTTTAATGTCTGAAGCTCTCAGTATGGATTTTCCCCTTTACTATGTAAAAAGGAACTGAATTTTTATTGCATTTGAAAAAAACAAAATTGTATCTGGATGCCTTCACATAGCTGAACGTGTTTTGTTACGAGAGTATAACGCAGGGTCTTGCTAGCAAGATGTTTGAAATGTTTCCCTTGTGGAAGGAAATTTTTCTTTGTTTTTTTGATGTGTCTGTAGCAGGGTTTAAATCCCTCTTCCCCCACCCCTAGAGAAAACCACTTCTCAGCCACAATACTTTATTTTCCCCTTTCTAATCTGGGATGCAAGAAGTATTTTTGTGGGGGTTAGGAATTTTTTGACTTAGAGCATGAATATGCATAGAGCTTTGAAAATAATCTTGCCGAATCTGTATTCATTCTTTAAAAAACCCCCCAAAATCCCCCCAGCCTTACAGTCCGCCTCTCCCCGGAGGTGTGTGGGGTTCGCGCGTTCCGGCGGGCGAGTGCTGATGCCGTGTTTCCACGCTGCCGTCGCCCCGTGTTTGTTTAGGGCAGGGAGCTGTGCTGACGCCCTGTCTGCAGCAGGCCCGTGTGTAATGCAGCGCTTGGCTGGGCGATGGATACAGAGAAATTATATGTGGAGAAGATGAATGACACTGCGTAATCAAACAGATAAAGATTTTGATCTTGTCGCATCCAGTGAGCGTACAACAAATATGTTGCACAGCCGGTTGGCAAACCTAAGAGGAATTTTTTGTTCCAATGGTATTTCAGCCATTTTTGCATCAAATTTAAGGCATGCGTGAAGTGACGCTTCGTTCTGTACCTATCATGTATACAAACACAAACTGAAATGGAGTTGTTGTAAAATGGGTTCACTTTTTAAAAGTTTTGTATGGCACTAAGAAATACTTGTTTAGGAGCCGTTCCAAACGTATTGAAACGGGAGGCTTTCCTGAGGGCTCTCCGTGATCCTCGTGTAGACCGCTGCTTGGCTGGAGCTGGGGGAACATCCTTCTCCTTCCGTGCGATGGGAATGTAGAGGGACAGCTGACTCCCAAGTTTGAAGAGTGTCTAGTCAAATACTGTTTGTCCAGTTTAAATATCTTATAAACCTTTTTTATAATGACATGATGTAAGTATTTTACATCATTATAACAGTACAGAAAGAGAGAAAACAGTAAAAATCAGCAAAACTGAAAATTCTACCAAATCCTCACTGATTGTGCTACACTAGAAATGAGGAATACAGAACGCCTTTAGGATACAGGATTACTGTATGTTTTCTGGCTAACATAAGTTCCACAAATGTGTTATCTGTAAAATGAAATGTTTTTTTCAACTGTAATTCCAGCTGAGTGAAACACTGTAAAGTTCTATCCTAGTTACAGTTTATTTAGCTGAACAGTTTCCAATATATCAAATGTAAACTAATTTACAGATTGATCATCATTCTGTTCTAAGATTAGGAGCAGTAGGAATTTATTTCAGTAATATATCTCAACTTCAGAATGAAATGAGAAAAAGCATTAAGCACATACGACATAGCATGAAACCTTAGGGAGCATGGTATGGGACTGAGCTTCCTTAATGGCAATAAAAAAAATGCACTGCCAAGAATTCTATAATCACAGAAGAGCTTTACCTATACGATATAAATATATGCATTTTGTAACTGAGATGAAAATGAATATCATCCGTGTATGGGAATATTAATCTGTAAATTGTCTTATCTTGAAACAGCTCTGTAACAGTCTGTAATATATTTTTGAGAAAGGAGGGGAGCTTTAATTTTTTAAATATTTTGTACTTTAGAGAATTATTCCTTTTTGTTTCTTTTAATTGCAGAGACACCTTTGAAGAAGGGAACTTAAAAAGCCTGTTAGGTTGGGAGCTCTGCATTTGCTTACTCAGAGCACTTATATCATAAGTAACACCATAGTTTTTATGCATTATAACTTTTTCAGTCACAAGAACCTTGTCTAGGTAGTAATAAAAGGGCTTTTTATTAATCTTACTAGTGTGTGAAGTGGAAAATGCCATTGTATCGGGTCAGTTATTGTTCTGAGAAACATCTGGCAGGAATTGAGCTATAGTACACCTCGAACTGAAGCTTTACACCTTAAAGAGCATCTGGAGAGAGACGGCTGTTTACTGGAGGGCTTATTTATGTCTTGTGCTCAGGAGCCAAAAATACAATGCCTGAACGTCCTAGCAGCCAAATCGGTGCTGGTGCCAGAGTTAAAGGTCACTTCAGGTAATAAGGAACTGACCAGTTTTTAAACAGCCTCCCCTTCTCCCAAATAGGCAATTGCCACATTAATATACTTCTCCCTCTTCTCTCCATTATCAGGCTTTCTGCGTTAATGTTCCCTTCCATATTTTTTTTTCCTTAATGTTTCGCGCACAATGCTTGACTCTCAAGGTTAGAGTTACTGGAAGGGGGCAGGGAGAAGGGTGTACAGGAGTAAGAGATGTGGAACATTTAAAAGCTTGCAGTTGGAACGTCACTTCTGGCTAATCAGTGGTGTCAGCCATGAATTTTAGCAGTGTAAAATTTTCTTGAATGATTCTATTCCCAAAACACATTAAAATCCAGGATTGTATTTATATCCTGTGTAAGAATAGACTGAAATAAATTATGTGGGTGCCACAAGAGGCAGCGTACTTGGTGCTTTAAAATAAAGAGCCGATTATAAATCTGGGGATTACCTGAAGTGAGTTTCAGGGAGAGCCTAATGAGAGCTGTTTCAGAACCTGTCTCCTTTTAAAATGAAGGACTACAAATCATGATACATTATAAGGTATTTTTCCTTAATTATATTTCTGCTTCACTATTAAACTGTAAATTTGCCTTTTTAAGAAAAATATGTCTCTGTACTTATAGTGCCTCATCTCTTTTTAAGGCCACTCTCGAATGGAGACTTGAATAACTGTGTTACTGCAAGTTGTTTGAAATACGTGAGAATTAACAGGAGATCTGCCAGAAGTGATTTTAAGGGTACAGGTCTGCTTTGTTGTACTGGAATTCAGGTCAAAGATGATGGTAATCAGGAAAAAACACTTGATATGTTGGATGAGGTGTAAAAGGTGGTAGTTTGGGGTTTTCACAGATTATGAATTCCAGGGGAGTGAAGGACAGGGTTAACTGTCTTTTCATTAAAACTGTGAAACTATTCCAGGTGCCTGTCACAATCATCTAATACCATTGTAAAACTCAGTTATATCTGGGATCTCCTCATAAGCGTGGAAGATGCAGGACACTGGAAGGCTGTGCTTTTCTGGAGTGGCTGGAGGGGGCAAGGCAGGCTCCTCTAGGGCATCCTCAGTACCAGTAGATGAATATATTTGAGTACCTGAATCTCTTCTGTCCAGCATTACAGTATTTCAGCAGTAGAATAAAATGACAGAAGCTGTTGGTTGCTTGTTTAACCTGGAAAAACAATATGCTGCTAGGAAAATATATAGCTCCCCCCCCATTTCTTACATTAAAGCTTTTCTGTTCATTAGGATCACAATTTAATGTGTATATTTTTTAATCATGAATTGCGGCAATACTGTCAAGTTGAGTTTGATGTAGAATTCAATTTTTTCAAATGCTAGGTGTTACGCAAGCTAGACTGATAAAAAATTGTGTGGAAACACAAAAAATCCTATGACTTTAATTTTTTTCTTTCTGGAACTCAAAAGGGGACTATGAAGTTTTTTTGATTTTGACGGTGGTTTCAGTATAATAGATAAAGGCTTGTTTAAATTATTTAACATGTCTTCTTTAAATAGAATAGTACAAATAAATTCTGATGAAAATTCTACTTTATGGATAGTTCTTCATCAACATGGAATTTTGAAAATATCTTTTGTTTAGCAGTTGGTATTAAAAAAAGAAAAGGAAAAAAGAAAAAAGCCTTTTGATAAACTTATTAAATACTTCAAAATTCTACAAACGACAACCTGAAGTTAAAAGATTAAATCATATTTAACCTAACTAAAACTCTAAAATTGTAACAGTTACAGCAAATCACCACTGGAATTTTAAAATACAATTTTTCCAAAGCTTTTCTGTGTAATGTGTGCATCTTTGCCTTTTCCTTATTTGCTCCCTTTCAACCTTTTCTGTTACTGACTTGGGTTTATCTTTTCTCCCTTTAGAGAGTTTTGAGGTGACAGTCACCAAAGAAGGTGATAAAGGGTTCTTTCTATCCCTTTTATGAATATTAACCTACTAACTTTGGTTATGAAATGGGGAATCAGCACTTAAACAGAAGATCCTGTCATGCTCTTTTGTCCCATTTATTCTCCCAGTTTTTTTCTATTTTAAGATATATTGATAAAAACTGTTATGTAACCAAACCCTTGGTTAGAAATATCTGTAAATCAGACATCCATTTGAACCATTTGGGATTATTGTACATTGTATGGACGCTGAAGAAGTTGTTTTGGGGGAAATCAGCATTTTCTGATGTTTTCACTGATAGCTTACTTCTTTGGGACATCTTAAGTTTTTTCATATGCTTTGTAAAGTAATATTTATCTGCCAAAGCATTGTATCACCTTCCCTGCAGTACACTTCCTTCAGTACCTACTTCAGTAGTTTAAAATCTGAGTCAAATACCTTTTTTTGAATACCTCTAGACATGTTTACAGTCGGAGTGCATTCTCGGTACTATGATACCACTGCAGCTATAATAGCAAAATAACGTTTTATGTCGGTGTAAGAAAATCACCTTCAAAACGTAACAAGTTATACAGGTAAAAACACAGCGTAGGTGATCAAACTGTTTATTGAGTGGCTTTTGTTAGCACAGCTAGGTGTGCTAGGCTCACGCCACGTAACGTGCTGACAGACTGACCTAGCCGTGCCAGCAAGAGGTCTTGGAGTGTAATCTTAGGCTTAGATGTGCTTTAAAATGATGTGCTAGGGACTTCTCCTGCTAGCGTGTTAGGATGAAGAGTTTGAATGGAAAGGAAAGCCTACTAAATCATTTCCATCTGAGAGCTTCCTTGACTGACATGTTTGGTCTGTGTTAGTAGATAGCTGTTGAAATGGATGCCTGAGAAGTTGGTATTTCTACCTTTCTCATTCAGTAGTTTATTTTGATTCCCTAATTTTAGCCAGGTACATTGCACAGGAAGACTTTGTTCTTTGATCTCTTGACAGAATTTCTGTAATTATGGTGCTGAACCTGTACTTGAAGCTTTTTCATCCCTTGACTTGTAACTGTGCATTTTAACCTTTTGCTCTGGTCAAAATAAACAAGCTGCCCAGCTATTCCCAGTAGCTTGGCATAGAAGATATTACCAGTGGCCTTGGCTGTATGCTCTCATAAGATCTACTCTTACCCTAGAGCTATCTCAAGTACTCCTGTGAAATGCCTGTCTACATTTCTCTTTTTCTCTTTTGTATTCCTGCATGAATGGATGCAAAGTAAACAAGTTGCTTGGAAGGCAGACGTATGCTTCTTTTTACTAAAGTTCCCAGAAATCACCCATTTTAAAGCACAGTGCTCTTGCTTTGTCCACAGACCCTCACAAACCCTTGGCTGCCAAATATTTCATCATTTATTTTAAAAATGTGTAATAATTTTGACCAGTTCTAACCTCTCTGACTTTGAATCTGTAGGTGAGATTTGTGGATTTAAAATTCACGGGCAAAATGTTCCCTTTGAAGCAGTGGTAGTGGATAAATCCACTGGTGAGGGAATAATACGCTCTAAAGAAAAGCTTGACTGTGAACTACAGAAGGACTACACATTCACCATACAGGCCTACGACTGTGGGAAGGGACCAGATGGAGCGAACGCAAAAAAATCCCACAAGTAAGTAAATCTGTGGGGGCAGAGGGGAAGTTTGGTTTCAAGCGATCTCCTGCTCATGGTGATTTATGGTCTTAGGTATTTAGAGTAAATGTAAACCAAGTGTTAATACTGGAAGACTTTCATATAATGGTGATACAAATAGCAGCAAAATGGAAATGGACTGTTTTGACATCTCTTTAGCTGTATTCTAGAAGATACTGCTTTATCCCTTGATGTCTCTGAATTTACATTAGAAAATAGTGTGGAGATAGAAGCAGGAAAACTGTGGATACAGTTAAAATCTGGCTTGAGTTGATATAAAGAGTTTGCGTGGGATACCAAGCCTGGACATTGTTTCAGAATTCAGTTTCTAAAACCGAAAAACTGGTTCAAGAAGTCAATCTATATTAAACTCGACAAAATGGAAGAGAATACATTTTGCTGTCGTTTCCAGATAGCCTCACCAAAACAAGCAAGATTGATAGCATAAGGTTCATCTCTGCCTAGATTAAAGAATGGGAACAAAGCAATCTTTAGCTAAGCTTTATCTAAAGAAAAAACCACAATGTAGAATGCTCTCTTGAAAATCCACTTGAGAATAACTGTTTAACGCCCTGCTGTAAACATCTGCAGAGCATGTGGAAGATTACTGTTTGTGTGAAGCAAAGAAGGGCATAAATAAGATGAGGAATAGCCTAGCAGCAG
This sequence comes from Theristicus caerulescens, assembly GCA_020745775.1. NCBI lineage: Eukaryota > Metazoa > Chordata > Aves > Pelecaniformes > Threskiornithidae > Theristicus > Theristicus caerulescens. Next base: position 4,651,155 of record CM036574.1, read on the forward strand.
TCATCTTGGTGACAAATACAACCTTGTAACTCTATAGCTGTATGCTTCAAATAAGCACCAGAAAGTTACCTCCTTAAGGATTACACTTATGGAAAATAGGTATGCCCTTAAACTCTATTTGGTATTCAGTTTGTCTTTTGAAGAAAGATTTCAAAGAGAAAGATGGCAACAAATGTTTTGTTGGGTTGACCGGAATTACGTTGTTTGTTCAGTTTGATAGTGTACGGTTCCTTTTCCGCACTGTAGAACTTATCTATATTTTTCTGCCTGTGTTGGTTAATTGATTTTGGTTATCCAAATTCATGGCTATGTAATGAACCAGTACAGATCTAGCAGCATGCTCTGCAACTCTTATTTTCCCACAGCAGAATGGGTTTCCAAGACCTGCACCTACAAACCACTGTTGAGATTTCCCAGCCCCATGGCTCTGTGTGTTATTATTTTGTGGCTACTAACCATCTTGGAGTTTAGCTCTTAAAGTCAGGAATATACAGTGTTTGGTATAGAAGGCCATTTTTTGTGGCATTTATTTAGCACATAGGTTAAAATAAAACCTTATTTTTTAGCATGAGCATTAGAAAACTTGATTTTATGGAAGGACTGTAGTGATCGAATTCTTTATTAGTTTACATTCCAGATACTTATTGTTATTCACCTTTTCTCCTTGGTCATCGATAGAAACTGCGTTATTTTCCTATATACCAGCAATCAGTGACAAGCATGAAAGGACAGAATTCAAGATCCAATCTGTTTAGGATTATCTAGCTAGCTGTATGATGTGTTAAAGTGTATCTTTCACTTCTATGATGCATGCATTTAAATTGCCTGATCTCCCATTCCTACATCCAAGAAATAAGCCAGTTTTCACTGACTGACACAGCTCAGAACTTTATTACCAAAAGAAAGCTAATCAAATGCACTCGACTGAGCTCTTAGTCTAAGACCAGTCTTAACTGTCATTCTTGTACACGTGAAATAAAAAATTGAGTGTTTATATCAAATACTCTGATGGCAGGAAAGTACTTGAAGGATGGTACTGTTTTAACAAAAGTAAAAGTCTGTTTTGTCACAGCTGTATTTTGTTGTATTTTGTTGTATTTCTGTAAAATGGTGGCAACTTAATAGTTGCAATGCAAGAATTTGAATTTAATTTGCAAATAAACAGCAATAGTAAGCAATAACCTAAAACTACACTGAATTATATAGCAAGACACTGGAAAAATATCCACTGCTTTCCTAGTTAGGGTAGCTGAGATTATTAGTTTTATTAGTCCTTGGTCACTTCTTTCAGAGAGCTTAAATTCTGAAGGATAGCTTCATCTGTACAAGAGGGAGCTGTTTGACCAGATTCCTTGCATGAAGAGGAGTTTTGCAATATATGGGAAACTGACCTTTCTGTTTTATTTCCAGAGCAACAGTACATATTCAGGTGAATGATGTTAATGAGTATGCTCCTGTCTTCAAAGAGAAGTCATACAAGGCGACGGTTATTGAAGGGAAGAGGTATGACAACATCCTGAAAGTGGAAGCCGTGGATGCAGACTGTTCACCTCAGTTCAGCCAGATTTGCAATTATGAAATCGTAACTCCGGATGTACCTTTTGCTATTGACAAAGATGGTAAGAATACGATGCGAGATGGAGTGGGAATTACTGTAATTTGCTGCCCTAAGAATAGGACTTCAAACTGGTCAGCATAAAACTACAGCAACTCTGTTTTAACCCTTTCCTACAACATAGTTAAATGGAGGCATCGCTTTAGCAGTTTGAATTGATACTGAAAAGCGAGATGTCTTTCAACGCCAATAGCATGTGCTATCTACTGATGTAAGGAGCAGATGGTGTGTTGCCTGTGTGTTGTTTCTTGTAAAATGCTTTTCAAAATAAAAGAAATTTGGTAGCTGTATTATGTTTTAAACCAGCTCTTAGTAGGCTTTCTTTTTTGCCTGTAGTTTTCTGTTCTGTTCTGTTTTTGCCTGTACTTTCTATTAGGATAGCTTTTGCTAATTAGCTTTCAAAAATGGGATTCCATGTGTGTGCTTTTCACATTTGAGATGCTCATATGTGGCTCTGGAGATTACAGTGTCATGGTTATTGGTTTTGAAGTGTAGCGATTTATTCAGGTCATTTCCTTTCCACCGGTGATCTGTGGACCCTTCAAAATCCATAGACTACTTCTCGGGGTTCAAGCAAGCTGATTAAGCAAAGCAAAACAGTTTTTAGTGGGCTTTAGTTTGAGGGTTTGGGGGATCCACGTTGCCAATGGATAATTTTCATGGGTGTGCAAATTTTTAAAAAGTTAGAGAATCCTGGCACATGAAGAACAATTTATGTATCGGTTACCAGCTATGAAGGGTTTCATTTTGAGTAGTGTCATACACTGTTTAAAGCGCCTGATGTTTTGTGTATGTGTGCTCATCCGTGGATTTATGTAATTTTTAAGGATCTGGGCCTGATGTCTGGCATTGAAAAGTCGAATAGTGAAGGGCCAATTCACTTGCAGGTGTGTCTGTTCAAGTCTTGGTACCTGTGTGAAGTACATAGGTGGTACCCGGATACATTCAATGCAGCAATGGCCCTGAGAAATGAGTGGATACTGACGTCTGATTTTTTTTTTTTTTTTTTTTTTGTGTCAGGTTATATAAAAAACACAGAAAAGTTAAACTATGGTAAAGAACATCAGTATAAACTGACAGTAACAGCGTATGACTGTGGGAAGAAGAGAGCTGCTGAGGATGTGTTGGTTAAAATTAGCATTAAGCCTACATGCAAGCCTGGCTGGCAAGGTTAGTTTGATCTCCTCCTTATCTGCTTTTAGCATTTGCCAGTACCTTCAGTTAAACGTGAGAGATTTTTAATATTGTTTCTTTGGATAAATATACAGGTTGGAGCAAAAGAATAGAATACGAGCCTGGTACTGGTTCGTTAGCTCTCTTCCCCAGTATGCGTTTGGAGACATGTGATGAGCCAATAACCTCCATTCAAGCAACGGTTGAACTGGAAACCAACCATATTGGTAAAGGCTGTGATAGAGACACCTACTCTGAGAAATCCATTCACAGACTCTGTGGTAAGAATGCTTTTGTTAAAATTCAGTGGTCTTTCTTGCTTACTAGTTTTTCTTTTATATTATGTTAGACCACAAATCAGTGAGTGGATATGGTCTTCATTTGTATGTAGTTTCCTCCAACTTTTTGCCTAGCAGGCAATAAAAAGCATTAAATTGGCTGAAGGTGACTTTTAAAATCTCAAATGCAGTTAAGAATCCCTTTCTTCTGCCTCTCCACTAGCTTATATAGAGTAATAATTTCCCTCACATGAGATTCATGTTCAAGACCTGAAGGGTTGTTATATACGCGGAAGGGTATAGCCATTAAAACCTTCCTCTTTTTCTGAGGGATGTGAAGGATGCGTGGTGAAAAAGTAGATGTGAAAACCGAGAAGGTGTGGTTTGGAAAAAACAGCTTACTCGCATCAGTTAAATTTATACCGTGCTTGCCCTAGGAATAAAGGGCGCAGTGGCATCCACGTATGCTGCAGTTAGAGGTCTCAGAAAAGTGTACGAATCCTTTGTAGCCAGTATGGAAGAATTGAGATTACGGGACAAATTATCACTGTTGATTTATGTCTTCAACCTCAGTTGAAGTTAGTTGAAAGTGTGACTACGGTGTAACCCTAGAGACCCAGGCAATTCCTAAGCTGACCTTGATTAGGTCACTGTGACGTTAATGATTTAGGCTTGAAGTGGAGAAAAAACTGCAAGCCAAGTACCTGCTGGGTATCATTGCTCCTGACTATATTAGACAGTGATCTGGGAGGGGATGCTTACGCAGCCCTCTGCAACTGGATGGATATTGGTCTTACAGCTAGTGTCAAGAGAAAGGCATCATGTTCATAGGCCCGAGGGACAAGTGGTATTAATGTAATGGTTCCTGAGATAGAGGCGAAATAAGGTTCTACAGCCATAGAGATAGTAAGGAAAGCAATTTCAATGAAATTAGTTGTCTACCTGGAAGTTAAATTTATGGAAGTCATCGTGATATTAGATGTCTATTATTAGTGCCACATTATTTAAAAGGAGAGTTGCTTGATGTGTGATGCTAGTGCATAATCCTGACTGTTGGTGCTGAAAAATTAGTGCTCAGAAAACCAGTTTGGTTTGAAACTAGAGGTGATCTTTTTAGTTTCTACATTTTTTCATTTGAGCGTTTTTATTGTAGGTGCTTCTTCTGGCACAGCTGAACTTCTTCCCCCTCCAAGTAGTGCTGCTAACTGGACAATAGGACTTCCTACTGATAATGGTCACGACAGCGACCAAGTCTTTGAATTTAATGGCACGCAAGCTGTGAAGATTCCAGATGGCGTTGTCACAGTCAATCTAAAAGAGCCCTTCACGATTTCAGTGTGGATGAGGCATGGGCCTGGAACCAAAGAGAAGGAGACAATTCTGTGCAATTCAGACAAGACAGGTTTGTCAATACTTCAAATATAAACAGTCTCATGGTTGGGTTTTGTTTGTTTGTTTTTATATGCTGTGGCAGCATATGTGAGAACCTTAAGTTTTTTGTCTAGGTTAGGTTTTTCTTGGAAGTGAAATGAAGTGGACTGCAACAGTCGCTCCTTATTGCACTTATCTATAGAGGCATGGCCTTAGATTATCTAGCTTCAGTTTCAGATTAGGCAGCCTTGTTTTTCTAATTGTATTTCAGTTTATATTATGCATTTGTTTTTGCCGTGGTAGATGACTTATTCTGGCAATGCAGTCTCAATTTTGCATCTCCGAAGACAGGCTTATTCCTGATGCTGCCTAAAATCATTAAGATAGATACATCAGGTTTAGTGATGGCATTTGCTACTATATCTTTTTTTTCTAGGAGATAATTTCTCTTTCTCCAGTGGTTTTTTTTTTCCACCCTGTGCATAATTTCAGTCTCTGTGAATGCTACAGACACAATCATTTTGAAGATGCTATTAATAAGAAGGAAATCTGATAACCCTGTTTCTATAATTGCTGTCTAATGGGGGTAAAAGAATTCTTGTCTTTGTTAGCTGGAGCAGTGGATTTGTTCAGTGTATTAGAAAGATACTTTATTTAAAATGCTGCTAGATTTTTCGAAGGAAACTATGCTGAATATATTTTAAATTTTATTTGAAAATAAGAAAGATTCAACAGTATTTGTAATATCCTAAAAGCGTTTCTTTGAACAGGAGAAAAGTAACTGTCATTCAGAACCAGGTACAAATATTTACCTCTTTCCCTACCTTCACCCATTCCTGTTAATCAAACCCCAAAACTTTGGATTCATGGAAGTAAGTGAAATGGAGGAAAAAAAAAATTTAAATACAGTTTTTCCTGTTTCAAAATACATGGGAAGCAGACCTTCAAAACAAGTTTTCGTTTTTTATTCCTTGGTTTGACCTAACCATATAATTTTTGCGACAAATAGTTTCTGATAATAAATATCATTTGCCTTCACTGCAATAGTATATTATGCAATATTGAAAGACTGGAACTAGGTTTGTTGGGGTAGGCATTTTTGACTATGTTGCACTGGAAGAATACAGTCAAGATTCAATGCTGTCAGGCTGAAAGGTTGACAAGATTTTGGTATTTTTTCATTCCCTCCTTTCTTGACTCATCCATGCCATGGAATGCATGCTGTAGCTAAAATGTTTTCTTTTCCTTATTCTTACCTGTTTCTCTATCATCTCACCTTTGTATTTATTTTAAATGATAAATCCTTTAGAGCTATGACTGTATAGCTTTCTCTTAGGAAAGCATGTCCACCTGTCATCATGTGTACTTGTTCCAAAACAGTAATTAAATGTGGCAGAAGCAACTCGTTTGTAACAAAAAAGCTCTTCTGTTTGCAAATAGAGTTATTTTTCTTTTTCTCCCGCTGACAGGTTTATCTCTGTGAGTCTTCAGTCCTATGCCTTGTTTCAGATTGGATTTGGAGATAGACATGTCTATTTATTGTACAGAATGTTTGCCCTAACTGCTATTACAAACGTTTCTCATTCCTCTTAACATGCCTGATTTACTTCTACATAAAACTCTTGTGCAGATATGAACCGGCACCACTACACACTCTATGTACACAACTGCCGACTTGTTTTCCTCTTCCGCCAAGATCCTTCAGAGGGGAAAACCTACAAACCTGCTGAATTTCACTGGAAACTCAATCAAGTAAGTTTGGAAGGACGGTTGGTAGGATGTTAGAATGCAGTGAAAGCCATCGGAGACTAAACTCCCTGATAGTATAATTATTAATAAATACTTTTTGCAACTCCAGACTCCTGATGTCATGGTTTATAGAACCCAACAGTACTTATTTTATTTGTGATCAAGTGTCAGAGATAGATTCAGCTATACCTTTTCATCTTGAATATAAAATACGGCTTTAGTGGTTTTATTAAACCCAGTGGGATACTCATGAAATAAAGTACAAGTCATTGTCCTGAAAGGTAGTAAAATGTGGATTTATATGTGAAAATACCATGTAAGTCTTTTAGCCGTGATGTCAGTTATCTTCACCAAAGACGCTATAAGGTAGTGTGCATGAGAAAACGGGAAGTATTCTGGGTTGTTTATAGCATGAAAGTATTTCTGAGCATGCAGCGTTTTTGCCGATCACAGTGTAAATAGGATAACAGGAGAACTTATCTTCTTAATCCTTTTTCGCACTGAAATAAAATTTGTGACTTCTTACACATTGTGAGCAGTAGCTACAAATCAGTTTTCATAATTAGATTTTACTCCACAAAACTAGAGTTAATAGGCCTCTGAGGGATGCAGGTAGTTTCTGCTTCCTATTTAGAGAGAAGAGTTGTCTGTTTGTATTCTTTCAGTCATGTATTCTTAATTATTTTACATTTGAAAGTGAAGGCTGTAATAACTGATCTTTACTTTGATCTGCAGCACTTATTTCTATGAGTTCATGATATTTATGATCATGAAGAATGAGACAGCAGGGACTAAATATTTTGTGTGCTTTTCCAGCCCTCTGGATCTGAGTGATAAAATAACCCCGTATATATGTAAATTTATAAAGGTTCTTTTAGTTGCTTTAGGTTACTATTACGGGTCTGTTTTGCCAGTTACCTAAAACAATGAGTTACTTTCTAACATAGCTATGTCCTATTTTCTGTGCAGGGCAATGTATACTGTTTTAATGGTAAAATGCCCACATATGTCCTTATGGGAAGATCATTACTTTCCAAAAACTAATCAGCTTTCACTATAAATAATTCTGTCGCAGAAGACTTTTTTATGTTCAAAATGGTCATGTTTTTCTCTAAACAGTCCCTCTCAGCAAATACAGGTGCTTTGTCAAGTAATGTTGTATTATAGCAGTATTTCAGAATGGGCTTGCATGTAGATATGTATTTTTAAATTTAAATATGCTGTTATTAGATATTATAAAAATTAAAGGAACGGAAATAGATGCAGCTTCCTGTATTGGCAGTAGAAGAAAAGAAATTATTTATAAACATTTGACAGTTGGTTTGCATCTTTCAGATGTGTGCCATGTGTGTGAAACTTAAAGTATACAGGCTTACAGGTTGTCAGTATGTCTGCATGTATATATGCAAAATGTGCATCAGCTCAGTTATTCAACTGTAGTTTAAAAAAAAAAGAATTTTTAAAACTTTCTTTACTCAGGTGTGTGACAAAGAGTGGCATCATTATGTCCTCAGTGTTGAATTTCCTGCGGTAACTCTTTATGTGGACGGTGTTTCCTATGATCCCTTCCCAGTGACGGAAGATTACCCACTTCATCCTTCAAAGATAGAAACACAGCTAGTAGTTGGAGCATGTTGGCAAGGTAACTATTTACAATGGTTAATACTTTTAATTAACTTTTTTTTAAATTAAATCTTTGTGGTTTGCCTAGAAGTATATAGCAGATCTTTTTCATGCCTGAAAGATAACTTGTTTTGTCTTTTGCAGATTATTTTTGCTCCTAGCTAGTATCACATATTTCCTCTATTAGTTGTTTTTTTCTGTGAGTGTTTTTTTTGCGTGTTGGCCACAGGTACGTATGAAATACGAAGCTACTCGCCAAGCAGCATTCCATCAAAGTGATTTTTGTGGTAATCATGGGAATACAGATAGCTGATTTTTAATAACAGTTGTAAGAGTACATCATATACTTCAGATTACGAAGCAGCACACTTAATTTCAAGTAGGTTGAAAAGCATATTGTAGAACAAGTGTCCTCATAAATGGAAGTGTTGACCAGCAAACAATTCAGCTAAGCAACACAGTGATGCTGTCTCTTGGATGTTTTACCATTTCTGCTTATAAAAATAAACATAGAAAGCATCTGCTTTATTGTATGCAGACTATGGCTTAAAACATTATATTCTACAAGCTGTAAAATGCTGATTCATGTGCCTTAATACTTGTGAAACCTACTCTTGAGGAAAAGGAGAAGAATGCATCTGAACATGGAGGCTGATTACCAGAGATCTTTGTAACAAAGCTCTTGCCTCACAGTCCTGAACTGAAATGTTTGCTTGCTCATTAAATTACACCCTAGCTAGTATAAAGCTGATCTTTTTGGTCAGAGATAAAAGTGTTAAATCGTTCATGTTTTATTGTAGTTCAGAATATAGACTGTATTTGCAGTCTGTAATAACGCACAGGAGTAGCTTGTGAATGAATGACAAATGGAAAGCTTTGAGACATTTAAATCAAATTAACAGTCTCCTGACTTATAATGTCTCTTTTCTCTTTGAGTTTCAAGGCTTTGAAGTGTGAACGAAGGTTAAATTCTCAAAATATCCTCTCCATCAAATTTACTATTTTGTGACAAGTTCACTGTCTTTCAGTATTAATGTTATTTCAGTGCTAAATTCATTCTGTCGTCCCTTCCTTTGAGTCAATTAATTATTTTCTCCATTATTCATCTCATTCTGTTTGTGACTTTCCAACTATCTCTTCTAGCTCAAAGGGAAGCTATAGTGGCTGGTTTTCAAGAGACTGGAGCTTGGAAACTCTGTTCCAGCTAAGTGTATGGAGTGTGTAATGGTTTCCATATATGTTCTGCATCCTAACAAAAGCATATACCTTTAGTTTAAAAACTCCTGTGCTTTCATATTGGCACCATGATCTGATTCTTTAATTTCTTCTGACATGAATTTTCTTTTTAATGACAGCAGACTGAAATAGGAGCATTAAAAGTCTGGAATAAAAGAACTTGAGGTGCTGCCTTTTAAAAATTCCACCAAAAGTCTGATTTTTAGGGGATTAGAACACAAGGAAAAAGTAAGCCAAAGGAGTGACACTAGCGCTTAAAGCCGTCCTCTTTGTCTTACCAAGTTTTTAAAATAAATTAGGCTGCTCGAAGTTATATACACAGCTCACCCCTAAGGAGAGAGAGATTTTATGCTTTTGAAAAAGTTCTTTTAACATTTCTTTTAAAAAGATTAAAAGCTGTTTTTCATTTTTGATGCTTCCCCCCTAGGTGCTTCCATCTGATAAATTGACTGCTTAATACATATGATACTATTATTATGATAAAAAATCTGTGTCGGTAATGGCTCCTTTTGATCAGCATTTAATACCTTTTGGTGATTTGTCAGTGTAGGCTGGATCTCACCTTAGTTTCCCCTTTAGTAGCTGGGAGAGGAGAAGATAAATTGAGCCAGTTGCTAGACCTGTATCTCATTCCTAATAGCGGTTTGTGTGAGATTTGGTGTCTGTGGTTAAAGTGGTCTCCAGCGTGACTGTTTTTACTGCAGCTTGTGTATGGGGCTCTTCAGGTTGTCTTGTCGTGAACGTTACGTTCTTGTAACAACACAGGAATGCTTCTTCCCTGCATTGCAGCTGTTAGTGTTTCAGAGAACTCACAATCCTTGAGAAGCTGGGTTGAGTATAAGCAGACTTTTGGGGGGACGTGCTGCTGTGTATTTTCTGTGATAAGAGAGTTTGCCAAATTGTGACTACTTGGTCCTTTCCCTATTGTCCTATTCTTTGTCTTGCTTTTCTACAGAATATACAGGAAATGAAAATGACAATGAAACTCTGCCTGAGACCTCTGCAGGTTGCTGGAGTTTTTTCCCTACTGTTTTATTTCATTTTTAAGCCAAGACATTGCTTCATCTCGCACACAGCATGAAATGCAGGCATTGCATTCGGGCCATTGACCTTCACATAATCCTCTCCTAGGCTTGTTTCTTCATTGTGCTTCTATTTCCAGAGCTTCATCAGCTGATTTTTTTGCTTTCTTTTTTTTTGTTTTGTTTTTTTTTTGGTGGGTTTTTTTGGTTGCACTCAAATGCACATCCATGTACAAATCTGCAACCGTTGTGATTGCAGTGAAGTGGTGTCAAATAAGTTGCTGATGTAAAATATCAGCTATAATTTCTTTCATCCAGTTCTGTTAAAATATAAATGCACCTCATCCTATATAAATATATGTATATATATGTATGTAGGTATGTGTGTGTATCACAGAACTATTCAGTAGGTCGGGAAGGACCTCTGGAAGTCAGGTAGCTGTGCTCCCCTCTCAAAGCAAGACCGATTTCATACTGAGATCAGGTTGCCCATATATAACTCAAAGACAGACCTGTAATTTACAGTGGATACTCACTTGATCAGAAATTGATATAAAGTTCTAGTTATAGTGAATGGGCATAAAAGCTTTGGCTACCAGATATTTCAGGTTGGCTACAGGGTTTTATTTTCTTAGAAATTTTTGGTGATGGTTCAGTGGATTTTGTGTCTTGAGTTGAGACACTTAAAATCAGTGTATATTTCTAAAAGTGTATTCAAGGTAGGTGCTCTTTCTGTAAAGTGTAAGAGTTCCTGGAATGGTCTAGGTATGATTGACAAGAGGTTTCTAGCTGTGCATCACATTTTAATTTGGCAAGGATGTAACAGAATCCAGGGGCTAGAAGCTGGAGCTGTACAAATCTAAACTGGAATTACATAATTTGTAACAGGACAGGTCACTACTGAAAATTTTCCTGAGTTATGCCAGGGATCTTCTATCACTTAGAATCTTTAAAACAAGCTTAGACATCTTTCTAAAAATACTGTAGCTTAGTAAGTGATGACCTTGAAATACAAATTTCCGGGTGGTGTTCCCTGGTCCCCATTATTTAGCAAGATATGGACTAGGTGATCGTCATGATGTCATCTTCAAAAAATCTAAGCAATAAGGGGCTTATTGGGTTGCAATTCATTGGACTTAACTCAGATATCTAAAAATGAGTTACCTGAGTTTAAACCACTCGCTTGAGTCCATACAGAGAAGAAGGCACCTTTAGAGGCGAGCAGTTAACTCTTGGACACCTTTTTCAGAATGAGCTGAATCACTTTGTGAAGTTTCTTTCTATCCTGTGAGTGTAAAGAGAGCCTGTAATGATCGGTTTAGGTGTAGATAACTAACATCTGGAGGAAGGATGCTGTTGTCTTCTATCCTGATGGGCATTGCCCATTTTGTAGAGAACCAACTCGTAGGAGGCGTTACCATGAAGATTAAGGTTTCCTAGTTCATCTCATCGGTTCTGTCTTTCATTTCTGAAGAACACCACCTCGCTGTATGGGCGATTTCTTTTGAAATGTTCGTTACGGAAATATTAGCCTTAGTTTCACAGTTCAAGATGGCCACACCTGTTTTGAAGGCCATGTGCATGGTGAACTGTTTAATTCTTTCTTTATGCTTGAACATAATCACAAGGTTAACACCCAGAATGGATAAAAACTAACCCGCATGTATATAATACTTTGTGGTACCAGAAGGCATATTTGTTGTTTTACAAAAGAAAAAAAATGAAAAGAATCAAAACATACAACGATTTTTCCTTCCTCCCTTTATGAAGGTGGTGAACTCCACATGGCTCAGTTTTTCCGAGGCAATCTGGCAGGTTTGATGATTCGTTCTGGGAAACTGGAAAACAAGAAGGTGATAGATTGCCTGTATACTTGCAAAGAGGGACTGGATTTGCAGATGGCTGATGGTGTTGGCAAAGGCGTGAAGGTAAAGTTGCATATGAATAAAGGGGAGCGTGTATATTGCTTTGCTGATAATTCTTACAAGTTTTGCTGGCAGTTAGTAGGGCTGTCCCAAATAAAAGAGGCTAATCTATTGTGACATTTTGCATTAAAATTACATGAAAACTAGGAAATCTTTCTTGTATAGACACGGTCTTAGTGGAGTTTAAGAGTGAAAGTTACTGTGTTCTCTTGAAGTCTTGAAGAGAAATTCCATATTTGTAAGCCTCTGCTTTACCAGTTATGCCAGGTTGTCTGATAAAAGAGAGAGATTCTTAACAGGCGGCTTAGTAGAATGAGACTGACTTGCCTGCTGGTTTTTAGTAGCAAGGTTGTGTGAACAGAGCTGAATTTCTCCTTTATATTAGCTGTCTCTCTTCCATATTACTAGAATCTTCACATCAGAACTGTGATAAGTGCCTAGGTTTTTTCTTAAAGAATGAAACACTAAATGTATTCCACTGGAACAGGGAAGTGAATAAGGAAGTTAGACTGTGTGCTACAAGGCCAGTAAATAACGGCCATACTGCCTTTGTAATTATCCTAGCGTTTACCAGGCTAAGCAGTGCTGAACTTCCAGTTTTAATTACCAGATCATCTTACTGTTTGGGTATTCTCTTTTTTTTTTTTTTTCTTCTGTTGTTTCAGATCCACATGAACCCAAGTCAGTCAACCCTGACCTTGGAAGGGGATGATATTGACAGAGTTGATAAGGCCATGCAACACATTTCCTATCTGAATTCCCGCCAGTTCCCAACACCTGGGATTCGGAGGCTTAAAATCACCAGTGTTGTCAAGTATGTCCTAGTGCTGAAGTAACGGTGATACTGAAGCCTGGAACGATGTTCATGTGTCTCAGTTGTGATAAACAAAGGAGTCTTGCTGTATGTAACCACCACACATTTGAATATGGCAAATGTTTTCTACACCAGCACTCTGTTTTCTTCCCGAAAATGTAGTAAGGAGTGCGTAAGATAGGGAGGAACTTATTGCAAGGGTATGCTGTGAGTATGTCTCCAGTATCACAGCCTTCATTAAAGGTGTTATCTGTGGCTGTTAGTCATAGCATAGAAAATGGGGCCAAATGTTAACTGTAAGTAAAAATTAATTGTAAGATTGCTCCCTTGGTGGGGAGTTCTTACTTTCCATCACAGTTGATGAATTTATCTAAGACTCTTGGGTCTGAGACAGAGCTTTTTAAAAATTTATAAAGCAATTACTCTGCATAATTGTGCTGCCCTCTCAAATAACCTCCTTGACGGTGCAAAACTGCTTCTGTATCTCATAGATGTTTCAATGAAGAGGCCTGCGTCTCCATTCCTTCTGTGGAGGGATATGTAATGGTCTTGCAACCAGAGGAACCGAAAATCAGCCTTAGCGGCATCAACCATTTTGCCCGCTCTGCTTCAGAGTTTGAGAGTTCTGAGGGTGTTTCCCTCTTCCCTGAGCTTCGCATAATAAGCACCATTACACGGGAGGTGGAGCCAGAGGGAGATGGAGATGAAGATCCGACAGGTAACATCCTTTTCTGCTTAGGACTGTTGCCTACCCTCACCCCATTCAATGGTCATGTTGGAGGATTTTTCCTCTTGCAAAGAGGCATGAATTTCTCTTTTAATACAGAATTTAGTAGGGGAAAAGGTGGTGTCTCTCTCTTGTGGGAAAGTGTAGATACTCTGCTCTGGGGTAACAGAAATTCACCTGGAAATTGTAGTAAGCCCAGGCCATTATCTTCCTGTAAATATCCCTTGTTTGTAATTTTCTCTTTTTCAATCATTATTTCATGAATACTTGCTCTCTTTACTGCAGGCCCAGATCTTAATATTTGTTTTGGAAGAAGAGTTGAGTTTGCATGTGACATTTTATAGCTCCTGGGCTCTTGTCTACTTCACCTTTGTTTCTGCTTACCTCTTTGGCTTTTTCTCTGCTTTTTAGTCCAAGAGTCTTTGGTATCTGAAGAGATCATGCATAACCTGGATACGTGTGAGGTGACAGTGCTAGGAGAGGAACTAAATCAGGAACAAGAAAGCCTGGAGATTGACATGACACGATTACAGCAGAAGGGCATTGAGATGAGTAGTTCCAACCTGGGCATGATAATCACAGGTAGGGGTTGCTACTTCTGGTCTTCTTGTGGGAAGGGTCTGAAGACAGCGATAAGAGGAACAGTGTGCTAGAGAGATGGTTTGTAACACCTTCCTCCACATACTTCGATTTTGTCTAAAATTTCAAGCTCAGAGGTGTTACAAATATTTTGTGGAAAGCTGAGATTCTAGAAAATGCATCATTCTAGATCTCCTTTCTGTTCTTCTCTCGCGTCCCACGTTGCAGGTTACCTCTGGACCGCGGAAATGAAGTACACTTTGCCCAGAAAAGGCTTGTTCCTTGCACAGATAATCGAGTGCTTAGGAGCGTGCATCATTCCTTTCTATTTTATATTCAGAATATGTTATATATTCGAAAGAAAGGCTTCCAGAATCCCTTTAAAGACTAATTGGGTCTAGGATTTTATCACAAAATCAATCCACAGAATTTCAGTGGAGCCACGTGTGTGTGTGTCTGTCTTTATGGTGTTACCTTTTTTTACTAACTGAAAATCTGTCAGCCAAGAGGACCTGCTTGAATGAAAGGGAGTAATATTTGTCCGGTATATGATGTTGCACTAGTCTTTTGCAAAGTAATTGTTGTGCTTGTTTATTTCTCTCCCCAGGGGTTGATACGATGGCTAGTTATGAAGAAGTTTTGCATTTGATACGCTACAGAAACTGGCACACCGTTTCTCTCTTTGACAGAAAGTTCAAATTAGTCTGTTCTGAGCTTAATGGACGCTATGTCAGCAATGAGTTTAAAGTGGAGGTATGTAAGCTAATCTGATCACTCTGAGAAGTTTGAGAGCGGATGGCTAGGAGGATGGAAGTTGTCGCCTCAACTGATAGATAATCGATCAATTATTGATTTAGATTTTTGTCCTGTAAATAAATATTAGTGAACATGTGCATTTCAGGCTGTATTTTATATATAAATGTGCTCTTAATCCTACATTGCAGCTTTAAATAAGGCTGCCTAAACAGAGGTGGAACTGTTGTGTTGTAGAAGAAGTAGTACGGCTAATGGAAGTGTGAAGGCGAAAAGGTTGAATTGGAAAGACAGCATATTAATTTAGCAAAAAACTAGCAAATAGAGTAAGAGTAATGCTGCCAGAGACTCGAGTGGCCTTCATGTATAACTTCTAGGATTCTGCAAATGAACTTGCTGGGCCCTTTACTGTTTTGCTTTTGCGATGCTTAAACCACTGATACGAAGGGCTTATGTCAGAGCACAGGCAGGCTAAAATTGCATTTCCTCTCCAGTAGAACACAGGTTAATTAGTACTTAGTGCGCTTTTATCAAATATGTGGAAGTACAGCAGAAGATAGCATAAAGGGCACTGAAATTTCAGGTACTGGAATGTGAAGTTATTTATATTGAGCGGAACTGTCACCTATCTGCATCTTTCGGCTACGACCTTGAATTTCTACATTTTAAAGCTGACCAAAGGGATGACAGTGAAGTTAATTGTATTTACCACTAGTGGGGTGGTTATGGTGGGCTGGGGAGCCTCTTGTGTTGCAGAATAGAATTTTTTTATTAAGTAATGTGGTTTTGTTTCCTGAGGAAATTCTGTAAGCTTGCGTTGGGATCTTCCCAAACTGCTCAACTGCAAGTGCTTTCCTTGTTCTGTAGTAAATGTGCTCTCCTCCTGTTGTGCAGCTGGCCAGGTGCCCTCCAGCACGCTCTTCCACCCCAGCAGGGGTATATTTAGCTCTGCTGGTTTGGCAAGGAAATGCGAAATATGCATGAGCTTGCAGTTGTACCTAAAAGTCAGCTATGCCAAATGTGGGTTAAACTGTAAAGAATAGTTTTTTTCTTAACCCTTTGACTCTAATATGGATCTTTTTCTTTGGTGTTAGCTGAAGAATAAGAAAAGATGGGAATGAAGAAAATGTAATTAATGTGTTATATATCTTCGTATATACTGTTATTTCAGGATTAAAATGGCTGCCCACCAAATTTGATAATGAACTGGCTTTATCTGTTTTGTTCTGAAATACTGGTGTCTGTACACAAGCGTGCCAGACTAACTAAAACAGATTCGAGAGCTGTGAAACAAGGGGTTTGTGAGAAGGATTGTAACATAGGTGGAGCTACTGGTGGGGATGATTGTCCCCTGAGACAAGGAGAATTGGATGCCTGCTCTGGGAAATAGATTCCCCCTTGCTCTTCAGAAGTAAACTGTTGCATTTCTGGAGTTTAACATTTTCTTTATGTTCCTAGGTGAATGTTATCCACACAGCTAACCCAGTCGAACATGCTAATCACATAGCCGCACAACCACAGTTTGTTCATCCCGTGCATCATACGTTTGTTGATCTCTCTGGTCACAACGTAGCTAACCCTCATCCCTTTTCAGGTAAGAATTCTCACTGAAGTTCAGCTGTTTATTTCTGGTGTTAAACTGTCTCGGAGGCTTCTTGCTGCAGAGAGGTTTTTTCCCCGAGTTTAAACCAGTGTGTTGGACTCATGATCTCAGCAGCTACTCGGTCCTGTCCTGCTGCTGCCCAAGCAGAGAGGAGTGGATTACTAGAGGTCTATGAAATATCTTTTCCTGCCAGCAGGAGAGCTTTCTGTTGGTGTGTGTACACTGCAGAATGGGAGGGGTACTAGTCTTGGAGGGGACCGTAGGACCTAGATAAAGGACTGAGGAACTGGGCCGTATTTCTTCTGAACGGCATGAGGAAAGCACCGCAGCGTTATTCCCTCGATGAGTCGTGGAATCTGCCCTTTCTGTTCTGATGATATTAATTTGGCATGGGTGTAGGATGTGAGAGGAAGAAAAATAGGCGTTTTAGAGACGAGTCTGTGTGTGTGGTGGAATCTGCCTCCCATGTGGTGTCAGTCCTTCGGATGGATGTAATTATACTTCAGGAACTAAGTTTTAGTTCTTATTCTCCAACTGACTTTTTAAGTGGCCTTAGACAAACTGCCTCTGTGTAGCTACATAAAATATTTGTATAATGCCATTTCCCTCTTGCAGGCGATGGGACAGAGGCCTAGTTAGTAGCATTGTGTAAGAGTTAGTTATCAGCATCATCTAAGAAACTCTTTCTGTTTTCTTGTTGCAGTTGTTCCCAGTACGGCCACTGTCGTGATTGTCGTTTGTGTCAGTTTCCTGGTTTTTATGATTATTCTGGGAGTGTTCCGCATCCGAGCTGCACATCAGAGAACGATGCGTGACCAGGACACTGGAAAGGAAAATGAGATGGACTGGGATGACTCTGCTTTGACCATCACTGTGAACCCCATGGAGGTAAAGCTGCTGTCGCAGCACTTTACAAAGAAATGCCCTTTTCCAGCCGTAATGGGCATGATTGTACATGGACAGGGCAGCAGGGCAAAACCAGCCACTGAACGCAGAGTAGAGACGTTAACTGAGAATTTGTAACAAATGCGCCAAAGCGACAAATGCCAGGAGCAGTTAACGTTTGGGATCTTGCATGGGTGTTAGCTTCGTGATACATAATTGGATTTTACAGGTCAGTGTCTAACACCAGTGTTTATCGTGCTGCACCCTGCCTTAACCGTGCTCTGCTTTTTTCCAAAGTTGCAAGAATTTATTGTTGAAACATCTGCGTTCATGATGTTTCCTTCTCCTGGGGCTGACATCTGAATTTTTAGAAAATCAGAACAAGAAAGATGTGCAACCGTAATGCTCTTTGTGTGACCCTGCTGAAAGATCCTTTTCCAGTAGAATTGGAAGTACTGGGTCACACTTCAGAACACGTTTGTTCGGAGCGACAGGATTGATAGCAATGTTACAAAGCTGTTTTAAAGAGCGCTACTTCCTTTTTCTTTTCTGGTTGCCTAATTACTGCTGAACTTCTAAAACCAGTAAGGCATCTGTCATAGCTCTGTCTCAGTATAGCGCCTTGCGCCTGAATGCAAAAGAATAAAAAGACTTTTGGCCAGAATGATATCAACAGCTAATTTCTGTCTTAACAGACTTATGAGGATCAACACAGCAGTGAAGAGGAAGAGGAGGAAGAGGAAGAAGAAAGTGAGGATGGGGAAGAAGATGACATCACTAGCGCAGAGTCTGAAAGCAGCGAGGAGGAAGAGGGAGAGCAGGAGGAGGACCAACAGAATGTTAACAGGCAGCAGCAGCTGGAATGGG
Organism: Theristicus caerulescens; assembly: GCA_020745775.1. NCBI lineage: Eukaryota > Metazoa > Chordata > Aves > Pelecaniformes > Threskiornithidae > Theristicus > Theristicus caerulescens. Next base: position 4,669,375 of record CM036574.1, read on the forward strand.
ATGACTCTACCCTCAGCTATTGATTCTAGCTGTCCCTTTGTCTTTATGTTTCCGCTCTAGAAGACTCCGCTGTAGCACACTCCATTGTTACCAAGGATTCATGGTGGGGGAAAAAAAAAAAAAAAGAAAAAAAAAAAGAATCATTCTGGCCAGTAGGTCCGACCCAGGCACATCCCCGTGTTGTGTTATGTCAGCTAGCTCCCGTGCTGGTTCTAGAATTGTAGTTAGCACCTCTTCCTTCAGCCATGCCTCCGTGACTGGATTTTTTTTACGCTATGTGAGGAACCACCTTGCACTTTTTTCTTCATGTCATCTCAGCTAAGTGACTCTACAGAGCTGTAGCCATTGCACATGCATTTCTGAACTGTCTTTTTTTTGCTCAGTGAAACAAACTCAGCTTTGTTCCTTTTTCTAAAAGATGCAAAGATTGCTTGTTGACAAAGGGTAAAGCTGCTCATTTCAGCCTGTTGATTTCTTTTAATTTCTTTCCCCAAATTAGTGCATGTGTAAAGTGGCAGAATGAGGTTAATATGTAGAAGATTAACAGACTTTTTAATATTTTGTAAATATATCGGAATTATGTAATTATGTCATTTGTGGTAGTGAAAACAGGGATTGGGGTTTAAAAACATGCTAAAGTAAAAAATCATGAAGCATGAAATATTACAAGTCTCATACTACTGCAGCAGGAGCACGGGCACAGTTATCTAGTGTAGATGTTTCAGTGTCATTGGCCTTGACTGCCGTGTGCGCTCATGCCCCGCTCTGTTTGTTCTTTAATTTTTCTTTCCTTTTCTTTAACCTCCTTTATTTTTGCAGAGGGAACAGACAAGCTTGCGAGAAACCGTAAAGGCTTTAGGAACCTCTGCAGAGGTTCAGCTGCCTGGTGCAATACAGTTGTTTGGTTTTTTTCTTTTTCCCTTTTTTTCCCTCCTCCAATTAAGTCTTGGCATAAGAGCTTTTAAGTTATGGGGAGAAAACACTACTCGGATGGCGGGCAGTTGGGCGCGCCGTTGCTGCGGTGCGTTGCTCCTGTTAGTGACCGCGAGGCTGCCTGGAGCAGAGCGATGGTCTGTTCGTCCTGCTGCCGGGGTGATCGGTCCTTTGCTTGGGCGATGGTTACAGTGGTGACGAAGCTGGCAAGCCCGAGACCTGCGTACCTGTGCACCTTGGCTACCAGTCTACATGGAGAGAGATTTTGGGTTTTTTTGGCTGTTTAGTTTTTCTCCTGTGGTAGGGGGAGGGTTTGGGGCATAGCTGATACCATTTCTATTAAACGCACTCCTGCTCATTCCCTGTAGCCCCTTGTACAGTAACTCGGGCTGTTGGTGTATTAAGCCTTTGTTTACACTTAGTAATTGTGTTTTCCTGCTGGTGAAAACTATAGCATAAATTATCCAACCAGAAAACCTTGGAAATGACGTTAATATTATTCCAAGTCCAGATGATTTTGGTCGTTTCTGATCAAAGTTCTGACTTGGAATCGCAAAGGACTTTTCTGAAGAAATAGCTGAAAGGTACGAGAGGTTATGACCCCAGGGTGGAGAGTGCTAGTTTTTCTGTAAGGCAGGCCTCGTTTATTTAACTTTATTTGGTCTTATGCAGAGCCTTGAATAACGACTATTTGCTTACTTGATTTTTTATGTTTGGAGGTGGATTAAAGAGTAACTTGTTTTGCTTGTAACAGGAGACTAGGACTCCATTCACTCCTCAGCACGGTAAGCAAAGTTCCGGTTTTTGATCTCGTACGTAGCCTGCCTGCGGCGTAGGTGCACAGACCGCGCGTCTCCCAGCAGCGCGACGGGGCGCCGCGTAAGTGCTGGAGGAGCGGCGAGCAAGCCAAAGGGTGGGGCACAAAGGGTCATAACGCAGAGAGAAAAGAGAAAACGTTTCTATGGTTTTGATTTTCAGAGCAGACCTGTTCTCCCCTAGCGCTGCGTGTCATGGGATCTACCGGTGGGTTTTATCTGGGGTAACGCTTGACTGCGGAGTGCCTTTTACAGTAGTAGATGGACCTGGAAGCAGGGAAGAGAACCCACACAACTAGCTTACCGCTTTTTGGGGTTGTTTTTTTAATGTAAAATTTTAGATTTCTAAAACGGGGAAATGGTTTTGACTACTTACGTGGTAATATAACTGCTAGTTTTAAGTAAACTGGGACTTTTAACTTATGTCTGACAGTCGTCCTGTGTTAATGTGTAGAAGACTTATCCTTCCATATACTGTTGCTGTAGCTGCTGTATTTTAGACCAAGACTGATCATGACTTAATGGTAATACTGAAAGGTTGTAACGTCCTGACGCAGTTTGTAGCCACTGTGGGTATGACTTTTCAGATGTGTATATTGGTAACAGGTCAGTTTGGAGAGTCTATAAGCTACAATAAATTTCTGGTTCTAAAGGTTGTTTGCATTTATTTCTTACGGAATGGAACAAAGCTGAATCAAGTTATATCGACTGCGTGTTAATTTGCCTCTGCTGCTGGCAGTAGAAGAGGTTTGTTTTGTTTTCGTTGACCTCTCAGGCGTAGAAAGACGTCGGCTGCATCTGTGTACAATTTATCAATTTTTTTTTTTATTTTTTGACTTAGAAAACATGTACCTAAAGCAACTGAAAATTTAAACATGTAAACATTGTTTTCTTACAGAACCATGGTTCAGCTTAAAAAAATACTTCTTTTTTCAAAGGCAACAGAATAAGCACAATCAGTTTGTACAGAGTTAAAAAAAATAATCACAAACATCTCTAAATAAATAGAAAGGGCTATCACTTGAGCGTATTTATAAAATCAGAAGATATTTCTAGTGAAATGTAATATCTTTGAAAGTGATTTAAGTTGAAATCTTCAGTACAATTCAGCTTGCTGAATACTATCAGGTGAGCTGCTGCATTGTAACGCTGGAGTCAGAGGCTCTTTGCCGACGCGCGGGAGCCAGCAGACTCCACTCAGGAGGCTGTTCGGGGGCGCGCAAGGAAGGAGGCCCACCTGGTGACTCACTGGTATATTTACTTCTTGGAGGTAAGTCAATTTGCTAGGCTAAGTAACCTTTCTGTAAAACTGCTGGATCGAGAAACACCTTTGGAATTGCTCAGTTCTTGCAGTTTACGCCAGTACAGTTTTGTTTTATTGCACTTCTAAAATCGAAGGACAGATGACGTGAGCCACTGCTGCTTTGTGCTGCTGTAAAACTGTATTAGGGCCCGAGTTTTCTGGAAACGCTACCAAAACAAGGGCTGAAGGCGTGCACTGCTGCGAGCCTGCAAACCAAGTACCTAGGAGCGACTAAGGGAACTACTAGGTAAGACTGCCTTGCTGCAGCGCGACAGGCAGGGTCCTGGGTTATCCGCTCGCGGCAGTGTCAGAGAATCGCTTTCACATTTACAGAATTGTAGTACGTTTTTCCCTTCCACAGGAATGTACAAACCACGGATTAGGTGGCTGTGGTTTCAGTGCATCTCCGCTTGCGTGTGGCCTGGTATTTTTGCATACTTTTTGCTCTGTGAATTAGTTTAATAAGGAAGGCAATAGCAATATTTATCTGTTCTCTAAAATGGAGCAAAGTTGTGTGGCCACAGGGCACTCTGCAAGCGGACAGAGTCCGGGCGTACCCCCAAGGGAGGGAACGCAAAGAGGTCATGAATGGCTGCCTCTCCCTCCCGAGGGAGCAGTGGTTTAGATGGGTGCAGTTCTGTCTCCTCACTGATGAGCACGCACAGAGCTCTAAATCCTGCAGTATTTTATTCTAATAGCAAAACAACTGTTAGGGATTGAGTGTTGGGCTTCTGTTTCCCTTTTTGCATTTCCTATTTAGTATTCAGCAGGATCCCTGCCAACCTTACTTTATTCCATGATTATGGCAAATTTTCTATGTATCCCATTAAGCTTGGGTGCAGAGTGCTTGGTCTCTGCAAATCTGGCTCTTAAAAAAAAGATCAAAAGAATTACGAGAGATGGCATCAAACTGTCAGAGGACAATGGGGGAACCTTGTAAAGGCATCATCCCAGAGGGTGGGGGACACAAAGGTTTGGGGCCCAAGCAAGGCGCTTACCAGGCATTCATTTGTGCGTTACTCTGCATGGTACCTGGGAAGTAGCATCACGGGACCTGTTTTTCTGGGAGGAAAAAATAAAGTAAGCAAGAGAGTCATCGGCTGGTGGACAGCAGCGTCTTGCTGTGAAAGCACCGCCGTGGTAGAGCAGTTGACGCGTGGTCATCTGCTGCCTCACGGAAACTTCTGCCTTTGTCCAAGTCCTTGTGCTCATGGATTTTTTTTTTAATTGGATGTAGGAGATATACAAGCATCTTCCTACTCCTAATTTAAATTGTGACACCCAGCACCCTCCTAGCCTGTGAAGCAAGAGGGTGTATATTCTGGCACAGGAAAGGAAAAATATCCTTATAATACTTAAAACAGCTAAAAAAAATGTCTGGTGGTTTACTCTCATACTTTGTTGACCAGTGCAGTTTCATACCGCTATACTTGTAATTGCAAATACGCATTCACCGTTTTAATTTGAAACCCGAGACCGCTATCTGCTGTTCAGCCTAAGAAAACCGTGAGTAATATTCTAGACCCGGGAGAGCCACATCAGTGAAAGTGAGCTATTGCAGAGAGCTCATCTTCCACAGCGGACAACCCTCGAAGACTAGGGGCAGTTTCGAGGTGGCGTGGTGTCCCTGCAGGTCAGTTTGTACGCTCTTCCCCGCGGTTCTTTTCCTGGTGTTACAGTCAAATGCACAGCTAGGGGAAGACGCGAAGCTAGCTTTCGGTTTAGCTAAGTAGGGTCTGTAACACAAAGTACAGCAAAAACAATTACTTGCTGCACACATACTTTCAGTACTAATTGTTACTAAACTACGCTGAAGAACTGTTACAGAGGAACGTGTTCGTAAGTAATTCGGATCGCTTGGAAGGGTACGTGCCTCTGTCTTGAAATACTGTGGCTGTTCCTCAGTCACACACAGTATCGGGGGGAAGGTGTAGGACAGGGGGCTCTCCAAGGGCCACAGAAAGTTAAAATGGGTTGTTTTCTGTATCACTGCTGCTTTCTAGCAACCGGTGCTCTATGAGAGACAACCTGGTTTATATTTATTAATATATACAAAATAGTATAGAATAGACTTCATGGCATAACATCTTTTATGAAAAGAAACAGTAAGTACTTTAAATCAAAATTTAAATTAGCAACATTGTAACACTAAATCATAATCTGCTACTATCTGTACCTAAAGGTAACGAGGGAGGGGTTTATTGAAGGTGTTTCATATTCCATTCACTGAGCAAACCTAGCATTACCTACTACTATTCAGTATTACTTAGGGTAGAAGTTACTTTTTTAAGGCAGTGTTAACTTAGCTACATGGCTGATGAACAACAAATATATTTTAACTTGTCCTCTTAAAAAAAAACCAAAAAAAAACAGTGGATGGACTGACTGACTTTAAAAGAATGCTGCCCTGTACTAGCTGTTTATTTTAAAGTACAGGGGTACCTGATTTTGAAGTATGAAAAAGAGCTGAAAGTCAGGAATGAGTTGTACCTCTGTGCTGGATGCAAAAACATTATCAAATCAAATTTATCTAATGACAGGGAAGATTTATTAAGAATAAACAGGTTAGTTCAGTCTCTGTCCTAAACTTGCTGGTTTTGTGGGAATTTTAAAGCAGACATGAAAGCTGAATTTACATGAGAGCATAGCCCATCTCTTCACTTGGGAAACAGGATCTGAAATGCCTGTGTATTTTTTACCTACATAAAGTAAGAGTAAGTAAGAGTTTAAAAAACAGTTCTGTGAGTAAAAGAAAATTGCTCAACCTAGTTAAGGGCATCCAGATCAAATACAGGATTCAGCTTTGGGGGTGTCTTGAAAATTAGACTATGCTGTTCTTTAAAAGGCAGGAATGATAGCACCTCTGGGAACCTGATGTGGAGAAGATGGGGAAACGGAAGGAAGCCCCCCAAAGGAGGCAGGCGCTGACCGCGCTACTCCACCCATCTTCCAACACGGCCCATCGGCCGCAGCCTGCTTGAGGCACCTCGCTGCGCTCGTGCGAGGGACTGAGTGGTGGCAGTGGCTCCTGTTCATCTGTCCCTGTGCCAGACCAGTGCTCAGAACTGCTCACCAGGTGAGGACACTCGCTGCAGACAAAAATATGACACAAGTAGAAATATGTGACTGATTGATTACAGCACCTTGTGGGAGATGGGACGGATTCTGCTTGGGAAGGAGAGAGAGGCAGCAGCGAGACCAGAGGAGGCTGGAGCAGACAGTTTGTCCTGACTGAGGCACCAGCGCCGATGACCGCAGCTTGCTCTTTGGCTGAGCCCCCCGTACAGACACGCAGTCTTTGCACACCAGCTCTAACAACAGCCAAGGAGTCTTGTACCATGGTTGAGAGGAGGAAGAGTGGGGAAAGGAGCAGGGAATACATTTGTAAAAAGATGAGAGTTGAGACGCAACTTACTCTAAAGTGTTTCAGTGTTAAACCCGCTCATCTGGCCCTCCTCTGTCCTTACACAGGAAGGCAGACTGGCCAAATAACTTAGGCACAGAACGGCACCATCTGTCCCAGCTGACACTGGAATTACAGTGCTGTATCCCAGTGATTACATAGGTGCAGGCCAGTGCCCTGCATGTACGTATTACAGGGAAACCAGATGGCAAACTAGCTGTAACGTACCCCGGCAGGAGGTATGCGTAGCAACCAACGTTACATGCCAAGTTTGAAAATGCAATCTTACTGTTTTCGCACTTAAAAACAGAATAAATGCAGAAACCCAGAAATTGCTTGAGGCTCAACTGAAGTCTGGCTTCAGAAAGCAAATAAAAACGCCTAACCCATTGGCCCATCGAAGCCTGTTCTTGTGGCATTGGTTTTTTGACAGCAAAAGATGGGTTCCAGTTCCATTTCAGAACACTTTGGCCTCTGTAGCAGAGAGAAAGTAATATGACTGCATGGGTATTTTCACCCTGCCACAAAGCAGAGCTAAAACAATTTGTCCCCATCAGCTTCAGTGGTGATTTAAGCTGACCTACCTCGGTGTACACTGAAACAGGGTAGGAGGAGTGATCAGGTGGTGAAGTTAATGCCTCTGAGCTGTAATGGTGGGGACCTGGAATATGGGCTATAGTATAAGAGCTACAGGGATAGTAGGTTCTTGAGTGTTCAGCTAAATTTCCAAGAAAATAGGAATAGACACATTAACACACTGGAAGGATGTTACAACTGCCTCAACTCTTCCATTAGAAGATGTATTTGAAGCCTAACAAATAAGGGTACAGTACATCTACCTACCTTTCACTGTATGCAGTATTTTTATTGCCTCACGTCTCTCCCTTGTCCCCCAAAGATCTACAGCAGACATGATTATGCGGCTGATCACAGTCCAGTAATTTTTCAGTCATGCAGAAATGTCTGATCTCTGGGAACACAGGCGCAGTATCTTCAACATGGCAACGTTCATCAGTCTTTAAAAACCTGTCTACAACTCCTGGACTCAGTGCAGGTATTACATTCTCTTGGAGCAAGTGTGCAGGCCCATGTTGCTCTACTGTCTGTTATCTTTGGATACGTTGTGTGCCAGCCAGTTCACTTTGGTTTTCCAGCTCTCTCGCAGGGCTTCATTAAACTTCAGTCTGAAGTGCTTCAGTGCCTCCTCATCTGTTTTCCCAAGAGCCAGGGAATCCTGAAGGTAAGAGGCAGAAATCAGTGTAGCCTCACTGAAAGTGCAACTGAACAATTAACTGCTCAACTACTAAGATGTTTACTTACTAAGAAATTACTCCATTGAAAGGAGCACAGACTAAGAAAGGAGTCGCCATTAATTGCTTTTAATAGTTACTGTAGTTGCACGAGGTTTTTTTCATTCTGATAAATACATGCATCCTGCTCTAAAAGTGCAGGGAAACAGGTTTTTATAGTGCTCTTGCACAAAGCGACTGTCTTTCAGTTGGCCAGGGCTAGGTTGTTGTAATTGAAGAGGCAAGCTGGGAACAGGAAACAATACACAGCCAGAGAGCTCTGTCTCCTTCCCTGCAAGCTGGTTCTACAAGGTACCTACTGCCTTTGTGCTGAAGAACCTGAAGTTCTTTCCTGAGCACCAGTATCTGCCATTTCTGATGTCCTGCACATGAACGCTGGACGTCTACGCATGATTTTTGGAGCTCATTTGCTTCTAAGAATGTGTCCTTCCACACTGAACTCCTCCTCACCGAGCTACAAGATCAGGTATTCAGTTTTGACCGTATCTGGCCTCTGCTTCTCTTACCTTTAGATACTGAATGTCTTTAGAGCAGCTGAGTTCTGGCAGGCCAGCAGCTTTCATCAGTGCAAACAAGTGCAGGAAGAGAAGACCATGGCGCCTCAGAATCATGTAGGCTTTTTCACAATAACCCCTGAATCTGTTCAGAAAGGAAGAAGAGGCAAAGGAATGAAGACAGCAAGCTATACCAGTTTGATAAAGCAAGACTACGTATTAGTCTGAACCCTGCTGTCCGCATCGATGCCTACCACTCTTTCACCTTCTCTAGCAGGTACATAATCATTTATTTACTTCTGTGTGTATAGACAGCTATAGGCTACATATCATCAGTGGAAATACATTCTGAAAATTCAGAGCTCAAAAAGCTTAAGTCAAGTTTAACCGCTAACACTTACCTTTCAAACTTCTCATTGTTGTTAGTTTTTCCTTGCTGGATGACGTGCACAAAGTCATAGGTTAAGATGAAAGGAACTCGCTCTCTATTAATACCAAATTTAGTCTTGAAGTTCCCCAAAAAGTGACCAAAATCAATATGGAACAGCTGAAAATAAGGAAGAAAAAAATTGTTTTCAGAAGAGTATCTATTTTAGCTGATCAGCATTGAGTTCTCTTCACAGTTACTGTGTGCAAAAGATAGTGACTGTAGGATTTTGGGAGGGAGAAAAATGACCTCTCCTGTGGCACTCCTTTGGGAAAAGAGGCAATATTTACTTGCCAAGATATCTCTAATATTTACTTGCCAAGATATCTCTAAGATATCTCTAACAATCTTAGATGTTGGATAGGACAGAAAAGCTACTTACCTCTTCAATACTTGGTATATCTGAAAAAATTTCTGGTTTTTGTAAAGCCTTAGTGTGTAGAAGCCAAAAGAGAACTAAAATGGGCACCCTACCAGGGCAGTTTGCAGTCCCAGACAGTGTGTGGAAAGATGTCCTGTTTTGAGGTTGCTACAGAATATTTCTTGCTCAGGTAAGGCTTTTTTTTTCCCCTCACCTCCTTTTTTTTTTTTTTTAAATCCCAAGCACAGTGCAGTCGTTGCACCACTAGTGCAGTGTGGGGAAGGAGGCTCACATGCAGAACCTTGCACACTATGGCAGTTTTGCAGGGCTGCTGTAAACCCTCGATGTACAAAACCCAAGGCTGTAGGTACCACAGGGCATCAGCTCCCTCAAGTGGACAAACAATTGAGTGGCCTCTGCTCTGCAGAAACAGTTTTGCAAGCTCCCTGCCCAGCATTTTTTTAATGTGGAGAAGAGGCGGCTGCGAGTCACAGCCCAGGGAGGGAGGTTAGTGTCTCGTTAACGAACGACATGGTTAGTGTCTCGTTAACAGATGACCCAGTGTCTCTGTCCCTGCTGTGACCCCAAAACGAAGGCACTAGGTTTCTTTGACCATGACTGCTTGATTTAGGGAAATAAGACGTAGAGGAGCGGGATGCTACACAGAAACAGTGCCGGCAGGCAGTGCGCATACCTGAGAGAGATGAGTCTCAAATCAGCAAATACTTTCAAATATCAACTAGCTGACTTCACTGGGCCTGCAGGAGACTTACCTTACACCGTCTAGCACAGTTGTTTTAGGCTTTGCAGAATTCACAATTAAATAAGAAAGATAGCTTAGACTTCCCCCTTTACCAAAATACTACTGATGTAGTTTAGTACATGTCGTGTTAGCAAAGGGATTTTTATTTTCCTAATTTTGCCCTTTGTCTTCCAAATAATGTATGAGAAGGTATAAACTCTGGTAGCTATTCTTGTGGAATAGAGAAGTAAAGGAATCAGTACGGGTATCATGTGAAATTAACACCATGCTGATCACTTACATTCATTTGGAAAAAAAAAAAAACCAAAAACAAACAAAAAACAAAATAAAAAACCACATCACAACAAACGTTTTTTTCCAGGAGGACTATAAATATATCAGCTTGGGTAAGTAACAGAGGATCTTACCTAGCAACTACAAGTGATTGTGACTCTGCTGAAGCCAAGTAAGTCTTCAGACTGATAAGTACAGTGCTTGAGCTTGCATCTGCAGACAATTTTAGGTCCGAGAGGTATGAATTGCTCCACTGTAATTTCAAAGTGGGTACTAACAGCGGCAGCGATGCTTACAGAATTTTAATTCAAATTATAAAACTGTATTTACCCTCTTAAAGATAGAAGCTATTGAGAATATTTGTCCAGTCTGCCTCTCGGCTGGAAGGTGAGGTGCATTTCTTAGCAGTAAGATTGCACTGGGATGTATCTGTCCATTGCTAGGTAGCATTCACGCCCCTCTTCCAGTACTTCAACAGCAGCAGTGAATCCCCATACCTGTCCAGTTTCCCGGATCATGATGTTATCGCTGTGCCGATCCCCTATCCCCAGCACGTACGTTGCCACGCAGTATCCAGCACAGGAAAGAGTGAACTCCTCTATAGCTTGTTCTAATGCGTCACTAAAGAGGGTAAGATAAAGATTGAAAGAGAATTTTCCTTTGAACACCAGTACTTCACCACCAGGAAAGTTGTTTTTATAGCTTCCCCCATGCAAACCTGCAGGAGAAGGTAAGGGAATCATGTTTGAATTTCTGTAGTGCTCTCCAGAGGCAGCACTCCCATCCATGCTTTACAGAAACAAGGTTGTGTCCACAATCTCAACGAAAATGGTTTAGTCTCAACTAAATTAACTCATTTCTAGATCTCTACAGATCCAAAAGACAAAGCGGGCTCCTAGAATGACTCCTGTTGGTCCCTGTAATTTGGTGCCCTGCTACATCAGAGTAGCACTGATATATTGCTGCTGTCTGTTTCTGTATCAGTAAAACCCCAAGCCACGCAGCTTCTGTGCTGCTTTCTTGTTTCACCTCCCAGTTTTGGCATTACTCCTTCTGCCCCTTTTCCAGCTGCCGCCACGCTGACTATCTATCTCTGGAGAAAGTAACGGGACCAATGGGAAGATCAAGGTTTGGATCCAGCCTGTGGACAGTGCTACCTTAAGCTATGAAAGATCAAAAAAGCTTGCAAACAGTAACCCAGATGCTTCCACTTCTGCTCAAGACCCATACCGATCCACATGATCCACGCCTTCTGGTGCGCCAGGCAGTGAAGCAGCCATAGATATTGTGGGACAGCTTGGAAATACACATAACTGAAGGAAAAAAATGAGTAAAGCAGAAGAAATGTCTCCAGATGGAAGGAAGCAGTAAAGCAGCGCTGAGTAACAGGTAAGCCCACTTACCCCGGGTTCTTGGATTTTAGCCAGTTCAGCAGTGCATCCTTGTTGAAGGCTGCAGTGGCCACCATGTTGCTCTTGTTCAGCTGGATGTTGGCAATGGTATCTGAATGCATGACTACTTCTATCAGTCCAGTCTTGTCTCCTGTGGAGAGGCAGCCATAAGGGGTCATCCTGCAGAGATGAAAGAAACCCTTCCACTGAAATCTTGCCCAGAACTGGGTCGTGTTGACTTTTAAGCTTTCCCTTGTCTGCCATATCTACTCCACACCTACTCTGTATTTCTACTCCTCAGTACCACAAAACCTGACCAGCTGCTTATAGAACACTAGGCAGACCTGCTGGGGACAAAATAAGCTTGCAGACAAAATGGCCTCACCACACGATTTATCATTGCAGTAGGACAAACTCTGCGCATCACTCACCTCAGGTCCAGGCCCTCCTGCTTCCACAGGATGTCCATCAACTGGATCATCTGCAGAGTCAGCATGTCCTGACGAAGATCTGTGCAGCATTACAAAGGAAAAAAGGGCCGTAAGTACCTCCCATTCTCCCCTTTTCTTGCGCTCTTGCAAGTGGCACTTGTTCTGCCCCCGAAGCAGGCTGCTAGAGGGGCCTACACCACGTTTGTCACTCGCTAGGTCTAGCTAGTAAAGAACATCAGACAGAGCAATGTTTACTAATAGTGTAAAGCCACCATACTAATACCTTAACTCAGACATGATTATACTAATGGAGGTACGTGCTACTTCACTTTGCCAAAGCTCTGCCCATAGCAGTCAGCGTAGCACTTTAGAAAACATCTGTCTGGGCACAACAGTGAGCAGCAGCCACACCAACCCTACAAAGCCTGGGTTGCTGTAGCTGTTTCAGACCTCACATCAGTTTCCTTTTTACTGTGCAAGGGTATCCAGCTACTACTGTGCTGAAATCCTAATGAAGAGGGCAGCAAGTGAAATAGAGGAGAGTTTATTATCTCTCCAGATTACTGTCAAAAAACTCAAACACATTGATGGTCCTCATTTATACAACATCTTAATATTTAGGCCCACTCACCACAATAAATATGTTTTCATAGGCATAATAGTCTCAAATATCCTTTAAAGACTTACCATCTCCATTTTTAAAAATAATACCCACTCCCCCTCCGCCTGTCTCTTCATTATTAAACACAATCCATAAAGGTTTCATTTTGGAGTCCATAAAGGTGCACTGATCCACACTAGAAGAAACAAAAATATTACCATCAGAGTCTCCAGCTATCAAAAAGTGGCCATCTAAGCTGCAAACTGAACAGCATCCACAAATGCTAATGGGCTGGTGACTTCCAGGAGAAAAGAGGACCTTGGGGTAACCAGAAGCCTGGCTCTACTGCTGAACAAAGCCTGCAGCACAAATTAAGACATGCAACTATCTTCCTTACCAGACTTCAGCGAGGATAATGTTGGGGTTCAGGGGGGACTGGAGGTGGGAAAGTGCTTCGAGGTAAGTTTCCTGCTTCATGCACACATGCATCATCTCCTTGGTTTGAGGCTTGGTGGCCTTCTGAGAACTTGCTTTAACAAAGTCATTCAGAGCTTTCATCTTGTTGAGTGCTTCTCCCTGAAAAAAAGGGAGAGACAGAACAGGGTTAACAAACAACAGGAAATTCCTGGAGAAAGTTTAAAAACTATTAAAATCTACGGTGAAATGTAAACCTTGGTTGTATCTCTTACCTTCTCTTCAACTTGTGGCAATTTCTCACATTGCAACAAAACAAATTTAGTAGTATCTGCTTCAGGGAGATCCATAATCAATTATGGATATTCTGCTGGGCACAAATGCATTGCAAGGTAATGGCTGCAGTCCTGAATACCAGGAACAATGCCCATGCACACCAAAGGAAGAAGTGAGGTGCACTGGCTAGAAAAGTGAGGGTGAGACCCAGAGCCCCTGCCCTTCCATGCTTTTGGGGAGTCCTGGTTATGCAAAAGTGCCACTCAGTCTTGAAAACAGAAGCAGCACTGGTTTGTGGGCACATCTTAATACGACTTCATGTATACAAGAGTCCCTCGCTTCTGAATTAGGTACAGCGATCCTTGATAGATCATAGAGAAGTTTTAGAGAGTGGGTAAATAGCAGGATTACCTCCACTGCTCCAAATCAGACAGCCAATTGTGATCAGCTCCTACTAAATGGTAATTCATTCAACTCATGTAATAACAGCAGAGGTCTTTGAACATTTCAAACCATTCTAGACACATAGTGTAGCCTGGGACGCATGCGGGTGAGTAAGAGATGAGCAAAGTCACATGTGATGGGAACTCCAGGCTCTTAATAGGGTATGCCAAAACCAATAGAGCAAAAAGGCTTTTTTTTGCATTACTGATAACATTAAGTTGGAAAAGCTAACAGCTGAGAACCAGCTCCAAGCAAGAGGGAAGTCAACCTTATGGCAAAAAGCAGTTTTTACCTGTTTCATCAGAACTTTCATGTGGTGGGTGCTGCCTCTGCAGTATGCTTCCAGGATCAGGCCAAACCTCAAGGCAACTGCAGGGACGTGCATTTCTGACCTTGGGGAAGATGGGAGGTTAAAGCAATTTTGACTCATGCAGTGAGTGACTAATTCTCCCATTCATGCCAGCGCAAGGGGGGGTGGGAGAGGAGGGTGCAGAATATTAGCTGCTGTTTAGATTCTTTCTATATACTGGGGAGGGGAAAAAAAATGAACCCACCCCAGGTGGTGATGTAGAAAAAACATTGCTTGAAGTGATGAGACATCATTCTGGATGACTAAATTGCTAAGCACTCCTTTGAGGACATTACTTAAGGAGCAAGGGCAGTTCAGAGCCTAGGGCTCAGAACTGGCAGGTGGCCACGGATGTCCAAAGTAAATTTCAACTCACAAGCATGTGTATATATATAAATTGTGAAAACAGAACCTAATCCAAACACCATCACCACAACAACAAAAGAAAAAATAACAAACAAACAAACAAAGGTTTTGTGTCCTCCTGGAATAATCCTTATTCAGTCTCCCAAGTAAAAAGCAGCAGTTCCTGGGTTTCGGCAATCACAGCAAGGAAATCCCACCAGTGCTTTGATGAAAGACACTAGCCAAAGGACAGCCACTAGCCTTTAAATAAATACCCTGGCATCTATACATACAGACTCGCTTGCTGTCTCACTCCACAGAGCAATGAGGAAACCAGTAAATGCTGGTTTCATTTGATTACTGAGAAAAAGCCTACAACATTTGCTCTTTACCTCAGATGCCAGAAGAGGAAGTGGCCGATCTTGCGGTTGGATAACGCCCTGTCCAGCAGGAACTTGGTTAATTCACAGTCTAAGTAGGATTCATACTTAAGCACCTGGACAAGCTGTAGCAGGTATTGGAACAATTCATGATCTCTGTGGACAGAAAGGAAAAATAAAAGGCAACCTTATCTTTACTGCAATAAGCATACTTGCAAAAACTGTACAGACAAGACTGCCAGCCTTGTTCACAGTCCCCCGCAGCAGCCCTAAACATAAATAGAAAGGGGCTCCGCATATCCCTTGTGGTGAACACTTACGTCAGCTTCTTTAATGAGTTGATAGCAAAGGAACCAACGTAACGGTCAGGAAAGCTAAAATCCAGCAGCTCCAAGGCATTCAGGACAGGCAACTCTGGCCAGGTCTGAAGTAGGGAAATCATCTGTAGAGGCAGGAAAAAAAATAGCAAAAAAAAAAGGAACAAGATTTTTATGACAATGGATAAAAATCTAAAATTCTACTGATGGAAGAGCAGCTCCTTTGTGGGGGGTAAACCCTCTATCTTAGTTGCTATTTATAGATGCCTCAAAGCAAGTTTGCAGACACCAGGTCAAAACCCATCAGTCTAAACTTTCTAGGAAGGCTGACAGGAGGAGCCATCCAAGTCCACAGCAGGGTTACGTTTGCTGTGCCACAATTAGTGGAATAAGCTCTTTGGGAAAAGCACTTTTCTGCAGCATAATAATGCAGAATAGAAAGGAACCTTTAGAAGGTCCTGTCAAAGCTCTTCAAGTAAAGAGGAATAAGCAGCACCGAGACCATCCCTAACTGATGTCTGATGTTCTCAGTGGAAGAGATTCACTAAGCCCCTGAGGTAGCTTGTGCTGGTCTCTCACTATCAGTTAAGAATATCCAATCCAGATCCTATTTTTGCTGTGAATTAAACAGATTTTTTTCTGGCCTCCAGTTTCTAGAGGGAATAAGCAAGGCCTTGTTGGTCAGTAATGAGTCTGGGACAGCTAAGCTGGCCTCCCAAACACAACACAGGAATGTAGACACTGAAAGACAGATCAAAAAGGGAGCCTTGGCTGCCTACCCCAGCATCCTCACCTGGGCGACATCTTCATGCTTGTTCCATTTGGTGATGATAAGCAGCTTTGCCAAAGCTTGTGGGTACTGGTCACGGATATCGTATCTCATCTTCCACACCAGGTCCTTTTCATGCTCATATAGTTCGGTGTGGCTCCTCCGCTCCAGTATCTCCTTCAGTTGCAGCTTCTGCTCACGGGAATCACAGGAAAGAGCACACACAGGGCTCAGTCTCAACCCAGAGGACTTGCTCAGCCCAGAGAGACCCTGTGGGACTGGGGCGTGACCCCGTGTGGTGAAAAAAGCTGGTTGGGGGTAAGGTGGAAATATATAACTTGATCTATGAAACCAGGCTCGCACATAGCTGAAAAACAGGTGCCAGAAGACTCACCTCTTCAGGATCTTCCAGTGCAGTGCGGGGTTGTTCTCCGGTCCTCCCCAACTCCAGCAGCTGGGACACAAATAAAGAGTCTGAGAAAAGCTCCTCATTTCCTCTGTACTTCTAGCTCACTGCTCACTTCTAGCTCACAGGCGTTTATGCTGCATTAGAGATCAGTCACTTGCCACCTCTGGAGAAGGGAATCGCACCTCTCACAGCCCAAGCATAGGTAATGCTCTGCTCAGCGGTGTAACCTAACTGCCCATAGAGCCCCTTCCCTGGTAGCAACAAGAATGAAGGGACAAGTCCTTCCCCCCAAAAGGGCACATCTGCACACCCATACAGTTTGTGAACGGGGGCTCTGGGCCACTGAGCTCCAGGCTAACACGAGCCATTCCAGATTCTTAGAACTGGCATGCATTTGGCAAGCAGACAGCGCTGCCCAAGCCGCCCTGCACACTGACACAATCCGTTAAAGCTTCTGAGCCAGAACATGCATCATGGGGGAGCATGTGGATATGTCCCTGGCAGAGCAGACCTCCTTTCTTTCCTGTAACAGGCACATTTCTTCTTCCACTTTAAGCATTTGGCCAGTTGCAGTGACAGATGGAAAATCCCCACACCACACAGCATGTTATCACTCTGTGCGGAAAGGGAGGGAGCTGTCTACTTTCACTCATTTCCCCTTGTATTCCTCTTCCTTCCTATAGAGCCTAATGCTGCCTGCAGTTTAAAGGCAGCTCAATTAAACCCATTTTTTAAACAAATGCTCATCTATGAGCGCAGCTTTACCTCAGTAATTCACAGGAATTCACAGCTTGGAAAAATATTCACTCAAAGGTCCATTAGTTAAGAGAAAAAGGGCAAATTTTCAATTAACAATATCTATTCATCAAGTTTGCTTGTACCCGGTCCCTGTCGACAGCCGCCAAAGAGACAGTGACGCTGTATGCTCCTGCACCAGCAAAGCTAGGGAATTTCTGTGCCTCCCAAAAAAGGCGTCCATGTCCCCTACCTGCTCAAAGGACGGGTAATACACAGGATGCGATGCAACGCTGGGGAAGCAGATGACCAAGGCTGCTGCACTTTCGGTGTTGGGGTTGCATTGTACCGTGCCCATGGGGTTCAGAAGTTCCCCTTTCTCATCTGAAAAACAAAGTACATAAACCCATGAACCCTAATCTCCTGCAGCTTTGGTCCAGAAAGCAGAGCACAGATTGCTTCCAGCTCTGTCACTGGACACTGCCTGGCCCTAGCAGCTCCCTTCATTTTCCTGACCGCTCACAAGCAAAGTATACATGACATCTTTAGGACAGCAGCAACCTCTTATGTCATACGTGCAACGCCAAGCAAAACAAGGCCTTCATCTTGGCAGGGATCGAAGCCATCGCAATATAGAGCAGTAATCCTACTGGGTCTGCTAGTCTGAACTATTACGGCCCCTCCCTACAACCTAGTGGACAGCCATGCAGAGTGCAGGGCATCTCCTGTCATTGCGGTGGAGACTAAATTAGACACAAAACAATACAGTAGCTCTATCTCCTGGCATACCTGGGAAGGAGGACCACATGTGCAAGCAGCACTCCCCAGTTTTCAGCTGGTCCTTATAGTCAAAGAGCATCACATTCACCCAGGCAATTGGGCAGTCCTGCAAAGCAAGGAAAGCAGCTCATTTGGGTGCTGTAACTGCAAAAGCCGGATGAAGGCCAGAGAAGAACTAACAAGAAAGTAAAATATCCCCATGCAAAGCAAACCCCTCATGACAGCCAGGAATAACAAGTCATACAGTCTTGATCTTTCCCAAGTCTGCAAACTGCTACACAGAATGCTACAGGCAGGTAACTTCCCATTCAAGAGTACGTAGGCACCCCCTCACCAAAGAGCTGCTGTAAAGAATATACTACCCCCCGTAGCCATGCCTGTCTGCTTACCTTTTAAGTTCTCCTAAAATTAGAGTACAAGATGGCATCAAATTCAGGTATTTGCCAAAGCCTGGGGTCTTTTGCGTAGTGCTGAATAGCACCAAACACCCCCCACAAATACGTCTAAAGCTTCATCACCCAATATTTTGCATAGCTGAAGAATCTCTAAGTTTCTGGTAAGGCCTTGCAACTCTGCACTTGATATTTGAAGGTGCTATGACATATATACTTCATATATTTCACAGACTGAGGGGAGGGAGAAGAACCTTAATTTTGAAACAGGGAACACAGAGTTAGCACGACTTCAGAAAACTGGGCAAAGAATGCTAGATATATCTGATAATGGGAAGAAAAGGCTTGGCTCCTTTGTACAATAATAAACACTATCTATAGAAATCAAAATTTAGGCAGCCAGTCCCCCCTCAGACCCCCCAGAATAAAACCCACAAGCCCAACCCAGTCACACAAGCCAGTCTCATTTTGGAGGTGGGAAACTCCAGCAAGGAAAACGACTGGGACATGGCCAAGAAAGAGAACCCGTCTCTCTGCTTTAAACCCAGTTCCCCGCCACCAGAGCGGACAGACATAAGTGACCTAAGATTTCCTGCAGTCAGGTTGCCCAAAGGGAACAGTTTACTTCATACAACAGTTTCAGCAACACCAGCACGTCACTCAGCTGCTCAGAAAACACCAAGGCTTAAGCATATGCTTAAGAAACTAACTTACAAAGAGGTTGTGAGTAAAATTCTAGTGAGACGCACCCACAAACAGTGTAATATTTGAAGGGAACCACAGTGAGACATCTTCTTGTTCCACTGAGACATTCTAGAGAATGTATCGGGCTTACCCCACGTGTACGCCAAAGGACTCGGTGGAGGTAGCAAAGTCAGCAGTTTCCCCCTAATGCGACAAAATGAATCACTTCCAAGCGGCCTCTCGCAAACCTTTGACTTGATTTGATCAGACTAAGTATCTTCAGTAAAATCCCATTTGAGACACCAGCTTCTAGCTCGCAGGGAAAAGCCGAACAAAACACCACCACCAGCAATAACCTTTTCTAACAGAGTAAATGACATCAAACCACAGCGCAGAGCCTGCCAAAATGCAAGGCAAGATTTTTGGGGGATAAGGTCCAGCAAAGCAACGATTCAGCATTGTAAGGACAGAAATATCTCTTGCATGACTTACAGAAACACTGAAAGCCAACCCTCTGGGTGACATTAACGCTCTGACTCATCCCAGTCAGTCTGCAAGCATGCCTGTTTTTGTGGTAGTAAATGATTTAGTCCCACCTATCTGCTCTGGACAGTCTGCATAGACAAACAGCACGTGTGTAATTAACCTCTGAGTACTGTAAAAGCAAAGCAAGCAAAAAGATTATTAATCAAAAACAAACATCAGGGTGCACTCTGACTGTAACCTCCTCTTACTGATCATTTTAAAAGAGATCTGGGCAACTTACTCAGAGCTGCAGCTGACCATGTGGAAAAAAACATTTCTGCAGAGCTTAGCTCCAGCAAATATTGTGATTTTATATTAAGAGCTCACCAGAATGCGTCCACCTTTCCCCAACACCAGAACACACACGAATAAGATCCTCTTAACAACTCAGCTAACCAGGCTGGTTTTGTTTTGTCAATCAGAATAGCAAGATTTCCTTCCGACTGCTTCAAAACTGAAAATTGTTCCACTGTGACCACAAAAATGCAGCCTGTGGATGAATCAGATAGTCTGTTCAACAAAAGCCTCCAGCAGGAGTTGGAGTTCTGCTATTATTAAGCAAAAAAACAACAATAAAAAGGTTGACCCTGGTCCTGGCCTCAAAATGTTTCCAGTCTGAAGTCTCCAACCCAGAAATTGGTCCACACAAGCAGGACTCGTGGGTTGCCTGCTGCTCCCCAGACATTAATGCACTGTAACCCTGAGAACCCTATTGCTGTCAACACAACAAAGCTCAGTGAACCTCCCAGCAGTGAAAAGGAGCTAGCAGAACTGAGACTAAAATCTTCTGTGATCACACTTATCAATCCCTCATTTCTCTGCACTCTCGTAAAGATGGCATGACTAATCCTCTGTTTAAAACATGGTAAACTGTTTTTATGGCTGCAGAAACAATAATTTGCAGAGGAATAAATGCATTTGTTGCTCATAAAGAAAACTCCTCACATGCAAAGAGCTAGAGGCATCACGCTTAAGTTACACCACTGGGAAACCAGCAATTCAATTACAGACTGCACTTAGATCTACTTTTAGTTACTGAATTATTAATGGACTAGAAGTTTTGGATTAGAGGTGAGGAAAGTGAGAAACATCACTACATCTCTGATTCAGAAGAAAAAAGAGCTTCCAAAGTGATTTAGCACTTTCCATCCTCAGACTGCAGCATCTGTACAGTAACCTTGAAGATTCTGCCCTTTCATTTTACCTCACCTAAAGCTTTGCTGTAACCAGTGTTTACATTCCTCATTTTCTTCCCCCTTCTTAGCTGTTAATTTGCTCCACGGGGGATTTGCATGAAAGACCTTACTAGAAAGAAGATGCAACACAGAAGATGGTTTAACCTCAACTATATAACAAGGAAGTTGCGGAACAGCAAAACAGAGACACTAACACAAATGATTCCTCTTTATATGCATTCAGATGCTGGGTATGTTTCTTAATGGTCTTTCTGGACAAGAAATTACATTTAAACCACCCTTCCTACAGGCAGCCACTCCTCAGTTTCCTGTTCCTGTTGAAGAAGTTACTGGCCATCATTCTGTAAGCTCTTTTATTAATAAAGTCTTCTGAAAGCTAAGGGCATTTGGTTCAGAACAGTGTCCTGTGCCCTCCAGCACTAGCAAGCCTGGCTCAGTCACACACTGGCTTTACTTACAGCTTTCTTGGACTTCTTCTTGGTGGAACGTGCCTTCTTTGCCTTCTCGATGACAGCGTAGAGGGCAAAGCAGAGCCGTGCCATACGGGGAAGATCACAGATGTTAATATCAAAATCCAGCCTCTGCTTCCACACTGGCTCTGAGCATACATTCACTTCAGAGCTTGACACTGTCTTGCACAGCATCTCATTGCCATGAAAGAGACCTGCTTGCACCACCAGCTGAGGGAAGGAGAAATAAGAGAATACCATGAATCCACAGGGACTTGACCTGTTTGCTGAAGACACATGATTAGAAGGGGAATGGGACAGGGCATCCGCTCCCCTGAACAGGATGCCCAACTCCTGTCTCTTTCCCGATTCACCGAGACATTAAGTTCCTTAATCTTCCTCTTTACTCAACTTCAGTAAGGGCACTGTTATCTTTTTACTTCATGCGGGCTTGCAAGAGCTGCTTAATCATTGCAAAATGCTTGGGTAATCCATTGGTAAGAGTATTATAGGTTTCATCCTGTAAAGCCAGGCAATATAAATATTCACCAAACCTTGCCCACCAAGGTGCTGCAAAAGCTCAGGAACCTGTCACGCTGAAAAAGCAGGGCAGACATCAAGAGCTGGGCAAGTGCTTATGCCGAAGAGGAGGCAAATCAACATCACAGGAGAAGGGCACGTGCAAACAGCTGAGCCCCACACAGGCCTGCAGTGCAGTGCCAATGGCGAGCTGTCTGCGGGTGCACGTTTGCCTGCAGATCTGCACTGCCCTTGTGGTCTGCCAGATCGCTGTACAGCTGACAGGCCAAGCTCATCCCCAGCTTCGCCTCTCGTTACAGTATTGCTGGCTAGTCTCAATCACAGGAGTCCTCCCCACAGAAGCTCCCTGCAAATGATGGGGCACTGGGCAGAAGTAGTGAACTATTTCATTGCCTGTTTCTTTATAAAGCCTTGCCCTGCAGAACACCGGTATATGTGATATATTCTTGCTCTGTTTCCTTCCTTTCCCAAAGTGCAGCCATTCCCCTTCTCATTCACCTGCTCCCACCTTCATGACAAACACCTTGCAAATCCCAGGGCTTTGCTGCATCATGCTTTCTGTCTTAACTTTACCAGTCACCACCTCTCCCATCATTCTCTCTTCTCAGGGCTGAATTTCCCCTCCTCTGCTTTTTGCAGACTTCCCTGCCTCTCTGCACCACTGTCAAGCGATATCACCACAGAGCAGCAGCTCTGTTTGCTACTCAGAAACTTTTGCAGGGGAGTGTTTCTACGAATGCATTGCTCCGTTGCTGGGCTGCTGGCTAGCAAGTTCCCTTCCCCTTCCTGTTGTGCTGCAGTTTAGAAACTGCCCAAAGGCTGAACGAAGCACAATGGAGGATCACATGAGATCAAGCTGTCGGCCCCTGCTTTCCTCACCACACAAACAAAACAGATGCAACTGGGAAACCCAAAACCCCAAACTGAGTTAGTACCTACCTTCATTCTCTCATCTGCATTGACCTTGCTGCCTTGCACCAGCTCAATGTAGAAAGACTGCTCTAAGGACCAGAGAGAACCATAGTTTGGCTAGAAAGAGAAAAGGATTCGGATCAGAAACAGACGCAACAAAGACTTCTCAAGCCAGCACCAGACCTCAACTCTCATCACACGCTTTTTGCTCCAACAGAGAAGAGCACTGCATTGCAGGTGGGCAGCATGAAGTCTGTGACAACCAGGGAAGTTGTGGAGGGAGCTGGAAGGCTGACTGGAAATTCCCAGCTCTTAGACCCTAGCTGGGAACCTGTCTTGAGAGAGGCAGGGAGAACCAGCTGCTGTTCCCAGACAAGATCAGCATCTCCATCACTGGATGGGTTGAGGGTGACCCTGCTGGGTCACTGTCCCCTTTTACCTTTTTCTTAGGGAGCGGGGGAGGCTTGGCAGTCATCTTTGGGGGGCTGGCAATACAGTTGGTTTGCTCGTCTCTCATAGCAATGATAGTGGAGGAGTGTACCATGGTCAGGTGGGGCGTTAGGCCTCGGTGCAGGCAGCTGCGAATATACTGCAAAGAGAGGACAGAGTCAGCATGGATGAACAGAGGCAGGCAGGCAAGAGCAGTCAAGCAAATCAGAACTGGCTGAAGCAGAAACAGGTGGAAAGAGGAGTAAGGAAAGGACACAGCAATAATCAAAAATCAGTTTTAATTTATCTCCTCTTGCTTTATAAACCTGCAACTCACTGGACTCCTGTTGCCAGAACTGAGAATATGAAGTGCCTTTTATAGCTGGCATTTCATCAACTGACTCAAATGGCTGCATTAAGGGAAAACACTGAGAAGGATTCAGCGCTCCCAACGGCAGTTTGCCCTGCCAGGGGAACACAGGATACAGGATTACTTGCCCACCTTTCAGCACGAGAGCCCCCAGCCCACCACGCAAGCAAACAGACATTTCCAGAAACATAATCTATAAATGCATTTACACAGCACTTGGTACCCAGGGTCGAGCTTAGATCACTAGCCCTAAAACACACAAGGATGTGTTAGGTTGCTATAAGCATGCCTTGCCCTAAGTAGCATCCAGGTCCTGACATTAATGTGTTGCATTCCTGTAAACAGCATTGCCTCCTTGATGGAGGATAACACGTCTCAATCCACCCTCCCAGCAAGAGGAGGCCATATGGGAACAGACTCATTGACAAAGCAAGACACAAGGCTCACCTGGAACTGGTACAGGGGGTAGTTCCCATAGAGATATTCACATTTCCCATTCACCTGCAGGGTGTAGTCCTCTGGGTTCTCCACTGTCTCATGGCGGAAGACAGTAGCCTGCTTCTTGATAGCATAGCTCATTAACGTGATGGGGAACTCCTTTGGGGAGATCTGGAAAGTGAAGCTCTCCTGCAATCCCAACAACACAGCATACACTGTCAAACACCAGCAAAGGGCTGAGATCAGCACAAGGAGCAGCAGTAGCTCAGCGGGTAGGTAACAACATTCCTGTTGCTGACAATAAAGAGAAGGATAGGAAGGCAGAATTACACACCCCCCCCGGCAGTAGCAAATAAGTAGGGATGTTTGCCAAACTGGGCAGGAGCATGTTTCAGCAGCGCAAGCGCAAGGCTGGAAATCAGGAACTTCAAGTCCAGTTCAAGCAGAATTACCAGTTTGTGTGGCTGCTAGTTATTATAAACCTTCCCACTGTCATTCCACCAGCAAGGCAGAGGGTGGCTAGGGTCACCATGCTCAAACACACTGCTCTGGAAGGCCCTTCTCCTATGGGGGTGGCTCCTGCTTCATGCCCAGGCACAACATGCAAAAATCACATTAACCAAGGGTAGCAGGCAAGAACAGGGGCCCATGGGCAACACAGACCGACGCCTGCAAGCAGTGTATGCTGAGCATGAGCTGAGCAGACTCTTGGGCTTCAAAAGAAAAGGCACGTATTGGATTCTGTGCTCCTCTCCTACCCAAAACCAAAAAGCTTTCCACCACCACACGTGCATGCAGCAACCTCAACTACCAGCTAACCAGTACACCCAACGCATGTTCAGGAAGGGGAACAGCTCCCTTGCTTGGAGGCTCAGAGTCTCCCTCCCAACCATCTCCACAGGCAAAGGAATCTGGAGAATGAAGATGAACACTGAACACATGGAAACACTGTCCACACACACATTATTCTGTCTCCAAATGCCCAAAGGTTCCCAAAGGGAAAGCACAAACCAGTTAAACATTGTCACAGAAAAGTTTGTGCTTTACCCCGCCAGACTGAAACTTGACGTTGACAAAAATGTTCTTGGTGGGGATATGTAGAGGGCCAGTCCCAAGCCCTTTGGCCATGGGCTCCAGTTGCAAGGGAAAGTTGTACTCCATCCAAGCTGCCCAGCTGAGCTGCTGCCGCTTTGCTGCTCTCTCCTCACAGAACTGGCACATTTTGGTGCGGAAATCATTCACCTCTGGGTCCTGGACAGAGTCGAACTCATGCAAACCTAAGTGGACAGTAAGAGAGAAAGACAAAATAAGCATCTGCACTCAATGGGGGAAATCAGCCTTTGATAATCAAGCGTCTGTGAAGCAGTCGTTCTGAACACATGCTTAATATTTGGCCAAAAGGAGAAGAGTCAGCCAAGCTACTAATGATCGCTTATTTACTGTGTACAGTTACGCTGACTCCATTACTATAGCCCTCTGCCAGCAGGAAAGATCGCCCTTCTTGGGTCTGCACACACACTGTTCCCTTACCAGATCCATCACAGACCAAACTTGCCAATTTAATCTCCTGCATAAGCAGGGCTCCATCAGTATTCCATGCGTAGCCAGGCTGTCCGGGACAGAGGCACGTTTCACCTACGGCCAACACCCCTGCCGAGACCAGCGATGGGGGAACTGACCTTTTCCAATGAGCAGGCTGATCTGGGAGTTAATAACCTTCTTGACCCTGTCGCCTTCTCGAGCCACGAGCCGCAGTACTGGTAGGAAGGGCTGGATGTCACAAAGCCGCCGTTGCTCATCCTCCAGCTCTTGTTGTTCTGCTGTCTGGTTGATGCACGTGAAGACATAGGCCTCGGGATCACTGAGCATATGGTACAGCGGCTCATACTGAGCATGCCTCCACACCACCTGGGCCAGACCAACAGCAAGCTGAAACTACCACTGCACTGCCAGAACCTCGTCTTCCTCTTACTGTCACCCCACAACCTCGCTCTCCCAAGATACACCATTTAGCAAGGGCAATGCACAGCCAAACCTCCTCACAGCATTCCTGGACCTGCAGTCACAGGCTGCTTTTCAGCCAAGTCTGGTGACTCCAACTCATGCTGAACTGCTGGGTAGATTTATTTGCAAATGCCTTTAACTGACTTCCTTTTTTCATGCTTGCCATTTGTTTCAGGCAAAGTAAATCCCCCAACCTCGATATTTAAATAACCCCCACCTGAATACCTCACAGTAAGTACCTGCTGACTGCTAGCCTTGTGAAACAGAGGTATTACTCCCACTGGAAGCAAAATTGGGATATGTAACTTGCCCCCAGTAACATGAAATCTGTGACAAGAGCCAAGAACTTTTCTGAAGTCTTCTCAACACTATCCAGTTCCCAGAGATCCTTTGCTCCCAGTGGACAGCACTTCCACATGACTGTTCGTATTCCATTTCTTCACTCTCATCCTAAGCGTCTGCTCTAGGAGACAAAACTCCAGAGTAGATGGCCTCTGGTCTGACCCAGCATGCCTACTGGCTGCAAAACACAGGCTTGCAACTTTACAGCTGGAACCAATCAGCTCTACTGATGGGTTTTTTTGGTTGGTTTTGGGTTTGGGTTTTTTCACCTGAAAACTGCAGCATGAGAAAACTTGGAATAATCTGGCACTGTGCTTCTGTCCCTTGTGATCTGTGACTCATCTAGGCCAGGTTGCTGCTGCAGAGAAAACCTTTTTCACTGTTTTCTTTCACTCTCCCCTACCCCTGCTTCCTGCCCAGGGAAACAAGGAAGCAGCTACATTTTGTTTACGCGTGGTTTCACTACAGCGTCTTATTCCTCAAATGAAGCACTAAGAAAAATCCTCTCTATCATTCCCCTTCCCAATATCCAGTATTTAGTTTCTGTGAGGCAAGAGAAGGCTGGCTAGCATCCTGAATACTTTGAGTCAGTCCAGCATTTGTATTTGACTATTTGGGGGTGACTTCTCTTACTTGCATAAGCATACACAGGAGCTTTCATAATGAAAAATCCAGTGTGAGGACTGGTTGAGCCAGGTGAGCAGTAATTGAACACACAGTCCACAAGCCCTGCGTGGCCAACTCAGATCTGCCCTCACTCCCTAGTTACTCTAATTCTCATCCCAAGGTTGGACAAATACCCAGAGCATCGAGCCCGCCACCACTGGCACCACCACCAGCACCCTGCTGCTGGCAGTCTCAGCAGCTAGCCGTGGGTTTAGTGCATTGCAGAGGCTGTCACAAGGGAGAGGCTCTCATAGTGAGTCATAAGGAACTGCCTCAGAGCAATGCAGAAGAAACCCAACTTGCACTGAGTTAAGACCCAACACCACATTTCCCCAGGTGCTCCCCAAGAACAGACTCCTTGGTCCAGGAATTGCAGGTAAGACTGTGGAACAAGGCTGTTACCTGCTTGATGGTGCCCAAGCTGGCATTGCAGGACACAGATAGGTTTAAGTATATGCCTGTGGGCAGCAGAAAGTCCACCTGGATGTTTTGGTTTTCCCCCTTGGACCAGAATTCCATAGGGCAGTAAATGCCTGGGGGCATCCTGCTCACTTCTTAGCTACCACCTGCAAGAAAAGGGGAAAAAAGTCTGTTGCTGTTGACTACATAATATCTCCTCAGATCCGTGCTGGGCTCTGTAGAAAGTTAATGTGCAAAAGCACCCAGAGAAAGGAAGGTTAGCATATCCTCATAGCTCAGGAAAATATGCACCTTAGTCAAATTTCCAGTCCAGTGCCTTTAAGGCACAGAGGCATTCTTGCTATAGAATTTCCTTCTATTTCAATGCAACCCTTTCTTAATTCCTTCTAGACTGGGATTAACATCTACATCTGTATTTGACAAAGAAATTAAAGAATTATCTTCACTTGAGAACGAAGGCACTTGTCCCGATAGCTCATCTACGACCAAGCAGCCAACAGAAACAATGAGTCCCTACCCTTGGCTTTGGAAGGCAATCCTCAGGCCACATGCTCCAAGCTCCACTTTGTTTTTCCAGAGCTCAGTTCCAGTCTGCAAAAGGGAGAAAGAGGTGTTGCTGGTTCTGAGGATGCATGCATTTTTATACACGCAAACAAGTAATACTACACTGTATATCCCCCTCTACAAGTACAGGAAAAATGAAATCTAAGGCTGAGGCGATCAAAACACGTTTGTTAACTCCATCTGCGTCCTTTCACTTGGAAGGGCTCTACAATTTATTCACATCCAAAGAACGCAAATAAGAGAAAAGGAATCTGAATGCTATCAGGTACAAACTGTTGTTTTCAAACACAGGATAAGTGCACACGTGAACAGCTAAAACAAAAGGCATTCAGCAGAAGCCTGTCATACGGTTTCTTTCTTAAAGACGTGTAATACCAAAGTCGGAGAAATCCTCATGCTCCATCCATTTACCCACAAGCAAAATAACGCAGCAGCATAAAACTCCAGTTTCCTCCACAGATGACGGGCAGCAGAGTGTGGTGTCCCCATGTGCAGGAAGAGCTTGGAGCTGTTAGCATTAGCTCCTAGCAAGAGACAGATAAGTGGCCCTAACTCCCTTCAACCACCTCAGCAGAGAAACCAGCTCACCTAAATTCCCTCTCACTGACCAGAGAGTTTTTTCCACCAGGTCAGCAGAGAAACATGCCAGTAGTACAGCCTGGAGGGTGCTCACGTAGCCATGGCTCATAGCTGCTGTGGAAACCAAGGCTTCAGCCTCCTGCCAGTCTGACTCTTTGCTGGTTCTAAATTCAGCCCTGCACATGCCCTGAGCAATTCTAACAGTATCACTTATCCTCAGCCCATGAAACCAGTACAAAATTTGCTCATTCACAACTTAAAATACGGCTTTGCAGCTGTCAGTGTACAAACTTAGAAAGAAACTGAGCAACATGCTGCTGAAGATTCGGGTCTCCCAAATCATGAAGTCCTGCTGGCAGCTTCTCATGAGCCAGCCCTATGCTTCAGTATGACAAGAAGCCCAGCATCTTATCTGCCAGTGCCTGGGAGCACAACGCTTCCCCATCGGCAGTGAGGTAAGGATTCCCAGAAACATGAGCTATGTTTTATCTGTCCTGCTTCCTCAGCGCACATGCTGTATCACACAGAGACCGGATACAGAGACCACAAAACCACCCATGTGCCTTAAGAGGGAGGGAAATAAAAGGGGGAGGAGGCAAGGTTTACAAGTTTGAATAAAGCAAAACAAGCTTGCCTCATCTTCTGCTCATTAACAATAAAGCCAGCAAGTTTCTAGAATATCTGCTACCTCAGCCTTTCCCAAAGGCAGCAAAAGCAGCAAACTACCACGACTCTACTGACCAGCAGAGATGGAAGACACAATGGCTGAACTGCTTCCTGCTGAGGATTTCTACCTGATGCCACATCCCACCAGATATGAAGTACCTATCTAAGCTATTAGCACTACAATGTCAAGTTCAAGTTGCTCAATACCTTGTCTTTCCAAACTCACCGATTATCTCCCGAGGTAGAGGGATTTTTCCAACAGAACCTGGAGTGGACATGCCAAAGGAAGAATAACTCTGGACTTGCACTGTCTCTAATACTTCGTTTACCAAGCCTTTCCCCTTCCCATTGCCAAATTCAGAATGCTCTACTAGTTGGACCTTAGATCTGATCCAGTGTGACAGTTTTTACATGAAGCAAGCTCTGCATAGATTAATACTCCTGCACCACCCCACTTTCATCTTCCCTTTTGCCTTGGGAAATTGGAAGAGAGTTCTTGAGGCTGTAAGCTTGTTTGCACTATCTTGACCTCATGAATAGAAGTTATTACAATTCCTTTTTCTCTGGGTCATTTTGCCATTTGTGAATAGCTAAATGCAGCATCACTCCTTTTTATCAGGGTTTACGCTACTGGGGTTGTTTGAGATATACTCTGCCTTTCACCGCAGCAGCCTTTAAAAAAAGAATTCCCCATTGCAGCTGTCAATTTTTAAAAGCCCCAGCATCATCTCAGCCTTTCATCCTGGTGGACAGACAGATTATTGTTAAAAATCCCATACTGTGGTAGGGTTCTGACCTGTAGGTCTGGTAGCCTGAGGTTCAAGTTAATCAACCCATACTTGACAGAAATTAGTTTACTGCACAACTTGCATATCTCTCAAAGCTAGGGCAAGCAAGGGTGAGACAGAAGTTCATGTTTTAGTGGGATGCAAACCCACAGAACCCACCTCAAGCAGGCACACAGGCTATCAAAGACCCCTGCTTATCAACACCAGGCTGTAGCCACCACTTTCTACCATAAGACACCCCCAGTCCTCACTCTTCCAACTGCAATATACCCCAAAACATAGAATGGTTTGGGTTGGAAGTGACCTTAAAGATCACCTGGTTTCAACCCTCCTGCCACAGTCAGGGACTCCTTCCACTAGAGCAGGTTGCTCAAAGCCCCATCCAACCTGGCCTTGAACACTTCCAGGGATGGGGCATCCACAGCTTCTCTGGGCAACCTGCTCCAGTGCATCACCACCCTCATAGTAAAGAACTTCGTCCTTGTATCTAATCTAAATCTACCCTCTTTCAGTTTAAAGCCATTACCCCTTGTCCTATCGCCACATGCCCTTGTAAAAAGTCCCTCTCCAGCTTTCTTGTAGGCCCCCTTCAGGCACTGGAAGGCTGCTATAAGGTCTCTTCTTGCTAGAATACTTCCACATTCCCCCACCTACATCTTCCTGTAATACTTCTTCCTCCCCCACCAGCCACATCTCCCACAACCCTCAAATACTTGTTTCAAGTGCCAGGCAGGTACACTGCTGCCTTCTGACTCCAAGAAGGCCAGACAGTGTAGAAGGACAGGATGCGCGTGGCGCTTGGCACCCCAGGGGCTAAGAAGCAGAATGG
Organism: Theristicus caerulescens; assembly: GCA_020745775.1. Classification (NCBI taxonomy): domain Eukaryota; kingdom Metazoa; phylum Chordata; class Aves; order Pelecaniformes; family Threskiornithidae; genus Theristicus; species Theristicus caerulescens. The sequence goes on from CM036574.1 coordinate 4,699,891, forward strand.
ACAACCAGAACGCACAAAGCTCTTGGTCTACAGCTGGCATGTACATACGGTCCATCCAAGAGAGATATACCTCAAGACCGGCCGGCCAGCTGATCTGTTTGGGTGGCCAAACAAGTCATAACAACGTGTACACCCAAGTTAAAGACCTGGCCCTCCTGCAGGCCAAGTATATTGCTCTGTGAACTTCATGTAGCCTCTGAACTGGAGGTATGCACAGAACATTTGAGGAAACTGCAGGGCCTCAAATACCTCCTCATTCATTTCAGGCAGCAATTTTCCTCTAGGCCTGCTTGTACACAAGCCTGACCTAAAAACTGTCCCATTGCATGTACTTGCTTGGGCAGGAATCCTAAGACCATGCGCTGTAAAGGCTACGAGCGACAGGCTGTCTACAAGCTGTGCAATCGTACTGACTGCAGGAAAGGGTGTTGCGCGCGCAGAAGTTGCAGGGGCAGTGTCTGGTTGGCAGTGCTGCTGGCGTAGCTGAGCGCATGAAAACAAGACGCAGTTTGCTCAAAACTTTATTCTGTTGTTTCCTGAGATGGGCAGGGCCCCAGCTGCCCTGAAGGAAGAACCACTCTTCCTATCCCACGGGGAAGCAGTAATGGAAGCTCTTTTCCCAAAAGAAGCAAGCACACTTGACGGGAACCTCAGATCTTGCTAAGAAAATGTGAGGAGTGACCAGCCACAACCCAATGGGAGAGCCCAGCAGTGGGACAAGCAGCGTGTGGACTGGCTGATGCACAGCATGGGCCGTGACTACCATCTGTGTGGGGCCACCCCAGCTGCTTCTTTCAGTCCGCAGATAAACAAGCTCTCAAAACTGCAGAGCACAGTGTCGCTTTGGACTTCTCAGAGCGCGTAAGAGGAAGAGAAACGCATGCTGTCACACAAGGCAGGTCCCGAAGCATCAAGCACACGCCCAACAATACATTTCCATGGGTCCAAACACGAAGCTATTCCCCACAATTCCCAGAGAATTCAAGCGTACTCCCCTTTGCACGTGTATTTCTGCTCTGCGGAATATTTTTGTAAGGGGAAAGTAAAAACCTGTGCAAGACGGACTTTCTCAGGAAACTAGGAATGAAATACACGTGGACCCATTCCACACTGACCCCTGCCTCTGGTTCAGACCAGCCCAACAAGCAGCAAAAACTCCTAGTAGTGGACAATCACTCCATAATCCCTCAGTAATTTTGAGCTTTGGAGTCATTTCCTAGGGGAGCAACCAGGAAAGATGCATCCATTGGTACTAATCACTTCCTTGCCGAGAGTCGTATCTTACAATGCCCAGACTGCTTCATCACTGGGCAGAAAAAGAGGTGGAGGAAAATAATCATGAGACAACAGACCAGGTTTCAGATGAAGGCAAGTCCTCAACTTCCTCTCCCTGCTTTGCCTCAATTCATTATTCTGCAGGAAGGCTACAGACTGCTTTGCCCTCCTTAAGGTTTCCCCTTGCGTTAATTAGTGTGCAGGTAATAAACGTACATCTTTCCCAAAGAGGAGAGATGACCAAGGCAGAGCTGATACGCACGTGGGACTAGTCCGTGCCCTAGCCTGCCAGGACAGAACATAAACCCCCAGTGTTACTGAGTGCCATATAACGAATAAAGGCACAACATCGGTAATAAGAGGTAGCATATGTTTTGAGTTCACACACCCTGAGGAATACATAGTTGCACATAAAGGCAAATTTACCCAGGGTGTAACAGACGCATTTGAAATTACCCAGTCAGTATTTAACAAGCCATCAGTCAACATAAAATACACTAACACAAATCTCCTCTTACAAAGTTTATCAACCACAGCTCTGGTGTTTACAACACACAACTGCTATTGAGAGGGGAAAAAAAAAAAAGGCAAAAAAAAAAAGCAGCAACCTAGCAAGATCACACATGGAGCAGCGTTCCACAAACCTCTGTGAGGCTGCAGCGTTAGACAGACACGGAAGCTCTAACGCCCACAAACAGATTACAAAATTACTAAACCCCAGGACTACAAAAATACCTTTCAAGTTTATAAGAAATGAGTGGTGCCGAGCTCACAGGTGATGTGTGTAGCGTGGGAGACGGCAGGCAGTCACTTTCATTGCAGGCATCGACTTAGCTGGGGGAGGAGACCACGGGAATTTTTGCGTACACACGTGCTCGACATGTCTTCACCACACAATCAATACACTTAGCCAATTTGAATCAACCCGAAGCTTTCATAGGCGCAGACCCATTTCAGTGAGTGTTCTGAAGGTGTTTTAAGCTTGGACTTGCTTTTTTTGGTGGGGGTCACGGGGTAAAACAGGTCTGCTGTACACTGCGGGCAAGTCATTTGAGCATCGACAGACTGAAAAATTAACCCGCAAATTCCCCTCCGAGAACAGACTGGGAAAACTCCCGTAGCAGGTAAGCAAGCCTCCAGAGACACACAAGCAAGTCAGCCTGTGACTGTGTGGGGGAGGTTTGTAGGGGGACTCCCCCCTCACTGGGCTAGCTGGATACTCTCATCCAGGTGCCAGCCACTTAATCACACAGAAAAAACATGCTGTATCCGCTTCCCCTGTGGCATAATGTAAAAAACCCTGATGCAGGCTCCGGTCCCGTGATGTGGATGCAACCAACAGAAGCGCATAGTAAGACTGGCCTTTGCAGCTCTGCCTGCTGGCAGGTATTGACAACCTGGCTATTTATTCATCTAAAAATGAACACATGCTGGTGAGAGGTGCTAGCAACACAGCCTCAGGGACTGCTGGCCTGCATAGGTGCAAGTGTCTGCTGTGCTGCCCTGCTCACCCCAGCTGAGCAGGGACCTCCAACGCAGCGCATCAGACCTGATGCTCTAGCCAGCCTCCAGGATCCGCAGCAAGCTGGACTGAGAGCTCACAGCCATCCCCTGCAGGCTGCCACCAAGAGGGACTCTGAGCCTGGACATTCAGCTAGCAGCAGCCTTTTATACCAGAAGAATGGCTTTGCTGCCTTCTTGGAAACCTGCTAACATCATTCGTTTTAGAGGTGGCATTAATAGGATAGATTTTGCGCTCGTGCCAACAAAAGTGTTTCTTTTATAACTTCCATTAAGCTTTCTGTAAAATACGGATCGGTGTCCCAACTGTGCTGTTAGGCCATCATTGCTCTTTCAGTTCCTGTGACAGTGTTGCACCTTCAGTATAGACCTGAGTTGCACCAGAGCTCTAACTGTCTCTGGTTCCTCCTTCAACACATACACACAAGTGTAAGACTTGGCCCATGAACTAGGTAGGAAAAAACTAGGACCCCTTGAAAAGGTGTGGAGAAGCATTCAAGTACTGAACAACCCCTAAAATCAATGCTTTTGTATCTTTAGGGTTCATTTCTTCAAACCCTAGTTTAGAATATTCTAATCTCCTTTATTTGGTTTACCATAATAAGACTTCTACCTCCACCAAATATAAAAATCAAATAAAGGTTTTTGCATATTATCAGCTTCTGTTTTGTACATGGATCTCATATCCTGCCATACAATTCCCTGCGCTGATTCATTCATTCTTTCAACAGTTGTTCATCCAACTCTACATAGTAGACACATAGTCACATTGGTTTGATCATGCCTTTTATTAGAGATTTCTAAGTCCCTGATTAATCACCTTTACTCCCTACTTTGCTTACACAAACGATTAGACTGAGGTAGACATACAGTGGAATCTGCCCAGGATAACTGGGCACGGGATGACAAAGCATGCTTCTAACTCTTCAGGCTTCTAAAACACTACAGAGCATCCCCTTCCCTACCAGAGGGGCTGATTTCAACCAGCGTTTATGTACCAAAATCAGCATCTTCCGTGCATCAAGATGTCAGCAGAGAACATGGATTTTTCCACCTTCCAAGGAAGTGTTCTAGCTATGTGGAGACTACAAGGATCAGGCTTTGAACAACCACTGGATCCAAAGAATCCCTTGGCTTGTGCCCTTCCCTTTACAAAATAAAGGCTCCTTTACTTTGCGCATTTATATTGCTCAACACCCGCCTTACACATGCACACCCCCATAAAACAGGCTCACAGAGAAAAGTAATGGGAAGCAGAACGACACTAATGTAATCTGAACTGGAGCTAACCTTGTTTGTGTGCAGGGCTAATGATGAAAGGGGTTGTCAGCAAGGAAAGAGATAGGAAAGCAGAACGTACACGTGGTGAGGAAAACAGGCTGCAGTTCTGTGGGGCTCCCAGCTCCAGAGCAACTAGAGAAAGAGCATCAGAGTGATATACCATCATCCAAGCTCAGCAGGACCTCAGCTCCAGCCACACATAATAGCCAGAGGCAGGGAAAGAGGAGCTTAGCAACTTAAGAGAAATGGAAATGTAAAGCCATAACTCATTCTGGAAGTAAAACAGTATCACTAGAGAGAGGCAGAGGAACATCGGGGAGGAAGAAAAGGGAGGATTCAAGAACCTTGCTCTGGTGGAAACTTTCAAGCAGCCTTTAGGCAAGTTCACAGTCAATCAACTATGCTTTCAGTACTGTCTGAGCGAGCATCTAGTAGGCAACAGTGGGCAACAATTTAGCAGTTAAAGTAAGAGCTTGAAAACTGACAACTTGCAAAGTTCCATTCCCAACCCTGACAGTTGTTTGAGGCATGATTTCAAACAACTAACTCCTCCGTGTTTCGGTTTTCTCATATGCACAAGTATATCTCATGAATGATGTCGCAATTCTTAAACGCTGGCAAAGTGATTTGGGACCTTTGCACTCTTGCTATTACTGCTAACACGGGCATAAGTCTAGGAGTTTGAGGACGCTGTGATAAATGAAAGCTTCTCGCTGAAGAGGTTGCTGAAATTAGTCTTTTGCAACTGCTCCCATGAGTGGGCAATACCAGAAACCCAAGTGCATCTTGCTGATGAAAACAAAAAATAATCCATACGTGTCTAATGACCCTCCAGCACTCCATTCAACTTTCCTTACTTTCAGGTTCCCATCTCGAGCACGCACAGCACACCGTACTTAGGGGTTACGAGACTCTCTTTGGAGAGCTCTTGAGACACCCTCGCGCCCTGCCAAAACACACAATCCAAAGCTAACCCATAGCAGAAACACGCACCGCTGTTAGTGACTAACCGAGGCAGCACAGCTCCAATGCCAAAGGAGGTGCGGATGGCAAGATGTTGCCAAGCACACACAAATCTCTGGGTGATTAATAATCGCAGCAACAAGGTGCCAGGTGCCAAACCTTCCAGGTAAGGACGGGGCAGAAATCCCAGCAGGACGAGGCCCCTCCACCGCCCCGTGGAGTGGGTCAGCAGGTGACACGGGTGGCGACCGTCCAGTTCCTGGCCAAAAAAGAAAGCCCGCTGCCACCGCCCGCCTTGGAAGCCGAGAGGAGCGCTGCTGCGGCCAGCACATCCCTTCCCGCGGGGGGTACGGCGGCGAGGGCTGGCCCCCAAAGCGGCTACAACCCGCGTCCCGCCCGCCGGCTCTCAAAACACCCCATTTTCATACAGCAGAAGTGCTTTTTCTGAAGAAGAATACAGTTTGATAAAGGAGCCCGAGGAGTAACTAGGCTTTGCCGCAAGCGCCGCAGAGACACCCGCAGGAGCGCGACGCGGAGGACAGGCACCCCCCCAGCCGCGGGGACCCCGGCCGTGCCCGGGCCGAGGCTCCCGGAGCCGCGGCAGGGGGGCGCGCAGCGGCCCGGCGCGGGGGCGGACAGGCGGCCGCTCCCGCCGGGCCCCGCTCCTCCCCGCCACCGCCTCCCCCCGGCCCCGGCCCGGCGCTCACCTGCGCTGCTGGCCCGCGGCGGCCGGGAACCCGCGCTGCCGGCGCGGCCCGGCCCGGCCCCGGCTCCGGCTCCCGCCCCGCCCGGGCTCCCGGCCCGGCCCCGGCTCAGCCCCGCCCCGCCCAGGCACCGTCTGCAAAGGGGCCGCCCGCGCCCCGGCGTCGGGCACCGTCTGCAAAGGGCCGCGCTCCGGCGAGGGCGCGCCGCCCACCCGTGACCCGGTGGCCACGCACCGGCAAGCGCGCGTAACCCTCGGTAACCCCCAGTAACCATCGGTAACCCCGCTGCACTGGGCACCGGTCACGGTCTGCAGGTAGCCGTGCACCTGAACCCCTGCAGCAGCTGTGCACCGCGCACCACTGGTCCCGCACTGGGCCCCGGTAACTGCACAGCTGTAGTTGTGTGTCACACAGCTGTAACCCCCGTAACCCCTCCAGTAACCCAGCACCACACAGCAGTCGCCCTTTGTCATGCACAGGTCACTCCAGCTGGGCGCTGCACACCAGTAATCTGTGCTGCGCTGGTTTGTGCAGCCTAGTGCCTGAGAGGATGCACAACAGGCGATGCAACACTCCCAGGAGAAATCAATCATAGAATCATAGAATGGTTTGGGTTGGAAGGGACCTTAAAGATCACCTGGTTCCAACCCCCTGCCATGGGCAGGGACACCTTCCACTAGAGCAGGTTGCTCAAAGCCCCATCCAACCTGGCCTTGAACACTTCCAGGGATGGGGCATCCACAGCTTCTCTGGGCAACCTGCTCCAGTGCCTCACCACCCTCACAGTAAAGAATTTCTTCCTTATATCTAATCTAAATCTACGTTTTTTCAGTTTAAAGCCATTACCCCTTGTCCTATCACTCTGCGCCCTTGTAAAAAGTCCCTCTCCAGCTTTCTTGTAGCCCCCCTTCAGGCACTGGAAGGCTGCTATAAGGTCTCCCCGCAGCCTTCTCTTCTCCAGGCTGGACAACCCCAACTCTCTCAGCCTGGCCTCATCGGAGAGGTGCTCCAGCCCACTGTTCATCTTCATGGACCTCCTCTGGACCTGCTCTAACAGGTCCATGTCCTTCTTACGTTGGGGGCCCCAGGGCTGGATGCAGTGCTCCAGGTGGGGCCTCACGACAGCAGAGCAGAGGGGGAGAATCCCCTCCCTCCACTTGCTGCTCTCACTTCTTTTGATGCAGCCCAGGGTACGATTGGCTTTCTGGGCTGCGAGGGCACATTGCGGGGTCATGCTGAGCTTCTCATCGACCAACACCCCCAAATCCTTCTCCTCAGAGCTGTGCTCTACCCATTCTCTGCCCAGCCTGTATTTGTGCTTGGGATTGCCCCAACCCATGTGCAGGACCTTGCACTTGGCCAATCCTGGCCGCCAAGCACAGAAAACCTCCTGACACAGGTGACATCATGCATGCATCAGGGACACACTGCTGGTAACACCAGACAATAGCTCCATTACTACCAGAGTTGAAGGGCTGACTATAGGATGCAATGTTGAAGGTAGGCCCTAAATCCACATGCATGTGTAAAACTACTCACAGAGGAGATTGAAAATGGTTTGGGATTCACTCCGTCCCCGGAAAGGGCTCTTTTGACAACCTCAGTCACGCAATTGTTTCTTCATCTGAAAAAGTTCTGTGCAATAAGGATGGGGAGGACCCCAAATCCCAAAGGAGAGTCAAGTGATTTGGGGGACGAGAAGAAATGCCTCCAAGGCAGCAAGGTGCCTGTGGGGCCCCAGGTAGGAGCAGGGTAGCAATTGGTTGTAACACGCCTGGTGTTTCACTAGTGCCTGCTAATCATGGAAGAGAGGGGAACCAAGCACACCTTTATATGTTGAATACCAAGGACATACAGGCTATCTACCCATCTTTTTCTCCCCCAGCCTATCGTACAGGCCCGTTGGCTGCAGGGAAACCCACCCAGGCACCAAACCACCGTGCAAGGGCCCATCCCACCAGCGCCCCAAAGGTCACCCGCTTCTCAGACACCCCATGGGGCTGCAATCACCCTTTTGCACAGAGCATCTCTCTGACTTGGCACGGAAATTAGTGGTTCCAAAGAAGCAGCAGATGGGGATAAAAAATGTTTCCAGTGTTCAAAGACAATCACTCTCCTCTGTCTCATTAAATTTTCAGCAGCAATTAGATAGCCAAAGACCATTTGCTCATTGGAAAAATCTCTCTTTTTTCACACGTCTCCTCTTGCACGTGAGAAGTGCCCACTACACTTTGGGTCACAAAAAAGAGATTGTGAACCTGGATTTGTTCTTTCAATTATTTCACTCCCGCACATGGAAACAAACAATCCTGGCACAGGACATGGTTAGCATTAGTGCACTGCCCCGACTGGTCCTGCAATTTTATGACTCCCAGAATCACCATTTTTCCTAAAGCTTCTACTGCTGGAGGCATGTGATTAAGGTATGAATTCTCCACACCCCCCTCCATGTTATAATCCAAGAAAAGCTCATTATTCTTGCAATCTGACTCATTTTTTTTCCCCTGAACATTACTAGTTGGCAACACAGATCTTACCATCAGTACAAAATGTGACTATTGAAACATTTGTTCTTCAACTCCATTTGAATCTACTATCACATCTTAATGTGACCTTTTAAAGCTCAGGAACTGTCTATTTTAAATCACAGGCCCTGACGTGTTGAAGATACTTTTAACAGACTGTTTACAGGAATTCTGGTTTCTGTTCTGCTATTTTTTTTCCTTTTCAACAGCTTTTCTATTCATCATCTCCAAGTTTCACGTATAGGACTGTACTGAACACTTATAGGACATTTGCCCACATGGCCTGTGAGAAATCGGACAACAGAAACCATAGGGAAGGGAAAAAGGAACTGAAAGTCAGAAAAATAGTTGCAACCTGCTAGGTTAAAGATCCGAGACCTCCAGGAAGAACAGAAGGGAAAGGTCAGTTAGTTGTTTTTCCTCTGTGTTATTGAGAACAAAACAGTGCTAATGGGTTCGAAGAAAACACTGGTAAGAAGGGCTAGTGACATCCACGTGGCATTATTTCAAATGCATCCAATTTTAGGCATGTGCCAGGCATACCAGTTCAAGAGGACCATCTCTACACCATGCCAACCTGGTATAAATTTACCCAGAGCTGTTCATAGAACTCTGGAAGGTTAATTTTGTATTCTCAGCTCTTCAGTTCTCTTGCCACGCAGCAGGCATGTGCTCCATGTCACTTATTCTGGTGAATTTGCCAGAAACATGATTCCATGCTCCTGCTGAGTCACGGGTCAGCCTTGTCCTGCTTGGCGAACGATGCAGACCCCAGCCTAGTATTCGTGACTGTCGCACTGTGGTCCAAGCTTTATGCAGGACTCATTAGGAGAGTGCAGAGGAGAGGAGAATGGTCACTTTTTGTGTAATTGCAGGGGCTGATCTCTGCCACGGGGACATGGCAGCTCTGTCCCCAGTTAAGAGCCCTGCAATAATAACAAATAGGGTAAAGTGCGGCAACTACAGCTCGACTCCAAGCTAAGCATCAGGCAAAGAAGAAAAATTGGTATCTAAAACTGATGTAGACGTAGTTGTTGGATAACACAAACTCACTTTCACTTAAAAAATCAGTATTTACCATGCCTAAAGGAATGCACTTGAAAACAAGAAAGGATATTCTCTCAGACTGCGTTATAAAGGACATGCACTGCGGACTACCCAGGGTTAACATAAAGCTGTAGACAGCAGAAAGACAAATGGACAGGAGGAAAGGGATGACGAGTTTTCAGACATTCTGCATCCCACAACTGCTGTACAAGTCCTTGCAGGATAAGGAGTGCCCAGAGCTCACAGGAGAGAGGGGAGACTCCCTACAGATGGGGATAAAAATCCCGCAGTGCTTGGCTAGCGTTAAGGGCTGCTGTCTATTATTACCAAAGCCAAATCTAAAGTGCATTTTTCTTTTCATCTTTTGGCTGTACCCCAATTATGACAACTACGTACATGAACATCTTTTTATGTCCCCTTTCTTCAACAAAGACTTTTTCGAGCCCTTAGTCTTAATTATCAGTCTTTCATAGCTCCACCTCTTGGCATTTATCCTCACATCTTTTTTCAGGTTGTTTCCTCTCTTCACTGCTCCAGGCACACCATTCTTGCACATGTGCTTACCGTCTCGGCATCCCTTTACACAATAGACATGGTTGGAAACACTGGCTATACAGCTCCTAACCACCTCCCTTCCAAATCTCTTCTCTACACCACTTTGCTGCATGAGAAATGTAGCCAATGTTCATAGCCTAGATGAGACAGCCGGTCAGTTTTTGGAGGAGAAAGGAACAGGGGGAGAAAGAGGAGGAGGATGACAGCAAGTAAGTAATGTAACCACGGTACCTTGGGATTTACAGGATTGCCTGGCACAAACGCTTTCAACTGCCAGCGGAGCACCTGGAGAGAAAAACACCATGCCTGCGCTCCTGGGTCCCGAGCCACATAGACGTTGGTAATTTTAGTAAATAGTAACATTCACAAAGCTGTATTCACCACTTCTACAGACAAGGCTAGAAGTAGCCTCTCTTACTGGGGTACGAGGTAAACAAACAAATAAAAAAACCTCACCAAACTCACCGCATTTAATTGCGCCACAAAGCAAACAGGAAGCCAGAGCAGTTTTAGGAGAGTTGAAACTATTTGCTCCATGTGGTTAACACTACCAAACAGGCGGGAAACCGCGTTCTTGCTTCAGCTATGCAGTTGGTCTGCAAATACGGCTGGTAACTTGCTCTTATTTAAAAGTCAAAAGAGGTTTTTTTGGCAACTAGATCTGAAATAGGATCACAGCCGCACGCAGCATACAACACTGATCCACACCGGCTACCACAGAGGTGAGCAGCAGAGCTCATCTCTGTAAGTACAGCCACAGGATACACCCTTTGCTGAGAAATGCCTATGGCCAAAGCAAACAGTGCTTCAATATTCGAAGATCACCGTTTCTTTGTGTGTCTTACACGAAGGGTCTCTGTGCTATAGCATAATGCTACACTGCTACAGGCTTTTCATTATTTGTTGGGATTTCTTTAAATACCTACATGTATTGGGGCCCCTAGGCTCTCTTGCAAGCAAGCAATGTGCACGCTGAAGAGAAGTTAGGATATTAGGATAAACTGTACTACGTATTTTAACTGCACCTTACAGCCTCCAACTGCTGTATGCATTCGTTTTCATATTTTGAACTTTCCAATTCTCCATCTTCAAATAGCCAGAGCTGCCACAGCCTTACCAATTATGATAAACTTCATAAACAGCTTAATACTGCTGTATTTTACAGATGTTTATTCAAGTAGGACACAACATAAAAGATGAGGGGAAGACTAGACTTTCATCACTTAGAAAATCAGTGCTAGTGCTCTAAGGGAAGTGTTGTCTAATCTAAACCAACTGCAGATCCAAAACCTCCTAAACTTTGTTGGGGAAATTCAGATAGGAGTTCACAATTTTAATGTCAAGCCCCACATGATTATTCATACAGCAGTCAGCAGTGCGGTAGGACATTAGTGATAACATGCACAAACTGCTCAACTAGCCAGAAGTATTATCAAAGCAAACACTCATCCCAGGGAAACCAAGCTCTGATCTAGCACTGGGAGCGCAACAGCACCAACCTAATTTGACATAAATTCCCATTTGATAGGATTATACCACTAATAATAATAAATAATAAATAGTAAATGTTGTTAATATATTCAGAATACACACACTTTCATTTGTACTGCTTTAAAAACTTAAATAGTATGTACTGTAAACTCTGCATGCCCATGCTTTTCCTCCTTTGTTCTTGACACGCAAGAAAACCAAGGCACAGAAAAGAATTGGCCAAAAGTTACATAGGAGGATGGTGGAAAAATCAGATTAGATCTCTGGTGTCCTCACTAAAGGACTTGTTTTATCAGGATAATGTAAATTTACTTGGTAGGACATCTGTGTGTTCAGTGAGGAGAAGAAGAAAGAAGAAGAAGAATAAAAGTGGAGGAAATGGTGACTTAAAAAACCAATTAAATCCAGAATAATTCTAGCAGGTTGGAAGGTGACTGGGCAAAGGCCAGCAAGTGCATTGGGACCCACGACTGGTGGAAATGTAAAGAGACGATGGACAACGACCACCCAAGAAAGAGCTGCAAGGAAGATGATCCCACAGTTCCTATGATAATGCTGGCTCCTGCCAGGGCTGAGGAAGGGAAGGAAGGAGGCTGTGAGGGCACAAGAAGAATTGCCCTGGGCAGAGCAGCACAGTCAGGAAACACGGATTTGCTGCAGCCAGCGATGCAAGGATTGCAGGGCAGTAGCCCCTGACATGGGTCTCTGGAGAGAACAGAAACTAGAAATAGGCTGCGTTGAATAAAACTGAGAGGAGAAATTCACCGCAACACCTCCTCAAAATGAAGACTAAAACTACCACCTCTCTCAAGAGGTCACTATCACACGTCTCAGGTTCCACTTTCCCCCGGCTCAAGTCCCACAAAAATGGCATGTCCCCTGCTAAGGAAAAGGCAGGGGACAAACACCAGGTGAGGATATTTAGGGGAACAAAAACCAAAGGATCACAAGCACGTTTGCCAGCTTTACCCAGCATGGGTTGCATTAACCTGGGGGGACCACAGGTACAGGGACAAGGGCCTCACTGAGCACCCAGCTCTTTGCTGCCCTGGGCTGACCACCCCCTTGCACTGCTAACTTGTCACATCCTTAACCAACCCTGAAACAGATGCTGGTTTTCTCCTGTTCTTCATCTACACTCAAGCAACCTTCCCAGGAGGAGGATATTTCTCTGAAGAAAAACGCGGCAGTTATTTCATAGCTTGGACTTTGGGACAGCTGAGCGTACAGTGGTTATAACATGAATTGTTTTTCTTTCAAGAACAAGGCCACAGTTTGCTTGTTGATATTGTCACAAGAGATATTTCAGAGAAGAAAACCATGACAAAGCCTCAGCGTGTTTTTCTCTTCATTTGCTGTACGTGCATTCAAACAAAAAAACCCTCCCTAAGCAAAATCTTTCCATGAGCTGTATAGGAGCTGATGGTGAATTATTAGGGGGTGGGTGGGATTCAAGGACCTGAGCAGCCTGTTTGTTTAAAGAGCCTCTGAAATAGCATCAAGCCTGGGACCCCTGAACGACAGAGAGAAGGGAGAATTGTGACAAAGATACTCAGCTCCCTTGCTGAAGGCCAGAATGGCACACTTTGGTGTCCTTGCCCAGACAAAAATACTGTTTTATTTGTGTGACTACACATTTAAATGAAGGATATTGCAGACTTGAGAACAACGCATTCCTCCACGATCTCCCCATAAATATTCACAGAGGAAAAATAAGCAACAAGAACTGACCTGAGTTAGCTGCAGCAAGCAGCTGAGATTCCTATCTTGATCATCAGCAACACCACAGGACTTCTAAAGAAGAAAAATCCCTGGAGGCAGTTCTCCTTAGGAGGTTATCAAAATGAACCAGGAGGCTTCGTTTGATACCTCTGTGGTTGTTTCTTCATCAGAATTTCAAAGTTACAACCTCTGCCCGTGCCAAAGTATTGCGTTAAGGAAAAAGCAAGTTCTCTTAATTGTTGGTGTTGCAAGCAGCACAACATCCCAAAGAACGGAGTGGAAGGTATTAGTCAAATGCTAGATGGGAGGAGATGCTACTGACCCAGTTCTGCAAGATATATGAAGCTACAGCTACGTCAGGGATACAGTTTGAGTTACTGACTTCAAAAATGTCAGACAAAATGGTTTGGGGGAAAAAAACAAACACACACAAAACCAAACCAACACCAACAAAAATTCCCACCAAAATTACACACGCTGCTCCGAAACCCCAAGACTTACTGCTTTCAAGGACAGGACCTGGCGCAAGGTACTCACGTTCCACCCCTCATACGGGCACTGATGCCGTGGCCTTTATAAGTTGTTTCATTACCCATTTCTCTGTGTGCAGAATACAGAGAATATTACTTCCGTGTTTCACAGGGCATTTTGTGAAGCTTTGTACAAGTCACTTGAGGTCTTTAACTGGTGGTGCTACAGAAGTTCAAAGCATCAGTGTCTCAACACAAAATATCGTTTACTTCTTTATCACTTCAAAATATAATTGCACACATACACACAGCATCCCCCCCCCCCACACGCACAAGTAATGCCTCTCAAAAACTCACTTCTGTTGAAGATGTTTTTTTGATACAAAACCAAAGAATGTCAAACACAAATGGCCAGAAGCTACATCCCTTTTCTGACTATCGGTTCTTTAGGAGGGACAAACAACTTTCCTTTCGTTTTTTTGCAATACCTTTTCTTGGGAGTACTTCTTTCTGCAAAAAGTGAGTGATCTATAAAACCACAAATTTCCATTATGAGTTGTAACTGCCTGTTTAAGTAAACCACGCTATTTAATCTTGAAATTACTGTTAGGGGATTCTGGATCCTTTTCTTTGCTACCAGAAGAAAAGCAGTACCCAGTCTTCCCACACTCAGAAATACAGTTTAAGTTCACATGAGCATCGGGTTCTCAAAAAATATAAAACTAGACCTCAGTGATAAAGTCAGAGCACTAACAAAGTCATCCTTCATCCAGTTTGGGAATTTTGGGGGTCCTTATTAGTTGTTTCCAGTAAGACCGGATCTTGCAAACTTTTGTGTGGGTGGCTGTCTGCACACTGAAGACAGACAGATGCAGGTGCCTGCCTGCACTAAATATTTTGCACAAACTCATGAGTTTGTTATATTTGGGTGGATTTGTTTGTTTAGTTTTATTTGATGTTTAAAGTGTGTATTCCAAACTAAGCAACATTCAGAACCCAAACAAATACACTCTCTGCATAAAAAAACAGAATATATGTGTCATGTTACAAAATGAGGCAAGATGCCAGTGACAAATGTTTTAAGAATTTTTTAGCAGCCACCTGAAAAATCACTTAAGAGTCAGAAATAAGTAGCAAAGGCCATTGCATGAGTCATCAACAACAACAAGGAGAAAAGGAATGTGAAGGGATTTTTTTAATCTTTTTTTCCTAAAAAAGAGATGGCTTTGGCTGAAAGAAAATTATTATTTTTACTGTTACCAGAGTAAAATTTCCATTTGTGATCAGGGGAATTTCCACCTGAAACACACCAATGAAGAATCATTTACATAGCTGGAGGTAAAACTACAACTTTTACCCTGGGAACAGTGTTGAAGGAAAAACAAACTCTTTTCGGTAGCAGGAAAGTGCAAAATTTTTCTCCTCAAATTTTGGTCCAGAAATAGATAATGTTTGTTTTCATTAAGTCTTTAAAAATACTTACAAAGAAGAGAAGATGTATTTCACAGAAGCAAACATTCCAGCCAGCCTAAACAGAACTAGGACTGGGAAACTGGACCAGACAAGTATTAACTACATTAAGCACTTACGCTCTATGCTACGAGGGTGAGCGTGCATCTCAAAATAATAAACAGTGAAGCCTTCTACTTTATTACTGTATCCTCATTTAAAATGTGGCAGCAGCCAGGATTTGAGTGAGGTTGGGTCTCCCCTCACATCAGCAGGATGCACTTAAGCAGCAAAATTCGCTGCCTCGAAGGATTTTTGCAGGTCTCACCCTGCGCCTTTCCATGACACTGGCCACGCTATGAACCCGCTGCCTCAGTTTCCCTTTCAGGACAGTGGGAACAGCGACGGTTAGTACTGGATCACTTAGGGGACTGCAGGTTTTTCTCCCCCCTGACTTTATTGCTGGCTTTTCTGCTATCCCCACAAAGAGGGAAAAACCAGAGTACCACAGTGTCTTTACAATTGGTCACCTAAAAAAGGAGACTCTGGTGGGGAAGAGCCTTCAGGAAAGCTCTCCACCAGCCCAAAACCAAAACCATCTGCCCCAGTGCAGAAATCAGCACTGTCTTCCTACGGTAGACAACAATCCACCTTACGCTGCCACGCTGGGTGGAGAAGTGCTGCCTATGAACACACACATGATGCACTACATGCACATACAAAATAAGAGGTGAACTATACGCAAAACAGCAAAGCAAGACACACAGAGGGTGCATTTAAGATAGGTATTGTATCTAACCTATTGACAAAAACCCCAACTCACTCCCACATGTGTATCTTGTACCACATCCTTTTAGGTCATCTGGAATTTTTATCATCAATAGTAATCATTGCAGCATTTGCTTCTTTTCTCTGGGATTTGAGGAAAAAAAAAAGTATATTTTTCTGTGAAAATTGTATGTCATGATTTGTAGACTGGGTTTTGCACATACAAGACATGCCACTTCTTTCTGAGCGTATATTGCCCAGGTCCTCATCCCAATGGCTGACTTCCAAAGCCAAGGCACTGCACTCCTGGTAGCTCACCTTCCCTCGACACCCATGAAAAAGTGAAACATTTATTTATTTATTCATTTTAAATCTTTTTCCTTCAAGTTTCCAGGAAGACCATGCTGCTCATTTGTCAGGGCTTATTCCAAGGAAAATACTTGAATATTTAAGAATTAAGGGGCGGGGGGAAGTCCCACTCATTTAACTGGTGCTTTAGCTGAGTTTAGCACATTAAATAAGTCATCTACTCCTAAACAGATAATAAAACTGTCCATATTGGTAAACAACACTGAATATTCAAATTCAATTATTAAATCAATTGAATGATGGCAGTTTCCACCTTAATCTCAATTTCTTACTAGAAGAGTTTGCTGTCTATCTTCATATTTGTGCATTTTACAGCCCTGAGTAATGAGGCTTCACCTAACTGATTTTTCCATTTCAACAGAAGGACAGCGATATAACACAAATTCCCCCAGCTTACACACCTTTGCATATGCAACTGCTCAGTCACTTGGTTGCAGAATTGTAAAGATCTTAGACTGAATTCGATACAACTTTATTTCTGCTAGGTCCTCAATAGCCAGTTCCTGCATTAGTATGACAAGCACACAGCAGCTCACCCCCCCTCTCTTTTAAACAGAAGAAATTTTGGTCTTATCCAGACTGCCTGGAAGCTCCTTTTCTAAATTGTCTCTGCTGTAAGCCTGTTGTGCACCATCACAAAGACCTGAAGTCCAGCTTTACCCTGACACTAAGAGGAATAAACCATCAAACAAAAGCAGCCATAAAGCACCTCCAACCTGTGGTGCTGGTGGGGGCTCAGCAAGATGACAACTTTGCACTGAATTTCCTATTTTATTTCCTTGTTACCTGCAACAGGAAAAATCTCAACCTCTCATTTCCTTCCTCCCAGCCACTTTCTGTTTAGTGTTTTGAGTGACTGGTGTAAATTCGCTACAGTCAGGAGCCAGATTTTCAATTTGCTCCCGGGTAGAAAGACAGAGAGCAAA
Source organism: Theristicus caerulescens (assembly GCA_020745775.1). Lineage (NCBI taxonomy): Eukaryota > Metazoa > Chordata > Aves > Pelecaniformes > Threskiornithidae > Theristicus > Theristicus caerulescens. The sequence continues at coordinate 4,716,957 of CM036574.1, forward strand.
GTCTCCTGGATAAAATGAGAAAATGACAGGGGTAAGGAGAGGACAGGAACAGACACACATAGTTAGCAGAGCTCCCAGGCAGCAAGAGGCATGATGCTTGGATGCCTACAGGAAGAAACCAGGGGCACACCACTGTCAAAAGGAGATGGATTGTGCCGCTGAGTTCACGCACAACTTTGGCAAGGTGATGCTTTCAGAATTAGGTTTGGAAATTTAATGGAAATGTTTAGTGAAATCTGTGCAGCCTCTTTCCATAAGCACCAGCTTCATAGGTATGTGCTATTACGTACAGCACGGTAATATTGCCAAAGCACATGACCAAGCCGCACTGCTTTGCGTTACTTTGAGAATGAAATGATCTGCAGTTCCCACTGGAGATACCAAGAAACACGGAAACCACTTGAAAACACAGGCCTAATAAAGCCATTTGCTAGAGTACCGCAAGAGGGGATGTAGCTTGTTTCCAACGACCTGACCATAAAACCCTACTTCTAGAAAGAAAAATTTTGAAAGAATTAGCAACAAGAAACAAGGCACCAGAAAAGGGAACTATTCCATTTACGTTAGTGTCAGCAAAGAGTCTCTCTTCACCATCCCATTTCAAACTGCTATATTCTCGGCCAAAGAGCAGCTCTCTCACGATGGGGAACAGCAGGAAACTTCGGTTGCTTTGCTCTGAGAGGTCGGAGATGCCAGGTCTTGAGGCAGATGTTTTGCTAGGAAGCACTGGCTTCAACACTGTCCAAAGAGCTTATGGGCACTGAACTGCCTGTAACACAAAGCCTGCTGTGCTTTGCAAGCTGGGCAATCCCAGCATTGTCACTACGGTGCAGATGCATGTGGCTTGCAAAACTGCAAACTGTATCAGCAACTCTCTCGGGCTATGCAGGCTGGAGAAGGGGAGGACGAAAGTAAAACAGGACTGGCAATGCCTCTTGTTGTGGTTATCTACTTGCCAGACGCGTGGCTCACCACTCGGATGCCCAACAGGTTAACAAGCCTCTGGCAGACACATGGCACGGCACCCCAGCAAACCCCTCAGGGCAGCGTTTCCTCCCTGCTTCTCTGGTGACCACCCCCCCCCCAGCTGCTCCTCCGCCAGGTTCCTTTGGGACACTCTGGGGAGCCAAAATGCTCGCTCAACTCTCTAAAGAAAAGTTTGCAAAGAAAAGGAGCCTTTAAAGACATTTCCTCCCCGTGTCCAAAAGTCCCCAACAAAAATATACCTAGCTACTACACATGTGATTCCTTCCGTGGCAAAAGCAAAAAAAATTCACAAGCCCTTTGACACTAAAAATATATCCTTCCTCCTCCTCAGACTTCTCCTTTTACAGAAGCATTTCTCTTTCTGTGCCATTTCCCAGCCTGTCACGCTTGTCTCTTTTACTAGCTTCCACCCTTGAGCCAGATGAATGCCCTCACAAAACACAGAGCTCCTGATGATGCCATATGGGCTTTTAATGTCATGCCATTACAACTCGAGCCACAGCACCCACTTACAGACCATTCAGTGCTAACAGGTCATGCCCTGACTATTTCTCCATGCACATTATTTATTTACCATTCCTCTCTTCCTTCAATGCTTTATTGATTGCTGCTGCTTACTCCCGTGCGCTCTGCTTGCGTACCCTCCCTGTGCTGGGAAGTCATATGCAGCAGCAGGGGAACGGAGGCTTGCACTACTTTCTGTTCCTGAAGCACCAGACAGTCTTTCCCTGTGGTCACATCAATATCCATGTAACAAACTTTAAGATTGGAGTAGCTCCCTCAGATTAGCAAATGACAAAACCCAAACAAACCAACCCCTCAAATCCCACACCTGATCTTTTTTTCACTCCTGAATCAGAACCAGCAAAAGCCCACAAAGGTTCAAAATGTATTTTGCCAAGAGGAGAGATGCACAAGTACACGCATCTGATCTCATTTACCAGAACAGCTGAGCTCTTGTCCCCCATGGCTCCTGTCTTTACTGAAACTTTGCCTTCCCTTATCTCTGATAATGGACACCACCAGCATGTTTGGTGGTAACAGATTACTTAGCACTGGGAATTACTCAATCCAGAGCATCACAGCATTTTTCCCTACTCCTTTTCCTGAACGTCTTTTGTGAGGTCCAGCTGACCAAAGGAGGGAAAGCAGATGAAAGTCTACTCAGTTTACAAGTGACAAAAAATAGCACATGAAATCCTGCTAAATCCTGCAGGACACCTGACAAACTTGCACAGGGAGGAGAGCTCACAGAGCAAAGTCTTGCCCTTCAGGCACTTCAGAGATAGCAAAATGGCCAGCCGTGGGACTATCAAACCTTGATTAATTTTTTATCACATTCTTGATGGTCAGGGTTTCCAGCTCATTGACAGATGGTTGTGCCTGCTACCTTGGCTGTACTTTGGAGACCTTGTAGCTACAAGCTGGCACAGGTAAACACATGTCCTGGCAGTTCTGCCCACATGTGAATTAGCAAAGACTGAATGAGCCCAGTAAACAGTGCTCCCATCACCTGGGTCCAGGGGACAGTGGTCTTCCTCCATGCTGGCAGCATCAAGAGAAGACACTGAGTGTGACCTGGCCAGCAGTACTCCCCACTTACTCCCTTGGGATCAGTCTTATAGCAGAAAATTAAAACCGGTCACACTGCTTCTCTTATGTTGCAAAAAAATAGAGGAAGAGGCCATTAAAAAAAAAAACAAAACAGCATAACTGATTCTGAAAATGACGTTTTTCTCTGCTCTGAATGAGGAGTCAGCAGCTCTGATTGCACGTGTGCAAATTCCCCCAAAGTTTCCCTGAAACTTTCCATTACAGAGAGGCAACTGAGCTCTAGTAAAGACAGCCATTAAGTTTATGCTGATACTTGTTTATTTACTTCAATTAAGATATCTGTTAGATCTTATCACGGGTGACTGAATCACCCTCTACTACATATGTGTAGTTGACTCTCCCTGAAGGAAAGGAGCACATCAGCAGTTCTACAGATTGCAAGTGCTCAGAACTCATCTGGCTGTAACGGGGCTTCTCCCTGCAGTGCTTTCCTCCCCTTTTTAGCTGGTTTACTTAAGTGAGGAACAACGTTCTGGTGGGAGGACTGGGAACTGCCAAATGACAGTCTGTTTCCTTTAATGTACAAGACAGTTGTAGCTTTTCTGCTATCTGTGTGCATCACACAGATTTTTTAAAAAAAAAAAATCTGCTTAGGTAATATAGAAAAAGATCTCTGCAAGAGATTGCATAGAGTCAGGTCAGAGACAAGTCAGACGCAGTTCTCCAGGAGGAGAGACTGGGAAAGAAATCCAGGAGGATAACGACCCTAGGAATGAATCGGGAAGACACGAAGAGGCATCACCATGAAACCACCAGTGACAAAGTTACATCCAGCACGCAGTAGAGACTCACTGTTAAATCTTATTGACTACATCCTTGTATCACAGTAGGCAGCTCTGCCCACAAATCAGAGACCACAGCATTACAGTGCAAAAATCATTCAAATGCTTGCTGGTGGCTCTGGAGGGAACTGTAAAAAGGAGGAGAAAATTGAATCCTCATGGAAGCCTGCTCCTGTCATTTGGGAACCTGGACTAACCAGCATTCTGGCCAGTTCCTTTGCAGCCCTGGTACCAATTCATACACAGAAAGGCCAGGCAATCCTTTTCCACAAACATTTGCACAAGCTGTTCTTGCCTCCTCTAATATCACTGGTCATATCTGGTACAACTGGTAACATCTGTTGAAAAGCCACGAAAATGGCATTTAATCTGCAGAAGCCTTTGGTGGAAGCCAAGAGTGAGCAACGAAAATGAGGAGATGTCCTCTCCCTCCTTGCCCTGCTCTAATGCGCATGCAAAGCTCATACATTAATTTTTCATCTCTCTCCCCAGCCATTGATTAAAGGGGCACCTTACCCAATTCCTCTTCCTTTATCTCCAGTGAAGTCCTATCTTTCCATGCTTTGGCAGCTGTTTTTCTCCTCCTCCCTGCCCATTTGCCTGCTGTTGTCTTGCTAATTATTTTTACAAGGCTCAATAATTGATGCAATCTTTCCCATTTTTCATCTCCTTCCTACAGCACTGTCTGGCAAGCAAGAAACTCCACAAGCAGCTGTGATCAGTTGGCTGCCCATCTGCCTCCTGCGGAGAGGAACCATTGCCAGAACAAGACTTTGCAACCTAATCCTCTATTTACCTTTCTCTGGACTCTGCAACTGTTAGCCAGAGAAGCAGCTTTTGAAGTCACTTAACAACATGTTAGTGAATCAAGGGTCTGATGTCACCAATAAAAACAGCATCTCGGAAATACCCACTTGTGTCATGCCTTGAACCAAAGTTAGCTGCAGCCATCTAGCTCCATTCCTCAAAAATTTTTGCTTCTAGAGAATTTAACTTTTGACTCACTGGCAGACAAAGCAGCAACACAGTCATTTCAGATTAAAAATAATCTCCCATTCTGCAACAACCATACTGAGTAGAACACAGGACTCCTCTCTCTAAAGCACATAGCATTGAACAAGAACACACATCACATACTAAGGTGAACATGGTAGACCAGCTCCCTCAACCCTACAAGTTATTCATCTACTGAAGATGAATTACGGATTTAACTAGAGTGAGTAGAGACTCACTCATGTTAAGTCTGTGGGAGGCTGGAAAAAATGTTTTCAAACACTGTTATCAAGTCCTGTTTGGGAGAGGACTCTGCTATAGGTTTGACTCAAGCAGGACACCTCATGGTGCAGCTCCCTCATCCCAATGATATCCTCGAAATAGCTTTCTGCACATTTTGCCTTTTACTGATGATCAAACAGACCATTTTGCCCTCTCAAAACAGAGGGGAGAAAACAGCAGTAAATACAGGAATTACACTGACAGCAGAGTTCCTAATGCAACTTGTTTTCTACGAATGCTGTCAGGCATCTGAAAAACAGAAGTCACAACTGGCAAGAATTTTCAGTTCTTTGCAAACTGTTAGCAATTGCTGTCTGGCTCGCAGTTCAGGGATCACTTCTCTGAGCAGTTCGCTATCCTCCAGCCTTTGTAGGAACCACCAGCTGGTCATGGAAAGGTAGGGCAACTGTTGCACTTCCAATTAGATGCTTGCTCATTTCACACACTAAACAAATCCGGACTGCGTGGTTTTTTTAAAGCATAAAATCCCAAATTCTGCAGGAATCAGCACTGATGGTTTGTTTTTCAGTATAATTCTGACACTGACTACATCCAACTGATTATCGCAAGTTGCCTAAGTATAGGGCAAATTCTAGTTTTGTCCATTCAAGAGTAGCTGAGGAAGACAACTGCCAAAGAGGAAAATTAATGGACAGTTCTGCTGCAATTGTGCAGCAGTGAGCAATGCATTTCTGAGGAGCACATGCCTGCCACAGCACCACCTCCTCAGAGAGCCACTTCTGTGGTATACGATGACAGGATCGCACCCGGAGAAATACATAAGCATGTAGTGCCTTTTCCAGAGCCTGCACCCAGACCTTTTGCAAGTGCCGCCAGAGGCTTCTTCCAGCCTACTAACCTCCACCCCCTGTCCTCCTTGCTGTTTGCAGCTTGTTGTTTCAAAGAGCAGTGGTGTGAAAAAACAGGAAGCCATGCAGAGAAGAGAGAGAATACAGATTGAGGCACGAAACTGCAGCAGCAACAGCTCCCCCAACACGCACCCACCCCCTCTTCCCTTCCCACCCCCTTACCACAGGCCGCGTTCTCGATGAGAAACGCTGTACTCGCTCTTGACGGGAAACCGGTTACGGAGTTGCACGGCCAGAGAGCCACTGAGGGAGGGGAAATACAGCAGCATGAAGGGAAACACATCTCACTAGACTCTGTAGGCTTGGGGGTGGCAGTGAGGGGGGAGAGGTGGGAGTGCAGTTGATATTAAGAGAGCCAGACTAAACCCACAGGTATCAGAGGTTCCTGGAGTGCCTGCTACACTTGAGTATCAACATGAGTCCTAGCACATGCTGTCCACTCCTGTGTGGCAGAAAAGGCAAAGAGCTCCCGTTATTGCGCTCTCTTCTTTAGGAGGCTGTGCTGATGGGGATGGCTGGGTGCGACCTCTGACGACGCAGCGGCCCAGCATCTTGCAGCCAGGTTCTGGAAATGCTGTAGGAGCAAGGCAGCAGAGGGCCTGTTCCAGATCTATGCGGGGCTCTGCAGCCTCCCTGCCACGCTCAGTGAGATGCCAAACTGACCACAACCAGCAACTGCCCTCCAATACAGAGAATAACAACCAAGGGACTTTGGGGAGGGGAGAACAGACTGGAGAGGGTGCAGCACACTCCCCTCCAGACAATGCACGCAGCATCACTTCCCATACATCCCCCTCTCAGAGCTCCCTTGTTGCTCTCACTAGGAATTGGGATCACTCCTCGCCTCCCTTTCTCTTGTGTTACTTATCCCGTGCTAAGGCAGCTGGCCTTTCCACCACCACTTTGAGCAGACTAGGTTCAAGAAGTTCAACAAATTTTGCTGTGATTCTTGTAGGCCAAAGAGGGATTTTTCAAGGGAGACGCAGGACTGAATTGTTGCCCTTTTGCAGCCTCTGCAGTAGGCCACTCACCGCTCTTAGCTTGCTTTTTAAAGCACTGCTCTCTCTGTAGTTTGGATAGGGTATTCCTGGTCCCTTGTGCATGGGAAAAGTCCTAGAGCTAGACTAGCTTTGGGAGGTAACACAAGACTAATTCTTGCTCTGAAGGTCCCAGGGCCAAGGAGTAAAAGGAACAGGTCAAAACAGACACTACTCCACAGGCAGCTCTGCATCCATTTTACGCTCTAAACTTCAAGGAAAAGTATGTAACCCCCTTATCCCCAAGAGTTCAGATTTGCAGCTTCAAATATCTACTGAGGACCATTCTACAGACTATTTGAGCTTTATCTACGACCTGCTGCATCTGAACAGCTCTTAGCACCATTTTTACACCCAGATATAACCTGTTTAAGGAACAAGGATTCTGAGTCGCATCTATCTATTGAAGAGGGACAGTGGATCAGCTTGTTTACAGCTCTCAGCATTCACAGCTCTCCCAACTCACCCTCTGTTGGCAACTTCTGACAGAAAGGTTTCTATTTTGCAGGAGTATTCATTGCTCACACCCTTATCTTTTCAGTCTTCTACATAAGGCTGAGAGATTAAAAGGGTGGAGATAAGGAAACAACAGTTAGGGGCAAAAACACTAGTGGGGGACAGAAAGGCCAAGCAAACCCCTAACAAACAAGCAAACACCCTGGCTTCCATTTCATATAAAGTATTTCCAACTTTATCTCTGCATGTAGCCACGTCTATTTTTATGTCAACCAACTACCTGGATAAAACAAAAGGAAAAGAAGCAATGTCACAGGAACCCTGGTGATGTTGAAAGCAAGGGGAAAGGACAACACAAAACCCAGCTTGGCTAGTACTTCTGGAGACCAGTGCTCAAAATTTAAAGTGAATGCAGGTGGGATAAGCGCGCACAACCTGAGCCATAGCGGGTAACAGTTCACAATATGAAGCCACAAAATGACCTAGTGCATCCCATACTGAGTGACAGCTCAGGATCAGTTATAGGCCTTGACATGTTAAGATATCAGCAGGCATCTCCCTACACTGTACTCAGCTTGGATTTTGTCACTCAAAATTCTTTTACCTCTGTACCAATTCAGCACTGTGCACAGGCGACTTGTCCTTCTTTTCTACTGTTAATAACACATAAAACCATTTTTTTTAAATTGCTAAAACCAAAAGGGGAAGGAGTGAAGACAGACGTGAGGCAACACAATGGAAAAGAATTAAACAGTCTGATATCTACTGGTGGGAAAGGGGAATGCAGTTATTTCCTTAGTCATTTTCAGTGTCTCTGTATTGCTGTGCTGTGTTTTATTTATAAAACCTATAAGAATGTTGAATGAAGGCTATGACTTGAAGCAAAATAAGCAGAGGTCAAGTTTTCTAAATGCAGTCACAAACCCAAGAGAAAGAGGCTTACCAATAAGACCCTCCGCTGTTACAGGGATGCAAAACACAGGAGAGGCCCCAGTACTTCTGAGCAGCTAAAAAAGCCTTGCAAACCATGAACAATCCCCCTGGTTTAAATGCAGCTAACACTGCAGTTTTCTGTTCCATCGACAGAACTAAGGTGGGGAGTGGGGGTAAGAATGCCTGAATGAGGCTGAGGGGGATTCCCAGCACCTCCCTTTGTTGGCTGCACTAGCCAGCTAGTCCTCCTAGACTCTTAGGTTTTTTGTTTTGTCTTTTTAAATAACTGATGAAGAGAGATGCTCCTACAAGCAGTGATTCAGAGCAGGGCCTTCATCTAAATGCTCTGAATCATTCTTTGGAAGAGACCATCTCTGCTGACAATCGAAGGAGCCTCTGGAGAAGGCAGACAGCTAGAAGAGACGATTAACTCTTCTGTGGCATTCACATCAAGACAACCATGTAAGAGACCTAACTATTTGCTATTGGGACTGTAGCTCCTTATCCAAACCTGCTCAAAAAAAAGGACAAAGCAGGTCCAATAAGGAGCATGAGAGAAGGAAGAACAAGGCCCCCGAGAATATGGTCTGCAATCCAAATACTTGGACCACAGATAGTTCAGCCATGTGCATCCCCACTATTCTTACAAGGAATACAATAAACTCCACCTACACCTGATTGAACCTGCCCATAGGCCCCATCACCTTAAGAAAAAATAATCAAGCCCAGCATAATGGGGGATGCTGCTGGGAGGGGGCGAGCAAGAGAAACCACTGCAAGCGAAAATGGCACTTGAACTCCTATCTCCACTCGCAGACTTTTAGAATCTCCCTTTGACGTTGCTCCAACGTGTATTTATCGTTTCATTTTCCAGGGGGGGATGGAGATGCAAAGGTCTTTCACTAAAGATCCATTTCAGCCTCATTAACAACGATCCCTAACGCTGGAATGCCGGCACACCCGCACCACCTAGTGGCAATCACAAATGGAAAGCTGTGGAACCAATGAAGTGCTAGCAAATGTTAATCACTTGTACCAATTTAAACAGGCTGCTAAAAGTAATGAAGGACCAACGTGACACATGAACCCACTGGAAAGAGAATACAAAGCTCTTTACTCTTCTGTGTCCTCAAAAATCTTGATATACCTGTATATTTTTTAAGAGAGACGAAAATCAAGAGCTGAACCAACGGAAAATTCCTGCATCTATAATCACCTTGTATAATTTGACAACATTATCAGTATTTCTTGATGCACAGAACTCCTGTGCCCACTTATTCACAATGTTCATCTTAAAATAGGATTTAACTGGAAACTTGAGACTACTTTCTTATGTTTTGCCTGATATATTGTATTCCGTTTCACTGTCTCTACTGCCTCCAAGACATTCAGCATTTCATGCATCACATACAACATTTTATCCATTGCACAAAGCCACTAGCACACTACTGAATCTAATTTTTCCTGCATTATGACTCCACAGCACAGCTACCGTGCAACCAGAGCCTCACAGATACAATGAAGCTTATACTAGTTCTAGGCTGATGAAAGGGATAGTTTAATTAACATCATTTGTTTCTCTGTGAAGGTTGCAGGAGCAACTAGTACATATACGTAGCCACATATATTCACACAAGCAGCAGGGAAATGTATACACCAGGCATTGGACAGGGGCAGACTTTTCTTTACTGTAGCACTGCCACTACCCCTTCCTACCTTTGCCACTTAATCCTAAGAAATCTGTCTTTTCAACAAGAAGTGGTGCTCAAAGATCGGGAAAGAATATTTATCTTCGGACTTGGAAGTCCAGTTTCTAATATACAGTATTATCTTTCAGGATTTAGCCCCATCCATATCTATTTCCTGTTCTTCAGAAACCTAACATACAAACAGAGCTCTTGCTATGTATTTGCAATTATATAAAACTTGAAATGCCATTTCTAGTGTCTCTACTGCAGTTGTTGAATAAAAGAGAGGCTTATGTACTGACCACAATTTGCTTTTCTAGACACTAAATATTTTTTGGATAGAAATGCCAGGGGCCTGAATGCTGTAGCTGTGAAGACCATTACACAGAAGTCTGCTGGTAATCTCCAGTTATAATCACATACATCCAGAAGTGTTAAAAACTAGAACTGCTTCAGGAAATCCTGAAGACTTAAAAAACAAAAACAAAAAAAGACCAACAACAAACCAAAAAAACCCACCCCCAAACACTGAGAACATCCCCCAACCCCTTTAAAAGCCAAAGTTAATTGGGAAGATCACTTATTTACTCAGAGAATCACACACAAAGAGGAACGATAAGACAGTCTTTGAAGGATTTTAAACATGCAAAAGAACTTCCAGCTACTAAATTAGCAAAGACAGGGGATTAATAATAAATTAGGTGTTCCCAAATTACAGCAGAACTGTAGAAGTCCAAACTGAAACACTTAAATGGTTGATATTCAAAAATCGTGAGGGTATCATGTGTCCAGGACCCAAATTCACTAGTTAGTTTTGCAAACCTCGGACCAGGTGTAGCTAACAATTTCCACTGCGCTCATCATCTCTTGTGTGAGAATGGATGCCTCAGGCACAAGAGTCACAGATCCATCCAAAAGTTAAAACAGGAAATAACAACAACCAAAAAAAGCCACAAAACACAATGATAAAGTCCACTTTCGAGTATGACATTCTTGCTACACGCAGGATTACACGAGCTGGACGCGTGCAGTAAAGCGCGTGCTCAGTTGTAAGCTGCTGTAAACGGTTGTAAATATAAACCATCTTTTTGTTCTGCTTATCTCAGCTAGGCCCTGGCCCAGGACTGAAGCCTGTAGCTGCTACCACAACACACACTAAGTAAAAACTGGCAACAAATACCTCCTGAAACCATGCAAAGCCAACGCTGCCGGGTGTCTTATGAGCCACGGGCACACGGCCTCCCAGAAAAACCACCTGGACTCTTTTCTTCGGCCTATAAAATTCACTTTGTACACTCCTTCTAATCTCTTATTTTCAAGAGGAATGACAGGGGCAGGAGTGATCTTTACTTAAAGGCACATAAAAGTAGTTTTATCTATGCATTTGGTGGGAGTACACACAAGACAGCCCCCACAACGGGGGAGGCAGAGAGCTCCCCTCACGCGACGCAGGGTGAGGGTGCCAAGCCATCAAACAGGCCGCTATGGAAGGAAGAACCTGCCACCACTTACCCCAGTCCATCCCCTGCTGGGGTTATGGGCAGCTTTGCTCCAAAAGCCATCCCTGGGTCAGGTCTGGTTTCCACACAGAGGCACGCACCTTGCAGAACCCAGGAGCTAGCGGGGCTCCGGGGCTCAGGCAACATGGCTCCCCGGGCAGGGAGAGCAAGCTTCTGCCCTCGTTAGCACCGACGAGCTGCAGCTGTGGGCGCTCCCAGGCGCCTGGGCAGGCGGAGGGGAGGGCACTGCACCCCCCCGGACCTCTGCGTAACATGAGGTTACCTGAGGAAAATTATTAACTGGCCCTTCAGAAACTGGAGCAGCTGTTGCCCCTCTGCAAGAGAGGGTATTCCACACAAAAAAACCCAGAGAAACCTTCTCAAAAAGCCCCAGCTTTGCAGCCTGTGCTGGGCATAAATTGCAGCCTTTACTGCATTCACACAGGAGGGCACAATGAGCATAATTAAGATGACCCAGACTGGGACCGAGACACCCTGCTGAGAGCCTGCAGCCCACAGGTGACAGAAAACCAGTAAGAAGCACCAAGAGCAGCATACAGAAACCCTTATGCACACAACCAACCTCCTGCGCCACTTGTCACCTCCCCAAAGGAACGGGGATGGACTGGGCACAACTCTTGGCAAAAACAAGGCAAGCTGAGACTGGGAAGGAGAAGTCTGGGTGTTTGGGTTAAACTGAGCCTAGGGAAGGGGAAGGCATTTCCCTAAGTGTATGATTATTTGTTTTTTTTTTTCCCAGTACCTAAATCAGTGACCAGAAGTTACACTAACTGGCAATAAATTCAATTATGTAAAAATTGCCTGAGTCAAGACTGTTTTGCCTGCAATAGGGCCACCTGGCACTCAGGGCTGTAGCCCACCACAGGGTTTCTAAGGAGACTCCATGCACTGGACCTTTACCTGGGAAAGAGAAAATCAGAAAATCCCATTCTTTGTAGGGATGGGGCGTGATGGAGCCAGTGAGTGAGGGTGCCTGTCCCAGTGGCACCTCCACTAAGGCCATAGAGAAAACCCTGAGCAAGTCTCCTCCAAGACTTGATTTCCTTCTACTTCTAGCTCTGGAGATCCATGTATGAAAGCCCCCACACACAAAAAAGCAGACACTTCCACTCTTCACAAGTTACCTACACAACAGAGTGGAAAGAAGATACTATCAGGGTCCAGGTCTATCTTACTAAGACTGGCTACACCATACTCTGAAAGCAGGACAGCACAATTAGTTTACACACAAGCCATTAGTTTATGCCTGAAGGCATAATGAGTCTACACATGAGCTAAAAGTTCAGGCATAAGCACACAACTGGTTCATACATGAGGGCATAGTTAGTTTATGCATGAGCAATTATTCAATACCTGGGCAAACAATTAGTTAATGCAAGAGCGCACAATAAATTTCACGTGTGACTGTGGGCATTTTCACTCTTTACACGTTACCTACAATGGAATAGTAGGGTCTGTTTGTACTAACACCAGCTATACCATGCCCTGAAGGAAATTCTGTTTGAACCAAAACGATTATCCAAGAAAACAGATTGATTTGTTCTTTGTACGCACACCTCCATTCATTATTTTAGAATCAAATGGGAGTCCTTTAGAAGAAAACAGTTATTACTCTTTCAAGCTCCAAAGAATAAGGTCTGTTTTACGGAAAAGACACCAGCTGAAACGTCATCAGACTGCACCAACCTGCGTATGGTGCTCAGCTGGTAAAACAACCTGTGAGAATCACACACAAAGAAAGTCACACTTTCCGAAACTCTTCCTATTTTCATAATTTTGCACACAGTGGATTTAATGGGAGTGCAGAGGTCAAACTTAATACCTCAAATTCAGCAGCTGCAGTTTCACATACGTGTATTGTTCACATATGCTCTAAACCACAGCAGGGACTTAAAAACTTTGCCAAAACAGAACAAAATGATATATTATTTACAACAAAAACCCTAAAAAAAAAGTGTTTCAATTACATTCAGACTTACCACCAGCTTCAAAATGCAACAATTCTTACGTACTTGCATTCCACTTTGGGCACCAAACTGAATTTATAACCAAAGTTCAAATACAATTTTTAGAAGTATAGCAAGCGGTTTAGTGTTCAAGATTATTGGGCACTACATGAAAAATGAGACCAAAAGGAAACAAAAAGCAACCTGAAAAATCATAAAACTGCAGTATCTTTAATACATTGGCATCCTGTAAGAACCGTAAAGTTATTGCCCCAGCTAAATCTAACAGTATCTCCAGCGTTGTTTATATCCCATTGCTAGCATTTAAAGATGACATTCAGAATCACTTTGTAAGAAAGCATAAAACAACAACTATAAAACTGGATTTAAGTTGCACCTTCTTTCAAGGATCATCAAGAAAGCATCAAAATAGTTTAAGTACTTTCTGAAGCCACAACTTTTAGGAAGTACTATTTATTAAACAAGTCATAAAATATAACGTACAACAAGTGCTGCTCTTCACACAACAGTATTTGAACTCTTCTTTCCCTTAACCTTAAAACACAGTTCTTATTAGAAGCTATTTTGTCTCTGAACCCTTATTCTGAGGGAAAAGCAGAGAGACTACTCCCTCTGAATTTAAAAGGAGACCCTTACACAGTAATTATAGCATCATTTATAAGAAATATGTTAACAATGAACGTATATAAACATATATAACAAGCAACAATATAAAATAACCCTTTACTGTATGAAAAATCCCATATAGATTCACTTTTAATACAAAACCACAAGATTCCCAGTATTACTCCAACAATCTTTGGGTTTTATGTTTTGTTCTTGGGTTTTTTCCCCCCCCCCAAACAAAAAAAATACATATATTGCTTTTGCATAAGCCTTGAAAGAAAAGCTCCAAAATGAGTTTAAGGACACTTGAAAAAAAATTCCCCTGCACGAACCAAGTTTCACTTTTGCAAGGCATCTACAGGACTCTTCACGTACTTTCAGACTCGAGAAGACACAAGCTCGCTCAGGTTCTGCAGCTCCCTTTCGGGCTTGCCTGAAGGTTCAAACAACAAAATCATAACCCCCCCATGCCCAAATCCAAACGATAAAGCACTACAGAAGCACAATTCACACTCCTCACAGCACAGAGGAGAGAAACAAGGTGGCACGTCTTAGTCACTGCAACGGGAGCTTTTCAGACCCATCTTCCTTCGGGCATTTCCAATAGCCCAGCGTTTTTAAAGCCGCTTTCTCAGAAATTCAGTCGAGATGCAAGAAGCACCCCGAAACCCGCAAGAGCAACCCGACCCAAGCTCTGCCGAGCAGAAGCAGCGCCTCTGGCGTCGGGGACTTCACTTGAAGGCGGAGGGCAGCTTCGCCGCCAGCTCGCAGGTTACCCCCAGATCCAGCTCAGCCGGGCGCAGAGCCGCGCCGGCCCCGGCGGGCAGCGGCCAGGCGGGCAGCCCCTGCGGCGGCCGCAGGAAGGCGGGCGGGCCCCAGCCGGGCAGCTCGGGGCAGCGGCAGCGCAGCGGCAGCGCCAGAGCCGCGCAGGGACCGTGCGGGCAACCGGCGGGGCCGCCGGGGAGCGGCGGCGGCGGCGGAGGCGGCAGCGGCAGCGGCCAGGGAGCGGCGGCGGCGGGGGGGGGCGGCGGGCGGCGCGGGCGGCGGCGGCGGCGGTAGTCGCCCCCCGGGAACATGTCCTGGAAGGCCGGGTCCAGCGCCCAGTCGCCGCCGCGGCGGGAGGGGGCAGCGGCGGGGGCGGGGCGGCGGGGCAGGCGGCGGAAGCAGGGGTTGAGGCTGAGGTTGTGCCGGACGCTGTTCTGCCAGCCCTTGGGGCCGCCGCGGTAGTAGGGGAAGCGCCCCGCGATGTAGGCGTAGATGCCGCTGAGGGGCAGGCGCTGCTCGGGGCTGGCCCGGATGGCCATGGCGATCAGCGCCACGTAGGAGTAGGGCGGCTTCTGCAGCGGCTCCGCCGGCCCCGGGCTCCCCGCCGCCGCCCGCGGCTCCCCGGGCTCCGCTTCCCCCATGGCCCCGCGCTCCCGGCCCCGCCGCTGCCCCTCTAAAGCCTCTCCCCGCCTGCCCCCCCCGCTGGGCCCGGGGTGTTTGGGGTCGCGGACGGGTCAGGACGGCGCTTTCGGTTCGCAAACCCAAATACGGAGGAGCGGGTACCGGCGCCCGGCCCCTGCGGGGGGGAACGGCGGGAGGGGAGCGGCCCCGGCGGCTCCCTGCAGCACGGGGAGCTCAGGGCAGGGGCAGAAGGGCCGCGGCGGGGGCGGCCCCGGCAGAGTTCAGCGCTGAACTGTGCTGTACCTGCAGTAAAACCAGGCGAATAGATCCGATCTTACCGTTTCAGCGAGATGGGGGGGCTGAGCTGCGCACCTACTGCGTAGGGATGCAAATGCACCTGGCACTTGGGCAGCACGCACCAGCATCCCTGCCCCGGCTGGTACCCAGCATCATGGCCGCGAGGGGAAGCGGTAGCTGAGCGGATCCTTGCAGGTACCGAGGGGGAACGGCAGAGGAGCAGAGCTCTCTGCTGCAGCAATCGCGATTCTACCAGTGTCGCATTTGTGCAAGCACTACAATTCACCAAATGCTTCAAAATACATCCGCATGTAAGGAATTATTAGTGGGATGATGGAGAGCTACCTTTGCCAGTAAATGAATTAAAACACACGTCCTCCTTTGAAAAGTGTTTCTTTGATCACCCTTAATTAATTAAAAAAACCCCAACCAACCAACAAGCTTAATTAAAAAAAAATCATGACTCACTAGTCTGGAAGGAATCAGTTCCTCTTTTCCAAAAGTTGTAGAGAGCTGAGAAACAGAAGGAAAACATTGATGACTGTCAGGCTGTTGTTCTCAGCTTACAAAAACTACCAACAGTAGCTCTATGGTGGTGGGTCAAACAATGCTGTCACCTCTCATATTTTAAAAATATTGTACAGGTCTTTGAACAGAAAACCTTCACTGGGCTAGATTGCAAATATTTAAATTATTAAGAATGAAACATCCCCTACTGGTTATAACAAATCTGCCAACAGCAGGAGAAGGAAGCTCTTTGATGGAGCACAGGAAGACTCAACCCTATGATCACAGTTTAGATCTTTTTCTGCTAGCTCTGTGTAATGGAAAAGAAAGTAAACAGAACACCACTGTTGAAAATAAAAACAGATTGCAGAACCAAACAGGTCTCTACCACTGAAGGAAGAGGGGGGAGAAAGGAAGAGTGTCTGAGAAGTGCATCCCCTCCTGCACAGCCATACACACAACTCCAGGTATTTAAAGACAAGACAGAATACATTGCCGGGTCTTAAAACAAATTAGCAGCACATTTTAGCGAAGTAAAACATGAGTCAAAACATAAAAGTATAAATGGAGGAAAACTGCAGCCTTTGAAGTCTGTGCTTAGAAAGCCTATGTCTAAAAGCTTATGCCACCTGTCTCTTAATTTACATTACAAAATAAAAACATACATTAAAGACTATAAAATAACACATAAAAGCAAAATCTTGGAAATACACTCAGCCCCCATCTCACAGAGGAAAAAAAAATCCCTTAAGTGGCAAATGAACACAAATCCTAAGGTGTGCATATAGCTGGACCACTCTGACTGTGCATATCTCGGGATGAATTCTGGGGCTTTGCTGAACGTCCCTTACACGTGCCCAGTCTTTACCCACCTAAATAATCCTCTTGGCTTTCTTGCCGACATATGCACCTTTGGAAGATGACTGGATCGGGAGCAAAGCACCTACACTCAGTACCTCCCTTACACCCCTCCTCCCCGCCTACCAAAGTACTGAAAATCCAGACAAAATGAAAAAGTGCCGGTGTTACCGTGCGACCCTACAGCCATCAGCTGAGGTCAGGGCTCTCTGGAAACAGGTCTGTAAATGACAGTCCCTGTCCCGCAGGAGTTCAAGGCACCAAGGTCCCTACGGGGGTGCAGCTGCATCTGGGCAGAAGTTCAGAACATCAGTTAATGGCAGGAGATGACTTCCCTTTTAACTGATGGAAAGCCTTCAAAGCATAACAGTGTACTTCCATCTCCAAATCGTGGTCATGAGCTTCTCCTTGCTTTGGCGAAGCTCACAAAGCTTTGGGCTTTCTCTTAGTTCTTGCTAGCTTTTAGAGAGCGAAGGGATCAAAGTTAATTTGACCAGACACACACACACAAGCACAAATACTGTCTCCCTTTCCCCCAAAAATATTCAGCTCCCCAAGAAACAGAATCACACTAAGGTGAAAACTTATCTGTTTTTATTTTTTAAAGAAAAATATTCCTCTTTAAACACAAAGCATAAACTAAAAACCTCTGAGGAACAGCTTCTCCTCCCTTGGAGCGCATTTAACTAAACTGTACAGTGTTAGAGCTCCCCAAACAAGTATACACACATGACATAAAATATTTCTTTCACAGGAAATAAGGTTTAGGACTCAAAATTGTCCTCCTCACCCTCTCTAGATACCCACTCCATCCAAAAGTACTCTGTCCCTTACTCTCACCACAGGACACGGTGATGACAGTTTCTGGATGCAACGTATATTTAAAAAAAATTATGAAAAAGCTATTGGCCAAATTGGCCCTTTCTAGCCTTCTAACAAATGTCTGGGAGAGAGGTTAAGACCATAGTTATTTCCAGGAATGGTGCTTGGAAGAAAAAATATAGCAGCATCCACAGGCAACACAAGCCCTTGATTCCAGCTGCCCTGTTGTAAGGAACCCAGTCAGTTCAGCAGTGTTTTACAGATGTTCCCATCACCCAAGAAGAGGGAGTGGGAATAGAACATTCACAGGCCAAATTTGTTGCTTGAGCAGATGGCCTAAAATTCAGTGAATTTGGCCTACACATGCCAGCAATGAGTTTTTTTCCACATTGCCACAGTGACCAATTTCATGCCTAAGATTTTATGTAAAAAGATATGACGACCTTCAGAAATCAGCAACTCGTTCTACCAATTCTTTATATCCTATCAAATAGATATGTGCATAACATTTGTCACATCTGCCAAACTACCCAGACTGCGGAACTGGAACCAGACTCTAGAATCCATACTCTTCCTAATTCGTAACAGCAAAATCATCGGAAGTCTCTGCCAGGTCTCAGAACATGCCTAACAAGCCCATATCCAAAGAAAAAGTACCCGGGCATTTTCAAGGGAAGGCAGGTAACGGAAAAGGTCTGGAAATGGAGCTCATTTATATCCCACGTGATCATTAATTGTTGGTATTATTAAGTAATGCTCAAATCTTAGACCATTTTGTAAAGATCTTTTCCATTCCATACACTCCAACAGTTTTTACAGTAGGAAAAATATTAGAAAAATAAAATCTCACCCCTGAACAACACTGTATGAAGATCAACATCATCAGTCACAAAGGTTTTTACAGGGGGACCAGATTATCTTTTGTTTCCTCCAAACCAGCTTCATACAGAAAACAGCAGCAAGATAGACACAGTATCTAAGAGCTAGATTAAGGCCAACAATATAAAGACAAACATGGGCTCAGATCTTTTGAAATGAAGAAACCCTCCAAAATGTTTTTATACATAGCATGCACACGCACACACGTACACATGTATACTTGTGTGTACTATTCAAGCGAAGGCTTCACAACTGTGAAAGCACCACTGGAGAGTGTTCTAGCACCAGAATGAAAAAAGTTGGTTGTCTTCCCTCTTCAGCAATAAAATCCAAAGTCTTTCTATTGCTTTGGACAAGGTCACCGAATACCCTTCCAAGAACAGTTTCAGTGAGCAGATTCAGAAGTGCAGTGACAGGTTAAAGTGTTCCTGTTCTGGAATACGGGCAAGAAGAGGTGTGTTGAGAGGCTGCAGCTCCTTGGTTGCTGGAAAGGAGGAGAAAATTTGTATTGCAATCTGGTAGAGACAGAGACCAACTTGGACTCCAGGTGAGTGCGATGGTAAAACTCAGCGCAGACTGGGAGGTGGAAGTGGAAAGTTTGCATACGTGAAGTCACAGTGCACATCTGTTGGCATAATAAAGACAAGGAAACCCACAGTATTCTCTGGCAGGCTTGTCTCTGCATAGGAGGCCCCTGGGTATGCTGGAAGTCAGGACAAGGATCCATGAATGGGATGTCACACACTGCACCAGGACATCATCAAACTCAAACAGCAGCGGTCTAAATAGAAGCTTGTAAGTTGGTCTGCTAGCATCTTGCCTATACACATGCTTAAGTGAGCCTGCAGAAGTCTATAAAAGGGACAAAATTCTCTTAACAGCAAGGTTATGGGTCCTGTTTGGCTACAAGTAACAATTCATGCAAGTAACAAGAATTAATCATCAACCTGCAGCACACCTTTCTGCTGCGGGTCTCTATCCTGGATCTGGGCCTTTGTATAGGAGGTGCTGGCTGTGCAGCCCTTGACCAGCACTCTGAAGACGCCGAGAGAAAGATGCAGAGCCAGGAAGGACATCTCCACAGCCTCTCAGGGCAGCACGCGTGGGCAGAGGTCTGTCCTCTGCCTGCAAGATGCAAAGTAGGCAATGAGCAGGCCTCACTAACAAGGGAGGATGGGGAGGAGTGGCTGGAAGCGGGCTGCTAAAACAGTGCAGGAAGAAACGGAAGAGACAAAGAGAGACTTAATTTTTCAGTGCTTGAATCACCAGCGGTAAAGCCCCATTTAATCTGTCATATAGCATGCTGATTAGAGTCTGGCTGTCACTCACATGATGTATTAAGTGAAGCTGTGGTAGGAACTCAATTAAAATATGCAAGGAAAAAAAAATAAAGTGAAAGGAAGGGTGATCATCATTCCGAGGTGTGAATTTCACGTTCAGAGCAGAGAATTATCAGCAGAGATACACTTGTTTCTGTGCACATGCAAGAGTACAATAGAGGGAACAGCAGCAGAACTGAAAGGGAGGGAAAGACACAGTAAGCATAACACTGTAATTCAAGATGCAAACACAGAACAATGGGGTGAGGTTGAGGAAAGAGAAAAGAAGTTTGAGGTAAAGGAGCCCAAAGGAAGAGACAATAGAAAAACTCTTAATAAAGTCAGTCCTGCTTCAGGAAATACATAGCTAATGTCACTTGGCTCTCTTCTCACCAAGTATCCTTGACACGTTGGTAAATCTTCTCTCTGCACTTGGGATTTAAGAATCAAAACATAAGGATCAAGATTTTTTTTTTCCTAAGACGTACTGAATGATTTTGAGCATTCACCACAATACTCTAAATGGCCCCTGAATTCTAAGCCATGCTGAAGACTCACCCAAAAGCAGAAGTGCCCAAATTATAAGCTGCTTTTGAAAATCGAGGGCTACTTCCTTTGGATTAGAAAAGAAGAATCTATCCAGAAGGTTGAGTTGTCCAGAAGCAGGTTTGGCATTTCTCACTGAGAGCACCTGGGCATTTAACTAAGTAAGAAATATCTTAAATGGTTACTTAGCAAATCCCAATATCAGATTGAGGCGTCACGTTTCTGGATAAATGTATACAATCAGACAGCTCCTCATGTATCTTCTAACAGAATAGATTTGTGCGATTTACAGCAAGAACAAGCTATGCCACTCGCTGCTTCAGTGAAACACCAGCACTCAAGAGTTGTGAGCTGAAGCCCTTTGACTATGGTGCAAATCACACAGGGATCCTTTCTTATTACAGAATTAATCGTAACAGAATTAATGCCTCCTGGGTAAAGCAAAGCGCAGGCTTCCTCTTTCTAATGCAAACCACAAAAGGATGTCTGTCTGGGATTTGTGCATACCTACAGCAGCAGTGCTGGTTGGAGGTGCGTACAGAGAGCAGTTTCTGAGAACCAGCATGACCAGAACGGCAACTGGTGAAAGCGGCCTCAGGGCACAGCCCAGGTGGAAGCACGTGGACGTATAAGATGCAAGAACAGGACAGAGCAGCCAAGGTCACCCATGTGCTTAGGCAAGCTTAAGGCAACTAAAGAAAATTCACTGATAATTTAGAGGAGAGTGCCAAAGGGAAGAGAGAAGAGGAACCACTGGGCAAAGAGGCTGGGAATGCTGTTACAGTAGCCAAAGCCCAGCACCAACTACTAAGCCACCCCTCTTCTCTAGCACATTTGTTCTAATTCTCCTCATTTTACCAGCACCATCAGCGTGAGGTTAATATGTCAGAAAGAAGAGCTGGGGATAGGTTCCTAAAAACGTAGCTTACACATTTTCAGGCTTGTGTTTCGGGTCAGTTCCTTTGAAAGAAAGCGCACAGGCCATTTGACTGGCCTCTTGCTTTGAACTGGAGCTTTCTGGGAATTCTGCCTGCCACCTCCAGGGACAAGCCTGTGATATGTTCTACCTGGAAGTGATGGCAGCAGCTACCTGGGTTCCTTGTCATGACAGTTGAGCATACAGTAGTTTTTTAAAAAACAGCATGCACCAGTGGCACGGCCATTAGACATGAAGCCGTGGTTGAATTCTTCTTGTCTCCTCAGAAGCAGGTGGAACCAGAAAGAAAGGGAGCGGTGGCACAAATCAACGCAGGCTCCGGTAGACATAGGCTGATGTGAAGATAGCATTGAGAGTCAGACTCACGGCTAGGAGACCTCGGAGAGCGGAGTTACCAAAATGACCTTAGTAGAAGAGGACAACACAAAGAAAAAAAGGAATAGTAGAAAGAGATATTAAAGAATTGATGAGATTAATAGCGAACATACGTTGTGCTCCTTCTCTCTCTCTTTGCCCAGCGTTTTCACCATAAGCACAAATTGCTGAAGCACTTTTCCTGTCAGGAAAGATTCCACTGCTCTCTTTGTTTCTATTTTCATCTCATTGCTCTTCTCAACACCCGCATCCCCACCCCTTTCCTTCTGTCTCAGTTTAGCACTCCATCAGTATTCTTCAGACAGTCCAAAGAACAGGAATAGCCTTATTAAGGTCTTAGAATAGCAGGCAGAAGATCCATTTTGCTACTGCTTATTTATTTGATCTCAAGATCAGATCACTGCTACAGCACAGGAAAGATCTCAGTTACCCTCATAGCAATGCTCACACATACATGAAGCACTCGCATGACTTGCACCTACCTCTCCAGCCTGCCAAATCTTCCCCTTTGGTAGTTGTGTCTACCACACAGGTAGATGAGTGCGATGAGTGATCCTCCTTTTTGATGGAATTATCGCTGCAAATACTCCCTCCTTCCATAGCAGATCTCATATCTGCAAGGAGAAAAAGAGATGAAAATTCAGAAGGCACCAGTGGAAGCCAAAAGTAGAAGTTACCAGACTAAAGCTAGACATGAGTAATGAATGGCTGCCTGGTAAAATCATGAATGGATTGAGGACAGGAGCTGGAAACAAACAGCAAATTTCACAGCTGTGCAGCAGAAGTTGCCTGCATGTTTGTCTCATACAGTGTCCATATCAGCATCACCACATCTGTGGTTAAAGGAGTTATCCAAAAAAGGGTGAAGACAGTGGCAGTATCCCTAGGGCACCACTAAGTGACAAAAGGACATCTGTTTTGGCAGACAAGAGGCTCTCCAGGCCCCCGGATTCTTAAGGGAGCTTTGGTAGCCTAACAGTCATCGCCACCTGGGTTTTTCCTGAAGGTTTCCCATCTATTGTGTGGCCTACATGATACATGGCTTTGCTTGCAAGCCAGCTCCTTCCTACAAATGCATTTCCAGGAGAGCAGCAGGCTGCCTGCATACCGTGCATTCCCCGCTCGCTGAGGGTCTTCTTTGGAAAGGAGGACAAATCGGTGGCAAAGATGTTGCTGTCTGAGTGGGTGTGTTCCTCTGAGCTAGTTGGGGTGAGCAGAGCCTCATTCTGAGATGGAAAAAGCAGCAGCTTCTGTCCTTTCAGGTTCAGGCGGGCAGGGCTGATGAGTGGCCGGCGGTACCGCAAGGAACCTGAGCTGGAAGTCACAGAGCCAGCCACCGACGGTGCTGGAGAGGGGATGCGGGAAGGAGCACAGCTGCCGGACAGCAGGGAGAAGTGCTCTGAAATGGAAACGTCCCCGAAGAGAAAATAATGAGAATATAATCCCAATACAATAGGCGCAGTTTTCTTTAACAATTCTACAAGAAAAGGGAACAGGAGTTGCAAATGTCCAACATATCTTGTACTAAAATTCTTTATTCATTCCAGTTCCCACACTGCAAAACATGGAGAAATTCCATGTGCACTTTGATACACTCAAGAATGACTGACTAGAGATGGGTTTATCAGGAGCTGGGTGAGCTTTCTCACTGCTCAGTTGTGTCCATTCAGGAAAGCCTGCATTACACGTGCTGGTTTGCAGGTAAATTAACTGTTCTGGCAGGTCTTTTAAAGGCTGTTGGGAAAGCGTATCGGGATGCAAGGAGGTTTGCACAATGGCATCAGCCCAGGCTGTGACTGCATTTCCAGCAGCAAACACTTAAGCAGGACAAACAGCCACAGGATCGATTTGGGGTCAGGAGGGCAACAGACAGGTCACTGGAGGACAGAGAAGCAAAGGGGCAGAGCAGACAGGGTAGCCAAATTAGCAGTTCCTTGGGCTGCAGAAGGAAAGTGGAAAAAAAAAGAGCTGCCCTAAAAACAGGTTAACATCTTCTATCAAAGCAATCTCAACTCAGCTGCAGAGCAGGGAAGGGATCCTTGCTTTGTCTCACTGAATTCACTGTGAGCTCTCCTAGGGAGAAGGACATCCAACACATATAGAACCTTATTTTAATGCAATCCCACTCTTAGTTGGCACTCTCTGCAGCATTTCTAACAGCAAAACTGACATTTGCACTGGGATGTGAGCAGGGAGGAAAGAATTAAACTTGGATCACGTGTTTCAACCCACTCACCGCAAATCCTACAAAGACAGTCGCTCTGGAAGGGCCTAGCGCATTACCTGAAGTAGGAGATTCCTTGGACTGAGACGACTGCGAGGCTGGTCGGCTTCCGCTGAACAAGTAGCCAGAATCTAAAAAGCAAAAATGAAACAGTTTGAACCCAGCTGGCTCAGTTACTGGAGGTCTGTCCTCCAGAAATGGAACTGCATCATCTTGTCATCAATCTCAGAAGGGGACAGGTGGTAAATGTAGGTGGGGAAAAATGTCCCTGTTTTCCTGGGTAGGCTATATGCCAGCGTCAGAATAATCCACTTTCCCCAGCTGCAGCAGAACAGATCTGTCCAGCAGGCTCCAAAAACAACCCTGTGACTGTATCACAGCCTGGCTTGCCTCTACTTTAAAAGGAAGAAGGTGAAGATATGGTTGTATCCTTTTCTCATGAAAGGAGCCTTAAGGGTAGATCATAGGGCAAGACGAATTCCCATCTAGCTGTCAGGCATGGCAGCCATAATAATGAGGCGGTGCAGGGCAAAATCAATGAAAAGTACTGAAGTCAGGAAAAAGAAGAGCTACAAGTGAAACCTCAGAGTTTAAATCTATTTTTCTTAGGCACTTGATTTACATAATTATAGGCAAACAGCTCTGGAAGTTGAAAACCTTGCTGTTTGCAAAAAACATTCAGTCCCAACAGCATGCTCTCTCCAGTCTGTCTGGCTTTGCACCTTAGCAAAGGAAAGCCCAGACCTCACAAGGGTGGTTTAGCCTGCGGGGGGAACCCCAGCCATCTGGTGCGTTTGCTCCTGCCCTTCCAGCGGCACTGAGGTAACAGGAAAGGTGAAGGCTGTGCCAAAAGCTGCCATGCTGCTGAAAGGTTTGCACAGCTGGTCTTTCTCTTGCTCTTAGTGGATCTAGCAAAACTGCTGGCAGCGTGAGCTAGAGAAACATCAAAGGAACTAAAAAATCCCTGCAAGACTGCACTCTCTGCTGCAGTGTTATCCTAGAAACTGCCGCATTTTGGCCTCTGACCTTCTGGTAATCAGTTAGTGACACGGGAAAGCTTAGCTTTCCTTGGATGGGGAACAGCATTTGAAAGCTATTTCCCATCTGTTAGTTTCAAGCACAGCAAAACTGAGGGCTTATTGAATTCCTGGGAGAGAGTCTTTCCTTAGGCCTATAAACCTTCCCTAGATCGCACAGAGCCTTTAAAAACAAGAGGAGATGGGGTCTCTAAAACAGCTTCAATAGTTACGCTAGTGAGTAACAAATCCAGACTTAGGGAAGAGCCTGCCTTCAGCTCTGCTCCCTTCAGCTGTAGCAAGAAAGGCAAACTACACAAAGCAGCTAGAAGGAAGGGAGCAATTGCTCTTGCTAGATCATTTATCCCAATGCTCCCAATCACTTCCAAAAGCTGCTCTTCTCTATTCCCACGTCTAGCTGCTCCTCCAGTCTCTCTCCCACACATAGCCTTGCAGCTTGTGCCATATTGCCATGAATGCCTGGAGAAGCCTCTGGATTTCAGTAAACCCACAGCAGGCAAGCAGTCAGTAAGACTTTTTGTTTCACCAAGATGGCAATGATATGCTGCATAATTTCTTAATGCCAAAAAACAAATTACCAATGCTGGATACTCCTCTGTGCCACAGGAGCAGCAATCCCTGAACACAACTAGAACATGTGGATACCTCACAGCCCATTTCCCTCTGATGCACTGTACCACTCCATTGTCATTGCCGTCGCGCCACAAGGTTTCACGCACACTTACCTGCTCTGGCCAAGGAGGGGATGGTACCCAGCGAGAGTGCCCTGTTGAGACGACCAGGAAGAGAGGAAGAAGAAGTTCTGCGTGGGGATCTGAAGAGCTGTTGGTTTGTCAGCTGGAGAATACTGGGTGGCGTTGGGACAAAGAGAGACGTAGCAGAGGAAGGGAAGGCAGTCCCAGTGCCGCTGGGAAAGAGAGTCATCGAATCCCCAGAAAGGTACCTGCAAATGACACGCACGACAGACATTTAGCAATGAGTACGTTCCAGTAACTCACACTCTGTTGTACTTCTTGCATGAACATATGTTTTATCATCAGGTTTGTACTAATTTTTCAGTGCAGGAGTGCAAGATGCAGAATGCTTCGGAGTTTACGGGAATGTTCCTACATGTTTGAAACTGGGGAAGGAAGAACTGCTCAACCTTACTTAAATTATTGTGCACCAACCTGTCCCACAATACAGGGTGGCAAAATGGTGGTGGAACAGTTTAGGAACTCAGGTGCAAATAGGCCTAGTACCTTGGTTCTCTCCCTGGATGAGAAAATTACCCAGAGACCACCAGAATGCTTTACAAAGTCCAGATACAGATAGGACCAACAATAGAGTACATCTTATGTTTGTTATGTGCACATGCAAACAACAAGCTTAGAAATGTCGTGACTGTGGGAAGCAAGGAGTTATCTACTAGTCTTTTTGTCTTTAGAAACCAGAATCAACATCTTAGCTCTGATGCCAGTATAGAGAAAGTATTTTTATGGGTACCTAGATAAAGATTTAAGAGCTCTGTTCTAAAACTAACATTCAAAACTCTTTAATACATCTGTCTTTATTATACTTCTGCGAGGTAAGGAAGACTCACTACCCTCACTTTACAGATGGGAAAAAGAAGCAAAAAAGAAGCTAAGTGACTTGTTGAGGGTCACATAAAAATCCTATGATAGAACAGAGACACAAACTTGTGTTTTCCAATCCTAAATTGAGCCCTAAACCATTACATTTTCCTTTCTCTGCATATAATTAGCCACAAATATGTACTAGCATAGCCAGAGGGAACTGTGCTCCTGTAGCATACACTCCAAGAAGTGTCTTGCTTCTAGTATGTAAAAAACCACCTCCATTATAGTGCTGGAAAAAATTTAAATTGGCAATAATAATGGCAATTCTATCTCTAGGTCTGTGAGTTGTTTTCAATGGGTTTCAATGTAGAACAGCGCGTCCAACTTGAGAACACAAGATGAGAGATAACAGACAAAACATATTAAGGGTACCTGTACCAGTTAGCTTGATTTTTAAGTACTACAGACATAAAGTGACTTCTATTCCACTGGTAAAATAACTGTGTAAGATGACTGGATTTTAAACAGTTTTTGCAGCTAGGACTGTGACAGTATTTCATGCTCAATTACCATATGCAAATAAACTATGCAATTGATTTCTGATACCCCCATTTCATCACCCAGCTTTGCAGTTTAAAATTTAAAAATCAACCTAAGCTGAACTTTCTATCAAAAATTTACTCCTATTTTTACCTTCTTTCTATTCCTCCTTGCAATCATGTACTGATCTTAGTCCATGTGTACAGTTTAGTTGACTACATTGCATCAGAAATGAGGAGTCAGCTTTGGAGTCTCATTTGTGTCCTCATACCATCAAAATGAGCATTCTAAGAATGTTGCAATCTTGGAAGTATAGTAATTTTGTATTATTTTTAACAAGTGAATAAAATACATGAAAAAGTCTAGAATATGAACAAGATCTCTAAAGGATCTCCTGTAAGATTTTTGTTTAGTTAGAAACAGGGAATACTCTTTGTCAAATAAATCATGATGAACTACTAACAAAGTATGAAGTGTATATATTTTAAAATGGAGACATCAGACTTTGCAGTATATAATCAAGCTGCAACATTTGGAGGTTTAATCTCACTTCTGATGAAAACAGAGACAGATGAGAGCAGCAACATGGCTTTTCTTCCGTCAGAGGAAAGCCAGGAGTAAATCAGAGCGTGAAGGAACGTTCACTCTTGTGCTGTGAGGTGATTTATGCATGTGCCATTCTCTCTTGGAGATTAAAGAGGTGATGCAGCAATACTATGCAGTGCTAGCATGTCCAGAAGAAGTAGTCTAGAGTTAAGATTACAATTTAAAATATCTTATAAAACTACTTATCTGCTAGTACGAGGCAGACATCAACAATCCCGACCAGCTTAATCAGGCTGAGCAACATCTGAGCCAACCAGCTTCCTGGTGCTTGCAAGCAGGACATGCCTTTAACAGCGGCAAGGAACTCGTCAGTCTTGCAGCAGAAACTGCCCAACCTCTTCAGGTTCCAGAGGACCTGGGAAGGGTGTCACGCTTCGCAAACGTGCAGAGTCCTTTAGTGCACATACATATACACATTTGCCCCACCACACACAGAGATGTAAATAGCGGATGTACACGTCCATCTCAGCTTTGTAAGAGAAAATGAATGGGAAAGGAAATTAAAAGTGCAGCTCGGGACTATGATATGAATCATATCAGAAAGAGTGATACCTACCACTCACTGTGCCATGTCTGTGAAGGGCCAAATCAGAGCATCGCCTGTGAACAACATAGCTCTTTTTTCCTAACTTTGCACCTTTTGTGTCTTTGGGCTAAAGGATCCAACTTTACACAGCTCCTTGCTGTGCTGGAGAACAGCTTATCTGGCTTATTGGTTGTTGGCAGTTTTTCACTTAATGAGCTGGAAGATATTACAATCATTTATCACTCGTAACCACAATCTCTTTCCTGGGATTGTAACTTTTTTGGATCGGACTTCCATGGGCTCTGCTGCTCAACAGCCCCACTTCTCAACCTCACCAAGTTAGGGCAGTCAGATCCTCTGGGCAGCTGATGAATTATTTGTCTTGCACCACCCAGAAAAGGAATTTTTCTCGTTAGCAAAGAGTTGAAGAATTTTAAGCATAGCATATTAATGCCTTAGGACTGAATGCTGACCAAAGAATGGCTTAAATATTGATCTGCTCTGAACAAAGTAAATTCCTGCAACATGTGCAAAATCCTGTTCCTTTTCTACGCACTCTTCTCTGTTGTGATTGCCACTGTCATGTCAAGAGGGATAGAAGCTGCTAAAAAGCAGGGGTGCTGTCATGGGAATGCGCTTCATGCCTGAGAATGGTCAGCTGAACTAAAACTTCTTTCAGAAGCAGATGAAAAAAGGTGAGGAGAGATCAAGAGGATCATAAGCCACATCACAGCCCTGGAATGGAGCAGTGCAGCTGTGTCTCTGCTCTCAGACTACTGCATTGCTCCAAGCCATTTGTGATAACAGTGGGTCTGGTAACAGTGAAAAAAGTAACCAAAAAAAGGAAGAAGAAGGGGGGAAAAAAAAAAAAAAAAAAAAGGCTCTGGAGTCAGTTAGTTTGTGGAAATAGTCAGGGCCCAGAGGCCGTTTATTTCAGAACTTGGTATTGTGAACATCAAAAATTGGGTATCTTAATTAGCGTTTACAATGATCACAGCGTTACTAGACAGTTGGGCACAACTCTGCTACACAGATACTTTAAAAATAAATTAATAGAAGATTAAAGAAGAGTATTACATGGCATGGGACCGTACACTGTCCTGAAGAAACACCTCCTGCCAGCAGAGCCTCCCCTTCTCTGTCCCAATCCCTTCGCTCTTATCCTCTTATCCAAAGACAACACGATACGCGTGTGCCTTTTTAATTCACATTTTAACCAGAGATGCTGCATCACCCCTGAGATAGAGAGAGACGTGGGAGAGCATGGGTCAGGTCAGACTACAGGGCTGTAGATGGACCCACTCCTACTATCAAATAATTCAGCACATGAAGTAAGAAGGTAACATGCAGTCGCAGTCAGGCAGCTTGCCGTATGTGCCCAACTTCATCTGCCTGGAGGCAGCCAGGGAACTATGTGTAAAAGGGGTAAAAGGTTTCCTCTGGACTTAAGGTCCCATCATAATTTAGCTATGAGTTAAAATTCCCACGTGTAACTGCACCATTTTCTCCAGGCAGCATGGGTGCTGCTGCCCAGACTGCAGAAGGAGCTCACTACGGCCTGACCGCTGGCTGCAAGAAAAGCAAGTTTCTGTGAGCTGACATGCAGTCACTTGCCTGGTCTGCTGCATTGCATCAGTCAGCGCCATAACCTGTGCCTCCGGTCAAACTGACAGAATCAGGAGTAAAGAGCAATACAGTGAATAAAAAAACAGGCACAGGGAGAGGGGAGAATGCTGCTAAAAAAGGGCACAGGTCTCAGATGCATTAAGATTTTGATATGTGACTTACAGAGCTAGAAACTTTAGCTGCCAAGACTAAGAATTCTTTTCTTCTACATGTTGCCCTGCTTTGGATGAAAAAGGAGGGCTGAATTATAGCTGAAAAATGCTCCAGCTGCCAGGTCCTGCATTAATACCTTCTGGAATACAGACAGATGTTTGGCATCAATTTTGCCTTCCCTCCTAGCTGGTGGCACAAAGGTTGGGGGGGCGTGTATACGCACATCCCATGTCTGCAAAAATCCAGGCTCACTGGCATCACAAAAATGTCCAGAGGACCTCTTCCCTGCCTGTGTACTCGATAGCTTTGGTCCCAAATGAGGCTTGACAGGGGATGACTCAAGGTACGCTTCAGGACTGAGTACTGCCCCTTTCATATGAGAGCATCTGCTATGGCTCAAAGAGGCCCCAGGTGTACTCGCAGGTGACAGCACACCTGGAATGAACTGGCAG
The DNA here is from genome assembly GCA_020745775.1 of Theristicus caerulescens. Lineage (NCBI taxonomy): Eukaryota > Metazoa > Chordata > Aves > Pelecaniformes > Threskiornithidae > Theristicus > Theristicus caerulescens. The sequence continues at coordinate 4,747,340 of CM036574.1, forward strand.
GTTATATGTGACAGCACACAATTTCAACAGCACCTCTTTAAAAACCGAAGCGAAGCCATACACCGCAGCTCCCTGCTTTCATGAGTGGAGTCAGCCTGGAGCAATCATCTGGCTATTAATTATATTAATTTTTATAAGAGTATAAATAATTTGCCCACAATACATCAATACATACTTTCTGTAGTATCTAAGCATGATTATTAGCTTCACATAATTTCAGCGTACTTGAAAAATATTCAGAAAGCCAAAATAAAACACCACTACACCATTTTTATATTCCCCTCTTGTCCTCACCCTTTGACACACCCAAGCTCAGTTCACTAGGGCATGCAAAGCACAGATGTAGGAAAGGAGGAGTTAATAGAAAGGAAAGAACGGGTTATAAATATAGCATATTTAGAACTGTAAAGGGCCACAAAGGCGTCAGTTTGCATGCACTGATGTCAGTGAGGGCTTCAGGAGGACCAGAAGTAGCAGCAGCAGCGACGCTTACTTGGTTGCTAGCTCTGGGTTCTCCCTCAACCCCGCTATAGTCTGCAGAGTTGCTCAGAAATTTAAGAGTGCAGCCCAAGTATCTTCTTATTCCCAGCCACACTCACTGGTGGCAAATGAAGGACAAAAGCACTGGCCTGGCAGATGTACATGCACTCCTGTCCCAAGCTGCAGCTGCATTGGTTCCACTGAAGCAGAGCAACATAGCGGTGTCAAAAATCTCATCCAGAGAAAGGCACTTAATGAACCCACATCGGCCCCTTTATACACCTAACTCTGCAGGGCAGGGTACGAGATGCTTTTGAGTCGGCCGATCAGCCACAGCCACTGTGAGAGCAAAGACCAGAGTCAGCCACTTTGGGCTGGAGGAGATTTGATTTCAAGTGACACACAAACCCACTAACAATCCCTCAGCACCTCAGCTCCATTCTGCAGTACCATCCTCTGGTCCAGACACCAGCACATGGCCAGTGTAAAAAAAGCAGCACCTGAAATTAGAGGCTTTTGGGCTAAAATCCTCTAATACTGTTGAGTTAAGATGTTTGCATGCTCTGGCCTGCATGGCTGGGAGAGTCCTCAGGCAACAAAGCTGCATCTGGCAACCACAGGTTACCACATGTTCCTCTGTGGCCTGAAATGAATCCAGCTAAGTGAAAACAAGAGGCTCAAAGCACTAATCAAGTGGTTCTGGATGATTTTTGTGTCGGCTGTGTTAGTAAGTTACCAGCCCTTTTGTTAGCTATTATCCCCCTCAGCAGAAGGAACTGTATACCCATGTGTCATACAAAATAGCACCTCGGCTTCATGAGGATGGTGGCGCTGTGCTCAGATGTTGGTCTTGCACCAAGATACCTGAGCTGGAAGCACACATTTCCTTCTGCTGGACTCACCGTGGGGGAAGCAACCAGGCAGAGTCAGATGGCATATCGAACTGCTGAGCTATTTCCTAACTGAACCTCAAGTAAAAAACGCAAAGTTGGCAAAGCACCTTCCTCACAGAACCTACAGCATGGCGTAGTGTTTAGAAGAGACAATTTGGCATTGAAATCAGGTATTGCAGGAACAGTCTCAGTAAAGGCAGTGGTGGTTTAACCAGTGGGTTTTTTTCTGAAACAGTCAACAGTAAAGTACTGCTAACTGATCTTCTTCAGGCCTAACTGTCTAAGGAGACACAATTAGTACAGATCGAATGCTAGCAGTTTATAAATCAGAACACCTCTGGAAAAAACATCTTTCTCCTCCTTTCTTCCCTTTCCTCCAAAAGATCAACATCCTCTATCAAACAGCAAAAGCATGTGAGACAAAGCATGTGAGAAAAGCAGAAAGAGAGGAGATTGTCAGCATCAGAGTCTCTAAAAGACCAAAAATTCAATTGCTGCAAGTTTGTTTTTGAGGCTCTGAGGTTTTTGGTTGTTTTTAGAAGCAGCAGCACAGACATGCTGAGGCACCAGAAGTGGGAAAATAAGCTGACACCTGAGCAAAGACAAAAGCTTCTTTGGCATTAAAATTGAACCACACTTCAATATGTGTTATTTCGTTTCGCTTTTGAAATTTTTCCAATTGTGAGTCCAAAAGTTCTTCACTTATAAGTTGTGGACAAAGCACCACAGAGCCCAGGGCTTCAGTTGTACAGCTTGGCCATAAAACAAAGTAGCTTTCTGATGTTCTGACATATAAAATTAGTGCAACTTGTAAATATACTTCATTGTTATTAATCTGCATAAAGTGAAGACAAATGGATTTCTTGCTGGCATGTCAAGTGCAGTTAACATATCTCCCAGAAAAGATTTTAAACTCTTTCAGAATAGATTTGCACTTGCTGCGCAAACAGAGCTAAAATATTTCTTAACAGCATTATTCAGGCTTCACAGTGTAAACCCCACTCCTTCCTGCAGTTCTACCACCTGCCTGTTCCTGGTATCTAGTGTGCATCCTCCCCATCCCATCACAGTACTGCACAGGAAAAAAGACAAGAGAATAAGAGAAAGGATCAGGCACAGGAAAACAACGTAACACTTAACAGCACAACATCATAAAAGGCGCCAGACCTCAGGGGGCTCAAAGATGAGGCATGTTTAAATTGAAAGGAAAAAAAAAGTGCTGCGAAAAAGAAGGGAGGAAAACAGGTGCTCAGAAGAGATAGGAGGCCACATGAAATAGGACAAAGTGATACTTAATACAGCCTTGACTTTCAGCTCCTGAAAGCAAAACATCTGAAGAGGCTGACAAGCATCTTCAGAGGCTGCCACTTAGAGTTTCCTTGCTACTGGACAAGAAAATTCGGACAGATTAATTTTATTCTTATTAAAAAAAGAAAGGATATTGCCATTAGAAATCAGGCGTGACATTACCATGACCATCCCCACACATTTTAACAGCCTGTCAGCTGCTCACACCCCTCCTCCTTCTAGTGGTCTCAATATATCCTTCTAAACATGAGATTCCTCCCGTCACTTGGACGTACTTGACAGCAGAGCAGCAAGAGGAACTGCTCACCTCTGCCACACCAGGCGGCTGCAAGTTCACGTGCTAGAAGCTAGCAGGAACTTTCAATCCAACTTCTATAGGTAAGTGCAAAAGACAATCACAGCTAAACAGAAACATCAGTCTTTTCCTACATTTAACTTTACGGGGAAAACTTGAAAGTATGGAAGCAGGAAGAAAGAAGGAAGAAAAAAAAAGTCTAGATGTCTTATTTCACTTAACGGACATAATAGCTCAAGTTTTCCTGGGTCTTCTGTGCAGCTTGTTTAGAGAATGGCAGGGCTGGCACTGGATTTGGTTCCAATGTCCATTTCGTTAGGTGGCTTTGTCCCCCTCACTTTTAACAGCAGACAGGCTGCAGAACAATGGTGTTGGAAGGGCCACTGCAGTGGTGAGTTTTCCAGGGGTGAAAACATTATAGAGATCACTGCACTGAAAGGAAAGCTGAGTAGGCAGTGATAGCACATCCATACACAAAATTGTCCCCCTCCCTTTTTTTTTCCCCTGCCACCTCCTGTCCTTTCACCAGCCTACTACCATCTGTCTTAACATTGCCCCCTGCTCCAACGGGCTGACAGGTACAGAAAAAGACTGGATTTTTAAGGAACATTTCCTACTAAATCTCCTAACGGAGAGTAGGAAAGAGGCACCAGAGTGATTGTGAAAGTCTAACCCAGCACTGAGGACCCTGCACACTTCTGCTGGCTTTTTTTCCTGTTTTGATGAAGTCATGTGGCTTCTTGTAGTATTTTGAAACAATTCTCTAAAATCAATAAAGTGTCCTAGTGGAAAATGGGACATAATAGTTATTATTTAGCACTTTGAAAGTGAGGCTGGAATAAGAAACAATCTGTGACTGTGAGCTGGAAGACAAACCTTTTGGGTCAGGATCGATAAACGATGGGAATACGGAAGAGTGGAACCAGACTTTGCAGATGCTGGATTCCTTTTGTGGTCAAGTAAGTAAACAACCCTCAGAGCAGCATCATTCACAAGCACCAGAATGGAGAAAAGTGTTCTGTTTGCTTGGAGGTGGATATTGCAGTTATCTGAAGGCACCAGGAAAAAAGTTCCAAAGGAGAGCACATATGGGAAGCAGGTTTGGGTGTCCCCTTCCCATGCCAGTTGTTAAGTTACAGGCACATGGTCATTCAGGCAGGAGCTGTACCTTCCCATGACGCACTCAACTTGGCTTATGGTTAACGAATCTCTACAGAGCCTTTGTTAGTGCTACCTTTCTGCTTTCACAATGAATACTGGTTTGAAGAACAGTAACTATGAAAAGCTATGAAATATCTTTTGTTTCCTTTAAAAAAGCTTCTATAATTTCACCAGCATCTGCAGCATCCAGTAGTGTCTGAATCTTTCAGCAGGAGATGCAGATACTTCATAGCAAGAGATCCATTCTGATTATTTTAGAGTGTATACATAGGAAGATCAAGACACCCAATTAACTTACATCGGACTATTAGTGTGGCAAGTTCCACTGTGCTACTCTGAACAGAAGAAAATAGCAGATCTTCTGTAACAATGCTATTTCCTCTTGAAAGACCCAAATCTGGATGAGAAACTCAGTGGAGTGCCTTGCAAAAACCAGTGCAGGATAATCATCCTGCTTATCCTAAGAGGCCCCAACAAGTTAATCCTACAAAAACCCAAACAGCTGAAAGCTTCTTCCTCCCCACACAGTAACATCCAGTCACCCCAGCTTTCAGCAGAGGACTGCCAGGCACTCAACTCAAAGTCACAATTTCCAGACCCTTTTCTTCAGCAGCGTTAGCACCAATGCCAGATTTCAAAAAAGAACCCCTCCAAGTAACAAGAAAAATCCATCTCTATTGCCACGCCATCCCACAGCAGAGGCTCCCACCCCTGCCTGTAGCACATCCTCCTAATCTGTGTTCTCAACGATAAGGAAAACATTGACTGAATAAGTAGTGATGTACAATGAAAGCTGAACATATACCATAGCACGTGGCTGTCAGTCCGATATTTCTTCTCTTTCTAAGGCTATAGGAGTGGAAGAACATAGGCATTTTTATCCAGTTGTGCTTTTACACAGATGCTTCTCGGGGGGTGGTGGGGGTGGGTGGGTAAAAAACCCAAAGAAAACCAGCACAGAAAGCAACAGCCACTGGTAGATTTGAAAATTTAGCCTAAAACAGCTGAATGCTTTCAGATATTCAATTAAGACACCCTGAGCTACATAACCTTTTAAAGCACCCTTTTAAATAAATTATTGAAGTTCCAGTCCAAAGCACTTAAGGACGCCTCTCCATTTAAAATAGGAGTCATAGGAGAATGGCAGAGCGAGAGAGCATGCAGTTAAGTGATGCTAACACAGTGGAAGGCAAGAAGAACCAGGTTATGGACTACATGTGGTCCCCTCCTCGCATGCCTGCACACCATGCAGTGTTACTACAGCACACGTTACGAGGACTCGGAATCCAGAGGCAAGTTCCCATCAGTTCGAAATTAAAATGACCAGCACCATTAGAAAACTGAAGGCAGCCTGGGCCCCATGGAGGATCAAGGCAGAGGATTCCTCTGTAACTGGCTAAGGACGGACAGGAGAAGCCAGAATCTCTTTGGCTGGAGGAGCAGAATGGGGAGGAGGCTGCATTTATGGAGCAGTTTGTGAAGCAGCTGCTGGAAGAATTGGCTTTGGGGAAGCTGGATATTTGCACTGCTGACGTAGGATTCAGGAGGAAGGGAGAATGGAGGCAGCAGGAGTAGCTTCCTTGGCTAGCACCAGCAGTGGAAATGCTCCAAGCAGCTAGCACAGTGGAAAGCAAGGATGGGGAAAAAAAGGAAAAAAAAAATTTATAAAGGAAGAAAAGATCTTCACTGCTTATCTAATTTTAAAAAAAAAAAAAAGAAGAAGAAAAAGAGGAAGGGAAAATAAAAAGAGGAGAGAGAAGCACCAGTCGCAAAGAGTTCACAAGGCTTTTTTTTCCTCCTTCCCCCAGCGTCACTGCTCTGGCTCTGACCTTCGGGGCCGGTATCTCCGATGGCCCGTTGATTTCCGCGTAGCCACTGCTGCGGTGAAGCCCACCAAGCAGCACAAGGACGTGGTGCCAAATTTGGCTGTGTCTAGCCAGTTGGGTGTTTCTGTCTTCAGGTACCTCTCAGCTAAATGCAGACTCATCACTACGAACCACAAGACTGAAGCAAACGCATCAATTCTCCGGAGCCTGCAATGTCAAAAAGAAACCCAACAAAACAAAAGGTAAGAGTTTAAACACCAACGAACCCCCTTGGTCCTGAGGAAGGAGAGGGAAGGTGGGGAGGGTACACAGACCAAGCAGGTTATGTACTATCTCTTACTACAGTTATATCACCTGCAGCCCTTCCCACTGCTGTGGGAAGTACCTGAATCGGTCAGTTCCATTCTCTACCAGATTAGAGAGCTGCACATGCAGCTTTTCATTCACAGTAATTCAAGCTTAAATTGAATGAACCAAGACAGATCCAAAGCAACCTCTGCTGTCTCCATCCAGCCGGCTGGCAACCCAAAGAATAACAAGGAGAACTGTGCCACCCAGTAACATGTCTGCCATTCTGGCAAATGTTTGCCCCCTGGCTCCCTGAGTCAAGACAGGGCGAGAGATCTCCAACATAAAACAATTTTCCTTTAAGTGAAACAGAAAAGAGCACACCCACCTGATCCGCCCAGCTAAGAACATGGCCAACAGGCAGGTGAACAGCCCAAGGACAGCGACTGCCATCTGGTGATTCTTCCCGTAAGCCCATGCGGCACTCAGGTTCTCCACCATCTGTTCTGGGAGCAGGCGGAGCAGCTCCCGCCAGCCTGCCACTGTCACAGAAGTGCCGTTTTCCAAGTCTGCACGTGAGGTTGTGTCAGTCCTGTTCTGAATGGACGCTGGACCAGAGGAGACAGGAGCAGGGACTGCCGCACTGAGCGAGAAGGGGTTGCCTGACCCATACAAGGCCATCAGAACCAGGAACGCGCAGCTGAGGAAGGCCAAGAACCGCAGAAATATCACCTGAGCTGGTGTGGTTATGGAAGCAGAAGAGGAGGATGAACATAAATTCTGCAGAGGAAGGGAGAAACACCTTGTCAGAAACTGAATGAACTATAGTAAGGTTTTGAAATGGTGCTTTATGAAACATTTCCAGACTGTATGGTTTACACTCCCCATCATTCTTATTTCTTTCCCCCCGCCCCATACTCCGTAGTTTCCTGCACTGCACTCATAAATTGGCTTCTCTACCTCCCCTTTTCTGCCTGTTCCACTATTTTACTTCCACTCTGTTCTTATTATTACATTAGACTTACCTTCTGGCAATTGCACTGAATGACACCAGCAAGAGGAAAACCTCAAGCTAACATCAGGAGCACCTGTGGCAACTATCCTGTGCTCTTCTAGACTTCTGCCATGCACCCCAGCCCCCAGAGTTAGAGAGCCCCAAGGCCACTGCCTTCCTTTCCCAGCAGCAAACTCAGGTGCAGAGGTACCCAGTTCTCTGCACTTCCCCCTAAACTCCCTCAGCTCTCCCCCCATGTACCTGAGTATAGGTCTTGTCTGTCTCACGGCGTTTGAAATGGTGGCTGAGCAGCAGTGCCCGGAGCTGCCGATTCTGATGTTTTATGTAATACTCCACAGCAGCCTGGCAGGGACGGCAGAGCTTGTAGGTCTGCTCCAGATGGTGCTTATACACCTCAATCTCCTCATCATATTTGCCCTGGTGAGAGAATAGGAGAGGAAAAGTAGGTGGGACTGCAGGTCCCTCACAGTTATCGTGCTTGCTACTGACATGCAAGCTAGGCATGCTTCCAGTCTCCAGAGGAACAGCCCCCTGAAACCAGGCCTCAACAGTGACCAAGCTGGAGGCCAGCCATACAACCAACTTCGCATACAGCTGACCCAGCCTCCATGTCCCAGAAGAGAGAAAACAGCCCTTGGAGAAGGCTGCTGTGGCCCAGTTTCAGCATGTTGAATTTCTATGGCCCAATTTTGCTGTCTTTGTCGAGACCTTATGAACTCAACACAGAAGACGAAACAAAAAACTAGAATTGCTCTTCCCCTCCTCAAATGAGGGGACACAAAAGACCTGTTGCCCCTTCGCATCACTGTGCTGCAGAAAGAGACAAGCTCCTTCCAAAACTCAGCCCCAGACTCGAAGGCTGTCACTGTTTGAAGGCCCTGGTGAGATGAGCTCCATAAATCATTAATAACACTTGTAAAAACAGACAGCGAGCAGGGCCGAAGGTATGTTTTTCAGCGTCACTACAGTTATCACATCAATTATCACAGAGGCTTCTAGGGCTCTTCCATCTCCACTCCCAACCTCTATCAAGATCCTTGTACCAAAAGCATACAGTTGAAAGCATGCAGCTTCTTTGGGAGAGAAGAGTAGAAAGATGCACTGTAGCTGCCTGAGGGCTTGCTGCAGCAGTTTCATAGGCTCCATCTGCCGGAACTGAGAAGGAAACACATGGGAGAGAGAGGCTCACCCCTTACTGGACCAGCCAGCAATGCTGAGAGGCCACTGCTGTCACTGACACACATATCTAACCAAGTTGGATAACACAGTCCCATGTACCTTAGCTGGAACAGACACTGCAGTTCACTGAGTGCCTCAAAAGGGGCCAAAGGCTGATGTTACTTGAGCAAATGGATAGGTCTGGCAAAAGGCAGGGACTAGATATAAAGCTAGGAAAAGGGAATCAGCCAAACATGTTCTCATTAAGCATGATCAAATTTAAATCTTCCCTGGGAGTCATCCTGATTAAACTCGTTACAATTACAAAAAGCAGGCTGGATTAGGCAACCCAGAGGATGAATGCATCCCACTATAGTGCAGTCTTATAACCCTAAGGCTTGACCACAGTTGAAAGCTAAGGAGTAGAGCACTAAATTCTCTGCATGAAACTTTGGGGAGCCATAAAACTGTGAAGGAGAAACGCCACTATCCTATCCTCCATGCATATTAAGTAATGGGAAGGCCAAGAGGTTGCTCAGCAGGAAATCCTGCTGCTGTAGCTGTAAAATCCCTTTGCCCTCCTAGGCACAAATGCCGAAACAGTGAGATGATGTGGCTGCACAGGATTCCTCTCCCACCCCACTAGTAAAAGCAAAGCAGCACCACCAAGGCCTCAGGAAAAACAAAATCTATTAAGGCTTCAAGGTGACTAGTGGGCTGTTGTGCCTACCGGATCGTGTAAGCTCAGCTGGGTCAATGGTAAGCACTGGAGTTGTAAGCTGATCTCAGCAATGTGCATGCTTGGTTTTGGGCTCAAGCTTCAACTTCCAGTGTCCACCTAGAACAGGTCATTACATTCTGGCTTTGGAGTAGAATTAGGTAAATTTGCAACACTAATCAGTAACCTTCTCTGCACTGGAGTGCCACATAGTGCATCTGAAGACTACTGGAGCATCATTCCATAGCACAGTGAAAAATTCCTCTGTCTCCTGCTTACTAGGCTGCAGCATGGTACCATTTGCAAAGCCAGACAAAATAAATTATTACAAAACAAATTAAACAGAGCAGGAATTAAACAGAACAGGAATAGCAGATACGTGCATGGGAATGCCTTGGACAAACATTCTCCTGTGATGCCAGTCCCTAACAAACACTCACCTCCTCCCTTGGTGAGAAGGAAGCCAGCTGTTTGATCTTCGTGGTTTGATGGTTGTTGCATTTCTTGCAAAGCAGAATCTGGCTGCTCACCCACTGTTGCGGTTTGGTAGGATCATAGAAAGTTGTAGCACCCGACACAACATGGTTAAGGTGTTCCATGTACTGAGCAGGGATGGGCTTGTTGTAGTCTCCATTCTGACACGAAGCAAAAAGGGAGGCAGGAGGGAAAGCAAACATGAGATCATAAAATCAAAGTTAGGTATCCTTTGGTTGATAACAAGACTCCTTAAGCTTTGTCAAGAGCTCTGCACTCCATGCATTTACCTATGTAACAAAATAAATAAGTAAAGAGACAAAACGCTTCAAATCTTCTCCCCCATCCACTGTTCTGTACACCTATTGAAAGTAGTTATTGGAGGTGGATTTTGGCTTAAGACAGGCTTTGTTACTTAATACCCTAAATAAAGCAATTCAGCTGTTCCAAAATACAAAACCAGAGAAGAATTGCTCCATATATTAAAAAAAAAGATTAAGAGATATCGGTGAAAACATCAAGGCCCTTTTTGCCCTTTGAAGCAAGAGAGGAAAATTTGTCTTTATCATTCTATGTCAGCGCATCCCAGTACAGTGGATTCTTTCTCAAATTCCATCAAGTGATCAGCTGCTGAGTTCACAGGTGCCCAGCACAGAGCTGCCAGCTGTCAAACCACTGGATATTCATCTGCACTGGGCCAGGATCATCTTAAATGAGGAGCAGGGTTTTCCCCGCAAGCACTGTTCCACAGGGCACGCACCTCCCCAGCCACCCTCCAAGCCATTTGTCACAGTACCTCCTGGAACCCATTGTACTGCTCACAGTTGGGGCAATCCCAGCAGTTGCGATTCCCATATGGCACTACCGTGTCCTGATTGCAGAACCAGCAGTTCACTGTCACGTGCGTGGGCTTCTTCCTGTTAGGAAAAGAAATGTGTCAGGCGTCAACACTGAATTCAGCTGATGTAGAGGAAAGCAATGGCTTTCAAACAGGGAAATGCAAGAGAGGCTGGAATAACAATCAATCTTCCCATTCAGTGAGTTTAACGGTATGACTCAGAGTAGTGATTTTAGCAATGAAAAGATGGATTATGAAAGTAGAAATAAATTTCTGCCTCATGCTCCTATCTCTTTGTGCTAGTACCATGGACATGCCAGAACTTTAATAACAACCTTGTGAACAACCCACTTCACTGCTTTTCAGAGGCATATTTGGGGGTGTAAGTCCTCTCCATAATCAGCAGTGCTAATATATGCAAAGGGTGCAGTAGAGCTGCTGCTTAATACACAGGATTCTGGGAAACGGAAGTTACAATCCACGAGAACTGCATATGACAGTACTCAGAAACCTAGGAAATGAATTGGCTCATGGTTACAGTTTTATCTGCCCTGCTCGTCGGAAAATTTTTCAAGGGCAAGGGCATATCAAATTATCCCAAGGTTCAGGCACTGTAAATAGCTGTTTCTTCACAGCTTTAGATACACAAGACAGAACTGAGGAATCAACATCTTCCCCAGTCTTTCTGCACTGGAACTGCAGACAAAGACTAATTAATGACCTGGATCCATGAGCCCCTTGGTTTTTAAAACAATCCTGTTAAAACAACAGTCACTACAAGGGAAACAGCTGTGACATGGCCCCGTTGCAACAGGTTGTGACAGATGTTTGAGCAAAGAACTTCAGTGGCCTGGCCGTTGAGCCTGCCTGCTAAAGAAGGTCTGCATTTGCCTTGAAACGTGGTGCAACACCCAAGAAGCAGCTTCCTGGCAGGTCAAGGCAACACAGCCCGGCTGTCTGGGTTACCAGAACCCGTCCCAATCACACCTCCAAGGGAGGGCAGCTGTTCATCAGAGCCCAGGCAGGGACTCGCTATGGCAGCTATGCAGACAGATGGACCCAGCTGCCACCAGCCCCACTTGCTGCCTAACTCCACCAAGCAATCAGTGTGCCTCCGCTGGACAGCTTCTAAAGCGGCAGTGAAAGCAACTGAGCAGGGAGGCTCACCGAGGGCCTGGAAAGCAGGTAACAGCAGCCCAAGTGCTCACCAGTTGAGAGCAACTTCTCTTCTCCCTGCTCTAGGAAACATTCTCTGCTGCTACAATATTCTGTAGCGAAACATCTTCTGAATGCTGCAGAAATGTTGTTTGGCACCCTGCAACCAAATGGGCAGGCAGGTCTCCCCTTAGTTAAGCTGGCTTCTCTCTCAGCCACCACCTTTGTAGCTGGATGCCTACAATTAAGATTCTTCCCCACTTCCATTTCCATAGACCATGTCTTGAAACTCGGTTCACAAAATATCAAACCCTCAAGTGATGCTTGGGCCTCCTGTTTAAGTACTAATGACGAGGACAAGCTTGAAATGAAGCACCAGAAAGAAGCCTAAAAAGCCAGAGCGCACAGAGGATTCCCTGCCAGATGCTGAAAGAAAATGGCTGGAGCTACTAGGGTGACAGATTCTCATCTCAAAATAGATGCATACACCCACACCCCTCTTAAAATGAATATTCACTGCTCAACTTTGTTCATTGCCAACGGGGCTCAAAACAGTAAGTGATCTGAGTTAAAAATACCACCATTGAAACTGACAGGCAAAAAAAAAAGTTTAAACCAGACAGAAATCTAGGTCGTTAGTCCAAGTTATCCATGAGCTACTGCTGTCCAAAAGCCAAGCAGACCACATGCCAAAACAGCCATACGAAGGATGGACAGCAACACGTGTTGGTGCTAGTTTCACCTCACTATCATAGGTGTAAAAGTTATAAAAATATAACGCATAGGCTTCAGCACATTAACCACCAAAATACAGATCCTACGGCACCTTGAGCACAGACTTTGACAGCAAGCACAACCTAAACTCCATCCTCTGATGCAGGTTGTTGCACAGGTCCCAGGTCCTGTAGAAAGTGCTACAGTCCCACCTGCGTGCTGCTGTGGCACCACCCTCTGGCACCCATGGAAACAAGACACAGTCTCTACCTACCACCAGTCGCTAACTTCCATGACGTGACAGAGTAGGTAGAAGCACTAGTTTCAAGGATAACACAGAAATGGAAAGCACAGGCCAAAAAAATTAGTAAAGCATGCTGTAAAGCAAAAAAAGAACCAATGCCAAAGCCTATTTGAGAACTTGCTAATATCAGGGACCAAATCCTTAGTATACTCGAGGCCTTTTCCAAACAGGATTCCATTTGCCACGCTTGAGGCTGAGGAAGTGCTACTGAGGGTTAAATACCAGCCCTTCATTCTCACAATGTACGCAAAAGAAACTGATAAATCCTGGATTATTTAGGATAAAAAGCAATAATCCTTCCTTTTGTGAATCTATAATCTGTTGCCATAGAAGTAGGTGCAAAAAACCCGTAAGTTCCCAACCTGCTGGATGCAAAAAGAAAGGGGGAAAAAAGGTCATTTGAGGCAAGAACATGTTGGTAGGGTGCTAATTTTCTAGCAATTGGGCAGGACTTTAAAAACAAAAAACAAGTACTGTGTTTGGAAAGACTCTCAAATACGGATTTAATTACTTTGGAACGATATATACCTTGACTGAATTCAGGCAGCAGCTGAACGTAACAAGTTAGAGCACACATTGCTTCTGAAGTCAGACATTCTGTTACGAGAAGACAGACAATGCAAAACCCATACAAGCATTTACCATGTGCTCAAGCCCTTGCAAAACACTAGGCAAATCATCTCTAAAGAGTTTATAATCTAACACTGCATTAACGTGAATTAGCTTCGCTGGACAAAGAACTAGCCTGCAAAATAAAACCTGAGCAGCAAGAAGTGATTGAATTACTGCACAGAGAGATTCTATTAACAGCTGACTTGCTGTGCTAACTCAACATGCAGCCTGCACACCCAAACAAGCTAGAAAAAATTCCCAGGTTTGGATAAATTGTTTTGCAGGTAGATCATCTTTGCTTAAAACAACACTGGAATAAACTCAGTTATGAGATCAACACCTAAATGTCTGATACTGCTCAGATAATATGACAAAATATTCCTCTCTGAGAGGCTATCGGACTCCTTTATTTTGCTAACAAGCTTTCTGTCCTGGACACAGTGCTTGCAAAAATCAGACTGCAGGTATACCCATTGACAAACACTGTTTAGCAACTACTTTGTGTCTCTCATGCAACATAAGAAGGAACTTATGTTCCCTCCAACTCCCAGCACTCTCCACTATTCTCCATTTATACATAAATTTAAGGTCATACTTCAGTCCACACTTTTAACAGATTGCCAGAACAACAGTCTCCCTGATAAGTGCAGGTCAAATCAGTTACCTGACAACAGTAAACTGGATTTCTAATTTTATTTACATCTATTCCCCCCCTCCTTTACTGCTAGGTCTGATGATGAAGATGTTTGGGTTTCCACATTCTTAAAAGAGGCCACAGGTGGATGTGCAGTTCTTCGCTGGGTTACCCTCATCCTCTGCCAAGGATTAAAAGAAAAAAAAAATTCTCCATTAAAAGTATTTAAAGCAGCGCTCTTCGTTCTGGCACAACTGGATTACAAAGCAATTATACAAACAGCTAGGCCAGCAAATCTGAAGAAAAAACCCACTAGGAAGAAGAGCTCTTTTGCACAGATCAGTTTTGATCAGAACAACATCTGATGGCAGTTTGACATAACCAAGCTGCCACAGCTCCAAAGTACAGACCCAAAGAGTTGCAAGAAGGAGATCCTCACGGGGTACTCTATATTGGTCCTGACAACAAGGTGGTAGCTAACAATCAGGAGGGGCACAGAAGATGAAGGAAATGCGGCTACAGCTGCTGGTCTGAACTCAGCAACCCAACTCCCAACAATATGTAACAAACAAGTAGCCAAGCTGCAATCTTGAAGAAAGACCATAAAATATATCAGAGTTTTCCTATCTGGCCCAAACTCATAAGGTTTAAGGAGTTCCTGTACATACCTGGCCATCAAATCTTTTTTTCTCCGATAGAAAAAGCACAGTCTCAGATGCTGGCACAGTTACAGCAGTGTAACTCCACATGCTGACAGTTATTCCAGAACTACTTCCCACTAGGTTGTTCCAATATATTTTATTTCCCTTTCTATAGGGGGTGGTAAAGGCATCTTGCTAGATACGTAAGCACACTCATGCTGAAAATGGAGCAAAGCTGTATCATAACATTAACACCAAAGGCAAAGGCAGCATCATGTCTGTGTTTGGGTCAGCCCCTTATAAAGCTGTCATCCATGATGACTTTGGAAGATTCATTTAACTAAGGCAAAGTAAGAAATTAGGCAATATCAGAATAGTATTGAGAAACACATATATGTAGCCCCAAAGAATTATCAAGGTCACCTCCTGAAAATATTTGCAGCTCACCAGCGGTTTTCAAGGACTTAGGAAGAAATGCTTTCCATTCCAGAGACCTTTTGATGAACTTAAGCAAAAAAAATCCAATCCCTTCCCTCAAAAGACATGTTAGCCTCAACTGGGTCAAAGAAATGCTGCCTGCTTTGCTGGGGATTGCTTTAGGCCACTAGTATTTCTTAGCTGCCCTAAATATGCCATAGAAATGCCAAGTCTTGTATATGGGCTAATAGACCACTGACCATTTACACGGTTCTATAAACAGCAAATGCTTTAGAGCAAACCTATTGTGGAAGTAGAAATACCCTTTTATTTCAAAGCGTAAACTTGAAGTGAACCTTAACGCAAGGAGCCCCTGGGACCGCCTTTTACTCCAACAGAAGCACTCGACAGATGAGCAGACTGCTCAAGTCTGTTCTGTTATACAGCCTAAAGCGCCTCTTATTCCATATATCCCTACATTCATTTCAAGCTACGCTAGATTAAAATCTGTCAGATTAAGCTTTACTCCTTTTATGAAATCTGTTTCCTGACTTCTCTCCTGATGCCTTTCAAACCTTGTTTAAATTTGTTCTAAGGTCAGAAACATTCTGTGCAGTTAAGAAACATATGACCAAAGAATTTTGGTCGCTAACTAATAAGTTTGACTTCTGTGTAATCTTCCCAAGTTTTAGCACCGCACTAACCTACGGCACTCTCCCCTGACTGTTCCCCCTGCAATCATGCTCTCGCCTCCAAACCAACCAACACAAGAGGAAAACGTGCCCTTTCCCTGCCTCAAACACCTCGGAACACAAAAGAGGGAAACCCCGACCCTTCAGCAGTCTCCATAACACCGTTAGCAATAACGCACTGGAGGAAGGGAAATCTTTTAAAGATTCCCTAAGCACAGCTCCCACCGCAGGCAAGTCCTTGATGTTCAGCGCAGGCACACAAAGAGACGAAGCAATCCCAGGGGATACGGAAAAACGTATCCAGCCGTTCACCTACGCCTTTTTCGTGCCGCTGACGATTTGGCGGGATCCCGTCCCAAACGCAGGGCACAAACCCCAGCCGACCGCGAGGGCGGGAGCGCCGGGCTCCCCCGCAGCCCTGCCGGCTCCCCCGCAGCCCTGCCCGCTCCCCTCCGCAGCCCGCCGAGGCCGCTCCCCCAGCCAGGGCGCACGGCGAGCCCTGCGCGGAGCCCTCCCGCCGCCGCGGCCCGCATCCGCCGGCCATTGTCCGCCACCCCGCCCCGGCCCCTACCTCCGCACGATGCGGTAGAGCAGCAGCCCGGCGGCGGCGGCGCAGACGGTGACGCCCAGCCCGCCGGCGGGGCAGCGGGCCAGCAGCGCCCCGGCTCCCTCCATGCCGCTCCCCCCGCACGGGCCGCCGCCGTCGCTCTGACCTCGGCGGCGGCGCTTTGTACGCGGCGCGGCCGCCCCTCCGCCGCCGCCGCTCCGCCCCTCCGCCGCGGCGGGGGCGGGCAGCGTGAGTCACGGCGCGGGGAGCGCGGCGTGAAAGGCCGGAGTCGTGCGGCGGCGCCGTGAGTCAGCGCCGCAAAGGCCGAGATCGTGGCCGCGGAGGCGGGGGCGGCCCGCCGGGCTCCCTGCCCTTCCGGGGAGCGAGGGAGGGAGGGAGGCCCGTCGTGCCTGGCCCGGCGCCGGGTTCAACCAGCTTTTAGTTTTTTTTTTTTTTTTCCTTTCCTAAATTTAGACGCGGGGCTGTCTTACAAACGCAGCCCCTTTTAGGTGCCGGGACCGAGAAGCCCCGTGAAGGGCGGCTGCGGCAGCCGGGGACGGACGCTGCTACAGGCCCAAGCCTGGGGAAAGGCGTTCAGAACCTACACCCAAGAGGAGTCCCCCCAGGGGCCGCTTGCACAAACGGAACGGGAAAGAACGGGGTCTACAGCAAGGCAGAGAGCTGGCAATTAAATTTAACGTACAGTTTTGAGGAAAAGAGAGAGCTGTTTGGAGAATTATGGAAACAAAACAGGGACAGAGGAAGAAGAGACTGTTCCAAGAGAACAGGTTCTCTATCAAGATGTACTTTCCTACCGAACCACGTAGTTGTCTGGGGAAAATAGAAAATCCCTCCAATTACCCTGCTGTGCCCTCCCCGCTGATTTCAGAGCGCAGGGTATCGCCCTTCTGTGGCCCCTGCTCACCTTCACCCCGTACACCACGTGCTGCAAATAACATCTCGGTTCAGCCAAGGGATAGTGTGGCAAAGGGAGCAGGAATTAACGTACAGGGCAGTTTGTTACCTGCGAGGCAGAAGTTGAAGGCTGCTGCTCTAGCCTTTCCCTCTCCCTGGACAGACTGATACACTGCAGTTTTGCAGAAAGCCCTCAGGTCTCTGATGGGAGTAGTTCCCAGGTCAGACTTGTGCAGAAGCTCTCCCCTAGAAAGCAAAGTAACACCTATTCATGCTCTGCCCCTCTCAGCATGCATGGGTGGGATTCACTGTTCTTACAGAAGCAGTTGGTGCTTTGACAGTGGTGCCCTGCTTTTACATGAAGGTAAGAGGTAAGGCCTCTCCAAAATAAGAGACTGACCCTGCCTCAAATTGCATGGCCATTTTCCTGGTTAAAAACAAAAAACCCTCTCAGCCCAATAGACAGAACTGCTTAAAATTCAGGAGAACCGAGTTGTGTTAACATCATGTTTTTAAAAAGCCACAAATGGAAAAGCTCTTCATAGACAAATATTTGTACTAGAAGTAAGCTGTGCTTTTAAGCTTAACTGTGGTTGGGGTCTTAACTGCTCCATTTCTATCTCCACAGATTTAACCATGGAAATCAATTATATGGAGTAACAATGACTATTTCCTCTTGATAAATGCGAGGGGGACATAATTTTTTCAGCTCTATTCCATTGTTTAGCTCAATTATTTAGGGATTATGAGACCAAATGATAGGGGAAGGAGGAAGAACAACCCAGTCATTTGGCACGTCAAGCCCTTCCGCAAGTCCTCTAGGACTTCAGTACTTGAGAGCTTGTCTGTTTTTTCTACAGAAGTCCCTCCCTTCCTATCAACTATATCTGCAGTATCAGTCCAACCATAGATGCATTGTTTACCAAAGGTTTCCTCCTTAAAAGGAGCTAATGAGGAACTTGTGCAAAACAACAATAAATCAAGGTGAGGGGCACAATCACAATACAAGCATGTATCACAACCATCAGTAAATGCAGATAATTTTGAGGGATATCAAGGCAACCATTGATACCTAAAGGGAGGCAGTAAGTCCTATAGTGCAAGGACTTGGGAAGATTAATGTCTACATCTTCAAATGCCTAAGAAATGCTTCCAAAGCTAAATTAACCAACATGAGTAGCTCACTACTATAGCAACAGAGTGTTTGTCATTTCAATTTAACTGTTAATTTATGAATGGGAACAGACTCGGTGCTGGTAAAGTTAATGGAAACTTTGTGGTCACTTCAGGCAAGACCATAGTTTCATCACCTTACTGATAATTAAGCTAGAAAGACTCTAGTAATGAAGCCTAAACCTGGAGGGAAACTGCCCAGGAAGTTCTAACCTGTAACAAATTTACCTACCTTCCATGAAATTGACTTTCTGTGGAAGCTGAAGAAGTGGAATGAACAGTGATTTTTCTTTCACAACCAGAGAAAGGCTGGTTATTTTTAAATTCAGATGTCCCTTTGGAAAAAAACTACTTCAAATTCTTCCCTCTGGTAATAGGCTTATTCCATACTCGGTGACATAAATGGGATTGCTCACAAAACATCACCTAAAAATATTAGCTCTTTACAGGGTTAAGGAATCAAGGGTTAGTGAATTTTAAACATTCTAGTAGAGAGAGGAAGGAAAAAGGAGTAAATTACACTAATTCAGAAATTCTATTAGCTCCCAATATAGCTTATCAAATTAAGACTAATTCTGTCAGGGTTGGTAGCAAAGCTTAAAGAACAATGAGAAAAATCCACCATAATTCCTGATTTTCCATCAGGTTTAGGTGGAACAAAAATTTGTTCACTTTCTCTTGCTTTCTCTCTTACCAAGTCCCAAACTCCTTAGAAGGGTTTGAGTTCCCTCCCCTCATTCTCAAAAGATATCAGCAGTCTACACATTTGACTAAGATTTTTAAAGTGAGCTCGTGTACTCTAAGTACAGAGGAATACTAATTTAAGAAAGCAAATCTCAGAAAACGTTTCAAAGTAGCAGCACAAGTGTCCTAGTTCTCAAAAATAGAAACAGCACTGTATGACAGTTTTGACTCCTATAGAGAGACTAAAGCTTTTGCTGCTCATCGTCTCCATAAAAAAAAGCCATGCCAATTTTTAGTTACTCAACTGTTTCCTATTTTAGCTTAGGGGTAATGTGATATGTTCTTTTCAGCAAGACATAATAGAAATCAGTTATTTTTGCAGTTTTGCCTCATAATGAGGTATACACACATTCTACCCTCTTTGCACTATGCTCTTCCATCACAGTGATGTCAAATATGACCTCAAGTACCAGTCATCAGCTAGGTTCTAACGAGAACAAACATGAAGGTTTGCATCCAGTTATCAACCCCTTATATTTCTGCAACAAAATACTAGTCTGAAAACTTCATCTGATAAAAGACAGCCCTACTCACTACTAGGCTGTTTCTTAATGCTCTGCATGATCCTTCCAAGTCCAAACACCACCTCCGCTGTATAGGGTCCTTGAAGTCAAAGATGTCCGTAAACACTTGGTTACGCTCAAGAACTCAACACCTGCTCAAATCATGCTCATTGTTCAGTTCCACAGCAGGGAAGACTGAAGCTGGGCTCAAATGCTGTAGTGTTTGTCTCAGCTGCCAAAGCAAATGACACTAATGAATAGGAGAGCATAGTATGGCCAAAGCAAAGCACAAATTTACCTATTTGAGTTCTAAAATATTTTATCCTGCACTATCAGTAATTATTCATATACAATACTTCAATTGCAAGGTACTGCTGCAATACAAGTGTTAAAGAGACTACTAAAATTAAAAGCATATTCTCATATTTATGAAAGGACTAATCTTAAGTATGCAGGATATTTGATTTATAACTGAAAGGTAAGAACTGTATCACGGCTACTGTTGAAGAATACCCCTTTGATATTGTCTTTGAAGGGGAAGGCAGATATCGTATCTATATGAAACATGAGAACTGTTCAACAGGCTGCACTAAGCTGGCGAATCCTTATTTCCTTCAGTAAGAAAGCAAGTAATGACATAAAGAAACTATTTACATATGCTGTGGAGTTTTTGGTGTTAACTCCAGTGACGTGCCCATGAGATAACATAGCATCTCATCCCCATCAGAAGCACTGCTCTACAAGGACATCAAATCAAGAGGGACATATTCCCAAGTATCATATGGTAAAGCAGAATCCAGAACTGCATTTATAGTCTATAGTCTTTGGGACCTATCTTATCCTCTCTTCCACTCTCCAGACCCCTAGCATCAAAGTATAAGGAAAACATAACACAAAAAAGCCCCATAGTAGTAAAAGGCTGAGGTCAGGATACATGACCACATTACTGCATCTCATGGAATTTCCGCAGGGCAGCCAGGCCACAATCCCCGACTGTCCTTATGCTCTCAGTCCTTCACAAAAGCAAGGTCTGAAAGCAAAATCACGACAGATCTGTTTGCACACACATGTATCCCAAATGCATTGGTGCGCACAGTACTGTAATTAAATTTTTACTATAAGCCTCCCACAATCATATTCCAGCAATACTGCCAGTGTAAGTGGCTTTTCTAAGAGATTCTGGTGTGCATATTTCATACCATCAAAACAGAGAAACATACTACAAGATTGTCCTATTTGAACACTCCAGGATGTTCACACAGCAATGAATAATGCACCTTGAATAAACCAGGAGAACTATCCAAGTTATTTGGGCATTACGCTATTATGGTGCTGAAAAGTGACATGACTCCAGTGGTAAGAAGACAAGAGTTTCAAATTTCCAAACCAGTTCTTCTCCTGTTTTAATACAGTTTTAATGAACATCAGTCCAAGAGATCACTTGATAGTATGAGGTACATTCCTTGACCACATATGGCTGTGCTTAAGGAAAAGGACAAACATATACTTAAATTAAATAGTGTAATTTAATTTAGTAGCAGTTTAATTATCATTAAGTTAAAAAAAGTTATAATTAACTATTAACGTTAATGACTTGAGACCTTTCAGAAAGCATGAATCCAAAAGGAAATATCCAGCAGGTGGTCACAGACTTGTAGTTCTTCCACCAGCACTGCCACCTGCATCAGTCTCTTAAAGGACTATTTGTTCAACGAAGAAATTGGTCTACAGTCTGTAACAGGAGTCTTGGCTCTGCTACTTTGCACGGTCTTCTAACAGATACACAATTAACTCATAGGTGGACAACACAATGGCTGTGTTTGGTATCTGCCGGATGAGTTGGGCAAAGAGTCCTCTATAGAAGGCGAGATAGCCTTCTTCCCGTGCTACCAGACGTGCTGTCTGAATGAAAGCCTTGTATTTAGTGCCTTCTTCTCGCAGCCGTGTCCGTATGACCTCTGCAGAAAAGTAAAACAGAGCCCAAAGTTAACAAGGCTTAAACCTTCCCATTGAGAAACATGCCATTACCAGGAAAGAGTATGCAAACCCCAGGGACGTGAAAACCTTCCTGTACCAATTGCCTGCCAGTACTTTCAGCCACGGAATCCTGTACACTCTGCCCTTCAGGCAAGAAGCAAAGTTAACGATGAGTTCCCTTTCATGTGGAATAAATGGATTATTTGCTCATCCAAGCTACTACAGAACTAAATGCTTCACTGATGCTCACATAATCAATATTGCTCTTTCTATATAACCATGATAACATTCACATCTATCCAAAAAGAATAACACCGCTCAGCCCACAAGTGTTTCCCACCACTTGATCACAGAGGCTGTGGGTACTCCGCTAGATGAGGCTACTAGCGAGAACAGAAGCATTAGGCATTCGATTTCTTTTTGGCATTTTTGAGTTGTTTTTAAACTAGGAAGTCCCAATCACCAACTATGTGGCTAACTAGGAATGGTGGGACCAGTACTGAAAATGTCGATGCATATGCACACGCCACAGTAACATGCATTTGGCCATTCAAACGACTAAGAATTTCACAGCCCTAAAACCCGTCATTCATCTTGGATTACAGGCAACAGCTGTTTCACTGCAGTCATAAATGGAAAAGTTAACATACCGTGTGGATAAGCAATACAAGAGGCACAGCCCTTGGAAACAGCAGCAGCAAACATCAGTCCAAAGAAGTTTGTTGAGTTCCTTTCGGTCCCATTAGGAGGAGAAGGGGGCAGTTGGACTTCCTTTAAGTGCTTTTTTAAACTTTCATATATAGCAAAGCAGATAATGGTCTCAGAAATCCCAGCATAGGAGGCGGTCAGGCCCCTATAAAAGCCGCGGATACCTTCTGTCTGGTAAACATATCTAGCACACTGCAAAGCGTTCATTGGTTTTGAACCCCTGACTCTAAAAAACAAACAGAACAGAGCATATAATGAGCCCAGAAAAAGAATTAATACTAAAAAAAAAAAAACAACCTCATGGCTTTCAATAGTTTTTATAACTACAGAAATGGTTCTCTGCTAAGTTTTACTCCAAAAATCTTCTAGGAAAGCTGCACAGAGCAGGACTATCATGCTAAGAGTACACACTTGGCTTTGCTAATTCATTAATATGTACTCATAATTCTTTCAGCTCAAGTTGTATCCAGTTTGTCACAGTTCACACCAATGCTTTAAGAGACAATAAGCATTGAAGAGACACTGCTTTGTGTTAAACTAGTAATTCCGTTTAAAGCCATCTTCAGCAGGCCAAGAGATAGAGGTCTGCTACATGAGAAATGATACTTCATTTTAAGAGGCAGCACTCAGTTCAAAGGTGCCACCCTGTGAAGTGCTGGAATTAAGTCTTATGAATTATTTATAAGTTGTGGTGCCTTAAAGGATCCTTCTTATCTGACCTAACATGTCCTTGCAGGCAGGAATTTCCGTTCTAAGCAGTCACATTATTAGCGGAGTCCCTCATTGCTTCGATATCCACCAGTGACTGTGAATCACTCAACGAAAAGATATTACTGTCAAATTCCCTCTCTGGCTTCAGGAGGTATGGTTAATAGCAATACAATGCTGAAGGAAGCAAAAGAACATTAAACCACTGCAACAGATTCTTATTGCCCCTAGAATGTTTTATGAAACTAAACTAATGTGGCTTCATTACAATTTAAAAACATCACCCTTTCTGTTTGCAGCTACCTATGTGTGTCAGTAACCTTGGTTTGTTGCAGTAACGCACACGTCTGCATGATCTAGGATCAGTAGCAGTGATGTTGCCAAATGGGACACAGACTGCAACCTCATGCTCGGCCTCCCACATGAGCTCTTCTGACCTTTCCATAGCCTCTATTATTGCTGTATCAAAGCATTTCAGTCCTTGATATATTCATCCTCAACATCAACCCCTGAAGTACAGAAGATTGAGAGAATCTGAGAGAAAATTAATGCTATGCCCAACTTTACTTAAGATTTACAGTGAAACCAGAAACTGAACCTAACTCAGCACTCAAGGCAACTTCCACATCCTCAATAGTAACTGTGCATCAAACTGAAGTGGGACACA
This sequence comes from Theristicus caerulescens, assembly GCA_020745775.1. Lineage (NCBI taxonomy): Eukaryota > Metazoa > Chordata > Aves > Pelecaniformes > Threskiornithidae > Theristicus > Theristicus caerulescens. The sequence continues at coordinate 4,770,905 of CM036574.1, forward strand.
CGGAACCTTAACCTTTAGTCTGACCAGGCAGAAGCACGGTGGCTTGAAAGGTGGAATTGAGAGTCAGGGAAACAACCGGGCAAGATCTATCAAAGTACAAAGAGCCATGAGTAAAACCAGGAAAGTTCAGTTTTCCAGAGGCTCCCTTAGCCACTCAGTGGCATCCAACCTCCCTCAATCAGTTACTTACTTCCGTTCCAGTTGCATTCTGGTTTTCACCATCCATATAGGATTCATCAGGGAATTTGTGATAAAGGCTGAAAAAGAGAAAAGAAAGCCAAAAGTATAGCCGAGTCCAGGCCGGTGTATTGCCATGGCAAACGTGAACTTTATACGCTGTGCAGTGAGACAGTTCTAGTTACCAGCTCTGTCTAGAGGCTTCAAAAGACAGGCACGTGCGTAGCTTACAATCTCTCTCTTGCCAGAGAGCCATCTCATGTTAAACTTCAGGAGGCATCGACCTATGGCCTTGGAATTTCTTAAAGGATTCTTCCTTTTTGCACCTATTTTAGTATGTACTTCATGTGTACTAAAGACTGCTGTAGACAAGATACCTTACTTATTGACTGGGTTTTAGAACAATAGAGAAAGGGAAACCTACGGGGGAAACACACATGTATTGGTCTCGTGTTTTCCCCAAGGCTCTAGGTGGTGCCATTGAGCCATCTCATTAACAGAATCAATCCACCCATAATTAAGGGTTAGTTTGCAAAAGATTATTTTTAATGATCACTCTGGTGACTGATGCTTGAACTAGTGGAGCTCTTCTGCAGTATTTTTCCTACAAGAGCAAACTATTTTTCCCATCCTGGTAGGAAAAATACAACATCCTAAAACAATTTGGCTAAAACAGTATCATAAGTTTGCTGGTGTCTACTAATATTTTTTCCTTACATTCAGAGACGTTACCATAGCATTGCAGTTGGAAAAAAGTTCATCCCAAGTTCGTAAGCAACAATCTAGAAATATTTCAAAGTGTTGAACAGGAAAACAGTTCCTCCGTAGACAAGGGAAGTTAGGAGCTAGCAAACTCCTGTTTTCTGGCATATACAACCTCAAACTAAGTGTACATTTTCCGAATGCACCACATACTGGCCTCTGTACTCATTCATATACCACAGTTATCCAGAGCTGTCAGCCAAGACTGGTGTGTTAGCCTAGGTCCTGTACAGACAGACTGAAAGTCCAGTCCCCACCTTATGATTCATTCTATTCTTTTCCTAACCATTGAGAGGGATAGAAGTTGTCTTGTAGCAACAACAGCTTGGAATAAATACTTTAAAGAATTAAGGCGCATCTCAGAGCCACACAGATACCAATGCATGTATTGCCTGCTGTTGGCAAGGGGCTGGACACTGGGGTATTGCTGCAGACCATACAGAAGGTGAATTACAAATACATACCTGCAGAACCTGCAGAACAGATGTGCACAATGTTGCTGTTGGGCACGAAAATGCCATTAAATCGCTCTTTGGCTTTGGAGTAGCATGCAAAATAGACAGCTCTGTGCAGAGAGGGGGAAAGAGAAGAAAAGCAATGCAATACACACAACGTCAAATCAGAGACATTACTATTCTTCCCCCCACCCCCCGAAAAACAAGACTTTCTCTCCAAAGAGGCCTCCACATGACTACTTCCATCTACAAGGACACAGGTTGGGTGTTTTTTTTTTTTTCTCCTTACACTACAGTGTCACTACCTGACTTGACACCCACAGGGCAGAAATGTTTTACCTTCACACAAAGTCTGAGGTGGAAGGCAACATGGTCTTGCAGACAAAGCAAGTTAGATTGGATACCTACACCAGCTCTGGCATTAAACACATTTTGTAAACTTGGGAATGTCACTTTCCCACCTTTCCCGCCTATGTCTTCCATAAATTTGTTCAGCACTGTAACTGCATTAGCAGCACTTCATGCTTTGAACACTTAACCCTGGACTGAAAAAGTTTTACACACTTCAAATCCCTACATAATGCCTAGAACAGAGGAAGCTCAGCTGATCTGCAACAGTGAATATGATGAGTAAGAAGCTGTCTGAACCAAGTACATTCAGATCACAGCTCCTTGAAGTGAACTGCTAGAAAAAGGTGGATATCAGTGGCTACAATTTGAGAATTTCCATAAAGTGCCTTATTCCAATATTATGGAAGAATATGAAGGAACACAAAACACAGCATGAGTGAGTTGCATGAAAAAGCAGGCAGTCTTGGATTCAGATCCCTGCTGCAAAGATTACCTGTACAGAAACAGGATTCCCTGCTTCTGGGGGGAACATCCTACCTACCAGGCAAGAGGCCAGAGAGGGAGCACACCACTTTACAAGTTCCTTTTTAACTGGTTCAATTTCAGGTAGAGAACACCTGCCAATTTCCCAATTGCTAATAAATTTCAACATTTGCTAGGCACAAAGATCTCCAGCCCTGCCAAGAATGGGACAGTCAGAGGTACATGTGGAAACCATTTAGGTGTCTGTAAACAAACTTTGTAGCTACTTTTGTTGCTGCTGTTTCAAAAAACAAACAAACAAAAAAACCTACACACACCTTCGGGGTTATGTGGCAGCACTGCACACCTTTCCCCCTCAGCTGCAGTTTTTCATTTGGGAAGAATTTAGGCAATCAAGGACCAGGTACTCCTCTCCCCTGGCATCCAGCTCCTACTCAGTGTTTGGCAAGCACTTTTATGTATTTGCAGGGAAGTAGATCATATTAGAAAAAGGCAGATATTAATCCTACAGATTTTTCTGCACTACTTTCTCTTGCTTTCTCAAGCACATGATAAGTGGCTCTGCAATGACTTGGAATTTAAGTGCCTTATTTAATCTGCACCTTCCAGTGTTATACAAGTGTAAAGAAGATTTTTAGAAGTATTTTTAGGTATGTATACCATGCAGTATACATACACAAATCTCAGTTTACAGATGGGAAAACTTCATGGCCTATTCTTTTGAATCATAAATGCACTGCAACATTGGGGTTGGCACCTTAAATGTGTCTTTTAGCAATAGTTTAACTATTTACCTTGATGGTGCAACTCCAACCAAGTTTGGACCCAGCCCTCGGAAGAGTGACCTTGGTCCTTCTTTTTCCAGAATTGACCTTAAAATAAAAACAAACAGGGAAAAAAAAAAGATAGTATTTGGGTTAAAAGTTATGCTTCTTGTTCTGTCAGACAGTCAAAAGAACTGTACAAAAGCAATGAGTATTAATTGTGAAGCTGTTAGCTTTTAAGCTACATAATATACTTGAAAATTAGCAGAATTATACACTACTGAACAACAGCCACTATACCATAAAACTTCAGTGCACTACAGGCCAGTGTGTGTCATATGGCACAAGGTTATAATTCCCATTCTTTGAAAGCTGTCAGGAATTGAATTAAAGTTTCATGGAGCATCCAGTGATAGTTGACTCTGAGGAACAAAGAATATTTTTGGCATTCTCTGTTTCTAAGCAATTCAGGAGTTTGCTTCCTGTATAGAGACGCAAAAAAAAAGAAATCTTTTTCCCTTTCACAATTACCTAGCAATGTGTTTTTTTCCCTAGAGTGAAAGCTGAATGTGGCAACCGTGCTACAAGCTATGTGTCCCCAGGTAGTTCAGGGATATCTGGGTTTGAGAGCATTCAAAAGAGTTCACATCCTCTTTCCCAAGTAAACTCCAACTACAGAGGCACTGCTCTGAATCGCTGTCAGGACTGGACTTCATGATCAGGTCTAAAGAAGGAAGATCACCAACTGATGCTCTCCTGCAGCTCTGCAATTGCTACAGCCCAGGTTTCCAAAGCCATTTCCACCCATCGTCCCTCACACCTTAGAAGGCACGCTGGGCTAGGACTTCTCTGAAGAAGATAAACTGTTTGGACAGCTTCCCCAGCAGCTGCCAAGTTCTGTACAATACCTTGCTGAAGTGCCTCATTAAAAAAGACTTATTTTACAAGTTCCTTGCACTACTAACAGCAGACATATTTACAAGGACTAAAACAACAGCCAAACACTAGTAAACAGCCAAGTATTTACCAGTGAAAGCCAGGTACAGTCCAGTAATCACTGGGATTTCAGTGCGCAGCAATCTGTTAGACAGCAGCTCTCTTAACTGAACTCACCATGTGAAAACCATGCAAGAAAATCCAGATAACACCCGACTCCACGGGTAGTTCACGTGCACCTGTTGGAACTGCCAATTTTTTAGAATTTGCTTTCTAGGTCATTAGCACTGTTGAGAATGTTCCCCACAGATTCCAAAACCAAGCTCATTAGTCAGAAGAAGATATAGGAGCTTCTGAAACATTTTCTGCAGCAGAGTTGAACTTTCTGTGTAAACTCCAGGGCTGAGTGTCTCCAAGGAGACAGATCCACCAACTACTTGTTCTTTGTCACTTAACAGTCACGACTGCAGATTCCAGCTGGGGTGACTCATCAGAATCTTAAATGGATTAGACAAAAACAGCCTGTCCTTCTGGAGTGCTTTCTATTCAGCAGCAGGCTTAACCTGCCCTCCTGAGTACCTACTTTCCTTCTATTTACAACAGTGAAGGGGCTTTCATATTCAACACCTTTAACTCTTACAGAGCAGTTTTATGTGTAGGGCTCTAACGGCTGCTTCTTTAGCCATACAATCTTCCCAAACCAGAAGGCCCAAGTCATATCCAGTTTGGCAATGCATGCATGACCAGGATTGAGAAAAGGATGGAAGAGGAAAAGCAAGAGACCTAACTTCACTTCTTTCTTCATACATTTGTATTTTATCAGAAAGATCATAATGAATAGCATTATCTGTTCTTCATAGATGCTGCCTGCAAGGGAATGACAGCATAAATATTTTGCTCTCACTTCTCAATCCCCTGAAGTAAGCAGGTTGAAAACTTGGTGATACATGCAGCTGAGGAATTCCTGAAGGGAAATGAAATCAAGATCATAGTCACCAAATTTAATGAGCTTAATAAATATATTAAAAAGCTGACCCAATTTTAAACCATTTCCTCTCTCCCAAAAAAAAAAAAAAAAAAAAAAAGAAAGACAACCCCAGAAAAAGATGGGCCAAGAGGATGAATTAAGAGCCTTGTGTCTTGAAGTTTTCATTTCCTTTAGTTACAGCTGCCTAAAGTCCAATGCTGCAAGGTGAAAAGATAGCAAGGGAAAGGAGATGAAAATCAAAGGCAACTGGCACTACCTTACATTTTCAGTCACGAATTGCTCTAGACTCACCTCTGAATAGACAAAGAAATGTTTGGCAGGGGAAAGAAGCACTGTTTACAATACAGAAACTCAAGTCCCAGAATGACTCTAGCCAGATAGTTCTGCAGAGAATTTGAATTAGCACTGTACTCTTATATAACTGTGCAGCTTCTCCCCAGGCAATCTGCCAAGCCTGTTGGCCTTACATAAAATCATTCAACTTGCTTTGCTAGTCATTATTTTCTTTGGCATTTCTGCTACCTGATCTAAACAGGACCTCTCTGCATCACCCCAGGGTGCCCAATGATCCAAATAAACTCAACCATTTCCATGAGGTCTGAAGCATAAGTTTATGGTGCTTTGATATGAAATACAGTAGTAGAGATTTGGACTTCAGAGTTGCTGGTAAAACTGTTCAGCAGTTGTAAGCTAGATGATTTCACATTTCCTCTTCTTTATGAATACACATCTGAAAAGGGAACAGCTGGAGCATCAACTGCTGCAGTCTGAACCACACAGAAGGCTTTTAACAGAAATCGTAAGTAATACAGGTGTAGATAGGATTGATGCATAACAATAATTGGCAAAGACAACATCTAATAGCAAACAGAGGAGAGCTCATTAAGTCAGCTATAGCTGAGGAAAAGATAAAAGCTTCCAAGGCTCCAATTAAACATTGCATTTTAGTGAGACTGCTTTTGCAAAAAGTGTCCTTCCCCCACTCCCATAAATTTCAGTTATACATCATCCACACAAGAGTGCAGACCAGCATAACTTAAAATATACGGGAACACAGAATTCTGATGGTCATCTGGTTCAAACTCATGCTCAAAGCAGGGCCAGCTTCAAAGACAGATCAGGCGCTGACATGCACTCCTAAGTGCAGAGAATCACAAACCTTGTTACAATGTTGGTCCGTTAAGGTGAAGGAAAGGCTACAGGCTCTCATTTTTATATGACACTACAAAGAGAGAGCGCTTCAAGACAGGAATTAAAACTTCCCTCCATCAAACAGGTAAATAGCATAGGCAGCAATAGCAACAAGTATCTCTACTGGCTACTCAAAGCAAACTGGGAATGGCTCCAGAAAAAAAGAAAAAGACAGCATATATGGCTTATTCAGTCCTTCAATCATTTGCCAAGAACTGGCCCCAGCTAGTAAGGATTACCTGTTCCAATGCTCAAAGGAGACAGTAAACATGATTATTCCCAACAAGAGACAAAGACGACATTTCTCAGTGTTGAAAAAGAGAAAAAGCCCTTTCCTCCAGAGTATTTTCTGTGATAGTTCCCACAAGCTAAGGCACATCAAGAGTTTACAGTATGTCCTGTGTATTGATCCCTAGGAAGTCATAACTACCAAAAAGCCTAAATGTGAGGAGATGATTTAAAAATAACACCTCCGGACACTTATTCAAATCAATTCACTTTGGAAAGTTTCCAAGTGGTGGAAACAAATTTCTGTGGAAGTTCAAAGGAGCGCTCAGGAGCCCTGAATATGTATGTGTTTTTAAAAGAATAATTTATCTTTCTACTGCTGAAAGCAGAAGCCCAACTGACATGAATCCTTCCAGTGCAAGTCTGGAGCAAAATTTGCATTCCGTGTTTGCACAGAGGAACTGAAACTCAGATCACTGATGTCAAGCAACACTGAATGACAGGAGGAGCAGTACTCACTTGAGAACACTAAAGAGCCCAGGTGATACAGATGTTGGCCTGACCATTCCTTCACCGCTGATGGTCCCCAGCTGGACTTGTGGGTAGTAGACAGCCCGGAAGGCTAGCTTTGAAGATTGGAGCCTAGTCTTTATTACCTCTAAGGGACACGTAAAGATGGCACCAACTGTTCCTCCGCATCTGTAAAATACAATTTAAACAGAAGACAGAGTCAGGAAAACATCACTGCACAGATGTGTCAAATCACAGCATGGCACATAAATAAAATCTGAAGACTTGTCTCCAGTTGCTCTGCACTGTGGACAAATCATTAGGAAGCAGGGCAGTTTTGATGTTAGGCAAGGGAGACTATTCCCAGGCCCTGGGGGAGAGGAGAGAAGGTTGAGAAACTGTTAAAATGATCATGTGTAGTGGTGAGATTGGTAAACACAAAGATGATACCCAGCACTAACAGAAAATCTCTGACTGACCATCTGCTGGTCCCATGTTCCACCAGGACTTGGAATTCTGCCTGTAAAAAGTTCAGAGGCATCCATGTTGCAGAGGTTGTTGTCCTAAAACAGACAAACCCTTGGATGGATTTTTCTTATGGGAAGCAGGAAGCTGGCAGATGAGAACAAGCCACTGGGGATTAGGACACTATAGACTGAAAACACAGCAATATAATTCTTCACTATTTCAGTACAGTCTACAGAAGTAGCAAATATCAAAACTACACTAAGTTAGGTCCTCTTAAAAACAACGGATATCAACTACTTTTTTGGGGGTGGGGGGAAGGAAGCTGCAAGGATGAGAGGGAGGGTGGGAAAACAGAATAACAGGACAGAAAGGCTACTAAAGAACAGAACTCCCATGCTCTATAACAGAAGGACAAAAATAAAATACTATACACCCACACATACATGTGTGTTTATATATACATACACATATAGACATGCATCTAAATATATATATATATAAAGAAGAAATAAATTATCCTATAATAGGCACATACTCAATGTAGTCAGACTGAGCCTCAGAAAAAGCACACCAGGCCAAGAATATAAGGTGTACGAGCCCCAATTTTCATTTTAATCACTGATCTGGAAAGTGACTGGTCAAACCATTTCTCTCTGCTGCTGTTCCTCTTCAGTAACTGAGTGTCCCTTCTGTCAAACTACAAAATTAGACATAATGTTGAGGTTGACTAAAAGGCATCTAAATTTTATTAATCAAACACGCTGGAATTTAGGAAGACTTAACTAAAGATTTCAATTTTTTTCCAAGGGCGTTTACTACAACGGAACCTATTGACTAGGAAATATTTTCTTTGTTTACACAAGTGTCAAAGCATGTGATTCCTTCAAAGACCTGTTTGTGATTTTCCTCAGAAAACACCACGAGTCAACAACTAAACTCTCTTTGATGTTAATGTGAAATTGTAATTTAAGTAGTTTTCCATGAAAGGGAGATGAATTAAAAAAAAAAAAAATCCCATCCTTTGTCTTGCGCATAAAAAAAAAGCATGGCTTGCTAGAGTCATAAGAAGTTTGCATGCACGAATTTGGGAACAGAGATCCATAAAAGGACATTGATAAAGGTACTAGTGCATATTTTTTAAAGCCCCATCTATACATGAACTATTTTACTAGGAGACTTTTTTTAAACCCAAGGAAAATGGTAATTAAAGAATAGCAGAAAAATCCAAGCTGTAGATACATGCTAGTTTACAAATGCTTTATCCGGTACAGCTTCCTCTGCTTGCTGAAACAGTACGTCTTATATCAAACAGTAACCATTCTTTGGCAAAACCTTGAAGCCCCTGCACTTGTGCTAACAGCCTGGCCACCCTGGCTGCACAACCACAAAAATTAAGGCTCTTTACAAGGTTCAAAAGGACACCTCAGACCACATGGCCGGGGAATACAGCTTCCTCACTACAGTTCTCATGTTCTGCAGGATTCTGTCCAAGTACATGATCCCAAACACTATGCTTTTCAGATACAAATGTGTCCAACAGAAGAAACTGTGTTTTCATTGAGACTGGCAATATGATTTAACAGCCTGCTTCAATGAGTTTCTCCTTTAAGTTCTTGCTTCTTCTTCTTCCCTGATGAAAGGGGAAAAAAACTAAACTAGGAACAATCCATACATTCAAAGTGAGAGATACTATAAGAAAGAGCTTTGCCTTCATCCCTTTTAAAACACTCGTGCTTTGACTGTTGAATAAAGTCACAAACTTGTTCATGGAACTAGGTACACAGCAGCTGAAGTTGTGTCATTTGGCTCGAAAATGACAGTGTTCACAGAGACCTTATCAAGCCTCTGATTATTTTGTGTAGGCCTCTGATTACTTTGTGTACTGAACGAGGGCTTGGACACAAGCCTTCTGTTGTCTCAATACTACTCTGGAGGACATGGCTTCAGTTTATCCTTCTCTGTTTTGTCAGATGCATCTCACATTGCTCACATTTCTCCAAAATTAGATCTTGGGGGGGAAAAAGAGAGGTCAGGAATGGCTTCTCCAGCAAAACCTTCCCTCTTCCCACAGCTCCCACTTGTAACTCGGAGCAGGACATGTTTTGAGGATCCCTCTTGCAGATCCCCACTGCCACCTTTCCTACTATGTATATCCAATACAGACACAAGTATGTATAATTAACACCTGACTAACTGGCATACTCAAGAGAAATTGTAAGTCTGTGGGAACTCGATGAAAAGAATTTGATTGCCTTAATTCCCAATTCATTATCTACCAACACTCTACTACTGTGTACTCCGTCTTCAGTCCTCATTTACTTCACATTTATGAACATTAAAACAATACTTTCACAGTAACTATTCATACATTCAGAACACTGAAACTCCATTTGCTGTTTCTGAAGTACCAGCTGCTCAGTCTAGAGTGGCATCTTGCCATACAATTTTTTAGCCTCTCTGGCACATTCCCTCCTGCATCAGCTGTCTTCTTGCCTTCCTAGTCCACTCCTTGCCTTTCAACCTTTTAGTCTGATAATCCAGTTAATTTATGCAGCCTTTAATATTTAAGTACTTCTGGTAATGCATATGCAATCCTCTGATATTCAACACAATGAGTTAATATCTGCATCATCAGTTTTAACAGCTCAGAGTCTATGTTGTCAGTGTGACATTTAAGAGAAAAGTGTTATCTAACAGAGCAATCCTCAGAATGTCAGCAGGGTGCATACATTATGTCCCAAATATAAATAAGCAGCAGATAGTTCAATTAAGGACTTTGATGTACTGGGCAGCTTTTTCAAATGAGCTGATTTTCCTCCACATGGGAATTCTGTGCATCATTTCCTGGTGTTTCTCTATTCCCTGGAAAGAAGGCTGAAAAATAACATACTGTGCATAAAAGAAACACTTTGTATTCCTAGGGTGTTCCAAATGCCTGCATCTGGGAAGAAAGGAAAAACAACCAGCCTTCCTCAGCTACATAAACAGCCACAAACCCTGAAAGATTCAGACTATGGATATACAGCCAGATAAATTTCGTTTGGGAAAATCTTATGCTGCAATCAAGGCAAAGCCTCCAAGTCTTCATACTGGTTTAAGTTGGGGGGGTTGATACATCAGTGCAGAACTACAGTTCCAGAGATGCTAAGCAGTGTTTACTGCACTAACCTCTTGCAAAAATCCCCAAACAATGTCTGAATCTGTCCTTAGTCAAAAGATAGAAACCTCCCCAGAAACAAAACACGATGGTAGAGTATCTTCAACAGGGCACGTGGCAACCATATAACAAGAGGTTCCCAGCTATGCTCTGCATCTATCACAGATAGAAAATCTCGGTTCCGTGTAAGACACCCAACAATTCGTCAGCTTTGGCCTGTCACTTACTGCCAGAAAAACAGTATTTGTACTTTGGGCTTTGAATGTTACATGATGGGCCAGGTATACATCACCATTAGAGCAGTAAAATACAGTTCTCTGCTTTGTGACGTCCAAACAAAGGAACTAAGGAAACTCTTGGTCTGAGAATATAAAACATATTTGTGTTTATGTAGATATATAATGTACTATACATTAAGAGCTGCAGAAAAATTATTTACTTCCATAAAAAGAAAACACTGTCTAAGAAGCATGCCAAGGATGCAAATCTCAAAATCCAATTCCAATTCTTCTCTTGCTGCCAGCTTTCTATCTTTACAAAGTCCACCCCCGATATACCAATGACTTGCATTTGAAACACACTCTCAGCACCCACTAGCATAATTGATATAGATGCCAAGAATCTTAATTAAGATTAGGGCTTACTTCATCTGTCCTAGATTTAATCACTGAGCAATGTTCTTAATATGAATAACAACACAATGCTGAATGTTAAAGCAAGTTCTGCAAAACAAAAATAAATCAAAAAAAGCATCCAAACCCTTAATGATCTTTCAGTAGAGTACCGCTGACTTTACTAAGATCATGAGCAAAGATGATGAGCTGCTTGGTTAGAGGAATCATAATTTACAACTCAGCCTGACACATTTTGCTGTGTGAGCATTTGAAATTATCTCCTTCTCCTCAAAGGACTGCAACTACTCTCGACGTTTAACAGTGAATTTCTGACAGAGAGGAGTTAAGTGAAACACTTGCAAGAGGTGTTAGTGCAAATAGTCTGGCAACTGTACTTAAGAGGCCACTTTAAGAACCAGGTTGACAAGTATATGTCAATTCACACTTCATGGATAGCACCACATATGGCTTTAAACGTCAAAATACACCTTGGGAAATCATTTAGTACTATTGACTGGACCCCTCTGATGGATTCAGAAGCCTGTAGAGCTCCCCGAACACAGCTGCAAGACTCTGAATTCAGTGGGACAGCCAGGGATACAGCTAAACCATGGCACTAACAGTGCAGAGTATTATTGGCTTTCCTGGTTGCTGACATAGGATCACGTCACGAAGGCAGATAAAGAAAAGCCAAAGTGAGCAGTATATTCACAGCAAGCACAACAAGTTTTAAATGAGATTGTATTTGCAATAGGAATTTCATTCTGTTTTTCTAAAACGTGCCACATGCTCTAGTACGACATGCATAGCATAAACAGCAAAGCAGGTTATATCTTTGATATTTCATTACTGCATCATCAAGACTGTAAACAAAACAAGCAGCTGCATTCTTGGATGCCATAGAAAATCGAGTACCAAAACAATACAGACTGTTCCTAATGTCTCAATTTTGAGTTATTAAGCATTCAATAAATTTCCAGCTAATAACGTTATCATCAGGTATAGATATTCCTGTAAGCACTTACTGTTCCTTGAGCTGATGCACTTAATGAATTGCATAATGGACATCAGAACCTAAACTAGCTAGAGGGCTGGAAGACACTCAATCTCCTCATCAACTCTAGCTGTCCTGGACCACACACAGTATAGGAGACACGTATACTTCAGGTGGAGACTGCTTCTCTCCATTTTAGAAGTGGAAACATTATTTCCCAAATGGTTTGTCAGCATTAGCACATTGCTTAACAATTAACATCGGTGGGGAGCAGTATACCAGTCCCTTTCCCCACAACTCATTTGGTTACTAATTTAGGGAGTAACTTTTCTTTAGTTCTGTGACCTCTACTAGACATTCAGGCAAACCCAGGCCAAATTCAACACTTTAAACAAGGCTCTCAGCAACCTAGTGCATCAAACACCTCTTGGCTGCAACTGAGACAATCAACCCATGCCCATGGAGACAGACATCACTATCGCCTGAATTCAAAGCAGCTTGATGTCACCAACCTTCCCAAAGTATGCTTCCAACTCTTTTACAGGTGGCTTAAGCAAGCTTTGGTATCTGAGCTTGCTTTTCAGAGCCATAGCAGCAAGGGAGTTATGGACTTAGGCCTCAATACCAAGACAGAAAAAATACCACAAACATGGTTTTATTCAAACAAACAGCCCCCCAAGTATGAACCAAACTACTAAAGAATACATATCACACAGTACCTATGTGAAACCAAGATAAAAAGTTTGTTCCCAGTTTTTGCTCTTTGCCAGTTCTATGAAGGGCACTGCAGCCTCTAAATACCACTTCTTCGGAAATCCCTGTAGTAAACAGTATTACTCCAGCTGGAAAGACAACATGGAGTGACCTCTGCTGCAGCCTAGTCCACAGTCTTTCCCAAACAAAAATAAGGAACAACTGCACTGACCTCAGCAGGGAAGCAGGAACTCAGACTTGTAAACACACTTACATCTGTTGTGCAACTTAGGCATCATTCTCTTTGCTGCTTCTGAAACCTTCCCTGCCCTCAGAGTCATCTTCCCATCAAAATGCCAAGACTCTTTGGTTTCCTGTTACTATTGTACACCTTAAAAGGAATTAACAGAAACAAAAGGAAGCCAATGAGTCTGTCTGCCTATAGTAAGTCGGCTAATAGGAAGCCATGTCTTTCAACAACTGGAGAACACTTTCTAGTATTCAAGTGCATTTCATCACTCCTAGCCTCTGAAGTACCAAACACTTCCATTCTGGCCATTAAGATTATCTGAGGCGGGCCTGCCTTTTTTGTGCGCACATAAGGATACTGTATTACAGCTTCTTAAGCTGACACCACACTCCATCCTCACCTTCACAGGAAGCTATTGTAATACCAATAATGTCTCTATCAAAATAACTTCAAGTGAATAGGCTGCTCTTGCTTTATCTGCAAAAAATACTTTACAATTGAACAAAGGTTACATCTTACACAACTTATAAAGTATTCTAAACTTCCAATACTTTCTTCTGCTGGAGGAGTAATTCCATCCAAGGTCCTGGTTCCGCAAATAGCTTTATGTCACAATACAACCCATTTATTATAATAGGGTTCTCTGAAAGGAAGTGCAAAGGTAAAGGTCTAACACTATTTGGGCTCCTAGCTTGCCTATCAGCTGGCTGGTCCAGCACCCCTCCAAACACATCACGTATTTCCCACTACATTTCTTACATGTGGAGAAAGGTGTTTTAATAGCTTGTGCAACAGTTCGAAACTGATGCTCCGTTTCTTGTTCTATCCAGCGAGCCCTAAGAGTCCGCATTTCTCACTTGAAAAGCAGAAATAATAGTATTAGTAGGTATGTACACACACAGGATACGGAAGTTCAGGGCCTTGAACGAGGAACTGCTCTGAAATAAACCGTTTGGATCGTGGGTGAATGTGTGGTGAACCAAACACTTTAGCGTTGGCTGGTGCATGAGAAGACTAAATTTGCTGTCTCATTTTCCTTTCTGTAACATCACAGCAAAATAAATGATGGTACATTTTTCCGTGTCTCTGTAAATAACAAGACATGCAGAACAAGAATCAGGTCCAGCAATGAACATTTAAAGGCCCATATACCCTAAAAGACCATCTCTTTCCTCTGTGCTGTATTTTCATCGCTGCTTTAGAAATAGATCAATCTTATTATACCAGAGTGGTCAGGAGGATATTCCCTGCTGTGTTTCCATTCTTTCCCTGCATGCTCTCTCAAAAACAGATCAGACCTGGTGACTTCCTAGGCATGCTGCAGAAAATGGTTGTTTACTAGGATCCGTAGAGAAGGTAGAGGGTACGTTAAATGAGTAAGGAAGATGCTGATCACCCAGTACTAGATTAAAACACTGATGAGGTTAAAATTCCTATTTATTTATAGTCTGACGAGTTATGTGAGGACACCTAGAGTTCTGGATAGGCACTGTTACTATCCAAACAAGTTGCATGTGTACATTCAGGTCCAGTTTCTGTCACAGGCTCCAGGTACTACTGTAATGCAAGCGTGGGAGGCAGGGGAAAGAGAGGACTTAAAAACAACACATAGTATCCAAGACAGCAGAAGGGCACCGTCTCTGAAAAACTTAGCTTTGTTGGGTTTAATATTATATTAAACAAACTTACTGCTCCAGGGACATGTCAGAGGAGACTGAAGTCTCCTGCTTAGCAACAGAAGAAACAATGGTCTACTATTAAGCAGGTTTAAACTAACAATAGATTTCATGATGGTTTCCTATCTATTGTCAGCTGACAAGCACTACAGAATATCCTACTACTTAGATAGTTTAAGCCATTAAAAAAAGATTAAAACAAAAGATTTTTGATAAGGGCAGAAGTACATACAACAGCACTTACTATCTGCATAACAGATGATTTTTTTAAAATTAATTTTTAATTTACACCATAAAATGATCTTACTGGACTACTATTAAAATTATTGCAATAACTTAAGTAGCAAGGCCTTTTGGGAGGGTTTTTGGTTGGTGGTTTGTGGGTTGGGTGAGGTTGTTACTTCAAGCTTTTAACACAACAAAAATAACAAGTTTACTACTCCTTGCAAGAACTTAAAAGAAGTGGCCTGGCATGGCAGGTCACTTACTCAGAAGTACCAGGACCTTCTCTAACTCTCTTCCCCACCCCATCCCTTTTCGGAGTACTTGCTTTTCAGTATAATACATGGATCAGGCAGTTACACAGCCTCTGCTATTAACTGTCACCTACGCAGAGCTTATTAAAGTGTTGTGCAAATGTGTTCCTTTACAAAATCAAGCCGTGGTTCATCAAAAAGCATAAAGCCTGCTGTCTGAACAATGCTTTTTGAATTATAACCCTCAGATCCTGCCTGATTCAGCAGGAGCCACATACGAGGGCAGGATTTAGTGTAAAGTATTTCATTTAACAGAGCTGGATACCACAGCTATGTAAGATTTTGAAATTATATATAGCTAAATGTCACAGCAGCCCAGCTAACTCTGCCCAGTGTTGACCTCAAGCCACTCCGTGATCCTTCCCTACCCCTCCTGCTTGGCTTGCTAAGGATGTATTTTCTAATTCTGGAAGGGCACCGCTCGCCTCGCCGCCTGCGCACGGCCAGCAAGGCGAAAGCCTCCCGGCTGTGACTGGAAGGGGCGCCCAGAGGGCACGCAGCGCTCTGAGGGAGACGGCGGGAAAGACGCGGGCTGCGCTCGGCGCCCACAGCCCCGTTTCCCCCTCGCCAGCCGCCGCGCTGAGGGGGCGGGAGGGGAGAGGAGGAGAGGCCCCGGCCCTGCCGCAGCCACCCCTGCCGCCAGCCGGCCCCTCACCCGAGGCAGCGGCCGGGCACCCCGGTGGGGAACCGCTGGCCGCGGTGGGCGGCAGCCCCTCCACCGCGGCCCTAACGCCGCGCCCCCGGCGCCCAGCCCAGCCCAGCCCAGCCCAGGCCTCCGCCGCGGCGGCCGCACTCACCCCCCGGCGAAGAGGTGCAGCAGCGTGTTCTCCTGCGGGGCGCCCGCCATGATGCTGCTGCTGCGGCCGCCGCCGGCTCAGGGCCCGGCTCCGCCGGCGGGAGCTGCAGGCGGAGGCCGGGCCGCGGCGCGCACGTGACGCCGGCGGGCGGTGCGTGATGCGTCAAAAGGCCGCGCGTGACGTCACTGCGGGTAGCACCGCCCCCGGCCGGGCGCGGGGGACGTGCTGCGCTCCGCTGGCGGCGGGCGGGAGGCCGCGGGGCGAGGGAGCGCGGTTCGGCGGGCGGGGAGGCCCCGCAGGAGCCGCGCCGAGGGAGGTGGCCAAAGGGGCCGAGTGGTTGAGGGGGGCGTCGTTGCTGGGCCGCTGCCTCCGGCCTGCCCGAGGGCGGCCTGCCCGGCTGCTGGGCCGCAGAGCGTAAAACAAGATGGCGTCAGGAGGCGCGGTGTTTTAGACGTACATAGCAGATTGTTGATGCGACTGGTCACCGTAAGCGCAGACAGCACGAGAAGTGACAGCCACCTACACACGTACACATAGTCCTGTGCTATCGCCTGCGTCGCCATGGGGCTCACAAAGCCCCTTGGAGCGTATCTGTCCCGTGTTTGAGCCAATGCTAAAGCTCGGGTTTGCTTTGGGCCCACGTTTTTAGCGGTATACCTGCGCTCAGGTGCAGATGTAAGCTAAACTGGCACATAGAGAAGAAAGCTCAGGCTGGGTCCTTGCGGTGCAAGCCACAGGCATGCACAGCTCTGTCGCTGTAAACCCCGTCAGCTGTGGCAGCAACATCTCATTGCAGATAACCTGGCCTTTCACGACATGTTTTTGAACCGCACGCTGCAAGGGTGGATGGGGTAAGCAGCTTGCTTAAGCTGAGACTCTGCAAGAAGAGCATAGATGTGCCAAATGGGCCAATGGCACGGAGACACGGAAACATAGGAAAATTACACTGTGCTGTGTAGCCTGTGCTCCAGCACGTCTGAATGGTGGCATCCAGTGAGCAGTATGGAAATAGTCCTTCTCCCCCCCTCGTCCCCAAGGATTCGAGAAATGTCAAGCTCTTGTTTATACGAATGGCTCTTCTGTTTTTATATTAAGAACAGAAGAAATATCTCAGTTATTTGACTAATCCAACAAAAAAAAAAAATCAAAAGTGCTGTTTACATATTCAAAGCCTGCAGCTTTCCTCCAGTCCTTTGAATGCCCTGGGGGGAAAGCTCAGACATCTGCACTGCCAGTGATCCGCTGAGTATTTCTGAGAGGTGGCTCAACAATGATCTTTAGAAGTATTTGTATTTAAGGGACATACGACATGAGGCTTTTAAAGTTTACACTCGCCTAAAGTCAGTGGAAGAACTTTGGCCCAGTGCAGTGATTTAC
Source organism: Theristicus caerulescens (assembly GCA_020745775.1). Taxonomy (NCBI): domain Eukaryota; kingdom Metazoa; phylum Chordata; class Aves; order Pelecaniformes; family Threskiornithidae; genus Theristicus; species Theristicus caerulescens. The sequence goes on from CM036574.1 coordinate 4,788,312, forward strand.
GCTCATCTGTGGGATAGACGCCATCAATTTATATATGCTGTGGGTTAATTTCACAGCCAGGACATTTAAGAATGCCTGGCTTTTAACATTAAAGTTAAAATCCTGAAGAAAACAAAAATCTACAAAAAGACCCTAGGTCTGCATATTTTCCATATACACAAGTTTTCTATTATCTTTGACAAAAAGTTTGAATAAACGGCCTCTTAGCTTCAGTTCAGATCCAGACATGAACTTCACTCCTGCCTTATGGCACAAACCAAACTTCCCAGTGCTAATACTGCTAGGCGCTGGAGTTTGAAATTTGGGTGTGCACATTTAGACTTCGGTCTACTCAGAGGAAAGAAAAGGCTTAAGGGTTAAAACCAAGAGATGAAGCAATACCTGGGTCCACACTGGGGTCAGTGCTGTTTGTGTGTGCCTGTCCTGGATCCTTGGTCTCCAAAGAACAGCCCTTCTTGACCTTTCTGTTTCTTTCTGAGATGATGGTGATGAATCCTAAGGTGCTATAAAGAATGGTTGCCCATAAGTGATCTTGTGTGGCAGCTGAAGAGTAATGATTCACTGAAGCAGAATCAGTCTAGTGGACAAGGGTGATGGGATCCCTTGTCTACAGAGTTTGCTGAAACTAATGAATGAATACAGCATTAAGTGCAAATAGGATCTGAGCCAAAGCTATAGCTCTGACCACCTGGTCCCCATACATCCTGGGATCCTGAGGACCCCAAGTCATCATCAAGATTCTATAAAGTTACTCTTTGTAATGACCTAGAATATATACCAGAGATCCAGGCAGCAACATGGATTTGCTAGTTGTAAATATATCAAGGATGCTGGGCCTGTCATAAATGAAGAGTTTCCTCTAAAGTGTAATCCCAGCGGATCATGCAAATTAATCTAAGAATAAAAAAATCTGGAGAGGAGATGACTCAGAAGCGAGCTGGTAACCATTGCAGGTTTATCAGAATGCAGATGACTCTATTAACATATCTCTTTTGTTTGCTGGAGGTATTGATTCAACCACCATGTGATCTTCGGAGGCCCACCTTGTTTATAGTGCCTCTCACCAGCCAAAAAAACCCACTGCCCTTATCACAATGCCAAAAACTTCCAGGTAGGCGTAAGCAAGCATTGAGAAAACATATCTATGGCGCCTGATAGCATCAACACAAACAGAACTGGCTCTAAGGACCCCTTTGCTAAGACTTCCAGCTCAAAACAAGTGGTATGCATGCACAGTGCAAATAGGTAAGGATTCACATAAGCACACATATATACACAGGGAAAGCTGGGCCGAATATTCTCATTTACACACATATATAAACTAGAAATGCACAAAGGCAAGACTACTAGCCTTTCGTATTCACACACACAGAGCCCTATTACACATACATACACATAGTTTGAGGGGGCTTGGCCAAGCATTTTCCCACATGCCCAAATAAAAAAGCTTCCCCCCCCCCATCAAAACCAGTTTTGAGCCCCAGTCTTATGCTCCCAATTCCACAGAGGCAAAGCAGTGCTTCTCACAGTGCACAAATGTGCACAAACATCACACATTGTGGAGAGATATGCAGTAGCAGGAGGTTATTTCTAGCCCACCAGGAAACTTAGGAAAACAGCTCCTAGATCCAATGGGTTTGTATAGCCTGGGGAGGTGCCAGGCAGTCCTTTACGATGTGGAAACAAGAAGCTTGACCTAAGTGACAGAAGAAAATCTGCTTTAAGCAGGGGGCAGAGGAAAGGAAGGGGCAACTGGCCTTCCTGGACAACAGTGGATGGGGTGACTGTGACATGGGAGGGAGAGGAAGAAGGTGAGAAGTTCAAGTAGGAAAGGTATTGGTCAGCTGTTCTAGGGGCACAAAGACGGGGGGGAAGCTGATCCTGACAGAATCTGACAGGCCAGAGTTGTGCAAGCTGTATGAAAAGGGATGGGAAGTTGCTATGGCAAGGGTGGTTGAGGAGAGAAGCAGCTGTGCCTTCTGGGCACAAAGAAGGAAGGAAAAATCAGTTTAAGTAACTGAGGCATATAGAGTCCTTCAGAATGCTCACAGGGGATGGGTGTCCTTTCCCTTGGTTTGTTTTATTCTGTTGCCGTTCCTTTGCTCTTTCCCTGCCCTTGTGCTGTGCACATTGAAGAATCTCTTGCAGCTGTCAGTCAGTAGCTGGGCAGTGGGCTTTTCTGTAAGGCAAAGGGCCAGGCAGGAGCCAGAGCAGCTGCCGGAGAGGCGGGAAGCGCCAGGGCCCTTGTCTTGGGCGGCAGCCCACGCGGGGGGTGTGCGGGAGGCGTAGGCTCAAGACAGCCACTCATTAAACAGCTTCCCAGAAAACCCTGTGGACAAGGGTTTCTAGCAGGGCTGCCTGTGATCTGAGACCTAGGGAAGGATGTGTCCAGAGCCGTGTTGTTTTTAAACACAGCCATTCGGAGGGTTCACTGACTGGCATGGCAGGGTCATGTCACAGTTTGCAACGTTAAAGCTGTAGGGCCTGATTTCCACTTTCTCTATTTCCATGCAGGCTAGGCTGAGGTAGGACAGATGAAGGTCAGCCAACTTTATACTGTTTGTAACTTTGATGTAATGTACGCTCTGCATCCTATGGCCCCATACAAAAGCAAAGATGGGCAGCAATAGAAGATAGCCATAAGGGCAGACTGCAGCCCAGCACCTCCCTGCCTGCCTCCTGTGTGAGATTTACCAGGCCTATAATGACTTCTTTAAATACTCAACTCTTACAGAAGCATCTACACTCAACTTTATGCCCCCTGGTGCTGCCACAGAGACATGCAGCAGCCATTGAAGTTTGGTACTTGAGCTCTCATAATTTGTGTGGAAGCAGTTTAGGAGATGTCTGACTGGGCAGCAGAACCGACAGAGCTGACTCCTCAGTCATTGCACCCACAGCCCAGCATAGCAGTTTAAATGTTCGTAGGTTTCAGTTAAATTTAATAATACATTGCAGCAGATAATGTAGGTTTCTTAGGCAATTACCAAGACTGTCTACCTATGAACACTTTTCTGCTTAGTTCTCTATTTGCTGTAGGGTATGAGACCACATATTCCAATTTATCCCCACTAAGAATGTTTAGGAACAAGTTGTAAGCTATTGAGAGTTTATATAATGTCAGTAAAGTAGCTACAGGCTATTTATGGGCAGCACTGCCTCTAAAGAACACTATTCAAAGGGGAGGACTCTACCATAACATAGCACCACACTGGTTGGAATCAATATTTTGATTAAAACTGTACCTTTTCACCTGATTGCTCATCTACACTAAAGGCACCTCTGAACGTGAAGATATGTCCGCAGAGCCCTCTGGTGGAAGTACCATCTAGGAGCACAGAAAGGTGGTTTTTTTTTCACCAGGCCACCACTATCAGCTTCTGAAACTGACATACATTAAGGTGACAAAAGTGCGCTTCTGTCACCAAATCCGAGGTTAGCAGGGCCTTTACTAGCTAGCCTAGGTAGGCGATCAACAGCTTATGGTTTTCCAGTTTACTAGGTGATCAATTATCCTAGTGACATCTACTGTTTACCCTATTCACCATGGCCAGCAGCATATTAGGAGCAGTAAAAGACACTGATCTAATTGTCTTGCCAAGCTCATTAAGGAGTCTGTTACACGTGATTCCAGCTGGGTGTCTTGACTGGGCAGCCTGAATGTGCTCCAAGCTGCACGAGAAGCCTGTTTGCCTGGGGACGACTGTTGCACTAGCAAAACAGCAACAGGTTACCGGCACCAGACATTTATGCACCTGCTTCTGCACTGGCTAGAAACTTGTTCCTGGAGCACAGTTCAGCCTAGTTTGCACGGGTGGGCCAGAGGACGTTGTATACATTCACTGGAGCAATGCATAAGCTAAATTTGCACATCATTCCTTAGCCTGTGATGGTTGTCTGCCTTCTCGGCTAAAGGATACTTGCAGCCATGCTTGCCTCTACCTCTCATTCCCCAGCAGAGAGCACTGTAAGAGCAATGTTAGAAGCACAGCCACCTTAGAGCAGTGAGGAGTTAGGCATGTAAGGTTTGATCTTTAACAGATCCTGCATATGTTCTCTTAACTGCACCTCCAGCTTTGCCTATATATGCCTATCATCCCCCCGGACACGTTGAAGATACTCTATCTTGTGGCTCCTGTTCCTCTTCCTGAAACGTATCTCAAAGGGGAGATCAGTTCTAAAAAGCTCAGGCATCGATGACTTTTTCTGAAGCCCTGGAAAACAAAGCCATTGGCACTGTTTGAGCACCTCACTTGTTTGAACCAGGCAGCAAAAGCATTACCTGCTTCCTGGCTGTCACTACCTTTACTTTAATTTTCTTCAGCAAGGTGGAATGAGGAGGTATGTTTGCTTGTGTCTCCTTGCCTCAACAGCTGTACAGATGGGCTGCCTCTCCTTCCCCATTGTAATTTTCCAGTATTGATCTGAAATTGGGAAAAATATTGACTGTCCAGTCTCCCACACTGCTTCACGTGCCCAAGGGGATATTGTTAGAAAGTCAGTCTCTTTCTTGCTTCAGTCATCCATTGAACTTGGGCTCTTAGGGTACCCCACACTACAGTGTGTCTGCTCTTCCATCATGCAGTGCACTTCACCTATAGGAGCTGAAAGAGTGAGCACTGCAGAGTGTAGGTATTGAGTTCAGAAGATGCGGCTGCAGGCAGGGAAATCAAAGAGGAAGACAGGTTTTGTGGTTATGCTATGAACATATCAAATCACCAGGAGAGTGGGCCAGATCTGGGAAAGCACTATGTTCCAGACAGTGTTTTTGTAGCATGTTGAGTATTTCTAGGGAATTTCATGAGAATAAATGTGCACAGAAGCGTTGTGGCCTCCACAGATCAGACACCGCAGGAGCCACATCAGGGGAAGTTCCTAAATTACTCCCTTGCCAGTACAGCATGAACCCAACCAGGAAAGGGTTGAGCTGGCTATTCCTGGGACTTGTTTTGTCTGGTGGCTTCCTACAAACTGGAGCAAGGACTCACCAACTTGTTCCACATCATTAGCAGCTGGCAGCTTCCCAACCATTACCAGTGTAGTCTGGATTTCACCCAGCAACTTTGAGATGAAAGACATCGCAGCACCACGGCACTCACTGTTTTAGATCCCAGTCCAGCTCCCACTGAAGTCAGTTACTCTTTTTCCACGGAGTGCAGCTGGAGCTGGGTCTGACAGTTCTGTAACAGTTCTGTCTCAAGTCCTCAGCTAGCTGAAATATTGGTAAAATAGGCCAACACAACAGATAGATGCCTACAACTCAGCTATTTTCTGGCATTCAGATTAAAACCAGCAACACAGTCAAGCAAGAGCATGAGGAATTATGTTTCTTTCCTGAAAACACTGTAAGTCTGAACTTAGAGCAGCCAAAGCACCTGGTGAAAGGAATCTAGAAGCCTGGATTAAGTGGGTGTCTGTCAGGAGGCTGATAGGTATGTGAAGCTGTTCTCTTGTCCAAAGTGCAGCCCTGCCAGGAGCACCATCAAAGAAATCTCTCTGGTGGTGATGGAAGATATTGATAGCACTCAGCTGCCCTAAAAATGGCTGGGGTAATTCCGTATATTTTGGGGGGGCCCTTGGGAGAAGTGTATGTCTAAAAAGGTATCCAAAGTCCAGGGGTGCAGGAACGTGCAGGACATATATGTATTTTTACAAACATAGTGAGGAGACACGTCACCTGGCTATTCTGTCAGCAAAATTTTGTTGAGAGTACTTTGAGTGATTTAATGAACATCCTAAAGGCTGTAAAGGATACACACATAGTTTGAATTCCTTTTATCTGTCTCATTCTGCAGTGAGCGACTACGGACTCCTCCTGTTTTACATGTGGAAAGCTGAAGCACAAAGACAGCAGGCACAGAGCAAGCAGAGATAGAGGCCGGGGCAGAGACTGCCTTGCCGAAAGGTCAGCAGTTGTCTGTCGTAACATCTACTGCCTCCCAGTCAGCTGTGCTCAGATGCTGCAGATGGAGGGCCTGGTGTGTTACAAGACTTGGCCACTGTTACTAAACATCTTGTCATTGCTAAAATGGGCTTAGTTCCACTTTCAGGGACAAGACACCAAGAAGCAGCTACCATTTTAAATACTGTGTCATGCAACCGCTGCAGGGCTGACCCAACACCAGAAGCAGCAGGCTGTAAGCACAGCAACAAGAAGGGCATTCAAGGGAATGAGAAACTGGGTAAAATTAAAACTGGCAAAAGAAAATTATTTTTTCCACACTAACATAGAACTGGATTCAGGAGCTTGTGGTAAGAGGATGCCACCAAGGCCAAGAATTTACAGTCTTGGTTTTACTCTCTAGAAGAATAGGAGGTGCAATCAGTCGGAATGAGTGACTGAGAGCCCTGAGAGTCCTTGGTTATTGGGAGATTGTTACAAGACTGCCTATGTACAGCCTGGCCCAGTGCTGACGGAGAGGTATGCCAGCCATTGACTGTGGGAGGACCCGCTCTACTTCTGCTATGAACATAAGAAAATCCTGGTGACTTGTACTTAATATTTACGCTGTGGGCAAGGATGGCCTGTAGCATAATGCTGAGACACCTCAGTAGCTTTCCCTCTAAAGGATACATGAAATTCCTGGGGGTCTGTGAGGAATACCAGGAGCCCGTGAGAGCCTTTTCTCAAGAGCCAGTGTTACTGAGGTGCAGTGAGTGAGCAGAGTTCCTCCACCCTCAGCAGTTCAGTGCAAATATAGCCTATATAGCCAAATATAGGCAGAAAGAATCCTGATTTCTGGGGAATGAAAAGGGGAGCAATGGAAAAGAGTAGCAGCATCCCTCTCCGAGAGCCCACTTCCCTCCATCCCCCTAGCAAGCTGCTCTGCAGGCAAGACTAGGATTAATAGGAAACATATGGGAGGGAAGTCTGTGATCCAGGGGCTCCAGGATGAGCAGCTGAAGCACTAAGGACCTACCTGGACCCAATTCAGGAGTGAGCTCAGGGATCAAACATCTCATGAATGGGGAGTGGGCTGGGTGGGGAACTGAAAAGGTACAGGCTCCAGTTTGGTGCTTCCCACCCTCCCAGGGCAACACGCCAGTCCGAGAGGAACATTCCAGTTCCAGCACAACAAAGCGTGAGAGTCACTAACCATACCCTGCATCTTCCATGCAACATCTCTTTCCCTCCCTACCCAAATTAAATTCTTAGACTCATAATAAGCCACTAGGGTTCCAGCGTGTTAGTAAGCTCTGAAGCCCTAAGGTGCTTCCATGAAGCTACATCTGCAAGCAATGGACTGATAGCAAAATCAACTTCGGTGAAGCTGAAGACTGAATTCAGAGGCTGTAGCTCAACCCCTCTATGGAATTTGGTAGAGGCAGGTTCCCCCGCCTCGCTGAGGACACAGCCAGGGCTCTCCACTGTTTTACAGTGCATATGCACAAATAAACCCTTATCTTCCTTTCTGCTCCATTTTTCTTTCACTCTCTTTCCTTCTCTTTGGATTTTCTTCCTTTTGTCCATCCCGAGAACAAAGCAACGATTATCAAAGCCCATCACTCTACACTTAAATAAAATCCAACTAAATATCTGACTTAAGAGGCAAGGGACAGAGCAACTGAACAGAGTGAAGGGGTCTGTCCTGGATACCACAGAACTGGTCTGAAGTATCAAGGACAGACCCTCAGATGATGCATACCAATGGTGCAGTTATACCATCTTATACACCAAGTACAAATCTTGGCTTTGGGTGAAAGAGGGGAAAAATGGCCACAACCAGAATCACTGGATAATAATATCCCCAAAGCTGGAGAGAGTTTGTTTCCACATCCAACCTTCACACTTCATGCCTTTTTCCACAAGGAGTGCAAACACAAATTGTGGACTCAACCACCTTTGCACTGAAATTTCATAAGCTTGCTTTGTGGAAAAACGGCAGCTTGTTCCTGTACCAGTTTTCTCTGAGCCACACTGACATCCTTTTGTTATTAGCATCTCGTTGGCCAAGCTTCTCTTTCCCTGGGGAGTCCAGAGGCTCTGGCAATCACACTGCTTCCCCAGTATATCCTCATCTCAGTCCCTGAAAGCCAGGGTAGCGTGAGAATGCTGCAGTGCATATACAGACAATGCACCCAGTGCCATTTTCAGCTGTAAATTCACATGAATACCTCAATTCACTGTCCTTTTGGTTAGAAAAGCACTGGCATTAGGCAGTGTTCTCTAGGCCTGTATAATGGCTTGGGGGCTCATAAAACGTGTGCCATTCCTGATCTACCACTGACTTTCTGGAAACCTGGAATGGTTCCCTGCATGTTGTCTGCTCAGGGTGTGACCTGCTTGGAGCAGGTGCTGAATCTCTCCAGAGTTTAGCAAGAGGGGACATCAGGCCTTGCTGGGGTCGTAAGACAATGCTATAATGCAAGTGAACAATATAATTGTTATGCAGACGAACTGGAGTTGCTTCCAATTTAAACCATAATATCATGGTGACAGACTACATCACCTACATGTTCTTATCATCCTCTAACTGGAATTACAGCAGAAACAAGGTGGGGAAAATTTTTAATGTGACAGTGATCTGAATATCTTTGTTTCCCATGTTTGTGCTTCTCTGCAGTTTAACTAACAAAATACCTGCAAGAATGAAATGAAATATGCTTCATCTCAATACACCTCTTACCACCCTGGATTTGCACAACATCCCTTGATTCAATCTTTCCCTTAAAAATAAAGACGGTGGTTTTTTTTTTTTTTAAAGAGGAAAAAATTAATTTAAGTGAGGGTGGAATGCACAGAGGAGATGAGCTCAGTTACCAAACGCTCTGCTGTTTTATTAGCTAACATCAGCATAAAGTGCTTAGCAAAATGGCTGCCCATCCCATCAGATTTATTGCCTTCCATATGTGCTTTTTTATTATCATTAGCTTAGCTTTAAATAATCCTTTCCAACCTTTCCTGTCTCTTGATTTTTGCTGTTCTCACTCCAGAATTAAGTAACAAGGTTGTAACCAAGCATTTTCCATGCCTTACCGTACAAGATTCATTGGGTTATTCCAGGACTGCTTCCTTTACCTCATCCCCGACATCCTGATTCTGCCATGGTCTGTGCACAGACCCCCTGAAATTAATGAGGCTCTAGCTACAACATTAAAGCTCTGCATGACCTCCAGATTTATCTCAGTAAACCTTTCTGTCCAACATGGCTTTAAAAAGACTTGGTCTAATAGCCCAAGATTAGGATTAAGTTTTATAGAAGCAAGAGCAATAACTGCTACAATTTGAACATATTTTTCCCCGGGTTTGTTTTTTATTCAGTGGATGAGGATTTTCATTTAGATATGCTCTGCAATGTTACAGTCTGGATACAAGAGCAATGAGCCAACATGAATCTTGCAATACAGCAGTAAACCCCACAAGGACTGACGGTCCTATTGTTACAGTGTTATCAGCCCTGCCTCTTTTTCTAGAAATCTGACACTGTTGATTACCAGATCCTTCCAGAAAGCCCCCCTCCAAGAACTGCAGAATAATCTTCAATGCCCTGAAATATCTCAGGATTTCTTTTAGGGCCAAATCTGGACCCAAGGATCTTTCAAAGCTCAGTCCTTTCCCTTTTTCCTGATGCTGAAGGGCTGCTTCAGCGTCACTGCTGCAATGCACTTCCTCAGCCACATCAAGTCCATTTAATGGTATTTACATAGGCAACCTTTAAGCTGTGGATCCTGTATGAGCTGTGTTCATTTCTCTGACAACCAGGACTCTTTGTGAGATGGGACTCTACCCTCACTGTCTGTCAGAGGTTGCACTGTTGTGTGTGGTGCATGCGAGACTTTGGAGCTTTTGCTCTGCTGGGGCCACCAGCCTGGAATGTGCTTCCTCCTGAAATGCGTCCCACTGGCACTCTTTCTACTTTAAAGGAGCTCTTTTACTTTTGCTCAATTGTGTGTATGCGTGTGTTGTGTGTTTTAATCACAGCCATGGCTATTTATTGCTCTTTTAGTGTGTTTTTGTCTCTTTGTAATATTATTGTGAGGCTAGGCTCGTTTTACTCAATGAGAAATAGTTTCACAAACACTCTGCAGCTTCCCACTCTCTTCCCAACCTGTGTGCTTTTGCAGAAGGATGGTTATTTATAAAGAAAATGGTGCACACTGTTATTACAACTCCACATTTCAGCACAGCTTGTTGGAAGAGTTGGTGAACCAGCACAGACTGAAGTGCCCACAGCACAAAGCCATCACCTGGCTTCACGTTTCATTTCCCATAAGCCAGAATAAATGGCATGGTAATAGAAGGGGTGGGCTAGCCATTGACCACAGGCATTCTGTAGGTAGATTTATGCTGCGACTGCAGAGGGCCTGGATCTAGCCCTGCTCTGCCTCTTTCCTGCAGGTGGTTAAGAAAAGAGCAAGAGAAGGAGAGAGGAAATTAACTCAGAGAACTTGAAATAAAAGTGTTTTATATCATCTCCTATAAAACAACCCATAAATCCCTGCCCTCCTGCTCCACCCCTCACATGTTTTTCATTTTGCTGGCTAGCTGAAAAACAGAGAAGTGGAGGGTACAAAGCACATATTCTTGGTGGGAGAGTCTTCCCCCTTCCCTGCACACTTCCTACTCACACCTTGTCCCTATGCCTACAGCACTGCGTTCTCTTCTGGTGAGTAATCAAAACATGGAAGAATTCAGCATCTGTCTACCATTTGCATCGCTCTAATTCCTCCCACTCGGGGCTCTCTGCCCCTCTACCCGCATCCTCAGATGTCTTTGCCCAGTGCAGGGGAAAGGCACTCACTTGGGCAGAACTGCTGGGGCTTCTCAGCCACCAGTGTAAACCCACAGGTAACTGGAACACTAGACCACCAGCAAGGTCCCCAGGCATACAGATCTGCCACTCCAGCGATGGCACAGAAGGATTTAGGCAATGTCTTCCACATAGCACCCCTGCACTCGGGGAACTCACAGCTCTTCAGAGACATTTATCCCCCTGGATGATGCAGCAGCCACTAAGGTTTTCTGAAGACAGCAACAGAGAATTTATTTCTGTCCTGGAATTCACTGACTCATTTAAGTAGCTTTTCTGAGTAGTAAGTCTCTAATGCCTGAACATAACCTAAACATCCAAAGTGCTGTATAAATTCTATTAATTACTTTCAGTAGAGTTGGATAAACAGAAACAGTAATGCTTCAATTCCAGCATCTACAGCTACGAGAGTTTTGCCATCGGAGAGAAACTGTAGTTCAAGAAGTTGTTAGATCCACATTCCCCATTGAGTTAGAGGCCCGGTGTCCTCTGAAGCTCTCAGGAGTTACAATGCTGTCTGTCATTGCTAGCACAGACACTAGCATGGAGGCTTTCTTTGCTAACAAGAGAAATCACAGACAGCAACTAACTTCCAAGATCAGCTAGGTTTCATTCCTCTCCTCCCACCTCCACCCCCAAGCACTCCGCACCAGAAAGAATGACCTGGTGTAATTCCAGGAGCTGACCAAACAGAGAGGGAGTGAAAACGCCTGCCTGACTTGCACAGAAACGTAGTCGCTTTTTTTTTTTTTTTTTAATGAGATCTGGTAGGACAAGCTCGAGGCAGACGCCAAGAACATCTTGTTCAGCGGCAAAGATTTGGAGCAGGTTTATTCCCAGTGTCCTCTCCCTCACTGGGTGGGGACTTACACCAGCTGATACCCATTTTCTCCAACCAGCTGGTGAGATACACTGTCAGTCCTGGACTGTGTCAGACTTCAGTTCCAGCCCTGCTGGGAGGAGAGTTGGGTTTTGTTACCATGGCAGTTTGGCACATAGCTAACCTGGTAGTGACTCTGTGTGCATGAGAGCCACTCAGACAAACACAGTTCAGGCCAAGGTTGCATGCGGGTGGAGGGAACGTACTTTAACAGCTCACTGTACAATGGCTTTTGCATTTTCCACTTCTCCCAGTGCTGCTGGGCCTCATTCTGGCTTTGGCACTGGTATCCAAACCAAACCATCTATCCACTACACTGTGTAAGCTGCCATCCTAACACCCAGCTTTTGCTGGCCTAGCAAGTAACCTGCTGGCGCTTCCCCTCAAAACCACTTACACATTTGCTAACTTTAGACCTCGTCATAAATGGATTCAGCACATGGATCTGCTGGCAAACTGGGGCGTTCTCTAGGCTCTTCTTGGAATTCACGCCAGTCACCTCCAGAAGTGGTCCTTCAGCCCATGCTCTGTTTTCTAACATGCTGGCCAAACCAATCCATAAGGGAAATGTTGGATTGGCCCTCAATGCCACTGCAGTTGTGATACCTTTTTATCTGATCCTCAGGATTCCACTACAGTTTTAATCCCATTGTCAAGACCTACATGGTTCAGAGTCTAAGATGATAAGGAAGGTAAAAGAAGGAGAACTGTTCCTATTTCATGGATGTGTAGAGGTGCCTGTGGGAGTTGGCAAGTGGCTGACTGCAGGGCATGCCAGTGTGTGATCTTATGGTATGGTGGCTACTGTAAGAAATGTGCCCATTGCTAATCTGTGACTCTGTGGCAATTGTCATTATTTGATGCAGTTCACACTTCTTTGTCATCTCTGACTGAAACGACGAGGGAAAGCAAAGGATGAGAATGAGTTAAGAGGGAAGGGGAAGCGGCATAAGCAGATTTTAAAAAATAAATTAGTCACTGCATTCAAGGCAATTCAAGACTGTTGATATATCCCACCCGAAGGGGACTGAAAAAGTGACCTCATGCTGCTTGTCAAATATAATCCCATCCCTCCCATGACTACCTAATGCTACAGCTCCATCTGTCTGGAAGCAAGTCCCCACTGCACCAGGGCCAGCTTTACCATAGAGACAGAACAGTGCTAGTAATTTTTAATGACTGTGTATTATACAACCTACCCTGGTCAAGGCATTTTCCAGTACATCTAGGAGCTGCAAACAAATACTAAGTCCTTCACTGTAACATGTACCTAAGCACACAACCATTCTGCATCACGTACAAGTTTATGTCATGATATATACACTGTGCAAAACCCCTTAATTCATCTTGATATTGCTATTGTGCTTAAAGACCTAGTCATGGACCTGGACCCTCAGTGGGCTAGGTGCTGCGCAACCAGACAAACAGGAGGATCTCTGCCTCGGTTTTGTTGTTCAGCTTGTGCATAACGCCCTTGGGTAACGCAATCCAATCAGGCAGGGCAAATTGCAGCAACCATCCCAGCAGCAGCTGATGCGTCCCGTGCATCTGATGAACTATGCAAGAACTGACCACAGATTGGGCAGCAAGGGCAGAGCTGCAGAAAGTCTCCGTCCCTCTTATCCAGAAGCACAGGCACAGAAGATAAGGAAGAAAGTCTGCCACTTTCTCCACAGACTGCTGCTCTTTCCTTCCACCCTCCCATTTCTGAGGCATCTAAAAATCCAGGGACAGCTTTCTGCTTCCCATTCAAGCCAAACTTTTGTCGCAGCAAAGCAAGATGTAAGTCATGGCTCAGCCATGCTCATAGTACCCAGGCTACTTCCACGCAGAACAAGGTCATACTCTGTCCCCAGCTACTAGCACACATACCTATATACCCAGCCACGGTACTGGACCCACATTGGCAGAGTTGCAACCTGCCCTAGTGCTTTCTATTTCTTTTGCTGTTAGTTTCAAGGATGAACCCAAAAAGTAACCTATTATTGACTAAAGTCTAGCAAAACTCTTGGGTGCAAGGGATCCAGATTGCTGCTCAGAGACTGTAAGGAGTGTGCCAAGAGGCTGTACTGCCTCGAGGATCCTTGGGAAACAGTCTATGTGTAAGTCTTTCCCCTTGGATGTGTTTCATGGAGCCATCCAGAGTCTCATTAAAGCCACAGACAGCACAGAGAGGTGGCAGGCAGTAGCAGGTGGCTGGATGTGACGATGTAGGAGGCCACCTGAAAGGACCAGGACACTATACGCCTGGTATAGTTTGTCAAGAGCTCTGAGCACAGGTTGAGCTTCAGCCAATTTGGCTTGCACAAGTAGCTTTTCACTGAGGATTTTATGGGGCTCCCTGGGACCACGGGCAGTGGCAGCCCCTCTCTTCCCCCGCCTCATCGCCCTGACGCTAAGTTATTTTACAGTTATTATCTGAAGTCAGTGTTTAGCTGTTGCCCAGGTAACAACTCAAACATGCCTCACCTCATGGCCTCCCTGCAGCTTCACATGGCTGCTGGAGAGCTGGGAAGCAGACTTAGTGCCAGGCGCTGAGGAAATGAGCTCTGCAGCCTCCCCAGGACATCCCAGAATATTGGAGAGCTTGGAGGAGAAACATCCCCAGCCAGATTCCTGGGCAGGCACCTCATTCAGCATACAGCGCCTGACAAAACTCACAGCATCCCCCCGCCCCTCACACCCTGCGGTTTCTCCAAACACATGTAAACCCATGAGGCAAATGCAGTCCAGCTCACACCACTCCCATTGGTGCCTCTCCCCTACCTGCAAAGGCAGGCCCCACGACATAACCTCTAGAACGTATGTGTCCGCTACACACACTAGGAGTACTTAACATTCAAATATATAATCCTGCAGTACATACTCTGTCCTCCTGAGCCACAGCCTGAACTGAGATACATGAACTCAACACACACAGCCTTTCAGTCCATGCAAGGGGTTAAGGAGCTGGAATGAAGGCTGTGGCAGGCACTCAGCAGTGCTCTACTGCTAATGCAGGCAACTCTCTCACTGAAGTCACAAGGAATATCATCTGCATAAAGCGGATAGTATCAAGCCTGATGTCCCTGCTACAGCCTTTGTATCAAGTGTGCTCATCTCTCAAATCAAAACACAGTTCTTGCAGTGTTGAGGCTCAATCTGCTATCAGGAAACACCATAAACACATCTGCATGTTGCTTGGTATATCATGACCAAAACGAGGGTGCTGCCAAAGGGGCGAATGGGACTTGTAGTGATGGTGCCTTGCATGTATTTCTGGCCTGACACACAAGGAAACAAATAGCAAGTCAGGAAGCAGTAACATGTAGGAGGCCCCTGGTGCTGTAGATCATTGCTGGAGTGGGGGTCAGGGGACATGTCAAACAGGGAAACCATAGCCATTTAGCAATTTCAGTTCCTCTGTGCCCATATATCTGCAGAGGGATCTTGTTGTTGTTGTTGTCATCTCTGTGGCAGCAGTTGCGCTCTAGCTCACACTTTAGCTGGTGTCTGCAAACAGACACGCTTCCTGCCCAACTGTGATGTTACAGTTCAGTTAGGAGCTCGCTGGGTACTTTCAACACCCCAAAACCCTTTTTCTTTCTTCTTCTATTCCTCCTTTTCTGCAACCCAAGTCAAGAAGTGAGGGATCAGTCCCTGAGCAGCTTGGAACATACATCTTTGGCACCCTACAGACTCACTGTGAGGTTAGAGGACAGCCATACCAGATCAGGGTTTGCCACCTAGCAACATTGAGACCTGCATCTTTAAGTGTGGTAGCACTTCTGCAACAGATCATGTCTGATATGGGCCACATCTCACATCTTCAAGGCGTCAAAAGCACCTATCAAGTATTCTGGAGAAAAGTACACAGGAATCCAAGGTGAAACCTTTTGTACTGAATGGGTGGAAATCTTTCCCCAGCAGAAATAATCACTGCTTGGATGCTTGCTCCCAGTCAGGCACTGGCAAAGCAATCCTTGGGAATTCTTCAATAGTTTTAAATACTGTGAGATGATGGTGGGGTTCCAAAGAATAGCTTTTTGAACTGTTACTCAATTCCTTTTACTGTCCCCCTGCTGGGAGCCTTGATAAGAGAGAATGTTTAACTCCACGAATGGGAGCAGTTTTCAGATTACTGAAGAGCTGAGTGATTTGTGCCAGTACAACTGCAATGAAGTTTGCTTCAGATTTTTCTTTGCTTTTTAAGACTAATCTCAGAGGGGTCATGCAAGCTGCGTGGGCACTAGCACAGTGGGGGGGGGCAAAGTACCAGTATCCCCTGCAATTTTCCAGGAAAGAGATATCTCATGCATGTCTTCGTCTTTTGTTCCCCTTTGAAAGCAAGAGAACCACTGAGTCAAGACCTTGTAATCTTTACAGCTCAACAACACAAAAAGAGCTGGAGTTGTCAGAAAACAAATCTGCTGGGGCCAGAAAGTGATCAAGTCCCACACAATCTTCTCTATGCATCATAGCAGAGACAGAATCTGCCCCTATTTCCTTTTGTTGATAGCCAAATGACCATCCTGGGTGGCTAAAGCAACTCCATGACCACAGACAGCCAGTAGCAGCAGCACTGAGAACCCTCTGGTCTGGCAAGGTATAATTTGCTACATTTTGTTAGGGTTGATTGGATATTTCCTCATAAGCATCACTGAATGCAGGACTGCTTCCAAGGTGGGAGAGACTCACCATGGTGTACACAAGATCCAAGAGAATATTTACAGTCTGCATCATCCCAATCTTGTTCAGCTACAGGGGAGCATGCAGGAGCAGCAGGTAGGACCGGGACTGGTCCTGCCTGGCTGTGCACACTGGAGGGTGATGGCCTCCTCCATTAGCCCGGCCGAGGCCACCGGGAAGCCAGTATTGACCACCCTCTGGGGCAGGATACAAGTTCTGCTCAGCGCTGGGGGTCCTGGCCCCACTATTCCCAAGCTGCCCTTTCACTATGCCTGGCTTGCTGTGCCTCCTGCAACTGGACAGTCATATTTCAGCTAAGGCATCACTGACCCATTTTACTTCCTTTCTTTTTTTCTGTTTTGGTCCTTTTCTCATTCAGCCCTTCCTGGGCTTGCTTAGAGCAGCTGGATCCACTTGGGGCTGGTTTCGTTTGGATCCATGCAAGAGGCCAGTTAGATGTGATGTGGCATAAAAGAAAGAGAGTGCCAGTGTTCCCCATAACACTTGCTCTACCTTTCTAAGGCCTGTGGAAGCTTAACTGCATCCAATAAATCATCAGGAACTTCTCAGGGACTGACTGGCAGCTCTGCTCCCTGCTGTTGGGAGCCCTGTCTGCCTATTTTCCACATTCACAGTCAGGCAACAAAAAGCCTGTCCCGATTCCCTCTTCCTTCAGGGAATGCGGTGGCTTTTGGGAGTTAGAGAGGAGCAATGCTGTATAGCACTGAGCCAGCCTATGGAGTCAACCAGGCTTTAGCATGCTCCTTCCTAAGGTTACGGTCCAGTGAGATTTCACATGGGTCTGACCAACATTGGCACAAAATATATTTACAGCCAGCGCTCTGATGTGAGATGTGATCCTCTATTCTGTCGTTCATCCATCATGTAACAGCCCCGCAATATGCCAAGAGTGCTCTTAGTCTCCAAACAAAACCCAGAAGTGGGAAGGAGTTCACGTAGCCTCCCTTACGTAGATACAGACAATCTGGTCTTAAGTGGTTCCCTGTCCTTAGCCAAAATACATATCACTCACATGTTGCATGGGGAAATACATCAGCTTTGCTTGTGAGTCTGTGCTTACTAGCAGAGGTTCCTGCTGCAGCTATATCAGCATGGCTTTAACAGGCAGCTAATGCTTGTTTGTTCTTCCTTTCCAGCTCAGTCTTACAGCAATTCACTCCCCCCCACCCCAGTATCGCAGTCTGCCTTGCCAGCCCAAGCCCAGCCTCAGCTTGGATCTGTCCAGGCTAGTGAAGGTGAGTCTGTGATGTTTCGGGCCTCTTGCACTCAATGGTGCATTGAAGCACATCAGGAAAGGATAAGGTCAGGTATTTCCTTTGGGCTGGGTGCCCAGTAGCTTTGGAGCAGGGGAGGAAGAGAGTTTCCAAAGCCCCTTCAGAAAGCGGGGCCAGCACTACTCTAGCATGGCAGGAGGGGAGAAGTCTCTTGCCAAGTCCCCTCTGGACTCCTGATCAAACACATTGGGGCACCCCCTTTGTGCTAAGAGATGAAACTGCTCCTCTCGAACTTGGGTACCCAATGCCAAGTTTAGATACAGTCTAGACGCAGTAGCATATTTATAACCTTGGCACATGACGTGGCAGGCAGTGGGGTATAAACAACATTCAAAAACTATGAAGTGCAAAGTTATTTATACATCAGGGTGCTGAATGTAGGGTACCACAGCCCCAAGAGCACAGGTCCCTACTTACTGGAGATAGGAAGAAGCTGCCATATCAGCGGGAGCGGGGGTTTTGAGAGTGGAACACAACAGGAGTTAAGATCACTGCCTAATCCCCTACCTGAGCTCTAGCAAGACACCAAACTGACCACATCTCACTGGTAATTTTGAACTGCAGTAGGTTTTTCTTCAAGAATTGATTTTACCTGTTGCCACAAGAGATGAAAAGAGTGAGGAGCAGCTGAATGGCTCAGGCATTCCCTCAGATATAGGCAAATCTCCAGTCACAACAGCAAAAATGTCCATATTCAGCAGGTAATATTCACAATGAAACTCTTTTGACACCATTCAGTGGATTGAGTGGCAGCCACTCTCTCACAAGTCTAAGAACTGACTAATTCATGACAGCAACAGAAGTCAGCATCTGTACTGCATCTTGAATACAAAAGAATGTGAGTACAGTGAGCCTGCAGGGTGCTCAGGCTGTGAGGGAGTAAGGCATTACTGAATATACAATCTCAGCAGCTCTTTGCAATTAATTCAAATTTATGCAACATAGATGCAGTCCACTGTCAAATAAGGTTTGGGTGACATTGTCCTGAGCTGCCAATGTCAGCTAAAGATCTAGTTGTGGAAACTGAAAGGTTACAGAATGATTTGTTGCAGAATCTTAGCCTGTTTATGGATAAAACTGATCTAGTGGAGGGTTAATATCTATGGACCTCTTTGAGCTCTCGGGCTGAAATGGGATGGAAGCACAATGTGTTATTATTTGCCCGTGAGTCTGAGCTTTCAGCCAGCACTCTGGCTTCCTTATGGAAACTGCACCCTTAGAGTAGGCTCACAAGATGATTTTGATTCCATCTTGGCCTTAATGCAGGAATCAGATAGGGTTTTTAACTGCTTATACCTCTCACCAGACAGAGGCTCTCTGGTATGTTATCACAGTGTGGCTAAGTCATGTCTGGTGACTATTAATGTCCCAAGCCTCTTAGAATATGGACACCCCATGAGACAGGCTGGCTGAGACAGCCAGGCAAAGTGACGGGATCAGTCGATGATAACAGGGTGAAGGAAGTCTCCATGTCAAATCTTCCTTCAGCCCTTCAGGGAAAGGAGTGTCACATCAAGAGCTGGACATGACTGCTCTTCCCTCTCCTTTCTTCATCTTGCTACAAAGGTTTTAGGTTACTGCCTCTAGGTGGGGAGAACCAGTTCTGCAAGTGATGGTGGGGGAGCAAAAGGGGAAGAGTAAGGTTGGACTTATTATTGTGGCAATAAATACCCATCTGTGTCCTTTGTGTGACTTGCATGTCATGAAACACCTCAACCTTCCACCCGGAAAAAACTTACAGACATAATTGGCTTTAATAATAGCTTGCACAAACACAGTACTTTCTCCTGAGAATCCCACGCACGGGGCAGATGTCCTACAAACCTCTGCCCTGAACACAGAGGTGTCCCTGTCACTCATAGGTAGAGATGGATTATCCAAGCAGAAAGTATACTGCCCAAATGTTAGCTCATCCTAGAAGTCAGAGAAAGGTCAAAGAATCAAATCCTCCAGTGCTTTCACTGGGAAAATGTCCCTTCTCCTAGCAGTTTTTTTAAGCAGGCTGTTTTCCTAATCCGTGAGATTAGCCTTACTCAGTTTCCCTCTAGCCATGAACACAGGCCCCCGATTCCGTGCTGTACACCACTTAAACTTGAGGCAAACACCTCCCACTTAGAGCTGTAGTTTTGTGTGTCAGCTTTGCAAGGGTTCAAAGCAAGAGACCATCTTTCATTATGTGCAATGGGAAGAGTTTCAGCAAAAGAAGATTCTTCCACACTGCAAGAATAAGAACGTTCCATTTCCCCACGCTGAGTCCCATTTCACACAGGCATGGATCCCAGGGCTCTCTGCTTTCAAGTATCGGCTGCCTTTTCTGTGAAGTGAAGGGGCATATCAGCAGAGATTGGTTTCTGCAGCATCTAGTCTTTGGAGGGAGAGGGACAGACAACACAGTCCAGAGACACTTGCAGATCTTGGAAGCTTTCTGGTGGGAGGCCTCATTGTCAGTAATCAGTGCTACGATTTGTCAGAATGGCCTCTTCCCTCTCTCATGCCCATCTGACCTGTGAGAAATGGTGTCAGCCCAGGCACTTGAACTGGATTTAGACAGGGAAAGAAGTGGGCAGCGCAGTGAACCACTGCCTGTCTCAGTGGGCCAAATCCCTCCTCTGACAGCCATAAATGCATCTGTGAGGGGGAAGTGTCAGCGTGGGGGTGCTGAATCATCTCATCCCAGAACAAGCCTTTGAGAGGTCACCTAGTTCATTCTCCTGCACGAAGTGGGGAACAACTACATCAACATCCTTCCTGGCAGCTTGCTCACTGCATCCTCCCAGCTGCAAACAACCAAAGACTCTCCTTTCTGTTGAACAAATGCTTTCACCCTTCTCAGGCTACTACTAAGCACATGGTCCAAACATCTTCTGAATGCCCACACTGCACCACAAGCTACAACGCAGCTGCACTTTTACACATGAAGGCGAGAAAGTATTGTCCTTTATCTGAGCCAACCATCTGCGTAGCACAGACCGGTTCTTTTTTGACTTCCAGCATAATATTAACCAAAGTGTTGAGACTTTGCAGGTATGAAAAACAGGAAAGAGAAATGTGAGAGAGAGAGGGGCAGGGAGAAATGATAAAGAAGATCAACCTGTCTCATGCCTCCTCCTCTTCCTCCCTTCCCTCTTTTCTATCCTTGTCAAGCAGCTGTAGGGCATTATTTAGTTTGTGCTGGACTGAGAGGATGCTGCCAGATCAGCAGGATATATTGTCCATTCAGACACAAGGAGTATTATTTAGTCTAGAGACTCTCAAAGGAAATATCCATTTGCACGTGAAAAATCTCTGGAATTCCATTTGCTCTCTCCAGTGTCCCTGTATCTCTGCAACCTCCAAAATGAAATTGCTGCTTTCTCCATTCTCTGCTGGCTCTGGACTTCAGCCGCTCTTTGTTCAGCTGAGCTCACAGTGAGTTTTGCCTGCACCAGGCACGTGAAACAGCAAGTTGAAAGTTTTTCCTATATCCCAACAGATTTGCTGATGTCTAGTTGAAAGGGAAAGTTTTCAATCTTCTTTGGAAAGGAGACTTTGTGCTGCTCACCCAGGCCAGTATCTACCCTCAGTGGAAGGAGGTGCCAGAAGACTTTGTAAAAACAGCCCACGGATAGATGGGGGTGGGAGAGGAGGCAGGTATTGATCTTCTTTCAATTTGAATTATGGAAATCGACTGACCACTTTTCCTGTTTGTTTTTTTTTTAATTCACTTGTGGGTTCTTTACCTGTACTCCACTCCTGTTCTATGTTAATTTTCTTCATTGCAAAAAATAGCTCAAAACTATCTAAGAAACTGAAATGGTCTGCAACACCATAGCGGTTGAACATCCCAAGTATATTATATTCACAGTGCCTCTGTGAGGTGGGCCAGTGCATTGTTCACAGGTGTGTGTAGAGAGCAAAGGTGCTTGCCTAAGGTCATACATAACATCTGTGAAGGCAAAAGGAGTTGAATCCAGGTCTCTCAAGTTGCAGAGAGAAAATAACAAAGGAGGAAGCAGATAAGGAGAAAGATTTCAACAAGCAAGACACATTGGCTTGTTGAAACATCTCTAAATGTCAGTTAGCTAAAATAGCAAACCCACCATTTTGCTTCAATTTTTAAGAGGACCAAAAACGCCCAGATATTTTGTTCAGAATACCTGGTTTTCAAACTGTCACCCTCAAAATTTCCATGTTAGAATCTCACCCTCACCCCTGCCCATCACACCCACAGTAACCTGCTGGATGACTGAGCATAACAACTCCCCAATCTGCCAAGGAAATGAATGTGTCAGCCTGCAGTGATCTGTGTCCACTCAGTTTTTCACTGACAGGGTAGAGCTCAGTGGCACCCAGAAATACAAGGCGGTACGGCTACATGGATTAGAGAACCAGGGAAAATTCATGCTAAGGTTTTCTCTTTCATGGTTTTCTCTTCTCACAGCAGTGAGGACAGCTGGAAAGCTATGTGAATGTTGTACTTGGCCTACAGAGGCTCTGTGTCTGGGGGAACCAGGCAGTCTTGCTAGAAAGGTGATTTCTCTATGGACCAGCCTGTAGCTCTGACTCCTCTCATAGTACAGTGAGTGAGGGCACTCTAAGGCCAGGAGGCAGACTGTTAAAGAACACTGGCACAACGGATACGATGGCAAAACTGCAGCAGCCTCCCTCCAGGTGTCCATTACACAAATTTTCCAGCCAGACAGTTGGCTCTGGTCTTTCCCTTTCTCCATGACTTGGGCATCCATCGTCCCAAGCTTTCCCTGGAAACCCCGAGTAATGGACACCTGCTTCTATGTTGCTTCTACTTTGCCATCAATACAGATGGAAAGGGGGACTGGGAAGTCTGACAGCATGGCAAATGCATTTTCTCTGACTAGCACACTGGGCAAGTTCATAAACAGGTAAAGTTGAGAGCACCTGTGCTCCTTAATGAATGCAAGCCACAGGTATATGAACACAATTCACATCTCCATGGGCTTGGATGAAGCAGGAGGCATAATAAAAGAAATCAGGGGAAGAAAGAGACTCCAAGAGGCTCCTGGACACAAAAGCAGATTTCAAAGACTTCTTCCCCTTCCAACCAGGAAGGGAAGTGGGAATGGCATCTTAAAAGAGCCAGTAATCTAGCAGCAATTGTGTGGAGAAAGAACAGGCACAAAGACTCCCATTCTGATGTGCAGTTGTGGTGCAGTGTCAGTGTTCCCACGCTGGGTAAGGGAGGCTGCCCTGTACAGACGGCAGCAGTGCATCTGGGCCTTGTTTCTCTCTCTGTAGGTCTCCTTTATTTCTGAGGAGAGAGGCTGGATGGGGTGCCCTAAATCACTACTATCTGGCTTCCTCCTCCACAGCCCTTTCCTGTGCAAGCATTAGAGACCTGCAAAACCCAAGTATGAGTATGTGGGAATGAGGAGAAACGGCAGGCACCCAGGACAAGCTGAGGAAGCCTGCACATGCAATGGTCATGGCTTGTGTTCACTGCTCCCAATCCCCAAAACGCCTTCCTGGTGAGCAGATGAAGCACTCGTCAAAACTCAAATCTGCAAGGACTGAGTAGGTTTGTCCCCACTGCTCCTTCCCACTCCCTTAGCAGCAGGACAGCAACTGGCTTCAAGGCTTTGAAGATGATAGGACTGACAAAAGTATCCAGCCCCTTTGTATGTGGAGATGGATGGGGGACAGTCCTAGGAGCTGCAGCAAGACCACGACAACAAGTTCAGCTGGATTTCACAGAGCTCTGCGCTAAGCTGTGCAGTCTCCATTCAGCTGTGTTTAGGTTTCCCTTATTCCCATCCAGGAATATCAATGACACAACCAGCTCTCTCTGGGCTGCATGAAGTTCTTTCACCATGTACTGTAATGGTCCACCCCTACCTGGAGAATCATAAGCAATTCTCCCTCCAGGGCCATCTCTCACCAGTACCAATGCCTCAGCTCAGGTGACAGGCCCCACATGCCTAAAGCCTAAAGGGGTGGCCCAGGCTTGCCTAAGAGCATCAGGGCCAGAACCTAGTTGTGTCCATGCACGCTTTCCCTTCGTCCCTTCCCAAAGCCTTTGCACTTCCCCAGGCTTACTGCTGGAGATCTGTATCCTTGTATTCCCTGTCTTGTCATTAAGATTTATTTTTTAATGAGCTTACTGAGATTGCTGTTAGTGATGCACTTGCCCAGTGATGTCATCACCCTCAGCACAGCTTCCAAGGCATTTTTGAGTCATTCTCTTGCCACACAAGCAGAGCTATTTGGCTGAATAATAAAAACACCTTCCCCTCCTAGAGCAGCACTGGGAGTGAAGGATTGGGAGTGAACAAACTCACATGCACTCGCCTGGTCCTGGCAGTGAGAAAGCCTGGTGGATTTGCAGCCATCTCTTACCCACTCTGGGCTGGCAAAGCTTGACTGGGTTCTTTCCTTCAATCCCTTGCTTTAGATTTAACCTGTCATTCCCCATCTTTACCCTTATGCCAAGTGCTATTCCTGTTTGAACAGAAGTCTGTGCTAATTTTGAAGGGAAGGAACACTTCCCCCTACTCCTTCACTACCTAAGTTTGGCAGAAGTGAGCAGTACTCTCCAGTTTCTTTAGTATCTGAGCCTAACTGATGCTGTCTTCTTCTCACCACTGGATCACAGCCTGCGTCCTTGTCCTTACTCCCATGCTGCCTTCTCTTTACCTCTTAATTCCTGCCAGCTCTGGTCAAATTCAAACAGAGCCCCAAAAATATAGTAAGCATAGAAGTTATTTAATGTAAAGATATTAGTTTCTTAGCATGCCCATGTAATTAATAGTAGAGCACAGAAGCTCTACTATTATTATAGCTCCTCAGAGCTATACTGGGCATTGTGATTCTCACTGCATTTCACACCATGTCTGCCAGACAACAGATTTCTCACCTCTGCATGCTACGTCCTGACAGCTGGGCTAGGGAAGACTCTTCATTAACCGTTACTGTAGATTTATCACACACACAGAACAATGGCTCCAGATGGACATAAGTCAGGAAGCAGCTAGTCCTTCGCAGGGAACCATTAGGAATATCAGTAAGCTAAATTACACACCTTGCCCTGGTCTTTCTTTAGAAGATTGCCATCAGTCATTACTGCTGAAGCTAGACTGTAATCTCCATTGGATTCCAGCAACTCCGCTGTCTTTTTCTACGGCCTTTCACACAATGTCACTACTACAAAGCAATCTTGATCTGTATAGACATAAATAACTAACAGGAAAGTAGCACCTATATGGATATGCAGTAGTTTTCAGGTCTGTAAGGACATTCCACTTATTTCACAGCCAGGGACTTCCAGGACTTTGTACTAACTACATCAACCTCACAGTTGGAGGAGAAACTCAGATGTAAGATGTAGCTCAGGAACAAAGAGGAACATCATGTTTACAGTATGCGAGACTGATAGGTAATGCAGCACAACTTTAGCAGCATGAAAAGATTGCTAAGGAATTCTTAGGATTGGAAAGGAAGGAAATTATACAAACGAACTAGACCCAACACACTTTCTATTATTAAAGATTCCTGAGAAATTCGTACATGCACACAAGACAGAGCTAATTCTGCTTTACACAACTAACTTTTGTTTCCTAAAATTTTTCTAGGAAATTTACATCTAAGCTTTGTACATTTTTCATTTTCAGTGCTAGTTTTCTGATGCCATAGATAAACAGACAGTAAAGCAAGACCACCTTTCTACACTATGGGCAACCTATCTATTTAGCCAGCTCTTGTGAACTTCAGACCACACATGGTCATGACACACAACAGAACAGCAATGTCCCAGTAAGACACTTGCTGGCTACCTTTTCACCTCATGTGCTGCTCCCAGCCTAATTAGGCAGTGCCTCCCAAAAGGGGTAGTGTCATGGATCTGTGAGCTTTGGTGAAGAGCCATGGCAGCTTGTATTTAATTCCTTTGATCTACACAGTATGTCAGTAGCACAAGTGTCCTTTCTCTGATTCTGAGTACATGTATTCTGCTGGACCATGGCCTCACAGAGAAGAGGGTTCTTGGCAATTCACTTATTCCTGTTGCAAAAACACCGCTTCTGTCTTGATTTCTTCCCCTGCTTGGTGCACAGACACTGACCATGGCCTCGTGATAAGGGAATCATTGTTGAGAGGTTATAAATAGCTATCAGACAGGGGTCACTAAGTCTGTGTTACTCACAGCAAATGTGTCAGCCAAAGTTCTTCCATCAGGAAACTGCATTTCCCACCCTTCATCTGTCTCACTCTCGCCTTCCTTCCTAGAGGTGTCTGCACCACAGGGCATTAACTCCTCTCTCTCCAAGTTCTTTTCCTCTCCAATTCCCGTTCCCTTTCCTTTCTTCAGCGTGGCAGGGAGAGAGACATACAGACACTCACTTTAACGATGACATCATTCATCGGGATCCTCTCCTGTCCTGACACCATGGTTTGGAAAGTGCATTCTGACATAGAATAGGGAGGTGCCTAACCAATGCTGCCCTTGTGACAATAATTACTGTAATTTAAGCACTGTGCTCAGTAAAGAAGCTACAGTCAGGTTGTACTGGTGAGTCAGAGTAGAGAGAAGTGAATAAGGAATGGAAAGTCACTGGGTTGCTCAGGACAAACTCGTCAAGTCTGGGGAAAAGACATACCAGAGGCATCAGCAAATCCACTGAGGAAAGTGCAGTGCTGCATATGTGTCGAGCAGTCCCTTTGTCACAGCTGGGAAGCCAAAACTGAGATGTTTAGGCCATTTTTAGGTAGCAGAGAAAAGACTGGAAGGGTAACAATGTTGGTTCCAAAGACACAGCTGAGATTACAGAGAAATTAGCATTACACAATTGTCTTGTATAGAGACCCAGGGGCAGGTGAAAGGGAAGACAGGGTTCTGTTTTCCCCCGAAGTACCTATACTAGCTATTCTCAGAAGTTACTGAGCAGAAGACTCAATTACATAAGTTCCTAATACAGCAAGTTATATGATCATGGGGCTATTTTTTTTTTTTTTTTTTTAAATTTTGACTCGCCCATTTGTACACTTCTAATGGTAAAGGTCTTTACTCCGTGGAAACTCTTCCTACCAGAACTTGAACTGACTCAAGGGAACATTTATTTTGGGAGACTGTCCTTTAAAAAGAAAACAGAAAAAAAAAAAAAAAAAGAAAAATCTAACTCTGAGCACTATTCACATTTATTCATGTCCTGAGTAAACTGCTTCCTGTGCAGACAGAGTAACATAAAAACTAGGCAACACCCAAACCCAGAAGCACTGTGTCCCTGTGAAGAGAGCTCTGGGCTGGAATTCAAGAGACTGTGGCTCAATTCCTAACTCTACACTGGCCTTTTGACTGCCATTCAATGAGTCAATTCATTGATCTGTGCCTCAGTTTCCCTACTTCTGTAACAGGCAATGATACAGACATCCTTGGGGGCCTACTCCTGAACACTGCTAAGTAAGCATTAAATATTGCTGCTAGTGGGCTAGCCTAATTCATCCTCAGCGTGATCCCTGTTTCTAATGTGTTTACTAGACTTTATTCTGTCTAAAGGATCCTGTACTTCAAACACTTCTCCTTAGAATAAAGGGCAAAAAATATATACTAATACGTAAACAAACCACAGCTCCGTCAGCCAGGAAGAAAAAAAAAAAATTCAGACAAAGAGACTTATTTGGCTAGGTGACATCCTGCCCAGGCAAACTGCTAATTGCCCAAGAAACATCTTGTGAACGGAGCTGGTTTTGTGCCCTCAAGTGAGGGTGTGTTCAATTTGGGGAGCAGGGGAAGATGGAAACTGCACAGAAATGAACTCCTTTAGCTGGGAGAAGGAGAAAGGCCATGTAAAGATGTCCCTAACAAGGTCACGTCAGAAGTCAGCCCTCCCTTTTTCAACGATGACCTCATGAAGGCACAGCACAGGTTGGGCTGACCCTAGTGTCTGTCTCCTCTGGCACCTCGAGGTGTGTGGTTTCAAATCCTGTCTGCCTCTTCATGCTACTGAGCAGCAGTGAAAGCCAACAGAGAGAGGGGAGGGGGGAGAAAGAAAAAAAAAAAAAAGAAAAAACAGAACAACCTAACCCCAAATCTCTTTAAAGGAAGTCAAAGGCCAGATGTTCCTTGCTTCCCGTCTGCTGCTGCCACAGTTGCCATAGCCTGCGGTTGTGGTTAGTCTGTCTAGAGCTCCTATGTGAGAGACTGAAACTGTGTTTGCTGGAAACTCCCCCCAGCTCTGTGGCTGATCATCTGCAGCAACACCTGACAGCAGATGGCCTTGCAAAACCCAAGGTTTATCTCAAAATGGGAGGTTTTGTTTCTGCTGGGCTCATGTTGCTAACATTCAGAAAAGGTGTTCCTCCCTCAAAATATGAGATACATAAGCAAGACATTATTTAAAAAAAAGGTGTACTTTGGGCTAGTTTTAAAAGAAATGTGGCAGACTGGTCAATATCTTTCTGCATTAAGAGAGTAAAGAAGTTGCTGTATTGCATCTGAGGCTTTGATATTACAACTCCTTCTGTGATAGGGTCATTCTATGCTTTATGCCAGAGCAAAGGTTGACCCTGTAATAAAAGTTAACCATTTTCAGCAGGAAAATACTGACAGAAATATCTGCTATAATACAGTTATATATACAGTTAATTCAATCAACCATTTTCTACTTGTGAAATTACAAAAATTCTTCCTTGTCATCAGCGGGTGTTTGGACTGGAAACGATCTTTTGGATAGAGTCCTTTAAAAGCTACTATTCAAGTACAGCAAGGAGAAGAATCAAATCCAGTCTATTTCCAACAAGTAAAGGGGAAGAAATAAGGGGAATAGTAGAATAAATATGCTTTTTAAGCACCATATACTGCTCTTCCTAATCCTACTAAGGAAGCATAGGCTAAGTTAGACCAACAAAGTGTGTTTAAGTATAGGATCTGCACAACCCTCTTGTTCTTGCCATAAATTTGTAAGTCTAAGTCCAGTTTGGACAGCGGCAGATGATGAGCCTCTACTGGGTGACGATATACCTGGTGGAAGCAGGAGAAAACATTTCTAACCAGCAAGCAAAGAGACAGCACTGATTACAGAATTTTTAAAATTACTACATAGACACTCAATGGGTTTAAAGACTCTGTCTGGGTCTTGTGGTAGGGGGCAAAATCAGAGCCTAATAGTCCAGATAGCTACACTTCTGGTCTGAGCACTCCCTCTCTAGTTAGCGTAGAGCACAGACAGTATTTACATGCCAGACTTGCAGGATGCCACAAAATAAGAAAAAGGCAGTACACATCTCTATCTGCATTTGTACCGATTAATGAGCATATTCTCCCGAACAGTAAATTACGGAAAGCCCTCCCGCACAATCCAGGAAATGCCAGGAGCGGACACCAGTGCTATTTGCTAGTACCCATTGTGGGTGCCAGCGCTGTGGATATAATGTGTCTGGCAGCTCTACCATCTGGCCAGCACCGCACTCTCTGCTAGAGAACACTAGCACAGAAAGATGGTAATAGCAAGCCTCACGTTGCTCCCTTTGGCTCTTTGCTC
Organism: Theristicus caerulescens; assembly: GCA_020745775.1. Taxonomy (NCBI): domain Eukaryota; kingdom Metazoa; phylum Chordata; class Aves; order Pelecaniformes; family Threskiornithidae; genus Theristicus; species Theristicus caerulescens. The sequence continues at coordinate 4,817,392 of CM036574.1, forward strand.
TGAGGAACTGGGAGGATTTAAAGACATTATATAAGAGAAAGAAAGGTGCCTTTTGGGCTCTGCCTTTGTGGGTGGCCAATGGCTTTCACACAGAAGAGATATTCCCCTCTCCCCTCAAATGAAATGTTTCTGGCAGGAGAGAAACTGAAATCAATCCCCACACCCTCCACAGCAATCTCTTTTCTGTCTTGTTTTACTATACACAAACATTCGCACTCCCTTTTGTGATGCAGGTGAATGAAAGAACTATGTTTCAGCAAAAGAAAATACAAGTGCATCTGCTTTGTTGTAGCGTAGAGCAACGAGGAGGTATTTCTTCAAAAAGTTGGGAAGCTTTCTATTGGCACAATGTCCTGTGCTAGGGAGCACTCCAGAAACTTGCAGGATGTACAGAGCCAGGCATGAAATGTTAGTGTACGTTTACTAAACACCATTATATTGGATCACTTTCTTCACATTGCTTCTCTGTAACTGGCTGGATATAAACCAAGCACAAAAAATAAATACAATTGTCTCTACTACAGAAAAGACATTGTAAGCAAGCAGAGCACAGAAAGCAAAGCAGACCAGCTGCATGGCATATTTTGGCCACTACTTAATAGTGGAATGTATAAGGTGGGCCAGCATGTATACACATTGCTAACAACTGCTCACAGGTCTCCTGAGATCAGAGCACAGCAAGTAATCCAGAACAGCTTGGAGAGGCTGGACAAGTCTGCACTGAAGTGGAACTAGAAGCAGGACACAAACAATTTATCTAAAACATTGACAAGGCCCTGATAAACCATATTAGTTCTTACCCTGCATGTAGGAAACTGTATTTTTTTCTGCTTGAGATATACAGAGGGCAGCAATAACAGTCTTAACAAAAATACGTGCAACGCCTGGGGGTAAAAAGTACTGTAGAATATCATAGCAGTATTTCTCTGCAGATTAGGGCCTCAGGGACCTCACGGACGTTCTTTCCCTTCCTTACGCAGGGCACCCGCTCTCTGTCTTTTATTTAATTGCGGTGTAATCCTGATTAGTTACAGCCTGCTCCTTGCTTCTCCACAAAGCCGTGTGGGCAGCACCGCTCGCGCAAGGCTGTCTGCCTCAGCTCTCTGAAGCGGAGCCAGAGCAGGAGGAATGAACCGCTGCACTGTCTGGCCCCCTCTCTGCCAGGAAGCTGTTCTGTTCACAGCACAGACAGAGGCCTTCGAGGTGGCTGCAGGAGGGTGTCATCCTCTCCACATGTGGTGGAAAAACAAGGGGGGCAGAGGAGGAGTGCGGGGACCCGCACAGGGAGGAAGAGTATAAAGTGGGAAAGAGAGGCAAGGAAGAACAAAACCAAGGGGGCAGAGCAACAAGAAAAGTGAATCCAGCTATTGGAATAAATCACTTCAGAAATGCTGAGATGAACAGGTCTGAGGTACTGGATCAATTCCATCTGCAGTATCAATCCATTGATGTCAGCAGACAGACACACTATGCAGTTGGATTTGATCACTTCAATGGGGCAGACTTTGTTCCCTTCCGAAATACCTTCGTCTGGTATAGCACAGACTTCTGGCTTGGGACAGCGGGCTTGGACGCTTGTGTGCCATTCTGCCTGGTGCACACGGCCAGGCTCATTACTTCTGTGCAATGTGTGCTCCAGTCCAAAGCATGATTTGCTCATGCATCACACCTTATGCCCTCTCTTATACCTGGGGATAGGTGAGCATAAGAGATTACTGAAGTCAGTGTCATCCATTACACTAATTTCCACCAGTGCTTTAAATCACACCAGTGGATAAAAAATAAGTAAGTGTAATAAGTAGCCTCTTCTGCTCTCTCTTTTTCCTAGTGGTCAATAGCTATGCACAAGGAATGATAACAGAGACCCCAGCTCATGGAAAAAGTGCATTTTCCCTAGATAAAAAAATGCAAAGGTGTTGCTGCTAGTTGCAGTTACACACAGTACTTGTGGGACTTTAATCAGAGGGAAAACAAACCCACCCAAACCACAGCTGCCTGTCCCTCTCTTTTCTGGATCCATATTTTGCTGCAGAGCAACATGTACACCTAAGGGCAGAGACTGAACCACACCTAAAAGGGCAAGGGATCCCTGTACCCCAGTCCTCCGCTCACTTGAATTCATGCACAGGAAGCCTTAGAAAGCCTGGTCTAGAAGAACAGATTCATAGTTCCTAGAATAACTTGTAGTACAAATGCTGGATTATCTCCAGTGGAACACTGTCCCAAGAGGGGAGGAGGTAAGAAAAGGGTAGTGGATGCCTGTTCACTATGAATTAAGTCAGATGGACTAAGAGAACCCAGAGCTAGATGATTTCCTATAGATGAAACACTTGTGCTCCTCTGACATTTCCAGTGTCACCTTTTCTGCTCTTGGAATGGTCCCTTCTGCATAAGGAGGAACAGCAGCTGCTACAGGGCTCCCAAGACAACACATCTCCACTGAGGTTCCTGCACATTCAGGTTGCTTCCAGCAACCTTGACATACACCTCTTGCTGTGGCCGTATGTTGTACCTTATACCAGTTTGTCTGTGTGACCTTAAGAAAGTGATTTGCTAATTAAACATGACATTTTCAACTGATGAAGTCTGCTTAACCAGCATGAACTATTCTGCTTTCAAGTGTTTTTGGCTGCAATTCACAATAATTAGGGAGATTTTCCATGCTTGTCCTTCTCTTTTTAAGCAAAGCTGATTTTTCTGCCTCTGATGCTTAGCTTGGGTGGCATTTGGCCACCAGCTATGTGCAGGAATCATATATACATCCAGCAATCAGCCTGGCAGAAAGGCGCAAGGAGCAAACGTAGGGTTTTGAACTCTGCTGATTCTCCCTATCATTCAGCAAACTTCCCTGGTGATTTATTCATACCAAAAAGGAGCCAGTTATACTTGTGTAATCACCAGGAAGGAACCAACAGCTTTATACCAGTGTGAATGAGAGCAGCATTGCATTCAAAATCTCCCTAGATAGCGCCTTGGGTCATAGTCCTCTAACATGTTGAATCATCTATCCTTACGGTCACACACAAAGCAGGCAAATTCTTTGGAGTCTGTGTCTTTTGCAAACTTCCTACTCTGACTGACTTGTGACCTGACTTGTCTCACACATAGCAAACTGGCTGTGCAGGGAAAAAAACTCATCACAGACATTTCCTCTGGCAGTGGCAAATAAATCCTGGCCAGTTCCATGCCACTCAGAAGCAAAGGGTAATCCAAGGAGCCACTGGATGCAAGTAGTATCGTCACTTTTCACTGCCACCTGCCTGGGGCAGAGTTGACACCCTACCATTCAGGACACGCACAGATTAAAATGTTTTGCCTGGCCCAAAATAATCTAAGGAGCTAAGGCAAAAGCTCAGTCTATAGACCTCCTCACCTTCATATCCTTTGTATCCAGGAGTGAAATGGGCATCTCTGGACCACATGTATTTAGGGAGAGATTGATATATTGCATTTTGGCCTTGAGTTTAGTGATGATGAGATGTAGCTGTCATTACAATCAGCCATCACCACAATCAATCAAGTTCTTCCCACCCCTGCCTGGATGCGCACATTGTGAATAACATCCCCACTATGAATAAAAGCTTGGTGCTGGCCTTGGCAGAATAGAAACAAGCACTCAGAAGATTCAGATAACAACTGCTGCAAATCCCAGCCTCGGCTGGATAAGACTGAGCTGAGCCAGATGTTTTTGTCTCAACAGACTTTCTTTCCATGAGCAGCCTGTTTCCACTTACAGCAACAGGGACAATGCACAGTTTCCCCCTCTGAAGGGCAGGAAGGCGAAAAGCTAATTTGTATTTTCTTCCTGCCTCAGGATTCATAAAGAATGGCACACTGAGTCAGACCATTTTTCTAGCAAGTGTCTTTCTTTGACAGTGGTCCGTAACAGATGTTTAAGGAAATAATACAAGGTAGACTACAAGCATGCTGTGATCCTTCTTCTGATTTACTCCCTGACTCCCATCAATAGATGGGTTAGATGCTGCCAGGTTTCAGGCTTGTGACAGAGTACCTACCACCTTTTCACTATTCTGATTCTCCACTAATGTTGGCTTGTGAGGCCCAGCATGCCAGATGGAAGAAAGGGAGTCAGATTTCCGTGGATTTGTTTTCCAGCTTTACCACTAGCTCACTGTGGAACCTTTTGTGTCTCAGTTTCCCCAGCTATAAAAATAGAGCTGGTAGTTCTTTCTCTACCCTTTATTATGTGCATGACATCTTTGGATGGAAGGTACGATATGTGCAAAGGATTGGGAACATGCATTCCTAGCTTGGGCTTCAGTGACGCTGAGCAACTGTAAGTCCCTGTAGCTTCATGGGATGCAACGTGCTCAGCACCTCTGAAAAAATCAAATCAGAAGTGTATTACACCACTGACTGCATTTGACAGAAGATAGGGACCCAGGAGACTTAACAGCCAAGTGATGTGTGTGAGTTAGCCTAAAAGTCAAATTGATTCTTTATAAGCAGCAAGCAAGCAATTCCTTGTATTTACAAGGACCAGGCGTGTATTACAGGTAGGCATATCTGTACTAGCAGAGGAACTAACTGAAGCCCAATTACTTGTGTATGTATGTCTTGTGGTTGGACTCTCTCACGCCTAGCAAGCTGTAGCTCTTCCTATGTTGGAGGTAAAAATCTGAATTCTTGGGAACTGAACTCACAAGGCAACCTTTCCCAGCAGAGGCTATCACAAAGTGGATCTCTGTCTTTGACCAGGTGCCATTTCAATGAAACTTGCAGGAACTTAAAAACTTAGGAACCTCTTCCTCTCCGTTAGACTCATTTACAATGGACCAATAATTGTTTGGGCAGACAGACATTCAAAGGGCCTAAATCCAGGCTAAAACAAATGAGGTGGTAAAAGCAATGAAAATGACCCTCTCTGTAACCAACACAATTCATCACTGCACTTCTGGGTCACACATGGTCTTCTGAGGGACACCCACATTTCATGTCTGATGCTATCAGCTCTTCATTCATAACCATGACTTGTGTTCTGCATCTCTAACTGTCTGGAGCCAGTGCTGTATCTCAGCATCACATCTTTAATCACAAATCCACTTCCTGGTCCATGCCTCAGGCTTTCTGCTCCCTTCTGCCGTGACTCATGATTTCAGTCGTATGCAGAACTGTGGGTGGCAGCTGACAGAACAGCCCAAAAGCATTCCACAGAGAGGAAGCTGCACTGCAATTGCATTTCCTCCACTGGGATTTTTCTCCTCTATGTTTTGCGGAACAGTGAAGAAGCTGGGAATTATTGGTGTTGTGAAGCCCTGTGAACTGAGGGGAAGGGCAGGGAAGGTTCTTACTCAAAGGTCTTCAAAATCTTTCAGTATGTGGTTTGGATTATGACCCAAAGGCCTCTAAAGCCCATGCAAATACTCACAGTTCTTCCAGTTTTCTTCGGATTGAACTTCAGGTGAGCTGAAAAGATTGCACAGGTGATATTTCCAAAGCTAGGGGGATCAATTCAATACTGCCCTTACACTGAATGGCTCTACCAGAACTGATGCTAAGTGCAAGACTATCTGTTAATAATTAGTTCTGCTGCATGGGCCTAACAAGCAGAAAATAAGAGAGAAAAGGCAGTATAAGGAAAGCAATGTGAAACATGAATGTAGCAGAGGGCTGTTGTGATGCTCTGATGCAGATCTGAAGTTGTCCCTCTCTGGGAGCAGCAGTTACAAGCTCCTTTCCAACAAAAAGAAACAGTCATGTAGTTCAATGAATAGCTGTTCCCCAGGAGTGATTGGGAGGGGGATAGCACAAAGAGGATGGGAGGATGTTATTTCTGTAATCACAACTTGCAAAGCCACCAGACTGAGTGACACGAAGAATTGCAGTCAGAGTAGGGGCGGGGGGGGGGGGGGGGGGGGGGGGGGGGGGGGGGGGGGGGGGACGACGACACGACAACACAATGATGATGGCAAGAACAGAATCAACCTGAGCAGGTTAAAGCATCAAGAAGGGAAGTCAACCCAGGTCAGAGTGGAATTGAGACACTGTGTGTGCCCAGGCAAATCTTTTAGCTTCCCCGCACCTCTGTTTCCCCAGCTGTGAAACAGAGATGACAGCCCTTCTCTCCTACACAAGGGCATTGTGAGGCTGAGCTCATTAATGTTTGCCAAGCTGCTTAGAAATCCTCTGACGGAAGTTGCTGCACAGCATGAGCACAAAGTTGTTGTTTTTTGGGTTGTTTTTTTTTCTTTTTTGGAAACACTAAAGAGATGAACAATTGAAAGAGTAACCAACATAGTTCACTGCCTCTTTACAAATGCCTGGTGAAATCCTAGCCAGCAAAGGAAAAGGGTTTGCAAGGGAGATGAGAAGCACACTGACGCCAGGTCCAGTGAGAGAGTTCTGGCACAAGGAGGATGAGAGCATCCATCCCCTCTCACACTTGCTGGGAGGGGGGGAAAGAAAAAAGAAAGAGAGAAGGAAAAAAAGAAGGGGAGGGGGAGAGAGAGAGAAAGAAAGAGGGAGGGAACAGCAATCCAACATGGTTGGAATAACTCTGCTCACTGTAGCCTGTCCAACAACAGCCCTGGCGGATCATAAAACAGCCTTTCACATCCATGTGGTTTTTGCTGCTAGGAGACAAGGTACAAAACACACAACCTCACGCCGGGCTCTATAAAACCTTATATTCCCCCTCAGACCCAGAGTTCATCTGAAGCATTTGCATCACCTAATTAGAACCAAGCCAAGTTTTGTTTTTTTTTTTTTAAAAAGGTAAAATAGAAAAAAAATGAAAAGCCCCTTTCCCTTCTTTGTCCCCCTTTTTGATTTCAATTACCATAAAATTTGAAAAGTACCTTCCTGACCTCCTCCCAGGAGAATTTCCACGCAGAAGCTTTGCTGGCAGGTCGTAGCTACTAAGCACTAGGAAGGCTAAGCACATTTGAAGGCTAAAGTCACTTCCTTTTACTGGTGCCCAGAGGCAGGTGTACCCCGTTCTCCTGCCTCCACGGTGAGAACAGCTAACAGACAGCTCCTGAGAAGCAGAAGGAGTCCTCAGCTGCTGTTGGCATTGGCAGGGTTGTTTTTCTGCAGAGAGAATGAGAAGCCAGTCATCTCTGCTGTTACAGACAGTGTGATGATTTTTCTGTTTTATTTTCATTCTTTTTATATCTTTTTATTCTTTTTTAGTTGTAAATCAGGATAAAGCATGCTGTGGCACAGGTGCTTAGGCTAGTGTTGTCCCTCCCCGTAACAAAGATCCTCACAACTTACCTAAGGAACTTTACTGCCACGAATTTCCTTTGTGCGTGAATGCACAATCCCTGACGATAGTCCAAATTTTCTATGCAGCTTTATCTACACATCCTTCTGCTAACCCTGTCCAGGGCCTCCTCCCATGACTGCAGGCCGTCATGTGTACAAAATGTCATGGCGATTCTGTGACTGGCTGAGAAAACCAAGGTTTGGCAAGCGCACGCTGAGTGGTGCGGCCTGGGTCATGGCTGTCTCCTGCTCTCTCGTGCCGCTCCCAGTGGCTGGCCAGTCCCCCGGGCAGGGAAGCCATGGGCAGCTACTCCAAGCAGTGGCCTGTCAGCTGCGGAGTGCGAAGGCAGGGAGGAGTGCTTGGGAGGAGGCTGATGATTCATGTGGCCTGCATCCAGCCATTACAACCGGCAGGGACCGTGGGCATGTCTTGCCTGCCCTCACGTGACGCAGGCCGCAGGGCTCTTCTGCCGTCCTCTGCAGTGGAGCCAGAGCAGTTCTCTCAGAAGATCTACCAGGCTGCATTTACTGTTCCTCTCTGAGGCGGCCATTGGGAAGCTGCTCCAGCAGCTATTTAGCCTCATGGCTAAAAGCACACACGTTATTTTTGCTCTTATTTCTCCCTTGCTGTGGACAGGGAGGGCAGCGTGGGGATTTGCTCACCCTCTCTGCACCTCCTCGCCCAGCCTGGCAAGCAGGTGCCCCAGCTGGCTTGCGTGCAGGCCAGGCCCCGGCTCTCCCCAGCCCTGAGGCGAGGACAGCACCGTGCCTTCACAGCACAGGCCTGCCGCCGTGGAAAGCTGTGGTAGGGAGAGGCTGCGGCCCAGCCGGGCACCTCACGGAGCAGGGAAATGTCCCTCTCCTTCAGAGAGGCAGGCAGAGATGAGCAGAGCCGGCCAACAAGGCCATAATGGCGGGAAGGAGCTGCCAGCCTCCTCAGGTCATGGAAAACATGAGGAGGTGAGCGCCACATTAACAACTGCAGGACTGCTCTGGGACTGCTTCAGCACGGCCTAGTGCAGCTTCCCTCCCACGCCAGGTCCCAGCATCAGGCTGTGCCGACTATTTAGTGAAGCGATGCTAACAACCCTTGGCGGCATCCTGCCGACATGGCCAGCGACGTGTCGCGACAGCTAGCATCCGTCCAAGCTGTGGAGAGCGTGCTGTCTAGGAGAGGGACAGGAGCGGTGTGATCCTGGGCACGGTCCCTTTGGCCCATCCGCAGGGTGGAACAATGTTTTGCTGATGTGGCAGTGGCTGCTGTGCCGGTGGGACTGAGGAAATGGAATGCTATGACAGCCTTAATCCAACAAGGCCTAGCAGCAGGGCAGTGCGGCCTGTACGATACCAACCCAACGTGTGGAAATCTCACTGCAGCGACAGGCCAGCTGTTGTTTGCTCTGTGGGACCTAGAATGGCACAAAAACACTGTGTGGCTAGAGGCAGACTTGCGGTGGATGCCACAAGGATGAACACAACATCAGGACCCTTCTCAGAACTTGCCAGACCAGTGTGAAGAGCAGAGCCTGAGGCCTGTCCTTGGCTTGCTTCCTGCCCGTCTACCCACACTTTATTGCTTCCGCTAGGATTTCAGCAGAGGGGGTCTGAGTAGGGGACATGCTGTAACTGTGGGTTCAGATTATATTTTGATTACAGAGGCTGTGAGCAACGTTCATTCCTAGTGGGTGTATCATGGCTATGGCTTCCGGAGAAAGCAGCCAGTAGAACAGCAACAGATCCCTGACAGGGAGGGCCATATCCGCTACAGCCTGTACACTCAAGAGGATGCAGCTGTATCCTCCCTGCCAGGCTTGCACTTGCATTTTCCTTCATCAGAACTCAAGCATGTGCTGCACCTCCTCTCCTTGCAGTCCCAACAATAACTGACCTCCTAAGCGTGCCTGCCCCGCACAAAGTGCTCAGGGGGTGGGCAAAAGGGAGTTAAACATGTCCGCCCTCACATAGCCACCATATCTGCCAAAAGCCTTGGGCTGTCTGCAAGAGGAGGCAGCTGGTTTAGGAGAGGAGTTACTACAACCTGGTCTCTGCAACTAGAGCCCACCCTCACAGTCTTTCAACACCCGTAGAGACACCAGCAAGGACATAGCCTAGAGGCATTGATGTCAAGGAGACCTGATGGACACTGTATGCCTCACTGCACCGAGTGAGAGGAAAAAGTTATCTCAGGGAGGGAGAGCAGAAAGAAAACAAGGACCCTGAGGATCACATGCTCAGAGGATGAGAGGGGAAAGAGGTCAGTTCCTGACAAGCAGTTCAAAACAAAACCATTGTTCTGAGTGAGACTCTGTCGTCCCTCTTTCACCAGGTGTTACCTGGAAAATCCATCTGCCCATTCCCCCTCCCTTCGCCATTCCTCTGCCCTGGCTGCTAGCAAAACGGGGAAATCTGTGAGACAACTGTAATGGCACCAGCTTCCTGGCCGGTCTCGCCTCACCTTCCTAGAGGAAAATCAGCAGATCTGATCCAATGCCTGGAGGAGGAAGCATGCCCTGGGCTGAACTGGAGAACTCTGTGGGAGAACTGTGCACCAGGCAGCGCTGAGACAGACTCTCTTTTTGGCAGAAGCACCACATCCCATGGTAGGACACTTATATTTCATTACTTCTGTGTTTTTTCCTGGCCTATATATATCTGCTCTGTGGGTTCACCAGCCAGACACTGCCCTGTAGTAATACATACCAGGTTTAGAAAGCATACCAGCCCATAGCAATGCTGCTGTCTTTCTGACCTCCATACTTTATCCACTACCTGCTGTCACCTTCTGGAAAGGCTAAAAGGGACAGACAATTTCCTAGAAGAAAGAAAAAAACACCCAGGCCTTCTGGGCCTTTCTCTATAAGTGAGAAATGAAGTCCAAATCTTTTCCCTGCCCCAACTCCAGCAACTCTAGCGAAAAAAGTCCCTTGTGGGTCTTCTCAGATATATTGCAGGGCTTATCTGTAAGACGGTTCAGTTCAGAACAAAGCTCTAGTCCTGGATTTTGCATCCTAATAAAGACTGTAGCCTAGCAAAATAATGCTAAAACACAGTTCTCTGTCATGTCCATCACTGCCCTTGCATCACAGCACCACTTCCCTGAGTGGTGCCAGAGCAGGCTCCATGGGTACACATGGAGTATATAAGCCTTTTGCACAGAACGGTTATTTTAAAAATTCCTTGAGATCATAGCGCCAAAGAAAGGACCCTGCAGAGGCCAGTGGTGCATATGAAATGAAAACATTCTGCTCCCCAAAATGCTGCCGTGGGGAAGCCACGCAGAGGAGAAGGGAACTTCGTGTCATGGTTGATTTATGGTTGCTTTGGCTCACATCCAGCTTCGAATACCCCAAGCCTTTGGAGAACCTATGGAAATGAAATGCTGAGGAAGTTGTACATCCTCTCAAAGAGTCAACTAAAAACAAAGTGCAAGTTTTATAAACATGGTGTGCGTACACTATTAAAAGACACTCTTTCTGCTGGGTTTTGGCATTGTGTCTAATACTGCTGGCCAGAAAGGCTGATTGGGAGCAGGAATTCGGGGATTTCTTAAAAATTACAGTATTGGAAAAATGTTGAAATGTTGACATTTCCTGCAAAATGAGGGTTCTGAATTTCTTTTTGGTCAGGAACCATCAAACAGTATCATTTTGCTTCTTTTGAAACAATATCCATGTTTAGTACAATTGTATGAGCATGATTCTTCCAATATTTAAAAGGGAACATGAAAATTTTAAACTTTTTTTGCTCTGTAGTACATAACTGCCCCTTTATTTGTCAAGAGAAAAGCAACCCACCAAAAGCTTTTTAAGCTTTTTGATTTTCCTTCTTCTTTTCCTGCAATAGTCTCCCTTCAGGGACACTAACTTTGAACTGGTGGTAACAACAGGTAACATTACCTCAAGTGTTCTTTACAGAGGTCACCTATGTGAGTGTTTAAATTGGAGCAGGTGCTAAAACCCGAACTTAGCATGTTCCTGAGCTGAGGCCAAAGGAAGGCAAACACTGAGATCACTGAATCAAGCTTTGCCACTGGCATCAATAGGATTTAGCATAAATCCATTCCTAATTACAATTGTCATTACAATCGTAAGGCAAGTCCTTGTTTTTCTCATATCTAGGCACTGTTGTATGCCATTCATCCCTTGTTGATGTGAGGGCGCTGGCCTTTAACTGTAGCCTTGCTCATCTGTTTTTTATAAAGTACAACTACTATTTCAGATCGGAAGAGAATATGTTCTACGCACAAATATCTTGTCTGCTTCATAGCACGGCAGTTTCCAAGCGGATGCCACTCTGGCTCCTAGCCCTGTCTTCCAGAGTCAAGCAATAAATTCCATTCCTTCTACACAGTTTAGCAAAGGCCATATGAGTCATTACTGGATGTAAGGACAATGATAAATGTTCCTTTAAAATGGTTTCTGCTTGACTATTTCTTCTTTAAGAGGCCTTTTGGGAAGATCTAATCAGGTCCCTGGAAAGAAGTGCTGCCTGGGGTCGTGACAGGCTGTATAATGCTTTCTGCTGTGAAAATCTGAAAAGACCCTTTTCCAGGTAATTAAAGATATTGTCCTGCTCCCCAGGGATATCTGCATTTAGGCTATTCATTTCATGGGCTGGTTGTGGCTTGGCTGTGATGGTAACTGCGTGGATCCAGTTGGCTATTTGGCTGCTTCTGCCCTAGTCAATAAGACTTGGGTGCAAACAGCAAGATAATTCTCAGTGGGCGTAGCCATCACTGTCTCAAAAAGGTTTGTTCTTTCAATTAATGCTAAAGATTTCCATGAAACTTTTGGGTAGAAGGAGCTGCCACTGACAGGCAGGAAAGGATTTCTTTGTTTGTATTAGAATAGAAAATTCAGAGGCTTTGGGGTTGCAAGTGAGCAATTATTTTCAATGCGTATGTAATACCTACTTGAGCAGCGCACTTATCTGGAAGATGAGGGATTATTTTAAACACCTATGGCTCATAAGTCTGTTGACAATGATGAGAAAGGTATAGAACTATTAAGAATTTGCAGCTAACCATACTTTTTTATGGCAATTGCATTTTCCTTCCCTTCCATCTATACCTCCTTCACATGAAGTAAAGGTAATTGCTTAGTGCACAGAGCCTGCACAGGGAGGTGCCACAGATGGTGCTGAAACACGAAAAAGAAACATGCAACTTCGGTTGCATTTTTGATTCCCATACTCCTACAAAGAGACGCAAAGTTCTCCTCTTTGGGCAGATAGAAAGGGAATCAGTACTGTGTGCCTCTCACTGCAGCCTCAGGATCCTGGCAGGGGCTTAGATGCATCTCTGCAGCTGAGGCAATAGGTATGTATTGCAGCTGCTGCAAGGAGACCCTCCTGATGCACAAGCAGTGTCCAAGATTGTGGATGAGAAATATCAGCAGGTGGGCAGAGTCCTTTCAGCTCTAAGAGAGTGGTTCTGAGTGACCTTAGGGCTGAGGTCTTCTTCTGTGAGGAACCTTGGGTGGTCACTACTAAGCCATGTGTATAATTTCTAGAAAGTAGAGCCAAATAAAAAGATTGTAAGGACCTTAAACAAAGTGACTTAAACATCACTTCTCACCCATAGCCTTGTGCGTATCTCCCCCATTTGAAACAAAGAACATAAATCAGCTCTGTTGCCAAGCAGCTAGAGAATATAATTTTTTAATGTTGAACAGCTGAGAATGAACATGTACATGTGTTTGTAAAAGATTTGTCACATACATATAGGTTTTCTTGCCAGGAATCTGGGTTTGCTATATGAAATTTAAGGTATTGCACCTTGAACTTCCCATAATCAGGACAGTTTCTTTTTCCTTGTACTTTTTAAGTACTGTCATTCTTTAACATGCAGGCAGCACTTCAGTGGGAGCTGGTACTGTTCTGTGATATTTATGTAGCATGTTCTACAGGCTTAGCTCTAGTCAGCTCTGCATCTTTGTTCCAGGCAGCCCTCCTGTTGACTGTTAGCACTAAACTCTCACATTAGATGTCCTGAGAACATGGGTTTTTTAGGAAGCTGGCTGTGATCCATTTCTAGCAGTGTAAGAGTCGTTGTTGTACCAAATCCCTGCCTGATCCCTCCGGGAGACATTTGCCAAGGTGTCTCAGCAGGCTAACAAAAAGTGGGACACATGGGGACAGCTCCAAATGTTTGTCTTTTCCTAAACATAGAAAACATACAAATAAGAGAAAAGAAACCCCGAATTTACTTCTGCAACAAGATACCAATAACACTGTCAGGTGGCAGCAAGTGCAGTACAGGCCAGCAGGCTATTCTGCTAGTGCATCTCCATTCTTAAAGTCCTCTCCTTTCACTCCTCTTTCCCTTGCTTATGGATTTTGGCAATAAAAAGGTAGGTCAAGCACCTAAAAGTCAGCTGGGAGTGTGCATATCCCCATCCATCCGCGACTAGTACGTGTGGCCTGTAGAGAAGCCGTGGGCAGGCATCCTAGGAACATGTGAAAGAATGTTATTAACAGCTGCAGCGGTGCTGCAGGAAGAAGTGATCTGTTGCTTCAGCCTGCGGTGCACTTTGGCATCAGCTCCGCCATTAGAAAAAGATCAGTACATGCTTTAAGTATCAGTGCTTCCTTAAATAGCATCAGAAAAGGAAATGTACAAGACAAGTCTTGACATCAGAGAGATCATCTCTGCAAGGGGAGAACAGTCCAGGATTCTTTGGTCCTATTCACGTCTCCATCAAAGGCTCTGAGGGTTTAGATGTAGTCATTTAAGTTGTTCTCTTCCACAGATTTCCTGCTCCATAAAAGACAGATCTTAGTAACAATCTTGTGGGACTGGACAGTAAATCTGGAAAATAATTCTTTACTGACTGCAGCCCGCTTTGAAAAACCCCAATGAAAGAAGCTGCTGGCAATTAATACTGCTCACTAGGATGAATAAAGAGAGCAAGGTGCAAGCCAGGTGCACAGAAAAGGCTGACAAAAAGGGAGAAATGCAGCACTTCCCTTGGCAGTCTGAGCTACATGTCCACATTTTATAAAGGCTGTTGGTTCCTACAATTAATAAATGCAGGTCTTAGCACACTGTTCTCTCTTGCATGCTCCCAGCGCTTGGGGGTGGCAGGTTCTGGAGAGTGCCACACAGTGGCTCTGCACAGCTGAAATGAAGAGCAGAAGCTGCAAGAAACTTTCCCCTTCCTGCAGGAAAAGCCAGCTGAAGGTCTGTATAGTGAAAGCCATGGGAGGCATAAAAACATTTCTAGTGCTCCTCTGTGAAGCCTAGATGTGCTATGTAATTGTGAGCTCCATCCCCTGGTTCCTTATCTGGAAACTGTTTACATTTCTGAGACACCAAGCATCCCCTGGCACGGCCCCAGCCAGCTCCAGTCCCCTCCAAGAGGTGGCAAAGGAGGCGAGAACTGTGCCGTGCCTGCCTTCACACAGCCAGCCTATCCTGCCAGTCTCTGTCTGCAAGCTAGTTTGACAAGAGAAGGAAGGAAAAAAAAACAACAAAGCCCCAAGACTATTTTTATTTATGACCATGTCCATGGGCCACTCTTTGTCTAGACAGCTGGTATTAGTATCTGAAGCTGTCCTGGAATCTGAAATACCACTTATTTACAGGGGAAATAAAAGCCCTGGATTAAACAGTTCATAAAAATAACCTGGGAACTGACACGGGGCCCAAGGAGACCAAAGGTAACAAGATCTAGAGCAGGCATCTTTGTTTGTCTTGGCCATAGAGATGTTTTCTCAGAAAACAAAACAAAACAACTTCTCCCTCCCCAACACAATTTGGCTTCAGGAAAGCGTCTCCTTTTGCTTCCTCTCCTCCCACCTTTGTTTGGCTGCTTTAAACATATCCCCGTCCACCCCCCCAACAACGAAGTTTCCAAACAAACTGGTCACCCAATTGAAAAGCGGGACTGGAGAGGAGCAGCTTTTACTCTTCCAAGAAAATCCTTGGAACTGGGAGCTGCTATATTTTCATGCAGAGAGACTCTAAATGTCACAGATGCAGCAAAATGTCGTTTTGACACTGACATCTGACAATCTTTTTGTTTCTGCCTGCAGCAAAAAATAAAAGCAGGGAGGTAGATAGCAGGAGCCCTTGGTCTGCCCTTGTGCTGCCACAGAGGCTCTGCCAGGCAGCGATCGGTGCCTACTGCGCTTGGAAGGGCTGTGTTGCAGACCACCTGTTTGGCCTTCACACTGCACTCATTTTTCACTGCCAGTTGACAGACTTTAGGAGTTTTCCAGACATGGAGCTAAGCAGGAAAAGAGCAAAACAAACTTCTGGGCTCCATCTGTTCCCTTCCCTTGAATGAGCAGTGCACCATCACCCAGGGCAGTGTATAAAAAGAGTTTGATGGAGTCACCCTATAATTTTACACGGCAGCTGCCAAACTTTAAAGACAAGCTATGCTAAGGTATGAGACCTTCCCCTTTTAGAAGGAGCCACTGACTCCTTGTTGAAGCAGAAAGTTTGTATTAAGTGAAGCATTAGACCTAATGAATAACCACTTGGCTAGTGAAGTGCCGCAGTGCTCAAACCACACAGGGACAGTTCAATCAATAAGGCAGCAGCTGCAGGAGAACACAGCAATGTCAGGCTGGCCACGGACTGTCTTTGTGCAGCGTCAGCAGGGGCAAGAGTTGGGCTAAGGATGATGGGCAGAAGTTCTGAGCAGTTTGAAAGTATTTTGATGCAGAGGTCTACGATGGGAGAAGCAACCCTGGGTTCTGTGATCCTCAAGTTAGGAGTGCTAAGAGCTTCTATTTTACTTTGCTAGTGTCTAATGTGGTTTTTTTCTCATGCAGCCATTCTGGTAACCCCAAACATGAATGCAGAGCATGGGCCGCATTTAATGAAACTACCAATTGCAGTTGGTAGTCTGTCCTGGTTTCGGCTGCGATAGAGTTAATTTTCATCCTAGTAGCTGGCATAGTGCTGTGTTTTGAATTTAGTATGAGAATAATGCTGGTAACACACTGATGTTTTAGTTGTTACTAAGTAGTGCTTACACTAGTCAAGGACTTTTCAGCTTCCCATGCTCTGCCCGGTGCACAAGAGGCTGGGAGGGGGCACAGCCAAGACAGCTGATCCAAACTGGCCAAAGGACTATTCCATACCATATGATGTCATGCTCAGTATAGAAACGGGGGATTGGCTGGGGGCGGCGATCACTGCTCGGGGACGGGCTGGGCATCAGGCAGCCGGTGGTGAGCAGTTGCATCACTTGTTTTTCCAGGGTTTTGTTTCTCTCTCTTTCTCTCTCTCTCATTGTTTTCCTTTTCATTATGATTCTATTATTATTATTATTATTATTTCAATTATTAAACTGTTCTTATCTCAACCCATGAGTTTTCTTACTTTTGCTCTTCTGATTCTCTCCCCCGTCCCACCAGGGGGGCGGGTGAGCAAGCAGCTGTGTGGTGCTTGGTTGCTGACTGGGGCTAAACCACAACATAGTCTCATTTTAAAATACAGTCCAAGGAAACCTGCCATTTTAATCCAGTGCAGGCAGTAAAGAGGGAAACAAAAGCCTTGTGCAAATCACCTTTTTTGCTTGTGTTCTAAAATTCAGCTATTAAACATGTTGGTTATGAAACTATTCCCTCTTTGTCTACTTTGTTTAGAGGCAGATACTGTCTTATAGTGCAAAGAACAACGAACACAAAAGACTGTGTATATTACAAAATAACGATCTGCTTCCTTTCTTCTTGCATGCTCTCTGCAATCTTTGAAGCATCTGCCACATTACCAAGAGGGCCACTTTCTGTGGAGAACAGCTGAGTTTTGGCTACTGTTGCAAGACTCAATTTACTGGACCATGGTCCTGACCCAAGGTAGCCAAACTTGTTGTAGTATGGAGACACTGCTAATGAGTTCAGAGTCTGAAAAGACAAATTCCAAAGCACAAAAAGAAAAGGATGTTTTCCTTTCCGCTGGACAAAACACAACTTTTCTGGCAGGCACAAGTAGGACAGTCTGTCCACTTTGGCAATACCCTGCATGCCTGGACGTACACAAGTGTGTTTTTACATGCAACCCAGTTTGATTACACAATCTCCCTCCAAGAGAATTTGGCAAGAAAGAGATCTGAGAGACTTTAGAAACTGAGAGCAGTCTGCAGCATGCTGCTTCTCTCACACTATTTCTAGCACTGTTTGGAGCAGCTGACCACTGGGAAAACAGCCAAAGAAAACCACCTTAACTGGTGATCAGGTACCCAGCCTGCCATTTCGGAGATGCGGCAAGGTTGCAGGTTCAGCCTCAGTTGCCAGCTTGTACCTACCAACCTTTATCAAACAGCTAGGTCCATGATCAGAACGCTGAACCAGCCCCTAGGCTAAATCTTTTCCTCCTCTTCGTTTTCCCAAGAATGATTCTGAACCTTTGCCAAATGCATCTGGTAAGAGATTAACATGTCAAAGGCTTTTCCTAACCAACAATCTTTTTCCACCTTGGCTTCTTCCAAAGTTGGATCTGCTCTTTCAGTGTTCATCCTTCCCTGAAAACACTGTTTAACACCCATCTGGGGAGACAGTATTTAATGCTGGTGCCCAGTTCTCCTAGACTGCAAGTTAAACTTTCTGGGAAATGCATCATAGCTTGTCCTGGGATTCTCATGCTTGTTTAGGTTGCAGGTATCCTCCCGTATGACCATAATATTATTTTATTTGTATTTGCTGTTTATAAACATACATGCCTTGTGTTTACTGAAATGTACTTGAGATCAGTGCTAGTGCCAGGCAACCGTGAAGAGGAAAACAAGCTTATTCTAGTGAAGGTCTTGATTATGAAGTTTGAAACACAGTTAGCAAATACAAACATAAACACAAGAAACTACAGACATAAAGTATGTGTGGCACAAGTCTCTTACGCTAAATATTAGGCATCCTCCAAGGCATTGCTTGCCTGTGGACCTGCAAGCCCACCTCAAGAGCATCTGAACTCCAGGATGCAGCTTCTCAGAGTGGGTTCCTCTCCAGAAATATGTCATCCTTTTAAACTCTAGGTTTATATGTATTTTTCTGACTATTTTTAAAATGCAAATAAAAATGTCAGATTGCATCCAAAGAATCACCTTCTTTCCTTCCTACTAATAACAATCTTAACACACAGCACTTCACTTTGGAATAGATAGTTGGCATCTGTGAGAACATCAATTGAACACACTTGTATTTATCCAAGCAAGATGCATCATAAGGACTCCGAGTGCTTGTTCTTCTAGGTTTTCCTTTACAAAATCAATTAAAAACTTAATTTCTAGCATTCTGTAAAACTAATTTTCATTGCTGTAATTTCCTATTGTGCAGCACAGTTTCAATCAGTTTTCATTTAACAGCATTTCAGAGACATCAATACAGTGACACATCAATACAACTTACTGTTTTAAGGGTTTACTGTGTCACTGTTGTTATCAAACACCACAGCCAATAACTTCTGAAATCTTGAAATCTGTGCACTGTCTGTGCACTGTCTATATCAGGTCAGAATGAAAAATGTCAAAATGTCAGCCTTAGTGATCAAATTTCCCCACTTGTCTGCTTGATTCACTGTCTTTCCCTGGGTTTCCATATAGCTCATTAAACAAAACAAACCAAAACCAGGCCTTTATAGAAAGAAAAAGTTTGACATGATTAACTAGCTTTGCTGGTAATGTGTGTAACCCACCCAGGTGTCTAGACAGTTTGAAAAATACAGATCATATTTAGGAGTAACAGCTGTTACTCCTCAAGTCTCTGTTGGACCTCAAATTAAGTAGGAACAGACCCTATCAATATTAGGTGGTCCTCTTCCAAAGGAAACATCCAGCGTGTTGCAGGAAATTAAGTTACTGATTCAGTAGGTGGCACTTTACCCTTCAGAACAACGTACCACTTGCGCAGCCTGCGAGAAACTTCTACATTCCCAAAGGTACCTGCTTTGGGAAAAGTTGGAGAACAAAGAGTTCAGAGCCTCAGTTGTGGGGAAACCCTCAGTATTTTTTCATAAAAGGAAAAGAAAAAAAAAATCAACACCTGTGTCCTGGCCAGATGCCAGTTTAGGCAGGTGTTTCTTGCCTGCCCATGTACCCTTTATAATAATAAGTTGGAGAGCATGTTTGCTTATGCAGGTTTTAGACAGTAAAATTTTGCTAGGCCCTCCTAAATAACAGGTAATGGCTTAACAAGAGGTTGTAAGAGGGTACAATGACAGACTCTCGGAGGAACAGGCATTTATGGAACTCCTCAGGCCAAACAAGGTGCTGTCTAGAAGGTTATCCAGAAGTAGGATCTGTTTCTTGGCCTGTATCCCCCACAATACCATCGCACAGCAAAGCTTCTCTGGGCCATAAGCTGTTGACTGCAGAAGAGCCACACGTGATGTCAGAGAAAAATGCAATGCTAGGTGGCTAAGAAATGTGGACCCAAGCCCTCCAATTATTAAAAGATGCAAGTCTGAACAAAGCGAAAAACTGCAGGTTAAACCCATTTAACAAGGACTCCGCCTTAAGATGCTGTATTTGTATAGATGTGGTTTTGTAGGAGCATGAGTGGTTCAGAAGCACAGAAAGCCAAGGCTGTGTGCTTCGAAACCTGTAGGTGTATCGGACTGCTCCCAGTTGAGAAATTTTACAGAAATAGTGTAACTGGCTGGGATGCTGCTGGAGCTGGGCAAACACAAGGGAAATCTTGAGGTATCCCTGGTCAGCTGGTGTATCCTTTGATCGAGTCAAATTTGTTACAGTTATGAAAAAACACAAAGGTCTTTGCCCTGCTTCATTGTATTTGAGAATTTATTGCTCATCTTACTCATGGGGGGGGAAAAAGATTTACAACTCAGCTAAGTTACAGCTAGTCAAAGAGGCTGCCCAAGCCATGAACTGTGGGTGTTCAGTGTAAGGTTGTTTAGCAAGGCCTAAATTCAGGCCGTAAGTGCTTTTATAAGAGACTGTAAATCACCTTAACTTTTATACACTGTGGCAACATGTGAGCAGAGGAATGTGGCTGGTCTGTGCTAGTCCCAGATGAGGCCAGCAGATTGGGCGGCAGACATGCAATGCCGAGCCCTTGAGTAAAATACTCAGACTTGTATCTCCCATGCTACATGCGTATGAGACCAGGGCAAAGGGGCAGGAAACCAGCACAGAGGTGCCACAGGAACAGAATGCACAGGGGTGGCTTGAACACTAGATGGAAAGAGCATTGCTAAGCAGTAAGCAAATTGTAAAACACAAGTCAGACAAAACATCTGGCAGCTGCTTCAAATAGTTTTCTGTCTGAAGGGCAGACAAGCCTGCAATAGTTTCGAATCAAAACATGTGCAAGGACAGGATGAGTGCTCCAGTGTGTTTTGTGCAAGCATTGAATGAGTTTTGTTCCTTTCAGCACTGTTTTGTATGCCAAGAAAGGTTGTGCTTTGGGTTAGGTTTTTAATTTTAATAAACTTTACTAAATAAATCACTATGTATTTCCTTCTCCAGTCAAAGGCAACTTAGTCTTTGGCATAAGATCAACAGCATTAGCTTTGCATAGGAAGCATATGGGAGAGAAGAGGGGGAGCATGCTAGGGAATGTTTTTCATAATTGTCCTACCTTATGCAGGAGAGAAGGTGTGACTGCCAAAATAAGTTCTTAGAAGTATGATGCACATCCTTCTAAGTTCGCACATCACAGGGAAAGGGAAAATTGCCTTGTGCTGGTACTGGCTAAGGACTTGACAGGTACAGAGTGATGTCTAGGCTCCAACAGGGAAGTTGTTTGAGCTCAGAGAAATAAATTTTGGTTCTGCAAATAAAGGAGAGAATTGGCAACTCTTCCCCCCCCCCCCCCCCCCCCCCAGTTTTTCTATCATGACATTATCGTAGTTTTGACCAAGATGCGCAGTAGGGATGTTTGCTGGCACAGGTATGCTGCGCAGGAGTGTAACCTGCACCCCAGGCAGGCTTTGCTTTCAACAGGAATTGCGACAAGACTGCTGAAGTAGTATGACATACTTCCTTATCAGCTACTACACTCCTCCACTGAAAACTTCCCCTCTTGCACACTTTTCTAGACTCAAACTACTTTCACCAAAGCCTCAACTACCAGGAAGAAACAAAAGCCACCCCACTGCTTGTCTAGAGCATCAGGATGCCAGATTCTCTGCAAAATTGCCACAGCACTTCTGTATCACCAGCAAGGCAACAGCAGGCAAACTATCAAGGCCAGAAGCCTCCTATAAAATGTAGGAACAGTTCCATGTGTACGATTAGTCAGCAGCAGGAAGAAGATGAGAGATGCTGGCCAGGGTAACAGAGTTGGTTTTCAAGGAGGCCCTGATACAAGTAGGACTTGCAATGTTTAATGCTACTCAAAAAGGAGTAGGTCTGCCTGCCACATGCCAGCGCTTGAGCACAGGCAATAGCAGGGGAAGCAGAGAGCCACCGATTCATTAGGACTTGCTAATCTGTGATATCATTTGTTGATTCCACCAGGTCCAATCCCCATCTCATGACTTCCTCCACTGTTGCCATGGCACTGTACATAAACACTGCAAACTCCCAGCCCTGAGCAGGTCATTTGTTTCAAATATTCCATGCAGCTGGAACACAAGCCTGTTTGGGTGTCTGGAGCTGAGCATGAACTAATTTCTCAGTCTTCTGCACCCGCCCCACCTTATACGCCCTCCCCAGCCTGCCGCTCTCCCAGAACCCCTCCAGCCACACTTGCAGCAAAGCAGAGGCAGCCTTCCACTGAAAGGTGAGGGTTTCACTGAAGTCTGCCACTACCTGCAGCAAAACAGCAGTGATGATTATTGAATATGCTGGATATTTAAGCTTAGGATCTACAAGCAGTTGTCTTCTACATGTGGGGAAAAAAGAGTCAGAAAGATTTTTGCCCCAACTGGAGACAAAGGCAAAATACCACTTGCCTTTTTTTTTTTTTTTTAAGCTCTCCTCACCCAGTACCCTTATAAGGCAGTTCATAAGCATACCTCACATGTTGTAGTGTTTGTGTGAACCAATTAAATCATCTGGTTTCCACACACAAGTTGGTAGCTGCAGGGAAGGCAGAAAAGTGTGTGAACAGGAGGGGGAATTAAAGCCTTTGTCATAACTGACAAAAATACAAAATCATCTCACTTCCAGTCAGTTTGGAGAGGCTTAACCTAGCTGCTGATACAATTCAAGAGCATCTCTGTATTGCACAGGATGGAAGTGGAAGAGATTGGAGGCACTACCAGCAAGCAACAAACAGTTTGTACTCCACAAACAATATAATCCATATCTCCTCACAGCCCAGGAATGAAGCCTCTTGTGCAAATAATCTCAAAATATATGAAAACACAGCAACTTACAGCTGTAGGTAGGGAGGGACAGAAAAGTAATACTAAGTGACTTGAGCTACATCAAGTTCGTGTCCTGAAGGAGTTACCCAGAACACACTGAAATCAAGCAGCCATTTTTCAAGCACACATGATACAGGAATGACTTTCCCAACACCCAGCTTCACCTGCCACAGCACCTTCTGTAATTAAACTAGGGATCCCTTTAGCCCTCACCATTTTATTTTGCTTTCTTCTATCCACCACCTCCCTTCCTAAGAAAAAGGGCAGACAGGTATCAACATAAAATAGTAGGTTAGTGACTTGTTTTCATATGAGCTTCTTTTCCAGAAGAAAAAGAAAAGTTGCTTGCTGTAATCTAGGAGTGAAGTTTGCAAGCCTGCACAATGCATCAAGTTTGGTAAGATAACCAGAGCCCTGATCTATTCAATCTACTTTAATCTATTTGAAGAAAAAGGAGTATGGTTAATAAGTCAGTTTAAACCAAGTTAAATTAGGAAACCAAGGCTGCTGTCTCATCACAGATTTTATTCAACTCCTTCTGGAGTAGCCATTTTCAGGCACTGGTCGCAGCTCTACAAAATTCCAGGTTACCACACCCTGCCACCCTGTACCCATAGCTGCAGCTTGCCCTCCTCCACCTGTACGCACCTTTCAGATGCCAGATTTAAACTGTCATTCTTCCAAGCAGAGACAAGACCACAACAGCCCTTGCTTTACCTTTTTGGGCTGACCTCTCAGGGAATAAGCTCACCATTCATGTAGAAACTAGATATAAAGAACTCTGATCATTTCACACAAATAAAAACCAGCATCAAGTAATATTTAATAAAGTTTATTAGGTTACTGAGTATTATCTACAGTCATAAAATAGAAAGTCAGGATTTAAAACTGTACAAAGCCATGTACTGGTGAAGTGAGAAGAGATGGAAGCAAGGGAGCACAAAGAACATTAGAAGTAGGGAGAACACAGCTGCTTCCCTGGAGTTCTGGAAGACACTGGTTCAAGTTGAAGGCAACCAAGTAGGGCTCCATACACACTGAATTTTCGTGTCCCACCCTGTAACAGAAACTAGTACAAACCCCTACGGTAAAAAGAATCATATAATATTAGATTAAAAAAAAGGGGCACATCACACCCCACGCAGTCTTGGCACCAATTCTGTGCTTTAAAAAATATACTATGCAAGTAGTTTATTTTAAAAAAAGGTACCCTACAGCAGCTGTTTAAAACATGTTCTTATACATACACCACAAATATATATATTAACATTTTCAACAACTAAACCCATTTGTACCTACACAGAACTGAAGGGATAACTCAAGAGCAAAAAACCAACCACACAAACATTTTTCAAGACAAAGAAATGTGCAAAATAACCCCAGAAAGGCAGCATAGTAACCTGTGGATAGGTTAAGAGAGCAGCTCCTGCTAGTAAAGGAGTGTCATCCTCTTTACTTGGCTACTGAGGTGATAATCTATTTGGGATGTGCTGATTTTGCCTGAATTGCTTGTCCTGTTTATTGCAGTTCTCTCCTGCCCCCTGCTCCCAGCTCTGGAGAGGTTCAGTTTCTTCTTGCTGTACCTGAAGATCACCCCGCTGGCCTCTGTTAATGTCTCACAAGTTATATTCCGCAGCAATCACCTTCTGGATTTCTCATCTGCTGATGGTACTTCTGCAGTCACACTGCTACCACCTTCTCTGGGACAACTTCCCACCCCCAAGCAAGACAGAGAGAACAATTCCTGCTGCATAGTTAAGTGGAGATTATGCCGATGGTCTATGACAGAACAAAGCCTGGTTTGGATTACTTTAAGCAGCTTATTTAAGAAGAGAATTCCCTGGCAGAGCCATTAGAGAAATGCCTTAGTATGTTTCTCTAAAGCATTAACATGGAACAGGCTATACAGAAAGCAGACATAGGATGGCAGGACTTATAGCTGTGTAACAAATCTCAGCTCATACAGACTGTCTCACCCTATTGCAGAAGTTTGTCCCTTCCCTGTCCCCACATCAGCAAGGAACCCCTGATCCCAGACTAAAACCTGCAGTTTTAAGTCAAGAAGGTAGCAGATGAAGGCATGGTATGACTGCTCAATCAACTAAGCCAAACCCACTGAGGCGAGACAGAACAGAGAATGGAGCAGGAGAACTGAGAAAGCAATGGTGATAGACAAGAAAGCAGGATTCACTGTCTATGAAACATTAGAACATGGTGAGAAGTCTTGGCAGAGATAGACATCAGCGACATAACCACCTTCTCCAAATTAAGAAGTGTCCTGGTGGAAGGGTTCTTGGTTTTGGTGTTTCAGGGTTTGGGGGGTGAGGGTTGTTTTTTTTTTTTTTGGTTTTTAAAACAACTCGGCAATTAATTCTTGGTATTCCAGACTCTTCCCAGCTCTGCTGGCCACCCTGTGCCTTTCCATTCATAGGACCTGGTCTTAACATTCCTACTCCTAATGCCTTTCCTTCCCCCAAATTATGTTCTTCCCTTTAGCTGGTACAGAAAAATCATTCACTCCTAGGCTCTACAACCCAAAGGATGCAGTACAGCCTTTTCTCAGGAGAAGCAGGGAAGCACAGAGCTTCTGTAGATGTTCCTTTTGTAAGAGTGCTGGGGAAGTGACTTCCAAAGAACAAAACACTCAGTTGTAAAACAAGGATTACTTGAGAGCTTGCCAATAAGGGCACATGGAGACTTAAGCAGTGGCAGGAATACTTTGGCCGAGGCGTTCCAACAGTAGCGATGACATGAGGGTGGAGAACCCATTGCCCAGTCAGTCAGCTCCAATATTTTGCCTTGGTTCCAACTCTCTGTCCTTGAACATGAAGGTCATTGGTAGAGCAGGTAACTCTTGAGGGAGGCTGGCAGTGGCAGTGTAGGGATCTCATTGAGTCTTTCCTTGCCCAGAGCAAGCCTCACAGCTCGCCGACACAAGTCCATCAAAGGCAGTGGTTCAGCTGGGAAGAGAGACACAAGACATTAACATCCCAACCCACATGTTACACATTCTTTTTGCTAGTTCTAAAAATCTCCCAGAAAAGACTGAGCAAGAAAAGTGAATGCCTAGCACGTCTGCAGGACCCAAGCCATTCAGTATTCACATATCAGCAACCTCAGCTCCTCAAATACACAGGCAGAGCATGATTTTTCTGTAGAGATTATTTAAGCCATATGTGTGTGAATGAAAAAAATACTAGAATCCCCTAAGGGAAGTTCCCCCTCTGCAATACCATTCAAGTCAGAACATATCTTCTAGCTTGTGCCTCTTATTGCAGTATCTAAAAACCTTTGTAAGAGATTCACTGAAGTAAAAGACTTCAGCAAACAGTCTGATAGCATCATGTGGTATGGGTACCCAGAAAGTAGCATGATTTGTTTCTTATATAGTAGGATAACAGCTGTCAACCCCTTCATTTGTACTATATACTTCCCATGAAAGACAAAGCCATCCATCAAAGCTTCATGTCACTACTTGTATTGTGACGTTTTCCATTAGAGGACTCCCTCCTGTATCATAAACCTGGGAAAGATACAAGCCTTTGGCTATCATTTTTGTATCTTGTACTTACAAACACTGAACAAGATAATACTAGTTTTTCAGGAATGGCATATGGGGCCCTTTGATGCTGAAGCGTCATTCACAACATACAGGGGACTAAGGTCAAAGCCAGAGTTAACACATCACAGCTGCATGGGAGGAAGATACAGATTAGTTTCTCACAGCTTCTGTTGTTAAGTCTGTCAAAGCTCACCTTTACACAGTTTGCTACTCAAGCCTAAGGGGTTTCTCCTCCCCCAAGAGAGGGCCAACACAAAGACATCCCAAATTAAGCAGATAACTGGACATCCTTTTAATAGCCTGAGGGCTCATCATGCACCATTAGAAAGCTTCCTTTACAGACATCCTGGGCTGAACACAGACACCTAAAAACATCCACAGGAATGGAAAAGTTTGGCTGAGAAGCCGCAGTTTTCAGGAACACTGATAGATGCCAAAGCTCTAGCTTCCACTACTACAAGCCAAATTAATTAAATACAGACATTTTCAACAGCTGAGAGACAGGGAAAACTTAGTTTTTCTGAGCATGGTCATGTTACTGCATTTTTTACCAGAATTCATTCCATCAATAAGGTGGATACAAGCCCCTTCCTTCCAGGTTGAAAGATAACAGCTGACATTAAAAGCTGAAAGAGTGTTGTCAGTAGCCTCTGATTAGGCCACTCCTAATTCTACTTTGGAAAAAGTAGAGAGTCATACTGCTCCACATAGAAAACACTTCCAATGAGAAGGGGAGAAAGCTAATTTTTATCTAGTTTTTGGCAAAATATCTGTGAGAAGGAGAATTTGTTAAGTGAGGAGAGACTTGGTAACAAAGTCAGGAAATGCACGCTTGAATTGGTCTGTCTCCTCAAGTTAGCAGCCAGAGCTGAACTAATGCCCTTCCCTGCTTTCCTTCCCCACTATGGATCACAAGCTATTACCTGCTCCAGGGGAAGCTGCAGTGGAATGTTTTTTCTAGCAGTTCTTCAAAGTTCTCCGAGTGCTTCAAGCATTAATTATTCCTGAGGAATCATGCCTCTATATGCACGCCTCTTTTACACTGATAGCTGGGTGGAAAGCAAACAGATCTGTCAAGGCAGTGCTGTTGCTTCCCAAGCCCCACCATTTATCATACATGTTCTGTGCCACAGTGAAAAAAAACATAGCTGCGCCCAGCCCAAAGTACTGCTGGTCTTGCCTGCTCGTGACCTGCTTCAGGATCTGTGCTGCCTCTTCTGCAGGGACAGGTCTCCGCAGCTGGACTGCACATCTCAGCTCTGGCTGTGATACTGCCAGAGAAGCCTATTACTGTCAGCACTCCTTTGGCACTTCCCAATGTAGCTTATTCTTAAACCACTGGGGTACAAATATGCTCTATTCAAAGTCTGTCCCAATTCCTCCTGCTCCGTATGGAGATAGCTGGGATAGAGGACAGATATTGTCTAGCCAGCATCCCAGAGGACAAGGGGCCCTGACCTTCAAAGCCTATAGACATTACCATAACAAATACATTCCAGTTTAATGGCCTTAAAAGGAGAGGATCTTCTTCCCACAGAGATTAAGAACAAGAACTTTGTCCTCAGCTAGTTTGCACTGATAACCCAGTCTGACAGGAGATCTCGAGACCAAAAGAGAAAGGACACACATCTGACCTTCCATTCACAAGCACTACAATCACTGGACAGTGTTGCTGTTGAATGCTCAGAAGTGGTTAGAGCCAGACACCTTCTTTCTATCTGTGCCAAAATAGCGTCCCGTCATTCCTGGCCTTATGCCCACAATTCACTCCTATGCTAAGAGCACATTACAACCAAATCCAATACTGGAGGTGGCTGTTTCCTTGCTAAGTGCAGTTCTGTGCCAACAGCTCCACAGACTTGCTGGCTTTGAGGGGAGCTGCAGATTTTGGCTTTGACCCTTCAGAAAAACCTGGTTACTGGAGCTGCTGCCATTCTGTAAGCTGTTGTGGCAGAATGAGCTAGGTTTCTTTCTTTTGGTGAGAAAGTGCTCTGCCAAGAGCCCTCTATTTGGTCTTGCTGAGTTGAAGCGTATTTCTCAAAGCACTTGTGGATTTTGCTGCTACCCCTTTGCAAGGCTTTCCTGGTTATTCTGACAGCTCAGTTTTTCTGGTGCCCAGCGTCAGCTTTTTGTGCCTCATGTCACCAGTGCCAGAGGGTTGCAATTGCTGGCCCAGCATTAGAACATGTTATAAGGACAAAGAAAAGAGCCCAGTATGTTACAGCCTTTGGGCAGATGCTGTTCTGGAATGCAGGGGAAACACTACTCTTTTCATACCAATACTGCCAAATTTATTTCACTAACAACATAAATCCAGATTTTAATCCGCTTCCTTCACCTCTCTCCTCCACCCTACCCAGAGGACTGAGTCACAGTCTGGCCCAATGGGAACTTCTGACTATGAGAGATAACAGACTTTAGCACATTTGGACAGCCAGATTTATTACTAAGCTTAGCTAGAGATTGATGTCTGTATTAGTAAAAGGCCTGGCATGCAAGTTGGGCTGGCTACAATATCCGGCCCCATGCTAGAAATGTGCACACCCTGCCCTGAAAGAAGCAGAGAAGTGAGGTACTTTTTTGAAAGATGAGGTATTCCCATTTCCTTAGATAGGGACAGATCTTCCCACTCTTGCCTGCAAGGGATTTTAAAAGTCCCTTCATTAGATATTCAAGGAATAATTGTCCCGCTGAGACTGTTTCCTATAAAGGGACACCAGGATTACATTGCCAATAATGCAACTGTCAGAAGGTCATTA
Organism: Theristicus caerulescens; assembly: GCA_020745775.1. Lineage (NCBI taxonomy): Eukaryota > Metazoa > Chordata > Aves > Pelecaniformes > Threskiornithidae > Theristicus > Theristicus caerulescens. The sequence goes on from CM036574.1 coordinate 4,846,220, forward strand.
CTGCTGATACTTTGGTAGCAATATAGAAAGGTTTGTTATCTCTAGATAGACAACTGGCATCACCTTCTCCTACCACTACCTCCCCAAACCCTGCTTGCTCCCTGCAGTGCCTTAGTAAACAGTACATGTGTACAGCCAGACAAACTTTTTGAATTAGCCATTAAGGATTCAGAGCTGTATCCGGCAATCCTACTGCTGATGTGAAATCCTCACCTCTCTAGCAAAATGAAAACCCTCCCCAGGATGGTCTAGTAAGCCTGCACTTAAGTAGCACACAGATCTGTGCTGCTAGAATAAATACAGGGAGTTATACTCACGGTCCAGTCCATTCAAGTAGCGCATCCGTATTTCACAGTGCCCCCACACTGCGCTCACCACTGGATATAGCTTTTTCCCTTTGAGTCCCCGAAATGCAACACCCATGTATTGCCCATCTACAATGAAGCTCAGTGTCCCGTCATCCATGTCCAGAACCACCAGGAAGGAGTCCGGCACGATGAAAGTTTCATCCGGTTCTAAGAAGGCAGGATAGGTTTTACTTGGCTGGTTCTTGCCATCATGGTACAGTCTGTTGCGCCCAAGGTCCCACCCCCAAGATTCATGGTTATTTCCTACAAGCGTTGTGTACCCTACTGAATGCAAAGGGGCATCTGCTGTTGCCACCCCTACCACAGCATGCGTGCCTCGCTGCCTCATTGCCCACGTGATCTGCCACACATGCAGTCCTCGTGTATATCCCACTTTGCCTCTGATGGCATCTGTACTCTGAGCCACCGGATGCCGGTGAAATATGAGTTTGTCATCCTCTTTCACAAATACATTCAGCGAGCGATCATCATTGTTCCATGAATGCAATAACTGGACTTCGTAAGACACCGGAGGCATGTCCAGTAGCAAGTCCAGACGTGTGGGTTTGCTGTAGTCGAGTCCTTGGAGTTCCTGTTTCAATGGCCGGTATACAGGGTCCCTCATATCCACAGTCTTTATCCCACCTGTGACCTTCTGACCCATTGTGTGTTCTGATTTTGCCTATTTATAGGCTCCCAAGGCAAGCTCATCGATTTACCCGGCCGCTCCTGCTGTCATTCAGCCCTACAGGAAAGGTTGCTAGGAGACCTTGTCAAGATGTGCACCAGTCAGTATTGCCTAATGGATGGAAAGAAAAACAAGAGACAAGTTAAACATTAGCACATACAGCCTTGTATGCAACATTCACAGAGCACAGTTTTAATCTGTTTATCCTGACAACTTGCCCTTCCTTTCCACCAGCAAGGAAGGGTAATGCATGCTATTTATGCAGTATACCCTGCGTAGCAAAGATAGCATATAAATCAAATAGATAGGTACTAGCGTTTCTAATGCCCCTTTCAGAAAGGCACTTGAATTTCTGCTTCTTTGTCTAAGGAAGGTATAGATTCAGCCACCAGAGCTCATCATCTCTTTACAGTGAATGCACTGCTCCTTATTACTGCATCACTAAACCTTAAGAGATCACATCTGTATTTAGGCTGCCTCCAGCAAACCTTGCTTTTACATCATGATCACCTATATGGTGTCCAGGCTGGAAAATTTGAGAAAAGAGTTTATTCAGTGCAGAAGACTCAGAACCCAGTACACAGTAATGCTTGAGACTTAATTTTTTCCTGATTGTCTTCAGTTGGTAGGAGGACTGAAAACACTGTCTTGTATAAGCATAATTTTGCCTAGTCTTCCAGCCCTAGTTCATACCACAAGGTGAGGCTGAACAAGACATCCCAATGAAGGCCCAGGCTGCCCACTGGTGTTCACTGCTCCAGCTCCTGCCAGCCACCATGGAGAATTTCTTCTCCTGCCAAAGCCATCTCTACAGCTATCCACAATGGAGTCAAAGCACACAAAGCTTTTAATACTCACAAAAAGAGTCCAACCAGCTTCGGTCAATTTCTCAAAGACAGACCTGAGTTCACAATTGCGTTGTCTTTGGGCTGTGTAGTAACATGCTACAGCTGACTACTAGTGAGGGATTGGTTTATATGGATAACTGCTCTGCAAAGCTTTAGTCTGAGCTGTCCCTAGCAGGAAAGAGTGGCATTATCAAATAAACTTCTCCCTCTGCTGCTCTAGAGAGGTTGGAACTAGCCTTCAGAATGCAAACCATTCCTAAGTATAGCTTCCACTATGAGGAAAAGAAAGCAGGCTGCATTTCAGGAGAGATGTATTTGTGTTCTAGCTCAAGAAGAGGACCACAGTAAGACGGGCAAGTAGAACAGGCACTACAAACAGGCCTGGTACCTGCAATGTTTTTCCAGACCAGCTTATTCATGAAACACACTAGATGAGCACTTTGCGTTCTGCTAGCTGGTACGCCAGTGTTCCCTTTGCAGTGCTCCCAGATCTGACAGACATTAGATGAAGACAACTAAACTCCAGCCTTCCTTTTTTGGCTGACAGTTGTAAATGAAAGTTCTTGGGGAACCTTTAGGATGTAGGCATCATACTGCAAAGACACACAAGTATTGCCTGTTGTTATCCAGCCATAAATAATTTTCTTCCCTCAGCACAAACAGTTCCAAAAGAGAAATAAAGCATTGAACACAAACCATCTCCCCATAGCAATGATCAAACAAGGTAGGAGCCAGGCAATAAAAATGGAAAGCTTCTCCATCTGGAGAGTTACAAACCTTCCACAAATCAGCTGGCAAAGCAACTTGCAGCCACAGATGCAGGTTTGAGGAATTAATTCTCTTCAACCCCACTAAAGTTTTGCTAAGTACCTTGGAGGCCTGACTGCAAGTCCAAAACAGCAGACAAAACCTGCTGGGTCCAGCCCATGGGGGACACCCATGGCAGCAGCTATTGGTACTATTGGCCCCACTGAATTACTCTAGTCAATAGAGCAGATAAACCTGCTGTATGGTTTGTCTCAAACGAGCAGCTTCAGTTGGGGCAGCTTTTCTTCTCCAAGAGGGAAAAATCCACAGCTTCAGACACAGAGTCCAGGGGGAGGAGCAAGATTCTTCTCACAGTTTAGCAGTTTTCCTTCCAAATTTTAGAGAAACCTCTAAAAAGTTTAAGCCAGCTTGGCTAGAGATACTAGCTCACTTTGTGTACCTCTCCTCCAGCACTGCATCCACCGAAGTGTCTCTGCTCTCACTCAGCAACACAAACAACCCTCTGTAAGACAGCTGCCAAACTGGGGGCAGCTATTAGGAGATGTAGAAGTGGGAGGGGAGCAAACTAGCTTTCTAAGAAAAAAAGTGTTATTTTAACATTTCCTGAAGTGAGGCAATCATGCAGGGCTCCTGCCAGCTACAGTCACAACACTTACAACCAAGGACCTCATCTGGCATAGAAAAATAGAGCATGAATCAGATCTGGTTTAAAAATAAGGTTACTGGACATAAGCAGCAAGGCTTCAGCTAGAAGGTGACAGGGAAGGTTCATGTATGCTCTGGGTTTGGGATCGATTCACCAGCTTCCCTACAGGTTTTTACTACTAGTCCAGGGTATGCCATTGGAACAGCAAGCTCGAATCTTCTAGTTCTTAAGTAAAAGGAAACAAGACTACTTTTGCTTTCCTTCCCTTCTTTTTTTCAAGTAGGGAAAGGAAAATGCCTGAGGTTCTTTAGAAGTCACATCCCAACACACAGTACTAGGCAGCAGGATAGCCATTTCAAACTATTCAGGGACCTCAGATGTACAGCACTGATGGACAGAAGATGATTTGTTAAACAACTGCCATTTAAATAAGTTCCAATCACATTATCAGCTGGTAAGATAACTGAGACATCCTGCAAGTTAAATAAGCACCATCCACAACATCAAAACAAATCCTGAATTATGCGAGCCAGCTGGTCAACAGCTGAAAATAAGCAAGAAACAGCAAAACCAATTGAGGGATGGCACAGTCACTGGGTGCCAGTGCATCACCCTCTCCCAACACATTATTTAGTTGTTCTGCCCCACAGCTCGGGTGCTTGGACCCAAGTGTTTCCATGACACAGAGGCACTCCCAGCCTCTAAGGGCACAGGCTCCCTTGCTCTGTAAGCCCAAGGAACAACAATATCTCAACCCAAGGGATCCCAAGAACAAGCTGATACAGACATGAGCTGAGCTGCTGGTATACAAGTTCAAATACACTGTTGTAACTGCCTTCCAGAGACTTTGTCGCAACATCACAATGAATCCTACAAACCCACCTAGTAAGTTGCTTGATCTACTTTTTCAACTCAGCACATGTATTGCATGCAGTTATTCAAGGGTTTACCAGCAGTTCCTCCCAATCACCCCACTGTCCCACCTTTAAGCCCTCACGCCTGTGTGTACTCAAGTTCTCGGTTTTATACCTCCAAGCTCACACCAACTCTGTTATGAAGAGATTTGTGGAGTCACTCTAGCAGGTGTCTTCCCTTCCCTGGGAAAGGCACATTAATGCTGACCAGAAGCAATACTTTTTAAAAAGTTTCAGTGGAAGTCATTTGCTCAGGCTGAGATAAAGACCATCAGGCTGCTGAGACAGAACTGAATCATGTGGCGTTCTACAGAAAGTGCCAGATGAACTACCTGGCATTCCCAAGGCATATGGACAAAGGCTGTCAACAAGGCACCGGGTAAAGCACACTTGGAAGTCTACAGGCAAGTTCAGCTGTTGGAACTTTGATTAGGATAAAGGAACAAAACATTGGCAGAAGGAGGAGAGGCAGAGATTTCCTGAGCACTGTACATGTGAGAACACTGCATAGGAAGCAAGAACCAAAACAAAGCAGACTGCCAGACTGCGGGAGTATTGGTGCAGACTGCTTTGAAGAACAAAATGCTCAAGGGAACTAAGAGAATATAATTCTGTGCTCTTCATTAGCAAAACAATGCCTCATTCATGATGACTTTTTGCCTTTTGCCAACATAAGCTTCATCATATTTCTCTCAAGGCTGCTGCACCAGAAAGGGAATCACCACAGTGAAAGACAACAGGGACTTCTGAAGGACATGGGATAGGATACCGTCTCACTGCCTACTCCAAAGAGAAAGCAGCCTTTCCTGAACACAAGCACCACTCATCACTTGCATTAGTTATGTCTTTTCCCAGGCAGACTGTTAGCACTAGATGAAGGACAACGGCCAGAATAAAGAAGAGAAAGCAGGAAAGCCAGAAAAAAGATTGGGAAAAAAAGGGGTCTATTAGAGTGAGAGCAGGTCAGATACTGAGCATCATATGCCAAGATTTAAGTGCAACATGGCTCCTTATTAGGGCAAGGCAACAATTCCTGCTCAGAGCTGGCTCCGCTGTTCCTGGCGCTAGCCTGGTCTAGAACTGCAGAGTGGCACCTTGCCCTGCAGTCAAGAAGCACAATTATGCCCTCATTTTTTAAAAGGAAAAGCCTCTTCATGCACAAGACAATACAAGCACTTTCCCCTCAGCAGGACAGATACAGAAAAGCTTACCCTCTTAAATTAATGGATTAATGCCCTAGGCAGCTTGATATGAGACACAGCCAGCCATAAATGACAAGATATGCTAGGGAATTACCTACTTCAAAACCTTTGAACTGTTACAGGCTTAAGTAGAAATGTAAGCACTGAAAGTGCTTTTATCTATCATATCAACAGCTCAGGCTTGCTGCAATTCTGCTCTGCTTTATAAACATAAGCTCATCCCCATGATGCTCTGTTCTACTCCCATGCTATTTTCAGTTTTATTGTTAACCTTCTAGGCTTAAAAGCTTTGGAACGAAATTATAAGAGTGCCTCAGAGAAAAATGTTCACTGCTATTTTCGGTGAGAATTAGATCTCCCCTCAGTTTAGCTGTTCAGAGCAAGTAGGCAATTTGCCATACTAGAAAGATATGCCAGGTTTCAAAACAACTGCCTGCTGCAAATAGATCAAGGCAGGAGACAGCAAGACATTTCAGTGGAACGTGTCGAAGTCCCTGCTGCCTAATGGGGAGAACACAGCTCTGCAAAGAAAAGAATGTATATGGCAGAGCAGAGTTGGTGTCCAACTTCTGTTTAGGCATTGACATGAACCAGGCAAAATAAATGCCTACCACAGACCTCTCCAACTGAGGCAGTCATCTTCATTTATTTCACCAAAATGCTGTGTACAACAGAGCAGAGCCATACTCTGTGCCCATGGCCACATTTACCCCCTTCAGCTGGCAGTGAACCTCAAAATGCAGACAAGAACCCAGCTAGGCAGATGTCATGCAGGTAGCAGTCTCAGCTATCCACAGCAGAATATTTTGTCCCCCAGTATGAATGAAAGAACTAAATCCTGATTTCAATTACTTCCCTAGTGTCCCCCAAAACTTAGAGGAACACCTTGCAAACATGAGACTCAGTGCCCTTTAAACAATTCACACAGCTAGATTAAAAAAGTCATCCACATTCAAAACAAGGCTCCTTATTGCTCCCAGACAATTCACCTTATTCCTAACTATGCTGGCATTCAAACCCATTCACCTCATCTGAACACACACTAGAAATGGAATCCAAGCTATCAATACAGTGAACTTAAGCCAAAGAATATTCACCCAAGATGCCCTCATTGTTTTATCTGAAGCCAAAAGGCTGTTCCCATGCAAGTTTTGTCACACAGTGGGAGGTTATTTCAGGTAGCTACATCTCAAAGTGACACAGGACTTTTAACAGGCTGCTATGCAGATTTCAGCTCCATTTGGAAGCAACTTGCACAGCAGCAAGAGCCCTCAAAGTCCCCGGCCAACATCTGCACACAAGGCAAAGTGTTAGTACTAGCCATTCAGGAGTCACTGTCGCTGCTGGTTCCATTAACCAGCCCAACTCCTGAGCTGCCAAAGTGCTGCCAGAGGCTTAGTATAGCATCGACGGTTCACAACTGAAAAGTCCAGAGTATAAAGAGTTCTAGAAGCATCCTCTCCAAAACAAGGAGAAGCAAAAAACCCCACCAACTTACTGGAGGATGCCTGCAGTTGTTTAAGCACCTGTGAGGCACTCAGCCACTGAAAAACATCTGTTTTCTTGAGGTTGAATACTGGCAAACCATTCTCCTTCAGTTACAAGCTTTACCAGAAGGAAGGACCAGAAACACTTCAGACAGTTAAAGTTTTATAACTTTAGTTCAGAAAACCCATAGCTCCTCATAGGTACCTCCCTTGCTCTGCAGCTCGACACCTATAGGACACCTGTCTGGAACATCAATTACAAGAATACATGAAGGCTCTGAAATTCCTTGATTCCTGATCCAGTTTTACTTTAAGTCTATTTCTTCAAGTCAGTTTACTGTGGCTCTATATTCCCCCCCCCCCCCCCCCCCCCCCCCCCAGTATTTATTGGGTGTACTTCTACAGATACGAAGCCAGACCTTTAAACACCCAGCATACTCTGGGTGCTTTACAGACAACGAATCAGAGCCCTACCCTGAAGATTTCCAGCCTGGAAAATACCTCAGGAGAAGGAAAGAAAATATATATTCTGCACATGGTCATTTACTTGCTTACAGCTTTGGAACTAATAAACTTGGTACTAATAAATGAGACTAAAACCCCACTGTGGTTTTGCTCAGATTTCCATGATTTTACTAGAAAAACGTTAAGTAAACTTGGTCCATTTTCTTGGGCTGAATATTTGTCCCACAAGCCAGTAGACAAAGGAGCTACACTACTCCTAGTTTGCTGACTAACCTGCTGGCAGCAGCTTACCTGGGGCCACCTTTCACATCCTTCAGATATGTGCACAGCTAGTATGCCAGAAAGTCCCCACAGACACCCTTCACAGTGCTAGCCCTTCTTTAAGCGAAGCTGCTTCAACATCAGAGGTTTTCCCCTTCCTCCCTTGGTGGGGCTGAGAAGAACAGATCCCTTGATTACATAGACCTTCTGTAAAACCAAGCTAAAAGCCAAGATGGATCAGCAATGCTACAAAACATCCTAACTGGAGTGGAGAGAGAAGAACTCGCGTGCCTCAAATAGCATTCAAACTTTAGCCCCAAAGAATCAGGACATTCAATTTTCCCTGGCATTAATTCTTAGCATCAGAAAAATATACCACCTTACTTGCACTGTGTATTTCTGCCTACTGCAGAAACCGGTCACAGGGAGGCTGTGCACTGATGCAATCGCTTCACCAGCATTCTGGCTTCAGCACCCTTCCCACCCCACTAAGTACTGAGCAAACCTTGGGAAAAAAGCAAGCTCACCTATGCTGTTGAAGAAGTTTTCCAGTGCTGTGTTAGCAGACACCAAGCAGCTACAGAACAGATGACAGGCACAACTGCACTAACAACATGGTTAGAGCTAGTTTCAGAGTGTTGCAATTTTGCTTACATCAGGCCTGGGCAGGCAACCCTTATTGCATAGCATTGGTTTTGGCAGCACTGTCTGCTTCACTGCTATCTTGCTCTACACAGAGAAGGTTGCCACAGGGGCAACTTCCTCAGCCCCACCTACTGAAGAGCAGAATCAGTTTGGCTCAGCAGGTTTAGCTGTTGGCAGGGCTGTGTGGCCTCCACAGAAAGTGAAACTGCAGTCACTCTGAGATCACAGGAGGTTGGGCAAGAAAGAATTAAGAAAGATGGCACATGGCCCAGCAAACAGGAAAATCCTCCAGCAGAGTAAGAGGCCCCTGACAAGTAACTGTGCTCAAGATACACTAGGGATGGGGAGAACAAGACACTGTTTGGCAATGCTTGATTTACCTAGACTACAAAGTTAACAAGCTGCCTTGTTAAGCAAACAGCCTTATTCATCTACTAAGCAGACACCAAGAGCTCTGCTCTTCTGTACATGAGGCAGCTAGCATAAGCATGCCCACCCTGAGACACACCAGAAGAGGCTCCTGCCCAAGGAAGCCAAGAGCATGTCATTGCACAATGCTGCTAGGACTTGTAATCACTAAGAATCAGCTTGTCTGTAAGAACACAGCACTTCACCATTCCTCTCCTTGGGATGATGCAGACAGTTTCTGCAGAAGTTTCCTAGCTATTTTTACAGTGTTGAAAGGCAGCATGCCCTCTTACACCATGCATGGAGTGTCTGGTTCTCCAAAGCAAAGCACCAAAGTTACTCAGAGCACCACATCTGAGTAAACTAAAACCTGAAGTAAGAACAATCACCCATCCTCAACTAAGCCACTTACTAGACACCAACTTTAGCAAGTTTCCACTGTCCACCTACCCAGCCAGTTCCTGTTAAGTGCAGTGCTGCATAGTCTAGCAGAAAATACTACTAAGCAACAGAAGAGAGGTTACTTTGCAAAGTATTTGTAATGATGGAAGCAACTCAAACAAAAAGAGTTCCACAAATTCCTGCCAGAGATCTCTCCTACTAAAGGCTAGTTAGAAATGGCAATTTTGGTTGCAGAGAAACTAAGATATTTCTTTAAATGAAAAATGTGAACTCAGGCTGGTGTTCCTCATAGAGGAAGTTTAGTGGATGTTTCAGAAAGGCCATTAGACTCTTTACAGCCCTGTATAAGGTGGCTCCCAGGTACCTTATGAATGCCAGCTGCATGTTAAAGACCAGGCACAATGTTTCCTCAAGACTCTTTAAAATAGCTTCTCAGAGGCAGGTTCCAGCCATTCACCTGCTGTGGCAATGCCATCTTTAGTGGGCATCAAGTCTTAAAATAGTCAAATATTTGGATTTAAGTTCTCCTTCTCACTCAAACCATGTTCTTGAAGTGACAGACTCTCTTCCTTAAAAAGCCTTCAGAACCACAGTGTTCTTCCACAGCCTCTCCCATTTGACTAGCATGTACTCACAGGCACAGCACTAAGATCAGCATGCCATACTGGCATAATGGCTCTGTCCACCGGCACAATCCATGACCTCTCATCCATCCTACATGCCTGAGCATACTTTGTAGTTTATTGCAGAAAGCATTGTTTCATAACAGAGATGTTGGGCTGGAGACTTTCCTTCCTTAAAGGACAAATGGTAGTAAAGTATCTCATCAGGACCTCTGCTTCCTTGCCTCCCTCAAGAAGCAGAGGAAACCAGCCTGAGTGCTAGTAATCTGCATCCATAAAGAAGCTGGGATCAGCTTTTCAGAAGACTCAGTCACTGCAAGCCATTACGTTCTTGGCATGAGGCACTGTTAGTCCATCTTCCTATGGTCAGTCTACTTAGACCAGTACTCTAAAGCAATTCTTTTTTACCTTTTCCAAAACTACTTTGAGGACTCTTTGTCCTCAGTATTCTGAGGACAGCAGCATCAGAAAGCTATGTAGGTTAAACAATTACTACTGCTGGCTTCAGACATCTGCATTACCAACAGCAGTTTCTCCTTATCCCCTTGTCTGATGCATCTATTTCCTTTCCACCCTTGCTCATGGTCTGTGGCCTGTACACAGCAAAAACTGTGTTCAAGTTGGGACAATGAGACTCTGGCTAGAAAGAGTTCGTTTATTGGTAGTGTAACATACAGATGTTAAAAGGAGTTAAGCAATTTGCTCTGGTTTCCCAGCATGCTAGTTGTACAACAGAAGTTTACCCTGAATGCATATCCCTAACCTTGCAGAACACCACCAGACAGGCATTCAAGTGCCTGCACTGCAGAGTAAGCAGCATTATACGGCATAATGAGGGTTGCTAAGTTGACCACGGGGCCTTAGAGAAGCCATGGTAAAGTATGCGCAGTGAGAAGTTGACTGAACAGGCCAGGAAGCCAGCAACTAAAGTTCTTTCGCCATAAGGCAGGATGGAGCCCTGAATTTACCATCCCACATTGACCTGACAGCCCTGCATCTTAGCTAAACACTGAGAAATTTAGCCAGAGTGCCTTCCCATGTCCCACGTCTGCAGCTGCAGCACTGACCTTCCTTACACCTCTCCCCTTTGCTCCTCTCTAACTTCCTGCTGGTCTAGAATATTCGTTTGTAGCCAACTGGTAAAGTGCTATTTTCCAGAAGCAACTTTAAACTCTATATTCTAGCAAGTATTTGTGGGCAGCTGTTACAAACCTAGGAGACTGACTTGATGAACTTGGGTTCCAGGTAGAATTCAGCATCTGAATCATGCTTGGTGCTACAAAACAGATTGTCACATACTCAGATGACAGTCAGCTCAGCTAGCAGCCTAACCATTTACCCGTGGCTCTCAAGTTCGCAATCCATACAAATGAATTGCAGACATCACTTGTTTTCAGTGTAGAAGTTGTAGCCAGGCTATAGTGGGGACATACTGCTGATGAAGATCAGATGTGTCAAGTTCAGCTTTGAGCCATAGATCTGCACTCCAGATCAAGTCTTTTGGACAAAACAGCAAAACAGCTGTGGTTTAGCAGTTAGGCCTGAGCTGAGACAGCACCTGTACATGGTGTTACAGGAGCAGGAAGATCCACACAGTTCCCTTCTTCCTGTGAGTAAGTATAGGGAGATGTGACAGCAGGGGCACAAAGCAATGCAGCCACTGCAGACAGAGAGCCTGGAGAAAAATTAGGAAGTCATTGCAATTACTACGCCCTTACGTACAGTCCTATTCCGACTCAGAGCTCTTTGCACACAGTCATCAGCACAGCCATTCTGGAGTGCAGGCTGTTCACAGCCGATGCACTGGTCTGAGCAACTTATGGGAGGCTATAGCACTCCAGCTGCAACATGTTCCACCAGCATAGCAAGTTCTCTGCGTGCTTCAGCACGTGGATACCCGTTCAGACAACACAGCAGCACCAGATCAAATGTCTTCCAGACCAGGCAAGACATACTTCTGCCCACACAACAGGTTCTCATTTCACTGGTCACATTTGGTAAAGTCATTTTTTTAGCTGCTGGTACGATTTCCAGGCTAGATCCAGACAAGTGATGCTTTTCCTCATTGCTTGTGTCAAGAATCCATTTTCTGGGGATAGAGTTTGCTTGTATTGAAATTAAGATTGTTTGATACAACTAGGGAAGGCTGCTCCCAGGTTGCTTCAGTGCAGTTTTTGCCTTAAGAAAGAGGCACTAGTGTCTCAGAAGAGCTTATTCCAAGGAAAAAAAAACCTAGGCTAGCATAGATACACCAACTGCAGAAGTCACCTGCAAAAGGCACAGTCTTTTCACGGTTCCAATTTCGTTACATGCACTGAAGAGATGGCTCTATGATCTGCTTGCAGACTAAGTACTATGGGAAATCAGTCACATAGGTAGCAGGAAGAAAGGTCACACGCAACCTTTTTTCACCTTGTCCAGAGGTTCACCTTTCTTATACCTTTGTGCCTGTCCAGCCACCTTCAGTTGATTTTTCCTTATGTTATTGAGACTTTGCATGTAAACAAGCACTGCTTCCAGAGGAAGCCTCACATCCCTGTAAGGTTGAAATCTATGCTTGGCACACTGCGAACAAAACCCACCAGTTTTATAAAACAAGCTGCACCTGAAAGACTAGCTTGCAGGACTGAACTACTGAGTACACTGTCTAACAGTACTTGTCTTACAATTTCCCTGTCCTTTAGCAGCCAGCTCCATTCTGCTTTTCTACTGCCACATATTCTTAAAATTAAAGAACAGCCCAGTTTTTAAAAATTCTTCTATAACCAAGGATTATACTGAGGCTTCTGTTCAGATACCATATAGTATTGCTCTTAGATAAGAACTCTTTCAGAGAATGGGGCTGTCATTTTATCTGTACAAGGAGCTTAGCGACTCCAAGACAGCCAAGTGCTAGTGCAGCCAGCATGGAAGTCTCAAATGAGCTTATCTTCAGGACCTGTAGGTTAGATGGCTACTCAGGAAAAAGTCTCAGGGTCTTCCAGGGCTCTTAGTCCATCCTCACAAAAACTCAAGATATGAGCAAGCATTTAGAAAGTCTACCTTTGAACCATGCCTTAAAACCTAAATTGCAAAGTTATCAATGTCCTGGTTTAACTCCAGTCAGCAACTAAGCACCACACAGCTGCTTGCTCACCCTCCCTCCCGCAATGGGATGAGGGAGAGAATCAGGAAAAAAGTAAAACCGGCTGGTTGAGATAAAGACAGTTTAATAGGACAGCAGAGGAAGGAAAAAATTATAAGAGAATATAGACAACAAGTGATGCACAATGTAATTGCTCACCACCCACTGACTAATGCCCAGCCCATCCCCAGGCAGCGATCACTGCCCCCTGGCCAACTCCCCCCAGTTTCTATACTGGGCATGATACCATACAGTATGGAATAGCCCTCTGGCCAGTTGGGGTCAGCTTTCCTGGCTGTGCCCCCTCCCAGCTTCTTGTGCACCTGGCAGAGCATGGGAAGCTGAAAAGTCCTTGACCAGTATAAGCACTACCTAGCAACAAACTAAAACATCAGTGTGCTATCAGCATTATTCTCATACTAAATCCAAAACACAGCACTATGCCAGCTGCTAGGATGAAAATTAACTCTATCCTAACCGAAACCAGGACAATCAACAAAGGATGGTTCAAGTAGTGTCAGGAAAATGAACAGGAACGATGAAAGACTGAAGAGGTACCTGCCCTGACAAAGTTAAACTACAAAACTGGTCTGTTTTAGCTTCCCATTCAAAAGTATTTCAAACACAGGGCCTAGGTTGGTCAGCTACTCAGAAGCTTCTGTTGAAAACTGATCTAGAAGGTGGGGAGAAGCAGGGGAAGCAGGACAGTCTACCCTTTCACTGTAGTTATTGGCTGGACCAGAGGATGACCATCAGGTCAGGCCTCGTTCCAGGGCAATGAAAACCACACTCCAACAGCTTTTAGTTACTGTTTTCTCTTCCTCCAGCCCTTCCCATCCTACTCCCTCACACTGCTGTACCCATGCAAGCATTTGTGCAATCACACTGAAGGCTGAATTGGGGAACCAATCCAGGATGATATTGTTCCCCAAGCTGTTTCACTGCCCTGTGCTACAGACATTTGTCCCAGATCACAAGAGGAGCAGAAGCAAGCAGCAATTATTTTGACAGCCACTACCCTCCAGAACCCATTCAACAGGCAGAGTAGTAAACTTCAGCACTGGCATTTGAAAAACAAAGTCAGCACCTGGCCAAGTTGCCATGCCTGCCTGATATTTCTCCCTCCTTCCCTCCAGCACTGGAGCTGTAACATCCCAACATAGGCTGCATTTAGGAAGGCATTTCCTCCACAATTAAGCCACCATAAGTTTTAAATAGTAGATGTTCATATTCAGAGCTATTTGCATTAAAGAAGCCCACATAATCCATAATAATGTTCTTGCACAAGAACTCCCTGCTTTTAGTTATTTTCCCCACTTACTAATTTGCAGCCTACACAGCCCACTGTCCATCCCTCATGTCCATTTAAGCACCTTGGTTCATTAGTTTTGTCTGATGATCAGTAGATAGTGAGGGGAGCAGTGGGTGGAAAGAATGAAGCTTGATGTGTCTGCCTCTGTCCTGAGTTTTCATTCCTGTATCAAAAGCACTTTTTTTTGCCATGGCTGCAAGATTGGGCAACAAAACAAGCCATCAGGGCAAAGGCTTTGGTAACAAAGCACTGCTTTTGCCTTGAAACAGTTAACAATTAATCACTGTGGTTTAATGCTAGCAGCAGCTGCATTCAAAGAAATCCATGTTAAAGTTCTCAGCAGTCACCTACCAAAACTCCCCTTCTGTTTCCTTCCTAGATGACAGCAGGGCAGAGCAGAGACACTTGCACAGCTGCATCTTGTGCTATCCTCTCCTAGTTCATGGGAGGTCAGTCTCCTATTTTAGCCATCCTTTGCCTAGAAGCAAGTTTTTAGAAAGCCTTTCTCATGTGCTATGTGTTTGAATGGGTAAAGCAACACAGTTGGGCTTGTCATAGGCTTACAAGTAAAACTATGGTATCCCAACTGCTGGAAATCCTGGTTTAGAAGTTCTAGTTTTTTCCAGGATAGCTGCTGTGGGCAGAATAAGGCAATGCACAATACCTCCATAAACACAGAGAGCCCATCAAGAGTTGAATGAAGTCACCAGTACACACCAAGGACTCATACCTGCATGAGAACAGGAACTGAGTCCTTACTGTATTAGAGTCACATAGATTAGGGTATTATAGACCTGAAAAGCAGCATTTTCTCAAATAGATGGCTTGAAAATGTAAGGTACACAGCAGACTGCGAGGATTTCAATCCCTGCTCCTAAAAGCAATACAGTATACTCTGTCAGAATCCAGCAGGATTCCTTCTCTCAGGAAAACCATTTGCAGTTTGAGCTATTTTAATATTAAGGTTGCCCAGCTACTGCTGCCTCCTTCCTCTTTTCATTTAAAGATGACACAAGCACTGCTAACAGTAAAGCAAAAAATCCCCAGAACAGAGCAGCTGCCAAGCACCAGATTACTCAGCCTGTTGCCCTCAAATAGGTTTATTGTGTCTGAAGCTTCAGTACATATATCTACATCAAATACGTCTATGCCAGAGGGGAAGTTGTGCAAGTGTCTGGTACCGCTCATCAGCGCTACACAAAAAACATAGTTGAAATCTGGGCCATGTACTAGAAACAAATAATTCTTGGTCCATCACAACAGTGTCTCTCTGCTCCCTCCAAGCAGAGCATTAGATCCTTACGGCACCACAAACAGAATACTGTTCTCTGCAGAAGAGGACAGAGCAGCACATGCAGTCACAGCAAAATCAGGGCTTTATGGTGCAGAACTGAAGTTATGTTCCATTCCTGCTTCATTGCCACTCAGCTTGGGAAGCTTCAGCACAGCACTTCCTTGGATCTGCATTTCCCCCATTTAGATGGGCAGCAATACCACTACCAACCTACCACATAGGGTAGGGGAAAACGCTTTTTGTACAAGTGGAAGGTCGATGGAAGCATTGCACACTTAATTGTTGCATCCCAGGGAGATACTTGGGGCAAAAGGTGAACAGGACCACAGAGGATGCCCCACAAACTGCCTGCTACGGAGGAGGAAATTCCAAGGCCCAGCACACTTGACACCCAGCAGGACAGCATTCGGTTCCTCCTCACAAAAAGCTGCTTTCTCCCTGACATTTAAGGAAGCAAAAGTTAGCTTTTTCTTTCTCCTCCCATTTTACAATTTACTTACACTTGCATCCTCAGCAACTCAGTTGGCATCCTCTTCCTCACATTAAACCATCATGCTCCACTCTCAAGTTCATCCCTTCCATCCTCCCTTTTACAGTCTGCATTTAGTCACTGGGTTGACATCTACTGTCACAGCAATCCCACCACAGCCAGGAGGATGGATGTACAAAGGCTCCCATCCAACTATACATGCTTGCTGCTATTTTTCAGGGAGGAAATACGCAAGCCCCTCAGGCAGGAGCTAATGAGTTTCCTGACTGAGTCTTTTCCACCTGATCAGATGCTATGACAATCAAATCATGAGACACAGAAAAATTCATTCTATAACCCTGGAGCTTAATGCAGTTAAGGACCTCTGCATAGCTGTGTCTTTCTACACATAACCAGTGCTATAGCATAACCCAATCTATATAGAGCTTTAAGTACAAAAGAGGGCGGAGAAGGATGCAGTATAACAAGCACAACTTCTCCCAAGCTCTTTCCTTCCACCAACTCAAAAACCGCTGCTAGCAGTACCTTGTCACCAGCAGCCTGCCTCCGCCTGTACAGTAGGTTTCCCTCCACCCTTTCACCACCAGGTCAAGCGATTAATGTAATTGTGCTCTTTTGACTTATCATGATGGTCATGTCCCTTTTTAGAGAAGGGCTGATATCAAACAGTCAAACTAAGTGCCAAGCCTAGAAGCACTGTAGTTCAGTAACTGTTGTTTTATATCTTGGCTTGTTGAACACCATGTAACAAGCCTGGAAGGCAGACAGCATGGATGCTAAGGCCTTGGGCAGGATTGCTTGGGAAGAAAGACAGTCAAATGTAGCTTTGGAAGGATCTTAGTTATACCTTGCAAGTCAGATCGGTCCTCCTGTGGATTTAAGGGATATAAACTTTTTCTTACAATACTGAGCAGAAAGCTAGTTTGCCTTGTTAATCATTCCCCCACATCCCAAACACCTTTTAAGGACACAACTCAGGATGCTGCTCCTTCCTATAAATCCAGAAAGCAGAGGGAAGCTACTTGGTCAGTGTACTCTCTGCTTTCTTAAAACAGTCCTTCACTGCACCCTGAGAAACGATCCCTCAGTTTCATCTCTCCTACGATGTTCTTCCAGCATCCCAGAAGGGACAAACAACTAAAAAGAGCTAGCTCCATTGTCCAGCCCACAGCACTGCAGCAAGTCTTCAAAGCATTCAGAGGCATAGCGTTGTACCAAGTACTGTCAATTGCTATGACAAAATAAACCCCTATACGACGACTGTAGAAGACCTCCTGACATACAGATGGGCTCAGAGGAAGATAAAGCAAGCTTCTGTGGCTGCTTTGACAGCCTAGAAACACTGGTGTCCTTCCAAGGACAGCCTGCTCTAAAGGGAACAATACTATTATTAAAGCAGAAGGACTTGCCACTACTAAGTATTCAGCAATACTGCAGGATAGGGGTAATTGTGAAGTTAAATCAGAGTCACATTTTGTTTTGTAGCTCACCTTTGACATTGACACAAGACCGGAAGAAAGCTCTTTTATACAAATGTTTAGTTAAAGTAAAGAAGTTTTAGTAGTAATGCTGAGACTTGAAACAAGTAATTCATCTCCTCTGTGTTTCAGGGCAATTTGTAGGACAGAAACTGGTTATGAGAGTTTCTTAGACAAGCTGGGAAACAAACAAGCAAAAACCCCAGATTCTAGCCTGGCTATGCAGGAGATAAATCCTGTTGTCTACCAACTAATAAAGCAGCCTACTTCCAGAATTTAACTCTTCTGATAATATCACAGCAAGATGCCTATACAAGCTTATTTCATAGAATCATAGACTAGTTCAGGCTGGAAAGGACCTCAGGAGGTCTCTAGTCCAATCTCCCCCTCCAAGCAGGGTCAGACTAGGTTACTCAGAGCTTTATCCCTTGTAAACCTTCAAAAATAGAGACTGTGCCACCTCTGGGCAACCTGTTCCAAGGCTTGACAAGCCCCATGGTGTCAAAAACTTCTCCTTATACTCAGGGTTATGCACCTTCCTCCCTGTTCAAGTCATTCCAGTTTCTTAATCAGCCAGTTTCAGGTGAATTTAGTGTTAATCCTCAGGTCAAATAAATCCTAAACATGTGAATGCAGTTCAGCCTCTCATACTAGTTGTTAGTGCCTTCTTTCTGTACAGTGAATTACTCTAAGCAATATAGATTTAGTTCACAGGTCTTTTTGTCTTACCTTGCCACATGGATAAACTCGGCATTCCTCTGCAACGTTTACCCAGTTCTCTTCGTCCTGGGCTTGTTAAGTGTTGAAAAAGAGGACTGAAGTTACATCCTTGTGTATAAAGACCCAGTAGATCTTTCCCAGCTTAAACTGTAGACTCAGGTCTTTCCTGTCCTGAGGTCTGTGGAGACTGAAGGTGTCACCACTGAAGACAAAAGCCTCATAAAAGGAGACAGTTGAGTCACTGAGGAAGTGATTTTTTTTTCATACTGTTTAGAAAACCATTCTGTTCACTTCGCAAAAGGATGTTTTCAGAAGTCAACACCCCTGCACATGCATCCAAAGCAGGAGCTCATCACACAATCATGACAGGTTCTTTAAATCAAGTTTAGGCTTCCTAACTTGAAAGTCTGTCAGATTCTTCAATGCCTCCAGCACCTGCCTATGTGCAAAAAAGCCTTCTGTAGCCTCCCTCAGAAAGTCTGGTAGTTTCAGTAGGATTAGGCAGACAAAAAAACCAACATTGCCACTTTCAAAAAAATGCCTTTTGCATTTCATTTCCAAAAGCATCTGGCTTCTACTATTTTCTAGGAGGCATTTCCCCTAGCCCCTACTCTCAAATGAGATCTTGGACCCATAACCTGCACATCAGATGTGCCTCTGCTGCATCAGATAGTTCTTGTAACATGCTAAAAGATGACAGCAACATCTTTTCTTCCATGTCCTGACCACTAGCCAAGCCAGCCATGGCCTAAATTTAGGAATTCTTCCTTCCCCAAAGTCACCAGCTTCATGAGCAATGATGTGGCTCAGCCTCATCCACCGGTTGCCCTCCCTGTGAGGACAGGCATGCTCCGGCATCCCCCTTGGAGACATTCCTCCCAATGCATGCAGCTTAGCCACATCACCCTTCAGGAAGTATTGCACCTTACAGGAACAGGGCTCATCTTTTTAAGTGGAAAAGATGAAAGCCAGAAGCTGGATGTTCACACAAACCTTGTGCTCAGTACAAGTCTTTGAAGGCCGGAAGGCTAGGGAGGGCAGAGTGGACTGGGAAAGACAACACTGTCTGATACAGATTGCTTCACTACCACAATGAAGTGTTGAAAACTTGTGTTCTCCTCAGCTCCTTCCCCCTGCTGTGCTCCACCTTGAGCTATGTGGTTGGCACTCCTGTAACAGCATTAGCCACGCACTGCAGCTCATAATCAGCTGTAAGAAAAACAATGTGCAGGAACACTGTGCATCAACATCAGTGCCTGCCGCCCTCTTCCCCATGTACAGCCTCACCTTGAGAAGCTGAGCTTCATCTGTACCTCCCACCCAAAAAGAACAGTCACTGATGTTCCCAGGCAAGGAGGGATCCGCATGTTAAGTTAGAGCAAGCAGGGTTCAAGAGCTTCCAACCCTCAGATTTGTTTCAAAGGAACACAGATTTACCTTCAAGATAAAAACAACAGTTTTATTATCAAAGTTAACTAGGTACTTTGCTTTGAAATACCGTTTCTCCCCTGCATCAAAGGGCTGTTCATTTTAGTCTTGTAGCAAAAAAGTAGAAGAAATGAAAGCAGCATCTGCTTCGAAGAGATGAATGCAAGATAAAAGGTGTCTGTGACAGAAAGCTGGCAGCAGCCTTATGTTTTCTATTCAAGTTTGATCTGGGAACAACAACCCTTAAAACATAACAAAAGCTGTGGAAAAACCCTTTCCAAATCCAACAACATAGCCGGAAGATGCAATTTCTCTTCTCCAATTGCTGCAACAGCCAGTTGAGGTGAAGAGTCCAGACAAATCCAAACTTGCTATCCCAGTGTAATCAAGCACCTTGGCTTGCTCAAGCCCATGATATCCCCCCTTCAGCTTCCAATTCCCTCTTCCCCTCCAGGTCTCCAGAGGGAAAGCAGTTTCCTAGGGATCTCCCTTAGCAAAAAGGAAGCAGAGTCACACCATGGCAGAACACCTCCAGAATGTTTGGGCATAAATGGCTTGCAATCCAGCCAGTAGAGAAAGGAAAAAAGCATTGGCATTTCTTGTCTGCCTGGTACAGTCTGTTCTTTGCAGAGAGTCAGGTCAGGATCATCATGAGTTTGTTATATAACACAAATTTTTAGACATGCTCAAGTCCAGTCCTGTAACAGAGGCACTGAAGTTTGTCACAGAAGCGTATCAAGGGTAGGTCAATTGCGCTGTTTTAAGTGGATTTATTAGCACTTCACACATTAGGGCAAGAAATGGTAGCTTTTACAGCACTGAAAATATTAGTAAGAGCAGCCATGCTGTGGTGTACAACAGGCTTCCACTGGAAACGACCCAAACAGAAAATTTACATTCTGCAATGCCACTTGCACTATCTAAGCAAGGAGAAGAATATATAAGCACCTTGCTCTTGTCCGCCCGCTGCCCCAGTACCTCTGAAGCAAGTCCCTCTAAATATCTTTACTATGCAGACTTATTAGCTTTACTGAGGGTCACCTTGATCTGCCATCCTGAGGTTTTGGGTGGGGAACGACTCTTCTCTGCCCTTTCCCCATGCCTTCTAGTAGCATCAAGCTTCATCTGCTAGAGCTTGGGGCAAGCATCCAGAAAGGACCAGACAGCTAGCACAAAAGTACAAGGTACAAGCAGCTCACATGAAAACTAGCTATGAAACATGGATCCAATACAAGATTTGCAGAATCTAAACGCTATGTTGATTACCACGCGCACATATATTGTTTTACTTCAGCCCACAATTTCTGCAGTGGAAGCATGGATCTCCATCCTTCCACTCATTAGCAGTTAATATGGAAAGCTACTTCTATCTAACCTTTAAACTGTTTGAAACTATCAAGCAAAGAGAAGCCAACATAGCACACTCTGCCTGACCCAGCCCATTGCCAGTCTCTAGAAAGATGCATTCACCTCTCATTTCCAAGGCAGCTATCGGAAGCTATGTAACTCAAACATTGATTATATGAGCAAAAACCCAAAGGAAGAGCCAGATAAACATGCAACAGACTAGTGCCGAGACATTTGTCAACATTCAGCAAACCACTCCATCAGTATGCTTAGTAAGGTAAGCCCTCCACATCCAGGAATACACAAAAGCAACAAGCTGTCTCACAGCAGCTCTCAATAAAGTGCTGAACTAAGAGGATATTCCTGGCAGACAGATTACACAAGAGAACTCACACTGCCAGCTTTACTGGAACATACACAGCAACTCCCCAAAGCAGAGCATTCTGGGATGATGCCTCACTAGATTTCTGACTTGTCATTAGCCAAAAAAGTTTAATGACTGGTTGGACTCTGTGTTTAAATATAATTGACCTCGGACATACCATAATTAGGAAGAGAGACATTGTACATCTGAATGAAGCCTATAGCTGGGCACAGTCTCAGCATGATGTAATGTTTTGCTTTCACCATTACCTGAAAGGGTCCTTGGAAATTGCTAGGTTGTCTGAGATAGGCAGGGTGACCAAAAGCTTCAGCTGGATTCTTACATCATCCAGCAAAAGGCTTTGCATAACGTAGCACAATTTTATAAACCCTTTCTAGCCTGACTGCTTTAAGTTTTATCCCTATACAAGTGCAACTACACAAAACAGATTTGAAAGTGCAGAGCGCGCCAAAATGAAATGGATTAAAGCACATTATACAAACTGTGGCTGCAGGAATACACATGCTGCCTTCAGAGGACATCTGCACTGTAAGGTGGCCAGATATCCAAGAGCAACTTTTTCCTGGAAATAACAGTTGTGGTAATACAGAACAAATGTTTTTGCCAAAAAGCACGACCAAGACATGCACCTACAGCACTGTTCACAGTTGCTTCACTACTAGTTAGTGTCCAGAGCGGCTGGTTCAAGTGGCAAGGAGGGGAATTTGTCCCTTAGTCTTACTGGGACACACTCAGAAATGCATTCCTAAGCAACAGTTTCACTAGCTTAAGCTCTGTAAATCAAGTGATATTTTAAGTGGCTTCCTCATCACCTCCTGTGTGCCAACATTAAGCTACACCTCAATCATTTAGTTTAAGCAACAAAGCAAATCTGTATGATTAGGTCTAACACTGCTAATTTACATAGTGATAGTACCTCTCCATTGGAAAAAGTGAGTATGAAGTAACAGTTCACATCAGTTGCTTCAGCACATGCAACCAGAACAACTGGTTAGGAGATAGTCATGCTCTGAACCATGCAGAGGGGATGTATTGCTGAAGAGACGGATTTGTACAGGCTTTTTGATGGTAAAGAGCTTTAAGTGTCATCTTTTCAGATAGGATCTGAAAGCACAGTAATTTTTACTCTGGGCCACTTCAGCATAATCATCCAGACTCACAAGATCAAGTCTTGTATGGAGCAGTCCATCTTTACACCCAGCCACAAGAATATTTCTCCCAAATTATCCACTTCCAAAAAGCCTCCCAGCTCAGCATCATCAACAGTTACATCAGGCATGATGCTGGAACATGGAAAGACTGCAATTAGAAGCATCCATGACAACTTCGACATCAGTTTGAGGAAGGATACTCTCAAAAGTGAAGTCATTGAACAGTTTGCAGCTCTATACAAGACTTCCCTCTGCTCCCCATAACCATGAAACAGATCGGTCTTGCGTACAGAGAGTACCCAGCCCCATATGATATAGAAGTTTAGTGCAGAAGTCCAGTAAGTCTTGCAAAGCTGACTGATGCAAAGGTTTTCATTAGCTACCTGCTAAGACAGTCTACTGCAAAGATGGTAGCTACTAGCACATGATCTTCATAAGGAAGGTTCCATAACACCCCAAGCAGCTTTGAAAAGATCTTTCCTTTAAATTAGGAAGAAGCACAATCTCCTGCAAGGAAGGAAAGAGATGGCCACTGTTCAATGTCTGAGGTCTATTTGGAGGTGAGAGGGGATGCTAAGATAGTTTTTATCCCTTCCATTTCCACCTTCAAATGTCCTGGCACCATCACAGAAGCCTGAGTAAGCAGAGTTTGAAGAACATGCATGTTCACCATCTCTTCCTTCCCTCCCTAAGGCTTCTCAGCAGACTAAACTGTGGGTTTCCCCTCTAAAACAGCAAAATTCCAGTACCTGTAATTAAGCCAACAGCTTTCTGCTGTGACCGTTCCAGAGATTTTCATCCAAGTCCTTTCCATTAAGGTTAGCCATTCAAAAACCTCTCCAATGTAAGAGACAAGAAACAGCACAATAGTCAGTCATGGGACAAGTTCATTAGATGTAAGCAAGCCCAAGTTGTCTTAGCTAGGCATTAAACGGCTGCTAGTACTTTCACAGTTTAAAGACAAGACAAATGCTGTACAGGCAACCTATCCTCCCAACATACCACCATCATAGGTCCTCTAAGTCGACATGCCTTCTAAATAAGTGTTTAATATAAACATTTGTACAGTCACTTAATTCCTGGTGAATGAAGCTATTTGATGTGGGCCGCAGAAAGCTTCCATGACATCAACAGAAAGTTTCCAATTAGGAAACCATTTTTGAAACACATTAATAGAACTTAAGTAGAGAGAGAGGAAGAAACCTTGTAAAAACAGTCAAAAGATCTGTTCTTAAGAAAGACGCACTTAATATACTTAGGAACAAGCAGAAAATATAAGCTGCCTTGCTTTTTCAGAGTTTAGTGAGTAAGAATTGTAAAAATATAAGCACAGTTATGTTAGCTGCTCCCTTCAGCATCTAAGGTTCTGTCTTTTCTAAGGCTGGTCAGTCTCAGCCAAAATATGTTCAATTGTTTTTTGGCTGCTACAGAAGTCCTTACTCCTGCTTTTGAGGAGGCTGGATGGCTTCGCCAAGATTTGCTGTGTACAAGCACCAATTTGAAAGTAATGAGAAGGCCACTGCCACCCACCATTCAGTACACCACAACCTCCCAAACATGGAATAGATGTAAACTGTCTAGATTATCTAATGCCTGGAATATCAAACAAAGCCACCACATCCAGTGGTATTTTCCTCCCTTAAAAGCCTCACACCAGAAAAACCTTGCAGTTTTATTTCTACAATCAATTAATTACACTACTACTTCTAATACTCTATGAAAGTATAAGCTGAAATCACCCTACACACCTACCCCCTGCACATAATCCCAATGCTTTGGTGATACCATACTAGGACTTGAAAAAGATAGCTACAGAGAGATTCACCCTGCATAAATGCATCTAGGCATGTATTAATTGGACTGCCCAGCTTTTCTATCAGACTTGCAAGCAAGAAAGGGCTACATTCAGCAATCTGCAAAGCCATCTCTTTCACTGCTGCCAGCCTGCCACCTGCTGGGCCATCTGCTTTGTCCTCTCAGGCCTAAGGACAGGACTTCCATTTGATACCTATTCAGCACCACAACCCTGGGTCAGACAAGATTTCCACGACAAGCTTGTTTTGTGGGTGTCTTAGACATGCCAAAACAAGATTTAAGAGTATATTGAATGCTGCATTAGCACAAAAGCCATCTCAGCAGTAAAATTACTGATGAGCCTTCTGCTGTACTGTTTTGCACCTTGAAATGGGGATTCCCATGAGGCCAAGTGTTCTTTCAAGAACAGTCTAGACTTGGGATTGGCTGGCATTTTTTGGAAGGTTTGAAGACAGCCTAATCCAAATAACATAAGAGCACATGCCTCCAAACAAGTACCGGTTGTAATACCCTATCCTTCCTCTTCACCTTAATGACCATAAGCTTGAAACCATTCTCCTATCTCAAATACACAGGGGGATTTGTCATCAGTCTTGATATATCACCTACAGCACACTGCTCCCCAGTGCCCACTAAGGTCTTACCTGCATCAAGAAATCTCTTGCCACTTAAAGGTCTAAGAGCCACTCAATTCTTGTTTCTTACCAGAAACAGCAACACCAATAACAGCCATCCTTCTCCATTTTCACAGAAAATTATTGCTACACTTATCCCATAAAACGCAGTCCAGCTGAGGATAACCCATATATTTTATTTTGCTCTTATATGTTCCTAGATGTATACCAAAAGCCATGCCACCCCTCTGGCCTAAAGGCCAAACCTGACTCTGCCTACTAAGCTTAGTCAGGGGACACTGCACATGTCCCATCAGCAATGGGCAGTCAATGGAAATTCTGTTTACCCCCACCGTTAATGCGCTGCCACATGGTTGTGCCCATGGCAGTAAGCTGAGCTGTTCTGCCTAGAGGGGTCTGGCTGGGAAGGGAACACCAGCATGCACTTACAACCGTATCCCTCCATCAAGGGACAAATATTGAGGGCACCTCATGAGTCACAGCCAAATTCCTTTTTGGAGAAAACATGTACAGCAGAAAGTCCTTATAGAAAAAATATCACCAAGTACGTATGCAAGTACACCTAGCAGCAAAGATTCTCCTCTTCCAAAACTAATAAGCTCAGTAAAGCAGCAGATTCACTGGAGTTCCTTGTAGGCAAACATCTGGATATATCTGCCATCCTGGAGTGACACAGCATACTTGGCAGGCTTCCCCTAGTAAAACAGTGCATTGCTCTGGCTATGGAGCAAGCAGAAGGCAGTTGCACAATCACACCCTGCCTGCCGTTGTGGGTTATTGCTCCTTCCAGGCTCCCTCTAGTCAGGTGTCCCCTCCCAGTTAAAGTGTTGACACACAAAGCTGTGCCTCTTGCAAATCCAGTTCAGTGTCCACACACCAGGCTTTATCTGATTACTCAGATAAAGCCTTGGGATTTAATTTTCTTCATGGCAAAAGTGCAGATTTGGGCCTGTGTGGGTACATATGACCTGCCCCTTCAACAAGCTTGCTGGAAGGCAACATCTTACAGCCACTTGGCATGCCTCACACCCAGAGGATCAGAAGCACATGAGGAACACCAGTACCTCAGTAAAACAGGAAAGATTCAGCTGGGGAACAGAGTGAACCTTCCAGGAAAGCTCTCAGTTCCTTCAAAAGCTGCTTCTTGCAAACACCGAGTTAAGAAAGTTAAACTATTTAGCAGCATGTTGGTCCTTGAGTAGATCATCTCAAAGTCAATTTACTAAGGCAGATATCAAGAACAAACAACAGTATCCAAATTCCAGGATGAACCTCAGCCACTGAAATGGACCTATATTAATAAACATAAGATACACACTGTGCCCTTTCTTCTTCTCCCCATCCCAACATACAGCAAGTCAAACCCACAACTTGGAAAACCAGTATCGTATTACCATGCTGGTCTGCCTTCAGTCTGGGATTTTCAGCATTACCCAAGCTCACAGCCACTTCACAGCAGATTAGCTGCCCCTTTTTAACTTCTACACAGCAGCTGTACATTGGCAAGACAGTGTGCCACATACCTAACCTTACAGCAATATCCTGCTGGAATCAGTGCCATGTGTGCAGCCCTTCTGCCCTTTTCCTCTTAGGCTACAAACTAAGCTGTGCTAGCAAGATCTAAGAGGTGCGTGTGCCTGAATCAATACTAGAGTCAAGTCTGAGGCTGAAGCCCCTTATAACTGCCTGTCCGATCCTTGTTGCAAGAGGGACATACAGCACTCCAAAAAAGCTGTGAGGTAACAGGGAGGAAAGCAATGCCCTGTCTCACAAAAAAAAAGTGAAACATGTTCCTTAGATTGATTCAGTCCCACCCACAGCTCCATTTTGTTCCAGCTGGAAGTGCACAACATGCCACATGGAAAACCCCAGAACATTAGTAGTGAAACTGTGTGGACATCAGGCAAGGAAGCCAAGCGTTCAAGCCAGTAATGCAGAACCTTGACAGCAAGCTGTAGGGTAACACAGCGCAGCCTGCAGCAGCTCATGCCTATCATATAACCCCACAACAGAAAGTCTAAGCAACTACATTTCCTGCCCATAGGAGTCAAGCCAGGTACTTTCTGGATTCACACAGGCCCCAAACATCTTTTCAGCAAAAGTGTCAACAGGTTTCTTCTGCAGCTGTTCAACAGTTTATAGGAACTAGGACATAAACACTGATTCTCCCAGTTCAGCTTACCCCTTACCAGCTGGTCCGTAAAGTTTTAGGTATTTCTTTACATGGGCACCACTTGAAACTTCAAGTCCCAGCTGTACTAGTGCCCTGGGATTAGTATGGAACAAAGCAATCTCTCCCTCATTGTCCAAGTTCAACAACATGACCAGTTCAGCCTTTAAATAGCATGGGGAGACTGTCGTATCAAAGAGATAGGCTCCATGTAGAACTGCTGACAATACAGCACCAACCTGCTCCATTCCACATACCCAGTGTCTCAATTCCTCCATATTA
Source organism: Theristicus caerulescens (assembly GCA_020745775.1). Taxonomy (NCBI): domain Eukaryota; kingdom Metazoa; phylum Chordata; class Aves; order Pelecaniformes; family Threskiornithidae; genus Theristicus; species Theristicus caerulescens. Next base: position 4,873,555 of record CM036574.1, read on the forward strand.
TGGAGTAAACACTACTGTTTGGAAGCATTTCAAGGGTCCTTATCCTCTTCTCACCAAGAAGCAATGCTTCTTTCCTTGCAGCACAGCTCACTAGGCTACACCGCTATAGATCCAGGGATCCCAAAGCACCATAGATCCAGGGATCCCAAAGCACCATAGATCCAGGGATCCCAAAGCACCATATGACAATGAATTAGGGTATCGAGGTAAGAACTGCACATTGGCAAACTCCAGGACTTCCTTCAAGCCTCCAAACACTGTAGTTGGAATCCAGGCATTTTACACATTTCTGCTTAATGTGGCGTTTAACTTCCAAAAGGCCATTCAAACCAGAAGTTATCCACAGTGAAGTTCACAAAAGTTTAAACTAAGAATTTCTAAACATCCAAGACCAATGCAGCCTTCTCATGTAGGGAACAGCTTGGCCTTACCCCTTGCTTGCTTTTCTTGGCTGTTTACCATCTGTGGCTCATGTTCTTTAGAGCTGAGCTGTTTCTGCAGTTTTTGTGCAACCGAGTGCCTTTGTACATTTATGGTGTCAAGGCACCATCTGGGATCTCCTCAGGACAGATTCCTGACTTGATAACATACCAGCTATCCAAAGAAAGCAGTTTGAAACCAACATCTACACAGCTGCTCCGACTTACAAGCTTCATCAAATTCCCCTCCCAGGCTAAAAGAAAAAGCCCATGTTTGGTAACTCCATTCAGACCTTACCACCTTCTGCCCCAAAGCTCTCAAGTCAAAAGTTGTTGCTCTCACTTTGAAATCAGGCACATGGTGGTATGTTTTGGTGGGTGTTTTTGTTTCTGTTTAAGTAAAACCTTTCTCCTCCCAGGGAAAGTTTTGCAGGTTAAAAGCCTTACTATTATACAGTAGCAGCACAGTTTGAAGTCTGTCTTCCCATGTTCTAGAAGAGGAAAAACTAGCAGAGCCATAAGACAAGAAAATGTTAGCGGACAAGACTCTCCAGGGTTAAGGAAAAAAGATAAGGCAAGGGCAGGTGACTGTTTCTCTATTAAGATCAGAAAAAGACGTTAATCCAAAAATCTTTGAAGCTGAAGTTCAATGCTGCTTAAGCACAACACATAAAACCAGAAGGGAGGACAGCAAGACATCTGCCACACTAGGAATGAAACACTAGGAAGTCATTGGCATGCTAAGCCCCCCACTCCTAGCTGTGGCACTTCCACACTGTGGACAGAAGAGACATTTCCCCCCTTTTCCACCCCACTGCCAGAAATCCCTGCATCCTAAGTCTTTTCTATTCCAACTGCTTTGATGAGCCACAAGGTAGAGCCCATTAAATAAAACCTGGTATTAGTATCCATCCCTGCCAAAGGTGATCAGACAAGAACAGCGTTAGCTTTATTTTCTCCCTTTTTAAAAACCCCAAAGCCAAATGTTGAGCGATGGAAGCAAGGCCACACATCAAGTCAGATGTATAGAAAGGATCAGCCCACAGCTGTCCCTGGCTTGCAGCCCTACGCTCATCCCTCTAAGCCACACAATACTGTCAGACTGCCACAAGCACCAGCTGGCCTGGAAAGCTCTGGACCTTAAGCCCAATTGCAAGCATGACAACATATGACAAAAAGAACTGTCCCCAGCAGTCATGAGACAGCACCAAGCACCCATCTCACTAGCCAGCACTTGCATCTGCTCAGCCCAGTGGTCCAGGCCCAGAGCTCAAACCTATAGTTAACACTCTAAGAAATTGTTCTTCCCTCTGTACTCTTTCCAAAGAAGGGGCCTCTGCAAAGGCAGCCTGCAGTACCCAGGCAGTCCATTGGGCTGGGACAGTTTAAGTTTTCTCAATTTCAGCTCAACAGTAGGACATTATTCATGGTTCAGCTCACTGTTCTGTCAGTACCCTTACTCACTGCCTTTACATGCTGGGGGTGGACCTCAATATAGCATCCAGCTCACACCAAATCTATTTTCCTAGGGAAAGTCTCCTGTATTTCCTTCCCTTAAACACTACACAAGATTGAGGCAGCTTGTGCTGCCCCACAGCTACAGAAGAAAGCAGCTCCATACCCAATTAACACCCAGAATGAAGATTTAAATCACATTCACTGTATAAAAACACTCCTTAGTCACACACTGTTTCCAGATGGGCAGCTCTGGAGCATCAGTAACTACTGAGCCTCTTCAGGATCAAAACCACACTAGCACAGCCTGCTTCCAAGCTCAGACAGGTTTGTTTAAGATCACGCTCTATCACTGGTTCAGGCAGATGGTGACAGATTGTCTAGTGACTAGCCAAGAAGTCACTATTAGAAAGTTGCTGGCTTTTACATCCCCCATAATAGGATGCATTTGCAACAGACATTTTGGTTGACATAAAGAAACCTTCATATTTAAAGAAGGAAAAGAAGTATCCAGCTGGACTGACTGGAAGGGAGGGAAGTCAAGCCTTGCCTAGGAAGATGTACAGGGATTTGTTAGCACTTTGGTACTTGGTCAGTTATTTCAATCACTGAACAGGAGGAAGATTTCACTGCCACCAAGAATGTCAATTTCTGCAACTAAGTCAGGGAAGAACTGCCAAACATATACCTAACAACACTGGCGATACATGTGTTTGTTTACTACAGGGTTGCAAGTTTATCAGGCAAGATAACTAGGACAAAAGAAAGTCAGTGAAAGAGCTAGACTGACAGACATCCATCCTCTTGCTCTCAAACTTTTTCCCTGTGACATTTATGTGAAGCTGTTTGGGCAGAGACAGAGCAGAAGATAAGTGTTTCAGTCTGTCCTTTGGTGGAAGGATCAGGGTAGATGACAGATTGTTCTTGACCTGCCAGCTGTGAGGCAAGCAGACATACAAGAGCATCATACAAGTTCTCCCCATGGTATGCACCAAACCAGACATCCTCATTTCCAGTAGCGTGCTCATATCCTTCAGGCTACTTGGTTTGCACTTCTCTCCTCCCATGTGTAAGACAAGGCTGCATCTCAGTCACACTCATCGCTACATTTATACATTATATTTAATTTCTAGAACTCACTGTAATTCCTCCAGAAGGCATCCTGCCATGCACAAGAGCGTCCTTCAGTCTCCTATCATACTCAGTTGCCCAACCAGGCTGCTGGATCTTTCCAAGACAGATCCATTATATATTCTTTCTAGGCTTGATACTACTTCACCCAAAGTATGATCACCTGGAAGAGAATTTCCTGATCAATGTAACAGACCAATCTGCTTTAGCCCAGGAGCTTCCAAAGCATTACCTACAAGGACAGAGCAGTATGGAGTTCAAAGGGAATCTATGAACTACCCCTTCCCTACTTCTCTTAAAGAGGTGACGCTGCTTCAGTAGTCCCTGGGGAAACACAGTTAACCCTGGCACTTTTTCCCTACCATGTGCTTGGAAACTAGTACTTTTAAGCTAGGTTTTCACACTGTGAGTGTGTTTGGCCATCTCCTGCAGCACATATCACATCTTTGCTAAGGACAACTACACTCATCCCCCCCCAGCAATTATTTATTGCAACAGTGGCAGCTGTAGCAGTTACTCACATGAAGTAACTCAAGGGAAGATTTTTTTTTTGTTGCTCAGAGCAGCATAGTAACTGGAAGTGAGTCAACACCTTGACATCAACCCATTCTGCAATGACCACCAGCAAAGCAGTCCAGTGACTGCAGTTTGGTAACCTTGGTTCTCAGACACTTATTCACTTCTATTCCGCAGGCATTACGCAGCTTTGTCTAGAAGCAACTAGTGTCTAACTTGTATCTTGTACCAGCAACTTAACTTGCTAAGTCACATCACATGCCTGCAAATATAAAGGAGCAAGGCAGTAATTTCACAGCCAGCCACATACACCAGCCTTTGGTAGAGTCAAGGTTAGGGAAACTCATACCAAAACAGAGCTTGTCAGTATAATCCACACAGGTCTGGTAAGCTGTCTCTCCACTGCTGTAATGCTACATCACTCTACTAGTTAAAACATGTACAAGCCTCCTTCCACAGGACATGAAGATAAGCACAGCCCAGCTGAGGTCATCTCATTGATACTCCCTGCCAACATCAGTTAATCCTCACTCCCCTTGTCAACACAAGCCCTCAGTGACTCCAGACTCAGTCAGTACATGTATACTACAGCCCAAAACATTGCAGTGGCCTAGCAGAGCTAGCCTATCAGGTGCCAATTCCAGTATATTCAGTGGCACCAGCCACAAAATTTGACTGAGACACAAACCTCAGCCAGCCACAGAGCATACTCCCTTCCACATCTCATTCTTCAAAAACTACATTGTGACTGGGAAGATGAACTGTCAGCACGGTCTGCACTCATTCACAAAGCCTGGCATACACATTGTCCTGTCTGGCTCGCTAGCTACAGATTTTTAATTCCGGTAACTTCATGAATTCTTAATCAGCCCTCGCAAGACAGACTTGACAAGACCTTGCAGCCCTTGCAGACTTGCTTTCACTGAGGAAAGGAAATGTAGGGGGCTGGGGGGGTGGTGAAGACACAGGAGAGCAACGAGCAGAACACATTTTCCACATCCAGGATCTAGCAGCAGTGAACTGACTCCACACAGATGCAGCACATATCAGCTAGCCAGTTCCTGGAATACAAACCCACATCTCAGAAGTATCTAACATAAGTTTACAAACAAACTCCAACCACATTATAGTGCACTTCAGTAATCTCTAAAGCAGAGGAGAGAGGCTGCAAAAGCCTGCTGCTGATGTACTGCAACAATACGATGCCTCCCAGAGGAATCCACTGCTGAGGTTCATCCCTTGTCTTCAAGGGGGGAGAAGAATAAATTGCTGCTTTATGCATCCATCTTCACAACTACTGAGAGCCATGACAGGGCCAGCGGCCAGGCACACAGACAGAGCAGGGAGGAGACAGGCGCAGCAGCCACTGGTTGCTCAGGGAAGACGCTCTTCCACAAGCCAGCGAAGTGCTTCTCGGCATGGCCATTCACTTCGTAAACAGGAGCACAGCTCCATCACATTCCCAGTAGTTCCCTTATCAACTCACCACAGAAATATCCTTCCTCTTAGGCTGGGATAGCCTCTTTGAGCCCATCCATCCTATAGCCAGATCTCTTTTACTGCAAGCCACTGGAAACTCCACATAGCTTGGTCCTGGTAATTTAGCAGTCAGCTTGCACCCAGCAAGACTAAGCTGCCTATACTACTCTGCTTTGCAATGCAGGATCTGATGTAGAAATCAGACATTAGAGGGGTGGGAAAAGTAAAGACTACTTCTAGAACAAAAGGTTCATAAATTCATCCGGCATCACTATGAGGAAAAAGAGAGCTGATCATTCTCCAAGGTAGCAACTCCCATTTTTACAATCATTTTGTCAACTTCCTTATCTTAAGCAATGGCTCAGACAATTCATTGGTTTCTAATCAGGCATGGCTGCCACCAGTCATCAGCCACGCTGACTGCCCACTTCTCAGCCAGGTAATAAGGAGAACAAATGGCATACTCCAGCACAAGGCTACAGCAAGACTAATCTCTTCTCATAACAACAGTCTAGGTACTTCAGATATAGGACTATATAAGCTCCTGTTGTATTAGCATAGGTTTATGTAGTAAAAAACCAGACATATTAATTAGGCCTTGTAAGGTGTGCTCCAGAGACCACCACTGTAACCACAGATACTGAACAAACAACCCGACTTCCTTAATGAGTTGAAGATCTCTGAACTGACATTATCAGTGTTTGCTTTTCAAATCCACACACAGCTACGCCAGCTGGCCTCTGGCAGCCACCCATCTCACGGTATCCCAACCGCAGCTCCAAGAGCCTTGCAAACGCTGGGAGTTCTTCAGGCCCCGACGCTTGCTTGAGCAACGGGTGCCCCATGAGCCCCAGCGCTTCGGGCCCAGCCACCGTGACCGTGCCGCACTGACACCAGTGCTCCCCAGGGACGGGGCCCTCCACGCTCATGGGCAGCTCCACAGCAAACGCCAGGCGCTGCCCGAGCCACCCGGGGTTTGCAAGTGCCTTCGAGCTGCTCGGGCGGGTCAGAAAGCTTGGCCTCACCCCAGCCTGGCGTTTCTTGTTTTTTAAGTTGGCACCGGCTCCGGGCAGCTTGCGCGGGCGGGATGGGAGCGGGGAGGAGAGACCCGAGGCGCCTCCGCCGAGGACGGAGGGAGGCGGAGGCCGCGGCAGCCCCGAGCCCGCGGCGGGGAGCCGGGCCGGCGGCCGCCACCCCGGGGAAGGGCCGCCGCGCAGCCGCCCGGGCCCGCGGGCACCCGCCTCGCACCGCGCCCGACCCCCGCCGGCTCCTACCGTTCCCAGGCTGCCGGCCGGACCATGGCAGCGGCCCGGCCGGAGGCTGCTCCCGGGGCCGCGGCGCGCAGCGGAGCGCGGAGAGGGCAGCGCCCGCCTCTCCTCCGCCGCGGCGGGGAGGCTGGAGCCGCAGCGCCCCGGCTCCTCCCGGCTCCTCCCGGCGCCAGGCGCGGCAAGCGGGGCCCGGCCCGTCACATGGCCCAAATAGCGCCCGGCGGCGGCCCCGCTCCGCCCCCGGCCTGGCCCGGGGCGCGGCCCGCTCCGCCCGGGCCCGCTCCGCCCCGCCCCGCCGCCGGCAGCCCCGGGGAAGGGGGCGGGAAGCGGGGCGGGGCCGGGGGCGCGGAGGAAGCGGCGGGGCCGGGTGGCGCCTCGGCGGGGCGGCCCCGGCCCGCGGGGCCCGGAGCGCAGCCGGCGGCGGGCAGCGCCCCTCGCCCAGGGGAGGGGAACGGCGGCCTCGGGCTCCGGCGCTCGGCCCCCGCCCCAGGCAGCGCCGCGGGTCGCCCGGGCGGCGGTGAGCGCTCGCCCGCCGGCAGCGCTGCTGGGCGAAATCGGGCCGGTGTAATTCTGACCGCCCTGCTTGCCCCGGGACTGGCTAAAAATAGCCGCGAGTTTCAGGCTTAGCGCTGTTTGTTTCTTTGTGGACAATCTAGTCACTTTTTAATGAATTGCATCCTCTGCGCCCTCATACGTTGCTACAATGTTGCAATATTTGCATTGCAAACACGCTGGGGAACGTGTGTTTGCTTTTTTTAAAGCTGATCTGTTTACCAAAATAAATCAGGGAAATACAACTCTGTTCCTTTCAGTCTTCTCTCAAAAAGCAACTTTTGGACAAATCTGACCCAATAATGTCTCTTTGAGATGATTCATTTTTCAGCATTCCCAGACAAAAAGAGTCTGTTTGTAGCAATACTGCTTGGAGCTATAAACCAGTGGATTGTCATAAATTAAGCAAGCGCTATTCCATGGGATACCTCCAAGGACCACCTAAGAGCTGCAGGAAGTGGTATGAATGATTCAGGAGGTGGCAGCCTGCCATCTGAGTCAGTACAGAACAAATGCCCCTGCACACTGCTGAAGTTATTGTTTTTTGGGGCTGGACATCAACGCTGGGCCTTGACCAGCTCTCATCACTAATGGTCTTGGGGCACGTGTGAAAAAAAGAGCAGGGTTAATTTGTGTGTCCTCATATTTACGTCCCTGCTTCCAGAGGACTTTGCTTTCATCTCGGCTGAACTTAATTTCCGGCACGGGGCCTTAATTCAGATGAGGCTCAACGATAAATGTGCAAGTGCATGCTCCTTACCTACCTTTTAACTAGACAGGATACTCAGCCGTTTTTCTCCTGGCTGTGTGCCTCTTGGGGAGCGGGGAGGTGAGCAGTGAGGACGGCGATTCCTGGGTGTATACGCGTGCTGGATCTCCGGGGAGGCTGGCAGAAGGAGGTATGATCTGCTGAGACCCGAACAGGCTTTTTGTCACGTTTCATGGGCCATGCATTAATGTACAACTTAGTTAGACCAGCCCTTACAAGAAAAAACCTCCTGCACATGGGATGAAATGAAATTGTGTGATCCCCAGGGGCCATAAGCTCCCTGCTGCTAGGTTCTTCCTTCAGTGAGGTGGTCACAGTGGGACATTCGATGACCTATAATGGGGCAGCGTCCAGTGCTGAACCCACTGAACTGCCAGAAGAAGTCAGAAGAAACGAATGTGAAGCGAAGGCCAAGGTGTGGTAGCTAGCCTGCTGAATACTCCCCTCCTCCTCACCCCTTTCAGGCCATGCAGTCAAAAAATCCCAAAAGAGGACTTCAGCCTATGCAGGGAAAGAAATTCTGTTGAACTCCATGGGACAATGCATACATGTGAAGCTGTTCCTATGTGCATTCATATCTTTGCAGGACTGAGGCACTAATTTGTTAAGCATAATTTGAAGTCCTTGGGGAATAGTTGCTCTATGCCAGCCATTGTGGTTCATTAAAAAAACACATTCATATTAGATTGAATTTATTACTCTAGCTGACCAGAAACACCAGGGAGTTTGTAGATACAGCACAAATATGTTCTTTCACACCCTGCGAGATAGAAATAGGAGAAATTTTATGTTAAATAGATACATATTTGCATAGCTTTTTCAAAACTACTTCGCTTTGACCTGGTCCTGCTACCATTTAAGTCAATTTTCCCCACTAATTTCAGCAGAAGTTCTTCAGCAATACTCCCCCAAGTGTGTTGTGAGAATCTCCCCCTCTAAGCTTTTCCTGCAGATTACTGTTCAGTTCTTGGACAGTTAGCCAAACCTTGGGGGCCCATACTCACCCAGAGACCCTGGAAATATCGCTCTGAGGGAGCTGCGGAGGGATTCCGGCACTGCAGCCTGGCTCCAGTGTTTTCTGTCGGTGCACTTGCAGCTTGTTGTGTGAATCCATCTTTGTTTGTGGAGAGTTCTCCCAGTTGATCCCCACTGGTCAGAAAATCCACTCCTGTCTCTTCTGCAATACCAAAGATGTTAGAGGAATGTGCCAGGCATACGTTAGCTGGAGAGCAAGACAAACTAAAACGCTGTCTAGGAAAACTCCGAAACTGCTTAGAATCAGAGCTCTGTGGACCAGATTCTCCTTTACAGTAAATCAATCTACTACACCTACTAAAGTACACCTACTTTAAATGCTTTGTTTCATTACTGCCAAGGTGGGAGACTGCTGTAATGTGAGAACCTGGCTGGTGGGAGGGGGGCAAAGGCTAGCACGGATTCATAATCTAGAAAGGCAGAGAGGAGGCAGCTGTTAATTCGTTGGCTGACAGTAGCTCTTGATGCCTAGAGATGTAGATGGGGGACTTTCCTCATACCCTGGGACCTTTTCCTGCCCGTCTGCTGTGACCCAGGGGAGTAACAGAGCAATGGCCAGGGCCAGGGTCCTGAGGGAAGCCCAAGATCTCGCTTGGGGAGACTCAAAAGCAGGTTCTCCTTGGCCTGCCTAGCCACAGCTCCCCAGGGTGTATTAAACAGTCGGCACAGCATGAGCACCTTCTGCAGCAGCAGAGACATGTCATCACCAAGTCCAAGACAGTTGTGAATGATGTCTGAGAACTGTACAGGAAACTCAGCAGGCTTTAGTCTGCCTGGGAATTCAGCTGCTCGGCTAACTCCACCGCAGCCGTGTTACCTGCCTCCCAGCACTGGCCAGCACTGTGGCCCATTACCTCTCCCTGAGCACCTTGCAGCACATTGCCACTGCCAGATATCAGCTTCTTTGTCCGAGGGCTACTCACGGTCTTGCATTTTCTTGTGCACCAGTTCCAGGTGTGCAAGGGTTTCCTGCTCTAACAGATCCCTGTTCTTTAGTGAGAGGGAGAAATGGGGTGGAGGAGGTATAAGAGCAGTAGGGAAGTTGGAGGAAACCAGATGTGACAAGTGCTGAAGCAGAACTTTTCAGCTTTGTGGTGGCTTCGCGCCAGATGAGATCACAGCTCCTACGGAATCTTGTCTCCTTTTATTTCCTTAATATTTGACTTTCTTGCTTCCTTAAGAAGCAGGAATTGCTAATCTTCAATCGCTTGCTTTGAATACTGTCTACATCTCAAACAACAGTGCAAACAGTGGCAGAGGGGGGTGGCTGACAAATGCCAGTGTTTATGGCCTGCAATGGAATCCCTCTAAGCCTGTTTGGAAAACTAACTGGGGATGGAGCCTGGATTAGAAGAGACTTTTCCAGCTTCATCCTTGTGAATTTATGCTAAGATTATTAAAAGGGAGGTGGGAGGGGGAATGACTTGGCATGCCTCCTTTTTTGTGCTCAGTGTTCAGTATCGTAGATTATCTGTGGGGTCTGGAAGAGGATGAGCACCCGCCTTCTGAAAAATGGGTCCCTTTTGAATGTCTGAAGTTAAGCATCTAAATCCTTCTTAAGAGCACCGACTCTCAGGCTGGTACAGACTTTGTAGATGTGCTTTATGCCTGGCTGATACTAACCTTGCAGCGGTAGGCTGGTAGACTAGCAAAAAAGGGGATCCTATTGCTTTGCATTTGGGGTGGGTGTGTGTATAAAGACAGGCAGGCAGCAAACATGCAGCTTTCTATGCCCTGGGGAGAGGGGGGGAGAGAGAGAGTAAACACTCTGCCCGGAAACACGTACGTGCTGCATGCAGGCTCTGCCTGTGGGAATTAAGGGAGACAATGCAACAGATAGTGAACAATAAGTGTCTGTAATGTACAGCAACAAAGCCAAAGTAACCCAGTGTGCTGCAGAACAGAGAGAGAGACTGTTAAAACAGCAGCTTCATGAGGTAGAAATCCTGCCAAGCCTGCTTAGAGGACAATCAACAAGCCCTCCTCAGCTGGAAGATGGCTCAATGTGGTGGAAAAGGGAGTAAAAGAGAGTGGGACAGAGGAGGAGAAAAAAGGCATCCCCAGGAGCAACCCTTACAACACCAGCTGTTTGCCCAGTTACCTCTGAGGCACATGTAGTAGAGACATGACTACCTCTTAATGAGAGCACATGCCAGGAGCAGCCCCTTGAGTTCACAGTAACTTCACTGGCTGACAAAACTGTCTGCAGTAAAAAGGACACATCATAACACTCCTTCTGCTGATTGCACTGTATGTCACAAGCCTGTATGTAGGGGGCTAAGCACATGGTCGCAGTCTGTGTCTGAGAAGCCATTGGGAGTGGGGAAGCAGAAAAATGAGTTCCTTGCCTTTTTGATGGGAGGCCACAAATGGAAAATGGTAGCAACCAGGATAATACAGGAATAGCAGCTGTGGAGTAGCTCCCGCGAGAGCAGGCTGACCAGAGAGCTCACTGTGCCACAGGAGATCAGCGCCCACCTCTGCGCTGTGTGTGGCTCGAGGAACAGCAGCAAGAGTTGGTGTCTGTTGTGTTGGTCTGTGCCTCTAGGAAAAGCTCCCTTTGCAGGACAGGGCTGGGAAAAGTGGTTCCCGCCAGCTCCTGCAGCGTGAGGAAGCAGCACCCTCTGCTGCTGGCATGCTGGCCTCCAAAGCACCTTTTTAGTTACAGACACCTAAGTACTTCCAGAGAGCAGCTCAGAAAAAGCATCCACAGCAATGTCCCTCTGCAAGTCAAAACACTGCCGCATGTGGGTGGTTTGTTTGTCAGACAGTTTGGGCATGTCAAAATACTGCTGTTGGGAAAGGAGATGCCGGGCAGCATCTGCTTGCAGCAGATAATAGCAATAAGAACAGGCCCTGGCTTTGTGCTGAAAAGATTTTGACTGCTGCTGTTCCCGGCAAGTATTTTGTACTTTGGCTGATATTGTTTGTTGAACATGACTCGATCCACACAACAGGGACGCTGTAGGATAAAGATCTCCATTGCTCCAGCAGCCTTCCTCCAGCCTCTTCCAAACATTTCATATCCCCACGAGGCAGCTAATTTACTATTGCTGCATAGCGAGAGGAAAGGGGAACTCGGGCAAGCAACGTGACTCACCCACAGTCGGGCAGCGGCAGAGTCCTGCCCCTTCAGCTCTCTCCTGCTAACCATGGACCAGCGATTCCCGTGGGGCTGGGGACACAAGGAGGGAGTCCCAACTCCTCCCACCCCTGAGCAATCCTACCATGGGGCACACAGCCGTGGTGCTGTATCACTACCAAACTGGCTCCCTAGAAAGCTGTGGGATGATGCAGGATCCGTGCAGCCAGATGAATCCTAGTCACCTATGTTTTCTCCCTCCCTTTTGCTAAGGACTTTTTGCTTTTCCCAAATTAAGCTGTTTAACATCAGGTCTATCCCACAAGCACATTCCCAAATGGGATATGCACACCTCAGACAGACACAGAGCATTTGGTCTCTTCCTCCTATTTCTTCCCTCTCCCTGAATGCAGGCTGCCCTTTTCCCTAGCATCTGACCCCAGGTTTCCCTTCTTCACGTGGGGTAATAAGCTCAACTTGGTACCGGCTGCAGCTCCAGTCCCCCCCAGCTCAGCCAGAGGCACATATTTGAGCTCCCATTTTGCCCCCCCCATCTCATGATCCCCCTCTCTTCCTCTCTGCGAGCAGCAGGGGGGAGCCTCCCCAAATCTTCAAACACACAGAGTACTGTTCTAGCCCATCAAATACGCTCACGTAAGAAAAGCAAAGCATGAAAAAATGCCTGAATCCTGTTAAAAATAGGCTGGGATCTACAGAAAAGAACCTGCTAAACAGTTTGTGTCTGTACGCCAGTCTCATTTCAGCAACAGCAACGCTGCTCAGAGCCAAACACCATTCACACAAGACCCAGATTGTTTTGTGGATAGGGAGATGCCTACAAAAAGGGAGCCCTGTTTAAGGAAAAAATGAGGCGATGTCTGGTCAGAGCGCCACCGGGACATAGTTTCTGCGGGAAATTCCTCTCCGTAGAGCAATCTGTCAAAGGAGAGCCAACATGTCCCGCCGCAGGGAGCAGCTTGAGGGCACAGGCCTGGCACGGTCTGCAGTGGCGCTTGCAGGAGAACCTGGTGCTGCATTGCTACAGGACGTCATGCCAGCTCTCTGCAGGGGGAGCAGCTGGAATGAACCGGATCGATTCACATTACCCACAGACATTTCACAAGGCAGCTTGTTTCAGGATTGCTCTGGCTCCGTTTTTCACTCTGCCCCCCCACCCCCATCTCCTTTCTTGCCCCTTTTTAGGCAACAGCCACATTTTCAGTCATCTGTTTGGAGAAAAGAAGGCAATAAACCAAATCCCTCCTAAGGCAGGCAATGAATCCGGAGGCACAAATCCTACTAAGGATTGCCCTTAGCTGTAGCCAAAGGAGAAGTCAAGCACAGCCCCAAAAAAATTGTTTTGAAAAGCGTTAAGTTTTGCTGCTTTTACCACCACTGCCTCTGCTCCCTGTGTTTGGGGAGGATTCACTAATCCTGTACCTGCAGGGAGTATCTCTCTTCAGGGATGTGCAATGGTCTCTAAACTAGAATAAAACTCTCTCTAAACTAGAATTAAACCACTTCTGACCTGGATGGGAAAATACTGGCCCAGCCCTATGACATGGCTGTTAAATCTCCTCACTTGCACAACCATCGTCAAATGTACGGGTTGCTTAGATAATTCAGCATCACCAACAGCATCAGAAAGTATCATACACACGTCATATTAATGCACCTGGACACCCACGGGAGCACTGGAGGGGGTTTGGACACTAAAGAGGAAAAGACGCACATCACTGGTACTGTAAAAATGCTCTAAGACATTAGCAGCTCAGGGAATCCACTGAAAACCCACGAGAGTCTGTGAAGGACAGTGCTCTTTCAACTGCGTTCAGAACTAGCATTTGTGAATCAGCAAGATTGCAACAAGAAAACATCTGATTTAACTCCTCCTATCCTCCTCTTGCCAGGAAAATGAAGCCTTCCCCTGGGGCAATAGGATGAAATTGCTGTGCTCCTCCTCCCCTTTCCAGGGGACACTGTGCCTTTTCTTTCTATGGAATGGAGGTGCCAGGTGAGACTTTCCTCCGAGCGAGGAGGAGGGGGCTGGTTCTGGACAGGGACACTCAGGTATCAGCTAAACCAGAGGCCAGGCCCCCGCGCTGGGATACACCTAATGCCTTGCTAGCCAGAGCCACAGCACAGCGCCTTCTTGAAGTTCAACTGCGTAATCTCAGCTCGCAGATCTTGAACAGATTATAGTTAAAAATGCAGCTCTATTATAAAGTCTATGTTATTAAGCAACTCTGTACTATGGTGATAGTATCTATGGAAATGCAACTCAGAGAGTAAATGTGGATCAGTGGAGACTTTCCTAAGGCCTGGCGATTTCAGGACCCTGCATAGTACTGGGTGATTCCATCTTCTCACCTTAAAAGGGCTTTGGCTGTTCCCCTGTTTTGAAAAGTCCTGGCCTTGTTTGGATGATACACCAAAAAGAGAGACTCAGAGCGAACATTTAAGACTGCTGGTTTCACACTAGAGAAAATTCAACATTGTCCTCTTTGTACAACTAAAACGTTAAAACTTCACTCACCAAGACGACAGGAAAAAAGCAGAATGACCACCGATCTTTGAAAGAAATTAAAAGACAGTCTTGTTAAAAACTATTTATTTTTTATAAATATAATTCTCTATTAATTACACAACATGAAAGGAATCACGAAACTTTACTCATGGGAAAATAAGATTTTACAACTTGATTTATAAAAGTTGAAGTGAAAAATGAATTGCATCCAGTGTTAGTTTTCTGTAAAACATACAAATAATTATCCCATTGAATTCTAGGAATGCACTTGCCATTTTAAAAAATTAAAATTGGTATCTATAATCACTTATGGGAGAAATAGGCTGTAAGAAGTTACTCCATGGAGTTGCTTTTGCAAAGGAAGGTTAATACAAGCTCTCAAGAAGGTGCACACCTCCTATTAATAGCTTTCACAAAATAAAAATAGCACTGCTTCCTTGGCCTATAGCCCAGTGGATTTCTACCATTCCTCCTCATCAGATTTGTTGCTCGTTTAACCCTTCTTCCCATCTGCAGTCTCTCTCTTGCCAGTCACAAATTTTATATATTTAAAAATATTTGGTTTTCATTTGGCAAATGCTAAGTATTAAAGAGTTTAACAGGAATGTCTGTGTAAAAAAACCTAAAACCCCAAACAACCCAGACAGCTATGTTCACTGAGGAAAACGTGTAAGCTTTCACTGGATTTTGATAAAATCTCGGATGAATTTTGGGGTGACCCATTAGAGACTTTGCAAATGAACTTGATTTTCAGCTGGCAAGAACAGCTGCTATCTGGGAAAAAGACCACATGCTTATTTAAAAGTGCAAATAAACCTCTCTAAAATCAGTGGTTATTTCAAGGGGTGCCAGCCAAATACTAACAAGAAAGTGTGCAGAAATAAGAAAACAACAATGCCACAGTCATCTGTAAAGTAGTTATACATTCTGTCATTCATAACAATATATTTATTCTCACATCGGTCAATTTGTCATTAAAATTTGTTCCCTCACACCAAATACAAAAGAACTGGAATGAAGTTAACATGGCTATTTTTGTTTAAAAACGAAAAATGATGTTTGAATTTATGGACATACCAGACCTAAAACATCTTCTTCTGCACAGCTGTTTCAGCCACTGTGGTATAGTTTGGAGCCAGTGTTTGCTAGCACTCGTCTACAAAGAGAGTTATTCCAGAAGACGTATTCCGGTTAACTCCTAGGTGTACGCTGTTACTCCAGACTCCCCTGTCAGCACACCCACTTGACAAGCAAGCCCTGCAGCAAGGAACCTGCAGTGCTCACCTTCCTCCCGCTTTTCTGCGCTAGCCTCTTCCCCTGTGATTTCTTTTCACCCTTTGGTGTTTGTGCTGGTAGCTAAGCCTGCCTGTAACCATGAAGCAGGCAGGAGCAAACTTATTCACGAACACACACAAAAGATGGATAACCAGCCATCCCGGCTGCCAAACCAGACCAGTGAAGGCTCTTGTGTCTCTTCTGCCTTTGAGCTTTTGAGAAGGCTACACCACCATAACTCCCCTCCTTTCCCTTGCAAAAGCAGTGTGATGCGCATCAGTGCAACTCAGCTCGGCTTAGTCAAATACAGTATGTAAAATGCAGCTTTTCTGGACCATCTGCAAGGTGGGGGAGGGTGTCTGCCAGAAATCGCAGCCAGTCCCTGAGAATTTGGCCTTTTCCTGCTGCACATAGCTTCTGCCAGGTTATGTTCTCCCTGGCTCTGTCTGCCTAGGGACTGCTGACGAGTAACAGGCTCTCTAGAGCTTGCCCAGTGCACTTTTATCTATGCAACTAGCAGAGGACAACAATTCTGATTTCTGCATTAAGATAAACATTATGCTGAAAGGCAACAACTCCTGGGAGCACAGGCTGTGTAGACCTGCCCACCTTGCTTCATGTGCTATCAGACCGTAGCACCTATTTGTACCCAGATTTGCATCTTCATCACTAGGATTCAGCAAGGAAGGATTTGAAGCCAACGCCTATCACCCAGCTTTCTAAAGCAAAGTCTCCTTCCTTCCCTATACTTTCAGGTCCCTAAGTGGTCACCAGACTCCCAGGTCCAGCTCCTGAGGATCCTATTTTTCCCTTGTGAGGCTTCAGGGCTGCGAAGGGCGGCCAAGCATGTCACAGCCCTGCTGAAAGAACGGCACCCAACTTCGTGCTGCTGCTCGGGGTCGGGGCGCCATCTCCTGTCAGCATCGGGGGCCCTGCCGAGCCCTCAGTCCCTGGGTAAGCTTGGACCCCACCATCTCCACCCTGTCACCCACACACAGCTCCTTCTCTGCAGAAACAGGGCCAGCATTCACAGGAAGAAGAGAGAATTCCCCTTGAAAGCGGACTCTGGTCCTATGCAGAATCCTCCCTGCTGGCATCCAGTACCACAGCCATGTTCCAGCTTCCCGCAGTGGGTCCATCCCATCCTGGTGCCACCCCGGGTGAGTGGGTTTGTCTCTAGCTCCGCATGGATCATCACCCCAGATTCTCCTATCTTGTGCTGTCTTGATTTCTTTACCAAAAGCTGCACTCTGGTGTGCTGTAGTCAATTACCCATTAGAGAAGATCATGGAGCATTTGTGGATATCATGAAAGCAGAGAGACACCCATTGTGCCTGGCAGCATTCTGGAAGGTGAAAATTAGGAAGGGGAGAGTGGGGTCTCTAGGTAGATCTCTAGATGTCTCCAACCCTTCCTGTGAGCAATGGCACTATACATTTCTATAACCACTTAACGTTGTCCTGTCAACACAGAGATGCAATTTTCTAGTTCCGTGTGCCCAAGAGATATGTACAGAGAAAATTCCCTCCCCTGATAAGTCAGTGTCCTTGAGTTCAAACCCCACCACCACCATCTGCAAACACTGTAACTACCTTAACGTGGGCTGTAATGACGGATATGTTGGTAGTTTATAAATCTGCCTCCTGTAGAAATTTTATGAGCCACTGAATGACACTGCGAGCTTCAATTCTGAGGACAGAGAAAAGTTCATTTCAGAGAATGAGGCAGAGAAAGACAGTTAAAGAAAGCATTTCTTTGCTAGCTAAACCCAAACAACTGCTCTGAACACCAAGCTTTTCCCTCAGTAATTATTGCACTGCGGGCAAATAGCAGCTCTGTGAACGGCCATATTCCTCACCCTGTCCCCATTATTCTAACAGCCTAAAAAGCAACGTGTCTTCCTTCTCCATGCCCCATGATATCAGCTATCCACTTAATGAAAGCAGCAAATTACTGCTTATAAACTCAGCCTCTGCTGCTGGGCAATTTGCAAAGACTCAGGACTGCAGTGAGCTCACAAATCAGTGTCAGCATTTAGGGGCCACATGCCACAAAAGCAAACGCGTGTCTCTGCTCCCAGGAGAGCACAGCCATAGCCAGCGGCTGGCTGACACCAAGATAGGCGGCACATACAAGACCATAGACCCATGTGCATTATCATTTTACCAAGACGACGACTCTGTCCCAGCCAGACTGAGCAGGGCAGTGGATGAACATGTTATTACTGTCTTCTAGCCTGAGAATTTAAAAAAAAAGTAAAAAAAATTGGCAGGTACTTAATTTAACAAGTCTCCCGTAGTGCCTGCGAGGTAGTTAAATGCTAATAACCACAAAGGCCTGACAGGGAAAACTGAGGCACTTCAAGGTGAGGTAATTTGTCCAAAGTCACAGTCAGAATCCCTGGCAGAGCCAGAAATGCTGCACTGGGCTCTTGGCTCCTACATAGATCTGAACACTGAGCCGAGCTCCTTTCCAGGCTCAAATGTCAGAGGCACTGCAGGCCACGGATTTCCCAGAAGGTTAGAGGAGTCTGTCAGAGATGAAGCTGCTGCTGGCAACAGAAAAACACGGACATTGCGTAGGAAAATCCAGGCTGTAAGGGCCACGCAGACAAGGGAGGAGGGACACTGCGAAGGCATCACCCAAGCAGAGCTTCATAATCCACATACCACACCAGCTGGCCAGAGCTGGGGCTGACACCCGAGATGGGCCATTTCCTTGGCGCGTGGCCCACTCTGCTGAGCAGGGTGGTGATGTCGTGCTTACCCTTCCCCAAAACCAGGACAAACACCTGCCTGGCCTTGTTGATGAGGGGTAGGCTAAGGCTCATCCTTTGGTGAGGTTTGACAGGGCTTTCAGTCAGCACCACAGTCTGAGTCCCTTCCAAGCCATTTTCAGAGTGGGGGAAGAGCGAGGCAGTGTGCCCATCAGTGCCCACCCCCAGCAGCACCAGGTCAAAGCTGGCATTGGCCACCAGGGCCATGATCTCCTTGGCGTACAGCTCTGTGCCTCTGTCCTCTTCCACACAGAGCCGCTGGTTCAGGTGCACGGGCATGGGGTGGACGTTGAAGTAGGGCACCCTGACACTCTGGAGGAGGTGGCTGTGCAAGCTGAAGAAGTTGGACTCAGCATCAGTGAGAGGGACACAGCGTTCATCTACCAGCCAGATGTGGGTGTGCTTCCACGGGAAGGCATAATGGTGTCTTGCCAGCCGCTGGAATAGGACCACTGGGCTTGAGCCACCTGAGAGCGCCAGGTGGAACTGCCCAGAGTGTGCCACAGCCTGGCTTGCCATCTTCTCGATGTCAGAAGCCAGCTGGGAAATCAGGTCCTCAGCCCATGCTGAGATGAGGGGACTTTGCCGAAATTTGGACTCGATTGTCCTGTAATCACTTGGCATCAGCCTGTTGGGGTTCAGCAGTTCCACTGGCTCTGCCAGTGTGAATGCCACTTCCCCACTCACCATTTCAAAGTCTAAGAGGTGCTGGTTCTCCACGCCCCCAGGGTAGAGGCGCAGGGGCTGGTGGGAAATGCTGTCCAGCAGTGGTGTCCAGAATCCCCAGGAGGCCAGCAGGTTCTCGGTGGTAATGAAGAAGTCCTTCCTGCCATGGTAGATGTTGGAGATGAGGACAGAATACGCATCTCTCTCTTTCACAGGGCTGTACACATAGTAATCAGACAATGGTTGTCCAAAAACGTGCAGGTCTGACTGACCCACTGCTTCCTTCCAGCTGCCTTCTGGCATGACAGGCCTGAAAAGGTTCCTGCTCACAAGCACCGCAGGGGTGTTGAGTGCGCCGTGCCCGATGTAGAAGATGATCTGCTTGGCTTTACATTGGCTGTGCCCTGCATCCCTCAGAGTCTCGCTCTGAGTGCAGTAGGCCCGGTTCTTGAAGAGGACACGGACATAACCTACTCGTTCATCCAGAGCTTTCCCAGAAGTGAGGAGGAAAGGCACACCTTCCCAACGCAGGTTGTCACTGTGAATCAGCACACCTGAAATGACAGTGATCTCAGCTACCAAAGTAAACCTGAACAGCGAGCAGATTTGCAGGGATCTCTGTCACCTATCCATCAGTCTTCTTCTTTAGCTCCCAGAAATCTTGGCATCCACTACGTCTCTTGCTCCACATTCAGCCCTTTCCTGACATCACTGAACTAACTGCTCTCCAGCTACCATGCTGTGCTTCCTCCCAGGTATCCTACTTAATTAGCCTCCTTTCAACTTGCAGGAAACCAGTTTCTGAGCGCAAGTATCATTCAGACAAAATCTTTAATGTTCAGAAGACACAGCATGGCCAGAGATGGCCTTGTGGTCTACTAATCACAGCGAACTGCCAATGCTTTACCCCTCAGATGCAGAGAGCAACTCAACTTTATGAAAAGGCAAAGGGGTTTGCAGGCCACTTCTAAAAATAATGCAGCAATCTTATCAAGAATAATGGGACTTAGCTCTTATGCAATGCTTCCCAGTCACTGGACCATTAGTTAACTAACATGACAACAGTGTTATCTTGTTACAGCTCCCAGTTACCATGCTGGCGGATGCCTGGAGACATCCCTGTGTCAGCAGCGAGGTCCAGAGTCACGGAGCTGGTATCAGCATGCAAGAACTCGCATCTCCTGCTCTCCTCAGCTCTAGACTACTCCCCTCTCCAGGGCCCAGACCAAACTCTCACCTGCAAAGGTTGGTGTTGTGCTGATGTAGTCTTGTGCCTTCTGCAGTTCCTCCCGTACCTGGCTGGCGTATGCCTGATACTGACCCAACACGGCACTGTTTTTCTCCAGGCCCCGCAAGGACTGGAAGGCCTGCAGCTTGCACTGCAAAACTTCTTCGGCCCTGCTCATGTTGGCTGGGAGCTCCATGGTCAGGAACATCAGGGCCTCCGTGAGGTGGTTCTGCAGCACGTCCCGGATGACTCCATACTGCTCGTAGAAGCTGGTGCGGCCTGAGGACAAAGAAGAGGTAAGATGCTAGTAAACTGATGTGGTTTTCTTGCAGCCTTGCCCTCTGCATATATAACATGTGCCAAGGAGAACAAAGAGCACAAGCCCCAATTGGTTTGCACTAAGCTCCTCTTCTCCTGGCCCAACAATTAACTTGAAGCTGTCAAGCTCAGAGAAGTTGTGGATGTCCCATCACTGGACATGTGTTCAAGGTCAGGTTGGACAGGGCTTTGAGCAACCTGACCTAGTGAAAGACATCCCTGGCCACGGCAGGGGGGTTGGACTAGATGATCTTCAAAGGTCCCTTTCAACCCAAACCATTCTATGATTTAAGCCTTTCCTCTCCCCCCAGAGGGGCTTCCAAAATGTCTCTGCTACTAAAATAAAGATAAAAGGTTCCCATGAGACTGCTTGTCCTCCACAGAGCCAGGCATAATCCTCCTTTTGGGTGCTTATAGAGCCTAAATCCAGCAGGAGTAATGGTCTTGCCTGACACTTCCCGAGTGCACAGAGCAGAAGGCAGCTTTGCTTTCTTGGACTGTTTGTGCTTTCAGAAGCTGTGGTCAGTGACTGGCAGCAGTCTCCAGCTCAAACCTCCCCCATACAGCACGATGCAGGGCCCCTGTATAACCCTCGCCCTGACACTCCTGTCCCACAGGTCGCTGCACCTGGGCCTGGGACTCCACACAACGTGCAGCTCTACGCAAAAGCTTTGACAGAGTAGCTGGACAGCGAGGTCAGAGCAGGGACCCCAGCAGCTCTATAGCTACACACCAGGTCCACAGAACAGCTGAAGCTGGGCCCTGGCAATGAGCACTGCTCTTCACTGCCTCTTTTCCCCTGGTTTTCAGGTTCTCGGAAGCCTCTGGCTGAGCCATGCCCTTGAGAGGCAAAATTTCATGCACAAAGGCCTGCTTCTCTTTCCCTGCCTGACTTCTCATGCAGGTGGGAACAGGGGGAGAAGGACAATGCACTTATAAAGAAAGTGACTCAAACAGATGCCTTTCTGTAGCCCAGCAGCAGCAGGCTGCACACTGCAGACTACATTGCAGCCATAGGCTTCCCCTATTGATTGATACATTTATCTCCCTTGCTCTAATCCAAAGGCACATTCATTAACGTAATCAATGCTGCAGACTCGCTGGGAGCCAGGCTGCCAGCTGAAGCCGCACAAGGGAAAAAAGACATCAAATGAAAAATTACAAAGTTGTTCAGAGTGGGGAGGGTACAGGGTGTAGCTGGGGCTACGCACAGACAACACTGCTCTCCCTAAATCTCTCTGCAGTGCATCCCTCTCCCACAAACAGGCCCAGGTGAGGTCTGGGCTGCCAAACCAAAGATTACTCCAAGTTTGATAAAGTTGCATTAATTGAGTTTGTGGTGGCTGAGGAAGGAAGGGAGGGAGGGAGGCGGAAGATAGAAGAGGAGGTAAAGCGAGCGGAGAAGCAATCCTGATGTTGCAGAACTGAGGGCGCCTGACATCCCAAGAAGTGCTGCGGGTGGCAGTCCAGCCCAGAGTGCTTTATGCTGAGCACTGCAGAGCGGATGCTGCAGCATTGCAGGGAGGGATTGCAGCCGTGTCCTTCAGCAGGAGACCCATGCTAGCAACTCTGGGCTTGGATTTTCTCTCTGCAATGCTCTGTCTTACTACAGAGAGGAAGAGAAAGAAATAGGCAGACAAACACAGACTGACCTAGGTACCTGGACTGACACCAGCCAGCCGATATGAGTAACATCCAGGCAAAAGATGCCAGAACATCTTCCAAAAAATAGCGCAAATATATACTCAGTGTGAGCCTGGTAGCTAACAGGACCGGAATACAAAAGGGGTGTTGTTACAACCACCAGATTATTGCAGCACTGAACTGAAGTGGCCTTAGATTGCATCAATTCCAAATCCAGTGCCTTTTACCAAGATTTGGGATAGAGAAGTAGGTGCAATGTCCCCAGAGCTCTGCAGCAGAAAAAGGTGGGGGATTCTGCCCCTGCTCCCAGCTGAACTGCAATGGGAATCTTTTCTTGGAAGCAGCAACACTACCTGGAAGTGAGTCAGTCCCTAGCATAGGGAGTGTAGTCCCTCTCTGTTTCCAGGGAGCAACATATCATTCATCTGCTCTTTTTTGTTTCTGCACCAGCACTGCCTCAAGGGCCACTTTCACATAATTAATGAACACTCGCCTCACCGACCTTTAGCATCCACAGTCTCTTTCAAGACAATCTCCACTCTTTCCACATGATGTCGGTTCCAAATTGGATCCAGAAACTGTCGGTTCTGATCTCGAAAAGGCAGGATATGGGCTACAGCCTGTGAAGGGAAAAATCAAAGACCCAACAAAAACTCACCAGATTTCCACAGTATCTCTGCCTCACTGCCCCATCCAGCACTGGGATGTGGCCAGCTCTGGCATGCCTGCAGACATGCCACACAGCAGAGAGCAGAGTGGGTCAGAGAAGAGAAAATCAGCTAGAGCGCCTGCAGTGATGCACAACAGGGTCTCCAATGACCATAACACAGCAGACATTAAAGGTCTTTCTGAGGCATTTTGAGGTTTCATGTGAAAAAGGCTGAACTACAAACTGCAAGGCACTCAGTTTATATCTGTCAAAGGATGAAGGGCTGAGTCAGACCATCCCGGGACTAACGTACAGTTCCAAAGTGCTGAAATACATCAGATCAGATGCTTACACCACTAAAGCCATCTGCTCTTTTGGGGAGGAAAAAAAGAAAAGAGAAGAAATCCCCCCTCTTAGCAGAGATGCTCTCCTTGCAGCTGGACATGCAACCTTCTGAGTAAAATCTGGCCACAGTGCCACGGTTGGAACAGGCTACTTTCAAAATGTGGCATCACATTCCTCTAAAACAAGGATGGCATGTCCTTGAACACATTCCCTCTGGGACAATGCAGCTCCACATCCTGAGCTGTCCCTGCAGCAGCCAGTCCTCCATGCCCCGAGTGGAGCGCAGGGCAGGAAGAAACCTTCTCCTAAGCATCCCGCAAAACTACCGTCCCATCAGCTCCATATCATATCAAATTAAAAACTGCTTCTAGAAGCCAGGGCTAAGCAGGGAGGCCTGTGTGTAATGAGATGGGAGAACTGTGAGAGGGAAAGGGCGTTGCTTATTCAGCGAAATCAAAGCCCTGACCTTGATGAGAAGACCAGATGAATTCTGCATCTCTCCTTCATGCACACACAGAGTTCACCCCTACACCCTGGCTTCCCTCTGGAGAGGGGACCCTCATCGCTTTAACGGGTGAAAGCCCTGCTTTGGTCTGCACGTCTCCTCTGCTCTGTAAGAGGATGGACAGCAGCACAGTACAGGACAAGAATAACAGTACAGGACTCCATAAGCAAAGCGGGGCTTGGAAGCACATTCAGTGGCTCTGCCTGAATTTGAGAGGGGAACAACACCCTCACTAGATGCAGAGCAGACATCCAATGCTCCCAGCTACGAAGTCCCTCAGCCTGGCAGGGGCTGCGCATTGCAATCTGCTCACCTGTTTGCCAAGGTAGTGGTCTACCCGGTACATCTCCTCTTCCCTGAAGAAGCTTGTCAGCTCTGCAGCCAGCTGCTGGGCTGACTCCAGGTCATGGCCGAAGGGTTTCTCCAGCACCACACGTAACCAGGCTCCTGGAGGCGGTCTGCAGCTGCTGTTGATGTGGCGGGCAATCTCTGTGTAGGCAAATGGTGGAACTGAGAAGTAGAAGATCCTTCCAGCCTCCTTCAGCCCCTCCTGGCGAAGCAGCGTCTCAATCTCTCTGTTCAGCGCAGTGTAGTTTTCGGCAGTCTTCAGCTGGTGGTACTGGCTCAGCTTCAGGAACTGGTCCTTGAGCACAGCACACCTGTTGGGAGGTTCATCTGGGGGACAGGCCAGCTTCTTCAGCACATCAAACATCAGCCTCTGCCCGGGCTCCAGAGCTGTCAGTGCAGCCCCATGGAAGGTGAAGCTGTGGCCACTGCTCACTTGGTCCATGTAGAGCTGGAATAGGCCCTGCCACAAATACTTCTTGGCCAAATCACCCGTGGCTCCCAGCAAGACCACTGAGATGTGGCCCTGGGACACTGCAGCCAGTGATGGCAAGGCTCCCATGAACAACACTGTACACAGGACTCTTCTCAGCATCTCGGGAGAGAAGAGGTAGACCCAGGAACACTAGAGGACAGAATTAAAAAAGAAAATCTGTCAATCCATGTTGTAACACTGCAAAACACAATGCAAGGTACCTGCTTTCCTATGGCTGAAGAGCCAGGGACTTCTGCCTGGATCCTCCAGCCAACAGTCTCTCCTCCCCTCCATGATTTGAGTCATGGTAGTACGTGGGGCTCCTGAAAAGACTGCAGCCTCCTTATGCAAACCAAGAAGTGGAAGGCAGTGTGAGTGTAAGGGTTTTTGGTAGCATAAGCATTGTTCCCACAGCTGAGTTAATGAGGGGGTGTCAATGCCTTTAGACTGTGAAACTGAAATCCATTTTAATACAAATTTCAGAGCTGGCTACAAATGAACACGTGTGCCTGCAAATTAAGTACTGCTTTCAACAACCTCCTGTTTGGGACTTTGCTCAAATGGTATTATGCTGTCTTGGCATTGCTTCATGTCAATATTGTCATAGCAGCTCAGAGACAAGCACGGCCGCTGGCAGTTCCAGTACACAGGCTCTTCTTTAATGCACTGCACTTTAATGACTCATGTGCACCACCACTCTCATGAGCGGAGCTGAATTAGGTTCTAATGAGCTACTGGGAGACAAATGGTCTGATAAAACAACACAGGGGAAAAAGAAGTTTAGTCCTGAAAATTTAGTCTAGACATGAGCCAGTCTAGATGCTGCCTCATGATGGTTGTGTATGCGGCCAGGAGACAACGTGGGGTTTGTGTTCTGCCTACTGCAACTTTCCATCACTGAAGAGTGCATGTCCGCACCCGTTCTGGCCTTCTCCACTCAGTACTAACAGCTGGTTTCCCTGACCAAAAAGCCCCTTTGCTCATTCTTATTTATTCTTGTTTCTCTAATCCAAAATAAAGTTGTTTTTAAGAGATATGACACATTTAGTCCTTATTCCTAGAAACATGGCAATGACTTTACATCTCAAGAGAGAGAATCCAGAACAAGTGAATAAACCATTGTGCTGTTCTCATTACATCAAGTATTATTTCAGAAGCTCTGACACTGGCTATCTCATTCTTTTAATTTCATTTTCTGAAGTTGTGTTTAGTTGGAGCATAGCCTTCAGAGCACACAAGACAGTTAACTTCTTTAAAAACTTTTGGTTCTGGTCAATAGATTTATACCTTTTCATTTTACCTGTGTAGGAAAACCAGCCATTTTTTGACAGTAAGAGGAAAAAGTACATGGCTTTTTACACTGGTGCAGTTGCATCACTCTCTAGGCTTTGCACTGGCATGATTACACCATTTTAAATAGGCAGTTTTGTGACCTTACAACTGAGAAATGGATCTTGAGTATAAGAACAAACACGATCATCTTAACCTTCTGCGGGCAGAGACAAGACAGGAAAGTGTCTCATCAGATTCATACATTCACAGTCAGCTAGAAAACATATCACTGGCTCCATCGCTCCAGTTACAGCTGTACATATGCCCCAGGACCAAAAGCTGTTAGCTTTTACCTGCCCAGACCTACTCGGGATTGTTTTTCCTAGCCTGGAGCAAAAGGCCTGGTCCTTGCTCCCCTTGAATGGCAGAGGGATGAAGCACGGATGTTGTCCTAGCTCTTCACTGGTTCTCCCCTGGAAAGCTCCCAGAAAAGTCACTATTCCATCACTACATCAAGATAGGATTTAAGTCAGCTAAAGGATGAGGATAACTAAATCAAAACAAGGAACTTCTGAATATCTCTTCCTATCTGCAGCTTGAACTGGTTTTTATAAATCGTGTGTTTCTCTCCCCAGCAGACTCACCTGAGTAATACAGGAGCTTTACAGAGACTGCAGTGGCAAAAGTAGCTGGAAACTTGTCTTCTTCACAGCCCCTCCAGAGTGCAGATCTCTCTTCTCCTGTGACTGAGTGTACGCAGACTCTGATCAATGGTCAGGTAAGCAAGTAAGATAAGGCAGGTTGTTCCCTTTCTGGTAAATGGGAGGAGAGACCCAATTACAGCAGAGAAAAAACGAACGTGCCTCTGGCAGCAACGCCCCAGCACATCCCAGCTCTCAGCCCATACACGTTGGCTGTGCTAAACCTTTTGTCTGCCGTTTGTGAGCAGGCAAAATGCAGGCATATGTGGCATCTCCTGCTCCCAGAGCAACTAACTCCTCTGCTTTGCATGTGAGCTCAAATCAATGCTGAAGGTCTCCAACTGAGACCCTAGTGAGCCTCCCCGGGAGCAGTCCCCACGCCAACTCTCAGAAGAAAGTGCTTCCCAACACTACAACCCTGACACAGCGAGAAGGGGCCAGTTTTAGCGAGCCCCCCTAGGACAGCAGGACAGCACTCGTGCAATGCCGCTGTGCCTTCTGGGCACCCGGACTTCCCTCTCAGAGGTCAGTTTGCACAGGGACTCCTTGGCTTTTCCTTCCCTGTTTCCTGCATAGAAATCACACAGCAGCTGAGCATGAGTTAGCTGACCACAACCACAGCCCGCTCTGCTCTGCCACTGTGCAAGGAGACGGCCTCAATGCTCCCCACAGGGCACATCGCTCCCTCAAGAGATGGTCCAGCATCCATTGCTCTTCTCCAGAGAGCTTTGACAAGGAATATTGTAGTCTGTAAATCTAACTCATACCATCCCTCCTCAGCCTTCTGTTGTGACTGCCTCCCTTCTTGCTGGGCTATTTAAGCTCCACGTGCCCACTTAAGGAATCCAGCAAATAGTGCTGGCAATTGCAGAGGGGCAGAAGTGTGGCTCCTGAGATTTTGCCTGCAGTATAAATAATTTTCATTTTAAGCAGAGGTTTGGTTTTCCTCCCCCCACTACGGGGTTATAATGCAGATGACAAAGTTTCTCAGTGCAATAAAGTAATATTTACATTTGCTTGAGCAACCTTTATTCCAGGAACTTAGAGAAGTTTGACATACTGCCCGTTGCACCTGGGCAGGCTGCAGTTACCGTGATGCTGTACAGAGACGGTAGCTGAAGAGCAGGTACCTACCATGGAATGGGACAGGTTTGGGTGGGTCATTCTTTTCCGTGTACCCAAGGAAGCGACTGAATTAGCCAAGCAGTTTCCTGGCAGATTCAGCTACACAGTCACATGTATTTCCAAGCCAACTGAAAACCAGTTTCACAACACTCCCAATTGCAAAATATTGTGCTACACTGCCCAGAATAAGCACAATAAACCCAGGGATGTTTGTTTACTGCTTTCATACCAGATAATCACCACTGTTCACATTGAAAAAAAGACTCAAAATCCCCCAGCCAGCCAGAACAAAGTTACTCAGTCAGGCTTCAGGAAAAGACTCCTGGGCCCGACCCATATAAAACACTGCAAAGGCTTAACCCAGCAGTAAGACTGTGCATTCCCTGGCACAGTCACTGGAGCTCCAGTTTGACAGGAGCTCATGTCAGGTCTTGCAAGGTCCCCTGCTGTATGGAAAAAATTATAAAGATCTTTTTTGTTACTGTTGCATCCCCACTGCAAAATAATTAACAGGTGCATGGCCAAAGGCAGCGTGGCCTGAGGCTCCTACAAGGCTGTGCACATGTAACACCTGCAGGAAAGTTACCAAGATTCTTTGAGAATCAGGAAAAACAGATTGCTCTTCTGTGTATGCAAACGTTAGAGCAGGAACGACCCCACCACCAGCTCCTGGAAAGGTCAGAGGGGTAATGTGGAGGCTCACATTAAAGGCAAGCCGAGAGATGCACGAATTAGTGTTTGGCCTTTCTTGTTACCGATGCAATGCAGCACTGATACAGTCTCACTCCTAAAAGCAAGGAAGGGCGACAGCCGCTCTGTTTCCGAAGCCTTGGACAAGTAGGAGGACAGGGTTACAGTCAGAAAAATGACTACAGCGCGTAGGCACCACCTCAGCCACACAGACATCAAAACCAAGCGCTGACCCCTCCGGAGCGTGTCTACCTTGCTGGCACAGCCAGCCTGCGCCAGGAGACCCAGCCTCAGCATCCGCCTTCCCCAGGCTTGTCCGCTGGCGAGCTCCTCCCGAGCACTGGGGGTGCAGAAAGGACTCGGTGAAGGCCCCTCCCCGCGGGCGGCGGTAAGCGGCACCGGCAGCCCCGGCGGGCACCGGCAGCCCCGGCGGGCACCGGCGGGCCGTGCTCGGGAGCGCGGCGGGGGCGTTGGGAAAGCGGCTGCCCCCAGCCCGGGGCGGCCGGACACGGTGCGGCGGGCGGGAGGCAGCGGGGCCGGCCCCGCAGCGGCCGTACCCCCGCTCCCGACACACGGCCCTGCCCTTGGCTTCTCCCTGCGCCGCCGGAGCCGCCGCCCGCCCGCCCCGGGCGGCTCCGCGCTGCCCTGCCGGGGCACCGGGGAGGCTCCCGGCCTCCCCGCTGCACACTGCTGCACGGCAAGGCGCCGCATGGGAGAAAGCCACCTTTTCCCAGCTGCGCGGCGGGGGAAGCCCCAGAAAAAGCCGCCTCCATCTTCCGTCCCCCGCCCCGTCCCCGCCACCGCCCCCCACTCACCTCCCTCCCACCCCGGGCCCGCCGGTGGGGCGGCGGCGGCGGCGGCGGCTGCGGGCGGGCCCGACACAGCGCCCCGCCCGCCGGGGAGCTCCTCCCACCGCCGAGAGAGTCTGCGGTTGGCGTCGGCTCTCGGCGGGCAGCGGCGGTCGGGAGGGGCGAAAATGGCAGGGCTAAGGGGGCTCTGGGGGCGCAGGCCCTCCCTCGTGTGGGAGCCCCTTGCCCAGCCCCGGCTGAGCACCGTCGCTGTGACTGCGCCCCGGGCACAGGGGCTTGCACCCTTTCGACACCTGGGGGTTGCATCAGGCGTGTCCGCATGGTTGGGCACGTGGTGCGTTCTCTTGTAGCGCATTTGGGTGGAGAGGTTTGTGATGCACCATTAGACCAGAACCTTCACTGAGGCCAGGAGGTTCGGTAACCAAACATCTCTATTTTCCCCAGTTGCAGTGGCTGGCCTAATATTTATATACGTGTATATATATGTGTGTTTGTGTGTGTAGCTGTATTTGCCTACAGACCTTGCATTTCTTTGTGTTATGAAATTGTCGTGACTCTAACATGCTACCTTCTAACTACACATCTGCATCCACAACTCCAGTCCTGTGTTTTCTAAACAAAGGAATTACCTTGTGAACCTCCTGGAGTGTGTTTCAGTTCAGCTTGACAGTGCTTTTAGACACGTCAAGTTTTGGGAAGGCAGGTGGAGCGATGAGAGGCAGGCAGAAGAGAAGCAGAACTCTACAAATGCCCCCTTCGCCCAAGAACGCACACAGCAGAGCACTCAAAATGTCCTGGTACAATGTAAAACTTTCACTGGAGCTCAGCTGATGTCTTCAAATTCACTGGGGTGAACAATGTCACATGTATCTTTCCCATAGCTGGCTCCACTCAGTACATTAGTATATGGAAATCTTTACAGTTGCTGGCTCTAAGATCTAAGCAGGCTGTAGTCAGACTCGGGGTCTCTGCTGGCATTGGGCTCACTGCTACGTCAGGGCTCTAATTATGGATTCCATCAGCTCCCCATAAAGCAACACATAAAATTAATATTAAAAATTCCTTTGTTAAGAGCCCTGGCCAGCCAGACTTCACAGATCCCGTCCTAGACTTCAGAAAATGCTGTGGTTTTGCAAACCATGACTTGTATGGCAATAGCGAGGTGTTGTAAAGCAGACTCACACAGTTAAATAGCTATAACTGTATCCCATAATAAATGGCTTTACATTATATGGCAAGACTAAACACTGTTCCTATTGTCTTTTTCACTCAAAGGTCTCAAATTATTTTACGCAAGCAGACACACTTTACCACAACTACTTTACAGATAGGGAAACTGAGCCACACTGCCAGAACTGAGAACAGACTTGGGGTACCTTGCTGCTCAGGCCGGTAATCTAGCAATGACATCATATATAAGACAAGCCTTGCATTATATTTGTGATATATCTTTGAATTATATTTACAGTATAATTTCTTGATGCTGTAACCTTCTTCACCAATCTGTTCTGGAGGTTATTCCATCAGCATGTGTGCCCGGTCTCAAAAAGACCCTTTATGGCATTGCAAAGGTGCCAGAGTGACACAGTGTTAGCACCTAGGTTTGTCTGCAAGATCCCAAATTAGGGATGAGGGAGACTGCAGTCTACCCTGCTTCACATGACACATTGCTTTACGATTCCCATCGTGTTACTAATGCAGCTTCGGACTGGGTGAAGTCTGCATGCCTCTAACAGTGGCCCTGTTTCCGAAACCCAGCAGAGGGTAGATCACAAGCATAACTCAAGTGATGAAATTTATCAAATTAAACTTGGTGAGGGGGTAAATAACTCATCTGAAAGAGCCAGCTGGACAAATAATCCAGCTCAAGAGATCTCCCCTTACCACTCTGTGTGATATTCCTACACAGCACATTTAGCAAGAAGCTTAGGGGAATCAGTGCTATATCCCATAGCTATGTATTTAACCCATTAGTGATCTGATGGCAAAGCTTGCTTAGCTCTCAGAAGCTAATCTGGGTCTGTTTGGGTATAGCAGAGGTAAATGGGGGTCCCCTTTTCCAGTCTGTTTTCTGTTCTGGAAGAAAAAGGGGTTTTGCCATCTACTTTAGCAGAAATCATTAAAGTGCACATCTCCCTGCTGCATATTTCTGGCACAGTGAATGAGACGAACAGCTGAGGCCCTGGTCACTTGAGCCTGTTATTATTATAGATAGCGCTGGAAGTTGGGAGTAGCAGCAGTTGTTTAACATCGTCTGTTGAGAGACCATGTTTTCAGCTAGTTATGTGATGCCAAACTCTAAATATTGAGGCTGAAATTGTTGGGGGGGGGAGTTGCTCTGTGCAGTAATTTTTTGGAAGTCTCTGAAAAAAATGGTGCAGCTATTTCTGAGCTGAAGGTCAGAAGATAAAATAGGTTTTTTGACCATGTTAAAAATATCTCAGCTGTTTCATTAAGGAGCTCTAACATCTCATAATTTGGGGCAAGTAAGATTTTATCAGCATGATGGTTTGGATCAGAATGTGCTTTTGCCAGCAGAAGTATGCTTTTCAGACTTACTCCATTGCATGCTCCTTTAAGGGAAATAGGTCCGGTGTGGCAGATGAGACATGTGATGCTAATAAAGGAATAAAAGGTAGTTAGCAAGGGAGGGGGCATTAAGGAACCAGGTGTTCTACAAGCAAATAAAAGCTCTGTAGGAAAAAGAGCAGTTCTGGTTGGTGTTTAAAGATGGTGTTTCAGACAAGGATGTGTTAAGCTGAAGAGAGCAGCTCATCAGTTGAGAGCCTCTAGCCTGTAACTCCTGGGTAAAGGCTGTGTTTTGGCATAGCAATTGAAAGTGGTTCCACAGCAAGGGGTTCTTTAGTTAGGAGTGGGGAAAACAATGCAAAAAGCAAGCTTGATGTAGTGGGAGTTTGTTGCCTTTTGGTGTTGCATTCACAGACTAGTCTCAAGGTGTGGAGAGGTGAAACTGAGCCAGCGTGAGGTTTGTACTGCTTTGAAGAGGTAAGATGTGCTTCAGTATAGCGAGCTTTTGATAAGTAATCTTAGAGGAAGCTTGCCTGATACTTGCCAAATTTCTTAGCCTCAGCAAAGGCATCTACTGCCAATGATCTATAGAGGTGGCTGTAAATGACTGAGTAATTTCTGTGGATGCTTTATCATTCCTCGTATATTTTTGTGTGTTGTTTCATGAGCTGGGAGCCCTGCTTGGTCATGCTGCTGCAGAGCCTGGTCAGTCGCTGTGCTGGGGGGACAAGCTTCCAGGGAAGCTCTGAAGTTCTAGACCATCAGCCTCACATGATTTTGAGTAAGGCTGGTAACTTCTGCTGTGAAGCAATAAAGAACAGCTGTACAGCAGCTGGGGTTCTTAGAAAATAAAGTTACTGTCTTGTGGCTTCTGGAAAATCAGACTGTAAAAATCATAGCAGCAGTTTTTAAAGTGGTGTGGGAGAGAGTAAGAAAGAGGGGCTTTGCTATGGCTATTGGGGCAAGTCAATGACTTAGCTACTTAATGAGTTCTGGAGCTGCAGTTGTGCCTGAAGTTAGTTTGTGGTTAAGCACACTCACTTAAAGCCTTGAATGGGCCTGATAGAGGGCAATCTCCAATCCAGTTTATGAAGTTTAGATTGAAATATTTATGCCTGTTTGGTATTAAATAGTGCCATCTCTGTGCATCCAGATGAACTATGTTTAGAGGCTGGAAAGCTGATCTACACAGGAGCCCTGTGGTAGTGATGGCAGGTGATGCCTGCTCTGGTGTTCTGTCTGGACAGCTTGGCTCTTAAAGAGCTTAGCATCAAAGTAAAGATGAGACACTCCAAGGTGAGAGAGTATTGAGTAATACTGCCTCTTAAGAGCTTCTCTTTCTATTGTTTGCCGACTTTCCTTTTTAAACTGTAGCTTTTAAGCTGTAGAAATCATGTCCAGTGAATGCTTCACAGGTGTGCAACTTGAGTGGGGCAGGGAAGTGCCTTAACACAGCTGACTTACTGGGAAGCTTGAGTCAATGGCATTACTAGCTAATTTAATTACCTCTGTGCTGCTATCCCCAACCAGTCATGAGACTAAAACATGACTTAATGCCCCACTGTAAAGTTATGCCACCAGAACGAGATGAGTCCTTCAGCAGCATTGCTGCAGTAGCGATGCAGCCTGCTGTCCCTCTGCAACCCGGAGGCAGCTGCAACCCAAATACTCCATAAAAGCAGTGACAAGGGGAAAGGAGTTGGGGGTGGGGAGGAGGAGAGAGTACTTCACCCAGAACTCCACCTGAATCAAAACAGAAGTGATCAATCCAGTGAGCTGTGCCTACTTTCTGCCTTTTGTTCTAACAAAGTGATGCTCTCATCAGCTTGATCAGCAGATTAAAGATAAAGTGCTGGCATCTTCCCCAGGAAGCACTGGGACAAGCTGCCTTCAGTCCCCTGTTCAGTCTTGGGCTAAATGAGGATGGAAATGGAAGTTATAGGCTAAACATGCTGTTTCTTCATTGTAATGTAGGGGAATATTATCTTCCTCTTGTGCATGAGGACAAAGGAAGCTAGGCAGCTTTGCTTGGCTTTCAGTAACCAAAGACATTACTTGTGACTCCTGAGGACCTCTTAGTGCATTAACTAAAAGAGTAAGTTGTACCTATCATATCTGAGAACAAAAAATCATAAAGCAAGTACGGATTCCCATTGTTGTAGACATAACATGTGGAGATGGACTAAAATCCGTCTGCTCAAGATAAACAAAGGTAATTCACAGATGAAATGACTGCCTCCTCTCTGCCCTTAGTGTTAAGAGTAATCATCTTTCCTTGCTCGTTCTCTGACACGAACGGCTCTCAATGGGATCCCAACTGATTCAGAGCTTCAGCAGTTTTGAGCCTGTATCATAATCAGTTAATTTCCTTCAGAAAGAAGCAGGAGACAGGTAACTCATGTCGCTGGCTGGCTCTGACAGCCTCTGGAGCGCTCAGGAATTGAAACTGCAGGCCTTTGAAGGCTTAGCTGTGCTGTGGCAGTACTTTGTCCACTGAACAATGCTGGCTTTCTCCAGCCTCTTTAGGGCTGGATAAGTAAGAAATGACTTTTCTTGGCTTGTGATGTAAAAGGTGGACAGAAGACAGGCGTGTAGGGAGTACTGCAATCACTGACGTTCCCCAAGATGTACTTGACTGGAGTTTAATAGTTGCTGTATCTTAGGTAAATATTGATTGATGAAGATTGACACACTGAACTTCTGAAATTAATAATGGATATTGTTGTGGTGGTAATCAGTTTCCTGACTAATTAGTATTGGACATATTGTCCTAGATTTAAAAAAAAATTAATAAGATATAAATAGCACACTTGTGAGAAGAAACCTTCAAATACATGGAGGCTTCCTAGTCTAGGAATATCTTAGCTCCTGCTTTGACTTCCACATCTTCAGTCCTAGGTTTTTATCATTCTGAGTGGACAGTGCCACACTGAATGCCAGTGTCCACCTTTAGACTGAATTCTTAGTGAGTGATACCGGCTTAACCATTGCAGTAGGGTTATTTCTTCTATCCAAGAAGTTTTGGAAACTGTAATAAAAGCAAAACCACTGTCTGTCAACCACCTTTATGTTCTAATAGCAATAGTGGCCCAGGCAGTATCTGATGGCATGATACTGCAGCAGAGCTGTGTTGCACTTCATGTCAGAAAGCTGATCAGCCCAGGACTGCTGCACTCCAGAGCAGCTGAACTGCATGAATACAGCCGAGGAAAGTCAGAGGTTTTCTCTGAGCATCTGACAGCTGAATGGGAAAGCAAAGTTGAAAAGATATCCAATGGCACATTAAGATTAGATTGATTGATAAAGTTGAAAACCAAAATTCTTCATCATAATGTATTTGTTCTCCTGTAACAAAGTGAAATGCACCAAGATGCATAACCGTGTTACTATTAATGGACTGTGTTGCAGCAGCAATTGGTGCAGAGTTTGGGATGGTACGTGTTGTTCAGTGCATTCTTCGGCATGTTGCACACAGGCTGTGCATTGGAGCTTTGTTTCATTAAAGTGGTGCTTTTTCTCATCTTATCTACTACAGATTAACTATGTGTTTCTGGTTTGTAGAGTGAGTGGCCTTGAAGTATTGTGAAACACTTCAGTAAACTGATGTTTACAAAGCCTTAGCAAAGATGTATAAAATTTCGGTAAAACACTTAGATATTCAGGGAAGTCTCTTCTTGCTGCTGGTTTTAGCCTGCTTTCAGGTGTCACCGAAGGCCTGCAGTGGGCTTTCTCATGCTGAGCCTGTCCTGCCTGTTAATGCGACTCTGCCATGCAGTAGCTGCAGCAGTGCAATGCTGGTAGCAAGGCACAAGTAGCTAAAAATATAAAGCTGAATACTCAGCTTTCTCTCTCTGTGCTCTTCTGTGGTGGTATAAAACCAGAAGAATTGAGTGTGCTATCTTATGCAACAGGTATAAAGAAGTAAAAACTGACCCAGCCCCCTGAGTCCTAGGCTAGAACTCTGCTGAGCGGCTGGTAATGACTAGTGTGCTGGAGGCAGATCTTCATCTCACCTGGCAAAGAGCAGGTATCCTGCGCCTTGGGGTTATGCAACTGACAGGCAGGTATAAGTGCTCCAGGCGAAAAACTAATCTCCAAATGGAAAAGCAGTGAAGGTGAAAAGGAAGGAAAAGGCTTTCCAGTTAGTGCCAGGACTTTTTTGGATGCAGATAATCAGCATATGTGGAAACTTGATCTAAAAGCTTTCAAGGGTGGTACCAAAAGTCAATAATAAATTTAGATTGACCCTGATGTACACTTGGCATTTTGCTATGGTGCATTGAAGTATGTGGATGAAAAATTAACATGTTTCAAAACTATCACTCTGCAACTGTTGGTTCCAGAGCCAGCTTGCTGTAGAGCTCTTGCCCACATATTTTAAATGCTGCCTACTTTGGTTGTTCCCCTGGCCTTCAAAAACCTTGAGCTTCAACTGGTTTCCCTTTCCTCAGTCTCACTTAATACCAGAGACTAGAATAACAGAACCAGAAATCATTAGTACTTGGTAACTCTAGGATGCAAAGTGAAGTCTCTCCGCTGGACACTGGTTCTTTTGCTCCATAGTGCTGGCGCTCACTTCCATGAAATGGAAGGAAAATGGACGGGTGCACATTGTCTCTGTGCTCATTGAATCTCTCTGCCATGAAAACAGGGGCTGAATCCACCACGAATACAGGGGTCTGCATAGCTTCAGAGCTGTAGCCTTCCAATGGCTTAATCAATGGAGTAGTTGAGGGATAAATTGTACATTCTGTCAAACCAGTAAGAGGCAGGAATTAAATGTGCACAGGGCAAAAAGCTTTTCTAGGCCTGAGCTGGTTTAAAACAATATAGCTTTCCTGAAGTTAGTGATAGGTCTTTAGATCAGGCTTTACACTGTTCTGTGTATCAGGAAAAAAATTGGTCCTGTTAAATGTTTGTGGAAGCTGTGAGCTTTCTGTTTTTTTTTTCAAATTTAATATTTATACTCAGCTTCTGTCTGAATTCTTGATATGGTTAAGACTGGTGTTAGCAATACCATGGAGAATGAGTTTTTTCCCCCCTGTTCTTTTTGTCACCCCTGTCTTTACTGATCAAAGTTAAAGAGCACTCTCCCTGTATCTTTCCGGCTCCTGTTTGCCTGGGAAGCCACTGCTGACTTCTGAATGAGTTCCAGCCTGCACCCCAAATTTAGACTAGCTCAGGTGGGAGCAGAGTATGTTTGAGAGGCTTCTGCAGCTGTCTGATTTGCTTTTCATTTTTCCTCTTGCCAGAGCAACATCACCAGGTGAGAAAACCCAGCAGGCAATCAAATGGCTCAGTCTCCACCTTGTCGGGAAATACGGCTGTACAGAGAGCGAGCGCTTGCTTTTTAGATACAATCCTATAGGATCAGGGTTCTTGCAGTGTCAGGGATTTAAGACTTTTTAACTCCCCCTCCCCCCCTTTTTTTCCTTGCTTGTCTGAACAGCTCTGGGCTCTCCCGGCATCACTTCAGTGCGAGGACCCGTCTGACACTACTTATGCCAGGTCCTGCCTCCCTCGCTGGAGAAGCAGTCGGCAACTTTTGCTGCTCTAGACAACGCTTCATCTCTGAGAAAGAGCTCTACAGAGTGGATTTGGGGTAAGAAGAGAGAACTTCTGAGGGAGGGAGGGTTTCCTAACCTGCTTTAATGGAAGCTCTTTCCTTTGCATGCTCTTTTAGGAAGGGAGGCATTTTAAAGGCTGTGGTCCTTCCTCCTGCAGGCTTGTCTTTTATAATTGATAAAAGATTAAAAAGTCCAACTTCTGGTGTGTGCCTGCTAATTAAACTTCATTCAGTTCGTTTTCTTTCTGCCTTTTTAATTCTCCTTGGGACTAATATGAGGGAGGCTGAATCAGTGAAGTCTTTTTGTAATCTGCTTTTTTAAAACAAACAAACTAAAACCCCAACAAAACCAGGATTAAAACCACTGAAATTACTTGTCGGGAGCTCTGGTTTTGCATTCTCTCTGCTGCTGATTTTCCAGGCAGGTGGTGGGTTTTTAATGCCTTTAGGCTGGTGCAGTTGTGCTGCAGTCCGAGCCCTGTGCTAAGCTGCAGAGCCTTTGCAGGAGCGCATCAGGACGCGCAGACTTGCTGCTGATGCAGTACTTCAGGAGAGGAAACTTCCTGCGGCTCCCCTCCTTTCCCCCTCTTTGACACTTCTCACTTGTCTCCCCACTCTCACTCCCTGTCACCCCCCCAAAGAAACTGGGGCTGTTGTGGCAGGATACAGGAGGACGAAGGAGAAATTGGACGCTGCAGCTTTAAGAGTGCAGTAGTGCCAGAGCTTTTCTCCTTCAAGTGATCTGCAAAGCAGCAGCCTGAGCCAGGGATTCCCCTTTTCGTGCTCGTCCTGAGCTCTCCGGAGCTACCAGCTGGAATCGGGGGGTTTGCGGCTCCAACTGACTGGCCTTTACCTCTGATTTTTAAGCAATCGGTTAAAAACCAGTTGTTTTCTGAAATGTCCGGACTCAGACCTCAGCTTCAGCACCCTTCTCCCAAAAGACCATGTCCTTGTGTGCTTGTATCTCAACTGAGCTTAAAAAGTGTGTTTTATGAGTCTGAGAAAAGTGGTCTCATGACCTCCAAGCATTAATACCTTTCTACAGCCTTCAAAAGTTGAATTTGCATTGGAAATGTGTTAGCACAGCCTTTGACTGCAGAAGTTTAACTTGCATTTCCTGGAGAAATGCGCAGTCTGAACACAATTTAATGGCATGAGGACTGAATTTTTAGCTGTAAAGTAAAAAAAATTCACTTGGACATAAATGTCTGCTAGTAACTTGCATTTTCCTAGTATAAAAATATCTATATGAATTGAAATGTAGCTTCTTACCAATTCCAGAGTCTTGGTAACCGTATGAATGAATGGGGCAAGGGGAAAAATGCAGTTTGAGCAATTATCAATTCTGTTGAAATAGCAGTGAAGTCAGCTGTGCTAAAATCCCTGCAGATATGGATTTCATACTATGTGTCTGGGGGTGAGGGGGGGAAGGTACTCAGCAGTCAGTTGTTACAGCACATACCAAGTTAGATCCTTGCTGCTGCTGCGGAGTTGATGCTGGATGACATTAGCAGCATCTGAAATGACTAAATATTTGACTTCCCTTTTTTTAGTGATGTCTCTTGACACCAGGAAGAGTGTTCTTGTCCCCACTGAGGCTGAGGCAATTACTTGTGTCTGCAACTTTATTTGAGACTAGTAGTGTATGTTTGCATTGATTAGATCTGTAATTGTGGTGCCTTTTTTATTGCGTGCTTGCACAAGGACTAAGAAAAGTCAGTCAGATCTGTAGGAAAGGTAAGTGTTATCCTCAGCACAGAGGAGGGGAGGTGGGACCAAAGTGTCATCGCTCAAGGTCACACAACACAAGCTGATGGTGGAGGCAAGCCCCCAGGCACCCTCAACTGCAAAGTCGTTCTTTTAAATTCAGTGAAACTTGCAGATCTTCCCTCAGAGATCTCTGGCCCCAAATCTTGAAGACACAAGGGGAGTCTCAGATGTAAGGCCGAAAAATTGAATTTTGCATGATGTAAATCAGAAGTTAAAGTAACTGAAACTCAAATGGTTGTGATGCAGGCTTTATGCAGCCCGCTAATACTATGTTACTTCTGTTTTCCTTACGTCATCATGATAATGAGCAAAGAGACTTAAGTTCATTTGTAAAGTACTTATGCATAAGCTTGTGGCATTTATGAAGCACTGCTCTAATTGGCAGAATAGGAACAAAATAGAAGTAACTGATTTAACACCAGGCTTGATGTAAATCACCAAGGGATAATGAATGTGATGGGGTGTTCTGACATATGGGCATTGTGGAAGGGTAATTGGCATAAAAGAATATTGGTGTCTGCCTTAAAAACAGCTGCTCTAAAATTGAACAGAAGAACAGGCTTCAGCAAAGGAGGTGCCAGTGGTGAAAGCATGGGAACTGCAGGGAAGCATTCTCTGGAGTTCTGCCTTCTAGATGTGGGCATGAGAGCCTCCTGAAAGGGTTCTCTTCATGTCTCCTTGAAAACCTGGCATGATGACTGTCTACCAGATACAGAAAAGAATGATTATAGAGGACAAAAATGAGCCAAATCCAAGACTTGTGCATTTCAAATAGTAGTCCCTGTATTGAAATGTCATCATACTGGTAATATCCTATTCAGGTGAAGTATAACTGATTATGTGCTACTATAAGGAAATTAAGGGCAAAGAACTCTTCAGTGCTGAGCAATGGGAGGAAAAGTTGCAAAAGACAACACCAGAGTGCAAGGGTTGGGGAGGGAGGACATGCTTTATGCTACCTATCCTCTTACATCCTACGCTGCCCTAGCAGTTCTTGCTTTGTGCATCTGGAAGGCATCCTCAGTACACATTAAATCTTGACTGGAGCTCATAGCACCTCCAGTACCACCTTAAACTTCTGTGCTGTGCCTACAGCAATCCAACCTGATAGATATCCAGACAGTGTGAATATAACATAAGCCAGTGTACTGTAAAGCCTGAGCACATAGGTTTAGTGCCTCTGAAATCTAGGCTTTGCTGTGTCTGGTGAAAGACCGTATTTCAGCTGATTTCTTCCTTTAATGCCAGTCTCTGATCTGGAAAGCAGTGATCTTTTCCTGGCTGCCATATTGATTTTAGAGTGACTTTTAGCATTTTGGGCTGCCTGGGGTATTGGCTCCTGTAGAGTCTTTTTGGGTTTTTTTAAACAAGAGTAAGTTGTCTTGAGAAAGTACTACCTTTATAAAATGTAAGGAGGTTTATTCCTAGTGCCTGCTCTTGGGGCTCATGAGCTTGCACAGAGAGAGGCCATACCAAGTTCTTTGTGGTTATAGCCAGCACTACTAGCAGAGCCTCAGATGACTCCGCTTCACCACATGTTTAATAAGTGGGACTTAAATCGTGGTTTGCTTATTGCTGCTGGCTTTTCATTAGCTGTTTCCAGTGGCTGGTATAGAAATGGTTAAGAAAGATCGGGTCAAATGACACATGTATTTTTGGAAAAGGTCATGGATTCTGTGCCTGGTGCCCCACTGCAAGAGGCACATAATCTTTAAATATCTGGATATGTCTACGGTTTGTTTTAACTCTTGCCACTGGTGCTGCTAAGGCAAAGGTAGTGTAGTGCAATAGCAGGCTGTGGGCTAGGCTGTAGGGATGTAGCTTATTGCCAAGCTAATATGTGCTTCTCCCCCCCCCCCAGTGAATGACATCCTCCATGGGTATGACCTAGCACTGCAGCACACTCACATGCTGTAAGTCTGTCTTCCAAGAGGTCTGATTTTATGGGTGAAGAAATACAGAAGCGATGCGAGGAAGGGTCTCTTATACAAAGGGGAATTAAAAACTGCTGCTGGACCCCAGTTGGAGGATCACTGGTAGTGCCTGTTCCTGTGAGGAATTGGGAAGATACGCTTCCCTTTCCTGAGCAATGTCAAGCATTTAAGTTTTGCCCATTTTCCCACAGCCCTGAAACATTTGGATTGGGGCAAGGGAGAGAGGCTGCTTCTTGCAAAACCTCTGCAGATTCTTCCAGTTGGCTCTTTCACTGCAGAACCCAGAGCGATCGGGAGTGCGAGGGGTGGGGGGAGTTGTCTGCTGTCTCAGTTGTGTGATGTGATGCACCAATGTATTAAAAAGCCTTACCAGCTGCTGTAAATTGCTTTCTGCCCATCCCTGTCTGACATGTGAACACAAGAATTCCCATGTGCCAGGAATCTTAAATGTTTTTTCTCCTACCTCTATGCCTGGGCATAAATGTCCTTAAGAAGTAATTTTTCCAGCTCAGCCTTTAGAATTTCTCACTCTGCTGGGAGAGCTAAGCTGCGGCGGGGTTGCCATTCGGCTACCCTTCTTGTGCCTTTCCCCTGCTTTTCAGACAACTGATCTTTTGAGAAGGGAGAGTCCCTACTGCTGAGTGAGGAAGAACTAAAATTTGGCAAATCTAAATG
Source organism: Theristicus caerulescens (assembly GCA_020745775.1). Classification (NCBI taxonomy): domain Eukaryota; kingdom Metazoa; phylum Chordata; class Aves; order Pelecaniformes; family Threskiornithidae; genus Theristicus; species Theristicus caerulescens. The sequence goes on from CM036574.1 coordinate 4,915,085, forward strand.
GGTTTTAATTTGCATCAATATTCTGTGGCAAATAACTGTGTACATTTATAAATGGAGGGCAAAGCTTACCTCATTTTAAAAGCTTACTTGTGATGAATAGAAAGTACTCTGCTCTTGTCTTAAAGAACAACTAAGCAAGGATGTGCTTATTGAAGATGCCCTTCACTTGGTTTAGCAGCAGCAGCAGTTGTGTTGAATCCCGTGAAAACAAAATAAGGTCCCTGCCCCAGAAAGCTCACAGACAAGAGCCCGTTATATTCAAGAAAAGCATGGAAATGGCCTTGAACTAGCTGTTGACCTTGAATTGTTGGTGAAATTTTGAGGTTTAAAATATCAGTGGTTTGTAATTTAGCATCAGTTGTGAGTCCTTTGCCAGTCCTGTCATTCAAAAAAAGGTGGAGAGTTGGCTGATTATGTACAATTTGATTAAAGGAAAATCGTGTGGAGAGCCATTTTCAGCTTTGAAGGTCACCGTCAGACTGGGGATAAAATTGCTGGTTGAGGTCGTCCCTAAGGTGCTGTGTTTTGGCTCCTGCGGAGCTGCCGGGCTCTGAAATGCTTCCCCCCCACCACCTTCTCCCAGGGGATACCGGAGTGTACCTTTACACATAGTGAAGAACATACTTTTTTGACAGAAGTCATTGTTGTGCTAATGCAGCAGCACTGTCAGTGGCAGAACATGCCATGCTAACCTGTCTCCCTTGCAGTTTGTAGAAGTGCTTGAGCATGCCTGCTGTGCTTCAGAGCAACATTTGAACTGCTCTAGGCAAAGGGGGGCATGGAGCAAATAGCCTTGAACTGAAGGGCAGGAGGAAACTGGTCACTGAAGCCTATCTCGGAATTCACCTGGTCTGTGGGAAAGCATGCAAGTTGGAGCACTGGGCTGCAGTCCTGAGGAGAGGGACCTTGGGCTGAATACCAGGGAATATTCCTAGCTCCGATGCTACCTTGCCTATAGAGCTAGGAAAATCAGCATGCCTCAGGGCAGCGGCAAAAGAGCTCTGCAGAGAAGCTGTATAAATGTGGTTATGGCACATAGAGGGTAAAACTGAGCTGGATCCTTGTGTACACCTGGAGTTTAAAGGAGGGGTGGTGCAAATAAGACCTGCTCCTCCTTGAAGGCTCAGTCCCACAGGCAGGCTAGGCAGCCGTTCCGTGTCCGATTACTGAGCATCAGCTAGTGTGCCTTGGGTAGATGGGGGAGAAGTGAAGAGGAGGGAACACTTTGTGGTTTGCTGGCAAATCACCCGCTCTTTGATGCACTGCAGCAAAAGCCCTATCTGAAAACTCTTCAGCAAAGAAGGACATTGCAGGGAAGGTGGGGGGGACGACAACTGATGGCACACGACTGAAAGATGCTGCTGCAAGCGCTGTGACAGCCAACCACTGTACTCTGCTTCTCCCCCCCAATCATTTAGCAATCGAGTTGGCCAAGTCCATTGCCTTATGCCTGTGAGTGGAATGCAGCGTCCTTTTTCTGGATGTCCTTCAGTTGCAAGGAGGGACAGTACTGCATGTAGGCACGTCCCCGGGGCTCATTGTAACAATCCAGGTAAGAGTCACCATGAGGAAGCGGCAAGGCTCCAAGAGGTGAATTGAACTTGGGTGACAAGTCACCACTGCAGCACCCGCTCCGCAATTGCCTCAGCCAGGATGTTGTATGCCTCAGCATATAATGTTCTGGGGACTAAAATGACAGATGTAGCGCATTATGTAGCAGCAGGGTTGATGGAAAGGGAGTGTAGACCAAAGAAATGGATAACTGCTGATGCAGTGCAGGTGATCCTTGGATGAATATTGTTGCAGCATGTGCAAGGTATCTGGACTGTACCCTGAGACAAACAGTAAGATAAAGGGCAGATCATGTCTTATCCATGGGGGATTAAAGCTCTTCAATTGGTAATAGCCTCTTCTGGCCCCCCAACAAATTGTTGCTGCAGGGGAAGACTGCAACCTGCAGGCTGCCCTCTCAGGTGATCTGTTCTGCCCCTCTGAGGAGAATTACACCCAAAGTGGCACCCCGAGAGTGGAAGAAGACCCCACTGATCTATGGGCCAGGTGCAGGGCTGCTGGCTGCCACGGACTCAGAGGAGTGCTGGTAAAGGGGGTGTCCTGCTGCCCTGCTTCCAAGCTGGACCTCTTGGCAGCACAGCCTGCTAGCCAAGCAGAATTTGGCCACCTTGCTCTGGAAGGAGTTGCAAGAGGGTGTGGTAAGGCTTTTTAACTTTGCTTCTCAAAGTTAACCTGTTAGCTTAACTCCTTATGCTACAGGCATAATATTGAGGTAGAGGAGAGGGGATGCTTGCTTAGATTACCTTATGTGCAGTTTCTTGTGGTGCTAGTGAACTGATAGTTTAGCACTGGAGAAGCAAAGCTTGCAGGAGACCTCGGATGCAGAAAAAACTTGCAGTTGTAAATTGTTTCTATTCTGACTGTTCCTGTGTAACACACAAGTTGAATACATCATGTGATGAATGTATTTCTGTTGGTAGGTAGCATTCATGATACTAATGTTCAGCTGATGTTTATTTTCAGACTCTCTATTTTAAGTAACTGACTCAGATTTACATGTGATGGGTGTTTCTGGTAACAAAGCTCTTAACTCAGAGCTGTGTTACTGGCAATGTTGGTGTGTTTAGTTGTATAAACAACTTGTGTGGCACAATATCTAAAAACAGCCACTTGAACTGTGAACATGGAACTGGCATTTGTGTGCCTGTGCGGCTTGATTTAAAGCTGGTGCTTTTTTTGCCATGTTCTCCTTGTATGTCCTGAAAAAGGCTGCAGTAGCAGCCAGGAGGGATGCGGAGACCCGTGCATGCATGTTTTCCAAAGCTTTGAATTGCTGCAGTTCTGTTCTTGATGACTGCTCTGTGCAGTGCCACCTCAATGGGTTCAAAGCTGCTTTTCACTAGGCAGGAATGGGCAGGGAGTTTGGAGAAGGATGGATTAAGAAAAGTATCTTCCCATGGCAGTCATTTCAAGAGGAATCAAGGGGTTGCAGTGGTGGTAGAGAAAGCGTGGCCAGGCTAACAGAGCTGTCAGTTTTCTGCTGGCCTTACACTGTTCCTTGGGTGCAAAGGTGGGTGCTTGCTGATGCGTAGGCTTCCCTCCCTAAGCAGCTCTGCACGTGAGGCAACTGAACTTGACCCCTTTTCTTGCTTGAAAACTCTAATTGGTTCCACAGATGTGAAGCATGCAACAAAAAAATACCTGCAGTCTGGGCGTTTGCAGAGGGGAAGCTGACGGCAAGAAGCCCAGTTTTCCTAACCTGGTTGACCAAAGTGCCCCTTTGTCTCCACCTGTGAACTGGTAGGGAAAATGTGATGAGCTTCTCCCAGATCTCTCTGGAAGACTCTTCCATCTGTAGCCCTCCTTACTGCTGCAGCCCTGTGACCTTGTGCGCCTGTGGAGGCCCCTGATGGGGGATGTCTCTCCACTGGCACCTCGGTTAGAAGAGGAGAGGATCCTTGTTCCCAGGAGAAGGTGTCCCCTCTGCAGGCTGCCTGCCTCCCAGCAGAGGGAGGCAGAAGCACACCAAGCTGCAGCCATGCAGCCCTCAGCTGCTCTGTGCTCTTTCTGCCTTGGTGTCATCAGAAACAAACAAAACCCCACACCACCTCACCAAGAGAAGAGGCGTTTCTCTTGCTGCTTAACGATAAAGCCTTTGAGTAGCAGGGATTTGCTACCTGTAATTGCACCAGCTAATCCTACTAGCGAGCTCTGTCCTTCACCTTAGGTACTATTCTTAGCTCAGTCCCTACTGGATTCTTGACAAAGCAAATGCTAAAGCTTGGTCTGTGTCTTTGGAGAGATTAGTGGAATGAGTGAATTGGGAAGCATCTTCCCTCTCTTTAAGAGGCAAAGACATGCAAGAGATTGATGGAGACCCTACTTTTCTGAGGGAGGTAAGTCCAATACTGACGGAACCGCTAAGAAAGCGGTGGAAATGCTGATGGATGAACTCGGTGAACTGTAGCTAGCCCTAGCTCAGCCCATGGGGGTGGACTGAATGACTTAAGTTTCTTGTGACTCTTTGCTCTTATGACCTTAGTACAAAAGTCTGTCTTTTGTCTTCTTGCCTTTTTTATCTGAAGCTGAGTCTCCAGCTTGCTGCTCATTATTTGTTCCCTTGCTAATGCACAGAATCCCTGTGCCATCCAGGCCCTGCTCTTGTGAGTGGGTGTGACACCGGGGAGGAGTGACGCAGTCCAGGAGGAGATTAATGGCTCTTTGAAGAGGTGTCTGCTTCTAGAGGAGTAATGTGGCTGCTGTGTCCTCTGTAGTATTCTTTTCCCTGAGACTACAGGGACAGGTTTTTGCATGGCAGGAAAGTAGAAGAATATGTCAAAGTACCTCAACTTTGGGCTTTTGCAGCCTAGTGAACTTCAGTGTGTCAGACCATCGGTGGTACAAGGCCCTTCTAACAGGGCAGCCGCAAACCATGTTGAGGTGTGCCTGCCCCGGGCAGTTGTTGCTGGATGCCATCTCCTGTGCAGCATAGAGACCTGCGGTGTGTGTCTTTCCCTCAGTTTCTATCTGATCAGGAGAGAGAGAGAGAGAACCTTGCTAAGAGAGAAAAATCCTGATCTTGCAACTGGTACGTGTCTGAGCAAGGTGAAACAGACTGTCAGAGTGAGTAAGGCACTTCAGTTTGAGCAGTCAGATGTTTCAGTTGTCACTGGAAACGTACTTAATTGCCTGGAACATCACCCCTTGCTCTGTGCTTGAATTAGTACGGTTCCTTATTCTAATTGTTCCACTTCTGTTTCCTTTTTCTGCAAAAAGGGGAAATGGTCTTAAGCTGTTGTACCCACAAAATGGTTCAGGAGAGAATTTGCCAGTGTTCTTGGAGCCCAGGAGCTTCTGGGAGATGATGCTTTTGGTGATGTCTGAATGGGTTTTTGTCTGTTTAGACAGAGGCAGTGCAGGAAATGGAACTGGACCTGAGTTGCTGTGCACTGATGGGGGAGGCTAACTAGCACGTGGCGTGCAGGGGTAGCTTTTATATTAGACCATGACCTGTAAGGTGGTCTTTCCTTATCTTAATATATTTCTCCCTTCTTGGGCAAAGTATGCCTTAACAAACCCTCAGAAGTGCTTATCTATACATTTATTTATTTTGTTCCCTCCACCATCTTCATTGATTACTTTTCTCTTCAAACACAGCACCTCTGTTTGGCAACTGTGATGTGGTATAAACACAGCCAGACTGCTGCCAGCAGCCTGGGCCACACAGGCTCCCCGACAACCTGCCAGCCATGCAGGGATTTGGGAAGGCTCACTGAACTCTGCAGGGACTCATGTCTCATCAGGGCTTTTCTGCTCTTGTTGCCAGATCTTCAGCAGTCTTTCCATTACTCTCCTTAAATGTGAAGCAAAAGGAAAGCCCAGCGTTGACAGGTGTACTTGCAGAGTGCGACAGCTAAAGAACAATCCAAACACTAGAGAAACTAGATACAGGATTAGAAAGACCTGGGTCCTTCATGTGGCTGCACGTAACTCAGATTTGCAAGACGAATGGGAGCACCAATAATGTAGCAACCTAAGCATTTGCTGAGCAGCAGTATGCTCACTGATGCTAATCACTTTGCTCTGTGTTTACACCTATGTGACTGAAGAGACTTTGTCCCCCTCTTGTTAGCTGTAATTAGTCTCTACAAAGTATGCATGTATGTCTGCAGCAGTCTTGCCAGAAGACAGCTCAGGGAGAAAGTATCTGCAGAGGAGCTGAAGAGAGCTGGACCTGTATCTGAGTTTTCAGGTCAGTGAGTTCATGACAGCTTGTGCTCCTATAGCAGCCTGAGAACTTCTTATGTTCAAGTTCCAGGTGGTTAATGTGTCTTAGTCTCCAGCCCTTGTCCATCTAGTTCCTGCAAGTAAGAACTTGAGCAGGGAGCTAGCTGCAAGAGTGAAGTAATGATGTGCTTAGACCCCAGTCATGTTATCTCAAGTTGAGTTGGCAGATGAAATGTGCCTTCATATTCTTAGACTATAGCATATGAGAGGTAGCTGATTCAGGCTAATGCTCCCTCAGTGTGAGCTGATATCTGTTGTGTTAACTCTTGTTAGCACAGGCTATGAGCTTGTACACACGGACAGTTAATCCAGCTCTGCTGAAGCATGGCATTCCCTTAGCTAAGCTGAGGGAACTTGTTCAAACATATGACACTGCAGTTGGATGCCTTCCACATTCTCTTGCTGCTAAAGTTTCCCAACTTAGACGCTAACCAAGGTATTTCCGCAATGGAAGATGTCAGACAGGTTATTGAGGTTTGTCAGGTTTGTATGAAGACCTTGGGCTATGTTTCAGCCATGTTTTACTTAGCCTATGGGAAACGTTTATGATACAAGGTAAAAGGACCTGTTGGGTAGGCACAAACTATTTCTATAATAAATACAAGCATGAACACAGTAACTGGTGTTGTACATACAGTATTTCTGTTCATTAACAGGCCACTTTGCTGCAATTAAGGTAACTGGACCCTCTGCTCATTACGGGTGGATAGCTACAAAGTCCTCTGCTCATCTGCCCTTGCAAAGGAGAATTGGAAACGTACTTTGGGGAAAGCCTGCATTTTTTCCTCTTTACCAAGAATTTTGCCATCTAGATGTTAAACTGATGTGTTTTGAGGGGAGAGAAGTCACATATTAGTGACTTGTGACTGACACTTTGCATAAGTGTTCATGAATCTGCCTCCATAGTGGTACGATTGAGAGGAAAGGGTTGGAGTGGTTGGGACCTTAAAGGAGGCGCCGAGACTGCTGTTTTCCTTTACATTATTTGAGAATACTTTTACCCTTGGTAGGTTGAGTGGTAACTTGGTGTCATGATGTCTTGGCTGCAGGATGGAGATCAACAAGCTGACACTCAGTGAAGATGGCTAATTTTTCTGTGCATATATATTTCTCTTTCTCATCTGGCATTAAAACCTACTGCTAATATCTGTACAGAATACAAGTTTTTAACTGGTACATGATACTGTGATTAAGGATAACTGTGAAGGTAAAATGTGAGTTAAAGTAAATTCACATTCAGATCATAGTTCCCTAGAGTTGGAGGACAGAAGGGATCTACTAAAGTAACCTGACCACTAAGCAGTGATAATTCATTCAGGTAGTCTGCTAGATTGCTGGGCTGAACCAGAATGTCAAAAGGTGATTCACCTTGAGTTGAAGATAAAATAATCCACCATTTGCCTAGGTACTCTATTTCAGTCCCTAATGCAGTTTCTCTGCTTAGTTTAAGCAGAACCTCTGGCATTGGCTTTTAGCCACTGGCTCGTCTGCCTCCCTCTGCTGCTGTAAAGAACAAGCAGCAGCATCCAGCATTTCCCTCTGGGAAGAGCTTCCTACCCTGTAATCAGGTTATGTCTGAAGGCAGCTTGGTTTAGCAATAAGGGCACTATCAGTGAGACCAGTTCAAGTGCTCCCTGAGTGTCAGTAGAGCCCTAAACACTCAGCAAGAGAGTAAGCTGAGCTGAAATTACAGCAAGAGTAGCTCAGCTGCTAGTTGTTGTTGTTTCTGTGCTCTTGTGAGCTTTCATCGGTGAGACCTGCCCTTAATGAACTCTGGTGGATGGGATCATGGTTTGGAAGTGGTGACACTCATGCAGGTTAAAGGCAGTGGTTGCCCCTTGTATGGCAGGATGCCAGTCCTGCTTCAAAAAACCTGTTTGGTCATGGTGCCAGCGTGCCTGTAGGAAGCCTTGGATTGCTGGCTACCAAGCGTGTGCACTTAAGGTCATTCAGCTTAATCTTTCTGTTCAACTGTAGTGTGTCTCAGTTGTTTGGGAAATGACAAAAATCAGCTTGTTCCTGTGGTGGTGGTGCCCAACAGTGAATAGGAGTGTATTTCCAGCCATTAAACCTGCTTGGGGTCTGTCAGACTACCCACCCGTGCTTGGCAAATCTCAAGCGTTTGGCTTCACACCCTGCTTTTAAAGGGAGCTTCCAGGCACGCCCTAACCTGTGGTGACACCATAAGGCCAGCCCAAAGGAATCCCTGTGTGGTGTAAATACAAGTGTGGGGACTGGCACGGCCGCAGGCACACACCTGGGGAGCCTCCTCTTGTGCTGCAGCCGGCGTGCTGGAGAGCATCCCTAATCAGGCGAGCTGCAGTGCTGCATGGTGCGAGGATGTACGGCTGCTCTGGGCTGAAGAGGGTGGGGGATCACAAAGCCTGGAATGAATGGGGAGAAGAAGTAATTTCATGCACATGAAAGCAGAAATTCCTCCAAGCTGTCCCTATGCAAGCTGGTTCCTTCAGGCCACCTTTCATCTTTCTAGTTATTGTTACCTTTTATGCCATGTTGGGGGACACGTTCATTTTACTTTGACTTTTTCCACTCTTAAGGGTCAGAGCGTGATCTAAGTGGAGCCCTGCAATATATAGGGAGAAAAAGAAGGCAGCTATGAGAAGTGATGGACATAACAAATCTGGCATCAGTAGAAACATGCAGTTTAAAGGGCCTTCTCTCATCCAGGTCTGTGTGGGTAGAGCATAGCTGAGTCACTGGCTCCATTTCTCCTCCTCTGTCACAGGCTTTCTCAGTTCTCTGCCAGAGGACTGCTCTGGCACATCTCTTCACTTTGCTAGCCCAAATGCTGGTTGTAAAAATGGCTGTAGTCACTTATGCTTGTGTGCTGTTGTCTGTTGTTGGCATGCAGTAGGTGCATGTGTGTGTAACTATACAAGTTCCACCATGAAAATATTAAAGATCTCTCTCTGGAAAGAGGCTGTAGACCTGCTTGATCTCTTGAGCCACGTCAGAGCTGCGCTGCAGTATACTAGCCCAGCGTGACCAAGGTATATGCACATTTCATACAGTCACTCCGTAGAAGCTGATCAGATCTCTTGACTATTGCTTTCCCTGTTTGGATGGCTGATCAAAACCAGCCCTTGCTGAACAGTGACTCTTACTAGGTGGGGGGCACTTGATGTTTTGTAAAAACTTAGGTGTTTATAGCACTTCCTAAGTTAGGGATACAATCAGTTGCCATTTGTGGCTACCTCAGCAAGCAATCTCTTTTTATTTCTTACATAAACCACGGAAACTATTAGCTTAAAGGCAGAGGTGATAGAAAATTTGCCATCTGGATTGAACATGGTTTGCACACCTCCTTTTGTATTTTAATGTAATACCTTTTACATTTGCTTCCCGTGTAAACTGAAGTGCAGAGACTCGAGAAGACTGGAGACTTGAGAGGTTTCTTATTTGTACCAAATCAGCCAACCTCTGCGTCAAACTCTGAATTGGTATCAGGAGGTGGGAGTTGTGAAGGGTGCTGGGTGGGAAAATGGTGGGATGGATTTCCTGGGCTGCAGAGAGCTCCCCACTGTCTCATGTGGAAAAGAAAGGCTGTGCGGAAGTTGTTGGGTTTTGGTTTGGTTTTTTATTATTTTATTTGGAAGCTGTCAGTTTGGAAGTTTGAGTCAGGTGGAAACCTCAGTCTCATGAAGTAGGAGGGCCCTGATGAATTGTATGAGCACATGCAGAATTAGCCCTTGGTGCTGCCTGTTGCTGTTCACACTGTTCAACACCCCCCACTCCTTTCCAGGGGGACTCTGCTCCGCATCCTTCCCAAGTGGAAAATGGGGGGGAAGGAGTGAAGGCTTGTAGTACAAACTTAGGGAAGTCTGTGCATAAGGCCAGTTTATTTTAAAAATATTTTTATGGAAATGCATTTAAAAAAAAAAAGAATGCTTTGGAGCTGTCAGATCCCACTCACCCCTGTCGCGCTGTGCATCCTGACCCCCTTTTCTTCCCCCGGCTGCAGGGAAGCAAGGGCACTGGGGGACAGCAGAGAGGAGAGGTGCCATTTGCTGCTGCAGCAGCAGGGGGAGAGCCTCAGTGTGAGTCAGCCTGGTCTCTGGGGGCACTGGAAACTTCAGAGGGGCTCTGTAATTGTTGGCTGAAAAATGCTGTAGAGTTGGGTGGTCTGTATAGAAGTCTGTTTAAAAAAAACAACCAAAAAAACCCCAAACCTGCAAGCTTGGTTTCTATTTTATGCAGGTTTTTTCTTATGTTATCATGGCTGGATTTAATGGGCCAAATTCTTTACTTTCTCAAGTAGGTAAGAGTGGAGCCATCCTGTAAGGCATCAGGGTCGCTCTGAGCTTGTGCGATGCTGAAATCTGAATCTGGCCCTGCAGCTTTATTGAGACAAGTAAATGTGAACACTCACTGATACAAAGGAGAGGAAAAATATCTGCATTGTGTGAGTGGGGAGGAGGCTGCTGCAGTTCTGTCTCTGAAGGGCTCCTTATTAATTAGCTGTGTGCACAATAAGTGCTTCTCTGGAGAATGAATGAGGTGCCTTAGCCTCCCTCCGCAGCCCTACCATTTGTAACAAAATTAGTGTTGGGGAGGGGGGGACCGTATTTGGGATGGGGGGACCGAAGCTGCGTGGGCTGGCAGGCGGGCAGCCTCCAGACCCTGGCAGATGGGGTTGATGGTGCGTGCGTTTCGAACCTGGGGTCCTGCACCGATGGGTTTCTGATGTCACTGCTGCAGTACGTCTCTCAGTTGCCAGTTTGCTTTTTCCAATTACTGGAGCCTCTTCTGTGATCGCAAAGTTGTGGGTTACATTCCTTTGCCAGGAAGAATCCTGGAGAAATCTTGCATTTTTCCTAGTGTGGGCTTCTTTCAGTGCAATAGATTAAACTCAGCCCTGGCACAAGTCTGCTGAAGTTGAAGTGCTCCCGTTCAGTGCATTTCAGCTTCACTGAAATCAATGATGTTGCACCGGAAGAAATTAGGTCCTGTATTGTCACAAAGTGATGTGTGCTGACCTCTCTCTGTATTCTGCACCAGCCTGCGGGCCGCGGGAGACCGCCCGTGGTCCCCAGCTCTGACATCCAGAGGGCTGGCTTCTCTTGTAACCGGGCAGGCTCAGGAAGAGGCTTTATTTGGGCTTGTCTGGGCTTGTTCAGGCCTGAGCCTGCCTTTGTCTTTGCGATCACAGGGATCCGAGTGGATCAAAGGGGATCTGCCTGCGTGATTTGCAGCTGCTTTGCTGACAAGACCTCCTTGAGAGACCCCAGCAGCAGTCCCCCGAACTGCAGCCTTTCTGACCTTCTCTGTCTCTTCAGGTAAGCACAGTCTGTGTGTGTTTGTACTTGTGCCTGCAGATGTACTGTATGTATCTGCCGATGTTACACTCTGCCAGCTTTTCTGCAGAGCCTGTTTGTGCCTGAGTGGGGCTGTGGAAGGTGGTGGTGGTCTGTGCGAGCATGTGCAGCTAAGTAAGCTTTCAGAGGTCTTGAAAGTCATAGGAGAATGTTACAGTAACTGCCTTGTTAGTCTGTCGTGCTGGGGTAAAGGGTGTTTACTTTTCCTTTTTTTTTCCTTTCCTCTTCTGTAGCCCCCTTCCTTCAAGCCCTTCATACACAAATGCACACTGGAGTTGGGGGTACTGGTGAGTGTCTAGTTTTTGAGGGATCCCAGAAAGTAATAGCACCCAAAAAAGCAGCTGTGTGCTCACACTATCTGAATGTGCTGCAGCCGTACAGGGAAAGCTGAGGATGCCACTTAGCAGCTTGAGTCTAGTGAGCAGTAAGTGATTCTGAGTTAGTTGTCTGGCTTTTACATCCAGGAGACAAGGTAACTGAATTCATGTGGTATTAGCTACTCCGTGGCTCATCGTGTCTGGCGTTTACATAGGGGAACATGGAAGCCGAATGGTTAAATCTCTGCTCTTTGCAAGGAGCTGACTCTCCCCCTCTCTTGCTACACTTAAGATGGAGAGGACAGCTTGTGCTATTTCCAGTGTTGTTACCTGGCTCAACATGTTGCCTCTGCATTCATTTTGTAATGGAAAGGATAAATAATATAGCTCAAATGCTGGTATCAGCTGATGCTCATATGGGGGAAGAAAGCTCTGTTACACTGTGTTTGGCTTTGTTCCCCGCTGCCCCGTTCAGTCTGCCTGAACACCGGCAAAGTGGAGCTCGGCTTTACCTGCATCTGGGTGCCCTGTGCATCACTCACCTGCTTATCACGAGGTTTTGGGTGTCTGTGCAAGCTGCCGATGGGATTATCTATTATCCAGATAATAACTGTTACATTACGTAGGAGATGGGCCTTTCCATTACTTAGGGAGGGCTAAGAATTGAAAAAGGCACTAGGAGTCATTTCGGATCAGAGATAAGTCAGTACCAGTCCATTAGAGTTAATTGTCTACAGCAGCACAGGTCTGGGCTCAGGGTTTGGGCTTATTTCCCTGCTACCTTTCAGGGGCATCTCAGCAGAGTAGGTGGGGTGAAGGAAGTTTTCTTCTGTATTTTGAAGACAGGCCCACCCATGCTTACCTTTTATTATATGTTCCTGATATAAAATGTATTCATTTGTAAGCAACCTACCTCTCACCTATACAGTCTGTTTTGATATTTTATTAGCTGTATATATGCCAGTGTGTTTTGGAGTTTCCACCTCCTGAGGGTGAGTTTGGTTGATTATTGGCTTCATAATTTTTAAGTGGTGTGAGCCTAAATTCCAAACAGGGTAAGAGGGGCAAAGCATTCTTAAATAATGAGGCTCCTTTTTTCTTCCGTCCCGCTTGTTGCCCTCTGCATCTGACCCCAGGATGCTGAGTACAGGCAGTTCTGGTGACCACACTTCTGTCTTGTCATCTCACACTGTGTTTTGTCCCCCAAGAGAAAGTTAATTGACCTATTTAAGTAGCTTCAGAAAGCCAAGGCACAAAAAAAAGATGTTTGAGGAGTGAGTGATGTTGGAGCAGTAACATGAGGCTAAAGTCACTGCTTGGGCAACTCCACTGATTTTGGTGGAGTAATGCTAGGGACGCTTGTTGCTTTGTCCCTTTGACTCCAGATTGAGATTCTCTAAAACTAGGTTTGTGGGGCTTTTTACCTTTCTTCTCACTTAAAAAGGCTGACAAAAGCATTGATCTAGACAGAACTATGGATAAGCTTTAGGGAGGGAGTTTGATCAGAGCAGGAAAGGGAAAACTCATCTGAAAACAGTAGCTGATAAATTTTATATTGCTGCTAGCTGAGCATCATATTCTCTAATACTTTGCTCTGTTTCAATCTGTTCTGTATCGTGGAGGATGGACAGACTTATAAGGTAAGTGACACAATAGCAGATTTCATACCAATAATAAGAGAACTTTTTTCTGTCCTGGCCTGTTGACATCTCAGGGCACGTACCTGTCTCAAAGCATGGGGGAACTAGAGGATTTTTAGTACAGATTTTGAAAAATCTTTTCCTTGCCCTCACTCATACTATGGCCTTGGAAGAAAGCTGGTTAAATGAGAAACAAAACATCAGTGCTTTCTTGCCAAAAAGATGTCAGTCCTCCTTTTTATAAAAAAGTTATTTCTGCTTGTTCGCTACAGCTGGATGGAGAGGACTTCTCCTTAGCAGGTTTCCTTGTATGACAGATCTCATCTTGAGTATGTGATGAAACTTGCTAGTCCATTTGGTAGGCAAGTCTGTGTTTCCTTGTATTTTGAAGGTAGAACACCAGTAATCTTCCAGTAACTGGTACAGACCATCTCTTAATGCAAATGGAGAGAAGTTAATAACACATAAGCCATTGTTTTGTTTCCAGAGAGACTCAGCTGAAGGGGCTTATACAACTGTGGGACTCTAATTCGAGCCTCCAGTTATATGTATTTTTTCTGTTTGCATTTGAATGTATTGTAGGAGCAGTGACCAGGCATCAAAACTATGCCCAGCCTGTCTGAAGCAACCTTCTCCCTGAAATAAGAATCCTTCACCCAGCGGACAAGAGAAGGCTTTGGTAAGAGGAATTAGAGTAAAATTGTATACTGCTGAAAATGGAGTTTGAATCTTTCACTCGAGCCTTCCTGTAGATGTTCTCCCCTGGTGATGTGGGTCTACTGTTATACCTCTTTACAAGGGAAGCAGCTGAGATACAAGACTCTTACCTTGTCTAGAAAACTGCAGTGCACTCATGATTAATTGAAATGCATCTTACAAGGGATGATAGTCTTTTTTCCTGTGCAACTAGATATAGTCCATGTCAAGTTTTGCTAAATGCAGGCTTTATTCACCTCAGAAGCCACCTGAGGACAAAGCTAGATGCAGGAGCAATGTCTGGCACCGTTTCAGTACAAGTAACCTTGGGCAGGGGAAATGTGGGGAGGAAGATGTGCTTCTGGGGAGCATCTGAGAGAACTTCCCTACTTGTGCTGCAGGCATCCTATTGCCCTTTCACCAGCTTTCATGTCACAACGTGTCTCCTTGGGCAGATGGGAAGGCCAGATACCATGCTGATAACAATCCTGATCTTCATCTACCTGCATGCTTTGGTGGTGCATGGTGAGCATGTCTCAGCATAGAGGATGGGGGCAACTTCAGCCAGTGGTGCGTGGGACTCTTCTGAAGTTCTCTGGCTATTGTGGTGAGTGGCTGAGCAGTAGTGGGCATCAAAATGTAATTTTTCCCTCATGCAGCTCAAACAAGGGCAGAAGCTGTGGAGGCAGCAGACCCTGCTTGACGCTTTGCCTCTTGCTTTGAGGCAAAGATGTACAAATGGGTGGGTCTGGCCTTGGAAGGAGAGAGAGGCGTGTCCGGAAGGAGACTTTATAAAGATCCCTCAAAGTCCTGATAAAGGAGGAGCCTGAGCTTAACAAGCCAGAAAGGACAGAACTGCTGCAACAGGAAAATCTCTGCTATGAATCAGCCTGGCAGTGTCCTCTCTGTCCCAGCAAATGGAATTGGGGGGGGACAGGTCAGGAGCTTCTGGGGTTCGATTAACTTGTCTTTCCCAGGCCCATCTAGGCTATAAACCCACAGGTTTTTGTTTTTTGGACTGACGTGCTACAGCGGACATGGGGCTACTGACAGCTGTGACTCTGGGTTTATGATCTATGGCTAATGCTTGCGCATTGCTTGGTTAATGAGTCATGGGTGCTTACGTGTGGCTTAGTCCTCTGAAATCTGCAATGCACTGGACTCTGCCCAGGCTTCTCCCAAGGTACTGAATCAGCAGAACCCCTAAATAGCCTGGTGTTCTTAGCTCATACTGACTGCTGCAGCGTGGAGCCAGCTAGGCAAAGGGGTAGCCTTGCTCCCAGGAGCTACGGCAGCATTGCAGCCTTGGATGGGGCTACCCACCATGCTTTACTGGTTTGCACAACTCGCTGCTGGAAAGTACTTTTGTCTGTGGCATGTCTACCCAAAAATTAATGGCACTTATGTAGATGTAGTAGCTAGCTCAGCTGCTAGTAGAACCGAGCTGCTAGTGTAAGCTCCAAAATGACAGCTCCTTAAAGACCTTCTCTAAGATGCTATATGGGGAGAGCCAATGTTTATGGTATTTGACAAATGACCTCAGAGCAGGTTTAACAGAACATTTTTGCTTCTGCTTAAACCTTTGGGTGATGAAGTTCACTCTGTGTGATTTATTTAAGTTGGATAAGATATGGGAAGGGAAGAGATAATATGCAGTAAGTTCAATGTGTGAAATATGACTGTGCATCTGCTTTCTTGGTAATGCAAGTGCTAGGTGCTCTTCCAGCCAGCGAGACGGGACTACTATAAAGAGCTTGCAGTTGGAGTTAAGATGTTGCTGCTGGACATCTCTGATCTCATTTGGGAGGGAAAAGAGGTAATGAAAGCTTCGTTAAATATTGTTATTACAAGGGAAAGAACAGAATTTACTAGAATGCAGAGGGCTTTTTTTGCTTGTCCTCATGTGAAAAGAAAAACTGAAAGAAAGGAAGAAGTTGCACTGAATCTGGCAAAGAATGAATTGTTTAACTCTGCTGTGGAAGAAGGCACAAGTCTGGTGTACTCTGTGTGTGTGCATGTTTCTCACTGCTCAGTATGTGGAGAAATTCAGTAAGTGATGTGTACATTAATTCCATGGCTTTGTCTTGTTTTGATGTGGGGATTTAATATTGCTTAAGCCAGTGATATTAGCCAGGCTCAGTGAGATCCCAAATGAAGATTCACTGGTGTAAGATGTGGTAGATTTTAAATATGATGCCTTTTAAGGAATGGGAGGAGATGGTTGCTCTAGATTTTCTTCATCCTTAACTGTACCCTGTTTTATGGAATTTTTGTCTGTATTTCTTGGAGTAGGTGAGTGAGTGACAGCCATAGCTGTCCTGCAGATCTCAGTAATGCAATAACCTGAGCTCCTTCCTGGATTTTCCATCTTATATCTGAGAGCTTTTGTGCTTCTCAGAGTGCAGGAAAGTTTGTAGAAAGAAGCTACTGAGAGCAGAGCTGACTTCCATCTGCAACATGATCCCAGGGCTACAAAACTGCTGCTGCTTTTTCACTTGTCACCTGCAATAAGACAAAAATAGCCTGTTACCCAAATGGCTGTGTCCCTCGGAGCTGAGTCACTAGCTGAAAATCAGTAGGGTTAGCAATGCAGCTGCCCTACAGGTAGAAACGCCGACCAATCTCAGACTAGGACTCTTATCTTTTCCCCTGTGTCATTCTGTCACTTACTTATCTTGCGTGATTTTTGCCTATCTTTGTGTTTTACAGAAAGGCGTTGCTAGTACTGTCTATTCTTTTCTCTTAGTTCTGCTTTGTTTTAGACAGCCGGTGACTCACTGCAAAGGTATTGTCCCGTTTCCTTATTAGCTGTGAGGCTGGCCTGCAGGAGTGGTGGCAGTGCGTGGGGTGGAGTCGTAGCTATATCAAGAAAGCCGGAACTGTCGGAGTTTGCAGTGAGTCTGAATTACGAAGCAGGTGTCTGCACCGCGCTGGAGCCGGTGCTCGGCTTGCTTGCGGTATACCAGGCCTAGCAGCAGTAAGCTGGGATCACTTGGGGGCTTAGACGGACTGCGGGTACCACTGCCAGCTGGATCATCATCTGCCACAGAACTGTACGGAACTGGTAAATGTCTTTCTTATCTAGGGTCATGTCAATACATCTCAAAGGAAACTTTCTGCTGTATGATTAATAAAACAAGGCAAACGGGAGTTGTTAAGCAGCTTGTGCCCTATATTTGGGGAATTAGGATGCTATAAGGAGTTTGGAGGAGAAGAAAGTGACGGGGAAAGTATGATAATAACAGTGCTTAATAAGCATTGCCAAGAGTCGTAGCCTACGACCATTTTCTGGTTGACTCAGTGGCACGTCGCAGGAGTTGCAGTAGAAGATGGGATAATACGGCACTAGTTTGAAAATTTTGGGAGAGACTAACCCAAAACTCACATATCATAGGACTTGTATCAAATCAAAGTCAGAATTTATCAAATGTATTCTTATCTTGAAGAATACCTTACCTGTCTGTAAGGTTATAAGTCAGGAAAACTGACTGTGTTTGGAGAAGCAATACACTTCCTCTCCTACCTGAAGGTTTCCACAACAGAAAAGACTGACACCTTCTTTGGGAGAAAGGAGAGAATTTGTTCTTGCTCTGCAACCACCACTAGTGGTTTGGTATAGCTTTAAGATGACTTTTCTCTGGGATGCCAGTTCATCCTAGTAAGCACAACAGACTCAGCTAGACATTACTTCTAATTCTATGGTTTAGAAATAGAGGGTTGATTAGAACAGCCTGTATAAGAGACATTGAGCATCCTGATCAAGTTTCAAAGTTAGCCTTGTTTAAAATAGGCAGTCGAACTAGCTGATATCCAGGAGTCTCTTCCAACCTAAGTCTTTCTGAAGTTTGAAAACTGCCATTTCATCTTTTCCATTCAAGCTTTCTCCTGTTGCCGAGTTTCACCCACAAATCTCACAGATGAAAACTCAGTTTTGTTTTGCCTTAAAACAATTAGTATTTTAAGCCTCCAGTGACAGAGAATCTGTTTGTATCAGGCTTCCAGCAGGAGTTGTTCAAATCTTTAGAGAAACTCTAATTCTTCAGGTCAGGCTCAAGGCTTTTGACTAGGTCAGTCATAGCCTAAACTCCATTTGTTGACAATAGGAGGATGACACAATGCTGGGAATGAACTTGAAATAAATATGCTTAATTAAATGAAGCTTATGGTATCACATATTTCAGTGATGACAAAATGATTGCTGCAGATCTTACCTGGCAGGACTTTTTACTTTTTTTGGAACACAGTATTTCCGTAACAGGAGAGTATTTCCATCCTCCACACCCATCAGCTTGTTGTTTTATAGTAGTGATTTCTCGATAGGCTGATTCCTTGTACACAGTTCCCTAAAGCAGAATGCTTTCTGTAAATGCACAGTCACAGTAAATTTGGCAGGTACTTGAACTAAAGGGAGGAGAAAAGGATTTGCTGTTAGACAAGCTGCTGAAACGGACAAGTTGCTCACCTTATTGGCCAGCACCTTTGCACAGATCTCTTCTAACTCTAAACTAGCTAAGTTGTTTGGTTTCCCTGTAAGACTTAAACTTCTCCCAAGTCAGTCATCCCTAGAAATATAGCTTCTGACCATCTAGAAGTAAGAGCAAACTCAAGAGCTGGATAAGTTTCTTCAGTACTGCAAATGCTGGCTTTTCCTGCAGCCACAGCAGTGAATAGTCAGTTAAATGGTTCTAGGTCTCTGCAGAGGGGATGCTTGTCTGTACCTTAGCTTCTGCTGCATAGTTTTCAAACTGGGCTTGTAAAACTTGAAGGATCTTTGCCTCGTTGCCAGCTTGTTTGGATGCCACATGATGGTAAATCCCATTCACATCTGTGGAGGAGGCTTGTGGATTTCTTATTTGTGGAAAAAATACTCATGTAATTAAAAACTTTGAGTTGCAGCTTAGATGTTCTCTCCAGGTACATCAACAGGAAGGGTGGAGAAGGGTGCTCCTACGTACCTGCCTGTGATGAGGTTTCATGTATACTTAATACCATGAAGATTTTTGTCCACGTTAAGGAAAGATGATGTTTTTCTAAGAAGACTCTGCAGTGATTTGGGAGAAAGGATTAATATCTTGTCTCATGCAACACAGTTAATGTTGGTACAGAATAAACCCTTTAGGGGTAGGGATGCATTCTTCTACTGTGTCACTGTACTGTGCCTAGTACAGCAGTCCCCATTCAGTTGACATCTGAGATTGTACCATAAAAAAAATAATGAGTTGCACTGATTTAATAGATATTGTCTAGATTTATTGAGATCTTTGGCTGCCAGGAGCAGGACTGAATGGATGAGATCCAACTGAGACATACATTAGCACCTAAGATGCTGGCCCCTTGCAGCTGAAGGCTTGAGTAGATTTGTTTGGACCAGCTGAGTGGTACCGATGTGGCATGCTGCACTCCCTCTTTTCTGCTTTGGGTGTTGGGCACCTATTTTTTTGGGCTGCCCTTCCTGTGAGGCTTGAATACAAGGGTGGTTTTGCTGCTCCATGTTCTCCCAGAGTTTGTTGGATGACTTGTTTCCTCCTTTCCTAAAGCACTAGGAATTGTTATAGGTAGCAAGCAGCAGAGGGGAGCTAAAATGATTTGAAAAATTAAAAGCAGGATCATTATCCTGCTGCGTAGCTACAAGGTTGTTCCCCAAAGCATCTTCTCCCTGGCCCTGTCGTGCTTAATTTTTAGTGGCTCAAAGGAGAGTTTTACAGTTCCCAAAACAGCAATTCGGCAGTCTCGTATGTCCCTGGAGGAGGATGAAAGATGAAGTAGTATCTTCCTCTTCTGTACCAGATTGTTTTGCTCTCCTATAGCTGTGCTTGTCCCTGACCTGTTAATTGCCTTTGAGATAGTCTGGTTTGTTCTGATCCTGATGGGAAATGTTGGAGGGATGATTAGGTCATTGTTTAAGCAAGACAGCTAGTTCCAGAGTGGGACACGTTTTCAGGGCAGGAAGGTAGGTACTGTTGTCAAGTCTTGATTTTGATGTTTTGGAATTGTTTGCTTTTTTCCTTAGGGTGAAAAGGTTACAGTCAAGAAGTGATTTGTTAATTAAGTGGTGCTGTCTCCTGGGACACAGGGAATGGAGCCCGTGTTCTGTTATCACAATGCCTGGTGGGTATTATTGTTCTCTGCTGTGCTGGTTTGATTGGCGTGCAGTTACAGCACTTCATTTCACCTTTGTCCATCTCCTTTGATATTATATAGAGGGCATGAGCTTTTCCCATCACCTGCACTGCCATCCTGTACAACAGAAGCTGCTGAACTTTATCTCCTGACTCCTGCAATAAACCCAACAGGTTTGTCTTGGGTTTCTGTATGTCTTTTGAAAAAGCATGCTCCCAAATGCTGGCCATTCTGAAGACTCGGTGATAGCCAGGAGTTTGGGGTTTTAACATCTGCTTTTCAGTTTGAAGTGTTTCTAATTCTTGCCTTTCAGTTGGTGCTCACAGCTTTCTTTGCAGGATGGCAGGTTTCTGATAACTTGTTGGAAGATGAAATATAGTTTCACTGTGTGCAAAACAGGGTGAGAGGAAAAAGAATCGAGAGTCTTAGCTGTCTCTGCCTTGCTATCCAAACACAAACCAAATTCCTGAGTTTCTGGAATTTGTAACCTGGCGCATTAGGAGGGGGAATAGAAGGCTTAGATGTCTCAGAATATCCAGATGTAGTGTTGCCAGTGGATTACTGAAAGAAATTAGAGGCTGACGAAAGCCAATGAGCTAGTCATGCAGCATGTTTTACCTCTACTCAAGTGCTGCACAAGAGGCCCTCGAGTAATAACCTGCTTTTGAGGCTATGATGCAAGACTTAAGGAATTGCTTTGCCCCGAAGGTTGTCTTCTCACATGTTCATGTGTTTCCAGGAACTGAGGAATGCTAGATAACACCGTATCTTGTGTATCTGTGTTGTGGTTTAACCCCAGCCAGCAACTAAGCACCACCAGCCGCTTGCTCACTCGCCACGGTGGGATGGGGGAGAGAATTGGAAGAGTAAATGTGAGAAAACTCGTGGATTGAGATAAAGACAGTTTATAATAGGTAAAGCAAAAGCCATGCAAGCAAAGCAAGACAAGGAATTAATTTGCTGCTAGCCATCGGCAGGCAGGTGTTCAGCCATCTGCAGGAAAGCAGGGCTCCATCATGTGTAACGGTTACTTGGGAAGACAAATGCCATCATTCAGAATGTCACCTCCTTTATTTTTCCCCCCAGTTTTATACGCTGAGCATGACACATGGTCTGGAATATTCCTTTGGTCAGTTGGGGTCAGCTGTTCCATCTGTGTCCCCTCCCAACTTCCCACCAGCCTACTCGCTGGTGGGGTGAGAAGCAGAAAAGGCCTTGACTCTGTGTAAGCACTGTTCAGCAATAACGAAACCATCTCTGCATTATCAACACTGCTTCCAGCACAAATCCAAACCATGGCCCCATACGAGCTACTGTGAAGAAAATTAACTCTGTCCCAGCCAAAACCAGCACACTCAGGCTGTTCCACATGTAACAGGAAAGTCAAAGGGCTTTAGTACAAATAAGTATTGGTCCCTTTTTAATTTGTTTTGCAGATGATTGTGTTCCCAGTGAGTTCTCTAACACATCATATATGTGACTGAAGAGCAGAGCTGTGCAGTCAACAGAACCCACCAAGAGTTTAAACAGTTGTGTCTTAAACTATTAAGCATCTGGAAACGCTTGATTGTCCCACTGTCTTGCCCGAATGGTGGTGTGTGAAACTTGGGAACTCATTGAGATAAATATGGACTGCAGACAAGTAAGCTGGGTTTATCTTGTTAATATTTGTAATTCTTAGAGGCCTTAACCAAGACTGGGGGTAAGGGACAGGGTAACTGTCAATTTATGGGTTTGAGCCCCTTCTCCCGTGAAAGCTGTTTTCTTTAGTACTGCTGCAGTTGCTTCATTGACTCTTTGTTTGTTCCTAGACTCTTGCCTTCTGTGAATGAGAAGAGAGGAGGAGCTCGAACAACCTGCCCTGACTTCCCTCCTTGCGTGATGCCAGCTGTGAGTGTTTCTTTGGCAGTGTCTTAGCTGGTTGTTGTGAACAATAGTCAAGGAAGCAATCAGCAAGTATACTGCCCTAGAAGTGCTACACATTGTTGGGCCTGCCTCATCTCCCTGGCTTGAGAGGTGGATGGGGATCCAGGCTGGGATGCTGCCCAGGTGTACTGTGTTGCACTGGAGCTTGGGGTGTCTGATGGAGCAAAGGGCTAATACAAGAAATGCCACAGGATGCTTGATGATGTGGTCACTGCATCAGAGAGGAGATGAAGACAAGAGAAGGTAAACCTGTTGCAAGTTGCTTTGCTCTTTCTTTGTCCTTCCCGCATGTGTCTTTGAGTAAAATACCAGCTATTGTTAGTAACACTGCAAAAATGCAACAGTAGATATTGGGAGAAGGGCCTGCTTTTAGGAAGAATTTCTCTGAGCCTCAATCTCAGGCTGGTAATGACAAGCTAACTTGGCTTTGAACCTAGCATGGGAGCAACTCACCTGTAGTCACTATTTCTCCTGGGTACTGGTCAGCAGCTGCGTATTGCAAATACATGGAGTCGGGTGCCCAAAAACATAGCTGATCTTTCTGGGGAAGAATTAATTAGATTTTAATTATGCAATGAGACATTACTTCTTACCTTGTCTGGATAAGAGGGAGGCAAGGAGGATTTATGGAAAGGACAAATCTATGATATGGGATCGTTCTAAGGGAGGAAACGCAAGAGCACCCCAACCTTGGAAGAAGGAAAGACCTTGCCTAAATCTTGTTTAAACTTCCAGTACTCACACAGAGGATAAGAGCTTACATTAATTTTGATCAAACCAAGTTGGTTTTGTCTCTTCTCTATGGCCCTGACTGACTTGGCATGAGCTGGGTGTCATAATCCAGGGACACTGGAGCTCTAACCGTCTTTAAAAAAAGCTATGATTGCCCACACTTCTGTATGCCTTTTTTCCAGACACGAACATAATTGCATCAGTTACAGGGAGCTGTGAAACTTCATGAACTGTCTATACAAGTTCTGCACTCAGAAGATAATGGGTAGCCAGAAGGGAGCATGGTATCCTTCTGTTGCAAATCTTCTGAAATTTTATCTCCGCCTCTGCAGGATATTTGTCATGAGACAGATGGTTTTGAGCTAGTACATCCGATTTCCTGATAAAATACTACTTTTCTATGGCTTTTACTTTCAGGTTTTTTCCTCATTATGGAGCCAGAGATGGCCATCAGTTCCAGGCTTTTTGGGGAGAAACAAGGTTTGTTATAGGTAATGAGAATGGCTAAAATATCACTGGAAGATTGCCATGAAGATCACTGCGGAGATTGCCTCTTGTATTCTGTGTAAATCCCTTTCCCCAAGTGCCACTGCTCCATACTTGAGTCTGAGCTGGGTGTTGGCTGAATGGAACTGATGCAATGACGGGAATGTGGTTGGGGTGACAAACGTGGGGTTTGACCTGTCTCACTTAGCATGTAATTGCTGAGCAACTTCACCTGTATTAATAAAGTCAGTGAGTTTGAATTACAGGTTATAAGATAATGTTCTGCTCTTCATGTTTCCTGTACATAACTTTGCAGTAGTGCTTAAACCAGGATGGCGAGTAGTGACTAACCATCCAGTTAGTTTCTGTAAATGTGTGGGCACTGTATTTCAAATAGTTCTGTTAAATGTGCTCTTTGCTACCTGGGAGAGAAGCATGATGCGAACAGCGTTGTTCCAAGGCATTCTGGAGTTCTGCATGGGGAATATGACCACAACTGACCCCTTAGTTGGATGAACGGTAGTGGCTGTGCACTGGTCTGCTGGGACCCGAGCAGTCAGCACCCCTGCATAGAGAGAGAATCTGTAAGTCGTTTAACACAAATATTTTATGTCTGCCTTCAAAGAGGGAGGGTGAAGAGTATGATATGGTGTTTTACAACCCATTTTCAGGGTCATATTTGGGTTCTGGGCTGTAGATGTTGAGTGTCCTTGTGTCAATGAAAGAAATAGTCTCCTGGGCTCTGTTGCACCCTTTCCCTTTAGCAGAATTGTTGCTTTGCTGCTTTGCACTTCATCTGTTTCAAATAACTTGTGTGAAATAACTTGAGTGAGGCTTCTAGCTCAGTAACCAGGGAAGCTGACATGCTTCATGACTTTTCCTACTTGAGGGTCTCATTACTAGCCTTTACCTTCCTGACTCATCTGTGTTAAAACTACAGGCTGCAGGCACACTGTTCTGTTGCAAAGTACAGTGTATGCCTCCAATTCAATTTATTGTAAGAGCTACACCCCAAAAATACTATTTGGCCTATTTTCCTACTACTAAATGCAAGAGATGCAGTCCATACATTTTTATTATAGGTAATGAGAATGGCTAAAAAAATAACATTGAAAGATTGCCATGAAGATCACTAAGAGCACCTCTTTGTATTCTGTGCAAGTGCCCCTTCCCAAAGTGCCACTGCTCCATACTTGAGTCTGAGCTGGGTGACCTTAAGACCAGGTCTTAAATACAATATTTTTTGTTCATGGCATACTGTGTTTAATTGTGAATGTACAATATTAATAACTTTATTTTTCTCCATGCAGCCACAGCATGAAGGAATATCCCATATTAATCTCCTTATTTAAATTTGAAATTAAAAACTATTGCAACACTTGGAGCATACTTTAATTCATTGATTGTGCTGGCTCAATTCCAGCAGTGTAACTAATTACATTCTGCCTGCAAAGAATTCTCATTGCTTGTGGCTTTTTTGAGAGTCGCTGGCTTGAATTCTTGCGTGATCTCTGCAGCCTGACTACATGTTTTTTTGGTGCTACTGGAAAACTGCTTAAAATGACTAAGCATCTCTCCTTGATGAAAGAAAAGCCATTGGGCTTGCTAAACAGATCCAGAATAGTGCTCCGCTGGTAAGCGATGTGTGTGTCTGGTTCCAGCAGTTGTGTACACACACACACTCCGCTCTGCGGTCCTCGTGCACTGGAGATGGAGCACGACAGACTGCATAAATCCCAGGCTCATCCTGATCCAGCAGGTTTTTATGCTGCTGTGCTTGCCTTAGGGCCATTCTTTTATCCCAATGTGGAGCCTGCCCACAGTTGAGAATTTGTTACTCCAACGGTTGCCTGTCATGTTGGTCTGGTTAAGGAAGATAAGGGGGACTGCATAGTTCAGTCTCTTGAGAATCACAAGCAGCCAGGTTGGAGTTACAGCTAACATGCCAAAGCTAGTGCTCGGATGCTGAAAGCAGGCCTGCCTGCCTTGGAGGGCTTACTTCTATCTTACTGTTGAACGACAGAGGGATGGGAAGCAGGAGAATGGTGGGTAATTAATGTAAAGGTAGCAGCAGAGAAAGGCACAGTATTTGGTCTTGCATAATCAAGATAAAATAGGAATTCATATAGCATTTGGTAATTCCAGAGGACCTAGAATGAATTTAAACTAACTAGTTACAAAACTATGAAACTTTGCTTTGTAGTTTCCCACACAAGGAGAGACAAGGAAAGCAGTACATACCCTTTTTTAGCTCCAAATTACTGTATTGGCTCCGTGTACTTCTGTGTATTGCAGTTCTGCTTCCAGAAAGTCTGTTCTCTGTATGTAAAATGCCCTCCCACTGCACCAAGCTTCCAGCATGACTCTTCACATGTGAACGTCAGATTCCTCCTCCTTGACTTGGTAGTACCTAGCTGTACTTGTTACAGAGCTGTCTTGACCCCAGTGTTTGCCAAATAAAACCTTTCAAATCTCTGAAAACTATTTTTCTGAGAAGAAAAGCAACATGAGTTGGCTATAGTGTCTGCACCTATTTGACTGCTTTGTTTCTCAGCGTTCTTGGTAGATATGTAGGGAATGTATTTCCTTGTGGGTTTTTTTGCTTGGTTCTTCTAAATCCTATATGAAGTTGTTGCCTGGAGGGGGTAGCTACTGAGGAATTATTATAAAGGCTGTCAGTGATCATTTTGGAATTTCTTGAGCAGCCCTAATCTTTCATTAATACTATATCAAAAGATGTCTGTATTAGTGTCTTATCTAAAATGGAATAGATGGGGTTAATAAAGTCAAGGATTAGGTCCTTAATCTGTGCCAGGACTGCTAGAAATGTAGATTTTTTTTTTGTCACATGCTAGAAAAGGCAACAAAGGACAAACATGAGGATTTTCATCTCAGAAGCCTTCTCTGAACCATGCTTCCCTGGCTTCCTTTCAGCTGATGCAGTGAACCTAAGGATCAGGTGATGACTTAGAAAAATGGTCTTGTTCTCCTGGAAACGAAGAGCTCAGGTGCTAGTGAAACTGTTGGCTAGCTTTTTTTTATTGTGATTCCAGAGTTAGGTTTATGTTTCCAGAGAATCAGGTTTGTTAACTCTTGACTAGATGTTCTCATATATGCATAGTGTCTTGCATGGGCATAGCCAGGCTATGCAGGAGATCTGCGTCGGTGAAAGGTTATGCACGATGCATTTAACCTTGCATTCCTTGGAGAAGGTGGGTGGGAGCTGGGTGTCTTAGTGCTCCCAGGCTGAGCCCTGAGAGGCTACTGAGTGCAAGAAGCAGTTGTACTGCCTTCCTTGAGAGGAGCTGCACACTGATTCAAAAACCAAAACATTAAAGGGTTTTTGCCCAAATTGAGCCTCTAATGGATGATTTTAAATTTTTTTCTGGTTATTTCAGTACACATCTACTTTTTTAATGGGTGCAATGAAACTGGTCACTACTTTTTTCCAGGCTCCTACTTGAAACTACTTCTGTCTAAGCTGTGGGCATGATGCAGGGATGGCAAAAGGTGACCAAGGTACCTCTGCTGGTGTTAGAGCCATCTGCCTTCATCAGCTAGAGATATGGTGGAGGAGCTCTTGTTGGATCAGGACAATGGTGAAAATATTGCTGCCTGGAACAGCAGTGACCTCTTGTGGGTAGTGAGGATGGCTGGTTATGCTGGCCGTTGGCACTTGGAGTCAGAGGATATTATTCTGTTGTAATTGTCTGTGGCCTTAAAGTGAATGTGGTAAAGGGAGCTTGGACTCCCTTGGCTAGGTATCAGAAACAAACAGCTATAAATTGTGCTAAGTGTTTTCTTCCTCGCACGTACATGCTCTGAAGCTGTGATGTGAAATAGTGTCTAATTGTTCAGGAGCAGTCCAGACTCCTCTCTCCCTGGTGAACCCAGAGTTGGCCTTTGAGCACGTCAGGGGAGTAAGACAGGATGAGACGAGAACTTCTGCTCGTGTACTTTTTTCATGAAGTGTCTTCATCTCTGATAAAAGCTGTCTCGCTGGTCTGGCACAAAATCAGGGGAGTAACATGGTACTAGGCAAGCAAGCGTTGCGTCTGTGATATGCAGAGGTACTGGGGGGTCTCAGCCCCTAATAATCACTTAAAGCCCTAAGGCATATAACCAGGGTCCCAGTTAACTGAGAACTACGCCTCAGCCCAGTGTCCTAGCCAGCTGCAAGGGCAAAGTAAAAACTTCTTATTGAAGGTTTTTTTTAAAAAGTTATGTCAGTATATTCTATCTCACAGTTGAGGTAAATTTATGTAGTTACAGCTCAGCTGATGCTTTATAAGATGCAGAGTGTAGCCTCTGTCTCAGAAAGCTCTTTTAGTAGTTGGTGAGATGAATTCAAGTCAGGAAAAAAGATTTTCTGTGTCTTTCCATCAAATACCAGGTTGCTTCACCCCCCTGTGCTTTAAGAGCCTCTGAGGGTGGAATTCTCAAAGGAGAATTTTAATTTTGTATGTTGCTTTATGACAACTAGTTGCTTAGATTTTTACTTCTCTCCCCTCTGAGCTACATGCAACAGTGCCTTTGAATTGTCATGTATCTTTGGGCAGCTCCCAAATATTTCCGTTCTCTGGACAACTGCAGATTCCATGGGACTGAAGGCAGGAATGCGCGTCTGGGCAGACAGCTGCACCGCTACCCTGCAATGAGAAGGTAGCAATACCAAAATCCCAGGAACGCCACGGAGATGCTGGGTGGTGGATGCACATGCAGATGTCAAGAAAATGAAAGGTAGTGGGAATATTTAGTAAGAAGTTACCTGCCTCTTATTACTCAGTTTTGAAGCACTAACTTTTATGTATGCCCTTCTATTGAGTGATGACTTGTGTATAAATTTACCATATTCCTATATTTAGAAAAGAGGGAGAGATCCAGCAGAGGATCCTACGCCTCTCCTATTTCTTTCTGATTGCGAAGGGAAAGATAAATATCTCGGTGAACTGAGACAAAACCAGAATTTGCATTTCTACTAACTTGTGGTTGTGATTCAGGTATTCCCTTCTTTCCAGTTCCAAAAAAGTAGTTTGTCAGGTCATCATAAGTTGTGGAAATAAACAACTACCTTGCAAGACTTAATTAAGCTCTGTTGTAGACCCACATCCATCACTGCAAAATAAAAGCAATGCTCAAAAGCCCAGGGTATTTGATGAAGTGGTTTGTCTGGATGTTTGTGATAGATGGGCAAGTGTCTTGTACTCTGAAAGCGGGGAAAGGGAAACCAAAGAACAAGGAAGAAGCCAAGAATGTCTAAGAGCAGCAACTGGGAACGCAGCCTTGACAAAGTTTTGTCTCGTGGGTTTTTTTGGGTCAGATGGTAGCTAAAGAAAGCCTGGAATAACGATTAGTTTAAAAAAAGCTATTAGTGTCAGACTGTGTTCAGGGGAAATGCAAGTTGCTGCAACTTCCTTTTTCTATAAAGAACATGCAGAGGGCATCAGGCTCCAAAATAAACTTCTAAATGTAAAAGCCTGCCTGACTGAAGTTTAACCGAGTGGTAAAAGTCAAAGATACATAGAAAGAAAAGCTTGTTTCCAAAATAAGTAACTTTAACAGAGCAAATGGCAGCTGCATCAAGGTGACCAAGCAGCAGCACACCAAGCCTGGATATAGCTGGGGACTTAGTAAAGAGAATTTGAAAAAGCTCTGAAGTTCTATCTAGCAACTTCTTGGAAAGCATTGGTGCGACTTGTCCTTGGAGGTGAAGCTCTGGAGCAGCAGCTGTGTGTTTGGATGGCCCAGGAAAGGCAACTGTAAGATGGCTCATTGGTGGGGTGCCCTGCCTGCTGACCCACCTGGCCCCTTTCGTGCTGTGGCAAAACTCATTTAACTCCATCTGATAAAAAGCTCGAAGGACTTGATTCAGAACTGGCACCCAACCCTAGGTAGCCAAGGCATAGCTGAATGTTAGTGAAAAGCTCTTTGTGAACTGGCAGAGTGGGTGTGAAGACTTATCCTGACAGCCTGATGTATCCCCAAGGACTTCCAGGACTCATTAGAAAATTGGATTTGAACTTGGAAGTCAAAACCAGATGAAGATAATCAAAAGCGTAAGGAGGCTGTGGAACTGGCTGCAGGTTTTGAATACAGCTGTGCAGCAGAGTAGTGGAAGAAGAAATTGCTGCAGTGGAAAAATGGGAAAACCTGCTCTTAAAAAAACCACGTAAGCAGTAGTGGCCCTCTTACACATCTGAGGGGAATGCAGGTTTATTTAAAAAGTGCAATTTTTTTTTTAGTAAAGTGGCAATAGTGCAAAAATAGAGTTCAGTTAAATACTAGTTATCCTGGAAAACTTAGTTGTTAAATAGTGTGTTCTAAATACAAGACTGGTCAAAATAAATGATTTAAAATGTTGAGAGGAACCCCTTCTCAATTTGGAAGATGGGAACGTAAAACTGACAGGATACCATGGCCAAAAGTAATATGCTAACTCTAAATAATTTGTGGGTTTTTAAGATATTTGTCAGATGTGTTTTCTAGTGTGTGTTAGATGGCTTCAGGGTGTTGAGAGAAGCTTGGGTGGGGGATAAGGCACCTGGTTTTACAGGTCAGAATAAACCTTGTTAAAAATTGAGTTTAGCAGGGATCCTTCATGGCTAGGTAGCTAGGAAATGATTAAACAGAGAACGAGGCACCTGAGATAATAACCATCTCCTTTGGAAACTGAGCACATGGCTATCCACATCAAAGCGATAAGGTATGTCTGCGTGGAAGCCAGCGAAGTATCGGGCAAGTCAGACAAACAAGGACCGGCTTCCCTCTTGCGAGCTCTTTGAAGGGGGGAGGACTTCCTTACCAACCACATGTAACATCTGTTTAACGGGGTAGTGAGTGCTCTATTGTGTCTGCTTATCGCTTTCTGCCTCGCAGGTTGCGGGGTGCT
This sequence comes from Theristicus caerulescens, assembly GCA_020745775.1. Lineage (NCBI taxonomy): Eukaryota > Metazoa > Chordata > Aves > Pelecaniformes > Threskiornithidae > Theristicus > Theristicus caerulescens. Next base: position 4,945,026 of record CM036574.1, read on the forward strand.
GCAGGAGCTGGCGCGTTTCAAGGGGAAGAATGTGGACGGTGAAGATAACGTTGGCCCCGCTCGGGGAGCGCGGGGACTGTGGCCTGATGGAACCTCCGCTCCCGGGTGCCTCAGTGGGCTCGGTTTGCGCTGTGCCCTGAGCGCTCTGCGAAGCACTGGTGGATATCGTCCTGCCTCGGAAAAGGTGGGAGAGTTGCGCGCTCTCCTTGGGGAAGGAAGGGACCAAGTGTGGCTTTTGGGAGATGGCGGGGAAAAAAAAGGCATTTATTTCTGAATGGGGCCCTTCTGTCACATTGCCCAGGCAGTCATGGAAGGATTTTTTTATTATGACTATTTAAAGGAAAAGGGGCGGGGGGCGGACGGGCGGGGCCGGGAGGGGCGGGGCTCCCGCGGCCACGCCCCGCCCCTCCCGGCCCGCCCCCCCCCCCCCCCGCGCCTTCCCCGCCTCTCTCGCCGCTCCGCAGCGGAGCCCGGGCGCCGCGGGGGCTTCGCCTCCCCTCCCGGCCTCCTGGTGCTGTTCCCGGGAGCGGGGCCGCCTCCTGGTGCCCTGCCTGCGGCATGCCCGGGCCTCTGCCCCCCACCGAGCTGTACGCCTCGGAGCGGGTCGTCGTGCTGGTCTCCTGCGTGCTGTCCTTCCTGGGCTCCAGCCTGCTGGTTTGCACCCATGCCCTGTGGCCGGAGCTGCGGACCCGTCCCCGCCAGCTCCTGCTCTACCTGTCGCTGGCGGACCTCCTCTCAGCCCTCTCTTACTTCTATGGGGTGCTACAGGACTTCGACAGGACCTCCTGGGACTGCGTGCTGCAGGGTGCCCTGTCCACCTTCTCCAACACCAGCTCCTTCTTCTGGACCATGGCCATTGCCTTCTACCTCTACATCACCATCGTGAGGGGCTCGCCCGCAGGCCCAGGCTTGCTCTGCTGCTTCCATGCCGTGAGGTGGGTGCTGTCCGCCATTCCCGTGAGAGCACGAGGTGTGGACCCCGCCGGCACCCACCCCGTGCCCAGGAGCCACCGCTGCTGCCTGCGGCACGCTCCGCTCCGCGATGAAGCGCTTGGATGGCTGCTCGAGTCACCCGCTCCCTTCTTAAGGATAGTGTGTCCTTCTCAAGTTGCTTTAAAACAGGGATTTTGCTGTCTTTTAACTAAACAGCCCTGCTTGTTTCCCCCCTCCCCTCCCAAGCGAAGAAATGGAGACATGGAAAAGTTAAAAATTATTTGCTTAAGGTCACATAGAAAAATCTCTGGCAAGAGATGAAGACTCTGAAAATCCTGGCTTCTGCTTTCCCCCCACAATCTGCTCTGATGTCCTAGAAATAGTATCACAAAACTTGTGTTTGCAATACCTGTCTGCTGCTGCCAAAACTCCTGTGTTTGGGCTCTGTTTCCACAGATCCCCGACTGCCCGGTGTCAGCCTGGTTTGTAGATCCTTCCCCTTTCCCCAGGCAGGTTGCTGCAATTCAATACTTGTAGGAGAACGTAGCCTACAAGTGAGGAGGCTGCTAGAAAAGCGCTCTGAAGGTGGTTTTGGCATGTTTGATTGAAAGCAAGACAAAACAGACCATAGTTTTATGTCTCAGTTTCTGCGATTTAGCGAGCTGATTTCCCACATCGTGTTTAGTAAAAGCTTTCATTATGCAATTTGAGCTTGTGGAATCACGTGCTGCTTCCACACGGAGCAAAACAGTGATCCTTCAGTCCTCTGTGCTGCCAAGCTCTTGCAATAAATTATAAGAGGAATGATCTGCTTTAAAAAAAAAAAAGCCATCAGGGCAAGTGCTGAATTTTCTTTGGTTTCTTAGTTGAGTATTTGTCACCTTTTATTTTCAAGCAGCATGTTTTGGGAGATGATTGAATTAGAGTTGAGTCTGGGTAAAGGTGGGCCGGAGAAGGACATTAAGGCTGAGCGTGAATCGGGGAGGAATTTCAATTCTTGCCCTGCCTGGTGTAACTATTGCTTGGCGGCAAGGTCTGCATGCGGGGAAGCCTGAGGTGACTGCGGGTGCATCTGGCTGCACCAGGCTGCTGGTGGTGCAGCTGAAATAAGATGCAGCGAGAGAGTGGAGTTTGGGTTATTTCATCTTAAGTGAACAGAGTTGCGCTATAAGAATTATGGAGAGGACGGAGTGCCAGTGAAGAGCCACATGTTGCTTAAGGAACAGAAAAAAGGAGTCCGACTTCTTTATGGGCGTGCTGTCTGCATCAGGCTACATCAAAGAGTTGATGCAAATCTGGCCTATTTGTAATTTTCCTGTCTGCTAATCACTTGTTGCATGGCCTTTGTCTGTACTTTAACTTCTCCATCTGGTTTAATGCTTCTCAGCCTCATCGGCTACAAAGTGCGGAAAGAAACGGGCAGATTCACTAAAATGATGTTGGCCGTAATCTGTGCGCTCTTTAAAAACTGTGAAAATCCTGAAAGATTGTTCTAACCTTGTGATAGAGAGGAAGGGAGTGTTCAAGCTGAACTTCCTCTGGGTGAATTTGCTAGGTTTATTTTCAGGTCTTCGCAGTAAAAAGAAAATGCTATCTTCTGTTCTTGGTATTGATCAGCTCCACTTGCTCTGTTTAAAGGGCAATATAGGTAGCTTTCAGCAAAGACCTGTTGCCAGGCTCTGCTTTGTAAATGACTCCCATTCCGTGCAGAGCCAGTGTTTAAAGCTTCTTACTGCTTTATGATCTGCATGAGAAGCTAGAGAAAGCAAGTGAGGACTTGTTCTCTGCCCATCCCCTTGTGGCACATCTTCCTTCTTTCCTTCCCTGCACTTTTATCATGACCTGAGAACTCAATCATAAAATCAAATTCTGGGCATAATGCTTGGAGATGGCTCCCCCTTGTGCTTTTCAGTGCTTCAGGGTCCTACTGGCTATCAGTGGGGCTGTTTAACATCTTTCAGTACCAGGCAGCTAAGGACTAGTATTTTTTTCCTATCAGTTGCAGCCATTCCTACATTCATTGCAGAAGGTAGGTGGGGGAGACTGGTCCAGGGCAAAAGGAAAGGTGGCAAAGGGCAGGTGATGCTTCAAGGGTTTAAAGATAAGTTTCCAGTATTTTTGTCTAGGCAAGAACCTGGGATTTTCCCCCCGCCTCCTCGCTTCATAGGTTGCTAATGCAGTCATGCAGCGCCCATTGCGCAGAGTCATCCCAAGAGATGCTTCTGGGAGGGATTCGAGGCAGGACAGAGTTTTGTCCTCCCTGTTTCCTATTCTTCACAAGCAGTTACTCATACGGGGCAAGTGTTTGTAAAGATGGATGTTCTTCTAATGACGAGTATAACCAGAGACTGTTTGTTCTTTAGCTGAGTGGAGCTGACTAAATATATGTTAGAAGTCAGTACCTGAAATTTTCTTTTTAGGGAAATTAGGATGTCACGCTGGATGAAACGTGTCAAACAGGTTTGTTACGTATTGATTCATGTGGTAACACATCCACCTCTTCTACGGCTAGACTGGAGAACTACAGCCTCTGGTTTGTTTTTAAACTTCTGTTGAGCTCAGATGTGTTTTGAAAACAAGCTCAGAGTTAGCTTTGAAAATATTTATGTAGTTGTAAGGTGAAAGTTCTGGCAGCCAGAGTGTAAATTTCCAGGCTGCCTCGCTTGTTCTGGTTTTCTAAATATCAAGTATCATTTAGATGGATAATGTTATCTTTGCTGCGAGTAGTTGATCCAAGCTCGGGGTGAGGGATGGACCAGAACCCACCTTGGGATTGTTTCTTGCTTTGCTGTTGATAGCAATGACTGTCAAACGCTGAAGTATTTGCATTTTATGATCAGGCTATGCAGATGGTTATAAGCACATACGCTTTTATATACGTATATTAAAAAATACATATATTAAAAAAGCGTGTGCTTAGAGAGAGAGAGTGTGTGTGTGCGCACTTATATATATGTTTATAACCATGAATATATACATAATATGCATGTCCCTGGAGTACCTGGGGATCCTTTTGTGTGCTGCTGTGCTGTACATCTGAGTCCTCAGCGGGCCGCCTCATGCATGATTGTGACAGTGCTAAATTTCAAACTGGACTTAAATCCCTAAGTGTTGCCTGTAAGGCGCAGGGAGCTCTTGAAATTTGCTGTGGCTTTATCATTTGGTTTATAAAAGCTTGTAGGTCAGGCCAGCCAAAATGTGAGCTGCCTGACTGCTGGTGCCTTAGCTTTTAAATTCTTGCGTGCTTCTCTGGGAGGAGTCTCTGCTGGGTACCAGAAGTTGGTACTTTGGTACTGCAAACTCAATGTTTGAGAAGGTTAAAAAAGGTAAAAACTAAATTGGAGCAGGTTTGGTCTGGAGTTCTGCTTCCAATGTATGCTCAAAGCTCCTTCCTGAAATTGGCTGGTATATCCAGAAGACTGATAGTTTCTCTTTTTCCTCTTAGAGTAAAAATTCCTGTCCCCAGAAGAATTGCCTGCAGGCTTGCTGGTAGGATGGCTTGTTGTCTAACCTGTGCAGGCAGGTGACTGCGAGTCTTCCCTGCTCCTACAAGCCTCTGGAAAAAAAAAAAGCAGCTGTGCAGCGTAAATCAAAATGTGGTATTAAGCAATCTGACCCAGGGATCCTGAGGACAAGAAAACCAACACAACTTGAGCTGTGTGCTGCTATAGTTTAAAGGTCCCTGTCCTACCCTGTATAAATGCAGCATTGGTGTTAATGTGGAGAGTTATGCTGGGCTGTATGTATTTTTGTTAATAGATTGCTGGGGGTTATATTTGGGAAATAAGTACTGTTGTATACGCCTTAGAGATGGGATTGCCAGCCTTCTGACAGATGCATGGAGTAGCCTGCTTTCCCTTCTCTCCCCCATTGATTACGTTTAGGTCCAAGTGTGCTTTTGGGAGGCCCAACCTATGCAATTGCATTGTCTTTGCTCAGGGTAAAATTTCTGCCTCTGTGTTATCTTGGATCCTTTTTATTCCAGTTTTTACATATGCCTTGAGTGTATAATATTGTGATTCTTCTGTTCCTCCGTTCTTCTGGATGGGTATATAACATTGATGTTTTCTAGTCCTTGGAAATCCGTCATTTAGGGGTTCTTAAGAATAATCAAATCACTACTCTCAGTTCTCCTTCCCAATTTTCTAAAATGGAGCTGAAGAAGTTCACTGCAATGTCTTTACTTTCTAGAGTCTCTCTAACTTCACTTTCAGTTTGTAATCCTTTGTCCTTGGTGTTAGTTGTAATAGCCATCTGATCCCAATACACTATTTTGGTGAAAATTAACTGCCTGAGGTGTGGCAGCGTTCTTCCTTTTACTAGTTAGATACCTGAAGATTTTAAGTCCCTTGCCTAGAGCTCTGTGGCCTCTCTCACTGTGTCTGGATGTACTTATGCTGTTCTCTTCTATATCCATGCCTTGTAATTTGACCTGGTTTTATCTTCTCATATAATTCTCTTTCAGTTTCAGGTCACCATGGAGATCATTATTTTGGCAAATTAGTTTTTAATACACTTCCTTTTTCTTGGTGCTGGACTTGTTTGTGCTTCTGTGCCTTAATATGGTTTCTCTAAGCAAGCGCCAGTTCCCTTGAATTCTTTACTTTAGTGGCCAGCTCTTCCAAGTGTCCTGAAATTTGAATGTCTTTGCATCTGTAAGCCTTGTTTTCAGGCAAATCATCATTTTTACCAAACTGAGTCTTGAGTTGTGTAGAAGCTTTCATGGTGGTGGTGATGTCTGGAATGTTTTCGGAAAGCCTGCTCTGATAATAATAGCAGGGGAGGGCTTCCTGCAGCAGGGCTGTTCTTAAGTAACAGCACTGGCTTGGGTTAGCACTGGCTGTTCTGAACTGAACATCGAAACACAATGTTCTAGATATGCTAAAAGGATGACTCTGAATTTTTTTACAGCATTATATTTACATTTGTTTAGTTTTGTGAGTACGTGAACCCAGACGTTATTTAAGAGTAGGAAATGAGGTATTTTTGAGATCTAATATCATGGGATTATCTCTGATTTTTCAGTTGGGCTGTGGAATTTCAGATAATCTGGTCTAGGCAACTGCTTTTGCCTATGTAGTCTGATGCATGTGAAACAGACTTTAGGAGGAAGATCCTTTCGTGTTCTCTGCAGCTGCTCCAGGCTGTGAAAGACGGGTGTGAACCAGGAGGGTAACAGGAGCAATACAGTAATGGCTTTGTTTTCTTTGCATCTGGAGAGACCAGGAGGGTTCTGCTGGAAGCTGTCTGAGCACTCGGAAGCATTTGTGCCATTTATTGAGGAAATGTCCCTTGTCCCTCTTACGGCTCCGCAGAACCTTTCTCTGAGGATGACTATGGGAAGGGCAGGTGATGCACTCGGTTGAATGCAGGGCAGTATTTCAGCTGTGGAGTAATTTGTGAGTTGTACATCATAGGCTGGGGCAGGCCTGTAAAGTCCTGGGTATTAACAGCACCCAGGAAGGGACTGGCTATTTTTATGTTTGGGCTTAGGGAATTTTTCGGTTCTTGCTCATGGTTTTTTGTGGGCAGCCCAAGCTGCTGAGCGACTTAATGTGTGTCACCGCAGTTATTTTTCTTCTAATTGCTTCCCTGTATTTGCCTCTGCTGTCAAGAGAGAAGCCAAAGTCAAAACACAGCTCCAAATTATGTGAATATGATGACTCTTTGCTTTCTTAGCTTTTTGCTGTTACTGCCTGTGTTTTTCCTTGGGAAGAAACTTGCCCTTTATCTTTCAGAATTATCTTTTTTGCTCCCAAAATATTGACTACACCTCCATTTAAAAACAAAACAAACCTCACTGATGGCATAAAATTGTGGATTTCTTTGTGTGCTGGTCCGTTGTGCCAAGTGTCACTTAGGAATCGGAATGTGGGATTTGCTTGTGTTCTGAAAGCTGTGAATCGGCCAGCGTGCTCTTGAACGGCTGGGTCCTACAGGACCCCGGTCACACTGTACGATGCTCTGGCCTTGTCAAATCCTCGACCTCGCCTGTAACCTGGAGGGAATGGGAGAAGGGGAGTAGGTGGGATGTCTCCTGTTCACCTCGCTGGCCCCTGACGGCTTGCTGTGCGGGCCAGGTTCCAGGTCAGGGTGTAGCACATCATTATGCATCTGTCCTTCAGGGCTGGGGATCCCAGTTCCTAGAGTGGGTCCCTAGGAGGTGGATTTGCAGTCCACATTCATATGCTGCCAAATCCCTCTTTGTCAGTCACTTCCCTTAAGCCTGATGCAGGAGTGTTGATGTTCTGGAATAGGTACTGGCCTCCTGTCTGGTGAAGAATCCCTCGGTTTGTCACCCATTTTCCCTGGGGTGTGGAAGGACTAAACTGAGTATGTTCTTGGCTTAACCTTGCTCTTCATGTTCTTTCCTCAGCTGGGGAGTCCCCCTTGGCATTACGGTGGCTGCCGTTGCTCTGAAGAAGATTGGCTATGATGCCTCCAATGTTTCTGTGGGCTGGTGTTGGGTCAACTTGGATGCAGAGGATCGGGTCTTGTGGATGTTATTAACGGGGAAAGTTTGGGAGATACTGGCCTATGTGACTTTGCCAGTGCTCTACATTCTCATCAAGAAGCACATTAATAGAGCGGTGAGTATTTTGCTGCTTTCAGCTTAGGTTACAGACTTGCTATGTGATTATATCCTCCAATGCTTTGAAGATTTTGCTGCATATTTAGCAGCTACGCAGGCAGGAATTGCTTCATATACCGCTGAAATGCACCCACTGCGGGGAGAAGCAGTGCACCTGATTGAGCAGCCTGCAACATCATTACATGATGACTTAGCACAAGAAGAACGTAAAAGCCTTTTGAAAACTTAAAGGGTTATGGGATGTACATGAGTGAAATGCAAATCCTACAGTAAGAACTGAAACAGGATGTGAAAGGCAAAATTCAGCTTTAATCAGTCTACAGTTCCACGCGTACCAAGCCTGAGTTTGGCATCTGGGCACACCTAACCTCAGTCATTTTAGGATCTCTAATGATAGTTTGTGTTTATGAGTACCTCTCTTGTAGTAGCAGTGTAAAGCCCCATTTGGGAGTCTGGGCACTATAGCATTAGGCACCATATGCATATACAGTACGGGAAGGCACCCTGTCCTAGGAGGGTTTCAGAATTCAGAGGCTTATTTGCTGCTGTTCCTTGCGAACACAAAGAATCCAGGCGTCTAGGACAACATTTGCATAATGGAGAAATCTAGATTGAGTGGCAGAAGGAACTACATCCAGAGAGTCCTTTTTTTCTCTAAGTTGTATAAGGGGAAAAATCCCCGCATCTGGATAGATGTCCTGGAAAATGCTGCCACTTCAAACCTGCTTGCTGTGGTGCAGCTATGGCAGTTGTAGTTAGGGATGAACACAATTAGGTTAGGGCAGGATACTGTAGACAAGTTGGAAGAATAATGTAGCCTTAAGCAGCCCTAAGGGTCCTGGGAAAGGGGAGCTGGGAAGGGTTTGCTAGTGCCCGTCACCATCACCTGACATAAATCAGACGGGACGCTGTGTTCCAGCAGCTGTCAAAGATAGCAGTGTGACTGCCTGGAAAGCCGACCCGCCACCCGGCCAGGCTCCTGCCCTCCTGCTCTGCCAGGATTCTTGGGCTCCCTGCTCTCCCTTCCCCGCTCCCAGCCCTGACCCTCTCGCAGGAGCAGTGCTGAGGGCAGGCAGCTCTCACTCTGTTCTCTTAATGGGGGTCTGAGGGCTGGAGCAGCAGCACACGGGGCTTTCTGGACTGGAGCATCTTTCTTCTCGTCACTAGGGATTTTGCCAAGCCTGGTAGCCTGCTTACTAACCCTCTTTACTGCAGGAGGTCTCCCACTTCCAAGGAGGAGCAGTAGGCAACCAGGGCTGGGTTGGGGCTGTATTAACAGCTGACGTGGGTTTTGCAGTAGTGGCTCCTGCACAGCCTGAGAGGCAGGAGAAATTACAGAAGCAGCTGTTGTGGGGGACACGCGCAGGGTGTGTACTAGGGGCTTTCCAAATGGAAAAGACTGCACGGGAGCGGATGGGAAGCTGCACTGAAAGCCCTCAGCGGGGTTTGGCTCGGGCCACTGCGCAGTGTTGTCATACAGCTCTGTTCTGGAGGAGATAGTGTCAGGACTGGGAGTACTGGAGTGAAGGAGAATACTACGCATCGAAGTTGTGTGTGCTCTGTAGCCCTGATGGTAGGAGGAATAGTTTTCTGCAGGTCAGCTATCCTGAGATTTAATCTCTTTACCCACGTTAACATCCTGGTATTCAGCATCACGTATCCCAGCAGCTGCTCTGTGCTGTGTTGATCTGTTCCCATCCAGGAATCTGAGTGCATCCAGCAGCTTCTACCGTAGGAAGGTCTCATGGGCCTTACACCTCCAGCCACCCTGATCCAGGGCACAATCCCTGATTTTTTTTCTACATGTGCTGGTGTAGAAGGGTTTGCTGGCTTGTCCATATCTATGGAAGCCCATCGCCAACAGTATACAGTCGGAAGTCAGGCAGCAGGCTCTATACAAACATGCTGAAGGACTGGTTCACATGGGCATAAATTCCTTGTGGAGCTAGCTGTGGCTGTGTTGAAGGCCAAAAGTCTGAGTAGTTTGAGAAGGATGAGCCAGACTTCTCCCCATATATATATGCATCTATATCTATATATATCTCTATCAAGAGGCCTTTGCAAGGCCAAACCCTTAGCCATGCATTTAGAAAGTGGTAAAGCCAGCAGCAATGGGGCCAGGCCACTGGCCCAGCAAAACTATTTTGTGGAGCACTGCTTTATTTTTTTTATTGTTATGACCTGGTTTCTTGGCAACTACTTAGCGATGTTTGTTAATATAAAGCTTTAGTGGGACTCTGATAAGGGCCGGATATCCTTTATTTTCTCCTCCTTGGCTTCGGCAGGAATGCTTGCGTTAGCAAGGGCAGAACGTGGCTGAAGACGGGCGCTCATAACTGTGTCCCCGTTAGCTTCCTGCAAAATGCAAAAGTTTAGTTTGCTTTGGAAAGAATCCCTGGAGGTAAATGTCCAATGTATGTAGCTTTTTGTTCACGTTTTTGTCTCCCTCCCACCCTCCATGGAAGCACGCAGCGCTCTCAGAGTATCGCCCCATTCTCTCAAGAGCACCTGCATTTCAGCCCCGGACTTCCATAGCAGATAAGAAGTTGATTCTCATCCCTGTCATCTTTATCATCCTCCGCATCTGGAGCACTGTGCGATTCATTCTGACCCTCTGTAACTCCCCTGCAGTGCAAAATTCACTCCTGGTTGTCCTGCATGTAAGTATTTGCCAGGAAATGCATTAGAAGGAGGATCTGGGAGGGAGATAAGGCTTTGTTGCTCTTAATATCACTTTTTTTGTGCCAGGATGCAGCGCGTGTTGGAAGAACTCCCCGCTGGCAAGCGCTGTCTGGGACGCTCAGCAATAGCTATTTCAGCAGCATCTAGTGGCTACAGGCAATAACTGCAATAGGAGTGTTGGGCAATGCCGGCTGCTGGTGCGAAAAGCAGGCTCAGACCAGGAATACGGGGTGTCTGTCCTTCAGCAGGGCTCAGCCTGCTCCTCCCCTAGCCCCGGCTGCAGAAACGGCAACCCACCACAGCCACCCGTCTGCTCTTTGGGGCGAGGTTGATTTGTCTGAATCTGTTTTTCTCACGTAGGTGGAAGTTGCTGCCTGGCAGTTGGGCAGTGCTGTAGCTGGCCTGACATGATGTGTGCTCTTCTCTGGGGGGTGCCTGTAGGAACAGCACTGGTTAATTCCTTTCTTGCCCTTGCAGGGAATTGGTAACACGTTCCAAGGAGGTGCCAACTGTATTATGTTTGTCCTCTGTACGCGGGTGGTCCGGACTCGGCTGTTTTCCTCCGTTTGCTGTTGCCACTGCGATGAGTTGGATTGGCCTTTGCAAAGATCAAACAGCTACCGGGAGCACCCCGAACCGCCCAAGAACAAGGATGTGCCAGGCCCTGAGCGGACGAAACCCCTGCTTTCCAGCACCTGAGCCCGGGCTGCCTACACCTCGTTGTTGATCTCTTCTTTCTTGGTAAAGATCTAGTGTGAGCCTTTCCTCCTGCCCTGTCTGCGCACAGCTTCACGGTGCGAGGGGTGGGGAACGGCTATCAGTGAGCAGTTGACAGAGGGGTAGGTTGCTGCTGCTGCTGTGGGGCTTCCCTGTCGGACTCTGCAGCAGCTCCCCATCGTGCTGCTTTGGGGTGAGGCCATTTATAGAACCGATCCACTCCCGTTCCCTGCGAGCTGGGGTAGTGTCTGTTACTCAAGCCTGCAAAATGAGGAAATACACTGCAGTGCTGTCTGGCCCACAAGGACAGAGCACCAGTGAAAACTGAAGAAGAGGAATTAGTGGCTCCTTCGGATGTAAAATACCATGCACACATACATTTCTTCAGTACTGCACAGTTCAGATGTATTTAGTGCCTCAAGTATTCCTCATAAGGCAATGCAGTCCCTGCTGCGGATTGTTGTAAAAATAAAACGGAAGGTGATTCATCCAAGCTTATGTAGAAAATCTGTAGGAGCAAAAACTTGACAGAAGCTGTTCATTTCAGGTACAAACTGGACACCGATGCCCTTGCATTGGTCTAGTTGTGTAAGCATCTTGTTTCCTTGCACTTGACCTCAGTGATAGTTGCAGAGCATGCAGGCGTGTCAAGACTTAATCCATTTGAGAGCGGTTGGGGCTGGGGTGCTGTGTGGGCTTCTGTCTGTGAAGCAGATATTGGTAGCGCACTCTTCAGTAGCAGGGTGCAGCTGAAGGAGGTAAGAACCTGGAGCCGCTGTCCTGACTGCTTAGGTGAACGTAAGCTGTGATGTGCTGGGAACTGCAGGCCCTTCAGGAAGGGTATGAAACCCTGTGTCCTGCTGCAGGTGTACTTACCCTGCAGGTCACCCTCAGTAAAGAGGGCTGAGTGCGAAAGGCAGCCAGCCTGTCTGGGTCCTGGGCACCGCAGGGGCTGAGCATCCTGGAAAGCAAGCGGTCTGTTGGGTGTGGTAGGTCTCCGAGTAGACCTTTCTCACGTACATCTGTGTCTTGTCTTCCCAGACCACAAAGCCCAAAGAACCAAAGGATTTTTTAAAAATCAATTGACAATTCTTTTTAATTTGTATAACAAGTTTTTGCAAAAAGAACAGGAGCCTCCTGGATTGCCTGGGGAGAGAGGGCAGCTGTCAGGCTTCCACTGCTCCAGGCACCCAGCTGTTCAAAAGCTGCTCTTATTGGTTTAATGTTAGTCATCTTAACAGCATGCCGAACAGTTAAATGATACAGTGATCTCATGGGGCTGTAGGCAGAGGCGAGTCCTGTTATTTCCTGAATTGAAGACTTGGCATTAACTTTATTATTATATTAATATACTTAAGCCCCCTTGTACACAGGCTGTGTAAACATGGGAAGGTGGAGCCCTCCAGAGCTCATTAGCCCATTTCATGGGGCTGTGAGGGGCTCAGCTCTTTAGCATCCCTTGAGCCTCTGAAGGGTAGATGTAAGCATCTTATCTCTGGCATAGATCACTTCAAGAGGTTTTTCCTTCTTTCAAAAGTCTTTTTTAAACTTTAAAAGCTAAGTAGCAACCTTTAGCTCAACCTCATGTTAATCCCACGTGGCTTGAGAAGAGGAGCTATGTTAAAACCTTCCTGCAGAAAGGCAGGATAGTAAATCTTAAATTTTATGAGACTTAGACTTGTGCTGTGTTCAGTTTTTTTGGAGCCAGCCCTGAAGAGAGGAAGTAAAATTCTCACCAACTTGGCTTAAGGGGAAAACAAACCAAAACACCACAAACACTGCTCCCCCCCAATAAAGTGATCAAAATAGATTCCTGAGCTCTGATAGATCCAAATAGATATCCAGAGCTCTGATAAAGGCTTTTGGAGGAATGTGCAGCTCAACAGCATTACAGGTCAAGCTTGCAGGGGTTCAGGGAAGCGTGCTGGTTTGTAAAGGCCAGCTATTGGCAATAGGACCTGTGCTGACACGCGTGGAAAGTTCTCCCTGCAGCCTCGGTTGTCTATGAAGATGACTCTGAACTCTGTCCTGTCAGGCATGGACTGGAGAACTTTAACTCAGATGTTTCTGAAGGTGGCTGAGGTTGGGGTACCTGGCTGTACTTTAGGAATGGGTCCCTCATGCCTGTTTCAGGCTGCTGCAAGGTGATGTCCCCGTGGCTTGAGCTGCAGCGAGCCTGTTGTCCTGGCTCGGGGCAAACCTGTGCGCACTGGCTGCAGGAAGATGGGGCAGTCCTGGATTTTAACTGTGCTTCGTTTTGAGCAGGTGCAGGATCATCCCAGAGTCCCACAGAGGGAGCTAAAGCCTGGGGAAAAGCACCGCTGGAGTGGCTGAGCAAAGGGAAGAGGTCCCACTCCTCCTCAGCATTCAGATACCGGCTGCTTTGGTCTTGAACTTCACTCAGGATCCGCTGGAAGATACTCTTTGGCTGTACTCCAGCTTCCTGGTTTTCTTCCCTCCTTCCCCTCTCCCTCCACTATAAATCTTAAATTGTTTGGGGTTTTGCTTTTCTGTCTGACAAGGCAAATGTGTTCTGAGGTGAACAAATATTATGGCAATAGAAAAACTTTAGTAACCGCTGACTAGGACCATCCTGGGCATGGATTTCAGCCCTAGTGTGTGAGGTCTTCCAGGGAGCTCCAGACCGGCTCCTGTTCTTCACTTGAATGTGGACGATAGTGTGCAAACATGTTTGTTTTGTGGTGGCGACGGATGGTTCCTCGTGATGGTTTATTCCTCCTCCTTGGTGGTTAGGGGTCGTCATCATCAGGGTTTGTGGTGGCAGCATGCTTATTGCCTCCTGGGGAAATCTGAACTCTGCAGTCTCCCTTGGTGCTCAGGGATATCTGGACGTACCACCCCAGCCTCCAGCAAGGACAGCCCTCACCAGCAGCCAGACGGTGCCTGGCACGTGCTCTGAACTCCAGATGTCCTCTGCCGAAGCACAGGCTACAGTCTGTTCCTGCTTTGGGAGTGTTATATCAGAGCTGGGGAGGGGATGGGTTTTGTTTGCTATTTGGAGATAGTGTTTTACCTTATTTACAGCTCCTCACTTGCTTGTTTTTTAAACATTTTCTCCAACTTTTACAAAATAAAGTTTTGTTTCTTTACCAAGATGTTGTTCAAGCATGTTGTGATGGGTCTCGGCACCTTGGAGAATTTGGATGAGGAACTGTTGTAAGATCTTCTTTCCTTCAGGTTTCTTTTGTGTCTACTGTAAAGACTAAGACATGTAAAGGAAGATAAATCTTTTCTACCTATTTATAGATATGTTCATCTTCCTGTATTTTTTTATGTATAGAAATGTAAACCTTTCATCAGCTTGAGCAGCCTGTTCACCAGTATGCGTTATTATAGTTCATTCTTACTGGCCTGTAGCTATGGACTGTGAAAAGACCTCTGAGAAGCAAGTACGTGGGTCTTGTTGACCTTATGGACTGTGGCTCTTAGCTATGTGAGAGCTCAGTTGACCTTATGGACTGTGACTTTCAGCTGAGATTACAAATTGCACTTTCTCCAGATGAGGCCAGGCTGTAAGGTAGGTGGGATCAATGGTGGGGAGAGCTGGTGCCATCCCAGGGCTTGCCCAAATAGAGACAATTCAAGTTATTATGGGGGGGAAAAAACCTGAGGCTGACAGCTGAGAATTGCTTTGTAAGTTGCCATGTGATTCCAACCGGTGAATGAACTGTTCCCAGAACAGGTTCGAACTCTGGCTGTCTCACAGGGCTGGAAGCAGCCGAGCCCCCGGTGTAATACGTGGTGCTGGACCATGGCTATAGTCACAACTGGTGAGTGACGGTGCCTGTTACCAGGGTTGCACAATGCCACCCAGCTGGGATATCTGCTTTTCTGTGGTTTATAACTGTGCCTCAAATTTAACTGGTTGATCTGGGCAGGCGAGAAGAGGAATCCAGATGCTGTAGGCAGCAAGCAGAGGGAAGCTTTTTCATTCTGAAGTGATTGCAGGCTCCTTGCAGTATTTTGGCTGCTCTGTCGGGGGGACTCGCAATGCGTGCTTTGTGTCAACACTCTGCCTTCTGACTGCATGACAAGCCTTTGAGAAAAATGTTAGTTTGCACGTCAAGGGTTGTCCTTCAGTTTCTCTATCCTAAATATTGCATGAGCACGTCTTTGCCGCTCGGAGCTCAGTGTGCTCCAGCACATGGACTAGGGGTTGATGTCAGAACGAAGGGCAGGGAGCTGAGCTGTGTGCTGGTTTCCAGTAACTCTTGGGAGTCTTTGAAGTTCACAGAGAGGTTATAAGTATATAAAGACAAAGAGCTGTATGTGTGGGAGGGTGCTGGCTGCCTGTTATGGACTATGGGAGTGCAGCCTGGGGAGGGGAAGTAAGAAAAGGTAGGTCTGCAAAGAGCAGAGCTTCTTAAATAAAAAGAGCTGGAAGGAAACCAGGCTGGAAAGATGAGAAGGATTTGTGGTTGGAAGTGGAGTTGGAAGTTTTAAGTCTGATGGGATAAAAAACGTACAACCCCGCAATGAAAATGTTGAGTGGAGGAGAGTGGGCGGTGTGAAGGAGGCAGGAGTGGGATGCAGCTCTGGATTGAGGGGAATAAAGAGCAAAGGGCTGCAATGGCTGGAGGATGCTTGCCCATGCTCTTTCCCCAGGCAGAAGCTGGATAGGACTTGGTGAGTTCGCTTCTCACTTATACATACTATCACTGCTGTTAACTACTTATCAGTACGGCTGATACTGATTTGGTCATTGCAAAATCCTATTCTGCTTTTTTCCCTTTTTGTCTTCTTCCCAAGACTTGAGTCTAATTGTGCCAGATGATCCCTGGCTCCAGGAGTGAACCAAGGTTCTGTAGTACAGGAGGATTTGGGTGATGTTGGCTTTACTTTAAAACCTGAAATTGTGTGTTTAACAAACCATCTATTTGCAAAAAAAAAAAGGGATAAATCTTCTTGTTGCTAAAGCAGAGGAGTATCTTAGAAAAGTAATTTCTGGTTGTGCCACTACTGTCTTCTCTTCTCATCATGAAGAACAGTTAGAGGTGACACCAGAGTACTCTAATGCTGCTAAACCTCTTCTTCACAAGACTTCTGGTTGCATAATACAAGTCACTCCTACTCAGCAGCAGTGTGAATGTCTTGTGCTGCACTGAATTCCACCTATCTTATAGTCTGTGCAACCCTGTCGGGCACCACAGAAATCAACGCAGAGTGGCAGGAGCTGGCAGAAGACAGGGCTTGGCTGGCACAGTTGGTATTCCTGTCCTGGACAGAAAAATGAACCCACTAAGGTCCAAGAGGGCAGTGTAGGTATTTTGACAGTCAGGTGCTTCTGCTGAACAAAGTGCAGATGGGGATTTAATATCTAAGCATTCCAACACTTTCTGAAACATCTTCTGGGTCGCGCAACCCTGCCAGTAGAGAAGGGACCAGGTAGTTCCCAGACCAGCTGATCAGATCGTCATATGGTAAGTTTGCAGATCTGTCCGCTCTTTTTTTTTTTTTTTTAATTTCGGGGTGCGTCTGTGTGGCTGAGGCTCTTTGGAGATGGTCTGCGAGGGCAGCAATGGAAAAGGAAGAAGGCTGGCAGGATGCTATCTAGTGTTGCCTTTGTGCAGTGAAAGTAAGACCTCATTTACTTTTTAGTTCCAGAGCCTTGTGTCTGCTGCTGTTTACCTGCAGAGTGTGCTTATTTATTCAGCAATCCCCTTTCCTATTGCTAGGGGATCGGACTGCCATATCTACCTCTTAATTGGCTGGAAGCCTTTTATGCAGCTGATAAAGCAGTGTCTGTATGTGACTTATTTGCAGGCAAATAATTTGTTACTTAAATTATTGTTTCACCTTGAGGCCCCAGTTGTAGCTCAGGGCTGCATATGAGATTGAATTAGCCTTGACTGAAGATGCAGTTCCTTCCCAAAAATGCAGGTGAAAAGGCTGCTAATGTCCCACTTTTGGACACACACTGTGGGGTGTCTCCTTACCGCAAGCGTTGCAATCGGCATACTGCAGCATGGCTGACTGCCAGCTCCTAATCTAACCATCACTTCTCTAGAGCTCACTGCTAATGTTTTCCAGCGGATTTATTCTCCTGGAAACTAAGCCTCCCCTCTTAATTATTTTTGCCAAAGATATCGGGGTTTCGTAGGATCCAGCTTTGAGCACAGGCAATTGGGCTGAGTGTAAATGGTTTCCTGCACAGGTGCATGGGAACTCTTTACCATGTGGCGGACAAGTGCAGAGGAGAGAAGACAGAGAGCTGAGTTAATGTCTTCAGGCAAATGCACTCTGGGGTGAAGAGCAGATGTGAGAAGCTCTATGTGCTGTAGCTGAAGTGGAAAATGTACTTGTAAAATGCCTGTAAAACTTGCTCTCTTTGCTTGTTACTGGCTCTGTTCTTTGCCCAAGTCCAACAGGATCTCAGCTGTTGAAGTTGTAGCCCTGCAATTGCTTTGAAGTCCAAGGAGAAGTTCATTCACCATCCTCTCTCCATTCATTGAACTCTTCCAAGATCATCCCAGGGCCAGTGTGGATGTTGTTGCCAGGTTCTTGCTGTGATTCACAAATACTGAAAGTGTTCTGCTGCCATAAGTAAATATTTACTCTGAAGGATTTCTGATGGCAAACATACGTCTGCTGTTTGTTTTCTGTATGTGTCAAGATTATTTCTTCAAGTTCAGGGAAGGAGTTTAAAGACCATGATAGAGAATTCTCCTTTCTTATAATTACTGAGCATCAAAGTGGCTGTCATTCTGCCAAGAGCTCCCAGAATGAGACTGTCTTTAAGAACAGGAATTTCATGAAAGAAGTTTGTCCTCCCTGCAACTTCCCCATCCCTGGGGCAGAATGACTCACTTTGCATTTCCCCTCTTCTGGGCAAAGATCTGTGCAAGTGAGAACTAAACTCATTGCCGAGTGAGCTGTGACCTGTCCCGTTTGTTTTGGGGTGCTTTGAGCAGTGTTTGAAGGCAGCATGGGAAAAGCTGAGCTGGCTCAGACTGTCTCGATTAGTGCCAGCTAGCTACAATCTCAATGGGAATGCAGAGGAAGGTGGAGAAAGGTGAGTTATGGGTGAAATGAATATTCTGGTTTGCATCTCTCCTCGGTTAAGACACCATGCGATAGGTGGGACTGAAGCAGGAGTAGTTCCTGAAAGACAGGAGTGTTCTTGAGATGTGATCCACTGTCAAGATATCCTAGCAAACAGCATCCTTGAGGATGTTAATTTATAACAAATGCAATAAAAGACAAATGGCAAGAAGCCTAGGGACTAAGTTCCATTACCCTGAAAGCAACAGAGCTCTGTTCCCCTTTATTTTTAGAGCAGGGTGCTTTCACCTGGAGGAAGGGAGGCTGCAGCCAGCTAAAGAATGCATGCAAGGCACATGAACAACTCCTCCTGTTGCTCCAGAAGATGCATTTTTTGTTTAAGCTGGCTGTTAAAGATAGACAGACCAATGACAACGAGGTTTGGTTCCTGTTTCTCCAACTGCTGGAGAAACTGAACTATCTGAACTTTGTATTTCTCTGATAAACTAGAAATTGTAGTCGACTATTAACCAAGTCCTGTACTGTTCAAAGCAGTCTCATAGTGTAGGAGGTTAATACTAAGCCAGCAGCACGTGGTATCCCTCGCATGTAGAGGGAAAGGAACTACTGTGCTTTGGTAGAAAAGTGTGTTCTGTGCACTGTCAGAAACACAAATCTGAGAGGAGGAACCTGTTCTCTGCGAACTGCAGAAGTGCCCTGAGCGAGTCAGTCCATGCAAGGTAGGACAATGAGGAGTATTTTGGCCCAAGGGCAGATATGCAATTTGTGGCTGCAGGAGGATTAATACAGTTCAGTTTTAACACTGTGGCCCATGGCAAACACCCTCCCTGTTGCCAAGGCTGCTCCCAGAGAATGCTCCATTTTCCATGGAATGCAGCAGCCTCTCCAGCTGCGCTGTCCACAGCTGCCCGGGAGCTGCAGCGGGATGCAGCAGCTATTGCTGCAGCTATTGCTACAGACTCATCTTGTCCCATGTATGTACAGCTGGGGGAAACCAGTGCATTTAGCAGCTTTTGCAGTAAGTCTGCCCCTTCTAGTTGGACAGACAAGCCTGTTTCCCCTGCAGCTAGGCAGCACCTCTGTTTTGAGTCCGGATCTGGCAAAAGAACACCTGACCTAGCGGTGACGGACTTGAACACGGAAAAGAAAGAGAAGACACGAGGGAGTCACACAGAGGAAGGGAATGATCGGACAACAACAACAACTTACTTCGGCTGATAGAGCTCGTCGTTGATTGGGTGTCTCCTGAAAAGTCAGAGGGGGGTTTCTGCGTGGGGCGGTTCCATCCCCTGCGTTGTCTGTTTGGGCTATAAAAGCCTGCACTCAGCATCTGCCATTCCAACACCAAAATGAAGTTGAAAGGAGAGAAGCAGGAGAGCTCTGACTACAATGAAGGTTCAAAGGGGGTAAGTATGCCAGACTTCATGCTTCTAACTTGAGCCTCCCACAGAGATGCAGAGCAAGCTATTTGAGATCTGCAGGTCCTTGTAGAAGACCACCAAGATCTTTTGGGCTAAGAGTTTTTTTGTCTGCAGCGTAGTGTTGCACTGAGTCTCATGATTTTCTCCCTTTGCAGCTGACCTACCATGTCACTTCTGTGTGACTTTCCCCTTCTGTGTGTGAGTTTTCTTTCCTACTTTCTAATCAGTTTTAGGCTGCAGATGCTTCTGGATGGGGGCTGCCTTTCACAGCGGCATTTTTGTGGAATCTTGCACAATGTAATGCTCATGTACGCCAGAGGTTTTCCTAAAATTGCTGAATGTGAATAATTAACACCAGTGGTTCGTTTGAGCTCCTGGGATTTGTTTAATGAGAGCAAGGCAGCCTGCTTTTCATCACCAATGAGAGAATGTCAACAGTCTGCTCCTAGAAAACGTAGCTGGAAGCCTCAGCTTCCTCCTGATCCTTATTCTGAGATTGACTTGAATTTTGATCTCCTGCAGTGCCTTAAACTCTGCAGATCTCTGGAGGTGAGCTGCTAGAGCTTCTGAGGAATATAAGGCGTACCAGCAGCTACTTGGACAGATGTTCAGTCAGGGGAATGACAGATCCTTCGTGTGGGACCCGAGCTGAGTGTTGGGATGTAAAACCTTGCAGACATTAAGGCTAACGATGGTGACAAAATTATATGCATCTGAATGAAAAATTACTTTGTTGATGTAGCAGCAATGAGATATATTGATGAGCTATATAAAAAAAAAAAAACAAACACAACACCAAAACTAGCTGAGTCAACACTGGGGCCAGCCTGAGAACTGAATAGCAACTAAATTGTTGTGAAAAGCAAGTTGCTTGTAACCCTGAGGACTGTGTACCCACAAACATGGCTGGTGTTTGATCCGACTCCAGATGGCAATTTTACCCTTCTGTTTCACTGCAAAGTGCTGCTCTTATACCCCACAACCAAGCCCTCACTGAGCTACTTGGATAAGTTCTAATTGGCTTCAGTGGCAATCGGATTTGATCCATAAACAGCTTGATCCTGAAATGTGGGAGGCAGAACAAGCCAGCCTGTGAAAGCAGAACAAATGAACAGGAAAGGGATTTTGCCACTTCATGCAAAAATCTCTTCTTTTTCAAGCTTTCCCGTGCCAATATCCTGTGTTATTTCACTAACCAATTTGCAAGTTGGAAAAAGAATAATTGCATACAACTTTTTTTCCCCTGCGGGCTGGTATTTTAAGAATAATAACTTAGAAATTGTTCATCATCTGAATGATCCATCAATACCAGGAAAGAGTAGGATGAATTACTGTAATGACTATGTGCAAATCAAGCAGAACAAAATGAGTTATAATGAAAACAACCCATTGGGCTTTCTTTATACAGTAACATGAAGTGAAAAACACGGAAGGCAAGTCTTAGGATATTTCTTTATTTTTACTGAATGCCATTTATGCCTAAAAGCCAAACCTGCTTCTCAGGTGTCGTTTGTGTGTTTTCTTTCCCCTCTGCAGAAAATGACACTTTTGCTTGCACTGGTATCACTGATATCTGCATTTGGATCTTCTTTCCAGTACGGCTACAATGTGTCTGTGATCAATTCTCCAGCCCCGGTAGGTTGGACTGTGGAGTGGACCATGACCTAGGAGTAGGTTTACAAACAAAACAAGGCAGGAGCGTAGCGGTAGGTTACGGGTGTTTCTGGGCAGATGCTTGTACTTCGTGCTTTGAATCCCGGGGCTCCTGGTGAGACGTGGTTCCCCAGGAAAGGAAAGGGGGGCTGTTAAGGCGTACAAGGCTACTGTTGGGACTGTGTGCCTAGGAGAGATGAGGTATGAGGAATGCCTTCCCTTCTGGAAACCAGGCAAATCCTATAAGGCAGGATAACTTGTAGTAAGTTACCTACTCCAGGCTTCTCTATCCCTCTCTTGCATTCATTTTCCAACTCAGCCATTCTGGTTTTTATCAAGACGTTTGTGTAAACGTCTTGATACAGCATTTCTTCTTAACTAGCTTTTACAGCGTGAAAATTTTACTTACTGTGCTAAACATGCTCTATATCTCATTCCAGTACATGCAAGACTTTTACAACCAAACCTACTTCCACAGGAATGGAGTGCCTATGGACAGTGGCTTCCAGACGCTGCTCTGGTCTCTTACTGTGTCCATGTACCCTCTGGGTGGCTTCTTTGGGTCCCTCATGGTGTGGCCTCTGGTCAACAATTGTGGCCGGTACGTGACAGTGGTGTTTAACATCCTTCACCAACAGTTTGCTGGGTTCAGATAAGACTTGCCTCACCGGTCACTCCTGCTTGCCAAGCCCATCAGGAGCATGCCTGTGTCACACACACCTTGATTGTAAGGCAGATGAGCTGGTGATTAGTTGCTGGACTCAGCAATACGTGTTGTCTCCCACGTGTAGAAGAATTTATATGGCTTCAGTATGGCCAAGGCCAGGCTGCATGCTAGGCACTGAGCCAGGGAGAGAGCAATGATGAAGGTCCTGGGCTGGGATCCAAGATCAGGCCCAGCTTCTGCTGCTCAGGTTTCCTGAGAAAATTCAGTTCTTTATTGAAGCCTTCCTTCCCTGCAGGAAAATGGGACAATTGCCACTTTCTCTTTGATTAGTCTTTGGGATGGTGATTCATTTGAGTTTTGGACAGTATAACGCAGCGGGGATCTATCTGCTTTTGGGGCCTTAGGAAAAATAAACGGGATCTGTCTCCTTCTCTATTACTTCACAGAAAGGGCACTCTGCTGATAAATAACATCTTCTCCATTGCTGCTGCAATCCTTATGGGAACCTCAGAGCTAGCAAAAACCTTTGAAGTAATCATCCTTTCACGTGTTATCATGGGAATATATGCTGGTAAGTGAGAGGTTGGATGGTAAAGGGAGAGCAATAAATATATTCTTGGCTATGTAAAGGTTTTTTATTCTCACAACAGATGGTTCCACAGGTAGAACACTTTAGCCAGACATCTGCGTAACAACACTGTACTTGCTTAAATAACAGTTGTCATCTGCATTTTGCAGAAGTACTAAAGTAAACACCAGCAGTGAGACTGGAATTCAAGATGTAGAGAGATGTGTGTCTGTAGATGCAGCTAGCCTCTGTAATAAGCATCTCCTAGGCACTGGAGCTCCAACAGCCAGCAAACCTGATGATGGTAATCTGGTTTCCCAGATGTCTTAAAGCAGATAGCCTAGCTTTTTTTTTTTCTTTTTAACATAATCAGAAACAGAATAATCCTTCTAAGTCAAAGTCATTGGAGACAATGCTAGATCCAATAATCCAGTCCTGGAACTGACTGTTCTTCCTGCAGGAGAAAAGAAATGTTAAAAGGGAAAGCGAAGGGTTCAGAGCCACTGGATTTGCTGCAAAGATAGTGGGAAGCCAAGGAGAAGGGTGTATGTGAGTCGCTGCTATAAGCAGCTGTATTAGAGCTACAGTAACATGGAACAAACAGAAACCCAGAAGGGCTGGGTACCTCATGCAGCCCTGTCCTGAGTGTGCGCAGAGCCACGTTAAGGGTCCTAACAGCATTTGGGCTTGGTTAATTGGCTTTGGGCTGGTGAGACTGCCATGGTCTGTGGTTTATTGGTGTGTTGGGATATCCTGTAAAGAGAAAACGAGAAACTGACAGAGGAAAACAAGGTGATCTGTACCATGCAGCAAGTGGTGAGCAGGAAATTTATCTAGTCCAATGGCTTGGATTTGGCTTTTGACTCTCTTAAGCCTGGCCACTGCTCTTAGCATTGGTTCCCTGAATAAATACTAAGGGACCTGTTAAGTGTGATCCCTCTTTCCAGTTATTTATAACTGACAAAAGAACCTGGACTGGCTGTCCTGACTTGCCCTTCACAGCTTGACCTGACTCGAACTGTGGACGCTGTGTCTGGGCAGGGAAGCTGCTGAGCCACGGCAGCCTGCTTCAGGCTGGCTGGGATCCGAGCATCGCTGTTCCGCAAACGGGCAGCGCCGGTGCTGGTAGCAGGGCTGTCGGCCCTGTTGTACGCAGGGCCCCTCTGTGACAGGGCATCACCAGCACAGGTCTGAACAGTTAGAAAGCCACTGTTACTTCAATGCAGTAGTCCAGCAGTCCCTGCTAGCATGTTTTAATCTGGGCAATTAAAAGGCTGGTTATGGTGTGAACTTAAAACACCTCATGAGTTCAGTTTTATAATGTTTTCTAGTTGCTTTAATACTTGTGTCCATGCCTTTTGGCTTTCAGATAACAGCTTGATCATCTTTGTAACTCCGAGCTCCCAAAGGCTAGGAACTTTAGAAATGTAAGAAGAGTCTCATGCGGTCATTTGACTCCAGGAGTTTGGGGTTTGCGTGCCAGGATTTACGGTGTAAGCACGGGAGCTGGCAGCCCTCTGGGGTTACTGTGGGTAACCATGCAATGTTCCTTAAAATAGCCTGTGTCCTTAGTGTCCTGTTAGAGTAGAAATACCTATTCCAGCGTGCTACCTGTAAGAGATCTCAAACCAGCAAAGTGCTCTCTGCAAAGCGTTACTGACAATTAAAGGAGTAGTGAATTTTTAAAAGCCAGTAAGAAGTCACATCCTTCTACCCTCACATCAGCTTGTTTGGATACTGATTTCTTTTCTTTTTTTAGAGGAAGTAGAAATTCCTCCCTTACACTTTGAGTTTGTTTCCAAAACTGAAGTAGCACACAATTTTTTCTTTGCGTGTATTGCGTTGAAGTACTTGGCAGACCCTGCTGGGAGAAAGCTGCTTTTAGGAAGATAAACAAGAGCCCCCAAATCATCTGCCAGCTCTGTAGGCAAGACAGGCTACCATTAGCCTTCCTGGACTCCTAAAACACTTTGCTGCTGAGCAGTTAGTAAGCTAGACCCTCCAAGCACCAGAAGGTGGGCAGGTTGCGCTCCCAAGGCCCATCGTGCACACGTGGTTGGTTCCCTACTGTATTTCATTGAAATGGGTGAAACAATCCTGGCTCCTTGAATTAACTCCAGCATGGGAATGCCTCTGCAGCTTAGCCACAGAGACTATTTCTGTCTTAAGATATGTGAGTGTAATAGTGACAGGCTTTGCGAGGGGATGACATTACTTATGAACAGAGAGGCAGTGGGACAAACTTCTTTCTCTAACGGCTCCTGGAGAAAGCTAGATTCCTGGGCACCAGATGCAGTGATGGATTTTGTAGCTGTCCACCTACTGAGTGAACTAATGCCACATGGTTTTTGTCCCATGTTCCACTGATGAGTGAGGAAAACATACATAGCTTATTCACTGTCCAGAAGGTGACATTAAATCTTCAGCTGGAGCAGCAGGGTTTGAGTGTGAGGTTTCCCCATGTCCTGTGGTCCAGCAGGGATCACTTTGGTCTCACATGGGAAAAAGGCACCTTACTGAAGATGGTGAGCGTGCTGATGTCAGCTGCATGTCTAACATTGTTCTCTAACTACTAGGTCTGGCCTCCAATGTGGTTCCCATGTTCCTTGGAGAAATGTCCCCCAAAAATCTGAGAGGTGCTATTGGGGTAGTACCCCAGCTCTTCATCACCCTTGGGATCCTCGTAGCTCAGATCCTTGGTCTCAACAGCATCCTTGGGAATGCCAAAGGTAAAGCCCTGGCTCAGGACGTTTCTGTGGGCTCCACTGGGGAAAGATTTCTCACAGTTGTCATCTTGTCTCACTTGTTGCAGGCTGGCCCGTGCTGCTGGGGCTCACTGGGATCCCATCACTAATTCAGCTCCTTATATTGCCCTTTTTCCCTGAGAGTCCCAGATATCTGCTGATACAAAAGGGCAATGAAGAGCAAGCACGACAAGGTACAGCATCATCCTTTAATGAAAGGGGAGGTGGAATGGGATAGATCTGACTGTGGGACATGACTGATGGCAACCAACAGTGAAGCGAGCGAGAGTGAAATTCTTCATTGACAAGTTGCTGGTGGATGGAATTCGTGCAACATTGCTCCTTTCTCTGCATATGTGAATCCCTGATTTCCCACCATGGAAGCCCTGCTGCCATATTGTTCTGACTTGATTTGAAGGAGGAGAGCTCACTGTAGACCTGTTCTCTGGGGTCCATAACTCACCTTCCTCTCCCAACTAGCTCTGCAGAAGCTGAGAGGCTGGGATGATGTGGATGATGAGATCGAAGAAATGCGCAAAGAAGACCAGTCAGAAAAGGAAGAAGGACATTTCTCCGTACTCAGCCTGTGCACCTTCAGAGGCTTGCGATGGCAGCTCATCTCTATCATTGTCATGATGATGGGCCAGCAGCTCTCTGGGGTTAATGCGGTGAGTGGGAAGGCATGTGGGAAAGGCTAGTGGGGTGAGTAGTAAAGGGATGGGACTTTAGAGTGGATGATGTGGGCCAGTGCTGACACAGGAGCTGGAACCTAGGACACAGGAGTACCCCTTCCTCAGGGACACTGGTTCTGTGCCATGTTGTGGTTGGTTGACCCTGACCAGTACCAAATCCAGTACACACGTGTACTAGATAAAGAGTCAAGCTGTTCTGTTTGGACATTTCGAGTAAGGCATTTGTGCCTGAACCCAAACATCAGTGTCTCCAGAAATGAAAGAATTCATTTCTCAGGCTTCTGTGTACCAGTTCCAGGATGTAAAAGCAGCCAAAATGGGATTCCTGTGTTCTGCCTTTGGCCACATATAAACATAGCTGTGGTTTTCTGCAGGTCTTCTACTATGCAGACAGAATCTTCCAGTCGGCAGGCGTGGACAGCAGCAATGTTCAATATGTCACTGTGTCGATAGGTGCCATCAACGTTGTCATGACTTTGCTTGCTGTAAGTTTCTATTAGGGCTCTTTTTGAGTTCTACCTTGTCCAGTCTCCCCTGTCTGTCACCGTTTAAATTAGGTTACGTTATTTACACGTACTGTGAGCTGCTTTGCACAATAGATGCCCTGCAGTGTCCCTTGGTTGAAGGCAGCTATGTTGAAGTCATTAATTATCAATCATGCTGATTTCTCACATGCCTCAGAAGTTTTCAATCTCTGGTCTCTGGGCTGATACACCCTCCTTTTGCTGTCCAGTCTTACCATGCAGGGCTTCCAGGCTGTTCTCACTGGGACTGGGTACAGAAGAATGACCTGCCCATTCTCTCGGTGTTATTGGCACACCCAGCTTTTTGCAGTTCCTGGGTGACTTCATGCCCACAATCCATCAGTAGATGGTGGAAATTTCACTGAATTTCTTAAAAGACAAAGACTACCTTAACAAATTTTTCTGCAATAAAAAGTGCTGTGCCCCAGGTGTTTGGTCACTCACCCTCTTCTGTGTCTTTCAGGTTTTCATTGTGGAATCCCTGGGGAGGAGAATCCTTCTCCTTGCTGGCTTTGGATTGTGCTGTCTCTCCTGTGCAGTGTTAACTTTGGCCCTCAATCTCCAGGTGTGTAATTGAATGGCTCAGGTGATCCTACTGTGCATTTCTGGATCTTCCAGGGACCAGGCCATTTGTACATGTGGAAGTCACTTCTACACCCTGGGGGGCAGGGGACAGTGTGAAAGGTTTCTGTACTTGTATATCTACCTACCAGGAAGAGCTATGATCCTGCTTGTCTGAATGCTACTTCCAGTATGTTGTGTTCATAATACCTGTTACATTCATTTGTTGGCAGCAAGGATCATGCCCAGGCTAAGATTTTTGTGGCTAAGTATAGGCATATCTGGCAATGGAGGGTGACGCTGGCTTTAGAACGCCTTCAAGTCTTACTACAAATAGTGCCTTGAATGTATTGGAGAGGTTCAGATAGGAACCACGTCTAACCTAACCTGTGATTAAATTCTTCACAGGCCACAGTCTCGTGGATGTCTTACCTCAGCATAGTGTGTGTCATTGTTTACATCATCGGACATGCTATTGGAGCCAGTAAGTATGCACAGTTTAGTCCAGTCTCCTCCCCATCTGGGTGGAGCCAAGTGTTATGTTGAATTTCAAATCACAAGCTTTGTGAAGCTAATCCAAGGAGATCGAGTTTCTTCTCTGTGTGGCAGCTGTTTATCAGCTAGATTTATATTCCAGTGATTTGCTGGCTGTGTCCATGAGGCAGGTGAGCGTCAGGCTTTGAAGAGGAAAAGCAGAGGCACAATTGTGCTTGTGCCTGAGGCTTCCCCAGTGAGATCTGGAGCAAAACTACGCTGAGATAGTGAGTCCTACCAACTGGGCTGAGATGTTGCCTGCTTGCGTCTATAGGCAACAAATCAAATTAGAAGCAACTCAAATTATAGACGTGGCCCTGTACATGACTTTGCAGAAAGATGTGCGGGTAGATGTGGATATTGGAAAGGCTTTGTCCTGACTTGGCTTCTTAGTGTGGTAGAGTTGTCTGTTTAGCTTGGAAAGCTGTGCCAGACCCTTGCTGGATGCAGCAATGCAGTTTTGAAACTCCTGTAGAGGTTTCACTGGCAGATGGAATTACATACAACCTTTCCTTTTCTATTTATATCACCAGGCAGATTCAAGTGCCAGGGGCAGGGAGATTGCTGGAGGGAGACCACCAGGCCAGCTGGACCTGTGGCCTGACCCCGTTAATGAGAACATGGCCTGTTTCTGCTTAACCATGGCATAGGGCAGCAGTGCAGGGAGCGGGCCTGAGGGCTTGTTCCAGGAGTCATTCTTCCAACACCTGCATGTGTTGGGTGTTTCTCTGTTACTTTAAGAATCAATCACTTGCTTAGTTGCTGCCCATAGGGTGCTCTCTGGAGAGGCAGTTCGTGTTTATCAACCTTATTTTACAATTTGTGCAGGAGATGGGTTCATGGCTAAGGTGCAGCCATAGGAGAAAAGAGGTTGATTGCTATGTGTGAGCTTAGGAAAGTCATTTAGTTGCCCTGTGTTTGGGTTTTTTTTTAATTTAATCCCTTATTTGATTTATTGGGTGTTTCTAAACACTAGTATTTTAGAAACCATTGCCCGCCACTGAAATGAACAGCGTAATCTAGGAATTCAGAGTGGGGGAATTGCCTTTGGGATTTCTAAATATGCAACTGTCTTCCAGGTCCAATTCCCTTTGTGATGATCACCGAGATGTTCCTGCAGTCATCCCGGCCTGCAGCGTTCATGGTGGGTGGGTCTGTGCACTGGCTATGCAACTTCACCGTGGGGCTTGTGTTCCTCTACATGGAGGTAAGATGCGATCACGCGACAGGGCAAGACTTCAGCTGAAAATTAGTATCTTCACCCTTGTGTTCTTAAGGAGAGCCCTTTTAATTCTGAGACCCATAAACACCCAAGTTGGTTCCCAGTACGTGTAGGCCGGATTATATATAAAGGGCAAGAAACTGATGTTAATCAGCATTTTATCACATCTGTCTGTTGCACATCCTTTAAAAGAAAGCAGTTATTTTTCCAGGTGAATGTCTGATCGTGAATTCAGGAGCATGGAAAAGATGGCAAATTCCCCATCTTCTATTTTAGCCAATTTTAGCTTTTGATCTCCAGGTCACCAGTTCAAACTGATCCCTACTAGTAGTGATCCATAAATGGCTACAGTTGCTGATTTTAGCCTGTGCAAAGGGAGCTGGTGAGTTTAACTTGATTTATGTAACAGACCCAAACCCTCCTTTTCCAGTAAATCCATGGTGGTTTCCAATGAATCCGTGGTGGTGGTATGAGAAGACAGGGTCTAGAACCACCCCTAACTTCTAGTCATTCAATTTAAAATATGTGCACATCACTGTGGCTGCTTTTTTATAGCTATCGCAGGGTTCAGCATGTCCAAATCACGTAATGTACACAACTGGAGTATTCCTCTGATCCCTGCTCTCTTTTCATTGCCCTAGGCTGGACTGGGGCCCTACAGCTTCCTCATCTTCTGTGCCATCTGCCTCGCCACTATAGTTTACATCTTCTTTATTGTTCCTGAGACAAAGAACAAAACCTTCATGGAAATCAACAGGATCATGGCCAAGAGGAACAAGGTAGAGATTCAGGAAGATGAAGAAAAGCTTGAGGATTTCCACACTGTCCCAGGCGGGCGGGCAGAGAAGAGAGAGATCTCCAGCAGTGAGCTGTGATCCAGCCCAGTGTTTGGCCTGGCCCAGACATTTTTCAGGAGCTGTTCACTGGGAGAACAAATACATCAACTCATCGTTTGATACCGATCTTCATTCAGACCTGCAAACTTCCCACAGCAGGGGTTTCCAAATAAGCCATTGTGTCTTGAGGGGGTTCTCATTGTGAGTAATTAGCAGGATCATTCTCCTTCATGGCATAGCCACTGCCAATGCAAATTACTCATTCATGGTATTTGTCACAGGGAAAGGGCAACATCCTCAGCCAGCTCAGTTCCTGTGATCAAGTAACCTATGTCATAACATATGTCCCTGATGTCCTGACTGACACATTTCAGGTGACACAAGCCAGCACCTGGGCTGGGTTTTGGTCAGTCGTGTGCAAGGAATGCACTATATTCCTCTGAGGAACTGTCATTCATGTATTTGAGGGTCCAGCATGAGTGATGCCAGGCCTGTGGTGCTCTGGAGTGGAGAGAATGTCAGGTGTTCTGAGGTACCTTGTTAGATAATGGCATTTATTGTGTCAACTCTTGTCCTTCCTTTGTGTGCTTCAAAGGACCGCTAAACTGGAAATGCGTATCACTATAATCTCACACCTACCCTGCTTGCTGATTGTCTCCTTCAAATCAAACCTACTCCTCAGCTGTTGCTGATGAGTCCTTCCAAAGCCTTATTCTTAAGGTTAGGAGTCATCCATCTGGCTGATGCTTATTCACAGGCAATGTATACCCATTTGTTCCAGTGGCACTGTAGTCTTTGAGCTGTTTAGCTCATTTCACTCCCTAGTGTTTACACTTCAGTTGCCAAAGAGCAACAGTCCCTCTCTTAATCCTTTAATAACCCCCATACCCTACTCTGTAGGCAGGAGCCAGTTGGAGCTCATTCAGCCCCGGAGATAGGTGGTACCGAACTCAGGAAGAACCTCCCTGCTGTGTTGCAGGAGTCAAATTCAGGTTGATTCCTGCACAGGGCCTGTGTTTGCAAACATGGCCGAACTTGTCTTTAGCTTCTCACATTGAGTTGCTTAAATTTAGGTTTTGAAATAACTCAACTCTCAGGTACTTGAAACCACTTGAAAAAGTCTTCAAATGATTTAGAGCTTGGTCCTTCTACTGGTTTCTGGTTGTGTCCCCTAAGGGCACCATTCCACCTGAAGGCTAAATTGGTTTGGAAAAGCTCTGAGTCTGCAGGACTAGTGCTGACTCTCAGAAGAAAGTAAAGTGCACACTGATAAAAATGGAGGATTTCTTAAAGTATTTATTAGTTTAAGGGGTTTGGGGGTTAATTACAGCATAATTTAACACAGGGAAATTAAATTTAATTAATTATGTGGAGCTGCTGCCCTTTGTTTTGTAAAAAGCAGAACTGTTGAACAGCCAAGCATGGATTTTGTGTTGTTGATGGAGATAGTCCTTCACATGATTTACTTAAACCTTAGATAGTGAGTTTTACACCTGCCCTGAAACTTGTGATGTATACATGTTGAAAAAGAAGCTGTTTCCATGCTCAGTCTCTATATCCATTTATAGAAAACAAGGCCTGCCACTGATCAAAGCACAATGATTGCACAGGACCACACTCTGTCCTGCAAGGCCTTTACGTACCCCTTCCTGTGTGATACACCTGCAAGGGAATGGGTGGTGGTTTGACAGTGAGAAATGGGAAGGAAGGATGCACGCAGGGAAGATGGTGAGGAACTGAGCCTGGGTGAAAGATGTGAGAAATTTTACTGGAGAAAGTGGCTCCTTTGACCAAAGAGAGTCTTGTTGACATGTAGGAAGATCTATGTATGGGGACCTAAGTCAAACTCCCGGGAGGGGTGTGACAATACAAGGTGTTGGACTGTGCCAAGTTCTGCTCTGTTCTTTGCCTCTACCCTGCTGATAGAGGCTTTGCTCCCATGTACCTACTTGGACAAATGACCTGGAGCACTAGCAGGTGTGTAGTGAGCCTATACAAAGCAGAAGGAGAACCAAGCAAATAATCTGAGTTTTTCTCAGTTTCCCCAGCAAGCAGTTTGGATTCTTCTGCTGCCTTAAAAAAAAAAAAAAGTTGGGGTCACTGGCAGCTGGTGTCAGACTCCAGAACCACCCCCCCCAAGAGGGTCATGGAAGTTTCTCCCCATGCTATGATATCTCCCTTCAGTTGCCCTGGTTTGCACAGTGCAAGTGCCCGAACATCTGCAGGACTGAGAACTTGGCTCCACAGGTTCACATGAGTCATCCACCCTGCAAAACCGTTGGAGAATGTCCCAAGAAGAGTGTCTCTAGCCTTCCCAAGGACAAGTGTCCCTCCAGCCTGGCTCACGTACCCCTTCTGGATACTCTTCTCTTTACCAGCTGCTCCATTGAGCCATAAATTTGCGATTCCAGACTGGGAGGCCCATGCCATGCAGTAGTGCAGCCAATCTTCTGCCTTGTGGTACAGGGGGAAGCTGATGAAATGGCCTCCTATCCACAATCCCACATCTGTGCCCACGGTCATCACTAGCTCATTATCCCTCTCCTGTGTGGAGTAGGAAAGAACAGTCTGACTGCCAGCATGCTGGGCTTTTGTCCAGAAACATAAGGTGAAGGCTTGGAGAGACATATCATGGAGGGGATGAACGTTCACAAAACTCTCAATGTTTTCCACAGGGAAGTAGAAAGCTGGAAAAGTGCTGGATTTAATACCTGAAATAACCAAAAAGCCAGCTGTTACATTTCTTGCTGTGCTTTTAAATCAGCCCAAATCCTGCAGAATACACTCATAGGAACTGGCAGGGCTGTGGCAGTCTTAGCTGTCTTGAGCCACAGTTACTGGCATGTGTCGTACCAACAGGGAAGGGGCTTGAAATGATGAAAAGCTTAGCTCCCTCACCCAACTGTTTGGGAAAATAACTTTTTTCCCTTCTTCCTCTTTTCTCATCCTGTGTAAAATAGAGATGACTTATTTATCCTAGGGGAACTGTGAGCTTAAATCCCTCGCTGTAAAAATGTGCTTACATGTTGCAGGAGAAAGCTGCAGTTGCTGTGAGAGCAGCTAGATTAGGGCTAGCTTTAACGATGCTGTAGTTGAAGAATTTCTATCAGCAGGCCTAGATATGGGACAAAATTCTATCTGCACATATTGGTACCAAACATGTTAATGACTTAGGCCATCAAGGCCAGCAGGGCATGGGCTCTTCATCCTTGGAAGGTAAGCTGCATTCAAGAATAGATGTGTGTTTCTTACCGATGTGGCTCACTCCATTCAGCAACTCTTTCTTCATATCTTGGAGCTGCATCTGGATTTGTTCCAGTC
Organism: Theristicus caerulescens; assembly: GCA_020745775.1. Lineage (NCBI taxonomy): Eukaryota > Metazoa > Chordata > Aves > Pelecaniformes > Threskiornithidae > Theristicus > Theristicus caerulescens. The sequence continues at coordinate 4,977,716 of CM036574.1, forward strand.
TGATGGTAAATTCTTCTGGATGGCATTGTTCTAGAGCAATCAGACAGCTGAATTTATAGAAGGCCAGGACCTGCACATGGTAGATTTTCTGCTTTCTAGTTTGTAGAAGGTTGGGGGAAAACCTTTGTTTCAAAACGCAGTGTCTTACCTCCATATGGGATCTGGCTAATCAGCCATGCCGGAGCTGCTTCTACAACGGTTAGTGTACCTTGCCCATATGGATGCAGACACACCTGAACCTTGTATTCTTGTGCAGTGCCATGTAGCACCACTTATCTTGGGAGATCTCTGACACCATTGCAGTCAAAACAAGGGGCTGGCACACAACCTACAGCCACCACTGCACCATTAGAAGCAAGATAGGTTGGCAGGGGGCAGAGAGACACGTGGGCCATCCCCACCTGCTGTGCAGGGACACTGCTACTCCTGGGAAAGGTGATCTCCATGCCTAGCTTACGTGATTTGCAACTTAACTCCTTCCACAGAGGTTTCTTGCCCTTCCCGGGGGAAACCCTGAGTCCTGCCTGCTGACTCCCTTTACCTTGGGTGAGCTGGGCTCTGAAGGAGGACTCCACCACCCGCCCGTTGAGGGGCTGAGCATGCCGGTAGTCATTGCGCAGGGTCCTGTTTTGCCAGTCCAGCAAGGTGTTCTCCAGGAGGCTGATCTGTGGGCAACACAGGCTTGTTACCGAGGGCAATCGGAACAACAGTTTTTGCCTAGAAATACAGCGTAGATCCTGCAGGTCAGGATTAAACCTAGCAGTTTGTTATAGAGGAACCCACAGGGTCTCTTGCTATTAGCAAGGGAAAGGAACAGAACATGAGAGCTCTTATCAGTTAACTCATGATAAAGATATTTTGCCTGAAGGAAGTTTTTTAACACCTGCCTGATGGTATGCATGCTATTCTGTAGCATACTGCTTTCTCACAAGTGCTTACTAGCCTTCGCCCTGCCAAAAAGAGTATTTCTTTTTCAAATGAGAATGCACTGTGGTCCTCCACTACTGTAGGCTCCACTTTATCTTGTTGTTCTCCTAGCAGAAAATGTTTCTGATGCTTCTTTTTTGTTAAGGAAGATGAACTACTCTGCAAGACTCAGCCGTAAGCTTATTTTACTTGTGTTACTTTTTTCCCCTGCTAAAGCCTTTGTCCTGATAAGGCAAACAGACAGAAGAGAAGGGGATCCTGCCATGGGACAGTATTCAACTGCTGCCACAAGTGGGGTCGCTGCCCAGTGCTCCTGCACCCTCAACAAGGTCCTCTGTAATGCCTCTGCTGGAGCCTGGCCGAACCCTCCCCTGTCTCGCAGCCAAACCTCCCAGCAGAGCTTTAACTGAGCAGAGCTTTGTTATTTCTCGCCAGGCCTCAGGTAAACTGCTGCTATACAAAACCTGACCCTTGCTGTGATGTGGCATCACAGTGCCATTACAGTCACCTGTAATTCCAGTTGCTTAGGAGTCTATCCCAAAAGCCCTATATGAGAAATGTCCTATTAGCTTCTCTGTCAGGCTGGTCCCCAAATCACTGGAGGACAGCAAAGGAAACTTGTGTGGAAAGGTGAAGCATGGAGGAAAGAGAAGCTGCTCTGTCTGGGAAACAGCTATCTCTTACCTGTGTGTGTGAGAGGACAATCGGAGAATGAAAGATGGTCCAGATCACGCTCTCGGAGCACGGAGGGGTTGTTAGTGAGCCCTGGTACCTGTAGAAGTGTGAGAGGTTTTCTGGCAGCATGGCTTGGACATCCAGAGAAATGAGCTTTGTTGACTGACCTCAAAGGGAAACAGAGGGAATATTAACAATTAAAGGGGAACAAAGAGAAAGGTGAGAGTGCTGTTAGAGCTGGGGCTGGTAAATCGCTTTGCCCAGAGCACTGGTCCTCCCAGGAAGCACGGAGTGTGCCAGGGCAGCAGAGCACCTGCTATCTGGGCGTACGACTGCAGGATCGTAGGAAGTTGGTATTTGATGGTGCCGCAGTGTTGCGTAGACCTACCAGGAGTATGTTTATTGCTGCCTTGAGCATCTTCCACACCACTCTATGTGGGCTGCTGTTTGAGCTGTGTGGGCAGGGATGGTGTGAAGTTGTGCATGGCTGAGAATGCTTGGCCGCATAATTGCAAGCAAAGCAGCAGCAAAATGTCTGTCCCCAGACCCAGTACACATGTACAGGCTTTGAGAATATCAAAGACGGAGAAAGGCATTCCCAGGTCTTACCTGCAAACCTGATTTTTGCCAGTTTGGAAATGAAGTCACTGTAGTAGGTATTCTCAAAGTGCCCATCCTAAACACAGCATAGAAACTTGAACAAAAGGTTAGTGACCTGCCTGTCCTTCTAGACTACTAGTCAGCTTGGGGGACTAATTGATGAACTGGGAGACAAAGAGAACAAATACTATCACAGATCTCTTAATAGACTGGACAACCCTGGGCATGATAAGGTATGTACACATAGATCTCAGGTAGACCAGCAAACTGCAAGGATCCCTTTCCACCACTTCTAAATCCATGCAAAATCAAGAGCTCCCATTTGCAAATCAGAGCATGGCCTTGAGGTACAGCAGGGCAAACCCAGCTGCCACACCTGATAATCTGTCTGTACTTCTTATGGGGCAAACTTTTCTGGGGCTCCCCAGTTGTATTGGCTGGTATTGTGTGAGCTCCACATGACATAGGGGAACAGCCCTGCTACGGCACAGCTTCCTCAAACTGGTGCCAGACATCATCTCTTAGGATAGACCTGCAAACCTAATACAGGCTGCTTGTGTCTGGACCCGCTCAGACTGCGATTATAAACAGTGATGACAGACTGGCCTTGCTCAGCAGCCTGGGTGTCAAACCTACCACATACAGGAAGGCAAGCACAGCCAATCCATTTGGTTTGTCCTTGGCTTCTTCAAAGCTTGAGTAGTCAGCTGAGTTGTAATGGACAATGTGCAGCTGTCAGAAGAGAGACAGGCTCTTTTAGAAAGGAGTGATAAATGGCTTTCTCAGTGCTTTAAAGGACCCAATACAGACTGAAGGGAGAGCTACCATCCCCATTCTTGCTGCTTGCGCCTCACAGCACAGCCAAATAGACCTTTAATTTAACAGGTTTGTGAAGAATGTGGAGGAATAACTCAATCTTTGAAGGATATTAGTACTATTGCAATGGCTTTTCTTAGTCTTCTGTGCCAGCACCATCAGGCTCAGCCCTTGCATTGCACCAATGACCTGCACTTATGGGAGCCCCTTTTCTCCCACTTGCCTCTGCATTGCTTCCTGCAGGGTTTGTGGGCTGCAGCTTCCAGCTTCCCAACTGCCAGGCTTGCAATGCACCCTGCCTCCAGCCCGCTCCCTTCACAGGTACCTCTGCGAAGTATCTCATCCCGTCTATGGTGTGTTCAGAGCCGCTGGTCTCCAGGTCCAGGCCACCCCAGTGCAGATGCATCTGTACAGCTGTGTAGAGGCCTGGGAGCCCTCTGGAGATGTGCATGGTGGGTGGCAAATCAATCTGAACTGAAAAACAGGATTGGAGACAGCAGTGGGTGCAGCCATGCCCATTCTTGTAGCTACGCTTGCAGTGCCTAGTGCTTTCTGCCAATAACACTGCCAATAAACTGGCACGGTCGTCTTCAGGGAACTAACTCCAGTGCACAAGGAAAACCACTGAAGCTTAAAACTAGGTGTGCCTAAAATCTTACCCGACCTCAGGCTTGTGCCTCACAGAGCACAGCAGGCACAAAGATGACCGGGCACTAGCTGTGTCTGCAGACTTTTCCATTTGAGCAGCTCTGGGTTTTTCCTTAGGCACTAATAAAAGTGCTTTAATGCCTCTCTCTCGCATAGTACATCACATCTTGCAGGGCTCTGCTCAGATTTGTTAACTACTTTATTTCCAAGGAAGAAAAGGGGGATAGAAACTAACAAAGTGCCTGAGTGCAACTGTGCCTTTCTGGAGCATTTCTGCTCTGCAATTTGGACTCTTGGCCGTTGCTGCCTTACAGATTACAGCACATGCAGCCAGCCTCTTTTCCCATCTCTGGCCTCTGAGGCGGTTGAGTTAATGAAGGCCACACGAGATCCCAGTTCTAAGAAAAACCTGCTACTGGAGGAAGTTGCACAGGCCGTGCATGGATGACATTTTAATCTTCCAGAGCTGTGTGTGTACTAGAGGACCAGTCCTGTTTAAAAAATAAAGGCTAAATACAAAAGGCTCCATTGACCTAAGGTTATCTCTGTGTGTCTTGCACAGATGTGGTAGGTAGGTGCAAATTCCATGTGCAGACACTCTGCACTACTGCAAATAGGCTTTATCAGGTGGGATTTAGCCTGGTAATTATACAACTAGAGAGAAAGTGTATTGGTTTCTTAGGTGAGCCACTTGGTCTTCAGCTCCTGAGAGCCTGTAAGGAGAGTCCTGCTGATAAATCCATCTCCTGTCCCTTTCAGATCTGCTGAATGCTTTCTGATGTGGCCCAGTGGAATATTTTCCTTGAGAGATATTGCTACCCTGTCCCATCTCACTGAAGCCAGTAGAAAAACCTAGCCCGACTTCACAGGAGCTGTGAATAAGGACAGTCATTTTGCCTTTGTGCTTTTCTAAAATGCCCTGCATCAGAAAATAACTGTTTTGATGTTAACAAAAGAATAGGAAAATACACATGTGTAGTCAGAGATCTGAAAGCTAAACCTGCAGGAATGAATCTGTAGGCAGTCAGGGTAGCAATGCTGACATGACAGCTTCTAACTGAATGTTGAGCTTGTGTGGGCGACAAACAGGAGTGTTTATTCATTTTGATTTTTAGAAATACAATCACAACGGTCTTTCTCTGAAGGCAGTATGTCTCATCACTTCATTTTCCTTGCTCTTTGACTCCATATTTCTCTCTGTTACAGAGAGGAAGAAAGGACTGTTGTGCAGGATTACAGAGCTACCAGTTTTATGTTCCAAGCACCTTCCCAAAAATACTCATTCCCTCCCCAATGCAGCTATTAGAAAATTCTCTCATTGCTCATCTGTAGTCCAAAAGCATTATCCCAACAGTACCAGCTGATGAATTATTTAGACAATGAATTACAGACTGCAGCAGGGGAATCCAGGACCTCCTAAATGATAAGCCTTGCCCGGAGACTGTGGCCAAAGGCAATGCTTTTAACCCATGCTGTGCTTCAGCTTCCCTTCCCGAGACCAGAGTACAAGGGAGGGATTCTCCCCTGTGTTGTAGTTGTGCTTTGGGTGACCTACATCTAACCGAACCTCAGATGCAAACTTGCTACTGAACTACAGTTCTCTATTCCTATCACTTCTAGTTCTTATTATTGCACAGGGACAAGAGATGCATTTTCTGAATGCGGAGAGGAATCAGTATGCACCAAATACCATTCACTACTATAGCCCTGCAGTCTTCTAGTACACTGAAAGAAAGAGTCAATCTAAATGCTCTAGCTGCCTTTTATCCCTTTTTAATGTCTAACAGAGAAAACATCCTGCAGAACCATAACTGCCTTTTATTTCTCTGGTTTATGTATGTGTTTCTGGAGCTTTCCTGTGTGATTGGGGAAAACAGCAAAACTAGGAGAACAGAATGAAGTGAGATGGCAAAGTAAGGTGAGTTTTAAAAAAAAAAAAAAAAAGGGCATAGTCTGAATAACATTTAAATCAGCTAAAATGAATAATCTGTTCCAGCACTGTCATGAGCTTGACATCCTCCCAGGACATCTGCTCAGCTGGGAAGAAAAAAACTTCCCACCCCTACGGCAAGGTGGCTCATTCCACTGCGTTTCAACCTAGTGTCACTTGCTGGCCACAAAAGGTTTGCAATAATGTTCTAGGTATGGCAGAGTGCTGAGATGAACATACAGAGCTGTTCCCATATCCTGTGTGTGCTGGGAAAATACATACCTGAACTCGTAAACTCTCCTTTATACCCCAAACACAATAAGTGCATGCTACGCTGCCCAGGCGAAACCTCCAGAGAATACACCACAGCCTACTTTATAGCTTACAAGCAGAAAGCTGTCAGGTTCAGGTGTTTCTTCCATCAGCTCTCCCAGCAGGAAGGGATGTTCTTTCTCCCATTGAATGCACTGCAGGACTAAACCCCATCTGATGCACAGAAACCTGAACTCATCAGTGCAGGATGCTAACAAAGAGGTGTGGATGAAAGGGCTGGGTTTTAAAGACAGACCTACCATTAAAGACCATCTGCATTTCAAAAATTTAAGGCCTTTGCTTTGCTGCTGCTGGCCTGTTCCCTGCACTGTTGCTGCCAGCATCCCTGCTGTCATGGAAACAGTGCATGGGAGGCCCCTGGATGCTGCATGGGCGGTGATCCATGCATGTATGAAGCCATGGCTTGGGGCAAAATGGGGCTGAAGGGGACCGGCAGCGTTTGCTTCCTCGTGCCTTAGAGCTTCTCTTCCTGGCAGAAAGGTGACTGACAACTAGAGCTGCTGCAGGACCAAATAAACTCCTTGAGCTGGATGCCCTGATTTCTGTTTCAGGCTGCTCCTTTGTCAGCAATGACTTCTCAACCAGCTCCTCTTTTTAGGCAGGTAATGAGAAGGATCCCCCCGGTCTTACCAGAGTGGCCGTTGTTTGTCATTGTGAAATCCCCTTGCGAAGGCCCATCATAACCACTCAGCTCCAGCTGCTGCAACTGGGGGTTGTACCTCACTTTTTTCCTCTGGATGTCAATTGGAGATTGGTGCTTGCCAGCACAGTCTGCAAAGTGCTTTCTCCAGTGCTCTTCATCCAGCTCTCCTTCTGTGTGGAGGAGAAGCAAACCAGGTTATTAGGACAGGGTGAGAACTGCTGTTAGCTCAGGAGTCAGAAAACCGTCCTCGTTTGCCAGCAGGGCATGTCAATCTAGTTATTATAACACCAGGAGCTGCAGCAATAAAAGGTTGCTCTGCCTTCCCTAGAGTGAAAATATACGTTATTCTGTCTGCAGGACAACTGTGCTGCAAAATAAGAAACCTGCATTGCAGTAATAGCTTACTGATCGCTGGAGACTGAACCTCCACCAAAAGAGAAGCAGTGTTTATATAGAAATGGGGATTTAAACAAGTCTCAGCTGCCGAAGGTGTGGAATCAGGCTCTCAACCACTGTGAGAGTGAATGGGACCAGGGCAATAGGTGGGAAGTCTCTGCTTAGAATCAGGAACTGGCGGCCAATTTGCTTTTTTTAACTAGGGGGAGAGGTAACAAAAGAAGAATAGGAGTGAAATGGTTTAAATAAATGGAACCTTTTGTATGTTTTCTGGGATAGAAGTGGTCTGGGGTAGCTTTCATGTCCTGGGTGTGTTTTTCTTAACAAAACCCTGAGCGCAGTGCTATGCCTCTTCCCGGCACCCCCTTTTTACACACAATAAATAATGAGAAAGTGATTCATTGCTTTTGTGAGACAGATCATGGTGTGGAATAGGACCAATTTCAGGATTCAGCTGATTGCTCTGAGCTCTCGACACCACTCCAGCCCCCAGGCCTAATAGCCCCTAAAGGTCATGCTAAGTATTAATACCAGCTCCTTTTCCTACTCAGTCTCACTAGCTCAGACACAAACCTTTGACATGGGACTAAGAACTAAAGGCCCTGGCTTCACCTGTACGTGCTCATCATCTCTGCAAGTCTTTAATACTAAAAACCTCCTGTGGTCACCTATGGAGGAAACAATGTGTAGGAGACCTGGCGTGCTGGATGCTATCCTTTTTCCAATGGCTCTAAGCCTCTTAGCCCTAATTTGAATCTTTCCTGCAGAGGTCTGGGTGCCGCTGAAACTATTAACAAATGCTTGAACCCTTCAAGGCTATTTGCCCTCTCCATAGGGCTATATTTAGGACTTTAAGCATAAGTAGAAATTTTAATGCCATCTCTGTCATGGCTGTGACTGACAATCAGTACAGAAACCTTTTCTTCTTCACCCCGGAACGGCAATATATTGATCAATGTCAGAGTCATGTCTGTCTGAGACAAACAGAGCCAGAGCTAAGGCATAATCACAACGTGATTGTTGAACTCACTGGTTTCAAATCCTGCAGAGAGGGTTTGGAAAGAGAGGTGATTGTTTTAAAAATAAAATAGTTCAAAGCTACTTCATCATCCTCCTAATTTTCAAATTATTATAATTATGGCCACACTTGGGGATTTGTTACTATTCGCCAATTCTTTTCTTTTTATTTCATTTAAGCAATGTCAGTTTGCAGGTATTTGTTTCCTGACATCGATTAAATATGGGGGGCTTAAGAGATGCAGACAGCCTGGCCAAAAGAAAATCCAGAGAGAACTTCTGCAAACAGCTTAGCGTCCTAATTGCAATATTGAATCTATTCAACAATTTCCTTTGTTTTAGCTTGATTCCCAGCCCAGGGAAGATCATAAAAGGACTACCGTTTGCTTCAATGAGCTGTGCAAACACCCCCCTGAAACAAATGAAAATCAGATAAAATTTCACAAAATATATAAATACATAAATAAGTATTTCTTAGTGATCTGTACCACATGGGATATGAGAATAAAATAATGAGCAGGCAGTATTTAAAGCTTTTCCTTCCAGGATCATCCAAAGGGCAGCTTTTATTCTAACACATTGTAAAGATTTTCCCCATTGTTTGAACCTCATTTATCTGCCAACTCTGACAATGTGTTCTAACCACACAAAGGAGTAAAAAGCGGTGACATTGAAGGGAATCACTTTCAAGATATAGAGGCATCAATAAAGTGGAATAAATTAGCTGCTCTGTGGAGATCTTTCACTAATGGAAAGAGAGTCAAGCTGAGTGTTGCTTCTGCAGTACAAAAAGGACGGGAGCATCTTCAGCAAGCAGGCAGTGAGTAGCAATCCCCAAACAGCCTCATTTTTCCTTACCTTTGTATGTCCAGTGCACTAGGTGAGAGCGGCTCAGATGCACCAGGAGCAGCTGGAACCAGACTGCTGTGATCCACATGTCTCTTGCTGTATCTGCAGTTGGAACCAAGGTGGGGAGTGCATGTCTTTAAAAATCCTCAGGAATTCTAAGTACCAATTTACTCCAGGTCTGGCCTTTCCAGCACCCATCCAAAACAATAATAGCAAATGAGGTCACAGAGAGATTTTACTTGGACAGTCAGCTTTAAAGACTAAAGGTACTTCACTGGTCCTCTGAACCAAGCTGCCGGTGCAAATGGAACAGGTTCCCCCCCGACGGCCAATGCTGACGGCCTCGGAGTCACGGTCTGACCCCAGCTGCTACACACTCTCTGCCCACTCATCCTGTCCATTCATTCCTGATGAGCAGGTAGAACAGCTTCATTGCAAGTATCTGTAAAACAGTCCTTTATAAGCAGAGATACCTAACACAGACCTCAAAACACTGTCCTGAGGTGGCCAACGGCTTCCTTGTTACGCAGAGGAAGGAGCCACGGCAGAAGGCATTTAAGGGACTGGTTTTCAAAAGTGATGAGCATTCACAATCTTATTAGAAGTTGGAACTGTAGACACTTAGCTCCTTTGAAAAATCAGACTTCTGAGGCCAGACTTAAAACTGCTCAACACCCACAAACCTAGTATTTCAAAGTATTTTGCTTTCAACACCTTCCCTAGCCACTGAAAATCCAGTTTTGAAATGTGAGAGATTTGAAACCTTTGGAAAATTCAGAGCTCTGAAAAACTGTTTAGACTGTTGAAAGATACAGGCATGACACAAGATACTGAAACCGTGATGGCTTTTTAAGAAACATACAGGAATTCAAATAAAAACTAGCAGGTGTCAGATGTCTAAATGCTCTTGTGGACTTCAGTAGCTGCTCTGTACATCTTGAGACACTGGAGTTCCTTAAAAATTTGTCCCAATTAAATAATTGCCCAAGGTCTAGTAAAAAAGTAATTCGGCAGACGAGGGAACAGACCATGGATCTTCTGCCTGCCTTTTTGTATCCTGTTATTAGGCAAATGTCATTGCCTTTGAAAAGCCTTCTCCTCCCTCCAAGAATGACACACTACCGACAGCCCTTTCTGCCCAGCAGTGCCTCCCAACCCATAAAAAAGAGGCAGCAATATCAAACATTTGGCAAGAAAGCTCACATCGGTGAAATCTCAGCACTTCTCTTTGCAACGTCCCTGCTACTTGCAATAATATTTGCAATTATTATTTTCAGCAATAAGGTACGTAATAACAGCAATTCAACAATAAGAGCCATAGGTAAGTTACAGATTTCATGTGAACTCAGGTTTCTAGGATTAGACTGTACTGAAGAACAGAAGCAGGTTTTTTATTCAAAATCTTATTCTTTGCAAGTGAATTGTGAACATTAAAAGGCTTTTCCTGGCTTGCTGTTTTGTGCAGTGCATATTTAATCTTTGGGAACTGCTGTAATATCGCAGTGATTAACCAAATGTGTATTTTTCTCTCTGTCCCCTAAAGAAGTCATTTATTCTGACAGTTGCACTGAACTGTGTAAGGACTAAACTAATCAAACATGCCCTGCAATGCACTTCGTAATCCTTGTGTATCCAGTTGGGTAAACAGGCTTTGAAATTAGCTGAGGGAGAAATTTTGGGGGTTTATACCTGTTTGCACTCCAGGATTCCGCACAGCAGCACATGCGGGTGTGAACAAGAGCCAAGACCAGGAGGTCACCTCTGCACCAAAGCATCCCTCCTGTCACCCTGCCTGCGTGCGCACACCGAGAGTGTTTAAATGGGCGTCATTTAGGGACGAGCTGCTTCTCTTGCCTGTGCTTTATCGATCAGCTAGCCCAGTCTGCACAAAGGATTTGAAATAAAGCCCATTCAGGAACGTACTAGTGCCAGGAAACTGGAGATGACAGTGAATTAATTTTTAATGGAGCTTTTGCAACATGCTAAAATTGTGACATTTCACTTGACACCAGCAGGAGCTGTGGGTGCTCAGCACATCCAAAACCCACATCTCTGTTAGCTCAAGTTAGCTTCCCCCAAATTAGTAGCTACTCTGGGAGACACAGCAATCTGGGGAGAGGATCTACTAAGGGCACTAAGCATGAATTTGTTCTGGAGTTATGACAGATAATTTTAATTAAACTCTTTAAATGCATTTGAATATTAAGCTTCTAAAAAGAAGCTGAATAATATGTAAGGAGTCCTTCTCCTGTATAAAGCATGGCGCACATCAACAGTCACTTATTGGTTCTTGGAGCTATAGCAGTTTTTTTAGTGTATATGGTATTAAACCTGGCTGGCTTGAGGCTTGTCTTCATTAGTCATCTGTTTTGCTATCTCAACATAATTGCTAGAGAGAAGTATGGATGTAGTGCCTAGGAACTCCAGATATCACGGCAGGACCGTGCTTGAAGTAAACTGGGATTTTACAGGTGAAGAAGATTGTAGGTCTAACAAACAGGAATCATCTCTGCACCCAAATTTAGCCAGTGGGAAAATCTGATGTCAGATATCTCAGCCATGAATATTCTTGGCATGATTTCTTCACAAAGGCAGGCTACTTTCACACAGATGCAGTTACACAGACTTCAGCCTCCCCGCTCCCTCCCCGACTACAGTAGGAAATAAGCCTTTAATCCCACATCATTGGCTTCCATGCACTTCACTTTTATCTCCACAGTTTTCCCTGACTCTTTGCCATCTTTTAAATCCTGCTTCTCCCAGGGTATTCCCTCTGTCCTTGCTGGACTAAAGCTCAGCTCAAGTCTGACTTTCAGATCCATTCTGAGTATTGGTAGCCACATTAAAACCTTGACATTGCATTGAAGTAGCTGGCTCAATACCTCAGTGCTCCTTTGACCCAGAACTTGAAAGGGTTAACTCCGTTCCCTCTGAATCAGCAGGAATTTCATCAGGGGTTGCAGTAATAGCTGCATCACTCCCAAGTCCAGCAAATATTTGACCAGGAACAGGCTGTTTGATGTGAGATGGACAGATTGCCTTCAGTCAAGCTATGGAGGTTTTCGTAAGTAAGTCTAAAACCTCTTCAAATAGAGCTCTCTCTGCTGAAGTCATGCTGGATGAATAGAAGTATTCAGAGCCTACACAAGTTTTACGGAAGACAAAAAGCAGCTAGTGCTGGTAGGCCCAAACCCATGAGTAAAGCTGGCAAGCTGTGCAGATTGAAACATGAAACCCTTTTATTCAACAATTCCTGTAATGTTTTTACATCTTCCTTCCAAAATTGGCCCTTGCTTCTTTGAAATTTTGCCCATTTTTTTTCCTTTTTGCCCCCTGGCTTTCAACTACATACAGAGATCACAGAAGCCAGAGGCAGAAAAGTGCTAGAATTTGTTTCTCCAGTTCACACAATCCCTTTAGGCCTCCTTCCTCTTATACAATGTTTTGATGTGCTTGGCTAAATTCACCTTCTACTGACATAAATTCAGATACATTTGTTGATTCTGCTGAAGCTTTGTGATGGAAACGGGCTTTGAGGCAGTCAGAGATAGACACCAGAGGTTTACACCAGTGTTCCTAAAAGCAGGATTTGCCTGTTTTAAAGCAGAGAGGTTTCCTCTGTGAATTCCATTTCACGGTCTAAAAGATCTCAGCATTAGCTGCCTGCAGCTCATTGTCAACCTCGATTTTCTTTTGCTCAGTTTCAGCCAATTACTCTTAGTTATAGCTATAGCCCTTGGATTATCTTAAAATACTTTTCCCTCTTTAATGTTCACATCACTTGTGGGGTGGTTATCACCTCACCACACCACAAGCGTGAGCAGCCTTTCCCTCGCCATGTCCCCAAGGTGGCAAAAAGGACAATGTGATGCTATAAAAAGAAGAGAACATGGTCAAATAACCCCTCTTCATTTTCATTTCCAGGAAATACAATTACAGTTCTTGTAATGTCTATATAGGTCTGCTCTTTTGCTGTAAGTGACTTCATGTTCTGAATCTTTACTTGAGACTTTGAAAAAAACAAAGTGTGAAGGGAGGATTAGGAAGGGGGAGCTCCATCTTCCCTCTGCATTTCGTGTGAGGTACACGGGAGCGTGGCCTGAGTGCGAGGGTCGAAGGAGGGCTGTTGAGAGCCAGCCTGGGAGAAATTTTTCCATCATAGCGGGGCTCTATGCTGTGGACTGGATGGTGGTGGGATAAAGAAGGAATAATTCAGTGACAAGATAGCTTGTCAGCATGTGCAAATACCTGTCCACCTTCTCAGACTGTGTTGTTAGTATTTTATACATATCTGCACCTCCTTCCATAAAGTATTCATTTTTCTCCTGATCTCCCAGTGTAATAACATGCAGAGGAAGCACAGTTGCTGCTCAGTCTCTCTGAAAATCAATATTATCAGTGCATAAACACAGGAGAAGACCCCAAGCCCCTTAACAAAGAAACACTCTTCACAGAACAAATAATGGCTCTGGAAATGTGGCTGTTGCCCACTGCTGGGTAAGCACTTTTCCTTTCTTATTTCAGCTGCATTGTGTGTTGAGCAGCTGTGACATCCAGTGGCCAAACACAATACAGTTGGGTTTGGTACGGAACTCTTCATACATGGTAACAATAACAGAGCCCTTCCATTGCACTTTTCATCTTCAAAGAGCTGTACAAACAGTAATTCATTAACCCCTACACAGCTCAGTGGGGCAGATGAATGTAGTGACCCTAAAAGTAGACATGAGAAGGGGAAAGCACTCTCCAAGCTCTCCCGGAGCATGGCAATCAGCCCTCCAGGGTGGTGAGCAGCCTGCCCTAGGGCCAGAGTGCAGGACCTTCACCCACCACTACAGAGGGCAGCTGCTGAGAGATAAGGGATCAGAAAGGTGCAGCTCATTCAGCATCTGATGAAGAGGCCTCACCTAAGGGAAGGGTTGTGCCCTTTTTCCCTAGAGCAAGAGAGCCCGTGCTTAGGGACTGGGGAAAGCTACGTGAGAGGACACAGCAGGACCAGAGCTGGTCTGGAAGAGACGCTTTGTCAGAGGCCTGGCCAGAGGAAAAGGCTTCTGCAGTGATTTTCTGAAGATGCCAGAGGACTTTGTTGATAGATGTGGAAGGTAGTGAAGGGAGTGCAAATATGGATTAGGATTAAGAAATACAAAGCAAAGAAATGTGACTGTAATGAGATCCCACTGGTTAACTGGGATTCCTGTTATGACAGGTAAATTGGAATATACAGAAAAAAAAATCAGTGGAAAAGAGGAGCTCGGTCTCACCCATGGAGCAGGGCGTCCCAGATTGATGCTAGCAAGCATCTATTCCACAAAGAGAGAAAGAAAGAAATGGACCGAGAGATGGGTTTTCACAGGCCCATGTTAATGGGGAGGAGTAGTGGGTATAAAGTCTCTGATGGAGATTAATCACAGCATTTACTGCATCTGTTGCATTTCAGACTTTGCTCAGCTCCTTGCCTGTGCTTGAGGTATGTGCTGAGGGAGCGGAGCGGGTGGGCCAGAGTCTGCTGAGCTGCTCGCAGCCTAGGAGAGTTAGTTTTCAGTGAGCGTTACAGGTGCAATTACTCCATATCCCATAGCGTGTAAGATCCAGGAAGACATGTAAAAGTTATGTGTCTGGGTACGAGTTTGCCACCTTGAGTTTCCTTTCTAGCCTGTGCAGAGAAACAGCCTTGATACAGATGCTGTGTTTTATAGGGGCGTCTGAGGCCAATCCAGACACGCCTGTTTCCTGTTGATTATAAAAGCAGACTTGCATGACTCAGAGATCCAAACTATGGACAGATGCATCCAGTTTCAGAGATCAAGAAATCAGTCCTCACTCTCCCCAAGTTATCTGTGCCCCAGTGTTCGCTTGCTCAGACCTGCAGAGGTTTTGTGCTGCAGGCCAGGTCCATGCAGGGACATTCAGCAAGAGCAGAAGCGCCTCAGCCCCTCCTCTCCCAGTAGCTCATCACCACTGCACTCTGCCTGTGCAAGAGGGGGGGAGGTGGTAGGAGCTAAAAGTGATTCCCATGAGAACGAGGTCGATTTTTGAGGCAGGAAAACAACATGAAGGACATTTAAATCCTACCGTCTGTGCTGTACCTGTTCTGTGGCAAGAGAATCCTGCTTGATAACCCTTGTGCTTTACATAAGTATTATGCACTCATTAAGAAAACAAATGAGTTGTTACCGGTTTACCCATACTGTTTTTTTCAGGTTTCCACTGTAAAAAAAGAACAACCCAAACCTAGATACCAAACATAATTTCTTAATGGCTAATCAATTCCTAGCTTGCTTTCCCCTTTATAGCAGAATATATTTCAAAGTGAGAGGGAAAGACCTGCTCAGCAAGGAGTCTGGAACACCCGGTAAGAGGCAGTGCAAGAGTTGCACGCTGGCCTCTATAAAGGGGATTACTTAATGGTTTCGTCATGGTTTGAATGAGCAGCTATGGCCTTTGGATGCACAATTCCTGGCAATTAATATCCAGCTGGTTTAAAAGCTTTCAGTCTCACCTCAAATCACCATATCGGATCATTAGCTGCTGGGAAATGTACTCTTTGGTATTAATACCCTGATTTGTGTGCTGGCTCCCTTCCAAATAACCCTTCACCATCACCTGAAAATGGATGTAGTAGTTTTATATGTAGGTTAGCATTTACAGTAGTTAAAAAGTAGTATGTATTTTTCCTATTCCAGACATCTTATCTGCTTTTTTGTTGCTGCCATGGTTGTTGTGCAGTAATGCTCCATTTCAAATAAAATATGTTCCAAGTATTCTGCCCAGTACATTCTGCCGGTTAGTCTAATGTTACCTGCATCTTCAGCATCCGTTAAACCCCCTTTAGTAGTGAATAAACCCTGAGCACCCATTTCATATAAAGTCAGACATAAAATTCTCTGGCCAAGGTCTGTACGCTCCCTGCCCTGTCCCTGCTGGCTTGCCAACCAGGGGCAGTAATTTCCATAGAAAATTCACATTCCAAACCTACCGAAGCCAGCTGGAGTTGCAGAAAATCAGAAATCAGACTGTCGGGTGAGACAGCAGGCTGAGGCCCCTGCGGCCATGCAGGGTTTGTCATTCTGATAGCAGATCCTCACTGACAACTCTTAGTTTAATTTTTGTGCTGTAATTGCGAGTTTTCTATATGAGGACCTGGAAAGATCTAATTCGGTCTAGGTCCTTCCTTTATCCCAGTCATTGCACTGAAGTTACTTTCAGACTGGCTATTAAATGCAGGAACTGGTGGCTAATTTTCAGGACATTAACCAGTCCATCTCTAAAATCCTGGGAGACGACAGGAGAATCAAGAGAAGTGGTGGAAGTTACAAGCATTAAGAAAGACATCAGGTCTGTCATCTCAAGTCATTTCATTATTCTTGTGCCTAAAATCTGTGGTCTTTAATTGCAGAGTTAAGCTGTAAGACAAAAGCATGACAGAAAAAGGGGATGAAAAACGAGAGAAGGATGTAAAGTCAGAGGAGGTTTTGAATGCCTGGAAGAAAACATCTTAAATAGTCATTCAATAATTTTAATAGATACCCAGAAACAGCATTAGTCAGACTCTGCCATTACCTTTCCAGTGAACGTTCCTTAAAAATACCACGATCTGCAGAGTCAAGGAAGAGAAGAAATCTGAGCGACAGAGTGCTGACTTCTGCATCCGATTGCTTTCCTCCGGAGATCTCGCCTCGACTGCGGTGACGTGGTAACGCAGTCAGAAAGCCTCATTCATAAGGCCACTGAGATGCAGGACTGCTTTTCAAAAAGCAACTTAGCAAAACATAAACAGGCTGGCACTTGCAGAACTGTCGGATGGAGTAGATGAGGGTGGTGCATACCCAGCGACCCAGACACATGTTCTTCAGGTGTTTTGTGAGGCACTGGGGAGAAAGAGAAATCCCTGAGTATTCAGGAAGCGCTTTCAAGGTGCTATGAAAGCTGACGCCCTGGAATGCACCCAACACTGCATAATGGTTATTAAACATATTAATGCACCGGCAAACAAGTCCTGATCTGTGGTGGTTCTGCTCCCTGCCTTGGCATCCTCAGCCGTTTGAACCAGTGATTTCACACTCTGCAAAGCTCTGAGCTCTCCTGCCCAACCACTTTAAACACGGAAGGAAAAGGCTGGCCTCGTCAGCTTCTGTGCTTATGAGCATGTTGCAAGCAATCAAAAAACCTACATATATTACAGTTATAATTTTACCATGGCCTGTAAAGCACAGGGAATGACTAGGCCTTGCAATGGAAGGGGATTTTGATCACGAGAATTGTTTTCCATTTCTGGCTGGTGGATGCCTGTAAGCCAGATCTGTGTCGGTGGTTTTTCTCCATCTGCTCCATCAGCACGTTACACCAATGTGATAGTGTATTTGTGTGGGCTGTCAGACTGGATTACTAGCTACAGTGGCTTCATGTTTCCTGAAACTCTCTGTTCCCAGTGTCCACTCCATTAGCCATACATCCCCCTCCCAAACCATGAAAGAAATACATCATTTTAAAAGAGTGCCCTGAGTATTTGATTAGCTGGTAACAAGCCCAGATTCCCACAGCACCTCATGCCAGCTAGATACCTCATAACCTTCGGGATGCTCAACTTTTTTTTTTAAAGAAAGAGAAAAAGAAAAATCAGGCAGGATACATGACTGAGCAGTGGCATTTTTAATAGCAGCTCTGACTTTTATTTTAATATGTATGGTACAGTGCAATTTTAAATTTGCTGATCCAGGAAAAATTATACCAACACCTGAACAGTGCCAGACTTCTGATCATGGATGCCTGATCAACGCTGCCTCCAGCTACTGTAGTGCCAGTGTCTTCAGCTGCGCCCTCTCTTGCGGACACACGATTCAGTGGAGCGGACACGGCTCTTGGCACGGCGGCCGTGGCCAGAACCACGAGTGAGTCCTGCCTGCCGGGGATGGACTGTGCGAGTAGGGGGGGATGCGGGTGCTCAGCACACAGCTCTCTGCTCACACTCCAGCGGAGGAAATTTGCTTGCTTTGTGCTGTTTTTGTGGTCACAAGGAAAGAAGAGCCTAGGCAAGGCATAAGTGGGAGAGTTTAGGCTGGTCTTCTACAGCCAGTCCTCTCACACAGCTTTGGTTCAGCTGAACAGGAGTACGGAGATGCGAGAGCCTCAGTGCTCAGCCTCCCAGGCCAGAGGGTTTGCTTTACTCCAGTTCTGCCCGACACCAAGCTAATTATGACCTTGCATAATATATCTTCCATTCCCAAAGAGCACCCTACCATACTTTACCATCAGTCTTTTGCTCAGCTACTATAATGTTGAATTTCCCTTGGCCTTAGGCTTTCTTGTGCTCCATCTTTTCTAGCTCATTATAAGACTCAGCACCTCTACGTGATTTTCCATGCATAGCAATCAAGGGACCTTTACAAAGTGCAAAGATGGTGGAGCATCTCTAATCCAGCAGTTATTCACCATAAAAATCCAGTTTTATGATTTCCAGCATCTGATTGCTCAGGAGCGTGTTTTTGCAGGGAGTGCTCCCCTCTCGTGCCTTTGCACCAGGAAGGGTAAGGCTCCGTGATAAGTCAGGAGCTACTGCCAAGGACACAGCTACAAGGGGTGTAACATGCAGTTTGGGGGAGGTTGGCACTGCAAAGAATCATCTACCTATAAAGTGACAGTTTAATTCCAAGGGCTTTTCCTGGCCAATATTGCTTTATCTCAGCTGGGTACAACCCAGCAGCATTTCAACCTGATTCATGGCTGTGCAGCCCACATGAATCTGCACCTCTAGCAAGGCAGAAAAAGCATAAAAAAACCAGCCTGCAGTGCCACTCTGGGCACGTGGGCCATACCGCGCTGTCACGAAACAGCTTAGGTTTCAAACAGCATCTCCTTGCTAGGAGTCATGCCGGGGAGCCTCGTGGGGTACTGCGTCAGCATGGCGTGCCTAGGGAAGGCGGTCAGTTCAACAGATTTCCTTTGCTTTTTATTAGACTTAAAGCTTGTCTCGAGGGCATGTTCTCAGGAAGGAAAGAAAAACGTGCCCAGAAGAAATGATCAGTCACAGTCAGGCTAGAAGGGCGAGGCAGTTCTGGAGCAAGCATGAACATAGGTAACTTTGCAAGCAACAAAATGGCTTTGCATGGTGCAGTCAGGATGAACTGGGCACTGTCAGACCCCTGAAGCCCCTACACCCCAACTCCAGGCTTTGGGAACTTCACAGGTTCGATGTTACGTACTTGAAATACTGCAGAGCCAGGCCCCCCTCAGTCTGAACACAGGCTGTGTAGTGCCAGGTGAAATGGGGGGAAGCGAACCCAGGGGAACTGGGAGTCCTCATGGGATTACACGCGTGGGTCTGGGCTCTGCAGTGTCCCGGCAAGGCAAAACACCGGTCCCTGCTTGAGGCTTCACACTCTTACAGCTGGGGATGGTGCTCTGCCTTGAACAGGAGCAATCATGTCCAGCAGTGAAGGCTAAGGGCACGGAGGAGCTGGAGTGGGGCCTCGCCAAGCAGGGAGCAGCTACCGGGGGGAGCTGGATAAATAAGCCCAGGAAGGAACAGGATCCCTCCACAGTGCCGCAGCTGGGAACAACTCATGTGAGCGGTCACGTTCTTATCAAACACCGTGACACCACTGAGTCCATAGAAAGTTGAGTATTACTTTCCAGGGATGGGGGCTTTGCTGACCACAGAGCACCCAGCTCATTCAGTGGTGCATGGTTCATACTTCACCATAATGCAGCAGACTAAATAATTATCAGTGAATAATTTGATGTTTTTTTCAACATCCACGGAGGGATTGGAGCATTTTAGAAGCATGATTCACTCCATTTTGGCAAAGTCTTTAATTCTGTGACCTGGTGTTGAGCTCTCTTCCACTCTGTTATATTTTGGAAGAAATACAGTCTTCAAGCATGTGTCTTGGGGCACCAGATGCCCTTGTGCAGACGCAGGCAAAACACTTGAAAAAGTTTTTGTTCCTGTTGGCACACTTGTATCAGAGGTGTCATAACCCATCGCATGAATGCTGCTTTTCCACCCCAGGAAGTTTAACGGTTATTCGCTTCAAAATCAAAGCAAAAATTTGTTGTAATTAACCTTTCCCTAGAACTAGTAAAACCCCTCTCTCTTCCCAGCCTTCCTCTTGTCAGCGTGCTGCCTTCTTGCCAGTTTTAGTCGCCATTTCTTCACCCACGCGGGATGCACGGCTACCCCCTGAGCAAGCGGGGTGGGATTTCAGCTGCACGGCAGCACTAAGCTGAACCGCACGCTTGTTGAGTCCTGGCAAAATCAAGGCTCAGCTTTCCGTTTTAGTGACAATAAACATGCTAAACTCCTTCTCTCTCTCCCCACGAGCGTGCGTGTTTATGCAGGGACACGCCAAGCCGATGTACGCGTACGCGCACAAAGGAACCGCTTGCTCCGTGGGCAGCCGCCAGCAGGAGAGCCCTACGGCTGTCACCGGCTGTCCGCGCAGGTCCTCACGGGTTTGCCCCACGGGAGAAAAGCCCCCTCAGCGCGGCCCCGGCCCGCCCGGCCTCGGAGGCCCCAGGGCCGCAGCCCCGCGGCCGCAGCCCCCTCAGCACCCGCGGGCCCGCGCGGGAGGCTCCGCCCCGGCCCGCGCCCCCGCCCGCACGGGGATTTTCCACGAGGCGAACGGGCCGCCGCGGCACGTAGCGCACGCACCCGAGCCCGCCTCTGGCGCGAGGAGGCGGTAGCCAATGGGAGAGCGGCGAGGAGCGGGGCCGACCAATGGGAGAGCGGCGAGGGGTCGAGCAGACCAATGGGGAGCGGGAGGAGGGCGGGTCATCTGCATGGGGTGGGCTATAGCCTGGCGGCCGCGCAGCCGCTCGGTCCCAGTCGGAGGTGAGGCGGTGCGCGGTGCGGAGCGAGGCCGAAGGTGAGTGTGGCGGCGGGGCCTCTTCGCCCTGCGAGGCCTCAGCGGCCCAGCCCCTCCGCAGTTCTCCGCGGGGCGAGAGGTCCGGGTGGGGCCGCGGTTTCCCCTCTCCCGGGCAGCAGCTGCGGAGCCCCCGCCGTTCCCGTGAGATGGGGCCGCCCCGGCCCTGCCTGCGAACCAGGCCGGGGCCAGGCGGTCTCCGGGGGAGGGGGGTGGACGCTGTGGGCGGGCTTCCCGCCGCACAGCGCCCCGGCCGCATGGCGGGGGCGGGGGGAGGCCTGAGCCGGCCTTAGTCGCGACAGCGTGCGCGGGTGGGGGTGGTAAAATCTGGGGGATACGATGGGTCAAGGTTTCTTTCAAAGGCAGGGTCTAACCTCTCTCTTAATCATTAACAGTTGGTCTCGGATTGCGTGGTGTGATTTGGACCTTCCCCTCTTTAGTGGCAGTAGATGCCCTTCAGCTTCGCATCTCAAATATTTAATGTTTGATGTCAGCGCTCAAATCTGTGTGCCTTAAGTCTCCCAGTAGAGTTAATTAAGTAGTAGTTATCTCAAGGCAGCAGTTGCAGGGAGTAGCACCTGGCAACTTGATGTGCATCGCTGGACGTTAAGGTGCAAAAGAAAAACTGCTTCTTAACCAGCTCGCCTCGTGCAGGGTTGCAGGAGAGGATTTTGGTCTTTCTCCTGTTCCGTTACTTGGCTGCTGAGTCACGGGGCTGGGCTCTGACTTTCTGAGCCTGGCAGGAAGTAGTGAAGTTTGTCATCCAAACCCACAGACTGAGGCAATGCAGTTTCAGGCCTCTATCTTACTAAACGAGAGAGAGAAAGTAGCTCAACCTGTCTGTGACTTATTCCCTGCCAGCCATTATTTAAAACACGTTGCATCGTGTTGCAGAGCATAGAGGTGAATTAATACCACGTGGAACGCAAGGAAACAGGATTGGAAGGTGCCCTTGTTGGTCCACATTTGTCCAGTTTTTAGGAGTGCTTCAGCAGTAGAATTGATATGTTAGGACCTCATACAGTGAAGTCAAAGGTCTAATGAGCAGTAGGCTTTTTTCCAGAGTGGTGATGGTATGAGACTTGCAGTCTTACAGGACCTTTAAGTGGCATGTAAGACTTTCACTGGTAACTATGGCAGTTCTGTAATAAGACACTAACTAGGATAGTTCTTTCTATGGCCAAACTTCGCTGTTGTTTTTTAATGTCCATTCAGATGCTTGCAGTGCTCAGTCTTAACCCTGTGTCGACTTTAAGAGAAATGTGGCTGCAAAATAGCTCACAAGTACAGTTTTTGGTGATCAAGTTGGCTGTAAGCAAAATCTCTGGAAATTATTTTAAGTTGGAATGGTCCACATTGGTGTTAAAGTACTGCACTCCCTGTGCAGAGCACGGGATCAGATCGGGAGTAAGTGGCGATTTCTTGGACTGCAGTTGATAGTGAAGCTAGTACACAGAGCTGACAGTGGTGCATCGGGCTGTAACTTAGCCTTGAAGTAGTCAATAACATGTGTGTTCCTGGGAAGGTCAGGAAAGCTGGTGTGTGTGATTCCTGTCCTAAAGGGAGACACTGACCTTGCCAGCAGTTTACAGTACAAAAAAAGGTTTAAGGCAATGCATGCATTAAATACCACTCTGGTATTTGTGTGTGTTTGGCTGGCTCCATCACTGAATACAAAGATCTGGAGCAGGCAGTGCTACTGATGAGCTCTCTTGCTTTCAGTTAGCATTTCCACAGCTAGACCTGTGCATGGGCTGACTTGCACTTTCTAGATGAGTTGACTGAATTGATTGAGGCAGAACACATAATGCTCAGCTTCTGATGAGCTAAACAGCATCAGATTTTTACCCAGGAATAGCTCAGTGGGAAAACTGTTTCTTGAACACAGAAGTGAGGGGGTTTGCAAGATGAGCCAAAAAAAAAAGGTGTGAGGAATTTCTGGAATGGCACAGGGCTGTGAAATGCCTCCTTTTAGAGAAGAGGGAGGGACTACTGGAGAGGTCATTTGTCAAGGACGCTTCAGTAATGTCAGACCTGGCAATGGAAGCTCTTGCAGCGTGTATTCCTGAAGTGCAACCTTCTTTGTGAAGGTTAATGAACAGTTCTTGCATTACACTAAGACTTCCTGAGAGCTGGCTATGCTTTCAAAGAATAAGGCACCTAGCGTTATGTCGCAAAGCCATGGCTCTGAAAATCAAAGTAAGGCGTAGCAGGTGCCAGCCAAATAACCTCTGAAAGCCCTTTTCAGATAAATGGGGATTCTTCCTGTTAGCCATTGCTCAGTGCGAGTGCAGAGAGATAAGTGTTAGCATGGATGGGGCTGATAACTGGAGAGTTGCAGGGATTTATTTCTAGCTTATGTATTTACTGATTCAAGTTAAGTAGTGGCAGCACGAAGGCCAGCTTGAACTCGATTGTCTTGCTTCTTAGTGTAGTCATATCATCTGTCAGTGTGCGGGTCTTACTGCAAAATTGGCAATATCTAGACTCTTTGAAGTGCCTTATACAATATGCTGCTTAGAGGCAGGACAACTGGAAGGGGCACTTTAAAGCCAAGGGGACAAACCAAATGGCTACATGCGTTTTTAACATGGGGAAGGAAAAATTTGTTGTGGAGGAAGAACGAGTGTATGAAGTTAAACCCCCCCCACACACAATCTGTACAAGCAGCAGTATTTCTAAGGTCCTGTTTTTTTAACTTTGCAGTAACTGCGGAGAGATTCATGACCATTTCTGTAAACAGGGTTACCACCCACATTGGCTTGCCAAAAGGCAGCTTCCAGATAGTTCTTCTTCTGAGGCTGAGCTTTCTTCTCTGCAGATGAACTGGGTTTGGTGCCAGTTGATGGCTTACTGGCATTTGTATGACTTGATTTTTAAAACGTAGCTGAGCTGACATAAGGCATTCCTTACTGCAGTTTTCTTAAGGAAAAGTGTATAGGTATGTGAGAAGGGGGGAAAAGGAAGTATTCAAAAGATTGTGGCGATTTTTCTTCCTTTTAAGAGGAAAAGCTATTCTTGTAAGACAGGGTGTAACTATTAATGCAAGTTCTTAATTAGAGCTATGACTGTTGCTATTTCAAGATAGGTTGCATTCGGCTCTGAACAGCTGCTGTGCACACTAAGAACTGTTGCACTTTAGTAATTTATCAAAAAGAATTCTAACTAGTAGCAGAGATTTCCTGTATTAGGATTGCTTGGCTGCTCTTAAGTGCTGAGGTGACATTCCCTTCAATATCTCTGGAAACAAGGCTTCTGGTTTTAGACTGTTCTTCCCACCTAGGTTGAGATTTCTGTCCTTTAAACATACGACTCTAACTCTCACTAAGTATAAAAAGTTTTCCCAGTTGAAATAGCATGATGTTTTTGAACTTTTCTCATGACTGCAGGTATTAACTACATGATATAAATGCAAATCTGATGCTAGCATCAGCAGTTGCTGCATGCTGAGAGGAGTGCAAGGCTTGTGAGGTCCCTGTGGAGGGCGTCTGAGGGGGCTTCTGCACCCTGGCACCCTTGGGCTGTGTGGGAGAGGGACCAGGCAGCAGGTCTCATGAGGGGTCAGTGAGAGTTGGGTGGTGCCAGCTGTGCCTGTGGCCAGTTCAAGCTGCTGGAAGCCACATACAACTGGACTCCAGGGAGCACCAGGGCATGGAAACAGGGAGTGGTGTCTGCTGGGAGCAGCATCAGCAGTTTGCATGGCAGCTTTCCTGGGAAGGGCGTGCCGGTGTTGGGGCTGCCTGCTCTGCTCAGCTGCAGGCTTAGGCTGCAACCTGATGGTCACCCCAACTCAACTGGTGGCTGTGCAAGCCTACTTAGAAGCTTGAGGTCTCCAGGGAATTAGAAGGATGACATCTTTCAAAAGAATTACCACTTTATTAGTGGACTTTTTTTCTGAGAACTGTAGGGAGACTGTGACCTGCTGAAAGAAAATGGTGTCTGCCTGCTGCAACTGCAGGACTGTGGCTGAAAGCCAAACAGAAGTGCTACAGCTTACCTATGCTGATGTCTCTGCCCAAACAGTCCTCCCAAGGACTGGAATAGCTGTCCAGACCTTAGGTTGCATGGAGTTTCAGTATCTGGAAGTCCCCCGGCACATGAAGGCAGCAGTGGATGTCATAAGTGCAAGTGCAACCATGGGGAAAAACTCCTCGAACAAGTAGCTATGTTACAGAGGAGCTCAACAGGCAGTGCAGTATGCAGGGATGTGAGCAGGAGAAGGATATGCAGCAAGCTAACTTAGAAACATCAAAACAGACTTTGTCCATTGGAACAATGTCAAAAGGATCAGGAGCACAGGTGGTGTTCTCCTCTATCCTCCCAGTCAGAGGAAGGGGCTCAGGAAGGAGGAGATTAATTCAACAGGTGATTGCCTGGCTGGTGCCATACTCAGGATTTTGGCTTTTATGATCATGGATCAACCTTTGAGAAGCTGGGTCTTTTGGGAGCTGATAGGACCAAGTAGGGCAAGGGCATTTTTGCCAACAAGCTGGCTGGACTTATAAGGGGAGCTTTAAACTAGAGTTTGTGGGGGAAAGAGATGGAGTTTTGAGTAACAAAGAAGAGCCAAGGGCTGCTGATATATTAGGAACCAACAAGGAAACAGTTGTGAAATGCCTCGAAGGAATTCAGGCTTGTTCTAAAAAGTTGACAGGGTCAGTAGCCCAACCGAAGTGTCCAGTGCATGCAGCATGGGTAACAAACAGGAGGAGGTGGAAGCCCCTCTGCAACTAGAAAGCTATGATCTAATTGCTATCACTGAAATTGGTGGGATGAATCACACGACTGAAGGGTTGCAATCAATGGCTATAAACTTTAGGAGGGACAGGCAAGGAAGGAGAGGTGTGGGGGTTGCCCTTTATGTGTTTAAAAAAAAAAGAATGATTGCACAGAGCTGTGTTTGAGGAATATTGATGAACAGGTTAAAACTGAAAGTTTTGAACTGAAAGAGGGTAGATTTAGTTTGGATATAAGGAAGAAATTTTTTATGATGAGGGTGATGAGACACTGGAAGAGGTTGCCCAGAGAAGTTGTGGATGCCCCATCATTGGAAGTGTTCAAAGTCAGGTTGGACCGTGCTTTGAGCAACCTGATCCTAGTGAAAGATGTCCCTGCCTGTGGCAGGGCTGTTGAACTAGATGACCTTTGAAGGTCCCTTCTAACCCAAACCATTCTGTGATTAATGCTAAACTCTTCTTAGGTGTTAAAGATGTCCATTCTCAAGATCCATGCCCGTGAAATCTTCGACTCTCGTGGGAATCCCACTGTTGAGGTAGACCTCTTCACCAACAAAGGTGAGTCCATTGCTGTAGATGTTTATTCCTTTCTTGTATCTGATAGAACTGCAGAGGCAGTCAAAAGTATACACAACTGTCCTGTTCTGGCAGTGGAATTGTGCTTACTCTTTCCTCCATACATGTAAAATGTTGCTGAGCTTGCTATGGGACTTGCAGGAAAAACCTCTGCCTCATTCTATGGAGATAAATTTGCTAAGTTCAGGATATTGGTCTGGACAGTGAAGGGTTTTTTTGAATTGTGCTGCTTCTTAGTCTAAGTTGTGCAAGTGTTAATCCAAACCTGCCTTCCCCCCTTTGCCCTGAGTGTAAACTGGGATAGCATTTGCAAACTCAGAGTTAACAAGGCCTTTGTTCTTATCCTTAAGCAGCTGCTAGTTTTCAGTGTTCCCTAAACTCTGTATGACTGCACTTGAAATGTAATTCTTGATTTGTCTAGCAGTCACTTTGTGTAACGAAATAGTCTGCTGCTGCTGAGTTGAATCTTGGGTAATGATTTCTTCTCTGCATAAGTACTTGGGCATGACTAAACAAGTTGCCTAATTGGGTTTTCACATATAACATCTTATATTTTTAAATATTGTAGGACTTTTCCCTTGGTCTGTTAGTTGTTCATCCCACATCTGATAGGATCTGACAAAGGCATTGTGCAAACACATACCAGTGTGGTTTGGTGGAATGAGCAAACACAATAGCTGTAATACACTAACTAAATAGCTGGTCTTTCCGCCTCAAAAGATTAATGCAGTCATTTAATGAGATTGCCCCTTGTAAGCCCTTTGCTGTAGTGGGATAAGGGAAAGACTGGAGACTGAAGATGGCATCTTGAACCACAGGCAGAACAGACTCCAGTGTACCAATTTGCTCATAAAGTTCAGCATCCTTGGCTGGAAGAATGGGCTGCCTGGGTGGCTGTGCTGCTGTCAGAGCTCAGAACTCATATTAACAAAATAGGCCTCCTAATTGTTCCTTGTATACCATATCTTAGAAGAATTAAGAGCTTGCCTGCCAGACTGAGCTCAAAAGTAGATTCAGTGACTAAAGCTACCTTTTTGGAAGGGGAATGAATGACTTTCCTAACTTAAACACTTGAAATGCACAGTAGAAGAGAATGAGTGAGTCAGCTTGTTGCTGATCAGTATGAGGGAGAGACTGATGAATTGGTGATGCTGTAAAGGAGCAGACAACTCTCAGGCTCACTGTACAAGTGAGCAGAGATGTGGTTTACAGATCACCTCTCCCATCTCCAGGGATGGAAGCATGCGGTAGGTTGGGATGGTGAATGGGTGGAGAATGTCTTGTGGGTTTGAATGTGCTGAGACAGTTCTCTTTCTGTGTCATAAACAGGTCTGTTCAGAGCTGCTGTTCCCAGCGGTGCCTCAACTGGAGTCTATGAAGCTCTGGAGCTTCGTGACAATGACAAGACACGCTACATGGGGAAAGGTAAACCTGAATTTTGGTACCCAGCTTGGCCCGTTGCAATGGCTGTGTTGCTGCATATGTTTATGCCAGACTGTAGCAGAGGACACATGGGCTCCTTTACTGCTGTCTGTATTCTGTACAAGGCTTGGCAATTAAGCAAAAGCAGTGAAGGTTAACAGTAAGATGATAGTAATGCATACCAGATGTGGGCTGTGTGGCTGGGGCAGAGGTAAAGCACGGACTGCTGCATTTTCCAGGGGACAATGTGGAGAGTGACTCTGCCTCCAGCAGTGCAGCCACATAGTGGTGGAGATCTCTGTACTTCCCTAGGTGGGTGCATGGAGCTCAGGCATGCTAGCGAGGTGGTAATGTCTCTAGTACAGTATGCCCAAACATACTTTTACGCCACTCCTGTTGCCCTGCGTGCTGGTGCGTGTCAGAGTACGGAGTGCTTCAGTAGTGTGTTGTAAGAGCATCTAAACTACCTGCTCCAAAAGGCTGGGTGTGATACCGCAGCTAGTCACAAGATCTTGTTGTAGACCAAATTTTCACAGAACTGTTAAATGTACCTGCTCTGGCACTACAGACGATGTACCTGCTCTGGCACTACAGACTCCTTAGATCCTAGCATGTTAAATCCTGAACCTGAGGTTTATGCCAACTGCTGACCGCAGCTGATGCGCAGCTTTACGTTGGTAATCATGGAAGATACCTTTGTTTCAGACTGCATAATAGCTAAAGCCACTCTAGCTTTTTTTCTGTCATTATAGGTAGCCAGGATACTTAAGTTTGTGTTGGTGGTGTAATATTTCAGTTGTCAGGGGAATGATTGTATGTTCTGAAAGGAAACTAAACACAGCAGTCACCAGACTGGCTTGGGAACAAGTGTGGGGGAAAATGAATAGCTGTGTACAAGATGTGATTATCTAATGAACATCCTAATAGTAATTCTTATGGCTACTCTGAGAGCTTGGACAGTCAGGGCTCCTTTTTAGTTTGCTGCTATAAAAGCATTGGTGATGCTTTCCAAGTATATGTAATCAACTTAACTTTTGGCTGGAGAGAGAATTACTGATCTTCAAACTTTTCTGCCAGTCAGGTGAAAGCAAGCTGAAATGTTTTGTGCCCATTAAGAAAGAGTGGTTAGCATGGATAACTACTGAATTGACCTCGGAGAACCTTGTCTGAGAAGATTCATGGTGGTTATTACTTTAAAACAGAATAAACTCTTCGATGACTGAATATCCCAAAGAGCTGAAGAGCTTATGCTGTTTACCTAGGGCACTCTTCCTTGAGAAGAGTAAATGCGTACTTACCTCAGTGTGCTAAATGTGCGTGTCCTTAGACCTGTTAAATCTGATCCTACAGGCAGTTCTTCATGGCACTTAACTAGACTGTGGTCTGAGCTTCCACAACAGGCCATCACAGCTGAAGGTTTTTGTCAGCTGGGGAATAACATAAGTTATGAAAAAATAGTCACCAAATGGCATGAGTTGCAGATAGCTGGTAGCTATTTTGTAATATAAATCTGCAGACTTAGACCATTTAAAAGGCAATTAATGTGGTTCAGGGTGCACTTAATTAGCATTCGTCAGTTCTGAAGCTTAGGTCTTTGGAAATCTTTAAACACTATACAGGGATGATATATTCCTTAGGCTAATATTGGTAGCTGACTAATGATGGTCTCTGCTTACGGGGAAGAAGCAAGTTCATACTGGAACTGCTGGTTTACGCAGTGGTGGGTCCACATAGATTAAAAGGATGGTGCTGTGTTCATGCTTTATTCCCTGTCTGAAGCAAGAGCAGACAATCAGTTTCTGTGCCTGCATCCAGGTACAGAGACAATGTACCTCAGCATTTATCAAGTGTAAAACGTGTGCCAAGGTGATGCTTTAGCAATGTTACAGAATGGTAGCAGATCGTGAAATGCCTGAGCTGCTGCATGCTGAACTTCTGGGGAGACCTTTTGCTTTCCCCTTACTCATCCATTCTATGAATGGATAGGAGTAGCCTATCCTAAAACCTTCTCTAAATGCTGTCATTCGGCCACTCAAGGTTTGGGTCCACAATGGTGTTTGCAATAGTATGGAAAGCTGGGCGGAAAGACCAAATACAGCCTCGCTGGCTGATGCACAATTTCCTCTACCCTTTGAACCCTTCTGTTCCTAGTCTGCTGCTCAGTTTCAGACACTTGCTGACTTGTAGGTCTGTTTACCTATTTGTGTCCTTATCTTTCTTGCATGACTGGCTTTGGTTTTGGCTGTGAGTCTTCATCTCTTCCTTGATTCTCTTGTCCATTTCGCTTCTGTCAGGTGTATCCAGAGCTGTTAAATATGTTAACGAGTTCCTGGCGACAGCATTGTGTACACAGGTAATGGATGTGCTTTCAGTGCAACCTTGTCACTTGGACGAATTTCTCCAGTGCATGGTCTTGCAAACTAATATTGCAGCAGGCATTCCTAGATGATGCTTACTTCATGCAACTTCCATTCAATTGAGATGACCTCTATAAGTGTTCAGATTTGGCTGTAAGCTCAGGCTGGACTGGGGTTTGAATAGCATGAGGTGGTATTCTTGAGATCTTATTGTTACTGAGATCACCTACTAATGCCTGCATAACCAGTGTGGTTGACCAGTGTCCGATTTGCTTGTTCCTTCCAGGTGTCTCAAAAGCTGTTGAGCACGTCAATAAAACAATTGCACCTGCACTGATTAGTAAGGTAGGAGCAATCTGTCTTCTGCTAACATCAGTTAATGCCAGTCCGGTGGGTCCTAACTGATGGGTTGTCTCTCTAGAGACAGTTACAGGAACTGTATGACATGGAGGGGTGTTAGCCTGTGTATTGGAGCGCATGTGAACAAACTGACCTACAGCAATTGCTTTACTTAATGACTGCATATCTAACACTTAATCAAAACAATCTCTGGCAGCCTAGTGTTGTAGTGTGCAGAAATACTTAAGCACCTGGGAACTTCAGTGGTGTGCAGTTAAGATACAAGCTGCTTTATGCTTAAAAGGGTGGCTGAATGATGGGGAGGGACTGGGTTTTATCCAAGCTGGCTAATTTGAAAGGGAGCCTGAGGGGATCTTAGTAAAGTCTGCTTGAGTGAGATTCCTGTGCACTTTGTGGGCACTGAGCCCTAGCTAGAAATGATGGTGCAAAACTAAGTGGTAACGCATAAAGTGATTGCACGTTCTTAGCGACAATTCCAGACATAATGTACGAAGTTACAAATGGGTGTATGTTGTGAGCAAGCTGGTTGTCTTTGAGCTTGCGCTAAAGGGGCAGTGGCCATAACTGGGGCTTCCTCCTGTGCCATGCCAGGCAGATAGCAGTGTAAATGTCAGGAAGTCAAGGGACATGACAGCCTCACAGCTCTGAATGTGAAGAACAAAACAGGCTTTTCCTGTGTCCAACTTATCTGTGAGCCTTGGTCTGCTGGAAGTGACCAGAAGATGCTGCTGTGTGATATTGACAAGAACTAGTCTCTTCAGCTGTTGGCAGTTGTCCTTAAACAAGTCTTGGTGCCTGCTGGGGAAATAAAAATGCAGTGGGTAGGTGAGAGTTCGTAGAGCCATGTTTGGTGTCAAGCAGTGCTTTGCTTGCTTCTCTCTGCAGAATGTCAATGTTGTGGAGCAAGAAAAGATTGACAAACTGATGCTGGAAATGGATGGATCGGAGAACAAATGTAAGTGGGCTTTGTGTTGCAGTGAGGTATGAAAAGATGAAGACTGGTTTATAGAATTCTAGCTTACCTTATCAGAAACAATGGGCAGTGCATGGCATATGCTATGCCATTCCATAACCAAGACCATGGTGCTGGTATTGCCAAGTCTCTTTATGAAGACATAACATTGCTGTAAACAATTTCTTCCTATTTCAGCCAAATTTGGTGCCAACGCCATCTTGGGTGTATCTCTGGCTGTATGCAAAGCTGGTGCTGCTGAGAAGGGTGTCCCCTTGTACCGTCACATTGCTGACCTTGCTGGAAACGCAGAAGTCATTCTTCCAGTTCCTGTAAGTCTCTTGATGGGGCTAGCTAAAGACTTGATCTGATCAGGTGTTTCATGATGTCTTGTGCTCTTGGATCAAGTTTTCTAGAGAATAAAGAGTCTTACCATAAATGCTGTTATCAATTTACCCTGAGACGTTCTAACTTGACTTTTCTTTTTGGTTACTCCAAGGCTTTCAATGTGATCAATGGTGGCTCCCATGCTGGCAATAAGCTGGCTATGCAGGAGTTCATGATCCTCCCTGTGGGTGCTGACAGTTTCAAGGAGGCAATGCGTATTGGTGCGGAGGTCTATCACAATCTAAAGAATGTAATCAAGGAGAAGTATGGCAAGGATGCAACCAACGTGGGTGATGAGGGTGGCTTCGCCCCCAACATACTAGAAAATAGAGAAGGTAAGAATGAGCTAAGCGTGGGAGGAGGCATAACTGATAGCCAGAGAATGAAGAGCATCCCTGTCCAGTATGAATGGAAGGCAGGATCAGCAGGTTGTAGGACTTGGTGCTGTTTCTTTGCTCTGCTTCTATCCTGACGGACTTCCCAAGATGCTGTACTGGTGAGGTCCAGTATCAGACCACAGAGCTATTCCCCTGGACATCAGTTTATGCAGCTTGACAGGATGGCTTTGACTTCAGTGCCTCATTACTGTTTCATTCCTGTAGCAGCAGCTTAAGGGAATCTTACCACCTTCCAGCTGAAAAGTAGTGTGGGAATGTCTGCATGCATTGCAGGTTTCCCAGAAGTCAGTAGTCAAAGCTTAGTGGAGCTGTTTTTCTGCTGACAAAGGAGGAAAACAGTTTGAACTATGCCTGGTAACGTGTGGGAGTGCATGAAGGCTTGCCTGGGAAGTCGAGGCATTTGCTGTTTCCACAGCCAAACAGTTCTGTTCAGAAACCTGTGGGGGAGAGAGGCGGTTTGTCTTGTGGAAAGTGAAATACCTGTTCCTACAAAAACTGTATCAGAAGAGCTGTTTTTCTGCCTCTTTTGCGGAAATGGAGCTGCTAATAACAGTTCCAGTATTCTGCTGGCTTAAGTTACTTGTTACTTTAAAGCTGTTAGTTACATTATTGTTGAAGGTGGCCTCTGAACTGCATTGCCTTTTCTGACACTGAAGATACTGAGCCCAGCACTAGAAATCAGGGTGTTTCTGAATCCCACGGTCGTGTGCAGCTCTTGCTAGGTCTGTACGCTAGCAGACATCAATGAAGGTGACCTTGAATGACCATTACAGTCCAAGGAATTTGTGTTGCTGGCAGCGGCTGCTTTTGCAGTTTGTACTACATGAACATCTTAAAACCAAACACACACACCAAAAAATACCCAAAACTCTTGATTTAAGTTTCCTACTGCAAATAGCCTGGCTGACCCAGCTGCTTGGCTTTGAGCCAGGGGTGATTTGGAGGGTCTCACTGGTTGTGACCATACTGAATTTCCTTGCTTGGACTCTGCCAAACAGGGTAGCATAGTGAGTAGTATCCAGAGACTCCTACTGAGTAGTTCTGTTCCCTCTTCTGCATATAAACATGCAAGTGGAGAACAGGTAGATGCAAAGAGAGGCAGAAGCAGGCTCTCTCAATGTGTATCACATTGCCTGTCAGGGTTTGGATGGTCAAAACCTGATCTGGAGCTAAAAGGGATTAAAGTGCAGTCACTACTTCCTGCCCGCATGCACAAAGCTGAAAGAGGATGTAGTATCATCTAGTATTAAGCTTTCTGGGCTGACATGTAGTCCTGCCTGAAGAGATTATGAATCCCATAATGGTGTCTCAAGGGTATTACAAGCTGAAAGCTGTATTAAAGTAATATCTTGTTCCAGTCAGTTCAGAAGTGGGAGAGTTTAAGAACCTTTTCTATGCGGCCTTTGGGCTTTCCGTAAGGGGCAACAGAGGTTCTTTGCCAAGTGAATGTACTGTTGTTGGTGAATGAATAGCTTTGAGTTAAGAAGTTTGGTGGGAGCTCAGCAATACCTTACCATGTTTCAGCTCTGGAGTTGCTGAAGACTGCTATCAGCAAGGCTGGCTACTCTGAAAAAGTTGTCATTGGCATGGATGTGGCTGCCTCAGAGTTCTACCGTGATGGAAAGTATGACCTGGACTTCAAATCCCCTGACGATCCCAGCAGATACATTTCTCCTGATCAGCTGGCTGACCTGTACAAGGGCTTTGTCAAGAACTACCCTGGTAAGCTGTTCATCAACAAGAAGCACAGTAGTAGTGGCAAATAGGGGTTGATTGCTGAAGGAAGGAGTTAGGATGCAGCCTCCCTTGTAAGAGGGATCAAGAGCAGAACACGCAGCTAGCCTTTTTGGGGTCTTAGGAGTGTTCTTGGAGGTGGGTAGTACTTGGCTGCAGCACTTCGGTACCACTGCTTTCAAACAAGACCTTTCAGGATGGCATTGTCGTAAAGCTCCTTGTATCCCTCTACAGTGGTGTCCATTGAAGACCCGTTTGACCAGGATGACTGGGCTGCCTGGAAGAAGTTCACTGGCAGTGTTGGCATCCAGGTGGTTGGTGATGATCTGACTGTGACCAATCCAAAGCGTATTGCCAAGGCTGTGGAGGAGAAATCCTGCAACTGCCTCCTCCTTAAGGTCAACCAGATTGGCTCTGTGACAGAGTCCCTGCAAGCGTAAGTTCTCCCCTTTTGGCCATGCCAGGGAGGGGGCTTGTCTAATTGAGGGAGATGGACATACAGACCAGAGCTAGTGGAATAGAAATCTGTTGATTGGGCACCTGTGAAGGGAGAACAGTTGTTAACTAATAGAGGATATTGGCAGGTAAACCTCTACCTTCATGATCTCGAAGTCGTATAGGCACATCAAGCGACTTCACCGGGTCTAAGCATGTGTAAAAGCAGCTCCTTATCACTGTGTCACATGATCCTAACCCTAACGTGTACCAAAGGGCAGTTCTGTCGTGCCAAGGCAAGGAATGCCTGCCACTTGGCAGCATCACTAGAGCAATGGCTGCTAAGCAAATGGGCATGGTGTGAGGCTTCCTTTGTTTATCTCTTCCAGCTGCAAGCTTGCCCAGTCCAATGGCTGGGGTGTGATGGTGAGTCATCGCTCGGGAGAAACAGAAGATACCTTCATTGCTGATCTGGTAGTTGGTCTCTGCACTGGTCAGGTTGGTATCTGTAGCTGCTGTAGTTTGCCTTTTTGCTTGATGAGATAATACGGTGATGAAGTCACGTGGCACAGCAGATGGGGTCTGCTCTGACTTAAGGCATGCAGATTTGCTGTTTCTGGATATAGGAAGCTGACTTGTTTAATGGGAGTGTGATGAGGGAACATGTTATCTTGTGTAAACTCACCTTTAACCACCGATTTAAAACATCTTAGTCAGCTCCGGTGGGTGTATTGGGACTTCCTGCTACTGCAGCTGTTAGCAAATGAACAATCTTTATTGCTCCCAAGCCCTATCCTGTTTGAGTATACAGGTATTTAGGGCCTGATGCTGAAATAAAGCTTGTGATATGCTTATTACTCTAAACAGAATAGTTTTGTGTTGGCATCTGTGGCCTTATTTCTGCTGTAGTTCTTTACTAACTTTCCCATTTTGCCTTTCAGATCAAAACTGGTGCCCCTTGCCGATCTGAGCGTCTAGCCAAGTACAACCAGCTGCTGAGGTGAGACTCTCGGTGGTGGGCGTTGAGGGTTAAGCCTGACACCAAATGGCTGCTCAACTAATGCATGGGGGGCACAGCTTGGTCTTCTGTATCTGAGAAACACTGTGCAGCTTAAGGATATAAACTGACACTGTGGAAGAGGTGCTTTTGGGCTGGTGCTGTGCTTGCAGAGCTGGCTGTAGGCTAAATGATGAGGTGGATGGGTAACGTCCATAACAGGCACGCTAAAGGGGAACATAATACATGCTGTGATACTAGATATGAGACATTGTCCTTCTGTCTGCATGATGCAGTTCCCTTGGGCAAGTGTTTAAAATGTTTGGGCGAAGTTATGTCAGGTGGGTGGTACTAAGCAGTGCAGTTGAACATGAATATAACCGAAGGTGCTTGGTGGGAAGTGGCTGGTGACTCTGGTAGTCTCTTCAGTAGCAGGTAGATCGGGTGATTTAGTACAAGACCAGCAGCTGTGCTAACGCAGGAGTTGTACACTGTCTGCTCATGCCCAGCACTCTCTTCCCTTTCCGTCAGAATTGAAGAGGAGCTTGGCAGCAAGGCCCGTTTTGCTGGGAGGAACTTCAGGAACCCTCGTGTCAACTAAGCTGTGTGGATCAGTCAACCCCTGTTCTGGTTCAAAGCACTAGATGTCTACTTAGATCACAATTACCTGTACTAGAAAGATAAGGGCAGCTGAAGGAAAAAGACCAGTTTGCGGGTCCTCTCCCCCTTAGACGGTTCCTTCATGTAGTGTTTTCACCAATTCTGATCTGTTACTTGTAATGCTCTACTGCTTTTGTAGAACAGTCCCTGTGGGGGGTGTCTGTATTGAACACCCTCTGGGATCGTGACCTTGTGACTGGGCATAAACACTTTAATTCCTTTCTCTGCTTGTCTGGTCTTCAGTGTTTGGAGCTGTGTGACTTGCAGTGCGGCAAGAGGTACCTGCAGACAGAAATAGTAGTGTTTTTACATGTGATAAATAAAAGCATCAAACAGCTCAACCAAGTGTGGCTTTGAGTTACTTCGGGGGAGGCCAAGGAGCAGGGATGCCTGCCCCTGCATGATCCTATCCTGCTTTAAAGCTGTTCTGCAGGGAGCAAGAGTGGGACTGCTGTCACTGGCCGTGGGCTGGACTTAGGTTGCCTTGTGACAAATGGACAAAGAGCTGAATGTACGTGCCTGCTGGCCAGAGGTGGCCTTCAAGGATATGTTCAGTCGTTTGGAAGGGAGACTAAGAATAGGTTTCTAACCCCGAGATCAATTGTGATCCTGCAGGGGAAGAGAAAAAGCTCAGAGGTCTTCCCTCACTTACCAAAGATGAGGTGTAGCCTGACAACAAGTGCTGTGATTCACCTTTACCAGGGCCTGCTGCAGATGACTGGTTGTCAGTCTTGTCACAGTATTACTGAAAAAAATTCAGTGATAGCCTCTGCTTTTGACAAGAGGTTGGTGCAGTGTTAACCATGTCGAAAGTGAATTTGTAACCTCCATCTTCTCTTGCTGTGAGAAGATGCAGCTCAACGGGATGCGAGTTGTGCAACAGTACTGTTGCTGAACCCTTGTGCTTTGTTAATAGCACTCTAATATAAGGTGTAATTGAAAGTTGATCTGATAGCTGCACTTTAATTTTACCCTATTAGTATCTAGGTACCATATTTCACATTGGGAAGGAAAGACTTGAGGGGATTTCCAGCTGTGTGAGAGCAGATGGCCATAAACAAAAGGCTCATGAGTAAATATTTGTTTCCAAACCCCTTTGTTTTGTTCAGGTTGCAGCTCTGCTGGTTCGGCTAGGCAGGGCAGGGAAGGCAGGGGGAGAGCCCGTGAAGCATATGGCTCATTCTCGGTCGGTGCTTATCCTCTTGGAGATGAGGAGGAAGAACTCCTTTTTCCTGGGGTTTGGCCAGAGACGGTTCAGAGGCTCTGTCGCCATCGTGGCTCTGTTGCTCTGTGTAGTTGTCAGAGCAGCATCCTCAGGTGGGGCAGTGGGGAGCAGAGTTGTGACGTTTGTCCCTTACCAGGCAGGGAAAAGCAAATTATAGCACAATTGAGGGAGGGGTTGTTTAAGCCAGTTCTTGTTGCTTACGGGTTGGGGTTTTTTTTGCCATAATGGCAGATTTGTAAGGCAAACATTAATTTCTGACTTGCCTCAATGACTGTTCTACTAGTCTTTAAATTCCAGGAAATTCAATTACCTGTGGCTGGAAATTTGTATTATCTGTGAGGAGCACAACAGTGCCCCGCTGTGGGCGTTGCATGGGTTGCAGCGCGTTGCACCGTGGTGGTGTAAGTCAATTTTCTCTCTCATGGTTTTAAGTGGGTGAGATGGAAACAGCACGTTTAAAGCCAGTGATGCTGCAGGGAACGTGTCATCATTTACCTTAAACCCTGCATCTTAAAGAGCATCTTCAGTTCTAGTTTGGGAAAAAACACCACATTTTATTTCAAAAGCTGCTGTTACGAAGTAGAGAGCTACCCCTTACGGGGGTAAGGACTGTGTGTTACAGCCCTAAACAAACCTGTGCGACAGCGCTCTCCGTCAGAGGGCCAGGGCTGTGAGACCGCCCTGCGAGGAGCACAGCCAGAAGGGAGGTGTGCGAGTTGCTGGGAGATGTTGGTTGTGCCTGGTACTAGCGAGAGTAAGAGCTGTGAAAGGGTTTAGCAGGCAGGGGACTGGGGATGGGGAAGCCTGGCTTCTACAGTGTCTGTTGATCAATGGGTTTTAACTAGAAAGACTCATCTGTTGTTGGCGTTTCCAGAACACCTTGTCTTGGATAAAGCTACAACACCAAGAATGCTCAACGCCCCTGGCATGAGAAAGAGGGAGGTTTTGGCGTCTTCACTATAACTGAAAGAGTTTTTGGTGTCTTCACTATACCTGAAACCACGGAGGGAGGAAATTACTGGCTCTTGTACAATGCTGTGTTTTCTGCTGCGAGTAGCCCCTGTGCAAAAGGCTACTAGAGCTCGACTCGAGGGAATGCGGCCCGCAGGCCTGTGAGCTCGCTCACGTTCGAAGTCGGAGGAGCATTGACCTCCTGTCGCCGGGCTGTGGGTTTGCTTGGGTCCAGGTCTGTTCTGCAGTGTCCGAATGAGCACGGCCCAGCAGCCGTTGGGAGGACGGTGAATGCAGGCCCCGGCCACAGCCCGGGCTTCCCCGCGCCCTGCAGCCCCTCAGCAGATGGAGTCTGGAAGCGAGCGCAGGCGCGGCTGGCTACTGACACAAACCTCCCTGCGAAGACAATAACCGGGGCAGGGAAAACACCCCGCTGTTGGGCAGTTGGCAACTGTTTCTCCTTATGAGATTTATCTCCTCTGTCAAGCTCTTCTTAAGAAGAGCTTTGCTATAAATACCAAATTTACCAGCCCAAGCTCAGCACACGGTAAATGCCTCCTCTCTCACGTATTTGTCCTTTCGTGAGGCCTTGCTCTAAGCTGGTTGCACTCCATGCAGATTTGAAACCTGGTGCACT
Source organism: Theristicus caerulescens (assembly GCA_020745775.1). NCBI lineage: Eukaryota > Metazoa > Chordata > Aves > Pelecaniformes > Threskiornithidae > Theristicus > Theristicus caerulescens. The sequence goes on from CM036574.1 coordinate 5,016,238, forward strand.
TTTCACACATAGCTGATCTCTGAATTAGACCTGTTAAATGAATAAACCAGCTAATTACGCATAAATCCTATCAAGGGATTTTTCTTCTGTCAAAGAGGCAAGCTTGTAATATGCGCAAACTGGTTTAGAAAGCTTTTTAGCAGAACTGTGTTGGGAAGCAATAGCGTGGCTGTTTCTCACCTGGTACTTCAGAAAGTGAAGTCCAAATTCTCAGCCTTACCTGGGCCTCTCTATTTCCAGCTGGTGATTTTCTTTTAATAAGCATCAGAAAGCAAAAAGAGCTGGGAAATCAGGTCACCGGTTGCCATAAATCACCAAAACCCTAAACGGCAGGACAGCCGTGATGGAATGGCTGACGTGAGTAGCGGCTGGCGCCTGGGCTGTTGCACTTGTGTGCAGCTACGTACACCTGGGGGAAACGTAAGCTGCTGCCCTGAGCTGGGCTCCTCTGTTCGCTGAACAGTTTGGTCCCCGCTTTGACAAAAGAGCCTTCTACTTCTGCTGGTTAACAGCCCTGCGAATGAAGCCCAGGTATTAATTCATTGTCGTTCACACCTTGCTGTCAGTGCAAGGTGGAGAAGTGTTACAGGTACAGTTGCCAGATGTGTCGTGTCTTAAAATAATCAGGAACGTGCACGCGGAATGGCAGGGTTAGGAGAACGGTGTTGGGGCTGTGAAGTCAGAAGCTGAAGTCAGATGCTGTTGAACCGTATGCTGCTCCTTCCACCAGGAAATCAGTCCCACAATGTCAGATGCTTTGCTCGCCTGTCCCATCAAACCAGAGCTATGCAAAGCTTTCAAGTTAAATCTCAGAGAGTATTTGGGCCAGATCAGCAAGGTGCTTCCAGCCGCAGAGGATTCAGGCTCTACCTAATGAGGCTGGAGCACTGAAAGGAGTTACTTACAAAGGAAGAAAAGAGACCAGAATGGGTAAGTGCTGAAACGCGGGACTGTGGTTTGTAGATAAGAATTTAAAGTGTGTTAGAGAAAAGTGAATGATTGGTAACTCTGTGTGTGTTTGGAGTGAGGGGAATGAGTGAATAGGGAACAAGGTTTGATTGCTGAAAATCAAGACCTAAACCTGCAGTGCTGGAGAGGGGGAGAGACATGTCTGCTCCTTAATCAGGGCTTGAATTCCGCTGCACAGCTCCTCACCTCTCTGTACGGTCCCCACGGAGCTCCTACTCGAAAGGCTGTGCTTTATAACAGAGTGCAAATGTAGCACAGCCAGCGTCTTTATTACTGCAATAATTTGCAGGGATGGCACTCTTTGGAGCAGAAGGAGGCATCAGCTTAGCAAACACGAACTGGGAGGCTATTCTGAGAATAGAGCAGCTTTAAAAGCGGATCTGAAGCAAGAAGCAGGCAGAAGAGAGGACTGGTGAGCAGGGAGGAGAGGCAGGCGGTGCTTTCGGGAGCTATTCAGGTAACGGGATATATAACGGAGTGATGCAAAGGACTGGAGTGGGAAAGATCTCCCATTACCCACGGCTCTGTTTCTAGGTTTGTAGAGGTAGCTTTTCTGCTTTGTAGCCCAGCCTGCTCTTAGTATTGATTTCCTAATATCTCGGCTTCTAGGTCTTGTACAGGCCCTGTCTCCAGGAGTTTGTTCTGGACAGAAAGGAATGTTGCCATCCCTCTATAATCGGTGAGAAACCAAATGATTCAAGATCTGGCTTTCTTGCTCGACATTAACCCTGGTAGGGAGCAAGCACATCGTTCATAACCTTCACGCTCAGAACCTGAAGCTGGCAGCGCAGGGCATGTTTTCCAATCCTGTGGTTATTTTGAACCACCCATGGAGCCTGCTCACTCATTTCTAGTATTGTGGGCATCAAAACTGGACCCTACCTTCCAGCAGCACCAAGGGTGTCAAACACAGCAGTACTGTACCGTTCCCAGCGCAGTCTGGGACTGTCGGAAGGTCGCTGCCAGCCCTCCCGCCGGGGGGGACAGCTCTGTCCCCGCAGCACGGAGACCTGACTTCACACGCGTCCGCAGCACGATGCTGGCTGGGGCGATGATCTGGATTGCTCAGTGTCCGTGTTCCATCCTGTTCACCTTTCTTCCCTGAGTTTTGTGTCATTCAAAAATGTTAGAAATTATTTTTTTTTTTCTTAGATCATTGATTTTAAAAAGAAACAAAACTACAATGGAACAGTGGATCGACCCTGTTCCTCGCAGGAACTGCTCAGCTCGGTGAAATCTTGAGACTTGCCAGGTAGGGGATTTTACTGCCTCTAACGTGGGTAAGAACAATTTTAGCCCCAATGCTTTTTTTCCATCCTGCTTGCTTATCCCAGGCACAAAAAAGTCACCGCTTCATTGTGTGCATCCAGCAGCCAGCCCGATCATCCCGGGGGAGCCTGTGGCATGCACTGCTGGGCCCTCCGATGTCCCCAGGAAGGGACCTCGGCAAGCCATGCCACCTTCCCTGTCCCTGGCGAGGGAAGCGGTGGGAGTCAGCCGTCTTTGAAGGAAATTCATTGACTGCGGTGCTTCGTCAACACCCACCGCTCATTCGCAGACATAAGGATTTGTGTAAGCAGCCTCGCACACTGGGGGCTTGGCAGCCGGTGGCGGAGGGGAAAAGCCCCACGACGGCGCAAAGGACCCGTAAGAGCAGATGAAGGGAGCACAGCTGTGTGTTTTCCCCGCTGGAAGGGGGACGTTTGGCTTTGCTGCTGCTGTGTAGGCTGCAAGGAGACGCGAGGGTGGATGGTGGATGCAGGGAGAGAGGATCTCTGCCGGGCAGCCGGCCAGCCCTGCCTGCCCTGCAGCAGCATCTCAGGCTATGGCCTCACGCTCCCTTTCCCAGCAGGACTGCAAGAACTGTGCCAGGCACCAGCTTAGTCCCACCACTCCCTTAGAAAGCTTTTATTACTGTTCTCTTTGTATTGCTGGGTGAAATGATTTCCTTGTAGATACGAGCTGTGGGTGGGTGTGAGAATAAAATGCAAGAACCCCGCTCCTCTCTGAGCGCATGGGAACATAGCCTCTCCCTGTGTCTGGCTCCTGGGGTCACCCCGATGGTGCTCGAGCTGTCGCAGTTTGGTTATTTCTACAGTGAGAGAGAGAGACCCGCTTGCGTTCCCTCGTTGGGTCCCCAGGAGGGACTGAAGTGCTATCAGAGCTGATGCACGCTGTGTGTACTTTGTGCTCCGTGGGTAGATACAGTCGCAGAGAGTAGAAGTGCAGGGTGTGGAGGAGGGTAAGAGAAGAAATAAAGCCATGCCCGCTGCAGGACTCAACTCTGCCAGGAAAGCTGAAGGTAAGAAAGGAAGGGGAAAAAAAAAAACAACAAGGAAGAGAACCGAGGCAGGGAGGAAGAAAAAGGGTTGAGTGAAGAACCCAGATGATAAAAATAAGAGATATGCAAACAAAATAAACTATAAGGAAGAAAATGATCACAAGGTCTGGATCACCTCCTCGTGCCACACTTGAAGTCTGCACGTGGTGAAATCTCGTGTCTATAACACAATGCACAGGCTTAGCTCTGTCTAGAAACACATACGTTGAATCATCCAGGGTGGCAGTTACAGGCTTAAGTTACAGGAGAGAAACAAAATACAAAGTAGTTCTGCCAAATAAAAACCTTGGACAAAGCCCAGGCAAAACGACAGCTTGCTGACGACGGGGGCTGCAGTGGAGGTACCGGGACCAGCCCTGAGCATCCCCGGGCCGCCAGCTCGTGCTTCTAACGGGGCTGAGCCTCCTGCTCCTGGGCTGTGCTCCCCACTGAGTTCGGCTCTGGTTCAGCACCTCCCCTCGCTGATGCTGGCTGTCAGCAACCAGCAATTTCACCAGCGTAGCAAGGTGTAGGAGGTTAACCCAGTCGTCCAAAGAGTAATTTGAGAATGAGGGGGTCCTGCGAGGGGCGGGGAGGGCAGTGTTCCCTCTGAAAACGAGCTGGGAAAGCACCTGGATCGCTGTGGAATATGTGGTCTTCCTTGGTTTCTTTGCAAGGACCAGAACTGTCCCAAGCAAGCACCCTCCTGTGCTGTTCAGAAAGGGTTTTTTCAGAAGCAGTGGCTCCTTCTCTGCCAGATGCTTCACCTGAGACAGACCAAACTCCTGCTAGCAGGGAGGAGTGGCAAAGATCGCTTCTGCCGCCTGGAACTGTTTACAAACTTGGCAAATTGATTGGAGCTCAAAATGTTATTTGCATGATGGTGTGTTTTGTTTTAGCATTTTGAGAACGAAACACTTTCACTAACATAGTTTGTTTTGAAGGGATGTTTCTTTTGAAAACTCCTTAAGAAAGCTTTTAAAACAAACTAACAAGGAAACTGAACGCTTCCTGCCAGCCCCAACCTTTTCTTTGCTGATGTTCCACGCTGCTGAGCGTCGTGGTTTCAGGGTGACCCAGCACGACTCGGGTGTGGGCAGGGAAACAGCAACTGGGATTTTTGTGTGCGTTTAACTTGCAGCACGTGAGTTGCCTGAGCCCCTCACCCCACAAACCCCGCTTACTTTTATTGTTGAGTCTCTGTTAATAGCAAGCGTGTTTTAACCTGAGAAGTCATCCAAAACCACCGGCCGACTCTTGCTTACAAAATGCTTGCAAACAGTGTCAGTCACGAAGGCGCCCGTCTCCTATAGCAGCTGCATTACTCAAAGCAAAGGACACAGATAGAACTTCATACATCAAGATGCCAATGTGCCTCAGTTGGTTGCTGTGGGCTTTATCCGTGTCTCATTTTAAATGCTTGTTCTCACCCTCTGAAATTTTGCAGAAGGGTCTTGAATAATATATATTGCATTAAACAGTAGTGAAAAATGAGAGGATTGATTCTGTTAATTCAACAGGTATTGCAGGTATTAAAACCCAAATGCAAGTGAAGATGCTTTCCAGTGGAAGGCCCAGCAGTGAAATCCCCGTGGCAGAGAGCAGAGCAGCTCAGCCCCGCTGCCGGGCGTGGGGCGAGCGTGGCAGTGGGAGAGGGCACGGGGAAATGCCTCCGCTGAGCTTTGCAATCTGCTTCTGAAAGCTCTTCAGCAAAGCGCGCAGACCTCGGGTTTGGTGGCTTACGATGACCTGATTCTCTCTTGCTTATTTCGAGCGACAGGATGAACGTCCATCGAGCTGAGCCAGTAAATGTCAGGCTGCTGCTGATCAGAGCCTTCCAGTATCAGCCCAGGGGATCAGTGTTCAGAGACTTCAAGGGCAGAAAGCACCACTACAACCTGACTGGATTAAATTGGTTTAACTTAACCGCTTCCCAAACACAGAGAGCCCCCAAAGCCATGCAAACGCGCTGAATCTGAGGCTGCTTTCTCCCCAAACACTGCTTACACCAAGAATGAGAGAGGGGTGGGATTTTGCAGGGGAGAACAGAGGTTTGTGCTGTCCTTTTGCTTCCTTCTCACCGTGACCAGAGTCCTCACAGTTTTTAGGTGTCTGCAGTATTGCTATGTGGCTGTGCAGAATGGAGTCCCACCTAGAAAACGCCCTGCCAACGTCCCAGCCGTGCCAGTGCTCCGGAGGCACCAGCTGCTGGTGAATATTAGCATAGGCTGGGCTTGGGGATTTTTGCATCAGAACCCCAATGCCAACCACAGCTCATTTGCACTATTGTGAGTACATGCAAAATCAAAAAAACGCTGAAAAAAGCAGTGTATGCTAAAGCTCCCAAGCCAGTACTTTGGAGGGAAGGTGACAAATCCCTGGAAAGTCCTGCTTGCTAATCAGAGTGGAGCTGCAGGGCTTCTGTGAAGGCAGGTTCCAGGACGTGCTCCTGCCTCCACACTATTTTATTTTTTGATTTGTCTCCTCATTGAAGCAGGGCTGCAAACAAAAGCTGGGGAAGAAAAGCTCACAGGCTGCTGCACTGCTCTCCTGTTGCAAAGCCGACTGATCCGTTTTACTGCACTCCTTTAAGTGAGTCCTAACCTGTGGGTTTTATGCGCTGTAGTACTCAGGTTCTTCTCTCATCTCCTGCAATAAACAGTGATTGAAAGATGCATATGGTGGCTTCTGTGTAGGCTATAAAATCACTGACAGTGGGAATAGCTGAATCCAGAGCCTAAAAGTCTACTGTCCCATCAAAATCCAGAGAGCAGATGTTTCTAGGTATATACAGCCTGAACCTGTCTTCAGTCTCTGAACAGGCGACGTATATGTCTTTAGGAAGGCAGATCGATTTCTCTATTACTTAACAAACCCAAAAATCCCCTTGCGCAGCTGCTCGGGATGAAGAGTGCTAAGAGGGAGAGGGTCCCCACGCAGGTGCTGGCGGCCCTGAGCTCGCCGCAGCCCTGGACCTGTTCTGAGGCCTCAGACGTGTCGCTCCATTTCTCTGTCGCGCCCCTGCCTCACCGGTCCCGTGGGGCGGATGACACTTTCCGTAAGGTGGGGAGAATTCATCAGTCGGTTTTGTACAGTGCTTTGAAAATAGCAAGTGCTGAGGGGAAAAAAGAGATGGTGCTTGAAATGGAAATTTTCCCATTTCTGTCACTGTATTTTTCTCTCCTTTTAAAAAAGTACATTCAAATGTGCCATCAAAGGGAGCAGTGTGGCAACACCAGGGAAAGAGCAGCTACAATGGGGAGGTGGGAGCCAGAAACCTCCTCCTGGAGGAGCAGATTTGCAGTGGGAAGGACAAAAATGCAAATCTGAAATCAATCCATCTCTCTCCCTTGAACGCTTTGGCCATTTATAACAGTTTAAAGTGAAGTCAGTCACTGAGGACAAGAAGAGAAGCTTGTAAATCCATTTACTACTTTCTGCACTAAAGGAGAAGCAGTGAATTTATAGTGGAAATGCAGTAAGTGCACAGATGAGGTGTTCCACATTAGCAGTAGAGGATGGCTCAAACATATCAGAGCAAACCTTTGAACAAACAGAAAGCACGCAGGCCTTGGGAGCCAGACGTGGCAACGGCTTTGTGGACTCTTCCCCCCACTGCCCTGGCTCTGAGCTTTCATCAAAGGCGCAGAGGTGTCTGCGCCACATCTCCTTTCGAGTCCCCTTCGTGGTCCCGTTGTGCTGGCAGCTCAAGCCTGATCGTCGCTCCCCCGAAACCTTCCCTGCCCCTGCGGGGATGGACTGCTGCGCCAAAAAAATGGGGGTCCTTCCCAGAGTGGTGGAGTTCGGCCTCCCCAGGAGCAGGCGAATCTGCTTACAGCTCAGCAGACTTAGTGAGCATTGCCAACATCTGAATTCCCTCCCATCACCCCTGTTCTGCACGTGGAAGCCACTTTCTGCCTGGTTTAGCAAGACCCCGTGCCTTGCCGAACCGATGCTGTGATTCCAGAGCTCCCTTTCCTGCAAGGCCAGTGAGCCTGTACCAAAACCATCATGCTTTCGCAGTGTTGAGGGCAGCCAGCTTTCCAGTCTGTAATTTCAGATTCAGCTGGTTTTTACATATGCTTCTATTATGAGCAGTCAATTGATGTTGACCATAAGAAACATAGAAATGAGCCAACTCTGCGTGTGCCAGCATGTGCCAAATGTATCGCTGACAGCGAAGCCCCTTTACAGAAGTCCAAGAGTTTAGATGGAATGGGAAGCACACCCGCTTCTGAGCCGCATTAGGCCACCGCTGTGGCTTATGCAAGGCACCGCGTCCGTGCGCGTGTGCGTCCGCAGGATGTGGCCCTATGCAAACCTGGCACATTTCTCTTGGAAAGGAGCAGCTTGATACGCTTCTCGGCATGTGGCTATAGACGGGGATCGAAACACGCCCGGGTATCTGTGTGTGTGACCGTGCACGTACTCAGTTCTTACTCGATGTCCAGTGGCTGCTGCTTCTCAGCCACAAGGCTATGATACCTGAAAGTCCAAAGGCACCGTAACACACAACAAAACCACACACAAAACCCCCTGGTGCTTAGGACCCTTCTTGCAGTATTCTGCCTAAAAGAACTATTTTCAGTTTGTGGTGTTATTACTATCCAAAGGCTGTTTGGGGTTGAAAGTAAGTTTGTTATATTTTCTTTACTTACCAGATTTTATCTGGTATGTAAATCACAGAATGAATTACCTTGTAACTCTCCCCAGGTATAAACAGGATACAGAAATAAGCATCAAGGGTGATGCAATTAATCCCGCTCATGAGGAAAGGCTGTCATTAGTCATCTGCAGCTTCAGCACTGGTGACTTTCAAGGTGTACAAATCTCTCGTTAGAAACATTTCATGTTCTGCAGATGGCCATTTTGTCTTCTCGCTGCATGCACTGGAACATGCCCAAGTATACAAAAATGAGAGGAATGATTGTTAGGGCTGAAATTTTTTGTTCATTTTCAATGGGATTTTTTTTTCCTTCGCATGGCGCACATCCTGGGCTTTGATAAATGAATCTCACTAGACACTGTGGTAAGCCAACCTCTGCTAATATTCATTATGCAGAACCCACTAGGAAATGGACTGAGTCAGGGAAATGGAAAACCTTTCAAAGATAAAAAGAATTTTTTTTTTTTAATGAGGAAACTAATTTATAACACTTTACATTTCTGGGATGTTTTAGAATATTGAAACCAAAAATTTCAGGGTTGTATGTGCTATCAATGTATTCAAAACTTCATAGCAAAGATACAATGATTGAGCCATGTGCAAAGATACAGCCAAGACACTTTTTTAGATCACAGAAAATGTATTCAAAGGCGGCTTAGGAGCCTGTCCTGGTTTCGGCGGGGACAGAGCCTGCTGCTAAAGAACCTGCGAGAAGCCACCAAGGTGGAAGCTGGGTGTGAACACGCCGTGCGCCACTGACGCCATCATCTCCGCAGCAGGCAAGTTTTCATCCCACGATAAATAACCAGTCGCTTCTTCCAGTGGCCCTGCAAGACATCGAGAGCGTCTGTACCGCAGTCACCATGGGGCAGCTGGCACCCAGTAACCTGTCACTTTGCCCTATCCTGTTTCTAACTCATTCCTCCAGCTTCTGAAAAGTTGCATCAGATTAACGAATAACGTGATTCTTTTTAACAGATTCTGTTGAGCCACTGTAATTTTGTGTGCGCTTGAACGCGTGTGAATATGCTCAAATTGATTTAAATTTCATTTACGTTACTTTTGCTTTCATTGCAGCCCATACAGCCAGTTTTAAATAGAGACAACTGTGTCTAGGAGGAGTTCACAACCACCCAGTGCATTGTCCTTCCAGTGGTGTGAGCCTTCCAAAAAGTTCTCTAGTAATATGTGTGAAAATGAGATTTTAAATTCCTGAGATTTCTACAGTAAACAAAACAAAACAGAAAATCCCCCAGAGCAAACAGTTTTCCGTTAAAGGGCTGGTATTCAGATAGTGCAAAGGGAAAGAAAGAATATAATCCTTTCTTGTGAGTGGAGTTAGGTCGTCTGTAAAAGCCTCTCAGAATATTATCTTCTAAGCTAATCGCTGTATTGACATTTGCCTGTTTCATTAGAGCTGAGTTTTTACTACATTGCTGAGGTTAGAACCTGACTCATCTGTCATGGTCAAGGACTGGTTTGTAATTTCATGACTGTAGCATAAAAAAAAAAATCTCTCCCTTATTTTAACTAGTTGGGTTGAAATGGTGTTCACAGAATTCTCAGTATTGGTGTTTTTTTACTTCATCGTTCCTTGTTAGAGTTTTTCTCATAGATTTTTGTTTCATTCAGTTGCCAAAGTGACAGTTATTAAAAAAGAGCCATGTTAAAACACATTTGTAAAGAGATCATTTTAAGAAGTTAAATATACCACATACACTGATATATAGATGTCAGGTATAATAGATGCAAGTGCTAAGAGAGGGAGAAAGAAAGAAATAGTATCTAAAACTAGAAAGAAAAAAACAACTTAAGCCAGAAATCAGTCAGTTATCCATGTAATAAACCTCCATGGCTACTGACCGAACAGGTACGTTCATGGTCTCTATAATACACTGACAGTAAACTCTGCAGCAAAGGCAAGTGTCAGAGAAGTGTTCTGCACATGCAGGAAACAGATCAGCATCTGAAAGGAGTCAAAAGTTGTCTGCAGAATCCTCCTTTACCCAGGGCAAGAATTCTTCTTGCATCACGCTAATAAATCCAGAAATGCTTCGCGTCATTATTATGCAAATGTATTTATTCCCTTCCTGAGTGTTTCGAAGGTTTGCTGGATGCACTACAGATCATCTTCTCTACCCGCGTGAGTCTTATCTGGATTTGGCAGCAAAGTTGTCATGAACCATTTTAACTCTTCACTCATTGATGACCTATTTTGTCTGAAAGTGATTTTCCTTTCGCTTCAGCGCCTGTTTTCTGTCCATTCATTAAGTGTTATTTTGCCACTGTTTTGTTTGTTTGCTTGTTTGGGTTTTTTTGTAATGAAAAAGATGAAATGGCAACAAGACAAAACACAGTATGATTTTTCCGTAACATAAGAATGATACTAGTAAGCATGTGAAGTTTCTGCTATGTCTTTTGCCTCAGTGGATGCCGGATGCCTGACCAGCAGAACAGATCTCTGTAGCCAAGAGGCCCAAAAGGGAGCTGGCAGAACAACTTGGGACAGGAGGCCCGTGAGAGCGCGGACGATGGGAAAGCAGCAGATGAGGCAGGAGCAATGCTGCGTGTTTTCTGCTAACCTGAAAGGCACGTTGCAGCCTTCAGCAAGGCTCCTGGAGCACCTAAGAGCATGCTCTTGGCTAAATGAGCTCCGTGATGGACACCTACGCGTGCACCGGGGTCTGGCAGCCCTGCCAGCGTGTTTGGGAATACTGATGTGACCCTGTTTGCGGTCAAGGCAGAGGCGTTTCCAGTTGACAGCAGAAGCCGTGTTTCAGATCCAGAACAGTTAGATAGCAGAAATGTTGCTGCATCAGATCTTTAGGCATATCCAGGGGTAAGGAACAGGATTTTGAGGATTAACATTTTGTGTGTAGATACCTTATGTGGCATGTTGGAATTTAAGTCTCTTTGTGGATTTGGCCAATTAGCCTTTCTCTGCATCAGCAATTTTATACCTCCCAGGAGTGCTGGGGGATAGACGCACGAAAGAGTGCAAAGATGTCAGAAACTGCCTTGTTAGAGACCTGCTAGTATCTCATATAGACAATCTATAGGTACATAAAATATTTTACATGTAGAACATGCCCAGACATTTCACCATCGATCTCTCTCCACTGGGATGTGAACCACGAAAATCTGCAGTCACCAGACAGAGGAGCAATGCTCTCTCTCTGCAGCATTTGGATCTTCCTTGCATTAACTAAACCTTGTCCTGCTTTAGCTGGTGGAAGATTACGGGACAAGCTCTGTGGCTTTGTTTATTATTGTCCATAGGGAGGGCTGCATCTTTGCCAAAAAAAAAAAAAAGGCAGCAGCCTCAAGTGCTATTCCTGCAACAATCCTCTGGTTAAGAAGCAAATTTATAATTGGATCACTTGTGCGTGGTATGAGGATGTGGGTATGCCTGCTATAGCTGGCTGTGAATAATCACCTACTTCTGCAGTTCAACTTGTATGAATTTCAGGGGGTATGCAGGTGTTAGTTATACAACATAGGAGGAAATTCCCCCCAAACACACTTATGTTTGTTTAACAACAAAATACGACATCAAAACGTTGTGCGTAAATACCTCTAATCCTTGTGCGGTGATGTGATCACCAGGAGGTTAGGGGAAGAAGAAAGGAGAGAAAGAGAGAGCAAGAGAGGCTGCTGTGGAGAATTTTCCCATCAGAGATGGTGACTGGAGAAAGCCGAGGGCAAGCCCGCAGTTGTGGCAATTCGTGCAGTTTTTAATGCATACACCCAGAGACCAAGGAACATGAAATTGTAATTAGCGGAGAAAATAGAAGAGATGGAATCAGACTCTATCAAGGACAGCTTAAGTGTAGCCTTCAAAATGGCTGTGTCGGACATTTAACTGATGTGCATTTTTAGACGCTTATCTAAATTAGTTATTAGAACACAATCAACTCGGTGTCTCAACCTCTGGTGGTAATGTCCCTGAAGTTAGGCTAGGGATAGATTTGTCCTGTATGTTCAGGGCAAAGAACTAAATTCCTCCGACGTACAGACCTCAAATCTCCTTGTGTGTGCCTTTCTCTTCAGTGAAAACAGTTCCCACTTCCCTCTGCTAAAGGCAATAATGTTAACAGCCTCCAACTTATCTCCTGTGATACTACTAGAATCAGCCGTGAAGACAGTTTACAGAGACAGCAAACAGTTGGGGTTACACAAGTGTAATTGAGGGCAAAATCTGTCCTGACATATCCTAGTGCTTTTTCAGAAAGAAGATATAATTCCACATGAAATTTCTCAGATCCCCAGGAAGAATGTGTGACTTTCTTCACAGCCGTGTGATTTATTTTGCTGGCCCGTGTTCTGCGGATGAAAGGTGAGGTTAATGTTAAATAACAAGTTTGCTCTATTTTCAGCACTGGTACCTTCATGCTGTCTTTTCTAACTATGTGATAGCTCAGAGATGAAGCAGCTTAAAAATCTCCTAAGTGACCAAGTATTTTATTAATTGCTACTCAGTAATTTGGAATTCTGCTGTTGTGACAACTTCCTCACCGCACAGAGCAATAAGAAACAGCATCGGCTTTTTATCTAGCAACGCACTTATGCATAATCTTAATTTTCTGTGCAAGACCGGTAACCGCGGTTTAATGCGACTAATATGGAGCATGGACCTAAAAGGTCTGATGGACTGGAGCCACAGCCCCGCCAAAAGCTTCCGACAGAGCCATAAAATTTTGTACCTTGTCTCCCATTGAAGACACTTCAAACACATTTACTCGTAACGCTGCTAACTGTTTATTTATTCATGAGAACAAGACAACTCGGAAGAAACACTTGCACGCCAAAGGCAGGCTGAACACGCGCTACGCAGCGCCGTGGTGGAGGGGTACTACGCCGGGTACGACCGAAGCGGGGCCACGCCGGGGCTGCTCCGCCTTGGCGCCAGGCCTCGTCCAGCTCCCGCCTGGGCTGGGCCACGCGGCCGATGCCCGCTCGCCTGCTTGGGCTAGCGGCGCCAGGGCCGGGGCCAGGCCGTGGGGCTCACGCTCCCCGTTGTTTTCCCTTGCCGAGTGTGCCATCGCACAGAATGAAGGCCACCTAAAAACAATCCCCCTTGACGATTCTGAGGTTTAATTGTTAAACCGACACATTAAGGGCTGTGCGTGTGCGGCTGCGATCCGCCCCACGCACCCTGCGGGTGGCGGTGTGCGGGCAGGCCCGGGCAGGGGGCCGCCGCGCCCAGCCCCTCGGGGCGGGCGGGAGCCGGCCGCCTTTGTGCCACCGGGCCCGGCGCCCCTCGGCCGGCGGCAGCCGCCCGGCCCGCTCCCCGCGCCCCCCCCGCCGCCTTCCCCCTATTCTTTTAAATCACTTCCATCCACTTTGCCGATTGGTTCCGGCCTCCTGCCGGGTCACGGGGTGCCCCTCCTCCTCCAATGGGGAGGCCGGATACTGGCATGCGGCTCCGGCCTGGCTGCGTTGCTGGGTGCCCGTTCGGTGCGTGCGTGCGTGAGGGAAGGCAGGCGGAGGCAGCGCTCGGCTGCCTGGACCCCAGCCCGCCGCCCCTCCTCTTCCTCCTCCTCCTCCTCCTCCTTCCCCCCACCCACCCACCCCGCGGCCCCCCGCCCCGGCCCGGTCGCCGCCCCGCTCCTCGTCTCCCCGCTAAAATGCCCCTGGGCTGCCGCCGTTGAGGCACCGCGCGGGGACCCTGTCGCTCGCCGCCGCCGCCGCCCGGGCAAGAGGGGAGCTGCTCCCCGCCGCCGCCGCCCCCCGCTCCCGCCCAGCGGCCCCCCGCCGCCGCCGCCGCCGCTTTGTCCCGGCAGCGAGACGGAGCCGCCGTTGATGGTGTAGCCCGCCGCCGAGGTAGGTGGCCGCGGAGCGGGGTAACTTGCCCGGGTTTTGTTGTAGCCGCGGGTCGTGTGGGGGGGTGAGGCCCTTTCCTCCTCGCTCGCGTGTGCGGGTCTATTTATTTGTTTGTCGGTATTCGTAAGTGCGGGCGAGAAGAAAGGGAAGCGCCGGGTGAGGGAGCCCCGGGTGAGGGAGCCCCGGGAGGAGCGGCCGGGGCTGGGCGCGGGAAAGGCGCGGGGGGGGCTGTGGCTGCGGGCGGGAGGCTGGGGGTGCAGCCGCTCGCCAGACTTCCCATTGCTCCTGCAGCTCCTGCCCGGGGAGGTGCGCACACCGGGGTGCTGGGCTGATTCCTCTGTCTGCGGCTGGTTTTGTTTGGGTTTTTTCCCTTTTTTTTTTTTTTCTTTGCTAGAGAATGTCGTGTCTGTTTAACGCTCAATAGAGGAAGGGTTCTCAGGGAAAGGTTTGAGTTGTTAACCTTTTAAATAAACGTGAGATTGGGAAATGTGTAACTTAAATGGACACACAGGGGAGATCGACTGGGGTGTTTCAAAGATTCACTTATTTTCATGTGTGGTAGGTATAGAATTGTGAAATGAAGATTTTATGCAAATGAATTTAATAATAACATTTTTAGTAGCATAGGAAGGGGTGGGGTTTTTTCTTTATTTTTTTTTTTATCCAGTTCTCTTCCTAAAGTGTGAAGAGAAGATGACCAGAATCAGAAAAGTAGTAGGAGGTAGACAACATTAGAGGCTTCATTGCTGAAACTGGCTGCTCAAGAAATTGCTGGGAAGAAAACAATATGATTAATTGTTGAAGTGTCTTTTCCCTTAGATTTATTTTTACACACTGCTTGCAGTTATTTTGATTTACTGACTTCTTATGCTGAGTTTTTCCTTGAAGCAGTAATGTTCTTGGAGATTAGAAGCTCAGAGCGTTTTTATGCAGTCAGCAGGCCGCTGTCTGATGTCTGTTTACTCCTGAGTTACACTGACCAATCATTGAAATCAAAGATACTATTTTGCTTGTGCACCAATGTAACTGAAATGAGGAGCCTCAGCCACTAGTTCTTACTGTTACAATTTAGTAAAAATGCTTTCTCAGAACAAAGCTGAAGTGACATAATTCAAATAGTATGCCCATTCTTAAATATGGATTCTAACCAGATAAAAATGAACACTGTGTCAAAAGAAGTAGTTGGTCGTAAAAGGTGTGTGTCAAATTTCTGATTAATGTGTGATGTATAATATTTTTTTGTAGTTCTAATATTACTGGGCAAGCGGTTTGGTGTTTGTTTTTTTTTTTTAATACACTGCTCCCTTAGAATTGAGAAATCCATGGTGGTTAAGAGGGGTGGAAGCGTTTCTATAATAATAAAAGCACTTCTGGTAAATACATCTTATCTTGATTTTACTCCTTGAGCTTGTACCATAAGCTATGAAGAGGGGTTGATTTCAGTGGCCTGGTTTGGGTGAATGGCGATTTTAGAGGTTTGTCACGTTGGCTGATGAGGTCTGGAGGGAAGAGGAGGTAGATGCACACAATGCCCAGGCTTGGGAGCTCATTGTTCTTTGCCGTACACTCCGCTGTGTTTGGGACCGTGTTCTCCCTCAAACGCAGTATCTTTGTCTTTTGAGAAGTGAAAGATAGAGAATGGAAAATATTTTCTACCTCTTTCCTCCGTCCCCAGAATGGCCTTTTGATAACTTTGCAAAAAAGCAAAATAGTAAATTAGAAGCTAAAGGGCGCCAAAACATTCTGTATGTTCTTTCCTCCTCCCCTCCCAGTGCTGGCTCTGCTTCTTTCTCTGTCTGTAAGTGAATATATAAAGAGAGAGGGAGCACATGAGGTGAGACTCGGAAGTACACTCTTTTGAACCCCTCTCAACTTTCTTTCATGTTCTACCTTCTCCCCCCTAAATGAAAACCTCAGCTGGCTTGAAATAAAAATTACTCCACTTCAGATTTGTGTATGAACTTTGAGATGTTTGGTCTGGAGGCACATGTGCAAGGAAAACTACTGCCAAGGGAGAATACTTCAGATAAATGCGTTGGGAGAACAAAAGTAAAAGGAAGTGTGCAGAGGTTAGAAGTTGATTTCAGTGTATGCATGGTTTCCTTCCTTGATGATTGTTTAATGTTTCTGTTTTTACAGCAGCATCTGTTAAAAAAAAAACCCAACACACACAGCAAAAAAAAACCCCACCAAAAACCCAACAGCCCCCCCCAACCCACAAAACCACCCTCCCCCCCCACAAAACAAAACCACAATTGTAGAATCATAGCATATCTCAAGTTGGAAGGGACCCATGGAGTCGAATTCCCTGCTCCTCGCAGGACTACTACTATAGTGTGTGCTGAGGCTGTGAAAGAGCGACTGCTGCGTGAGGGCTGGAGCAGCTTCATAGCTTGGGTTATTGAGGTATGGTAAAATCTCAGCTCACTGATAACTTCAACTAGCTGGTGATATTGAGGTATGCAGAGGGGGGTAAAAAAAAATAACGTGGGTGTTGAGGAAAAGATGCCAGTGTGCTAGATCCTTTGGAAAATAGGCAGCAGTGACTGTCATGGTTTAATCGTGAGGCCTCTAAGTTTTGGTTTTTGACTCTTTAGCCAACTTCAGTGTATAACTGGGATAAACGACTTCAGTTTCCTTACCTGAATAAAATGTGGTGATTGCCTCTGGATTGAGGATGCTTTTTTTTGGTATTTTTCTACCACTCATATAGCTTTGATGTGACTAGTGATAGCTTTAACATTGTAGGCTATTGTCTGCGTGAATGCTGTGACTTGAGTTCACAGAGAGGTACAGTGAAATACTTATGCTGCCTCTCTGTGGCTTTATGAGTCCTATGGCATGTGAATTTGTGCTATGGAGTGACTGAGGGAGGGATAACTCTCCATCTGGACGTAGGTAGCTCTTGATATCCCTATGCAAAATGGGAAGCATTTCTCAGTCAGAAAAGTGGAGCTAGGAGAGACAGACCCACCTTAAACAGTAATTACGTAGCTGGATTAACAAATAGTGATTTATTTGCATCCAGGGGTTTGTTTTATCTTAGTGGGGGTTTTGCATGCACGCAGAAGCCCATCCTGTGGAGTTGTGGGTATAGATTCAGTGCTGCTGCAGCAAAGGGCTAATAATCAACAACATTCATGAATGTGAAGAGATATGGTGTGTGTAATTCTTAATGCTGATTACAGCTTAGGTGAGAAAAATGGCATTCTGATGTTGCAGTTTAATAATTGACTTTTTTTAACAACACGCTATTTGTAAATTTACTATCTTGCCTACAAAATGCATCTCTCTGTTCTAGCCGTACCAGGTAGTTGTTTTGCCCATAAAGAAGTTATTTCACTTCTGGGAGCGGGAGGAAAAAAGTGTGCTATGAGCTTATAGAATTTTGCAAGTATGTGTTACTGGCTGTGTAATGGCACAGCAGAACCTGTGTTATCCTCTCAGCAGAGCTGTTCGTACATTAAGATTGCCTGAGGGTAGCTTTGATTTCATTACGTGCCATATTTAAGGACACTGTAAGCTTCAGTAACATGTTACGTTCTGTTGTTGGCATATGAATAGAGTACTCAAATTGTAATTAATTTCTAGTTTAAAAAATAATTATAATTGGAAAACAATTAGTTATTATGTGATCCTGAAATGAGATGAGTGAGCAACTACGTGAATTTAAATGGGATGGTTGGGGTTGGAGTTTACCATTTAAAAAAAACCAGCCAACTCTCTAACTTTCTAATGTACAGGGTTTTGGTGGTTGTGTGGTGGGGTTTTTTTTGGCTTTTTTTTTTCCCCCCCTAGGATGGTATCCTGGTGAGACTAACTGTTTTTAAGGTTCAGCTATTTTTTGCTCTGGTTTTGCTATGGAAATACATTGCAGTTGCTTCAGTTGCATGAAGTCTAAACAAATCATCCTGCTTGACTTACAGGGATGCATAGTATCTGACTTCAGCTCAGAGCTTAAATTTAGCTCAACTGGCTTAAAATACGGCATGTTTTTAAAAATGACCCATCTTGGAACCAAAACAGAACAAACACCCTATTGATTGGAGACCTGTTTATTTAGTGTGCTTTTTTAAAAGCTGCTTGAAATGAAGCTTGTGCTCTACTGATGTTAAGTTTGTTTATTGCAATAGGGAAATTGGAAGGTATGCGAGACTGGCATTGGTGGTGTGGAAGGTATCAGAAGGAGGTGAGTGTGATTAGATGCAGTTTGGAAATGGCGTTTCCAGCAAGTTGCTAGGAAGAAAACCTAGCCACTTCTTGGAGTGATAGGAGGTGTTAGGGAGCAGGATCTACAACGCGGTATTGTGCTCTTTATGTTGGTTTGCCAGCAGCATTTTACACAAGCTTTTATAATGTTGGTAGCTGTGCCCAACTGCTCTTTTCAGAGAGGCTGATGTATGAACAAAGGAGCAAACAAGATATGAATACTACGCTGGCTCCTTTTGATTTATAAGTCTACTGGGGCAAGGAATTGCTGTAAGTGACTGAAAAAAAACCCAAACATCGAAATATTAGCGGACTATTCTTGCCTCAATAGGTGTTGTTTGTTTTGGGTTTTTTGTTGTTTTTTTTTAATACAAATGTCTGTTTAGTTCACTGAGCATCCAGAATAGTACATTGACCTAGAGAAAAGTGAAACTAGCTTGGATACAAACATCAATTTTCCCTCTGTGCCTGATGGGGATAATGATGGCCTTTTTTGTGAAATTCTTAGAAATGTGTGCATGAAATGCACTGTATCAGAGCTGATGGTGTTTCTCTGAATTCTAGGCATAAATGATTGCATTTGTATTTGGCATCTTAATTCTGTTAAAAGTGCGTCTCTGAAAATGTAGATCAATTTAGGTATTGCATAAATTCGGTAGATTAAAAGTAGATTTTTATGATTGAGTTATTGAAAAACGGGTAATTCTTTGAACATGTAGGTTGTCTTTTGTTCTTCCTACAGAACATGAGAGGCTAGTTCACTGTTTTAAGATTCCAGGTAAGTGGAAGAAAATGAGTGCTCATTAATTTTGAGGTCTCAGTTAATCTATGTATTTAATCTACTTGTCTATGTTAAAAAAAAAAAATGTTATCATGGTATTATCAATCCCTGATACTGAGAGTCAATTTTGGCCTGTTTCAAATATGTAGCAGGATTTCTGTTTTAGAATGATGGATGTTATGTGGCCTTCTCTAGCACATGCAGTGAAGGTTGTAGCATGAATTTATTTTCATGACCAGCAGTACTAATGAAGCTTATGTTCTAGTAGTTCTTCTGTGGAGACAAGAGCTTATAAGTCCTGAAGTTTGCCCCCTCCATCCCTGTTGCCAGTTGCTTCCTCTTTTTCCCCTGTCCTTCATAACACTTGAATGGGCAAGTGGCCTGGATGTGCCTACGGACTGCTGGCTGCCAAGCAAAACTGAAAACACTGGTTTCTGTCTGGCTATGCCTTAGTGGGGATGTAATTAATTAGAGAGTTTTTTCCTATCCATCTGCTGGCTTGCACAAAACTTTCAGGAATGTTGGTTATTGCTGAGATGACTGTTGTGGCAGGCTTGTTTGAAATTCATTACGCACCAAAAGTTACTGGCATGAAATGAGAGGACAAGGGAATTGGGGAAGGGGGGGAGAGAGGGAAGTGAGGTGAATTAGGGAAGTTTATTTTCTATGAGAAACCAGGTTAAAGAGAAAGGAAGTTCTGTCGTCGAGTGCTAATAGATATTTCTGTCTGTGTGATGAGTGGTTTCTCCTTGATGTTTGTCTTTTTGATACGGCCAGTTTTGGGGTGGAAACACACAAGTTCTTGGGCACTTGGTCCATCTTCCTGCAGGTCGTCTTTCCTTATTTTGGAGCTGTTTGGAAGCATTCTTAGTGATCAGCTGGTCTGGGAGCAGGCATCTCATACAACTGTCAGTTAAAAATACATAGGGGGAACATTCTTGTAATATATTATGCTAAAAATGAATAAAAACATTAAGGAGTAGAATTGCTTATTAGTGAGAAATCACTGTAAAAATTTCAGAAAACCAAGCTTTTCTTTGGTTTGACATGGCTCTTGGTGTGTGTGTTTATACCAATTCTCCAACAAATGAATCTTTACCTAGAGTAAGCTGAAGTCATTTTAGGGGACTAAAAAATGATAGATCTTATTTGATCTTGGATATCTTGCAAGTGGTATATATTAAATTCTTAGGCAGATGTTGTATATGAAACTCTTGATCCTACAGCCAGATTTCCGTACATGGAATCATGGTAGTCTGAATGTGTGTAGGGGAACAGATCAGGTAATCTGCTTCGGGGGGGATTGCACATCATGGTGCATGTAACCTATATATATATATTTTTTTTTGTGTGTGCCTAACTTGAGGTAGGGACACATTAATGAGTTAGTGAAGGATAAGTTGCTGTGTAACTTACTGAATGTTAGATACACAGCAAGTGTTCGCTCTCAATGACAGCATATGTGAGAGATGCTGATTTGCTTTCCCTGAAGGACAGGTAACTTCAAGCAGCCCTGTTTACTTCTGTCCTTTAGGAAATGGCTCTGGGCACTTAACGCAGAGGAGCTGTAACTCATGGGACTTCGTCTGTGCATTTATACCTTGAGTCAGCAGTCTGTGCAGAACTACTCATTCCATAACCACCCCTGTATTAGATACGCTGACAAATTGTCTTATTCTAGCTCATATCTTAAAAATTTTAACAAAAAATATTTGTAATGTTGGCAATAGAAGCTCTAGCGAAGAGAGGTTTTAAGTTTCCTTTAAGTGAGAAACAGTTCAAAGCATGTATACGCTGTGGGAGAGCTAAAACGTGTAGTGAATAGTAGACTTTTAGAGTTGCAGGTAAAGGCATTGAGTCAGACATTTGATGCCAGAGATAGGTCTTTTCTATACGCTGCTGAAATCGCTACGGTCTAGAGGCAGCTGGTAAGACTGTACTTTGTTTTAAACCTGAGCACTTAGGATAATTACGTGGTTGCATTGCTATGTAAAGCAGGATGATCTAGACTTGAGTGTATTGGTGTGGTGGAATAGAGAATTAAAACAGAATATGATGGTTTCTGTCAAAGCCTACTATTTTGGCAACCAGTTCAAAGAAAAATGGCAAGTTCAGTTAGTAATTAACTATATATTATAGGATGTTAGGGGATCAGAAGCTTTGTGTTAAATATCAAAGTTATTAAATATATGTGTTTAAGGATTATGAATCATCTTAAACAAGTGTGCGTATGACATTAGCCTGCTGATACCAACAACCACAAGGGACTAGAATACACGGCGTTGATGCTAAAATGCCTCTTTATCTTGATTTAGGAGTCTTCATCCATTCATGCATGTTAACATGAAAAATGTCATGAATATGAAAGAAGAAAGTGATGGTACATCATAGAATTCTAAGGGCTTTAAGGGTGGTATTTCTCCAAATAGTAAAAAATCATGGTGCCCAGGCAATCGGGACTTTCAGATTTGCTTTGAATTAAGAAAGAGCACTTGGCATGTAGGAAGGTTCTTCATGGTGATAGGGTGGTCACACAGATCAAACGCTTTTTCCTATACCTGTAATTGAAGAGTGGCTCTGAGCTTGGAAGACTTTGAGTTGAATGGAGCTGCTTTTCTCTTAAACTTTTATCTTCCACTGTGTGTGTGGCTGGTTTGTTTGATTTTTTTTTTTTTTTTTTTTTTTAAATAGTGGTGCTCATCTGTGCTTTGGAAGTTTTTTCTCTCCCACAAAAACACCTTAACCTGTCTCTTGGAGGTCCTGTGTTCCTTTATAATTCTTCTTCAACTTGTTTTCCCATTCCCTCTGTCTGCAATAGCTTTAATGCAGGTAGTTCACCGCTTGTTCAGGTGCATCAGCTTCACTGTGATCGTACTTCAGCATGATCTAGAACTGAATAATGAACTTGGAAGTATGAAAGAAACTTCCAAGTATGGAAGTAGAAGTATGAACTTAAATTGGTGAAGTTGCTTAAAATTCACCTGGTTAAGGCCCAGTGTCTGACAAGATTCTGCAAAGAAAGTTTTGCCTTGCTCCTTCTTCTTATTAAGTTTTAAAATGGAAAAGACCACAGGTTCTTGAGGTGAACAAAACACACAAAATTTAACAATAGTTGTGTGTTCTTCTGGTACCTGATATCTCTGCGCCCGGATGGTACATCTTGTATAAAAAGGACCGCAATGTCTCCATTAGAGATCTTCTAATGAGGTCGGTGCAGGAGGCTTAAACACTTAATCCTCATTTTTACAAACTGGGAGTGAGATGCAGGAAATCTAATTTATGTCTCCAAGGTCATTCATTTTCACGAAACTTAATAGACCTGCCTCTGACTGCTCCTTAAACCACTGAATTATGCTACTTGCCTTCTAGCATGAACCCTTAAGATGAGAAACTTTATCTGATGGTAGAATGAACTTAAAGGTATCTATACATTTAAAGATTTCTGTGAGTCAAATGCCCAGCTAGTAAGAGCCATGAGGAAATAAACTGGCTTACCTTAAGACTGGTTTGAGCTGTGTGTTTAATTTCTAATCTATTTGTAAGGCTTAAACTGTAGGTTTATTATTATCACACACACACAAGTTTATTTGATGTTATTGGGAACAAAATGGAAATGGGCATGTTTTTAGTGAAGGAAACCCCGTTTTGTTTTATTTTTTGAGAACTTGCTGTGATTTGCCCCTTGTATCTGTGCTTAATCAGGGATACCTCCTCCCCCTTCCTTGTTCACAGTGGTTTCTGTGACTCAGTTTCCATGGTAGATTTTATATTCCTGCTGCTTAATTCAGCTGAACTCAGGGCAGAAGCTATGGAAGGCTTTCAGGTGATGACAGCAGAAAAACTGTTTAAGGCTGTTCTTGGGTTGGCTGGCCAAAGATGGAGTAGGGTATTGTTTCAGAGGTTAAGCTTTAAATCTAAGGAAGTGAGTGAAAAGGGGCAAACATGATAACTCAATGAAGGTGAACATTTGTGAAGAAACATGGATGGAGTATGGTAATGCAAGTACTCCTAAGGCAGAAATGCAAATAAAGCAGCCTAATGTCTGAATAAAGGGAAAATGGATTTAGGGCTTTTCTGTTTGTAGGCAGTCTCTTGGTGTTGGGGGAGGTTGCAATACATGCTTCTGGATGAAAGTCTGAATAATATTTGGATTAGAAAAGGGCCAAGTTGACTGTTACCATATGCTCTTGAAAGAAAACTTAGGGAGAATCCAAGTGTTCTTCTGACCTGCTGAAACAGTCCTGATTGTTGTTTGAATGTCTTCATCAAAGTTTTGAGATATTGTAGGAGTGCGGTAGGGGAAAAGATAGTGGTGCACGTAGTCTAGTAGTCTTCAGATTTTTTTTATTGTACTAATTTGTAGGGAGGTGCTAGAAACATCAATGACATCTTCCTACATGTCAAATGTCCTTTAGCAGGTCAGTAGAAACGCGAGTGGCTTGTAACATTTATTTTTTTTTACTTCTGCTTATATTTTGTTCATAATTGTGCCAGTTTCCCAAGTAGACTTTGGGATTCTACCTGCTGTTATTCTTTTTTGGTGATTAATGTGAGCATTTGAGGATACGTTTCTTTTTTCCATGAGTCTCAGTCACTGTCACAGCTTACCTTCCATGGCTGGCTTTGTTAAACACAGTTCTGTAAACAGCATATCTGCTCATTCTTCTGCTTGGAAAAAGTCATTTGATTCTTATTTCCTGCTTCTCTTCATGTTGAATAGACTTAGTCTTTCATTGTTGAATTTTATTGTCTAACTGCATGCTTCTCTTTCCATGTCTGTAATATATGAAAAATGAAACTGGCTCCACTTGTATTCTCATTGTATGTCACTTCTCTCCGTGCAGGCTTGCTTCAATTAATGAGAGCCCTGTTCTCTTCCCTATGCTAATTATTCATCAAATAACTACTTCCATAGCTTTTTTCCCAAAGTAGAAGTTTAGTAAGATGTGGAAAGTAATTACTTTTGTGCATGTTTAGTGAAGTCTTCTGAGTCCTGCTAAGTTATATTCACACTTTTCCTTGCTGGGACTTTTCTGAGGCCCTAATGCATGTTAGATATTCTTGAATAGAAACAAAGGCTGTGAGGGATTATTAATGAATGAGGCCTCTTGTTTATAACATTCTGTTTGAAATTAAACATGTTTCCTGTATTAAATCCCAAAGATATTTTAATTAGGTCATATATTTAATTCTTGGAGATGATATAGGGTCATACTACAAGTAGACAACAAGAGAGATTGGAAAGATTGCATGTTAATTCATAACAAGAATTTAGATGTTGTTGGTATCACAATATTTGGATTGTGCTCTAGGCACTTAAAAAAAAAAAAACAACCAAAAACAAACACCAAAAAAACCCCAAAACCAAATACAGCTTGTTGCATGACCTTGAGCTGAACAACTCATTGCAATTGTGTTTTTCTGCTTATGAAATAGGTGTGATGATACTTTGTCATTGTTATCGGGAAGTTTTATAGATGTTAAGCAATATGAAAATGGTAATTTTGTTATCTGTTTACTTTGCTAATCTGAAAACGTGTGTTAACTTAGTTATACATTACATGTTTCCTCTTTGCAATCATCATGAAATAGCTGGTTAATGCTTTAAAAACAACACACAAAATCCTCCCAAACCTAGCAGTGTGGCCACCCCCCAATACAGAGAGAACTTGACTTGATCTCTCAGAATCATGAAAATCTGTGCTGTGGCAAACTTTTAGTTTTCTTTCTATGGTATGTTATTGTTTGGTATAGAGGACCAGTGAGCTATGAAATAACGATGAAATATGTGGGGGGTTTAAAATTCTTTTAATGGCAGTTTATTCTCAACAGTGGGTTACAGGAACAATAGGTAAACTTTCAGGAACCTGTTGTTCTACTGGTTAAGAAATGACTACATGTCAAAAATATAATTAGTGTCTCTTTTCAGTTCATTCTGGTTATTTGCACCTTTCCCCCCCGCCCGCCCCGTGAAGAATGAAGCTCTTTTGGTATTTTACCATGTTACTTTTTTTTTTTTTCCTGTTGGAACATAACAGGGAGGTAAGGTGTGCTTTAAAAGTATGGATGTTGTTTTGGTGGTGTGTTTTTCTCCTATATTGATGTCTGGAGATTGATATATATATTAGGTAGTATATTTGCATCAAGGCACCAGTGAGCTCTGTTCTATGTGGCTATAGATCATCACTTTCTCACTGTATCTTTTAATTTAAGACATGGTTGCTCTTCTTTTACTTCAAAGTCTAACTCTGATGGCAACTTTCTGTTGTATCTTTGCATTTGTTATTTTGTGTCTTGATGTATCATCAATATCTATTTGGTATTACTTGTCCATATCAAAGCAGTTAAGGGTCATCTGATAACAGCAGCTGTATATCTAGTTCTTCAGTATTGAATGGAAATTATTCTTATTGTTTTTTAAATGCTTGTTCTGTTAGCTGCCAAATTTGAGTTATATTAAATTTTCTTTTTAAAGTTTTAGACTAAATTTCTAGCTTGCCGTTTTCCATGGTTCTCAGAACTGTTTTATGCTACAATTCTTGTCCTGAAACAAGTTTGCCTTCAAAATAAGCTTTGTAGGAATTACTGTAACTTCTTACTCCATTTTACTTATTTGTGCTTTTAGCAGAAAATATATGCCTTTATGCTTTGTAATAGCAGGATGTCTCTAGGTATTACTAATGGAGAGCTCCTATACTTAGTCTCCCTCTTGTTACTAATTGACTATTTGCTCATTCAGAGAACAGTTCTGAATCAATACTGGAAATCCATTCTGAGTAACATTCTCTCTACCTCCTTAAAGTGAATGAAATTGGGATTTTGCTTTCAGGTGTACAAAGGTGAAGATATAAATGTTGAATGAGCCTTCCAAGATGGAAAGAGGTGGTGTCACCCATTAGTAAGCTAAGGAAAGCCAGAAGATTATTTCCTGTGTACATGTTTGCTTTTAATAAAAATACGTTCTTTAGAATCTAGTTCAGTAGGAACATAATTTGAACCTCATTTAAATATGGTTCTTTAAAATCAGTCTGTGGTTCAGTGGGTGTGTGAAGAATAAAATTTGTGTTCTCTAGCTTGCTTCCTCCACCCCTGCCCCTAGGTGAGAGGAAGGGCTCCAGAGAAGAAAATTAGGCAGAAAAGATTAATACTTGCAGTGCAGAAAATACTGATCCTTCTGTGATCTGAAGTTTGTTTGAAGTCCAACCAGGTCTATTCTCTGTGCAGCTGGATGTGTTTTTTTTTTTTTAGCTTGTATAGCCTTTTGTCTCGTCTGTGATTCGGAGAAGAGGTGGTGGCTGTAGTGAGCTAGTGTCACGAGTAAAACCAAAATATTCTTTAGACTTTAAAATAAAACTTGACATCATACAAACAATTACTGGGGAGCATGTCTGGGGGGAAGAGGGTTTCTTATCCATCTTCTTTTCTGAAAGTACTTGGGCATGTGTATGAGTATGCATGAGCTGTTGAATGTGATTTTTTTTTTTTTCCTCCCCTGCTAGTTTGTTTTTTTTTTTTGAGAGAGAGAGAGAGAAAATGAAGACAGTGTCCACTGTGTTCGTTTTCCACACTATGACAATACAGGACACCTGACTTAAAAGGTACCTTAAAAGTACAGCTTCACTGTAGCAGCAGAGCCCTTTGTTTCAGTGTTTAAGGCAAATGCCTTCGTGATAAAAAGTATTTTAAATTTT
This sequence comes from Theristicus caerulescens, assembly GCA_020745775.1. Taxonomy (NCBI): domain Eukaryota; kingdom Metazoa; phylum Chordata; class Aves; order Pelecaniformes; family Threskiornithidae; genus Theristicus; species Theristicus caerulescens. The sequence continues at coordinate 5,042,697 of CM036574.1, forward strand.
GAAAGTAGTGGATTTCTGTGTGGGAAGAACCTATTTGGGTAGCATCACTTGAACATCCCTTTGAGATTGTTGCCTGCTTAGTTCCTTGATGTTAACAGTTCTCAGGTCATCAGTTCCTACTTGCAGAAATAGGACTTCAGGGGCCAGTCATCCATAGCACAGTCTGACTTCTGTAGCTGTGGAAAAATGTCTTATGTTTCAAAAGACTGCAGATGTTAAGTGTTTGTCAGAAAGAACTTGCAGAGCGTGGTACGTGGCTGATGTGCTTGCTCTAGTGACTTGATTAGCTATGAATTTGGACTCTAGATAAATTGACTGTCAGGGTGGGCTGTAAATGTTGTCTCTATAGCACATTACAATTTTTTTTTTTTTAAAACCACGGGTGTCAAAACAAAGCTCTACTACTATGGGAACTGAACACTGCAGAAGCTTGAACTGGAAGTTTTCACATTAGTGAGAAACTGCTTAGAGATAAAGGGTGTGCAGAAAGTCTGACATTTGGGGATAGCCCTGGGTAATAAAATGCATCAAATCATTTAAGAGGAGGGAGCTGATATATGCTATTACAGTGCAACATCTAAAGGAGTTGGTTTCAAAATGTTAAAGAACTTCCTATGAGCAACAGCACTCCTCCCTGATCCCTTTAGGAGCTGGATATCCATCTGAATTACATTTCTCTGTTATGATTATTTTAATATATTCCTGAAAAGACAAAGGTTTTGTATAGTCTTGCTTTTTTGATGATCCTGAGCTTGAGGAAACCCACATTTCTCTGTAGTGGTAACTCATTCAGTTGCATCTAAAATTTGATGCTGTCTTGTAGGAGGCAAAAATATTTGTTATGCATTTAGTTTTCAGTGAAGTGTCATAGCTGAAACACGTTTAAAGAAATCTGCATTAGATTACAAGGTTTAATTTTGCTTGCTTTTGCACTTTTTTTCTCCTGCATGGGATTTCTTGCTATTTTCTCAGTGTGAAAGGAGCCCACACAGTGCCTTTCATTATGGCATAGTCTAATCCAAAAGGAGATTATGAAAAACTTAACTGGTTTGGGGAATATGCTTCTCAACAAGAAGAATATCACAGCTCACCTACACATCACTTCATTCTGTGTTTGTCAGGACAGTTCAATATAGATATATTTACTTTTATATGCTAAAGAGAATTCCTTTTGTGACTTTGAATAACTATAAAGCTCAGAATTACACAGCTGAAGTCTTTGAGGTGAGAAATTGATTCAGGTTTGGGATACAATTAGATGCCGCTTGTGTGTTGGTGACAGGTTTGATTGTTAGCACCACACAAAATGGTAGAGTAAAACTTTGGGCTTCATTATTCTTGGTCAGAATAGCAGAGAGATGGATACACGTGTGGCCTGTTGAGTGTCCATTGTGTGGTCGGTGTTGGCCTGACTGGACTAGTTATTGCTTGCCACAGGTATGAGGCAGTGGCTGTGGTGAAGGTAAGCAGAAAAAGCTTTCTGAAGGCTTTCAGGCAGTTTGAGATATTGCTAACTGGGTTTAGAAGAAGGTGAAAGATCTGTGGAGATGATTACTAGGGGAGCTTGGGTGTGCAAAATATTTATGGAAATAAGCCAACACTTAAACAGAACTGTAAAGACCTGTCTTCTGATCAGCTTTTTAATGTGAAAAGAGCTCCCCAGTTTGAATTACAGGGTTCTGGTTAAATGATTACATGACGTATGCTTAAAAATAGCAAATGTATTTTATGTCCAGTCAAATAAGGTTCTTGGCATTCAGAACTCAAATGAAATCTATGTTGACTTGTATCTGACAGCCCAGTGGCTCAAATGCTACGTTTCTTGAGGGGAAAATTGCTTTTTTTTATTTTAGATTAATTCCATTGTAGCCTGTAACAACAAATAATCTTGTGCTGGATTTTCTTTAAAAGAGTAGGATCCATAACTCTGCAAGCATGCTTCTGTTCAGCTATTTAAAATAGTTTTTTAATGCTTATGCTAAGGCAAGTTATAATTCGTGAAAACTATTTTTTCAGTGTGAAATGGTCTGTTGAATGCTTCTTTAGCTTGTTTCTATGCACTTCAGTTTGCCATATTAACAGAGCTATTAATAATAGCCACTCTTGCTTTTTCAGCATGAAAGAGTTGGTAAGCATGGAGCTATATGTAGTTTGTATTTTTAATTAAACTTGTACTGGGATTATCTTGTATTACCAGTTGCCTTCTAGAAGATTATGTTCATAAAAGGTTCATGAGTTGTTAAGTGGAAGAGATTAAAGTGATTGTTGGCGTGTTAGTAGAATTATTTGTTGCCTACGCAGCATTTGTTCATAGCTTTCATTTGCCAGTAATGGCAGACAAGTAAAATGCAAGCATCTGAATTTTAAAATCCACACTAGCTGATAAAACCAAGCTGTATTTTGGAGTGATTGTCTCTTTTATTATTATTTTTTAATGTACTGTTTAGTTGTTTAGAAATATTGAGTGGAAGAATAGGTTTTTTCAGTGTTTCTCTACTGTTACTTTGTGATGATACTCTTAATGGCATGACCAGAAAATTATTTTAATAAAAGAATGGAAAACCACTTAAAGCATGGAGGGCACAAATGAGCATAAAGAACTGATGAGCAGATTCTGGAGAAGATAGCTTCCATTATAGTGGACTTGTAAATCCTTGCTGTATTGGTCAGTTAGTCAATGTAGGAAAAGCATTGAAGGAATCCTGCACTTAGATAAATAATATGTTGAAATACAGTGTTTAGTATGATTGTGTGCATCTAGATCTGTTTAGAATTAACTGTGAAATACGTTGCGGCAGTAATGAAGAATACAGTGGGTGTCTCTCTGCTGTTATCAAAATCCATTAGCAAGTTTTGCTCTGCTTGAATGCCTTTCATTGTTATGCTTTCTGATTCATCCTAGAGCAGTATAAGTAAATGGCATCCATTCTGTGCTGATATAAACAGTTCCTATATGCTTTACAAACAATGATGTTACAGTTTGAGTAAACATCTGTTTAGCTTTTAATAATGGATACCAGGCAGGTTGTAGAACTTTTACCTACAGTTGCATGTATTACTACAACAAGGAAAAACAAATACGGGAGATGATATGGCAAACTTTTACATTGTCTGATTATGCACAGATATACTGTGGAAATGTGACCTATTATTTTGAAAGGTAATCTGGGGGATGAATTTTTGTGTGTAGAGTAACTTGTTAATGGACATAGTAAAACCAGTTTCCAGTGCATTCTGTGATGCTACAGAAATGTACTGCACTATTCTGGTCTGTATGTCTTCTAAAAAAAAAAACAACAACAACAACAAAAAAACCCAACAACATTTTCCCCTCCCATGTTTAACAAGAACTTCCCTTGTAGTTCTTTGAATTTGTGTGGGCTGGGGGAAAAGGAGACTATCTGTACATGACTAATTTGAGTCAGTGCATCATAGCAGACTTGCGCCAACATTGTGCAATATTAATGCGAAGCCCGCTGTTTCAAACTGATGATGACTGCGAAACTTGACATTACCACTAACTCTTCCGCATGCTAATACACTTATCTCAAATTTGGAGATGTTTGAGATGATTAAGAATTCTAATCTTAATTGCTCTTTGGCTGCCGAATGTGTATTCTGTTAACAATATGTCCAATTTATCTTCATCCAGCTTTTCTTCTGTCCCATAATGATGGTTGCATTATGTTGTCAGTGTAAACATGTGCTCAGCTTACTGAATTTACAGAAAGACTTTGTGTGTGTTACCTGACTGTATTTGGAGGTCATGTATTGAGCAAGATGTGAGTTTAATTTGAAAACTTATAAAGCAGTGACCATTTAGTGTTCTGCTCTGAACTGTGAAAACACAATTCCTGTCTGTAGCAACTGGCAAAACCAGATTTTCATTGCAGAACTTGTGCTGAATGCATCACTATGTTTTGAAACATAACTTCTTGGGGTTTTTTATGTTCTTACAGATAGGCAGTATAGGCATGATAGCTAGTCACCACGTGGTGGCAATTTTCTCAGTAGAGGAATTTCTGTGGATAGAAAGTCTGAACTTTCTTTGCTCAAACGTGAAGAATGCAAGCATGCTTTACGTTAGGCACATTAGTTACATTGATCACTGTTTTCCAGATGTAGTGAGTTTGAGAAGGGGTGTGTGTCAGAAGGGACTATCAAGAAATTAGCATTAGTTCTGTCTTTGAATTTAGTATTTCATGCATGTCTAGCCTATAAAATGCGAAATGCAATTTTTTCAATTATAAAGGCTTAGCAAAGCTTAGAGATTATTTTCTGAGATTCTAAAATATGTACTATTTAATACATAATGCAAAAGGCAAATCTGGTTTCTTAATGTAAGAACATGAAAATGGAACCAGCTGCAACATTATGCCACCCTGATGCAGCTTTGATGCTACATTTTTAGCAGTAGATTAAATATTGATACCTCTTTCTCCCCCCTCACCTTCCAGTACACTCTTAAAGCTTTTGGAGTTGTTTTTAATTTTTTATAGAAGAACTGGTCAAGCTTCTGTAATTTTTTCCTCTAGATTTTTATGAAGTATTAATAGTTTATGTTTGTAGTTTAGGGGGAAAAAAACATGAGCAATTTTCTTCTACACATAGGTGAATCTGTGAACAAAACTGCAGAACTTTGTAAGCTCAAATGAAACATCTTCATGTCAGTAAGGAGGAGCACGATGTCCTTTGGCTGCAGCAAAATCATACCCAAGATCAAGTAAATAGTACATGAAATTAAACTAGTAAAATGGAAAATAAATGTGTAATTATATCACAAATGAAAGACACATGTTAGGAACCCAGGGATTACGAGGGTTGGTATGAAAACCATGCAACAATCTGATCCTTGTTTGAACCATATGTTAGCTCTCGAGTGTGAGTTATATACCATTGAAACTGTTCAGGATACTGGGAAAAACGTTCTTATACTTCTGAGGATTAGGAAAGTAGAGAGGTTAAGAGGAGACTTATAAGGCTGTCAGAATATCCTGCTAGGACTGGAAACATTTGAATTCAGTAGGACAATGAGCTGCCTGCTGCAAAAAAATCATTTGGGTCTGATGGCAGGGTGTACAGGTGGTGTGTCCCACGGCAGAGGCAAGGTAATGAGGAGTTCTTCTTTTGTCACTGTTTGCTTCTGAGACTAAGCAGCTTCATGTAGCTCTTGGAATTAGCTTAGCCCATTCCCAAATATCTCACATCTAGAAGCTAACTTTTATTTTTGAAATGGATTCACTAAATGCTCTTTCCTTACTATCAAAACCACAGAAATTTCACAATACTAACTCGATCTCTCTTGAGTGAGCTAAAGGTGGCATAGTGCAGCATTATAACTAAAGCGGAGTTGGAGGATCACTGAAAATGCTTCTAGGTCCAACTGGAAGCTCTGTAAAATACTTAGTCTGCTAAATTCTGATGTCTCTATTTAGTCCTTATTGTGGTAGAAATCAAATCAGTGGGAAATATTTCAGGATTGGTCCATACTGATCCAAATATTAGCAAACTTTTTAAAATTTCTGTAAGTTGTATTGCCTTGCTTTTTAAAATTTTTTTTTTAGAAAATACTGTAGCAAACTGACTACTCAAGTTGTCAACCGCAGGCTGAACAAAGACATGCTAAGGTGACATGACTGAAAGTGCAGTGCTTCTGATGTATTGTTTGGCTCTCTTGTATGTATGTGTATGTGTTTTTGCAGCTTTATCTCTAAGTGGATAGTCAAAGGTTCAAGATTTCTGAGATGTGCAGAAGATCACTCGTTCTGTGTGTGTTTTAGCTTATTGTAACTTGATGACAGCATTGAATTGAGTGCTATGAGAAATTGATTCTGTTGTGAAAGCTTTCCCCTTCGTGCTTCTCCTTGTGGTGTTCTGCTCACCTCATATCTTGCAATGGGGAAAGCAGATATCGGAAAGAACCTAAAATTTAACTAAAGTTAGGGTTTGCTCGAGTTGCCTTTAAGCTTCATTGGATAGTTAGTCCTTTAAAGGCCAAATTAAGATCAATACTGAAAACATTCTTTTTTGTTTTGTAGTGGTTTATCTACCTGGCTAGGCTGTACCAGTGAGGTGGGATGCAGATTTAAACATCTGTAGTGATACCCTGTGTTTCCCTGTAAACCCATAGTTCTGAGAACTTGCTTGATTTTTGTAGAAGCTAGTAATAGTTCTTGCTCTTCAATGTCAAGCTCTGAAAAGCCCTCTCAGCCAGGAGATCTCTTCTGAATTGTGGCTGTTGATCTTTCTGCTTAGTTTGTTTGCTCTTCTGCAAGCGGTTTGTACAAAAAGTACCTATCATGTAGCTTTCTTTAGGTTTTAATTTGATGCAGTCTTCCCTATCTGTCTCACTGCAATTTCTCTGTCCTAGTTTTTTGTTAGTTTGTAATGTAGAAAAATGAGTAAATACTTCTGGGTGGTAAACTATTAAGAATAGAAACGGAGTGTCCAATGTAATGTTTAACATTAAGAAAAGATATATGTATAATATCCCTTCTTGGTAAGGAAGAAAGCAAAGTACTTTAAATATTGGCAAAAATCAAAGGGGGAAGATAGCAATTAAATTGGAAATTCAGCATCTGTGGTGAATGTGAGTCCATCAAGAAATGATAGAGCAATAAAATTTAAACCAGTGGTGATGTTTGAAGTGTTTGGGGAGATGTGGAACTCAAACCATAAATCCTCTTGTTCTTAGAGAGTAATCACATTACTTTTTTTTTTTTTTTTTTAAATTCTGGGTGGAGAGAGAATTAACTGCTGAGTGCAGTTTTTAATCTTGTTAGTAGTTAGGTTTCCAGCAGTAGCAGGTGTATCTGATTGCTTAGCTTGTCTTCATGTGTCTTGAGAACCAGGCCAACTAGTTATGTTTGACAGGTATGAAGGAGAGAGCATAACATTTGAATAATGGTGAGCTTGTTTCTAGAAGCTCAAGATCTCACCTGTGTGTGGTTTTTTTTTTTCTGTTGAGCATAGCTTGTTTTTTTTTTTAGAGGATTTTAGGGGGGAAAAAAAAAGTGGGGCACCTCACAGATATCTGTGGGGCTAAAAGGAAAGACCTGGTTGTGATCTTGCCTAAAAACAACCTCCCTGCCTCTCTAATAAGAGTCAAAAGTCTATCAGAAGGTGCTTGGTTTTGTTGCTCACAGAACTACTTTTTTTTTTTTTTTGGATGTTGTGGCTTGCTTCCTGGGAAACAACATTCCTGAATGATTTGTAGGGACTAGACAGTCCCAATCTTTGTGTACCAGAGGCTGAGTAAAGGACACCTTTAGTTACATCCAGTTGTGATAAGTAGTACTGGCTTTCCTAAACAGCTGTTCTTAAGCTTCTGTAACCATGACATGAATTCATCAGCTGACTGCATGCCACAGATGGAGTGAGAGAAGCCAAAGTATACTTTATTGATATAAACCAGTGAGTTAATGGTTCAAAGGTAAATGCGACAGTGGTTTAACAAGATTCAGTGGCAAGGTACACTTGATTGTTTACTGCATAGAAGACAGGGTCAGGCAAAAACAGTCAGGGAGACTCTCCCATTGAGTCATGAGGTTCAGAGAGGACCCCCTTGCTTTCTAAACTCCTTCCTCAGAGAGGAGTCTAGGTGTGGCTGGAGCCAGTCCTAGTTCCAGACTTGGTCAACGGTCTATGTCAAAAGGTTTATATATGTGCAATCAATCCTTTATATCACCTAGATAAGATTTCAGAGTTTAGCATGCTATTCATCACTTACTGAGGATCTGTTGCAGCAAGGAATCTCAGCCTGAAGGAGTAACCTCGAGAGGCGTCCCTACTCAAGGGGAGATTCTGGCATGCAGCCCGCTGCCATGCAGGAGAGTTCACAGTGCTCTTGGGCTGCTCACTAATTATGAGGGTAAGATGATTGACTCAGTCACATTTGCCTACTGACCGCAGATTTTGGTTTCTTCACTGTGATTAAGTGAGCGCATTGCACAATAGTCCTTGGCTATTGTGTTATCTGTCTCCCGAACCCACTTTGAGGCGGATGCAGCCATCATGACCAGATGCATACATTACGACCGTCACTGGTGATTATCGCCTGAGCAGGTTACAGGAGATAAAGGTCAGGGTGGGGGAGAACACACCGTCACACCGCATCATTGGAAATGGAAATTGTGCTTGACTTAATTTGAAGGATTAGATCATTGACATTCTGGGGACAGAATGCAGTCGATACTCCCCAATTCTAATAAAACGTGGCAGCTTTGCAGTGACAGCCAAGCATCATGCCTGGAGACTTTCACGTTTACAGAATTGCCAGTAATAAGTCTTCTGACCTTGGTTTTTTTCTAAAGAACCATAAGCATTTGTGTGATGCAGTGGGTGGTTTGTATGAGACTGGTAGTTCATCTCCAGCTGGCTCCTAGACTCTTGGATGTTCTTACTGGCGAGTGCGGAACAGCATGTGTGGTAGGGAAGAGAGTTTTGGTGTTCCCCCCAGTTTGGATATGAATGCCTGCAGATTAAAGCCTACCCGTTGTTGCTTTTTTGCATTAATTCTCCTGTGTATTAGTGTTTGCGGAGTGGACTTCCCTGCATCTTGACTGCTGAAAGCTGTCTGGTGGGGTGTGAGAAACCACTGCTACAAAGCTTCTGTAAACAAACAGGAAAGGAAATAAATGTATAGCTTCATGACAGAGTGCTCTGTTCTGAAGCAGCATGAAGAGAAAATAGTCCTATTCTGTGACAGCGGAATCAATAGGCCTCTGTTGAAATGAATGAGAATTTTTATCTCTTGAGGCTATTGTTGAGGGCAGACTGAGGCAAATGTTTAATGGGTTCATGCTTTTGAAATAATTCTATAACTGTAAGGGAGAGGAACATGCTTTTAAAAATTGAGTGAGCAATTATGAAAAGGAGGTTGGTTGCCACTTCTCTAAGTGGTTCCTTTTGTCAGAGTTGAGTATTCAGTATTTGAACAAGCATCGGGGAGTCAGTCATGACAATCACTGAATTTCTGTTTATGTATTTATTTTGTGACTTCAGACTTGGTGTGGGGTGAATTGCATGTCTGTAAAGTGTGGATGTCTGTCCTGAAGAAAGCTGAACATATGTCCAGAGGTAGAACTTCTGGTTTCAAAGGGAATACCTCTGCAAAATATAACTTCAGACAAATATGATTATATACCAGCATCTTTTTCACTCTTGAATGTTGGCATTTAGATTGTCCCACAGGATGACTCTGAAAAGTAAGCAGTTCTCAAAAGTGGTGATCAACACTGCAGACATAGTAACTAGACCTCTGCAATCTAGAGCCTATTATTGACTGCGAAGGTATTCATAAATATTTAGGAACAGTAATGGTAACACGGATTACTTAGTAAGAACACAGTGGTACATGGGAGTAGTGAGAAATGGGCTATTCTGAGTCTTTCAAATGCAGTACCTGTTTTTCCTGGTGCAAAACAGATGAGAGTAACAAATGATTAAAGAGTATAACATTCACATGCATAAAGTGTTATCATAAACTGTACTTGAATATTGGAAAACTGTGACACTTCTGGCAACTCATGAAGGTTTTTTTTTGTACAAAAACTTGAAATGTGTGGATGCTCTGTTTTCGCTTTTGACAAAATAGTTCTGGATAATATGCTGTTTTGGCTAGGCATGCAGCTCACTTAAACTTTGGAAGGAAGAGTGAGAAATTCCAGCTTGAATTTCTTGTTTATAAAACACATGTGTGCTCATGCTCTTGCCTCCTTCATATATGTATATATATACATATATATATAGCTGCGGTATTTATTATGCAAACAAGGGAAAATGAGTACTCACTGGATTGCTAGGGATGTTCGTGTTCAAGCAATTTATTCCAACCTCCTAATTTTGTGTAAGATGGAAAGTGTTTACGTTGGTCACTTGCCAAGTTTGATACTTTTTTGTTTTGTTTTTAAAATGCTTGGAGTACCAAAAGCCTTTGTTACATCCTCACTTCAATTACTGTAGTGGGAATCAGAAAAGAAAAATGCCCTTTTTTAAAAAAAAAAAAAAAAAAAAGCTTGAGTTTCAGAAATACTAAGCTGAAGTGATTTTTTTTTTTCCCTTTACCTTGTCAAATTAACATGATTGCATGTTTCACTTTTTATGCTAAAGAGTTTCTGATCTTCAAAGGCAACTTTCAAAAAGACATGCTGGTTCAGCCAAGGAGACTAATATTTTAGAAGGAATATTACCAGTAATAAAAAAGACAGAGTTATGATAGTTTGCATTAATTTTAATAACTTTTTGTACAGCTCTTGAATCAAGATGTGAGAAATTAAAGGGAAACACAGTTCTTGGTTCGACTGCAGTGTATTTATACCTGATGGATAGCATTATCTCAGACAGACGTAAAAAGGCTGCATGAAGCCTTGTTGTGTGGCTTGCTATAGTAGTGCTGTAACAGAGGTGTGCATTCTTTTTCTAATCTCTTGTTTAGGAGTTGCATGACCCCCCATTTGTATCGCCCCTACTTGTGATCTCTGCCCTTCAAATGGGGCAAAATGCTATGAAAATTATCTTGAATTTCAGTAGCATTGGGTTTAGTAGAGGGTAAAAAAAGTAATGTGGTCTGTGGTGCATAAATTCTTAGCCTTTCCATCAGAGGCTGGGAAAGAAGATAACCCTTGGTTTTTTTAGACTTTTTCATGGTCACATTAATATTCATTTGCCACTTTTGGTATATCTGCTTCACACTGTAAAGTAACATTGGCTGATGTAAAATGTTTTCCATTTAACTTTCCTAGGTTGGACTAGCAGCTCAATATTAGTAATCCACTGTGCAAGTTGATTCCTTTTCAGTATGGGGGCTAGGAATATCAGCTCTGTTTCTTCTGCTAGTCCAGTGGAGTAGTTGGTCGTGTTTTGCTTCTATTAAGATCTAGCGGAGACTGATATGAAAACTTGAGTCTTGATTCCTTCCTTCCCCTCCCGCCCCTTCAGATTAAGACAATAACAGGTAAACATGCTGGGCTCAGAGTACTTCTGGGACTCTAGTTTGTCTCAGAATAATTTAAGAGATAGTGAATGTAATGAACCTAATCAAATGCATGCAAATAGCACAGTGAATATTCATGCAAAAATAATAAAAAAATTAAACTTAACTGCATTGTTAGAAACAACATTATATGCTTGACTGGGAAATTTATCTAGCAATAGTGGTAAACAGTATTCTTGAATTAAACTTGAGTAAAAGCTTGTTTTTTTGTTTCTGTCTTGGTAACTTAACTTACAGGTTTTCCATAATACTGCAAATGGAAAGTAAGGAAAAAAGGTGACTACTTTAAATAACTTGAGGGGGAGAGGAGGGGCAATGATTAGATTTTTTTTTTTTCCTGAAAAGCCTGTTAGCTGGTGGCATGAGTGAGAAAAAAATTGTGAAATGGGATGAGAGAAAATAAGAAATGGGTCTGTCTTGTCAGAAAGTCAGAACTCTTATGGAGGAGACTGGGTGATGCAATGCTGAGGTACCTTCTTCTGCCTTCCAATGATATGAATGTCATGGCTTGTGGCTGGTGTGTAAGCCACAGAAAAAGAAACTACGAGCTGCCTTCCGTGCCCTCCCCCCTATATAAAAGATGCAAGTGTTTCTTTTATGTGCTCTAAATATTGTTTAGGAATGAGAGCTCCTAATACATGCGCCTGCCTTTTCATGAAGTCTCAGTTATCCACACAATGCATGTTTTCCAAAAAGATGTAAAATCAGAAACAAATGTAGGTCTTCCACTTTGTAAGTGTGGGGCATGAGTAGGATATCTAATGAGTTCTGTGAAATGTCAAGTTTCATTTATCCTGATAACCATCAGTAATGCACCAGATGTTTTGACTGCATTTAGTTTTGTATTAAATTAAACATAGGCAGGGGTGCATGAAGTTCATCTTTAAAGCTGCCAAAGCTGGTGCTGTTGACAACTACTTTTTGTGTTCTGTGGTTTTGGTTTTTTTGGTGTTGCTTGTAACTGTGTGTATGCGTTTGTAGGTGTCTTGCTTATAGTAAAGAATTCCTCTAAAATTAGTTGGCTTCATTCAGATAAGCTTAGGCTCTTAAGTTAATACTGCTTCGAACAATTTTTTTTCTTCCATCCTGTCAATCAATTCTTACATTATTAGTTTAGTAAGTAATTACATTCCCTATCTGCATTTTACTTGCTGAAATGGAGGCAAGGTTATAAATGGTAATAATTATATATAATACTTCTGTTGTAAGGTAAACAGAAAACTTAAAATGGGTTGTGTCTTGTACTTAATACCTTTGTCTAAAATGCAATCCCCAGTGATTTGTTAGTGTGTAATACAAAGCCTCTGTAAATGCTAACTAATGCATTTAGAATTTTTACTGCTAAGAGTTGATACACTTCTGTACTCAACAGCCAGTGTACAGTAGGTATCTGCAATGTGATTCTTAGCAACGTGTGGAAGCAGTAGGGTAATTAAGATGGCAAACCTTGGGGATCTAACGTCCCCTCCCTCTTTCCTTAGAAATCAGCTACATCATTGAAATAAGACTTGAAAGCATGCTCTGAAGCCAGAACAAACACCCTGAAATTTTTATCATAATGTTGCTTTTAAAAGTCCTAAATGTCCTCTATTTAAAATGAAATTCTTTTGTATTAACCTGCTTTCATATGCTAGCTTTCACCAGACTGCAGAATTGCCTGATTTGACTTTCTAATGTAACTGTAATGAATCTTCTGGGAAATGGAGCGATTGAATGCATATACTGTGCAACTCCATTGTAAAATATTCTGTCAGATCTGCTATATTTCTGATTTTATTTTTTTTAGGGGAGGGGTGTCCCTGTCAGGTATTAAAGCCTAAGCCAAATCTGTTCTCTAGGGAACTTCAGGAGCTCAGACACTACAGTGTGTAATACTGCCTTGATTAAATATATTTTCAGCGTCACATACATAAATACGCTGGGTGATGGTAGTACGGTTATATTAAATTCAAAGGCATGTATTTGGAGAGAGAAGAATAAAGATGAAAATTATTGGTAGATAGTCTCGTAATGGGCACAAACAGAACTGCTGTGTTACGCATGTGTAGATAGCAAGGTGAAATATCTGGTAGCCAGATAAAGGCTGTATAGGTCTGTATATAATAGCTCATAAGGACACTTCTATAGTTATTGTTATAATGTAAGCATTATATTCTGTGCTTTAATGTAGCAGCTGGTGAGCTTTTGAAAAGGGATTTCTGTGATACAAGTTTTTTGTAACTGGTGTATCCACAGTGTTTGTAATTGCTATAATATAATGCTGTTTTATTTGTGTGAAGGAAATTGAACACTGGAGTTTAATAATTAAGAATTTATTAGTTAAAACCTCATGTTATAATTAGCCAGATGCTGCTATTTTGAAACAGTTAGCTGCAATTAGTGTTTTTAAATAGAAGGGTCTTGCATTTAATGCTGTATAGGTTTGACTTTGAAGATTTCAATCTTTAGAACCTATTGAAGTCCAATGTTGAAGGTAAATTTTCTTTTTATTCTAATGAAAAGCAGTAATTATACTGATATTTCAGGCTAGGTAAGCCAATTTGAACAACTTGAGATTTTTTTTTTTTTCCTGAACATGACATTGAGGGTGGAATGTGGTAGTAGTTTGTTTTCTGTTTGTTGTGGTTTTTTTTTAAGTAAAAGATTGTTTCTCTAATGCAGTATGTGTGTGAGTGTATGGACTTTTTTTATTGCGGTGGGTTTTTCTGTTTGTTTGGGTTTTTCAAAGATAGTAAAAGGAAAACTGTGGCTGGATTGATTGTTCCATTTTGGGTACAGATAATCCAACCAAATAGGCAACCATCTAATAATACACATGCAGGAGATCTACAGGTATCTGAGATTAAGAATGTGTGGGACAGGATTTAAAAAAAAAAAAAAAAAAAAACACCAACAAAAAAAAACCCAAACCAAAACAAAAAAAAAAACAAAAAGTTTTAGTTTTTTGTCATGGGCAAGTATTTTTTTTTAAGAACACCAGCTTGAGTGGTGTGATGAAGCATCCGATGGGCCCTCCTGAGAGGATGATTATACTGGAGAAATATCAAACTATGAATCATTTACACTAACCTCTTGTGAAGCACAGCTTGCATTTTTAATGAAGGATGATTGCATTTCATAAACAGACCTTTAAAAATTAAAATAATATTGATCCTCTTTCATTTAGCTCTATTAAAACAGTAAGCTATATATCTCCTTCTAATAGCTACAGGACGGATTATTTTTAAAAATATACCAAAATATGCACAAAACTCTAAATAGAGGGTGTATTTTTGTGTTAAGTGCCTTCTTATTTTGCAGCTGTACTTGCACAGTGTCTGACTTGTGAACCAAAAGACCATTTGAAAAATATTGCCTATACCATATGTGAAAGGGAGGGGGAATCCAAGTATCTAATACTCAGCTTGGCACCTAACTTTCATAACATTCCTTTCATACTTTTATTTCAGGTTTGAAATGCCTATTATTTGCACTCTTTACCATCTACTCCCAGGGAAGGCCATACCCAGATTCTCTTGTGTATTGTCTGTGTTGATACCTTTAAAGGTGGTATATGTAGTCTCGCTTTTTTTGGTTCCTATATCTTTGGGCTTCCTATGTCTTCAAGATAGCTGTTGCAACAGGTAGAGAGGGCTGATGTGGTTCTTGAGCTGTGTTCAACTTCTGCATGCTGCAGCGCGCAACTCTCTCTTGAAGCTGTTGCCTGTCCTCACTGCGGTGGTGATGTTGCTGTAGCTTCTGGGTAGCCAAATTCCCCAGTGGCAGGAGGAAGCAAGCAAGCAGGTAGAGAGAGAAAGATGTTACCAGGCTACCCTTAAATTCTGTTGCTTGCTTAGCCTCATGCTGCAGTGGAGCTGTAGGATGCCTAGCATGCCATTGTAGTCTGCTGTGCATGGAGTTTTCAGACCCCTCAGCTTTCTGTGTTCTGTGCCTTTTGATTCATCGGGGCATACAGGTTAGTCAGCTTTTTAGTAAACTCTTCCTTGTAAATTAGGTTGAAAATAATGCTTGCATAATATTGGCAGTGTTGTGAAACAATCTAAGTCAGAGAAGTTCAGGTTCTGTCTGTTTCTAGAGAGTAAGTGCCATTGGATCCTGGTGATGAGCAGGTTTAATATATTTGCAGTGTTTGTTGAGATGGGAGCCTTTTGTATGATAAACAGTCTTTTGAATTTCCTTTAATTATGTACATGTGTGGGCCAAAGTTATTTTAAGGCCCTGGGTTGAGCTGTTATACTTCAAAACTGAAGAGTAAACAGAAGCAGCAGCCAGTATTGTGGTTGCTCTTCAGAGCAGTAGATTAGATTATTAGATTATTCTAAGCGATTTTCAACATTGAAACATAAGAAATAGAGATATTTTCCCCACTGTTAAGATTATTGCATTATTATTATTATTTTTTAAATCTTACATTATGTATACTGCTGTTTTTCCATAGATTTCAAAGTACTCTACAAAACAGTGGAGTATCACTCCGTTGAGATCTGGTACTTGAAAAGGCCATACTTAAGAAAAAAAACTCTATAGACCACTAGATTTGATTGTTTCAAAGGTGACTTATGGAAATCACGTTTTCAAAGCAGTGGTTGGTGTAGTCACCAAATCTCCTTCACATCTGCGCATCTATGTGTGGTGTCTTTGGGGAAGGGGTCACGATCCATCCTTTAACAGAGAGGACAGGAAATGTTGGCAGTCAGAACTTAAGGCAGCAAAATAATTGAATTATCTAGAAGTGCCAACTTCCATCTTGGTGGCCGATACAACTTCTCCTGGGAGGTCAATTCTGCTTAAAGAAGGATTTCTCCAAGAGCATATTCACCTGACAAGGCTCCAGCTGATCTGTTCATTCAGAACAGTTTTGTACAATGCCCTCGTCTTGAAAGTAGTGAGTTGAAAATTGCCATGAACAAAACTAGGTATAGTTTATATATCTGTGGGAAGACAAATCAGTATTTTATTTGGGATCTGATGTTGAGTCCCATGGCCAAAGGGCAGATTTAAACTTAAATCTGTTTATCTTTAAAATGCAGGTACTATATTGTAAGTTGAAGAGAGATAAGTACAAAGGAGGTTCTCAAGCCTTGGAGGATGTTATAATTTCTATGTTTTTCCTGTAGATAACCTTTTTCTTTTGTCAGTTGAGTTTGGCAATTGAAATAAAGGCTGGTGTTGCACAGAAAAGATGTTCTGTGGACTTATCTCCATATCGCTCCCCTCTTTTCCTTCTCTGGTTTCCTTCCATATAAAATTTAATTCCTCAAATCCATTGTAGTAGATTGACTTGCATCTTCCTGTCTCTAAAATGAGTTATATACAAATCAGCCTTTTGTCAGGGCATTTGAAAAAAGCAGTCTACATTTGGAGTCAAAGGCTTTAAAACCTGCGTGTGTCACTGTTTCAGCATTGAGAATTTATTTTACATGTTCCTATGTGGCAAGTGTACGTGCTGTGTTTATCTAGAAATGAAATTTTTCTACCAGTTGTTGCCATTTTGCATTCTGTTTTTGTAATCATCTTTTATAAAATGGCTTTATTGTTCACTGATCAGGTGTATCCTGACATAAATAAAACATTGGCAGTAATTGGCTGTGACAGATTTTCAGCACTCCCTCCTCTCTCCAGCGTGCACAGCCTCTGACAGTTACAGAAGGCATCTATAGAACCCAGTCCTCACGCAGGAAAGTCCCTGGGGTAATTGGCTTTGACGGCTACTGGTTGCTGCAATAATACTGATCCATGAGCTTGTGTGAGCTGCATAATGCCTCAAGGATTTTGTAGCCATCAATATGTCCTCAGCTCGAATCATTTTTTTTCATACTTTTTCTGTGGCAGTTTATTAAAAGAAACGCTTGCTACATTTGCTGTGTATTTGGTATCTACACAGCCTTAGCTGTCATGGTAGATGAAAACACTATCCTGCAATTCTGTGCAAAACACTACTGTGTGTCTGCAGCTGATGCAAAGAAAATTTCTTTTGCAATTGGTGGAAGACACTTGCAGTTCAAATCTCTTACTTGTGTAGGTACATTGATGCTTTAAAATTATCCATGATAATCTGTTGGCAAGAGCACAACTGCCTTTGCTTGCAAAACTTAATAAGCTGTGAGACAAACCCGAAAATATGAAAAGGCAGAGATGCACATGGTGAGGACCAACAGTTTGTCAGTTATAACCACAGCTGAAGGCACGCTGACTTGTTTGCTACCTTAAGTAATAACTCGGATTTCTTCTGTGGTGTCTGGTGGGGAAAAAATTGCATAGTTGGTGGTATTGATCACACTCGATCTTATTGAGACATTCTGAGAAATGTAAATCACAGCAAATCCACCTTGGTTGGATCCTAATCAACTGAAAGACCAAAGTTATTGGGTTCTCAACCAAAATTGGCACATAGAGCTGAAATGCATTAAAAGTAGTTCTTAAAACAGGTTTACTTTTTCTCAGCTAGAATTACTGCTTGCTCATCACTAAAGCAGAATTTTTGTGGATGAAGTGTTGGCCAGAGTAATTTACTATCTCAACAGTAATTGTGATTGTTTTGGGAAGGGAAGTTTGTATAAATATCCCTGTACAACTTTGTTCTCTACCAATTTTAAGGCTCTCTGTTTAGGGAATCCGTTCTAAAGGATTCCAGTAGTAGTTCAGGAAACACTATACAGTAGACCAAGGCTACAATGGCTGAGGAGTACCTGCTCTTGAAATGGATACTACTGCTTGCTTAAAATAAAATCCTTTTGGCATAGATCAAACCAACCTGCATCTGTAGTGGAGTTTGGACGAGTAATGTGGCTTTACGAATGGCAGTGACTCAGGGAAAGGTCAGGGATTTCTTCTGGTTATGTTTCACTGCCAGACTCTGCTAACTCACTAGAAATATTTTTTTTAACTTAACTGTGATAATTGTAATGTGGTTTATGGGTTTGCAGTCATGCAATACCAGTGTGTTGATGACTCTTCTGGGGAAATATCAAATAACTCATAGTGGGATATTCTGCATCTTTATTTTTAGAAGCAAAACACTTCCCAGAGAAACAAACCCTCTGGTTTAGTTGTCATTATGGGGAGGTCTGGCAAAATTTTAAGTTCCTTGTTTCATGGACTCCGCTCTATCTTGATACTGAAAATAAGTTATCTGTTTAATTACATGCTACAGAGAGGAAGTTTATGATCAATGCTTGGCTGGCTGTTTGCTTTTGGGTTCCAGTTTTCTCTGACAACAAAAAGAAGTTTCCTACTTAGCTCATATATTATGAGTTTATTTTATAACTGTTTGTGTCTCGAATCTCTAGGCAAAATCCTGAAGCAAGATATTCCTCATCGTGTAGTCTTTCTATTGGTGCTTTGAAAGAAAAGATACTGAAATGTCTTTCCACTAGGTGAACACAAAGTGCAAATAAAATTTAAAAAATGGGATTTCCTTTGGTTTTGGTAGATTATCTCCCCTGGAAATTACAATAATCATTTGGGAAGAACCTTTCAGAGGCAGAAAGAACAGTTTAAGAAGCTCACTTCTGCCTTCAGAAGAAGTACTTTTATACCAGAACGTTGCAGCATAATATTTATCCTTTTTCTCTTCCAAGTTGTTCACACGGTGACCAGTCATATACAGATTCTGTCCCATTACGATAGATAGAGCATTGTACACTGAAGATCATGTTCTGTTTTGTAGGTAAACCTTAATTTGAAAACATAATGATATTTGAAACCATTCAGCCTCTTTTGTAGTGTGGTATTGATATTCCCCCCCACCCCAAGAACCAAAACCAGGGAATATCAGTTTTTCAAATATGCCCAGCAAAGTCTTAGGAATCAAAAACCAGCAAAACGCAATTACAGGCTAATTGATTAATGTAATTACATGTATATTTGACTAAAACCGGGTTCTGCAACATTAACAATTTAATTACAAAATGCATTATGATTGTAAACCTGGCAAAAAATATTTTGCTGATAGATGTAGCTGCTATTTCACATCCTGTTTTCTACATAAACTAGTTTTACTAGCTAGTGTATGAACAAGTGAAATATTCTAATTTGCATCAGAATGAAGCTTGCTCTGGAAACTTAAGCACATTGCGAAATTGCTTACAAAACTTAAGAAAAGTAACTTTAATTCTTACAGCTTTAGGCTCTTGCATGCAAATTAGATTTTAAACCTCTTGTCATGTGTCAGCTGGCGAGTTCTCTCTTTCTTGGATGTCATTTGGGAATGTTGAACCTATTTAGGAGGAAGCATTTTTGCTTAGTATGTGTCGTCTTGCTCTTTTTCCTTCCACTTCTGGTTTAGGTCTCTTTCTTTCACCAGTGTAGTAGTAAGAGTTTCAGTGTATGTTAGTTCAGCAGCTGAGCCTGCCTAGGTAATTTTTTAAAAGCTATTTCTAAGCTAATCTTCATTGGCTTAACCGAAACTCTTGACTTGCAAATTAAATTTTAACAAGAGCGGCAACTGCATATTGGCATGACTGAAGACCTTTGTATAGGAGAAGAAAAGGACTGCATGCAGTGGACATAGAATAGTTACTAGGCTGTACTAGTTCTGTCTTGTAGTATTTTGTGTGGTTTTTTTTTTTATTTGGGTAGTGGACTTCAAAAGTGCAAATACTTCACAACATTTGCCTAAAGATATCTATTTGAGAAAGGGGTTGGTTTGTTTGGTTTCTAGATTTTGGAAAGAGTCTTGGATGCAGTTAGAATCACTGTTCCACGGACAAAGGCTGGCAGTGGTCAAGGTGTGCTGCTTTTGTCCTTTGGGCTGCTGAGTAATCAGACTAGTAGGGTGACTTTCCTTCCCTCTTTTTTTTTTCCCCCCCTCCTCAAGTGGTGAAGAATTGTGTCCTGGGAAAAGAACTCTAATGACAGCAACTAAAGTGTGGATTTAGATTGCAATATTATTCTGTGTAGATGTGTATTCTTCATGAAGGGTGCTTCCTGTACTGTTAAACTGATTCATTTGGGAATAGATTAAGGTAACTGATACTCTTAGTTGCCTTTTTTAAAAAAAAAAAATCCCACGCTATTCCATTGTTGCTCCAAACAATTTGTCCACATAGATAAGCCGGATGTTTAATCTGTTTCAGCTCCATTCCTTCCCCTGCTTCTCTGCGTAAGAAAATTGTTGTGCCACATTCTGCTAGTTGCGATGCCACCTAGGTGTGTTTCGAACTTTGAAAAGCTCTTTAAAGTTATTGAAGGTAATGGCCTGTCTCCTGTGTCTTTTTACATGTGAAAGCTGACAAGGCTGAGCCATATTTCCTAATGTCTAAGTTCTTTCAGATTTGTATGTCCTGTTTACTTTGCACTCTGTATATAAGTACAGTTTTTTTATTCCTGTTTTATTCTTGCATGTATATGTTTGGGTGTTTTAGCTCTGAGTTGAAGGAAGGTAATGCATTCCTTCTAATGCTGGTACCAGCCACGCAGTGTTAATTCAACACTAATGAATTTTTTGCTAAAGGGAGTTTCTTCCACTAACTGTTTATGTGTATTTGAAGAGAAGTGATATAATCAGAAATGGTTATGCGAAGAATGGCAGAAGTCCCTATCAGTGGTTTGAAAAGGCCTAGTGAAGACCTTGTTTGCTCTGTCCTCTAAATGAGGTATGAAACAATAAAGATGGCTAACTTACGGGTTTTTCTGGTAAAGCTTGCTTTTTGTGTAGTTTGCTGCTGTTGCACAGGCAATATCAATAATTGCTGGGCCTGTTCCATGTACTTTTGATGCAAGCAAGAAACAAGCGGTGACAGGCAATGGAAGCTAATCCGTGTGGTATTGGTACGGGAGAGCATAAATGTGGAAGCTTGTTGCACTGGCCATCTCTAGCATTAATATTAGTTAGGCTAACTGTCAGTAAAGGTCACAGTCTTGCTGATCCAATGTGAAAGCTACACAATCTTGTTAGCAGATACTGTACCACACGAAAGAGGATTACATAGCAATAATGTTCATAGCATATCTTTTTATTGCTCTCCAAAGGCGATTGATTTATTTTCAGGTGTATGAATGACGAAATACAAAACTCGAGTTAACTTATTTTCTTAATAAAATGTACACTTCATGTAATACTTCAAATGTGCTCTTCTAAATAACCTCGTAATGATCCACAAGCTTGCCCTGACTTAAGAAGATTAAGGAATTAATGTCAAATTACAGACATAACTGCAAATAGTATATACTCTGTTTGGCATGCAGGAGAGGTAGACAGTTGACAAACATTAAATGTATTTTTAAGATTCTTTTTTTATTCTTAAAGGAAGAATCACAACTGTTACAATCATTTATTGTTAGTATGTTGTGTGTATGAGGAAAAGATGGCATTGGCCAGTGATAGCGTCGTTCTGTTTTGCGAGTTTGGCGAAGGATATGGGCAGATCTGCTCGGTAGCTGAAGGTGTCAGTTTAGTCCTACATCAGACAGTTTCTTGTATGTCAGCAAAGTCTAGAAACATAACAGTTTTACAGTCAAAGTGTACGTGTGCAGCGGGTTAGTTTTGGTGTGAGATAATGATAAAATGCCTAAGAAGATTGTCTGTGTTACATAATAGTAATGTAATGGAATTATGGTTGGATAACCATGCTTTAGGGAGGGAGAAAATGCACAGCCTGTAGCTGTGGGAGGCATAAATGTTGCTGCTGAAAGCCATGGCATAATTTGTGAATATGTTTTTAAATTCAGTGTAGCTAGTTAAAAATAACATGTAATAAGCTTTAGTTTTCCTAGCTGTAAATGGCTTACTTTAATCTTTCTATTTTGGTCAAGTGAAAGGGAAATGAGGTCTGAGGAAATGCTCTTTAGCAAAAGACGGGAAAGCTACCAAGATTACTTATCTGTCAGCTGAATTGCAGGTAATATTTTATATGCACAGCAGTTTGCTCATTTTCAGAATCAGAGCAGTAGTGGTTCTACAGAAAGAATGCGTTATGCTGAAACAGTGGCCAGAATATTGATCCTTTTTGAAAAAGGAATCTGTATTGAGAGATATAGTAAAGATTTGTAGCTATCAAGGGCTCTAGATTTGTCTTTCAATAGATGCTATTTTTAACTACTGTTCTCAATTATTTGTTGATTTTGATGTTCAAAGGTAAATAAACATGTATGAAGGCAGGAGCTGAAAACTCTGAATTGCTTCTTGCACTGACAGCTGTTATAAAACTGCAAACTCTGTACGTGTAAAAGTATAGAGCTGTGAACAGGAGGTCCGGTCAATATGTTAGCTGTATGTGACACTTAATTTAGACCTTAAAAGCTGTGATTTTACAGCTTTTGTGGCTCAAAACCCAGTATCTTGCAAATGATATTTTTAATCCAGCAATGTTTTAGATAGTTTGGCACTTATTTCCATCAGGATATTGCTAAAGATTACGTTCAGAATGATTATATTTAAGGCTTGGGAACCTAATGTTAACCAGTGTACAGAAACTGCTTTTATTGTATTTCATGGTCACCTGCACAGATGTATGTTTCTGTTTGTAAAAAGGCATATAGGTGCTATTTTAATACATTGGTCAAAACCAAGAAAATCACATGTAGAGTTTTCAAGGAAGACACAGCTTAATCTTTAAGTTACCCTAAACGTGCTAGGATTTCTGAGTGATGTTTTTTTGCAGCCCAAATAGCCTAGCCTGGTTTTGTTAGCTATGAAATAGCTGTTGTGGCTGTGGAGTTTTTTGACTTGTTAGGCAAATTTGTTAGGCAACTGCAAGAGCAGCTGTTGTTTTGAACCTTTCTCTTGTAACAAATATCTCTGTGGAAGATAATTTACAATGGAAGCTGCTTATATCCTTTCTGTAGGCTAGTGTTTCTGCCTGGTCATATTGCAAAAAACTTTTCTGACTTTTTTTCCCCCAAATATTTATTTTCCTGGCAATGACTTAATGTGTTGGAGAGACAATTTTCTTCTGCCTCTTTGGCTTTATGTTGAGCTTTGTTTAAAAACAAAACCCACTTTGTTTTAACTCCTTATTTCTTCTATGATTTACTTGAAAGGAAATGAGTATTTGAAGATAGCCCTGAATTCTTATGGCCCTTAGAGTTCTTACAGTTACTGCCTGTGTCCAAAAGCAGGGTCCTCAAGAGATCTTTTTGAATCCCCTTAGATGAAGGATGAATATCCTCTTCAAGAAAGATTAGAAGGATAATCATAGATTTTCTGAAACAGAAGATAGGTCTCCAGTATGAGATATGCGAGTGAGGCTCAAGAGCATGACCTTGTATGTTTTCTTGCTTTTCTGTACTAAAATGTGGCCCTCAGACTGGAGAATGGAGATGGGGGGTGGTGGGGGTGAAGGAAACACCTTCCTCCTGCTTGGTTAGGAGCTTAGATGGCCTTCACCGCTCAGTAGAAATTGCTTGCGTTGTATAACTTGTTCGCTATTCTCGGTTATCAGTTGCAAGTCTGCTTAATTTGGAGGATTAAAACAAAAACACATAATTAAATTCTTCAGTCTGTTTTTTTGTTGGTTTTTTTTTTTCCTCCCAAGGGCTCAGATTGGGATGAAATGAATCACTAATAATTGAATTGATTAATAGTTACTTATTAGATGCTCTCTGCATAGCTCCTGTCTTGTGTCAGTGTTATCTTTTGCATGTACCTGCTTTTAAGCAAAAAGTTTATAATAAATGAGCAAGAATTTAATGATATATTTCCACATGGCAGTAACTTACCCTCATTTAAAGTTGAAATAGGTCTTTTAATAGTAGTTTGATAACTAAGTGGACTTTTAATTATCTGAAATCCTGTGCCTTAAAATCTTTCACTTACAAATAATAATTAAACCCTCCAGTTTTTATGGCTGTGAGGTGATCTTACAGATATGACCACTGTTAAAACAGATCAAGAATGGCTCCTGCAATCCATACTCAGCCTGATATAAAAAAATCTGAGAAATAGCAGCTTCCTTATTCACTTCAGTAGAAAGCTGCACATGAAGTCTTTGAAAACAAAAGACCTATACCGAAAGGTATACGTATTCAGCTTTCATGTCTGAAGAAAGAACCATTTTGACATGGGCACATGCATTATGCGATAAAATCAAAGGATTTAATGCTGCTTAGGTCTTTTAAGAGTATGCAGGAGTCACCTGATATCCAGAGGAAAAAAAAAGTTTAGGAGTTTATGCAGAGACTGTTCATGCATACCATCTTTCAAAAGTGTTCGTACATAGGGAAAAAGAGATCAAGATGCTCATATCATGTTAGATGGTATAGTCTTCTGTGAATTTTTTAGTGCTTTTGGAGATCAAAATCAGTAGCTTATGACCCCCTTTAAGGCTGATAAGGATGGAAGGGCCTGCATCTTTAAGTGATGAAAAGCAAGTCCCAAAACTAGTTGCATGGTCTAGGATTGGCTTATACCTAATGTAATTCCAAGAGTTAAACCACTTCAAATCGTTAACTTAATGAAATTTGTACAGAAAGGGGCATGTGTTAGGATGTGTTCCTTTGTAAAACACTGATTTAAAAAAAAAAAAAAAATTGTGCCTGTCAGTAAAAAAGATGATGGGTGTCTCTGCCCAACACGAACATTTTTTTTATATAAACTATAGAAATGCAGATAATTAACAGGCATATGACATAAAAAGCTCAAGAGCTTTTTAGCGAAGCATGTTGTTATTTTTTTATCAGCTGATGACATAACTTATTCTGAGCTGCGGATATGGGAGACATTTCTGTTCTGAAAAACTTCAGTGTTCCCACAAAACTGGGACAGGAAATAAAAGGAAGAGTGGTGCTAACTCCAACAGAAGAAAAATTAAGCTTTTCCTGCTCTGTGACAGGTTCTTGATGACAAAATAGCCTTGATGACTACAATGCAGTTCTATTCTTAGCTTTGCCATTATTTCCCATCCTCCACTAAATTTTCATGGGTAGGAAAATTTGTCAGAAGCAAAACTAGTTGCAAGTCTTCTGGTCTGTGAAGGAAGGTATCTTTAGGAGATAAATTGGGAAGAATGTTGCAACATCGTGGTCTCACTTAAGCCAAGCAGTTCGGAATGGAAGTTTGTGAGAGGAATTTGAAAACGAGACTTTTCAGCCTGGGTGATTTTGGTGATTTTGAAGTTTGGTTACTACTACAATGCTTTTTTACACTGGTTTGTTGTTGTTGGGTTTTTTTGTTTGTTTGTTTTAATGCAGTCCTATTGAATAACTTCCTCTGGACATTGGTATTTCAGAGGGAAAAAAAAAAACAAACAACTTTTTTTTTTTTTTTCCAGGGAGGTGGGGGGGAAGCTTATCCAAACACTAATAGGTGGAGGAAAAGGTGCAAGTGCATGTGCATACCAAATAAGCAGCTTCGCTGCCTGGTGTCTGTTGTTTTTTAGCAATATGTAAAAGACCAGGAACTTTTTTGAACACTCATTATAGGAAAACTGTAAAATTTTACAGGTGTAGCATTGTTCCTGTGGACACTGTACTCTTAGAAAAGCTGCCCTGTGTGTAGTAAAAGCAGCACCCCTTCATAAAGTAAACTCAGAGAAAGTTCTGTTATGTACTGTCACACAATTATCAACAACTTGCTTAAATATGTTGATAGTTATTCATATATATACTGTATATACACACTGTATATACATACATATATATACTGTATATACACACTGTATATATATATATATACTGTATATACACACTGTATGTAAATTTAGAAAAGAATACATTTCTCCTCTGACGTCTGAAAAAATACTGTTGTGTTTACCAGTATATAATGGGTCTGTTATCAGCTTTTGTGTAAAATACCACTGGTTTTTAGAAACCTGCAGATACCACTGGTATGAATTTTTGAAGTGAACGACATTTGTGTCTGATGTCATTAATAAGGAGCTGACTCTAGAGGGTGCTCTAAATCAAGACAGCGTTCTCCTTCCCGGTCTTGAACGTGCAACGATGATGTTTTGCTGAAGAAAAGCAATAAAAGTTGCTATGTATTCCTTCTGTCTTTCTCACCGACCACATGGCCTCTCAGTATATCGGAAGCATGAATATTGGTTCGGCCTGGAGAGTTACTCTGGAAGATGCGTTTTAATTATTTAGCTCTGGGGGTTTCCTTCACGAGGCTTGCAAAACACTGTGAGCTCTAACATCCTACCTGTCATTTTCATGCTGACTTAAAGAATTTGGATGTTTGAAGTATCGTTTCAGGCCTTTATAGAGCACAAATAAAAGGATGAATGGTTCAAACTTGATGGCATTTTCTTCCTTTCTTGGACGAGAGGTAAATACTGCATTTTTGCCTCAATATATTCAAAGAGAAAGAAGCAGTGTCTTGACCTGCTGTGATTTTTTTTTTTTTTAATATTCCTTTCTAGCAGCTAGTAATAACGGGTAGTAAAACACATAATACTGTACAAATTCCACACTGAGATTTCATGTAGGGATTTTTTTTCTGTTGTTTATACTTGTCCCTGTAACACTTTCTTCTTTTTCTTACATTTACATACTGTCTTGCGATCCTTTCCCAAACAACTAAGCAACTCTCCTTGGGCGGGCATTTCCTGGTCAGCTTGCAAAGCCTCAAGTGCAATGGTCCTTCGTTGCTTGGTGTCGGACTGCAGCGTAGGGCAGTAGATTCCGTGGCAAATTCCTTTCAGTTGTGGCAGTTGCGGTAGGATGTATATCTGTGGACTGGCTGTATGTGACCAAGGCAGAGTGTTAGAAGTGCCAGTAGCGTTTTAGGGAGAGTCTAGGTATTGCTATTCTCAGTCATGGCTCTTGCTGTTAGAGTAACTTCCTAAATTAGAAGTTGAACTCCTTTTAACAAGTATTTTAAGACCTGAAAACACAGCATTGGCAATAATTGCATAGATCTAGGATGACTTCCAGGTCACTTAATTCTGGAAGCTTTTCAATAGATTTTCCTCTGAACATAAGAACTGTTTCCCTAATGACTAAAAAAAAAGTCCCCCAGTTGTTTAATGTCTCAAGCTGTAGCTCAAGTTCTTCGTTGGAGAATGTTTACATCTGCAAATGTAGTGTCTGTTCAGATGTCTCTCCTCTTTGCTGCTCTGTGGTGAGAATGAAGCATTTCTTTTACAGCTTAAAAGAAAGTTTTGTCTTGACTGCTTGGAGTGCATGGCCATTCTGGTACATGCAAAATTAGGGAGTATGATTGTTTGGGCTCCCCTCTTTTGTACTGAATATGCTTTGCCTTTTTCCTCTGGAAAAGTGTAACTGTTTTCCCCTGAATATACAATCAAGTAATACAAAACTTGTAATTTTTACCTCTGACTTGAGTGGTTATGGGGATAGTAATTGTTTCAGCCTGATGGAGATTAAAACTTGTCTCCCATGTCAGTTATTAAATGTGGGAATAGCTGCAGGCTGTGGAATAAAATATTTGATGTACAGTGCAACTCTGTGAAAGGCTATAATGCAAGAACTGTATAGATTTGTTTGGTATAAAAGCTTCATTTAAGAGGAGAAGCAGCAGCAGCCTCCTAGACCATTTCTGGTTGTGATTTCTATTTTAGTAGGCTGAAGCCCAATGTGGTGATTTGTGTGGCATAATGATGGTAATTCAGAGCTGGAAGATGAGTTGTCTGTAATTTTGAGCCTTTCTCAGTGTTACAGCTTCTTATCAGCAGAGTTAACAGGAGCTGAACTGTCTGTAATACATGGAGTTTTCCTCCTTTCTCAAGTTAAAGGTTAAAGTTATTACAAGCATGTCTGTTAGCTTTTGTTGGCATTGAAGAGTGCTTTGGACACTTGCACATTATTGCTGTGGACATATTTTTCTACTTAACGTGCTGAGCAGTTGTTTAATTGGAAAAGCTGTTACTTCTCTTGATCCTGACTATAGTAAAAATCAATGCCTTCTCTGCAGTCTGAACTAATAGGAATCAAACTCATTGAAGGATGAAAATGGATTAATCAACAGAGAGCCATCTTAAAGGTTATTTAAAAAAACCCAAGCCCACAAACAAACCAAACACCCCCACCCAAGCTCTGAAACTAATGAGCAAAGCATGGTGCTTCCTACCTTAAGTTGGACTAATGGAGGGAAGGTAGAAGAAGTTTTAATCTGAAATGGCTATAGTGATGTTCTTGGGAGCTATTTGATTTCAAAGTCTTTCCTTTTAAACACCACCTCCCGTATATATCTTCAGTCTTTGGATGAACTGACAAAAATGAGGTCTAATTATGGGTTTCTTTGTAGTGGAGGCCATGAAAGGCACGCTGTCTATTCATTCCAAGAACTGAATCAAACAGGATTGTCAGGCTTGTCCTTGACCTCATTAGTCCAGTGAAGTCCACTTATTTAAAATATATCTATTGCATATCTGGTTATTGGTATCCCAAAGTGTAGCTTTCACTGAGAAAGAAGGAGCAAGGGGAATGACAACAGCATATTTAGTTTCCTAATCCTTTGGAAAAATGTAGGTGGTGTTGGGGTTGGAACTGATGTCTTGTAACCGTGTAAATTGGGTAATGGACTAAGCAATCATTGTGTACGTGCCTCTAAAGGGAGACTACGGAGTATGCTTCATGTTGCTTTCTTGAAATTGCATTCACTGTTAATATTTAACCACTGTTAACAACTGTGTTTTACAACTGAGCCTGAAAATACAGGCTGTGATTCCAGTTAGTTAGCTTTCCAGTTCCCCCTCCTCTCTAAACTTTTAGTTGATTCCCCCCCGCCCCGTTAGCTCATTCCTTACAACTCCCTGCTTAATATATCTTACAGCCATGACTTGTGCTACACACTGGCCTCTGCATGGACTTAGCCGTGTGCAGTGTGAGCTTTTTGTCTGCTCTTTAGGGGGAGGGCACTGGTGGTTCTTGCTGTCTCTGTGTGGTTACATGAATGTGATGTTACGTGTGCTATTGTAGACACGTGATAGGAAAATTTTCATTCTGACACTTGATGGCTGGAGGTTATAAACAGGAAAGCAATGGATCACCTAGGGTGTGTTCTGTGACTGCTTAATGATGACTATGTTAGGGAAATTGAAACAAAGTGTAACTTTTAAATCCATGTTTTCACCTCTTGATATGCCACCCGTGGCATGTTCAGATCCTAAAAAGCAAAGAAATGGATTTTATTCCATGAGGAATTTGCCTGCCAAGCTTTGATGCAAATCTTATTAATGGATTATTAATAAATTTGTGAGGTGTACATGTATACTTCTTTCTGATAAAACACTAGCATGAAAATTCAGCAGTTCCTGTCAGTTGCCTCATCAAAACCTAGACACTGTGTTCAGAAGAGAATGAGATAATAGCTCACAGACCGAACGGAGAACACCTTTGGGGTTCTGTGTATTGCATGTCAGAAGACCTGCCCGTGTGCCTCTGGATTTTGGTGCACTTTGCACGCTGCTTTTGTTGTTCTTTAGTTCATGCCTTGATTAATGAATCGGATTGTTAGCTGGAGTGGGAACCAAACATACTAAAGAACTTCCTGTGATGTTGCTTAACTTTGTGCATTACGGTTTTTTTCTTAATGCTTTCAGTTGGGCTGTTGTCAGCACTAAAGGGGAAAACTGAAGACTTAAAATTTCCAATTGGAAAGTCAAGTCTCTACGTGGTCTTTGTGGCTTACTTGAATTTAGAGTGTTTTCTTTTAGGAGTCCGACACTAGGTGGCATACTGCAGCTTGACCATGTCACCTGATTAAAAAATGGTCACTGATTACTCTTGAGGCCTTTTTGTTGAAAGAGGTTTATGTTTCTATGCAGTGGCTTTAAAGCTGGTTTTTTATGTTACATTGGAAACTTGCCTCACATGGTCTGAAAGTCATGCATTCCTTTTGTCCAGAAATGTTTGTTTTTCATGTAAATTTAAGGTAGAACATGTAAATATTTTCTTAAACGAATGTTTGTTTTATGAAGTTGTCCTTTGTGCATGTGTTTTGGTTAGGTCTTGATTTGCAATCTGCAGGCAGTTGATTTCATTGAGGATGTGATGTCTGGAACACAGTTTAGAATGGGAGGGAATGGTACTCTAATGTTTTACAGTTTTCTGCAAGTACTTCGAAGAAATGACGTAGATAGCTCTCACATATCCTGATTACTATGTTGCCTTGAAATTATTTGGTTGCCCAGTTCTCATGGGGCTTACATATTTTAAGTTTTTCTGTCTTACTTTGTGTGGATGGCTGTGTGTTCTCTCTATATCACAAGAAGAGACAACTAAATAGGAGACCTGGGATGCCTTTTCATTAAATTATTTTTCTGATAGGCCATTGAAGGAACAGTGTCAGGGAAAAACTGGCATGTTACCAGTATAGCCTTCCTAAAAATACTAAGTTAACTTGTGTGTTTCTGTAGTAGCTGCATTACATATGAAACCAAGGTGAACGTGGCTAAGACTAGTGTGTTTTTATCTGAGAATTCTGAAGGAAGTTCAGAGTCAGAATTACAGTCACATGAATGGGATTTTTAAGCCTGTAGTGTGATTTTATGTTAAATGCTGATAGGGAACGTGAGTTGTTTTGACAAGTAGCATAGAACTGATTTATGTTAAAATATACAGCAGGATCTGGGTTTTTTTGAGTGTTTGATAAGTTAGTGTAAACCATGCTTAACTATTGCCACCTCTTCATCTACAGTGTGAGAAATATTGTGAAACTGATTTTGAAAGGCCTTTTTGACCGTTAATTGGTTGATACTAGCTATCAAAAATCTGCTGCTTCCTTTTAGTTCACTTAAAGTTTCTGTGTAGGTGGTTGAAGACTGCTGTGTGAAAGACGTTCCTACATCAGTAACACCCTATCTGTTTGAAAAACAAATCAAGCTAAGCTGAGTCCAGCAAACCGCGTACATAATTTGTGTGATTTAAGGAGGGTCATGTTGCACTCTGAGCAGTATAGTTTTGAATTTCTCTTTATCAAGTCTGCCAAAGTGTAAAGATACCTCTTTCAGAAGGATAAAAAGTCTAGTTTCTTAAGTATAGCAGGCTGTAGCATGGCCAAGACAGAGACATGCCTAACACTTGGTCACAATTCTTACCCAGGCATATTGTTTTTAAGGCTCTTAAGAAATGGGTGCATGTGCATGTGGGAAAGTATCAATTTTTGACATAAAACACTACTACTTCCTATCAGATGAAAGCTGTCTTGTTTGCTTACTCTTATGAATTTGTGGAAGGAAAGGGAGAAGAAGAATAAACTAAGAACCTTCACGGTATTCCATGTCTTGGGGGATTCTCGAGGGGTGTGGTGGAGCAATGCCTGAAGTAGTTTCATACCCTAGGTATCTTCTCCCATAGTTTTGGGAAATCAAGGGTTTCTTCCCCATGTAACTGAACTGGAGTCATGTGGTTTCAGACTGTTAACATTTTTGAAGATTATAGTAGAAACTTCCTGTTTTTAGAGCTTATCTCCGCGTCTGGAGGGAAAGATTATTATAGGTATGGTCACATCCTGTGGTTATTGTCACTTGAAAAAAAAAAATCTATTGAATTTTCTGAAGCCTTTGAATGTGAAAGTGATTATTACACTAAAAAACTGTGAGCTATAGTCACATTTCCTATCTCCGCTGTGATTTCAATAAAAGACCGTAAATCCATTGCAAATTTTACATATCTGTTAGTTCAATTTCTGCTATACTTGGTGTGTTGAGAAAATCTCTTGGTAAAGAATCTATCTTGTTCTGGAAGGAAGGTTGTAAAGGAAGCATTTGGCAGTCATTTCCTTTAGCTTGTGAGTATGAGCATGCTTTATATTATAATAGTTTAAACATACCACAAGCTGTTGATAGAGGTATCAAATTTTCCATTCCCAAAGTTACTTTTAGTTGAAACTGGAGGGAAGTAAAGGCAAACTTCCATTGTTTTACAATTGCTTTGATAGAGTTGAAAAAGATGCATTTACTTACTTCTTCCCTCCTGTTCTTTAGCTTTGTCCTCCCCTCCTCCCCTGCACATCTAACTATTGACAGTTTTGTTTTGTTTGCTTTTTTATATACTGCTGAGAACAAATGGTTTCTCATGTTTTTTTAAATCCATTTATTAATTTTTCAAGTATGTAAAATTTTCCTTTTAAAAATGATTTTTTTTCTTGACAAATATTTGGATTTTTTCTTCTTTTGTTTAAGATAATACCTTCTAAAATAAATTGCATGTGTCACTTTGTAGTTAAATTCAAGAAGCTGCTGAACAGGTTGATGTCTTGCCGTAAGTACCACAAAACCTGGCAGACACAACTGGATTTTGTTTTAATATTCTTGGCTTACAATGTGCCATTCTGTAACTTGGAGTTTCCCAGGGCAGGGATTTTCTACAAAAACATTTTTGAATTTAAGTATTGGTCCCTACAGAGAAGAGGAAACAAACCAGAGGGAGAAATATTGGAAAAAATGATTTGTGATTAGCAGACTCAAACTTTTTTGCTTAATTTTGTCTTGCCTGGTTTGTTTTGATTTCCAGATATGAAAGCTGTAGCTGGTTTCAAGTTACTTGTCTCACTACTTGTTCCCTAGTAGCTTGGTCACAATATCCCAGCTGAGTTTATTACACTTCATACTTACATGCTTACCTTTGCACATAAAAGCTTTTATTTTAAATGTCTTGCCAAGTTACTGCATTCCTCAGCTTGTTCATCTTTTATTGTTGTGTCGTCCCCCCCCAGAAAGCATACAGTCCTTCTGGCTGAATTTTGTCCTTTTTGAGGTGCAGCTATTTTAGAGCATTGTCCCTGAATGAAATTTTTACTGTAAATAGAAAATGCTGTCTCCTCTTCTCTGCCTCGTGTTTGTGGTTTCTTGGGCTTTTTGTTAGGCGCACTGAAGTCTGGTTTCAAGGGTTTCTGTAGCTGGCAGAATTGAGTCTCCAGCATTTGGAGGGGGGAGAATAGGGAGGAGGGTTTGGGTTGACACTAGTGTGAACATTCACTTAATCGTATGGGGACTTAAGATTGAACTCCTAGTGGGCTGGGCCATGTCTGTTTGGTTTTGGGGTTTTTTGTTAGTATTTTTTTTGTCTTTTTTCCCCCAACACTTACTAAGCTAGGCCTTCCTGTAAAATCCTGAGATTTCACATGCTAGCATGTGAATTGCCTTAGTCTTCACAGCTCCCTCGGGGAGCAACTTTTGTTTTTTCTTTCCTGCTGTGACAGAAAAGCTGTGTGCATCCAAGATGCTGTATAAAAATAACCTACCAGATTTCTTCCAAAGACATGTATAATGGAATTATGCAGGACTTGTCCTTGAAGTCTCTATCCCTATTCTTCAGCTGAGTGATGCGCTGACTCTACCAACAGCAATTTTTCGACTGTGTCACAGGTTCTAGATAGGCTGAGAAGGAATCCGAGGCAATTTGTGTTTTTACCTAATAACAAACAATTGTATTAACAAGCAGTAAGTACTGTCAGTGCACAGGTCTTCACATTTTTTTTTTTTCTTCGGAGGATTTTTGTTTGTGCTTTTGCATTGCTCTTGAGACTTGTGCCTCTCTTGTCAGGTGGCGTTTGGCCCAAAGGTGTTACCTTACAGGGGTGGCAAAGGAGTCGTTGGTGGCAGTTGTTGGTGACAGTTACAGCAACGGCGGTGCCTGGAATTCTTGGGCCTAAGAGTGGTTAAAATGAAGTCGATGTTCCTCAGACTTTTCTGTACTTGATAGGGTCCTCCTTTCCCAGAATACTGATGTGGTGTCAGATTTTAATAGGCACATGTAAGGACTTACAGCTTGACCGGAGGTTGTCTGAAATATAAACCTGAACACCACGTAAGTACAGAAAAAGGAGTCACAGTTCTTGAGCCATAAAATGCATGATAGTGTTAGTAGTTCGGTTTAGCAGGTTCTAGGCTAGATGCTGTGTACCTAGAGGCTTGGGGGGAAAAAACCCTCACCCCAAACAAAAAAAAAAAAAACCCAAACAAAAAAAAACACCCCACCAAAACCAAAGAAACAAAATCCAACCCAACAAAGCCAAACCTCTGAAGGTTTGTGGTCCGTAAAGGGTACAGGTTCCATTTGGGGGTTTGAGAGAGGCAAGGAAATGGTTGATCCAAATGGCAGCAGTTATACACTAAATTGAAATAACTCTTCATGTGCTGCCTTTTAAGAACTGCTGTATGTGTAAACATGGTGGAGTGGAAGTGGACAAGACTGTGTTTAACTGTGTGCAGAGTTTACAGTCTCCTTAGGCAGGCTTGGATTACAGAATGAAATGGCCTTTTGATTATGTTGAAGCAATAATAATATTGCACTGAATTTCCTCTTAAGAGATTACGTTTTAGTAGTGTGGAAAAGCACCATCATATAATTGTGGAGCAAGCTGTAGCTGAATTAGTGCTGTGGCAAGAAGCTGCTTAAAACTCAGTGCGTGTTTCCTGTTGTATATTCACTTGTGCTCACAGATCTGCAAGTGTAGACAAGATTTTTCCTGCTTCAAGCAGGTCTGAAGAAATTTGTGCGTAGACAATACTTACTGTCTTAAGAGCTGAGGATCATTTATTCTCAGCTGTGTTTATCCTAATAAAACAGTGCATTATTTGCAAAGGAAGAAAACATCACCTCTAACCTGACCAAAGGTTTTGTATTTAGAATAGGTAGAGCCTAGGCGCT
This sequence comes from Theristicus caerulescens, assembly GCA_020745775.1. Taxonomy (NCBI): domain Eukaryota; kingdom Metazoa; phylum Chordata; class Aves; order Pelecaniformes; family Threskiornithidae; genus Theristicus; species Theristicus caerulescens. The sequence goes on from CM036574.1 coordinate 5,077,189, forward strand.
TTGATGTTGAATTGAAAACAAACAAAACTGGGTAACAAATATCCAGTGCTCCTGTTCCGAGCAGTTAAGAGATGACCTTTCATGCTAGTAGCCCAGCCTGCTTTTCCTCTCCTCTGCTAAGGAGCCTCCAGTTGACCGGTTGCCTCAGGAATTCTCTAGCAAACTTTCAGCTTAAACTGCCTCTGCTTTAGGCTTTTTGTTTTGCTGAAGATATCGTTATTTTGGCTGGGAATATATGCACTGACAGTGAAGGGGAAACTTCTGGTGAGGACTGGAGTTAAGTGACACACCAGAAAAACAGTGCTGTGACAATAATATTAAGCTGTTAGTGTGTTCTCCTTGAACCTACTCCCTTCCTCTTCCCCCCTACCCAGTGCCAAATCCAAAGGGAGAGCTTGATTTACGTGGGACTCGGAAGACAGTGTTAAGTCCCCTTTTAAAAATAGGTTCAGCTTAGCAAGGGTTTAATGTGTTGCACGTGTTGCTTGCCTAAGCTGGGAAGTAGTGTTATATTAGCTTTTAGAAAACACTTGTCATGACCACATCTCATGTGTTCTTAAAAGCAAGTTTAAGGCTTCTTTTTGTACAACTAGTGCAGGCCAGACAGTGTACTTGAACCTGCCTTTAAAAAAAGTTAACTGGATGAGTTAAGTGCATGACTTTGGAGTGAGCTGCTTTTAAGTGTTTGTGGGACCTCTTTGTCTTGGATGTCTCCTAAAAAAATTAATTTACCCATTTAATCTCTGTAATCTCATTAAGCCTGTTGACGGTTAGTTTGTGTTTCAAGTGTATCTGCTAGACTTGAAATTGCTCCTTTGGAGCAGTTTTTCTAGTGGGTGAAATGTTTATGTGTACTTGATGGCTAATTCTGTTGGAAGAAGTGGAGAATGCTGCTGATCGATAGATCTTGTGGCTTGGAGGGAGTATGTCTGTATTTAATATTCTTCAAATTTGTATGTCTGTATTTAATATTCTTCAAATATAGTAGGACTCTCGTGCGAAGTTATGAATTATTCGTGTTTGTTATGAGTAGTATGTCTAGAAAGCGGCACATTTTGCAGCCCTTTGAAGATGCACTGTCTGTCACTTCCCAGTGCTCGATCTTTCATGAGCTGAAGTGCGTAGGTACAGTACACAAAGTGTTACAGTGTTCACAGAAAGCGCTGAAACCCAAAAACTGCAAGTTAAGGGCTGCTTTCCAGTTCTCAGCTGTAAGGAGAGAAGGTGAACCTGGGTCTATGTATACGTGCTTTAAGCAATGTCAGGAGTTACTGACAGCAACTCAAAGCCTTATTTTTTCAGATTTCCAGCTTCTGTTGTTTATTGTGACGACCTTAATGTTTCTTCAAGTAGGTGTTCTATTTAATTGTAATGTTTATTATAAAGTCAGATATCAGCTCCCTTAGCTGCGTGCTTAGGCCTGTAGCATGCGGAGTGCTTCGCTTGTAACTGCATCCCTTGTCTCAGTTCATTATCTGTTAATGGTACTCAACATGACAGGGTGGTTTTGATAAATGGAGGCTGCCAGGAAAACTGGGCTGGATTTTGCATGCGGTGGAATTGAGCTTTATTTCATTGTGTAACACCAGATAAGTAATGCACGCTGGACCAAACACAACAACGTGTTGTGCCAGGTCTGTTAGCAATTGTTCCAAAGCTGTCATTCGGCGAATCTCCGCTCAAGCCTGCTCTGGGTCTCATTCTCTACGGTATTTTTGCCTAACCCTTGTGGAGATAGTTTTTGCTTGTGTAGTCTTGATGGGTTTTGTGTATGTATAACGTATGGATTTTTTTGCTTTTTCAGGCATGTGTTCTTTTAGTGTTAAAAGAAATGCTGTTGTAAGTTTATAATGCTGTGACTAGCACAGGTGTATTTCATGACCAAGAAAAGATTTTTGGCTTTTATAATCCATTTCCAAAAGACAAGATAAAAAGTCTCTATTGTAAAATGGAGCTTGAGGCTGTATTCTGCGCATGGTTTTTTATTTTAGTCTATGAAATGGGGGCAAATCTCCATATCTCATAGGAAAGCCAATTAGTGAAAGTTCAGTTGTTTCTGATGTCAATGACTGAATGCTGTAGCCGTTCTGTTCATTCAAGAATCTCCAATATGCTGTATAAAAACAGATGGGACTTCAGATGATTTCACTGCCGTCTACCACATTGCTGAATTCCGAGGTTGGTTCGCTTTGGATTTGCAAGACAGTGTCTGAGATTCAAGAGTACTCTCCAGTTCTGTTGCTGTGTTCAAACTGCTGGATGCTGTACTGTGCACTGTTTGAACAACTTTCATCCTAATGGGATACAAAAAAATTCTACAGATATGCCTTTTTTTTTATTATTTGAGTGCATTTTTCCAATATATACTGACTTTTAGGATTTGTGGTCCAAGCTGGCTGGGTCATCTGTCCTAAAGGGATAAAATGTTTTTTAACAAATACCATCAAACAGGGTATTTTTCAAATAAATGGAACTTGGCCTGAATGAACTTACTGCTGGAAAGCTCTTTTGGAAGTCATTAGAAGTAAACACTCATTTAAATACACACTGGAGCAGTAAGTTCCTTTCTAAGATTTGCCAGGTGTCAGGCCACATTTGACTAGAAAATTGAAGCGAGGATAAATGCAATGTGGTTGCTTTGTATTGACTTCAGGATTGAATTTCAGCTCTGGCAGGTTTGGAGCTATCACACGGCTACTCGGTTACAAAGCTTATTTTGAACCAGTTCTTTCGCAGATAGGCTCCAGTTCAGAAGCTGTTGTACAATGAATATTGCGGGAGCAAAGCTCGTGCTGCACACCATCCGCAATTTGTATTGATCATAGCAATCTTGCAGTGTGGCAAGGGCATTAGAATTAATCAGCTGCTTCAGCTGTGTTAGTGGTTTTAGGTGGCTATTTCTAGAAAGTACAGAATGAATTTTGCAGCTGGACCTTTGTCTCCTGAAGGACTCCTGTGCTGTAGTACAAAACATGGTAGAAATATCTATGGGTAAAGAGAGGGGAAAATACACAACTACAAATAATTAACAGCATCTGGAAAGAATAAGTTGGCAGACAATACTTGAGGGTGTTGCTCTAATTAACTGGGTCTGTGAACCTTTATTATTATTATGACTATTTAATTTTTATTTTTAACTCGGCTTTGTAAAACCAGCTCTGAGAAGGTGTATTCCCTTACTTAAAGGTAAAATACTGCTGCGTGACTAGGAAATGGATTTGCTTGGCAGGGAAAAAGTGTACGTTGCCCTCGGGTAATGGGTTACATCGATGACTTGTTTTGCGTGTTATTCTTCAAGGGAAATAGCAAAGCTTTGCTCTAAAATTAAGTTGGTGCTAGCAGCTGAAAGGTCATGGTTGTGGTGGTGAAGAACAGCACAAGAGATTATGAGATTCAGACAAGTTACAGGTTTGCATGAAGACGCATGGCAAGAGATAAATATTCATTATTTTTTAAAATTGCCAATTAAATACAATTAAAAGGAACGTGTTTTGCTGAGCAGATGAATTTCTGTTTCTAATGGGGGGAGGGAAGACGACGTAGAGAGGATTTTAAACAAAATGGCTCACTAATTGAATACACTGCAACAAAATCCTTGTGTAGAAGCGTCTTTTAATGTGACACCGGACAGGCATCTCTTTCTTATCCATCTTAGGAATGAATGCTGCGTGTGGATGTATTCCCTCCACCCCTCTATTTTATCTGCATTTTCCCCACCCCCTGTGTGTTTTGATCAGCGTTTGTAGAGGCGAGGAGGGCTGATAGCATTAATATTCCTGGCTGCAGCTCTGGGATGTGAGCCGCCGATCACTCCCGGGGACGCTTTGCCTCCTTAGTATCTTGCTTGCAGATGCATTTTCTAGCTGACCACGCTATTAAAGAGCTGCCATCAATCACGGGGCTCCCGGTTCCGGCTCGGCTGAGCGGGGAGGAGGCAGAGGCGGGCCGCCGCCGGGGGAAGGAGCGTGTGGCTCCGTCTGCCTGCCTGCGCCCCGCCGGGCGGACCGGGGAAGCGGGGCCGGTGCGTGAGAGCCGGGCGGGGCGCGGCGGGGCGCGGGGAGCGGCGGGGGGCGGGCGGCTTCCGCGCCGGGTTTTCCCCCGCGCCGCCTCCCGCTGCCGGGCGGGGGCCGGCGGCCGCGGCGTGTGGCGGGGCCCGGGGGGGGGCGGCGGGCCCGGGCGACGCCGCTGGCTCCGCCGCCTGCTCCGCGCCCCGGCCCAGCTGCCTGGCGGCGAGGCGGAGGGGCCTCCTTTTGTTCACCAACTGCGCCTTCGCGTCGCCCCCGTTTCCTCCCGTCCTCTGCCCTCCCCCGCGCCCTCCTCTTCTTAGCGGCGTCCAGCGCCGCCGCCGCTCCCCCCCCCCCCCGGCTCCGGAGGAGAAATACGGGTTTGCTGGGGTCAGGCTGAACGAGCCGCTGGGATTGCGGGCGAGTTGTGTTTGCCCCGCACCTCCGAGAGCTGCGGAGCCTAAGCCCGAGGCTGCGGGTGAGTGCACCCCCGGATGCCGGGGGGGCCGGACCTTCCCCTCGGGGGCGGTGGAGGCCCCGGAGCGGCAGGGTCGCAGAGGGGACCTCGGGTCTGCGTGTAAAATGACAGATGAGCGGCCGGAGAGCGGGTCTCCAGGCCAGACTGATGGGGTAACTTTGGTGCCTATGCATACACCTTGTATTTCCAAGAGGAAAATTGCTCAGGTTGCTCTTAAAGTTGACTGATCGTTACTTAGCCAGGGATAACACAGAGAACACCTGGGTGGAGAAGAAGCTTGACTTAATTCTCTTTTCCCCTTTTGGCTACTCCAGTTTTTTTCGGAAAAAGTTGGATCGACTTGGTCGGTGAGGCAATAGTTTTTATTGGCCTAAGAAGTTCAGAATGCTTTAAGACTGCAGGGTTTTCTTGCCATAACAAATGCTTTACCTCTGTGTTCTAAATATAAACAGTTAAGCTAAACGGAGTGCTGTGTTTAATTCTGTTTTTTTTTAAGCAAATGAGATAAGGATTGCATTTTGCTTATCCTGGAAGAAAGTACTTTTTCACTGCACTTGATAGAATGGAATGCCTTTGAAGTACTAATTGGTACGGTGTGTGGTGTAACTTTTTTTAGCGATGTTTAATCGTGTTTTAAGATAGCGACAGGAGACCTGCCTGGCCACTTTGTTTCCTGAGGAAGAAACCAGCTCTGCTTTGTTTTGCAATTGGTTTTAAGCTCCTCCTGAGTACATGTGGCTTTGCACTGCATGGGGCATTGTGTGGCTGGATGGCCTCCTTACAGCCATATGGGGCTGCTTTAATTGTATGGGAATGAAAATGGCAGTTGAGAGGCGATTTAATTTGTGTTTTTTTTTTTTTTTTTAACTTAACGTGAATGTTAAGCGTGAAGTAGAGGAAAGTTGAGGACAGAAATTTAGTGAAGTGTAGTTTCAGATGCTCCACCAATATGTTTCTTCTGGGGACTCAGTTTAAACTGGATTTAAAACCCTACAGACGAAGACTATTCCAATGTAAAGCCGTTAATCTGCAGGCAATTAGTTCCAGACGTGCAACCAACTCTGCATTTTTGTCAGTTTTTGTTCTTACAGGCAATCACATTTTTGAATATTTATGCCTAGTGCATATCACCAGACAGCCGTTTTAGATGCTTAACAGCAAGCTGAGGAGTGTGTAGGAGCAGCATTTTAAACCTTTCATTTCTTTTTCCATCCCTGTAGTTTAGTAGTGTTTAAACTATTTTATAAAGATCTCTGGGACCCGTGAAAGGTGGTTTTGAGTCCAGAGCACTTGAGTGCTTATTGTACTCTGGCAGGCTGGGTGCTTGGCAGGCACTTCTTGAAATGTTATTTGATCTGGCTGCACGATAGGATTGACCAGGATTACACCATTCCCCTCCCGTGGCTGTTTGAAAGGGATGCATCAGCGAGTGGTGGTCAATGGCGTATTTTAAGGCATAAACTGCATGTATTCACTTTAAACATCTTTCCAGAGAAAGGCAGTTAAGAATTTGTCTTGTTTTGCGGTTAGGATTTATGAATTGAGGCAAGGGCTGACGTAATCTATCCTACCACTTCCTTTGTGTGTGTTTTATAGTTGATAGTGCTTTGTTTTACTTAAAATAGCTAGGACTGTTTCTTAAATACTTTTCTATCTCCTTTATGCTGTGGCCTTCAGTATAAGCAGGCAACTTGCTGAAGTTGTGTGTGAGGAAATGGTTCCTTCCTTTTGTCACTAAGGTTCAGTGAATTGCTTGTATGCTAAGTAGATGAGACTTTAATTTTAATTAACATAATGATATATACAGCTGTTCTGTCAGAATGCATTGGCTGTCTGCAATTTTACTACAGGTTGTAGAGAATCTCTTGGTGTGTCTCTCAGCCCCTCTTTTGCTTACTTTATTTATGTAAAGGTAACGGGATGGGGCTTTTTTTCTCCTGATGTGAGTGGTTAATAGCTCATCTGTGAGAGAGCTTTGTTTTGATTTTTCTGTGTGGGAAAGAAAATAAGCTATTCATTATTAACTAATTCTAAACCTCCTTGGTGTTTTGGGTTGAGGGGGTTTATGCTACTTATTGTTTTGCTTAAGAGTAGCCAGAAGGAACCCCAAACTTCCTAATTTTATAGGGTCAGCGCTTCCCCCCCCCCCTCCTCCTGGTGTACTGTGAATGAGTTCCTGCTGTAGTGATTGACCTATGTGTAGGTAAAGCACTTAAAGGGTGACTGTGCTCTCTATCTGGAAAAAAAAAAACCAAACCACTTTTAAAGTGTAGAAACAATGCCATTTTTTTAGCACCCAAGATAATCTTCATACTGCTGAAATTTTGATTTAATGGACCAAACTTCAGCAGGTGAAAAATATTCAGATGTCCACAAACTCAGTGACTTCAGAATCAACTGCAAGTACAGCTTGATATCCAGCTGATGGTCCAAAAATCCCATACTGAGGACCTAAATTAGCTACTTGGTAGCATCTGATGGGGTTGAGTTTTATAGGCAGAAAAAGCCATCCTTCCAATAATTTTCTGCTTCATCTTGGTAATGGGGTGCTGTAGATCTTCAGGAAGGTTGCCTCTTGCAGAGAGGCATTGTATTCTTTAATGAATGTACAGCTTTATAGAGCTGGCTCTGAATGTTGGGTCAGTGTGCATATGTTAATCTTTCCTTCTTCTGGGTCTCTTTCAAGTGATATAGAGAGATTGTGCAGATACTGTGTATGCTGAACTAGGAGCAAAAGCAGTTCGTAAAACGCTGAAAAGCAGTATTTCTGTAATTTTGTTGATAGATACTGCTAACGTATTTTACCTGAGATCCAGTTACCAGTAAAAAACAATTATGAAGGCAGAGTGTAGAAATAGATACCATGTGTTGAGACTACCATGAAATGCTATATTGGCCAAGTGATTTTTGAAATTAAGGATATTTCCTTGCAGCATGAGCCTAGGCTCTGGCAGATGAATGGCTTAGAAGGTGATGACGGGAACCGTTACGGTCCCCAGCTGTTGGCCTTATCTGTCCGGTGGCCGTTGTTACCCTTGTCCCCAAAGCAAGGGTGTCTAAACCACGAGTGAAACTTGGTTTTGAACTGCCACTGTTCTCAGCCAGACGTGTTTAGTTAAACAAAGTCTAATTCTACTTCAGCTGAATGCACCAGGCAGAAAACAAAAGCAATTCAGGAGCTAAGTTGTAAGTGCGCCTGAGAGTTTGTTCTTAGGGGTGTGATAGTTGTTGGGGACTTGGCTTACTTGGCTCCGTAGCCAAGAGTCAGAAAATTGGGTAGAACTAGCAGTGTTTTCTAGGCATTAGGAAGCAGAAATTCCGTATAGCCTGTGGTGTTTGAAAATGCTCAGCACTTTTGTCTCTATAAAGGCTACAGAGTAGCTTTGACTGTTTTAGTAAAGTGGTCGCTTACAGATGTGTTTGGGTCAGTCAGCAAGCCTGCATATTAGTTTTATTAATTTTTGTGAGCTGTGATGTCTTTGCCAAGATGTCTACTTCTTGCTTTAGAATATTTTTTTCTTTTGAACCTTGTGTATTTAAAGTGTAAGACTCAGATCAGTAAATGACACTGAGTAGCTCTATTTTGCATTTTAAGGGTAAATAAGAGAAATGGTATCTTAATCACTGTAGTCCTAGAATAGAAAGCTACCTGATGCTTTGATGTGAATCTCTAATATTGATAGTCAATTGCCTGAATCTTGAAACAAAGTTTTTCGTCTTTGTTTGCAGAACACTGAACACTGCTCCAGAAATAGGTCTGCCCAAGGGGCAGCAAAAGTGGCTTTGGTCTATGAGGGGAGGCTCTTCCAGTTTTCTGATCTAATGCATCCCTGAGCTGCATGTAGTATGGATATAAGCATTAAATGTAATGAAGATTCCTCACTAAGATGGGCAGGCCTTATCTTGGCGTAATTTACTAGTCAATAACATGGAGATTAATGTGCAAATATTTTCTAAGATGTATGAAATAAGATGCTTTCAGAAGGGGTGTTTTAGGGAAGAAGGGCTGTGTCAGGGAAACTGGAATCTTAGTTGGCATAATTCAAACTGCCATGTCAACTGGACCTTGCTTAGCTTTGCTCTTTTGTTTAACTGTTTCTCATGTTGGTGTGTGTATTTCTCACAGGACAAATTTCCCTATTACTAAAGAAAGCAAAAGCCTATAATGTAACACTCTGAAATAAGTAATAAAGGATAGGACCCATGAAAAACTTCCTATAGTCTAGTGTTCTGTTTATGAAAAATATTGTGAACCATCTTTAAATGGATCAGAGGGAAATCTGTTTTTTATACTTCAGCTTTCTTAACAGAGGTGAAATTCTTTCCAGAAGAATGGGCAAAAATAATATTTATTCCAAAGTTTGCCTGCGGTAGTGGTTTGAGTTGTGACCTTTGGATGCAAAGTGAGAACAAATAGTGTTGAAAAAATGTAAATGATTAAAACAAGCTGGCCTTCTTTAGGAAACTTTTTTGTTAAGTTTTGCCAAGAAGTAGTCTTGGTGATTGGATAAACACTTTACTACTGCAATAAATATTATTTGATTGTGATGCGTTAGATTTTCTTATAACCACATGGGGTTTTTTACATAATGGTGGGTTTGAAATTCAGGCTTTTTCTAGTGTTAGCAAAGGCACAGAAGAAATGGTGGCTGTAAATTTAGCATTAACAATATAGCTGTACACCTTCTCTTGGGAAGTAATGGCAAATTTTGGAAGTGAACTTGCTTTGATTAGGCTTCTCTGAAAATGGATAGAATTTTCATTTTCATATAAGATGACAACACAGTGTGAAATAACAAATCTGGAAGGTATTAGTATAGGTTCCTAAAAGTTAGATACTTGCAGATTTTCCAGTCGTTCCCCCCCCCCCCCTTTTTTTAAATGACCTGACTGTGAAAAGCAGTATGATAGGTAAACCTCTTATTAAAACCAACTAGCCTTGGTATAGATACATCACTGCTTCTGTAACACCAATTTTGTGCACGTAATAAATTTTGTCTTAGGTGCTGATTTGAACTTTCTTGAAATTAGCAATAAAAACAATGCTTTGTTTTTGACGGTGTTTTCTTTGTGAATTTGTTTGTAGAGATCAGAATGACTTGTTTTTGAAATAAAGCTGAATTTTTGTTAGGCAATAAGTGTTTCAGCAGCATCTGGAGTCTGATAAGCTTTTATTCTGTTTAGATATTTAAAATTAAAAGCATTTAGTAGTTTGAACATTATTGTCAGATTTTGTGTGTTAATCTTGTCTTAGAAGATCAGGGCCTCTGTTTTGATCGTTGTTGTTAGGAACTGGAGAAAGGGCAGAGAGTTTAGCCATTACACTGGATGTTTTAATCCATAGTTCTGTAATCTCTGTTCTTGTTCATCTAGCTAGTAAAATGATGGCAGTAAAAAGTTCTAAAACTTAAAAATGACGTCCCTTTAGGTTCTTTCTTTACTGGGGAGGTTTCAGCCTGTTAATCAGTCTACAAGATCAACATATTTACCTAAAACAGGACCAATATGTTACTTCCTCTGACTGTGGGAAGTTCCCAGCCTTTCTGTTCTTGCCAGCGGGTCCCCCCGTGTATTGCTTGAAAACTGTAGAAACCCAGCAGAGAGTAGTAGGTGTTTTAACCCAAGCACAAGTTGGACCTGGGAACTTAGTTATTTGTATTTACATCATGTTGCGAAGTTTCTTGGCTTTAGGCAGTGACTGATGAGTGAAAGTGGCCTCAGCAGGTAGTTAAATTACGAGACAATGTGAAAATGACTGAGCCATAATATAAGAGTCAATACAATTCAAGCACTTAAGGTTGGGGATTTTTTTAAAGTTTGACATAGTAACAGATCCCTGTACGTTTTACTCTTCCAAGCAGTCAAAACACACTGTATTTGCTCCATTTCCTATTGAAATCTAACAAAGGAGCCAAAAATCAAATTTCCCTTTCCTGATAATAAAGCTATTCCTTTGAGATTAGAGCTGGGAATGGATTTTTTCTTTTCTTATATAGCAGCTCCTGCTTATTAATTGAATGCTCTTAGGTAATCTTGTATGCTGGTTTGTATGCGAGTATGTGAGGAAGAACACATCTAACCTTCGTGTTTAATATTAGACTATTGTAATTGGCTTAAAGTTGGAGACCTAGCCTGTGCTTGTAGTTAAGACTGGTATAAAAGAGTTAAGAGCAGCCCAAGGTTATTAGATCATTTGGAAACAGATTACCCTTTCACAGTGTAATAAAGTAATTATGAATAGTGTATGAAAATTGGTTGCAGTCTGTTTCAACATTATGACTGCCTGTCTTTAAAAGAGATTGCATTGTCCTCTTTTGTGTTGATCTTATAATTTGCATATTCAAAGCATGTTAGATATTTGCCACTTCCAGCTGTAAATGCTAAGTAGCATTTAAAAAAACAAATTATACCATCTGTTTGTATAGGTTTTCTGTGAGGTTTTTCAGTTCTTGATAATATTTCACCTTGGGTCTGTTCTCTTTACAACGGTACATGCCACTGTTGCTAAGGGAATTTGAAGTATGTTCTGGTCTAAACTGAAAGAATTCTTTCATGAATGGACGGAATAGTTGCAACTGAGCAGGGCTGTTGCAACTTCATCTGTTGGTAGGGTATTTCCACACAGCCCTGATGTAAGAAAAGGTGGTGTTTGGAAAGAAGCAGCCATGATGCTCTATTTTTAACTCAAGTGACACATGATCAAATGCTCCAGTACATGGGGAGTATCAATGTGAATTTTTAAGATTTAAAAAAAAAAAAAAGTTTTAGCCTAACTTGACTTTGTGCACATATGAGATCTGTGGCCTTGAGCGATACAATTTGTGACTAAAATATTGTTAATGTGAAAAACAAGTATAGCTATGGTCTCTGAATCACAACCAGGAACGGTTTACCTTGGGACTGTTTTACCTGTGCTTCCCTTAGAAGTCCCCTCCCTCCTGGAAGGATGGTTTAGCTGCTTGTGAGGCAGCTGCTGATCTACTGGAATTCGGCAGCATGCCCTGATGGCAGGTACCACTGTGGGGTTTCTTGCAGCAGGGTGATGAGGAGGATGGACAGGTGCCAGCAGTAACCTCCTGTATCCTGTCACTTTTGTCTGCTGGTACTTGAGAATCAGAGGCAGGATTGGAGGGACTAATTGTCTGAAGTTTGCCCTAGAAAGATGTGCAAACTCCATGTAGTTGGTAAAAGCAATTCTTGTGGCTTTTTAAAGTATGAAGTCAGTAACATAAATTGTAATGGAGCTAAAGATGTACATGCTGAACTTTAGAGTTTGACTTTTTTAACAAATGCTGCTGTATAAAGTTATATTTTGGCATAAAGCTTTGTTGAATCCATGCTTTTGGCTGAGTGCTTTTCTTCTGAGGACATAGTGTGGTATCTGAGATGCCAAAGGTAAATATAACTGTCTTGTTCTGTTACATTCATGTGGGAGTTCAGCAGTGGTTTAGGATTTCAGGAGCACTACAAAATTTCTGACAGCAAAATCTTTGCTCAGTACACATCTCTCGGCTCATTTCAAATATAGAATCGTTGTTGGAGATAAATTATAAGCATTGTATGTCAGGTTAATAAAATTCTGAGGTCATTCTCTGCTCTGAAACCCGTGCTCTGATGTGTAGTGTGAAGCTGATGTGGGTCTCACGAGAGCGCTCTAAGAGGTGGCCAGCCTCGGCTGTTTGGTTCCTTGAGCTCAGTCGGGGGTTGCTGGCTGCCGTGCTCATCTTGGCCCTGCGGTGGTGGCACGAGCATCTCGGCTGGATTTCAGTGCAAAGCCCTCTGGCACGGCAGAAGTGGAAGCTTAGCATAACGCAGGTATGACAGCATCTCTGCACATCCAAATCTGTATGAGCTTTATTAAAATAGCGTGAACGGACTCTCCAGCACTAGTACAATGCCATGACTTTAAGCTAAACCGGTATGTTACGTTTCTGTCAGGCTTTTTCATAGCTGAAAAATCGAGTCCTTACCAGGCTGCTTCAGAATAATACTTAGTTATTCTGCTGCAAGCTAAAGAGTTGAGGTGGATTGACCCTGGCTGGATGCCAGGTGCCCACCAAAGCTGCTCTACCACTCCCCTCCTCAGCTGCACAGGGGAGAGAAAATATAACGAAAGGCTCGCGGGTTGAGATAAGGACAGGGAGGGATCACTTGCCAATTACTGTCATGGGCAAAACAGACTCGACTTGGGGGAAATTAGTTTAATTTATTACCAATCCAATCAGAGTAGGATAATGAGAAATAAAACTAAATCTTCAAACCACCTTCCCCCCACCCCTCCCTTCTTCCCAGGCTCAACTTCACTCCTGATTTCTCTCCTTCCTCCCCACTGGTGGCACAGAGGGACAGGGAATGGGGGTTGCAGTCACTTTATCACAGATTGGCTCTGCTGCTCCTTCCTCCTCAGGGGAGGACTCCTCACACTCTGCCCTGGCTCCCACGTGGGGTCCGTCCCACGGCAGACAGTCCTTCCTGAACTTCTCCAACGTGAGTCCTTCCCACAGGCTGCAGATCTTCACAAACTGCTCCAGTGTGGGTCCCTTCCGCAGGGTGCAGCCCTTCAGGAGCAGACTGCTCCAGCGTGGGTCCCCCCGCGGGGTCACAAGCCCTGCCAGCAAACCTGTGCCAGCCTGGGCTTCTCTCCTCACGGGGCCACAGGTCCTGCCAGGAGCCTGCTCCAGTGCAGGCTTCCCACGGGGTCACACGGGCATCCCCCTGCTCCGGTGTGGAGTCCTCCACAGGCTGCAGGTGGGTATCTGCTCCACTGTGGACCTCCATGGGCTGCATGGGGACAGCCTGCCTCACCACGGTCTTCACCATGGGCTGCAGGGGAATCTCTGCTCTGGCACCTGGAGCGCCTCCTCCCCTCCTGCTCCACTGACCTTGGTGTCTGCAGAGTTGTTCGTCTCACATATTCTCACTCCTCTCCATCTGCAATTGCTGGTGTGCAGGGTTTTTTTGCCCCTTTTTAAATACATTATCCCAGAGGCACTACCACTGTTGCTGATGGGCTCAGCCTTGGCCAGTGGCAGGTCCGTCTTGGAGCCGGCTGGCATTGGCTCTATCGGACACGGGGGAAGCTTCTGTCAGCTTCTCACAGAAGCCACCCCTGTAGCCCCCCTGCTACCAAAACCTTGCCATGCAAAACCAGTACAAGAGTGCAGCACACAGAGGGCTACCTTTTCTGTGTTCCTACATCTTCATTAAGGTTCCTAAAGACAGCTGGTGCAGCTGAAATACCCATTGAAAATATTAAACTAAGCATGAGATTCTGCAGTGCTTTTTGCATTGCTGTTCTGGATATCTCGGAGTTCAAGGAAACTCCAACCAGACCAGATACGTTTCAAAAACACTGGTAGTGGTTTCTTCCAAAATTGACTTTTTAATTTAGTTTGAATGTTTGAAATGCACCAGTAACTTAAGTTTATTTTAAGTTTGCTTCCATGGAAGTTTTGAAGTATATTAAATATTCTTCTTAAGCAGGTAAACAAGTGATAGAGTCCTGTAGATAAGTATGTGGATAGATGATGAATAATAGAAAATTCCCCTGTGATTAGGATGTTTGATGTTTTTCCTGCCTCTTACAGCCTAAGTTGTGCATGTGACTTCAATTTATTTTTGTTTTGAAGCATAGGTCTTAAGTGAGGAAAACAGTGGTTGTGTGGTTTTTTTTGGGGGGGGGAGTGGTGGCTTTTTTTGTCTGGAATTAAAAAGGGATTTTTTTCTCAGAAATCTTGCTGTGTGTTTTTTTTTTTTTTTTGCTTTGTTTGCAGGGGGGACGTTACAGGGCTTTTTGGCTGCTTTTTTTTCTCCCTCTCCAAAAAGGTTATTACTTTGTGGGAGTTTTTTTAAACTCTGTGCAGTTTGAGTGAAGTTATTATACCCATCTAGGAAGTAATGGACAAAGAACTAATACGCACAGCACTAGTGAAAAATCATGAAAAGGTTTTCATTTTGCTCTTGGGCTGAGCGCTTGATAAATATCCTTCTGTAGGAGTTTATCTTGTTCTCTCTTGGCCCTATCAATGCCATTTGATGCTAGACGTAAAAGTTTATTTCACATTCTGAATAAAAAATAGTTACATAATTGTTTTGAAATGTCACTTATACCAAAGTTCATTCTGATTCGCAGGCCAGATCATAATTCAGCATATGTTAAGAACTAGTCAGCAAGTAATAAATCTCACCATAGCTGTATATGTTATCTCATGGGAGAGGCTACAGGACTTTAGGAGAAAACAGGCTAATCCCTGAAGTGCTGGATAGATTTAATTAGGTCCCAGTTGCTTGGGTAACTGGCACTTGGTGAATTTTCTTCTGTAGTATTTTGGAAGCAGCTCTTAAGTCAGCTCCTGATTAGGTTAGTGTTTCAGGAAAAAACTTTGTGACGTGACATCCTTCTAAACTCCTGGTTTAGTTGTTGAATGCTCATGTGCAGTAAATGATAGAAACTTCACAGACAAGAATCTTCAAAGGTATCCTTTTACAAGTAAAACTTTATTGCATCGTATTTTTAATAAATAGTGTAATTTGGCTTGCTGTCTTTGGTTGCTAAAGGATCACCTCAGGTTTTTATTTGAAAGAACAAGCAAGATATGGTAATCCTAGCTTATGTTATTGTGGGAATAAAGGAAGTCTTAAAAACATGCCTTGGACAGATTGATTAAACACTGCTGTGAACAGTTCATGGTGCTCTGCTTAGCCTAGTGTCTTGTCCACTATAGACTGCAAACAGTTTTAGTAATCTTTCAGCATTGTTTCAGAGCTGTTACTGGTGTCTAACCTTAAAACTTTACCTTGAAAATAGTTAGGAATTCCATACTGCTTCATTTAGGAAAAATAACCTCCATTTTGCAGGTGTTTTCAGTACGATACATGGCTTGTGTGGCCTTAATTTGCATGTCATGGGGTGTTAGCATGTAATTATGAAAGCTAAAGGTACTTTCCTTTTTTATTTCATGTGGTCATTCTTCTCTTTAAATGTTTCAGGTCTGTTATTTTTGTGAGAACATATCATTCAGTACACAAAGGATGAGTAGTCCTGGATTTAAGGAGGCCAAGGCACAAGGCCACAAAATCAAACTTCTGCCACAGTACCTCTGCCATCTCCCAATTACTGTTGGTGCCAGTCGATGAGATGTGGTGGTATTGTAATGGGAATAAGGCCACCACATTTCATGTGGGGCTTAATAATTGTTTGATTGTTATTCTATGCTTAATGGCTTATGGTCTAATTTTGCAACATCATTCTCAGCAGATTACAAGATCAGACCTAAATACATGAATATAACTATATTGCCTTATTCCATTACATGAGATTCCATTACTCTAGTCATACAATAGTTAAGAGTACCTACTGAGAGTACTGGAAGTAGAAATTATATTAATGTCTGAAGCGTAACAAAAGTCAGAAGTTATTTCATGCAGTGTTAAAATACTTCCTCTTGCTTTAGATTAGAAGCAGACTAATCACTTGGAGCATTTCTTAATGTTTTCTTCCTTTTCTCATGAAAGACTCAGCCAGTTATGAAGTCCCTTTCAAATGGGTTCATTAGCAGTGGCCAGCAGATTACTGATGCAGTTGTTCCTGTAGCAGGGAGAGACTGCTGTTTGAAACATAATTTATTGTGTTGAGAAACCTAATGCGTGAGACCTGTGAACTGGTCCTTTTTTCAAAAATAGTGCTTCAAATCTACTGAGGAATTCAATTAGTTGCTGCCCAGGAGCAGTAACATGGCTACAAAGAAGGTGAATTTTTCTGTTATCTTTGATACTATGTACATTTATTTATTTCTTTTTAAAAAGAAAGCTCACTGATTTCTAGAAAAGTGAGCCAGACTTAAAGGAAAAAACGTTTGGAAGCTCGTACAGTGAGAAGTCATATTGGATGCCATTGAGCAAATGAGAAATTAAAAAAAAAAAAAAAGCTCCCTGGGCTGTTTAACATGGTCTGAATACAGTCTGTGTTTGCCCACATGAACTGGCTAAGAACTTTCCAGTGGTGCAGATGGCGGTAGCTGTAGCAGCGGAGCAGGGCTGCTGTTGTTGCCTTGCTGTGGTTTGCTGGGCTGTACAGTGCTTTGACTGTAACTGGTTCAGTGGTACTAGGAGAGTTGTGGTACCAGTTACTTGCTGGTGCTGGAGCAAATGTTACTGCTTTCCTAACTTACAAAGAATAATCTAAAAATGCCTACAGACAATGTTTTTTTGTTTGTTAATCTGTTCTACTTCATGATCCTGTGTGTTAAAATAACCTATATCTTCTAATTTTCCGTGCTATTTGTCAAGAAAAACAAATCCGTGGGATTTGTGTGATTTCTCTCTTGTGTTTAAAAACTTCTGACATCAAGAGATGCAATATTTCCTAATTACCTGTCCGCGACCACTTGTTATCTTACACATTCAGTCTTAGCTGATGATGGTATGGGAGTAAGCTGGCCCTTTCTGATTAAAATGAAATGAAGCATTACAATTGCACACAATATTACGTGTTGAACAAGGGAGTCATGTCTTAATATTTTGTGGTGATTTAAGTCCTTACTATTTGAAGAGGCAAGAAGATAAAGTCAGGGACTTTGGATAGTAACAAATTTTGCTGTGATATACCTGTGTATGCATAAGCAGTGTAGATTTTTTTTTTTGATATTTTTTTTTTTAGTGGTAGAGATGAAACCGTGGGGAGGAGGTGGGTGTATGCAGTGTTTCTTGCCGAGTCCTATGGGTGTAGTCTGGAGACAGGTTATTGCAGGTCTCCCAGGGTCTCAGTGTGACCTTGGGCAAGTTGGATGTATTCATGGATGTCTAAAAGACACCTAGCTCTATTTTTGGGATGAAAATATGTTGGAAGTTAGATGCCAATATCGACCGCTTTGGTTTCCTATTGCTTAAGGACATACAAGAGATCATATGATCTCTTGAAATATAGACCCTCGTTGTTGAATACCTTTTAGCATGTGTTTTGAAATCTTTAGCAAGAATATAGAAGGATAATGAGCTGTTGCACAGGTTTACTGCAGACAAACTTAAACAGTACACCTCTGTCTCACAACTTTCAGTGCTTGTGCTTATTCTTTCTTGCACACAGTATTATGTATGTTTTTTTTGAATGTTATTCCTGCTGCCTCATAGCAGAACTTGCTCATGTAGCTGAAGTGTGAAGATCAAAGGTCATACTTCCACTAGTAAGGTTTTACTACTTTAAATACTGTGTATTTGTTACTGTTTTCTGTAAATGCAATAAAGGAAGTGAGATGTCATGTAATACATTTCAGTTGTTAAGTATTATGAAATTATGAAGAATATGCTGACCGTTTGCTGTAGACAGTCTATAATAGGAGACAGAGATCAAGCCCGTATTTCACACACGAATAAGCACACTTAATCTCATGATTACAACAGTGCTTCTGTCCTGGGAAGAGAGGCTTTGTAGGGAAGAAAATTCTGATGTCTGCTCTGTCATTAACCAAAATAAGCTGCTCCTCAGAGAAAATGAGACCGATGTCTGAAATCAAAGATAGTTTCTCTAGACAGAAATATCATCTGTCTTGATGCTTATGTAAAAAGGTTTTTAAAGCAGTGGACAACAAAAAATATGTCCTGGTAATATCTATTGCTCATTCTGATAACATTGTACCATTTTTTCCCTCTTTGTCATAGGACTGAAAGAGCAGAATTTCTTTGTTTCCACTGTTGTGGAATTTCATGGAGCACTTAAGTGGCATAGCTTTAGTTAGTCTTGTAGGTGGTCTCTGCAACTCTCGGGATGCTGCTTTCTTTAGAGAGAAATTGCTTTAATTATAGCCGTATTTCAGTGGAAATGTCTGGTCAGTCAGCTGATGATAGGCGCCCACCCTGCAGTTATTTTTCCATTTTAAGTACTTCAAATACACAGGCAGTTGTGTGGAGTTAAATAAAACAGTTAATGTGGCTGAAGATCAGAGTTTTTGCCTTTGCTGCTCAAAGGGGTTTTTCAAAAATAACCTGATCTAGTTTTCATTTGGGTGATTTAAATGACGATATTTTGGAGGCTTTCTAGAAGACGAAAGGATTGCGAGAGGGCAGCTGGGTGTTCAGCCATTTAAAAATGCAACATCCTCTGGAGAAAAGCATAGCTATATACATCTACCTGTAGGGAATGGCAGTTTGGTAGATATTTGTAGACCTGTTGCAGGGATGGAGGTACCAAAATAAAATTTAGAATGGAAATTGAAATTAGTTGTAAGTGGGTAGAGTTCTGGATGTCGTTACATTTGCAGTTACCTGCAAAGCAGCGATGGTCTCATTCTAATCAACACACACAAATGAATGTTTTCAGTATTATGCAAAACTCATTTCTGTCTTAAAATGACTTCACAGGGAGGCATAGGCGTGTGATGTACCGGTAACTTTCATAGTCATGCATTCCTTAAAACTAGAGCTGTAGTAAAAATGGACATATGATTCTGTTTCATGGAAATATTCTTTAATGATACTGTTAGCTTGGTTGCTATTGTGTACCAGGAATTTCTCTTTATGCTTTGATTTCTTTGTTGGTGTTTCCCTGGTCTGAATTTACAGCATTTGGCAATGTTTATATTTTACTGATTTTAGTAAACATAGTACAGATTTTTTTTTTGCCACAGACCTGCCTGTCAAGAAATCCATATACATGCTTTCAAGGTTTACCCTTTTTGCTTCTGAAAGTCTGTCGTCTCCTTCTGAAACTTCTGTCAGCAAATGATTTTTTTATGTTACAATAGTTTGATTTATCAGGAGGAAGTGTAGTTTATTTGTTGCTGTATGGATGGTCCCATGGGTAGTCTTTGGTGGTGATGGTGGAATGGTTGCCACTGCCTTGGTTTTACCTTCTCCACCCTAATCTCACTTTTTGTCTCTTAACTGTTCAGCCAAAAAATACAGATATCCTACAAATCCAGTTCTGGCTTGATATGGTTGCTGGAAGGAAAGCAAAGTAATTGTGGCTGATAAAAGTATACTCTGTTTAAAATAATCTGCTGTGTATCATAACAAGCTCTTGTTTAACTTTTTCTGTTTTAAATGTTGTTAAGCAACCTTATAATGCAGATGTTTTCTTGGCTCCAAATGACATTAAATTCCCTAGATAATAGTTCTTGTTACAATAGCAGCTCTTTACAGGTCTCTTGGGCCTTTTCTCCCCTAACAGCCCTTTAAAGTGAGGGAGCTATGTTGCATTACATGAACGTTTTAAAAAGTCCTATTTTTTATAGTGTTATGGGATGACTACTTTACTCAGACCTGTATTGTAGTAATCATTTACATTAGCCTAAATGACGGGGAAAAGGAAGTAAATAACGGCTTCGTATTTGCTGTCTGTGGATCGCTGTTTGTTCCCATATGTTATGGCTATAGAGGCCATTAAAGCACCTTTTTAAATGGCTAGAAGAGTTCTAAGCATCATGGTTTAATAGTGTGGATCAATAAAGTGGGCTGGGATCTGAATCTTTGTACTCTAGTCGTAGTTCTGTATCTTGGTTGCTCTCTGGTTTTGAAGTGGCCACCTGGCCGCTCAGCCCTTAAGCTTCTTGGTATGTGAGAGGGGAAAGGGGCCTGGGATTGGGGAGGAGCTGTCTTCAGTGTTTGATGTATCCCAGCATGGTAAATGAGGGCTGAACTCTTCAGGTGGTGACCAAACGAACAGCCTCATATCAAAATGAGTGTGCAGACAGCTCCAGTGTCCCTGCTGGTTTTTTAGATTCCTCACCAAACAGTAATAGAGAGAACAGAAAGTCTAGCTAATTTATCTGTTAAGATTGGGAAATCTTATTGGGAGTACAGAACCTTTCTAAGACTGTATTGAATTTATGTTGCTGCTCATGAATTAATGTGGGGAGAAATTGTGACTTATTTGGAACTCCATTACTTCTATGGAAGCCTATGTGTAAAACTGTCTAAAAGCAGGTGTTCTCAGAAAGCTTTTCTCAGATCACTGTTGTGAATGCGGTACATAAATTGCCCGACCATTTTCGAAGGAGGTAGGAGCTGGTACGTTCACCCCAGATATTATCCCTGGTCTTTCAGTCTGCTCTGTGGTCAAAGCTGACTGTCCTGTAAAATTTTGTTCTTAGTAGGTAGTGAGTGTGTGACCTTTTGCAGACGGATAGTTGTTCTACCTGCCCTATGCCAATTAGAATACCACAAACAAAGTGAAATGTGGCTTTCCTCTCTTGGATCCTTACCGCTCCAATCTTCACAAATCCTCACAGTTGCCAGGTAAACCTGGCTGCTTTCTGAGGAAGGATTTAAAGATACTTGAAACATTCTTGAGTAAAATGAAATGAAACATGTTCCTCCTCTGAAAATGTAACTCTGAAGACATGCAGAATAGCCTGTCATTTTCTGTTGATAAATGCCGAAGTGATTTTTTTTTTTTTTTGGCCTTATGAAATCTTGCTTTGCTTCTGGGAGGAATCTCCTTCACTCTCCTCTTTTCTCCTGTTTCTTTAAGTTTCGTAGCATCAATATTGTGTTGAAGAGAGGGACTTACGATCTTATCTAAGCTGTCATCCTGCATAGCTCGTCTGTCAAACAGACCCTCGACCTGGATTTCAGAATGATGCCATAATATCCCAAGTCAGAGCGTATCAGTGTGAAGGTGGAATGTGCAGTGGGAGAGTGCTGATATGCAGCATTACACAGACTGTGATTTAAAAACTGACAGCTGTGAGCATAGTTGGTGTGAGGCATGGCTCAGAAATATGAGATCTCTTGTTTTTCTTTTCTCAGGTCAAGTTGGGTAAATAACAGGAGGAAAAAAAAGGTCTTGTCATGAGAAACACCTTGAATTGTCTGCCTTTATTCAAGTGATGATTAATTCTCAGCTGCGAGAGGTGCTGATGAAGTCAGTGCCTGTTTCTCTCTCTACACACTAGCTTCTTGAACCATTTGGGAATGATTAGCAGAGAGCAGTTCAAAGTGAACAAACATGCTTTTAATTTTCTGCGTTTAGAGGGCTTACAAGAGCCATGGACTGTAAATATGTAACACATAATGACCATCACTGGCCAAAGTGTTCCAGTGCTGTATTTGTGTTATAAACTCAAAATGCCAGTGAAGGAGATAAGGAAGACAACTGATAAGAGGCATATCATTCATTGGAGAGAGACTTGTAAGAGCCTTTTAAAAGGCTTTCAGCAGACTGGCTTCCAGGAAGGTCGCAGACTAGTCCCAGTAGTGTTCAAGAATAGGCAGCGGACCCCTTCAACATGCACTCAGCTGTAAAGCTGGCGAGGCACCGACTAGATTGGCACGGTCCTCAGAGCAGAGTCATAAGGTGCATGAGAGTAGAGGAAGAAAATTAACTTTTTTACTGACCAGTGCACGAATGTCGTAGGAAGAACGTTTGTGTGTGTGTGTGTGTATGTGTGTGTGTGAGAACTTTGGAAGCCAGTTATCCTCTAAAACTTGCAGAAAACTTAATGAATGAATATTAAAGTAATAAAAGGCTCATCATATTTACCTTCATTCAGAGACCTCAAAGCTTTACAAATGCTCAAATGCTTTTAAGACATCTTAAGATTCTGCAACAGGTACCGCTGCATGGAGTTGTTAGATGTTAGCTACCAATAATTTTCTCTTTCTTGAGACTATCGGTCAGGAAGAGTTCTGGTTTAAGGCTGTGTAAGTTGGTTGTATCTTCTTATTTGGCATTAGAGTGTGCCTTGAATTGACATGGCTGTGTTCACATTCGTAACCAGGTCTTTCTTAAGAACTTCTGAAACCACTTCCAGATTGTTTTCTCGAACTATTAACTGCCCCCCCTCAGTATCCCAAAACAGCAAAACAACAAACAAACAGAAGTCACTGTGCAGTGTGTCAGAAGCATTTCAATTGAAGCAGCCTTCTCCCAACTCCATCCCTGCCAAGCTTTCACTCTTGTTTTTCAGGTGCAGGAGTAGCAATATTAAACCAGTATTACACTGAACACGGCACACCAGGTAGTGCAACAGTAGTAAAGACTGCATGAATCTCAGTTTTTTGGCAGCTATCCACTGTTGTAGAATAGTCTAGTGGGATGTGACATAAGTCTTTGGGTTCTGTAGAAATACAAAGTCTAAAGGAACAGAAGGCCCAGTACTATCTATGAATTTCTGGTATTGACAGGCTTGCAATTCGATGTGTGCTGCCAGATAAGATAGTTCTCTGCTGCTGCCTTCAGGAGCTGGGTTTATTTTCCTTTCCCTATTACTGGCAGGGAGAGATCTGTGGCTCTGTATGGGGCAGTTGATTGGAAAATACTGTAGGTAAGCTCAGCAGGATCGGGATTACAAAAGCTGGGGTAAGTATCTTTACTAAAAATCTCACTCTAAACTGTGTGAAATACTGTCCAAGTGTAATGGTATAAAGCTCTTGCTGTATTTTTTTCCCCTATGCTGGCTTCTCATTGAATTTGACTTCAATTTGCAACCTGTGGATGTGTGCTGTCATGAGGCTAGCAGCTCTGGCTCTCCGGTTTGAGATGATGAATGGATCGTGAGGGTGAGGAATGTTCTGAGGGATATCCTGCATGGACTCTTGAAATACTTTGTCACTCTGAATGTCTGCAACTCGCATTTTCAACAGCAAATGGAAGACAGGGAAAGAATGTGGGAGAAAGTTGGTAACAGATGTTCTTAGTCTTGTCTGAAACTTAAAGGTTAAACTTTGTGTGCCTCCCCAGGGAGGTCGAGCCCGTGCAGTTAATGAGCTTTATCATAGAAGGTGGGATCGTTTGAAGTGTAAGCTGTATAGAAGCTACTCCTTTGTGTGTTTGAAGCAGGCATGTGTGTATTTGAACTTACAGTGCTAGTGCTGCATTTTGATACTTGCGGTTTAGCACTTGGTTCTGTCTGTTGCAGCTGAGATTTCCTTTTCCTAATGTTGTCTTATTAGGGTTATTTTTCGCAAATGACGTTGCAGGTTTTCTTAAAGCGGTTCTTCAAACCTTATGAGTGTATGGGGGAATCTGAACGGGTTGTTTTCTTTTTCTTTTTTTTAATTTAATCCCTTGCACTAAAACCAATTTTAAATTCTTCCTTGACATCAAAATTAGAAAAACTCCATGGAAGTAACTCTAGCAGTTGCAGCACATACTTCCTTTAATCTGGCATTTGCTGAAAGCGGTGCCTTTTTATCTTGCAATATGAGACTAAAAGCTTACAGAAGAATGGTCCTGTTGTGTTTATTAAGACTGGTAACACATGACCAAACAAATCTTGTTAAAAGATTTATCTGTCTGGCTTAAATAAGAAAAAGGAGCTCCTCTCCATATTTTTAGTTACCCTGCATATTTAGATGCCTTCCCCTTTCAGTCTCATAGCATTTCTGTTGGACTTGCTTTCACATTATCTTTAAAACCTGACTCTTTAATACTAGTTAAGAGGTTTAAGTACTTAATGTGCAAAGAGGTGGTATGTATGCCTTTTGCTCTGATGATGATTTCCAGGTGTATAGATCAAATAACTGTGGAGCTGTGTGTAATGGGTAACTGCAGTTTGGCCATCTTAATAACTCACAGTGCCCAGATCTGACTATAACTCATTTCTTGTGGGAGAAGTAGTATCCTGCTTTCCAGACTTGGATGGGAGGATGTGAAGGTTTTTGTGTCTGAATAAATGACAAAACTTCAATTTGAACTAGATTGAAAATGCTGGGAAAAAAACTCAACCAGGTGAATGCTGGGTAATGATCAGTTGAAAATAATGATTACAAACTTCTGCACTTCAGTTTTTTAAGAGAAATTTAAAGGTTAAATCGTGCCTGCTTGAGTTCTCATAAGATACTTTGGCGATAACTTTTTTTACATCGCACTTGAAAATGCCTGGGCAGATCTAATCATATTCATTACGGCATCTTTGGGAGTGGAACTGAGATGGTTTAGTGAGAGTCAAATCTAACACCTAGCTGCTTTGGGGATTGCCTAGAGAAGGATTGGCATTGAGGCGTGTATATCCCGCGTCCTGAAGGGTGGCTGGGACCCTTGTGTGCTACTGTCTGGAGCGATGCTGCTCTCGAGTTGCCTGTTGAATGGGTGGAAGATACCAAAGGGGGTTTCAGGAACGCAGGGACTTGTCTGAAGTTGTTACAATTTTAACTGTTCTGAGGAACTGTTGTGCAATGTTAAACACCTTTTCTGTATAAAAATAGTGTTTGCAAGCACTTAATGTGCTTGGGATATCGTACTAAGTAGCAGAATGCAGTGGGGCGGTGTTCTGACTTGGTGAAGCACCTGCTTTCAGACTTCTTTATTTGGGACACTTATTGCCAAGTTGCCTTCATCATGTCTGGCCCAGACTCCCAAATTAAGGTTCCTGTCTCCTACCAGAATCCTAGTTTGCTCTGTTTCTTCATCTCTGGAGACCTGAACGTTTTAACAGGAACAAGAGTATTTGAGTATGACTCGAAGTCGTAGGTATCTGCATTTTCTGCTGGAAAGCAGAGAACAGAAGAATTTATTGAGTAGCTCTGCAAACACATTTTTGGCTTATGTTTGATTTCTAAATGGTTTAAGGTAACAAGGACCTTTTAATGTCTGCTGGCATACTGGGTGGAGAGAAATAAAGTTATCCCATACTGGATGTAATAAACTTACTTGGATAAATGGACATATCCTGAGGCTGTAGTTAAAAAATAACAACGATGAAAAAATCTTAGAGTGTGATTGCAGTGAAGCTAACCTTTTTCCTCAGGTTTTTCAACTTGCATTGAACAAATAATGGACGGGGGCTATTCTTCCGCTCCTTTGTATACCAGTCTCAGCCATTAAGTGAATGCTCCCCTTTTAGCTGAAATGACTTCTTTCCGAGATTAATCTCTAAAACATTCCCTATGGAAGAAGCAGTAAACCAGTATCAAAGGCAGTTAATACTCTTCAACCTGTGGTGCTGTAACCTGAAATTCTTTTCCGTAGTATGATGACAGAAGCAGCTGCTTTGGTGGTTGTTTGGTATAGTGAGAATGAGGAGCTGCCAGGGAGTAAAATTACTGGAAACCCAAGCTACAGAGCTTGCCAAAAACCACTTAAGATTTTCAATGTATTTGCTTCTACTGTCCTAATCCAGATTTAAACATCTGTGTGATTACTGTATTTGGCAGTATACATGATGTATTATCCTAGTTTACTTTAGAGAGCAAAAAAGAAGGCTCACGATATCTTTGTAATTTTTGTGATGGTGTTAGTTTTATGGGCTCCATATTTGTGCATAATTACATATAGAATGATAAAAGTGCTTAACCCACTACAACATCTGTAACTGATGAATAATGTTGAGTCAGCAGATGTGTTTTCACAGTATTTACATTTTGGTCAAGAGTGATTAGGCAACATTATAGCTTTGGAACATGGAGTTGGTAGTGTTCTCCAGTTCCAGTGGGGTTGGTGGGTGAAGTAAGAATGTGTGAGAGGAAATGCAAATGCTTAAGTTCAGATGATGTAGTATTTCAGTTCTGCTCTTAACGGTTGAAGGGATCCTTCCAAACATTGGGTGTATGCTTCTATTTATAAATTGCTATTTGCTTTTGGTTTGTGGTGTTAGTAAATAAAAAGTGGGGAGGTAGCAATGGGAAATGTTGTATTTCATGGTAGAGGCAAAATATCTGGGAGTCTTTAAAACATATTTGGATCATTGCTTAAATAATAAAGATTATTTATCAAATACTTCCCTGTGGTAATAATGGCTTAATCTTAATTAGGTGGTTGCTGATAAAACAATTTTTCTTTGCTCTTCTGGTAGTCCTGTATTACTGCTACCCAGTTGAGGTCATGTAACAGTATCTTGCCTCTGTGTGTTTGTTTTTTTTTTCTTTTCCTAGTTGTGGTGAAGCAACTACCCTTAAGGTTATGTGACTGCTTTATTCTTAGAGACAAAAGTGGTCATTGTTTCATGATGATGTTGGTTTAATCCTGCAATATTTTTGAAATTGAATTTTTTTTTTTTGTAAAACAGTCTTGGAAATGTGATATATTTGTGTAAGAAAGTTGAATAGTGCTTGAGATGAGATTTCATCACTTGCCTTTTAATGCTAGTCGAACTAGATACAGACTCTGATTAGATGAAGAGGCTTTCTGTACTGTTCATAAATACATTGGCTATGAAAATTACTTTTGTATGAGTTTTCCTGAAACAGGAGCTAGGAGGAGGGTGGTAATTTTGCTCTATTTGTAGCTGGAAATTTCATAGATGAACAGACTAACTGAGGAAATTGTGGTATATGCAAATTCTTGTACAGCCCTACAGTAAACTAAATCATTATGAACATAGTGTTTATTTATTCAATGTTACTCCTCTATGCAGAACTTTGCTGTGCAAAAAAAAAAACAACCAAAAAAACCAAACCAAAACCAAAACCACCCAAACAAACAAAAAAACCCCAAAACCCCCATAATAATTGGACTGGTAATAAAAACATTGAAATACTTTGTTTGAATTTAATCTGAGAGACACAACAAGGACTCAAATCTGCAGTTATGTGGAGAGTTCTGTTCAGTCCTGCAGTGTTTGTTCTTGTTCGTTAATGGTGAGAACTGGAATTCATCAGGGCCTCCTCTGCAGCGTGTGACCCCTGACGTTCGGAGGCTTCTCTGCTTGCGCTTCATGGCAGGTTGTGTAGAGGGATTTTCTGTCTGCTGGCAAGTTGGTTTTGCCTTTGGCCATAAAAAGTGTTGGTGAAGATGGAAAAAATAGAGTAAGGGGAAGTGCATTTGGTATGTTACTTTTGTAAAGTGATTTCCCCGCCAGCCATATGGAGGTCACTGTATTTGATGTGGTGTTGACCCTTGAACAGACTCCACTAGTGTAAAATGGTTCACTTGACATTTACTTTCATCCTGAAGTTTGGCAAGGAGCAGCTTGCACTGAAATTGTGGCTGCTTTTTCAGAATTAGTTGCACAACTCTGGTTCCTTGAGACTTAGAGACTACGAGGAAGGGCTCAGGATGCAGATAGTTTCAGGATGCAGATAACATTAATACGGATGAACTATTTGTCAGTTACTAATCAACTTTGGTTTGTTTTTCCTTCAGACAGGAACTTTAAATTCCTTTTTCCTTTATGTTTAGAGATGTGAGGTGGTTGGCACCTTCCTAAGTTTTCATCTTCAGGCTTCGAGGAAAAAGCCCCGTAGCTGGCCAGGTTTCAAGCCTGCTTTTTCTGTGGTTTGCCACCCATCCCCAGTAATGAACTATTGTGGTGACTGATGGATTATTATTTTTTTTTATAATGTGGAAATTAATTTTTGTTTTAAAAAAAAGGGCATTTTGCACCTTTCAGTCAAAGGAAGGTGCTTGTCCTGCAGTTAGCTGTGCCGGAAGAGGAGTGTGATCTTTTATAGTGTTGAAAACTCTGTGATAGTGAGATCTTTCACTTGGAAGATACACTTCCACCATTGAGAGAGGAAAGAAAAGCTGATGCAGCTTCTTTATGGACACTTGACTTAAGTCTCTTGATAAAAGCTGTGGTAATTCTATCATAAAAATTCTGTTGTATCATCTCTATCATTAGGAGAGAGAGCTGAAGAAAATATATAGGTTGCGTACAGATGGGACTGTTCTAAGAGTTGTTTCCTGAAAGTAGCGTCTGTGCTTGCCTTTGTAAGCTAGAAGAAGGCTATTGTCAAAGAAGTGATGGTGGAACATAAAAATTCATTTGGTTATAGCTGCATTGCATTTAGTCACTACCTATGCATATGCTAAGTTTTTTAGCACAGTTGGAAAATGAAATGAATAGAAAGTGTTTTTCCATCATGATTTTGTGCAACTCAGACCTTGCATAACCTTAAGAACCAGTGGTACCTATGCTGGTGGTAAACCTAACTGGTAAATGTAAGATGTATATCTGCACGTGAGCAGAGTTCCGTATTGTGTTGTACCTTAATGATATTGGGCTGTGCAAGAGCTGCTTAGATGCTGCTGAAACAGTCTTGACTTCACTGAAAACAAGACAAAAGGACTTGCTCCTTGGCTTTAAGTTCTCCAAAATTAACCTGTAAACAACATTCAAGTTTTAAGAAACAGGAGAATGTAGCGATATCCTACAAGTAAGACAAGAAGCAATGGAAAAAGCTCTGAAAAGAACAACTTTTTTGTTTAGGCTTTGTACCTAACTCAAAAAATTGAGTCTTTGAGAACTGAGGCTAAGTATAAAAGAATAATCAGAAGTGGCTGGATTTTATCCATCCTTAGAGGTCACTGAATAAAATCTTAGGTGTATCCTATATCCTTTAGTTTCTAATCACTAAAACCCACAAAGATCTCTTGTACATAGGTTGAGATGCCACTACTTGTAATTTTTAGGTTGCCCTGGGAAAGCAATTAGTTTTCATTCAAAATGAACAGATTATTTACTCTCTAAAGTGAATTTTGTATCAACAACAATAGAAAAAACTCTCAAGCTTGCTACTGGGGAATTTCCTAGCCTCTTGAAACTTAAGACATTTCTTATTGAGTCCCTGTAGGCCATTGCTATCACTATTATCTGCAACTTCTCTGGCAATTGACGGCTTCATTGTAGTCTCCTCTACTGGAGTTTTGTTGGATTCCCCTTGTGTGTTATCAGAATGATGGCAGCTGCTATAAGGAGGAAAGAAAATAGAAATTTCCCACCTGGATGATTGGTTCATTCAGGAAATGCTGGAGAGATTCAAGCTGCAGCCTGAATTGTATCAGCAAAAGCAATTTGTCTCTTTGGCTATTTCCATAGCTGGAAGTAGTAGTCAACAGGGACAAGAATATTATAGTCTGAGATTCACGTAAGAGTGAAGAAATTTCAAATACACAGGATCACTGACTTCTCAGCTGACTTCTTAAAAATCAAAATAGTCTTTTTCCTCCTCTAATGTAATTTCAGATGCTTAATGTATGAACTTCCAGTCACCTTAGGTCCCTGACTTTCATGCTATAGTGTTCTACACAGTGGACTCATTTCAAGCTGCACCAAATAGTAGATTCCTCAAAACTTAGGAATTGGATGTGGGTAAATTCAGCTTTATCCTGAATTCTAGGGGAAAAAGAGGTAACTTACCTTTCTATGTTGGATGCACCCTTCTTGAAATATCCTTCTTTCATTAATATTTACAGAAAAAAATGGTATGTTATGATTCTTGTTCAGTATTAGCTGTAACTGTTCAGACGGCTGCTATTGAGCAATATTAAAAGGCACTTGCAAATACTTTGATCCGTGCAAATTCACTAGAGCCTTTCCAGAAAAGGTACCAAAAGTACTAATGTACGTGCTGCTGGCTGTCACTCAAACATGTATCCTGCAACCTGTCAGTCCAGGTCACTTTGATTTGACCAATAGAAAGGACATTTTAAGGAAACTCTGGATTTTGAGTCAAAAGAATAAAGGATATAACTGCATAGGGCCAGTATTCTTTACCTTTCATTTGCCTGAGGTACGGTAATAGTGTCTCATGGGGAATTAATCCAGGCCCCAGCTGCAGGGTGCTGGAGGGGAGTTAGTGAGCGGCTGTGCGCGGTGCTTAGCTGCCCACGGGGGTTAAACCACGACAGTGGCAACTGTTCTGTGCAGTTGGTTGTGATTTGAGGATCTGGGCCCATAGGTCCAAGCTTGCGAATACTCTTGTAGATTGTTTTTAAATCTAAACTTGCATTGAAGGAAAAAAAAGGTGCTGTTGATGTTAACTGTATTAATTAAATGATCAGGGAAGTAAAAACATAGAATTCTCTCTTCCCTTCCTATTCCCCAGCAGGTAACTGAGTGTGTGAAGGTGATGAGTTATAAAATCCACCTCCATGTGTTCTGTTACTCATAAAGCAAGCATGAAAGGTTGTGGTTTTGATATATGGAAAAGCAGATTTTCTGACTACTCTGGTTTGCCTTGGTTTCAATTAATTCGTTCCTGTAATCTGAGGATTACAGGTTAGCTCTATTTTTGGAAAAGCAGGGTAGGGGGAAGACTTCCTAGCAGATTGCCCTGAGGTGGCAGATGGCATTCTTTACTCTGTACCAGCTTTGTAGGGCATCCGTTGCTAGTGGTGTTGAGATGTAAAACAACACAGCCATTTGCTAAACTTTTTCATTTGCTTCAAGGACAAAAAGTTGTAGATTCTTCCTTTCTTGCACTTGTCCCTTCCTAAATGTTTTTTTCACTTGCATGCTTCCTATTCAGCTTCAGGTGATGATGTGTTCTCAGTGAGCACTTCCTGTGCAAGCAGTTATATTTCTGTAGTGAACAAAAGAATTTTTTAAGGCGTTGAGATCTTTTTGAGGATGGAGATAGCTTCAAACATTTTACAGACACTTCATAAGTTATCATTTCTATGAATGCTTCAAAAGACTGCCTTGTATTTTACTGTCTTGTGTTTTCTGTACTGAATTGCTTTAGGATGTGGGGTTTTCTTTGTTTTTAATTTTTATTTACAGAAATTGAAAGAATTTTGAATATTAACATGGGCTTTTCCCCTCTTTCTCCCCCCCCACCTCTTCAAGAACCTTTTTAAAACGCTGGGGTTGTTGGAGTGGTTGAATTTTTCCTGGATTTGAGTGAGAAATTCAGAAGACTGAAGCCCAGGCTCACTGTCTACCTTTCACGGAGGCCCAGCCGTGAGAGGACAGAAGAAGGCACGTGGCGAATCATGACAGCGGACAAAGAAAAAGACAAAGACAAAGAGAAGGACAGGGATAGAGACCGGGATAAGGAGCGAGACAAGAGAGACAAGGTGAGGGAGAGTGAGAACTCGCGTCCTCGACGGAGCTGTACGTTGGAAGGAGGTGCCAAGAATTATGCGGAAAGTGATCATAGTGAAGATGAGGACAATGACAACAATAGTGCCACCACAGAGGAGTCCACAAAGAAAAGCAAAAAGAAACCACCCAAGAAGAAGTCCCGATATGAGAGAACAGACAACGGTGAAATAACGTCCTTTATCACAGAGGATGATGTTGTATACAGGCCTGGAGGTAAGAAATTCTTATGTTATGTTTCCTTTGAAAGTAACTGAGCACTAGAGCTACCTGTTAGTTGGCTGCAGCAGACAGCACAATGTGCTATCTGTTAATTTAAATTATGATTGTCCTTGGGGCAGGTTGCCACATTTCCATTGGAGACAAATATGGATATGCATGCAAAAGCTTTTGACTGTATCTTGTAATATCTGATGTGTTGGAATGAGCTTAGCTCCCCTTTGAAAAAGAGCCACCCTTTTTTCTTTCTACTGCATTAATTATCTGTGTATCGTATGGAATGTCTGTCCCAGGGAATTTCAAAACTGAGTTGGATAAAGCACAGAGCACTTTGCTCCAACTTTGAAACGAGACCTGATCTGGGCTAGAGATTTGACTAGGTGGCGTATAGAGATATCTTCCAACCTTTCTGACAAGTTTTTCTGTGAATCTATGATTTCTTTGTACAGCTCCTCTCCTGTCTTCTGTTTGTGAAATAATTCAGGTGACTTAAGACCTCGCAGCTATTATGCCATTGATTTCACCCCCTCGTTAAGAGCTGGCTAATGCCTGCACATGGCAGCTTAGCTGTTGGTCAAAACAGACAGTGCCAGTATCAGCAAGTATCTGGGACGTTTTGGGGACAGAGGCAGAAGCTCGCAGTGTGCTCTGGATGTCTTGGATGTGCCTCTTAATTGCTGCCAAGTTCACGCAAGGTTTTTAGGGCCTCATGTAAGCTTCCAAGATCTAACCCGTGGCTGCTGCCAGCTAACTTTTTCCTCAAAATGAAATTGTACTTGAAAATTAGCTTATTCAGCTAGCTGTATTCCTCATTTTTGAGTAAAAACTTCTGGGTTCATCTACCAGCATTTTTAAAGTGTTGCAGTTGTTTGTTCCACCACAAGGAATAGTTATGTTTGGCTTTACTGTTCAAAGCACTGGCTTAAGGGCTCTGGTAGTTTTATATTACTTTTCTGTAAAATGATCAGTATGCTCTAGTAACACTGCTGGAGCAAAACAGAGATGGATTCAAACTAAAAACCATGGAAACTAATGAGGTAAAATCTTGTCCGATTTTTCCATGAGGTGCTGTATATCTCAACTACTAAAACCTCGTTATATGAGTACAGATGTAAATGTTTGAAATGCTCTATCCAGTTGTAGTTGCTGTAAATGCTCTAAAATGCTAGTTGTATGTGTGGGCATTATCAGCTGCAGATACAGATGGGCTGAAATTCTGCTGCTTTTGGGGGTGTTGCATTCCATACTTGTTATTCCACGTGAAAGTTGTAGAGTCTGTTTTAATGTAAATCTACCAGTGTTTGTCAGAATAGTTTATCTATTGAAATGCTTCAAATATCATTTCAAACCATTCAAAAGGTACGTTTTTTCTCTTGGTCAGGGCTTGTAGCTGAGTAATATTTGTTGCTTGAGCAGTAGCAATAGGGAGCCTGCAAAAGCATCAGCTTTGGTGGCAATCTTATTTTCAGTGTCAGAGGATGAAAAATAATTTAGAATCTGTTAAGAGCAGCTGTTATGTGGGCCCAGTAGTACAATGCGATACACTTGCTTTATTGCAAAAAGACTTTGCTTAAAATTAAGATGGAAAATCAGTTTGTGATCTCAATTTTATCCTGTCGTAGGGTGGAGAAGTACTAGCACTCTTTATCCAGTAGGCGCAGTGCTCGGAGTACCTCTGATGTAGCAGTACTTGGACAGAGGGATATTTGTGGAACAGCAGGAATCTGTACTGTAGTTACAGAGTTTTCACCTTTGCCAGATAATTGATAAAGGAGGGGAGAGAGCCTGTAAATGCCGGTAGTGTGGGGAGCGCTTAGGTGGTTTATGCTGTATTCTTCACAAGAGTATCCATTCAGAAGAGGAATCTTCTTTATGTACAGACTGGCAAGGGCTTCAGTTATGGCTTGTACCTTCTGACTTGCCAGCAATTACGCACCGGGGGAGATTCTATTTATGGGCTGAAATGCAAGGTAAAGCCTTAGTCACAGCACCGGCACGGAGATGTGTCAGAGAGTCTGCACGCAGCAGATACTCTGTAAATGCTGGCCAAGCACCGCTCAGGCCTTACGGGACCTCAGGGAGCACACATCATTGATACCGTGGGAGAAAAATCTTCTCTAACAAGCTGAATACTTCATCAAATGTATTTTGGTGATGGTGGTTGCAGAACCAATGATAAGGGAGCTGGCTGCCTGGGGAGCAATTACTCCTTGTGTGAGCGGTGTTTGGCAGGGTTTGGAAGAGGCTGCGTGATCTGGTAAAGGATTTGAAAGCTGGTCGGCCCAGTCTCGCCTAAGCCTAGTGCTGGCCACAGGCAGCTTGCTTCATTTTCTCTTTGCCTATCTTTCTGCACTCCTTGAAGAAAAGCAGGTGGGGGGGAAGTGGTTGTGGCTGGTCTGGAGGAGGTTATCTAGTGAAAGAAGGAGGACAGCCGTAGAACTTGTGACAATTGAGATTTTATATGTTTTGTAATTTAACAATCTGCTTATTAAATTTTACATTTGTTAGTAGTAATTAGCATAAGAGACGTACCCTAGCATTGAAACTTTTTTGTTCATTTGCTCTTTGTGCCTTTTTAAACTTGCATCTGTCTCTTGTCTTAAACTGCAGAGAGCAATGAGAACACACGTTACTGGCCAGCTCGGAGGCCCGTGAGCCTAGCTGAAACCTTAATTGACTATACTGATTGTTAGATTTTATTGAAAACATAATTTCTTAACAGGAGTGAGATCTTGAATGCACATTCCAGTCTGTAATGTATTCTAAAGCAATTTTAGCATCTATTACAGAAGGAAATCTTAGCTTCTGTCTTATGGCTAGGTTACATATAGGGAGATGTATTTGTCGCTAAGGGTGCAAATTACATAAAATTTAAGAGGGATTAAGAGAGTTTAATTTAATGAGACTTGCACAGCAAGGATTAGAAAGATGAAAATGAAAGGTGTGTGCAGAACGGATAGCTGTCTTCAGCTTACATCGTTTAGGCTTTAAGGAAAGGAAATCCTTTCCATTTGTTTGATTCTTTCTCTTAAATACTCTTATCTGATATGGATGAATGTTGAAGGTCTGCATTTTCTTCCTATGAAGTCCTTGGTTAAAATCTCATTCTATGTTTACCCCATTAATCCAACACTTAATGTTACTTTCTGTGCTGAGCTCAGCAGCTATATTTGAGTAATGGCAAATAAACTGTAAATAGATAATCAAGATCATTGGAATTTTTTCAAATGAAAGGTTACACTATATTGTTACTATTACTGTTCTTATTAATTTGCATAAATATAATGAATGTATGCATAGCTTTAAACCATGTATTAAAATTTATTGAGTAGAGCTTAGACAGCACTATGCAATTAATCGTCTCGATTTTGTTGGAAATTACGCAGGCCTATCCTAGAAGCTTGTTGGCCCACTTCCCCATCTGTCCTCTCAGTTTCCACAGCCTCCCTCCCATTTCCTTCCAAATCTAATCTGTGAGGGTTTGTTTTCTTCTTCTTGTAGTTCTTACCTTGCTTTTGTCAAAATGACTGTCATGGTAACAAATTAATTTTTATTGTACAATGTGTATTTGGATTTGCTTATAGGCTTCCTTAGCATAAGGTAATGATAGTGTAAGATAGTTGCCTCAAGACTGATTTTTTTTTTTCCCCCCCTCCTCTTAGATTCAGTTAGATTATTTAATGCTGAATTTCCTTCCATTTCTAGCGCAGATTGATTCCCTTCTATCCTACTGGCTTTTGCCAAAATACAGCATGGTTTGAAAGGGTTGATTTCCCATACAGTTCATATGCACATGCAATATGGTTAACACATGGCTCCTAATTGGGTGTAGTCTAAAATTGGTGGTCTTGTTTTGCAGTATGTTTTTTGCAGTTCTACTTTTTTGATTGTCAGACTGTAAGCGAATTTGAATACTTTGATACTCTGCTGTGCAAACCCGACTTTATAATTACATCTGTTGTTTGGGTTAGACAATTGGTCTCCGTGTACGATTTTCTGTATAGAAGAACATACTGAAGTGCTGTCAGTCAAATGGCTGTCAATGTATTGTACTGGACTTCGGTGGCCGAGGTGCTTTTGGAGCAGCCGTCCAGGCTTTTTCCAAGTGTTATGCTACTCCAAACACCGTTGAGTAATATAGGGGCTTTTGTATAGGCCCTGCTTTTGGTACCTGGTTAAGAGAATGACTTGCCTAGCTGGAGGAGGGAGCTATGTGATGAAAAACAAATAGCGCTGTTGGAACCTTTAAATTTCTGGCCAACGTAATGAAAGATGAAAAAGGTAGTGATGATACTGTTCCAGAGACCCTTTTTTCCCCTCCCTGTTCTGGAGGGCAAAAACATGCTTAAAGTCTTACAAGGACCTGTTTGGAGGTATTTTTCTTGTGTATCTTCAGCTTGTCCTTGAACATGGAGATTTTCTTTTCAATATCCCAATAAATTGCTCTTATGAAGTAAATGGGTTAAGATTCCAGAAAAAGTACATAGCAGAAATACCTGTATCAAAGTAATAGCTGGTTATGTGGATACTTTTATTGCCCTCTTCCTTTTTGTTCTCTCAACTCTTGCATACTTTTCTTGCTGGAGGCAGCCGTATCATCCCTGTCCCCTTTCACCCTCAGTCTGTTCAACACATCAGGAAGGGGTATTACTGTACTAAAGCCACAGAACTTAGTACTGAGGATGTTGTTGCTACTGAGCAGACTGCTGTAATGTCATCATGATGGCACCTTGAATGCTGGAGTGGAAAATCTTTGTTGGATGAAAGTCTCAGTTGATTTGGAGCCTCAGGAAAACAGATGACTTTATGTCACCTGGAGATGAGGACAATATTGTTTGCTCTGCCTACGTAGAAACATTTAAAAGGATCTGCAGGAATTAAAAGGATTTATGAGGATCTGTTTCTACAGTGACATCAGTAGCTATATAAACAACACATCAGCAAGAGGAATCAACATGAGGTAACACAAGGTGAAATGCTTCTGCAGGGAGAGTAGGGCATTCTAGGACTTTATTGTTTCCTAGCAAATTGCTTTGGAATAGCTTACATGAGAGCCTCTTTGTTCTAGGTGTCTTAAGGTCTGTGTGAAGCTGGAAGAAGAGGTGCAGAGTGTTAGATATGGAAAGTGTGGTTTGATATGGTGCAGGGAAAGAGGCAGAATTAGCTTTATGTGGGTCCTGGAACATCTGGCCTAGTGTATGAAAAAATAGGAACATGTCTCTGCCACTTTGAGATGTTTTAGGCAATCAGTGTTTAGGACAGCTCTTGGACTTTTTGGTTTAGTTTTTTGTTTTAGTTGTGCTTTTTTTAGTTACAGGAAATCACAGTCACCAGGATGAAAGTGAGAGTGTGCTACTGGAAAATACAACTTGAGCTGAGTACTAACTTTTCTGGATTTATAGGTTGATGTCACTTTAAAGTTCTGTTAGATTTCTATCCCTGAGTGCTGTTTAGGAGGCACCATAACCCCATAAGCTATTATCTGGACAGGCATCAGAGAAGGAGAGAGACTGAATTTGCAGGT
Organism: Theristicus caerulescens; assembly: GCA_020745775.1. Classification (NCBI taxonomy): domain Eukaryota; kingdom Metazoa; phylum Chordata; class Aves; order Pelecaniformes; family Threskiornithidae; genus Theristicus; species Theristicus caerulescens. Next base: position 5,114,113 of record CM036574.1, read on the forward strand.
CGGATGCACTGTTGTGAAATACTGCTGCTCAGTTGTCACCAAATGTATCAAAGTGAGATCTTACATACTTCTCACTTCAATACATACTGTGATTATAGAGTATGTGGCCATTTTTCAAAGGGAGCACTTCATAGGCTATGAAATAGTTTGCAGTCTTCAGTGGCTCAGATTTGAAGCCTGCAGGTGTTGGGTTATTGCACTGTCACAATGAGAAAATAACAAAAGCTGGTGGGTCATCTTCTGTGTGACTCTGCAGGCCAGCCATCAAAGTGTCCCGTGGAGTGTGGCCAGTGGAGTTCCAGTCGCAGTGGAACCAGAATCATATTTACCTAAGATCGAGTTGGACTGAGATTTCTTCTAGCTATCTTTAAAATCCACTGTCAATTTGGTTAGCAAGCAAGTATTAGGACTTCTAAATCTCTAAGCTTTAGCTTTTGCTGGCATAATTAATTGTTAAATGTTCCCTTTAACTGTGCCAAGATGTTTTGTGGTGTTGTGACTGAGGAAGTTGCTGAAATGGTTGTTTTAATCTAGAAACTTCCATCAGCTTTATAAAAACATATATAAACAAAAACCAACCCAAAGTGCTTCCTCCCTCTATTTACTTGATTAATAAGTGGTATACTGGTATTTGGGTTGAATGTTGGTGAAGTGGAAATGCAGATGAGCTTATGTTTGACATTGACCCATGTGTTTGTCATTCTTCTAGATGCGGCCTTCTATTTATTCTGCCAGCTTTACCAGCTGAGAAAGGTGGCCATGCCAGAATTAAATGTAAAAATAAATATAATATGAACATGAAATTTTTTCTATAAACCTTGAAGTTCTGGCAAGTGTTTTTTTTTAGCTGCTAAAAAGTTGGGGGGGGGAGTTAATTTTTTTCTGGGAAGTTTTAAAATTTGAATTTTATGCTTGGGCAGAAGGAAGAAATGCAACGAAATTATTTTTTCAACTGTACATTTTAATTTTAGGAGGTCTTTGGCCAGACTGATATCTGATTGACCAAGTTTGTCATGAAGATGTGTATTTTTGCATGTGTGGTCTTCTCTTCCCTCAAAAGCTTCATAGTTGAAATGAGTGTGTATTCTGATGTGATGTACTCTCTGTTTCCCTCTTCGCTTGAAAATCTGTTACCATCGTGATACTAGATCATGGAAATAATCAGATATTCAGTGACAGACTCTCAGCTGCTGTAAATATGAATAACCTCAGGAGCTGTGCCTGCTTAATGTGTTTATAAGAGTTCCCTTATTTTTCATGCTTACACCAGTGTGTTTTCAACCTTTCTGCATATGTGAATAGCAGTGAGGAAAACTTGTAACAATCTTTTTTTAGAAGAAGAGATTATCTTTAAGACTTTTGTTTCAATGGAAACAAATGCATTCTTCACCCATTCCTCCTTTAGTAATTAAAAGAAGGAAAAAAAAAACAGAGAAAAGGCCTGGATTAGTAGGTGAGTCTTAAAACATGTCAGGAGGGTTAACAAAATGCATAAAAGCATTTTAAAATGCATAAAAGCATCACAGAAGGATTTTCTTTGAAGTCGATTGAAGTCTGTAGAGAACTGTTTCCACATGCAGCTGAAACTTGTGTTGTTATTGTTCTGTACTATTGGATGTAACAGCGGTTGTAATTAGTTTATGTTCTCAGCATTTGAGACTTTATGAAAAGTGTGGTTTTTAAAGATCAGGTGAGTAGGTGAATAATATTAAGTGTAGAAAATAATTAAGGCTGCATGACAGCATACATTGACTACTTAACTGCATATGACTAATTTTCTGTATATGTGCTGTTAGTACAAGCAATAAACATAAGCCAAACTGGAAAAAAAAAGACACATTTACTGAGTTCATATTTACTCTTAAATGCGGCAGGCATTGCTCTGTGTATGGCCAGCTGTTGGTGCTTGACAGATGGAGTCTTAAGTGCAGATCAAGGCTGATCTAGCAAATGGCTTCCTCTGGCTTTGTTTGGCTTTTGGGTATAAATGGTGACGAGGGAGGCTAAGGAGGTGAGCTACCAAGGGGTGGGGGCGGGCTGGCTGGGCCTGGGGCCATTGCTCAGCCACCCTTGGCCCAACAGGTAGTTTTTCATATTGTCTTTGTTATGACATGAAATTGTGGTAGTGTTTTCATAACAGATGAATTGTGCAAGTGGAGGATTTTAGATAAGATTTCCTCTATGAGGTATTGTTAATACTTTATCTGTGAGTCATCCTTCTGTGTTCCATCGTAACACAACATGGGTCACTAACAAAAGGAGCTGTACTACCGTTGGCTGCTATAATGAAGTATTACTAAAAGTAACATGGATTATGTGAACTCTGCAAACATACGTTGTGTACTAAATGAACTTAATAGCATGTTCCCTGAGAAGCTTGTAATGCCAAATAAAAATACCTTGTAAAGCTGTGGTGCTTTGGGGCTGTTACGGGATGAATGTGAAACTTCACATGAACACCTTATTGGCGTAATTTTTTGTGTGTGTGACTACAACAGCTACAGGTGAAAATTTGTGGTTTAACTACCATGGGTAACTGTGGAACACAGATATGAGCAGTTTTGCAGACTGCATTAGGGAATTATTTTTGCAGAGGATGGATGTAGAAAGATTGTAACCTAAGCAAAAAGTAATACTTCATGGGGAATGCAGCATGCCATTATGAAATTAGGCAAATGGAAATTTCGAAATAAAAACACAGTGAGTGGGAAGCAACTGTGGAAAAATTGGACTAAGGGGAAAGAATTCCTTGAAATAGTGGTTTTCAAGGAGTAAAAGTGGAGTTTGTGGTTGCAGTAATTGTTCATGGCCTGTTCTCAATTTATTTCAATTAAAATAGTTTTAACTTCTAGTGTATGAACTTACCAGCCCTTTTTCTTCCTTTTACTCTGTGGAAGTTGCGATGTCTTTCATCGACCATTAGATAAAGGAGTGTTTGGTCATTATAATGCCAAGACCTGCGTAAGCAGTAAACTAAACTCTTGGTTTAGCTTCTGTACTGGGAATGATGCTACGGTTTCCCATGTAGCACACCAGTTTATGCCAGAAGATTGCTTTAACTTTTATCTGGAGATTTTTCTGATGAATTGGGGGAGGGAGGGAGTGAAACTTAATCTGTCAGAATTTTGATCCTGGGACTAACCTTTGCTGCTTCATTTTGGAATACCGGTTTTGTGAAAATATCTTGTAGCAGTATTGATGGGGGGGATGGAGGAGAAAGCTCATAGGTGAGGGAGATATTTCTCTACAGGTTTGACACTCCGTGCGATGTGCAAGCAGGCTAAGTGAAGAGAGTGTGTTAAAGTGAGACTACTTTTTTTTAATTGTTTCCAAGTGGCATAGAAAATTGAAGAGGGTAAATACAACTTGAGAACTGATGAAAATAAATTCTCCTTTAAAAGTTTATCTCCATTTGTGTGTTACTACTTGATGGGCCACACTGGTAAGGTGTTTATGTCTGTAACTGGATATCTTCAGACTGATCATTGAAATTTTTTTCTGTAATATCATAAATTTTGGGAAACCTGTTTGGTTTTCCTTTTGTCCTAAAGAGATGTTTTTTTTATAAACAGTATCTGGTAGCAGAGCATGTGTTGCTCTAAAGAAGCCTCTCAAGACAATTGAGCTGCAAATGGAAATATTTTTGCTTTGTTTCAGCATTGGCAGGAAGAATGGATCTATCTGGTCGCCTTTTTTCTTCAAAGCCCAAAATGCATTATGGATGCCTTTACCAAAAGCAGTAAAGATATTTAAAGCAAAAAAGGATCAGAAGCCCTGCTGTAAAAGGAGTGGCTAGATGTACATGAAAACTGATATAGATTTAAGACTTTTTCGTTTGTATTGTTTGTTTAGGGAAGAAATATACCTAAATGTAGACATATATTTATTTTGCTTTGGCCTGAAAGTATATGCTTGTATCTTTACTGTGGGGATTGTACTCCTCTTTTCTTAATAGTGAGGAAAGCATTTTTTCTCTTCCTGAAATGGCCATTTCTTATTTAAGCAGCTGACTGGCATACTAGCATGATCATTATGCTTTAAAATGAAGAAAAAAAGGTAACATACCAGTGTTGAAACAAAGTAAATACACTTCTGCTGTGGGATCAGCTTTACAGCTGCTGCACTAATTTGTTCTGTATAAAAGGCATCTCAGAGCTATTTACAAATTTAAACAATAGGAAAGGTTTTTTTTTTCAGAAAATGTGTATTGATTTTTTTTTAATACAGTTTTTTTTCAGTGCTGCTAGGTATTTGCAGGTAGGTGAATATCAGGTTAGCAGACAATAGGAAGAATATCACATAAGCTTACTTGACGGGAGTGTCTGTATTTGCATCACAGCAGGCTTTGAGGCAACAGACTGCAGTATTTGAAATACAATATTCTGTGAAAATCATCCTCACCCAAGTGACACATTTCGTTTTCCCCTTCTGAACATGTGTTTCTGTTCAGGGCTGCACCGACAACTTATAAAATGGGTTACTTTCTATCCGTTTGTCTACTTGGAAAGATGAAGTGATGGGAAAATAGTCATGGCTGTCATTTTTTTCTAGTTGAGGGCTACACAAATAAAGCCTATCCATATTTTGATGAGGTAGTGTGTTGCACTTTAATTATCAAAAGGGTAGCTGAGGGAGAGAAGTTAAGCAACCATTTGGTGTTTGTCGTGGGCTTGGGAATAGAAGAGTTTTCTCTTCCAAGTCCTCTTGGTGTGCTTGTTTTGCCTGCTAGAGCACGGAGTTCTAATTATGCATGGTCCAATAGAAGAACTTCTTAAACTCAAAGCCCTGTAAAGATGCCAGTTTTCACATTAAGCACAGCTTCATGGGCCAGCTGTGTACTGTTGATTTCTGTTAATGTCACCATTGACTCATTACCAAAACTTGGGAAACACAAGTGAATGGAAAGTGCATGAAAAGAAAGATTCTCTATCTTGAGCGATACAGAATCTTGATCCCTTAATCGCTTCAGGGTTTTGTGTGTATTGGCCAATTGCGTGCTCTATTCGAAGACACCGTGGAGATTTTTCAGTTGATTTCATGTAGACCGTGACAGCAACTTCTCTTGGTTTCTTAAGACTTATTATTAATGCTTGCACTTAAGGTATTGGAGAAATTATCCATAGCCATTGTTCAAGTGTGCTGTAATTTGCACGTTAAGGATCTTTTAATAGGAAAAAAGTTAAGGATATCTAAAAAAGTGAGGTCATGTAGGGATGTGGTACATTTGTAGTGCTGCTCATCTTTTATGTCTTCCACAGTACTTTAGAAATGAGTGTCCATGAAGAGCTATTGAAAGGCATCCAGCTCAAGTTTGAGAGATGGGTGGCTACGTAGGCATTTGTAAAATATCGGTGAGAAGCAGTTGGAGCAAATGTTGCACCTGTAGCAAAAGTTTGCTGTGACCTTAAAAGATCAGAAAAGACTGTTTTAAATGCCATGCATGCAGTAAAGCTTATCTGTTGCTAAAGGAAGAGTTCTTAGACTAACTGGTTATTTAATTAATGTTTTTAGTGGTCTGCACTCTTATTCCCACCCCTCCTCCTGTTTCATGTATTTAATTGAAAAACAATTCTAAGACAGGAGGATACCCTAGCATGAGTTAGTGGCTGAGCATCTACAATGTCTCTGCTTTCAGTGTGGCATTTTTTTGGTCATGCTACTTTCCGTAAGAAAATGTTTGGTTTGTATCAAATATGTTAGCAAAGTATGTCTGAACGCATCTTGCAAGAACAACTGTATAGTGTTGTGGACATGCATGAAAAGTGCAGAAAAATAATTGGTGTGGGAAATCATGTAGCTGGGTGCCTGAACTGCAGAACAGTTGCTTTTATAAAATTGGGAACTGCAGACTACAATTAGCTGTCATTAATTTTGTTGAATAGAAATATGTTCCATTTATTGTACAATCAGGAGCCAGGCTTGAATGAGTTTAAATAGATGAAATCTAAATTATACTGACAGTCCATTAAACAGCAGCAAAACCCCTTAAAGAAAATGGATTCGCTATGATACCAGTTTATAATAAAATCATTTGCCAAATAAGAACTATAGTCCAGGCATTGGGAATACTCCTGTGAGTTTCAAATGAAAACAGTAAATTGGTTGAACCATTTATTGCGGAACAGGGCTCTAGCACATTGTTTTCTGACAAGGAGCCAGCAGTGTTGCTTGAAATCTGCTCAGCAGGCAGTGACACTAAAAGATCAGACTAGCAATTTGTTGTCAGCCATATGGGGGGGAAGAGAGGCAACTGTATAGCTCCCTACCTGTCACTGGTAATATTTTTCTAGTTAAAACCATGTGTTTGTCATTCCCAATGCATTCCTCCCTGTGTTTCTATGTTTGTTACTAAACCGTCACGCTAAATGCATTGCTGTCGTTAGAGGTCCATTTCCATTATTGACCTTTGTTTTCAAGGGTTTGGTAATTTTCCTGTATTTGGAATACAGGCAAATTGAGATGTCAACATTTAGAACTGATTGAATGTTGCAAATATCTTTCTGATCCTTTGAAAGGTACCACTTGGTTATTAATGATCTGTAACTGCTAATGTCGTGCTCCTAATCGTATTTAACTGTTTTGGGTGGTGGTGGATTGGGGCATTTAAGTACCTGAGATGCTGAAATGAAGAGCCCAGCTGCTTGGGCTTCCCACTAGTTCTGGCTTGGGCAGGGGTATTTCTGGAGAACGGTTCAGAATTGCCTGATCATAGTTCTTCACTGGCTGGCAGAGGGCATGAGGACAGCTAAGCCTTTTAGACACCAGAATGGAGGAATGTAAATATCCTTTAATTATTTGCCTATCCCACAACTTGTATTCGGGATATATACATATACATGTGCACACACACACATGTGTATATATAATATGCACACACACACGTAAAGAGTGTGTCTCCCTCCCTCTCAAGTCCTTATATATATGACTCTGTAAAGTCTATAAATAAAATTCTCTGTCTCCCAAAGAATTGGAGTCTATCTGGATAAACAGTTGGATTTCTTTTTTTTCCTTTTTTTTATTTACCTCCAAGATGATTCTGATGAAACAAACCTGTTTTGCAGGGCTTGCCTGGACACTTCCTTTTACAGTTTCTCAGATCCATCATCTGCATTTCTACTGTGGTGCAACTGAATCTGTAGGCTTAACGAGAGCGTTGGGATAAGTGCTATCTCTATATTAAATTAGAAGTGGTGGATGTGAAACAGGAGTGCACGCGTGTGCTGCAGGGATAAGTGTACCTGAAGCATGGTTTGTAGCACACTGATTGAATGGTTGAATACAGGGCATGTGTTACCACTGATGACATGAGCCTGATGGTTCATCTGCTTGGTTGTGACAACGTAAGAGTTGTTGTATGAACTATTCAAACTTGGTGTCCGACGAGCTTCCCTAAATTGTATCTAAATTGTTAAGAAGAGTGTTTCTTTTTTACACATCTGGCATATCATTTTTCAGAACCTCTAACTCTAGAATACCTGAAGGAAAGCAAAATGAGGGAAAGAATGTGTCATCCAGTAAGATACTGGGATTGCAAAACTGGGAAATGCGTGTATATTGGAACTCTGGTTGCTTACAGCTGCACGGTGAAGTCTGCGCTTGTGACTGGTGAAATACGATGGCAGGGGGTTGTAGACAATTCCCTGACAATGGCTTTCAAGGAATATCTTTCCTGTGGAAGTGTGGTGCTGTGCAGAGAGCCTAAGGCTTTGTTTCTTGGATGATGCAAGTGTTGACTCATTAGGTAAAACATGAAAGGATTCTAACTGTGAAGATGGTTACTACATAAACTGCAGCATTTCAGCTGGTGAAGGTTCATGTCTTTAGAAATGTGAGGTGGCTGGTTTGTTTTTCTTCCAAAAGATCTTTAAGTCCATGTATTGAAGCTCTAATTTTAAAAGCAGCTTTTAGTGTGGGAATATTAATGTAACCCTTCAGAACTAGGGCACATCTGGTGAACATCACAAGCCCAAAGGCATAATGACTCTGTACCATGTGTTGTAGAAATACTTCATCTCCAGTGGGACATTTTACACGAAATAGGAAAGTAAGCAAATGCACTCATGGTTGGAGACAGGCAGTGAATCCCACTAGCTGCGCAGGGAACTTAAGATTTCTTTATTCTATTTTGTCATTGTAGTGGCAAAGGTTATGGAAAGCCCCCCCCCCTCCCCTTTTTTTTTTTTTTGCTTATTTTTTTTCCCTGTTAGAGTTGTCTGGTTTGTCACCAGTGAACTCTGTGGTGTAACAGATCCCATGGTTAACGTGTCTGAGGTGGCCCTTGGAAGTGGACACATGGATGTTATCTTGCTGTGGAGAAAGCCAGAGTGTGAGTTTACAGCACACCCATTTCCTATGTGGTTACTTACTTCATGCTTGCTCTTATTTACTCATAAATGCAGGATGACATGAGGGTGACTATCCTTCAGTAAAAGAAATCAACTTATGCTTTGGTAAGTGTGTAAGGATGTTCAGAGCAACAATTTTTGCTTACTGTATTTGATCCTACAGCTTACTTTACAGTAATTTCTTTGTTTTGCTGATTTTTTCACTGAGTCAATGTAGATCATCAGGCATCCCCTTTCATTTTCTGTTAGTGGTATGATTCTGTCTATAAAGGGGGTCATGAGCCTTGCCTAACAAAACACATCCTTAAGTACAGTTTTCAAGGGATCTTTGCAGATGACAGAGCAGCCAACACAGAGTGTAGTTGTTGATGCAACTCTAATAAGGACTAGAAAAGAAAAAATGACTGGGAAGGGAAGGAGACTTGAAGGGTTTAGAGGTGGACAGAATACAGGCTAAGAAAAATTCTTTAAGGTTATCACTGTCTTGCAAGTTAAAGGGAACAGGTAAGAAGTAAGAGAAAGAATAATGGAGATGTAGCATGCACAGTGGGATTGACTTGTGTATGTTTAAGCCAAGGCCTCTTGTGAGACTGGATTTTAGTCAGCTGGGGTTTGGAGAAAGATTGTCACAAAACAGTGAAGAGCAAGCACTGGATGTGGAGCCAGCGTAGTGGTGTTTGTGAGTATTGGTTGGCCTTCTGAATTGTATTTTGTTTTGTAGAGAACTTATCTTGTCAGGGTTTCTGTGCAAATGTGCATTGCCCTCAAGCTGCCAAATGTCGGTGTCTGACATAGCACACTGGGGGACAAACCAGTGACTTACCTTGGATGAGTAGACATAAAGCAGAATGGCTTAATTACAATTATGGGCCACTCAGTCCATGATTCCATGTAGAGAGATAAGTTAACATTTTGAGCATTGGATGGTATTTCTTTGAAAATCAGGGGGCTAAGAATTGTATATCACCATAAAGCAACTTCAGTGGACATGACACTGAGCCATTCAATTGATGATGTTTAAATTAGGAAATTTGTAGTCAGTTTGATTTTTGTTGGGCTTTTTGAGTGGAAAGGATTGAATGTGAACGTTAGTACAAATGAATATTAATATTGCAGGAGCAAATAGATGTCTGACACGTACCTGTATTCCGAGTTCCTTTCTAGAATAATAGATGTTGAGATAACAGACCAGAATTTCTTTCAGGTGTCTGAAGGGAGAGTGCATATGGGTTCATCGTATTTTTAGGCTGACAAACAGCCTCAGGCTTCAGACTTCCATTCAGCATGAAGAGAGTACGTATCACTCAATTTATATCAACCTGCCGATCAGTAAAAGAATTCAGAAGCAAGTAAACTTGTCTGTGAGGAGCATCTTTATTTTACGATTTTAAGTATTTTAGCTGTTTCTTTATGACAGGTGAGGTATCTCTTGTAGTTGTCACAAAGTGGCAATAGATGCTTCGGCACAAAGCAGCCTAAGCAATAGTGATGAGAATTGGCTGAAGTTGTCTAAGTCTATGCAGAAGTTCTCTGCAGCCATATAGAGCTAAAAATGGTCCAGAAGTATGTGATCAGTGGGGGGAAAAAGGGTGCAATAGCACATTCCAGTGTGCTATGGATAAGGAGGGGCTATTCTGTATTTTTGATGGGCATAAGTCTTATCTACGCGGGTTTGTTGCATTAGAAAAACGATATGCAGTTTTTCTTTGTTGCTTGGGTCCACATCGAAGCTGTTCTTCAAAATAATGTGTTTGTATTTTGGATTTCTGGTAAATGAAAGTAATTGCTTTTTATGATGAGCTTTGAGTGGCTAATGTGAATGCATCCATAAATGTTCTCCTTTTGGCATTTTTCCAGTTTCTAGCCTTCGTGGCATTGCTTTGCCACCTGGATTAACTTGTTTTCTTATCTTTATGGCCTCTATTGCTTTGGAGACATCTTAACTGGATGTCATCTTTGTTTTGAATCTTGGCAGGCAGCCAGCAGTGCCTTACTTAAATGCAATATACTAGTGAGTCAATGTGTTTGCTTTACCCATGGTAGATGCCAGATTCTTACTTTTGTGTCAGCCATTTCAGAGGGATGCTTAGCTGTTTATTCTGTGTGCTGTCTAATAACACTCTGAAAATGAGGCTTGCAAAACTGAGATGTGAAGAAAAAAAATCTTGGAAGTTGTGGTGTTTTCTGTATATGAAATCTTGTTGCTTTTTATACACATTCCCCAGTGAATCCTGAAAAACATCCCGCAAATGAGTGGTGGAACATCGTGTAAATGGCTGAGTCACCTGGGATACTGAGCAGTTGGTTTGAGGGAGTAGAGGGCTGTCTAAATGGAATGATTAGCCAAGGAAGTCTGGGGTAACAAAATGGTGCCAGAATACTTTGATATGGTTAAATTGCTATAGCTTCTGAGTAAAGTGGATTGAATCATACTGTATCAATGCAAGGAGGCGAAGAGGATGCATTTGGTGCAAGGTAGTTCAGATGCTTACCTCCCAAGAGAGACTGACTTAATAGCTTCTGTGGGATTTTCAGAATTTTGGATGAAAAGTGCTATATAAAGTGTGAGTTACCAGTCAAATAGATCACTGTTGTTCTGGTGTTGATGGTTGATTACATATATGATATTTCAAGCTTTTAAAATGTACATATGCATGCTCTTTGCAACAGCTGCTCCTATCCTAGCTAGGAAATACACAATTTGAAATTGGTCGTTTGGAAAAGGCAAGTTGTATGTGAAATAAATGGACATACTTCTTGATTCTACAGAGCTACCGAAGGTTGTTATACAAAACTGTTTATTGTTGTTTTCTTCCTAAAAAAGAAAAAAACACCCATGATTTTAGTGCATTTTACATCCATGAAACTTCTTTCTCTTGAGACTCCTGGTGAAAGACATTTGATTTGTCACCTTACAGACAGTGAAAATATGTGGCAGAAAGCTTCACACTGATACTACTTGCATAGATATCTATGTAGCCTTGCTGTTTAGCATTGTTTCCTGTGATGCCATCATCATTAAGACAAATGACTCTATTTAATAAATACTTAGTTAGCACTAGCATTTTTGAAAGATTGTACTCCTGACCATGTCTCCTCCTCTACTCTAATGCTGGAGTGGTATTATGGATTCATAATAAATCTAATATATGAGTTAACTCTTTCTCACCGTTTCCTTCTACTTTGCTTTGAAATTTAGAATTCTTTGCTCTAAAACTTTATTTAATGCTTATAGCACAAAAATGTCTCTAAACACCTGCCTTCCTATTGTTGATTGTTTCACTCTTTAGTTGATTCCATTATCCTTCCTCTCTTTGTTATTATCTCTCCATTTAGTTGGGGTTAAGGTTACCTCAGGTGGACATCTGGTAAAGAGATGCCAGCTGTACTGAAGTGGAATTCTTCCTTTTGTTGGCATTTTTATGCTAAAAAGAGCTGCACAGAAGCTCTCAAAAGAGGGCAGGACTCATGGAGCTGTAACTGACAGCAAGCGTAGGGAAGGTCGGTAGCGGTGCTTCTCATATAAAAAAGGCTTTTGGAACTTGTGGCCTGAGACGTCATGAATTCATTGCAGTGCTATTTTTGTGGATGCTTTTATAATGAATGATGAAAACTTATTACAGTAACAGAAATTCTCAAAGATTTCAATTAGATTTATGTACATTAAACAATGTTAACTTCTAATTAATAGGAAAAAAAATCAGGAGAACTGCTTGGTTTGGAACTTGCATGCTAAGTTCTGGTTCAGAACACTCCAGCTGTGAGTTATTACATTTGTGGGTCTTCTAGTGGGAATGTGGACACAACTCTGCTATAATTCTTTCTGTACACTCGGAGAGGAGCTTCACTAATGCTGATAAAATTATGATTTCAGATTAAGCCAGACTCTTATCCTGTGTCTTTGACTCTTACTATAAAATAAGCAATAATTTTCAGCTTAAAGAAATCTGTTTTGTCAGGCTCATTTGACTTTATCAAATGCTGTTGCAAAATGATTAACAGTGTAATTTGCGATGGATGGAGAATGGTGTGGTAAAGAAGCCTGTTTTACAAATAGCGTTGCAGGTAGAAAGTTGACACTTGGATTTACAGGCTTTGCTTCAGATGGTTACTATGGTTATGTGATAAACCGGCAGCAGTGGCTCCTTGCTGGTTACAGGGCGCAAGCATTGAGAGGATGCAGATGCTCTCTATTAACGTCTGTGTTCCAGGCCAGCCTTTGTGCACCGCTGCTGTCACTTAGCCCTCACTTCATACTCTCCTGAATGTGGTTTTGCGATGCTCCTGAGCAGGTGATCTGTTCTGTGAACTTGTGCTCTGCGGCTTTAGTTTTTGAATTCAAGGAATTGCCTAATCTATTCACAAGTAGGTAGTATTTGTGCTTGTCATTTGAAGAGTTTCTTCAGAAGACTTTCTTCTGCAGAAGTCAAGGTGACCTGCCTGACTTTGATACTTAGGTGCTCTGACCTCAACCTCATCTGTAACCACCTAAAGACCAGCATCTTTTCCAGTCTAGATTGAAATCATGGGTCAGTATAACTGAGAAATATCTTTGCCTTTGAATTCCTTCCCTTGACTGTGGAATTTTAGCTACACTGATGAGCAGGCTTAATTTGAGACTAGTATGTAGAGATTATTTTACAGCCTGCTGGGGAAAAGAGGTACTGCTCTGCTGTCATGGTTTTGCAGTTAAAAAAAAGTGTCTATTCGATGGGTAGTGCCCGTAGTGCGGATGCTGGAGGTGAACAGTTTTGCATCTGAATCACGGTGTACTAGCTTTCAGGTGTAATTTTTCTGGGACTAGTTGTTTTTTAGAAACCTTGACTATACTGCCTTGACATACTACTGACATGGGACAAAATAAAGGAAGGAAGATAGAGAAAAAATAATTTCACACTTTAATTTTAAATGACTGGTAGAAAAGCTAGAACTATTTCCAACTTTTTTTCCCCTCTTGGTCTCACCACTGAGATGGAGAGGAACATTTTCTGGTGTAAGCAGAACACAAATTCTGTGGCTATGAAATGTCCCAGTGTAGGAAGGGTTTTTATGGTATGAAGGATTGGGCTGTAACTCAAAAGTTCATTTCCTTGCTTCATCCAAAGAGGGGAAAAAAACAAAACAAAAACAACCAAAAAAACCCCAACCCCCAAACCACAACTCTCTGAAATCTCAGCCTGTTGCCTGACTGACTACTTCAGGCTACAGTTTCTTGCCTGTAAAATGAAGATAGTGGTGTTTTACTGGAATACTAGTATAATCTAGTGTTGCTGGATATGACTGTGCTTGTAGCCAAAGGCAGCAAGTCCAGACCTGCATGATTGCAACAAGCAGCGCAGAATTTGGGGAAGGGTGCTAAGTGCATTTAAAGCTTGGTTTGCCAGCAAAGTTGCTTTGATCCTGGCAAAACATCAGTTATCTGAAATTAATGAAGATGGGTACTGTACACCTCTGTGTCTCATTAGAACAGGGTATTATACGGCTGCCCCATTAAAAATCAGAGGTACAACCATGTAATTCTGGTGTATATTGTTGTAGTAGATTTGAAAAGCCTGGCCTTTTTCTAGCGTGGTTGATGTAGCTACTAAGACTCTTCCTTCACTTTTGATAGTCCTGAGGTAGTCCTGCTAAATAGCTGCTAAGTTTCTGTCTTACAAATTAATCTTTGAGGTAACTCTCAGTGGTGGGAGAATTCCTGAGTACAGTTTGGGTTTCAAATGATTAATGAAGGGTTTCTTTTTTCTCTCAGGAGAAGACATTTTATTGTGATAAACAATGACAGTGCACCCTTAGGAATGCTCTTTGTGGAGCATAAGAACTAGAAAATGTTTGTCTTTTTAGATTTTTATAAGACATGAAGCAGGGTATTAGTTGTGTTTTGAAACGTCTTATAAAACTCTGACGTTGGAATTTTTCCGTAGAAATATAAAAAGGTTCATGGATAATCATTCATAGAATAGCTGGTGTTCTTTGTGTCTTCTGTCTTTTGAATAGCAGTTACCTACCTGAATATAAAAGGAGAACACAATGACTGTCCTTTAAATATTTGTTTGGCTTTGGGTGTAGCATCTTTGCCTTCTAGCAAGCTGTGTGTGAATTTTCTGATTTCTAAGGTCATTATCATTAATCAAGCACTTCTTTCCCATCGTTGCTGTAATTTTATTCTGAGGCACTGCTTTTGTTGTGGTTATTGCCAAGACTGTTTTTAATACAACAGACCTTATTTTACAGCAACCTTGTAGAGTCCAGTTGTCAAAAGCAAACAAAAATAATTACTTAGTTTCTGTCATGTCAAATGTAATTTGAGAAAGCCCAGTCCTTCCCTGAGGTAAATCTAATTTAGTTTGCTGCATTTCATCTATGATTGGTTGCCTTGGTTTTCTTCACAATTAGAAGAGAAAATATGTTAGTGCGAGGTTCTTAATAGCAAGCTGTCCACAAAAGACCTGATTAGTTTCCTGTCTTATTTTGATCAGGTTCATAGGTGGTGACCTGGTCATTTTTATTAACTAAATTCAGAATGGTCTTGTATGACTTCCTTTTGTTTTTCTAGCAAAATGTCTCTTCAAATCAAAGTTAATTTTTATGCAGTTAATTCCCTTATTTATCATCATAAAGCATCTAGTTTCTATTTTTAGATCATACTTGGAATAAATTACATGTCATGCAAATGAAACGGTGGCTCTTTCTAAGCTTAAGCTGGTTTTGAATTTGTCCTGTTTTTATGTTCTTTCTTGGAGGTACAGAAGTTAATTTCCCTTATTTTAAAATCTTGTCTTTTTTAAAGATTGCGTATATATTGAAAGTCGCCGGCCGAATACCCCGTATTTCATCTGCAGCATTCAAGACTTCAAACTGGTAAGGAAAATTTTCACATCTCCTCCTTTTCCCTGCCCCATTCTCCAGTGAGACGGCAATATTGCTTAGTCTGTATCTCTTCCTGTAGCTCCTTCTGAGTAAATCTTTAGCTTCTGAAATAGCAGCTGTTTTGCTATTAAGGCAGTGAGTGATCTAGCCTTGGTGTAGATTTAGTTAACTGGGCTGTAGAGTTCAAATTGCGGTCTGTGTCATTTTAAGGTTTTGTAACCCACAGAAGTATTAACTTTGAGTTGAGTGTTTCTGGGAAATTGTGGCTCAGTAAGTTAAGTTTTTCCTGGGAGGTTAAATTTGGCTGTGCCTTTACCTCTAGCTGTAGAGAGCCCAGCTGTGTAAATGGAGTGCGTGGGCTGGCTTGTGGTAGCTTGTTTATCTCAGCTGATGGGTGGACTGGCAGTTGAGGATGCAAAGAGAGACTGGACCAATATGACAAGTTTGATTTGGAAAAATATAACCTTTAAGAATGCTTTAGCACTTTATTCTTTAAAAATGGAAAGTTGGGGACCTGTGCAAGAACAAATTAGTTGGAGTTGTGGTTTGCCCCTTCTTATCTGAATTTGTACGCTTGAAAGGTGAAACTTGTTCCTTCCCAGTATGCTGTAGCTGCATGGAAAACCACTTGCTGCTTAGGCAGTGCAGGGCAGGGGGCCGCTGCCTGTTCGGCACCTGTGCTTGTTCTGGACTTTGCAGTGCTTTGGGCAGTGTAAGCAGGATATTTGGAAAGGTGACTGTTACTGCTGATCATCTTGCTGTTGGTTTATGGAAGTTCTGAATATGTGATAAACTGGCCTTCTTATCAATGCATAATCTACAGCCGTAGATCACCCGCTATCTGTTGCTATCAGAATATATCTTCCTTTTCCAAGCTTTCTTACTCAAGTCTTCCATTTTACTCCTTACAAGTTTATTTTGTGAGACCATGGTGAAGGAGAACGTGTAGACTTTGTTCAGAATTGATGTCCATGGTAGTGCTTGGCACTTGTGAGCCTGTGCTCTCTTCTCTCTCTCTCTCCTTCCCTGCCCCCCCCCTCTTTTTTTTTAAAAGGAGTTGTTGGATTTGTAGTTAACAGGTTCTAGCAGTGGGTTAAGCCAGTTGTACTACTCTTGCACATTAGCAGGTGCTTTTGCGTCTGACTGGAATGACAATGGGATAGTTGCCATTCTGGGCAATAAGTTCCTGCTGAGTTGCATTAATTGCTCAGGGTATCAACAACAAAAGCTGAAGCTTCTGTTGTCAGCATTGGTCTTGTACAACACATTAAAGCTGTTTGTGAAACTATGTGGGAAATGTATTGCAGTATGGTTTAGTACCTTTAAAATTTTTTTGGAGTGGTTTTTCTTTTCTCATGTTTTCAGGATGCAGAGGATATGGCACCAGGGTTGCTGGCAATTTTTGCGTATTTTTTCACATGGAAATAGTATTGTTGGTTTATGTTTACTTTTGCCTGCTCTGAGTTCTTTAATTTCTCTGTTAGATTTTTTTTTTTATTGACATCATGTATAAAAGGAACTTGTAAAAATGACAAAACAAAAAAAACCTTGATGCTGATTATGCTAGCAAAAAAGAATCTTCAGTGTGTTTGTCACTGTTGATTTTACTACTGGGGGAAAGGAAAGATGTGCAGTGGAAAGGACACTTGATTTCTCTTCTAGTGTGAGATACCAACAGGAAAACAGTCTTGTTTTGCCTTCAGCTAAATATGTCAAGTGAAGCAGGGAAGTTAAAGTCAACAGCTTTGAAATGTCGCCTACTAATTATAAGTACATTATCATGTTGGTTGTCATAAACTAAAAGTTTTTGGCTGGGTGTATGAGCCTTACCCTGTACTTCCTGTTGTTCTAGGGGCACTTCAGGCGTAGGAGTTGATGGTGGTGGTTTTTTACTGGTAAAAACAAGGAATGTAAGCTTGCATTTAAAAAAAAGGGGGGGGGGGGAAGAGGGGGTTAAAAATGACAAAGCAAATGCTGTCCGATATACCCATATGCTATCTTGAAGGGTAAAAGGTACTGGGGGTCACTCTGGGGATGAGGCTAGAGTACCGTTCAGCTTCATTCTTGAAGTAAACTGCAGTCTAATTTGCTTTTTCCAGTCAGACCTTAAATCATAATTAGATATGATTTTTATGTTTATTGCAGAACTAGAAACTGCTTCTAAGAAGTCTGGCAGTTTCTTCTAGTTTAGTGTTCAAGCTTCCTTCATTTGACAGATGGCCGGAGGCAAAGAAGGTAGAAGCAAATACTGAAGTAGAGTGGTGTATTCCCTATAAATGGGCTTACTCCCGTTCATGTTACTCAAGTTGTATTAGGAACAGAAACTTTGTGGTTAGAACTGTTTTGCCTGCTTCACTTTCACAAATACCAGTCTGGAAAATGGGGTGAGATTACTTATAACTTGATGAAAACATACTACTCCAGAAGCAGATGTTACAAATTGTTTCAGAGCAGCTTTGTATTCTAGTGTCTAGATCTTGTGACTTGGAGAAACCAACTGTTGTTTTCCTATACGTGTTCTTTGCAGTCCCAGCAGTTATGGCAGGTAAAATGGTATATTTTGTTGCATTAGCTTGTACTTCCATGACGAGTTTCTCTTGACATTAAGATGAATCAGTTCTGCTAAAAATTATAATAAAGGAACAGCTCTTTTGCTTTCCTGAAGAACAATTGCACTTTACCAACGGCCATAAAATCCTCGTGATGAAGCTTTGCTTACTGCTAATTCCTTTGTAATCTGTCTCTGTTGCCATCCTGCGTTGTGTTGCTCCACATGAAGCAGAGCTGTGATGCTGTGGAGATTGGTCATTCCCTTCGTGGGTTGTATTAGTTCTTGCGTTAGGGTAAGCTGAGGTTGGGAGGAAGAGCAACAGGTTTGGTTCCCAAGCGTTGAGGGCAACTGGAGGAGCATGGCTAGCTTTCTAGCTCTGTCTCCTGAGTTAAAAAATCAAATGGTGCATTAAGGCTGGCCATGTGGGAAGGAGTTAAGTGATTTGATCAGTCCAGTCATGGGTAACATTTATCCTCTTTTGTCTTTAGTCTTTCTGGGATTCATGTAAATAACTTTGTGGAATTGAGAAGTAAAATACGATTAACGGTGGTATGTTGTCTTAGGGAAACTGTCAACAAGAAGTGGCACTTTAAGTAATTATCGTGTCCTTTCTGGTCTGCCATTGCTTCAGTACTTCCATAACACGGGTTTCACTGTAAGATTAATATCGTCTTTCAAAATCACTTCCAATAATGAGTTGATAGTCTGATAAGTTCTTGAGGAGAGAGCTAAATAACACCAGCACCAAAGGTATGATAGGAGTACTGCTTTGCTACGCAAACTTCTTGGCATGCTTTTAAGAAATGCACTGACTATTCCTGCAGCTGAGAAACTGCTTTGAAAAAGCATTGATTTGAAACCTGTGGGAGCCTCCTAGGACACTGCTAGGGAATAAAGATGCTGACAGAAGGGACTTCACCTGATCCTTTATTGCTTGTCCTTTTCTCCTCGGTAGTGCTAGTCATGAGTTTTTGGGAAACCATCTGTAGTTCAAACTTGCGATTTAGCATCTACTTGGTATAATGCGCTTCAGATTTTGACAAGGAAAATGTAATTCCTGGTCAAACTTCATTGTTTTTGTGATGCCTAATTCTCTGTGATACTTAGAGGGAACTGTGTTAATCTCATGCTATCCCTCCCTGGCCTCTGTGTCTGGTGTCCATAGTTCTGGACCTCCCACCTAGGGGGTTTTGTGTTGTGGTTTGGTGTTTGGTGGTTCTTGGGGTGTTATTTTTTAAAAACAAAACATGTTTCAGTACACAAGGGCATCCAGTAAGGTTTGGAGATGATGAAACAAGCTATCTGTTAGTCTTAAATATGAAAGCTTATCAACTTCCCTTTCTCCCGTAACTCTCTGTGAATACAAGTGGTAACTTCCATTGGTTGGGGAGCTAACAAGTTTCACTTTTTCTCACTAGTGATGTATGTGTAGAATATTCTTAGTAAGAAAGCAATCAGGAATAATTTTTCCTTCTTTAAAAGCTATTTATGGCTTAAAAGCCATAACAGTTGCCTGCCTGTAAACTTGAGTTTGTACAAATAGCAGGAGGGGTTTTTTTATTGGTGCTGGTACGGTAAATATGAATGGAAGGTGCGTTAGTAGCTTGTGGCAGCTTAAGTTCCCTGATGTTTTGCTACAACGTTGTGTTCTGGTTTTAGAATTACTGCATAGCTGAGGCTCATTTTAATGGTGGATTTCTAAGAAACTAGTCAAATTAACTTTTTTGTTGTTTAGAATGATGTGTGATATGAAAGGTACCACAGGGAAAAAACTACTGTGTGTCTTTAAGGAAGTTTTCATGTGCGTCTTTTTTTTCAGTGGAAGATGCCACAGCAAGTACAAATACACTTGCTTTTACTTTGCCTTGCCACAAAATGACAAAGGATGTGAAAAACACCTTCTAAATAGATATGGTTCCTTTCTGGTATAGTGGTATTTTTAGAATCCAAGGAAATTCAGTGCTTGTTTAGGACCCAAGCAAAGGGTTGGGATTAAGGAGTGAGGCAACAGTGAGTATTTTTAAGGCACAGTGTCTTGGATCCCTTCTGTTATTTTCATCTGTCTGAACTTTGCTTAAAAAAAGCAGATGGATGGTATGCAGAAGCCGGGAGAGAGTGAAAACTCACTTACACATTTCAGCTGCTGGCTGCATGCTGAGATCTGAGTGCTGGGTTCAAAATCCAGCTGCCTCTTGTAGGAACCTTTCAGGTTCAAAAGTTGGTAGGATTTCAGGGTGGATGAGCGAAGGGGTAGCAGGGAAAACATGCAGGTGTTTTTCTTTCTCTCTGTTTTTCAACAAATCAGAAGTGCAGTATTGGTCCAATTTATCCATTGAATCAGATGCTTCCTTATACTGCTAAAAAATGTTCTGCTTTTATAGTAGGTCATATTTTTCAGCTTTTGCCTTCTGTTTTGTCTTCGCATAAAGAATTTTGCTGCAATTTATATAGTGCCCACTAAATGGGCTTTGCTAAATTGATAGTAAATTTTAGTTATGGCATTAATTTTGGCAAACATTCTCTTTGCGTTCATTCTTTGTGACAAACTCTCTAGAATTGATTACCAGCATCTATCAGATATTTGATAGAGAGGCACAGTGATCTTTTTGCTGGCAATTGGTTGTCCTTTGACAAACCATCTCAGCTGTGTTTGTAAGGTATTCCATAGGAAGCCCATCAATCTTCAGGCAGTCAGCAGAATTTAGCATGAAGGTAATTTTGTTGATGGCTCTTTAAAGGCAAAAAAATGCTGCCAAACCCACTGTAGGCTGATCTGAACCAGATCTAGTTGGCAAAGCCGCCTCTGTGCAGAGATCTATTAAATTCCACAGAGATGCACAGATCTAATACAGTGCAATAAAGAGCTGCTGGATAAAAAAAATTACAGATTTCCAAATAGTGTCATTATGTTAACTTTCTTACTATACCAGATGTCTTCACTAATAGATTTTTTTTTTATTTAACTTTTATTAAGATAGCAGTGATTGCAAGGTAATTTAAGTTTCTCCCTGGAAATATTCAGGTATACATTTAGCACAGGTGTTGTCCACTGATGACAACAGAACTCTCAAGTGTGAAGAATGTGTGCATTTTCATTTATAAACCTGAGTTTAACATTATATTTTTTTACTAGAAAGCTTGATTTCTGCAACAGTAGATAGTAACCTGGTTAGTTAACCCATTTTTATTGAAGGGGAACAGCAGGAATTGGTGGAAAAGAATTGAAGGACAGGAATGGAAAGTGCTTCCCATGAATCTTGTCTTTGTTAGAAAAGAATATTTTTTCCAGCTGCCTACAGAGCCAAGTTGCTTAAATAAAAATTACATGGCACTAGAGCAGACATGTTCTTCAAAGCAAAAAAATGTCTGGTGCTTGAAGTGAACATTAGTTTTCTTTGTAAACGGGTGTGTGCTGTACTGCAGGGTGTAGTGTGGGTTTGTCGCACCTGGGTTTCTCCCCACAAGGCGAACAAGATGCCCTTTTGTCCAAGCTGGATCACCAAGGGTACCCAGTCTTGTCCAGTGCTTCTGGTGTTCTCTCAAGGCAGCAGTTCTGTTGCGAAATGATATATGAAAGATGTAAAAAGTACAGTATAATGTTTCAGTAGCTCTCATGCTATTTTGTTAGTTACTTGTGATGGTTTGGTTTTTGTTGGGAATTTTGCAGAACATTGAGGAGCAAGTTCTTTGGAAATCTGCTGTTTTATTTTCACCCTCAAATACTGAAATATTTACTATAGTTGTGAATGTTGACTGTTAAAAGTACAGCTTCTTTTTCTTCTCCTTAGAGAAAATGCTGGGGTGGTGGGTCATGCGAAAGGGTGTAATATGCCATAAATGCTTTTTCCTTCCCCTTGCTTCACCAGCTTTGAATTATTGAACTTAATACATTTTAAAACTGAAATTGCCTTAGCCTGTCAGAAGAGTTACGAGATAGTTGTCTGTACTTAAAAAAAAAAAAACAACAACCAAGTTACTACATTCCCCCCGCAGTGGGTTATTTTGTGCTGTTTGTGACCCAGAACATTTTTTTTGACCTCTCTTCAGTGCTAATTCATTTTGCTCTGGATTAATACTATCCTCTTTCAGGATTCAAGACCAGATTATCCTTAAGGACTTTGATTAGGAACAAACTGTGGTGAAGCAATGCTTAACTCTCTGCTTGGTTTATTGCCTTACATGTGTTTACTGGTTATAAGTGCCTTCTCTTTCGTTGGTGGTACTAAATATTAGCTCTCGGTTACTTTGTAGTATGTGCTTTCCCTCCCTCCAAGCAGGAACACATCAGGGCAGCTCAACAAGTGGTTGGGTTTAAGTGGTCATCTGTAAATCTGGATTATGCAAGGTTATGATTAGCTTTAGAGCAACTTTTCTAACCTTGTTTTGTTCCTTGGGAAACACTTCTTTACCCATTTGTTTTAAGCCTATGTTATTCATCTTACAATGTCAGTTACTTTAAAAATATTATTTTTTTAACAAGAAACAGCAAAATATAATTGGAAAGCTGGAACATGTGAATAAAGCTTGTAAAAGGGCATAGTGATGTGGCTTCAATACTTCATTGACATAACTTGACTGTTGAACAACTATAGGAAGGAGAAAAATGATGTTTTGTAGAGCGGTAAAACTGGGATCCATTAGCGTTTAATTCAGGGTTCGTTTACTGTTGAACTTTTGTTTTAGAACAGTCTTACAGCTTGGGGTTTAAATTACATGGGCAAGTCAATAAAATGGAAGCAGTTAATGCTTAGGTGCGTGTTTTTAAAATACCTTTCCCACATAAGTTTTTCTGATTAGTTTTTCTTTCTGTGAGAAAACGTTAAGGTTGTTTACATCAAGAGATGCCTCCTGTACATCAGTCTGCTGCTTGTAGGTTAATTCTGCAATAGTGCCACTGCATTTCTAACAATGCAGTTGTTTCAACAGCAGCGTACTGCTGTCATAAATACAAATTTTCTAGTCATCACAAAGTTACGGAAGCATACTTTTTGTTCACTTTAATTTGGCATGAGTCAAAAAATCTTAAAAATCTACAGACTTCACAAAGCATTTCTTAAATATTCTCTGGTGCTACAAGTACATTGATCAAAGCATACACAGCAGAATAATGATGACTGAGTCATATTTTAGTTGGCAGTGAAGAGGAGGTGAGGAGGGGTGAATTGTCTGCAGACCTGAAGTTTTGAACTTTAATAGTTCTGAAATAAGTAGCTGGGAATCAAATGTTGCTTCATCCCCCCCAAATGCTAATTTTCCAGAACTGATACTATCTTCACTCATTTCATGTAGTCCTTCAGAAATAAGCCTGACTTCAGTTACTTATCCTGTTATTGTGGTCTCTGAATTGAAGCCTAAGCTCTGCTAAGAATAAATCAAACCTGGCCAAAATCACTTTGATCTCCTTGTTCTGAGTTTCTGGCAGAAGAATGGTATCTGGAACTTCTTGAGGAAATAGCTAAGGATCTGCGCAGCCACTCATGTTGCTCTTTCGCACACCAGTACTTTTTGCTGCTTCATTCCACCCAGCCCCCTATCCCCTCCCTCAAAAGAAAACAAGTTCTTTTTTTCTTTTTAATTGAAGAAGGCTATGTTTTGAAAATGGAAATTGTCACTGAATTTCTTTTTGGATTAGGCCATTTGAAGAAACAGATTTGGATTCTCATCGGACTGGGGATATAGCTTCATAGCTATAGTTTTTTATTTTAAACAGTAGTATTTCGTGGGTTTCTATTATAGTTTAAACCTTGACAGATTCTTTGCATTACAATCAGTGTATTATAAACAGTGAAATTTCTCTTTATCTCTTTGTTAATGGTTAACAAGTCCTAAAATTCAGTCCATTCTCTTTATCTTAATTAAAATGTTGATTGTGATTACTTCCAGATGATGAAAATACATGATTAAAACTTAAATGACTGACTTGTATGAGAAAATCCAATTAATATGGAGAAATCCAGTTAATACACATGCATGCTGGTCATTGAGAGGGCTTTTGCTGCCCTGTTGTGTAGGACCCCACTGAACTGGAAGGAAGCTGCTTTCAGTCCTGCGGGCTGGGGAGCAAGGAGGCATACACAGTGCTAGCTAATAGCTTGTAACCGGTGTGAAATATCTAGGCAGACTGCAGGGCTGATACATAGGGATACGTAGGTAAGACTAACTAGCTTGGATAATTTGCCGTGTGTGTTCAGTGGGCCTACCAGAGAGGCACGATGAGGTGTGTTAGAAATTCTCAAGGACGTAATTTATTTGGTATGGAAACCTACGCTGTTATAAAGCCAAGGATCACCCTGCTGCCTGTTCTTCCTAAGTGGCTTTCTGCTGAACACCTAGTGTTGTGGACAGGCGCTATCTGTTAGCTGGCTGAGCCCTGGTCTTTGTGAAGATGTGTTAATGATGATGTGAACTTACCCACGGCACTGGCTTAGGTAACCGTTTTATAACACAGATGCACGCACCTCCAGTTACGTAAACTAAACCGGCTTTAGGGAGAGCTCTGGCACGATGGGAGTGAGAAATCCAACAGGAGTATTCTTTTAAGTCCGACAGAATTTAAGGACACGCTTCTGTCTCTGTGCAGAGGAGCCCAGACACTTTGTACCAAGCTCTTAATCTGTCTAGTGGTGCGAACCGCTTCCTCGGGAGGCAGCGGCAGCTGCTTCAGTGGGTTGTGGGCAAAAGAAGCCTGCAGTGTTGGTTACAAGATTGTTTTAGCCCAATAAAACTCTTCTCCTCACCTTAAATAACCAGCTGTTGGCCTAAATATACAATGCAACAGTAGTAATTGCATTTGAAATATGAATATGTTAATTATGTAATGCATCTAAAACCCATGCGTATCCAGCTTTGATTCCTTGTCTCGATTTAAATATCAAAAGTAGTAAAGAGCTGTGGCTATTGGAAATATGTTTATCTGTATGCAGAGATCAGTAGTAAAATAAGATTACTGAATAATAGTGTTTTGGGAGAAAGAGGCAAAGCACAGTGGAGAACTTACCTTAGTTTTAGCTTCCATGGCAAGTAAGAGCAGACTGATTTGAAAATGTAGCTAGTCACAGAACATTACACTTATGAGTGTATTGAATATAAAGTTCTGATTAATTTACTGAAACCAAGGCAATTCCAGCTTAACTTTTAAGTTGAAAGGGAAAAAAGACACATCCAAAATGAAAGAGAAAGTGGAACTATCATCTGAGAAGTTTATATGTTTTTTTTCCTGTGATAACAAGTAGAGGTGAAGTGAGAAGCTAAGTAAACAAGAACAACAACAACAAAACCAAAGGACGATAACTGATGGCCAAAAGAAACACACAGCTGCTGGTAATAACAGGATGTCTCTGACCATGATACAAGCTAATTTATACAAATATAATATGTCTTGCAAATTTGCCCTCTAATCCTGGCACTTAAACCTTGCTTGGTATGAATTTCCAGTGTTTGATAACTAAGTGCAAATTTCCTTTTTAAGGTTTTCCTTTTTTCCAGAGAGAGACAGAACCCAACCCGCAAATGGATTTCAGCAGCATGCTTCTAATTTATCATATTTTGATTTAATTTGATGTCACATTTAAAATGCTAATGGGCAACACTTTGAATCTGAGCATCAGAGAGAAACTTTAACACGGAAAAATGGTGAATTTGCCATACAAAAGAAAACATTATTAATTGTGATGCAGTTGCCCTTTGTGCCTGTATGTTTACTTGATTGAAGCATCTTGACTGTGGTGCTTTCTCCTTGAAGCCTGATTTGAATGGAGTATACAGCTGGATTGCCCCAGGGCCTTGTAACAATTTATAGTCTGGATGGAAAGGCAGAAGTGCATAAAAAGACAGTTGTGAAATGCCGCTAGTGCCCTGTAATAGAAAAATCTGTGTATGATGACCTTGTCTGTATGGGCCTGTGGGATCATTTTACTGTGATCCAAAGGATTATAAAATGGAAAGTGGTGCATCTCACCTGGAATAAAGAGGAAAAATTAAAAGAAATGTGTTTTTCTAAATTATGCAGTATATGCTTCCTCTCCTTCGCATTCTTCTTGCATATGGCCTTGCATTTTAGCAAACATGTTAAAATTACATCTGCTATTCGCTGTGCTCTTACAGGAGCTAGTGTTTTTTGAATGTAAATGTCTGGGTGAGGTTTTTGTAGCCACAAGCATTTATGTATTTAAAAGCCTCATTCTGTTTGTAGATGAATTGATGTTCTGTTCCTGAACTGCAGCTGAATTAATTTGTGGCTAATTTTTCCTGGCCAGTTACGAGGCAGCATGACCTTTCCTTTTTGGTGTGGAAAAAATGCTGATTAATATAGATTCTTGCTTCTCCAGATTTATCTCCCCTTCTACAGCCAAGAAAAGGCTGAAAGATTTTCTTTCTACTCAAAACCTTTGCTAGAACTGCTGTCCCATGATTGCTCAATCCTGCCTTCAGCACGCCTAAGTTTGCTATTAAGGTACGGAGCAGACTCGCTAATAAGAGATAGACAAATGAGACGTTTGAAGGAGTGCTGAATTATTTAAAATAAAAAATTTAGTCTGCAAATGAGATTGGCTTTTATGTCTAATGTGAAGCAGATTGAAATGCTGCTGTGATTACAGTGGGGCATGTGTGGGGTGAGAGATTAGTGTGGAAATGTGGGTACGGGGGGCTTTGAACGAGGTAGCAAGGAATGATGAAGAATCAGAGGTGACAGTTTAAGGATTGCATGGCAGGAGCTGCACAGTGATTAAATTCACTGATGCTGTCATTGAGCCGTAAGGCTGAAGATAACATTCTCTCCCTGTGCTGAAAACAAGAATCAGTACAAACTCCTTGACAGGGGCTAAATTATTAAATAGAGCCTTTCTTACAATGTTTCATTATCTGGGATTTACCTCAGCTGGTGATTTGTCAGCAGTGCAGGGAGATTTGCTGGGCATTTTGTATTAAAATCATTCCAGATGCATATGAATCCATTTTGATAATTCCTTTCCTCTTTACAGTGCTTTTCCATAGATATTTTTTGTTTGTTTGTTTGCTTTTGCCCAGATGACACTTTGAATTTTCACACAGATATTAAGCTGTGGTACACAGCAGGGTTAGGTCTTGTCACATACATGTAACAAAGAAATTCTTTTTGTAGTACCAGACTGTTCTTCAGGTGCTGAGTTGATTTGCTTGCTTTTGGTGTGCTAAATTAGCAAGGTATTTGAAATGTCTTTCAGATGAGAGTTCAGAATTGAGGAAAGAGGAATGAGGCTGCTCTGTGGATTTATGGGTATTGGAATTTCACTGAACTTAGTTGAAAAATATAGCGACATTCTTTTTATTTTGTTGTATATCTTCTGAAGACAGGAGCAGAAACCATCCATTCTGAAGTAGCTAAACCAGCATATCTTGCATTCCCAAAATGCACAGGGCTGCGTGAAGGCATTTTATTTAGACCTGGCTGATGCTGGCAGAGATCTGTAATTTCATCAGTGGCGTTATTTTGGCAAGTAAAGAGTATTTAGCGTTTTTGTGGGGGTTTTTTGGTTTTGTTTTTCTGAGTAGCTTTGATAGTTGCATTGGTGCATTACACTAAATTAATTTATGCAAAGCTACAATGTATACAATTGCATCACTGTCTTTTCCAAAGGGAGAGAACATACGAATTTGGGGGTTCAAAACAGATGGTAGCATTGTTAAGAATAAGGATTAAACAGCTGGAAGTTAAGACTATATGTATGTATTTTAGGGCTCAACTCCAGCTCTTCCTCCCTTCCCTTCCATATGGCCTAGATCTTTACAAGTGAAATCCAGACCTTACAACTTATGGGCTACATCTGAAGGGAGGGGGAAAAAAAAAAAAAGGAAAACACCATGGAATAATCCACAGGTTTTTTTCATGCGATTACCCTGTTTGTTTTTGCACCACTGGGCATTCAGAAGGCCAGCAATTGGAATTTTTGTTGCTGGCTTCTCGCCACGTGAAAAACGAAAGCCTGTCGGGAGGCTGTTGAGGATTCACCCCAACAAAGGCTCCGCGAGCTCTCGCCCTGGCTCCAGCGAGTGGCTGCTGAAGCCCTTCCTCTAACGGCAGAGCCGTTTGAACGTCCTGCGCTGCTGCCGGTGGCGAGATGCTTGTCTGTGTGCACACCACGCTACACATGCACTCCAAAAGAGAGAACATGGCGGACAGTGCTTAATATGAGCTGCTGATGCTTGTCAGCTTGTTTTAAATCAGAAAATTGCTCCCATTCATCGTGAAGCTGTTTTGTTTTGGAGCCAACTTCTGTATAAAACAGAAAAGGGAATTCTAAGAATTGCAGGGCGACAAAAATAGGACTGAATGTGAAATCCCATGCTCATTTTGCAAAATTGCTATTGTGTTATTTTTTCTAATTTTATAAAAAGGAAAGCAGGAAGCACAATAGATACAAATGCCATTAACAACACACCCACCCCTCCCACCCCCCCTCTGACTGTGAGCCAAGGATGAAAACAGATATTGAGCAAACAGGGAAAACAAGAATATGTCACTCATGGTTGTGGAGTATCATCGGGATTGCTTTTCCCATACTGTGTTATCAAGAGGGACATGTGTGGCTGATAATTTTTACATGAGAACATGTTTAATAACAGTGGCTTGATTGTAGATACAGGAACCATAGAATTCATTAATATCTGCCTGTATATTAGACTTGCCCATATTTTTAGGTAGTGTAGTCTTCAGCACCTTTTCCCTTTTTTTTTTGTTTTCTACTGTCTTATTTCTTCCTACTTACCCAAAGCAAACCAGCTACACCTGGTGTTGAGATAATTGGCTGCTAAATAAATCAGTAGTTGTCAACTTGAAAATATATAGAAAAAAGATTGTTATTTCTAGCTTTTAGGGAAAAAAAAAGTATTGAATGGTACATTAGCTGCTTTACATGTAGTGAGAGCAAATGGAGTTAGAATAAATTTAGCCATGTCCTCTAGTGTTGAATAGTGAGGGCATCTGTCATGTTTAATAATGCTTCTGACCTTTAGGATTATTGAAGTTGAAATTTTCTCTCTGGTCATTTGGGGGTACTTGAGCACTGTCAGATTTCTTGTGTCTGTGGGAAGTCTCCAAAGATACATTGTTATGCTTCGTACGCTGGTGAAGATAATTCATTAAAGAAATTTGTTTTCCAGCTTTCAAAATGATTTTCCTTAAGGAATGTGAAATGTCACTGTGGTCACTAAATTTTAGCGTGTGCCCTATCCCTCGCCGTTCGCTTGCTTGCCTTTTGCTGGGAAAGGGCAACTTCACTGATGTGCTTCGTATTGCTCTTCAAGGTAGTGATAAAGCTCTTGTGAAAATAAAATGCTCAATGTAGCATGTGGAGGTGTAGGACATAATAAACATCCAACCACCAGCTACCCAAAATGAAACCTGTGCTAGCCATGACTTCAGCGGGGTGTTGTGTTTCAGTGTTGCGTTATCATAGCTGGGAAACTGTTGTAACGGCTGTGCTGTAGGTATGGTTAAGGGCAGCTTACATGCACAAGCATCTTGCTAAGCTTTTAAGTCCTATCTGGATGCTTAAAAATAAAACAAGGGCAGAAAAGAATAATGCATGATATGTAATATAGACATCTTTTGATTTTTTCCAGCTACATCGGAGAAAGTGCAATTGAGTTGTAGTGGAGTTCAGTTATGGACAACATCACTGAGACTGCCTAGCTGAAGTTCTTGTCCTAAGGGCTCTATAATAACAGCGCGTGGTCGAAGGTGGGAGGTGGCAAGCGTCTGCAATGTTGGCAGTCTTGGTAGAGAACTTTCTTCACCTGAATCTGTGTAGAGTTGTGAGCATAACCAGAAATCTCTGTTCCTCCTTCCCTGCCATGTTTTGAGTTGGTTGGACTCTTTCTTCCTGTTTCCCTAGTTTCCTTAAGATTTCAGGACTTGGGGACATTTAAGCTTATTGGCACACATGCACGTTCAGTTACGGGTAGCTTCCCGTGCAAGTATTTCTTGCCTTTCTGTTGTGCTGCTGCTCAAGCAGGTAGCAATTGTCTTTGTCCCTAAAGATCAGCTGTTGTTCCTCTTTGCTATGAAGCACTTGATAATGTGATAGATGTTGGGCCACTGGTGTATGTTCTGAAATGTCAGTTTTCTTGATTATCACTGCTGATGTGTCGTTTCCATGCACTACCCCAAGTCTTGCTGTGTGATTGTTGTGTAGAGCAAGTGTGTTCTTGAAAGCAAGTGATTGTTTTGTCTGTCCTTGGTAAATTTGAGGTTGGTACACCATGCTGTGTCAAAAGGTGTTGATTTTATATAGACTGAAAAATACTAGGAAAGATGTCTGTTCTAGCAGTCTGCTGGTGAGAGGTACAAAAATGCTGGCATGTGGAAGGGAAAATAGCATAGATGCTCTTTGAATACCCGGGATGCGTTCTGTGTTTGAGTGGCAGGAAAGGCAACGCATCTCCCCTTTTTATACGGCAGAGAGACTGATTGAGCCACTTAGGAAAATGCTCCAAGTCAGCTCCACCTTGTGACTGTCTAATAGAGTTTCAGATCTTTTGCAAATTCTTTTTTCGTCTGTACAGAAGGCAGACATGAGGTCTGTGTGCTACCTAGAGCCTGTTTAGAGAGCATGAATGGGGCTTAGGGGCTGGCTAGCTGCCTGTCTGCGTGAGCCCGAGATCCACGTTTTGTGCAAATGAGAAAACCAGCTCTTTTCCCAACTTGGGACTTGGAGCAAGTAAAAAGTAAGGATGTGATGGATGTGCATTTTTGACTCTAGTCACTGAACACTAATCCATGGAGAATTTGAACTTGTAATTTGATTAAAGTGATTGATTTTAAATCAGCTTGAGTTCGTTTTGGGCCATTAGAGGGTATTTAAAAGGAAAATAACTCTTTAATTAAATTAATAGTGCATAAGTATCCTGCTCTGCTTTCCAAGCAGAACTTCTATGTGTTTTTTAATTTTATTCCTTTCAGTGTCTTGGTTCTTGGCACATTTTAAGGTTAAAAGCAATGCAAAAGTATTGAAACAAACCAACTTGTGCTAAGCAAATCTTAAACTTTATTTGAACTTTTTTTTCTTTTGGAAGATAGGCAAGCTGTGTTGTTCTTCTGTAAAGCAGTTCTTGTTCCATCCACCTGTAGGTACTGTTAATGTATCTCATGTAAGGAATGCTGTATAAAACAACAAACTGTATTTCCCTTTTATTTGTAAAACACCCTTTTTAAAACAGCAAAATACGAGTTGTAATTACAGCATAAAATGTAAAGCACAAGTCCATCTACATGTAAGGATCCTTCTCACAAATAAAATTCTGGCACTATAAAAGTTCTGAGAGAGTGAGGCTATGAAAATAAGTATTTTTCAGCAGTTGCCATTTTCATAACAAATTGTGATGTGAGGGAGGACTTACTCTGCACTCTTGCAGGCTGGTGACTGGAGTAATGGGCTGGGCCTCGTGGTGTGGATTGTATTCCTGTAGTGATTTGCTGTGGATTTCTTGATGAGTCTTGACAAATCCTTGACTATTTTAATCAAATGATGGGAATGCCTTCACAGCAATCTATAGAGTGCTCTCTAGAAGGTGGTCATCTGTAGCTAAGCATAATATTATAAAATTCGGTTGAAACATGAGCTGTATGAAATGATCTAGTGGCTTGAGCAACATGTGATAAAGAATCACAAGAGGCAATACCTCTTTTTCCCATTTCCTAATAATGAAGGGAAGATGCAGAGATGCCTCCTATGACTAACCTGTTTGACGGCTCACAGTTTGCTGAACCAAAATTCCATGCATGGTTTGCATTTTATGAACAGTAAAAGGAATTGTCTTTTCACTGTGTGGTGTGTCAGGTACTTACTTAAGAGAAGGTGTGTTTTAAGCATCCTGGGTTAAAGAAGTCTAATTATAGGTAGCAGAATTGGAAGGGTGGATCTTATCTTTCCAGATGCATTCTGTTCTCAGATCAATCTTTTTACTAATTTGCCCTTTATGTATAAAACTGGAACAGCACAATTGTAGATATGTATCTATCTCTTCTGGTTATTAGTATGCTTTCTATGATTTTCTTAACCCATTTTGCAGTTGTCTGGATAAGTGAATCTTCATGGCTCTGGTTGTTCTTTTGTTTGTTTGTTTTTCCTTAAGTCAGTAAACATGTTAGAAATACCAGAAGAGTGGAGAGAGTTGAAAGAGGCACCCTAAATTGAGCCTAATGTCATGGAGCTCTTTGGAAGTTCTTGGAGTTTTAACACAAAATAATGACAGTTGTAGTTTTGCTGTAGAACTCTGGGTAATGTCTCAATTTTAGGATGCATATAGGATCTTTGCTGGGACAAGTGTTGGAATCAGCCTATACGACCAATGCAACAGACTCTAGTCTGGGACATTGTAAATAAGATTTGATGAGTGGTAAAGAAGGTTATTCTATTTACAAATTCCTTTCCTCTTATACCAGACACATCACTAGGGTTGTTGAACTTTTGGGTCTTGCTTGCCCAGATTTCATACCTAAGTATTTGTGCGAAGCTCTGTTTTAGAGTTGAGGTTTCCATGAAGTGGATTCATTACTAGTCACAGGCAGTGTGAGGATTTTGGGAGGTAAAATAATCAATTTAGTTCCTTACAACACTGAATTTTAAAGATGCTGTTGCTGGCCATGTCTCCGCTGTTGCTGGCCATGTCTCATACTGATGACTGGGGGGGGGGGGGGGGGGGGAAGATTCATCCCTTCTGCTGTGGCTTGCAGTTGGAGAATTCCAGTGGATGTCTGATTCAGAGGGGCTTTTTTCAAATAGCCTAACATCACCAAAGTGCTTGCACTTGCTCTTTTATGCTCCGTATCCTGATTTTGCTGGGAAAGCTAACTAATGCTTTACAGTGAATGAACATCCTAGGAAGTCTGTATCCCACGTTTATGACTCAGTGCAATGTGCATCTTCATGAACTGCGTTAAGTATCTAAGAAATGCTAGAGTAGCTGCAGTATAAAATATATGCAACTTCATCTACACAACAGTGCTTTCATATATGGAAAAGATTCTTGATTAGAGTTAAGGCCACTTGACAGCTTTACTAATTTGTTTACAAGTAGCTGTGCAGTAGAAACAGCATTAAATGTGGCACCTGTATGTTTGTATATAGAAAAAGAAAATGGGAAGGAATGGTTAAGATGAGGTTTACACATAACCTTGCAGAAAGGAAAGGAGATGGAACATTAATGCTAGGAGTATTAGAGAAAGGAGTTGCAGCTGTTTACACCCTACTGGCTACAAACATGTCTGGAATATTCGATTTATGGAAAGAATCAAGTAATTAAGATAAAAGAATATACATGATTCACTACTGTGAAATAGAAAGACATAATTTATGCTCTGTATCTACTGTAGTTATGATTAGTGACCTAAGGCTGTTGAACTTCCTCTTTATGGATTGCGAAAATGCTGTGACAGTTTTCAAGGGAATTGCTCTCTTTGAGTTTAAAGAGATGAAAATGGGCCTGCTAACAAGGACCAGCTTCAGTATGTGCTTTCATATTCTTCATGTTTTAAAAAAAAAAAAAAAAGGCAGGCAATTGGGTGCTTTGATATGTCTGAACGCTAGGACCTAGAAAGGAGGCTGTAGCGAGGTGGGGGTCGGTCTCTTCTCCCAAGTAACAAACGATAGGACCGGAGGGAACGGCCTCAAGCTGCGCCAGGGCAGGGTTAGGTTGGATATTAGGAAACATTTCTTTACCAAAAGGGCTGTCAGGGCCTGGCACAGGCTGCCCAGGGCAGGGGCTGAGTCCCCATCCCTGGAGGGATTTAAAAGCCGGGGAGATGTGGTGCTTGAGGACGTGGTTTAGTGGTGGCCTTGGCAGTGCTGGGTTAACGGTTGGACTTGATGATCTTAAGGGTCTTTTCCAACCTAAATGAATCTATGATTGTATGAATATATAATATCACACAATACATACAATGTATGCCAAGAAATCTGCAGAAACGCAGAAATCTGCATTCCCTTGGATGCTTTTCAGAACGTCTGTTGCTGAAAAGATCGAGAAATGTGTTTTTGAAAAAGGGAGCTATTATTTGGTGTTAGTTTTTGGGTTCTGATGTGTTGTAGTGTTTCACTTATTTGTATGACAAAGTTGTTCATAAACCTAGGAATTCTTGCTCCCTGTGCTGTGCTCATGATCAAAGATGATGATCGCCAGTATGGACGTGATGGAGTGCTTCCCTGCATTAACTGAGGCAAATTTGTAAGGAAATACCTAAAAATTGTGTACAGATTTCAGATGCTGTTTCTATGTGCTTTTCGGAGCCCTCAGAACATTCTTTCAATATAAGCTGTTTGAGTTTTGAAGTAGTTTGGGCCTTTAAGCTAAAAACTTCACACTCTGAAGTGCAGAATTCCATGAACTGTGGCAAAATATCATCATAAACCTTTCATCTGGAAACTGCAGCTGTCAGGGTGCTCTCTGCAGTCTTCCAGTGTACCCTGCTACTTGGTGTAATTCTGTGTACTGCGTAATCTTCACTTCTCATTAGGAAGGGCATGTCCTTTGAATGTGCTCCGTTCCCCACACATTGCCTGTTCTTGATGCCGAAGAGGGCTAATACAGTAGCTTTAGTTGGTGTTTAATACTTGCCTTTTGATGCTGAATGTGGAGAGGCGATTAAACCAAGGGTGCTATCTGTCAGTAAAGATATTGGGCCAGGAAAATAAGCAGCTGGGAGAGTATCTGGAGCATGTCTACATTTGAAATACACTAACTGCATAGTAAATATTTAAATTTGAGCTAATATTGCGTTGTATTAAAGATTCATTTATTACTGTATTCATTGGAAAGCAGTTGTAGGACAAATGCTGTAGTTTACATTGGTTTAAGTGTTGGAAAATGGATTTGTCAGTGTCGCTTGTGCCAGTGCACGCATATTTTATTTCACTGTTCTAAGGTAATAAATACTCGGGTAGCTCCACACCTTTTAGGGTCAGGTTCCCGGTGTGCTAGGACCCTTTCCCTTTCCTCCCCTACCCCTCCCTCCAGTTCCAAGTAATATCCGAGGTCCCTTCCAGCCTGGCAGTGTTCTCACAACTTTCAGAGCGTTAGAGCACACGGTCTGTGCCCTGTGCTGCTCTGTGCTGTCAAATCCGTGAGCTTGTGGCCAGCAGAAGTCAGAGATGGTATGGCCAGAACTGAAGACAGTTGCACAAGCTTCTCAGATACGTGCTTCAGTATTGATTTAAGTAGGCTTCTCCCTCTAATGTATGCAGCAGAGAGAGGGAGAGCGCTGAGTTTTCTTACATAATTTCTAACACTTTGTTTCCCCAAGTGAGACTCCCAGTAAGCAGTTTGAAGTACTGAGCTCATGGTGACTTTAAAAACAATTTTTAAAGTCCTGCTGAGAAGATTGTATTTGGTAAAAGGCAGCTAATCTAAATAATGAGCTCTCTCTGAAACAGTCAAATAAGGTTTTACGCAAATTTCCTGAATAAGTTTTAGTAACACTTGGTTAGGGTGTTTTGGTTTGCTTTATGAAAATTTTTTCTTTTTTGTAAGGTACTCTGCCAGTTTCTGCAATTATAGGTAATGGTTGCACACGGAATTCTTAATCAGGTGTCTTGTTGTTTTCAATAAGTCTGTAAAAAAAAATTTGCTATGATGATACGCTTCGTATAAATCCTTGTGCCCAGAACAATGGGAAGGTGTAAACTTTCAGTAAAAATACATGATGATTTCTGAGTCAAGAGTATTTGCATCTGGCAAAGGTGGGTTCCATCCAGTGCCTCTAATAACAGAGTAAATTAATTTGAATTCTACAGGAGGCCTGAATGGTTTATGGAACTACTAGCTGGTCTCAAAGCATTCTAGTTCTGGATCTCTGACTGAAATAACACCCTGACTTTTTAAAATGGAAGCTATTAGTAGCTTCATTTGTTAAAGCTGTGGTGCTGTGATGATTATATTGCCCAAGACAAATGATTAGCCTTAGAATTGTGTATTAGCTTGGCTGTCTGTATTCACTTTAATCTTAATTCAAATAAGAGTGCAGATGGTGTCCCTCATATGTGTACTATACGTTTAAAAACCACATCCCTTTGTTTCAGAACTCCTTTTCTTGTGGTTCGTCTTAGTTGTCTGTATGTTCATGCATGACTTTCAGCACCTGAGAAAAGTTTTTTTTTTTCTTTGTACCTCTCCCAACTTTTCCTTTGAGCATTTTTCTTTTATAGCAGGTAAATGCATCCGTTTTATTCTCCAGTGTAGTTATTTCTGATTTTAGCATTTTCAATATCTAGCTATTTCCAGATGAATGGAGGCCATCTTTCCAATCTACAGGTTTAGATTAGATTGCAGCCTGTGGACCTGGTTTGGGGTATATTTATTTAGTACTGATTTACATATAAATACAAAGAAAGACTATAAAGTCTAGTGTTGCTAATTCTAGCTATTGATATCGCGGCAGACAGCAACAATCTGTATTAGAAATACCCTGCATAGTAAGATACAGTCATATCTGCTACAACCTTGCATTTTTTTTGACTGCTGTTTTGTTTTCTTGATCAGCTGCTCTGGTTTGTTTCACCTTAATTACTGAGAGTATTGTTTTTATTAAGGCTATGTCATGACCCTGTTTATCAGCCAGTGCCTGAACACCCTAATATATGAAGCACATGTGTAGAAAACTCATTATTTTTTTCTGGTTTGAAATGTTAGCTTTTTCTATAACGCAGCATGTTAGGAGCAGTTTCTTAGAGGATGTAAACATTAAAGTAACTGACCATTTCATAAGCAAATGCTTACATCCTCTGAGAAGATGCACAAGGAAACATTTACTTCCCAGGCATTTATTTTCCAAATACACTTTGTTTCCTCATAGGAACAGCATTTGATTATGTGGCAAAATAGCCAAGTCACAGGATCTGGCTGGTCAGTCTTTTATTTTTTTTCTTTTTATAATTTTAAACCCCAGCTTGCTAGCAGAGCAGGCCAGTTTGCAGAGGTGCTTTAATTTTTCCTGTCATAAAATTCCCCTGACTATTAGGTGGTATTTTAACAGCCATATGACTGTTCAAACTCTGCTGGGTTTGCAGAGCAAACTGTCTCCTGATTGTTTTATCCTTTCAGCTCTTGGTATCTCTTTGTTAAAAGGTAAACCCCTCAGTGAAATGTTAAAGAAAATGTGGCCTCTTGATATTTAAAAGGTGAGAAATCTATTTAAACTGTATATGATGGCTTCAAATAGTCCCACCGCTGTGTGCTGCTTGTTTTAATAGAAGTGATAAATACTGCGGCTGGTGGTGCTCAGCAATTAGATTTGAGCTATATACTATAAATGACATTTAATGGCAAATGTCAGGCATAGTCTGAATGATATCTTCATTTCAGTGTTGCGTTTCTTTAGGATAATGCTTAAAAAACCTTAATGGAATTTAATTACCAGAGCATATATTCAATGATTAGTTAAATGCATTTGTAATACCATTAGTTGTTAGGTAACTGTTTGCTTATTATGCTTGACACAGAGTGTATTTGATGTACAATGTGTATCGTATGCGGTGCAGCAATAGAAATGCTAATAAGCCCGTGTGTTAAGGAGGGTCGCTATCAATACTGTGTCAGCAGCTTGCTGCCACATTTGCTTCTGTGAGAAAGGCATAAGCTGTAATCAAAGTGGAGTTTGTAGAAGCAGCAAACATGAGCAGAGATGCTGTGATTAAAAAATAGTGCTTATTGCTTTCTCTAGTAGTGATTTTAATTACAGCCTATTAATGAATTCTCACCCCGTTCATGTCTTTCGTATAGGGCTTTTGTGATGTAGAAATAATAGCTGAGATGTGGCATCTCCACTGCTTCATCTGTGATTTTTGTACAACGGAGCTGAGTGTACCATATATATGCGCATATAGAAATGCAGTAGTTTTGTGTGTTGTGAAGTCTTCAGCACGAGCACAGTGCAAGGGTAGGTGGGTATTGCGTGGAGATGTGCCTTGCTAAAACAAAACCAGTCAGATGGACCCAACTGGCCGTCCACAGCTACAGTGTGCAGCTGTACCCTGCTTCCCTCGTGGGCCTTTGTGGAGCCAGCACAGACAAACAAAGGTGATCTGCCCAGGTTTCATCAGATATGTACACACTTAACTGACTGGGATCCACTGGTGTAGAGAGCTGCTTATTTTCCCCAAGAAGGGAGCAGTCAACTGGGGAAAGCTTTTTGTGCCAGAGAAGCTTTCATGGGGGGGGGAGATGGGTGGACACACTGTCTTCTAGCCCTGACAGCTATAATTAAACAGGCTTGTTCGTGGGTAGTTGTACACTGTAATAGTGTGGTTACTTTATGCTTTTGCTCAGCATAACTGACACCATGAACCGCAGATGGGATTCAAAGAACATAAAAGGGAAACGGAGCAGAAAGATACCACAAAGGGATTAAATGAGGTAGTAAGCAATGACCCATAACCTTCATGAAAGATCTTTTGATAGTTTTATTTTAAGCCAGCCAGTTTTTAAGCATAACTGCTTTTTTTACAAGATGAAATTATCTTTTGTCATTTAGAATTGCACTGAAATTTTAAGGGTATTGTTGTACTTAAGTGTATTTCACTGATAGGAAAACAGGTGACTTGCTAGATCTCGGTACAGTAAGCAGCTTTGTTTCTAGTAAAGCTGAAAAGTTTATGGAATAAATACTATAGTTTGTTTTAAATACAGAAATCTCTTATGGTCATTACCTGAAATGAGTAATGTTCTTTTTCTCCTTGAAAACTTGGATGAAACTGTGTTCAATTCTGTTTTCTGGATTGTTCAAAAGTTAAAACCCTATGAGTGAATATATATTTAATATCTGATATTTGATGTATTGGGGGCTGTAAGGGTGCTGTTTCTGGTCCTCAGTTTCTGTGTCACTGCCAGCTAAAAGTAGGGAAGCTGGGATTAATTTTGAGTGTTGTAGGTAAGGAGGAAATTGCCTTGGGAATTTGGGTAGAAAATGCAAATAACTTGGGCAAAGACTGCATAGAGTAGTTTCTTATTTGGTCCTAACTGACCTCTTTCGTAATCTTCTTAAAAACAGATGATGATGATGTCAGTTGCTAATTGATCACATTTTCTGGGGCGTGAATATGAGTGGAATTCCAAAAGAATGAAAAAAGATGGACGCTTGTTTGATATTGGAAGACGAGTCCACAGAGCCTGAGTACAAAAGGCTGGTTAGAAGTTGAATGTATTGAAAACTGTTCTACTTTGACAGATGGCCGATGCCATCATAGCTTCAATTTCAAGTAACCACGTAGTCTCGTTTTGATCAATTCTAGTTTGCCCTTGTTTTTATAGAATTACACATACCCTTTTGCACATACAGAAGTATGTCATTCTGTAACTAACTTGGGCCAGTAATTTATACAGTAGGTTTTTTTTACATACTTCTTTGTTCTGCTGTCTCAGCAGAAAACAGGAGGCTTCATGTTAAATTTTAATGGTGCTATGCCTTTAAGAAACACTGTCAAAGAATAAGGTTTTAGATAGTTGCCTATTCTTTAATAAAATTGGTAAAGCCTGAACACTCTAGTTACTGTTTCACAGTTGCTCTTTAGAATCTTTTTCGAGACTCAAGAAAGACAGGCTTAATTTTTATTTGGCTCATGGCAAGTGTCTTATTAAAGCTATTGTTCCATATGGGCTTAGGTCTTGGAAAGGAATGACTGTTTGCCTAATGGTATTTTCATTGTTCCTTGTGTTTCCTTTTTCTTTAATATGATGCCTAATTCACAGATTGATATCCTGTTGTTGGCATTCAGCATAATCAATGTCAGTGCCTCTGTGTCAAGGGGGATTGCTGACATGCACCTCTTGGCAGTTCATTTGGAAACAAATAATTAGAGGACATGGATTTGAAAACAGTGAGAAAATAGAGGCAGAAGAAGGGACTAGAGGTGTCCGAAAGAGTCTGTTGTCCAAATCTGATTCTAGCTGCAAGTTACTAGCTCTTTGAGGATGAAGCTGTTACCAATATGTTGGAGAAGATTATCGTATCTCTAAAGTGCAATTTTAGGAATGCAGAGCTCTCTTCCTTATTGATGCCATTTCTATGGAGTGATATTTGGCTAACTAGTGAGGTGCCAATGTGTAACACCTCCCACCTAAAGACTTGAACAGAGTTGTAACCTCTAAATCTGCAAGCACTTCCCTACTTCGGTGGGTGAGTAGTTGAGATGTCTGCAAAAGACAAAGAACTAATCCAGCATAGTGATTTTACTGGGAAGGTCTGCTGAGGAAGTTGGGTCTACGTACTGGTTACATCTTTGTTTCAATTATAGCATATCAGCTCTTGGGTGACTGGGGCTGATTTTTGGCTTAATTATTTCAGGATGTTTTGGACATCTGGAAAGCAGAAATTGAGGGGAAGGGAAGATTTATGAGTGACACTAAATAAAATTAAGAGCTGGTAGGTAACATTTATTCCCTATCAGTTGATTTTTGTAAAAGTGTGGAGGGGAAGACAGAGCTATGAGGAGCAGACAGAGGGAAGAGAGAAAAATGCATTCAGATAGCTGGATTTGTTGAGCTTTGTCTTACAAGCGCATCTAACTGAAGCACAGTGAAATTCAGTGCTAACCTGGATCCTTACAAGGCAGGCTTTACTGTTGAATTCACGAAGGTTCATGCAGTCTTTTAGTGCTATTTGTTGCAGTTTCTGATGGATCTTTCCCTGGTTCTCGGTTACCATAATTATTCTTTGTCTGTCATATATGCTATAGAGTTCTTGCCTTGTGACTATAATAACTATCGCACCAGAACATCTAGTGTTCATAAAATGGCAGTGTAGCAAGTTTTGATAGTACAGTTCTGGTGATCTGAAGACTGTATTTTTTAAGACAGTCTAGCAACTATAATGCCAAACCACCCACACTAGGAGACAACATATGGCAGCTACTATGAATTAACATGCGGATAAGTAGCATATCACCTAGTGTTTTTTAAGAGGCTTGAGCCTTGATAGCTGGATTCTAAAGTTTTGGCTATCTGGCCATCTCCCCACAATGCACAAAACCACAACCTTGCAGATAATGAGTTTTAAGACTAATTTTGGCCATGTTTTGCATTGTTTAAAGATGTAGGCAAACAGATCGTTTTATATTTGCATATGTGTACGTACATAGGCTGAGATTTACAGGTATGTTTATGGGGCTTGTATGCTTTCCCTCCTCCTTATGTAGGAAGCAACTCTGTCTACAAATAACCTGTCCGTACTGTATAATGTTTGGCATTGTTTGCAAACAGTTTTGCTTCAAACTTTGTAGAAACTGTAGTTGAGATCTAGAACAAATAATGTCCTCAACAAAGCAGCGTGGCTCTGAGCAGAAGGCCTGTGTTTCTTGTACAGTCTTCAGGTCAGGTGTGTCCCTGACGGTGCGCGAGTGTTCGTGTGCTTGTGTATCTTAGTGTGAAAGCTTGACGTGCAGGGGAAGGTGAGTGTGATGGTTGTTTTACGTTTCCGAGTTATTTGTACGCAAGACTGAATTAATTTCCAGCACACTGAGGTGACTTGGTGAATTCCAAAAGGAGTTTCATTTGTTAGACTTGTGAATAAAAAGGACACAAGAGAAAGTCTTGCTGTAAACAATCGCAAAATGTCAAGAGCAAGACATTGTGAAAAAATCCTATATTGTTTTGTCAATAAATTATACTTTCTCCTACATAGATCACAGAAATGGGACTTCACCCTGGAAATAGCAATATTTGATACCCCAGGCAGTTTATTCCCAGCTCAGCTCACACTTCAGTGAATGCGCTGATCGATTATCCGCGGCTTAACCAAGCCTTCTCATTTCCTGCCTTCCATTACTGCGCTCAATCAAGCCGCCGGTTCTTTGTGGCCTGCCTTGTGCACTGAGATAAGCCATCAAGGCGTGTTTCTATTAGAAAAGCTCTTGTAGATGGAATAGTCATTAGATAACACTAACAGGTTTAAAGGTTGCAGTCTTTGTGTTGGTTCAGGTTAAGAGGACAGGGACGGAAAGGGCTGCCGCCTTGGGTTGTTGTATTTGAGGGGCAGAGAGAATTAAACTGCACGTTGCCATATTCAGTGCTCTGATTTAACATCTTTGTTTCTTGCCGAATACTGATAGCTCTCACTTTCAACAATGCTTCTGTGTTTGCAAGAAGTAATTATGTGTTAATATGCATGCATCTGAATTAAATAATCAAGCTGCAAAAATAACATTCATTTGTAGTAATAACCTCTGTATTTCCAAACTGGGTTTTCTTGGCTTACAAACAACTGATCACGTTTCTTATTTAATTGGAAAACAGCCTACAAAAAGATATCCTGAGAACCTGAAATTACATGTGCTGTTGCAGAGTGGGAAGAAAAATGATCCTTGCTGTATCTCTTCAGCTCCTGATTTCCAGATAGTTTCATTTGTGTCCCCCCTCTGCTTTTTTTTTTTTTTCCTTCCCCCCAGGGGATCTGTGTGGTCTTTATTTTTCTTTTTCCCTCCTTTGAATATTAGTAAATGTCAGAGCTAAGGAAGTGTAACAATACTTCTACAGTAGGAGCAGAAATATTGGTAGCAATTCAACATGGCAGGGAAGGGCCAGGGAGAGGTGGGGCACGGCAAGTGGAGCAAGTCAGAGCTACCTCTTGTATTGCAGTCAGGCTGATACTGTCTCATGGAGCATCATTAGAACTGCTCGTGTGAAATGAAATAATCATCTTTGGGGGACCCCAAAGGAGTAGGTTAATTTGTAGTGTTAAAAAAATAAATATAATGTCCACTTGAAAACTGGCTTTGTGAGGCCAGAGCTTCTCTGCTGCAATGCACAAAATGTTTATTTTGAACAGTGGAGTGACTGTTAAAATATTTAACATGTTGTTAAAATAATACAAAGAATTTGATAGCTTAGAATTAATCACGTGCGTATTTTTTTCTGATAGAAAAATTTCATTGTTGAAAACATGTTTGAAAGGAAAGATGTTCTTTTCCTTGTATCTATTTTGCTGTTTGTTTCTTTGAAATAGCTACTATTCACTGACTCCAGCGTGCCCATCTGTCATCTCCAGCATTTGGTATATTGTTTCCCAAGCTAGTTGTGATTTAACATGGTATCTAAATAGGGCAAGTAATGAAGGATACTGCTTAAATCCCTCTGAGAGAGCCTGCAGGACATCTGTGATCATTTGCACAATTTGGTTAGTCATAGCCCTGGGAGGAGAATGGGGAATCTCTTAAGATACGATTTGCAATGTACAGTAACTCTGTTTTCAAGTGTGTTCTAAAAGAAAACTGGCACCTTGGAATTGTCACAAATGCTGTGGAAATCGGTACATT
The DNA here is from genome assembly GCA_020745775.1 of Theristicus caerulescens. Lineage (NCBI taxonomy): Eukaryota > Metazoa > Chordata > Aves > Pelecaniformes > Threskiornithidae > Theristicus > Theristicus caerulescens. The sequence continues at coordinate 5,157,153 of CM036574.1, forward strand.
CACACTTTTAAAGAGAACCTGCAAGTTTGTTTTTTTCCTTTTGAGGGAGAGGCTCATTTTTCAATCGAAGTTGACCAGATGCTTGTGAACTGGGATGCTTTAATCCATTTACAGATTTTATCTAATTCGTGTTGAACGTCCAAAACTGATTCATGTTGTTTAAAAGGAACAAAACCCCCAAATGAGTACTTTTTGAGTACTGCAGCAATAGACAATATTTTCATTTAGGGGGAGAATGGTGTTTTGTAGCACAGGGAATCTTTTTGAGCTGACAGAAAGACTCTTTAAAGCACTTGCCATGGCTGTGATTTCTGCAAGTCTGAATTTGGCATGTGACTGTCTGCAGCTTTTCATATGTAAAGGTGTAAAAAAAAAAAAAAAAAAAAAACCAACACTTTTTGAACTAGGGGACACTTCTTTTGTGGGCACATGGTTCAAAAATAAATAGTCTACCACAGAAGTTGGCGCCTTGACACCTCTGAATATAGTCTGCTCTGTAAGTGATACACATATTTAAAAAGTTGGCTGACAAAATAGCATGTTTAGGAATTTCTGTCCAATGAAGGATGTAAATGTGAAAAACAAGGTTCTGACAGACACTTTATATTTTGGGGGAGGTTGAAACTTTAGGTTAAAACCCACAGAATCATGGATGTTGGAGAGTAGATACAGAAAATACTTTTCAAGATGAAGCTTTTAAATTAATTGGACAAAAAGCAGCAATGATGGTAAAAAGAGGTATTTAGGAAGATCACCCCCCCCCCCCAAACAAACCCACAACCCAAACCCGACTGCTATCAGCAGAGCACAACTAGCAGCTTATTAGTACCTCAGCATATTTTTAGTGGCATTGTCCTGAGACTTTTCTGTAAAAAGTTACTTGCACATCTCAGCTGTGATGGTGATATTTTTGTTGCTGCGTTCCTGATGTATGGAGGCATTGAGTCGTGCCATATACGTGCATTCTGTGATTCAGCTGGAGAAGAGCAGTCAGCATCGTGGAGCATGTGCTGCTCTCCTTTTTGAAAGATATATAATGAGTCAGATAATTTTTAAAGATATGTACATTGGCCATGTTCATATTTTCCCATCACTTATAATTCATTTAAAAATGCCTATTTCATAACATTTAATTTTAGAAGTTAAAAGCATAGAAGGTTGGTGTACACCATGGCTTCAAATCTATGCTTACACACACCATTTGGATTGATGTTTCTGTTGTTTTTATCATCTGTTTTGGTTCTAATTGTAACTTCATCTTTTTTTCTCTATAGTTTTTAGAGACATTGTTTTTGTTTCTGAAGTGTAATGAAAGAAAAGCCACTTTTTCTGTGTTATGAAAACCCCTCTGAGTTCTTTTTCTTTGTAATCTTCCCCTCTGACCGTGCCTCACAACTGCATGCTCAAGCTAAAGAAGTCAATACCATTCCTGGTGGCAGGTTGCAGTGTAGGGCAATTCATCATTTCCCTGAAAACTTCTTAGATTCAGCCAGCCTCCTGAAATTCAATCTCATTCCCCGTGTTCTTCCTGATTGTGAATCTGATTTCGGGGGAGGGAATGTTGTTGTTCTCTCTCACTGTGCAGAGTGACTGCTAACCTCTGGAATAAAGCACGGTGAAGGGAACAACTAAGGCATTCTGTGAGTCTGAGAACAACGTTTTAAAATGGGAAATGAGTACCTTCCCATCAAATTAAAATGCTTGAACTAGAAAAAAGCTCCGACCTGTATGTAGATGTTACGCTTTCCTAAAGTAGGGGGGTTTTGAGTGAGAAGGTGATAAAATACTGCGAAACACAGTAAATACTTTGCCTGCCTTCATTGTGTGTTAATGTGTGAATATTCCTAATAAACTCTTGTGTAATCCCTTGCTATTCCATTTTTTTTGCCACATGTTGGGGAACCTGGGCGTTTGCGGTGAAGTTTACAGGACAAGAGACAGCAATAAGCAAAAACTTGTCTTTGTGTTGAGTGAATGACAAACTGGGAGAGTCTTTTGGGAGGAGGGGAGAGAATGAGGTGGGCCCTTATGGCAGCGAGTGGAAAAACCTCACTTCCAACCACTAATTTCTTCTGTCCAAGTGTATCAGAATGCTTTGGAAGTGTTGACCTTAGCCTCATCCCCGTGCTGCTAAAAGTCCTGTGCTGTTCTATGATATAATAAGAAACCGAGACAGGGAAGTTAAGTGATTGCATCACCATCTCCTTTACAGTCTTGGGCGAATTCAAAATAAAGCTGTGACCTCACACTCTGTGATGCCAAGGCAAGGAAAACATTTGACAGTTGTGATCCTTCCCTTTTTTTGTAATATAATCTCAATGTACACATACACAAAGGACGTATCTTCACACAAAATTGTTACACTTCCAGAGTTCTTTCTGCAAAACTCCCCTCGTAGTAGAACCGCTGTAAGGTTACGTATGAGGTTGTAGCCATTCATTCATCATTTGCCGTTGTTGTCCTCTCCACGACTAGCTCTTTTTACCAAGATACAGTAACTTGTTTCCTTTTCTCAGATCTCTCCATTGGCTACTGGTTGTTGTTCAGGCCTTTGATTTGGTTTGTGGCCAAGCATTTGTAAGCAGCATCCCTGGCAGAGCGCAGTGTAGGTTTCTAGTCCGTCTCCTCCCCTCTGCTGTAATTTGCTATTCAAAAACACCTCCACCAACAAAATTCAATACTGTATTTTGTAGTCTTCCTTCATGGTTGCATATATATGTGTACTTATGCCTCCTTTACAGTGCTCCTTGGAGTGTTGTATTATTTGAAAGACACCCGACTTCAGTGGCATAAACCAAGAAAATTGAAGCATTAGCTTTTGATGCTTATTGTAAACTGTCCGTACACATAAGTGCGTAGTTTTCGTGCCACAAAGTGATGCTCTCTGAGCGTGCTTTCAGGGCTTCGTGTAGCACAAGAGGGGTGTTTTCTCCTCTCAGCTAAGAAGCGCAAACGGAATTTGCAGAGAAATGCTGGGTTAATGCTTCCCATCATTGTTGCGTGCAGTTCTTGCTAGCACTAATAGAATTTATGAACTCTTAGCAAGAGGGTAACAGAACATTTACTTGTATTTTTTTTGTCTTCAGAATTCAGAGAGACTAATCATAAAAACTGTGATGTATAGAAATTTATTTAAGGAGAACGGTAAAGTCTGCAACCATGTTTTTTCCACAGCAGGCAGCAGAAATCAGTGTTGCATCTCAGACTTTGTCCTTTTGATTTTTTTTCATGCGTTAGACAAGCTTGTTGTCTTTGACTTCAAATGTGTTATTTAAAAAAAAAAAAAAAAAAGTAGGTTCGGGTTTCTCCTGTACAGCACAAGTATGCTTAGTATGTTCCTGAGTGTTTTTCGAGGCATTCAATACATAGAGCACATGTGGTAGTGGTGGAGTCGTTAACAAACTTTTTTCTGGCACAATGCTGCCACTAGCAGGTTTTTTGCGGTATTACACGTGTTTTGAATCAAAGGCTTCAAGAAGTGCGTTTAATGGAACGATTTTGATGTTGTTTATTAAGCAGAAAGGGTGGAAATTGCTGTAACAACTAGGCTGATGTGAACAGGAGAGACGATGAGAACTTTCTGGTCCAGGAATCTGTGATTTAACTTTGAAATGTAAATGTTTTAAGAACAGTCTTAGAAGGGTCTAGAGAACTGTAGTCCAGAAAAAACAAACGGTGCTTGCCGTTGCCTCATTCCGAAAGAATGTGAATTTCCCTTTAGGCCTTCCTCTGTTTCTTCAAGTGTTTTGGAGCAGTAGAAAGAATTGGCTACCAAGGGTTTCAAAGAGAAACTGAAGCAGAGAGTCCGTAATAACTTGACCTCAAAATTCTCTTTTTTTGTGGTGTTTATGCTTCCTTTTCCTTCTAAGAAGGAGCAAACTGGTAGCTGGATTTGCAAATGAAAAAGGAGCACTTGAGGAAGATAGTTTTGTGTAAATTTTGCTGTTGGTTTTGCGAGGTACTGAGCAGTCAGAGCCTGTAATTATTGGGATTGCAGTGCAGCATCCCATTCCTTTGTGTAAAGGGCTGTAATAAAGAATGTCTACGCTTATGTCTGAATCCATCTGTCCTTGGCGGGGGGGGGGGGGGAATCTGGTATCTGTTGGTTACAACTGTTAAGAATGGTTGCATTGAATTATGTTACTATTGGTATTCTTTTGTCTGTGTTTGGCCATAAATACTTCTTGTTTGTAGAAATTAGCAGACTAAGGTCACGCTGCATGAGGCCAACAATTCCAATCCTTTTCTGATCCCTGCCTCTTCTTTTCTTGTGTTAGTGTTTTGTGAGTGAAGAGATTAGTATTTGCTGGTCAGGTAGAGAGAGACACACACCTGCATGATGATGCAGTAAGTTCTTGTCACCTTTGTCTAGTTTGAAAGTCAATCTGTCATTAGCACATTGCCCTTGTTTCATTGTCATAGAAATATGTTTTCCTCCCTTTTGGGTCTTACCTCAGGTTTTCTTCAGTGTGAAAACAAATTTTATACTTTAGAAGATTGTGTCAGATGTGGTCTGATTTCCTTTTTAGTAATGCCTTTAGACCTTCTTTTTCAGAGTAAACGGGACCACCTCCTTATGAATGTCAAATGGTACTATCGCCAGTCTGAAGTCCCAGATTCAGTCTATCAGCATTTGGTTCAGGACAGACACAATGAGAATGGTAAGTTAGGCTCTGTAGAGTAAGGCCTTCTTTACTTGTACTCTGAATTTTAAGTTTTAACAGTCCAGAAAGCAAGAACACTTTTGCATAGGCATATGAAGCAAGGACTGTTGATGAAAACAATATATTAGAAGATGGATGATAGTGTTTCTTACCTGCCTTGTGTGTTCTAACTAGTGTATGTCCTGTAACCATAGCTATAATCAGATGCATTTCAGGTATGGTTTAAATACTGTGCTGTATTATACTAATGCCTTGAGAGAATAGAAAAGAAAAATAACATTGGATCCTTTGTAGGCCTTCTGGACAGTGTACTAATACCTAACTGGCTGAAGACCAAGTTGTCTGAAGAAATTGTGAATCTCTTCTATTTTTTGTGATTCTGCCATAGTGTCGCGAGAACTACATTTTTTACATTCATGCTACCTTGCACGTATGAATGCTCACTGTGATTAATATTGCAGTAAGGGATGTAACTGAAGCACTCGTAGCTGAGTTTCCCCCTTTTCTCTTTGCAAAAACAAGTGTGATCTTGGGTTTAATAGAAGCAGAAGAAACTTTAGTACATATTCCAGTGTCATTTATCTCTTGCCTCTAGGGGAGACATAACATTTGCTTCTATTCTTACCAGGTAATTTCCTTGAGGCAACTGTTAAAATTCTGAAGATACTCCAAGGTGAATTGTGATGATAAAAGTTGATGCTTGAAATATGGAACACAGCAACTTTTTGGTGCATGACAGTACAAAGTTGAGCATACATTCTCCTTTTTGCAGGCATTAAGGACGTTTTGCGTGTGCTTTTAGCAAAAGCTGCACAAATCTAATGTCTCTTACTAATTTATTTGAAACTTCTAACAATGGGCTTATAAGCACAGTGTCAAGAAGTGAGCATTTTTGGTAACCTGGCTGCTTTTTTATGTCACACACTTGTGCATGTGGAGAAGTATTTTTGTGTGTTCTTCAAAGGTGCTATAAAGAAGTCATGGAAAAAGTTGTCTTCCAGTTTTTTGTTAACACTGAGAATTTTCTGTATTTGAACACGATTATCAGCATTTATCTCAAAGCCAGAGCACTAAGCAGTTAGTACTGTCAAGATTTTGTTGAAGATTTGAGATTAAATATGCAAAACAACCAAAGCTTTAACCTGTAAACCTGAAGTCAGTGATAAATTAGTTTGCTTAGTTCCTTTCACCTGGGAGTGACCACTTCTAGTGGCCAGTGGATAAGATGTGCCATCCAGTACCCCTAGAAGCTCTTTACCTTCAGCAGTTCTTTAGATAGGACAAGGGAGAATTCATGTGTAAAAATGGGTATCACGTTATTTCCATACCTTACAGGCCATGTAGACAATCTGAATGTTTGTCATCTTAACACTGAGCAGCGTGTATCTAAGAAACATCCTCAAACTTTGACCTGTAAAAAATACCTGCAAAATTGCAATGGTAGATGCTTTCAGACTACAGCTAATGTGTTGGTGGTTTTTTGTTTGTGTTTTTTTGCTTTCTGGCAGACTCTGGACGAGAGCTTGTTATTACAGACCCAGTTATCAAGAATCGAGAGCTCTTCATTTCAGATTATGTTGACACTTACCACGCTGCTGCCCTCAGGTAAGCTACCGAGGATGTGGTGCCGAGCCTCAGAGGTGGATGAAAAAAACCTTGTCGAGAGAGGTGCTTTTTCTGGTTTTGTGTGGGGATCATTAGCATACTGCTCAGCTTGCTCCTCATCTCCTACAGTAATTAACTTGTGTTATCTGTTCTCATTCAAAAAGAAGCTGTAATTCTACAATCTCGTTTTAATCTCAGTTAATCAATGTTGCTCAGAAGATATTGTTTCCCATCGTTGCCAATTTAGGTTATTGCTAGTTCCTGCAGAACTACTACCCTTCCCTCCTCCGTGTTTGATTTCACTATTAACAATAGTGTCTCCTGGTAAAGTGACTGTTAGTATGGTGCCCTGATGAAATTGCGCTAAGGCTTTTGCTCTGAGGCACTTGTCATTGTTGCAGCTCAGCTAAGAGCTCCATTAAAAACTGGCTGTACAGACAGGAGGTAATGGGCCCCTGCGTTGTTCTCTGCACTGCCTGCCCTTCCCTGGAGGTTGCTGCTCTCTTTACTCTTTTAAGTTTTTAACCTAAGTGGCTAACCTTTGACTAGGCTGAGGGGATAGACCATTACTTTAAAATGTTTTCAAATAGAAACAGCGAGGCATTATTTTTCAGCAGATTTTCAACATGCCAAACATGCATGGATATTGTCAAAATGCAAATTGAATAATCTCCCTGATAATGCTCAGATGGTGTTTCGCTAGAACCATCTGGAGACATTTTTTTGTTCAGAGTCACTTTGCTGAAGCCACTTACTTCAAGACAAAGTAGCTGCAGCTTCTGTTATAAGGATCGGAAGAAGTCTTTGATTTATATATTAGACTTCTTTATAAACTTGGAAAATTCCAGTGGCGTACTATAATCTCATGAAATTCCACAGTGCCTTTTCTGACTTACAGCAGGTCGCCTTCCAATTTTAAATTGGCCTGCTTAGAAACAAGCTAGCAGGAGGCTGGCTGTCTTGATGGAACCAATCTTGGAAATCTGTCTGCTTAAACAGAGAAAAACTGAACTATGCGTATGGAATTTTCCCTGGGAGTATTTTAACTTCTCTTCTACATGCTTTTTATTTTCTTCTTTAAAGAAAAGATAAAAATGGAATATATGTGTATACCAAGAAAACTTGAAAAATAACCTTCTCTTCTTGCCTTCCAAAAAGAGTGGAGGCTGCTGAAAGACTAAACTGATCACTTTTTCAGCCTGTCTTGTGTTTCATCTGCCCTCTTTGTGTTTGGAAGTGCGTACCATGGGCCCCTTTCAGATCGCCGTCTTGTTTTTCTTTGTTGGCGTATGGTTTCACTGTTGTTTTGCTGCGTTCTGGATTGTTCATACTTTTGATAATTCTTACAAGCTTGTAGATGGCATCTAAGGATGCTGATAATTGAGAGAATATACTTTTGCAGGATAAAGATTATATTTTTGCTGATTCTTTTCTAGCAAATTGCGATTAATACACGTCAGTAATTTTCAGCGTATGAGACGAACGTAAGGGTAATTGCACAGGATGTTCTTACATTTGAGTAGGCAGAATTGTGATGCATGAAAGCAGGGTTAACATGAAATTCTAATTTATTATAATATGAGATTATTTCTCTGCCTTCTGCAAGCAAATAGCTCTGGTCACACAATGAATTGATGACAAACTGGGAAATAAAACCAGTGATTGTAACTACCAATCTTCTGCTCTAACCAGTGGAAAAATTTAACTAGAGGATACTTGTAGATCCCTGTGGAAGTGTGTAATAAAAGCTACGTCCTTTTTACCTGTAGGGTAAATCTTTGTGGTAATATGTAGGACTAATTGTCTGAAATGCTATGAACAAGATGTACTGCTTTCATGAATATAGATAATACAAGCTTATCTGGAAAACGCTTATTAACTGCCAGATGAATTATTGAAAGGAAACTAAATATTTTTCCCCAAAATACTTTTGAAATGTGAATTTAATGTGAAATATCAAAACAAGTACCCATTCTCATTTTCTTTCTTTCTAAATGACTAAGCTAGGAACCTAGCTTCAGCCACCAGGGATAAAATAAATATCAGTGAACAAGTTTGTCTTTCAGCATTTCTGTGTGATGTCTCAATTACAGACCTTGTTAATGTTCCATTACAACCTGGTGTGACCTGTGCAAAATCCAGTGTTGCTTTGTCCTTTGCCAGAAAGGGAATCGACTGAGAATTAGGCAATCACAGGGACAATTACGCAGCCTCAGCTCACAGGATAGCCGTATTGATTTTGTCTTAGAGCCATCTTTTATTCAACTTTTTTTTTCTTTTGTGCAACTTTTATTCATCCTTCATCCTTCTGGTGTGTTTTTTTTCCTCACCTGTAGTAGCTGATGTTGTGTATCGGAGAGCTGATGTTACAAGGGGAAGTTCTTAGTGGCTGTTGATTGGTAAGCCTTTTTGAAGTGCTGTACCATGAAAAGATTAGGAAGGGAAGCAAGCTTAGCATTTCAACTTTCTAGTGCGGTTTTTCAAGTATGCAGTGCTTTTAAGCTCTGCTGAGAAGACTAGGCAAACAGGCCCAGTATTATTAGAGGCAGAATAATTATTCATCTTGGTGTACTGGTGGCAATAGCGCTTTTCATTCAATTTTAACCAAGACTGGCAAACCTTTTTACAATGTTAAATAAACCCCATAGCAGCTTATTTATAATAGCAAATACTATTCAGTAAATACAAGTGAAAAGAGATGCTATCTGTATTAATACCAGAAAGCTTGACATACTGAAAAAGAGCAAAATCTTGTGCTTTGTTTATTGCATTGAATCAGGTTTAGATAAAAAGCACTAGCTCTGGCTGTCTGGCCTGCTTGTCTCTGCCTGCTTCTGATCTGATTTACGTGGCGGCAGTGAACTGCAAGGCATTGAACGACAGAACATGAGCAGCTGTTGAACATTAACAGGCCAACAAACCCTTGAGGAAACGAGATGCAAATTCTTACAGCTAGTCTTGATGCTTATCCTTAAGGATAATGACTTCATCAACAAACTATATTAAAAAAAATTATTAACAATCTGCTGTAGAACAAGCTAATAAATCCTCTTTTCTCCTCCCCCCCCCTTTTTTAAAATGTGTTTTACTCTCATATATGAAAGTAGGAGGAAGAAACTTCTGTGTGTTTGGATTTTGCATTGTTAGGATTGCAGTCTTGCTAAAACCAGCATAGCTTTGCTTTTTATTTGGAAGCATTATTAAACTGAAGTTTTATTTAGCTTTCTAAATAAAAAGCTGACTTCCCAAATAATATGAGTGGTAGAATTTTTGAAGCTTCCTTAAAGATGTAAGTGTAAAAACTTTGAAAATAAGACATTTTCAGGATTGTGTTTCTAGGGTAGATATTGCTTGTTGGTCTGATTTAAATTTGGGCTCCTCAGGACTGTGTGCTGGCTGAATGAGAACTAATGAATGTTTGTAGAACACCGTCTGGGACATGGTAACTGAATTTTCTTCCCTTTCCACCATGGGAAGAATCTGCATGGTTATTTGTTACAACAGGCTTATACTTACAAAGTTTTAGACATTTATGAGAACGAAAGGATGTCTGTGGCTTATACACAGATTGCAGTGGCACTTAATTAAAATAGCTGTTATTCAGGATAGAATTCTAATACCATTTTCCCTCTTTCTTTCAGAGGGAAGTGTAATATCTCCCATTTCTCTGACATATTCGCTGCTAGAGAGTTTAAAGCCCGAGTGGATTCATTTTTCTACATACTGGGCTATAATCCAGAGACAAGGTAAGTGACGTGACTTTTAAAGGCAAGCTTTACCACTGATCTGATCCTGTACCAACAGGACAACTACTCCAGGGAAGAAAAGTTAAAATCAAGTGTGATGCTGATAGGAAGGGGCAGTGGAAGAGAATGGGAGGGAGAAGCTACCTCTGCCTGCTGAGCGTGTGTATAGGAGAAAAATTAACAGTAGATAACAAAACTCTGCAGTGAGTCATGATACCTGGTTGCATCTCTGGGTAGATAACGTACTACGTCAAAACAGGTTTTTAGAACTGTGAGATTTTTTAAAGGTTGCAAACATTGGCAGGAAGTCTTAGCTGTCGCATTGGCTAAATGCACACCCCTGAAAATACTTCAAAAATACATTCACATCTTCTAGTAAGTGCTGTTGACATTTACATACTTTTAAGAAATCAAATTGAAAGTTTAAGTGTGGGAATTCATGCTTTCATCTGTAAATACTCATATAGGGTCCTATATCAACAATTCCTAGTTTATGCTTTGCTGGCCTGGAGCAAATTAGAAGTACAGAAAGAAGGTGGTTTTTTATTTTAATACATATTTGAAGAAGGTATGTTCAGCATGCTCTTTCATTTTACAATTCTTTCAATCTGCCTGGGAGTTGTCCAACCAATCTTTATCAGCCGTGTTTGCAAAGCAAAGCCGATAGTAGACCGTACCTTCATTATTTTCCAGGTCCAAACCCTAATTCTTATTTTTTCATTTATGTAGTTTTGTAAACACAGAGAATGCATTACAAATAGCAGCCCTGAAGAGTTTGTTGTCTAGGGGTGTATTTCTACGAGCACTTGAGTAACAGATTAATAATGTGTAACAGGGTGCAGCAAGGCCGGTGCCAACTGAAAGTTGTATTGTTTCTTTCAATGCAGAAAACATAAGTAGCTTGTGGACCTTGATTTCTAGAGATATTGCTGAGAAAAATGTTATTTTAAGTGGGGATTAGATAGGCATATAAATAATAAATATTTGAATTGTTACATTGTAGATTTACTGTTTTTAATGCAGATATGAATCTTCATGCTTCAGGGCAGAGCCAACCACTAACTGCTTGCAGTTAGGAAGAAACTCCCTGTGTGGGCATATTATTATGTAATTGCCTATTTATGAGGCTTCCTGTGCCTTACTCTGAAGTGTCTTAAACTGTCCCTGTGTCTGAGAGAGGGTATGGGACACAGGAAACTCCTTAAGCGATTCGGTTCGCGTTCATAGCAGGTGGTGTCAGCGTAAGTCCCCAGGAGGCAATCTTGCTGGTGTGGTGCTGAGCTCCGGGGAAAGGGCATGACATCCTATAATATTTTAAAATACAATATGTTAAAATGCTTTTGTAACGACATTTGTGTATTTTTTTTGAGCAGTCCGACAAGGTGAGGCGTTTATGAAGTTTGTCATGATACACCTCTCTGATATTCAGCACCATGCTTGACCCCACATTTAACCGTGTCGCTTCTCTTCAATGTGTTTTAGTTTTGAGGGTGTGAATGCTAAATGAACTGTTTGTATTAGTGCTCAAGCTCTGTGTTTAATGGATTATTTCTCTTATGAAATGCCATTTATGTGGGTTGTCAGTTCAGTTTTAAACCTACTTTCTGTGTAGAAGTAGCTGTTAATTCTTCCAGCTATTAGAAAATGACTGAGCTTGAAAAGATCAATGAAATGACAAAGCATAGCACTTAGTGATCAGCTAATTACTCAGGCTAGCCAGCTCTCACAATGTAGGTTTTTCTTCATTTGGTTGCGGCCAGTGTGTTGTGTTGGTTTTTTTTAATTCTAGCTCTTTGAGTCTGTAATTTGTCTTGGAATGGGGTGAGGTTTAGAAAAACGACCTGAGCCTAGGTTGCCTGATTATTTTTGACCTGTGTGTTTGCTACTGCTTTACAATGCATGCTTCTTCAAATACCTAATTCTAGATTTATTTTGCTTTTGGAAGTTAAAGTATTGTAACACATTCCAGGATGACCTGTTGGTGGTCTGTCTATAAAAACAAAACTTTGTCTTGAACTTGATCTGCTTGATCTCTAATGTAGTGTTTTGTTTCACATGGAAAGGATGGAAAATGTTGATGGTAGCTTGAAGTAATAGTATGTTGTAGACAGGGTTGTGAATACTGCAATGTGACCCCCTCGACTGACTTGTAGAAATGTGTGATAGGATACATTCTTAGAGCAAACAAGCTTGAGCTGTGTAGCTAAAAAGATATATTTCTCTTTGAGTGATTTTATTTTGTGTTCAGCATAAGATGCTCATATACTTTTCCAGGACTCTCAAATGCAGCTCAGTGTGTTGGGAATCAGACTATTTTCTATGTTTTCATGTGTTCTATTTGCAAAACAACCCGCAAAAATCTCAGACCCTAAAAAACATCCAAACCACTGATGTGGTGGGTGTGTAATAAGAAGCCTTTTTGTTCCTGGAGCACACAGTGCTAAAGTAAAGTATGCTTTGTCCTTTCTCTTCTATTTGGAAGCTTGCTGACTATAGGTTTAGCTTGGGAAATATCAACCGTGATCCTGTTGTTGATCGTTCTGTGGTCTGGAAGCAGTAAACCTGTGCGGTTTGGGATAACTTTTTTCTTTAGAGTGTGTATCAAGCTGGAGTTTTTTTTCTACAGAGTTTGGTAAAAGATTACATGCTATGTTTCAGTAATTCTCACATCAGTGAGAAAAACCTGATTGTGGAATAAAAACCTAAACTAATCCTAAAGCTAGAGGCTGGGTGTTATCACCTTGAATAGAGCGTTAATCAAGCTAGTAAGTAGACCTGCAATATGTTCCTGGCTCTCAAGAGTGTGGAATACATCCACTAAACTTGCATAGCCAGCTGAGAAAGAAAATTCATTTTATGCTAAGTACGTCAAAATAATTAATTTCATGTCTCTTCAGAGAAGTGACTGCTCTGACACTGAGTAATTCCACTAATGTGGAATCCTGCTCAAACTATTGGGCTCCCCAAATGGCCGGATGAGACCAACACTTTATCAAAGAAGAAATGTTAGATGAATTGTATATGCCCTGAAATTAGTTTAGAAGCATTTCAAAGTGTATAGAATAGCAGTCAAGAAGCATTAATGGACAAAATAAAACAGACCTGATGCCCCATTTCAGAAAATGAGTAACTGCACCAGCTTGAGTTAAGCTGTTGATTTTGGTTTCTGAGTCAGATACCAGCTCTGCCTGCTAAAAAGAAACACGTAGCAAGGCTTGGGAGTGGTGTTGAACATGCAGCTTGACCTCAGACAGCTGTTTTTCACCAGCTCACATCTTACCACTCATTTACTACAACTCTAGTTCTTACCCTATCTGTAGTATAGTGTCAGATGTAGCTGATTCTGGCAAGACCTTCTTCCAGTCCTTCCTTTTGTGCTCTGACATCTTGTATGGACTTAGAGAAAAAACTTTGAACTATCTTACTCAAGGATGCAGGCATGCCAAATGCCACTATTGGTATTGGCCTGTTTTTGTAGTGTACTGGCATGTACTAATCAGTTCTTTGATCTCAGGAGTAAATAAATACATTATGGAGTTTTGTCTGACACCGACATCTGTATCTAGATTTAAATGACATCTATACATAGATGTAAATGCTACTGAATTTTTACTTGGAACTAGAAATAATCAGATATTATTCTACAAGCAGTTTTCATGGCCATGAACCAAAATTACTCTTCTACAACATTGTTTTGCATTGTAGAACAAAACAATACCAAACATTCAAGGCATATGTGAATTTTCTGAATAGATGTTTTGGGAAGACCAGGATTTTGTCTATGTTTTTATTCCACAACATTTGTGTTTCTTTTATTTTTCATCTTTTTCTTCTGAAATGTTCTTGTTTGGTGATGTTATGAGCTAAATGAGTATTGGTGTGTCTTGGAGAGGAGTGTTCCCAAGAGTAAAATTGAAGGTGACTTGCTCTTTCTTTTTCTTGTCCTTCATGGCTTCCTGTTTTCTTTTGAAAGTCTGACTCAAGAGCCTCTTTTTTTCTTATTTTTTTTCCTCTCCTTTCAATGGAAAGCGTAGTGGGTGGAGTACAAGTTTCAGTTCTAGAAACAGATAAGAATAGTGTATATTCGTACAAAGTCAAGAAGCCAATGTGGAGTTGTGTCTAAGTAGGATTTTTTCAAAGCTTCCTCTTAATATTGCCCTTTGTTAGAAAAAGTTGTAGTTGAATGATAAATTGATACCTACAACCAAAATGTGAACAGAGGCTAAAGAGAACTGCAGAGCTCTGTTTTGCTACTTCGATCCTTTTGTCTGGTTAATTATTAGCAGTCAGAATATTTTGATTCTATGCATATTATAATGCCTAGGGCAGTGATAGAGGGTGAAATGATTGTAAAGGTTTTTAAATGTATCCATCCTTATGTCTCAAATCAGAGCCTTAAAATGAGTTCTTATTATGTTTACACTTAGAACACTGACAGTTTGTGGCGTACTTTAAGACAATTCCTACAGCGTATTAAGAGTCCAATTTTTTTTTTAATAGGTTTAGCAATTTTAAATACAATCAGAATCCTCCTGATGGGGGAAATGAGGAACTGTTTGTATGGTATGCCCATGTGATGTGAAACAGATGGCTTCTGTATGTCTTACTAAATTACAGCAGAGTTGTTTTGTATCACTCTTGTCTAATCTTCCTGGGAAAGAATTATGGAGGATGCTGAGCACCCTCACTGCTTGTCAGTAGGTATTGTCATGCGTTGAAGTACCTTGCAGTTGATTCCTTTTAAACAGAAAAAAACCCCTCCCCAAACCTGTATTTAGATACATGGATGTATAACTTCCTTGGGTTGTTCTTTCTGGCTGATATCACACTTCGTAACATCCCTTGGAATACCTTATTTCTGTGTGTCCATATCTCAATTTATCTCTGAACTGGAGGGTAACATAAAAGCTGAGAACTTTTTCTCAAGTTCACGTTGTGAACTTGAGGGGGAAAAAACTCAACCCAGAACAATAACAAAAAAATCCAGAAATACATTTCAGCTGTAGTAGAAATGGAGACTCGATACATTTGGCCTTGTAAGTGTTCTTACTTAAAAGCGGTCAGCTGGTAAAGACGGTGCAACATATTTGGAGTAGTTATCTTTTTCTAGTCTGTAGTCTGGGAAAACCTGGTCAGACAGTCCTGTTCTGAATGTGTTGCCTTCTGTAATATTTTTCTGACAGAAGTGAGCTGATAGAATGTTATGGTGGATTTGTCTTTTTTTTAAGTACTTTATAAAACTTCATTGTATTTCTAGAAGTTTTAAATACATAGCCTAGTATAGCTTAGTATTTTAAAAAACATAGGAACTTTTATCATAGTTGGTTGTGTTTGTTTTTAATTTTTTTTACAAGTATGAGCCAAGGCCCTTTCTCCTGTATCTTAGGGACTGGCTCCTTCAGATTATGAATGAGCGTTGGGAGCATCAGATAGTTTCAGCAGAGCCATGGTAGCTGAAATGTCCAAGTTACTGAACATTTGAATTATTGCAGGTTCATTGAAGGAGCCAGACTATGTTGGTGAAGGTTCCCAAGAAGGGGGTGGGACGTAACGTAATATGGGCACCAGGAAAGGTGTATCCACCTATGTTATAATAAATTTTTTCACTGGGTTATTGTAAAAGAGAAAATTTGGGATTGTTCTGTGGCCTGATCTGTTTTGCTTAGTCTGTTTCTGTCTTTTAAAATTCAAAATTTGCGAAACTTTTTATCCTTCTTCAGCCTCGCAGTAAATTCAGGCACCTCAGGTGCTCTAAAATGGAGGCAGGTATACTCATTAAAGCGTTGTATGCTGTAGGGGGAAGGGATATTACCTTCATATAAATGGGTAGCTAAGAATTTTTTTGCGAAGTGCATTAATGAACAGGAATGCCAAAAATCAAGGATGATGAAGCTCAAACTGAGTCAGGTCTGGCTCCTCTTGGGTTCACCTGGTGTTCACACGAGCTTGTAAATGGCAGGGGCATTGTTGCCGAGAATTCATATTCTTTAAATGTTCTCATATATTGAATTATTGACAGATAGAATAAAAGTATTTAGTGAATCGCTGCTTCATTTCCTAACAAATAAATTGTATATTAAAATGTGAAGCTTCTGTCATTTGCATCTGTGAAAGCCTTTCAATCCATGCAATGTTTTTAAAAGCTAATCACAAACTAGGAGAAAAAGCTTTCAGAAGCCGTTTTTAAATCGATGTGTGTTTCACTTGGAGAAGAAGTAAAAAGTGCTGGCACACGGCTCTCCAGACTTTGCCTCGCTCCGCTCTCGCGCGTTGGCTGTATCAGATCCCCCAGCGAAGGCCCCACTTCCCTGCACACTAGCTTGGTATGCAGAAGCTGCGGAGTCTGTTCAGTGCGCTTTATTTACGGAAACAGCAGGGTTGAGATTGATTGCGTTGTAAGACAGTGTGTGGATGAGGGAGGGTCACAGCACATGCTCAGTCCTGTCAGTCCGAGGGCGAAGTTTCTGCGTTCTGCGTGCAGGCTTAGGTCATAGCACAAGCTCAGTGAAAGCTCTCTGAGGTCTCTCAGACTGCATGTGCCTCCATTTTGAGTTGGTAGAGTGGAAAAGGCAGAGTTTTAGCTGTTAAGTAGAGGGTTCAGGAATACATCTAAACCCACAAGAGCCTGTCATAGTCATGGATGATCCATTCAGCCCCTGCAGGTAGGCTACATCACTCTGGCCTCCCCTAAACAATGATGATTTTTGCTGTTATTTGTGACTTCTGAAATGTTTATGAAATCATTTCATTACTATTGCATGTTCCTCAGAACCTCGTATTCACATCAGCATTGCTGTGCAGCTGCTTGTATGGTGCATGAGGGCACTGAGCAGGGAATCTGCTGCCTAAGGGGTGCATGTAGGAAAATGCTGAAGCTGTGTGGGCTTATTTTTTTTTTTCCCCCCTCGTGGTGCAGTTTTAATTTCAGTTGTGCTGTCTGCATGCCAACCTTATGGCAGGTCTGTAGGGAGCTGCAGAGGCGCTCTGCAGGATGCAGCCTTACCGAAGTGGCTATTAGGAAATGTTTGGGCCTGCAACAGACTGTTTAGATAATGTTGTGGGGAGGGTCGTGGATCAGCAGCCATTGGTTGCTCTGAGGATGGGTGGTTCTCGTTTTGATTGAGGGGCAGAGATCCTGCTGATACTTCCTCAAGTATTAAGAGAAAAAAAAAAAAAGTAGCCAGCATGGTTCTGCTTGCTTGTCAGTCACATGCAAATAACACTTCTGCATCTAAAATGCAGCAATATTGTCTTATGCATTGAGAAGCTTGTCATGTGACAGCTGCGTAAGCAATACCCACACTGGTTTTGTCGGGCTAGCAAAACACTTAAATTTTTAGACTGATCTGAATGAAATAGAGGGCTTGGGCTCTACAGTTTTGTGTAACGATAGTATGGCTGCAACCGGCTTTGCGGTGCTTGTGGGACAGCCGTCAGTGACTTGTCACTGCTAAATATAAATGGGTTTGAGAGGACTTGGGTGGATTGAATGGAAGTAAACTCGATTCTGCAGCGTGTTCTCATTCACAGTAGTGTCTGAACTTGTGCAAAAGTGGGTGCTGTTCTGCTGTGGCCCCCTGCCTTGCAGAACTGACCTCGGCACCATGGGGTCTATTGCTGAGGGGAAGTATTTCCATCAGGGTAACTTGTGGGTGAGTTCCTGGAGTGTATTGAGTTTGAAGGTGACAGGATGGTTTGTGCTGCTGGTAGTGACATCTCTGGAACTTTATAGGAGAAGGTTGACTGTTAGCCTTGCACACGTAGTCATTTGCCTATGCGGTGTGCATTACTGGGGCTACCTTCCTTCTCTTGTCAGAAGATGAGGAATGAATGATGAATAAGACTGCATAATTTTGCCCATATTAGTGCCATGTCTGTATCTGTATGCTGTCTGAAGTGTCATTCACTTTTCCATTTCCTTTTATACTTATAGAGCACAAAAATCAAGAACACCTATTCCGTGTGGGTGACTGGTCATTTTTGCCATTGGCTGAAGCAAAGTCATGCTAATGGAGATAGAGCACAATTCCCTTGAACTTCAGTCTGGCTGAGTCACCTCACAGTTGAAAGGGTTGTCTCCGTAGGCCTAGGCTTTAGAAACATTCTTATTCCTAATAAAGGAGCTACTTGAATATAACACTGCTCTGTAGGAACACAGGGATGTGACACCTTGTGTCCTTACCATTTGTTTTAAATGTTGACTTACAAGCAGATGAGAATGCATTAAGGGATGGGGAGGGTAAAAAGCAGTCTGCTTTGTGCTGTTTTCCAGTGATAATTAGTGCATGCATTTAAAAAAGATTTGAAAGAAGTGCCACTTCTAAACTTAAAATGCAAATTTGGTTGTGCTTATTTTTAAAAACTATAAGGTTTTAAAAACTATAGCACAGGTGGAAAAAAAAATGAAAATGCCTCTGGGTTGTAACAAAACAAAATCTGATTGTCAAAAGTATATTTGGCAAAACAAATACTGCTGGGATAACATGCCAAATAAGGCATTCTTCACTCAAACACTTGCACATGAGAACTTGTGGATGTAACAGTGGTTGTACTGGCTCCCAGGACTCACCCTTGAAGGATGCTTCTGGTGTCGTGTAGAATCAGATGGTTCCTGCTCCTAGCAAATGTATAGATATTTTTATTCCCTGTGGCAGTACTCGCAGCAGACCTTCAGTGTTTTTCAGATCTCAGTTTTTCCTTTCCACATGCTTCAACACAAATGCCTTTCACCTGTATTGCCAGTTGTGGGGTTGCTCGGACAGTTTATAATGAAAGCAGTTCCTTAGGTTTGTGCATAGGTGTACGAGACTGTTACGCTTTGGTTTAAGAAAAGCAACAACACAAATAGAAAATCAACCTCCCCCTTTTGCCTTAAAACAAAAAAATCAAACAAAACCCCACCCACCCACACCCCCCCTGGAAAAAAAAAAAAAAACAAAGAAACCATAAAACCCTTGGTATAGTAAGAGAAGTAAGGCTGGCTGTAAGTTATCTGTGGTACTGGCAAGGTATTTAGTGCGCTGAAAAGGCCCTCTCTCCTTGGTCAGCCTGTGCAGTGTTCTTAGGCAGCTCCTGCTACTGGTGAAGTTTTAAGCTGGCTGGATGCCCAGAAGATTCCCTCCAGTTCAGAGACTGTTGATGGGTGGTCGG
The DNA here is from genome assembly GCA_020745775.1 of Theristicus caerulescens. Lineage (NCBI taxonomy): Eukaryota > Metazoa > Chordata > Aves > Pelecaniformes > Threskiornithidae > Theristicus > Theristicus caerulescens. Next base: position 5,176,318 of record CM036574.1, read on the forward strand.
GTGAGTTACAGTTCCACTCCAAACAACTGCTTGAAGTTACAAATACGCTATGGGAAGTGCTTGTATTTTGTCCTGTGGATGAAGAAATAGTGGCCAAGTACTTGATAGTCTTACTTCCCCTTGTTCTGGCTTCAGCTTTTGTCAAGACTTATATCAGTAGGATTACCTCTTCCCCCTGCCTTCCAATTCTTTAGGCTGTAATTTGTTTTAATTAGAGCTTTGTATTTCCAGGTGTATGGCGGAACTAGGGGTATCTTCAAGCTTGTTTTATGCTTCGCATTCTTCATGCTTATCACCTTTAACAGATGCTGTTTCTTCTCTGTGTATCTGCTCTTCAAGGAAGCTGGAGATTGGGGTTGTTAAGCAAGCTAAGGGACTGAGTGGTAGATCATTGCATCTAACCTTGATGAAGCTTTAGGGGAAAAAATGAACTGCTAGGGTGCTGCCTGGTTCCACTGTCCTGCATATAAACTGTGATTGCGATAAGGGCATGGTGCTGATGTAGTATGTAGTCTGTTTTAATAGCGAATGTTTCCTGTGGGAAGTGCAAAGGTACTGTCTGGCCATGTTAGAAACTATACAGGATAAACACTTAAAGCAACATAATTCCATGTTGAATTCATTTCCATATTTACTTAGTGTAAATGTTGCTTGTAAATAAGTAATGTTCCAGTTCTATTAAAATCACATGTAGACCAGATAAAACCCTTTGTATCATGCAAAGGTTTACACTAATTCTTTTTTTTGAAGTTGTGACCAAAATACTGGTGTCTTCCTTATTTGAAAGTAAACAAATATTGGAAAACAAATATTAGAGGTGATCAATGAACTCTACAAGCAAAATAATACCCACACAGTTAATTCCTAGGTGGAGGGAATGCTTGTTTCCTTGCAGTAACTTGTGTCTCAGAATGGCTGTTTTATCATCACTTCCATCCTACCTTTTGAGTAGGGGACAATACTTTTAAGGACTGTATAGTCTTTTTTTCTCATATATAAACTTGATGAAAATAACGTTGTCTTGAAAAAGCTTTCTCTGTCTGACTCAAAATTCTGCAAGTACTTCCTTCTCCAAAAGCAGCATGAATGCATCAGAGTCCTCCGCTTCCTTAAAGCTCTGACTCTGCAGTCAGTCAGCAGGTTTGAGCTTGTACTGAAGATACAAATGTTAGTACATGTTTATTCATTCCTGCTTTAGATTGAGCAATCACTAAAAACGTTTCCATATAAGTTCATTTGCCTGAAATACAGGTTTGATTTTTTTTTCACTCAGAAAACAAAATTGCTTGTGCATTTTTTTTTATTAGAAGACACTGTTACAACAGGTTTGAAACAAAACTTAAACTTACTAGAGGCTGACCATTAGCAAGAATATATTCTGAGCATTAAGATACTTTGTCTAGAAAAGGGATTTTAAAATGTTGCTTAAGAAAAGGTTGAAGGCACAAGTGCAAGCTGGACACATGAAATCGGGTACCTTGAAGTAAAAATTTTTATGTAGAAAACAATTGTTGGAAAAAGCTAACAAGCCATTGTTTAATCTGTAAATTGATATAGGTTCCCATATAATGAAAACAAAACAATGTGACTAACTCATTGTCTTTAAGCAAGAATTGTTGTTTGTTTTGAGGGGGGAAGAGCCAATTCTGTTATTCTTAGGCACCTAACTCACAGGTTTGTGGTAGTTGTGGGGTTTTTTTGGTTAAAGGTTGAATGGCCTGAACCTGATTGTCCCTTTTGTATTTTGAACTGTGCAATGTGAGAACATAACACGCCTAAGAGTGGTCTTCCTGGGTCAAACTGAGGATCCATTTGGCTCAGTGTCCTGTCTCCCAGCAGTGACCATAAGCAGATGCTTGGAGAAAGTAAGAATAGAGCTGTGATGTATGACAGAGGCTTATTGTGTTTGTGGGCAGTCTATTTTGCATCACTCTGGTGAAATCTTACGACTTCTTTAGTGCTGCAGAGGAGCAAATGTATGTAAAGCTCTTTTTTTTATAGTTAAGTCTTTGCAGACAGAGCCTGCGTAGCATTGGATGAGGGAGCAGAATGTCAAGGGAAGTTCTGAATTTTGTTTTATGGATGCACAGAATAAAACGAAACAACGTCCGGCCAAATGGATCTCTTGAATGTAGTGCCAGTCCCTATCAGGCCCTGATAAACTATTTTTTAACCAGCCAAAGTTGGAGTGGAGGAATTTTGTTCTCTCCGGTTTTGTCCCTCTAGAGATGGAACAAAATGATCCTTGCCAGATGTTTTCAGAACTGCTGCTGAAGAGCACTTTTTTCATCTTGAGTATTGGACCATTTGCATAAAAGGATTTTTTTAAAAACCTTTTCTTGAGACTTTCTCTTTCCTGACTACTTCAGATTTATATTAATTTTACAGAACTCACAAATATCTAGGAATTGCCTTACTGTATCACGCTTTCAATTTATGTAACTGATTATCTTGCCAATAATAGTGACTGTTTGGCTACATCAATGTTAAAGTGTATGATTGCAATTTATAATCTATTCTGCCTATAATATATATCTGTAATCTGGTTTTGGTTTTGTTTAGTAAGACATTGATTTTCTTACCAGGCTTCGTAAATAAACCCAAATCTCATAAGATTCATTGTTCAGTGCTGAAGCTTGTTATTGCTTATTAAAAACAAAAATCCAACACCCCCCCCAGCCCCCGCATATCCTAGCTTTAAGTGATGTCTTTCCTGTTTTACTCTTTCGCCATATAAAAATAATGACCTCTTCCAACTGTTTTTGCACGCTTCCTTAGCTAACAATCTGTCCTCACACTGTGATGGCTGAATGCGTGGTAATCACTGTTCTGGTGCCCCTTCTGGTCTCAGCTTCAGAGCGCCCTGTCCCCTCCTGCAGGCTGTCTTCCAGGGTGGCGAGAGCGATACTGCTTCTAGTTTAATTGTTGAAGCTTCTTTTGCACTGTGAAGTTTGCCTTAGCGGCATGCATATGTTGCAGCAGGCAGTGGTTTTTAGCAAGTTGGTTTTGAAAACCCTTTTTGGAGAGCTGCAGAGAGAGTCGGAAGGACTCTTTGAGAGGTAGTCTGTGGCTGAGCAATTTGGCTGGTTTAAAAACCTTTTTCTATTGATGCATCCCTCTAGTTTAATTACAGATCACCTCAATATACAAAATCAGGAATGATTATGCCAAGAGTGGTTAAATGGGTAGCACAGAATGCTGTCCTATATGTGACGTTTGGGTTGTGGTGGTGGTTGTTGTTGGTGTGTGGTGTGTTTTTTATTTTTTAATTAACGGTAGCATTAAGTTATTTTTGTTTTCTGAGCTGTTGCTGGCTAGTAGCAGGTGTTTCAGAAAGCCAGTGGAAGTGCAGTACGTGGTGCAGAGCATTGAGCGCATGGTGACCACAGCAGAACGAAATTCAGCCATGTCCGTTGCTGGGTGAAATGAAGAACAACATAGCTGGTTCAATGTGATACTGCAATAGTATCACCTCCCTCAGCCCCGTCTCAGGCACGTAAGTCAGTATAAAAAATGTGCAATGACTGCCTAGCATGTTTTTTGCTGAACTTTGGTGGTAAAAAGGAAACCATGAAAGAAACAGAATCACAGTTTCCACCTTGTACACGTGATCCCTGGCCTTGAAGGTCCACCTTTGTATGCAATGTGTGTAGTTTCTTTCAGAAGCCTGGCTTCCTAGCAAAGATCTTCACTAAAAGTGCTGGGTAAAGAACTGACTTGGATTCATGTCAAGGATAGGACAAAGATAGGACAGTGCAGAGAAGTGCTACGCAGAAATCTGCAAATGCCTTTTGCCATCGCCTCCAAACTATGGAGAGTTCTGCTGCGAGTTTCCAGCCTTGAATCCTGTATGGCTCTGGCAGTACCGTACTAGCAGTTGGTGTTGCAAGTCCTGAACCCGAGGTGTATCCTCAGAGCTGGTCTAGTGTACTTCATCGCAGCTCAACCCAGTCTTGTGGCAGTTCCTTTGTTGCCATGTTTCAGTCCTTAATGGCGTTGCAATGCTGCGTTATTTTCATGGGCAAAGCTACCGGTTGTGCCAGCTTTTGCATAAATGGTATGAGTCTGGTGTACAGTATAGGCAAGGAGGTAGATGATAAACAGAGAGGATTAAACGTGTTTCTGTATTGGAAATCATGCAGGAACTGTTGTTAGCCTGCCTTCCTCTTTCCTTCTTTCTAAAGCTGATAAACTAACGCTCTGCACCACCCTGTGCCGTCTCCTGTTCCTTTCTCATCCTCACCTCTGAACTGTTTTCTCTCAGTGGTGCTGCTTTTGGCCTTGAACCTCCAACCTCCCCTGTTGCTGTAGAACTGAAAGGCCAAAGCTTTATTGAACTGAACATCCTCTCTCTTCTCCCCAGACGGTTTGGAACAAGCCTCTCTCGGACTGGAGTGTGCCTGTTTTGCCCCGCTCTGCTACAGAAGCTTCTTGCCTTTTTGATATTCAGTCGCAGGCTTCCATCGCCTTTCTGACCAGCCCCTGTTTACTTTGCAGAATACAACGTTGTCATGGCAACAGGTTACTTTTCAAAGGGAACATCTTGTCATTATATTTAATCCACTGCAGCTGAAGAGGACTGAAATATTAAGTTGTTGTTGCTATGGATACTGCTTTGTTACATCGGTTTCTTTTGTGTCGGATTTCATATACAGTGTTGGGTCCTTTTTTTTTCCTTTCCCGTAGAATAAACACAGAGTGCTGTTCCATTATTATTGTAATTGCTCTCCACCAATATAATTTAGCTTAAAAATCTACAGTGCATTTTAGTTTCCATAGCAAGAATTTTCTTTCCATTTGCAAACCCATTCCTGGGGACGTGGAAACAGTAAAAATTATTTAACAGATTGTGTGCCCTTGCAGAGCCATCAGCTTTGTGCCCTTTTAGAAAAAAGTGTGATGTAGTGCAGTCTGAAAGAGCTTCCTGCACAGCAACTTAATTCAGTCCAGCCCTTACCTTCTGGGGCAGGGGAGGGAGCACCTTTAGGGTGTGAATCTAACCAGGGAATGGTAAATGAGCGACGAAAAGGCACACAGAAATATTTCTCTCGACACTTTCATGTGAGGAATCGTGGTTGGGTAGCCCCATTGAGCTTCCCCAGCTGACTCCATGTGAATCGTGAGGAGCAAAAGTCCCATCCAAAACTTTGCTTTTATCTTCAGGATCCTATCATCAGTCCTGATTCTTAAATGCTTTATTTATGATACTCAGTGTGATGCAACTGAAGAAACTGGGAGTTGGGGGATATTTGGAGTGCCGTGTTTTTTCTATCTAAACAGAAAATAGCTTAAAACCTGCTTGTGCAGCCTTTGGCTGATGTGAAGTATCGTAGCTGCCAGAAACTGCATAGACATGTTTTAGGTTTGACTTGCACTGAGTAGTAGAGATGTGCATGGCTTTAAAATGAATTCTGGGAATAAAGGGAGAGCATCAGCATTTTCTGTTGTCGGTTCCCCCTTCATTCCTCACAGGGAAAAATTCTGACACCTTGTAGATGAAAAAATGTACCCTAGTATTTAATTTATAACTTTCTTGTAAATATAAAATTGATTTTCTAGTTCAGTCATTTCTTTGCCTAACCTGAAAACAAGAGAACAGTGTCAGATCATGTCTTGCAAAAATATGCATTGGAGAAAAACATTTTGACATGTTCTCCTTCTTTTCAGGAGACTTTTGGCACGTATTTTAGAGTGGCTCTGCTTACCAGGAAGGTAGCAATGCGTAGGCATCACAATGTAAGATTGAGTATTACAAAACCCGTGTTTATTCCTGTCTGACAGGTTCTCCTGTCACCTTGTCTTGGATAAGGGCCATTCAGATCCGCTGCTGTAGTTTGCCCACTCGTGCACCGATGAATAACATTTCAGAATGGTCAGTAGGGTGAAGTTTAACTTAATACACAGATGCAACGTACTTCGAAATTTTGAGGTGAAAATGTGCATAAAGATATGCAAATGATCATGGAAAAAAAAACCCTTCAGTAACCTTTTTGACTTCAAATGGCATTTAATGGTTTGGGCTATCCATTGTTAGTTTCACTCGGGGCTGGCAGTTTACAGCTGTGAGTTTCCTTTAAACTTTAAAAATTTTCTCAGTCATTGCTTACGATCATGGTGAATGTAGCAGGGTGAATAAGAAATCCTGCAGGGCAGCAGCTTACTTGTAAAATGATGTCATTATTCCTGTAACAGCAAATTGCAAGATGAATTCAGGTTTGCTGTTTCTGGAGTAAAGATGGTGATCTGTTGGGTTTATGCGTGTGCTCTTCCTTGCTAGTGTGTTGAGACTCACTTACATGTCTTGCACTTATTGAAGTGTTAAATTCAAAAGTTTGTCTTATAACACCTCTGAATTTTGTCGTCCTTTTAATGTAATACGCAGAATATAAATAAGATGTCTGTTTAAATAAGAACAACTTATAGGAAAAGAAGAATGTTTATCTTAAGGATATTTAATTTCCTTGGATTTAGTTGTGTTCTTTAATACTATTTTACGGGAGTATCGGAGGGTCATTTACGTTTTCAGACTGTAGCTGCATTCAGTGTCCCAAATAGCAATGTTCAGGCATAAGTGCCTTTATAGACTATAGTGATCTGGCTCTTGAAAAGAGCTGGACATGGGAGATTACAGCAGAGAGGTCCCATGGATTCAACTGTAGTCCTTGAGAAAGGAATATTTCCAGTAAATAGTTTTGTTCATGTGCCTTCTTGTTGCTTATATTGTAATACATTTAATGAAGACGAAGGGTCAAAGGGCACTCTTCAATGATAAAGTTTTATTTGCTCTGTTAGTCTGTTCAAAATTTAGGAAGAAAAATAAATTTACCATGTCAGATGTGTTATTCTGGTTTATATTGGCATACCTTTCACTTCTGTTCTACTGCAACATTAAAAAATAGTTTTTCTTCTACCATATAGTGTGGTGTTTCAGTAACTCCAACCAATGGTGTGAGCAGCACAGAGCCCTTCAGAGTGTGATTCTCACTACGTGGAAGAGAGTTCATTTGGACCTTGAAGTTTTTTCTATAAATATCTTTTCAAAATAGTGGAAAAATGAGGGCCAAGTGTATTATGTAGAATCAATTGAATTAAATTCACTTCTACAAATGTTACAAGGCATGTTTTTATTGCTTTTTAGATCTTCCATGCTTGTGTGTCATGCTATCTGATGTGATTTCAGCAAATAAATTAACAGCAGCAATAATAATTGTAACTTCTTAAAACCAGAGCTTGATATTTTGCATGTGAGATCCAAAGTAACTTGAATGGTTTTCCATGAACTCTGCCTGGAAAAAAAAGAATTCCTTTTGCCAATTCTGGTAATGCAAGGCTCTGTTCTTCGAAGATTAATACCCCAAATATTTTTATTTAAGATATTTTCTCTTTCGAAATGAAAATGACCACAAAGATATTCATGAGGAACGTGATATTTCCTGTGTATTCATCTGTAGCATAGTGCTTAGCATGTTATCTGCGTTATTTTAGGTTTGATGCTGAAATAAGTAGATAAAGGAACACAGAACTAGTAAAAGTCAGATGGTTGTTGGAAGAGGATTCTTTGCATTGCAGGCTTTTGAGTTGGCTGCCTAAAGCATAGAGCAGTTCAGAGCTGTAGAGGCTTTTAAAGGGTCTTGATGAGAAGTCAGTGCTGCTTCTGTATTGCATGAAATCTAAACAGCAAAGAGCAGGGAGATGTGTGTCCTGTTATCGGCTACCCAATGCTTTCTTGCTACTGTGAGGACAGATCACACTGATCCTCTTCTTGACTTCAGCTGCTTGACTAAAAGTTCCAGACTTGCCCTGTTGGGTTTTGCCATTTGCAGTGGCCTGTAATACACCTGAGTATATCCTTTCTTGATTTCTTAATAATGTGTTATTTTTGTTTCTCTTCCATTTGCATCGGAAATGCAATGACAAAAAATACAGAATATGATCCTAAATTTCATTAATTGTAATTCTTTCTCATTACTGTTTTTTCCTTTATATATTAGGAGGCTAAACAGTACCCAAGGTGAAATCAGAGTTGGACCCAGCCATCAGGTAAGGGATCTTGTTTGTATTCCAATATCCAGAGGGTGTGCTTTTGCCACTTGATCTGTTCAGAGGACACTTACTTTAAGCTGTATGCATTCAAATACAATGAGTTTTTTAGATTCGTCATGAGTTCTTTAGAATTCCTTAGCTCAGTTAATGAGATTTTTCTGTGTCAACTGTTGATATGTTAATGATTTTTACTAGCAGAAGTGCTATTGGGTTAATTCTAGAATAAGATTGAAGGAATATGAGTAACTACTGGAAATGAAGGAAAAATCTCAGCTATTATTGGACACATTCTGGAGTTAAAAATGAATGCATTCTCAGCTGGCTTTCACCAAGCAATGTTTGTAATAAACTATAAAAAATTAATTTGGTGGTGTTTTCCAGTTATATTGAAAAGTAGATATTTTGATTTGCATAGCAAAATTATAAAGTTGATAGTATGTGTCCTATCACAGACCTTTTTGTAAATCTATGTATTTAAACAAAATGGAGTTCTATTAGAAGTGATTAAAAAAAAAAAGTGTTTTCCAAGAACAACATTACATAATTAGAAGGGTGGGGGACCTTTAAACCTGAGAAAGGTTTGTTTCCTCTACAGCAACTGTGTTGAGATACACATATATTTATGTATGTATTCATCTTTTAACACAGGATACAGTGCTTTTAAGCATGTCTGTTAAGGCAGCTGTTGTTAATGCAGAATTCGCTGTAAACCTGCTCTCCCTTTTACGTTTGCCTGGGAGCGCGCTCTGTCTGGTGTCATGGCTGTGGCTTTGCATTTCCTCAGTGACTTGTGTTTACACTTGAGGTCTGTGCATGTTCTCCTCTTATTTTTGTGTGTTAAATGAGTTTGGCCAGCTGTGGTACTTCAGCATAAAAGTCAGGGGGCCATTGTGTATTTAGTAAATCAACAGTTGTCTTAAAAATGGAATTAGTACTTACAATTGGAGGAGTTTTGCCAGCTGTTAGGGATAGACCTCATTCTAAATACCCTTTTCCTGTGTTGCCCTGTGCCAACATCACCAAGACGCTCTCCCTGCCATTCAAGAGGTTACCTGGTCCTCACCCTTTTACCTGCATAATTTTCACACAAAGCAGTTTAAATTCTTTTTAACTAGGAGGCACGGTAATTCCGGATGATTATTGAAATATCCCTTTTGTCCATAGTCTACAGAAGTCATGTTATAATTATAGGATCTTATTTCCCCATGAAGTTTTTTATGCAGGCTTTCGTTTTGCTTTCTGATGCTGTAGAGAGGGTAACTTTTGGTTTTAAAGATAGGGAGTATTGTTGTATGGTTTGTTTGACTGTGAGAAGCAACAAGAACTGTACGTTCTTAAGACCAGTGCCTTAAGTCATTTGGATTGTTAAAACAGAAATTGAGAAAGCATGCCGAATGTGTTCAAACACTGGGAAGCAGAATAAGGCTAAGACTCTAGATGTTTGTTTGTGGTATGTTAGTTCTAATTTGAGGGAAATCCTTCATAAGCATTGACAATAATCTGTTCTTAAAGAGCATTAACATACAACTTACTCTGGTTTCTAAGGGCAGATGTGTCACTAGTAACTGAGTGCTCTCCTTTACCTGTGGAATTGACTTTGTACTGTCCAAGTGCTGGATTTTTGCATCCAAGTGATGAATATTCATTCAGGCTCTTTTTTAAAAATCTTGTTTAATAACTAGTAAACATTTATGGAACCTATGTAACATTCTTAAGGATGTTTTGCATTTAGAGGAAAAAACTCCTTGGCAATTAAACCTGCAGTATTCTTTTCCCTAGTCATAATAAGAGTACTGTAAATGATACCTTCAAAACAACTTTCATCTCAAATTGTCATCTAATATTTTGGCAGGTATTAGTCACCTGCACTGTAAGGTATAATTACCAGATGCATTTATGGATGGAAGAAAAACTAGAAAGAAGGTCCACTGATTTAGAACACTGTTAATTTTTGCTTGCTTAATATTTTAAACTTCCATTGTTCTTTCACTCATTTGCTGAGCATCTTTGTTTCTGATAAATGTCATTGCTCAGAGGATATATTCTCATCCTGTTAATTAGTATAAGGTATAATCTTAAGATATATGAATGGTTGATTGTAGGCTGCAGTAGGAAGTCAGATTAAAGATATTTGCCGGGTTCCATTCTGTAGGCTGATTCATTCTGTGGAAAGTGTAAAAATAGTCGTCTCTACACGCTGGGCTTTGTTAACTCAGGGAATGGATACACTTTCCTCCACCCACCTTATTGAGAATAAGGTATATGTAGCAGGATCCAGAAACCTGAGATCCCAATAGTGGTTTCTGATGAATATCTGTTGCCTTCATTTTCCTTAAACTGTGTGTGTTACAGATGCTAGAGGACTGTTGGGGGTTTTTTTCTGAAACTTAGTGCACAGATACCTCAAACTACCGCTTGTATCACAATAGCAAGTAGGGACACAAGTGAAGATAAATGTTCTGTAGAATTGCAGTTCTCAAAATTCACATGCATGGGAGGAGGAGAGTGGGTCTCTGCTAAATGTTCTCGTATGAAAACTTTTGGCTAACAAGTTAATGACCAGAGGTGCTCAAGAGGAAGTCGCTCTTAGGGAGTAACTCTAGTAATTAAGCGTATTCCTAAGGTACATAAGGATGAACATTAATTTGTGAAAGCACCCTGGTTGCTAGAATGGATAGCTCTCATAGAAATCTCATCTTGGTACAAAGCTTGCTTGTCCTTTTCCAGAAGAGAAGTTCAATGACATATCCATTTTCCCAGGCAAGAAGTAAAATAAAGTACAGATTAAAGAGCAGAACATGAAAGACATCTGAACCTGTGACTTGTAATTACTGGTTATGTATAAATGTAGCCTCTCAAATATGTTTAGCGTTGTAAGTAAGTATAGGAGGTAATTATAGGGCTTAAAAGCTGTTTCTGAAGAGCCTCTCAGCTATCTCATCCCATAGCAGTAGATGACTAAAGATGCTAATTGGGGCTCTGGATACAGTGTAATACTTATTTGGTGGCAGAGTTCATTTCGCTGAGCTATCTCACTTTCAGGAAATTTCCTTGTTTCTCTTCAGAATTTTAATGATTTACTGAGGACTTAATTTTAAACTTAGTGTCAAATGTGTAGGGTTTTTTACTGATTTTAAAATGGTACACATACAATAGCCACATACTTGCCTTTTTCATATTAGTATGATACAGGAGTATGTTTTAGCCTGGCAGGCAGGAGTTGTAACAGCATCTTTTTGACAAATTAAAACTGTCTCTTTGAAGGTAAATTGTCCAAGAGTGTTTGACTTCTGTATAATGGAGTACTACATATGCAGTACTAAATAGCTTGCTTTCAAGCTGTGGTATTTCTGCGGACATGCTTGCACTTGGTCTATGTACAGAAGGGCTTCACTGGTGGTGGACTGAGAGGTGGGGTTAACCCTGCATAAATGTCACAAAATAAACTGCCCTTCTAAATGAAGGAATGCTGGATAAAGTGAATAGATTGGGGCTAGATGACCCGGTTTCCTCAAACTTCTGAAGCTTGGATCAAATAGCTTCACCACCTGTTATCTGAATATCTTCCATCTATGAGATCACATTATTCCAGAGAATTTACAGACTTTGTTATTAATAACACTTGTGCACCCTCCTAACGTTGTTGACAACTGTAATGTCTGTATGAACTCTTCTTTTTTTTTTTTTTTTTTCCCCCCTAGGCTAAGCTTCCTGATCTGCAGCCATTTCCTTCCCCAGATGGTGACACAGTGACACAGCACGAAGAACTTGTGTGGATGCCAGGAGTCAATGACTGCGACTTACTTATGTACCTTAGGGCAGCAAGGTAATTTCAGCCAAAATAGTATCCGTGTCTTTAGAACGCTGCAGTGGAAATGCGGACTGCCATGTATGTGCAGCTGGCTCCGGCCGCTCCTTTCTATTCTGTTTTGGTGTAGCATGGATGTCAACCAGATAAGCTGAAATGTTTAGTTCGAGACAAGAACGCTCTGATTTGATGTTGGGCCAGCACAGAATCTTTCCATTGGCTGTGGCTTTTGGATTTAAAACGCAAAGCCAGCAGTATGCGCTAGCGTGATAGGAGGAGCTTTGGATTTGTACCATGTAACCAGGGAAGTAACTGCTACGAGTGGAACAGCCGTGATAGCACAGGATTCCTTCAGAGCCTGAATGTTTTTTCAGTGAGCTTTAGTTTGCATCTCAGTTTCATACAGATCTCTGGTATGCCTGGTAGATTAATCAGATACACTGGTGGGCCTCATAATAATTCAGAGTATGAGTAAATTACTTGTAGTTTGCAAGAATTCAGAGATGTGGGGAATCGGCAATTTAAGTCAGTTTTCTAACATAATGAAACTCAGATTACAACAAAAGGTTTGCAGTCTCTGGTGAGACTCTGTTCTCATGTATGGAGGTTATATCTCCCATAATCCTGATCAGGCTTTGGTACTTCCGCAGTGCAGATTTTTAATTGATGAAATCCACTTAGATTGGATTTTAATTTTGAATTAATTATTCCATATGCTGAGGTGACTCAGGTTTGCATAATAAATAGCAGTGTTTGTGGTGCCTTGTTTTACTTGTTTCCACAGTATTGCAAGGCCCTGAAATTTGTGATTTAAGGTGTAAATATACTATTTGTGTATTGCGTGATGTGTGCATCAGTAGCTGAAGAATTTAAACTTTTTTTTTCCCCCTCCAACTGTAAAGGAGCATGGCAGCTTTTGCAGGCATGTGTGATGGAGGATCCACAGAAGATGGTTGTGTTGCAGCCTCCCGTGACGACACTACACTTAACGCACTCAATACAGTAAGTGTACAGAACTACTGTATGGAAGAACAGTCCTTTCATTTATTTCTGGGCTACTTAAAGCATGTAGTGCATAAAATATTTAGCAGATAAAATAGATTCTGGGATCACAATAGGAGTATGGTAGTAGCCTAGGATCATAGAATCATAGAATTTTTAAGGTTGGAAAAGACCCTTAAGATCATCAGGCCCAACCGTTAACCTACCACCGCCAAGTCCGCCACTAAACCATGTCCTCACCACTAAACCATGTCCTCAGGATATCATAACCTCCTTTCAAATACCAACTACTTTTCAAAAGTCTAACCTAGGAACTTCAGAGATAAACTTTTGGGTGGTGCTTTTAAGATGACAGCTAGTGAATGTTCTGTATGGGAGGCTGCTAGGTCAGGTACACCAGCTGGAATTGTTACTCAGCTGACACCTGACCTGGCTATGGGTCCTTTCATTCAGTCCAGCTAGCTTCTAGCTGTAGGAAAACAATAGTTATTTCCTAGAAGGAAAATTCATAATGCCATCAGATGTACAGTGTCATGTATGTGGGAATGACTGTCTGGAATTTGTCCCACTCATGCTCCAGTCTTCATTATCATTTATATTTGGATGGATGGATGTCCAGTTATCTCTTGCATGAACATAATGGGTGTAAATAAAGCATTATTGAGTGGTTATATGATGTGAGTGTATGTTGCGATGCTCACACATTTTCGGTGCAGCCACAACAATTGACTGTTTTGGGGAGGGTGGGGGACACTAACATCAGTAAATCATGATAACGTGAAATGGTATTTTAAGATCATGTTGAAGAAACTTGTCTCTCATTTCATATTTTTCGGAAACATAGTGAAATCTGTAGTTGTTTGTTTCCCCAGAGCCCTGTCCGCAGCTTTTGCAGAACTGTGGTGGTAATGACTCTAAGCTGACCTTTGTTTCCTTCCTGAAATATAATAAAAGGAATTATCTGTAACTGGTCATATGTTACCCTGAAGAAACACATAGACAGATCTGCTGACTCTACCAACAAACAATTTTCATTCTTCCTCTTTTTATGTCTCCTTTTATCCGTAAAACATATCTTGGAGGTATGAACAGTTGAGTTCTGTCCTGTCATTTTCATGGTTATTGGCTACATTCTAATCACATGCCCTTGTGAAAGCTGTGGAAAGGATAGGATGTACCCTTTGCTGAATGAGTTTCAGGCTAAATCTGTAAAATGATTTAGGGGCAATCACCATAGAAATGTACAGACCCCACGCACAGCTGGTAGGACTGGAACCTGGGAGCGACTTCAGTTGAGCATGTTTTTTGTGAAACTGCCAAGGGAGGATGCAGTGTGTAGCTTCAGATTTCATTTTTAAATCTCTACTTCCTTAAATGTAGTTTTAAGCATATTCTGCCTCACTGTCCAGCACTGTAACTATCTACAGCGACTCATACATTCCTTTGTTCGCAATGCTTGAGGCTCAAGTAATTTGTTTTCCTTCAGTAAAAATGAAACCAGTGATACCAAGAAAAAACAATGTAGTATGTTGTACTCCTGCAAACTGGCTAAGGTTAAATACCACCTAATGACCACAATATTATGTCTGCCTCTGCTTGCTATGCTTTCATTATTTACAGTTGCATAGTCTTTAACCATTTATTTATAAAATTCTTAAAAGCTTGTAGATGGTTGTGATACACATCAGAAACTGAGTGATAATCACTGCAACAGGGAACAGATAATCTCTTTGTTTAGAGGAAGTATCCTAAGCATGTTGTTATTTGGTTGTTTTATTAAAGTGAGTGGAACTGACTTCCTCAAATGAATCACATTAAAAATGCTTAACTGATTCTTTACTGTCAGTAAAGCGTCTCATTAAGCTTTTAAATACTTCAGAATGTTAAAAAAAAGCTCAATCTGTGTAAGTTGTAGAACTGCTTTGCACCTGGCCAAGTCTAGGTATCTATAACTTGATATCTACACTAAAGTTAAAATGCCTGTATTCTTAACATGAAAAATGTTACTTATGTAACATTAACTTACTAAAACCACTGGCATTAGTTTTTTTGTTTTATTTCAGCTTCTATTGGATTACATGTGTCTCACAGAGTACATCAATTTTTGTCTTGTTTCCTGCAACAGACAGGAGTAAAATAGGATTAAGATCTAAAATGTGGCCCTGTAATACTTATTAAATAAACAGCAACAGGACTTTCATTCTTACTCTGCAAAATTGTTTGAATATAGCCTATACATTCGCATATGTAGCCAGCTGAAATCCACGATCAAATTCTGTACTGAAATTAAATGCTTCCTCGTTGTTCTCGCTTTTACATCTGCCAAGTCCCGTGTTATTTCTCAGTGCTTCCCAGTGCCCTTCAGAACTGAGGTGAATGTGTAAATCGTAGTCCTTTGGTTCCTTTCCTAAAGATAGCCGGTGCGTTAAAGATTTCTATACCGTTTGATAAGAGTTGTGGTTAAGTCTGTATTGCGCACATTTCAGTTTCTTACCTGTTTTACGTTTTATTTCCTTCCTTTCTCTTGGGATGGGTGCCATCTGGTTCTGGTGGCTTACCTCTCTAGAGCTTTCCAAGTTGCTCCCCAACACCCTTCTTAGAGACTCAAATCTCTGTTAAGGGCAATAATCATCAAAGAGCTTTTGGAATTGGAATTTCTTTTCCCTTGTCATCTATAATAAAAGACTAATGGAGAAAATTCATTTAACTTCACTGCTTCACTATCTACTGTAATTACCCCCTTTAATCCCTTGGGAGTCTAAGGAGCCTGTAGTTGCACTTGTAGACTTCTTGCTTCTGAGATTTAGATTAGTCCCAAAATATTTTGTTTCTGTTCTTCTGGTTCTTTTCTCTTTGTATTTCTAGTGCACATCTATTTTAGAAAATCACTGCTGATTCATTTTCTGAATGGGGGAGGGTTTCACACTTCTGAAATAAAAGCACTATACAAACTCTTAATTTAGCCTCTTAAGAATCTTGTCTATGTGTAATATTTTTGACGGCTCTTGTCATGACTCCCCCTTCCCCCTGATATGACATCTTAATGTATAGCAGTAAGCCTTACCCGGGGGTGTTCTTGTAAGCATCTCATTAGCTTTGCTGAAGTTTGTCTTTTGTAGGTGTTGTGGTGCAAGTCCTCTGTTCCTCTCTAGGCTGGTTTTCAACCCTGTATTGAGACAGCGTAGTTCAGATTAAATAGTCTGCCTGAACATGGACTGTTGTACTTCCAAGAAAATACAATCTGCAAGGTGTGACCTTGATGACTCTTGAAAGGTCCTTAGGCTTCTGTGGTGTTTGATTTATTCATGCTTCAGAAATCCATTCTGTGTACTAATACTGTTCATCGCAATTTTTAGAAACCGGTGAAAATACTTTCCTTGTTCACTTTGAATTTTTCTAGAAAAGTGTTTTCTTATGAGTGATAGTTCTGTCAGGTGGGATATTTCAGTAAACATTGACTTATTTGAGAGCCTACTTTTTTGACTAACTTAAACCAGGTTAGATGGGTAGTTTGTTGTCCTGACAAAATGGTGCCCTTTTTATCTTTCTGTTCACCATCTATTTAACACATGTCAGATATATCTGATAAATAATTTGTGAGAATCTTACCCTGCACTAAGTTGTGGTTTTGTTTAGAAATTATCATATGCAACCCAGAAGATTAATGTAAAAAAAAAAATGATATGGTATGATTTCTTATTATGGAAATCCAATAAACTTCAGAGCAGCACTTCATATAAATCAGTCTTGACAAGCTCCTTTGCTAGTGTTTTATTTATGTAATAACAGATGCTGTAGCCCCCAGAATGATTTATTGTTAATTATACCAGATAGAAATGAAGATCATGGAAGGCACATTGCAACATATATATCAGCTCGTTGAAATAATTATTCACTTAATGTTCCAGGTAAATTTCAACTCCTGTTCCTTTGTTTGGCTATTGGGATTTGATGCCACATTTGTCATTGTAACCCTTAGGAAGGAAATAAAGTTTTCATTTGGAGTTTGTTGCCCTCCTGATGAGTGCTGGCTGTCATGCTGAGAGGTATGGGGGAGGACATGGTAGTTCCTGAAAGTCTTTCACCATGGTATTTTTAGATACAGAGGGGCTTTTTTGTTACACTACCATAGAGCAGGTAGCTGAATTTGGCTGGCTTTCTAAAACTAGCTGGTTTTTGTGCTTTGTTTAAATATTTGTGAACAAAGGCCGTTTGATGCATTAGACCTTAAAATATTAGTCATGTGAAATGAAAACATGCATATTCAGTACATTTTTATTTTTCCAGTTTCATAATTGAACCATAATGTGTGAAGCCGTTTTTATTAGTGAAATCATAGATGATGGAAACACTTTAATTTTTTTATAGCTACCCAGTTCCTCCTATCTTGTGAGCTGGAGAACCGCATTGCTTTGACACAGAACCCTTCCTAATAAGTGAAAAGGGAAATGGAAATGCTAATCTGAGTTACTCCCAACCCTTGTTTTGGGTCACTGTGGACAACGTTATTGCATTCTGAGAGCCAGCATGGTTGATGTGAAAGTTCTGTAATTAATACTCGGTAGTAACGCACTTTGGCTTTTTAGCACTTTTGGGCTTTGAGTGTGGATAGGCATCACGTTTTAATAATCATCATCAAAAAGTCCCTCAAAACACTATATTTACAAGATACCTGTGGAGATCCTTAGTAAGAAAATCATGCAGGAGAGCCAGGGCTTAATCAGCCAGTTGTGGGTTGGTTTGGGTTTTTTGTCTGTTCCGAGCTAATTGAAATTTGGAAATCAATTGAAAACCTTAGAATTCATTCCCTTTCCAAGTCAGGCTAGTTTAATTAACTACCTTAGTTTGCTTAGCATTCTTTACTTGCAAGTGCATCGCCCGCTCTAATGACATGTTCAGTGTGGGAAAGCATCTGACACGCTGGTTTGTTCTCTTGTGTAGAAGGAAGAAAAAAAAGTCTTGTGGAAGTATTTTTTTTTAAACGGCCAGTTGTGGTGCCAATATGTTTTACTTGTGGATAAATTTCTTCTGTAACACATGCAATTGGTAGGTAACCTGGGCTGTCTATAATACTTAGTGGAGCATGAGGAGGAGTTCCAGTTTTCAGATGAAAATAAAAGACAACCCTGCACTTAAGTTCTGTGGCAGGATCAAATTCAAGCATGTCCAGACAAGCAGGTGAGACTGTGGTTTTATTTGTTTCTTTGTGTGTCCTTGTTCTGCGTTCCTGTAGAGACTCAACTTCTGGTATTATGTTTTGCAAAACTCCTCTTAGATGTAGGTAATTCAATACTTGAATGTTCCTTCGTTGTGGGACTGAGAACTTCTCAGAGGTCTGATCCTAGTGCTTGTTACGGAGGACATCCTTCTTGTCCACATCATACTCTTAAGCTAACATACAGTGCCAAAACATTTAAGCAGATTATTGGACTGTAGCTTGCAATGTCAGACAAGTCAGGTTAAGCTTTTCCCATGCAGTTCAGTATTGCCCTACGAAAAAAAGTAATAGAAAGTAGTTCAAATATTCTTAAAGGCAGAAATGACATTGAGTTTTGCCTTTATTAACTCTCAGATCAGGAAGCATTAAAAGATCAGATTAGCAAAGAATACCAGAAAACTTACAGACATCATCTTAAGGGCCGAGTTTTAAAAATATACTTCAGCCCTGGGAAGGCTCATTTCAATGGCATATGGATCACTGGAGTAATTTTTGTCTTGCTCCTTAGGAATCTAAAGGAGTTTTTGCCTTCAAATGTAATAGAATGAGCCCTTCTCTTAATATCCAGAGCCATGTAAATCACTTCTGCAACTTGAATTCAGAAGTGATGACTGTACTGTCAGTCTGTAATTTCCTCCAGGTTAATTTACACTAATACATCAGTAGTAGTTCCTTTTTGTTGCCTTTGGTAGAAATGCTGTAAACCCATACATGGTAGAGAGTTTATAGACAAGTCAGTTAAGGGTCAGTCATTTTGAAACTTGGTTTTGTACGTGTGAAAAAGTAACATGCAAACTTAGCAAGCAGCAAGTCTCCAGCTCCATCGTGTGTTTTTGTTTTGTTTTTGAGATGGAAAACAAGTATTTACATGTACTTGTATCACAGTGGTAGTTCTTTAAACATGATACACAGAAGGACCTTATGGAAGCTTGTTGCATAGCTTGCTACATACACACAACAGCCAAAGTTTTATTAGTATGTCTTCATATGAATGACTGTTCTGGTTTTCACAGGTGTTTTCCTCAGTGTTTTTCTTCCTTTTCTCATCCCACCCTCACAACTTTGTCTACTGTGAGAATTGTATAGGAGGACTTTGGCATGATTGTAGACTTATTAAGGATCTGCAGAGGTATCTTGTAAATACAGAGAAGTGTTTTGTGGCTTTTTGACAGTATTCTGGTTATGAAAACTTCAATGTGACCTCCAAAGTGGTGCTTTTGTGGTTTTGTTCATTTTTCAAAACAAAGCATGTACCACTTGTGGGATACTCTAACATCACTTCACACGTGCAGTGTGTAGGACAGCTATCGAATAGTTGAATCGGCACAACTGAGGAGGTAGGAACATCTCAAATCATTCTTCCAGTGGGAAGATTTGTGGTGGCTTGCCCTTAGTTAAAGCTTCAGGATGTCTTTTTCAAAGTTAACAGGCAAGGAGAAGACCTTTTCATTTTAAAACCCCACGTCTGTTAGGCTGGTGATAATTGCAGCTGTATTGGATCCCTTAGCACTTTGAATGTGCTTTCATTCATAATAAAAGAAATGGAGCTAAGGGAAACAATCCGAGTGAGCTGGTACTGCCTACCGTGTGCCTTCATTTTGGGCAGAAGCCTGTGTCTGTCTCTGCACCGATCTGGTTGTGGCACACAAGCAAAAGCTCTGCATTCACCTCTGTTGCTCAGAGTTGTTCGCTTTCTCTAAAGGAATGAGAGCTGTTGCCTCTGATGTATCGTTAAAAGAAAATGTGAGAGTTACTGGTGTCCCGGGGTACTGTATTAGGAAGCATTGCAGCAGCTGATCGAGGCTGTAGGGAGGAGAAGGAGGAGCGAGGGGCTCTTCCCCTCTTGTCATCTCACTTTGCACCATAGGGGTAATGTTAGAACGTCACTGAAATCGTGGCTTCATCTTCAGCAGAAGAGTAGGAAAAACTTTCGAGGATATTAGGAAGTTGTCATATCTTGAATTTAGGTATGCAAAGGCTGGAAGAATTGATTTTAAAATGTCTTAATGTGATGAGGGCCTGTTCCAAGAATTGGAGCTGTCAAGCCCTGCAGATTAGAACTATCAAAAGAAGCGTTTAATACTACAACAGTGATTTTGGAGAGCAGAAATGGCTGACAAATCGGTTTGGAAAAAAATATGCTCAGAAAGTTCATCCTGCTCTGCGGTAGAAAGCTGATGCCCTCGATCTGACAATCCATGGAAGGATCCTGACATGGTGAATATTGAGCATAAACATAGTTGCCACTGCTGGCAAGTACTGTGGAGTAAGAGTTGGGGCAAATCTTGGTGTAGTTTCTTCCCCTCCTTTCCTCCCATTTCTTGGCCTCTGTCCTCCAGAGCTCTGATTTAGTATCAGATCTGTTTTAAGACGCTTTTTGTGTTCCATACTAATACAAAGCCAGAAACTCATGACCTCTTTTATCCTTCACTGCTTTTGACCTGTACCTACTGTTCAGAGTTTCTACAGTTCTTTTCTCAGAGAATCCAAGTCAAGAAGGAGTTAAATTACTTTTCTTCTCAGTTTTTAAAAAAGTTCCATAATAATAATTTGTCATCAGCATTCTGCCTGACCCATTGCTCTGATTCAAGGGTAAGTGTGAGCATCAGTTATATAAAACAGCAGACCCTGGAGAAGAAATTGGAAATGACAGTGTGCAAACTCAGTGTGTAAGAGTGAACCTCAGAGGTTTTGGTCACTTTGATGTGCGTGCTGTTTTTGCTGGGGAAATGGAAGAGCCAGCAACTCTATTTACCCTCATGTGGTAAGAAAATACCACCACTTAAGCTTGCTGCATGGAAGAAAGACAAAACAATCATACGCTGGTATTGTATAAATCTCTCCTTACTGATAGCATTGTTCTGACTTCTCATAACACACTATTACATGGGAACATGTCATTATGAGTGACAAACATGACAGTGTAATATCGATTTAAGGAAATTCAGTTCTAAGTAAGATGTCACCCAGACAAATTACTCCCTGTTTTAACCTGCCCTTAGACCAGATTTTCTTGTTCATTAACTACAGACAAGGTTGAAAGCATAAAAAATTATTTAAATATATGTTAGCATTTCTTATTATTACTAGTTTTCCTTTTGAATGAGTCTTAATTAACAGCTACTCTCATGGTTCAAATGAGGTAGCATAGCACTTCAGGGGCCATCACTCTCTGCCTGGGCACGTTGGAAAATGAAGCCACTTCTAGTGCATTAGACAATTTTGCCACTTTGAATTTTCATTCATCCTTATCCTTGCTCTTAGGGGAAAAACTTCAGCACTTTATTTGTAAGATGAGTCATGAAATCTTTCTAGAGAAACTGTTGAAATGGGCAGATAAAAAGGGCCAAAAATTACTATGGTTACTTTAAAAAATTGATTTGGAATATGTAATTTTTTTAAAGTGTTTTTTTAAATGCTGTTGCAAGTTTTGCAGGTATTTGGCATGTTCTTGCCCTGGATGCTTGTGGGGCACTAGCCATGCCTGTTGTGTTGGCCCACAAAACCAGCTGGCACAGTTAGCTCCCTCTGCTGTTCTGTATTTTGAGCTGTTTGGCAGAGCCCTGGCAGTACCAGGGTGTGAAAAGTGGATGTAAGGCAAGCATCTGGCTTTTTAATCTCCATCATTAGCATCTAGATCACTTTGTAGCAATTAGAGTTATTTAGTAGCTTAAAATAGATTAGAACTGGGGGGAAGAGGTGGAAGTTGCTTCCCCTCCCCGCCCCCCCAAGCAATGGGGACTGACTTCTGTATTTTCAAGCTCTCAGATACCACAAATCAGATATTTTAAAAACCAGAACTAGTAGTAATTTTCTCTTGAAATAGCTTACTGATTTCTGTCACCTTCTTTCTTTTCTTAGTTTCAAATTCTGTTGCAGGCCAAGCTGTGTCACCTGGTTACAAATCAAAACTTCCCAGTTAGCTGTGACAGCATGTTGGCAAAGCAAGATTGTTGGGCAGTCTTTTTGTTGGATAGTTTAGGTTCTTGATAGGTTCAAGGTTCTGTTGTCCTTGGGCACCAGAGGGAGCTCAGCAAAGTAGTTTTCTTGTCTGAGAGCAGTATATTTTTTCGCTGATCCAGATTGCTTAGTGCGTTGCAGCAGGTGGGGAGGAGGTAAAATTTCAAAGAGGAGGGGGGAGGAAATTCCTGGAATTAAAGGGCATTTGGGGCTAGTGTCTTGTTGGGTATCAGACATGGCTGATAAAAGTCAACTCTTGCCATTTTGGAGGATGAGCATTTTAAAGAATGCTGCAAATTTGAAAATAGATTTTGCTGTTTCACCTAATGAGATATATTTGCTATGGAGCATATTCCATTTGATAGTAGGGCAAGATGTTCGTAGCTATAACGAGTATCTGCATCAAACTGAAATTTGTCAGCTCTGCTACTGAAAGAAGTGGCCTGAACTACATTTTGTATTAAATTAGGTGCTTGGATTAGAGTAATTACACCAAAAGGCCTAGCTACTCAAGCCACATGGCAGTAATTCTCGTTCTGCTTTTCATTTTCCTTGTTGTCTTTTTCCTTCTCTCTCCTCTTTATTTTCTACCCTCTTAAACGTGCTACAGTTTTACAAAGAGCTACTGGGTATCTTTACCATTGTCCCCCTTCAGTGAGAGGAGCAAATCCCTCACTAATAATTACAGTGTTCTTAAGCCTGCATTGATTACAATAACTTGTGCTTAAATAGGGACGTTGTGTAAATACCGACAGTGCAGTACCAGGCAAATACCATCTTCTTTTACAATTCCACTGCAGTATCTTGCTTGGCAGCAGTGAAAATTTTCTTTTGACTCATCTGTATTACTTGAGTCTTAAAATGCTCTTGCAATATTAGTAGTATTTACCTCATGTTTGGTGGGTCAGGCTTTATATCTTTGTGCCCTGACAAGTGCTGTGACTCGTCCATGACCACTGGTCATTTGCTCGAACCTGGAGGACTCCTAAATTCCAGTGCTGTCCTGGAAATGCTGGACATGACTGCATCCCCACAAAAGGGTGTTCTGGCTGAACAATCCCTTCTGCTTTTATTGGCTTTTCTGAGTAGATTTCAGAGTAGTTCAGTACTACTTTCTCACTGTATAGTAGCAATTTTTGCTTAGAGGAAAAGGCTGTGGAATCTAACAGTGTTCTTAATGGACTGCAATTATTTAATATTGCAGCATAAATGCAGCCTAACTCAGATGGGCTTTTCAACGGAGATCATAATGACTGTAATTGCAAAAGGATGCCTTGCTGAAGTAGAAGCTGCCAGATACAATGCCATTCTGATCTAAAAAGGTCACAGTAAAAGGGACATTTAAATTAAGTTATAAATTACAATTGAAGAACAATATTTTGATGAGCAAGACCAGAGATGTCAGAGCTGCAAGATGTAATTCATGGGTTCATTACAGAACAGAGGTGCCTGACAGCTGAGCCATGCCAAAAGGAGAATTTATTTGCAACATCACGCAGACAGAAAATGGCAGCTCTGCTGAGAAGCTGTAGGAGAAACTTGAAACCTTGTGGTAATGTGCAGGCTTTATGGTAATAAGGCTTGCCTGTGATCTAGCATTGTTTAATGACTGTTGTAATATAAATGAGGTTTTTGGACACGTGCACATTCAGAATTTTTCTTTAATCTAAAATCCTGTCCAGTGATGCAGACGTTGCTGTATTTTCTGTTTTAAAGCATAAGTACATTTGTGTCGATTCCTTTTGTTGCAGTTGTATACGTACATAATGTCACGGTGGTTCAAAATTTAGATGGCAGAGTTAATGCTAAAAATGGTGATTCTCTTGATGACAGGATAGTAATCTAGTGTTTATAGCAATACCTTGAAAAGTTCAACCAGAAGTTAATGAAACCATAGGCAGTCATCATTAGCTATTATTTATATGTTTGAGTTGCTTGCCAATAAAGTGCTTTTATATATTAAATGACCGAAAGTAATAAGCAGAGAATGAGCCAGATTGAAACACGTAAATTTAACTCTGGCACTTATAAAAAAATATTTTTCCTTTTTGCTGCATTATCCTACTCCTGGCACTTACAAAAGCTTTTTTTTTTCCCCACTTGCTAAAAGTAACATTTTTCAGGAGACTCTAAACCTGTATCAGGTCTCTTGTTTTCACATCTGTGTCTTCTCTGTTATAAGACTTCTTCTTTCATGTCTGTGCTTATGGGTTTTGTGATTATTAGTAGCGTAATTACTTGGCCAAAAGTTAATGCTCATTTTCTGTTGTCGATTTGGGACAGTTCTGATGGCCTGCAAACTCTGCTATTTTTCAGTGACTAGCGTAGTTGCCTGTCAGACCAGTCCATTCTTTCTGGGCTCATCTGATTTTTTTGCAGATTGAACTGCTTGGGCAATAGGGCTGTCAGGGAAAACCACGTGTTGTCCTTGAGGCAAAATACAGATGCCCTCCAAGTTACAAAGAGGCTTTGGCATTACTGCATGTTTTGGGAGGGAGCAAAGAGGGAAAAGAAACAGAAGCACTGTTCTCTTCAACGCTGTCAAATTTCCTAAGTGAAAAATCTTTTAGGTAGTGGCATGCACAGAAAAAAGTATTTGCAAGGTCAGCTGGCAAAACAAACAGTCCTTTTTTCTTTAAGGTGGATTTTTTCCTAATGCTGGAGTGCAAATGGGGAAAAATTAGTGTGTACCCAGTAGAAAAGGCAACATCTTATTTTCATGCCTTTAAGTAGGTATTGCATACCACAGGATTCTTAAAAAAACAAGTTTAAAAAGTTTGAAGTCAGTAGTGTTGTTCAAGCATTGGCGTGGGGCGCTGCCTTAGCTTTCTACTCTTATCGTTTGATTTGTGGCTTGTGTAAGATGGGCAGAGATCGGGGTTTTGCTTGCGTGGAGGTGCAGTCACGGGGCTGACACTGATGTAGTCAACAGAGGCAGATTTACAAGCCACCCTTCTGTTGTACGTTAGGAAATTTCACCTGAGGAGACAGGTTTGAAAGCAATGGTTTCTACTAAGTGATCTCGGGTAATGCATCTCCCTGACTTAGAGCAGTCTGAGCTGCCACTGATGGCTCCGATGGGTTAATGCATCTCTGAGCGGCAGCTTGCAGAGATCAGATAGCTGAAGAAGGCAGGTGGGGAGGAAATTATTTTTTGGAACCTGAAGCATTGTTGTTTGTGGTTACTCTGCAAAGGTACATATAGCTATAATTATTGCACAGAGTATCTGTAACTTACCTGTACGTGCCATATAGAAAGCTGAGAATGAATAGAAAACCACGCTGGCTTAGCTTGCTGTCTTGTTCTCGTTATATTAGTCAAGCGCTTGTTTTGCTGCAGTAACACCCTGTATCCTATTGTTATTTTAGTTGTTGGTAAGGAAAAAAAAAACAAACTTTCAGGCTGCCAGTTAAGGGAACGTTATTGTTGGTTCTAAAAACACACTGCAGGTAGTGATCAGAGGTCTTTGCCCAGTAGTGACCTTTTATTTTTAGAGGTACTTTACTTACTTTAAAAGTCCCTCAACTATAAATAAACTTTGAATGCCTAGTAACTTGGTGGAGGTGGAAGAGCACCTTCATTAGTGCAAGATCTGTTCCTATTGATAACAGAAGATTTGAGCCAATTTGTGTGATGTGTAACCCATAATGTACTAATTTCTTCTTTAACACAGCTGATAACGTGTTCATCCCCGTCCGTAGGAGGTACGCAGTGTGACTCTTGAGTGGCCTGATTTTCTAGAGGGCTGTGCACTTCTGCTTTTGTAGCTAACCTGCGTTTTTGGACCTCGGACCACCCGTTTGAGGTGTTCAGTAACAATTGC
Organism: Theristicus caerulescens; assembly: GCA_020745775.1. Lineage (NCBI taxonomy): Eukaryota > Metazoa > Chordata > Aves > Pelecaniformes > Threskiornithidae > Theristicus > Theristicus caerulescens. The sequence goes on from CM036574.1 coordinate 5,202,173, forward strand.
TGATCAGGTTGTTTTCTGGAAACTCGGCTCTTCAGGTGTTACAAAGGAGGCTCAAAATTACATGGAACTGAAATTTCATCAGCAAATGGAATAAATTGGCTGTTGTTTTTAGTACCTTGGGGTTCACGTGCAGGGACTTTTGTCTTTACTGAAGGAAACAAAGTAATTTTTAGTGCGCTTTGCAAGCGGATTGGCTTTATAGGCTGTAACAATCTGTTCTGTGGCATTCATGACCAGAAAACTGCCGTGCTAATAAAGTAGATGGGAAGATGGCATGGCATGATAAGTGGTATCCAAAACCCACCAGTTCATGAAGTGCCCCAGTGTGATAGACCACAGTGCCTTCTGTGAAATGGGCACTTTCTGTTCTCTGAAATTCCCGGTCTCTTTATGGTATCACTTTTATCGAAAAGGTGAATGCCGTTTTATAAAAAAGCAGCGTGCTTACAGATGCATAAGCTATTTAAAACCTGCGTTGACAAAAGCCAGGTAGTGAGAGTGAAGACTGCTTTGTGCCAGGTCTTACAGATGTGCTGCTTTTCCCAGCTGCGCGAGCCCTGGAGAGCGCCAAGCTTTGCTTTCCATTTCCCGGCTCTTGGCAAGTTCTGCTGCAGCTCTTGAGGGCTTGCTGGAGCCATGCTGGCTTTCTTACAGTGGGCTTGTCCCATCTGAAACCTAGATTCAACAGTGTTGCAGCTTTAAAGAAGCATATTTTATATATATATTTATATATATATACATATACACATATACATATACACACACATGTTTATGATACACACACGTATGCACACCTGTCTGTATTTTGCTGTAAATGTCATCACAGCAATCTAAGTTGTCATTTGACTTTATTCCTTCTGCAAGTTGTCTGGTGGCTTTCAAAAGTCAGTGCACAAACCTTTCATAGAGAGATTTATTTATCGGGAGAACTGTACAAAGCTGGCTTTCAGTGGAAGCTGATTTTTATTATAGTCTCACTAAAAAAAAACTTCCTGTAGGGCCAGTGATTTGTTTTTTTCCTTTCCCTTCTATCTTGATTCAGATGTCTGCCTTTATTTTGTAGTAGAAATCACTTAGACTTGCTTAACTGAATTAAATTTGAGTAATTTACTTACAGCTTTTAGAAGTCTCTGAATCATGCTACTGGATGCAGTATGAATGCAGGGCGTTCTTGTACACCAAAGAGCTTACAGTCTGAGTTAAGACAAGACCAGACAAATGAAGCAATATAAGCGAAACCCAGTATTGGTAGGAGGTGGCCCTAGGGCAGAAGGGGTCTGACCATTGTCAAATGTACATAATCAGTACTTATGAATTGGTTGAGAGATGTAAATAGCTAAAGTGAGCAGCAGTAAGAAAGTAATCTTGCTATTTTTATTTGAAGCAGAATGCTGTTCTAAAATTTGAGCCTTTTGATGTAAGAAAAATGAGGATTTTTTTTTTCCTCTTGAAATCAGGTTTTGTTATAAATTTATATTAACAGTGGCAAAGTAGTTAATATCTTGTTGCTGTTCAGTAATTGTATCTTGATGCCTGGTCAGTTAATCAGTCTTGGGAAAAGTTCACGAATTACAGTACTCATTGCAATGTTTTCTGAGACTGATGAAGCACAGGTCTAGCAGCGCGGATGCTTCTAGAGAGTGGGATGCAGGTGGCTCGGGTTAAATTCTGGGTGGGAAGGAAAAGCAGGAGATAATCAATGTACAGAATCGTGTTTCGGTTGTCCCTCTTGTAAAGAAACTTTTGAGGGTCTGTAAAATTCTGTGATGTTAATCGTTGGCTTTGAAGCTTTGGTTTGCTTAGCACGTTGCTTAGAAAAACTGCCTCTTGTCTGCGTAGGGAAGTTTGCATGCAAATAGTTCTCCCTTTTGGGTGTAGGAAGATAATTCAGTTTATGTCACCCCAGCAATATTTCTTTTTCTTTGAGATTATTTTCAGAAGACATAGAGCAGGCTCCTGACTAGTCCTTCAGTTCTTAAAATCCCACTGTACTTTGAAGATAGGACAGGCTATAAATCTACAGTGTGCTAAATGTTTTCTATCAAGAGTTAAGAGCTGGAAATTCTCATGGGTTCATTGCTGAATGTTCTTTTTTTTCAGTGTAGTTGTTTTTCTACCTCGCCCCGATTTAAATGTCTACTGTCTACTTCAGACAGCTTTTGATCATATAGATACCAAAATTATGGTAGAAAATGAGGCACACTGTAGGCTGTGACCAGCTGAAACAGTAATGTCGACTTAGACATCTCTACTTGCTTTTATGTACTCCTGTAGCTAACTGTAGAGGGTTTGTTTCTCTTTCATACTTGTTTTCCACCAGCACGGTGATCTTTGCAGTGCGATAAAAATAAAGAGAATTTTCTGGATGGGTAAACGTGATATCCCATGGCTTGCAATCCCTGCTGTATGTTAGTTTTTCCAGTGGTTTTACTAATCTGAACAAAATATCCTGCATAAAATACAACTCCTTGTGAAAAATATTTTGTTGGAGCTTATTAAAATTTTCCTTGGAGTTTCTAATGTAAAAAAATATTTTTTTAAAGTTGACCAAAAAATTTTCAGTGCTTTATGGGCTCAAACTTTATCTGGGAAAAGTTTAGGAAGGAAGGGGAAAATATACTTGTTTTAGTGCTGTTTCTTCTACTAATAAAACCCCAATTACCCTTCAGGTTGTTTAAATTTCCCTTCATATATCAACAGTAAAAATAATTAGGCATAGAACATCTCATGTGGCCCCCTTTAGTGGTTTTTTTTCTCCAATATCAGATCACTGCTAATTCCATTGAATGATCTATTTGTCTTCTTTATTTTTTAGCTACATGAAAGTAACTATGATGCTGGAAAAGCCCTGCAGCGGTTGGTGAAGAAACCTGTGCCAAAACTGATTGAGAAGTGTTGGACTGAAGATGAAGTGGTAGGGAAATGAATTATTCCCTTGAGCCTTATAGTTCACATTGCTTCTCTTGCTTTTTTCTTTCTTTTTCTTTTTTTTTTTTCCTAAAGAGGTTATCTTTGTGGGAAAGAAGAGGGGGCAAATAATTTGCTGCACAGGATAAATTTTTGCACAGTTCTGCATTAGTGGGCCCTTGTTTGATACACAGAACTTTATTAGACTTCGGAAAATACCTTTCTAATAGTAAAATAAGAGAGGAAGATGAGCAAGTGACTGGTTTTGAGGGGCTGCTATAGGGTAAATGAACAGCTGCAGAACTTCTGGACTCTAAATTTCACTTTTACTTCCAGAAAGGCTGACCACATTAATTGGAGTAGGACAAGGTGTAAAAGGCATACAAAGTATTGTCCCTGGTTTTTTTCCTGCTAGTATTGGAGGAGGCTTACAGTGTCAGCTCAAGTTGGCTAATGGGAGGTTGGATATCAGCGTTTCTCCTAAACAGAGTTTGAGATTAAGTCCCCCCTTCTCCTCATACGGAATATTAGAAAGTGTTTACTGGCATAGTTCTTGATGGATGAATCTTTGACGAAGAGCAGACCAAAAATAGATTATGTGGAAGCTGGGATTTAGCCGTGCCATCCACGTTGACTTTAAAATATGTAGAAATTGTCAGGCTCCCAAACTGTACTGAAAACAGTGCATCCATCTTACACGTAGCTCCCAAAGTAATGCATGGACGTGATGAATTTGGGGCGTGTGGTAAATACTCAGTGCAGTATTGTGTCCTCACAGTTACAGGCCTGGAATCGCTGAGGGATTTGGGCTCATACAGTTTAACGTGTGGTACGCTGCGAGTCTCATCAGCTTACACAACTTAGCAGGCACGGTGCTCGTTCTTCATATGGCTGCTGTTTCAGCATGTGCCGGTAGCTGATCTTTCTAGGTTTGGGGTTGTAGAGCAGGCAGGGAAGGAACATGTAAACATGTCATTCTTTCCTTCGGACAGAGGCTGAGGTTTTTGGTGTACATGGCTTTGGATTGAAATGTTAATTTTGTTATTAGCCTACTAAAAGACACTGCTCTGCAGTCTGATTAGTGGAAAAAAATAATTTTGACCTGAGAAAGACACCTCTTCATAAAAGCTGTAGTTGAGAGAGAGGGTGTGCTGCTTGGAAAGCACTTCACACTCAAATGGACCGCTTTTTTTTTATTATTTTTGGGTGTTTTTCCAGAATTTGGGGGGGATGATATCTGTGTGAGAATTAGTGAAGCAAAGGTGCTTCTTGTGGTTTGTTCTGCAGCTTAATTGCTGCAACTGTGAGGTTTCTGCTGGCTTAATTTTTATACATGTGATATAATGCAACTGTGCTTATTAAACAGTTTTCTGTAGGGTTGTAAACTGAAATAAATCATGTGAAGTTGGGAGCAAATTATAGATTCTTAATTTGCTGACACCTTGTAAACAAACAGATTCTTAAATATTGCATTCAACACAAGATGCATTTTCTGGCAGCATTTGGAATCCAAATGCTGCTGCATTACAACCCTTTGTTTGTCAGAACTTGCAGCTTCAGCTAGCACACAAGTACTTGACTGTAAAAAAACAAACAAACAAAAAAAGGCGAAACTCCTGCATTTTCAGTACCTAGGAGAAATGCTGAACGAGTTCACTTGGATTACATCCTAAAAATATTTTGCATTTTCACGCCAATGTTAATTATGCTTAACAGAATAGATTTATGTGAAATGTAACATGTAAGAAGACGGTACCTCTTTAGCAAGCTGACTAGGCATGTCTGGTTTTGTGAAAATGGAAAAATGTTATATTTCCTAGCTCAATAATTAGGCTGCAGCCTGCACTAAAATAGAAAATCAGATGATTGGAAGTTAGTTATGATAAAATATTTATCAGAGAAGAACTTCAGACTCGCTTATGGTTTTTACCTTTCACTGTTGGAAAAGCTGCTTCTCTCTGATGTACCATATCGGAATAAACGTGGACAGAAATTCAACTTTTCATGTATACTTAGCAGGTATAGAAATGAAGAAAACCTGATACTGTGCAAGACAGCATTGCTCATGTAAAAGTGACAACAGGAAAGTTTGGTGGTTTTTTTTTTTTTTCCTTTGAATGAATGAATTTTTAAGCTAGTTAGGTAATTGTTAAAGTATTTGAAGTAAATAAAAATAAATTTTGTGGTCTTAAGCTACTAATAATGTTGCAGTGGTGCTATAAAATGGAACTGATTAATAATGGGTGAAACTTTCGTGGTCTCTTAGCATTTTTTAATTATTCAGACAATGGCTGGAGAGACTTTTATTTTAAGCTCTGTTTGTCTGAAAGTCTTTCAGGGAGTTATTTCAATGAATTATATGTGCTCGCTCTCTCCTTATGTAAACCTTTTTGCAAGAGCTAGATTACGGGTAGGCCAGGCCATATAAACCTGTATTAACGTAAGCTTATTCTGAAATCCAACAAAGAACCTTTGTGGTAAGGAGACTGCCTGAAGTCGTGGAGTGAAAGAGGATCATGTGCTAACACCGGCAGCAAAGCAAAGGAGAGGAGGAGTAAAAAGCCTAGAACACAGTCTCCTGATAAGTTTTACAGTTATCTTGTCCTAAAAGGAGTTTTGGTTAGGGAACCGACTGTCGGAACAAATACTTCGAGTGCTCTGCCCTGTGTTTAGTAAGTTTGTATTCATATTGTTTTAGCCTCCGTTTTCTCTGCATACGTTCTTTCCCACGTCCATGGTTAAGTTGTACAGTGCCAACACCTCTCTGCGTAGATTTTTTTCAGTCTCCTTGTTTTTTTCCATCAGCTGCACTATGCTGTGAACGCCATAGCTGCTGCAGCTCAGGGGTTTTTGATGAGCAATCCGTGTTAAATGATAGAGAATAGAGCCTTACAGATAAGAAAAAGCAAAGTTTATTGAAAAGTGAAACATTACTCCAAGAGTGCAAACTCTGTGAGTACAGAATAACGATCATTGACTCTATAAATCATTGTCAGTCTCAGCTCATTTTATCATATTTGTTCTTGTTCTGTTCCATCCAAGTTTCCAGAAACATTTGGCAGCCCTCCAGTCTCGGCAGAGCCAAAGATCAAACCATGCTCTTATTTATAGACAGCTAAGCTCCACCTGCACAACTTCATAGCATGTTTGTCCCTGGCAGTTTATAGAAGACTGCAGATTAAAGCAGCTGGACGGCACTTCTGAGCATTTCTGAGACTTGCAGGGGAAGTTTCCTTATTGTCGGCTCTGTGAAACTGAGGAGAACTCTGCGTGATACGTAGGGTGCTGGAGCTGCATAGGAACTCCCCAACAAAGTATTTTTCAGAAAACACTGATGTGTCAAACCCAAAGTCTGGCCAAAACAATTAAATTTTGGTGAGAACCTTATTAAGTGTGTGTGTCCTTCGCCATCTCATGATGGCAAGCGATGAGCAGGAGGAAGCCTGTAGTAATGTGGCGGGCTGATAATCCAAGAGACACGCTTCGGAGGCAAGTGGCAGACCCAGGTCCAAACCATGTCCCTGCTTGTGCTGGACTTAGACTTAATCTCTTCTTGTGGCCCAGCAAATATCTACTTACTTTAGTTTTTACAACTTGGATAAGTAAGCAGATACCACGGCAGGTCCAAAGCTTTGGTTAGTTAACCTCCTTAACCGAGAAGCGTTCCGTGGCATGTGACCAATTGAAGTCGTGTAGATCATGGCTTTTGTTGTTTCAGTTTTGCCATTCCTGCCTTTCTAATCCTATAATCATGTTCTGCCCCCCACCATGCCTGCGGACCCCAGAAACGTCACACTCCCCCTTTTGCTATTCTTAAGTTAATTTTGTGCCAGATTTTCACGATGAGCATCAGAAGAGTTCTGTTGCAGGGAAGGTGAAAGGCGGTGCGGCTGGGCGGAGAGCAGAGGGGAAGGAGCATTGTGGCAATGTCAAGTCATTGGGCAGGTGGCAAAAGCAACTGAAGAAGTGCAGTCACATTGATGCAGGGAAAGAACTGACTTAGTGCAAAACTAATTCTTAAAACTTTACACGCCCCTGAGTCAAAAATCCTCTGTAAGTTGGTTGGTCCATTACTTGCACAAGTATTTCGACTGAGTCCATTTCCACTGTGTTGGATGATTAATGTAGTTGATTTTGTTGTGCACATGATAGCAGTGCTGGGTGCAGCACAGGTCTCTGTAGTAGTCAGTAGTATTTGTGGCACAACACTGTGTGAATAACTCAAATTTATTGAAAACTTATTTATTTATAAAGCTTTTAAGTATTTCTGTGGGCTGTCTGTTGCCCAAAGGTAAAGCCTTTCTTGTTAATTAACAACAGCTTCATTGCCTGTGACCAAACTGTCAAGTGAGAGCTGCTTTGCAGTGATCAGAACTGATTAAAATAAAGGATGGGAGTTAGGTTATTTTTACTACTGATGATGTGGTTACAGAGGTTTAGATCAAATTAAAAAGAGGATAAAATTTGCCAGTGATTGAATTAAATGGAAGGCTCTGTAAATATGAAGACAGAGGTTTGTTGTCTCCCTTGTGTTTCTAAACCTATGGCTATTTTTAAACCTCTTTTATTCCAGTATGTAAATTCAGAGGCATACTGTGAAAACCAGTCTTCCACACTACCTAATAGAAGTGGCTAAAGAAGCTGCTTGACTGATGCATCTACGCGCAGCTCGAGCAGCAGCTGCTTCCTGTTTATGAAGGCTTGCGCTACACCTGACAACATCCATTTCCAGCAAAGATTTGGTGACGGGGGGTTGGTTTCTCTTGTGATGCTCACGAATTTACTTCTGTAGACAAATTGGTTGAGCAATTGTCATATATAATGCCATATTTAAGCACTTCCTAAGCAGGCACCCTATAGACCAACGTTCAGCAGCATCACCTGGTGGGATCTTGTTCGTGTTAGGCTGCAGTTCCAGACAGAAAGAAGTGTGCAGTTCAGAGTGGATGCATTATTTGGGAAGAAGCCATGGAGCAAATCCTCTGTTCTGATACAGCTGGTGGCAGTGCCCTCTTACAAGTTTCCTACTGCTGATTGCCACGTCTGACATGTGCCGTGATGCACGCTGCCAGGGCAAGGTCAGCGTAGCTGGGAAAGGGGGGCTGACTTAGCCATTGGTACGTGTCCCGTGGGATGACTTTTGCCAATATGAGATTAGAGTAACCACTTTTCTCCTTTCATTTTCTTCAGCCACCTTTCCTAGTCTCCCTAAGCCCTGATGGCACCCAGTCTCTATAACACTGTTTTTGTCATTCCGTGTGTAACAGTAGGTTGTAGCACAGGCAAGGTGCAGTTAGTATTTGTCTTGCTTTCAATGCACTGAGAAAACAAAGATGCTTCACTCAAACTCAGCAAGGGATTGTCAGAGTGAAAGAGAAGTGAGCTCTACTCTGCATCCCATGATCACATCTACAAAGGTCTCTTTTAATCTATGACAGACTACAGGCATTTTAGATGCAAGCAATCAGAAATCCCTAATAAGAATGGAGTGGTGCTGGTCAATTCTTCTTCTCCAGTTGGAATATTTCAAAACTGACATTGAAATTGTGTTTTGAAACATGCAGACTTAGAGTTTGTTGTCCATGGGGAATAAGTACAACAAACCTGAAACAGAGTGCCTATATTTAAACTCTGGTGCTTGCCCTGATGATACGCTTGGTTTGCTTTCCACAGATTCCAAATCTGGAACTATGATCATTAGCTTCTTTCAGTTTAGGTTAAATTGAACACCCATATTTCCTGGCATGGTTTCTGTGGAAATATTTCACAAGAAAAATTGTCCTTACAGAATTTCCACCTGTCTTGGGACAAAATCTTCTCTGCAAAATGGCTTTTATACTTCCAGTGATGTTCTGTACGGTTCTGATCCTACACTTGCTCCAGGTCCAAAAATGAGCTTATTGTGCACACTTCCACTTTGGGTAAATAACCTATCAAATGGCTATCCTTTACAAAGGATACAATGTTCATCTTCATTTAATGAAATGGTTTTCAATTCTGGTGTGCCTCATGTATTGGAAATGGTGAAGGAAATAGACTGGTTCTGCCTGTTCTTCACATAACAGTCCTGCCGATCTGTTCTTACGTTTTTGTCTCTTTATTCAGAGTGTGCTTTTTTCTGTCTTTCTATCAAAAGTACTAACAAAATCAATACAGCTTACAGAAGAGAGAAATACAAATCAGAACTAAGAGAACCTCTAGTTTATTAGGTTTTTAATTAAACATGATGAACACATTTTAAATAACACAAAGGCCTCAGGCTGAGCTGCATCTAATCGAAACAGATTAAGTCACCCGTCCACACTTGGGTAGTTATTAATTCTGTTTACTTATGCATGCTAGCTAAAGGCAGAGTTCAGTGCTGCTGTGTTGCAGTTTATTGCACAGGGATGCTTTTGCTGCATGGAACTGTGCTCCTCGTTAGCATTCAGATGCTGTTGAAGAGCAACACTGGTGAGGCACCTTTGAAATTCAGGGTTGTGTCTTCCAAAGTTAAAGAGAATCTGGGTGAAACAGTAGTTTTGCGTTATTCCTTGGACGCTTCCTCCCTTTTCTTCTAGACTTGGTCCCATCTTTTCAGAGATGTTAAATTCTCAAAAAGAAATTGCCAAGTGTTCCTTAGGAAGAAGGTTTTTTTTTACTTGTGCAGCTCCATGCAGAACTGTTGATGACACACCGTGACGTCCTTGATAACTAGCTTTTATCATGAAATATGCTGCCCTTTAAATATTTTACATTGCTTTTGATGTAGAGCAGTTGAGGTAAACAACCTCGATTCAAACAACCTCTTAAATTTATGTGCAGGGATAGTTAATCCTTGCTGGCGATAAACTTTAATTGGCCATGTACATGGATTTACAAGTTCATAAATTTTAGAACATCCACACCTGGCTTCAGCTTAAAGCTCATTTGTCATAAAATACAAGTGGAGATCCTTCTGCCAAAAATGACAAGATACAGCAAACTAATTTCCTAACATGTTTGCAAGTATTTGTAATCCAGTGTAGCTGGTCAAGAAATTACTTATGCAGAACACACATACTTATTTGCTTGGCTTCTTTGCTTAGAATCATCTTCAAATGTCTCTCATCTGCCCTTTTTGGAGTGTCTGTGCATGAAAACATTGTTTTCATTGCTCACTCCTTTGAAGCCAGGCTTTTCAGAGATGCTGGAAGACAGAGCTGCTTACTGGGGCAAAAATACTATGAATTTTATTTACTGTTTATATGGCAGCTATAGAAAATGTAATTCATAGCAAAATTGAAATGGAGCCTCTGGAATAGTCAGGGGGGAAGAAATCATCACGGGATATTTGAAAAGGAGGCTGGCATTGCAGGGCTGCATTTGAGTAATTGAGTGGGCTTAGAAGGTAAAGATATCAGTTACTGCTTAATTTTAAATTTTTTTCTACAGAAAGTAAACAGTACAGCTTCATAGTAGAGTGACAGTTTCTACTAAATTAACATTTTCTGGACTTTAGAAATCAAGCCATCTAATGCCATTTGCAAGTGTGTTAATCGGGAACGGTTGAAAATTAACTGGGCGTTGAGATAAAAAACCCACCGCACACAAATTGCTGTGGACTAGTAGGATTTTTATTTTAAGAAGAATAAATAAGATTTTAGTTTAAGAAAGAGTGGGAGTGTACAGTCTCGTTTGTAACTTATTCTAAGAACTTAGAGTGTAAAAGAACCATCAGTCTTCACAGTAAAAAGTAACCGATGAAGGATGAAATTATTCTGCTTAGGGAAAAAAAGTTATTATTTAAAGTTGCATAAAATTACATTACTTAGCAGTTGACAGGTTTACAAAATTATAAGGAGCAATACAGCTAGAAAATGTAGGTGTAATATGGCTAGAAAAGATGAATTTAGACAAAAGACAACAATCTTTTTGGTTGTGATTAACTTGCATCAGTCTTTGATCCAAGTCCTTGTTTAAAGGGATCAATATTGCACATACAGCACCGAGTTTATTGTCAAGTCCTTTTGGAAATAAGACAGTGAATTAAAAATCAATTATATGTGCAGAAAAGTTTGTGTAGGGCAATCAATTTTGTCCTTTTAGTTTGCAGAAAGATTCCATTGTTTAACCAGCTGTGAAAAGGAATGAATTTTAAAAGCCTCCAGCAAATGAGATAGCCCAAATGGGGCGGGGAGGTAGATTAAAAAAAAAAATTTATTTCGGCATTTCATGTTCAGCAAAGACTGCCTTCAGGGATAAATCTATAAATCCTGTCAGTGACCTTGGCTTCAAAATGGGTGATTTCACTGCTTTCGCTAATCTGATCTTTCCACAGCTGCCAGATAAGTTAGTCTTTTTTTAACAATATCATTTTTTTATTTGCTTTGTTTAACCACCATATGTTTCTTGATTCATCGTCTTTCTGCCTTCATGTGGGATATTTTTATCTATTAAGCACTTACCATATTGCTGATCCAAAAAAAAAATACAACAAATATTTACACTGGCCAGTTGCCACAGCTTAGAAGGCTATTTCTGTGTGGGGACGGGAAGCTAAACTCTAAACTAAAAGTTTAACTCCAGTATAAACTAAATAATTTGTAGGTGCTTTCAGAAGCTGGTGTTTTGTTTTCTAGAAAAAGGTTTGTAATAGAGAGACAGAAGCACATACACATAGTTCACTGTTGCCAAGGGGAAAGAATCTGCTGCTTGAAAGATTAATAAATACGACAGCAGTTGATTGTTGAAACCATGTTTTTCATCTCATTTTCAAGGGCATCTTAAAAATGGAGATCACTTACACTTCCTAGCATTCTCAATCATCTTTCTGTGTTCATTTAAAAATGAGAACAAGGCACTGGGGGACTTGAGAGATTGCATTCGTTCTCCCATAGGGCAAAGTGGTTATTTTATAAATGAAGAGGGCCAAAAAAGCTATCCTTCGTAGTTTCTTAGCAACAGAGCTGGAGTCAGTTTTAATGTTCGTGTATATCTTACAAGTTCTATGTATAGAAGCATGAGCTGTGCAGCTCAGCAGTATTGCAACTGAAACAAAGGCTCCTCACCCGAGCCTTGTGCAGGGGAAGAAAATAAACCAAGCGTGCCAATATGCTGCATGGACTTGTCCATCGTTCTCCTCACCAGCAGATGATAGTCTGGTCAGTGACACAGTTACGGTCTTCAGTACTCTGACCTTTTATTCAGATTTTGTCTGCCAAGAGATCCGGAATCTGGTTTAAATATAACATCACCAATGTCCTGTTCTCCAAAAGGAAACTGAGTCATGACATTACAACAGTAAGAGCATCTGGGGAGTGCAGGGATCATCAAAATTCTGGGAGCTTCTAGGGTGAATGCTTTTCCCGAGTGTTCATCTCTCCTGTGCATGGTAAAACTTTTTTTACTCTGTATCTGTCTTTGGGAAGGAGGGTGCCTCTTGATTTTTAAAAGATACTGTGTATCGAAGCTATCTTGCTTACATTCCACTGACCTATTTACTCTCCATTTCTTTGTACATAACTTAATTTCCAAATTCTGAAATTTAATTTTTTTCAAGATAATCCATATTTGTTAATAGTATGATTGCCTTTTAAAAGACTAGTAGTGTTAGTAAGATACGTTCCGCAGTTCGCTTCCCGTTCTGAATGCAGATGTAATAAATGGCCTTGGATAGATTTCTGGCTCATGCTCCTTGGTGTACGTTATCCCAGCACCCCAGCATCTAGGATTGTATGAGTTTGTTTATGCTTTTGACAGCCATGTTATAATTTAAATTAAGAAATGTTGATTAGCTGTCTGTTTTCAGAAGTTTTTTGGTTGTTTTTTTTTTTTAAATGCTATAAATAGCATGATTTAAATTTAGGTTCACCTTTTCTAATGGTTAAGGAGGGGCAACTGGTTTATTGGCTTGTATTGATAGCAACATCCAGAGTTCCTGATCTGATTTCAAATTATTTCAATAGTCCTGTCATTTCAGTAGTTTGATTGAGTTTATCTGTCTCGCAGGTGTTAAGAAATTTAAGTTCGTCTGCAGGATCCTTATGTCCTTAATACCTAACAGTGCAATTATAGTAATAAATAATGGTGAAGTGCTTTGATTTTTTTCCATGTTAAGTGTATGATAGAAATCTCCAGCATCCTTCCAAGTAATTCTGGCTTAGTCTAAGTTGATATAGGTAAAAGTGTTTCATTTTGGAATACTTATGTACGTTGGAATTACACTTTGTTAAATACATGGAGTCCAGGAATGGATCACTTGATATGGCAAATCACTATTTTGTTTTGAAAGAGTTGTTTGCTGTCTAAACCATGGGAAATGGCAATTTGCTGTTCCTAACAAGATTGCTTTAAAACCACAAAAACCCACCTAACCAGACTAAATAAGGGGAATCCTCAGGCTGTAGCGGGTGTAGGTCGGGGAGGTTCAAGAAGGAGCGGAGCTGGAAGCCGGCGAGAGTGTTTCAGTCAGAACCAGGATGGAGCTGAGGCCGTGCTTCCGTGCCTGGTAGGGCACACAAACCCACTTCTCCGTTCGGGGGCTGCGACAGCGGTTGATGAACAGATGTTTGTCACCAGAGCAGCGTTTGCTGGCATAAGTGATGCTCTGCGGAGAGAGAGAGAGAAGCCACGTTGCTTTCTTGGCCACGCTAGAAATATGGAAGCGAACAAATGTCTTTTCCAGTGTCAAATAGTAACTAATTTTAAATAACTATCTAGCTTCCTAGATCTCTTTCTAGCATCTCCAGGCAATGAAAGCTAAAGGGGGGATTGGAGGAGGGAGAGGAAAACCAACTAGGCTAGTTGTACAACCTGGCTTATGGAGGGTGAGACTACCAAAACATACCATCTTGGAAAGCTTTAGTACAATTAAGGTTATATTTGAAAGGCAGCACTCTTGCTTGAAGCTCTGATTTTAATGTTGGAAAAGGCTCTTTTTTAACAGTTATTTTGATTTTTCTAATAATGATGAAAAAAAAGGTTTTTTCCAGACTTTTCAGATGTCATTAGCTTCTCTGTGGTTCTGCCTGACAGCTCATCTGAGAATTATTTAGTGTGGCCCAGTGGCCACTGCAGCAGAAAGGAACAAAATGCTTCTTCAAATTGTATAGTGACATAATTCTTCTTTAAGAAACTTTGATTACTGTCACAATATGGATGCTCTGTGTGCTTTAGTGCTCAGGACTTATCTTTCTTGCGCAAGCATAAGCAGTATGAATGCCAAAATACACCTCATTTGCAAGTTCTGTTTGCATGATAAATTTTATTTTTCTAATCTTCCCTATCAACAGCACCAATTTTATTTAATCTTTCAGATGACATAAAAATGCATTTTAATGAAGCAAATGATACAGCTTTGTCTCCTTTTGTGTATAAGCAGGGCGGCCATATTCAATTAGGCTGAAAAATGATCATTTGTTCTATTACAGGCTGTAACAGAGTGAGTGAAAGAACTGTGATCCATCACCAGTTGCTCAGCTTTACGTTACTTAAATCACTTGCCATTCTGTCAGTGGCTCTGAATCCTCTCTGGGAGCCATTATTTAATTTAAGTTTGTGGAGGTGTCACTTGTTTGATAATAGGCTTCTTCTGTAGTAGACGCACAGTGACTAAATATTAATCATTTTCTGCATCCATCCAAGATTCCTAATTAGTTACAGGGGTAACAGTGCCAGTAAAGCTAATGATTATACTGCCATAAAAAGAATTTGACAGCACATAAGGACTCGATCCAGAGAGATACTCAGTACCTGCTAGTACGGAGGAAGTCTGCTAGAGCTGAGAAGGCCCAATTTCCAGGTCTGGCCCCGCGTCGCTTACGTAGTAAATGGGAGAGGTTTCATATGATTTGGAAGGAAACTTAGATTCGAGTGTGGAAATACTGCCTGAGAAGAATGCTGTTTTCCATTTCACAGTAGCTGAGTAACTTCGCTTTTAACCTTTTTAAAAGTTTATGTAGTTGACACGGATCAACCCCAACACAGCAGTCCCTGGGTGGCTTGTAAATACTCTGTGCTTCTGCAAAAGTTCTCTTAAACTAGCATGTGGTTAGGCTTTCTCTTCCTTCCTCCTTGTTTAAGTGTTGTGCAAAAGATGTGTTGTGTTGATCAGTGCTCATGAGGGTGCATTTAAAAACTACCGCTTTGTGCTCCTCGTCCAACGCTGCTTTTGTACTTTCATGTCCCTGTGGTTTTGAATATATTGTGGTAAAGACTCAAAGTGCACGTAGCTCCTGGGTTTGTGGTTTTGCTTCAGCTTTTACTGGCCTCTTGGTATCTCGCTTGTTCCCCTATCCACTCGTGCATGATCCACCATGGTTTTCCTTGTTCTTTTGTTCCTTTCCTTCCATTCCTCCTCTCCCCCCCCCCCCCCAGTATCTGCTCAGATTTATATAGCTTTTAGGCTACATGGGGAGATTGATCAGACAGGGCCTTATGCATTTAGAGGAGCTAATAAATAAGCATCACAGCATATTACCCTCCACTGCATTGGAATAACTTCAAACACTCAAATCAAACATTCCATTTGTTACAAATTGGGGAAGGCAAAAGAGGGCACCTCTGTTTTATTAGGGTGCATATTTCATTTATCTGTTATGGAAGATGTTGTCCAGTTCTACGTGTCTGGAGAGGTAATTCCATAGTCTCAGCACCACTTCCCCCTTGCCTCCCTCCCCCCAAATATCTGCCTTTCAAGTTTCCTTTGCCAGTGTTCGCCTTTGCTCTAGACACATTTCTGGTCCTTCATTTTCAAATTGTTTTTCTTTCCTCTCTTATTTGTGGGTCACTTTTTCATATTTGGCACCACCCACCCCCCAGTAGATGTTTTTATTCAGAGCCCCTTATGCAAAAAAGGGAACTTAAGAATCGTCTGATTCTTTTAAAGACTACTTTTATACGTTACTGCCAAGATTACCGTATAAGCCAACATCTTCCTCAGTAACTGGATGGCTGCGTTGCAGAAGTGTATCCTTCACTTCACTGAAATCTTACCTGCTTCTGACAAAAGCACAGCGGATAATGGAACAAGGAGGGTTGTGGTGTGGGTTCGAGACAGGAGCTCACAAGGAACTGAAACCTTGTGCAGTGGGACTTACTGGTTAAAAATAATATAATTATTAATAATTATAATTAGAAAGCTTAGCTGACCATTTATCTACTTTGCGATAAGCGGTCTTCTTGCTGATTTAGTGCTCGGGTGCTGCTTGTACCCACACTGGCAGCTGGCAGTAGCTAAAGAATTAGAATCTTACTATTAGGGCAACACTGATGCTGTTTATTACATTCTGATCCTTTTAAATATAAGGCTGTGAAGACAATCTTTAATTACCAATCAGTCAAAGTCCTGGGAAAGGTTAGGCCTTTTTCCTTCTGTATTTAGAGAGAAGGCTACATTATGTGATTTCAACATGGAGTTTTGTGAGTTGGAGGTAAATGCTGCCGCTCTTCCCAGGAATTGCTACGTAGCTGGGTCAGACTGGGCTACGCAACTGAAATCAAGAGTTCATTGCGTTACCTGAATGCCAAATTTGGGTGTTCAGTTCTTATAAAAGTGTCAAAGGATGCGCGTCTGTAACTATTTGGAAATTAGGCTCCTCTTTAAGCCGTTACCGACCTTCTAAACAGTGCAAAGTATCACAAGTAATGTTTTAATATCTTTGGCCTTAGCCTTCAGAGCTTACGAGTAGCGGCCACAGACACAAAGTATGCTGCCGCTGTTGCCCCAGCCCACATCTAAAGAGGGAGGTTAGGGGCTTGCTCATGTGCTGAAATCTGCTCTCCTTCAGTGCAGACAGCATTACGTACCTAGATTCCCCTGTAATTTCTCATCTCTAACTTGTTTGACTGGCAGAACTTTCTTTTATTGTAAAAGCCTCAGTGGAAGAAAGAAAACACAGGTTAAAAATCTTAAATTATGAGGCTTTGGAGACTGCACTTTCTAAGGAGCTGTATAGAATTTGCAAGCGTTATGAATATGCTCATTTTGGTCTGAAGTGCTCAAGGTTTTCTGATACCGTATCATCTTAGGTGAAAATGGGAATTACTACATTTTAATTTCTCTGTAACTAAGAGTATGAAATTCTTGAAACACATCAGAACACCCTATTTTTGTTGTAAACAACTTGGCAGGGTGAGGAACTCCTGTCACAGGAGGAAGTTTGCTTTCGGCTTGATACAGGAAAGATTTCTCACTGAGGATATGCCTCTTAGCCTGGAATTTGATTTTGTCATCACTAGTTGTTGTGGTTTAACCACCAGCACACTAGTATTTCTTATATCCAGAGTTGCACTCTCATGTAGCTCTTCACTACGCTGCGGTCAGGGGCAGACTTGTCCTGAGAGGAATTCAGGAGGCTTGCAGAGGTTGCCTCATGTCATTTAGGAAGGGTCACAAACTGGAATTTGTATCTTAGTGCTTGAACTCAAACCTGGGCATTGCTGCTGTGAACAGCCCTGCTGTTTAATTATTTACTCGATGAAGTCACCTACAGAAATATTTCCCTCTCTATATGTATAATTTCCTTGGGGATTCTTGCCACCATTTTGTCTCATTATTCTTGGATTTGTTCATTGCTTTAAAGTATGGGAGCTCTTGAAGTGGTTTTATTTGTTTCCTCCTGTCATTTGCATAAAGTCACTGTTTGAAGGCAGAAATAGTCTCCAGAATAATTGACAATAATGGTTGAAATCCCAATGGAACAATATTTCTGCAATAGGGAACTTCCACTCAACATACTATGTTTGAATCTTGAAAGGATCATCCAGTATATTTCAAGTAGTCTGCAGCTTTTTTATGCTTAGCGTTACAAATTGAGTGAAAGGACAAAAAATGTCACAGTGAAAGAGAACAACTTCAGGCTTGCATAATAGTGTTAAACTTGAGTAAACAGACATGTATTTTCAGAACTCTGTATGATCTGTGTAACAAAAAAGAAAATTTTCTGGGGAAAAAGATGGAGAAAATGGAAATGTTTTGTTGTTTAAGAGCTCAAGCGGAAGCTTATTTTGTGTTAACCCTCACGTTAGTTATTAGCCTTGTGGTCTGATCTCGCTTGAACCACAGCTCCGGGGTTGGGGGCTGGTGTCTATCTGTGTTCACCCACCCATGTTATTGCCTAGAATGGGCATTTTAGTATTGATGATTTAACGGAGATCCGCTTTGTGTTAGCGGGCAGAGTGGGGTTCCCTACGGTATTGTAAGTTGAGTAAAAATCCTGTTGTTAAGAAAAACAGAGAATGAAATTCAGAGGGAGGCTAATATATATTTTCCTCTTGGCTCGTTTCTGCCCAGTAAAGGTGAGGAAAGACGAGGAACATCATCTGCCCCGTGGAAGGTGATATACATTCCGATGTTGGCATTATTCAAGGAAATATTCATAACTTTAAGAATGCACTGGCATTGCAGCTTTTGGTACTGGTATTTGAGATTCAGCCTATGTGAGGAAGAGAAAGGTTAATATTCCAAATTGATGCACGAGAACCATTCCTTTGGAGGAAAGGTGGTATAGTAGGGTATTGTTTATATTCCACAAGTGCTGCTTTTCTATTTTGGTTCATATTACATATGCTGCTTATAGGTATTTTTATCTCTGCTTTTGGATTCTATACTTTGACTAGTTTCATCCTGTTCAAAAAACCCCAACAACAACAGTTGGAACTATGAATTATTTTTTTTTTTAAATTGCATTTTTACCAAGTCTGGGTGAGCATGACTTTGAGAAATGAAAAGCAAATAACTTTTTTTTAGCTTGAAGTTTGCAGGTTAAGTGCTGAATTGCTACTACTTACCTATATTAAAGGGAGATACTTTCAGATATCATATGGGAAAGGAAGTATGTCCTTGAAAAGGAACACGTTGTCCAACCTTTTCTTTTTACTTGCTCTTTAGTTTCGATGTATAAGAAGGCTTTTTGTATATTAGCATTTTAACAGCAGTTTAAAATAACAATCAGAAATGAATCTCTTTGTGTACAGAAAAAGGCAATCTGAAATATAATCAAAAGCTTTCTGTTGTCTCTTGGCAGCAGCATATTGTTTTGCTTCTCTGGGTCACAAATGTGCCAGACCTTTGTTCTCTTTAACTCTTAAAATGCATCTTTAAAGAAATCGTTCATGTAAAAACACACTCCAATCATTTTAGCTTTGTTTGCAGCACTGAGAAACTGTTGATTACAGGAGACAACAATCTACAGATAATGTTACATAAATACAAAGCTCTTTTTTTGTCAATGAAGGCAGACTCCAGTCTGGTGGTTTTTAAGGTTTGTGCCCACAGGAGGGGATGGCCTCAGACTCACTGTGTGAAACCCAGTTTATGGACATGTGCAACATGATTGTTTTCTGAAGATCACGAAAGAGCAAATGTCGCGGGGAGGCTTTGTGAGCAGCCGGGGCGTTGCGCAGATCTGGATCTGCCTGTCGTGCCTGCGTAGATGGACCCTGTCCTGCCAGCAGCAGGTCTGTCGCGGGCATTCAAATATCAACGTGGGCAAGTTGGCCAACTGAGTTTCTTGCTGGTGGAAATGATTAAGTTCAGTATAATAAGGAAATGCTTGTTTGTGTGTTAAATATAACTGCCTTCCTGCACTGCTGTGCAGGGGAGAGCTATGTGGAGTCCTGAGGGACTGTGCGTTTCCAGCCTTCTGGAGGTTCAGGACTTGTTGCTCTCTGGAAGATCTTCCCGCAGCTCGACCCTCTGCTGCAGTGCCACCAGGGGGTGAGTTCTCCAGACCTGGTCTGGAAAAATGAACGCCTCCTCTTCCCACCCTTACTTTATTAGAGGAAGGTAAATTGCAAACTGAGCAATCTTTAAACAAGAGTGCTCATCTGTCCCTGCCTGGTCATCTTGCCGTTGAAATGTGGGACCATGCAACCACCGTAGTGTGGATAATAATGCTTGTAATAATCCACAAATTGTTTTTCTGGAGAGTCAAGGTTGTTTATCAAATACCCCTTCTAGAGCTCAGGAAAAGTAAAGTCAGGTTTTCTTTTTTCCTCCTGCTGCTGCTTTAATATCCAGCCTTTTTTTGATCTGTGCATCAGCTTCTGATGTGCCACTGCAGGCTGTTCTTAGATCAGGTTTCTTGGCGTGCTGTTGACTTTATCTCGTTTACCGGATCACATTTCTGTTGCCATACGCTGTGTGATCGCAGCCTCCCCGCAGCTTTTTAACAATTAGTAATTGAGCAGGAAGTGTGTGTTCATTACAATAGCCTTTTGATTTTGATTTTACAATCACGCAGTGTTTCGCGCAGAGCAGAGGCGGGGGAGGCACTTCTCCCAAACACGTTTTTGACAGAGCGAAGTCTGTTGTTGCAGCCACTTGGCTATTTGTCAGCGGTTCTCAGACATCCCTCTTGCGCAGGTTGCTTGGCAACCCGGGCCAGAGCCATCGCACCGCGGCCAGTGCATTTCCAAGAGCAGGTTGGTAGATGATTTATCGGCGGGGCTGCGAGCGTGGTGAACCCAAGAGGCAGGACTGGACCTCTTAACAGGAATTGACGTGAAATGTGAAGGCGAGGGAGCGAGCGGCTGGCTTGGGAGCATTATCTGGGGGTGTGCAGTGGAAGCACCCAGCGCCAGTAATCAGAGGGCACAATTAGAGCAAAAATAAAGGCTCCTCATTTAGACATAATTGATTTTTTTTTTGCTATTTTGTTTTCTTTCTCACCTAGGCTCTCACGCAGAAACAGGTACGATGCAGAAAGTGAATCAACGCTTTGCGTACTGCTTTGGGTGAAGCTGCAATCTTTCTCTTTATAAAAATAGCTCTGTTAAAGTACTGATGGTAAAATAAAGCTGAGGTTAGCACATAAGGTTAGCGGCACCCTGACAGCTCACAGCCTGGGGTGAAGGAATAGTTGAATTCTCCCCCAGCTTTGGCAATGTCTGAGAGCTGTTGTGTCACCTTCGATAGTGTGTTGCCTTTCATACAGACTTTTGCATTGATCCCTGGCATTAAACAGAGAAGGGAACGAAGAGTTCTATAAACTGGCATTTAGGTAGTAGTTCACGCTGTGGTCAAAGGTAGAACTCTTACACACACCACCCCCAAAACATCAGCTCCAATACGCTAAACTGAAGGAAATTCGGATAACCTTTAGGTAAGCAGCCCAGTTCAGTTTCTTCTGCTAGCTCGTAAGTCCTTTTTCCAGAATAGCTGTGATGAGAGTTTGGCAAGATGCAGAAAGCATGTTGACAAGAGCATTTTTGCATACTTTTAAGAAGGCGAAGAGGAGAGAAAGGATGATGAATCCACTTTGACCTCTTGAATGGCAGTATAAATACTTTATTGAAAATTCTAAATAAATGTGTTTGTAACTAGTAATCCTGCTCTGCATGCAATCTCATTTAGCCAACTGTGTATGCAAATGTGCTATTAATGTGTTTGCATCCAGTATAAATATACAAATCTAATCTGTTTATATATGTAATTTACACACAGCTGTGCTCATGCTCACTTAATACCAATATTTTCAGCAAGCGAGAGGTATCATGGGAGATCTATTGTTCAAAACAAAAGCCACCAGTGCAGCACCATGGAAGGGGGATCATTATCATTTCAGGATCTTTTGGCATTCCCTTGAGGGAGGCTGCTTAATGACTTTCCGTCTGTGTACGTGGCTGTGGCTCTACGGGACACAGACTCTGGTGGATGTTGTGTGCCTCTCTGCATCTGTGTGATGCTTTGGGGTTGAACCCCTTACAGTTGGAGGTAGGGTTTAATTTTTCAGTATAATTTTTCAGGAAGACAAAGCGATCTGATTGGGAAGGAAAGCTAATTGTTTGGCACCTTTAAGCCTTTCGGCTGATATATTTCTTGTCAGTTTGTTTACAGTGGATACTTGATCTTACAGGCATATGGCCTAAGGAGTATGAGATTTTTATCACATGTAGATGACCGGCAATGCAGTCTGAAGAGGTGCTTTGAATATCCAATGAGAACATGAATGCCTTTTAATATAGATTGGTATCTAATGAATACCATCAAAATATTTTTGTTTTTCCATAATATCTTTGAGTAAGAGGACTTGGTGAAAAAGAATTTTATTTTCAAAATACCACAAAGGTTAGAAGACAACTTTGTCTTGACACAATAGAATTATTTCATTAAAATAAAGTGACAAGAAAAAAACCAGACCAGTATTTATTAAAAGAAAGCTGAATTTGGCTTTAGTATGTATTTAGAACTAAGGTCACAATCTGCTGAATGAAGAAGCAAATTGAGTACGTGTATTTTGGAGGTAAGGGAAGCTTTCAACCAAAGAAAAAGTATCTATACACATACCCGCATACATATATATGATTATTCCCTTCCAGTCTTGCTTTACAAAATGATCACCTGCATGTGGGCCTTCTCTCTTGGACTGGAAGTTTGGAAACACTTGTGGCACAATTTTAGAAACATTGACCTGTTTACAGTCACTAAAGGGGACTGTTAAAAAAACAAACCAAACAAAACCAAAAAACAAACAAACTTGTCTCAAAATTGGTTACTTAAGAATGTGTAGCTTGTAATGGAGCAGCAAGAACTGGCGCTGCGGGGGTTGCCTGGCATTTATTGCTGTTCATGCCTCGCTGCCATAGCTCGCTGGTGCGGCGTGCAGCGCACCAAGGACAGTGAAGGATCTGCGCTTGCTGTTATTCCACAACTTTCTGCAAGCCAAACAGATCATGAAAGAGCTTGTGTGTATAGTGTCAGTGGTCATCAAAGCCCAGACATTCCCCTACAACAGAGGCCTCTTGCACCAGAGATTTGCTGTAAGTGGTTGCAGACATCTTCAAGCAGTTGCCAGACTGCGTGAACAGTTTCTCGTACCTCTGCGTGGTTGTGTCAGAGAAGGGAGTAAGGTCCTTCAAATCATGACCTGTGCTTCAGCGCAGCCTCTTCAGGAGGAGACTCTAAATTGCAAGCTGGCGACAGCCTTACCTCCTGCAGGAGCGGGCAAAGAAGCGCTGTGGTTAGAGATGGGACGGAGCAGTGAACTTAACCTGAGCGCGTCTGAGATGATGTAGGCTCAAGGCAGATAACGCTGAGGGAACAGTGGGAACATAGAGATTTCTGCAAAGATCTGCTACTTCTGCTCGTACGCTTGAGATCTGCATACATCTCTGATACAATGCCAAGGTCTGGAACAACATGCAGAGACATTTAGGGGAGGCTTATTGTGTCTTGCTATTAAACAAGTTTGCCAGCTAGCTCATTTTTGCAAGCTTGCTCTTGACTGATGTAACACACAACAGCACAGGTATCTAATGCTAAGGGTAAAATCGCTTGCTACTTCAAAATTAAATTAAAAAAAACATTAAGCAGGGTTACGGTAGTGACAGGAAACAATAAAATGAAGTTCAGATGAGGGTGAAGCATATCCTGTTCTCCCAGCAGCAGGGCATGTTAAAGGAACATAGCAGAGGCCTGAATGTAGATTTTTCTTCATCGTTCCTCTTTCCCAGTGGGCTGATTTTTTTTCTTTTTATTTTACAAAGGTTTCAGGTGAGCTTCATTGAGTCATCGTGCTTGTTCCTCATTCTACATGCTACTGTGGTAACTGAGAATATTCTGTTACCTTGGGACCAGTCCTTGTCATGGCACGTTGCTCTGAGGATGTGCATTCCTAGGCCAAGAAATTTCTATGGAATGTGTCTCCCTTCTGCCCTAGAAAATGTGGTCTTGTCCCCGCTTTTCTTTTGTGGCTTTCTCTCCTCTTTAGCTGGCAATGTGTGCATCTTAAAATGGTGTTGTGGGAGTCTTTGGCCATCCTGTTCTCTCTCCGACCGGACAGAACATCTGTCCATCTCTCCACCCGCTTCCCCATCGTGCAGCCTTCCTGCACTCAGTGCCAGCGAGTGTTTTCCCCCAGCGTTACCCAAGCTGCCAGTCCCCAGCCTGGGCTGTTGGAGAAGGCAGGACCCAGAGCAAGCCTGCCAGCTAGGGCTGGAAGCGGCTGGGGCATGGCAAGGGCACATCAATCCGACTGGAGCTTCCCATCCCCGTGAGACCTTCCCTTCCCTGGCCGCCGTCCTAGCTGGTGTCTTAGGGCAGTTGGACTTTCTCTGGGTAAGAGCGTTCAGGGAAGAAAGCAGCTTGTGGAAAGCGTTAACTAGGCATGCTATGGTCTGCAGTGGTTTGGTGGATTCCGAGAAGAGCTTGGATATGCGACAGCTGCGTTTTCTTTAACCTAGCGTACCTCTTTTTGCCTTTGATAGAATTACTTACTGAGCAGTACTTAGTCCTGTCTGTTATTGAGCATAGAGAATTCCTTTGAGGTAAAGATACAATAACTACTAGCATAATTTTCTGCTACAGCCAGGTGTAGTTTGGTGAAAAAAAAAAAATGGTGAATAACACAAGTTATGTTTTTGTAAGAGATACAGGACATCTTTAGGTTAAACTGTGTCTTCTTAAGGAAACTATCAGGATGATTCTGTTTCTAGAGGACTATATACATCATTTAATGTTATCAGCAATTGCCTTTATTGGCACTGTACACACATAAGCAAAATATAATGTTAAAACTCAGCCAAGCTTTTAATAAAATGTACCTGTGCACTGAAATTCAGCTGGTGTGCGTACACAATGTCTGCATGCTAAAAAATTGTTTGGGGCAATCTATAAACGTGCTGCACATTTAACAGAAGTTTTGCAGATATAACCAGATCTCATTTGCTTTTCAGAACAACTGCCGTAAGTTTTCATCTAGTGAAATTTAAGAAATAAAGATGCTGTTATGCATTGAGTGTTTATTTGCTGTTAACTATTAAAACCCTGTAGATTTTCCTACTGTATTTACTATTAAAAAGGCATATTAAGTATGGAAGATGGTGAAAACTTCAGTTGGCATCTGCCTAGAAAACCTTGCACTGTACCTACTGCTTTCATGATAGCAAAACCTTCTATTTTTATATGCTCATAATTAAGGAAAAGGTTGAGAGAAGAACTTGCTGTTCTTGGACATCGTCTAAAGAGGAGATTTTTTTAGAAAGACTGAGGGGGAAAAAAGTCCTTATTTCCTTGATTAAGAAGGAACAGAAAAGGCTCTGTGTTTGTAAATATATTGCATTACAACATGCTCTTCACTAATTAACCAGGTGGAAGTCGTGGGAAGGGAATGAAATAGCACTTGGATTTTCTTAGAGAAAATATATTTGATCTAAACCTGATTGAAGCATCACCTCAGAAGAGACATATTAGTAGCAGTTACGAATTTACAGTTTTATCAGAGTCGCCCTGCCTTTCTGAAGCCCATGAGGTTTCAGTTGGAAATTCTTAAGCTGATTAAACAGGTTATTTTGTACTAGATGTTGTTCTTGCACGCTTTTAGAAACAGCTTTGTTTTAGATTTCTGCAGCAAAGAAGAAAACTGAACTGGGAACCTCAGTTGCCTGTTAAAACCTGGGGTGCTGAATTTCAGCATGCAGCAGCAAATTTTTCCTGCCAAGCTGTAATCTCTTGATAATAGAAACCCTGACGCATAACCTTAACTACAGCTTTGCAATGGCATTATCATCACATTGATAAACACGCCATCTGAGCTCTGTTAGTCAGAACATAATGGCTTTGTGTATCTTGTCATGATATTTGTTTCTTGGGATAAAATATGGGACCTGCAAGTAACACACATGCAAACATTAACATGCTTGTTCCTTGTTCTTCCTTGGTTATTTATGGCTCCCTGTTTACGCATCGTAGCGGGAGGCTGCAGAATCCAATACGTTTCATTGGGGAAGCTCAAATTATAAAATGGTATTAGGAGATCTTGTGTTGTGGCTGGTCGATAGCCATGGTAACCACTTCATGGAATGTAACTGTCTTGTCTGTCAGCACTGACTGACCGAGCAAGCCGTGGGGTTTCCTAGTGCCACTTCACAGCAATAATGATCCATAGCATTTTTAATTGTTACAGTTGGTCTTCAGTGAACAGTACAAACAACAATGCTGACAGAATTCTGTCATAAGAAATGTTGTAAAGTTAAACATAAGTGGTAAAATTGAAATGTTTATCTGAATTTTTAAAAGTACAGAACTTGGATTTTTAAACCGTTGCGCTCTAGAGCCCCTTCCGCTCTTTATCAAAACTTTTCTCGTGCATCCATAGGCTTAAGCCTCCTTGTTCCACCAGCCCTGTATTGTGAGACTATTTTAATTCAGCAGCTGTCATTTTCAGATGCCTTCTGTGAGCAGTGCAACATCTCCTGCACCATTAAAATGCAGACATAAAATTTGTTGCATGTCATTTGTGCAGAGGAGAGAAAATTTTAAACTGTGTTATGCAGTCTGTTTTATGAGACGCTGGGGAGCAACAGGTCACTTCTGATTTGGTGGGCAACTATTTAGTTCTTTTATATTTAAAAACATTTACTCTATTGTGCTTGACTTGGAGAACAGAAGTAGCTGTTCTTGCTGCAGGCTAAGGGAGAACTGAACATGATGCCTGAATTAATGGAAGACTAGAATAGGAAGGAAAATCTAAAAAAGAAAATGTTTTAAACAAACCTTGATCATTTTGTTAAGCTTTAGAATTTATGTCTAAGTTTCTGAAACTAATTTTTGTGTGCTTTGTTGTTCCTTGCGTATTAAGAAGTGGCTCTCTTGCCTTTCAGTAGAGGCACACAACTATTTTATAGTTGGATATCTTGTACTGCCTCAATGGCCTAGTGATAAGGCTGTATGACACAGATAAAGGTGACAGCATAACTGGCCAAAATTTCAGAATGCCAGAAGGATTGACTTCATTCATATTGGAAACTGGGAACAGCATTTCAAGCTCCCTCTAATTCTGTTATTCAGATAGGCTGTATGCTAGGCTTACGTTCCCAGTAGGGATTTTTCATATCTCATGAGTTCAAAGGAAAACAGTTTGTCATAGGCTTTTTTAATACAGAGTTGAATCACAATACAAAACAAAGGTAAAATAGTTTGGTTAAAAGGAATCTTAAAAAATAAATGAAATGGTCCCCTGAGAACTTACACCACAGTAAGTTTTTGGCAAAATGAGGAATAGGGATTCAGGGCTTTTCATTTTATGCAGTGGACCAGATTGCTCTCTCGTGTTTCCCTGTGCTTTTTCATCCATGGTTGGAGTGTTCCAGCTCTGGTTTCTTTTTATTCCCCTACAGCTTTTTATGTCGCCTTTTCCTATATATGCTCTGTTAACCGATGCTGCGAAAGCTCCGCACCTCTGATACAGTCCGCGAGGCAGCGATGTCAAAGCCAGGAACTGAGGTGCATCGTTTAGAATCCGAGTTCCCTTTGGATTGCCTGTTTTTAAATGTTTCTTGATTTAGTTGATTTTCGTTCTTTGTGATAAGCTGCAGACGGGAATTACGTTGCTCTTTGGGATGTTGGAAGTGGTATGAGGGCAGGGTTGTTTGCCTTGTTGCTGCTGCCATCTTCTCTTGCCCAGAAGTGTAAGACCGAAGAGGGATGCGTATGGTGCCAGGGGAGGGACTGGCCTCCCCCTCAGCGTAATGAAAATTCCTTGTCATTCCCGTGGTAAAAAGGGAGAAGTATGCGTGTGCATTAGTGACCAGTTACACATCGTGGGCAGTCTTGGTATCTTGCTCTGTAAGATACTTGTGTGACTTCCACCGGTGAATGGGGGGCTGGTACCTTGCTATTAGTAAAATTTTCCTTGTTCAGGAACCCGAGCACCCCTGTCACTGAGCTCTTAAACTCCTGAGTGCTCTGTTCGCTGGTTTAAAAGGAGCAGGTGGGTATGAGCAAATCGTACACTGGAAGGGACTGTGATCTCAAAGCACGTGCAACTGGTGGTTAATTCTTGTCTCCGTGCCCCCAGGCATGTTCTTGGCAAACCCTAGCAGTCTTGCTGGTTTTTGAGGGTCAGGGTTAGGTAAGGATAGATCCCTGTGGGAGCATATCTGCAAAATAATATGCATGAGGTTCCGAAGAGATTGCTCACTCATATTCAGCGTTGTGGTGGGAGCTTACAAGGTGTACAGAGCACTATTTTAGTAGTGAATTACCCTTTCTGGGATTCCTTATCCACTTCACTGTATGGAAGCCTCTAATGACCTGCCTACCTCCTTCAGGTAGATGTTTGCAAGAAGATGTGGTCCAAAATGCATTAAGCCAACTTGAGGTATGTTTCTTTTTAGGGCATTACTAATTCTCATCTCCCCTGGCATGTTAGGGCCCATATGCTCAACATCCCTCATCTTTTTTGAAGGCAGAATTTGGTATTTGCTAGTGTTTATACCTGTATGGGTATTATAGAAAAGGAAAAAGTCCTCAGGCCTGGCCCTTCCAAAAAGAGTCACTCTGTGTTTGGTCTTGATCTCCTGATTGACAGTGGTGAGATGCTGGGGCAGAGGTGAGACTGGTCCCGGAGCTGCAGGCTGAGATGGCAGCAGGCTGCAACAGATTTACCGAATAACAGATACGGATATATGAAATATTTACCGGTGCTGGCCCTGGGAAGAGAGGAGGAGGGGAGTGAGCGATGCTTACAGCTGGAGGCTGAAGAGGGGAAACATGAGTGCAAGGGGCAGCTGAGGGGGGACCGGAGGGGGGGCAGCCGCGGGGTGCGGCAGGCGAGAGCCGGCAACTGGCGGGGGCGAAAGACGCCAGCCGGCTGCGGAGCCCGCGGGGAGCGGCGGGCCTTAATCCGGCGGCCGCTGTGGCGGGGCTTGCCCGGGGGCGAGCGGGCCCGGGGCGGGGGGGCCCGGCGATCCAGGCCGCCTTTTGCGGCGCGCCCCGCGGGTGCCGCGCCGCCCAGCCCCGCCGCGATCACATGCTGGGCGGCCGCGGCCGCCGCCTCCCTCCCGCCCGCCCGCCCGCCCGGCCCGGCCCTCCGCGCCGCTCGCCTCGGCTCCTCCGCTCGCCGCGCCGCGCCTCCGCTCGCCTCCCTGCCCGCGCCGCAGCCCCGGCCGCCCGCCATCGCCGCGGGGCCGCCCCGCCGCGCTCCCTGCCCCCGCCGCCGCAGCCCTGTCCCGCCGGGCGCGGCCCCGGCCCCCGCGGGCGGCTGCGGGGCGAGAGGAGGAGGAAGCGCCTCGGCGCGGCGAGCGACCGCCGACCGCTGCGAGCCGCCGAGGGGCAGCGGCGCGGCCCCGCTCTCGCCTGGCGCGGGGCCGGCCCGGGGCCGATCGCTGGTGGCCCTCCGAAAACCGGGCCGGGGGGAGCCGGGGGCTGGCGTCTGCCAGGGCCCCCGCGCCCCCGCCGCACCGCCTCCGGGAGTCACTTCTCGCCCCTGAAAACCGGCGTTGCGTATTTTCCCGTCGCCTGCTGCTGCTGCTTAGTTGAAAAATAGACTTGGGAAGAGACGTGCGGCAGAACACTTCGGTCGTTTCGGAGAAGAACTGACTGTGGTACTGACTTTTTTTTTTTTTTAAGCTTCAAATGTTGGAAGTTTGACATGGAAGGGAATGTGGTTTGAATTTTTCGGTATCTTTTCAAAGCCTTTTTTCCCCTGTCTGTTTTCAGTTGCTGTGTAGGTATATGTTTTCTTCTATCGACAGTGCTTAAGCTAAGAACACTGTTTGCCTGTTGTGCTGATTAACAAGATTTTTTTTTTTTTCTTTTCCTTCTGCTGACATACTATTTTTGTTATCTTTTATCGCAGAAACGTTTTATTAAGGGGTTGAGGCAGTACGGCAAGAACTTCTTCAGGATCCGAAAGGAGTTGCTTCCAAATAAGGAGACTGTAAGTACATTTGGACTTTATGTAATTTGCTTTTTCTCTTGCTGCTTCAGTGTTTGATCTTACGAAACTATTTCCTTTTCACCCTGAACTGAATTCTCTGCAAATAAATGGGAGAGAAATCCACAGCCAGAAACGGTAGCTGTAATTTTTAGTGCAGTTTTTAGGTCTTGCTGTATGAGAGATGTTACATAAAATAGTCGTCGCTGCTGGACGGAGTCACTAAGGTTGGATGAAGTGTATTTATGGAGACCAAATCTAATTTTAAATTCTGACATTATGATGGGATAATACATTTATGTCACCCAGTTGGGCTCAAATGGCAGTGGGTAATTAAAGAAAGCCTAAAACAAAGCAAAATCTAATTGAATCTGGAAGACCGAGGTATGTGCCTGCTCCTAGACCTGCAGCATTCGGTTGTTGTATTTAACTCTTTACCTTCCTGAAGCATGTGGACAGCAAGCGTGTAACTTCAGTTTCGGAACTGATGGGTGGCTTAGGATGCTACTGAACTCCATAAAGCTTTCATAACTGTCATTCTGCTGGAAATCCTGGCAAGTGCTTAGGAGGAAGATGGACAGGGAGGAGTGGTTGACTTCTTCAAAGGAAAGAGGGTTTGGGAAGCCTTGGGAATCTAGTTACTCTTCCATTAGTCCTAATTGCCAAGCTTCTCTAGAAGCTTCGGTTTCTGTTCTGCAGGTGTCATTTAACTGCGGGGAGGGTGGTTCTGGAAAGCAGTTTTCATATTTGGTCTGAATTTAGAAGGGAGATAACTCGGTGAAAATTGAGTTAGACTGTTTTCTAGTAATGTGTTACTGATTGGAAAATATTCATTTAAAGCATAACTGGTTGTTTAGACTTTTCTGTGTGTGGAATTTGGATGTTCAGTGGGGAAGAACATTACTGTAAAAACATTTTAAAACCTATCACTTGCTGTAGGGCGTTTCCATTCTCTTCGGAGATGTTCTTGTGAGACGATGCTGTGATATCACGATCTTTCATTGGTAAATAGTTAATGATACTGCATAAGCCAAATAGAAAGGGGAGGATGAAATGATTCCTGGAGTGCCTCAGTTGGTGTATGTGCTCACGGATTCTCCCATTGAGAACGATGGGAAAACTTAAGTACCGAGCAAGTGCAGGTAGACTTTGCTTTAGTATCCTGTTGGATTTTGAGGCATGAAGGCCCAGTGTTGGAAAGATGACAGCTTAGAAGGAATGTTGAAATGGTACGCTTCTTAGCAACATCTAACAAATCCAGCACATAGCTTAAGCAGTCCTTTCCTCTTTTCTTTAGAATATCTCCTAGCAGTCTATTTAGAAGAAATTGGCATTTACTTTAGAAATTAATTCTGCTGGTGGTAAAGTTACTGAGAGGCGAAAGGACTCTTCTAATGTTTGAATTACAGCAACTGTGAAATATGCTTTTAAATACAAAATGTCTCTTTCTGACAGAGAAAAACAGTTTGCAGGAGAAAGGAAAAGAAGAACTAAAGCAGTGAGAGCTGGGGGCAGGTGTCTGACCCTGTTTGTACCACTTGACTTCTACATTTGAACTTGGGTATCAGGCCTAAGGCTTTGTGGGAAAGTTTTGCAAGTTTGCAAGTGGTGGGAAACTTTATATAAGCGATCATTTTTTCAAGTCTTACAGTTTTATTTCATTAGGTCTAAATTTTTAGTATAGAGAAGAGTAAATATTAAGTTTGAGCAACTGGGAAGCAGTGTGTTGATGGTTCTGAGCAGGCTTTTTTAGCCCCTGGTGGTAACTGATCTACAAATAACCTTTGACCTACAACGGATTGTTTAATCTCTGTTTCCTATTTTTGCCACAGGTCTCGCTTCTGCTTTCTTTTCATTCCCAGTCTTTTTCAGACAAAATTTACAGCAGTTTTGCTGTAGTAGGACATGCAGAATAAAGGCTGCAGTAAATAATATTTGACTCTTCAGTTTTACTTTTTCTCCTTAAAGTGGAATAATGAGTAATGTAAATTACAAGGCTGTGGAATTAGTCTGTCTGTATTTTTTCATCAGCAGAATGATTTCAGATACTTTGCCTGCCATTTTTCTACTGCAGTCTGAAGTAACCCTCTAGCAATTCCAGAAACGCTAGAAAAAAGGCCTTACTTTCCTGTTTAGCCACCATATTAACATGAGGTGAAACTCTAAAAATTATTATATGGATGCAAAAGCACTACAGCAACTCCCAAGTTCTGCAAAAGCTACTTGAAAATGAGTCAGGGGCATTCTTGAAGTGACTTGCCCTAAATGGAAACCAGGCTATAGGTGAAAACATCCTGCACGTTTCTAATTTATGAGAGTTTACCTTAGCAGTCCCTGAAGCCTGTGGGGAGGGGAGCCAGGGTTTTTGCCTCTCTGCAAAACCCACTTAAAGTTAAATCTCCTTATTATCGTGCTTCTTGTATAATGCGTGCCTTCTCTAGACACATTTATGCTACTTTCACTGGGGGAGAACTCTTCCTAATATCGCCTTAAGCCCTGCGGTTGGAACGTTGCAATAGTGGAAAATAAGTAATACAACAGAAATACAAAATTATTGTAGAGACTAGGCCTGTTTTATATTAAATCAAGCTGATGCTGCTGTACAGGAAGTCAAAATATAGAAGTGAATATGACACTGTATTTGTTTTGTAGTATTGGAAGGTGTGAAGTGGCCATGGTGAGAGATGAGAATTAGGCTGTACTGTACTAAGTTTTCACAAGCACGTTAAGGGATGTCCTATTCGAGTTGTCCCTTTGCTATTTTTTTCTCTCCACAGTTAATGTACCATATCTTCTAAGAAAACCCTGTATTTGTTGATGTGTGTTAACTAATTTAACGTAGTTTTTCAACAATTTTTAATTGTTTCTTCTAAATGATTAACCAGCAAGAAAAAAATCTTTATGAAGGAAAATATTTACTGCATATCAAAACCATGTGTTTGTTTAGGTCTCCACTCTTCTAATTTATTTCAAATTTTCAGTTTATTTCAAAGTTTATATCCGAGAGGGATTCCCGGGGGCATGAGTGCCAATAGCTGTAGCAGTCTCTTCAAGCTTTTATAAGCAAGAGGGACAGCAACTAAAATCAGCTCTTACTTGAGCTGGCCCTCTGCTGAGATGGGAATGCTGAAACGGCTCAAGGAAAGCCAATAATTTTAAGGCCGGATCAGTCAGTGTTAACCTTGTGATACTCTGGAGAAAAAGTACCTCCATGTAGATGAGCTTAAATAAAACTTTCGAAACTTCCTTGGATTTCCATTGAACTCTGTCTTAAATGGTTTTCTCTCAGTCAGTTATAGCTGTAGTTGGGTGGCACAGCTGAAGCATCCTGCTCTCATTTGGTTCGTGCTTAGCAGCACTTTTGATTCTTCTACATGGTAAGCAGAGAAATAAATTTTGCAGGCACCTATGTGACGTGAACAGTTTTTATTAATAACTTCCATTTAAATTCATGTGTTGTGAGAATGCAAGGTACACAGCTGGCAACAAGTTTTCTTAAGTATCTGATTTGGCTTTAAATGTGTTTCCCACTTGCCACCCCCCATTTTAGGTTAATTTGCTAAAACTTTGTGATAATACGGGATTTTCAGAGTATTTAAAATTCTCCTGCTCTGAATTCTTTAGGTGATTACCTTGAGCTACTTGAATTGGAGAGTTTCAGAAGCACTAGCATTGCGATAGGCCCGAGATAAATGTACTTAAATGCCTACAAGGTCGGGGATTGACTTATTGTGTTCTTGTAAATAGCTTAACTGTGTGTCAGTGACATGCAAAAGGTAAATAGGAACATGGAAGGAACGCGAGCTGGAGCAGAGCAATAATGTCCAGTTGGAGGAGGAGGACGCCGAGGCGCGGTGCCAGCTTGCTCAGGTTTAGAGCTGGGTCCTGTGCGCTCAGCCTGCCCTGCGCTGGTCACTCAGACGCTTCTGTGAGCTTCAGTTAGGGTGCAGTTTCAGTTTGCCTGAACTATTTAGGGCCACGGTCCCAGAAGAAAGATTTGTTTTCCTCTGGCTGGAGTTCCTGCAGCCTGCTTTATGTCAGATGTGTTGTCTGACCTGCAGAGCTCAAACATCTTATGCCGGTTAGTTAGCCGCTGGAAGGAGGGGGGTGTATGTGATTGTCCCTTTGGCAGCCTTACATAGGTTTAAGAATAATATCATATTATATCGGTAGCTAGCCATGGCATATACTGCAGTTGAATTGAGGTTTTGGAAACACTGTCTTTCATGGGAATAGGCCCAAGTACTTTTGACCTCTTCTACTTGTTCCTAAAACTGGGGATGACACCTGTCTGAAGTTCTGAGGTTCTCCAGCGGCTCCTCCAGCATTCTTCAGGGAAGGTTTATGGTACAGTGACTGTGACCGTGGTCTAATTGTCTGCTTGTCTTTTTTCTGGCAGGCTGAAGCTCCTGAGTGAGCCCTGTAGAGCTGCTTGCTTAGCGAGAAGCCTAAAAAGAGGACAGTGAATCTTTGTGGAGGCATGCAGACTTTGGTCTGATTTTGTTTTGAATTTCCCTGTTGAGCACATAGGTATCTTTGGCGTGTGTGATTTTTGGTTTGGCTGCTTAGCAAGAGACGTCAGAGTGCAATCGAAAGGTCTTGCCTCCGGGTGGATGCTTCTGTATTTAGCTTTAAAACACAGTGTAAATAGAAGTCATGAATATCAATTGTTTTCCTTAGATCAAAATACCTATTTATGCGTGTAAGAACTATACATGCATCACTTTCTTCTTTAGGAAAAATATTCTCTCTTCAGATGGTAAAATCCTTCTCTCCAGATTAAATGCTGTTGGGATTTATCTCAGAGACTAAATAAACTGTGCTCTGTTAACGTTAGGAGACAAAACGAGTGCAGCGTGAGATTTCAGCATAAACTTCTGTTTAATTTTAGATTGGGGTTTAGATAAACAATTTTATTCTTGCCTCATTAACGCTTAATCTTGTGTTACATAATGTACAATATTGGCTTCCTGAGTAGCTCTTAAATATAGTGCAAATGTGTAGCAGCTGAAAGGTCACTGCAGTTACCATGTGTGCAGGCTGGCAAGGTGTTTGTCCTCTCCGAGGACAGACTGTATGCTATTCATGTCAACAAACAGCCTTAGTAATATTTGTGCAAAATTCTCACGAGCATCTGAAAGGTAAAAGATTCTCCCTCGACGTTATTGTTCAAATAGCAGTTTTCCTTTGATCAGAAGAGGGGGATAATTAGGTGAATATATTTTGGGCTGTTAGTATAAAGTGATTAGTTAGCCCTACATTGGCTTTTTAATGTTTGCATTTAGTGGTATAACTTATTTGTACCAATAGCTGAGTTTGTGTCTGTGGCATGGGCATTATCACTGTGCTCCTTTCCCGAAGGAAATGTATTTTATTTGATGGTATATTCCCCTAATGATAGGATATTAATACATTGCATAGTCAAGGCGTATTATTTTCTGACTTGTCTTTGCTGCAGGAGTGTTCAGAAAGGGAGAAGCTATGTAAGCCTTTTCTGTTTGAAAGCTGAACCTTTTTTCCTTAATAACTTGTTCTAGCCTAGATGCAGTCAGAGCTGAAATTTTCCATTAGAGTTTGAAGTGACTGCCAACATAAACAGCCACTGCTTCTTTTCATTTCATCTCTGCTCGCTGCTGCTAGTGCTTCCATCGCATGGATATTACAGTTGGAGGGTTTTGTTCTTGTTAAAACAGGGACTATAGGCTTCACGTTTTAAAAATGATAGCCTAAGACTTTTTTTTCTTTAGTCATAGCAGATATCCTACTGGGCTTCAGTCCATTTTGAAAAATGGGCAGAGGCATCAGCTAGTTGCTTTTCCTGTGTAAGTGAAACCATTGATTCATTTGCATAGCAAACTCTTCTGTAGGGAGCATGTTGCCTTTTTTTTTTTTTCCTCTTTTCTTTTTTTTGAGTGTGGCCATCTTAGCTGATTGAGGGAGAACACTAAATTAATACGTTTGGCTTTAAGGTAAAGCACTGTACTGAGGAGGCATACAGTAATTCAGTTCACGCTTCTCACCAGGAGCAGAATAAGTAAGCCAAAGAATTTAATGAAATGCTGAGCTCATAGGAGCTGAGCTCAGATGGAGATATTCCTAAATTTAAGTGGCACGGAGCTGAAAGCTGTTTACAAAGACCAGATCATCTGTAAGGGATGTTCCGTATATGTGTTCGCTGTGATTTGGCTTGTTTTTAAAAGTTTAACTGTTAAACCTATTGCAAATGTCATCATTTTGCTGGGTAATAAAACAGAAGGTTTGGAAAGGTCTTTAAAGAGACATAAAGGTTTAACTCTAGTATATGCCATGTCGTTGTCTTCTCTAAAACTGATCTCAGGTCTTAGAGGTGAGTAGAGCTGCCGACTGTATACTTTATTGGACAAGCTTGGGCCACAGTTCCAGCTTCACGGTTTATGTACCATGCGTGTTCCTTTTGTTTCAGTTTCTCGAGTTTCTTCTTTTGATTTAACGTATCCTGAAGGTATATAGTGCTTATCTCTTAAATCCTTGCTCTGTGAACTGCCTCTTTACATTGACTGTTCACTTTCAGGGCCCGGTGCCACTAGTGTGTGGTCATCTGATTAATGACTACGGCTACATCTTCCAGAGACCAAAATACCCTTTCGCATATCTGTGTCTCTCGATTTCAGCTGAAGCAAGTAAAACCAAAGCAAGAAAGTACTTAATGTGCTTTGTTTTTATTTGGTTTAAATCTCTTAAGCTTTCTCTTAAGAGAATAAGATAATTTATTTTCAGTTGTATTATTTTACTTTTGTATTCTAAAGGTAATTTACAACGTCATCAGCTCAAAAGCTGGGCTGCTTATTTGAGTTTCTTACTAAAAAACCTTTGTAGATGAAGAGCATAAAACCAGAAAGTGTATTCACTGTGCCAACTGGACTCTAGAATTGCGTTTAGCATGGGTAATAAATCAACTCTGCACTCTGGTGGGGTTTCTTTATTATTTTACATTACAAGATTGAAACTCATTGTTTATTTTTCTCTGAAGGTTTAGAGGTAGGTAGGGGTAAAATATTGTTGCAAGCAAAAGAGGGCCATTAGGCAATTGCATTGAGTTCTGTCAGAGAGCCAAAAAGGACAGTTTCTGCTTTGTAGTGAAAGGTATGTAGTTGAAGATCTAAGCCAAGGTTATTTGGGAAATTGATACAATATTGTCTGAGTCTTCCTCAACAACTGAGAGAACACAATGCTTCTGTGCCTCCTCATGGTTCTCTTACACTGCCTTTCCCTTACCTTCTGTTTATGGTTCACCACCACAGGGGATTTTGTTTTGTTTATTTTCTTACTGTGAATTCTCTTTTTTTGCATCTATGCTGAAGGGTATGTGTGGCTCTGGTTAAAATGTTTTTGCTCATCAACAGCTGTATACTTTTTATTCTGTATTTTTCTTTCCCTATGAGAAAAGATATTAGCTCTTGTTCTTTTGTAGCAGTTGTCAGATTGTATCAAATACTCAGACATCACCCCTAAGGTCCTATTAATCTCAGGTACATAAAATAGGTATCTATTTGAGAATTTGTGCAGTTTATTTTCATGGTTGACTGTCCTATCCTGGCGAGATTCTTTTCCACGGATGCCATGCACCAAACCCTTTGCGGTGATTGTTTCCCATCCACTTAGCGACTGAAGATCTGCTTTAAAACTTGAAGATGGCTTTCAGAAAGGCAAAAATAAAAAAGTCATATAAGCAACAGAGAAGTTTGTGGGACATCCTCTCCTAGAACGGTGCTAATGTTATAAAATTTGGGTAACTCCTTGAAGAAATTAACCTGCATAATCCTGCCTGGTGTCTGATTCTGAAATGGCTTAATAGAGAAACGTTCTCCCCGTAATCCTCTCTGTGGTACTAACTCACAGACCCGCAACTGATACCTGGGGATCTCAGGAGCTTTAATCCTATACCTAATGTACAGCACTGTTGGGTACGGAATTGAAGTTTTCACAGGTTAAGAGCTGGGTCAGAAGCAAACCTAGCGACTTGCTCAGGGAACCCAAAAACTTCTGTGGCAAAGCAGGAAGATGAGCCTTGATGTCCTTTGCAATAGTTGCGTTGATGTAAAAATGGTGTTGCACTAATCTCATCCTACAAGTACTTGCTTTAATCTGTGAAAGATATACATGAATCAATGGCTTTGTTTTAGGGCAAGTTAGAGATTTCTGTTGCGCATGAACAGGACATTCTGAGATGGTATTGTCTGTCTGGGGGGGACGGGACCAAAGGGGACAACCCAGTGCAAGTCTCGTGGGAAGAGCAACATATCAGTGCTGAATATACGCTTCAGATGGTGTCTGCCTGGTGCTGGTTAGTCCCTCTTTCTTATCTGCGGTGGGAATGCTAACTTTTAAAAATTCCTGTATGGAGCAGACAAAGGAGTCCTTTTTAAAAAGAGTTTTTAGAAAGGGAAGATGTGGAGACAAGTGGTTTGCTTGGCAAGCGGTGAGTTTTATGGCAATTGCTCAAGTCTGAGATACTGAAAAACAAACTGCAGTGAAACTAAGCAGATTTTGCTGCTAATTTAACTTCTGTGTTTAAACTTGGTGTTTATGGCCTATATGTAATTGGTTTTTTGATTTTCGTGTGTGTGTATTTGGATCAAGCTTTATCCTTAGTTATCCACTGGAAGCCAGCGCAGACTGCTCACGGACAGTTTTTGCCAGACTGGTGGCTTGCTTACATTTGAGAAACAAGCATTCTGCCTTGCTACTTGATTTTTCTCCTCCTCAGCACCCACATTGCTTTCTTATCCTAGTCTGGGATAATGAAGATTAATTACAAATGTACCATTAAGGGGGAAAAAATGGAGCCGGGGCAGCTAGATTGTAGCTAACATAGCTGAGGGTGTTATCGAAGTGTTGTCCCAAGTGGTGCCATTTTCATGTGTGTATTTACAGTGTGAGAGAGAGAGATTATGATTCAAAAGGTATTGCAGCAGTTTTCTTTGAATTTTCAAGTTCAAGAAGCAAATAAATACAAGCAGCTTTGACCTGTCACGTTACAGGAGAGTCAGGGTGATCTGGAGTGCTTAGTAGTGCAAAGCAGTTTTTGGTTCCTTAACACAGGCATTCATAAAATTGTTGTCCAGGTTGTGTGGGGTTCAATAGAGCAAGGCATTTAGGGGCAAAAGATGGTGTACCAGGAGAAAAACATCGTCTGTTGGCAGAGAGTAAGCTATACTTTTAATGCGTCTTGCCTGCCACGCTGAGCATGAAATTAACTTTCTTCTTCTACAACAGATCATTGGCCTTAATCGTTGCTTCCTGCCCCAGATGGCACCGTAAGAACGGTGTCTACAGTGTTCTTTTGGCATAGAGTCAGCCCCCAAATACATTATTCAGTCCTAAATATCCTGTAATATGCTGCTATAACTGTACTGTGAGAACAAGACAATAACAACTTCAGTAGACAGATGCACTCATTTTGTCATTTTTGTTTCAAACCAGCTGTAAAAAAGAAGCAGTGCTTGATTACTATTTTTTGTTGGTGTGGTTTTTTTTTTTCCTTGCCAAGGAAAACTCCCAGGAATTACACAGATTGTGGAATAAACTGAGAATGGGGAGTTAAGAATAGTGGCTTTTGTTTAGAGGGGCTGTGCCATAGGGGAAACTAAGACAGTTTGTGGCTATAACAGGCTCTGTAAGCCTTGTACTTTAAGAAACATTTAATATCACAAGCTGAAATCTGCTACGTTTGCTTTTGTTTTGTTTCCCCTTTCTATTTTGTATCTGAAAGAAAAATGCTTAGGAGTATGATAGAATTCAAGTTCTCGGGACATAAAAATGCTCATGGTGCCGCATAGGTGATGGTGGTGGTCTTTTGGGTACACATCTGCTTTTATCAGAGCAGCAGGTAAGGGCAGAGGCCCGCTCTGCGAGGTGCTCAGTTGGTAGGAGGAAGGCTGCAAACCCGAACCGTAGCCCTGTATATACGTGTGTACGATGGTGGATTTATAGTGGGGGATTCCTTTCCCTGCCAAGAGGTAGAGTGCATTTTCAGGCACCTTAATGTCTTCTGGTATGTGGAAAACAAAGGTAATGAAGCTGTGAGCCACGTGAAATGCTTAGGCTTTGGATTTCCCATTCCTGCTTGTGGGTAATAAGTATCGTGCAAGGCTGGGGTCCACCATTTGTGCTGTTTGTGCATTTTGCTTGGAGTAAAAGGGGCTCCCGCTGGTGACTGTGCCTCCGACACAGCCCCAGGTAGAGCTACCTTCTTACGCTGCAGCATCACGCATTCTGCAGTAAAGAAATCTGACACGCTGCTTCCCTTCTTGCTGTTAGTCTAGTTAAGAAGGTGCAGGTAGTGTCGCATCAAACATTGAGTAATCAGAGTAGGTTCCACAGAAAACCTTTTGCTTTTTACATCTCTTATTTTTTAAAAATCTTAGAATGCTGACGGGTGTGTTTCCTTCTGATTTAGATCTTTCAAGATTAAATTTTTCAATTCCCCTTTTCCTTGTAAACATGAACTTAGAAACTTTCTTTTTGGGGGAGATGTAAACGGAAGAGGTGCTTTCCTAAGTAATGGCTGTATTTAAGAACTTGGACTCTTAAGAAATACAGTGCTATGAGATTAATGACAATCAAAAATGCTGACAGTACGGATGGTTGGGAAATCCTTATTGGCTCTGGTCATCTGGCATATAGAAAATTGGCAGGGAATATTGTGTCATCTTATGCTACAAAACTATTGTACAGCCATAAGAAATCTGGCCTTAAAAAGGTGCTGATAAGTACTTTTATTGCCATGGTGAAATAGATTGTTCTTGTTGGGTGGACAGTTGAGTTGATTCCTCTTCTTTCCCTCCCCCAAACATACTCTCTGTGCTGCCTTTTCCCTTCCTCCCAATGCCCCTGACACAAACTGAATTATTTCGTACAATGCCGCTAGACCCTAACCTTTAAAGAAAGGGAGAGTACATTCCAGGTTATAAAACAGCTCTTTCCTCGTGCAATTTGAGAAGTCCTCCCTGTTGTTTAATTCTGAGCCTGCTTTGTGCCTTGTGCCGCTTGTTGTGCAAAGCGCTAGGACATCCCACAGGAACTCTTGATTTATTTGGCTAACTCTGCCCTCCTCTGCGGTTCAGAAACCTCTAATGATCTGTGAAGCTCCAAGATTTTTGAGTTGAACAGTAGTAGTTTTAAGAACCTCCTCTACTACATGAAAGTCTTAACACTTTCCACATGCTGGGTTTTTGGCCTCATGAAAAGCTGACCTCCTACAAATATAGTTTGTAAAGCTAGGCGTCCTGGGCCAGCGCTTGTTAATGCTATTGTGAAATGGGGGAGGGAGAAAAAAAATGTAATGAAAACTCTGGGCTCTTGGCCAGCAAGGGAGATGTGATACAGTGAACGTGTTTCTGTTGCCCTTTGTTACTGCTCAGGTTTGATTAGCTTTGTTTCCGGTATGCTTAATTACGGTGTTTGGGGTTTTTTGTTTGTTTGTTTGTTTTATGGCTAAGGAGGGGATCTTTGCCAAAGCTCAAGTCTTTCATTACCTGAATTGCAGTGGGAGGGAGCTGGAGAAATAAATCATGCCACCTCCCCAACAAACAAATAAACCAAACACCACCACCACCCCCCAAAGAGACCCCATTAAACTATAAAAACAACTCTCTTCTCTCTCCTTTCCCTGTTCCTGCAGCCCTACCACTATTACTTTCCATCCATTCCTTTCCCTTTCCTGAAGTTTCTTTTAGGCCTTTAGGGTTAAGAGTGAATTTAGACAAATGTGCAATGCTGACTGCATTACTTGGATTTATCTTTTCTATTTAGCAGCACAAGAAAGGGAAAGAGGGATTTTTGCTGTTCTAAATGCTTATTTGTAAAAGCCCAAGCCACACATTTGTTGCCTGCCGGTGTAGGAGAGGGTGTGTCGTGTAAGCGCCATGACCTCAGCGGAGGTTGTGTACTTGCTGGTTTGCGTAGCAGGTTTTTTGCCCGGGCCGTGTTCTTTACCACGGCTTGGCTGACTTGGCTGCAATTCTGATGTCGCCCAGACTACGCTTTCTGCATAGGTTTCCTTTCGTTGGATTAGAGTAATACAGTTGCAGTATATAATGGCTTAGAAACCTGGAAGACCATAATTTAGAGAAATAGGTGGGGTTTGGTTTGGCCCCCGGTTTTGTTCTGCAGAATTTCATGCCTTGCAGATTCAGATGTGATTAAAAATATGTGCCATAAACCTTGCACGCTCTGGGTGCTTGAAGAGCCTGTGGAAAAATGCATTTATCCTAATGCGTGCTGTTAAATCAGATCCAGTATGTAGAACGACTCTGTGGGTTGTATAACTGGACTTTCACCTTGTTATGATGAAGTGACGTGGACAAAGGCCTTCCACCTTCAGTGCTGTGTTAAAGTTGTATTGATTTAACAATTCCAGCTCATGTTCTTATTCTGTGCCATTTGCTGTGATATTTTTTCTTGGTTTTGCCTGGCTTTAGAAGAGCATTCTTTTGTTGTGAGCCTGAGAGCTTCTAAAAAGAATTTGTCTGCTCACTGTGGGCATAAAGCTCTCCTCCCTATCTTTCCCTTATTTATATTCTTGTAAGGTGAGTAATGTTTTTGTTTCAGAGAAAACTGTGTTTCTTAAACTTGTAAGCCTTTCAAAAACGATTTAAATGATTTTCAGCTGAAGGATGAAAAGGAGGAAGCTGAAGTCTTGTTAGATTTGAACAACCAGAGAGTTTTAACCCGTAGTCGTCCAAGATACATTTGGAAATAATGCGTACACTTTTAAGACATTTTATTTAGTAGATGTGTACCTACTGTAGAGAGGCAAATGGAGGTTGTAAGCTGCTGTTCGTGGTTGTTATGAATGATCCCACTTACCCCCCTCTTCTGAATATTTTTCCATGGAGCATATTAATAGTGCTGCTGAAGACAAACCAGTGGGATCGTTAAGTGTTTAAGTGAAAGCTGCCCTACCATTTTCCCACCCCATCCAATCACTCTTTCATAGTCCTTAGCCTGTGTTTACACACTCTTGAGTCATGACTCTAAAAAACCATGCTGGCATTTAGAAATTGTGACCGTAGAAGTTTTCATTGCTTCAGCAATTAAGTAGTACGTAACAAGTTTATGTGAATCACCACAGAATAGCTAGTTGTATATATTTATGTCTGTGCCAAACCAGTGTTAAGTTTTGGGGTTTTTTTGAGTTACTGAAGTTTTGCTTTGACCTTTTCAAGTGGACTTATGTAGAAAAGATATGGGAAATCTTTAAAACTGAGTTTCACATTATGTTTGGCTGCTTTAGTTGTCATCTCGGAGCTGAAAATGTGGATGGAATCCTGCAGGCTGTAGATAAACAGTTCTGGTGCACTGTTCAGTCTTGGTTTGTCGTTCCATAAAGGTCATGTCAAAATGAGGAAAAAAAACCCATAACAATAAAAAACCCCAGACTATCAGGGACGACTTAGGAGTAAGAAGTTCTTTGGGCTACTGATTTTTCAGATTTTCTTGCTTCAGTCTCTCTCCAGGAATCTGTCATTTCTCCTTCAGTGCTGAAGAGAGTCCATTGTGTAACCTACTTCCGAAATACTCTGTTAGTCAGCTTCCAGGTTTTGCAGCTTCATTGTAGTTGTAATACTCTATTGGCAAAAGGAAGGCGAAGAAGAAGAGGAGGTAGTTCCTTTAATTGCGTTAATGTCTGTAGTTGAAGTCTTTGCAGGTTGAGGTGCAGGGGAAAAGCCCAGCTAGCGGAAACCCGGTGGACAGACATCGATAGATAGGGTTTGCTCTGACGCTTCCATTAGACCCGTCCGATTCGGAATGGCTGGTACCTGGCGGAGGGACGGGGCTAGGGGGGAGCGGGTCTGCTGGGTACCAGGCGGTTTCCTAAGATCGTCCATCTGCTTTTATTCCTCTGATCCCCTGCTTCCCAAGGTTGCCTTCATCTGCAGTGTATAGTGG
Source organism: Theristicus caerulescens (assembly GCA_020745775.1). Taxonomy (NCBI): domain Eukaryota; kingdom Metazoa; phylum Chordata; class Aves; order Pelecaniformes; family Threskiornithidae; genus Theristicus; species Theristicus caerulescens. The sequence goes on from CM036574.1 coordinate 5,245,630, forward strand.
GGATTTCCATTTTATTTCATTAGAAGTGTTTTTGAAGGGCAGCAGGAAAGTAAGTTAGATGCTGCCAAAGCTTTGTTGCCTCTGTATTATTTTGCTTTTTCTCCATAATAATTAATGTTGACGTGCTTGCTTGAAGGCTGCTGGGTTCCTGGCAGCTCTGCTTTCTTGCTCCCCAGGGGATCTGTTAGCCATGGGATATCTGCCCTCTGAGATGCAGGCGCTGAAAAAATAAGTTGCAGGTACCTGCATCTTTTCTGAACAGAAACAATGTGTGCCCGTTAATTAAATCCTTTAATAGGTTAAAAGCCCTTTTGTAGGAGGCTTCCCCTGTTAGCTTTGAAGTATTTCTGAGGAATTCTGTGGAACGGTACCTTCTGATCGCCGTGAGCTGCGCCTACCTCGGTGCTGGGAGGCTGCAGGCCGTGCACCTGCCTGGGCCCTGCTGCGGGCCTGGGCTCCGGCTGCCGCAGGTTTTTCTAAGCCTAGCGAGGAGCCAAACCACGGTAAAAAATGGCTACTGAACCACAGAAAAAGCTTTGTTCGTATATTTGACAATTAGAATGGTTTCAGTTATGAGACCGCTTTGCAGTAGCATGTGTTTGATGGATTAGGGAAGCACAAGCGATAGAAAACCTGTCTTGCTGCTTTGTCTCGCGGGGCTTTTCTGAAGGGAGGGAGAAGTGCGTGCGATTTGGGTTAGCAACAGCTTTCTGCTGAGTAAGTTAAAAAGGCCTGCATGGTTTTAAATATAAAAAAATAACCAAATACTGAAAAAAAATTAAAACAAAAAATTTTTAAAATATTAAAATATAAATATGTAAAGGTATATAAAATATAATATAAATATATTAAAAATAACGAAAGTAAATACACACAACCACTATAAGAACTTACTGTTTAAATTCAGTTACGTGTGGTATTCGCTTATATTCTTTTTTCCACTTTTAATACACTTTTGAAAATTTGAATTTTCGTGGGTGCTGTGGGAATTTATGTGTTACTGGATGTTACTCTGCTCAAGGTAATTGTCTGCTGTGATTGACCGTAAGTAAATAATTTGTATTAGTTGTGGGTTTGTTAGGTTTTGTTGTTGAGTTTTTTGTTTGTAATTGCCAGAGCACTGAATATAGAACAGGTACTCTTCTAACATAGATATCAAGAATGGACACAGGTAAATGGCTGTATCTTGTAATGCTTTCACCTTGTCCCTCATATTCAGTCTGTTTAAAAATTCAAATGTGCTTAGAAATCTGTATAGCTGTACAGTAAATAACTGTTCTTTCTCTGAAGCTAGTACCTCTATCTAAGGCCAAAAGGAAATCCGTATTTTCCTACACTGGTGGATGTAGTACTTTGGTGCGTTAAAACAAATATTTTCCTTCACAGTAAATTAAAATACGGACACATCCATAACTACAGTACCTGGAGAATATCCTAAGTCGGGAAGCAACCTGGTTTGTTATCCCTTCCGCAGCTCAAGTCTTGTTAGCTGGCTTGTTCCTCTTGGGGAAGAACCACAAGACAATTTAATAGGGAAGTAGGGAGTTTGATGGTTAGACGATATAGCTTTTCCATGCCATGCAAGTGTGCTCTGCTGACCTGTTACCTTCTTTACTACAATTCATGGTTAATTATTTTTTCCGGTTGACTGTCTTTTGAACTCTTCCTGTATGGAGAATTATCATAGGTTTGGAGACTAACACAATGATTTTTAACTTTTAATCTTATCTGGACTTGTTAAACTTTTATTTGAATTTATTCCAAGGAGGGCAGCATGTGTGGCAGACAAAATGACTAAGAGACTTGTTACTGATCAACATAATCCTGAAAAACCATGATATTAACAGTTTCCTCCCTCCCTGTTACCCAGTTGTTCAAAGCTAACACAATGTTACTGAGAGCCTGGCTCTTTTCTCGCCAGACTAACACCGGCTGCCCCGGAGGACAGCTACAGCCAGTGGTAGTCAAGTATCTGATAATACAGTTGCCTGCCCTTTGAAAACGGAATTAATGTTAACAAGCGAATCTCCTAGGATACAATGCAATCATCTAGTTAATGACTTGGGATGGGGGGAAGGCACATATTTCAAGTTACTCTTGATTTTTGGTTTTAAGGTGATAGCACCAGTGAGTGTTCATTCTGCAATGGAAAGCAATAATATGCATAGGTATCTACTGTAGCATTAAAACTGCAATTAATGTGGGTTTTATGTGATGTAGTCTCACTCTCAGCTTGTCGACATAGGAAAATGGACTACCACGTTTGTACAGAAGCAGTGTAATTTTAATGGAAAAAGTTAACCCATTTCCAGGGTAACATGACTGTACTTCAATATGTTCCGTTACGTTATTGTATGCCCCTGTCATTCTTTGGTTCGCTTTCCTTGGGAGACAGAAGCTATGAAAGGTGCTTGGAAGGAACAAGAATGATATGAGAACATAGCATTGCTTTTTTAAGAAAACAAACCAAAAACCAAACCAAAAAACCAAACCACAACAGTCAAAACACACACAAAAACCCCGTCATTCCAAATTCATTGCTGAAATCTAATAAAACTCCAGGCTTGCGTTGAGGCAGAGGTTTCAAACCCAAAGGGCCGAACAGCCCTCTGACAGCGCGACTCTTCCTGAAGGCTGGTTTTCAAATGTGCAGTTAACAGCAGCCTTTCGGAGATTACACACTAATGCACTATGGGCAGCCTAGTTCCTTTTATCGTGAAAGGGGCTGCTTTTAATGTTGAAAGTATGGAGCCAATTATTTCAGGGTTACATGGCAGTTGTTGTGTTTGGGTTTTTTTTTTTTCCTCTGGCATGTTTCATGAGAGACTTATGCCATGTTTCTCCCATCCTTTTCTTTTAAGCAATTCTACCTTGTTTCAGATACTTACTTGTGGTGTTGCTATTGAAGATAAAACTGGCTTTAAGAAAAAATATCGCCTGGTGAAATAAGCAGTACTCTAAAAGCTTGGCATTCTATTAAAAAAAAAAGCCTTTTATGGTAATGGGGGGGAAGGATTGATTAATGATGTGCATGGACAGAGATGGTCGGACTGTGACAATATCTTGCAAACTTCCTTTGAATGTAAAGCACAACGGTAATGTGTTCAACCAGTAGTGGCAACCACAGGAGCAATGCTTAGTATAAAGATATGTTCTCTTTTTGTGAAATTATTCTGTATTTGACAAACAAGTGAGATCTACCAAGCTGTCTCTGCTTGACATGGAAAAATTACTTTGGGTTTTATTTTCTTTTCACAGGTTGATGTTGCTTTTTTATTTTACATTGTGAGTGCTTCAGAATTTATCAAACCTTGTATAATGCATACTTTCATACCTTGCCAATTGGAAATTGTTGTACGGGTCCTTGTGAAATAGAAATCCTCAGGAACAATTGTTAAAAATGTTACATTATATTCATAACAGCAGCATTATTCTGTGTCCCTTGCGTTAGTCAGAAAGCTGCTTTGCGAATGGTTGAAACTTGAACAGCAAACATCCCTCCAGGGTTTATAATTTTCCAGAGAAGATGGCTGGGTTGGTAGCAAGACTTTCCCCATAGCCTTGCAGCAGATGCCCTGGTGCTGGCTTAACAAAGGTTGAACGTAATTCATTACTGCCTCCTCATCCCTTTGCAGGGGGCTTCTTAGCTGGTGCCTTTTAGAAATATTTTGTTTCGGGTGGTAATTAAAACTACTAAAAGGGAGAAGGACTAGAATGGGGGTATTGGGCAAAGAGATGCAGTTAGCTGGGTGGGACAGTGCGGGTGCAGGTGCAGTACCGGTTTTGTGTTGACAGGGAAGATCGATAGTTTCAGGGTTTGTAGAGTTGCTGCAGAGGAAAGGATGGCCAAGAAGAGGGAGAGGTAAGGGAACAGGGAGGAACAGTCGTTCTTAACATGGCCTACTTCTGATGTTTAACTTAATAAGGAGCTTTGGACAGTCAATTAGCAGGATTAATGGGTTATTTGTATGTTTGAATGTGGATATTTCTATGCTTTCTTTTGTAAAGACAGGCTTTTCTGAAGAGTGTGGAATTTGCAAAGGGCTCTTCTTTGCTTCTGCTCCCTCATCTCCTGCTCTTTTTTTTTTAATGCTTTAGTATTTCTCTAGCTTCAACTTTAGATCACAGTTTACCCATTTCACAGAAGTTTGAAGTTTTGCAGCGTTGCTCTCCTCTTCACCACTCTGAAGAGAGGCCAATTCAGGAAGCTGAGGCAGCTCCGAGTGATTAGGGTTTACACAACGTCCAGATGAGTTGCTCATTGGGTTTCTCTCGTAGTATTGCGTGTGTCTTGTATACAGAAGGGTAGGAGTGGATTTAGGCTCCTTGACTCCTTCAAATATTCTGATCCCCCAAGATGCATATTTGCTTCTTGGGAATGCTGCCAGCTCTTCTGTCACTAATGCTTCAGACTGAATTTGAACCAGTGAGTTGGAAGTGAGGAACTGCATGCCTTACCTATTCAAAGTCCCTGTCCTGCTTTGGAAACATGAATGTGTAGTGGTTGCCCGCTGCTTACAGCTTGGTATTCTTGGACATTGAGCTGTTGATGATATTTTTACGTGGTATAAAATAAGCGATGTAAAAATTGTTACATGCCTGAGTTGAATATCGGGTGTTTGTTGGGCCTCTCGTGTATGGTTGTGTATGAAAGATTCATGAAACATTTTAAAGAGGCGGTAGTACTGTTGTGGAAAATACTGCTATAGAAAAATTCCAGCAAGTGATTCCATTCTTCTAGTGCATCATTTTCTGTATTTTCCCTCTTGTTTTTATCGCTAGTACCATTTGCATGAAAACATCTGCATTTGTCTTAATTTGCTGCTTTTGTTTTATTCCCACCTGAAGACACCCTTTTTTGTCCTGCTAGCTTGGTAGCAGCTAATTACAGCAGTGTATAGGCCTGGGGAATCGTGGTTGTCCTCACGTACATACAGGAATGGCCTGAATCGCAGACTGCAATTTCACAGGTGAGGCCCAAGCAATAGAAACATACAAATAAACTGAGAAATTATTCAGTTACCTTACAAACAATACCTGCAAGGATGGGCCAAAAATAAACGATACATCTTAGTGGTGCTACTGTGATTAGTTTAATAAGCGGGAAAAATATGAGAGCTAGAATTACTTAGAAAATGCTACACGAGACACTCAAAGCATACCCCATGCTTATAATGTCCACAGCTAGATCCAGCATAGTAAAGTGATTTTTAACTGAGAAAAGAGTGTTTGTGGTCTGTCTTTCGTGTGTCACAGGCTTTCTTTTCCAGAGTTGTGTAATGTCTCAAATCCCTGTTACTGCAAGATGCCTGCCTTAGTTGTGTCAGCTGGCTGGGTAATCGAACATAGTTGTAATCAGAAGGGAACTTGCATCTTGAGTCCATGGCTTTTTGTTTCTTTGAATTTTCCTAAGCCTGCAAGATACGGGGTTTGTGCTTGGTGGAACAGGATGCTGCTGACTCCCAAACTGGACAAACAGATAGGGAAGAGTTAAGCAGAACAGAAAGGCTGTTGTGAAGTAATAATGTCGCTGTTGAATAACTTGAGGTGATGAATTGTTTGAAGCAGCAGATGCCTTTAAGAGCCGAGATGGCTGTCACTGCTGTGTTTTGCTCCTAATTGATGGAGAACTGCACATAAAGCTGAGAGCATTCTTAGGTTATTGAATATTTCATATGGAAAACACAGGGATTCTGCATTTAGAGAGGCTGCAAAGATGTCAACCACAAAGAACCTTTTTCTAACACATAGCTTTAGAAAGTACTTCTCTTTCATGCCTTTTGGACCAAACGGAATCAGATGCATCATGCTTCTGACTGGACTGAGTCACCACTCTTACAAGGCATATAAGGAACCTCATGAAGTTCAACAAGGCCAAGTGCAAGGTCCTGCACCTGGGTCGGAGCAGTCCTCGGTAGCAGTGCAGACTGGGTGATGAGTTGATTGAGAGCAGCCCTGCAGAGAAGGACCGGGGGATACTGGTGGATGCAAAATCGGATATGATCCGGAAACGTGTGCTTACAGACGAGAAAGCCAGTCGTATCCTGGGCTGCATAAAGTGTGGCCAGCAGGTCGAGAGAGGTGATTCTCCCCCTCTACTGTGCTCTCATGAGACCCTGCCTGGAGTACTGTATCCAGCTCTGGAGTCCACACTGCAAGGCAGGCATGGACCTGTTGGAGCAGGTCCAGAGGAGGGCCGTGAAAATGATCCGAGGGCTGGAACACCTCGCCTACGAGGAAAGGCTGAGAGAGTTGGGGTTGTTCAGCCTGGAGAAGAGAAGGCTCTGGGGAGACCTTGTTGTGGCCTTTCAGCATATAAAGATGGAGGAAGGCTTTTTACCAGGGCCTGTGGTGACAGGACAAGGGGCAACAGTTTTAAACTGAAAGAGGGTAGATTCAGTTTGGCTACAGGAAGAAATTTTTTTTTGTGATGAGACATTGGAAGAGGTTGCCCAGAGAAGTTGTGGATGCCCCATTATTGGAAACGTTCAGAGTCAGGTTGAATGGGGCTTTGAGCAACCTGATCTAGTGAAAGACGTCCCTGCCAGTGGCAAGGGGATTGGACTAGATGATCTTTGAAGGCCCCTTCCAACCCAAACCATTCTGTGATTCTGTGTGTCTCCCAAACTTAGTTTTGTTTATCCCTTAGCTGACACTTTTCCGTTTCACTGAAACAGGTAGGAGGGAGGTGTAACCTGTAATGGGACTTCCCAGTGAGTCTTCAAGCACTGAATCTTACTATGATTGAGCTTTGGTTTTTATTGTCTTCCAGTGTAGAAGCTTGGTGGTAGCCCTCATCAGTGAAGTCTGTTCTTATCCTCCCCGTGAAAGCAGCTACCTGCTGGAGCAGGAGAATGCGAATTCCTTGTGTCTTGGCTCAGCATGGCCCAGGCTCCCTATGATCTTCATGTCTTCCTGTTCTCTTCAGCTATGGCTTACAGACAAAAGAAGCTTGTTAAAGGGACATTTCATTTTAAAGTGGGGAAATAAAATGCTTTGGACGTGGTAGTCTAAAGAATGTGGAGGTCTAAAGTAGGCATATGTGAAATCTTTTTTTTCTTGGGGTTTTTTTTTGGCTGAATTTAAGTTTTCTGTCTTAGCAAGTCAGGGTTACTCTAAATTAAACCAGGGTTTATGTGAGTAAGATCATCATTTTATCCCAGATGCCTTCACTCCTTTTGGACGCCAGAGCACTCGGACCAGAAAATTTACCTGCATCAAGCAGAGGTGTGTTTCTCTTCCCCTGAAAAATACTACCTGTCTACATTGCCCAGAACATAAATTTTGTAATACCAGACCAATGAGATTTTCTTTGACATGTTGCCATGATCTTGTATTTTTGAGGAGTTGACAGGAGCAGCATATTACAACCTGGTACTTAAACAGGCAGGATACCATCTCTTTATCTTCATTCACTCATCACCTAGACCCTGCCAGGAGGAATTGCAGGGGTCTTTGTGTCTCGTGTGCTCAGCCACTGCCCCTTCTGGGAATTTCTACCCTTTCTGATTCTAGAGGGACTGGAGGGAGGGAGAAGTCTGACAGGAGGCCCAAAAAACAAAGCAGAAGGATGATTTGATATACCATGAAGTTAGTCTTGTAAAGAGAAAACAGACTTTATCTTGTTCTTTTGTGGGCCTTCTCTTCTGGCTTGACTAGTCTCTCTCCATGTTCTGTGAAATGGGATAATATCTCAGCCTATTCTGTAAAGATGCTGTGGAAATAAAACCACTTAAGATTTAGAGAGATCATTCCAAAGCTTGGTTGTAGGAGAGGCTTTGTAAGGACTGGGGTGGACAAGGAAAGGAAAAAGATAGGAGCTGGAGGATTCCCAGAATGATTTGTCATTTGATGTCAACACGGCCTTTCTAAGCTGGCCTTTTTACTACAAGTTTGATGAGATGGGGCCGTATAGAGAGAAACCCTTTACAGAAGTTACCAGTATTCGATGTCTATAGGAAACATTAACTTGTGCACTACATGTGGTTGTTTGCTGAACTTGGCCCTGAGCCCAAGCACTGTGTTAAACACTGCTCTTGTTTTGCAAATGGAAATCTTCCACAGTTAGAAGGAAAAATGAGAATGCATCCCCACCAAATAGACTTTTGGCATTCCGGTTTTCAAACTTACACATGGCAGTGAAAGCAACACGCTGAACATCCATCTCAAGCTTTTCGGCACCGAGCTGTGTCATTGGGTCTCTGCATCTTTCTGAAGAATTTATTTGTAGTGTAATATTTTGCTGTAGTAAACCAAATCCAAAATGTAATGCAACTTAATAACAGATGAAAGCTGCTGCTGTTGTTGTCTAGAGCCACAGGTTGTTTGGTTGGGATGGGGGGGGGGGGGGAAATCTGTTCTTAGATTCTTTCAGGGGAGCGAATTCTTAAGCTGACTCAGCACGTACTCACTTCTAGTTAATAGAGTTTTCCATGCAGTAAAGAAGTTTTTACTTCACTCTGATTTACGCTCACGTAATACTACGGATTTCATAGATGATCACTAAAAATGGAAGTATTGCTGCATGCTAAGTTAAGGCTGGAAGTCCTAGCTGACAGTGTAACCTCACTCTAAAGTATGTGCTTAAAGGTAAAACCAGGTTAAGTTTACAGTTGCAGTTCTGCTTGCTACTACCACCTTGATTTTTTCTTTTCTTAGTGGTATACTTAAATTCCGTCTGTAATATCTTTTAAGATTCATGATGGAAATGCTGACTTATATCTTCAAGTAGAGCCTCCTGTGTGGTGCCACTGTAGTTAAAACATAGGTACGTGGAGGGCTGATTTGCAAGTGGCATTGCGTTACAAACCCGCCATCACCGTTAGGAAGTAATTGAAGAAGGTAGAGGATTCCAGAAAAACAAAATTTAAGGAAAAAAATACAACGGGGAATTTTGGTGCCTAACAGGGATGGAAGTGTCCTGTTTAAAGTGTGAGATGCTTCTGTGAGTTTGCCCTCTGGTAAACATATGAAGATTCATATTCCAACAATTTCAGAATCTTTGTGGCTACAGCTTATCAGTTAATAATGGAGTATCCTTTTAAGAGGCACACAAGTATAAATGTATACGAGTAGGCTTCAGTTTCTCTCAAAGGAGGCCAACAAGTATTGATATAACCTCTTTTTTTCTTGTTGTTTTGAAGTTCACAATTATAAGTGGTTCTCTTTTGGTTTCCGACACCTTGGTTGCTGTGTTGAATACAAGCCACTAATTAAAATGATCACTCACACTGCCTAATGGTAGGCATCAACATGCTGTGACTGTTAGACACGGTGGCAGGGAATAAATGGTGTAATACTCTGTGCGTTTGGAATGCCTGATCAGTCAGTCTCTGTGTTTCCAAGGCATATTGGCATAGTCGAACTGTAATGGTAAAGAATTTCTGAGGTCTTATTGATGCAACTGGAATGAGACTCTGCAGCGTTTACAAACTGATCGTGAGAAGCAGGTCTATGTGCTGGAGGGCTGGGTGGGGAGAGGCCAGTCTCGGCTGCGTGGCGTGGCGGGAGCTGGCAGGCGTCGTTCAGAGGAATTGGGTATATAGTTTTGCATACCTAATAAAGCAGTACAATGAAGCAGTCTTGTCCTCATCTTAATCTTCAGAAGATTGCTGGCTGGGTAAAAATGGCATTTTACTCCTCTTTATCAGAAACTGTCTCCATCTCTACACTTGTAGAAGAGCTCAGGAAGGCAGGTAACGACAATACAAGCCTAATACCTGCAAAGAGGGAAGTAAACCTGACTTCATTTATGAGGGAATCAAGCTTTTCTTGGGCAGTAAAGTGAAATGTAGGGAGAAGTGTTTCAGGGAAGCAGGAAGGCAGCCCTAGAATAAGCTTGTCAGACTGTTGTAAGGGAGATGTTTCGTAAGTGGCAGACGGGCTGCGTCCTCGCTCAGCGCCCTTGCTTGACAGGTTTCCTGGGGTCTGCGCTGCTTTTTCCTCTGGCATAAGAATGCAGGGCCAGAACAGGCCTGGGGGATTGCTGAATCTGAAGTTCTGTTGTCACAGGCAACCATCTCTCAAATCCCTTTCATGAACGGATCAAACTTCATATTAAAGCTCGTAAGGTCTACAGCCATTTGTTCTTTTGCCAATACTGCCCTTTTGCTTTAACGGCTCTTCTGTCTCCCTGGTGGATAACTGCATGCGGAGCTACAATTCTGTGTAATAGGTATTGTGCAGAGCCAATAGATGAAGATGCCTTTTCTAATGCTGCAGCTGCTTTATGTCATCTAATGCGTCAGAATCGGAAATGTGCCCAACTTGTGAGAAATAGCTAGTAGAAGGTTAGCTTGCCTAGTGGGGTGAATCAGGGCTCTTGGGTTTTACTCCTGTCTCTGAGATCTCTGGTCCTGGGTGGCAGTCGGTTTTTGGGTTGATGAAAAATACTACTGCTTTAACTTTCTTGTTCCATCATACTTCTTTTCTCTCCTGCTCACATGGTTCTTCTATCGGAGGTTAGCATCCCTATAGTGGACATGACAGAAAGGTAAAAATGAGCCCACTGTTTCATTGCAATTGACAGCGTAAACCAAAATCAATGACATTTTAAGTTAGCATACTTTGTAAAATGAGCTGCGGCAGCCGTATCCCCTGCCCTGACACCCCTGCTGTGGCTGTGGGCCGGGGACGGGGAGGATGGGATTAACGGCACCAGCCCGATTTCATCTCTGAACTCGCTCTGGTATGATTCGCAAGGCCTCAGGAGTCGGAGCCCTAAGTCATGCCCCAAACTACTGGCACCTTTTTTTCTTATCCCTAATTGTGAAGTGGGGATCAAATTCGCTTTCCAAGGGAGTAGCTAGGATTAATGCTTGCTGGAGACACCAGGGTGGAACAGAACTGTAAAGAATTAGCAATTTCTTTCACTTTTGAGCTCACTGTATAGGTATTATAGTAAGCTACAATGAATTGCTGTTTCTAATACTGCTTTACAACTCTTACCATTGTCTTTTAGTTAAATTTTGCTTGCTAAGGATTTTTTCCTGACAGAAAGAATTTGGGACTGGAGAGAAGCAACAATGAGGGATAAGCAGCTTACGTGGCAGTTCTTTTGTGGTTTGGGGGGGTGGGAGGGTGGCTTGGTGTCCTGATCCCATATTCCTCTTCTCCTATATTGCTCTGATAAACAGGAAAACACTTAAGTACCCCTCAACCCTCCACACTTAATCTAGAAAATCTACTGGTTTAGAGAAATGTTCTTGGAGAGCAGCAAAAGGAAAACAGCTGTTCAGGGATCAGATCTGAGAGAAACTACGTCTGTTTAAAATCAAGGCTTAATGACAGGGATGTCTGTCTGAGAGGTTTTGTTTGCAAGTTTGCTGCTTTGTCCGTAACTCAGCCTGAATAGTAGGGCAGGAACCTGTCCTCCTAAAACCTCTGTGTGTGTGGTGGGTGAATAACGTTCTCAGTGATAAGCTTGGTGGCTTGTATGAGTTTATTTGATATTTTCCAGGTGTAAAATGGATGGCTTCCTTCCTCCATCTGGCTTGTTCAGGTGTTGGACATCCTGTGATAGAGATTTTTATTAAGAGGTCAAATTCTAGCTGTCTTCAGCGTGGAATCAGGGGTTTTGATAGCTTTCATTGTGAAATAACCAGCTGTGAGGGCTTTGAGGAGAGCTGCAATAAAGAAGGGATGGCAAATTATTCCGTCTCCAGGTGGTTGCATCTTCACTTTCCTCATTAGCACTGAGGATCATTTTACGAGGTTTGCCTCCTGTGTAACTTTCAGTGTTTTCTGAATGCTGCTGTTTTTAATGTGACTTTATAAATAAACTATTAAAACTCAACAGCTCCCCTATAGGTCATGAGCTGCAAAGGGAGGAAGCTGTGTGTCAGGGAGGGTAATGCAGACATTTGACAAGCCGGGCTTCGTGTGATTCATCACAGATGTGTTTGGGAAACCAAAAACATCTGTTGCACCGAAACGTGGAAGGCAGGTCAGCGTGCAGACGCATCAGCGGCCTGAAACGGCGCTGCAACCGGTGGCAAAGTCGCATTGCTGGCGATTGTCTCAGAACTAAGTGGCCCTTCAATTCTTATTTCTATATTTAAATAAAAGCAGTTACAGGATGTGACATTCGAGGAAAAAAATGGCTAATTCCTTACTTACCTTTCAGCTCTTCTTGCCCAATTAAAACAGGAAAACCTGATCAAACTCAGAATTTCCATTTGCTCATTTATTTGAGTGGTTTTGTTCCCCTGTTTTTGTGGTATGTTATCTTCTCAGTGACCACTACCTGCCCAGGAAAGAAATGGGGCTAGAACTGCAGAGCACAGTGCAAGTAATCTGTGCTCTTAATCTAGAGGCAAAACCCCACTCTCCAAAGCAGTAAGGGGGCGGGGGGAGGACACCTATCTGACATCATGGGAATGAACTCACTGAGAATGACGTCAGAGTCCAATAATAGAATATGGCAAGAATCAGGCTTGTTTTGAAATCTGGAAATACAATATATTCTAACTTAACCCAGGGAAGGCACGAGACAGTTTCATACAAGGAAACAAGCAGAAGCGCTGGCTGTAATTAACAGGAAGACAGTCCTCGGTGGGCCATAAAACATCGTAGGATTTACGCATTTGACTACTACAGAGAAGCTGCAGTGACTCGGGGATTGGAACTTTTTTCCAGCCCATCCAAGGTGCCCCAGAAGTGTTGAATAATGTGGTCTGTTCGGCCTGAAACACTTGCCCGCGCATGAACTAATTGATGACTTCTAAAGTGGAGCTTGAAAGGTAGCTAGAAACTTCTCTGATAAGTGTTGGAGACTCCAGTGTCTTCTCAGGTGGGTTGAGCCAGGAACTTGCATTGCAAGATGTAAGCACTCAACCATTTGAAATAATCTTTTCAGATCAGTATAATGTCATCCATCTTATCACTGGGTGAATTTCCAGCTGAACAGAAGGGGAATTTGCTGAGCTATGTAATGGGTTGTCTGTTTCAGCTAATGAGGAGTGCGAATGTGTGGCGGTTATTTTATTGCCCCTCCCCAGTATTCTGGTGAGAGAAAACCTTCCTAATTCTGATGAGCTCAAAGTCAGTGTTTTCTGTCATCCCTTCAGTTATGTGTTAGTGTCACTCCAGTGAGCCTGAGGCATCCAGTGGAGTGTTGCAGTAATGCAGAGTATTGATTCGAAGTGACAGTTAACTGGAAGTGGGGGGTTTTTTTAAACACCAACTTGCATTATTGCTGTGAAGTAGTCACCTAACAGAACAAATGAAGCTAATGATTATAACACGGGAAATGTTTTGGTAAGTATAGTTTGATTCTATTTGTAAAATTGTCATAATGCAATAATAAAAATATTTTTAAAGTAGTAAAACTTTTTAAATACTTGCAAGCCTAATTTCAGTTGTGCAGAATTAGAAAACAAATTAGCATACGTATTCCTTACTGAAATGCAGGATTAAGTTCCCTATTGAATAGTAGAATTAAATTTTTAATAGTTTGTTTAAACAAAAATTATGAAAGTAGAAAATGTGTCCTTGTGTTTGGAATGTCACTTTCTGCACACGCATGCACGTACACAAATTTATGGTCTTTAATTTAAATTAATTAAAGTTGACATGCAAACCACAACAGAAAATAGTCTAGTTGGGGATGAAATTACCAAGATCTGTCAATATTTTTTGATTGGTTTGAATAGCTGATTGTACTTGATATAATTCTCAGCCCCTATATAAAATCTATAAAGAGGGGAACTGCTGTGGTTGAAGGAACCTTTTTCATTTTCTGGCAGCCATTACATGCTGCCAGTACAAAAACATTTTTTTCTTAACAGTCCGTTCTCAAGCTCAAAAATGGATTTCCCCCCAGCCACTGTCATTCAATTATCACCTCAGGAAATGCATAGATATAACTGATGATCCCTTTAAAACATCCTGCGGCATTCCACTCCTCCCATCCTTCACTTTTCTTCTCGCTCCAGTCATTAAACGTAACATTGCCAATGTATATTTTATAGGGTGACCCTGACGGCTGTCGCTTTGAGGATGTGCAGAGATAATAAGATTGTGCATGTAAAGAAGGGCAGATAAATAGAAAAATGTTTACGGGATGGAGTGTGGTAGTTTTAACTGCTTTATGGCTCGCTTCTCTCTCATCACACGCCCACGTGAACCACCACTGATGCCTTTGCTTTCAGTGGTGAAAATTATAGGCGTTGAGAAAGATCATTGTGATGTAGCCAGTAGCAGTGAGATGGTTTTTTTTGTCCCACACCTGAGCTCTGGCAATATGCAACCAAGAAACTTAATTATTGAGCTGGTACAAAAAGAGAGTGCAGTTACAGGGATAATGTATCGGTGCTTGGCACCTTCATTGACAAAGTTCTGTTCCTTGATTGTGCTTCTGAGTTCTCGATGTCAATGGGATTGATGGAAAAGCGTACGTGAAGGGGGAAAGACGTGATCCAGTGCAGACTATGGTGAGCTCTGCTCGGAAAGCTTTTCTGAATACCTTGGATTTAATTTATCTGGGTATTTATCCCGCTCTCCTTTTTGTCCTGGTGTGTGAGCTCCAGTATTGAGAACTTCTAGTTAACAAGAGACTGGCAGTGAAAGATGCTGCACAAAACAGCTGTGAACCCCAGGACTTTGATGTGGGTTGTAAAATGGAATGAAAGAATTGCTGGCTCAAGAAAATAGGAACTTCTCCCATCTTTGCAAAAGCATTTCATCTCTATTCTTCAGAAGTACTTTGTGCTTAATTCACCTGGCCCATGTGCATTTTGTTAGGGGCAGTGCTTTGGGCATCACGATGCAAGTGAAAAGGGAAAAAGGCTGAATATTTGCATTTGCTCGGAAGAACAAATGGATGTTGAACGGTGGGTTGGAAGGGACCCGCAATGTATGCCAGCCTGAGCCTCAATAGGAAGAGAGATGCCCTGACTCCATGGGGGCTAAATTACCTTCTCCAGGCTCTGTCTGCGTGAAGCAGTTTGTACTCTGTGCCAGGTGAAAACATCACATCGGCGCTGAAGAGTTGGGCTCGGCTGGAACGGGAGACCCCTCCATGCTGCAGATTGGGCAGCTCTGGAGGTGTGCGGGAAGACAAGAGGCAGGGGGTAAGCTTAGGAGAGGAGGGGGCAAAAGTTACATGATTGGAGTTAAAAGTGGTGGAGCAAATCAGGATTTCTGTCCTCAGAAATTTTGATAATATAAGTTGCAAAGGAGAGCTGAGTAGAAAATAAATACTTGACAAATGTGTATAAGGCAAGCAGGTTCTTAACTCTTTCGCTATTTTGATAAGCTCTTAATTGATCAAGCGCCAGAGATCCCTGCGGGGCGTACCTGGTGGCACTGGCAGTGGTTACGCGGTCCTGGAGAACTATAACTGACACTATTAAAGATAGGCTCTAATAATTAATAACGGATGCAGCCAACAGTCTGTGAGTTCCTATGGGGATTAGGAACTCTGTTGATTAACAAAGAGGAGTCTCTGGAGGAAGAAGCCTTAATTACAAAAGCTTTCTTTTCATTCTGGCATGACGTACAGCTGGAGAGAGGGTCAGCAGCTTTTAACTGTGGCTGAGGCTTAAAACAATGCGCTAGCATGCTATGCATTTGCTTTTGCAGAACTGTTCAAGCTGGTGCTTAAATCCCTAAAAATGAAGGCAAAAAAAGAATTGTTCACATAGATCAGATAGCGAGGGTAAGTTCCATAATGTGCTAATTATCTTATTTCCTACCAGTATGTGCAACCTTAATTACAAACACTGGAAAAGGTTAGCAAATGAACTACATGAAAATTGTGAGTTAGATGTGGCACAGAGACATGTTGTTGGTGTTTTTTTCAGGCTGTGGACAATAACATTTAGATTTGTCTGTGGTTTGCTAAAACCATACAATTAAGTGGTAGGGATGAAACAAGAATATCCAATTGAAAGGAGGAGCAGCTTGTATTGAGGGCAAAAGGAAAGCTGAACTGTTGAGGAACAGTCAGCCAGTACTGGGCTTAATGGGGATGGATAAGCCTGTCCAGTAGGCCTGGTTTTGAATTATGAAGGACTTTTAGAGCCTGACTGTCACTGGTGGAGCTGTTCGCATAGTTTGAGGTTAATCAGTACAATTGTACTTCTCACACAGGATTGATCTCGGCCAATTTATAAATCTTCTGTCTCTTTGTTTCTATACGCTATAAGACTTAAAAAGGATGTGCTGAGGCTTCATTTGTAAATACTTCATTGACTTTGTCATCAAATGGAAGTTGCTGTACAATGGGTGAATGTTACTGTGTTGCTGCAGATAAATGTTTGTTTCAAATGAGAGGTTATTTACACCCTATCTTGCATATTTCTTTCCTTTTTCCTCCCCGCTTTGCAGTCCCTGCTCACTGACTCTTTCCTGCTGGTGATTCCATTACCCTCGGTGTCTCTTGCCACTTGCAGTTCCCATGCATAATTTTGTTCTAAGAGTTGGGTTTAGTTTGCACTCACCTGTTATGCTGGTTTGTTTTTTTTTTTTTTAAATTATTTGTGAAGGAGGGCAAATATATTCTCCTGGGAGAATTACAAAAGTGATCTGTGTGTTTGGGTAACATGAAAAATGAAAATATTTTAGTCTCTTCACTGCTTGAGGCACTTTGGAGTGGGATCTTCAGGTTCCAAACTTGTTTCAGCACTATCGGGAGTGACACAGTTCTCTAATGACCTGGTGCATCACAGGCCTGTGTCAGCTATCTAAACGAAAGCGTAATTTGTAGGAGAGAGAAGCTCGCTCTTCCTCTGGTCTGTAGAGGACTGAGCAGGGTAGCTGTGCTCATTTAGCAGAAACAATTAGAAAGCATAAAGCTGTATCTGATTGCAGGTTTTTTCCACAACAAAATGAAATCCAGAAAATACAGATGGAGCCTCGGCTGGGTTCCCAGGAAATTCTGTGACTGGTCCTGAATTGGGGGTAAATTGACAGCATGAAAAACCAAGGAGTTAGCCTGGGTTTCTTATATACCTATATCTCCTCTTTTGGCTCCCGCTTGGCCAGCCTGTTTTGCCAGGAGTTGCAAATTAAAAATGAAACCAGCTAGCTTACCTTGCTGTTTGCAGAACGAGGAAACGGAGTATTAGGACAGCCAGTCTTCTAAAATTGTAGGTAGAGTTCTTGGCAGAGACCAGGGAGAGAAGGCTGTATTGCCATCCAAAAGATAATAAATGGCTAGAGGAGCTGCTAGATAAAATGCCTGTACTTCTAAAATATGCTAGAGAACTGAGAGACCTGCAGGATTTCCTTAGAGAGCATCACACAATTTTTAATGTGTTTTTTGTAGTGTTAATAAAAATATTGCTTGGTTTCTAAAAGCCTCTCTGAAAATTTCAGTAACGTTTTAGATTATGCAGTCTTCCCGTGCACCCAAGGTGGACGTTAATCAGTGCTACTGAACAAGCTGCTGAGACTTATTGCTTAATTAGAGCATATGCAAACCTATTTGTCATAGTTGGCAGAGGCATGTAGACCAAGCTTAAAATTGTAAAAATGCCTAGGTTCAACTCTTCTGAGCTGCACACAGCTGTTCTTTCTCTTCCCTGCTGCATTTTTTCAATACTTCAACTTGTTCAGACCAAGACCAGAGTTCCAGATTTTCTCTCTCTGGATATAGGCTCATAGCAAGAAACAGCCATGCGGTGCTCTCCGCTCACCGCCCCATTTCTGCCGTGGTGCGGTAGGCTGTGCCGTGCAGCAGCTCCGAGGATTTGTTCCATGACTGTGCTTGCCTGTTTGCATACATTCGTATTAGCAACTTTTGGGTGTGGAGATGTGCGTGATGGAAGGGACTGGTACCTTTGGTTTTGTCTCCCAGCCTAACTGTGTGTGGCAATATCCTGGGTTGTTCTGTAAAGTTTCTGCAAGCAACCTGGAGATGACAGCCGGCGATACACTGGTCTGTAGGGAAGGCGCGTGCTATAAAGCTCCCGTTACGCAAAGCTGGGCATGTGTAGTCCGTTTTCTTGATGCGCCCCGTGGCATGCAGGCGTTGAGCAGGTAGTGTAACCAAGAGCGTTAAAGCCAGGGGATTCGGGGAAGGAGGGAGGTGCTGGAGACAGTGTTTTTACCGCAGGACTTTAGTAATAGGGAGCATTAGCTAAATTGAGTTGACTTAATAAAATCTTGATGCGTTCCAGAAAGATTGTGAATTCATTAAGGCCACAGCTGGACAATCTGTTCCCCTCTGGTCTGCCATGGCTGGTTTACAGCCATTGGAGAGAGCTGTCATTTACCTTTTCTGTTTAATTACTGTACAGCGATTCCCTTCCCCCACGATTCCCCACCCCTCACCCCCGGCAGAGCTAGGCTCTGGGGAAATTAAACAGCAATTATTATGTTTGCTCACTCTGTTATACCATAACAGATACTTGAAGGTAAGTTGATGTGTTTGTGTGATTGGCTTCCACAGGAGCAGCCTGCTGCAGCAGGGCTGTCAGAACCTCTCACATCCAGGAACGCATACACAGTGTTAATCCCTTGTTTACCTAAGGCAAGACTAAACACAAACATGGGGCACAGCTTGTATTGTGTATTTTACATTTGAAAACTACTGATAAGAAGCGAGAAAGCAGGGCACGCAGCTCTTGCTGGCGCTTACAGTAGTTTGTTAAGGCTATGGAAGAGTTAGTAAGGCCTGCCCTGGTGTTTTGGGATGTGGCTGGGAGAGCTTGATGGAGCTGCAAAAAAATATGGGTGAGAGCGGGGGTGAAAATAGTGGGAGAGGGAAGAGAAGGGTGCCGCATGCCAAGGCAGCCATCTCCTAATAAACGGAGCTGGCCCGTGTGGTGCAAGCAGGAGTGCTGGGTTGGGGAGGATGGGGGCACTCGGGGGCTCTTGTCAGCTCGGCCTCCAGAGCTGAATTGCAGAGAAAGTCTCGCTGCTGCGTACTCCTGCGGGAGTGGGTCCGAACCATTTCTTTCTCTTTTTAAAAATAATCTCTAGAACAGAGTTAAACGGAGGTGAAGCGTGACTTTTTTTCTATGTCCCTACAACATGGGGTGAAATGGCCTTGGCAGGAGAAGGCAAGAGATTTGAGGAGTTGCAAGCTCCAGATGTATTTCAAACTTGATGAAAGCCGAACGATGGTTTTTAGTGAAGAACGTATCCCCTCTGTCTTGTGAAACTTCAGTAATGGGAAAGTAGATGTTCTCAAGGAAAGGTGGCATTAAAAGCCTGAACAATGCTGCTCATTTTGCTTTATATGTGTTTGATAAATTGCTTGGGGCAGTTAATCAGATGTTAACATAGAAAATTGGGGTTGTATTTGCAGAAAAGAGAGGTGGCGTTGTATCAAGTGGAGGTGAGGCTGGTACTATGAACAACTAAGCAGACTGGGAGAGAACTGTATCTTCTCCCCACACTGATGGAAAAAGCTGTTCCTTGATGGAGTTGATCTGGGAGGGCACTAATAGCACCTTTCTTGGATGTGGCACAGTGCAGGAATTAGAGCTGCTCGTTGGAGGGGTGGTGTTGGAGTAGACTTGTGGGCCATTTCATTGGGACTTCCCTTCTAACATTGGCTTTATTGGTAAGGGATGCAAACGGACAGTTCTGTCACCAGCATCGGTATCTGGGGGTCTGAGAGCCGAGGTGGATTTCAGGGACAGGAGGCAGCCCCTTAACAGTTCTGGTGAAAGAAGCAGCGACTTGGACATGGAAACCCTTCCTGCTGCACGGTTGCCTCAAAATACTGGCTATATTACCACCAAACATCTGGAATGTTACAGCTGCTCTGATTCATTAGACCGGGAGCTTTGCTGAAGAATGGGTTTGTGTGTGCTGTGAGGGACTGCTTCATTGAACACTTACGTTTCTCATTTGCGTATGCATTATGGGTCATCCATGTATGTGCAGCCATATAAAATTTTGCTGCTTCAAAGTGGTGCTAAGCTGGGCCATGCATCGCCTAAGTTTACCATTTCATTGTGTGGCTTTGCAGTGGTTGTTAATGCCTGTTTTATTGGTGGTCCCAGAGCTTGATTAAACAGGAGCATGTTACTGGGTGCAGGGAAGAGAAGAGGGTGACAGAAGCAGCTGGATGGTGCTTATAGCAAAAGGAGACCGTCTCCTCCTAACTTCAGATGGCCTGTGCACTTCAGGCCACTAAACTGGACTAGAGAGTGACGAACAAGGTCACTATTTCAAGCAGCAGGTTCAGCCCTCCCTGAACTTGGTTTGCGAGCCTTGGGTTTCTCTTCCACCATCAGCCAGAGACCTCACCGCAGGTAGTAGTTGCGTCAGTGGTCTCACCCCGTCCTTAGTTTATCTCTGAAGTTCGGAAATGAGGAGGATGTCACTCTTAAGTTGAATGAGTATCATGATGCGATGAAGGATGGTTCAGTCTGCTTTTATCTTGTGTGATTTTAGGGCGTCTGTTGCTAGCAATACCCGGTTCCTGGCACAAAAAGCTTCAAAGGAGACATACAATATATTTGCAGGTTGTTAGGTTAGGGCTGTTCCCCTGGGTGTAGACCTGCTACCCAGAAAATCAGATTCACAGCAGCTGCTCTCAGCGCTCTGCCAGCGAAGAAGCACCAGGCCGCCTCAGTTCATCGTGCTGCTCGCAATTACAGTACAGAGATGTAGGATGTGTTGACTGCGAGACCTTGTGGCGAGGTGAGGCGAGATCGCCAGGAACAAAATGATCATTACAGACCATTCACGTCAGCAGCATTTATGCTTTCTGTTTGCTTGCAAGCAAAAACAGCAGCTAATTTGCAAGGCTGCCTTTTGTAAAAGGGCCTTTTGATCAATGCTTGCCTGTGTTAATGTTTCAGTAGGCTATTGATCTCTGCAACAGCTTTTGTTCCCTGAATTTATGTGCGATGGGTTTCGGCAGCGCACACTATGCATGTTTGATTAAAGTTCATTTGACTTCACTTTGCAGTGAAGCTGGAAGCTGTTTTTACTGCCTGTTTGTAGAACCAAAGCTTTCCTGACTTATTCCTTTGTGCTCAAGCTTCTGCCACCTGTGCAGTCACCAGTGTATGCTGTTTCTAATCCTCCCAGGCTCGCTCTGCTCCAGCATTTAATCCCTTAGGTAGACAATATAATATTAGATAGCCAGGCAGCTAATAAGATCTGGCATGGAATTTTTTCAGTGTAGTACCTGTCTAACCTGTGTGTACGTGTATAACGTTAACATTCGCTGCGTCTGCTTCCTCTCTGACTTTTACTTCTCCGTCTTTGTCAGAAAGTTGAGTCATTTACTGAGTCACGTAGCTGTGCCGTTGACGATGAATTTGAAGCACAGAGTATTCTCTAGTCCTTTAATATATCCAGATTTCATAGAGGGAGTAAAACTAGTTGTTGAATAAACTTCTGTTTCGTCTTTCCCTGCATGCAGTTGTGACTGCGGTGTTGGAAGGGTCTCGGGAAGAAAAGCATTATGATCATGAAGTTAGTATCTTTTAATAAATAGACACCATTTCTTTTTTTAAAAGTTTGGTTTATGACGTAGTGCATGTATAAGTTGTTAAACTTCCCTTGGGACCTGATGGGTTTGCGATGTGTAAACAGAGCTCCGATAGGTTCCCATTGCCTATTTTATGATAGGAGGAAAACAGATTGGTTTGCGCTCTGCTGTTGCCATATGTCAGAGGACACATTAATTCACTGGCATAAAGACACGGGATTTACTGACTTGCTGCTTGGTGTTGACACCTCAGATTTGATATAAATGAATTTATAGGTAAAATGTGGCTGGTTTCATTTGCAAGAGACTTTCTACCCCTGAAAGGCATTGCATAAGCTTTTCTGCAGAGCTCGGTCTGCCTCCTGGCACAGGTCGGTTCCTCAGATTGACACACAGTTGTGCTGGATGGACTTTGAGCCCACTTAATGGACTCAAAGTAAAATGGCATTTCTAAAGCAAACACACGTACAGTTGGACACGCAGTAGCAGCGCAGGGTGCTGGGTGTCAGAACGCTGTGTTCTTCCCAGATCTGACATAGCTGGAATGCTCATCGCCAGCCCGCATCCATTTTGGCTTTAGATTCTCTTCAGGAAAGAGTTAGGTATTTTTTATTTTTTTTTAGTAGGGCTTTTGTCCTTCAGAATCAACAATTGTAGGTAACGATTAATTTTGCCCACTTAATCCTTCCTTCTCCTGACCAAGTATCGCTCTGAATACAGTTTGGTGTGGATATGGCTCAGGTCTGTGGCGGAGATCAGTAGCATCAATCCCAGTCTATAGCAGTGCAGATTAAAAATGCATCTATTCTGCCTGTCACCAGAAATCAAAGTTGTGGTTGTGTTCCTTTTCTGGTGTTTCTATTTTTAAATTAGGCATTGGTAAAATTCTTAAGTGTCTTAAATGTCAGCAGTTAATGTCTAGAACAACATCCTCCTTTTGTCTTTCAAGTGTTTCAGTGGTACAGATGTTAGTTACGGCTGTAATTGCTTGTTTGAGGCCCTTGGGAGAGTTTGGATTAAGGGTGTGTCTTTATTAGGGCTAACTTGAGTGATCTGCCCTGAGTATAGGCTGCAGGATTTCCCCACAGAGGCTGAGGTTATGTTATTTGATCACATAAAATGCAGTTCAAAGAAACCCTTTTTGTGGGCAATTCAGGTATGTTTGTTCTGATGTTGATTTTTCAAGGGGCTGGTTAGAACTTCTCCGGTTTTCTCTTGCAACTTGAAAGAAACAACACCTTTTACCTTAGAGGCAGACAAGTCGCCAGGAAATGATGAGGTTTCAAAGTAAGAGAAAAGAGATTAAAACCACATGCTGTTCTTTAGCTCAGCATTACATCCGCTAGTTTGAATGGCAGCTGCTCCAGTTTTTGAATGTAAGCCAGATTCATTATGCTGTGAAATTATCACTCATTTCTCTAGGTGTGCTCTTTTAACTGCTTAATTAATTTAGATGTGGGCATATATATTCAAATTAAAACACGATTTACTGTAGTAGGGTTGAGTTATGGTTGCAGACTTTTCATTGAACACATTTTTATTCTAACTTTCAGCTTCTTAAACAGGAATATTTAAAAATATCTGTACACAGAATGTAGGTTGACAAAATGGCAGTATCTGTTTGACTTGATCCTTACTCTTTCTGTAAACACCAGAGAAGTCCTAGCAGTTACCAGTCGCTTGTTCCGACAGCTCCCTGGAAGGCAGTACCTCTCCGGCTGCCTCCCGAGCTGTGCAGAGGTGGCACCGGGGTGCTGACAGCAAGGCGAGGGCACCCTCTTCCGAAGTGCTGAGGCCCGCAGCGTCCAGGTGGAAGCTGGATACTCACCGCCCAACCTCTTTTCTAGTGGAGGAGGAGAGGAGCGAGAAGGCATTTATTTACTTCTGTTCCTCCCCTGCAAAAGCAAACAAAAAATATTGAGGATTTTTTTTTTCTGTCTTATCTAAGGCATTCTTTTGTCTGGCTGAAATACATCATGAAGCTTCCTACAAAAATACATGTGCACGCATACAGAGAGCAAAAGGGAGGAAAAAAGCTGACAAGTCAGATTTGCATGCCCCTCTAACATACTCCTTCTGTATTTGCAGGGAGAACTAATCACCTTCTATTACTATTGGAAGAAAACCCCTGAAGCAGCAAGTTCTCGAGCCCACCGTAGGCATCGAAGACAGGCTGTGTTTCGGAGAATTAAAACTCGAACTGCTTCCACTCCAGTCAACACTCCCTCCAGGCCCCCCTCCAGTGAATTCTGTAAGTGGAAGCTAAAAGCAATGCATTTATCTTTGTTTAGATTCAGGGAGCAACAGTAATGTAACGGTGCTGTACCTTCAAGTGAATGAAGCAAGGAAATGGAGTTCAGGCAGTTGCCCTCTCCTGTTCCTATACCATTATGCTGGAATGTGGTAGGCGTCTTTGATCACCAAGTGCTTTGTGCAGCTCTTAAACATGAAAGCATCCTGTAAGGATGGAAACATTGCCCTGGTACTGAATTTCCCTACTCTTTTCTTGGTTTTCTGTTGTATTTTCTCCAGGCTTATTACAGTAATGGGAATTAGGAGATGCAAAAAGAAGGAAGGCCGCCTTCCCTTTGGAAGGAAGTCCCTTTCATCCTTACTTGGTGACCCATAGCTTCTGCTTGATCTCAGACTGTGTGCTGCAGCCAGCACCGTTGTATCTTAATGCATCTCGGAAGAACTTTGGCCTTGACTGAAGCAGAAGTGTCTAAACACAGGATAATTGCCCAAACCAGTGAGATGCACTGCACTGCATTGCAAAGGGTTATGATTACCAATGTCCATATGGATATATAAACTTTTATCCTTATGTAAAAGGCTTATGTTACCCTGTGAGTTTTAAATCTTTCCATGGACTGAACCCAGCACGTTTCACATGCCTTCTGAAGAAAAGGGACTATGTGGAAGGCAGAAATTGGCAGAATGCTACTAATATGGGGGAGGTAGAGGACGTGATGAGCAGGCAGGACAGAGAATTCTGGAGAGGGTGTTAGGTAGTAAGCAAGGGCTATTAGCTTCTCCTTGCTGAAAGTGGTAGGATTTAGTGCCGATTTCTGCGTGCACAAGAAGTGAGGATCTTGACTCTACAGCTTGCTCCAAGATACTCAGCACTTCAGAGTGCGCGTGGCTGGAAGGCCCCATCCGAATGAATCCAACTGCAGGATGAGAGTAAACATCGATTCAGTAAAAGAAAGCAAGTTCTAGCCTGGTGTCAATTTTGCAGTCAGGGTTTAAACAACTCCAAGAATTAATGTAGAAATTACGGTAGTGCCCTGTGTTAATCTGAAGGGTAATGAGGTGATGACAGACGCTAATGGCACGTACTGTAGAATCCCTCCCTCTCTATAACCTGCATGTATTACGAAATATCCTCTTGGAACTGTTAGAAAAACAGTATTCTTGCATCAAGGACTTCTTTTCTAATTAAAGATGTGAACAAAAGAAGCCACAGGGCTTTCTGCTTTTGACAAATTATAGACCTGTTATGTTGTGAATTTATAGTGGCGGTGCTAGAAAAATGCAGTACTCAATAAGAAAGGATTTACTTCTGAGATGTTTTAGAAGATAAGATACCGTTTTTGTGATGTCTGCAGATTTTCAGTGGCTTAGATGGTACTACTTAGCTCACAGCCTTGTAATCGGCTAATTTGCTATATGCTGCTTGCCACAAAGGAAAGTGACCCTTTCTATATTCTCCGCTTCTTCGAAACATGACATTCTTGAAATGTAAGTTTGCCACAGGTTAAAACTCTTACGGAGGTTTGCAGTAAGAAGTGGAAAGCTGGTGGAATCCTTGTAGTACTTCTCATCCAGAAGAATCACAACGAGTTTTTCGAACAGCTGTGTTATATGCAAGCATCGTTTCTTCTACCCACAAAACATATCTAGCTCTTGGGTTAAATATAGCCACCGTCTAACAGCATAGCAGCAGTCCCCAGCTGGTTTAGAAGATGATGTCTAGAAACAAAATAAAAACCAGAAGAGCCACCACAGTATCTGTCCATGGAATCTAGTAAAGTAGGATTTAGGTATAGCGTATTTGATTTTAAATTTGATCAGGTTCTAGAGATACAAACCTCCTTTCTCTTGAAAATTGTGCTTTTGGAACACAGCCTCTCTAACTAAGCACGAACAGTATTTGGACAACTTAATTGGAAAAGTACCGTGTACTGAATCAAAAGTTCTGTGAATTGTATCATTTGGTGCCTTCCTGGAATCCTCCTTTAATCTGTAGACTGATCAGGTCTGGCCTTGCTTAGTTTGCAAAATCAGAAATAACGGCCATCCAAAGCAAGGTGATTGTAGGAAGTCACAAAATTTACGCAAGAACTATTGTTATTAATGGTTATTTTAGTCAAGTAGGAGGGAGGAAACAGAAAATCCTGCTGAGTTTTTATTTTCCATTTTCCTCTTCTTCCCTTGTTCTTTACTTATTCAGTGGACTTGAGCTCGGCCAGCGAAGATGACTTTGACAGCGAGGACAGTGAACAGGAACTGAAGGGCTACGCCTGTCGTCACTGCTTCACAACCAGTATGCACCTGATTCATTGCTGTATTTCTCTCCCTTCTGCTACTGCCTACTCAACGCAGGTTCATTCAAGCGAGAGCAGTTCGTGTGCATGTACAGCTGTTCAAAGAAATGTGGGGTTGAATCAGCTAAAGTATGCAGCATTCCTAGCAGAGTTAATCATGCTTTGCCATTGCAAGTTAATATTGCAGTGACAAAGGAGAATCCTGAGAGGTAAACATTTGTACAGGAAAAAAATCTACATAATCCATAATCTATGTAATCCATTTGTGATATAGCAAATCAATATTGGACTGTGACTGTCACACACAAAACTTCTTTACGCCGCACCAAAACTCTTCTGCAGCAGCCTCATTCCTGCAGGTGTTCCTGAAGGTTGTCTGGTATTTGGGCATAGGCATGGCACGGAAGTGTGAGCCCCAAAACGGGGAAGGGAAGGAAATGAGAAGTTCATAGCTCACTTCACTTTAAGAAACCACAGCTTTGGAGAACAATAGCTGCCTGTTAGCTCCCAGGTAGAGCAGATAAGGCTTCTTGCTTTGTTTTCAAAGCTGTAGTTGCTTAAGTAAACAAATAGTTTGTAAATGGAATATTGAAGGTGTGCACTGGAACACAGACTGAGCCTGGACCAGGACAAAGTTTTCCAGAAATTTCTCCAACTTCGTTGCCTGTAGAAAAGCAGCCACGTTTCTAGTTGTTGTGTGCTTTTTTAATAATGCAATGTGTTTGTGCTGAGTATCTGGTACGTTGCCTGTTTCTAAGCTGTTGCTTTTCCTGCCCCAAGCCTCCAAGGACTGGCACCACGGCGGTCGAGAAAACATTTTATTGTGCACCGATTGTCGCATTCACTTCAAAAAATACGGAGAGCTGCCACCCATTGAGAAGCCTGTAGACCCTCCACCCTTTATGTTTAAGCCTGTCAAAGAGGAAGATGATGGACTTAGTGGAAAGCATAGCATGAGGACAAGGCGGAGTCGAGGCTCGGTAGGCTTAACACTTTTGCATTGCAGCTTTTTCTGTAAAGATGAGGTGTTGTCTGGAAAAAGGTAGTCAAACTTCTAAAATGACGCTTTCTCCATCTTGCTTGTTTGCCGTGGTATGTGCCTGCTGCTGCATTTGTGCATGCAAGCGTGAGATTTGCTGACGTTGAGGCATCTTTGGAAAAAGGAGCTGCAATGTCTCTTCTGCAAGTTGTAGTCAGACTTGTTATTTTCACGTTTTTAATGACTGGCAGTGGACTGTCATCATAAGGGGGCCCTTGACCAGTGTATCATTACAGATTTTGTACTAGTATATATCATTCTTCCAGCTGGATCCTGTCAGAGGTAAGCCCTTGGGCTTATGTTAAAGGAAGAGTTCGGAAAAAATTAAATGCTATTCCTGTGGTCTTCTCACATTACTGGAGTTAAAATCTCTTCCCTGCAGAAAACTGTAGTTTGTGCCTATGGCCAGTGTGCTCTGTCACCGAGTTTTTACTCGGGGTGAAATGCCGGGAGCCTTACTGTGCACAAGTCACTCGTGAGAAGCCTGACAGCAGCTCTAGTTAATTTGATGTTTGCTTTGGGTTTTGGCTGATAGAAAGCAGCAGGTATATTTCTTTTCCTTGCCCTCCCCTCTCCATCTTTCTGATCATGATGATATGACCATTGCTTCCAAATACCTTGTGAGGCTACGCTGTCAGGTAAGGTTGGCTTCGTTGTTTTTGTGGTAGCCAGTCATCCAAAAAACTGCCAAACTGGGAGGGAAACAGCATTAATTACTGAAACGCACTCTGCTGTGATTCCTTATTGCATAGCAGGAGCACGTTGAAACTGTGGTTTTAGAAACTGGTCTTGACCTCTTGAATGCCAACATATAGACTTTTTGTTTAATGGAACACGAGGGTCCCCTCCTGCCTCATTCGCTGTGTGCGTATGCACACCTACAAACGTGTGTGCATGCGGTTTATGAGGAGAACTTAGCTTGCAAACAGCAGCAGCTTTGGAACGTCTTTCTAATGTTGCCATTTCTAGCAGACACTACTAAATAAAATAATCAGCGCTTAGTGTTTTTGAGTAGACAAATTAAGGATTTGCCTCCTTTTACTTTTAAGTCCGGATGAGCTTTCAAGGAGAAATTGTTACAATGTCAAATGCTCTTGGATTTTCATTTCTCAAACTCTTAGCAGGAGTGGTCCATCCATGCCCCTGATGTAAGACAGAAAAAAAGTAAAGAGGTTGGACAAATGTTGATTTTGATACACTTTTATTTCTGTTAAACAAATAGATGTCTACACTACGTAGTGGTCGTAAAAAGCAGCCAGCCAGCCCTGATGGTAGAGCCTCACCTATTAATGAAGACATCCGTTCTAGTGGCCGCAACTCTCCCAGCGCTGCCAGCACCTCCAGCAATGACAGCAAAGCAGATTCAGTGAAGAAGTCTACCAAGGTAAAATTTTCCCATTCTTCTTTTGTGTCAGGACTGGACACCTGAGGCCTTTTCAGTCAGCTACAGGAGATGCAGATTCTAGGAAGCCAGGGAATCTCTCAGTGACCTAGAAATTCCTACTTGTGTGGATAAGCAAAAAATTTAATGGTGCATCTGACTGATGCTTTGTTCCTGTGCATAAGGATGCGTAGTGATAAAAAGCATTAAAGCATCCCCGCATAACCTTACTGCTCTCATGATAAATTAATCCTTCAATTTCAGATGCAAATGCAAGCATTACGTTCATGGAAGTAATACAGATCAGAAATGCTGTATTTGAGACAAGTAGACAGTTTGGGGGATTTTTTTTTTTAAGCAGTGTTTAATCTTTGTTTACAAAGGAATATGAATATGTAGTAATTGAGACTACTTCTGTTACTGTTTTTCTGTGTGTATATTTGCTTGATTTTTCAGAGTAAGCTGACAGTTTAGTCTGTTTAAATGAATAAGTGCCTTTCCGAGACAGTACTGAAGAAACAAAGCCAGATGAAGCGGGAAGGCTTGCCATTAAGCAGTGTAAATTGAGAAAAGTAGCAAGTTAAAAATAAGTATTTATTTTAAAAAAAACAAGTCAAAACTGGAGTATGGAGCAAGTTTTCACATGCTAAGACTGAGAACTTACCAAAATTTGAAGTTAGGTTAGGTAATTATGTGATGTATAAAGCTGTCCCAGGCCATGAAAGAAGGTAGTAATCTTGTAATAACTACTCACTGTTAGCCCTATATTTGAGGGGGTATAAAAATATCCCTCTCAAAATATCAGGAGTAAAGCAAGGCTTTCCTGTAGTAGAAAGGGGCTTATCCTGTGCCTGTCTGCTGCAGAAACTCTTGCTCCATCCTCTGTTAACAGCTGGTGTTGGTCTCCATTAGAAGAGTATACTGGGCCAGCTGGTCTAGTGTGAGTTCCTCAAGGACTTGATTCTGCACAGCTGAAGGTGGAAAGACAACCGCTGTGTTTAAAATCCTCCTTCACTTTCAAAGCTTGAGACCACATCTGCACGATGAGGAATGCTTTACTCGACGTTCCTTTTTCTTACTAGCTTGCGTCAGAAATGTGTGCAGGGTTTGTGTGCAAACTGCCCCTTGGGTTTCTGTCTGCAGGAGTAAAATTGCAGTCTGTCTTGGGTTCTGTCTTAAATTTGACCTCCAGAGGGAGTGGCTAGAGCATTATGTGGGTGCAAGTCTTCTGGGAGCTGCTCCTGGCAGATACGGAATACAGCAGCAGCTCCAGAACAGATTCCTCTGCAACCTGTAACTGGACAGAGCAACAGATGTGTATTGGTTTGTTGTTAAATACTCAACTTCGGATCAGTCCTCGTGCTCCATAGGAACCCTTCTCGTTTATTTGTATTAAATATGGTAGCACTGGCATACACTCAATTTACTTTTGCATTTGTATCCCTGGTAACTGTTGTGTTCTGCTTCATTTGTGGCAGAAGATAAAAGAAGAGGTATCTTCTCCTCTCAAGAACTCCAAGAGGCAGCGGGAAAAGGCAGCTTCTGACACAGAGGAACCTGACAGATCCAATGCCAAAAAATCCAAAACTCAAGTGAGTACTACAGAGGAATATTTTCTCTTAGGAGAATGGTTTGAGAGTGGGAGGGGGTGCAAACCCAGTAACAAACCAAAAACATGAAATTAATTTAAGCCATAGTGAATTGTAACAATCTGTGGCTGGAAAGCAACCCATATTATAACGTGTTCCTTCTGTTGAAAAAGAGTGTAATGATACAGGGCAAGTCCAGAAGTCTTTTTTTGTTTAAGTATCAATATCAACCATATAGGAGTATACTTGGATTATTTTCCACTCCCTCCCCCCAAATTTTTTTTATTGAAATTTGTTTTTTCCTCTTCTGTGACAAGTTAGACCACCACCACTGGAGTTCTCTTAATGTAACGGTATCCAAGCTCAATTGAAATACTTTTAGGATGTCTTTTCAGCTCCGTGTACCTGACCAGGTTCACTCTGTGCACAGGATTTAGGAACTTTGGCACTGAGCTTTCCATATTACAGAATCACAGAATGGTTGAGGTTGGAAGGGACCTGGAGGTCATCTAGTCCACCCCCTATGCTGAAGCAGGGCCACGTAGAGCTAACTGCCCAGATGGCTTTTGAGTATCTCCAAAGATGGAGAGTCCACAGCCTCTCTGGGCAACCTGTTCCATTGCTTGGTCACCCTCATAGTGAAAAAGTGTTTCATTATGTTCAGGCAGAACCTCCTGTATTTCATTTTGTGCCCATTGCCCCTGGATGCTACTGAAAAGAGCCTGGCTCTGTTGTCTTTGCACCCTCCCTTTGGATATTTACGTTGCCTGTGCTGTTTTAAGTCCTGTGAGGTTCAAAGGGTGGTACTTGCACTTGTGTTTGCACAGCACGCGCAGTAGGTTGCATCCTATGGCATGCTGGTAATGTTCTGCATGCAGTTTTCTCATGCAGGGTGGTTATTCTCCCCCCTCTCCCTGCAGGAGATCAGCAGGCCAAACTCTCCCTCAGAGGGTGAGGGCGAAGGCGAGAGCTCTGACAGCCGCAGTGTCAATGACGAAGGGAGCAGCGATCCCAAGGACATCGACCAGGATAACCGGAGCACGTCACCCAGCATCCCGAGCCCTCAAGACAATGAGAGTGACTCAGATTCATCTGCTCAGCAGCAAGTGCTGCAGGCACAGCCCCAAGTGCTTCAGGCGCAGAGTGGTTCTGGCCAGGCTCCTCCTCCCACACCGCCTATATCAGCCCAGTTACCGGCATCGCTGCCAGCAGCGTCGAGTGCGACTTCAGCCCCACCGCAGGTCTCGCCATCAGCATCCCAGCCCCCCAGCCAGCCCCAGGCCCCCGCGCCGCCACCTCCTCACTCTCACATACAGCAGGCTCCTGCTTTGCACCCGCAGAGGCTCCCGTCGCCCCACCCGCCTCTGCAGCCTCTGAGCGTGTCGCAGAGCCAGCCGACCCCTGCCTCTTCGCAGCCTCACTCGCAGCCTCCGCTCCACAGCCAGGCCCAGCCTGCCCCTCACAGCCTGCAGGCCCAGCCCCTCCTGCCTCATCCTGTACCTTCCCAGCCATTTTCCCTCCCCACTCAGTCATCTCAGTCTCAGGTTCCCCTTCAGACGCAAGCACCGTCTCATTCTCACTCCGCTCTCCAGGTTCAGGTAACGCAGCCTGTCCTGCCGACTGCGACCTCCCTGCAGCAGGCTCAGCCTCCACGGGAGCAGCCCTTGCCCCCTGCTCCCATGGCCATGCCTCATATCAAACCTCCCCCTACTACCCCAATCCCTCAGCTCCCCACTGCTCCATCCCACAAGCACCCTCCTCATCTCTCTGGCCCTTCTCCATTCTCAATGAATTCCAACTTGCCTCCGCCACCTGCTTTAAAACCTCTGAGCTCCCTCTCAACTCATCATCCTCCATCTGCACACCCTCCTCCTTTGCAGCTGATGCCTCAAAGCCAACCGCTGCAGTCTTCGCAAGCCCAGCCTCCTGTGCTGACGCAGAGTCAGAGCCTTCCCCCACCCGCTAATCACCCCCCATCTGGACTCCATCAGGTATCCTCCCAGCCCCCCTTTTCTCAGCACCCATTTGTCCCAGGAGGCCCACCTTCCATCACCCCTCCTTCTTGCCCCTCCACTTCCACGCCACCCACTGTGCCTGGCATCCCGCTTCAGACTTCCATCTCCACATCAGCAGCTTCTAGTGGAAACGTGCCAGTGGTGACAGCCTGCACGCTACCACCTATTCAAATCAAAGAAGAAGTCCCAGATGAAGCTGAGGAACCAGAAAGCCCTCCCCCTCCACCCAGAAGTCCGTCACCAGAACCTACTGTGGTGGATACGCCAAGTCATGCTAGTCAATCAGCCAGGTACGGAGGTTGTCATCAGTGCTTCCTTCATGTGCTCTGTGTTTTTCTGTGTAGCAGGACACTCCCAAAAGCTGAGAAATGAACTCCTGTGGGAGCTGAGTGTATTTTACACGTGCATCTTGTCAGCCTCTCTTTCGAGCATGACTTTGCCCTGTTTTTCTGGAAAGGTGCTGTTTCAGCCAGCGTATTCAGACAGGGCATTACAGTTTGTAATTGTGAGAGGGGTTTTATACTCTGCTTGTCTGTGGAGTAATATGGTACAATTAATTTTCTCATGGCTTTCAGGGAAGCTGGTAGCGCTATTGTACAAGCGTAGGGTGATACTTTTTTATTTTTGACATACAGCTCTTAAATCCCAGACTCTTCCACCTTTCCCAGAGCTAAGCTCTCTCTCTTTTGTTTCTTTCAGGTTCTATAAGCACCTGGACCGTGGCTACAATTCATGCTCAAGAGCAGACTTATACTTTATGCCTCTGGCAGGATCGAAACTGGCCAAGAAGAGAGAAGAGGCCATTGAAAAGGCCAAAAGAGAAGCAGAGCAGAAAGCCAGAGAAGAGAGGGAAAGAGAAAAAGAAAAAGAGAAGGAAAGAGAGAGGGAGCGGGAACGTGAAAGAGAAGCAGAAAGAGCTGCGGTAGGTTTATTTGTAGCTAAGAGCTGTTTAAGGGAGTTGGCATGGTAGGATCTGACCTGGACGGTGACTACGAAGCGCAAATCCCCAGAAGTGCTTTAATGCATGTGCAATCAGGTATTTGTGACTGTGGGAGCCTTGTGTGCTAAGTGAAACCCAGCCAGCTGTGAGCACCTCCTGCCCTGCCTGTGACTTCCTTCTCTTTAAAGGAAATGGAGAGTTTCTGCTCCTGGTCTGTTTCTGATGTGTGGGAAGCCAGTGCAGCTGGGGATAACTAGGCCAAGTATTTCCATTTACGTGCAGTAGAAAAGCACTCTGTGCAGATATAGCGAATGCCTTTGTGTACCGTGTGTACACGGTACACTTGCAGGCACAAGAGTGTTGTCTGCTGGAAAAAGGGGATCTGAGGCTTTTTAAATTTGAAGTAAACTTAATTAACTTTTTTTATGGGGAGGCCCAAACTCCAGTCTTGATATAAAGAGCCAATGCAACTAATCCATTTTTCTCTGGCCTGTCGGAAAGGAGTGATTACTTCTGGGCCCACAGAATTGGTAGGTTGGTAATACATTATTGGTGCTGAAAAAGAAGGTGCTGAAGTCTTCCTATTCTGTGGTGCATGTCAGAGATCTGAGTCACAGCTATGTGTCCGTTAAGGGATGTGTCATGTATGGGGACTTTGCTTTATTTTGGGGATAGGGATCCTTGGCCAAATGCATGGGTAAACTGTGCTTGTTGCCCTCCCCAGAAGTGCTGTGCTGCCCTTGTACAGGAGGGAAGAGCAAGATGCAAAGTCCTGATGTGAAGGAAGTGGAATTTGTTGTGTTGTACATCGTGGAGATGAGTTTCCTTGGGTTTAGTAAGTTTTTGGATACAAGTGAGTGTGGAGAGGAGAGGAAGAACACACTGCAACCAAGACTGGTAGCATGCAGTGCCATGTAGCAGCCAGCTGTTGCCCACAGCTGTGACACGTACCAACTAGTTGCTGCTCTACTAACTGTAAAACAGTTAGTGTAGCTTGGAGGCTGCCACTACAAAGTAGTTATCTTCTGGCCTACAGGACAGACAGAATCCAGTTCTTCCCCAGGCCACGCTGGAGCACAGAACTGCAGGAGTTATGAGGCTCAGCAGGCTGCACTTACCTCTTCTTGGAGCCAGAAGCACAAGAAGGGAAGTGTGTGCCTGCTGTGTTTTTAAGCCAAGTGTGTTGAACTAAAATTCTCTTCCCCCATTCTGTGCAGCAGAAGGTATCCAGCTCCTCCCATGAAGGCCGTCTTGGAGAGTCTCAGCTCAGCGGGCCAGCACATATGAGACCTTCATTTGAACCTCCACCAACGACCATTGCTGCTGTACCACCTTACATTGGTCCAGATACACCTGCTTTACGAACACTAAGTGAATATGCCCGTCCTCATGTCATGTCGCCAACAAACCGTAATCATCCCTTCTTTGTGCCCCTAAACCCCACCGATCCACTTCTGGCCTACCATATGCCTGGCCTCTACAACGTGGATCCCACCATTCGGGAACGAGAGCTGCGAGAGCGGGAAATCCGGGAGCGAGAAATCCGGGAAAGGGAGCTGAGAGAGAGGATGAAACCTGGCTTTGAGGTGAAGCCCCCAGAGCTAGATGCACTGCACCCAGCTACTAACCCCATGGAGCATTTTGCCAGGCATGGTGCACTGACTATTCCCCCAACAGCAGGACCTCACCCATTTGCTTCCTTCCATCCGGGTTTGAACCCCCTTGAAAGAGAGAGACTTGCACTGGCAGGCCCCCAGTTACGGCCTGAAATGAGCTACCCTGACAGACTGGCAGCAGAGAGAATACACGCTGAGCGGATGGCATCGCTGACGAATGACCCATTGGCACGGCTCCAGATGTTCAACGTCACGCCTCACCATCACCAACATTCACACATACACTCGCATTTACACCTACATCAGCAGGATCCCTTACATCAAGGTGAGCCCAGGGAAGCGGGCTGGGCGGTTTCCTGGGGAGCCTCTCCCCTGAGCTGCTAGCAGCTGTCCACCCAAACCAGGCAGGCTGTGACTCTCGAATTCAAGGAGCAAAATCCCTGTTTTCTTGTCTATGATGTGACTTCTGTTCTGTATAAGGTTGTGATAGCCGAAATGCAAACGATTATTTTTTGGGAGGGTGGACCAATAGCAGTGATAAGCTAAATGATGGTAACAATACAGTGAACTTCATTGAGACTGCACGCTGTCACTGTAAAAGGTTTGCTGTTTTGTTGGGGTTTTTTAATTTTTAAGTACTGGAGTCCGAGAGCACCACCTTACAGTGGTGTCTGGTGTACAGGTGGAGACTCCATCGGGTGAAGGGAATTCACGAGGAGAGATTATCAGGGAACTGGTAACACTGCTAATGCTAACGGCTGTTATGAGTTATAGCTGGAAAGGAGCTGAAGCTGGTGTTTCCATATAGGAGCTGAGAAAAAAAAATTAGGAGAGAAAGACTTCATCTCTTTAGCCATTTGACATGCCAACCATCTGGCTGTAGTTGAGCTGAAATTCTCTGTCACAATTCTCATATGAACCATCTAAATTTATGGGTTGGCATCTTTCTAGCTACAGTATATTCTTATGTGTGGAAATTTTTTTCCTAAAGTATTTAATAGTCTCAAAAATGAATTGATGCCTTGCTCATTTCTAAAGCAAGCTACATGGTTACTCCTCTAGAAGTCTGGAGTCTGGAAGATGAGGCACTAAGCAGAATTTTTCTGATTTCCTGGTGGCAGACTGGAGAGAACATAGCAGGCAAGGCACCAGGTGCAGTAGCTGCTAAGTAGGGGGAAAAAAAAAGTCCAAGTACTTAAAGTGCAGCTTCTGGTGCAGCTGGCTACAAATGTAGTGTTTGTGCAAGCAAATATAGCATCCTTCGCCTTGGAGCAGCATGTATTAAATGTAGCTGGGATGTCTGCTTTTTGGAGTTTGGAAGGAATTTGAGTGCTGTTGCAGAAGCCAAGTTGTATAGCAAGGAAATCAGCAGGGTCTTGTGAGATTGTTCAGGGGCAGGGGTTACAGGTAGGAGACGATAGCGCTGAAATATCAGCATTCTTAAAGCTGTCAGCTGTGGACTTTGGTTCAGCCTGACTGCACAAATTACAGACGGGTTCAATTTGAGGCAGGTTTGCATACCCCATTGATAGCAGAAGAAATTTGTCATAGATCGTGTCTATACAAGGATTCTGTTGTCAGGTAAGTCACCACCTCTGTGCAGGTAAGTCTAGATACTCCCCACTTATTTGTTCTGGACACAAATATGGCTAGTGCATTCTCATTCTCGGTCCAGCGAGAGACTGGTGCAGACAAAGCCAAGTCAATTCCGTGTCAAGTGTCTCCTAGCTGTATTTGAAAAGTAATTTGGCTTTAATTGTGGATGCCAGGTTAAAATGCAGCTAGGGGCTCTTGAGTGTCTCCAAGTAGTTCTTGCTCCGGAGTAGCCCCATGGGTGGGTAAGGCCCTGAAGTGCATAACCTGTATGTGTCCTTAGAGGGGGGGTGAATAGAGGGTAAAACGACCGCATATTTGTGCTCTGGACCAGATAACAGCTGAGGGTGAACTGTGCTAGCCGTGGTGTATTCCTTTCATTTGCGATTCCTCCGCAATCTGCTAGCAACTTAACCTGCTGAGATTTCAGATGAGCTGATGAGTAAATATTTTTCAGGTTTTGCTGGTGTCTTTTTTTCATCGTATTGGTAAAGTGACATCAAAGAGGTTGTCTGCAGGTGTCCCTCTCCACACAGGGGTGGTGACAATGTCATCTTTTGCAAACAGAGGGTTTTGCCAGCTTTTGGCCTATCAACTAGTATTGGTAAAGTCAAAAGGATGCTTAAGTGCTTCTGTACTAAATGTCACTAGTGATCCTTCAATTTTATGTGTGTAAAGGGGAAATAGGAGAGAGTTTTGGGAAAATTTTTTCTAAATTTTGACCATCTTTGTTGTGAAGAGATCAGAGTTCTCTTCAGAAAGAGAGGCCCAGTGTCAGAGACTGATAGCTAAAGAAAAACACGTAGTTTCCCAGTCACAATGCTGCAATAAGGCATTCCACAGTTCTCGCTGATGGTTTTGGTTTTTTCTCGGTGTAGTTATCGGAGCTGAGCATGTTCCTTCCTCCGGTTACTTGTGGGAGCAGATCTGTAATTCAGGTCACTTGCACTGATAGGTAGAAATGGGATCGCTTATTTCAAAGGAATTTCCAGAAAAATGAGCTGAAACAATTCAGTTTGTAGCGATAAATTTGAGGTAACTTGTACAAGCCAAGAACAGGAGATTCCTAGGAAAGCAGAAAGTAGTAAAATTTGGCCCAGAGATCCATGGATTAAGAGGTGGCCTCACATATAGCAGCACTACAGAGCTGAAAATAAAGCTGATGTGGACTTGCCCAACTGCTTATGGTTTTGGCTGGGTTTTTATCATTTTGTGTCTTTTCTGTTTGTTGGGACAATAGCGGCGTGTTCCCCAGGCTGTCTGTTGTGCAGGCATGCCAGCAGGCAGTGGTCGGTAGAGGTGGGAACAAGGCTGGGAGGTAAAGACTGAAGAGCAGATTGCTTTTTTCAGAGTCTGCTTGACAAGGTGTTTGCACTCTGAACACAGGGTAAAAAATGTAATTATGATAAGCAGTTAAAAAAAAAAGAAAAATCTGTACAGGGGAGAGATCGTGCAAGGCAAGAGGGAAGAGCAGACCTGTGCAGCAGGATTTCTTTTTTTAAGTCTCCAGTTATTGAACAGATATCACAGCAACATCTCAATTTGGCTGTTAGGCTGAGCAGGTCTGATTAGCAAGCACTGCTGCAATGTGTATGGGGGAGTGTGGAAGGAACATCTGAAAATGAAAGCGTAGGTGGTTTATTTACTTGATTTTTTTAAATTTTTTTTTCCCTACCACTTAGTGGATTTCTTTTTCTTGTAGAAATTGAAAGCCCTGGGTTGTTGCTTTACCAGTTTGGTAAGCCGATGTCACCTGAAGATAGAAAAGTGGGTTTCAAATTGGATGGAGCTAAGCTCCTGATAGTTACATGCCAGTTAGGCCAAATGCTGATCCAGCTCAAGTCTAACGGGGCTTTTGATCTCCCAACAGTGAGTGATGCTTCCCAAAGCAGTTGATTGCTTGCTTTCTTTCCTTCTTTTGAAGGTTCAGCAGGACCTGTTCACCCGCTGGTGGATCCTTTAGCAGCTGGACCCCACTTGGCACGTTTTCCCTACCCACCTGGGACCATCCCCAACCCATTGCTAGGGCAGCCACCTCACGAGCATGAAATGCTCCGACATCCAGTCTTTGGTGAGAGCATTTTGTGGTCTTTGCAAAGGTTGGCTCTTGATCTGAACTGTCTTCTTTTTTTCTGGGTCTTAGCATTTCTTGGGAGGGGAGTTGGTTGAGTTGAGCTGTGACTTAGGTTACAGCCAAAGGTTGGTTGGTTTAAAAAAAAAAAAAAGCTTCATGGGACAACTGTCTGCAGACCTCACAGCAAACAAGTGTCTAAAAATGGGCAACTCTCTCTTAGGTACTCCTTATCCACGAGATCTGCCTGGTGCCATTCCACCTCCTATGTCAGCAGCCCACCAACTGCAGGCCATGCATGCCCAGTCAGCAGAGCTGCAAAGACTGGCAATGGAGCAGCAGTGGTTGCACGGGCATCCTCACATGCATGGTGGTCATCTACCAAGTCAGGAAGATTATTACAGGTGAGAGGTGCAATGAAGGCTTTCGGAGACTCGGGGGTGCTACAGCTGCCTTCATCTTTTTCCACATCCCATCTTTTTTCTTCTGAATTACTGCCTTTCTTACTGTGTGCCGAGTTACTGTCCTGATGCCGTTATAGAAGATGGTGGAGCTGTACTAAGACCTAATTTGGGCACAGGTGATAGGGCAAATTGGAAGCTAGGTCCAAATTATTGGCACAGGATGTAGGCTAGTTGAGTCTTACATTGCAGAATTAGCTCTGATTGGGGTTTTTAGTGTGATACTAGGATTGCTGCTTCCACATCTCTCGCTCTTCCTGGAGAACAGTGGAGGAGGGTGAGTAAAAGCTTTATGAATGAAAAGAGGGGAGGAATTCAATAAATCTTAAGAAATGACTAAGGGCAATAGGAAGTCGAAATGTGTGAATAACACGGATCCTGCATTGCCAGCTGAGAATGCCTAGATGAATCATGCGAGTTCTTTCTCCCCAGAACGCTGCATGGTGTTGATAGTAGAGTGGTTCTCTGCTTGGCCTACCTTATGTGACACCCCTGTATTCCTGTTTGGCAATGACCACTGGCAATATGTCAGCTAAGAAGAAAAAGCCACCAGCACCTAGCAGGGGTCATTCCGCATGTCTGTGGGTAGCAAAGATACACGGGAAGCAGCAGATTAAACACCTGCCTTGTGCTGCTTTACTTTGATGTTTCAGTCCTTGCTTCTGCTATCCAAAATTGCCTGCTGGCCTTGTGCCATGGGGGCAGCCAGTCTGCCTGAAGCTGTCTGTCATATCTGCAAGTGCAGATAAAGCTAAAGCACGATGAGCTGGCCCTAGTGATCTTGCTCGCATGTAAGGAGCGCTTCGGTAGCAAAAGGTCATGGCTTCCTCCCACAACAGACAGGGTTATCACTGCTGTTACCATGGCTTTCATTTTTGTGCTGAAAGCTCGCAAGTCCTGTTGCAGCCTCTGTTCCCTTCGGGGCAGCCGGGTGAGGTTAGCAGGAAGGCAGGCTATCTCTGAAGTGTCGTGACACCTCCTTCGTTTTGTTAAAATGAGTTTTCTTTCTCTTTCAGTCGACTGAAGAAAGAAGGCGACAAACAGTTGTAATAAATTATTTATTTGTAATGCTGGCTATGGAAACCCCAGTCCTTGGGAAGGAGTGGAACATTTTTACATACAATAAGAGCTACAAAAGGAAAAGAATATCTTATAAAGATTTCTTTATATATTTAAAACAGAAACAACCACCCAACAAGTAGAGACTTATCAGCATAGTGTTCATTTGTAGAGAAGATTTCTCAAGACTGGTGTGGGTCTCCCTGCATGACAAC
Source organism: Theristicus caerulescens (assembly GCA_020745775.1). NCBI lineage: Eukaryota > Metazoa > Chordata > Aves > Pelecaniformes > Threskiornithidae > Theristicus > Theristicus caerulescens. Next base: position 5,285,556 of record CM036574.1, read on the forward strand.
GTATTCAGAAGCCTATTGAAAATACAGGACTGTGTGGAATATTCAGAGAACTTCCTGCAATCTTGTTTTTTTTTTTCTTACTAGTTTGTTTTGAGTAGGTGCTAGAATCAGGTTCACAACACAAGTCACTGTGCGTGAAGAGACACTCAATGCATCTATAGCTATTTTAAAAAAAACAAGGATTGCAAGTAGGTGACATAACAAGCTCTGAATCCAAGTGCTATAATAATAAAAATCTACTTTTATTTTAATACATTGTAGGAAATCTTCATAATTTTAAAGAGAGCTCAGTTCTGCAGCATGGCTTTTTAAGTCTGTAAATAACTTTTTTGGGTAGAGGGGAGAAACAAAACAAAACAAAACTCCAGAAACGTTTATCTTGATTTTCAGTAACATCACAAATTGTGAATTCCTACCTGGTATTGACAGAATACAGAGTTGATTTTTTAATAAAATATATATATATAATTATCCCTTTAATTAAAGGGAATGATGGGTATCAATAATTTCAAATGGGTAAAAGCTTGAAATTTGGTTTGATATCAACAATAAGCATTAAAGGGAGTTGCAGGGATAATGTTGCAAATGACTGTTTCTGTTCTTGGTTTTTTGGTTTGTTTGGGTTTGTTGGGTTTTTTCGTTAGTGTTACATCTCTCTGTTCTGCAGATGATTTCTGTTGAGTTGGGTTTCTCAGCAGTACAGGTGTCCCTTGGAACTAGCTTACCCTTTTGATGCCTACTTCAAGGGTTAATTTTCAGCGTGGCCATAATACACTTCTTTCCTATTACCTTTTGAAACTTAATCTAACTACGTTGGTTTTAGACTTTAGGCAAAGGTTCAAAGAAATAATCTGTTCTAAAATCTCTTTTTAAAAATGTTCCGTGGCTCAAACTAGTACAGCCAGAATTTTATATGCATGTGCATATTTTTGGAGGACATGCTCTTTCTGGCCTCTTATGTTTGATATGTTCTTAAGAAAAGTGGATAGGCAACTCAGTGTTCTTAAAGTTGTTTTGCAAAGACCAGTCTGTATTTCTCTTTGACTGTTTTAGTTTTCTTTTTGTAAGCAAAAACTTTTTAATTGCCACCAGTGTTCTGTATCTCAGGAACTTAACTGCTTTACAATTAACCAGATAGACGGACAGTAACATTTACTGACTCCCAACACAACAGGTCCGTGCAGAATAACTCCTGTTGGCTAGTTCCCATGTGGATGGTAAAAGGAGAGGAATACACAGAAGGCCAGTGAGCATTATTTTGGAGACAGCTCTGCTTACTCTCTAGGCAGAATGGGTTTTTTCCACTCTTTTGCCATGGGTTTTCTTTGCCAGAGCAGAGGGCGATGCAACCAATGGACATCTGAATCTGCTGGCCATTTTTTCTGCTGGTGCATAACTTCCCCCCATTCTCTTAACTCATGAGTGCTCTCTCTCTGCTGTTGTAAACTGTTCAGTGTGATGGTTGTGTCATAGGACTGTACTGAGCCATGTTTGATAAACTTGTAGTTAATCATACATTCTGATGGAAGGCATGGCATTCACAGTGCTTTACCCACCTCACGGGTCTCAAAACAGCGTCAGCGTTGGTGCCCAAAGATGACTGTCGCACAGTTAGTAACATCAATTTACCAATTAAAAATACGCATCCGGGTATTCTAGGTCCACTGAAGGCAAGAGTGTATAGGAGAGAGAGGAGGACTATTTCAGCTGATATTGATCTTCCTTTTTTTCTGTCCTCCATTCCAGATTTCTCAGTGCTAAAGAACTGCAGTAGCATTTAATCAGTTCCATCTGCTGTATTTGAACTCTCTGTGAAGGTATTAGGAGGAACAGCTAGTGTTTCTGAGAGTTGGAAACCATGAGGTCAATCTAGAATCGAGGATGGTAAAGCCTTCTTCAGTCAATGCCTTCAGCTGCTGTCTGCAGTGATCAGGTGAAATGGTTTTCTTCTGAGTAACATTTTTTACTTTAGCTAACAGTGGAGTAGTTAGGAAGGTCGGTCTGCTCAGCAGAGAGAGTGCCTCAGTTTACTTTAAAGGTCTAATTAGGCACGTTTCGGTTAAACCTCCCCTCCTTGTTTTTACCATGTGGAATTTGGGAGTTTGGGGGAGTTCAGCCACCTCAGCCATTTCTTCTGGTTGTTCTCTTTTGCTGTTATTTTTAGCTATAGTTCTTCTTAAGGAAAAAAAAAAAAGCTAATTGCCTCCCATGGTCCTCTCTGTATTTTTTTTTCCCCAGCTGAAGTTTGCAGTCTGTTCAGAAGTTATTCATTGATCTCTTTTTTTTTTTTTCTTTTTTTCTTTTTTTTTCCAGGAAAGCATTCTGGTAATTTGTGGGAGTTTTTTGTTCACATAATTCAGCGAATAAGCACTGAAATTCTTCCATTTTAGACCAGTGATTAACTACAACTTTACATGCAGTGGTTTTTGAAGCCATCTTGGTGTTCGATGCCCTGTTAAAACAACCCAGACCTTTTGATTTTCTTTAAGAAATCTCTCTTATTTTTCCTCTGTTTTGAAAGTTTATTTTTTAATTTTGCTTTAGTGTTTTTGAAACGTCTCTCTTGTTCTATGTCGTCATGGTTGAGCTTGTTTCACTGCACCGTTAAAGCAGAGTGTACATTCTGACTGCTACATTTATATATATCTTGAAGCTTAATGTATATATGAGTAGTTTGCCATGGGATAACACAGTGTAAACAGAGTAGAAACCCAGAAATCGTGACTTCTGTGTTCTCTCCATTTGAGTATTTTGTAATTTTTTTGAAATATTTGTGGACATAAATAAAACCAAGCTACACTACAGCAGCCAGGTTTTGCCTGCAAGCGAAATGTGTCTGTTGATTGTTGTTAGTGGGAAAAGAGTTATTTTCATCTGGGATAACATGGGATGCCGGCATGGCCATCTTGTCTGTTTCAAAGCTGTCTTGTCTTTCTTGGCTTGTTTTTTTTTTTTCTTTATTTGAGGTCATTTCGTTTTTAATATACAGTACACAAAATACCAACATTGTGTCCAGTTCCAGAGTATATTTTGCCTCCCTGAGGCACGTTTATGCTCTAGGGCCATACTGCATAGCTTTGGCGTGTTTTTTCCATAAATTAAGCAGTCAAATTGATAAGAATGAATGTGTAAGGATGTTTTGGCTGTCATGACTTCAGGGGCTTTCTGTGTACAATGGTAATATATTGTAGCCACTGCTCTGTCTGAGCACAAACAAGCAGTTAAAATGAAGCGTGTGGATAAGCTCTCATTGCATCAGCCAAAGAAGCGCAGAAAGACGAGAACTTCTAAACCAGAGAGGACAATTCGTCTAGTTTCAACAGAGTAGGAAAGAATGCATGCCGTCATCTTCTTTTCAATTAGCCTGTGAACCTAAGGTGTTCAGAAGACGTGCAAGGGAAAATGAGGCCTGATGACTCATGAAGTGTGAGCTTGCAATTAGATACAGTACACTATATATACCCCAGTAGCTGAGTTTTTTCATGCCTCTTATTTTCTAAGAGATGTTACTGTGTGCCAGTAGAGTCGTCTCGCACACAACTGATACAGAGCTGGCAAGAGATGCGTTCCAAAGGGATGATAATTGCAGAAAGATGCACAATAACTCATTGTCTATTCATTGCCTGCTGAAAAGCTAAAATTTGCTTTCAAATTGCATAAAGTTACATGTTTGTGTACATTTGTAATGGCTCCCTGTCTTCCAGCTATCAGGGATTATAATGTATTTGTGTGAACTGGCTGTTTGGGTGTTCCATATTTGCAGTTCGTGATAATCAGCGTCTCCAAAACTTAGGAAAATGTTGTGACACCACAGAGAGAAATGGTGAGTATTTTTACAGAATAAATGTTTGGTCAGAAGGGAGTCGGGAAGGCTGCATCCTTGATCTGGTTCTGCTTTGGTTTTGATCTGTGATTTTTCAGAAACAGTGAGGTATTTTGACTCCAGTTCGAGCTAATTAGTGCTCTGGGTATAGTGAGAAAAGAGCGCCCTGTTGTTGGAGTGTGCTTGAAGCAGACGGAGAAGTATTCATGACAAATTGCACGGGAGTTTGGAGCTGCATATTTGAAGAGGCTGCTCTATTTATACCCTGTGGCATTTTAAAAGGGGAAGGTCAGTTCTTGTCTACTGGAAATAGCTTCTGAAAGTGCTTTTTCTGAGGCTGGCTTGAACATGTGCTATGGTATTTATTTTGACATTTCTTTCGGGTTTTGTTTTTAATTCCTTGTACTTAACGTAGAACTTGAATGGGTTTAGGCTGCCCTCCCTTTCTTGCTACAGGTTCTAAGTTCCAGACTTTAAACGATGAAGCCTACAGGGACAAGGCCAATGAGGAGTTTTATTACTGCTTAAATGGAACAATACAGCTCCTATTGCAATATTGGTCTTGTGTTAGTGGTGCCTTGTCATTGCAAGGGTAAAGGCTGGAAAGCCATCGATTGCACGGCTTTGTTATGTGCACATTACCAGACTTCATTCTAATGTCATGGCAGCTGTGAAAAGTAACATAGGCGGTAGGGTTTCGATCCTTCCTAGGCCATGGATAGCTTTTTACAACTTAGATTCATTTAGGTCCAAGGAGAAAAGGTGAAGCTTGGTGTTTTGTTCAGGAATTTGATTTTCTGTTCTTTGAACAGGAAAAAAGGTAGCTCTTCTATTGCTTGTTGTGCACTTTCTGCTCTTTGCATTGGGTTTGGTCCCTGAGGATCTTAAAGTGACTTTGTTTGAGGCAGTGGGGTGGGGCTGCAGGAGGGGCTGGTGTGTGGGGCTGAGGGGGCCCGGCTCGTTAGGGCAGGCCCGGCTCGTTAGGGCAGGCCCGGCTCGTTAGGGCAGGCCCGGCTCGTTAGGGCAGGCCCGGCTCGTTAGGGCAGGCCCGGCTCGTTAGGGCAGGCCCGGCTCGTTAGGGCGGTGCTGCAGAGGGAGCACCTGGCCCAGAAGGTTCCGGAAGCTTCTGTCAGTGAGTTCCCTCAGGCGTGGCGGCGTGCAGGTAAGAGCCCTTCCCCTGCTGTGACAGGGAAAAGGGTGACAGAGAGGTGGTGGGAGGGAGCCTTGGGGCACAGCCTCTTCTCTGAGGGCAGCCACGCCCGTTTGCCTGTGGAGGGAAGCCCGGAGCTTGGGGTACAGTGTCACCCAGCCCCTCCTGGCAGTGTTCCTTGATCCCAAAGGCAGCCATCTTCCCCTCTGCCCCTCCTGGCAGTGTCCCTTGGTCCCCAAAGGAGCTGGGTCCCTCTGTGCTCCTCTCAGCAAGTACCCTTTGGTTCCCTGAGGCAGCCAAGACCCTTGCAAGGCAGGGGCCTGTTTTCTTTGCTGAGTTCCCTCCATGTTGCTGTGACAGGTGCTCTTCCATATGTCCCAGTCAGCTGCTCCTGCGTCGACAGGCCCAGATGTTTTTCCTCCCTCGCTCTCATATGTGACAGGTAAGCTTGAGAAAACCTTACTGGTGTTTGTCTTGGGTCTTTTTTCAGGGTAGTTTCTTACCCTAAGTGTATCAGAAAGACTCGATGTCTGATGTTGGAGGGAAGAGCCTTTTGGGTGCCCTGCATGTACAAGTCATCCTTTGCAAACTATTGTTCTGCTTGTTTCCTTCTTTGACTTTAATGCAAGGTAATTAAGCCTGATTTTTCTCATGGTGTTGACTGTGCAAAAACAAACTAGAGCAAAAGATAAAAATAGCATAATGCAAACCACAAATCCCAAGTGGACAATTTAGCCAGGCTATTTTTTGTTCTTTACAAAATGCTCATCTCTGTAAAAGTGGTAACTTGGCCCCTGCAAAATCAGCTACTTCTACATATATAAAGAATATATTTCCCTGCCCTGTTCCTAATCCCCATCCTCTTTCCCACTCTCTCCCTAAAGAAAAAATAAGTGAAGGAATCTGGCAAAAAAATACTCATCTGCATAAACTCTCAGACATTTTGCAAAACTGTATTCTGAGAATGGTCACCCCTGGCACCTGACAGATGTACCGGTGACTATTGATGCAGTGCGGGTTTCTGACACATCACAAGGATGTCTTACTTGGGTCTCACAAATTAGAGATAAACATTGTTCAAATCCACTTGCTGGTTGGATGAGTAGTGGGAAGGGTTAAGCTAATCTTGCATTGCTCTCCGGAAGGGGGAAAAGGCACTATAAAAAAATAGCACTTAGCGAGTGGAGGACACTTGGCAAGTAGAAGTCACATCTAGGACAGGATTTGATAATTCCATTGGTTGCACATCTCTCAGGTTTTGGAAGTCAGAATATGTAAATTTTAGGGCACTAAATCAAGCCCAGCTTCAATGTAAGCATGAATAACTTTACTGATTATTAATTTAAATGAAGTAGCTTTCCCTTACACCAAAGCACACTTAGGGCAACTCAGAAGTACAGTTGTCAAAGTGAAAGACCCAGAAAAGATTCAAGCAATTGGTCTAGTTACCCATTCTTTTATTCTGGATGAGTTTATTGCGTCTTTTCAGTTTCTGAATCTTGTTGCGATTCCTTTTCATTATTTGTTAGCTCTTTAAATATTTGTCCAATGTCCTTACCTGTGGCAATGTCAGCAGAAAGAAGCATGCTCTGCAAAGTTCTTGCTTAGCTTATGAACACTCCTGTCTCTCGCTGTAGCTGCAAGGCTGAGTTTCCTGCACCAGGGAACATGTGTATAGGAGAGAAATTACGGAATAAATTGATGCACTGGCCTTGGAAAATCGCTGTGCGTGATGTCAATGGAGTTGTATTTCACTTTGCCTGGGGTCTTGGTTTTCCTGGAACAGACTATTAGTCAAATCTGTAAGATGGAAAATTCTCTGGCATTGCAGCTTGTTTGAATGAACCCTAATTACAAAGTCTAGGCAATTACAGAGAGTCTAGTATTCTTGGCCTGGTAACATGGTTGAATGTGTGCTTTCAAAATACTCAGCCACAGCTTCGTGGGGGGTTTTCTTCCCTCTAAGTTGGATTGGTTTATTGTCATCTAACTATCACTGTTTTATCCTTCTTTTGGCTTCTCTTTAGTCTGTTCCTTCACAGCTTAATGCTTTTTATATAGCAGCAAATAAAATGGATATCAATAGCAGTATTTTAAGAAGCACAAGAGGATGCTCAGTAGCAAAGGAGTAAAGGAACACACTACCCAGTTTCCCTAAGAAGCTCCAGTGAGCTTCAGCACTTCATAATACCGAGGGCTTTGTTTGTCACCGAGGGAGTGTCTCTGACAATTTATTGGAAGTAGGGGGAGAGGATTAACAGAGGGAATTACTTAACAGTCAAAGTGTCCATTTTGAAATACATGAACTCTCTGGGTGCTCTGATTTTTTTCTGTGAAAGGGTCCACTCAGCCCTAAATCTTCTAGTGGACAAAATTGCACGATGTCCAGTGAATCTGCCAGCAAGGTCTTTTTATGTTGCAAATGTTCTTCTAGCCACTGTTTGAGGGGTGGAAACATGAAGGTAAATGAGGATCATATTTTGGCCTTATTAGCACTGTGTAGATACACGGCCACCAAAGAAATGCACTGGGAGATAGGGAAATACTCCCCTTCTAGCTGATGTGTCAGGAAGGATGACAAGCTTGAGGAGCATGTCGGAAGGAAGGCTGGAGAGCGTCAAGTGTTTCAACAGTTTCTGGAGCTATACCTTTGGGAGTTTTGAAGGGTTTATCTTCAGTACATGTGCAAATCCCTATAATACGCTATGCCCTTGTACCAGCGCATTTCTCACTTGGCTCCTGGTGCCACCATGTTACTTCTCCAGAAGAGAAAAACGGTTATGATGCTGATTTTGCAGAATGAGCAGATGCATGTTTGCAACTGCTGCCACAGTTTGAAAAGTGTACGAGTGTTTTGTGATACAGAACTGAAATGGTTTGTAAAATGCTAGGGTTGACATAGAGCCACTGTGAAGTGTCTCACCACTTGTAATAAAACAGTATTTAATTAAGCATTCCATCACGTGCACGTTCTGTGCTGATGTACAGGGACCCTCCAGGTGAAGGCAGGCCATCAGGAGAGCAGCAGGGGAGTTTTCTGCAGCTGCCTCAGCATGTGGGGAAGCTTTGTCTGCATTTGTGTAGGTTGTAACTTGTTCTAAGTTGACCTCAGACTTGGAATCTGAGCAGAGACTTCAGTCCCTAGGGTGACACTGAGCTGTAAGTACTAATTCATTCAGATGACAATACTTAAATAATCCCCTGACTATATCCTGTCTTGGAATCCGTGGCACATTTTTTCCTTACTTTGAAACTATTAATGAGGTTTTTTGGTTTCTTGCCCCCTTTTGATCTGTTTTTTTGGCTCAATGGGAGAATGTGCTGGACCTAGAGGGTTTGTAATCTGTCCTTCATCCATCAAGCTGCGGCATTAAAGCCTGGTCTGTGCTGAGTTTTACTGTAGGTGGGGTATTGATTAGGGAGGTGGAAATACTTAATTTTCTTCCCCAACTGACTGATGGCAAGATATTTATTTCTTTACAATAGATAAGACAGTAAAACATAATTTTGTTCGTTAGACTTGCATCTGTTGCTTTTACTCTTGCAACTATTGTGTAGTGCTGAAACAGGACACATTTCTGGCACAGCCAAGCCTTTCAATGACAGCAGCAAAAAACGCAGGTCAGTTATTGTTCGCTGACATTTCTGTGGTGGTTGGGGACATGGATGCCAAGGGCAGTGAAAATCCTTGTCAGATCTGTGCTCACTGGGGAAAAAAAAAAAATTAAAATAGGTACCTTTGCAAAGCACTTCCACTCTATCAGTACTGAGGCAATGTACCGTGCATTTCATTTGTCAGGTGTCTTGAAGACTTAGAGTGTAATGAACTGAGTAAAGGCTGGAGGTAAAGCCTATGTGGTGTAAATTTGTGGTGGTACTACACAGCAGCATTTCACAGCAGCATTGAATGTAGTCCATTGTCGGTGTGTAAGGGAACTGTTCCTAGCCCGGTAATAGAAACCTCTGTAACTGTTAGGTATACACAAAGGAGGGCATTTTAACAGTTTGTGCTGGAAATGGAAAAATCAGTTTCTAGACATAAGCTCTTTGCTGTTTCTCCTTGATGTGATGATACTACTCTCCTTTCACCTGTTGACATTGCTTTGCTACAGATTATGTGATTCCAGGCCACAATATGCTTGCAGTGGGACTGTAGAAATATTTTTTTTCCCTTCTGCTTCTGTGTTATTTAAAGCAAAGCTCCTTGACTTTACTAATTTCTTCTGGAGACAGTACCTGGGGCCAGAAACTGTTGGGAGGTGCTGTGACAGAAATGCCTTCATCTAAATGTAAATGTTGCTTCCCTGCCTCAGGCTGCCTTTAAAAGGCTTTTTTTGTGGGAAGCAGCCACAAAGTAATGGTCCCAATCAATTTATTCGTGTCAATAAAAGGTGTTTTATATGCTTATTTGAAATGTATTGTTCTGGGGTGATAGGACCACATTTGTGTTTTAAGCAGGTGCCTCAGATGGAATGAGAAATAGGGAGCATAAAAGAGAGGGAAAAGGAATTGTGTAAGGCTTGTTGGGGTTGGGGGGGTACAACTTGGGCTCTTGAGTGCAAAGGGTGGAACGAACTAAGGTGCCTTAATAGCGGGACACAAGACAACGTGTGGTGGGTAGAAGCGGGACGGAACTCCCCTGGTGCTCCTCCCTGTGCACGGGGACAGTCTCTTCTGACTTGGGTTGGGGGTTGAGCAAAGGAGTTCAATACAGCGTCCCTGACAAAGATAGAGGGAAAGATTTTCTGAGTCACTTCAGTGAAGTAACATCTGCTTGTAGCTGACCATCTTGGGCAAAGTCAGCTTGAAATTCTCTTGTCGTACCCCCTCCCGTCTGGTTAAAAGGGAAAGCGGGTAAAGAGATGCCACACCAAGGTGCAAACCATAACTCTTTCTTTACATATTTCACATTCCCCATCAAAGTGTGATTTCTGTATGTGTGTCTCCTGCCAGCACCACCTATGAGTGATGCCTTGTATGTGTGGTATTTCATTTTCTTTTGACTTGGACTTCAGTTTGAGGTACTGCTCCTGACAGCGAGAGGCTAATGGGCATAGGCAGGTGTTGATGGCAATTTAACTTACTCTGCCAATGGATCTCAGTTGCTGTAATCCTCCCTGCAACTCCAGGCTTTTATTTCTCTCAAACAGCATTTTGGCATTCATGACAAATTAATTAATGGCCCATTGCAAGATACATCTGTCCCCCAGGGCCTGGGCTGGTGGCTTTGCCGATCTGTCCGGGTGCTGTTTGGTTCTGCCACAGATCCCAGTGCTAGTGTGCTGTGCCTCGGTTTCTCTGTGTATAAAACAGAGGTAAAGATACTGACTTGCTCTAAATTCTGGTTTTGCTCTTTCAAAAGAGCTTTGAACAGCGAGATTTCTACTGTTTGTATTTGTGCAATATAGATGGAAGAGAACTTAGTGCTAGTAAAGGGTTTTGAGACCCTTGAATCCTAATGGCTGCAGAATTAGTAATTGCAGTCACACAGTTTCAGAGGTGATTTGAACCTAGGGTGCTGGGGTTACTTACACTTTCTATTCTGCTAATAAGGTCCTGTAGTTATGTGGTGTGGATCTGGCCCCTAATGCTCTGAAGCTGGTGCTTTGGAGGAGGCAGTAAGATAATGCTTCAGTCTCCACCGCTCTTCTCCAGTGCTCCTGACCGATTACACGTTGGAGCATAAGCGTCTATTCTGAATTGGTCCATCGTGAGCTGCTGGTTACACCACCATAAAGTAGGAGAAATGCAGTTGCAGTTCAGCTGGATTTATTTGGAGTAATTGAGAGCAATGCTAACAATATTCTACCTAAATGTGTAATCTCTGTAAGATGAAGAGCTTGTTTGCACAGTGCGTGCCACGTTGCATAGTCATGTCTTTGCTCTGAGGTACTGGGGCACTACAGATGATGAGCTGAGCCTTTGCTGCAACATCTGGAAAGTAAAGATCTGGGCTTGCACGTCTTACGTTATTACTTATGTAATTACTTGTTACGCCTTTGTAGTGGATAAGGTCTCTCTCTTAAGAAGATGGCTGGCTTTTTCTTATTGGCTGAGGAATACTAACTTTCAGGCATGTCAGCTCTGTCCCCTCAGACTGTCTGGGTATGTGGCTGCTGCTTTTTTTATCAACAGTCTAACATGCTGCCATGCGGTGTTCTGCAAACTGCAGTGCCCTGTGTATTTTTGCATGTGCCAGACTGAGTTCTGAGTCATGTAGAGCAGACACTCTCAGATGATGGGGGACTGGACTGTTTCTGGCTGGGCCTCCAGGGCTCTTGTCTGACTGATTTTTATTTACAAGATTGCAAATAAGAGAACATGAACAGTTGGCTGATGTCCCTGGCATGCATTCCTGTGCCCAGCTGGACTGCGGGGACTTGGCAAAGCTGCCTTTACAATGCCTCCTGGCTACTGGAGTGCTGGGCCTGGGGCAGGGCATCTCCCTCTTCCACCTTGGGGTGGGGGGGAATAGAAAGGACAGTGGCATGAGAGGAAGCAGCATCTGAAGGAAGACCAAGGGATGTGAGGGCAGTGGTCTTGCACTAAACAGTTGTCCTGATTTCAGCCCTCAATGTCATTTGATAGTTTACTGCAGCAGTTGATTTCTGTCTGTGATTCACCCAGGTCTTTCCCTGTCCAGATGAGTGTGAGACAGCTCTCATCCTCTTTTCCAGGAGCTACCTCCTCTGGACACTGGGCTCCCCGGTGACTCGGGCCAGGCTGCAGGTTGTCGCCAGGGCCCGGGCTGTCCCTCTGCCAAGGGTGCCCTGGGAGGCCCTGGATGCCATTGCAGCATTTGCCACCGGATGGCAGCAGATGCTCGGAAAAAAGAAATTCAACCCTCAGCCTTGAGCATCTGTTTCCAGGAAAACTTGAGGAACTCACAGTAATTACTGTACCGAAGTCATGGTCAAAAAGCAAGACTTCCACAAACGTTGCAGCATGGGCTTCTTCATAGCAGGGGAGAAGATGCCTATGAGATCGAGGGCCACCTGCTCCCACACAATACTGCAAGTCTGTGGCTTTCCTTGGGTTTCATTTGTTTTGCAAAACCAAGTTTCTGTTGCCAAAATTTACCAGCTGCTTCCTCTTCTTTTACCCTCATGGCTGTGCACCATGCACGTTTTGGCTTTATCTAGCACTACAGAATGGTCGCAATTCACTTTTGCTTCGCTTGTTCCATATTAGGGGCTGGGAGACACAGACCTTTTAAGTGAGTTGCTCTGTGTGAGTGTGCACATTTATATCCTGGGGGAATGCAGTCTAGGAATTCTTGTCTGGACTCTTGACCGGCTGTGTGGCCCCGTGCGAGTTGCACCACCTCCTGGTGCCTTGGTTTCCCTCCTTGCAAGTAATGCTTTTGATGCCCTTGTATGGAAACAGGGATATAAACACAAGGCAGCTGTCCTGAGAATATTTGTTTCTTTTAGATGGCCTCAACTCTGGGCTCACTCTTGAACTTGAAAAATACACAAGCCATGCAATAATATTTAGTATAACAACCCCAACTAACAACAGCCCTTGTCTTTACACCATTCAGCAGCTGGGTGATGGCACAAGGGGTTTTCTTCTAGACTTTTTGACTTTCTTGGCTTGACTGTCGCAGCGTCTTGAGAGCTAGCATTTGTCTGGAGGGCATGCCAGAGTGCCTGTCAGTTACTGCTGAAAATAGATGTCATTTATCAAGCAGATGTACTGCGGTGATCAATGGCTACTGTCAAACTGTATTGGTCTAGTAAGGACTGGTCTCTGTTGTATTGGTAGAGGATGCCCTACATAAAATGCATCTGAACTTATTGATTAGTTCTCTCTTTTTCTGCACATGGCACCTGTGTATCAAGAGGGGACCTATCTCAAGATGTCTTACAGGGAGTTTGGCTTTCTGAAAGTTTCCCTTGTAGTAATTCTGTCTCAGAGTGGGTGCCCAGCTCCTGGTGTCAGAGCAGTAAGGGGCTTGTGGAGTATGTCCAAAACTGGTGTGCATGGACCATGCTTGGGCACAGCTTCACCCTGTAAGCACCTGCAGATGCAGAGCCAGGGCCCCTTATTACCCAGCCTGCATTTGTGGCAGCCCAAACCCTGCCTTTACATTATGCGCTGCCCAGTCCCTGACAGTTTGCAGGACTCAGAAGTGGTAAAGGAGGTCAGAACTCCAAGTTTGTTTGATCTGTTTGGTAGATGGGACATTTGTTTGCTGATCTGGCTGCTCAGTCAATGGCACTAGTGTTTTCTGTTGAGGCCAACGTCTAACTCCATTGAAGGTCTCTGAGGATCTGGGTCGCAAATGAAGTAAGTGAAAGCATAAGCCATTGGGCCACAATGCATGCAGGCACAAGGGCAGGCAGTGAAATAACGTGGCAGGCAGGAGTGTTACATGGGATGCAGAGGGTTCCTTGGGGCAGGCAGGAAGAGGACTGCTTTTCTTCTACATGGCAAATACTTCGTCTCTGAAAAATCAGTTTTAAAAGACAGAGAATGATAGTAGGGGTCCACTTTGACAGTTCCCGCCATCTCCCCCCATTACTTCCCTGCCCCCAAGCCCTCCAAACCTTACAGTGTTGCAGAGCTCCCATAAAAGTGGTTCCCCCTCGAGGGTAGAAGTTGGGATAAGATTGTTTAATAGAATAAAGCATTTCAGAGACAGATGTAGAGTATCTCTGCAGCTCTGGACCTGCTCTAATGTGAGCCATACTGCTGCCAAGCATGTCATGGTCAAGAACATTCGAGGATGTGACTTGGTCACAAATGCCATGCAACTTTATTCTCAGACGTTTCATTCCAAATCACAAACTGGGGTCTTCGCTGCCTGCTGTCTGCGCACAGCAGTGAGGTCAGGTTTTGACAGCTCAGCCTGTCAGTAGTAGCTGAATTTCCTGGCTATGGATGATACCTGTGTGTCTGTACATGAAATATGCAATAATACTTTGTGTAACTCTTTTTTATATGTAAAGGTTATTAAGAGGTTGTGGCTAGCTGACAATATCTAAGAATTATTTAAAGTAAATTAATTAAGGTAGTAATTAGCTATGTTACGCAATATCTCTAATTACTGGTGTTAGGCAAGCTCTTTGGGGGTAGGAGTGGTGCCTTGCCTGTATTAAGAATACCAGCAGCACTTTGTCAATGGTACAGAAAACAAATTGTGAGGGAACAGGAGCTCACAGCAACTGTGTTGCTCGAAGTCCCTGAGGGAGGCAGAGGCAACTGACAGCAGGTGCCTGGCTCCTGCCTCCTTCAGTGGTCTGCATTTATATACAAATGTGCAGCTTGTGTGTGTATATATGTATATGCTGAATTTGTGTGTGTGTATAGCACTGCTTGTGCATGCAAATATGCCAGCAAAATGTCCATAGGGGCTGGTCTGGGTGCTGATTCCAAGTATCGAAATGCCTTTTCTCTTTGTCCTGGTTTCTTTTTGTCCTGCCTCTTAGCTTATTAGGACAGAGGTCTGTGCTTATCAGGTTGTCTGATCTTGGGTTTTCCAAGGAAAGCAGGCTTTCTCTCCCAGGTGTGGGAGTGCTATTGCAACTTTCTTGGCACCTTTTCTGAAGACCAGGCCACTGACCCTTTGCAAATAATGTCATAAGGAGGAGAGGAAATTCTTTGAGTTGGATCCCTTTTTAATTTCTTCTAACCCATCTGTCTAGAGGTTGTTCACTGTGGTGTGTCTCCAGCCCTAGCTCTTTGTATGGAGGTGTTTCATGACCTTTCCCCATGCACCTATTTTGATGGGGAGCTCCAGGATTTGAGAGCGTTTGGCTACTGCAACATGCTCTCCCAAGTGCTGCTTGCTGATGACAGGCCCTGTGAAGGCCCAGGAAAGCTCCAGCTTGGTTTTTCATTACAGCCATTGCTGGAGCTCCTGTGGGATGAAGGGCATGGGGAAATCACATCACAAACTTTGCTTTTAAAGGGAGAAACACAACCTGTTCTGCCTCAGTGAAATACCCATCAGCACCCCTGAAAGGCAGGGAAAAACATGTTACAAGTTCAAGGACAAGGCTAAAAGTTCTCCAACTGGGCTGCAGTCAAAGAAGCCAAGCCTAATAGAGCTTCTAGGCTTGTTTGAAATCCTAGGTTCCTATTTTATAGCTGCAAAAGCCAGTTTTACAACCTAGTCAGCAACTAGTACGTACTCTTGCACAGTGCATGAGTGTAGGGGAGTTTCGGTGTCGTAGATGCTTACAGATGTAAAGTAATCTGGCTATCAAGTGCCAGAAGTGTCTCTTAAGTCTTAGTTGCTCAGTCAGAAGTGGTTAGCTTTGTTCTTTCCATGAGGTTTTGTTCCAAGACAGCAATGACTGCTCAAACTTGTGACCTATTCTGAATGAATTGCTTGAGCACAGAACAGGACTTTAGCAGAGGGTATAAAGATGTATGTGCTGGGACATGAGAAGAAATATAATGTACCTGTTTTTCAAACCTTTAGTTGCAGCAGGGCAGAACCATCTGTGTACAAGGTCTTTCTGCAAAGATGTGCTCAGACCTGGGGCAAGGAGCAGGAAGTCTAGTGTCAAGAGCTGGTGTATATGTTGGTGTAGTCTGTCATGACTCTGAATCCCAGCCAGGTGGAAGTCAGTCAAGGGTAGCCAAAAGCAAACCACCTGATTGCTCCACAAATGACCTTGGAATGAACCAGCATGTTGCTAAGAAAGAGCCTTCTTTAGCTTTCATGTTGTCCTCACAGCCAGGTGTTAACCCTCTCCCCACCAACCTTGCCAAGTACGTGGGACAGTTTAAGCTATGCCCTTTGATATTTAGCATCTCCTGTGCTAGGGGCCTATCTTTGTAAAGTGAGAAAGAGCAAGACCCTTGGCCTTCTGCCCAGCATGTGCATAGCATCCAGCTGGTGACTGTTCAGCTTTTACTGCAGTCTTTGGTGAGGAGATAAAGGACAGCACCCCATTCTGCTGTGCACCAAGGAGCACATCTCCCTCATCCCCCATGCAGGAATGCTAGAGCTTGTGGATTTCTCCTCTTGACGTGCCATTCCTGTTTTGGTGGCAAAAGGTGATTTGACTGGAGCCGGACTCAAAAATCACTCATTTGTTTCCTGTGAAGAACTGCTCTGTGGGCTCTACTGCAGAGTCCACCCTGCAGCCCACCTGCTCAGCTCCTCGTCTCCTGCAGCATTGCTGGTGGGGTACAACTCATTCATGTATGTCACTCTGAATGCTTGTGGAGGAATGAAAAGATTTATGACCTTCTCCCCTACTCCCCATCCACCTCTACTGTTTTCCTTCCCCCCACACTTCTGCCTTCCCAGAGCATCCTGCTTTGAGCAACTCCTGACTTGCTACCAGCTCCTACGCATAGCTTCTGCTGGTTGTATTTTAACTGTTTCCCGGGAAATGAGCCTACTTAAATGACTTCTTCATGAATTCATATGTAAAAACATCCTTAGAAGGCAATTCCTTTGAGTTGCCTTTTCTGTATAGATACATAGGGTTGGCCAAACGATTCTTATCTTCTCCTGCAATGGAAGAGAAATGGCTGCTGTTAATTCTGTTTAATGACCGAATTTACTAGGTGAAATACTGCTCTGTATTCACTTGTCTAAGATCTGTTGTATTGTAAACACCTTTTTCAGTATGAAAGTCCCTTCTGCCATTTCTGATGTCCCTGGTCCAATACCAGTATTGATTTCTTATATATGGGGAGCAAGATTTGCTGCTTATTTTCTGGAGACATTTCCTTGGACTGCAGTACCATCTTTCTAGCTTCCAGAAATGCCCTTTCATTTAGCTTTTACTGCAACGCCTCCCAACCACTGTCTAGCTCCTGGCAAGTCCCTCCCATTATACATTGACAGCTTCACCTCATTTTCTCCACTTTTGTCCTGAAGATGCAAAAAAGAGTACCAACCATAGATTCACTGTGAAAAGGAAATTCAAAGCCTGCATTTTTGGCTGCGAAAACTTCTTGACAGTATCAAAGGCAGAGAGATGACTTTGAGATCAGCAAGGTTCAACCCTGAGCCAGTAACCAGCTCTTTGAAACAGACCAGAGAGAGGGGAAGGGAAATAGTTCTCCTTACATGTCCTCCTTTGTATTGCTTTTGCCACATCAATATATAGGCTTGGCCAATCTTTTGTTATCTTCTGCTTTCAGTGAAATGCAATATTAATTCTGCTTGCTGATACCTGGACTGGGGGTAAAGTGTACCTGTTCAAGTGCTATGGTGTTTGGACAATCTATATGGACACTGAATACTTCCTGTGAATTGCAAAGCACATCTATATGTACTGTCTGGATCCGTGTGCATACAAGCTCTGGAGAGACACCCAGTCTAATTAGCAGTGATTGGGGAAGAAGCTCACTTGTTAGGATCAGGATGCAATAAATAAAATATTAGCAAGAGGAGGTGGGTGAGCCAGGAGATATAAACAGGGCTGTGCAAAAGCTTTTTTAAAAAGAAACACTGTGGGGAGCCCACAGTGAAAGGAGAGACTGTCAAAAATGCACACAATATTCTGTTTGCTGCCTGCCCCTGTGGAATGCCTGGTATTATGCAGTCTTGGACTTCTGGGAAATCAATCCCATGCACATGACCATGCTTCTCTTTTTCCCAATAGCAAGGGAGGATTTCAGCACATGCTAGGGAAAAGACGTGAGAAGCTTCTCTCAACTGGCTTGTGTTTCAGCATTTGTTCCATTCATTAAATTAGCCCTTTAAACATACTAGTATAGGTTGTTAATGGTTCAGTGCACAGCATATTTTTTATGAGAAGGTTTATCTGCCACTGCTTGCTCAGTCTTTCTCAGTGCTTCAGTTTCTTCTTCTGTAGACTTATAAGTGGTATGAAGCTTGCATTAAGGATTGTTAAATGCTCTGAGATCTTAAGTGAAAAAGATTCTGAAGGGGCCCAACATAATGTTGGGAAGCTATGATGAAAAAAGGTTGTCCATCTGTCTTAAATGAAAGATGTGTTGATTTTAGTCTGGTTACTAGCAGCTTGGGCAAGAATGAATAAATGTTCAGAGGGTTTAGCCTAAAAATAAAGCTCAGTACTTAAACTGGGGCCTGTGACCCAGCCTTTCTTTTCTCCGTACGTGTAAAACATCAAGGAGTGTTTTTGCCTCTGAGTGATGTGCCTGCTCTGACAGCATCATTAGCACTGGGGTAGCAGGTACCCCTAGTTCCTTTCTTACAGCTGCTTATTCTGTGCTACAGGGGTTTGTTCTGGATGGTGAACAGGCTGGCCCACTGTTTCAAGATGGTCAGAAAAAGCAATGGTAAGACGTTTGTATAAAGGATGAGAAAGGGGAAAGTTTTGTCTTGATTTTCAGTCTGTGGGTTCCAAAAGCGTACAGTTCCATGAAAGTAAAAATGCTCAGTGAAAAGTGGAGACATTGAGGCATCTCATAATGTACAGACATTTGGAGGTGACAGGATCTCTTGTACTGGCTGATTTCATGGAGCACCTAGGAGGAGAACCGCTAGGTGGGGTAAAACAAGGTCAAAGAAGTCCTTCTAGGGCAAAAGAGCAGTTAAAAAATCATTTTGGTTCTTAACAGGAAGGCAGTGAAGCGACTAAAAAGCGGGTGTGATATGTTGAGATAATCTAATATAAGAAAGTACCCTGGGGGCAGAAGAAGCCATGTTTAAAACCATCAGCAGCCACTGGAAAGCCTTATCAGGAAGAGCAGGAAGTTGGAATAATCAGTCCTGAAGGAACACAGTTCATTGCTGCAGCAGGTAGAGCTATGAAATATTTCACACCTTAGTAATGTGGCTGGGATTGTCCAAAACCCAGCAGCTGGATAAGACAAAAAAATCCAACCAAACAACCAAAAAACTCCAAACAAACAAAAAGCCAAAAAAACCTCCCAGCCTTGACTGTGTACTGTCATTAAGGGTCACATACCACTTTTCACAAGAGATCTCAATCCAAATGCTAAGAACTGCTGTACCTACTGTTGTAGCTGTGAAAGAATCATTTTCCTGTAGGGTGCTTTGAGATGTGTGAGGATAGACTCTTTTTAATTGGTATGTTCAGACCTGTGAGACAGACAACTTCATGAAGGTTTCCCAACCTCCTAGCAACCAGCAAAGTCTGGTCCGTGGCTGTTGCAAAGAAGGAGCAGCTCATTTTTCTCCTTCTATCCTTATTGTTCACTTCAGGGATAAAAATGGTAGAAAATAGCTATGATGCTGGGCAAAATCCAACAACTGGTGACTCCCTAACTTGGAATCTAAAGTAGAGCAAATCAAAACAGGCTTGTGTGATTTGCAACTTGAACTTACTTAGGACTCCTGGAGATTTGTGACTTAGAATTACAAAGCAAAGATTCGGATTAACCTTGCCTGCCTTCTAACACTGCACAGTCTCTGGCGCAAGGATTCCTCTCTGGGTGCTAAGAGTGCCTGGGTTGGTTAGACCTCCTTGATGTGTGCTGAAATAAGAGATATGAGTGTTCTGTATTGCACTGGAAATGTTTTAACCAATTGTGTTCCTTAGGCAGGTAAGCACTACTCTTGTTCATTTTCACAAGTCTCAACCTTGTATGTGTGTATATATAAATATGTATGTATGCATAGACAAATACTTAAATATTTGTATGTATCTATGTTCACAAATATAAATATGTAGAAGAGAGATCAAAAACTTGCTGAGTGAAAGAGTAGGAGTCAGACAAGGGAGGGAGGATCTCGTTGTACAGTGCAGAAATGAGAGAAGCTTTTCCAGGCCTGCTAGAGGAAACAGATAAGACAAGCCATCAACTTTAGAGCACTAAAAGGCAGCGAGCACGGGCACATCTAAGCTTTCAGCCAGTGCTCTGATCGTGGCATGACGGAAATGGGACAGAAGTTCAGTATTACCACTGGCTGAGCACAGGATAATGAGGGCACAGACAACCACAGCTGGGCTCATTAGCCATTCTGCTGCCCAATTAGGCTAGGAGCTAATTGCTCATTAACGAGACCATACCTGCTGAGGCAGCTGGGCTTCCCTAGAATTCGCGGCTGGAGCCACAGCAGAGACTGGGGAGAACAGAAGCAAGATTTGAAACCAAGGAAATGGAAAAACTCGTCTGCCACTGAGGAAGGTTTTTGCTGCCTCTGCCGCCACTCCCTGGGGACAGTAGTTCGATTCCTGGCACCGCTGCCGCCTGAAAGGCATGTCAATTAGCCCTGAGCTCCCACTGAAGGCTTCCTCTCCCTGGCATCCTGCGGCCCTGACGCTAATGACGTGGAAAAGGAGTGGCTGAGGCAAAGATGCTGGGGAGTTTAAGGTGGAGGGTTGTTCTGACCTATATTTCTCTCCTGAACATCCTCTGGAGAAAAGCCAAGTTTCTGACTAAGAGGAGGAAGTGTGGTGATATGAAACACAACAATCACAGACAAGGGTCAGCAATAAGATGTTGGAGAAAGCAAATTGTAATACTCTAGTCAAGTCCATCTCCGCAGGATATAGGCCACAGCAGCAGCCCCAGCAACATCTTCTGGAAAATGAAAGCTGG
Source organism: Theristicus caerulescens (assembly GCA_020745775.1). Classification (NCBI taxonomy): domain Eukaryota; kingdom Metazoa; phylum Chordata; class Aves; order Pelecaniformes; family Threskiornithidae; genus Theristicus; species Theristicus caerulescens. Next base: position 5,305,997 of record CM036574.1, read on the forward strand.
AAGCAATAATGTGCTTAACACCACACACATCAGCTGTCTTTTGACACAGACTTGTTTTATTTAGCAGTGCAAGCACAGGGACTACATTGAGAATGAACTTTTACATATGTCCAGAGGTTATCTACAACACAGATAAGTATGACAGTCCATTGCCCACACACTAGACAGAGGCATGTGAGAATGAGGATTTCCTGCCTAACACTGAAGAAAGAACTTTTATTAACACTGAGGAGTTTTCTGTGTATGCCCTGACATCCTGTGATGGAGGTCTGGGTTGGGGTTAGTTATGAGTTTTACTTCCTTTCCCCTTTTTTTCTTTCTCCCACTGTTCTTTATAGTGTTTCGATGATTTAGGCTTTTTTTTTTTTCCTCCACTAGAGCAATATAGGGGAATGTTTCAGTGTGGTCCGAAGTTTAGGTGGTGGGTTTTTGCATGCGATGTTGGCACAAAAATGGGCTGCTTTTTACCTGGCTGTGAGCAGTATGTAAATAGTGGACATGAGAGAGATGCATTGCCTGTGTTACTAGGCTAGTTCTGCACTCTTTTGTGGCCTGGCTGCTACTGGAATGAGTGTACTGGGCTCTAGTAGGATATTGGATTAAGACGCTGCCTTGGTTTCAGTGGATATGGGTGAAATAAAGTGAATACAAATAGTTTTATATTGTGAATGTGTATGGGAGGCTAGCTGGTAAAAGAGCATACAGGCTGATGGCATTTAGCAGTTTCCAAGCTCAGTGATTCTATTTTAAATCCTGAAGATCACTATCTTATTTTTCTTTTTACTAAGGATAGAAAATATTATTGTCCCCTATGAATAGGTGAAGAATTTGAGGCATGGAGTCATGGAAGGATCTTGTATGCAATGCATGATAGAGCTTGGAGCCCCAGTCATTGTAAATGCACATCATACAGTAAAGAACCAGGCCTTTACTATGAGACATAACTGAATAGCTTCCTTTTCTCAGTGGCAGGATTAAAACCGAATGGTTTTATTTAATCAAAATAAGCTGAGTATTGTCCGAGTCTTATTTATACAGTGTGTCTCCAACAAAATTCCATTCCAAGTAATTCACTAGCCAGCTCCATAGTGCCATTGGTGAGGAACAGACACTGGTAGAGAGAGATGAGGAGGGAATGACATGAGAGATATTGGGAAGGTGTTTCAGAGCTGCAGGGTGGAATGCTCCTAAATGCATGATAGTACAGTGTGCAACCCTGAATGTGGATGAATGAGCAGAGAGGAGACAGGGAGTGATTTTTCAGGTGGCTAAATTTTACTTTTGGAAGATTTTGCTTAAAAATCATCAAAAGTCAGTGCTATTCAGTCCCTCAAGTGCCATGTTTCTCTGAGAAATGGGATTTCAGTCCCACAAATGCTTTGCTTCTGTTGAATTATTACTTCAGGTCTATTAGGTGAGTGTATTGAAAACCTGTGGAGTGGTTTTGAAAACCAGGAGTGCAGTAATCGGGCCGGCTCCTACCGAGGCTGAGTAGCCAATAGTGCTGTTGAGGTGTCAGAAGGGGATGGGTGCCCAGCCTTTTTTTGTAGCGTTACATATCTTCTGTCCACACAGCATAAATTTGTATTTTCTGTTTGCTCCAAGCTATACTTGGTGGGGGCTGGAGGCCATCTGAGAGCAGCAATGGGATTAATGCACAAACATGCTATTTTAGTTTGCAGACTCTTTGTCTCAGAGGGAAGCAGGGAACCACTGGCTTGAGCTTGACACTCCTGTGTCTTTTGGAGCAGGCCCATACGCTTTTTCTGTGAAGAGGTGGCTGCAGGAGAGGGAATGGGGAGAGAAGGAATGCATTTCTCATTATGTGCTACAGCCTCTCTGCTCTGGCAGCCTGAGAAGAGAAATTTTCTCTCCCTCCCCAGACCCTCTACCCCCTGCAGCTTGCTGATTATTTTTGGCTGAGGTGGAAAGCACAACCCTAGCATTTTTCCCATAGGGGAGTGACCTAAGCAGGAGGGGAGTGAAGCCTGGGCTGTTCTCTTTGTGCTCTTTCAATTAATAGCCCCACTTTTGCATGTCTATAGCTCCTTTCCTCTGAGTACACCAAGGAGCTTGAAGAGCTATTAGGTCCTCCCAGCCCACTGCACCCTCACCTCTGCTTAGCAGAAGGGGTGAAACTTTGGCATAGACTTACTGGAAGTCACACAGGGAGGCTGTGACTTTCCATCCACTTTGCTTCGGCTTTTTTCCTCAGGCTCTTTTCATGCTGTTGAAGGCCCTTATTCCCAGTTCTGTTGTGCTGTGGTTCCCTCCTGGCTGCATGGTGCTGTCGGTGATGCCTGCAGGGCATCGCTACAACTTTTGAATGGGAAGGTTTCTCTGGGTTGCGCCTTCAGTGGTCTCTTAAAATACTTCTTGAAAAGCTGGCTCTGCCAGGCATAGGGTTGTAGCTTTTGAGGAATAGTGGCATGTATGTGGGAGTCAATTTGATGACAGAACATCCACAGAAGTTGCATTAAGGAAGTTGTGCAGAAATGGGTCAAGGACACCCCGGTGAGCCTGTGAGTGGTGTCTACTCCCACTCAAACCAGTGCCTTGTGTGCAGGGTTAAAGCACAGAGTCGGATTTCCCAGGTTCTCCACTCCCCCCATGGCCACAAGGCAAACTCCCCATGCTCGGGAGCAGCCTGGCTTGTTTTCTCAGCTAATAGAAAGCACATGAGGAGCACAGTCAGGCACGGCGACAGCTGTTGGGAATGATTCATTTGGGACACAAACAGGAATCGAATGCTGGCTGATCCCTGGGCAGAGCCTGTCCGCTGCTCCAGGCCTTTCCAGGGGGTGACCACGCACTCCGGAGCCCCCCCTCCAGCCCCAGCAGTGACTCACTTCCTCCGGCCTTGGCAGAAGCTCTGTGCGGGAGGGCCAACTGAGATGCTTTGGGGCATTAAACCTCCCAGACCTCTTCTTTCCTCTCCCCTGCCCCTTCTGAATCTGGCTTCTTCTACTCTGAGGACAGAGTCCATCCATGTTTGATCTGTGGGGCCAGGAGGGGAAGCTGCACAAAGGTCTCCAGCCAGAAGTAAATAGCATGTTGTAACAGATTCCAGCCAGCAACAATGTGAACTGCATTGGAAAAAGTGGAATATATGTCCTGGCTGGGAAGTCAGTGAGTCTGAGCAGCTAAAGGGGGCAGGGGAGAGGTGGCAGAAACATCCCGGTTTCTGGGGTTTATTTACTGTTTGTTCACATCCCTTGCTGGCCCCTGTTAATTTCCTGTTGCCTTCCAGGACCAATACACAGTCCTTGGATGGTAAAGGCTGGCTGTGAGATGGCCTGGATTGGGTTTTACTTTTTCTTACTACTTGTCTAACAGATTTAGTGCTTGTTTCAAAGTGTGATGTGCTTTGAAGCAGCAAAGTCTAGAATGACAAGGCTGGAGCATCTCACGGCATTGAGAGTCCTGGCTTTCTCTGAAGGGCAACCTGATTTTTCCCATCCTGACATGCTAGATCCCAAATTCCCAGGGTTTGGTTTGCATATGGTGCAAGCTGCCTGTACCCTCCACTTGCAGATCTGCTTGCTGATCTGTGACCCAGCCAGCCCTCTGTTGCTCCTGCCGTTCTCTCCCCCTCTGTGCCAGCAGGCTGGTAATTACTGGAGCAGAAGAGACAGGTGGAGGTGCCACAGCTCTAGCAACAGCAGAGCAAGCAAGAAAGGAGCTTAGGAGTGAGAGAGCATGTTCCTCCTTGACCTCTCTGAAGGCTTGGCCATAAAACAAATATTTGGAAAGACCCCTAGATCCAGGCGCCGTCTCTTTTTAAAGCAGGAGGGCTCTGTTTTAGGAAGCCTGGCTGTGTGTGCAGAAAACTGAGGGAGGGTGGGGGAGGATGGTGACACCTGCTCCCCTCTTGGGACGCTCCAGTCTCCCATGGCTGCGCTCCAGAGCCATGTGTCACCCAGAGGAATTTGAACTGCGGGACGTGAAGCCTGGATGGCGCCACCGCGGCCCCGCCGTGGGGACAAACTCTGAAATTGGACCCTCGGCCCCTTGCTCCACAGCAGACTGTCCTGGCTGCCTCAGCAGGCAGAGCTGGCTGTGCCCCGGGCAGAATTGCTAGGCTGGTCGTGGAGGTCTCTTCCCCCACGCCCCTGCCCGTCCTTCTCCCCTTCTTCCGTCGCCCTTGCCCTTTTGCACTGACGCTGCCCTTGGAATCGGGCCTGGCAGGTGGGATGTTGTCACTGGGGCTGGCGCAATATGGCATGGCTGAAAAGTGTTCGCATCTTCCCTTCTTCCTTGAAACCCTCGCATTCCTCTTGTGGCCTCCAGGCTGCCTGGATACCGCACTCAGCTGTCATGGGATAATAGCCGTTGAGTCCTAATTACAAATCTCCTCAGCTTGATCAGAGGGCGGCTGGGCAGTTCCATCTGGATTGTCTCTCTGGGACTGCAGTGGGGGGGACTGAAAGGGCAGGGAGTGTAGGAGAAACGCTACACAAATGTCGTGATACTCAGAAGCATCCGGGCCTCCAGCCTGAGACAAAAATAATCAGCCAGCTCCAGGGGGCATGGGGCCGCAGGGAGGTTTGCTGAAGCGGAGGCTCTGCAGCGGAACATAATGAGATGTGCATACCTCACCCAGCCTAGCACAGCCCTGTGCACGCTGAATTGGAAAGGGCAGATGGACTTGATCCCAAAGCATCTCCAGGGTTCCATCCATCAATCCCTCTTGAGCTCCCCCTGGACTTCCTACAGTGAGGAGGGAAGCTAAAGAGGTTTCATTAGCTGTAGCATCTCCAGTGGAGACTTTGCAAGACCTGCAGAATCTCCATGACAAAGCACCGACTGTGCACAAAGGTACCTGCAGTGAGGCTTCCCTTGCTGCCTCTCTCCAGCCAGCTGACTCCTCAAGGAATGGGGAGCTCCCAGAACATGTGCTCTTTGCTTTCCCTGGTGGCTGGAGCTGTCTGCACTGTAATGGCGCTGCTCAGAAAAGAAAGCACGTGAAAGAAGGTGCCTCCCAAGTGCATGGGAGTTATTCTTAAATGATAAGGCTCGTTTTAGAACTCTCCATCCCTGAGAGCAAAGACCTCTTGTCCTGGAGGGTTTTGAAGGGGCAAAGGATTGGGCCTCCTGGTATTTCACCCAGATCAGGAGTTAAATGTGGACAGGGGAAGAAGGCAGCTGAGAATACAGTGGGGAGAGAGATCCTGAGGGCTGGGACTTGTTGAGCAAGGGGCAAGGAGGGGAGGTCTGTTTTTGTGTGCTAGTCCATGCCATGTTGGTGAAGTGGACCATTACTACCCACAAGCTCATATTTAATTGCTGTGTACGCTGGGGACAATAGTGGGAGGGATACTTCGGCACTTCCCCGTATGATGGTATTTTCTTGATATTAAGAGGCACGGTTCATTTAAAACCCGTGCAAGAATAATATATGCGACTCTCACAAGGCATCAAAGGGTCTGGAGCAAAAAATGAATGTGTGGCAGGGACTGATCAGTCCTCTGGGGGCTAATGCAGAATGGCAGTTCCCCTGCTTGGCTTCCCGCTTGTGCACCGCCTCTTTCCCCCCAGCCTCCCCTCACCCCGACTCCCCGCAGGGCTCTTCTTCCCGGGAGTTATCTGAGGCCAGCAATGTGACAGTGGCTGCTGCCGCCACCTCTTCTGCTCCTCTTCCGCTGAGTTTAACCCAAGGTCAAGCAACATCATGGCATTTGCAGCCTCGTGAGTTCTTGAGAGATTTAATTTTCAAAGCGCTCCCAACATCCCCTGGGATAGACCTTGGCTGAGGTCCAAAGCCTGTGACTGCCAAAAGGAACTGTACTAGGCCAGACTGACAATAATAGCTTGCTTGCTCTATTCCAGCAAAGAAAGAAAGAAAGAGAAGCAATGGGGAAGAAGGGGAGGGGACCCAAGGCCCTTTTGGCCTTAAGCAGGCTTAGTGATGCCTGCAGCAAAGTGTAACCTAGGGTTGATGCCATAATAAAGCACACGAGGATGAGATGCCTGTGTACAGAGTCTTGTCCCCTCAAAGACAGCTGCTGAAAATCTGCTGCCCAGCACAGAGGGGTTTGTGAGTGTGTCTATAGGAAGAAAGAGGGTTTCCAGGGATTTTTCTCTTGGAAAACAGAAGGGGCTGCTCTTGGTGCTGAGGGAAGCAATGGGCTTACCAAGGGGGCTATGGCCAGATAACATGTAGAGAAGCACCAGAGAAACTTTTATCCCCAGTCAGCCAGTGGGCTTTGCCAGAGACCTCAGTCCTGACCCGTAACATCTTCTGCTGTTCCAGCCCCAGGCTCCGCCAAATGTGAATCTTTTGAAATGCTTCCAGCCTGATTTGCTCCCCTGGCTCTTTCGGTCCAAAGAGATCAGCCCTGATGCATGTTTTCCCCTGTTCCCACACTGGGTTCCCCCTTTCTGTCCTGACAGACCCACTGTATTTCATCACTAGGAATCCACTTCTGTTTCTGGGACTCTAACCTCCTCTCCTTCACCCCTGGGTTCTTGCAGTCCCTCTTTTCTCGTGGTTCTCAGTCTAGTGCAGCAGCAGTTCAAAAAATAGCAAAGGGCTGTGTTTGAAACAGCCCTGTCCTGCTTTTGACCCTCAGAGAAGAGGTAACAGGCTGATGGAAGGTACCAGTAAGTACCAAAAATGGGTACGTTTAAAGGTGAGGGGAGGCCTGCCAGAGGAGTATGGAGTGCTCCAAGATGCAGGATGCTGGATGTAGTTTTTTGGGATTGTAGGGTTAGTAAGGAGGACATGCAAGGTAAGCGAGGGATGCTCGAGGATTTAGGATTTCTTGCATGGATCATGATCCTTTCTAGAACCAAACCCCACTCTGAAATTTCCTGGTATTTAAACATTGTGATCCAGGTACTGTTATTTGCTGCCTGACCACTTTCATTCTGGTATACTTCGGAGTGCAGTTTTGTGTTCTCTGGCTGTTGTCTCAACTGAGCATTCGCTCCCTGTTGCTCCAGTCTGTCTGGGTTGAGCTGGACGGAGCTGCGTTTGTCTTTCTCATTGCAGCCTTCCTTGGCTGGACTATGCTAGGCCAGTGAGGGACTGCATCCAGCAGTTGCTGGGCTGCATTGAGAATGGCCTTTGTCTATCTGTTTTTACTTTATTCTCTTTACAGTCCTAGAAGCAAGACAGGAATTAGGGAAGGAGGAGATGGTTATTTTAGATGTTGCTGGTCACAAGCCAGCAAGCTGGGAAGGCAGGGGATGTGGGGGGTGTGTGTGGGGAAGCAGGGGTTTACTAAGTCTAAAATACTCTCATGTTTCTGTAGGCATGAATGCAAAACCCAAACCAGAGGTGGTTTTGGTTTTGACCTTGTAAAATGAAAACATGATGACTGAGCTATTGCCAAACCCAATCCCCAGCCGCCTGCGCTCCAGTCTAGCTCTGGTCCATCGTCCTGCCATCGCTCCCGGCTATCCTGGCAGGCAGAGGCAGCAGGAAGCGGGAGGCCTGTTTCTTCCCAGATGGGCTTTAACACTTGCCTGCAGCAGCCAGCCAGCTAGGGGGTAGGGGGGGAGCTGTCTCAGATGCGCTTCAACCTCCGCTCTGTAATCACAGCTTCCTTTGTAACTTTATTGTGCAGACCTACACTGCAATAGTCTCTGGAACCACATTTTGGGCTCTCCAGCGGAGTTAAAAACAGGAGGTTCCCCAGGCAGGGAGTAGAGCTGCTGGATTTGTTGGAAGGCAGAGCAGCCAGATGGTGACAGAGAAGGGGAGGGGAGTTTGTGAGGGAGCAGCTCCATATTCCAGTTTCCATTTGGGACTCCGCTAGCAGGAGAATCCCCTGATAGAGGCTGTCTGTGGCAAGCTGCAAAGGCCTAGAGCTGCAGAAAAAAGTGGGTAGGGGCAGGGGAAAATGAGGGGAGGCAGATAGATATGGCCATGGCAGCATGTACTAGAAAGAAAATTGATACACGTGCTTGCATCTTCCGAAGAAAAATTCAGGCTAACGTTAGCTCTCTGTTGGAGGACGACTCCAGCCACAGAACTGCTTTGCAGGAGAGGGGTGGCTTTGAAGCTGTTTGGTTTCTTTGATAACAAGTAGCGAACCTAACACCTATGTCCTGCTCCGAACCTGTATCCTGGGCATGGCTAGCCCTGAGCTAAGCAAGATGAAGGTGTATAGGGAACTTTATTCCCTGATGCAGCTCATCTCAATTTTTGCTTTTATTACTTCAAAACTCTAAGTTGGCTGTTTGTGGTCTGGCTATCAAACAAGTTCACAGGTACTGCTGATAAGGCTTTGTACTGAAGTGACTTACTTGGCAACGATGACCACACTACAAGATTTGAATTGTAAGGATATTACTTAACATATAAAAAGAAATGTTATTTATCATGGTGTTACAGAAAGGATGTGTGGATTTGAGGAGGAGAGGTTTTCCGATGCTGTTGGGTGGACGGATCAGAATTTAAGGCATGAATTTGACTCCTCTCAAATCTTATAATATCTTGTGGTAAGATTTTCACCAGAATTAGCACAGGCTGTGGCTTTATTGGTATTACAACAGGAAAATGTTTACTGGCTTTGAATCTACCCACGCCTAAACCAAATTCAAGGAGCAAACTCTTATGGAGGGGAGATGTGAATGTGACCCTACTTCTACTCCAGAAATGTATTTTGGTGTTCTACTCTAGAAATTGTATTGTATGGTTTACACTACACCTTCCTGCTGCTACGAATCAATAAATAACATGAGCATATAGCCTAGTTGTTAGGTGGACTGAGTAGCCACAGTTCCCAGCCATGTAAGTGGAATTTAGGAGTGCTCTCAGCCTGTCTGAAAATCAACACATATGGCTGCAAAAGTTAAGGTCCTGAACAACGTAGGCAAGTAAGTGTCCTGTCCTTCCATGTGTCTTTTCTGGGTAACGATGGAGAGGAGGCTGGACAGGGTGGCAAGGTTTCTAACAGCGGGGCTTGGGTGCTGGGACTAGTGCATGTGGTGTGTGAGATCAGGGCCTGTTTTTTCCAACTCTGGCCTTAGCCCTTGGTGTTTGTCTTCAAGGAGGATGGAATTTCCTACTGAGCATGTTAATAGCACGCTTGGGCCAGTCAAGCCCTGCATGTGATGCTGGAAATGAATCTGTTTGGGATTTTTGTTGTCTACATATAATGCCCCTTTTAAAAAGGGCTTGCAAGTATGGGGAGGTCTTAGCTCTGAACATGGGGAAGATCAGCTATAAATAAATTTGTGACACAGCTACTGTATATAGCCAGAATGGCTGCTAAGTTTCCTGAAGACTGCAGCAAGTGGTAGTATAAAAAAAATCAGGGGAAGGGGGAATAGTCTTCCAAAATATGGAACACCTCATAAAGCTGGGGAGGTAGGAAACAAGTCAAGCAATCACAGCCATGGTTCAAACTCACAGGAGGCATACTGTACAGTACATAAAGCCCAGGGAATCAGCTCAGGATGCCAACTAATGAGCTTTTTAATTAGCTGCAATTGCAGGCAAGGTTTAAAACCCAAATAAGTAAGTAAATTAAAGATTTAAAAGGCTGAACAGAATCAATGAGGGGTCAGCACTTAAAATATTAAAATGCCAAAGCAGTTAACTTTACAGTAAGTTTGCAGTGCTGAAGTGGAGCTGCCCCTTTAAGGAAGCAGAAGGCTCTCGTTTTTCTGGTCTGAAGCCCTCTGGCTGGAACATGCCATCTGCAAAGATCCATAAATCATCCTGCACTCAGCAGTCTGGAGTCCAGCAGGGTCTCCATGTGTCCCGGCCCTCGCCTGGAACCTGCAGGGCGTTTTCTGCAAACGGAGGGTCCTAGTCAGGCGCTCCTTTTGGCTGCAGTCCAGATGTTTCTCCCCAGCCGCATCCCGTGGGGCAATGGGAACCATGGCCAGGAAACTTGCAGTCAGCTTGGAAGCCTTCGCTCTGCTGCTCTGCAGCAGTGAGTGGTCTGTGCAGATTGCACCGGCACTCCCTGACTCTGAACGCTCGGGAAAGTCCGCTCGCGTTATGCTGAATGGTGACAGACTAGGTGGATCGTCCCCCACCTCCCACGCTGCGTTGCCTCACAGCACGCTCTTCCATCTGAGTGCCCGACTCCTTCCAAACTTGTCTTTCTCTGTTTTACTGGGGGGTGCTCTGTAACCGTTCTGATATGTCAGCCTGTTGTCCCTACCCTTTATTTGTGCCTGTGAGTCGGTGTTCAGAGGCCTTGAAAAGTCAACTCCATGCTTCTTACCTGCAAATGCAGGAGAGAAGCAACTGTGGAGACAGTCTAATCACAAATGCTTCATGAGAATGAGTTCCTTTTTCCTAATTGTACCCAGGGGGCAAGACAGGGTCAGGCTTAGGGACCATAAGATATTCAAGATATCTTTACCTATAATACGTGAGAGCTGTAGTCCTATTCAAAGATAGCTTCTTTTGGAGTACTTCTCTCATACTCATGTGTTGGTCATGCTATTAGACACACAGAGGATACAATGAGGAAGTCTATAGGGAGGGATTAAGTTTGGGGACAGGCTTAGGTTGCGCTCCTGTCGAATCTCAGACTGGCAGTAGGTTTTATCTCGGAGAGCCACCACATACCCAAGTTGTCAGTTTAAATCTACAGTGACTCCACCAAGGCCAGAAGTGCTGAAGTGGATTTGTATGGGTGCAGAAGAATGAGAATGTGACCCATAAACAGAGATCATTGAGAAATTAAAAGACGTGGCTCATACGTGGCGTTAGGATTATGCAGGAGTTTTTCCAGCTGTCTCACCCATCACTCATCAGATTTGCAGGGCATCATGGTTTTTGTATCTTTAGCAATTTTTGTGGTTCAGAGGGCAGCAAAATTTATTTAAAAGTAAAAAGTCACTGAGAAATTAAAGCATTTTTAGGACCATTTTATTTTAAACTACTGTGGATGGTGTTAGCCTGACATTTTGGGATCCTGGAGCAACCTGCATTGTGTCTTGGTGTTCGGGTGTTTGTCACTCGTGATCTTGGTGTGGCTGCCATGCGCCTTGCGGGGCAGTTGTGCAATGACACAGGCACCTGCCTGCTCTGACACAACTGGACGCAGCGGTGTATTGCTGGGGTTCAGGGGAAATGGGGCATTGCTGGCAACAAGCTGCCACCTTTTTCACATTCTATATATAACGTGCATGTCAGAAGCAATTCAAAATCACCAAGATGTCCCCTTGTGCCTTTGCAAGCAGGCAGAGCAAAAGTAGAAACTGCTCTTCATTATGCTGGTGCTCCTGGCTGCCCTCAGGGATGGAGAATGCTAAACAACCTCAGTCCCCCAAGTATGAGGTGCTTTGGAGAGCCAGGCAAGCCCTGGAAGACAGGGCTGCCTCTGACTCTCTCTCCAAGTAGTACTGTCACATAGGCAATAATCGTATCTTACGGTGTTTGGAACAGAAGGAAATGAATTTGTCCTTAATCAGGATGCTTCGTTAGGGTCTTTTGTCTGAAGATCTCAAACAGCTTTGTACATATCAGTTGATAAAGCCTTAGTTTGCGCTTCCAGGAAGATAAATATTATTGTCCTAGGGAAAGCCTGAGGCATAAAGAGGTCAAGTAAGCAGCCCAGCAGAGAGGCAGGCGTTGACAGAGCTTGGGGCTACACTCCAAAATTTCTGGCATCCCTCTGCCCAGGTGTCAGCTGCTGTCTTTCACCTAGAAAGAGTCTAATATTTCAGAGGGCTGAGCAAGATGGTTGCTGTGGAGTAAGTATGGAATGGAGAAACATTTTGCTCTGTTTCTATCGGTTGTAGTTTCATTTGCCAGTGTCCTGCCTTATTGCATCCTCTGCATTTCTATTCTTGAGGCTACACTGATTAGAAGCTGCCATTTGGACCAGTGTTCCCCTCTGGGTCAAACAATGCTATCATACTTGATCAAACCCTGGGGACACAAGTAGAATTTGAATCCAGGCTTTGGAAGTAACAAAAGGGTCAAATATGAGCATCTAATAATGAACTACTCTTGTGGGAAAACTTGTTGGGTTTTTTTTTTTGTTAAGCAAGACAATAATGCACAAATTAAAAGCTGTTAGAATTTGGATATGCAATAGGGGCCAAATGGGTTTGTTCAAATGATGATTTACCGAGACTTGTGTAAAAGAGGGGAGGAGAGAAACCGGAGAGGTGGGAGGCAAAGAAGAATCCAGCCCCCAGTGGCCTTGAAAGCAATCTGCAAGTGACTGCTGTCTCCATGCTGATGGATTTGCTGTCACCTCTCCCTGGCATGAGGTGACAGATTTCTCTGTCAGATGAAGCCAGAACCAATAGCCATCCATCACTGTGAGGACAGACAGGAGTAGGAGGGAGGCAGGCATAGGGGGGGGGAAAGCAAGCCCTGGCAAAATGTATCTCTGCCCTCCTTCCTTGTCAATGCTGGGTCATGGGGAAATAGGTCTTCTACATACATAGATTGAGGATGAGACTATTGGTGTCCATGACTGAAAGGATGGAGGGATCTGAGTCTGGGGACAGGAGTGGAGGGGCATGCACTTGTAGGGAAAGCTGTTTTCAGAAGGGAGAGAGCTCTACTTGGGAGACTTCTCCTGGGATTTTTATTACCATATTATATCATATTGCACTGTATTATCCAACCATGGGGGAAGGGCTCCTGGAACGGCTGGTATTTTTGGTCTGTCTGTTGAAATTACAGTTCCTAGCAGATGGAAGGGCAGGTCACTGCTGCGTTGCAGCTGGGTCAAGGCTCTCAGTTGGCTTTGCCAGCTCTGCCTCCTTCTATGCACGAGCAGCTGAGCGAGAGCTTGGGAACCCTCTTGGGCACCCCGTGTCCAAGAGACTTCTCTCTACCAGTGAGGTTAAACACCAGCAAAGGTGAATATCTATAGCACAAACTGGATGTGAGCATTTTAGCTGGAAATCAGAAGGAGATTGCTTCAGCGCTGCTTTAGGCCAGTGAAGTTCTACAGGGACCTCCAAGTGATGGTGCAGTGTAAGACGTCCAGGTTATTTTTAAGATGAGTCTTGATCAATTTGTGACAGGAGAGGCTGGAATCACAAACACTGGAGGTCCTTTTCTGTCTTGTATGACTGTTCTCCCTCATGAAATAACCATGACTTCCAGGTTTTGATAGTCCTATCTGTGTTATTACCTTTGTCATGTGTAAGTAAACATCAAGGAAGTCTGGAGTGTGGTTTCTGCATTTGGACAAAATCCAGATACTTCTCTATATAGTTGACAGATGAGAGGAATGTTCCTCTCTTTTTCCTATCAGTTTCCTGAAACATTAAAAACAAACAAAACCCCTTCCCCATATGATTTCATGTAAAAACTGTTTGTGCTCTTACTCACTTTTAAGATGTGATGTCAGTGGATGAGACCCTGTTTGAGCCTGTATTTTAAGATGACTGCGATTGCTTTCTAACATGTTAGATTCTTCTTTCAAAACCACCAATTTTCACTTAGAAATTAAATTCTGCTCTGCTTGTAGGACCTACAGTACTGCTCTTCTGTACTAATCAGTGCCCTCTGATGGCCTGCAATGAAGTGGAATGATTTAGTCAGTTCTCAGAGCAAGACTGGAAGAGCAGGTCTAAGGAAATGGCCTGCAGAGGCTGTATTCATCTAGTGTATCCTTAAAAAACTGTATTTCTTGTGCAGGGAGAAAGGATGTCTGAAAAAGAGATAGGCCAGGTATGGGGAAGTATTTCTATGTGCCTAACCATCCCATAAAGCCAAAAGGAGTTAGGTACTGCATTCATTTAGATGTTCTTCTAAATCCTGCAAAGCATGTTTCTCAGTCCTTTGTCATCTAAATAACTTTGTAAATCTGGCCCAAAAATCTCTATATGGGGTGTTTACTTCTAGGTTGTTCTTACAAATTGCTGGGGAGGGGGGTGGGGAGGGCAGGGAACGTAGCTGTTTGCTGAAAAGCAAAGAGCACAAGAATGTGCCTTTAAACTGAATTAGCATGCATAAACCTTGGGCTGCTGTTGAAGCTTTTCTGCTCCCAGGCCTCAGACTTTGCATCTGTTTTTTCATTTGCAATGGGCTAATGTGCTTTGACACTGCACCCCTCTGGGAAGTTGCCGACAGGCGATGTCAATATTTCCTTCTGAAAAAAACCCAAAAACCTCTAAAGTGTTGCTTTACAATATGCTTTTCAGAATTAAATTACGGAGCATGCAGGCTGGAAGCCTCCACCTGGAGAAAATGTTCCCAATTCAACCCATGCATTTCCTGCATCCCTGGAGTCCATTTTTTTATTGTCTTTTCTTTTCCTTCTCCTCTTCAGAAAAGAAAGGGAATGTGAATATTCACTGTCATTTTTGGCAGCTGCTGGACTAGGTTATATCGGTGTCTAAGCCAGGCCGTTGTGCTGTCAACTGGAAGTGCTCCAGTTTTCAGGAGTCAGGCACCCAAAACCTGGAGACTGGCCTGAAGATCAGGAAAATGAAATACAGGCATTTGGAGGACTGTTTCTTTTTAGTTTGCTTATTTTGTTCTGTTGTTTTACTTCTTTGCTTTGACATTCTAACAGTCATGCTTTCAAATTTTTCTGGGAACTCACAACTGCTAGGAATTCGTCTTTAAAGCAAGAAAGATACAGGTCAGGCAAAAGCACTTGACTCCAGGAGTGAAGGCTTTGTGAAGACCACGAAATATCAGAGGACTTTTGTGATTAAACCATAAGTGTTGACAGCAGCTGTGGTGTACTTTCCCTGGGGCTCTGGTAGCGCTGTTGGGGAAGGCGAAATTCACACCATTGTTTTCCTTTCCATCTGGACAATTCTGTCCATTAAAAGAAAATGAGAAAGGATACAAAGGATACATCCTGACTCCCACCAGTGACTGGCATTACACCATTAACATCTGTGGGGCTGCTCATTGCCAGCACTGGTCCAATACCTGTTCGATTTCTTGGTAGTCCTTCTCACTGAGTTCCTATAACCCCTGTGCTAGTAAGCTAACTGAAAACGCAACTCTTACTAGCCTCACTTTTATTTTGGTTACGTGTGCAAGAGTTGAATTCACTGTTTTGTAAAGGGCCAAGGTGAATTTCTTGAGCTGATGCGGTTTATATAGCATTTCAGATAGTTCATTGTTTAACAGGGAACTGTTTACCTTAAAGCAGTCTTGCTGAATTAGCAGCATTGGATTATCCAACTATTGTGCTATTTTACCCTTAAGCAGACTTTCAATAAGCTGACCAAAGTCAACCTTGTGAGGCTTTAATGGCTGATATGTGGGGACTATGCAGGGGGATTGTAAACACCAGCATCATTTTACTGACTTTATACTCTTCAGCAGCAGTTTCTGTGAAGCTGCGTTGGCTAGTCCATCACTGGAGACTTGAATCCCTTCTGAACTTGCAGTTGAATACCATCTGGCCCTGGTGATTTACTGTCTATGAATTCCTCTGCTCAGTTCATAACTTCCTCCTTGGAGATTTTGGTGTCTGCTAAGGCCACGTTCTGATTTCCCATTAAAAGGGCTTTCAGAATAGGAATCTCTCCATTGTCCTCAAAGGAAGAGACAAGATACACAATTAACTTCCCTACTAATTTCTTTTAAAGGGACTGAGTCATGCATACATCCTTCTTGCTTCTTATTTATGTATCCTTCTGGCTTAAGAGAGTCTTTATTGTTAAATATATTTCTTCTCAAGTTTTCTTATTATCTACTCTAATTTCCTATTTGAAACTCTTGGATGTAGATTATATTCTAAATGGCCATGTATTAAGGCGGCAATTGTCTTTCTCAAGGATGCTGAGAAAATTTCGTACTTATTCTCTGAACTGTCCTGATTTTATTCTACCTCCCTTGAATCCCATATACACAAGCTCCTGTTGCAGTGTCCAAAGTGGCTCGCACTTTGGCATGGGGTAGTTTTGGATTTTTTCCGCCCTCTTCCTTCATTCCCTTTTATGTAGTTGACTAAGGATCTAAAAGGACCTAAAAAAAAAAAAAAATCAATCCTGTGGTTACTGCATATTTAAGTTGTTCCATTTTAAACAATTTTGCAATACAATACCGGTGTCTTTTCTCCTACAATTTTTATTTATATTAACTGGGATAAGTGAATCCCCAGTGCCCGCACCAAACATAATAACAACACTAGGAACAAAAACCCCACAGATTTCTCTTTGTGAAGGGCAACCGAGCACGTTCTTGGTCATGTGTGGCTCAGCGCTCCCATGCCAACTCCAGCAAGAATACCCCAAAGGAGCCAGGTCTGGAGGCGCCCTGTAATGGCTCTGGATGCGTCTGGTCTGCGCTGTGCTGCGCATTGCCAGGCGGAGATCTTCTACCTGCCTCTGAATGAGCTAATCATAACCTGGAAAAGAGAGAGTGCCTGTTAGGGAGATACTCCACCCAAGGTAATTACCTAATTACCTGAGAAGTAGGGTTAATTAACCTGGGCGGATGGCCACAGCCATGACTGTGCTGCTTCTGTGAACTGAGCTGGTCTCTTTGTGTGCTTTTTGATGTGTGGATGGACAAGCTCATGTGGGGCTAGCTGTGATATTTCTATTCAAATGTGCTCTGCGATCCCCTTAATGTATCAGGACCTCATGAATGCTGAATTAATTAACTTTCACTGTGATTTCATGGCTATTTAATGATCTCTTTGTTATGGGTGGAGAACTGAGGCACAGAGCAATTAGGGACTCTCTCAAGGTCACCCAGGAATTTTCTGGGAGAGCTGAAGATTGAAGCCAGCATTTCCTATCAGTGATTTAACCACAGCGCTTCCTTTTTTCTCCTTTGAAGAGCTGCAGACAGGTGCATCGGCTTGGAAGCTGCGTCCAAGGATGACTGGCTGCAAGTTGGTGGTGGGGTGTGTGTGGGATGATTAACTCTCAAGAACTGTGGGTTCATTCAGAGGCTTTTAGATAAACCCTCACTGTGGCACCGCAGCTCTGTTCAAATGCAGGAATGAGATTAAAGGTGAAGTTTCAGCCCAGAGCTCATCCTCAGGCAGGACAGAAAATAGAACCAAGTGAGTTCTCTGGGTTTTTCCCCAGCCTGGAGATGCTCCGTTGGCCAGAATGTCATTTCTGATTTTATTTGTGCTGTTCTCTCGTCCTTTCTCATTAACCCCTTCTCCTGTGTGAATCCTGCAGACTGCACAGAGCTCTGCCCTGCAGCCAACGTGGCTGCTAAGAGAATCATTCTGCCTCTCTGAACAGGAATCCCCAATACGTGGATTTCCTGCTCTTCTCTCCAGGCTCTTCTCTAGTCTTCCCTGCTTTATGTTCTTTACAATTTAGCCATTTTGTGGCTCTCCTTTCTCCCTTGCAACATCCAAGTCTATGCCACCTCCCCTCTTGCTAACATAAAGTATTCCTCTTTCCTACTACACCTCCTCAACACCCCCCTGCTTTTGAAGATGGTTGTAGGAATGGAGCCAGGAGCTGGCAGACCCGTGTGCTAGCCCAGTGGATCTTGCTGTGTGTTTTGACAAGTTGAGTTTTATCTTCCTACCTGCCTCTTGCAAAGTGTGCCAAGATGGAACTTTGAAAATTGCTTATTGAGGTTTCAAGATTTAGTGTCTCACCACTGCTCACCAACTCTTCTTTCCCATGGATCTCCATAGCAGCGGCTGCCTGCTATGCTGTGTGGTCTTGTCAGATTTTTGGTTATGCCTTTCTCTGCCTCTCAGTAGGTTTTGGGTAAATCTTCCATTTTATCTTCAAAGCACTGTGCAAATGTTAACTTATTTGCATGCCATCTCTCTAAGGCACGTGGCATTATAGTTCTTCAACAGAAAAGGAGAGCTAAGTCATAGAGCAACCTCAGTTAATTTACCCCTAATGTTACACTCTAACAACTGTTCTGAAAAAGATACAAAGTGGACATGAATTTGCCCAGAATTGATACACCTCTATCTGCCATTTAATCTGGTAGCCAGTTATTTAGAAAAAGGTTGCTGTTAGCATCTGTACTACACAAATGATGTCTTGTTATTGTATGCATGGTATTATCAATAATATCTCATTTTATAAAGCATCCTCCTTCCGCTCCCCACTCACTGCCAGGAATGTATTCTTTTAGGTCCAGATCCTAAGGATTTTCAACAGGCTCAACTCCCCAGATACCTTTCAGGAAACATTCCTACTTCTCTTTGCACCTTGGTTCCTCATCTGTGCAACCTCTGATCTGTGTCCTTTAACCCAGAAGGGTCTCACGTTTTACTGGTTTGATAGAGATCAGATAAGTATTTGGTTCTGGCATTGGGAATCCAAGAACGGCACGTCACCATAGTGTACTGGAGTACCCTTTTTATGAAACGTAAGGCTTTTGAAGGGCTAGTGTTGTGTCATTCAAGTGAAGTGTCCTAAGAATTCAGAGCTTGCCCTTCCCTGTAACTTTCATTGCAAGAGAGATGATGTGGGATGGACTTGGGTACTCATGGTTCTGCTGCTAGGCATCACCCAGGGCTGGCTGCAAAAAGGCTGAAGTGTAAAATACGGTGAATTAAGATAGTTATTAGTAAAGGATAGTGTATGATTCAGTAGTAAAAATGGAAAAAGCAAGCAAAAACATATGCATGAAAAGGGAACCATTCCCTGTACTATTTTATTAATAAAATGGACTGGCTCCTGAAGGCTATACCCCATCTGTCTTCTCTTTTCAGATCCATTTGGGTGAATCAGAGGCCTTCTCTGTGTGAATACATTGCATGACAAACATTGCATGACAAACATGAGACACTCTCTTTCTGTGAAAATTGGGGTTAACTGTTTCCCCCACTTGTGGTACGAAGCAGGTACTGTCGAAAAGGGCTAAAAGGGCTACTGTACGCTTTGTAACTGGGGTCTGGATGGGCAAAGGGTGGAATTTGCTGTGGTCCAAACAGGAGTTCCTAGGTTCAGACTTCATGTAAACTATTAGTGAATAAGCTCTGGAATACTCCCAAGTAATGGTGTAGGCCAGTCCTATGTTCACTGAAGCAGACAGAATCGCATTACCTGGGAAAAGGGGAAGCAGGAAACCTGCTGATATTGGGGGTTTGTTTAAATGTAAAGGGAGGGAGATTCTTCTCTATCAAATTGATCTTGTAGTTCTTATTTGGGGTGAACGGAAAAGCATTTTGGAAGGTGTTTCAAGCACATAAGCTAGCCCAGGATTGCTTGTGAAACTATGACTTGTGACTACTTTTTCTCAAGGTGGCCATAAGGGGCACTGCAGGGTAAGGAATGGGGACAACCACACTGGTCCCAAAGTGAGTTTGGTTTCAGAGGACACCACAGGGCATAAACAGTAATCCCCAATAACACTGAAGGGCTGTCTGCGCTTATGGTTTAGATAGTGTGATAGCAACAGGGATGGTGCGCTCCCAGCTATGTCTGTAGAGTCTTAAAGATTGAATGCTAAGGGAGATTGTTGTGTGGGCACTGCTGAGACACCGATGTACAGGCATAAAACCTTGTAACTGGTGGGACCTAGCTGATGAAACGGTCCAGACTGGGGTGGGGTGTGTGCACAGGTGCACACATTTTTTTAAGTAAAGGTTTGAGTGTCTGACTTTGCTTCTGAGAAATATGTATGTGTGTGCGTGATCAGTCATGAACATGTGATGCTGCAGGTAGAAGAGGTGACGCTACTGAGGGATAAGGAGAGGGGAGTTCAAAGCTTAGGATTGTGGGGAACGTTGCTGTCTCTGCTACCAAATCATTATCTGAATGACCTCAGACAAGACCTTTAACAATTCTTTGCAGCAGCTTCCTCACCTGTAAAATGGGGCAGCACTCACCTGCCTGTGGGTGAATGAGATAAATGTCTGTCATGTGCCCATGCTTTGCTGATGTGAGGCATAGTATGAGTTGGGTTATTAAGATAGGTTTGTAGGCTTCTTTATGTGCAGAGGGAGTTTAAAAAGAGCTTTGCAACTGAGGAGTGTCTCTTTGTCATTTGTTTGCTGTTGTCATTCTTGTCTCCCTAACAGACTTGTGAGAGGCAAATGACTGTAGGATGATAACGTGCCAACAATTCTGTGATGTAGAAGCTGAGAAGCACAAAGCAAATGAAAGGATGTGTATGTCTAGATGAATGAGAACATGTGTCTCAAGGTGTGCTGTGTATTTGTGCATATGCATATGTTACACATATATCTGTCTTACTTTACCTCTGTGTGTCTGGCACAATTGTATGTATGCGCATGCACTCAGCCCTACATGTATGAATGGGTGCTTCAGTACACGTAAGAGTGCCTCTGAATGTGTTTAAAGACCTCTATTTGTGTTCTGGAGCGTCTGTATCTGGCACAGATATCTCTGTGTGCAGTCAAACACAACCTTTTAAATGTGTGGCAAAATGACAACTTACTTTGGAAACCATGACTGAAAGGCATGGTCCAAGGCATGTCTTTAAAACAATTTTTAAAAATGGAAACACTGAATGCATCATTATCAATGTTTTGATTCCAGAATACCTAGGGTCTTGCTGCGATGCAATATTTTCTCCTTGGAATATCATTCAGGTTGAAGACGGCAGTCAGGTTGGCTAATTTTGTTTAAATGAGTACTCTCTAGAGACTACATAACTACACGCTCTCATAAGCACCTGCTGTGTCTCACCTGCGTGGTGTAGCGTACCGAGCGACTGTTTGACGTAACAGCATGTAGAGTAGAGTAACTGGTAGATGGGAATGTGAATTCCTGGCTGCTCCCACAGAACATGCAGTACTGGGCTCTTTGTTTATCATCTCGCAGATAACTAGTAGCTCATATCCCATGCTTATATGGGCAAGTGATAACATTTAGAAAACGTTTACCTATGGTACATGCTCCTCAAGGAGTATGTTGACCTGTTAGTGTGCAGGGGATATTGTTACTCCTGAAAACATCATGGTTAAAAGCCCCTATTTAAAGCAGTCCCGTTCCATCTAAGCCTGACACTTGTTCTGTTAAGAAACACTTACCTGAAGGTAAAGAAAGCAGTTCTTAAGGGCTATGGGTAGCAAAGTATGCCAGTATGTAATTCCACTTGAAAATCTGAAGATTCTTGAATTTACTTTGCCATCTGCCAAGCAGCAACATTACTCTTGCTTCCAACTCCAGGGTGATGCTCTCAACCTGTTTCATGTGAGGCTATGGCCCATGTGTCCGTGTTTTGTTCCTTCAGCTCACAGGGGCAGCACACATCCCTGGAGGCCTCTTAGGACCTGCCTGCCACTGCTGATCTTTCTTCTGCAGTGAATCTTCCATCTATTTCCCAAGTCACAAGATGGCACATCGACTTTCAGCTGCAACTCTGCTCCCCTTCACTTTGGTTTTTCTCCTCTGTGCCAGTTTTATCTTCAAGGATCCTATTTGCTTTTAACTTCTGGGATTTCTACCTTGCATCCAAAGGACTCCAGCATCATCTGTACAGCACAGAGAGCCAATGCCAGAAAGTCATACAAGGCACTGATTTTGCTCTCACTCTCTTCTGTGCTTTACCAGTTCCATGATTACTGTCAAGTTTAGTAACGATTTACACATCATTTAATTTAACAACTGGGTCTCTGAGTTTCCATCCAGAAGTTGAGAGCGGGTGTGCATTTTTTAAATGTCCATTTTCTGTTGTACAGACTGCTTTTCTATATTTTAAGTGTGGGTGGAACTAAAATGCACAACAAAACTAAGACATGCTAACAATAAGCTGTAAAGACATTTGGACTGGCAGTTCACCCCCACCTTGCTGCAGGCTGGTGGGGCTGATGGATCTAGTTTTCCCCCAGCGTTAACTGCAGGCGAGGGCACCTTAGGTTTCTGTCTGGGTAGGCTGGCCCTCACATACTGTTGTAACCTGTCAGCTAGTGAGGGTGTCTGCTGGAATGACAGTGTTTATTCAGTTGTGTCTCAAGAGATGGTGTCCGCATCTGTTTGAAAAGGAGACAGCATTTCAGCTTGGAAAGGACTGAAACACAGCCCTTTCCCACTGCAACATCCCAGTGCAGACCCTGCCTGATCACCTGGCATTAACAGGGTCTCCAGAGCAGCCTGGGAAAGGAACGGGGACACCTTTGCCATCATTTGTTGGAATTGCTCTTGTACCTCATTAATCTGACGGCAGACAGGCTATTTGAAGCATACTCTGAGGCCCATCCATCTGATTACAGAGACTTTTCTACCAGCGGAGTGGACACAGAGGAGTTTTCAGTGGAAGTCTGATCTCCTGTCGTTATAGCCCCAGCTTCCTTTTTTCCTTATTTGAAGCAGATTGGTGTACACATGCACACACACACACTGGAAATGTGAAATTATGTGTCTCTCACAAGACTGGCCTCCAAACAGTTAATCTGTGCAAGAGGGGAGACCTGAGGGGAGAAAGGAGGTGCCCTGATTTGCTGTTCCCTGGCTCCTAGCCATCCTGCTTGGGGTTTGGCTCACTGAGCCCTCCAGTCTGCCCCCCCTACCCCTTCCTCCTTCCCAGCCTTTCATGAGAGTTAACATCTCTCTTCCTTGCCTCTCTCCAGTGGAAGCCCCACTTTGGAGCAGCAGTAAATCTCTTCATGCAACCTGGCCAACTATGCTTTCTCAGGAGGGGAGAGCAAGGCGGGGGGGGTCAAGCCTGAGCTATCACCTGCTTGTGGTCTCATCTATCACCTTGAATTGTGTTGCAGGATAAAATTACTCATCCAAACCTAATGTTAAATTAAATCAAGTCTGGAGCAAAGAGGATTAATGGGCTGTGTGTGCACATGCACACGTTTGGCAAAGTGGCTGTGACCCAGGCAAAGTTTGAAATGCTTGCTGGAAATTATGAAGCCAATCACAAGGTAGGCTAGGGAAGGCTGCAAGACTCCTGCATCCATTTGCAGGTATACACTGGGCTGTGGGACCAGCTTCCACCTCGTGAAAGTGGAGATGACTCCTAGTGGGGTCATCCGTGCTATGTAAGAATTTATCCAAAGGGGAGGAGTCTCTCTCCTGTGATAAGGGCCTTGTGTAGATGGAGTAAACCATGGAAGAGGAAGGCTTTCAGTAAATGACTATATAAGCCTTAAACATATTTGATGAAGACCAACAGCATCTGTGTTGTTCCTGGAGGAACAGCGGACTGTGTAAGAGCAGAGACTTGGAGTATGAACTGTGTGGGAATGTTTAGCAATTGCAGAAGTCAGCTGTCAAAACCCAGGGCAAAGCAATTCTTAGAGCTTCTCTTTGTGTGCCTGCTGTAAATGCAGCATGCTTTGGAGGACTGAATATGGGGCTGGGAGCTAGGAAGCTTAGGTCCTCTTCCCTGCTGTGCTCGCTGCAGTAGGCTGGGACAGGCTCTGTGGCTCCAGTGTAGCTTCATCTCTCATGCGAAGTTGAACTGGGAAAGTGGACACTCATCAGGATGCCCTTCAGCCTCAAAATCTATGAGCGTTACCAGCCTCCATCAGTGAGGAGCTGGCAGCCTTTGATATTCTGTGCCTGTTGAGTAATTCAGGGGTGTAAGCACTACAAATATTTAGCATCCCTAGAATGCTTCGTGTATGAAGCACTTTACAGAAGCCAGGCCCTCACCAGTGCCCCAGTGCCAGGCATGAATTAGTCCTGTTTCTGTGATGGGGACACTGAGGCACAGAGTGCCCGTGGATGCCAGGTGCTCTGAATGTGCCCTCCCCGGCCTCCCTCCCACTCAAACCACTAGATCACACTGCCTTATCACCTGACAATGTTTTCCAAAATCAACAGCCTCATAAAGCTTTTCATAATCTACAGCAGATGCTGTGAGGAGCCCATTTATTAGCTTCATGGGGGGAAAAAACAAAACCAAAATGAAACCCCAACCTTCCCCTAACCCACCACACAAACTCTATAATAAATAAAGTAAATGTGGGGGGTGGGTGGGTAGTTCATCCCCAAAGCAAACAGGGTATTTCTCTCCCTCTCTTGGGTTTGGCTAAAAAAAGCAAATAAACCACAGAGGAAGCGCGTCATGGTGCAAACCGTAACCAGATGGCGCGGGTGAGAGCGTGGGAGGGGAGAGGGGGTTTCTCCGAATGGAATATGCATGTCAAAGAGGAAAACTACAGAGAAAGGCAGTTATCAGAGACCTCTTGTTTGTGTGACGGTTGGGGTTGCCCCTCAGCCATGGCTGAGTCCTCCCTGGGGGTGCGTTGGGGGAAAGTCTGTGACTGAAACCGAGATTGCGGGGGGCTGCGAGTGGAAAATAAAATAGGGCAGGACTCCCCGGAATCAGCAGCAGCCCGCAAAACATCTCACTCAGCTCCTTTCTTTTTCTGTTTCGCTGCCACATGCTATCAGACTCTGTCAGGTGCTTCTTTCTCTTCTCTCTCACTTGCCGCCTCTTTTCTGAGATTCCCAGAAACGCGTTTCTGCCCTTCTCTTCCTCCTGCACTTTCCCCCATGCCTACCCCTCTGCCTGCCCCAGTGACAGGGGCCTGCAAGGGTGGGCCTGGGGGGCCGGGGGCCGTGCCGGGGAGCCAGCCTGGCTGGGCTCGGTAGAGGCAGGGTGCTTTGCAGGTGTCATGGTGCCTGATGCAGGTCTCGCCCCTTTCCTCTCTGCTCCCACCTCAGCCGGCATCCTGCTGAGACAGTTCAAAGACCATTCCTACTAGGAGGCCTCCCATGAGGCCTCCTCATGGATGACAGGTGGGCATGGACATCAGCTCTTAAGATGAGTCTTCACTCTCATGGATTTCTGTGCTGAATTTCTGTGCCCTGTGCTCTGTTTCTCTCTCTTTAGCAGTACCTCTCCTTTGCATTGGGTGAGGTAGAGAAAGTATGTTTTTCCCCCACGGTGGTTATGTAGGGTGGTTTGTAGTGGTGAAACAAGCAGGGCATTCATGCTGGGAAGTGGGCATTGCTTTTGCTTCTGTAAAATGTAAATCCCCTCTTACAAGGCAGACAGAACTCTTATTAGACCCTTTTTCCTTCAGTGTTGGTGCTCAGGCCAGGAAGGAATGGGGAAGCTGCACCATGCACTCCCAAAGGACAGCTCCAGCTGGGGGGAAGCCTTTGGGCATGCATGGGTGAAAGGTCTCCTCCTCTGCCTGTCCCTTTAGTTTGGCTCAGCCTTGTCAATGTGTTGCAGGTGATTTTTTGGCATAGGGGATCAAGCAAAGAAATAAGCATGAAAGACACTATGGAGAATGGGCAAACAGAAACCTGGTTGAGCTCTGATGTTTTGTGCATGCATGTGCACACATTCTCGGAGTGTCAGCAAACAGAATACAAGTCAAGCGTTCATCTCCATGTGCATATCACTTGAAGCATCATCAGAATGTGGACGAGCTAAGCAGCAAGGAAGCTGGCCTTAGGACTTCTTGAGTTTCTATATATCACTTGGTCACAGTTTCCCCAAAAGGCATCAGGGACAGAAACTGCTAATAATATTTTGAAAAATGTCTTCGAGCAGTCTTCAAATATTAACCTTCATTCTGCCTTAGGCAGGAGGTGATGATCATTGTCATTTTAGATGTGGAAACTGGGGCACAAAGAAGTGAAGAGAATTGCCTGAGGCTTTGCAGTGAATTGCTGCCAGTGCTGGGAGAAGAGTTTGGGGGGTTCTGATTCCCAGGCTGGGACTCGGGCCTCAAGACAAATTTCTGTTTTCCTGTCTTTCCAACATTTCTCTCCCTTCCTTCCTTTCCTCCCTCCCTTTACTCTCCCCACCCCCACTGACCTCAGACATCTGGTCTGAAGCTTGCTGCCATAGTGATAGGCTTTGGTGAATTTGGAAAAAAAAAAAAAAAAAAAAGGATTGTTTGGTTTTGATACAATGTTGGACAGAGTTAAAAGATTTTGGGAGGGTCTATGGGTATTAACCTGTGCGGGAGTAGAGGGGCTGACAAGGAAAATATGGTGAGGTCACCTTCTTTAGTAGTTTGGGAGAGGGAAAAAGTATCTTTACAAATAGGGAGGACAAAGGGGAATGTTTTCTGTCTGCCCCCATTCCCGTGCTGGTCAGTTTTTGATGCTTTAGGGAAAATCATCTGGGAGGGATGGGGGCTCCTGTCGCAGCTCTTACCACTTGCAGGCCACTTGGCTGGCAGAAAAACCTGCATCAGGAGATTGCGTATGGTTCAGTTTGACTGTCACCAACCCGTCTGATTTCACAGATACATCCTCTGGGTTTCTGAAGGGCAGAGAGATTCTATAACTGGCGTAGTGCCCAAGTGTTTAAATTGCTAGGGACAGCAACAGCTAGGCCCTGCAGGCCTCAGCCATGTGCATGAGAAGCTGAATGGGTTTGTATGAGATAAACGGTGCATGCACAGGAAGGCAATCAGGTAGTGAGGGAAAAACAGGGAAGAATGTATGAGAGAGTAGATAATTAGGACAACTGAGTGAGCATAGGCAGGAAGGCTTGTAAATAAGGTATGGCAGGGTTGATTGATAGGAATCTGAAGAGGAGAGTGGTGTCTGAATGATGTGGGGAGTGAAAAGCAATGTGTGACAGTATATAAAAAGGTGTAAAGACGACGTTTATGGGGCATGGTACGTGGAAATGCAAGATGGAGAAAGGAGAGTTGTGGTGCTGAGGTTGCAGAGTGGGATCTGCCAGGAGCAAGGAGTAAGGGTGAATAGAGCTGTGTTTGGAAAGAAGTGGGAAGAGTCACAAACTTGAGGATGATGATGGGGATGGAGTGAGCATGTGCAATGGGGGAGGAAGATTTTATTGAGGGTTGGAGAGGGAAAGGGTGCGTGTGCAGGATTTGGATGGGTTAGTGCTCGGAGCATTTGGCTTGTGCAGTGCATTAGCAACACAGAGAGCCCGGAGTGCTGTCCTGTCGGCATGACTGATGTGGCTCCAGATTGCGTGTTGTGAGTGTGGGGTTTTTGCCCCATGGGTAGAGTGAAGTTATGCATTTTCCACCCACGGAGTGTTTCAGGAAAGGGCTGCTGCAGCTCCTCTGGCAAGAGGGAGGTTTGGGCAGATCTGCTTCACCAGCCAGAATGACAAGGGAAGGATGGAGGAAAAAAACCCAACACACAAATAAAAAGCCCTCTGTTTGTTCCCCCAAAAGAGAGGCGGGCATTAGCAGCCCCCCACACACACAGTGACTCTGAGATAATTAACATGTCTATAGAGCAGAGCTTCTGGCTCTAGGCATGCAAGAATATTTTTCAACAAAATAAAATGCAGATTCTTTTCCCAGTAAGTACTTGTGTTAGCTTCTGCCTCTCTTCCCAGTTTCCACCCCAGCAACACACAGGCAGCTCCCATCCCCTGAATGTTCAATTATTGCTGCTGCATGCTAGTTACGCACTATAGAGTAGCTTGGGGGGTGGCAAGAACTGTGGAGAGAGAGGGGCACAGGAGGAAATAAACACCAGCAGCACCATCAGGATCTAAAAGCAATGTTACTGGAGCAGAGAGAGGGAGTTCTCTCTGCTTTAATCCTCTTCTCCTTCCACTGATATCACTGGGGACAAGATGGAGTCAGCCATGGACACACTGGTAATTATAGCTGTGTTTCCCTCCACCATCCACCAAGATGTGGTACCCTCCCATCAGCAGCAAGGAGTGCCAGGTGGGTCCACAGACTTCTTGGGGTGAGACGTGACTCTGCAGCAGGTAATGGAGATAATCTTGTGTTCTGGCTCCGAATAAGCGTATGGGCTGTGGCAAGCATTCTGCCAGGGGTGTAAGATTTCAGGAGCCCATCTGTGGAAGTAGAACCAGGAGTATAGTTTGTCTTTGCCAACCAAAACCATGATAGACATACATGGCATATAATGTTTTGTCCTTCAGGGTGAAGACAGGGGTCTGAAAGGAGCCCGTTGAATTAAGTCCTCAAAGGTGAAGGAAATTAAGTCTTCCAGGGAAACTGAGGCACAGAGAAATAGGAATGAGACAGGTTCATGAGGGGAAATAGTAACAGAGCCCAAAACTGAGCTTCCCAAAGCAACTCCTGCTTTTGTACCTAAAATATATCCTTCCTTTTGCGGGAGAGATCAGAACTGAACAGAACTATGAATAAATACGAACTGTTAGCAGCCAGCTTCAGTGGTGGCAATGTGCTGCTTTGCAGGTGACTGCGTTATTTCTGAGTGTTACAAGCAGGTAACTCCCCAGTGATAGACACAACTGATGGCTTTAATGGGCCTGTTTATGTGGACAACTGCTCTTGCATAGCAAGCAGGGTGGTGTGCTGCTAGCCTTAGGATTATAGTGCAACACTTAATGCAATAGGTGCCTGATCTCTGCAAATGTTGCTCTTACAGACAAGCCTGCCTCTCTCAGTAGCAATTGCTATGAAATGAATGCCACAATTTGCTAGGACTTTGGCCTCCGTTTCCATTGCAAACTTTTTCTCTTGCTTCTCTTAACTCTGCATGTGTTGCTCAATCTCTAAAATGGGGTCAATCACCATGAGCTATTTGTGGAGTTGATACTGAGGAAGAATGTGGCCCCTAGCCTCTAATCCCTCAGAAATACACATCCTTAGGGGGTATTCATCTTCAAATCCAGGCTGTATGCCTTAGGCTAATTGCTGGCCAATATTAGCAAAAAGCATTGACGTGACATGGCGTTCACTACAATGTGTTCCATTACCTCGGTGACCTCTTTCATGTCTTTAATGGATAAGTCGGATTTTCCTTCATTTGAGTGTTTGGTATTGTCAGGAAGTGTTTCTTGATATCCAGGTTAAATATTCCTCGTTCTAAATTTCCCCACCGTTACACTGTCCCTGAGAGGGTAGGGTGAGAGTTGGCTGCCGTGTCTCATTCTGTGAGAAGGGTGTTTATGTCTGAATGCTGCTGGGATACATCTGTTGGCTGGTACTAGAATGCACCAAAATGAAGTTAGAATTAGAAACCACATTAGCCCTCCCATCCCTCCCTCTTGGCAAGGGGTGGGGCAGGAGAGAAGATGGGAATTTTAGAAGGCAGTTCTGATGAAATCCATCTCCTTTTCCTGGCCCTCTGCATGGAAGCAATCCCAGCAAAACAGAGATGCAGATGGTCTCACCCCTGGAGCCAATGCCTATGTCAAGAGCCTTAGAAATGTGAGACCATACCACCGATGAAGTTCAAACAGCACTGAATATCTGCTGTCAATGCTGAGTAGACTCCCCCACCCTTCTTTTCCTTTTTTTGTAGTTGCTGATGCCTTTCTTGTTTTGTTTTTTTTTGTTTTGTTTTTGTGTGTTTTGTTTTCTGTCTTTAGGCCTTCTTGGGGGCCTAAAGAAAGACTGATGGAAAAACAATCAGTCCTACTTGGATGGCTTTGCTAAAGGATAGAGAGATCCTGTTTTGAGATCGCATCTGGAGGGGTATTTCCTAGGTATACCTCTGTATCTCTCTGCCCCTCCCCTCCCTACCTCCTATGTTCTTTCACCTCCCTCCAGCATTAACGCTCATCAGAGTTTCAGTGGAAGCATTGAATAATGGGTACTGTGGGACCCCAGCCAAGCCCCGTGGATCACAGTCCAACACCTGACTTGTACAGAGACAACGTTCACATCGTGGCCTTCTACCCTGCTCTGCGCGCTGTACCCGGGGAGACAGCCTCTCCTGCTCTCTCCAGGCTTCTCCCTCCTCTCTGTGGGCAACACAGGCCCTGTGTTCATGGTCTTCCAGCATCTGCCTTACTCTCTTGGCACAGCCACTGCTCCATCTCTGCTGTGTCCGTCCTCAGCACAAGCTTTCTTGCTGCAGTGATGCCATCCTATGAGTAAGTCTTAAGTTTTAGCTCTTGCTGAGCCTTCTATTTTGGTAAAGTGAAAGCTAGACTGCATGTTTCACAAGTCAGGCTGCCTTCTCAGGCCCTAAGTGCAGAGGATGGGCAGAAGTCTCAGATGAACATTATATTTTCTAGGCCACATATTACATGAATTGCTAAGCTGGAAGCAGTGGCCATTCTCCACTGCAGTGGTGGGTTTCCAGCATCTCAGTGGCGGCACACTGATTGTATTTCAAGCCCTGTTGATTCATTAGATATCACGCTTTATATTGGCCATCGGTCCTCAAACGAAGTGAAAAAGGCAGGGCAGATGGGTCTGGATGCTTCCTGGGCTGGGGCATCCCAAGCCTGCTGGACCAATCTGCCTCGACTTGACAGTGTCTGGCAAACTGCTCAAGGAGAAAAGCCTGGGCGCAGAATGGCCTTTTGGGCTAAATTATCATGCAGGCTTGAAGAGATGAGAAAACAGTAATTTGATGGCTGCTGCCATTCTGTGCTACTCTTTCTAGAGTAGATCTAGAGTAGAGTTAGATTGTGAATCAGGTTTCATCTGGGTCTAGGAGAAAAGCGTGTGTGTGAGGTCTGTGTGTCCTCTGTGGTACACGTTGCAGGGAAGTAATCTTTCGTCCATCCATCCCAGATAGTTGTAAGTTGTGGGCTTCTTTGGGAGAACGTTGTAAAGAGCTACAAACTGAAAGACCAGCCACTGAGCTTGCTTTGAGAAGATTCATAAGAGTACGTGTACATACTCAAAGAAAGCACAGAACAGAGGAACAGGCATCGAGAGGCTGCTGGTACTGGCTCTGTCAGAATGAATTAGTTTGACATTAAGAATTTATTTCCAGGTCTCATTCTTTTTGCACCTTTTCCCAGCTTTCATTTTTTTGTCACTTGCTTTTTTTTTTGTTGTTCTAGTCCTAATTTTGAAAGGGGACCAGTATAGACAGCTGACTAGCCCTCCCACTTTTCTTAGCTTTTTCTTTCTGGTTTCTGAAGTAATAAATAGCAGGGATCAAAATAAATCAGTATATGTCTGGAAGAATTCAAAGCACTTGGACATGCAACAATTCACTGAATATTCAGAAAGAAAGATAGAGAACTAATCAGATCAGCAAACAACTATGAATCTAAAGGAAATATAACCATGATAAAATTCCTGATTCTGGAGCAGCATGGAGTTTAATTATTGGAGATTTTGAAAAGCTTGTGTATGTTTTGAGACGTTTTTATTCTTTCAGTCATGTCTTTTGAGATAAAAAGTAATACGCTAATTAAAATGTACCCAAGCGTGGCTGTGAGTAATAAGATGAGAGTATGGACATAAAAAAACCCAAACAAACATACATACAGTCCTTTCATCTAGTTCAGGGTGTACAGTCATGTTTCAACTTTCTGAACATCAGTGATATCAGTGGGAATATAGGCTTCATTAAATGCTTGGACAGTCCATTCGCTAATAGGTCAGACAGGACTTAAGTAAAACTGGAAAGGCCCTATTTTGCTCTTGTGCTGGTCAAAAGCTTTTATGACAAGCAGAGGAGACAGTGCTGTAAGTGATGAGGAAATTAAGCCCTGGTCTGGCCAAAGCTCCAAAGTCAATGTTTCAGGGATGGTTTCAGAGACAGGTGGCAAGTCCAATGGAGTCATGTCAGTGAACATGCACAGCACATGAATTGTGATAAAGAGGTAATTATGATAAGAGATAAATATACCTATTTGCAGGAAGGGGCTGGAGAACACTTATTTAGTAGTGCTTTCTGATTTTGAATGAAGAAGGGAGGTTGAGGGGCATTTATTATTTAACTTGCTGATTTTGGGCATGCATGGATGAAGCAGTGTTATTGATCTGCAGGTGAGCTGCAGGCTGGAGCTTCTGGGCAGTATTCAGTGCAATTGGGCCAACAGAAATGAAACTGAGGGCAGACCTGGACGTTTGCTGGAATGATTGTGTCTTCTCTTGCTACAGCTACAGATTTTGGAAAAGGATGGGAATGCATGTGAGCAGAAGGCTTGAATGCATGGACATAGTAAGGCTCTGTTTGATAGGCTCCTTTGAATTTTGCTTAAAAACTCTGCATGAATGGTGGTGTGCCTCTATTATTTCTTTCTTTCTTCAGATTTCAAAGTCCAGCTGTAGGTGTGCCTTGCCCATAAATTAAACATCCCAACATAAACAAAGGGCTGCTCATAAATATCTCCACCTTAACCCATCTCCTTATCTTGGAGGGAAAGAGGTGGGCTCTGTAGCATGAAGGGAAGAGACCTTCTCACTCATCCTTTAGCAAGAGAAGGTGCAAAGAGAACACTGTTAAGGCCTTAGTTCTTCTGATTTTTGTGCTGATACCCTGCTTTTCTCTCACCTAAGCTGATGCCTCAAGCTTAATTCAAACCAGCTGATCATTTGCTGTTGCAACAATCCTTCTCCCTCATCTGACAATGCTGACCAAACACAGTATCCCTCTCCTGCTCTAGGCTTGTGCCCTCACTTCCTCTGCAAATGGATGTTCTTGCTGTTCCCACAGGTAGTCAAGGCTCATGCTGCTGTGCAGCCTTGCGTATTGTCGCAATTTCTATTTCTCTGGAGACATAAGACTGGGATGGCTCTTCAAAAAAGCAAGACCCGCTGGACCCACAGCACAAACACTGAGCTGAAATCCAGTGAACCTGAGGTGAGGTGCGACTTGCCCTTCAGGAACGATTTAGAAGGTAAGTTGAAAAACATGTGCCACCTGAGTTTGCAGACCTTTTCCTGGTCTGCATGTGAATGGTAGTGGCTTTACAGGAGACTGAAGCGGGTACAGGCCACCCTTACATGCTCTGCCCACAGACTGTCACGCAGAGCTAGAGGGAACCGATACCAGTTAGTATGGCACCAAACTGTACCCTGCTGTAGAGATGTATAATTAGCACCGCTTGCAGCAGCAGCGTTAAGAGAATTAGTGGACTCATTTACAGTCAGGCCAAATGTCAGCGCCAGAAAAACAGTCCTTGCTGTAGCAACACAAGTACTCTCAAGGAGGTGGTGTGAGGTTTTTCACACTTGACGCTGCTGCTGCTGCAGGGTGGGTGCAGCCAGGAGCTCCATCACTCTCACTCTTCCTGCCACCAAAGCGCTGTTTCCATTTCCTGCCACAGTGGTGAGAAAAGCCTTCACATTGCTGCCTCCGCCCCTGCCCTTTCAAATCCCCTCTCCCCAGTTGAGTCTGCTTTTTGACGTATAATGTGCCCTGGGGAGGATCTGAAAGACAAAGCATGCTAAAGGGGTACTCCCCACGCACATGCTTACTGGTCAGGCAGCCCTTGGTAATCTCCTACATCTCATTCGCAGAAGTGCTTGCTCTTGAAAAGAAATGCCTGGTGGTTAAAGTGGTTCCAGTAAAATACCTAGTGAGTAGGTAGCTAATTTCCATAATACAGAGAAGCCTCAAGAAAAGAAATCCCTGGGGCTTGGTCTGCAGCAGAGAAATTACCTATCACTGACAGCAGGCAGGAGTGCTGTGTTCAGTACTGGTTCAGGTTTGCTCAGTGCTAGTTTTGACCCTTGCCTGTTGTAAGGCTGCTGAATGTGGTTTAAATCACATATGTCTGAACTCGCATCGAACCTGTTAGAAAAATGGTGTTTTTCCAGTGCGGAATGGGGATGAGGACAAGTGGGCATACAGAGAGCTGATGTCATTATTGTGCTCTTCAGTAAGGGAGCTGCGCCCTACCATTGCTGGTAATTTCTGTCCCTTGGAAAACTCTGCTCCAACTCAACATCTGGTTTTCCAAATGGCTCTGCAATGCTAGTTTTTTTCCAAGTGCTTTTCAAGCTCAGTTTGCTGACTTGCATCTGGAGGTCAAGTGACTTGCCCCCATAGGTCATGCAGCAAGTGAGCACTTTGATCCTTGTCCCGACAGATGAGATCAGTTTGAGACACTTCTGGTGCCAGGATTGAGAGCTGAGCTTCAGGCTTTGGAGGCAGGGTGTTTCCTGGATTACAGAGCTCTGTTTGCCAGAGACTGAAGGGACTGTGGGGAAAGGCTTAGCTGTTTGCTTCAAATTTGACCTGATCTCAGGTCTGAAAGGAGAAAGGCTTATTCTGTAAATGGATTGAAGGTGTGAACTGCCTGTTTTATCACTCCATTCTTTCACCTCAGGGAAAGTGTAGACCCTGCATCACTCCAGCATTGCATTTTAGCTGCAAGGTGTTTGTTTCCATGGGCCATGTACCCTGATGGGCCTGCTGGCTTTGACAGGAGCTGCTGAATGTTCGACTCTTCCTGGACTTTGCAACCCTTATTAATAAATGTGTTTCAGCTCAAGCGGCATTTTGAGCAGAATAACAGGTCAATCCCAGGGCCTTTGAATAGCAAGGAATAGTTTTGCTAGCTGGTTTCTCCTGCGGTATATGCACAACAGCATGCAGGCTTACCGGGCTGAGTGGGTATTTATATTGTGGGAGTGGGCTGGAAAGGTTGGCTGTCTTCACCGACACTGATGCCCTCCATCTGCTCTGTAACGGAGGCCCCTATTGTTATATCGGAGCCAGTCAGTGCAAGTGTCCTCTGTATCATCCTTTCCAGTCATCCTTGGAAACCCTGTCACCATTAAGAGGGCTGAGTGAAAAGAAAAAAGTACTGCCTGACCACCTGCCAAGACTATCTTAATGCATAAAACCTCCTTTTGCGGGCAGGCAGGCTTGGATGAAGCCTAAGGTATTCCAACTATTACCATTCTTCCTCTTGCAGCCCTTTCTAGCATCCAGCAAGGGGAGCTGAGAACCTGCTCCCTTCCCTTTCTCCGTCACAACTGCATTCAGGCTGTCCCCAAGTAAAGACGGCAGCATCTCTGCATCAGTTTACAACTTGCAAGGGCTGCATTTGTCTCACTGATCTTGCTGGACTGGGATTCTGACTGAAAGCTCTTGGACGGGAGCCTGTGCACCAACAGGATAATGTGCTAAACAGCTGTTGCAGGGCCATATTTCACATCCACGCTTCACTCTCAGACCACTTGCTCTCTCCCCTGCATCTCGGGAAGGCCACACTTCCCCCCTTATTGCTTCCCACTTCTTCCAGCGTGGAAGGGTTCCCTTTCATGAGATTTTTTTTTTTTCCTCCCCAGTTTTCATAACACTATTATTCCCTCCTTTTTTCTCCCCTTGGTGGTGCCTTAAACACAGCAGTTAAGCTGAATATACAGGGTCAATCCATAGGGCCATGCCTAGGGAAGTGCCTAGGCATGAAACTGCCTAACTGGTTTCAGCAGTTAACCTCTTCACTCTCTCGGCCTTTCCTGTGAGAAGACTTCACAGGGGACATGCAAAACAACAAAGGTTTAGTCTTGTTTTCTGCTATCTCATCCCAGAAGATGGAGGC
Organism: Theristicus caerulescens; assembly: GCA_020745775.1. NCBI lineage: Eukaryota > Metazoa > Chordata > Aves > Pelecaniformes > Threskiornithidae > Theristicus > Theristicus caerulescens. The sequence continues at coordinate 5,340,912 of CM036574.1, forward strand.
TCAGTCGCACTTTAGAAATTTGCATTTCATGGAGCCATCTCCATACACCCATTCAGGCTCAGTGCTCCTGCACTAATCTCTGTGTTTTCCTTTGGTGTCAGCCTCGCCCTGCTCTTGAGCAGCATATTCAACTGGCTCCCTACTCTTGGCCCATAGGGAACGCACAGGTCCTGCAGGCAGAATCCAAGTTGTTCCTACACACTCTGTGCTCCCTCCTCGGCCTCCCCTGCAGGTGGCCAAGGAAGAAGTCAGACCTTCCTTTCTGTGCTCTATGGGGAGTTCCAGGTCCCTTGCTCTAGATTGCCTTTAGCAAAGTTCTGCTATTAATTTCAACAGGAGCAGGGGTAGGTTTTTGGTTTATGTGAGTCTGGGAGCCTATGGAGTGTTCCATGGGAAGAATTCTTCTCTCCAAGCTGTGTTTTTTCCATACCCATTCTAGGCTCAAGTTCTGTGCTCCTCTCCCAAGGTTTGTACCGAGGACAGGATCTCTGTCAGGGAGGGAAAGTGGCGGTACACACTGTTTCTGGCTTTCTGCAAGGTCTCAAAGCCATCTAAGTTGCCTCTGTGGTGCCAAGAAGGAAGGCAGATGCTGATAAATTCCTATCTGAAATTTTATTTGTATTGACTTCGCTATGGAGAAATATAGTTTTGTCCTCCTCCTCTGCTTCCTCAGCTACCATCAGGCAAAGGAGAGAGATGTTGTAGACATGAGATCTGCATAGCAGGTGATTCCACAGTCACAAAGCACAGGGAAGAAGGGAATTAAGGGCTGTCTTGAGCACATAAGTAGGAAATGCTTCTAAAACCATGTTAGAAAAGAACATAGAAAATTGAAGCTAAAAATAAAACCCATCTGAGCAGCACCACAGCTCCCATCTTCCCTTGCTCTGGATGCCCTTTGCACTTGGGAGACAAAGCGCCACTTTTAACTTCCTTTGTTAAGTGTTTCTGGCATTCAGCTTGGCAAGGATATTTGCCTCTGCTCTTGGCTTTTACATTGATTTTAGTAACTTCCCATTCTGATTATCCTTTGATATAGATATATGCATGCACACGAGCATTCACATACAAGATCACCCTTCCATGCAGGCAGTGAGGCCAATCTTTGAGATCTTTGCAAAAATTAGACTTTAAATTACTTGAACTCTGTGGCATGCATTGGGTCCTTCCTGGCAGTGTAAGGATGGCAGATCTCTGATTTCCCCATTTTCTCTGGTAGGTGAAGAATAATCAGGAAACTGATGAGCAGAGAAGTTAAATGATTCAAGGTTCACACAAAAATTTAGTGACAGCTGGAAGAATAAACCCCAGGATTCCCAGCTCCCCACTGCCTGCCCAGTGGCAGGTATGAGATGTCAGGAAGGAGCACTGATTTCCCTGGAGCCCCGCAGCTGGCAGATACTGCCCATCACTCCCTCTACAGCAGAGCGTAGCCACGTTGTCACCGCACACATGGAGCTCCAAGGCAGCTTGAAAAGAATGCCATTCATTCATCCGAAACCTCCTGAGAGCAATGCCCAAAACTGGGGAGAAAAAAACTTGGGGGATTTGCACAGTTTTTTTGCTCCTCCCCTTCCTTTCCCTACCTTCATGCTTCGATTAAAAAAAAAAAAAAAAAAAATTTTTCTGTCTCCCATCTAAGCAGTCAAACATTGCAAAATGCAGAGACACCAGTGTAGGCTTGCCTCTGTGAGCCTTTGCTGGCCAAATTATGTGGCAGTGGGTGCTGGGAGTGCACATGTGCAGGGAGAAGTGGGTAGAGAGGGGACAGAGCTGCTGCCATAAGGCTTTTTTTCCCACTTCTTGCCAACATAATCAAAATAACTCACTTACACCTAATAAAATAAAATGCAGAATCCAAAAGCCTTCCTTCCCTCCAGCGGTTTGTCTGGATCCCATTCCTTGAAGCTGAGCTGAGAAAGCAAGAGGGGGTTTTGTTTTGGTTTTGTTGTTAATTTTTTAGAATGAAAAATACTAACAGCGAGGCAGAAGGTGCAGCACATTTCTGGCACAGATGGAAGTCAAGTGTTCCTAAAGCTGCTGGCTTTGTGGGGACCACAGTTAATGTCTGGGTTTTTTTCCTTTTCTTTCTTTCTTCCTTTCTCCCCTGCCCCCATTTAATTTAGTCTTTGCTTACCACAGATAGGTGGGGTTTATCCCCTCCTTGTCTGCTCTAAATATATGTGTATGCTTTTCCAATTAGACCTGATATGCCCTTCCCTTCGGTCCGTTTCCATTTAAGATTGCTTTCCATCACAGCTGTAAATCCCCAAAGTACCAGACAGCGAATGTGGGAAGTACCAGCAGTCCTTTACAATGTGCCAGGAATGACCAGAGATGACTGATCCAAAGGTGCTAAAAAAATAAAAGAAAGCATAAAGGCCCGAAATTCCACATGATGTAGTGACAACCCTATGTACTCATTAACTCTTCTGCATATGTAAATTATAACAGTGAAGGGGACTGCTCCTGTGGTCAATTAAAAAGCAAAATTAATGACTTAGTGTGTTGGTGGTACAAAGCTGGGCTTGCTTCTTGGAGGCTCTGAGTAACATTGATTGCGAAATGATCAACTGAAAGTGCAAGTTTGTCAAAAATTGAAAGAGTGATTGATTTTTGACAAATTTTTCTGGGGAAAGGCACTGAAAGAAATAGCCTTAGATTTCTCCACTTTAGGTTTCTCCTTTGAGCAGGATGTGTCATACTGAATCAGGATATTACAGGGACGCAGCCCTGATGTGAATGCAAGCACAGCTGTGACCACATCAGGGAATGCAGGAGCACCCCTGCCCACCTTTGTAGGCCATGAAAATATGCAATAACCCAATGCCTCTTATCTTTGTTTCAGTTTTGGCGAACGACAGAGAGAGAAGAAACCTGCCCTTCAAACACAGGTAAATGGTCTCTAGTGAAGTCATTGGGGTCTACGCATATGCTCGTTAAGGCACAGGTTGCCCATCTTTATTACTGGCTAAATTATGTCATAGAAACTATTGTGTTATTTCCACTTCTATCAGGACTTACATATTTAAAAAAAATTGTATTTAAAAAAACCCCTAAAATCTACTGGACAAAGGTGACAAATAAAAGACAAAAAGATGCTGTATGATATGAAGGTAAAGGAATAAGCTCTATATGCCTATATGCATTTAAGGGCAGATTTAGTAGGGAGGCAAAGGGGACTGTGACCCCTGAATTTCTTTTACACCCTGTGTCACAGTGATGAGGGGAAGTTATTCCTGTCACCAGCAGGCTGCACCCATCCGACATGAGCTATCTACTCTCCAGTGTCCCATCTGTCCCATCAGGTACCGCCCAGTGGTTCTCAGCCTCAGTAAATCCTTTTTCATTAAAGCTACAGAAGCTCATGATTTTAACACTGGTGGTTTCCCAAAGTTGAATCCTTGGTTGTTGGTCAGACAATGCTGTCACATACGTGCACATCATTTACCCTGCAAACCCCCATTTTTTAGAGGTAGATGCAAAGTAAGCAGGAAAATTAAGAGTGCTGATCCACTGACAAAGCCATCTCTTTTTAGATCATTCATTACAGTATGTAACATCCTTGAGTGAAACGGAGTTATCATCCAAACCTGCAATTTTCAAGTATCACTGAGTTTTGAGGTTGTCATGTTATTACCAGCAGTAGCCAGCATTTGAAAAGGAGGCAGCAGAGAGTTGCTATTAATATGCAATAAAAAATATTTTTCATCAATGGCATGTTTAAAAGCTGAAGCATCAGAGTCATACCTCGTGAATCCCTGTCTATATTAGTGGCAGCAGAGCGAACATGTAGCAAAGAAGGGAAAAATTCTGATGATAAAAAATTACAGACACCATGCGAGAGGCATATTACAGTAATTTGCAGGTTGGGATGAAAAAACATCAATGCTCAATTCTGTGTATTGAGCTATTATGTGTAAGTTATTATTAACAATATAATTGCTCAGCTCAGGTGCTGGTGGCAAGAGATTTCATATGATAAATGCCTCCAACATAACTCAATTCTCTTCACTAGCATTTGACTGAGCACAAATTAGGTTGTTTATGTCTGGGAATGAATCTGGTGAAAACAGCCTATACCAAAGGGCCTGGAGAGTGAAAAGGTAGGGTAAGATGAACATAAATGTTTCACAGTGCAGAATGTTCTTGACCCCTCATAGTAAACCTTTTGGTACAGGATTCAGACATGCAAGAGTCTGATACACGTGCAGTAGCACCGGTTCTTTTTGTATGCACCGTTGTCACGTAACACTGAAACTACCGGCTCAATTTTCAGTATCGAAAATATGGAGTAATTGTCACTTTAAATTTAACCTGTTGGGGCAGACACAATTCCATGGAGACACTTAGAGTTCTTCAACCATTATCAGTTGATAATATTCAGTACAAAAACTGTCCTCTTCCTCATTATTTCAAAGCTCGATTGTTAAACATCTTAAACGATTTTGGAGGAATAATAAAAATGAAAAGATATTAACAAATCAACCTTATCTCCTTAAATATCGGGGAGGAATGAATTTCCCTTAGTGCCTTCCACAATACTCTGTTATCATGAAGGAGGGACTATGCTGGCTTGCTAAAAAGAAAAAAGGGAGGGAGGAGAACGCAGCCATTGGGGAATCTCTAGCTCCCTAAATATATTGCCATAGCAAGTTATTTGCAGTCTGTGTCTCGCTCAGTCTAGGTACCCTTTGAGAAGTTTTGCTCCAGATCCATCAGCAGTTTTGCCGCTGCTACTAAGGAGCACCAAAATGCTCTGGTCTTTTCCATATGCCACAGGGAACCCAAAGTGCATTCCGGGAGCCAAAAGCATGACTCAGATCTTTCTTTCTTACTCCAGTGATTTGAACTGCATACTGCTTGTAGCGCTGCAAAACCCAACCTGTGACGGACTCAGCAAAAAGCTGTTCAGTGGCAGAGGAAGCACAACCGAAAGTGGCTCTGCACATTCAGCACGGCTATGCTACAGGTACGCCTCTCCAGCGCCCGGCGCATGGCCGTGCTCCCGTTCTTGGCTACTCTGGGCGCACCTGAGAAGCGCGGGTGTCTGCTCAGGGCTGGCCTGGCCACCCCGGTCTGGTACAGGGCCTGCAGGAGCCCTGGAGGGCAGGGTAGCATCCTGGGGGTGCACAGTGCCGTCGCCTCACCAAGAGTCGGCGAGGGAAGAACCGAGTTGACCTCGCTGCAGAGGTGCCGAAGCACAGCTTCGGCGGGCCCTGGGCTCGGCCCGGCGGGGGTTCAGCTCTGCCGTCGGGGGCTGGGAGCCCCGCGGGCCGGGGCCGCTGCGGGCAGCGCGGCGCCGGGGGCGTCCCGGGGGAGGCTCCGCGCCCCGGCCCCCGCGGGGTCGCAGGCGGCCGCCCCAGCGGCGCCCCGCGGGGCCGCTCCCCCCAGGCGGAGCCGCGCAGCCTCCCCCGCGCTCCCCCCCGGGGCTCGGCGGCCCGCCCCGCCGCTGCCCGCAGCGCGCCTGGCCGGCGGCGGCCACCCGACACCCGCCGCTTCCAGGAAGCCGCCCGCCCCCCCCGCTCCCGCCCGGCCCCGGCCGCGCCGCGGCGTCTGGGGCCGCCGCCGCCCCGCGGGCTGCCGGCGTGGGGCCGAGGGGGGGGGGTCGGCCCGGCGGCTGGCAGCGCGCCCGCCGCCGCCGTGCCCTCGGCTGCCGGCCACCCTGGGCGGCCCCGCGGCTCTCCCCGCTCGGGCGGGGTCCCGGAGGGGGTCCCCCGCCTCGTCCCCAGCCCGCCCGGGCAGCGCCGGCGGCGATCGGCCTTGGCAGGGACGCGCTCCGAGAGCGGCTCCCGCCTGGGGGAGAGCGCTGCTGTCCTGGAATAGATAACCCCGCCCCAACGTAAAGGCAGGGGTATGGGCCTGCAGGGGAGAGACGAGCGGGGAGGGGCAGAGACGGGCTTGTTCTGCAGCATTTCTGTAATGTAATTACACAAGATTTAAATGAACGAGCGTTTCCTACTGAAAAATAATCACTACTGTTACCCCCGAGCTTCACTATTCCGATTCGCCTGATCTATGTGTTTAAAATGCCAAGCCCAGCGCAGGAGCAAAGACTCAAAAAATCTAATTCTCTGTCTAAAAGAAAATCCTTTTAGAGAGAGAGAGAGTGTATGTGTGGCTGGCTGGCTTTCTGCAGTGCTGAGAACCTCCAGTTCCCATATGAAAATCGGCTCATAATGCTTCCATGTTTCATTTCTCCCTTCTACAGGATCTGTCCATTGTTCTTGTCTGGATCCATCACTAACTTGCTCCGAGTCCATGGCAAGCTTGTGAATATGTCTCCCCAAGAGCCACCCAAGGTGTTGGGGCTGTTATCCCTGCTTCAGAGAAAGGGAACTGAAACATGCCCAAGGTCATCCAAGGAAATCTGCACTAGATTAGCACCTGAATCATTCATTCTGGTCATAGAAATGCTAATTTCATCAACCAACATCTGAGCAGAGCCTCGAACGATATGGCTGTATGGAAGATGTAGGTATTTCTGGTGTTGGTCCTGTTCCATTAAGCTCAGTGGTAAATTTCATTGGCAGTGGAATGAGATCTAGCTAAATATTTTCTTTGGGTTTGGTTCTCTTTTCATTAATGCTGTTTTATGTAAAACTGATGTAAGCAAGAGAAGAATTAGACTTTTTATTTATTTAATTCTTTTATAAAATATTTTTTTAATTATTGTGGAATTATTCAACAAACATGCTGATTTCTCGTAACAGACTGGGATATCTCAAATGAATGTCATAAACTTTTTTTTTGTGTGCAATCCTTTATTTCTGCATTCTTTACAGCAGGAGTAAGAGATAATGGGGCTGGAATGTCATGTTAGTTCTCTGTGTCAAGCAGGATAAAACTCCAACTAATCCTGCCATAAATTTAGGTATTCCTAATCCTTCAGTATTCCCACTTCTCTTCAGGCATTAGACATGTAATCAGTCCTGTGCCAAAAAAAGAATATTAAAGAAAAAGTTGGGGCTGTAAGCAGCTATAAAGAATGAAAAAAAGTACAAGCTGCCCAGTATTGCTCAAGTTCAGATGGTTTTAATAGCTCTCCCCTCTAACCTGGCTGGCTCTGCAGTCCCGTAGCACAGGAAAATTTAGATCTGGGAGCACGCAGAGGTCTCTCTGGGGCTGTTTACATAGCTCAGTACGCTTAATACAGTGGTATAGTGGTGCTTTGCCCCCTCTCATTGTAGCGTCCATTAAAGGTTTATATCTTTGCTCTTCCTAAGTACGGTAGAGTTGGACAACTACCCCCAGCTAATGTATGGGGCTAGTGAGAAAAGGGAGCTAACTACGACGTTTGGAGTCAGAGTGTGGCCAAGCATATCCTCTTGGGATCTAAACAGGAAAGAGTGGTTCCCAGCAAGAGGGGACCCGTTGAGAACTGCTGCCTTACAAGCAGGGGCCCAGTTTTAAGATGGGCTGCTTCTTGTAAAGGTGTGTGTTATCCCTTCTTCCCTGTGGAGCTGAGGTGGGGGAGTGCGCTCTGCAGTCCTCTAGCCAGAGCCGCAGGGACGGGAACGGCTCTACAGGCCAGGGAAATCAATAGGGAGGACAGGGGAGTGGGCAGAAGGAAGCAGGGCTCAGGGCAGCTTCTCCAAAATAAAGGCAGAGCTAACACTTCTTTGGGGAGGGAAAAGATATGGGGGGTGGATGTCCCTGCTGCTAATAGTGAGTGGAAAATGCATTCCTATCAACCTGCATAGTGGTATTTCGCCATGGTCTGCTTCACGGCTGTTATACCCCTTTCCTGATGCCTTATCAGTGATCGGTGTTACGTGATCCCTTGCAAAAGTAACATTTCTGCCTCCTTCCCCCTTCTTCTTACCCTGTATTAAGTTTGTTCTTTCCTCTCCTGCTTAGCCTGTGGCTTATATTACTGATATTTTAAAAGAAGTGAGTTCACTTTCCTCTTCTAGGTTATATTTATTTCTTCAGGAGTTATCAGTTTGATGTATGTACGCATTATGAGGTGCTGCACTTCTCGACAAGTGTTTTGCTGGGGGAGTCTGTTGTTCTTGCTGTGGCTTGAAAGGGCTTGGGGGGGGGTGTCATTTTTTTATTATTAAAGAAAAGATGGCAAAAGGAAACCAACCTCAGCCTATGAAACTTCTCCAACACAGTGAACTTGGTCAGAATTGCTAAATGGCCACTCCATTTAACGGCAGTCTCGGAATTATCAAGTGAACAGTGAAAATCAGGCTAGCTATTGGTATAACAAACTGGTGGTTATTTTCAAGGCATCTACCTTTTCTCAGGTAGCAGGGAACTGGAAATGGGAAGCCAGTGCAGGGTATTGACAGTACCCGTGTGACTGCTGCACACTCAGAAAAAGCCCAGCAACTGCAGTTCCCATACTAGGTTAGGTACACAGTGTAGGTGGTCCTGCTGTCCCGTGGACATGTCAGCACGGGACAGGAGACTCACAGGCAGACTTTGGCTTAGCATCCTTTTTCTATCGGGTGGGAGGATCCAAATAAAAGAACCTGCAGGGTTTTGAACGGGAGCTGTCAAGGAGGGTACAGGCAGAATCCAAGGTGAAGTGTTCCCAGCTCTGGGCTGGAGTGGTGGTCAGTGCCTCTCACTGCATGTTCCTAGATCATCAGGTCTGCCTGCGTGCGTATCCGTGGGCTCTTCCACCCCAGCCATCCCTCTTCTGCTGGCCTGTTTGGAGCCGGCTTGGGGAACCACCTCTGTGCACCACAGGCACAAAGGCGTTGGCCTGGCCTTACCACCGAGGGGTATTTTCTCCCACCGGGAATGCTCTATGAACCATATATCTGGTATGTCTTTCTGGCTGATGTGGAGGCTTTACAAGCAAGCCAGCTGCTGTGAGGAGGCCACAGCCACACAGCTCCCAACTTTGGTTTTTATAAACACCAAAATAGACAATGGGGAGAAAAATAGAAGTAAACAAGCTGGCTGCTTTTGATTAGGAGCAGCTCTTCCTCAGTCTGCACTAAAAGCACTCATGTTTGCTTAACAGTACAAATAATTAATCATGTGAAAGTGGATTCCTGGACCAGGATAAGATAGCAGGACCTTTTACTTGCTCGCACAGGTCTATTTCTGGTGGGTTCCACTAGCATCTTGCTGGCATTCTCTGGAGGAGGAAGCCTGTAGAAATGTACAGGGATTAGTGAAACGGTTCCTTTGTCATCAGGCACTTCTGGACCAGGCCCACTGTGCCAGCTTCCCTGTTGCCTCCAGTCTGTGGGAGGTTGCTCCCTTTTGTGCTTGGGTGCTGCTAAAACAAGATTATGGGACTCTTTCCGTAAATCTATGAATCAAAATGACCAGCCTGACTGGCCTTAGGGACAGCGGTTTTATGCCTTGATCCTATGGCTGCACACCGATTTTCACACTCGGCAGCAAAGCATATCACTTCTTTGCTTAGCAAACAGTGGCTTATATCTGGCATAAAAACGAGCGTCATCTGCAAGTTCTACCAAGGGCCTATGAAATTAGGGTTTCTTGACTGTATTCCCAGTTTCTCTACCAGCTCCCCATGGGCTTTGGTTTCTGCACCTATAGAGTGGGAATAGACATCCATATGTGCCTTACAGGAATGAATAGTGTGATGTTTGAGAAATGTCTGCGCTATGAGATGCTCAGATGAAGGATGTAGCTGTGAACAGTTCCTACTGCTCTTACTAGACCCTGCTAACAGAAGGGAGAAATAGTTCTATGCTGCCTTGCTTTAAATGGGGCAGGGTGTGAGGCACAGATACAAATGAAAACTGTTCAGATTGTTTCTTTTTTCTTTTCCCCTGCAGAGAACCTGGCCCTGATTCTGCTGTCATGCTGGTGTGGAAGAGCAATTCAACTGGTGTCAGAGGATTTCCACTGACATAAATCTAGTGTAAGCAGGAGTATTATGGGGCTCTATATTGGACATTTTCCACTTTCCAGGGTGAACGTGTGGACTTCTCTCAAGCAGACAAGTCTCAACAGGCTGCTTCTTTGTCCTTGCCCTTAATTTTTCTTCTATTTGCCTATGTTATTTAATTGTGTAAATTTCAGAATTCTAGTCCATAAATGTGTCTTCCATAAATGCAAATGGAGGTGGGCATTAAAATAAGCCATAGTTAAACATTTTAGAGAGACTTTTCCACTTGCTACTGATAGGCCCTTCCAAATTGGCAATAATATATGGATTTTGCTATCCATAGGTAGGCAGCTTTGCTGGTATTTATCATGATTGATAGTGATAATTTTATTAATTAATTTCATAGCATTTTGAAGTGTTGCAAACTTTCTCAGGAACAAACAAGGCCCTACCCTGAGGAACTTAGCAGCAAAGCTATGTCTGATAAAGAATATTGAATTAGGCTGAGATGTGAGTACGTAAGGTCAAGCTTGCTATTCTGCTTTCATACAACTTCTCCAGAAACTCCCATGATAATAAATAATAATGATTACCTAATTAACTGTAAGGCATAATAGCAGCTTTCATCCAAGATCTTAAAAACTCTTTGAAAGGTGGATTTTTGCAAATGTAGAACTGCAGCACAGGGATGAACAGCTTGATTTCTATCAGAGAATGTGGAACTTGCCAAAGGGATACACAGGGGAGTGTGCAGCAAAGAGGGATTGAATTCATGCTTGTTGCAGCACTGTCCAGTGCCTCGTTTTTGTGGGTGGTTGTGCCACACAGTTCACACAGTCGCCAAACATCCTTCCTGCAGTGTGCCGCCTTGTCTGCCTTTCTTCGTTATGTGACCCAGAGCCCTGGGTAGTGTCTTTCAGGCATATCTTTGAGACAGGTACTCCTAAAAACTTGGATCTGGCTGTAGAGAGATTTTTATTCTGAGCAAGAAGGTTGTGTGCTCAGCACCCAGGGAGCAGCCTCAGAGGATAACCTTACACCTGCACATTGAAAGATCAGAAAGGTTCTGAGCCTGATGTGCACTGATGGCAAATGCACAGCTCCTGCACACAGTCATGCATGCAGGCAACAATGTGTAGAGTATCTTGAAACATTTGCAGGATTAGAAGAAAATATTTACTGCTGGTCCCCTTCTAGACTGTTCTGGTTTTTTAGAAAGACATGTGGAAGCAGCTTCTCTAATACAAATGTATTTATTGTAGGTTCTGCCAAAAGAACTGGAGAGCTGTGGTCAATGGCATTGCTGAAGGACGTGTGGGCTGACAGACAGTAAGTTTGCTACGGCAAATATTGCAGTCTTTTCCAACAGAGGCAAAACAAATCACATGTTGTCAGTGGTATTGCAGGTCAAGCGTGAAGTTTTGCCAGCTCCCCCAGTCTGAGCAGAAAGAGAAATCCAAGCAGTGAAGGGAGACAGAAAATATGGCTGACTGACTGGCTGCTGGCTCACAGCTGCCTGTTTAATTTAGTTATCTGCTTATGTCTATTTTTCTATATATTTTTTTAATGCACACAGTCCCCCAGTGTTCTATTATTATAGTGAGGAGTTTCATTCTGTGCCCAGCACCAAAGCTCTCCCCATGGTCGTACATATTGGACACCATTTTTTCCCTTCTTATCAATTTATTGCATTTATCTCAGCTCAGTGCAGATTTGAAACCATTACCTTATGCCCAATGATTTCATGCTGTCTGGGAGGAACAAGAGCGGAGAACACCCTTAATCCCTCTTCTTCTTGGCCAAAGAGGTAAAAGAGGAAGGGCAGTGTAAATGAGAAAGTTGGTCTCAGCTGAAACCCTCTCTTCCCTGTTTCATCTCTCTCCCTTCATGCATCTCCTGTCCCTTCTCTTCCCTTCTGCTCTATTTCCTGCTCTCTGACCTGTGCTGTAGTGTGTCGCTGGTGTCCTCGCTTTCTTCTCCCCTGCCACTCTTCTCTGTCTGGGACAAGGTGCTTGAGAGACTAGGGGCCCCGCACAACCGACAGAGAAGCCTGTGGAGTTGTTCCTCCTCTTTCCAGCTGTGAATATGGCCCAAGAGGCTTCTAATCACTTTCATTCATTCTGCGCACAATGAGTAGAGCAGCAGAAGCTCACAACAGGGGAAACAGAGGGAGAGAATTGGCAGAGGAAGAAAAGGATGGGAGGAGAGAGATGGGTTTCTCTCTTTATGCACGAAGCTGGAGACTTCCCTGTTTGGGAAATGACGGCCCTCTGACCCATGGAGTCTGTTCCCTCCAGTTCAGACAATGTGCAGATGTTCTGCCAGGCCTTGCTGCACCCGTTTTGTAGCTATAAAGCCTTTGCATTCAATTCTATCAGGTTGGCTCTTTCCCAAAGACATTAAATTCACATAAGAAATAAAAGCACTTTGCAGTGCTAGAGCTGTTCATTCCTCGGGAAGTCCTAGAACTTCATGGGTGGAAGGCAGAGACTTTCCAGGAGACTTTAGAAAAGCTATTTGTCTCCAAAATAATCTGGGGCAAGAAAGCAGAAAGTATGATCAGACTCACCTACAGGAGCAAGAGTTTGAAAATATACTGGGGAAGTAAGAGAGATTAGGGCTGGGAGGGCAAAAACGTTTTGAAGAGGCCTGAGCTAAGATGAGAGCCTAGAGGTTTCTAGCGTTGTACTGAGTTAGTACTTCGTGGTGGCGTGCAATGCTGAAGGGCAGGAGAGGGGCTTTGAATGGCCCCACTTGGAACTTGTCTCTCCTTTATTCTCTCCTTGTGGGGGTCCTTGGCCTACGGGTCAAATGCATGGAGAGCAGCTATCTGCAGTCCTACTAACCTGTGCCAAGAAAAGGGATAATGATGGTGTGAGCAGGGTGTGTATGGGGATGGTTGGCTCTGCTCAGCGAGACAGATACATCAGTGAACAACTAAGAACATCCTGTAAGTGTGTGTGTCTGGCAACAATGGGGTAAGAAAAAGGCAAATATTTTTAGGCTGACCTTATTTGGTAGAATTCTTAGGGTCATCCATGGAGGAGAAGGGTGGGAAGCAGCTGTAGAATTACAGAAGAATGTGTACCTGGAAATCCAGCACTCCATTTTACAAGGAAGCAGCCCCTCTAAGAGGGCTCTGCAAATGCTTCCAGCTTCCTGATCTGTATGGAGAGCCTTGATTTGAGAGCTTTCTTGGGGGGTGAAATCTCATGGCTGTGCTGCTAGCACTTGTTGGAGCCTGGGAGAGCTGTATGTCTTAGATGTAAAAAGTTTTCAAGGTGCAGCAGGCCCAGAAATGCTTCCCTCCGTGCATGCATGAGATACTGTGATTAAAAATGCTCCCACAGAGAGGAAAATAAAAACAACAGCCCAGGAACTCCTTGAAGAAAGATATTTATGTCCTAAGTTGTAAAACTAGCCAAGCTCCCCAAAGAAACAGCAGTAACAGAATTTAGCTGTTGGAACCCAAAGATGCATTGTTCTGATTTAATAATTAATGTGGCGTTAATTGAGGCTTTTACTGAACTGAAACAGGATAAAAGAAACCCGCCAGTCTGGACGCCGTGGTTCTCTGAGAACAAGTTCATTCTGTTCCCCTGTGACCCCCTCCCCACTCCCTCTGCCGCACGCCGCTCCCCCTTTCTTTTCCCCCCAAATGGGTGCGGAGCGTGACCACTTCTCTTCTGTACACAAAACAAGGAGGCAGGGAAGATGGCCACAGAGGCATCTAGGGGTGGGGAAGGGGAGAGCCACGAGGGAACCAAGTCTGGTGGTGAAAGGAGCTTTCCTCCTTCCCTCTCCTGGGCCATTGTTTGACAGGGATTTTCCATATATGCACTGGCTTGGGAATTACTGAGCCATGCAGCAGTCACAAAGAATGCCTCCAAAAGGCAGCAAAATGGAGAGAGACCCAGGGAGAAGCTGGCTCCATGTTATCTTTAAGAAAGTAAATAATGACATGGGTTTATGGCTTACAATTTAGTGCTTTATAAGTTGAGTCACACAGAATGTATCCAGAACAAAATGGCTTTTAACCCCTTGGAGTATGTGCAATGTGAATAAATACTACTCAGTTCTGTCGGGAAAAATGGCAAAATTTTGGTGTCAGGGTTGTTAGTTACTAGAGAATGGGATGATCAGAGAACATTTCAGATTAGGGCATGGCTGCTAGTTTTTAGATTCTCTGGAAGAAAGGCTGGAGTGGCCTTTATCTTATTGTAGTCAATAGAAGTCTTTATACCAATTTCGAGGACCTTTGGATGAGAATTTATCAGCCTATGATGAAGGAAGAGCTTTTTTTTGTAATCTTATTTCTGATTATAACAATATTGGGGAAACATGAGGTGCTAGGACAGATGAGTCTTGGAGTAGATCTGCCCTAAATTCTGCCCATGCAGTCTCCAGCCCTGGGTCTACGTTTCGTGGAAGAACGTGGCCTTTGTTTCAGCCTGCTGACATATTATGATATGTTAGTAGAGAGCTGAGGGAGTTCTGCCGATACGGAAGGGGTAAAAGAAGTGTTTCTGAGAAGGAACAGCTCTTCTCTCTTGATTCTCCTTTCCTTCCTTTCACCCCCTCCTGTGTGGGGCTCCTGCTACTTTCATTCCACCCATCATCATCCTCTTAGAAACCGGAGGAACAGCAACAACTGTTGGAAGTCCATGAGATTGTGACTGCTTAGGAGTTTGCAAACCAGACCTTGAATATTACCACCAAAACTATAAGCTCTGCAACTCCAAGCCACCAGTGGTGTATGCTGTGGGAGGTTCAGGCTCTTCTGTCCCAAGGACTTGCTCTGCAGACAGCTGAGCTTCTGGGATCTAATTAAGCCTTCTCAACACAATCCCTCTTACAGGATGAGGGAACAGAAGTCAAGGGAACTCAAGGAAACTAGGGAGACCCTACTATTTAGCCAGTTCTTTTTTACTAGGTTTGGTGAGGAGAAGGGAAGCAGGGGCACTGTCTGGGACTCAAGGCTGAACTGGATTTTTGCTCAATAAGCCTTCATGTACATGCAAAATCAAGTTTATATACAAACATTGAAAGTGTTTTACCTTATTCCTCATCCCCATCCTGTTATTCAAGTGGTTTATTAGGGAGCTCACATAGTGGTGGCTAGAAGAATTACTCCAGCAATGCTGACCCAGAGTTCAGTTCTCCCTCACTTTCCATTCTCAGTTGCTGCTTTCAGTTTTCCAACTAAGGTCTCTGTGTTTTGCACCCCTTTGCACTTTCAGCCACCAATCATCCTCTCCTCTAACATATTGCAGAGGAAGGAGTGCCTTAGCATTCATTTTGCCGTGACATTCCAGTTCAGGCCTTGTTGCCCTAGCTGGAAGTGGGATTATATTGGAAATATGGGAGGACCTTTGCCCATTTTCCCATTTAGTAACTGCTTTTCAGCCACTGCCTCTGAGGTGGAACTTTTTATTTAAGTTTTCCCTTTATTATTCTAGGTTCACTGAACACAGTGAGTGAAAACTCCTGCCTGGAGCACAAAAGCTTGCAAAGCAAAGCTCTTCTACATTGCTGATGCTCAACGGGATCCTCAACAGAAGTGAGGTATGCAACACTTGGGATTCACTTTCTCTTTGGAAAAGGGAATGCTGGAATGTTGGGTCGTTTTCGCTCCAGACGAGTGGGGTGACATGAAAGATTACTAGGCTTGCAGAAAGTGCTTTTTTACCACCTTTAAGTCCACACATCTATATCTGTGGCCCTGAAAACCACCTAGGATGTCATCTCCGACTTATATGCTGTCCTTAGAACACTTGTCTCCAGACCTCACAAGAGTCTTCCTGCTGGAGACAGTTACTAGCCACCTTAAGCCTCGACCAACTTGTCTGAATATACATTTTAGAAAATTAAGTGTACCACATGTCTACTACAAAGCAAGCACTGCATGCACATTCGGGAACCTACTGCACTCCCCCCTGCTGCTCCGCATGAATTGGAAGGAGTGAGGGAATGCTGCCAATGACAGAATTTGCACGGAGAAGCACAATGGTAAACTGCTGCCGATGTATGCTCTACAGATGGTGGTTTAGGATCTGGTAGTATACAGGACGTACACATTCTGATTATGGAATGGGGACTCTCTGGATAAAACTACACAGCCAGATAATGTACGTCTAAAAACTACTTTTATACCCCAAAGAGATTAGTGTCTGTCATTTGGGCTTTTACTTTAGAGTCTAATAGCTGGAGATTTAATCCCTTATTCAGAGAAGTAATAATTGTTCGTATAAATAAGTCTGTTGGAGTCAGTGAGCTGAGCTCACTGAGGGAGGGATAGTCACTTTTACCAACCCAAGTCTCTACAGTGTTGTCCAATGTGTGATGCGGTATTTAGTACATATAGGAATGGTGTTCAGTGGTAATCTGTGGAAACATTCCGGTTCGGATGCTGACTGAGGACATATCACATCTACGTGTGATACGTGCGTCTGCATCAGCCCCTTGCCAATGATGGGTTGGATGGCAGGACATGGTTCTTCCTGAAACTGGTATTATGCAGGGTGAGCCTACTTTGGAGATGGGATCTCAGTCTTCAAACCCCACAGGTAGTTGCTGCTAGACCACCTGACAGGGTTTTGATGAAGCTGGAGCTGTAGTTTTGCCCACTGAATAGAAACATGCATCAAGTTTTGGGCTCCTTCATTTTTAACTGCTAAATACATTAGGTGTGATTTCTGTGGCTTGAAACAAGTGAGGTTTGAAGGAATTTATAATGTGTTGTTCTTTACTGCCTATACCAGCTGGCAGCTGGGTCTGAAGGGGATCCTGCAGCACTCACACACCCTTATCTTTCAAAGAGCATCCCTGGCAGCGGTGCTGGGGTCGTCATGCCAGGCCAGGAAGCAGACGTGCAGCAACAGAGCTGTGATTTCTTCCTTCCTCCCACCTCCATGTGGGGGAACTCCATCAGCCAGCGCGTGAAAACACTGCAGCACACAGCACCTCTCTGAGTGTGGAAAAGGGGATGCTGGGCACTTGGAGAAGGAGGAAGGACCGTGAAGAACAAAAACTGAACGTAATCACACACTTCTTGAGGCTCACATGAACACAGTATATAGGTGCCTGCTGCAAGGTAGCACTTTAGGTACATCCCCGTTTATTAAAAAGGGATACTTTTTTTTCATCTGAGTGTATGATGCATGTGGGGCTCAAAGAATAGAAAGGTGTGTGGGATGAGGGTCTGGTTGTGGTCATTGTTGCCAAAGATGACAATTTAAGAAAAAAAAAAATTAAAAATTGCAGCTGGGGGCAATTATTATTTATGTGCAATCCCATAGTAGCCAGAAGCCCGTATCGCAGATTAGAACCATACCGTAACAGACTGAACTCTTGCTCCTCTATGGCTCTTAAATTCTTGTGATTGTGTTTTCATTTCTGGTTTTAGTTTTGCTTTTTTTGTTGATGCTGGTTTGGTTTTTTTACTATTGTCGCTTCCTCTGGAGATTTATTGATTCTGCATTTGGGTGAGATTTTGAACTGCAGTTGGTGCTGCTTTAGCTTTGTTGCCATTTAAGATAGTAAGCTGGTCTAATTCCGTTCACAGCATACTGGCTTCTATAGGAATGGAGTTATGCCAACATTGGTAGTTTTGGAAAATTATTTGCAAATGTGTGCCAAACCCCTGGAGGGTTTGACGTTTAGAAACACAGAAATTGGAAGAAAAGAATGGGTCCAGTGATCCAGTTCCTAAGCTGTTCATTGCATGACCTTAGGCAACTCATTTAATTTCTTTGTGCCACAGTTTATCTATCAAAAAAATAGGGATAATATCTATTTATCTCTTGGAATAGGTTGGGAAATCTAATAAATGTTGGCAATGAGCTTTTGATCCTGTAAAAGTAACAGAGGACAGCAAAAGATGGTATTGTTTACAAATTCATGTTTCATTTTTCATGTAATTGACATTGTTATGGTGCTATTTGGAATTAAGCTGATGCTAAATAGTTCACTGAAACAGAATTCAACAGACTCTTCGTCCTGGCATGTGGGAGGTTCTAATGTGACTCGAATTTAGAGTTTCTCTTGCATTTGCTTAGGCAGTTGAATTAAGTCTTGTTGGGCATGCAACCCCGGACAGGCCACATTGTATAGCTTCCACGGATCACCCTTACCTGCTCTCCATAGTGCCACCAGTCTTCTCTGTTGTAGGCACACTAGATGGAGCCCGGGGGGGCCACACGTAGGTTGACCAGGTGGCCTTT
The DNA here is from genome assembly GCA_020745775.1 of Theristicus caerulescens. Lineage (NCBI taxonomy): Eukaryota > Metazoa > Chordata > Aves > Pelecaniformes > Threskiornithidae > Theristicus > Theristicus caerulescens. Next base: position 5,358,960 of record CM036574.1, read on the forward strand.
GACTGTGTCCTCTGTCTTTCTGTAGGTGATCCTGTGGTTTTGGCTTAGTGAGTGTAGAGAAGGGCATTGATTGTGCTGTGCTTGTATATGAAAACTGGTCCATAAACAAAATAAATCGCAGACCCAGCTGGAGTTGAGCTGTGAAAGCAAGCAGCACTGGAAAATGAGCCTTGTTTAGGGAGATTTATTGAAATGAGCCGTATACTCACACCAATATGTATTATCTCTGTGTGCATGCTTACTTGTACCTGTACATGTGTGTGTATTAGAAAGGTAGAAATCTAATGGTCATAGAGGAACCATATAAAGCTTTAGGGAAGAAATGAACATAAATGACAAGGAAAGTATTTCCTTCACTAATGAGAAAATGAAAACAAATTTTTAAAAAAAAAGGGGAGAAAAAAAGAAAACACACACATGTACATTCTAGGAACAGAATACTGTCAGCTTTACTGGAGGTGCAAACAGGGGACATATCTGGCTCCCAAGGCTTTCTCAGGACTGATCTGCCATTCCCCTCGAACATCAAATTGGATGAGGAGAGCAGATCCCAGATGAAGTCTCCTTCTCAAGGTCCCACAGACCTCATGAAGGGCCCAGAGGGCACATGTGCATCAGAGAGGAACAGGAGAATCATGCTATACAGAGGGGGAGAATTTAATTCAGGCTTTGAAACACCCAAAAGGGGATTAATATCCATAATTTAAAAAAGAAAAAAAAAATCTCCTGTTCATTAGAAAATCCTTTGCCTCCCTGCAGGAGAGAGGAGACTGGGAACTGAACAGAATGTAGGATGTAAGAGTGAACTGTAACCCAGTGAATTAGTCTTAACTATAGCGAAAACAGCACTTGTGTAAATGAGGCCCCTAAGGGCCGATAACCAAGCAGTAAAATGTTACAGGAGGGAAGTAAGTCAGGGCTATAAACCTGGGAAGTCAGGACTGGGTAGCCAGTATCTGGAGCATAAAGCAGGCAAGATTAAAGGATGACAGATGAGGGCTGGGAAGGATGCATGAATCCTTACCAGCATAAGGATTCCAGTTCCTGTGGCCTAAAGACAGGCTTGTTCCTCTGAGCACTGCGAGGTACCAGAAAATGACTGAGACGCCCACTGAGAACTTGTGAGGAGAGTAGAAGAGTGAGCGATGGATGATAAATAAAATAAGGAAATATAATCAAATCAACATTGAGTGTATTTGATTTAAGAGGACACCAATGAATAGAGAAGGGTAAGAAAGCAGCAGGGTGAGAGTTGCTGTTGGATGGGACTGTGGCTTGAGTGAGATATAGTGCAAGCCCTAAATTATCATCATCATTATTTTTTGGCTGGGCTGTGTTGTGACATCAATACCAATTTACACTCCGGGTGAGTAGCACTTACTACCTTCTTGTCTTCATAAATTGTGCATTGTCCTTATTTATTTGCTTCCCTGTCCCCTTCCTCTCCTCCTGCATTGCCTCTCTCCTTCTTTATAAGCATAATGGGGATGGTGTATCCTTGCTATGTCTTTGATGAGTTTGACATTTAACCCCAGTTATGGATTCCCAGCTCCACTCTCCTTTCTTTTGTGCCAGGTATGGGAACGTTCAACTGGTATTCTTTCTTGTGAGGAGGATGCTGTGTACAAAAGGAGGCATTACTCTTGATAGACCTGTTAGCAAGTGATTCTTTTATCATCATGCAGCTGATGTTTCCGTGATACTTTGTGTTCCTCATGTCTAGCCAGGAGCAGACATGTTGGCTATTCTGAGTCAAAGCCTTCTTCCTGACATCGTGTGGTATGCGTTTAAAGGTCATAATTTTTATACTTGCTTTCTCTTCAAATTTAGTAAGCCACCTCATATTGTGAAGTCCACAAAAGCACTGCTGTGGCACCACAAGATCTCTTCAAAACCACCTTCAAGCATGGAAGAAGCAGGTTGCATCATGGCGACCTCAGCAGTGCCTGGAAGCAGGTCTGCTATTTTTGGTATATCCATAGGACAGAGCTACTCACTCTTTTCACTGTGTGGACTAAATTCTAATAGAGAAATCATTCTGCAGGTCACCTGCCTTCCCAGGGCATCCCTTTGATGCCTATTGTAATGTTAAAAAGACAGAGCATCTATTGTTTTTCTTCAAGCACAATGTAGCAGCTGAGGGAAAAAAAACCCCACCACATTATAACACTGACTACATTATCTTAGGTACCTACAAGATGTATCTTTCTGCTGTTCAAAAAGAGCATAGTTAGAGAGATAGAACCCATTTGATTATATTAATTTTTTTTTCCCCGTAAATGTGTGTTGGAGTTTTCATCCTGCAGAAAACACAGCATTGAGAAAGGAAGTGTGGGAGAAGCATTAGAGGACAATAAAATCAAGCATATCCCAAATAAAAGATCAGGCTTGAACTGTAAACTTTATGGAACCTTTGCAAAAGGGTTGGGAAGTAATCTGAATAGCCAACAAGTTGGAGAGTTTGATCGTGGGTCTTAAGAACAGTCTATTCCAGACAAATGAATAGATCCCAGCTCTGTAGAGCGCTCAGAAATTGGAGACAGGTAATGTGCCTGGCCCGCTGTCACTCACCATCCCCTTTCTCATCTTAAATTGATTAAAAGATTTTCTTACTTGCTCTTTTGGTATGAACCATCTGCCTTGAGGAAGAAGATGAAATTCAGTCCTCCTTGGAGGAGGAGGACTTTCACTCAGCTGATGACCTTTCTGGAGTAAAGTTGGAGACGTGGCAGCCTTTGTTTTCCCTCTACTCCTTGTGCTCTCTCTTTTCCTCTGTTATGTTGGAAAGAGTAATCAGCTTGGTGTAGCAGAAAGAGGATGAAGTGTCTAGATCACATAGATGCCATATAATTTACCAACTTCTTTTGTCCCCCATTGTGTGCTAAGGACTAAAGGATTCCCAGGTTGAATATCCCCAGCCAGGTATCTAGAAAGGAGCCCTGCAGAAGAGATAATGTTCCTTATAGAACACTGCCTACTTTTTTATAAATACCTTTGAATACATACAATTAAAAGGAGCAAAAGGCATGCCCAGGATAGTGGGGGACTTTTCCTCTGTCTTACTATGAGGTGAGGTTCTTGGGTACTCCTAATCATTGGTATAAAGGAGGGTAGGACTGCAACGAGGGAAAAGAGAAACAATGTCTGTCTGGGTTACTGATTCAGGTTCCTATTATCCCTAGGTCCAAAAGAGCATGAAGGGTTGAGCTGTGCATTCCTGGAACCACATGGGCCTATGCATGGTTAGCTGTTCTTGCTGCTGTAGGCTGAGATCTTACTGCAGGATTTTTAGCTGATGATGTGACTTTTGGGGTTTTTTTTAAAATATTAATTCCCACTATGTGACTTTGTAGGAGAAAGGGTGTTTGTAACCATTAACAAGAATAATTATGGAAGGAGAAGAAATCTTGATTTGGGAAGCTGATAAGCTGCCATTTTATGTCAATCAGCAGAGATGCACTGGTTTTCACTGATAGTTTATGCTAAACCACTGGATTTTACACTGAAACAGCTGAGTTGTGCACGTGTTCTATTGTTCCGGCTTTGCGACTGGGTCAGTGATTAAATGAATTAGAGAAAGTCCAATTGGAAAGTGAATGTGTGCCAGCTTCCTTTTTCGGTTTCATTTGAAACTCTGATATAAATTAAACTGAAATAATTCTGGTTCAAAATGAGAAACCTTTTCAGTTGCTTAAAATCACACCTTCAATTGATCTGATATCCCTCAACATATGGGCTAACTCTTAATCTCCTCGTGAATTGAAGTTTGGCTGTCAGAGGGGCAGATGGTAAAGCTGAAACTAACAGTTCTCAGACTTACCTGTTCGTGATGTTGTAGTGGATGGCTCTTGGCTGTGGCATGAGTGTTAAGAAGTAGAATAGAGCTCACGCTGGTTTATTTTCAGAGCGTGGTGTCCACACTCACCCACTCAAAGTTGTTCTCCCACAACAGAACGCGAGGAAGAAGGTGGTAAGACAACAGCAGCATACGGTGGGCAAGTGCTCACACACAAAATCCCATTTAATTGAGAGGGGATTTCTATCTGTGTAAGCAGCAGTGTTGCCTATAAGGGTGCAGAAAATGCAAAACTAACAGTAGTAAACTCAAGAGAGAGAGGGAAGCAAAGCGGGAGACCAAATTCATTTGGGAATGCCGCAGTCAGTGTGTGTTACTTCATTCGGCACAGGTGCCAGGTGATGGGCAATGTCACTGTCAGGAAAAGGACAGACTTCTATGCTAAAGGCTTACAGATTTAATCTAACAAAACCTGTCTCCTGTTTGCAGTAGTAACTCCAGTTCACAATCTCTCCTGTCATATTCTCCACGTAGTTGAATGTTTATTGCTATATACAAGAAATACAAGGTTTCTTCCTGATTCCTGTATGATCTGTTCATGTTCTGATGCTTATAGCCAACGGAACAGAAAGCTGGGAATTTGCTTTCTTTTGAGAATCCGCTTTGCTGAAAAGAAAATAGATTCAGATAATATGTAAAGAACCTAGGTGCTGGTGCCTGCCTAGAGGAAACAGGCAAAGGAGGGGTAGACTGAAAAAAAAAAAAAAAAAAGAAAAAAAAGACCTTATTTAGGGGTAGTAGATTTAATAATCTCTAATGGAATTACTGGTGAGTAATCTACATGCTCATCTCTTTCCTGTAAAGGGTTTTTTATCTGGAGGGGGTGTCCCCCCTCTCTCTAGCCTGCCTTTTCTGCAGGGAATCAGTATTTCGGCATTCTCCTAGGACAGCAGCTGCATGATGGCACCCTAGCTGTAAGGTCGTGCCCTTGCATAATACATTATGAGAGAGCGGGTTAGAATATGCTTAACCCTGTACAGGTGCACAGGGAAGAAGATGGATGCAAGGAACTTTTTACTGCTGCCTCTGTGCAGGCGGCAGGGAGGAGGCACCCTCTCTGAAACTCCTTTTACAGACTGTATGGTGCGGTGGGAATCTCGTCCAGCCTAGAATGGAGTCTAGCCCCAGGCACAGTGCCTTGGGGAACAGCTGCCAGCGTTGAGTCCTTCTTTAGCTTCCCCACCCGCCCCACATAAGCAGAGACTTGCAACTCTAGCTTTTCCTACAGCACGGAGTTGCAATAATGCAAATTAATTGCCAGGATGCAGCAAAGCAAGCTGAATCACCTGCCAAAAGGATAGAGCAGTTCCTTCATTTCCATTTTCTGCCTGCACAAAGGGAGAGTTGGAATTGAAATCCTGGGGAGCGCTTGCACCTTCTCAGGCTGCAGCTGAATGATGGAAATATTTGGAACTTCACTGCTAGCTCTGTGGTTTGTTTGATTTGGGGGAAGCAGGAGACGTGGACCTCCCTAGTGCCCCATGCAGAATAACATGCCTTTCCTTACACATTGCTTTAGTAAATATTCTGGGTAAATACTGGGTAAAAACTGCCATGTTAGATTTTCCTGGAGGGAATTTTCTGGGGTTTGTAACTAGTCTTGGTGACAAGGGAATCTCCCTATAGATAATGACATGACAGCAGTGTCACTTCAGTTCTTATTGATGCCGTGGTCTTGGACAAATATAAAAGAATAACGTGGCAAGAGGTGGTGACTTGGTGGACAGTAGATACCACACACACACTAAAAAGACATAAAAACCAGCAGCATTAACTTTTCAGTTTGGATTTTCCAAGAATGAACATTGAGCAGATGAAAGATGCGAGTAGTTTGCTATGTTAAAGGACTGCACCCCTTTTTGTTTGTTGCTTGTCTGCATCAAGAACTTGTTGATTCATTGTTTAATTTTAATTGGTATTACAGAAAAATCACTCTCCCAGTTTTTTCTGAATCTCAATCCATCTAACACGTCTGTACATGAATGGCCCCATTGTATTCACTAGCATCAGTAGTTAGTAATTCTTAGCTGGATTAAATCATTAGGCCCTGATCCTGCTAACAGTATTGCATTATGGGTAACTTTACTCAGGGATTAGCTGAACTGAGCTTTGTGGACTCATCTGGGTGGAGTTGTTTGTAAACAAGAAGTGTTTGCTAGACTTGAGGTATTAATGAATTCAGTGGTATGGCTCATTTACTTACTATTAAACGTTTCTATAATGCTGAAAATTTTGGGCACTGAATGAGATAAGGAGCACCTGAAAGGAGTAGATTTATTTGTGCTTATTTCATCATACAGTTTTTGTATGTGAAAGATGCCTTAACTTAACTCTGTTAAGTCCTTCTCTATGGCTAAAAGTATCTAAGGACAATTAGATTATAACATTGTATAAGTGAGATCTGGTTATTAAACACACAGAAAAAGCATCTCAGTTTTGACTGTAGGAATGTCAGGATGGGGCCCAAACCTGGATGAGTCCTAAGACTTTACCTTCCTTTGGAGTATCAAGCACTGTCTGCTGCAGGAGGCAGGATGAACGCTGAACTCCTTGGAGCAGTGATGTGATCTAGTGGCAAATCTTCCATCCTTCTACAAGAAGCAAAGCACAACTTTCAGACAAATGATAAACACACAACAATTTGTGCTTCTAATAGAAATGCCAACAATCTGTTGGCTGGCCACAACGCCAGGGAGGTAATTTGCAGTAGACTCCAGGATTGCCCAGTTCCCAGACACCCGTCCTGGTTGTGGCTTCTGTGGTGTAATCAACCTGGATCAGGGCACAGGCGTTTTTGCTGTGTCCGTAGCTGACTCACCCAAAACAGTTCACATGGGCTTCTCACCATCCTAGAGACACATTACCTCACACAGCACTCCTGGGCTTGATGGCTGAGATGACAGGACTGTTACTTGGGCCATGAGGACAGGTTCATGCTGTGAACACGTCACCTTTTTGCTCTGGAGGCTGAAGCATTCTGCTAATCCCCAGGTCTAATAGACCAACTTCTCCCTCCTGCCCTCCTCATGACCCCAACCTGATCTGGAGGAGCCACTCCTCCTGAAGGTCAGAGATAATTCATGTGGTGTCGTGCTGTGTCATTCATGATGAGTGACTGAATTGGTATGATGAATGGGGAAGGGTCAGTTAGAGCGCTAACCCTAGGAACAAATTTGTGGGGCCACCACTGTCATTTTATTTAGGGTCTGCACAGAGCCCTCCAGGCTTTCTGCCTCAAGAATGAAGAGCTCGTCCCCGAAAGGAGCTTAGCTTTTTCCTCAGGGTGTTTTCCCCCCCTTACTCTAGGAGAAGAAGAGAGTCACAAGCATTTGCAATTCTGTAAAAAATTATGAGCACAAAGGCTAGTCCATCTAATTGATAAGAAGCCTTAAATCTCATTTTTCAAGGGTTTATAATGTGGCACTGAAAATTGCTGAAACTTGGCATTCAAAACTCATCTAGGGAGCAACTCTTTTCTTCCCATCTCTCTTTTTAAAAAAGAGATTATTTTCTCACATCATCACCTCTTCTGCTCCGCACTCTCCCCCCCCCCCCCCCAGTTATAATTCCTGGCAGAGTTTCTCGGTGAGCAATTGCTCATGAGGGCTCTGAGCTCTGCCATTTTTCTCCCAGTGGGAGCTGCATCCCAGCATTTTTCTGGAATTAAAAAAAAATTAGTTTCTCAGGATTTTCTTGCCCGAAACAAAGAACAAACGATGCGAAGGCCTGAACAGAGATTTCTGCAGTGCTATGGTCTTTGTACCTATGACCTATGCATTAAAGTCATGTCTGCCGAGTGCCCACAAAAACGCCTTTAAGACAATTAATTTCCATTTTAGATCAGAAATGAACCCTGTTTTACTGCACTGACTATACCAATGTAATGGAAGCCCTATAACTTCTCTAAGCTACGCTAAGATAAAGCACATATGATGATGGTATAGCTGCATCCTTTTAAGGGTTGTACTGATAGAACTTTTCTGATAAAATCAAATTCTTCTCTCCTCTCCCAAATATGATATTGGTATGCTAAAACAGCTTTCAAAGGCCATACCTGAATTAAGAGATTAACCTAGTTGCCACCTTCTGGTTTTCAGTGTTTCTGAGCTAGCGCAGCAAGCGCTGACAAGGAAGAGGGTTGGGTTCCCGGGGCCAGCGTGCAGTGAGCGCACTCGGTGCATCTCAGAGGCCTGAGTTTTGGGGAATGCTTCGCTGCAGTGTTAGGGCTGCCTCCAGGTAAGTTGTGGGTGAGCTGAGGAGCAGAATCCTACCCACTGGATGTAGTGCTATTTTCCAGTCTCCCTCAGCTTCTTGTCCCAGGGCCATGCTCTCAGTGCAGAGAGGAATCTCTGCTCCGATGTGATGAACGTGGCCCTCTGGGCTGAGCAGGTGAAATTTGCCACCCCTCCTTAGGCAGAGTTTTCACTGGAGTCACCGAGAGTTTGGCCAGAACGAGATCTGCGTTGTCAGGACTGTTGCTCCCTCCTGGCTTCTGCTTGCACAGCAGTATGACTAAAATTCTCCACACTTGTCTCATTGCCATTTTTTATTCACCTGTTTTGGCAGGGCTAGCATCATGTCCCTGGCCAACAGGTTCGTATACTGGGATGCGCTCAGGCAAAAATACCTCAGATTCTACTGGCAAGTTTGCCTGCCTCAGGTCTACAGGCATAAACACAAAGCCCCTTTCTCATGTTTCTGTAATTCCAAAACAGCTTAAATTTTAATAATAAAATATTGCAGGTATTTACTCCACAATATGGATTAGGCCTCCCTTAGCCGCTTAGGAGAAGCAAACATAATTTAAGTGACAGATAGTTTTGTCATTTGAAAATTAGCTACCCTGTATCTGAAATAACCCTTTTTTGTGGTTGTTGGCATGGAAACAAGTATAACCTGCAAGTCCTTCTCCAGACACCTTTGTAACTCCAGTAGAAGTCGGTAGGAACCTGTGGAAGGGCTCTGCAGCTCTGGAAATCACATGTCAAACACCTCACTTTCATCCTCAAAAAAGTATCTGATTTTGAAAATTAGCTTCATTCTGAAGAAGGTCTTTCTTGAAGTAGTGACTTGGGCCAGTTTGATGTGTATTTAGAGTTGAGGTTAAATATTTCAGGCATAACAGCTCCTTCCACACCGTCTGGTTCCTGTGTATCGCGCAACAACGAGATCAAACGCCTTGCTGTAGCTAAGTGGACACAGCTCTGCTTCAGTAGGTGTCAGACCCCTTCATGCTAGAGCCAAATGTTGCTTCTGACAGACTGCTCCTTTCCCCAACCCTTGTAATATCAGCTAGAAGGTGACTTTGATAACCATGGTAAGTTTTGTCCCATTTTTGGATCGGTGTTAGGCTATCTAGTCAGATATTTTGTAGATTGCTATGCTTAATTTTTTCTGCAACGCAAACTCACGAGAGAAAAAAAATCTTCTCCTCAATATATGACTTGATGATCTGGGGCAAAGCACCATCCTTTTGTGATGAGAAGTGATGGCATTTTACTGAAATGTCATGGCTTGAGATACAATCTGTCTTTCCCATTCCAAAATGATTTCCAGGAAGGCGAAATTGAAAGTGGGACCATGATGATAAATGAGTGAGATTTTTAACTGTCTTGTTGAAATACAAAAAGCCCTTCCTCTTATATAGGAAATATTTTTGAACTGTTTGAAAATGAAGCCAGAAGGAGGACATCTTCGAAACCTGCCAGGTCAGACAAGGTGGTGATTAAAACACACTCCTAGTCCTAATGTAGTTTTTTAAACTCGCTGGCTTTTGTGCGATTGCATCAGATCTTCTGATGAAGGGAAATGCTGACAGAGGGAAAAAGGAATGTGCATGGGGGAAGCAACCTCCGTCATCTTCCTTACCTTCCCAGGAAACAAATGCATCTCTGTGTAAGTGAACAGGAGAATAAGATGCTTGCTGCGGTTTCATCTCTTGTAAAACGGAGACCCATCTCCCTTAAAGATGGTCCATCATGCTGAAAGAGGAGAGACATGGGCAGAGGAGCCAGGGGGTTGAGCCCTGTGTCATTGCACTGTGCCTGGTGTTGCAAAGCTCGTGGTGGGTGGCAGGGAGGACTGGGATGAATGGATGTAGCTTACAGCTGAGCAGTACATCCTTTTGTAGGATAAAGAGGGGGAAAATTGAATCTTGAAACTATATGCTTAGTGCCAAAGCCTGTCTCCATGAAAGGTCTTGCTAGGTGCGGGGAATCTTCTGGGGCTCTGGTCGTGACTTCATCCTTCTGCCACAGCACCAGTGCTTGGAGACCATTTCCTACTCAGCTGGAGCGTGGCACTTGATGATTTAGAAGACTTCCTATGTCTAACATCTGTACCTGTGTGTCTAAGGGTCAAAACAGAAACGTGAAAATGTCGGGATGGAAGCTGTTCATTGCTAAAATATTCAGAAAAGCACCAATATTGTGCAAAATGCTAGTAATGCTGCACTGTTCTGTGCTGGCGCAGTTGATCATCGCATGTACCCTGCGCTGTGTGCCAGCAACGCGTCTTGATGGCTCAGGAAGATGAGGCCACCGTGTGCGACACTGTTGTTGCCCTGAGAGTTGCTGTAGGTTGGTGTGTTGTCGTTGCACGTACAGAAGACGAAAGGCCAGGGCTGTGTTCTCTGTGAACGTGTCTGGTATGCCGGTGTCGACTGCATTTGCATGTGCAACTTCCATGTTTTATTTTTGCTCTCTGGTGAGGTTGCCCACGAGTGCTGTAGTAGTACATCTGTGCCGGGTGCGCGCACTCCCGCCTCCTGCCAGCCTCTGTGTGCCCCTGCCATGCTCCTCCAGCCTTGAGCACCGTTTCACCGAGGGTGGGCTCAGTGTGTGGGTGCGAGGACGGGGCTCAGGGCTCCCCGCGTTACTCCGCGCCCACTCCCGTGTTCCGCAGGCGCCGCTCGGTGCACGCCAGGCTGGGGGGCCCCTGCCGGGCTCCGGCTCTTTTCGCAAACGGCTGTGTTTCCATGCTATCGCCCTTTTAAAGCCTCCCCCCCCCTCTCCCCGCCGAGCGCCAGCCGTGCCGCTGGCCGCCTGGCCCCGGCCGCCCGGGGAGCGCGTAGGCGGCGGGCGTGCCGTGCCGTGCCGTGCCCCGCCGGGCCGTGCCCCGCCGTGCCCCGGGGGAGGCAGCGGCCGGGGCCGCCGCGCTAATTGAAGCGTGTCGGCGGCTCATCGCCGTCTCGGCTCCGCTGCCAGGGCGACTCCGACCGCGGCGGCGGCGGCAGCGCCCCGGGGGGGGCGGGCGGCGCCAGCCCGGCCCGGCCCCAGGCAGCGCTGCCGGAGCCCACCCCGGCCGCGCCGGGCCCCACGCCGGGTCCCGCTCTGCTTTTTCTTCCCTCCCTTTTTTTTTCTGCCCCCATCCCCATCCCGCGGGCTCCTGGGAGCTGCCGCGGCTCCGCGCCGGGCTGGAGCTGCCGGCCCCGGCCCCGGGGGTGCCGCCTCGCTGGGACCCCCGGTTTCTGGCTTAGGGAGGAGATACCAGCGGAAAGGAGGAAAACCCTCCCCTGATTCCCGTCCCCATTGTTAAGTAATGCTGCCCGATAAATCGGTCCCAGAGATGGCGCTAGGATTAGGGTAAAACCTCTCTCCCTGGCTGTTTCGATTTCGTATAATCACATTGCACACTAAGTCCATCTGATGTAGGGCCGTACATGTACAATCTAATAAAGTATTGTTTTGTCTCCCTGTGGATTCACACTCAGTACTGAGTAGACACCTTGAAATGTTACACATCTATAGCACATGTTTTTTGGTACCTTTTTTTCCTTAAAAATAAAGTGCGTAATCACCATACAGATTAAAATAGAGCCTTTTATGAGAGGTTTACAGGTCTGTAGGAAGGGCGTGCGTGTAAAATATTTGGTTGGAAGGTTCAGTTTCTATGCTTTATGGACCTATTGTGAGATCAGTTAAAAACTGAGCTGTGTAAATTTTTATATGTGTGTGCAATAGTTCATAGACCAAGCATGTATATTATTCTTTCTGGTTGGAGTGCTGAAAATGTTAAAAGTACTTTGGATCCCAAGGAGAAAAATTAAAAAGGCTTCTATTTCCTACTGTAGTGTTGTATGGTGAAGGGATTAGGGAAGGGGGGGTCAGTGCGTTGCTCGATATCAGAAACTCCTATCTATGGTTCTCATTTAACCTTTTAGGCATACACATGAAGGTTTTATTGGCAGTAGAGCATAGCTTCCAGAAGGACTGGGAGTATAGGTTATACTGGGTTTGAAGATAAAGCTGGTATTAGCTTTGGCTATTAAAGTAAGGGGGAGATGCAGATTTGGGATTAATGAAATGTAAAAGCGGGAGGGGAGACAGAAGTATGAGACTTTGAATACTGTCATAATTATTGCTCTTTTTTAATAAAAGCTATGGATGCTTATCATCTCAGTCAATAAGGTTGTATCAGGTGCCTAGATTTAGGCACCCAAGTTTGAAAAATGCCACCTTCCTGGCTTGTTGTCAAGGTCACAACAGCTCGGTGACAGATCTGGAAACAGAACCCGGGAGTTCTAACCCCTCTAACCTGAGCCTCTTGCCTCAGGCAGGAGGGAAAGGAGCCACGGAGCTCTAACTTAAAGAAAAAGAAGTACCATAATGAAGATCGTGCAGGAGCCAACTTAGATGCCTGGAAGGGAGAAGCACAGCTAGAACTGAAAAGATGAAGGACCTCATTGAACTTGGAGTGCCTCATTAAGTGCAACACAGCTTGTACGTGCACAGTGGCGGATTTTTCAGGAGTTATGTGCAACGCTCAGACTGGGAAGGGTGGGAGAAATGGGGGAAAACAGTTCTCCTTCGAGAAATACTAATGTTAAGTATTATTATATATAAGGAAGCTAACTGAATTATTTTATGCCTAGTAGGTAGTAAGTAACATGCGCGGTCAGTCCATTTTAGAACAGCCTGGTCGCGTGGAGGTGCCTGTGTATAAGGAAACAGTTGTCTGCTGTTCCTGTCTCTAGATTCTGAAATGCCCAATGCTTGCCCTGTGCCTTTGTTTTTCCACAGACGAGTTGAGGGCAATAAATTGATTTCTCTGAAACTTTGTGCACAGAACTGTAGGGCAGCAAATATCCATTGCGTTGAACGCTGTGAAGTAAGAACAAAAGCAGAATAGATATAAGAAATTGATTTGGAAATTCAACTATGTATTGAAATATTCAGGAATATTGAATAGCAAAATGTTTTTATGAGGTTCTTAGTACTTTGGGGCACTGCTCCTAAAGCATGGGATTTTTTTGACATCACTGCTATGCATGTCAGAAATCATACTAATATTTGCCCACGTTTGGTGCTTCCCTGGCTCCCCAAAGTACTACTGGAAAGCTGAGAAAGGACTGTTTGCCAAGTGTTTCATGAACTTCAAATGATAGTTGCTATTGCTGTGCAAAGAAGCATCATGAATTAAATCAATGGCATGGTGGTTATAGGAAAAAGAAGAGAAAGGGATCTGGAGAAGGACATATGCTGGAAGCGCTGACCTCTTCGGAAGAGAGTGACTGAGGAACTCCTGCCAGTGTTGCTACTATAGCGTTGAGATTTCAAGATGTGAAAATAGGAAGTGCACTGTTTCTTTTAAAGGGTCTCCGCCACGCGTGCTGCCTGATTGATCTTCCTGGCTGGTCCTACACTGATAGCATTTAGCCTTGTAGGGGCCATTTCTCTGTTATTATTCAGATTAAGCTGGCAAGGTTTGAGCAAATGATGCAGACCAGATTTCCAGGGACTTGTTTGAGTATGGTGTGCAACCAGACGACTCAGCTGAAGAACTGTCAGCCTGCTTTTAACCTTTAACTGGATGCTGAAGTCCAGTTCCATGTCGGCTGTCAAGTAATTTCTTTAGGTATCTGTTTGCTGCTTTTAAATCCACAGAAACTTTGCTGGACAGGTTCCGCTGTAACCTTCCCTCAACGTCTTGTCACTGCTTCACCAGAAATTTTAAACTCTTCTGCAGTTTGGTTTCACCTTTTGCATGCGAGCTGGTGTTTGGCCAGCTGTCTCAGCGAGGGATGTGACTAAGGAGTTGGGGAGGGCATGGAAATGTCACCAGGTGTGGGTCCCCGCAGAGGCAGCATGGAGACAGTATTTTGACAAGTCCTGCCTGTGGGCATGCTGCCAACCTATTTTACAGAAATCGTGGCCTTGGCAGGTGTTGACGGCAGCAAAACAAATTTGGAATAGGTTGTGATAAAGGGAGTTCTCTCGGGAAGTGGAAAAAAGGAGTGATAAAGATCTTATAACTGTTTGATCACAGGAAGAGTGAAGATGTGCTGCTGGGGGCACTCGGGAACTGCGCTAAATGTTGCAAGACAATCTGGGGGCCTGGTGAAAGCCTAAGAAGATTTCCGCTAAGTAGTTTTCCAGTATTTTTCTCTCCAAGGATAGAAATTTGCCTGTCCCAAGGACTTAAAATAAATTTCCCAGGATTTTGGGTCCCCAGGTCCTGAAGGGACAGTCGGCCTTTCTTCTAAATGCAATGAATCAGAAGCCCTGATTTCAGGCACCCTCTCAGTTGATCTGGGTTTGAACCTGGTGGCTCTATTTCATCCTTATTTCTGGGTCTTTCTGCAGCCAAGTAACCTTCTGCTCACTCTTTTTTTTTTTTTTCAGTATCTGCTTCCAGTCATGATCTCAATCCTTGATTTCAAAAGGAACTAGATGGGGTTTTCTAGCCTAGTCTGCAGCTTTAAACTGGAGAGTCCAAACTGGGAGCGAACAAGGAAAAAATCAGAGTAGTGATGGCAAACAGCATGGGATATGCAAATCTGGTAGAGAGAGAATCAGGGAAAAGCCCAGGATTTGTGTCCAGTAACCAGGCGCATGTACAATTGCTTTTGCTCATGTGAAGATTCCCTTTTTTGCCTGTTAGTGTAATTTTGTGATAGACCAGAGAGGTTGCTACTGTGATCTATAAATCCTTGTTCTGAAGGAGTTCTGTGATGCTGGTGTTCCTGTCTTCGAATTTTTTCAAGGACAGATCTGATAAGTGATAAAGCATGCAACTATTTTTGTTTACATTCATTTTTTGTTTTAAATATGCTTATTACAGCTGTAACATGACTGCAGCTGTAGTCCCTCCTGTGTTAACATTTTGCACATGGACTCACTCTTTTCCCGGATGGGGCTGAGTGGGGAGTTCTCTAACATAGGTACTCAGTGAGATAACGGTAGGTGAGCTGGGGTTTTGTGTGTGAGCAATCAGTTTGATAGCTGTCTGGGCACATGGGCTTCCTAAACTACCGTGGGGTGGGCATCCTGCTACGCTTGACGCAGATGGTGTGCTTCTCTGCAGCTCTGTTATATGCGAGTGGCTAGTGAGATTTTAGCTGTTCTGTGGAGGGAAAGGCTGCTCTTTGATTCTGAATGAAGCTAGCCCAGTGAAACAGAGCCCTAGTGGCGCTCCTTCAGCAGATCTTAAGAATTCAGGGTGGATATTTGGAACATAGCGTGAACCATGGATGTGTTGGATGTTACCCTGTAGACATAAGCATCGTTTTGAAATGATCAGTGACTCACCAATGCAGTATAATCACCAGAGACAAGCCCAGCACCGGGCCATCAATCACTCTTGAACTGACAATACACCCTTATGCGTGTGCTATGCCTGCCCAAGACCCCTGTTATAAATCCTCTTGGAATGGAGGAACATATGTTCCTTGTAACGTATATACGTACGCAGGGGTGCCCTAAGCATGTCACATCATTCTGTTATTGATAGACAACATCAGGCCTTAGTAGGGCTGCTTGTGCTTAGCCATGTTGGCAGGAGAAAGCATTCTGTAAAGCTGAATGAAACAGCCTGTGATCTCCAACCTGTGGCTCCACGGGAGCTTATTGCACCTATGCCCTTCGTAATAGGCACCTCCGGTATGCACAATCGTTCTTGGCCTCCCACAACCTGGTTTATGCAGCAGGTATTCGGCATTCCAGGAATCCGGGAGGGAGAGCAGTGGGCTTTGGCTGTGACCGGAGGAGTGACTAGAGCTGCCAGTGGAGCGTGTAAGGAGAGAGTAAGAGAAGGTGGATCCAAAGACTGCTGTGAATGGGTGCTGCATAGAAAAGCACCCTCAATTGGTGGGTAGTTGGCTTTCAACGAAGAGAAGGCAAAGCTACTCCTGCAGCTCCTGACCTCTCTTATCTGTAGAAGTTTATAGTTTGCATAGCCCTTGGCAAGTACGTTTGCAGATGCCAGACGTGCTCTGTCCTCTGAATCTGTCAGTACTTCTTTTGAAGTTAAGCAGATGTTGGTGCAGATGTTCCTGGGACACAATTGAAAGAGACGTGTTGAATGGAGAAGACCAAGAGGCTGACATATGGAAAGGTCCAAGAATTTTGGTGTGGTTTATATGTGAACTGCTGTATTTAACAAAACAATTAGCATCACTAACGAGCATTTCAGTGCTGTGTGTCAGAGAAACAAGAAGGATGTTTTGATAGCTTTTAAATGAGCTTTAGTCCTTAGCGCATTGAGGCATTCTTATGATTTACCTGCTTAATGCTATAGGAAGAGAAAGCCCAAGCATTTCCTCAGCTACATCCAAGACTCAAACTTCTTAACCTGCAACTGGAGATAAAGCCATCTTGTGTACGACCCGATTCCGTGCCAGTACTTTCCTCCTGCTCTTTCAAGGATGGTGTGAATTCCGGTCTCCTTTTATCCTCACACTGAGATGCACACATGCAACTTTCTCACTAGTGTTCTGGATATCTGATAGAAGCTGGCAGGATGGTGGAAGCCTGTCATTTCCTTACTCTGAGTGTTGTCAAAGAACAGTGCTTTCATTAGAAATGTAGCTGGCAAATGGCAGAGTACCTGCCTATCTCCACAGACAGTGGCGTACACACAGGCACAATACAGTGCACACACCTGCCAGTATTCAGGTGGGGAGGAAGATTGGGAGAGAGGCAATGCAAAAGTGAGTTTGTGTAATTAAAGATGGAATGGCCATCTTTGCTGCCTTTCTCATGCAGCATAAAATAAGACCGAGACTGAGGGGTTGGCTTCTGGCGATCTAGCTGTGGCAGCATGAAAAATGAGGAGGAGTGCGATAAGAAACTAATAATTTATGTTCCAAGCACAGACTCACACCAGTGTGGAGGGAAATTTGTGCCAATAACTCCTACTAACTCAGAAAGGCACGCAATCTTTTATTGCACAAATTATTAACGACCAGAAAATAAATGAGACTGTAATCAGATTGGTGCTGCCGGCGCTTTTCGTTTCTTCTTTTATTTGTATAAATTCTGAAGCCAGTCCACCCCTGAAGCTGAGGCAACGGGAACCTTTACTGGCCCAGTGCCCTGCCTGACAACAGAACAGATTAAACAACGATGAAACAGGAACGTCCTGGTATCTCATTCCCTATCAGAGACGGGTTTACTCAACAAACATTTTCTGGCCCCTTCAGCAGTAACAGCTCTGTAGGTACACAGGGATCTCTGATTTGGAACTCCATTGCAGAGCGATTGGAATAGCCAAACGGCAGCATAGTGAACCTTTATTTATGGAAATGTACAGAAAAAGAACAACTCCCCGTCGTCTCCTCTTGGCCCTGTCCCTTTTCAGGCTCCTTTCTTCACGCCCTTCCTCTGTCCCCAGGGCTGCTGCTTTGCATTCCATGTGCTTCTGCTCTCGTTTTTCAGCATTTGTGCTTAATATTCAGAAGTGCTGGGCACCTACAGCAATTACTGGAGTATACTAGAATTGTGGATTCTCAGCCCTTCTTAAATTGGGCCAAGGTGAATTTGGGCCTTGGACTTGCATGGGGAAAGGAGCATGAGGAATCTGATTTATTTAGACAGAGTCCATATGGAAACAAAGCACTGAACCTTTTCCCTATCACCAAATGATTACATCCTGTGATCTTTCTTGAATTAAAATCTTTATTATGATGATGAAGAAAAGAAGCATTGATGAAGAATGAAACACCTTAAAGAGGAAAGATGATGACACTTGGATTTCCTGCACGTTCCCTTCTGTTTACGTGGTGCTTTGTGTAATCTGAAGGGTGGCAGTGTTCCTGTATTGGGTAGGAGTAGTTAGGAGTTTGGGTGTGATGCCACAGCAAGATGAGGAATTTGATTTGGGCTTGAACTAGTAGTTATTTGGAGGGAGACACAGGGTGAAGTAGAATGGTAGAAGCAAACAGCTTTGAGCCCACAGGTAGCTTTGGATCAAGATCTGAGCTTCACTTGAAAGTTATCATGATAACATACTGAACCTAAATCTTGCTCTGGGTTCCAACCCTGGGAGATATTTGAATTTGAACCTAAAGTTTGCAGGGCTTGCTGCATCCATCCATCCATCCTGTGGGCCAAACCAGCCCTGTTTTGAAGCCTGTATTCTGAACAGCAAGGCTTTTTGGCCCTAGATCCAAATGCAGCTGCAAGGCCCATGGCTACAATTTATGCAGGTTTGCTCTGATTCAGATGACCTATGCAAGCCTGTGTGACCTGGCTAAGACTCATTTAAGCCCTGTGTTTAAGGTCTGTAGAGTGGTGTTTCTTCGATAAACAGGGTTCCTTGAAGGCAAGGGAGTTACTCTGTATGCGATTAGAAGCCGCTGGTCTGTGTTTAGTCCATCTATTTTTCAGTTGCTGGGTGAGAGCCATATGCGAGGCTCAGACTTTTCTTCTCCCCTCCCATTCCCCCTCCCCGTTTTGATTATGTGAACCATATGATAAGGAAGAAAAGTGTTTCTATTGTTAATTCAGCCCATTTGTTATCAATGGCACTATCTCCCTGATGGCTTCATCTGAATGGGGAGGAGGGGGAGAGTTGCTTTCCCCCTCTCTCTCTCTTTTTTTTATAGTGAGGGGGTGTTGGTGAAGGCGACCGCAGCCGGGCTGCAATAATGAATAATGTGCAGATTGTTCCCGGGGACTGCAAGTGTTTTATTAACGCAGGTTTTCTTAGACTGAATGCCCAATCACCACAGAACCATGAAACTCAAATTGCCTTACAGCTCTCTCATGAACATACTTTTAATCTCATTGACCTGTCGTTATACTACAACACATAAATTCAGATTTGGAGATCTTATGTCCAATCATAAATTGGGCTGGCAGACTTCCGATCAAGAGAATAAAACTGTCTCCTGTGAGGTGGGTTTTTTATTTGTCAGTGCTGTTCCAGCAGACGGAGTGGAGGTACAGTCAGCTTTTCTTAATAAACTATTCTTTAAAAAATGGAGGGAAATAAGAAACCCAGCATGAAATTCACAGGAGAGAGAAGAAAAAAAATAAGGTGATGTTTAAATAACATTAACATTGGACATAAACTTAGAATGTGGAAAACTGTGAATTAAGGGGTGTTAGCTTCTGCTAACAACAGGGAGAAATGATAGAAAAATAGAAGAGTTTGTGCAGTGGCATTCAGGCATATAGTTTTGGCCATAATTCTGTGTGTTTTTCGGGGGGGGGGCCACATATGTGCCAACTTGATAGAATTCCTTCCTCTTTTCTTATGGTCTCTCTCATCTTTTACTTAAATGAGCAACCCAGAGGAAATCTAATTTCTCCCTCCCTCTTGTTTTGCAGTGTTTTATTTGGATTCAGCAGTGAATGGGAGATTTGAAATTTCTATGGGTCGGTGGGAATTTGGATATGTGGGGAGACTTTGCTATGCTGATTTCAGGTGCGGGTACTCATGCAGAAGGGTTTCCTTGTGTGAAGAAAGATTACAACCAGTAAATCCTGCTAAGTGCTGAGCATGTTAAGAGTGGTGCAGCAGGCCCATCTGCGAGTGCTGTCGTTGCATATGGGCAATTTCTGTTGTCGTCAGTAGAGATGTGTCACCCTAAATGCTGGTAGAACAGGTCAGATAATTTTTTGTGTATGCACATTTCCTCTTTACAGGTCATTGTAGAAGAGAGTCCTGCGATGATCTGGAGCTGCTAGCAGTATTTCTAATATTTTTGAGTGGAGCTGCCTCCTCAAATGCAGCACACAATGTTCATGTATCCTTAGTGCTTTCATTTACATAAATGTCACCTTTTTAACGCTCCCCAGTTGTATGTGTTAGTCCATTAGAGAATACACATTAAAAAAAAAGAAAAGTATTTCATACTCTTGCAGTGTGCTGAATCAGTATTTTCTCTTTATCTCCTAAAGGGTTCTAACAGACAGCAGCGCAGGCTTCCTCCAACACAGCTAACTGCAATGTACTTTGCATCCTACCTGTTACGACCAGCTCTGCAGTTAAGAGGGTAAGTCAGTAACGTGCACCATCATTACACGTGGCTCTGCCAACCCATGTTGGAGCTAAGCTGGCAGTCTAGAAGTAATGGGCGTCCTTTTCTGTGTGTGGCTTCACTTGGGGGCATGTTGCTGCTAAAAGGAATCCCTCCCTAAAGACAAAGAGTAGCTGAAGTTCTGTGTTGCTCAAAATGTGGAGACCTTTTCTCAGCCTTTCTAGGAGAGTCTGTGGTGGAAGTGGCTCATTTAAAGAGGATCATGGGCTTTTCAGAGTCTTTGGAGTATTAGCAGGTGAGAGCAGCACTAGAACATCAAGAGTTATTGCGTTAATATATATCAGGTATCTGGACCTCACTTGAACTGCACACTGGGCAGGCAGGCAGTGCCCTCAGCTTAGCCCCCGTGGTGGCTCTCCTGCTCTCAGACAGGCAAAGCAGGACAGCAAACTGGTTTTGGACAAATTTGCAACTTTTAGCAACTGCTTTCCTTCAGGTGCTGTCCTGTGACATCGCAGCTGCTGCTGGCTCTGGCTTTGTTGCACTCAGCACTCCAGCCCCATACCTGTAAAAATTTAGCAGCAGTCATTTGAGGAAATAAAGCACTTTGGACTCCCTCCCCCAGGGTTTTCTATCCTTACAGTAATTTTTTGAAGGCCTCTGTTTTCACAGCGCTGGGATAGATGGACTCCTAAAATATACAGCCAATTACATAGCAGAATTTATTAGACTTTATTCTGGTGCACGGTACATGGTGGGGGTGGGGGAGAAAGAGCGAACTCTGGAAGGAAACCCATAGCAACTGAAAATGTAAGTGTGAGGATTAGAAGTCCCCATAAATATACCTGACTTTGCCATCTCTTTTAATTAAATGCAAGTCATGAAACACGGGCACAGAGCGCGTCGGTGACAGCGGTGTTCAGAGACAGGAAGGAAGAGTAAGTGGGGGGAACTGGCTCCATGGCCTGGGGCTGAGACGCGGAGCAGAGCCAGGGGGTTAAAGCTACATGGGTGATTTAGAGCAGGCCCTTCCCAGCGAGGCAAAGGGAACTCTCCAATCAGTTATTAATGTTTCCTGGTTTATCTTCTCATCTTCATGGGTTTCACTGTAAATTATCCAACATGCTGTACTTCTCCACTGTGCTTTTTTCTCCCATCCCAAATAGGTGGTAGAGGAGAACACGCTGATGCTAATGAGGAAAGAGGGGGCATAGGAGAGGCCTCTTCCCTCTGAGCTTTGCCTCAGGGTTGTGCAGCCATGAATTGTGAGGCTCTCTGGGCCTTATGCTGCGATTCACTCAGCTTCTGAGGCCTTCTTCCCTCAAAATGATGTGCCAGAATTTGGATTCTGTGAGCAGTGGTGCTTGGTTTCCCTCCAGATATGGGTGGCCCAGAGGGCCCATGTCTGAGAGACCAGGATGAGGTACTGTGTTAATTCAGTCCCCCTGTAAACAGCTTCCTCATTTTCTCTCCCTTTTACGTATTCAAGCATTTTTCCTTTCCCAGCTCCGTTTCGCCTTTGGTAATCTCCCCGGCATGTACTCCATCAGCACTCCTGTGGGGCTTCTATGTGTAGGAAATAAAGCCTGTAGTTCAGCACTATCCATCTAATATCTTCTGACTGCCTTTAATCATAGCATTTTCCATTTAATTGGGAAGGCAGGCACACTTTGCATATTAATACAACACAGCCTGCACCTCCTAAGCATTAAAATCGTAGATGGCTGGGATGTGTTATGCAGCGGCTGTGACCCTGCTGGGTGTCCTTTAGCATCTCTATGAATGGGGTATTTTCAGCAGGGCTGGTTTTTGCCCTCCTGATGGAATTCAATTAAAATAAACAACAACAACAAATTCCCCCCTCCAAAAAAAAATATTTGTATGGATTCTCGCCAGTTAAATAATTGCTCTGTAGACAGTGCCGCCGTGCCTCTGTCTGTTGTGTCCATTGTCTTTCTTAGATCATAACACTGCTTGTCCCATTGTCTATTCAGCACAGCCAAAGGGAAAAATATCATCTTCCCTCCAGAACTGCTGGTTGTGTAGCATATTCCCCTTCTGTGATCCATCTATCCATGAAAGACCCATTCTTTCTGTTCTTGGCTTCATACTGCCACCCAGGAGTCTGTTTGTGTGAAACCAATAGTTTTGTCTTAATGTCATTGTGGTTTTCATGGCTCTCTCTCTTCTCCTTGATCAAAACTTGCCTTGGGACAGACATATTGGTTTTGATTTGGAAGAGGTCTCAGTAGGTCTTTCGCTTTTATGTCGAAAAAGCTTTTCAAGAGCACGCTCACATATGCACCTTGCTATGTGTAAGACACAATGGGCAATTGTTGCTGTGATTTACTATCACCGTTAGTTGATTGTATGTTAGATGCTGTCCAGAAAGATCCCAAATGTGCAGTTCTGTTACAAAGAGGAGGTGTACGCTTTAGACACAAGATAGGTGCCAC
Organism: Theristicus caerulescens; assembly: GCA_020745775.1. Lineage (NCBI taxonomy): Eukaryota > Metazoa > Chordata > Aves > Pelecaniformes > Threskiornithidae > Theristicus > Theristicus caerulescens. The sequence continues at coordinate 5,381,476 of CM036574.1, forward strand.
TTACAATTTTTGTATCCTCTTGAGGTCTCCCATTCTCCAAAGTTTATGGTATGTGCCTTTAAGGTTCCTGTTCAAAGTCAGTAGGGAAGAAAACCGATGAGCTGAGTCTGCACTGATGTTTGAATATTTCTATTATTCAGAAGAATGCAGATCTAGAGTCCTGCCATCTTTGAGAACAGTTGCCCCTGGTTTTGGATGGTATGGTGCAAAAAAAGGAGTATGCATCAGACATTAATTTGCAGGCTATCTATGGCAGCGATTTTATCTTCCTTTCTGGTTGAGGCACGCTGGCCACAGTGCTGGGTCTGTGTAATTAATGTCAGCTAGATGAGCCTCCCATTCTTGCTTCTCCATTATGCCTGTTGAAGCATTCAGGAAGCACCTGGATTATTCAGCACCAAAGTGGCTTCCACTTCTCCAGGAAGAAATCTGGAGTGCACTGTTGTAAAGCTTGTTAGACTCCCATGCATTGGCTCATAGCTCCACAAAAGCACTTAATAACGGCCCCTGTGGAATGGTGCTCTTAACTGGGGATTTTAAGGTACAATATAACACTTGTTCTGTGTTGGTCATTGCGGTCCCTGAGTGAGATCCACAGTATCCAGAGGGCACTGTCTGTGGCTTTACGTCTTAGCTTGAGTTCAGGGCTGTGTCTGTGAGAAAGAAAGAGGTAAAGCAATGAGGCTGCACAGCCTCACCTGTTCTGGAGGCCACACACAAACCCCTTGGGTGGGCACTGAATCATGCTTATGTATTTAGCTTCCAAGCTTGACAGGGGAATGCCGATGACACCAGAAGCAAAGTAGATAGATAGACTGGCTTGGATTATAGATTGTAACCACTACCAAGGCAATGTAACATTTTAGTTTTCAGGAATATGACAGCGTCCGAGCCATTTTTGTCCTGGTTATCAATACTTTCAACGGTTTGGTGAACTTTGTCTTGTTTGAGAGGTTATCAGCAGCCACAAATGCTTACTTCTGCTGTTTGTGTTTCTGCCATTCTTCAGTGTAACAGCTTCCCCAGGAAGGTTTTAAGCATGGCTGTACCTGGGACCTTCTGGAGCATGGTCCTGTATTCTTGGGTTCCCCATTTCATGAAGCAGTCTGTTGATCTTGCTGATTACTCTGCTCTGTCAAAACTGGTTGCACTTCATAGAACTACGACCCGTCCTTTTACAGAAATAACAGCACTTCGTCATTCCTGGTGCTTGGCTGTCTCTAGGCTGTGTGTCGATATTGCATCTTGATCATTGTGACCTGTTTGGTTGTTATACTTGCTCACACATATGCAGAGACATGCAAATATGTTTATTTTTCATTAAAAGCATGCCTAAATTCAGCTGCCTTTTGCTTCTACTCCAGTCTGCTTTTCTGGATTCTGATGATAAAAAGTTGCTAGTTGGATTACCCCAGCAGTTTGCGGGTGTTGTGTTCCTGTTTTGAGACTGCTTCTGGGATTTCCAGGCAGAATTTTGGAAGGAGGAGAGTGAATGGTGTTCTAGTTATAAAGATTAGTCGGATGTTTTCCATAGCTATGAAAATACAGCTTGAAAAGGACAAAATAGAGCCAGATCTTGCGTGCTGCAAGTATTTTCATTACTGATCTGTCGTTGTTCCTGCAGCGTGTCAGTAGTCCTAGTCATTCCTGTTTTTCTGGTCTAGTAAGAGCTATGTCATTGCGTCTCTGTCTTGACCTACAGTTCCCTGTAGACTTCATAATTACGGCCTTCTTTAAAACAGACATCACTTACCATGCCAGAAATTGTCACAGTGTGGAGAAGTAGATCAAAATCCATTAGGGAACAAGAGGTGACTAAATTAATTTCCACCTGAAATTTCAATTAAGCTTTTCAGTGTAGAGGTAGTGTGTAAACCAAGCCTAGACATAGTGACTCTCGGTTTTGAATTTTAGAATTGGTTTGATAGGAAGAAATAGAGGGAGCTTTCTTGACTTCTAAAGTATGTGGCACTGCTACAGACAACTGAGTAGAGCTGTAGATAGCTGTAAATATTTCAGACGTTGAAAGCCACCAATATGTAGAGGTTCTCCTCATGTTAATGTGTCTGATGTGCTTAAAAGCTGGATATCCCGCTGGAAGCAAGGCAAAACAGATTCTTCTGCTCATTGTTATTTCAACTAGAGACCCAGTCCTCTTTGTTTCTGTTGGAGTATGCAATAAACTAGTCCCCAAGATAATATTGCTGCACATGTATCTAATAGGTATCTGGTTTTCTGAAGCATCCAAGAGGACTGGTAATCTGTGTGTGTGCTTGGGCTCAGGGTACATATACGGGCATTGCTGGACCCTTTTCAAAATTTCTGACTAACAGCAAACAACTTTTGGAGAGGCATTTCCTAGAGAGGAGCTATGGTTCACCAGTTACTGCTTTTCACTACGTGCTCTCTTTTACGGGAAGGAGACGGACCAACAGCCAGCCCCCATCATCGCTGCTGTTATAGACAGTCTAAATAAGACTGGTGCTGCAAAGTGTCTAAACCATTTCTGAAAGGAGAGGCAGGGTCCTGTGTGCTGAAACTGCTTTGCTGTTTCTGTTAGCTCTGTTATTTCTGCAGTACCAGACCGAGTTGTTTCCCTGTGCTAACAGTATGGCTGCATCCCAGCAACTGTTGGGCTAGAAAACTGGAGTTTTCAGGTGAAACAGGCAAGGCTGATCCCCAGTACCTTTGGGGAGACAGTTGGCTCTCTGCACCTTCACAGCAGCAGGCAGAGTATACACATCCCACGCCCTCAACGCTGAAAAGCATCTGTTTGAAGCACCACTGTGGAAACACAAGAATAATATTGCTGGCATTCTGCACCAGGCAGGAATATAGAATGCAGGATAAATTGAAATGGCAGTTGATCTTTTTTTAAGGGGCTTTGGGTTTCATCGCCTTTTTAAAATTTCTTTTCTTTTTTTTTTTTTTTTGAAAATGCCTAATTAACACTGACCCATAGTGACTGAGCTTCTCAGAGTAGTTTGGAGGTTTCTTCTGATAAGTGACATTAGCCACAGAGATCTCACATAGCCTTCAGCATGCATTAACATTGAGCAGAAGATGTCGTATATCAGAAAGAGGAGGGACCTGGGTGTTGCAACACCTCAGGTCATTCCCTGACTCTGCCACTTCCTTGTTCTGTGTCCCCAGGAGCCTTATTTAAGTTCTCTCTTCTTTATCAGACTGTAATACAAGTGTTATCACTGACCACCTCCATCACATTGAAATTGTGAGACTTAGTTGTCAAGGACCTATAGAAATAGCGAGAAGTCTGAGGAAAGTTATAGAAACATTACATTTCTTATTCTTAACGGACAGAAGAAAGAGGATTGTAGAGTTTGGTGATTTTTTTCATAGCTTACAGTGAGACCATGAATTGTCCTAAAAGAGCACAAGAGGCTGTTCCTAAGGCTGGAAGGCATTAAAGAGTTGATGGGGCTCTTCTCCAGGCTACAGTATGTTTTTTGCAGCGACTGTTACTGCTCAAAAGATGCCAATGTGTAGATGCCGCTAACAGATCCGTGCTTTTGGAAGTTCAGTGCTGGGAAGGAGAAGGTGCTACACGCAGGATAGCAGAGATCTTTGTCATTTCCTGGGCTGTGAAAATAGTTCTGTTTGTTCTTTTGAATGGCAACAGGAGTAAGGTGCCTTCTTGTTTATTAGACTCTCATGAAGATGGATGGGGGGGGGGGGGGAAAGAGGGACAACGGCTAGAAAGCTACTGAACAGGCTTAATCAGCAACTTGTTACTGTGAAACACTAAAAGGATACCCCCAAAATCTAGGGACTAGGAAGTCACTGGACTGCTTTGAGTCTTATTTATTTCATTTGGCAGAATGTCCCCTACTTCTAGCACCTGCAATATGCATCTTCTGAACACGTCCTTCCACGTTGTCGGTGTGTGTATATAAAATTAGATCCATACAAACCATGTGTGTATATAGATCCATACAAACTATGTGTGTGTATACAGCCATGTGCGCACACACACACACAGAGCCATGTATAGAAACGGCAGATCTTGGGGACAGCCTTGGGAGTCCCTGGAGAACAGGCTGTTATCGCGCTTATTTTGTGTCACCCTTCTTTCTAATCAGACACACACACGCACACACCTCTCACTGGCTCACTTCAGCTCTGTATCTAGTTTCTTTTATTATCCTGGCAGGAGACGAGCTTCATTAGGGGTGTGGAGTCTCTAACAAGGATGGGGAATGGCAACAACAAAAGGCTGTAGCAATATAAAGTTATGTCAAAAAACCTTTACAAGAAAAACGGCTGACATTAGAAACAGTGTGCATTAAAAATTCAAGACGGTTGGAAGCGGGGGCAGGACTGGGGAGAGAGAAAAACAAATAAATGCACAGGCTTTAAACTAATAAATCCTTGTATTTGGGAAATGCATCAAACCCCGCGTGCTATTAAAAAGCTGGGTTTATTTCTGTTATTGTTAATAACAATGATAAATACATTTTTTTTCTTGGATCTCAGTGTGGGCTATCAGCATTTTAAATACACATTTAACCGGCTAAGCAATCTTTCCCTTGTACTGTTTCTGTTGCTAATATTCAGTGACTGGGAAGCCTGTTTCATCATACCTGGAACGGAACTGGCTAACTTAGCCAGCAAATCATTTTGGATGTATCTTGCCCAGTAGCCCCAATTTAGTCAGCTCTGTAAAGTTATACCAACCCATCCACCCGGTTTCCTTTGGCTAATCAGATATGCTAGCAATCTAGTTATCCCTGGGTTTTTCTCGTCAAGCTCTTGTGGAGAATCAGTTGACCCAAACACAAAACTTTAGGCTAATCTACAGGTAATAGATTAATCAGTTTTTACAAGGAGCTGAGAAGTCCAAATCTACCTGTAAGGGAGAAGGGCGTGGAAGGGCAGTTAGATTGCTGTGCTGTTGAAGCACTAGGAGATTTACTTCTTAGTCTGATCTTAGCATCTAGCCCTCAAGATCTCAAACACGTATTTATTTCCCTCCTCTGCAAATTGACAAACACATCTGTATAGAGTAAAACTGGATCACTGATCCAGTTCTGCAATTAGCAGAATTTGAAATTAGAACTTCCACTTCTATCATCTGCCTCATTAGAGAGGTGAAGACTTGCGTGACAGGTAGCAAGCTTTTCTGTTCCCATCCAGCTGAGCTGTACACCTGAGTGGTGACGCCCCGAAGGCAGGACAGTGGTAGGGGTAAGTTTGCCATTTTGCTCCCCTAACTTTGAGAATTCAGAAGAGGCCCAAGTTTCTCCAGCCTGACCAGTCTAGTCCTTCTCACCTACACTAAATTCGTATTAAAATTGTGATTGCTCTCGCCCAACTCCCGAGTCTGAATTTGCAGTTGCAGATAAGCGTGCAGGGATGTTTTCCAGGTGGAGAACATCTCGTGGTGCTGTTTTTATCTGCTTCTCAGGGTGTGTTAGCAGATGCCTATGGGTTTGGGTTTCCTGTAGTGGGGGACCTGGCTTCCCAGCTTCTCCTTTGTGTCAGGTTTCTCTCACTTTTTACAAGGCTCATTCATACTGTTGTAATTATAGACTTTTACAGACTTTCACCAAACCAGTTCTACCCACCTTTGGTTTTAAATGCAGTTAAAAAATGACACAGCAATGCACAGAGGTTACCAATGGTTCTTGGGAGTGCCAGAGGCTGGGCAGGGTATGGGGGTAAAGGATTCCCCTGGTCTCAGAGGACAGCTTGCTTTGTTACTTTTGTGCAGCCAGCATGAAAAAATGGTGAGAAGAAAACCCTCCCAAATGCATGAGTCAGGCAGTAGAACCATCAGCATAGCCTCTCCTAAATTCAGCTTCAGATTAAAAAGGTCCCACAAAACAAAGGAGATAAAACCAGGAACCTCTTTCTTTGACACTTTCAGCTTTATTGCTTTAGAAGTGGAAGCAGCAGAGCCATGCTTAATAAATCCTGGGATCTGGGAAGTATATCAAGCTCTGCATGGTATTAGAACTAGTTAAAATGCCTGGTGCTACTGCCTGTTGTTCTCGTGACTTGCTGAATAGCTCCAACAGTCTGCCGGGTGCTTTAGACAGGTCAGAAAAAGAGACTCCTACCTACATCTAAACTCTCTCACCTCCTTTGTGCCTTTCCCTATTCATCCTGCCTTCCTTGCTTCTGCCCTAGCAGACAGCCATCGGCCTGTCTTTCTGTCTCTTTTATGTATAAATGCATTGGTTTTACATGAAGAATGGGGCGTCCTGCTGGACATTGAGGATTTTTTCCTTTCTGTTTTCTTGCTACAGCTGCTACGTGTTCCTTGAGGCCTTTTTTCTCGCCATTTGTGCTTCTCTTTTCCAGTTCTCTTTCCTCAGCAGCGTGAGGTTGGATATTTAGAGCTATCCAGGTGGCAGCTTTTTGAGTTCTCTTTATTACAACTGCTCAGAAAGGGTGAAGTAACAGAAAATCTCCTGCAGTTTCTTCCAGCCTTCAGGGAACCATATCTTCCCTAAGCAGCCCAGCAGCCCTCCAGCAGGTTAGGATCTCTGCGCTCTTCAAGGCACGCTCTCTGTAGTAGTGTGGAGTGTAGACAGAGTTACCCTGGTGTTTGGAAGCATCAGTGGAAAGGGACAGTTGTGGTTGGGTAATACCTACTCCTCGATTTGTTCAGGTGACGTAATACAACGCAAAGCAGAGGGAAGGCTTTGTGTACAGACACAGGACCTGGGGGAGCTGGGTGGTTTTAAACTCCCACTGTAATGCCAGTTCATGACCCTCTGAGCAGTACAGTACCTTCACGTGTTTATTCACTGGCCTTCCACGTGCAGCAGGGCAGGGAAAGTAGGAAAAGAAGGTGGTGAAAGGGGTCAATGTGTTGACAGCAAAATATCCACTGAGAAAAAAACTGTTCACTTTGAAAAACAGTAACAACCACCTCTTCTATCTGTATTTGCTTGTACAGTTGTGCGTATGTATGTGTGCATCTCTCATACACAGTTCTCCTCTTAATATTATTCATCCTTATTATGTATCATTATTCTTTATTATGATTTATGTGCTATGCTATGGCTTTATTATGATTTATACCCCTGTCCCCAAAAGAGCTTACAGAAGGCATCACATAGCAAAAAGACAGGCATCCCTGTACGGGGGAGAAACACGGCTTTCTCCCTAAGCAGCAACTCTAATGTTTCTTCTAAGCTATAATGAACCTCATTTCTTGGCTTCCGCAAAAGGATTTGGTTTTAGTTGTACCAAGTCTACAAGTCAAGCTTTTATCCAAGGCTGTGGTCCCCAATTCCTTTGCTGCTGAGTGTGAGTAACTGCCAACAGTGTCAGTAGGAGCTGCTTGTTGCTGGCAGCAAGGAACAATGTCCCTTCCCTCTCCTGCTTATTCTTCTAGATCTTGATTTTCATCTTGCCTATTAAAAGAGATTCATTTAATGATTGCCCTTAAAGCAGGCTGATCCTTGTTCTGTTTGGGGAGGAACTTTCCTGGACTGCTTTACAACAGCAGCTTCACTCAGTGCTACTCTTAAAATTAGTCTCGATTTAGGGACATTTCCACAGCTCAAAACATCATAAGAGGCAGCATTACATTTGGGTACATATGTGTAAATAACAATGATCAAGTGAATAATGCTTCCTAAGTTGCCAATAATATGGCAGTGTTCACCTGCAGGAACCTTAGCCTGTCACTTGGTTTTGAGCAAAAAGATGCCCTGTTTTGTCAGTTGTGTTGCTTTGTTGAAAGACCTAAAGAAGTGAAGTGCCATGTCTCCACAACCCTGGAAATTTTCTCCTCTCTTTGGTAACAGAATAACTTAGCTCCCCAAACCAGAAAACTGAAAGAAGGAACCTGCTCTGCAGGCTAAAGGCAGAATCTTCAAAGAAATGTAAAGGAGACCGGAGCTGTCTCAGAATGAGACTTTCAGAACTAAGTATCTGGGGAGCCCAAGGACATGCGCTTTCCACTCCCTCAGACCTTTTGTCTTCACTGAGAAAAATATGTGTATTTTTGAAATGTATAAACTTCAATTTTTTATGGCCAAGGCCTTACTGCTTCATTCACATTAAAATTTAAAGCTGGGCCAGTCCTTGAGCTCCTTTGGAAACGCCAGTTGAGGCCGCAGCAGGTAACAGAGAAAAAAGAGGGGAGATGCAAGACCATAGGAATAAGGAACTCATGACCTTTCCTTCAGAAAACGTTGCTGTTGAGGAGACCGTGATTCTCCTTGTACGCCCCATGTTTGCGTTCTCCGTGGTGCTCTGTCCACTCCGTGATCCAGCGTGCAGGCTCTGCCCCCAGAAAGCCCAGCCCCAGCCATAGCTGCGCTCCCGCGGCCTCCTGCTCTCTCACCCCTCGCTCATTACTGTGCTTCCAGGACTTCCCTGAATGCACACGGGAAGCGGCAAAGCTGTCAGAAAACCTGGATTTCTCGGAGCTGATGTTGTTCATGGCAAGGAGGATCAGATTTTTTTGTGTTATGGGAAACCCATGACAACGATAAAAATAACAATGTCCCACCCTCCCACTTCGTTACTGGCCATGATTTAGGTGGTTGTGATGCAGGCAGCGAGGGATAATCTCAGTTGGGGAAATGGGTCTAAGGTGGGGTCAGGAAAAACTTTGGAGAACCATTTTGGGGTTGGGCATACAGCAGTGTGGAATACATACAGGGGTGTGAAGGGCTGTTTCACGACATGGAAGCTCGCTTTTCGGCATGGGTCGTGCATTGTAACACGGCATAAATAATCTTTGCTGGGTATTCAGATCTGTGTGCGGCCCTGCGTGGCTCGTGGAGCCCCCGTGATGGAACGATGCCAGTGAGAGGAGTAAAGGAGGAGTTAACCAAAACCTTCAAATACAAGCAACTCTCCTGTGGCAGAGCAAAGGAAACAAACTCTGAGCTTAGGTTTCTGCACTGTGTTTGGGTTTTTTGATCTGGCATCCAGTTTGGATGCCAGAAGTTTCTAAAGTTGGCCTGGTGTGACTCTGATCCTATTTGAAACATTGGCAAAACTCATGTGGAATTCAGTAATGCAAAAAAGAGCAGAGTCTTGGAGTGCATCAGCTGGCTGTTTGGGACAGGGACAGTCTTTTGTCCTTTGTCTGTACAGCGCCTGGTACAATATGGCCCTGCTTCTGAGATGTAACAGCGATGCAGACAATAAACAATAATGTTTTGTGAGTTGATCAGGGCTTAGGGCAAGCATACATGTATGCCACATGTCTGTATGTATGAGTAAGTGTCAGAATTAGGGAGTGGCAAATACTTAATCACAATAGACAGACACATTTTCTTCCCTTTTCCCGAGGAGCTGGTCAACCATCCAGCGATTTTATTTATTTATTAAATATCACTGGAGATAGTTCAGCAGCAGGGGAGCACTGCTCTGTCCTCCTGAATGATGATTGCCATCAGGCTTGAGAAATCAGTCATTTCTGGCAAGAAAAAACTGTTTGGTGGGTTAATGATGCAGGGTAAATACTGACAGTGGCCAGTGGTCTGAGCACACCAGACATGACCTAAGGGAATCATAGATTCTGAGGGGGCTGTTGCTGCTGCTGCTCTGTAATGTGATTGCTTCTTTATAATGGCTTCAACTTCTTCTCCTTTTTTTCCCCCCTTTATCATTATTGACCAAGGAGCATCAGTAAGGCTAGAAAATAAATAGTTCCCTGATGGTTAACAACAGGCTCTCCACCAATTGGAATTCAAGCTGTGCTCCCTGTTATATTCTTTATAATCACACTTTATTGCGTAGAGCAGAAAATAAAGCATCTATCTATCTATCCATCCCCCCCTTTTCCTCCTCGCTACCCCTGGGAAATTGGGTGCCGCCTTCTCTTGGAGCAGGTGAGAGGAGGCTGTCGGGCTGGGCACGCAGCGGTGGGACCGGCTGTCCCTGCAGCCTGGGAGCCCCCTTCCCAACGGCGGCCCGGAGCGGCCCGCCCCGCCCCGCGGGACCCCCCGCTGCCGTGGCCCCCTCGTCCCGGCACGGGGCTGAGCTCGGCAGCCCGCAGCCGCCGCAGCCCCGCCGGGGAGGGCGAGGCGAGGCGCTCTGTGTGTGTGTGGTGCCGGGGGCCGCTCGGCTCCCCCCTCCCTGCCCTCCGCAGCCGGCCCCGCCCGGCCCCGCCGCCCGCCCCCGCTGCCGCCACCCCCGGCGGCGCGGCGCGGCTCGACGGGGCGGGCGGCGGGGCCGGCTGGCTCCTCCGCGCCCCAGTGTTTGCGCAGCCACCCCCCGTCTGGGGCCGGGTTGGGGCTGGCTCCAGGCTCCCGGGGGCGGGAGGTGATGATTTTCCAGTGGGTATTTGTCAGGTCAGAGTCTGCGCCGCCCGCCGGGCTCCGCGCCTCGCTCCCCGGGTTATTTATTACCTCTCTCCCCGGCGGCAGCGCTGCGGCTCCGGGGCTGCTGCCAGCAACCCGCGGCGGCGGCGGGGGCCCCGCCGGGGGGTTCCCGAGCAGCGACGGGCCGGCTGGCCGAGAGCGCTCCCCGTCTGGCCGCGCCGGGGCCCGCGGGCCGGCCCTGCCCGCCGCCTCTGCCCCGCTCGGGGCCGGTGCTCCGCGCTCCCGGCGGCTCCCGCCCCTCCGGTGCAGCCGGGTCTGGTGGCTCCGGGAGCGTTTGCTGCCTGGCGAGGGAGAGGCGGCAGGGAAGAGGCTTTTCTGCGGGCTGGAAGCAGGCTGGTTGTTAAAGAGCAGTCTGGAGCTGAGTTAGAGGCAAAGGAATCTCATGTATTTCTAATCGGGATTTGATTTGGTGGAGCTAGAGACACCGCTACAGCAGAGCATCCCAGCCTCCGCTGTTGTTGATCAGTTAGCTGAAACTCCTGATGCCCTAAACAAGCTCATCCCCTCCTTATTCATGAGCTCACAAGTCTCTATCAAGCAAGGGGGAAAATTTGGTTCTGCAGACTTCTGGGTGGCTGCAGCCCATGGTGGCCAGAGAGAGCTTAGCTTAATGAGCACTGCGACCTATTGGGCTCTGTAGTGAGGCAGAGCTGCTCTGGAAGGTGGATTGCAAAAGGATGGGGCTGCAGCTCCCCTCGGCACTCGGTCATCCCTGAGAGTCAAGGGATGGGGTGAGACACTGGGTTGGCCTTTGAAGAGCTCTGGTGTGTGTGCTCAAGCAGTGGACAGCCTGGACTGGAGAGCAACCACACAATATGCTGTTTATGATGCACAATTACTCAAAATTCACATGACAACACTTACATGATTTACACTTGTTATATTTTTGTTGAGTCACTGTATGTAAAGTTGGATTTTTAAGATAAAACTGAATGCAGTCCCTAGGCTGACGCTATTTGCTGTTGCTGGCTGAGTTACGTTCCTAGGATACCTTTAATCCACGGCTCTCCTAGTGTTTTCCAGATCTTTGTTAACATTTCACCCTTATTTCAGCTTGTTTCTTTGCATGCAGATTTTTTGCGTGCCCCATCAGTTTGTTCCCCTTGTCAGTAGACGGTGTGACTAGGGTCCCTCCATGGATTTTGTCTCTGGGGTTGTGACATGAGCCTGCTCGAAGTGGTGTGACAGGAACACCACAGCACTGGGGAAAGGCCTGATGTGTTGGCTGACTGGTCAGAAGGAAATGCCCTTGGCTTGTGGAGAATGGCCACAGCATATGGGGAAAATGGTCTTGCTTCTGTGATGGGGATTCTGGTCTAAGCTTTTCTTTCTATACCTTTGGTACCAGCCTGTCCCTTGGATAGAGGAGAATTGCTGGCTGCTGGTCCTCCTGTAAAGAGCAGGCACCTAAACCCAATCCAGTGATGCAACTCTAGGGTCCCCACACGTGACAGACGTGCAACCCACATTTCTTTTGCAAGGGCAAGCAGCTCACAATTCAGTCTTGCTCCTGACAGCTTGACTCCTCGCTGCTGTTAAGGTGCCTTTCAGACTTGAAACTTCTGTGCTGCTTGCAATCTATTACCCAGTTCAAAAAAAAGCGGGAACTAGCGAGCAAATGTTTCTCTCTCGCAGTGAATTACACCTCTCTCATCCTGACCAGAACTCCTTGGACACAGGGGACTACAAGAAGCAAAGTAAATATTATTTTGTTATTGTTTAGCTGGATTTCTCTCCTGGTGTTGCCTGCTTGTCTGCAGATGCACCAGGACCCCCGGAACTACTGGACCCTTCCACCCCCCCAAGCTGTTGCCCTCAGCCCCACTCCCAAGCAGTGAAAATACGTCCCAAAAGGCTTTGCCTCTCGTTAATGGGGAGAGGAGAAAAGAGACCACTATAAACTTGTAGGATGTGTCAGGAAAACTGTTGTTACAGGCAGGTTAACAGAGACGCGCGGAGGGGAACGTGGTACTCGGGAAGCAAAGGGGAGTGCACATGCAGGTGGGAAGGCCAGGGCAAAATGCTAACGAGCGAGAGGTGGTTAGCAGCAGTCAGAAGCTGCTAATTATCCCACGCTCCAGCTTGTTCTCATGAGAGCTGGCAAACTCTCTCTTTGATCCCCCTGCATTTCATCTCATAATTGGATGGGGGTTCCAGATGTTACTGCCGAGCGTTGCAGGGAGCTGATGGAAAGAGGTATCTTGAACCAAGGGCCTTGGACAATCCCAGAGGTATTTTCGGTGCTTTGCTAAAGGAGTGCTTGGGACACCATTCCCCTTCTTGTCCCCGTTGAGTTATTGCTAGGGCTTATTTGTATCGTCTCCTGAATGGCCTTTTCTTTACCATACGCATCCTTAAGGTTCCACCCTTTTTTACTCAAGTTTCATGGAGAACAGAGCTGAATGTTTGTTTCCTCCTGCTTAGAAGAGGTTTGAATTGGATTAAGTTTGTGTCTCATTGCTGCAGTTCTGTATGACTATTCCAATAAATGGATTTACTGATTTAGTGGCATTTAGTGGTAGCTACTGCAGCAGCAAGTCTGAAGACAGCTCCAAGAACATCAATGGAAAGGGAATTTTGAATTTGTCATTGCAAATATGCATGTTGAAAGCCTGATTCTGGCAGCTAGATCTTTTCATGAACAGTACATCCAACCTAAGCAAAACAACTTGAAATGTAAAGATGTAATTTTTGCAGTAAGTTGCTCATTAATGGGCCACAGATCAAGGTATTAGCAGAAATCAGCTGGGGAGGATTTTTCCTGTCTATTCCATGACGAGACAAATCCACTCCTGAAACACTTGGTCTCACAGAAGCTCTGATTACAGACTCTCATCGCACTGCAGGTTTCGTTAGTATTTCCAGAAGAATTTCTGCTGTGGCACAGTACTGGCAGAACGGAGAATGGTAGGGAGTGAGAAAGAAGGTCTGTTTGCTTGGAAAAAAGTTATTAAAGTATGAGTGTAGTTAAAGTACTGTAGGTATAACAGTATGATCTCTATTATTATTCCAAATAATAATGCTTTTCCCCAGTTGAGTAATACAAATAAGATCAGAAAAGTACCTCTCTCAGAAAAGCTTCCCAAGTGGGAGTTACGCAGTATGAAATGGCTCTATAATTTTAATGGTAAATTTCTTAGTGCAGACAAACCCTGGCTCTCATAACAGTCCTGGGGAACATCACAAAAGAGGGCGTTAGTGTTACTAAAGGGCTAGCAGTTTTCTACGGAACTGTTTTCCATAATCAGCTATAATCTGAAATGAGATAACAGTGCCTAGCTACCATCGTGACACAGATAGATGGGATGTGCCAGCTACTCCCTGTAACAACCTCTTGAGGATCTCCCTACGAATTAAAACACCCAGTCACACACCTATTGTGAAGGCTTATAGCTCCAGATGGACAAAAAAGCTGCATTCACCCAGGCATGCACGCTCTTGTCAATCTTACTTGGCTGTTGACCATGAGCACAGCATGGAGCTATGTCCCCTTCCAGGGCTGCTGACAGAGAGGAGACTGGGACCCATCATCCTAGGTACTCATGAGGTAGAACAAGAGCACAGAGGGGAGAGAGTGTCTTTGTCCTCTGTAAAATGTTGCATTTGCCTCCTGAGGTAAAGGTTAAAATGCACAGGAGAAGCCTCAGCAAGGGGTACCAAAGCTGGCGTCTCTGGTAGTGCTGATACCCCTAGGGAAGAGTGATGGGCAACCCTCGACCCCGAGCCCCACACTCTTGAATTACCGTTCAGGAGGCAAGGGGTGGGATCTGAAACTGGTTCACACTGCAGAGTCTGTGAATGCGCTATGGGTACCACGCTCCTTGACTTCTTGGATACGAGCTCTGGTCCACAAAGAATATGACAGAAAGCAAATACTGAGGAATTTCAAGTATGGATGGCTGAAAGTTAGGCAGACACATTACTGGGCTAATCTCCGTAATCAAGGGCAGGTTGTCAATTGCTTTTGGAGCTGGGATTTGGGGCTGGTTTTATGGGTTTTTTTAGGAACCTCTTGTTTTCTTAGATGATGTGAATCTTCACGTCCGGGCACTGGAGCACGAGTTGTTTCAAGTAAGTCATTCAGATCTCTCTCCCTGCTTTGTCTTGATACAGGCGTTCTGGCTGCTGAAGCCATTTTGGAGCTTTCATGCAGCAGTGGTTGCCATCAACTCAAAGTGAAGATAAAACCACACTGCTGAAAAGGTCTAAAATATTTGCAAAAAGGTGTGCGGCATGCACAGAACTGTATCTTAGTTTGAACTGTGTGCTTGCTTGCTTGTTTTCCTGCCACCACAATAAGCAGGACTGGGCCTACACCTGTGCTTGGTGAGACCTCCTCCAAAGAAACCCCCGTGGTGTTGATGATTCGGTAGTTTCAGTCTGTTCTCAGAGGATGCTGGGCCTGGTGGCATTTCATACTTCTCCTTAGGAAAAAAAGAAAGGTGAAAAATGGGATGCAAAGGGATTTGGAATTTCTTGAAGAGAGTAATTTTATACAGTATTGTTAGTGATGAAGGAATAGTTTAAAACCCTTTTTCTCTCAGTAGAATTAAGGATCTGGACAGATGTCAACTGTCTCAGAAGTTGCTGTTCTAGAGTTGGCCTGATGACTTCTGGTATCTAGAGCCTCCTCCTATTGTACCACACCACATGTCCTGAGAGCAACAACATGGGGTGTTTCTTCCGTGAGGATGGAAGCAAATGGTGGGTGCATATGCAAACCATGAGCAGTAGCTGTGGGGAGCAAGAAACTAAGGGAGAAAGGGAGAGAGGATGGGAGGCTCAGCCCAGAATAATGTGGATATAACGTCCCTAAGCAAGTCCATTTATTTGGGTTTGCACCGTGTCCTGGACTTCTCAAGGCTGACGCTAATAGGGTCACTTTCATTTTATAAAGAGAGAAATGAATGGCTTAGTTTGCATTACTGTATTTCAAGAAGCAAACTACAAATCTGATTAGAATGAGTTATAAAATTGCATAGGTGTATATGGCCACTGTGTTTGTGTTTATGTGCACGTGTGTACAAACACGCGTTACTTCTAAGCAGCACAACGTGTTTGTGGTAGTCTGAAGGTTAATCCAGGTTGGGACTTTATTTCCATATTCACTCAGTGAAAACTGATACAATCTTTGTAGTAGTATACAATACTGATGCTGATACAATCTTTGTAGTAACGAAAATACCAAATATATTGGAACAATGAGCATTCTTGCAGTCAAATACAGAAAATCCCCTGGTGAGTTATGCTAGGTCTACTCTCTCAGGTATTAGTAGGAGAGAGGGGGAGAACCTTGCACTCAGTAATTTATGGATCCATAAAGATATTTTTTTTTGAGCAAGTAATAATTCTTTGGAAATTAAAGCTAATTTAAAGCAATACCATCCCTATAAATGCATTCAGTTACTTTGTCAAGACAATTTTATATTTGTTTCCTATGGTGTTCCCAAGTGCATCCTAATCAGTGCTTTGCTGTAATTGTGATTAGAGACCACACCACAGAGACAGACTCGTTAAAAACTGAAGGAAGGTAACAGGCAGTTGGGTGGTAACAGACTTTAGTGTCTTCTGGATATTTACAATGGATTAGGCTTTTTTATTTTAGGGTCAGCGCAGCCTTAACCTATATGCAGTGGTTTATGGCTAATGCCAGCATTGCTTCTGTGTGCAAAGCATGTGTGAGAAATGTCCGCATGCTTGATGTACTTAAAAGGAGGAGAGGAACTTAAAAAGATCTCTTTCCTCCACTACTCATCCTCGGTAATTGGCCCCAACTTCCTCCTAAGTCTTTCCTGGGTAGTGAAAAATGAAACGTGTGTTGGAACCCAGCTTTTTGCCCCTTCAGCTGTTGGCACATCTGTTAGTCTGCTGAGGACGAGATGCAAGGTACCATATGGCTGAAATGATAGCGACTGAAATTCTGATGACTGCTCCCATCAAGCCAAACTAATATTTCAGCAGCATGTCTCTTACCAATTGATAGGCACAGAACCTCAGGTTTGATATTTTAGCTCTTCCTGTCTTTCTCAGGGCACAAACCAGAGAGATATTAGCTCTCTTGTTTACCCAGCATCTATTTTCCGAGTGCACATGCCCGTGCAGCTCTGTGTGTCGGTGTCTAACAACGGGTGGCCCGCGGTGCCAGGCTGTCACAGCTACTGTGTGCGTCGATTGCTACAGGACCGTAGCTCTTCCCATCGTTTTATCCGCAGCTATGGCTAACTCTGTGCTACAGACAACAGAGGAAAGGAGTAGCTTTTGCAAACAGTACAATGTTCAAAATGCCTTTTTATCCTTGCCTCTTGGTGCAAAACTTTAAACTTTGTGACAGTGTACAGAGTAGTTTCTCAAGTGTGTGCTGGCAATGTATCTGCTTGCACGCCTGCCTTCTGAGAGTGAAGAGTGAGTGTAAATAGCTTGTGCCATGTCTGGATGCAGATTAGTTTTGGCTAAGGCAAGGAAGGTGTATGACGAACAAAATCCTTTTCTCCTGCTGTGAACAAAATAGTTATTTGTAAGTATTTGCCAAAGAGTTTAGATGAACAATGTTAGGCGTCAGGCATCAAAATTACTTGTAAACTGCTTGATCTGACATTTCTGCATTTGCCACTCGTGGTGTGTTACGGCTCACGATTACTTGGTTTTGCTCAGTGATTGAGTTATTGAACTTGAGAAAAACAGAGATATAGAAATATATAGTATGAGATAGAAATGGACGAGGAGTGTGAACACCTGAAGCATTGTGCTTCCCAACTCTGCTTTACAGAGATGTTTTCTCCCTATTTTATGAGTGAAGAACCTGAGTTTGGAGTCACTAGGTGAATTGCTGCAGTCACATAGTGAAGCAAAACAGGCAGAAATAGCAGTTGGAATGCCTGACTCCACATGTAGAAGAGTTCAAGTTTGGAAGTCTGACAAACAAATAAAACTCGGTGCTAACTAGTTGCAGCAGGCAGCTTCTCTTGTCCACAGGCACGCTGCGTTTGCTATGAAGCAACGCAAGCGAAGGAGCAGAAAAGTTGCTCTTCTTCCAAAGAACTCAAATCACCATGAGAAGATTCAAATGTGTAAATGCCTGTTTACATATTTTTGAAATTCCCTTTGTTTTGTTTTTGTTTTTCTTATATCTTATTGTTTGATTAAAGCACTCTGTTGCAGTGTAGTCATGGCAACAAGTTTACTTGGATGAGTCTCTTTTTCTAGGAATGTAAGATTTAAAAGAAAAGAAAAACAAACGCAAACAAGACAAGCCTTCATGTGGTCCTGACCCAGCATTTATTCATAATGATGGAGGCGCGAGTGAGGAGCGAGTACAAAGTTGTTCATGTGTGTTTGTCTCCGTGAGTTCACTGGAGACTCTGCTTAGGCTGGTGACCGTTCATAGGTATGTCTTTGGGTATGTGTTGTTCAAATACAATGTACGTGTAGAAGAGACCATGTAAGAGTTCTGGTATGACTGCCTTCCCGTACTGGCGTTGACCTAGATAGTCCACGAAACAATTGCAGAGAAAGCACAGCAGCACAGACGGTGAGAATTCCCTACAGAAACACAGGTCCGTGCTGATGGAGCTCCTGTGTGAGGTCTTCTCAGAGAACCAGTGTTAATTTAGTAACATTTAGCTATGGCAGATGGGCGTTGCTGCAGCCACATCTGACACTGCAGTATAGCCATAGCCCTGACTAGGGCCTATCTATACATGAGGTTTCACATTGCTGTAACAATGATTGTTCAGAAACCTTCCTAGTGGAATTTGCACAGCTGCCTAGTGGGGTGCAGTTATGCTAGTGGAGAGGTGATGTACGCTAATCCCGTCATTACTAGGGCAATGACTACACGACATCCATTTCTAGAAAGGAGGAGAATTAGAACAATACAAAACCTGTCTGCAGAGACGCCCAATGATTTAAAAACTTTAGAACATGTTAACTCTAATTAACGTGTTTGAAAGCTGTAAGCCAGCTCAGGTAGTGTGTACTTCAGCATGTCTTAAATTGGTCAAGGTGGGCTCTACTTAGTCTTTAATCTGATCTTTCTAGCATGTATTAAAAGCAGTCACGCCTTGATTACACTAGACTCTTCTGACACATTACTTCCAAAAGATTAGCTAACAAAGTTCATCTGCCTAACCTAAAAAAAAGTGCTCTGTTCACGCACACGTATTTGTATACACTTGTGAATTAAGGGAGAGACCCATGGCTTATTCTTTCATGGCACTGTTTGACGTTGGGATGGCACACCTAATGTTACCTTCTTTTCAATGGTCACTGATTTTTTTTATTGTTTTAACCCAGCAATAGATTCCAGCCATGCCCAGCTTCTTGGACAGTCAGTTTTTCAGTGTATCTTTTTGTTACTATGATGGTAGGAGGGAAGGCAGGCAGGAAATTAGGGACGTGGAGTAGCAAGGAGTGATCTACAAGTGTTGGGACACAGCCAAGCTTTAGATTAATACAACGTGACCATTTCACCATCTTTTGATACAGTGAGTTTTTCTTAGCAGTGGAGCAGAGCAGAGTAGCACAAACAAAGGCTTTAGGCAAAAGAGAGAATCTGGTGGAGGCTTTCTTCTGCATTACAACTCTGATACCTCAAGTCTTTCACAGCAGTTAGGAATTAGCCAGAAATAACCTCTGAGGAGAGAGGAACAGACAAAGGAGAAAGATGCATTTTTAATTGCAATATGTGCAAAGGAGAATAGTTAATGCAGAGAGAAGCACAGGGAAGCTGTCCAACGACTGGAACTGCAAAGAAGGCAGCTCTTGCCTTAAAAGTAAAGGGTCAGAGAGAATGGTTATTATAACAGCAGTTTTGGTACTTAAGACCTTATTCCATTGGTGATTTCTCTAAGTGTTTTTTTTTTACATCACGGAGGCATCACTTGAATGTAGCTAAACTTGTTCTTTTCCAAAACCTTTGCAGAGAAGGGCAACCTCTTGCCGTATTATGGGGGGCTAGAGCACTGAAGTGTGAAGTCAGTAAAAATTTGCCATTGTTTTTAATGGAAATAGGATTGTGCCCTTTTAATTTAAACTTCTTGTTGTAGAGATTTCAGGGCTGATTCTGATCTAAGTTACCACAACATACCTGAACTTCAACCAGTAAGGAAGAGAGATGCACCAGTCCTTCTGTCATTTGATAGGTTTTCCAGTGCCGTATCCTCTGACAGCACATCGCAAAGGAAAAGGGTCCCTCGGTGGGCAGCCAGCCTCCTAGTGCAGGGCGATTCTTGCTGGGCAGTATCTGTAGCAGCGTACAGAGGTCTCTGAGCTCCCGGCCAGCTGACTCTCTGCAGCACAGCACAACCACTATACCGAGTCAGAAGGGGAACAGAAAATGTGTTCCCTGCATGGGAAGTTATTCATTATTTAGAAGAAGGGAGCAGCTAGTTTAGAATTAGAGTCCTTGCCACCCAGATAAAACTTCCTTCACTTCTCCCCAGCAGACATTTAATTCCTTTAGTTTTTTGAGTACTGCTCTACTTAGACTGGTCACATAGCTATACAGGGCACTTGTAGGGAAGGTGATCTGGAAGAGGTATTTTGTGAAAATAGTTTGATGAGAAGAGAGTTCCTTAAACCACCATTGACTGTCCCAGGCTGTTCTCTTGGAAGCAGACAAAATGCCTGCATTAGACAGGGACATATGCAATTTACAGCTCTGGTTCGTTGTGTAAGCTCATACTACCGTGACCCTACTTCCAAGAAAGACAGAAAAAACTCTGAGTTCCATGGTGCTCCTTTTTCACTCCAATAAATTGGTGTAAAAGGCAATGTTCTCTATCAGTGGGATTAAAAAGGGTACAGCCCAGCGCTTCCTGAGAAAGCATTTTTTGAGAGCCAAAGCCCTTTCCAGTGTCCTCCTTCCCAACCCTCCTCCCCTGAATACCCACCTGTGCCCTCCCTGCTGTTGCTCTTGCTGCTGGGCTGTCAAAATATCTCTCCTAATGAAGCAGTCTGGCCTGAGGCTACTATTACCTCCAATACCGATCCCGCTGAGCATGACTCTGGCAGCGTGGCTGGCTGTTCACATGCAGTGAGCATAGAGCTGGGCTACACCTGGCAAGGAATAAAAGACAAAAAACAGTGAATGCTGGCTGTTAGACAGCCTTGATGTCCTCTGAGACTGTGAAGGAGACTGGGGAAGGCATGAATATGGCTGGCTCGGGAGGTGGTGGTGGGGCTGTTTGGTCTCCTTCCCTGGCTTTTGGTAGGCTCAGCAATTTGGTAGGGAGAGCCGTTGCTTTCCATCGCTGGTGTGACAGTAATTCTGTGGAGAGACAGGGAAGTGGGGAGAGGAGCTGTTAACTTGCAGGCATAAAAGGCTAAGCACCCCAGCTTCTTTGGGGGAAACAACATGATTCAGTGGATACTACACCAATTGTTGAAAGACCTGTTTTATTATCTAAGCTCGTGTACAGGACAGAACTTTGCTGGTGTAGTTAGTTTTGGACTCTGAGAAACTCATGCTACAGACCTGCTATGACAAGGCTGGCAAGACCAGTGCTATAGATGCAGCTGTGCTGACAGAACGTTGTATCTGGTCATTTAGCTTAGCTTAGGCAGAGGTGTAATGGTGCCAGAGATGAGATGTATGGCATCTGTGCTGGAATCCTGCAAAGACAGAAGCTCTGGATTAGCTTGTGAACTCAGGCCGGTCATTTTACACGTACCTGGGCGTCTCTCTCCTCCCAGCCTCAACCTGTCTTTCCTGTAAGGGGCAGGGCCTGCATCTGCAATGAGATTTTAAAACACTTAGCACAAGGGACCTTTGATCTCAGTTAGGAACTCAGAGGTTTACTGTCACACATGTAAATAACAAATTACATTTAGGAAGTTTCCCCTCTGTTTATGGGTAGAATAATGGAGGCATATCCAGGGTAAGTGATTTGTCCGTGAAACTGGTGATAGAATAAGGAGGAAAATCCTTATCTCTTAACTTTCAGACCTGTGCTTGAAGCACCATCTCTTCTTGTAAAATGCTTTACAGCACAGCTAGCTCTTTGCAGTTGTTGACACATTTGACCTCAGAGAAATAAAGATCCAGGGTTTGTTTCAATCCAACATGACGTATTCCAGAGGTGGAGAACTAAATGTTGGGAAATGATCACTCTGTTTACTGTGGTAGCGCCTCTGTGAGCAAATGGAGAATCGTGCTTTCGCTTTGCTAGGTGCCGTGGAAACACCCAACAAAAAGACACGGTGATTCGTGCCCCTAGACTTGAAAACGTGTCCCAGTTCCTCAGTGTGGAATTTGCAAAGCGTACCTGGTTCTCTCTCAAACCACGTGTGCATGGATTTGCTTAGATCTCTCTGATCTGCTCTCCAGTGGTGAATCTGTTTACACTAATCCCGAAAGCTCTATTGTTAAGAGACTGGAGCTGAACAACTTCAGACTCTGCTGTTGAACTCAGACATCCAGACAGAGCTCTTGTTCTTTATTGCAGTGGGGAGGGGTAGGGAGGACTTCTTAGTAACTTCTAGTGCTTGTAAGAGACTGATGGGATCAGCTTGGATCTGTGCCTCTTGCATCCCCCCAAAGTTCAGAGTTCTGCCAGAACACCTTACTGTGTGCGAGAAACCCTGCCTGGTCCAAGCCACGCACCTTGTGTTGAGCCACCGTCATGAGGCCTTACTCTTCCAGCGCTGGACCTCTACACAGCCTGGCCAGGGCACCTATATCACGACTGGCAGCAAGTGCCTGTTTTTTCCAGGAATGAAACACAGCCAAGTAGATGCTGCCTTTCTAGAATGAAGACTCAGCATATTCATTTCACTTATGACTAGGTCCAGATTTGAGCCCAGTTTCTTTAAGAGGTAAAAAGCAACTGAGCTGACGTGCAATGGGAAAACCCCATGGCAAGTCATCTTTTCCTTTAAAATAAAAGGTAAATAAAAGTTCTCTGGGTTAGCAAAGGTCTCATTACAGCTGTTTGATAGGGGCAGACTGGATGGCAATGCAGGGTGCTGTTAGGAGATTTGAGTGTGCATCCAAACCACAGAGATCCAAGAAGTCTGGAAGTATCGCAGGAGGATTGGTTCCTGGAAGATGAAGGCCATTCTTGTTCTGCTCTCCTTGACCCCTCCTGGAGCATGCATGGAGACTTGTCTTTGGAGAAGGCTGCAGCCAAGTGCTCTCTACGCTTGGAGGTGAAGTTGCCATTAGGAACGGAGGTGGAAGAAGAGTAGTAACCCTTATGGCTGTAAAAAAGAAAGAAGGCTTTGAGAAAAAATACCCACTTCCCTCTAAAAAGTGAAAAGAAATCAGTCCCATGAAGCCAAGTTACAAAGAAGATGGAGTCAAAGGAAATCTGAAGTAGCTCTCAAGCCTTTGCAGAGAGCTCAGTGCAGTTCTAGGTACGCCAGGCAGGAAGGTTTTCTGGGCGTGTAAGAGCGAACGGTTCTTCTCGCTGCATGGCCTTCTCACCCGACCTCTATCCAGAATCCTCTTACATGCTTTCACTGAGAAAGCCTGTGTTTCCCAGAGCCTCTTCCAAGCATTTTCCTTGGTTCATTAGGTGATAATAGAAAGTGATTTTTCCCCTGTCATCTTGAGCAATCAGAAGCATTAAGAATAAGAGCCTAAGCCTGAAAGCCTAAATGAGAGGGTTTTGATGGGTATGTATATCTGCCTCCTTCATTAGAGCAAGAAGCAAGGGTGGCTCCCAGAGCTTGCGTTTCTTGAGAAGAAATAGGCAAGAAACAAGGATCGTGGTCAAGTGGTGTCAAGAGAAAACTGAGGTTTGGGGCTTAGATTCCATTCCCAGATCTGCTGAGCCCCAGAGAGGCAGCTTCCTCCGCCTTTACTGGTACAAGCAATAGCTTGTCCCACAAGTGGGCTTTCTGTAGAGAGGGGTACTTAGCAGCAGAGAGCTAAAGGGGGCAGAAAATAACACCTCTGAGATCTCAGCGAATCACTGGGTGCACAAACGTGACCTCGTCACCCGTATTACCCTGTATTTACTCATAGTGGGAGCGAGTAGCTGCACATAGCCCCAGTGTGAGTACAGCACTTGTGTTCTGTATCTCAGCCTCTTTACGCTTCAGTTTCTCCACCAGTAAAATGACGCTAAAAGCAGCTTCCTCAGAAAGGTGCTAGGAGGTGGTGGTCTTTCTCCTCTGTGAATGCGCCGAGATCAGCGGAGAGATGGTGCTGAAGTGGCAGGGGCTCTTCTTGCTCAGAAACTACCCTGCTAGCGCTGTCAATGGCTGGTTGTCACAACGGCAAATCTGTTTCTCACTGTCTGGAAGGCAAGTTCAACTTGCCACCACCTCCCCCTGTAAGAAAGCAAGAGGCACACCTCGGGACAAAGCCAAGAACTTTTTGTTGTTGTTCTGGGAACTCGCAGACAGAACTCATACAGAACTCTGTTCTGCCACTTTGTAAGACTTGTGGGGGGTATATTTCTTGTACTGTGTTTAAGGAGATAATTTATTTTTATTTCCCTTCTAGGTAGGATTCTTCCTGCACAGTCGATCCTACTTGGCATCCAAAGGTAGGCAACTCCATCTTGTTGATGTGACAAATCTCTGTGAGAACCATGCGACTTAATTTTGGGCCGCGTTGTCCTCTCGGGGCAGTTTCACATGGACCTCGTGCCATGTCTGCCACAGCTCGTAATGGAAAACAAATTCATAGCGTGTCTCCTAAGTCTTGCTACATCACCACATGGAAAAAGAGAAGGCTCTAGCCTGCCTTCTCAGGGTCTGGCCGGTCACCACAGCAGTCTGCGGTGGAGAGGCAGCGGCATTCCTGCAGGGGAGCGGCCCTGAGGGATGGGGAGCGGCCCCGGGGGATGGGGAGCGCCCCCGAGGGATGGGGAGCGGCCTCGGGCATGGGGAGCGCCCCCCGAGGGATGGGGAGCGCCCCCCCGGGGGATGGGGAGCGCCCCCGGGGGATGGGGAGCACCCCCCGAGGGATGGGGAGCACCCCCCGAGGGATGGGGAGCGGCCCCCGAGGGATGGGGAGCGCCCCCCGGGGGATGGGGAGCGGCCCCCGAGGGATGGGGAGCGGCCCCTGGGCATGGGGAGCGCCCCCCGGGGGATGGGGAGCGCCCCCGGGGGTGCGGAGGGCCGCGCTCCCCGCCGGCAGGGTGCCCGCCTCCCCCCGCTGCCGCCCGCCGGAGCCGGGGGGAGCCCCCGGGCCGCCCCGCCGGGCTGGCGGCTCCTGGCGCGGCGGCGGCGCCGGCCCCGCCGTCCCTCGCTCACCCCCTCGCCCCGCCGCCGCCGGCGCGGCGCTTGCAAGCGCCTCCGCTGTTTAAATGGGCCAAGTTAGAGAAGCGGCGGCGGCGGCGGGGGGGAATCTTGTTTGGTCCGAGTCTCTGAACTGTGCTGGGACTTGGGAGCGGGGACCGATGCGTGCCCGGCCCGGCTCGCAGGGGGCCCGGCCCAGTAGCCCAACATAGCCAGGGACTGGGGTCCGGGGGCAGTGGCATAGGGAGCGCGTTAAACCCATAAACGTCTGTGTCCGTGTCTCTGCGTGAGTGTGTATATATATATATACACATAGATCTACGTAACGTAATACCATGTTTTTTAAAATTTTGTGCAGGAGTGGAAATTAAACACCAACTCGCAGTGATCATAAAGCCTTCGGTGGGAGCGGGGCCAGGCTGCACTGTGCAGGTGAAGGTGGGCGGCCCCCGGGAAACTTCTCCGCCCGGGTGTCTGCAGCCCCGCGGGCAGAGCGGGGAGAGCCGGCCCCGGCCGGGGGCTCCGGCGGAGGAGGGGAGGGGATGGCGGAGCGGCGGCGGGGGCGCAGCGTTTAATTTTAATTATTGCATATAAATAAATAAACCAGGTGTCAGCTTAAAGGAAGGAGGGGGGAGGGAGGGTGAAAGGGGGCTGGGTGGGCGGCGGGGAACCCTCCAGCCTGGTGAGAAGGTGGGTCGATCTAGGGGAATCAATAAGCTTTTTTTTTTTTTTTTTTTTTTTTTAAACCAAAATAATGTCTACGGCAGCAGAGACCTCTCCGAGATGTCAGGTATTAGTCCGGAGGGGCAGATCTGCGAGCCACACAGCAGCTCCCGGGTCTACGGTACATTAGCCTCTCCGTGGGAGAGGGATCCCAGACAGCTCTGCTGGGGAGCCAGCCCAGGAGATTTGTTAGCGGGCTGCTCCGGGGGATACCAGCCACCTCCGGCACCCGAGCGCCAAAGGTGCTTGTGTTGCTGCTGCTGCTGCTGCTGGCGCATTTCATCCAAACTCCAGCCAGAGCGGGGGCAAGTTGAACCGGAGACATTAGAGCCACTGTGCTTTGGAGAGACGAGGGCGCACGGGGAGCGCGGCGGCACCATGCCTGCTATCAAGAAGGAGCGACTTGACAGGGAAGAGATGGCCCTGGCAGCCTTTAACCAGCCCATGGAAACCTTACCTGACTATCTCGCCCCTCTGGCCGCCGCTGCCATTCCGGTGGTAGCCCCGCACCCGCCGGCTTACGACCAGATCTTTGCCCACCGCGCGTACCTGGGCTTCCACGAGACCCCCCACCCCCCCCACCCCCACCCCCCCCCACCTCCCCGAGGACCTGATGCTGGAGAGGTTTTCCTCCATCCCGGATTTCCAGCCCTTCTTTGACAACGGAGAGCCTTGCATCGAGGTGGAGTGCGGGGAGAACAAGGCGCTGCTCTACATCAATAAGTTGTGCCAGGGGAGCAAGGGACCCTCTATCCGGTACCGGGGAGAGTGGCTCACCCCCAACGAGTTCCAGTTCGTCAGCGGCAGGGAGACGGCCAAGGACTGGAAGCGCAGCATCAGGCACAAAGGTAAGGGCACCGCTCGCCCCTCGGCTTGCGCCGGGGTCCCCGCGCTCCTCTGCTCTTCCTCAGCATCCTCCCTCTCGCCCCCGTGCTTTGGGATCCGGGGGGAGGCTGCCTGCCTGCTGGCGGGGGGGGAGCTCGGGGTCTCCTGTGGCCGTGCCCCCCTCCCCCGCGCACCCCCGGCCCCTCTCTACCGGGGGTCCCCTCGCCACCGGGGTCCCCTCGCCGAGCGCCCCGGTACCGGGGGCTCTCCGGAGAGCGGCGAAGTTTTCCGAGCGATTTGGGCACAGTCGCTTTGGGGTGGGAAGAAAGGGGCGGGGGGGGGTGGTGGTGTTGGGGGGGGCTCCTCTTTTCTGGCGAGAAGTTTCATTCCGCGCGGGCGGCGGTTTGAGCACCGGGCAGATCGCGGGGTGCGGGGGTAGCGCCCCGCGGCCACGCCACGCGTGGGGGCCGGCGCGGCTCCGCTCCGCGGGGGGCGGCGGGGCGCGGAGCCGCCCGCCCCTGCGCGCCGGCGGCGGCCGGGGGCTGAGCGGCGGGGAGCGGCGGCGCGCAGCCCCCGTCGCGGCGGGCGAGGCCGGGCAGCGGCGGGCGGGGCGGAGCGGGGTGTTCCCCTCGCAGCTGGGCGGCGTGGGACCGCCGCGGCGCTGGCGGCGGCTGACGGGAGCTGCCCTGCCTCCCTCCCGCCCGCCCTCCTTCCCCTCCCGCCCGCGGTGCAGCCCGAGCCGGCGCCGCAGTCCCGGCAGCGGGGCCGGGGAGCCGCTGGTGCGGGCGGCAGGTGGAGAGCGGGGAGGCGGCTGCGGGCCGGGGCAGCGGGGGGGGGCGGGCGGGCAGAGCCGGTGCGGCACGCAATTAGCTGGGAGCCGGAGGTGTCAGCCCGGGGGCCCGAGGAGCTATTAGGAGGTGACTGACACCTCGCCGTGTTTATCGATCGTCAGAGAAAAGGGGAGTAACTTCGGGGGCCGCGCTAATTGTCATTACACCACTCATCTCTTCTGTTTCTTTTATTACTGGGCTCCTGGCTGCCTTCAGGAAATCTCAGTTCCTCCGGGGTGAGTCAGGAGGACCGAGGTGACACGGACGGAGGAGCAGGGGGGAGGCGCCGAGCGGGCTGCCCCGCTGCCATGGCCGGCCCCCGGCCGGGGGCTGGCGGCGTGGGCAGCGCGGAGCCCCGCGGGGGTGCGCGCAGGTTGCGCGGTCTCTGGCCGCTGCGCACGGGCGCCGGCTGCCGCGGCTCTCTGCAGGCTGCGGGAGCGCTGGTACCAAGGTCAGGCAGGGGCTAACGAGGGTTGCGCCGTGCTCCTTTCCACGCTTATCTGCAGGGGACAAAGTTGGATGGAGGGCAGGCGGGGGGTGCTGGTAGGCAGGCAGGCAAGGGGAGGGGTGTTTGTATGGAAGGAGACGCGTGCTTCCCCCCCCCTTCCCTAAATACTTTCCTTTTATAAAGGTGCTGATCCTTTTCTTCTTTTTCTTCTCCTCTGCATCCAGGGAAAAGTTTGAAGACTCTTATGTCCAAAGGAATCTTACAGGTACATCCTCCAATCTGTGATTGCCCTGGGTGTCGAATTTCGTCTCCAGTGGTAAGATTATTGTTAAACTATGTGCTTTAGTTAAGACATCTCCCCTCTCCTCCGCCTCCTTCCCTTAAAAATTCCCTTTGCTTCTGTGATCATGAAACCGTGATCTCTGAGGGCTAGGAACTGTCAGTCATCGAGCCTTTGCCAGAGCACTGCTTGCGCTGCCAGTGTACCTGCGGTCTAGATACAGGCTAGCAGCAGAGGAGTTTGCAAACAGAGCAGATGGGAAGAGCAGTGTTTGACCTGAGGGATGCAGCACGCAGTGTGACTGTATGGTTTTCAGGGGGAGCTGTCTATACGCAAACAGCAAATCATTCAGCAGCCGCTTCCCTGTTCTCACCCCTTCGTTTTTGTGTGTTGTGCAGAGGTGTAAAATAGCTAAGTAAAGCAAAAGAGAATTATAATTGCACCCACGTGTTAGAACAGCCACAGTTTACAAACGTTAGAGAATTTTTTTAGATAAGCTGAAGGAGGAACAAGCTCATCTTAAACGCTTACAACTTTTCCAACATTCACGTCATAGATCACAGCTATCGCTTTTGTATATCTTCCTAACTTTTGAGTTCCTTGTGTTTTCTGCTCTCTGCCTTTATCCTGAGACTTTCAGAATCTCTATATGACATCAACATTTTCATGGAAAAGATGTTGATGCTATAAATAAAAAGCTACTGAAATCATAGTAAACTAAGGCATTAAGAACAGTTCATCACGTGCAAAAATAACCATAAAATACAATAACATCTAAATGGGACGGCAAAGCTGTTGGTTTGTGGAACTAAAGCAGGTCTTGGTCTGAAAAAACCACCATGACTTAAAACATTGTCAGTAGCGCTGGGGAAGCAGATGCAGCTGGAAGTTTACGTACTTTTATCCCCTGAAAGCAACCGTTTTTTCTTTTATTGTTTCTTTGCGATCAAATGGACAATCTCTTTTCACATGCGGTGTCTTTATGATTCTGCACGACAGACGGAATTGCGGATTTAAATTATTTCTGCATGGTATGTATGTGCATGCCTGCCTATGTATACAAATACACACGTTCGCACGGGAAGGGGCTCAGAGCAACAAGCAACGGTTACATAAATTAACGTGAAGATGCCACCTCTGTGACGCGAGTCTCTTGCGCCTGTTTTGGGTAGCAGCAGTCCGTACCAAAGCCGTAACGGCCCCTCGAGCTTACGAGTACTGGTTGTATTGCAGCATTGCCCTGGTATTTTAAACCCAGCAAAGCAGATAGACCAAAACCTGGCTTTTCCGACGGACTCATGTGGTTCCTCTGAGTTTACGGGGCAAAGTGCGATGCGGTGTAATAAGCTTTCTCCAGTTTTGAGTTTTGCATGTGCTTTAGTTGCCAGTCGTGCGGATCAGAGGCCAGCAAGCAGTGATCTGCGGCCCAAAGTGATGCGCCACAGCT
Organism: Theristicus caerulescens; assembly: GCA_020745775.1. Classification (NCBI taxonomy): domain Eukaryota; kingdom Metazoa; phylum Chordata; class Aves; order Pelecaniformes; family Threskiornithidae; genus Theristicus; species Theristicus caerulescens. The sequence continues at coordinate 5,410,535 of CM036574.1, forward strand.
GCTGGTGGTGTTGAGAAGTGTCTGGCCAGATGACGCTGTCTACCGGTCCCTTTCTGGGTACCAAGCTGCATTAGGTGGTAGCCAAAATGACACGTTGCACTTTCCTAGCAGCAACATTTTTAATAGTTGCACAGGGATACTATGCGTTTACAGATGGGAAGGCAGCTCTGCATGAAACAAGTGTCTTTTAAAATAGAACTGAATTTGAGAAGTTCAGATAGGGGAAGAGGGAGGCTGGTATAGTTTTGGGAAAGGAGAAATAAATCCTCCTGGACTTGCCTCCTAAAGCTTCCCCAGCTGTATAAATTATTTCGGGGGGGGTTGATGTCAGACTTTGCACAGCAAGGACAAACCCCAATGAGAGCTTTTGTCAGAACTCTGTTTCTCGGTGCTTACTGCATTTTCTGTGCTGTAATTAGAACATGCACCTGACCAAACGACAGTTTCACATTTTGAACCTGAAATCTTTCGGTAGTGCCCTGTCATAGCTACATGTGCTACACATTCAAAACAGTTACACAAGGAGGGTTAAAAATCGGGCACAGTTTTATCTTTCCCATTTAGCGATCGCAGAGTTAAGCACCACTGAGATCAAAGGGCTGTTTCTCCTCAAATGTAGAAATGCTTTGTATTTTGTAGTGTAGGTAAGTGAGACTGGCATTGCCTGGGCCCTTGTGCTACTGGTTATCACATGGGGGGTACGGAGACGGGGAGCTGGTTCTCCTGATCCGAAATCAGTCCTTGGACAGCGGGAACTGGCCAGAAAAACTCAAGCGTTGCCTTTGGAACGGGGCAAGCCAGCTGCTTGCCCCCATCTGCTAACTGCTCCAAGGACCCGGCCCAGCTCTGCCTCCGGGAAAGGTTGCATCCAATTTATCCAGCCCCCCCCCCCCCCGCCTTGTCCAATCAGACCGGTAACGTCAGGGGCTTTAATCAACAGCCGCGATTGTTCTGCGGCCCAGCCTGGGTCTCTTTCGCGGCTGGGGAGAGGAGGGGTCGATCTGGAAGGGAAATTGCATCGTGCCACAGAGCCGGGTTGGGAAACGCGGCTGGGGAGCCGGAGCCTCGCCTCGCCCGGCCCCCCCGTGCCCGCACTGCCGCCGAGCCCGGCGGGCGGGCCGGCCCCTTCCCAGCCCCCGTCCCACCCCGGCGAGCACCGAAACAGCCGGGCAGCGGCCCCCGGCCCCCTCCCGCCCCGCCGGGGCTGGCGCCGAGCCCCCCCCCCGGCCGCGGTGCCGGCAGCGCCGGGGGCTCCCCCGCGGCGGCCGGGGAAAGCGGCGCCCGGCCCCCGCCGAGCCCGGCTCCGCCGCCCCCCGCCGCCCCGTCGCAGCTCGTTTGCTGCAGCTGCAGACAGCGGCCGGCGCCGGGGCCAGCTCCGCCACCGACCGCCGGTTTCCTGCGAGGCGGAGGGGGAGCAGCCGCGTCGCGCCGGCCGCCCTGGCGCCTCCTCCCCCGGGCCGCGGCCGCCCCCGCGCCGGCATCCATCAATCAGCGGCGGGGCCGGGGGGAAGGCAGGGGGATGCAGGAGGGCCCCTCTGGGCCCCAGGGTCTCTCCCAGCTTGGGGAGGGGGGATGCAGCGAGGACCCCCGGGAACGGGGGAGTGCGGGAGGCTCCCTGCGGGGCTGGGGAGGGCACCGCCTGTGCTGCTTCGGGGGCTGGGGAGGGCACCGCCTGTGCCGCTTCGGGGGCTGGGGAGGGCAGCCCCTGTGCCGCTTCGGGGGCTGGAAGGGCTCAGCCCAGCGGAGGGTTCGGCGGGGGAGCGGTGCCTGCATGGCACAGCGTGGTCTGCTTTTCTCCGCAGCTCTGCAGAGGTGGGGAATGGGGCACTGTATGCTCACCCTGAGCCCTTCTGGAGGGTGACTGTGCCTCCTATTCCCCTATCCCCTTTTCTTAGTACCCTAGCCTTTGCACCCGAGATTTTTCGGATCTGGAAGGGAGAAATGGCACAGGTCTCAGTCCCTTTGATTTTTTTTAGAGGTGCAGGATGCCAAGTGTTCGGAAAGTAAGTTGTCAAATGTGAACAGGGGTCTTCCCCCATATTTGCACTTGTCAGTTCTGGGCAGACACAGTTCATCTTGTTTGGAGCCCTGGATGGATTCCAGTCTATTCTGGTAAAACCCATTCACTACAGGGTTCCCTCCGTCCCCATCAAACTTCCCTCTGTGCTCCAAATACCACTCCCGCATTCTCTCCATCTCCGCTTTCAAACCCACAGCCGGGGCTGGCCTTGAAAGCGTGCTCATGGGCAGCGGTCTTTTTAGCCAGCGGGAGGGGGAAACCTCATGGTCTTGAGGAACAGCACTAAAATCTTTATTGCTCAAACAAAATATCTTAGATTTGCAAAGTCCAGCACCGCATACCCAGTATAACAGAGGAGAGGCATTCCTTACGATAGATATACTTGATCGTTTCCCTTATCAGACTGTGACCCTTACTGTGGTTTTCGTACTAGCCATGCTGCCCCTGCGGGTGTGTTAGGACTGGACATTGGCTGCTCCTCATCCCCTTTTCCCATCTTTTCTTGGACAGGGTGTCTGAAAGATAGCCCATGTTGGAGTTCGAGGTTCGGGTCACAGGTAAAGAAGGAAAGGCAGGCTTTCAAAAAGCTATCGTGATATGGCTGTATTCAAACAAAACAAAAAGCACAATAGAATTTTTTTTTTTAGCCCATCTCCTTCGTTGCGTGTCAAGACGCATGGTAATTGTGCATAACTTGGTCAATGACAATGGTAATTCATTTGCTTACTGGGGCTGTGTTTTGCTCTTGATTTGATTTATATGTGATTCTTTTTATTTGCTTCTTCTTGCTTTTCATTGTTGTTTTCTTTTGCTGCCCCTGAGGTTAAGGCATTAGTCCAAGACTTTGTCAAGGATGGAAAAAGTAACTATCTGCTTACTTAAAAAACTCAATGCCAGTAATCAGCAAAATCTCTGGTTTTTAGCCCTAAGATTCCTGAGCGTTCTCCCGTCTCCCTGTTTCAGAGGTGCAGGGGTGGAAGGCAGCTTGCATCTCCCCCGAAGCGTGGCTTTGTGTGACTTGTGCTGTTGGGTTCTGGCAGCAGCCGCATTCACTGCCCTTCCCCAGCGATGCCCTTCTGGCCACCGGGCTGCTCCGCAGTTTGCCTGGAAAGCCAGGAACAGAGCTGCACAAGGGGAAAGAAGGGAGATCCCTGGGCTCCTGAGTAGATCCCTGGGTTGTGGGACCCAAATTCAGAGGCTGGCCCAAAAAGGGGAGTCTCCCACACTGGACACGAGTCTTTCAAGAGAACTTTCCTATGAGAAGAAGACTTTGCCTGCTGGAAAATTTAGTTGGCTGCCTGTAGAGGCAGGATTAAGTCTGAAATTTTACTTTTAACTGAATAGATGAGATTTAGGTTCCTTTCTGAGCTGCTGCGGACTTAAGGATTGGAGCTGGAGAATTGTGGGGTTTATGTGAAGGGGACTGTTTTCATAACTTTGCCTTCGTGTCTCTGGGGGCTGCCTTATGAATGTGGAAAAAGCCCCTCTGTAAAGCAGACTTATAAACCTTTTTATCCCCTCAAGGGCTTTGGCACAGTCTGTTGGTTTTTATTTGTGGTTTCATGCTGATTTGGATTGTTGCTTTTAATCCAGCACATTTTAGTTTAGGTTAGCATTTGTTGGAGTTTTTTGAGTTGGTTGGGTTTTTTGTTTGTGGGTTTTTTGTTCTGTGTTTTAATGGACTTCACTCAGGTGATTTTTAGTTTGCAAACTTGTAAGTTAAACTTGAATCATTAACAAAAGTTTATTCAAAATCTGTCAGCCATCACCTTTACAGAGAAACTGGAGATAAGGTATGTTGTGCTCTTAAACGGGGTGAGAGACTCGCACATCCCATCCAGTACTGGGGAGAGGTGCTGAGTTTGAGCCCACAGCCTCAGCTTGCGAGGCTTTCTAACGCGAGGGCAGCGGGAACATGTGCGCCTGCTGCTCTCACAGAAGGGTCCCAAAAATCAACTGCTCTTGGGTCGTACAGCACTTCACAGGGGAAAACTGACGGCTTGAAACGGGAATCGGTGTGGGTATGCGAGGTGCTCCTAAATGTAGTCTGCACTGGAAGTTATTCCTAATGGTCCTCAGGCTCAGCTCATGAACAGGGCACGCTGCAATTGCATGATGTTGCAGAATCATAGAATCATTTGGGTTGGAAAAGACTTTTAAGATCATCAAGTCCAACCGTTAACCACTGTCAGAGATTTGGAAGATGGGTGTTGCACCGATAAAACGACTAGTTGTTATTTTACGCAGAGGCAGAACAAACCCAGATCAATGGCACTAAGAGTGCCAGCACAGTACTGAAGGATTTAATTTTGTGGATTATTAAATACCCTCTGGAAAGGAAAATATTAATTGGATTGCAGTCTTGTGAGTGAACAGCAGAGATGTATAAGCAGCTATGGCTTAGGAAAATAATTTTCTCTTACAGTGGGATTTAAGGAGTTCCAAGTGGGGGAGGTTTGCTGTAGTGAAGGTTTCTGCTGTTCCAGTGAGCAAGGTTGAGAAACTGAATGCAAAAGGTCTTGTATGATGGAAGGACAGAGGAAGATCCGTCTGTGAGTTCAGTTTAGCGTTTGTGAGGCATTTGGGAATAATGGGCCAAGCTGAAGGAGGGAGAAAGAGTATTTATGCTGAGGTTGGCGTGTATGAGGGATTCTGCCTGGAGTGAGCAAGTTGCCTCCTGCTGGGATTCCATAAAGACTGCAGAGGGGCTTTCCTTGTCCCGCAGGCTTTTGCGCGGTGCAGATTCCCTGGAAGAGCCAAGGCAGAGTGTCATTTCTGGCACTGCGGCGTTACGGTCTCTGGCAGGCTCAGCTGTAGGAAGAGGCAGCTTCCGAGCCCTCGGCCCCTCTGGGAGCAGGTTTTACACACTAAGTCAGCAGATGCAGGATGGGCTTTGCAGCTAGCGCTGCTCGCCTGGTGAATTGTACCGTGCTCCATCAGATCTAGAAAATCCACTGGTCTGAGGAAAAGAGAGTCAAGCATGGGAAGAAAGACAGATAAATAAATATATAGAAGCAGGGAAAGCAACATCATCTTGTTAGTGGTGTGTCAAGGGCAGTGTAAAGGTGACATAGGATAAGTAATTTTGCTGTCAAAATTATTTAGAGATGTCATTAAACTGCTTAGGGCTGTCTCTGCTGCTTCAGGGCGCAGACACCTGGTTTTAATTTGCAGTGGTCTATGTCCAAACTTGCTGGCCTTATTCAAAGGGATCAGTGCTAATTTGGAGCCTGGTGGCAAATGCCTTTGGTGAACGTGGGATCTAAATGGCAGAGGTGACTAAAGGATCAGAATTAACTCCCTCGTAAACTTCATTCATTTTTTTTTTCCTGAGGTTTAAAACTACCAACTAGTTCAAGTTTGCAGAGATGATGAACTTCTCAGATGGCTTGTTCTGGTTCAGTTATGAGATGGGGAGAACAGAGCAGCAGTTGCCTGTTGGCCTTAGACTTTGGAAGAGATCCACTCTGTTTTTAATGAAGTAATGATTGGTCAGAATTTTATGCTTGCAAAATCACTTTCTCTTGTCTGTATTTTTTTCCTTTTTCTATCTTTTGTTTGTTTGTTTTTGTGGGTTTTGTTTGTTTGTTTTTCTTCTGTGTTGTCTTACTCCGTTTCTCTTCTGAACAGTCTATTTCCTTTATCTGGAAAACGTTTTGCTACACAGCAGATCCTTGTTTGGCATCTATGCCCTCTTCTCTCCCTTCTTCCTTCTCCATATTGAAATGCATCATCTTCACTTACTCAGCAGCTGAAGAACCGCCATTCTCACCATTTCAGGGCTTTTTTCTGTTAGGAGATGCTCCCCTTCCTCACTTCTGGTAGATGACAGTGAAAAACTCGTCATAGGGCTCTGTGTCCCAATGTTGTGTTTTCCAATTGAGGGCAGTGAAAGACATCTCCTGAAGAGTTATTTATTGTTGCAGGAATCGTGCAGTTTCGTAAATAAAACTGAGAACGTCTTTAGCACCTCTGCTTTACTCTCCTGCTGCTCTTGTGTGAAGGTAAATCTTCTGTACGTACCACCTCCACTGTTGGAGCAATGCATTTCCTTTCTTTTATTTTGGGCTCTGTAATTTTAACAAAACCAGTGAGAACAGAGAAGAAATTACATATTCCCCTGGGTCATAAATATAATCTGATATGGGATTTTCTTGTAACGTGTCTGAGGACAAGGAGGGATGGATGGAGGGAATTCCCAAGCATAGAAACAAAGGCTCTTGCTCATTTATTTTAGTCAATGTGAAACTTTTAGCTTTTACTGATTTCACTTTATTTTGCACATGCATACAAACCCATGGAATCTGGGAATACCATCAAGCCCAAATTTGCCCTGTTCTTTGATTACCTGTACGAAAATATTCCTGCACATCAAATCCCTCATTTTACGATGTCAAGATAGCTTCAATCGGTATGCAAAGTAGGCTTTTTTAATCTTTTACATCATCAGCTAGAAATAAACTTGTGCCAGCATTCGCCAACAAGCCAGGGCATTGGAGGCAGTCTCACCTTGGGGTAATGCGTACCGACATCAGCGAGGGCTGTTGTCCCCATGGCTGCCGTACTGTGACATTGGATAGGGGCTCGTACAGACAGCCTTGCTTTTTTCAGTGGGGTGCTTGCCAGAAAAAGGTGCTTTTCATCTGCACGTGTGCTGCTGCAGCAGCTTTTGCTAGTAGAGATGTCCTGTGTTTTTGGCTAAAGCTGCTGTGTTTACCAGCGCACATCCGGAGCTCAGCTCTTTGAAAGTGATGGAGGGGCAGCGCCATGGAGCGGGAGGCCTTGTTGTGCCTCTGCAAATGGAAGCACTTGTCTGTGAGCCAGTTCTGCACTGATGCCCACTCGTATAAAAAACCCCGAGCCTTGATGTGGCCTTTTGTTTTATGACATTGTAAAATGGGAAAAAAAAAAAAAAAAAGTCTTCCTAGTAAGGTTTAATCAAAATTTTTAAGAGTAACAGCATCTTCTGTCTTAAGATGTAAGATGGGGTTTAGTCTGGAGAAGTGGAGGCTTGGGGGAGCCCTTATTGCTCTCTACAAGCACCTGAAAGGAGGTTGTAGTGAGGTGGGGGTTGGTCTCTTTACCCCAGTAACAAGTGATAGAACGAGAGGAAATGGCCTCAAGCTGCGCCAGGGCAGGGTTAGGCTGGATATTAGGAAAAACTTCTTCACTGAAGGGGTAATCAGGCCCTGGCACAGGCTGCCCAGGGCAGGGGCTGAGTCCCCATCCCTGGAGGGATTTAAAAGCCGGGGAGATGTGGTGCTGAGGGACATGGTTTAGGGGTGGCCTTGGCAGTGCTGGGTTAACGGTTGGACTCGATGATCTTAAGGGTCTTTTCCAACCTCAATGATTCTGTGATTCTATGATAAGCAGTACCTGTTATTTCTTGCGTTGTGCTGATCAATTAGGAAGGTAGAACGTTTTTGAATGGTTTCCAGGGAATTAAGAAGCACGAAAACTTGAGAGCTTTTGATGATAGAAGAGAGACTCAACAGCCTTTCGGTCTAGAAAATACATCTTCTAAAATATTTCTAATGATGATGCTGCAACAAAGTTGTGTGTTTGCTTGTAGTTGATTCCGGGTTTAGTGCTGGGAGGTATGATTGTTTCGGATAATTTAAAAAGCAGCTCTGGGGTTTTAAACAGTTTCAGTTAACTTGGGCCTCTTAATCACCACAGCTTCTTAGTATAAAACTTCTCTCTTTCTTTTGAAAGCAAGCAGACCACTTTACCAGACTAGTTTGCTGTCTACGAGTCTCTTACCCCTAGGACCTTGTATTTATCACCGAGTCTCTGGGGCCTTGCTAATTCAGAGTTATGAGCAGATTCCACTCCAATGGTAGCTGCTGTTCTGCCTATCTCTACCCATCAAATTGCAAAAACTCCCTTGTAACCCCATCCTTTCTTTTTATCTGGAGATGAATGTGATAGGTGGTACTCAGCTCTGTTGAAGCTGCTTTTGCTGTGTTGCTAGGGTAACCGGAGATAGCCCCTGAAGACAGGAAAGGGCAAGCATTCCTTTCTGCCACAGTCTGGAGCATCAGTGATTGAATGAGATTAGATAGAATTAGATAATCCTGAAATTCACAGTGATTTGATGCCAGACCTTTATTAAATAAGTAAAAGTACCAGCCCTTATAGTAAAAATGAATTCTTTTAGATCAATAACTTTTCCCACCATTCGTCACAGCTGTGATTCTTGAGCTCTCTTTTTCTGTGACATGGGGTGAACCACACAAACATATCTTTTTTTATTCCCCCCCACCCCCAGAGGGGATGATGATATCAATTCCTCTTTTATTTCCCCCTTGTGATTCACCCACTTAACCGTAAAGTACACTTACAAAGGGAGGCACTACAAGATTCTTCAGCGCTGGTTCAATGAACTGGAGTTTGCAATAGTAGTGTTACTTAAAAATTGTACACCATTAGTCTTAAGTATTATGGTGTTTTAGGGTCAGTTGGAAAAAAAAAAGAAGTTGTATATTTTGAATGGCTGGGTAGTTTTTTGCTCCTTGTGTGTTCGGTGCCTAAAACTGTTGGGACCTCATCCATGCCTGGCATGTTCCTGCTTAGCTGCAACAGAATTGATAACATCATATTCTGATCTAAAGTAAATGTGGGTTAAAATGAGCATGGCAGTGTGAATGCAGGATTGGGCTTTGATCACTATCAGCCTAGATTTACATCAGTTTAACTCTGTTGACTTCTTTTTCATCTTTAGACTGGCATGGCTTGCATCAAAATTCAGTGTGCATCAGAGGACACCTAGCAGAGCATGGAAAATTTGGTGTGTTCTGGCCCTCAAGCAGTTTCGTTTCTTATCAAACTCAATTGGCTCTTTCAGAGCAGAGGGCTGACTTATTTATTTTTTTGGTGGTGGTGCTGTCCTTAGGTGCAGCTCCGAACACCGCTGCTGAGGTTTTTGCAGGCATAGTGGGCAGTATGTGATCTCAAAGTAGTCAAGAAGCAGCCCATCCAGAATGAGAAGGGCAGCCTGTGTGCTCCTTAGAAGGATGCTTTTAATTCTGAATAAAAATATAATATGTTCAGTCTGGGTTTTTTTAATCCCCAAATTAACAATGCGATTCCTTAAAACATTTTTGGCTTGAAATTCATGAGCTGGTAATTCAGGGCTGGAAGTCTGTGGATCTGCACTTGTTTGCATCAGCAATGTGGATCTGGTTTTTTGAAGTCTCACCTTGCTGTGATGGATTTCTCAGAAATAAGTTCAGTAAAAGCAATTCTGTGAGGCTGGTAAGCATTTCTCTCCCCTGGTGTGTGCAGAGGGCAAAAATCATCCTTGCTTTGGGAGGATTTAGTTCTTCCATTGATGTCTCTGCTATAGTCTTTAAACCACTATAGAACCCAAAAAAAGTATGGTTAAAGGATATTTGAAATTATATGCTCTACAAGTTACTGTGCTTTTCCTTTAGCAATGTGATGCTGAAAAACTTACATCTTGAGAGTAATTTTGTTGTTGTGCTGGGACTTTAATACCCTGGACTGCTTATCACACCAAGCTCTAGAAACAAGAGCGAAAACTGCTTTTTTCGCCCATATTGCAGGGAAATACATGCAGCAAAGTAAGAGAGAGGGAAGGACAGAGGAGTCTGAAAAACGTTTGTGTGTGAGTACTATATCTTAAGACTAAACTCTGTCTTGATCTGTACCGTGTATAATTCCACCCTCACTAACAGGGTAACAGGACACATTGATGGCAGAATATTTTTGCTTGGTACATAAGGATACAGGCAGTCTGAATTCTCACCCCCGCCTTTATCCAGGATTCAAGTGCACTGAAAAGAGGGGTTGAGTGATGAAGCGCCAAATCCCACTAGGAAGCAAAGCCAGGACTACTCCAAAATACAGAAAAAACTGGGATTCAGATCTCTACCACACAACAAAAGCAAGACGATTCCAACTCGTGATCAAGTTTCTCACCTGTCCTGCTGTTCACTGGCTCTGGCTGCTTTGGGAAACAAGGTCCCAAGTATACCTAGAGCAGGTAAAGCAGAGGAGCTGTTGCTGTATCACATCCAGTGTAGCTACTGGAAGAGTAGGAAATGCTGTGTGTAAGGAAGCGACCCAGGCGTTCCTGTTTGTTGCAGGTGACAGCTTCAACTGCGATAATCGCGCTCTGTTGCCTAGAGATCTGCCCCACATGAGCCCTGTCCAGCTTTGGGGCGATCCAAGACGTAAGCCAGGGAAGAATGTGGCTTTGTAACTGTAGTAGCAACATAGTAAGGACCACACATGAGTCCAGTACATAATAAAGTCTAGGTATCAGTTGCTTCAGTGACTTCCCATGTTTGGAGACCAGCCTCCACCTGGGGAGGTCTCTTGGCGCTGAGAAGGAAAATCAATTGGAAACATAGACAGTGCACAATTCTTTGTGGTGAGGATTGTGCTCCAGTTTTAAGTTGCTTGAATGTTTTAAATTGTACTGCTGAGAAGTTGCCCTTAATTTGTTGGAACTCTTTAATGTCATCTCAGTGCATGATTCTTTCTAAAGGCTTGTTCTCTGAATGGAGCTGGCTGACACTGAAGAGCATAATGAACTTGGGTACTTGGGGCTCTTCTGTGGATTGGCATTGGGGATCATGTTAGATGGCTGCTAACCACGGGCTTCAGTGGCAAAGCACAGGGCATTTGGAGAGAAAGATTTTGCTTTGGCTGGTTGCTATTTATTACCACTGAATATATCACCCAATATAATAGACATCGGATTTTGAGATGTCAGTTGGCAGCAGTCCTACTGCATGTTCCTGTGGACAGAGAGGCGTCTAAAGCCAAAACATAACTATGCAAATTCAGTGTTTCATTAAGAAAACCTGATTTGTAACGTCAGAATCAAAACCATAGCCTGCACTTCAGGATAATCATCCTGCACGTACTGGCTCTGTTAGTGAATGCTGTGGGCTGCAGTCAGGTGTCTGGGCCTCTGGCCTTTTCCCTGCTGAGGATAACCCACCCTGCTTTCTCCAACCTTTGTTTTCAAATGCAGCTTCTTACTTGGGATGTTTAACTTAGCTTACCCAGAAACATACCTTCTCAGGGCCCACGTGCCTTTTATTCCCTTTCACATCAGGCATCTGTGCAGTGTTTGGTACCCTTGCGTGGCCTTTGGAAACATAGGCGCTAACCTTTCCGTGCGTCAGCTTCCCCATATACAGGCTGGGGAGAGCACCTCTGGTATGCCGTATGGAAATTGAAATATTTAGATTTATGGGTTAAAAGGGCAAGAGACCACTGTTACCATCAAGACTGAGTTCTTGCACTATATTAAGCAATAGGACTTCCCCAAACTAGTTCCTGTTTATGGTGGCTTGTCTTTGTACTTTTCTTTTTAAGGAAAGCATCCAATCTTGATGAATTGTCCCGGTCCTGTCCTGCATTGATCTAGTAAATTGTTCAGTGGGTAACTACTCTCACTTTTTAGGAAAATGATATTGCTAATTTGAATTTGTTCAGTGTCACATTCCTGCCGCTCGGTCTCCTTACAGCTTTGTACGTCACTCTTTGGAACTCCCTTTTAGTAGCCACAGACCATCATCAAGAAACCTTTTCTCCTTCTCTTTAGTGAGTTAAATAGAGTGAGGTCCTTCAGTCTCTCCACATAATGAGGCAATCCCAAATCTTTAATCATCTGCATGACTCTTCTGCAAAACCCCAGCACTATATATCAGCATCCATCTTGAGCTGTTGGCACTGTATTCAAGTAATGTCAAGTATATATATACGTACACACACTGTAATCTTCCTGCTCTGATTACTGCTCTGGCATTTATGTCCACATTATTGATACGGCTAGGCCAGTGCCCGCAATAAACCTCTTCACCTGATTCCCACCCTGACCCTTGCACCCTTTGCAGAGTCACTTTTTCCTGGGATAATATTCCCTGCTTTTAAAATGCCAACTTCACCCGCTAGCCCACTCTATTTTGAGTCTATGACCCTGGGATTTCGTTAGTTGCCATTAACTCACGCATTCTCTGTGTTAACCATCGGCGATGACTCTTTGTTCTCTTCCAGGTCATCGATAAAAATATTAGGGAGAATTGGTTACATGCTTATATTCTGAGGTCTTTTAATTACCTTTTATCCATTTAATTTGTGCCATGTTGACAGGTAATGCTCTGATTTCTCATTCAAAAAGTTGTGTGGTGTAAGATCAAATAACTTGCAGAAATCTAAGCACATTACACTATCACTATTGTCTCAGCAAAAAAGATATATTAGTTTAACATCTTTTCCATTAACAAGCTTTAATTTGCATAAATTATATCACCCTCCTTTAATTTATTATTACTTGTCCAGTTTCCTGTATTTCATTATTTCTCCTGGGGGTTATAAAATTACTTGGATTATTCTGCTTATGCTTATGCTTTTTAAAATACAGGCACAGTGCTATGTTTTCCCATTTACCTTGTATTTCCTCATTATTCTCAGGCTCATTAAAAATCTGAGTGCAGTGTCTAAAGAACTTCTCTGGCTAACTGTTCTGAAACTCTTTGAGAGCAAGTTATCTAAATCTGCTGATTTAAAACTATATAACTTTAGAAGTTTCTGTTTGGAAACCTCCTAATTCACTGCTGGAATGAAAAGTATTTCATTTTCATACCATGTTAGAGCTAGCTTTTTCTCCCACCGCAGAAATGAAATATTTACCGAACATTCTTATTTTTTCAGCATTTCTGACAGTTCTACCATTCCCATCTAGTAATGGAGTGAAACCATTATTACCTCCTGTCCTTAATAAGCCAGTGTTTACAAACGAGGTTGGAGTTCTCCAATGAATGAAGGAATTATTAAAATTGCACGTGCAATTATTTAAGATTAAGATCTTTATAATGGGCGGGGAAGGACAGGCCTTCACCACTACAAAGGCCCGTTACCGCATATTATGCTGATGAAATGTCCAGCTGTCTTAGAGTCTGTTACTCCGTAGTATTTGCTTTATGTCTCCACTGGGATTTCTGCCTTTTTACCTCCTGTTGTTCAGCGATGGTTTAATCGGAAACCTGGCGTGTGGATCAGCTGGTGGAGCATTAGGGCTCTGTGAAGAGAAGGATGCTTTCTCTTCATCTTCTCAGTGTGGTATATGCTGCTTGCCAGGCTGAGTGTTTACAGCTTGCGGGTTCGGGTAATGAATAGATGTGTTGGGCTTCAAAAAAATGACCTCTGTGGCTTTCTCATGAAAGCCAAGCCTTTTTCCCCCACCTAGATGCTATTCTAGCTTACACTCCTTGTCTGGCTGCTTTCCTTTTCTCCTGATCTTTCAGTCAAGTCTTCCTGTCTGGCCGCCAGATTACGAAGCAAGGTGGTATTTGAATTATCTGAAGAAGTGATCACGGTGTTATCTGTCAAAGCTTGCGACTCCTTAAACAATCAAATCTACCTTCCTTCGATGTTTGCTTTAAATGATCTTGGAAAGGTGTCAGTACAGGGTTATATGTGCAAGAGAAGAGGTGGAGGTGTGATGCATCTGGAAGTCTCAGCTTCGCTGCTGACTAGAATAACCATTAGGAAATATCCTGTCGTCCACCTCCCTCTTCACAAGACTTGTATTCATCTGCACAGAGAAACATCCCCACCGTTGGCTTGCACTAAGATGCTGTGCTGTTAGCCTTGGCTGGCATGAAACATCTTGATATCCTACGAGCTGTGAAACTTGACATATGCTAAGGCAGTAAGAGGAAGAGAATCTTTCCTCAAAGCTTCCCTGGAATGTTCTGACAGTATTTAATCTGTCGGGGTCTGCTATGTCATTCAGACTGATCCCAGTAGGCCAACGAGTTAGAATCAATAATATCCTTGATCAGCAAATAATTCTACCTTGATCAGAGAATCCTGGTAATTAGAGCTGAAAAAGATGTGTGACACCAGTCAGTCTGCTCCACAGAGTGCTCTGAAACACACTGGCATTGATGTGTGTGTTTCTTGGGGCTTTTTTGGCTGCTCTTGTAATATAATGTTAGCCAGGCTGTGCTTTTGAAGGAGGGCTGCGGTATTATTGCCAGAAAGTGACCAATATTAGGTGCTGCCTTATTTTCCCTCAATATGAAAACCCTTGTTTTAAAAATGGAAGAGATGAGGGAGAAGTGGGGCATGAGGAGGGGAAATGGGCCCTTGTAATCATCCAGGAAGGGAGCTGGAAATGGAGTTCAGCCCCTGTGTCACAGTCCCTGAGGCTCCATTCCCTTTTAGCAGATGACCTGTTTATCCTCAGCCCTCTCCTGTGTCAGCCCCAGAAGTACCTCCTCTGCCTCCCTGACCAGAAGGCATTATTCCTGGGGAGCAGAAGGGATGCTCAGTTGCCTCAGCTCGCTCAATCTTTACCTGTCAGCTAAGATTGACCAAAAAGAGAGGCCCTGCTGTGGCAGCACTTTCGTGTGATTTGATAGACTGGTCAAAAGGACCTGAATCACGATCAACCCACCATAACATACAGGCTACTAGACGCCTACGTGGCAGTAGTAGTGTCACCAGACTGGGTTTGGCTGTAGATACTCAGGTAGATGTAAGTGCCTTCCTCTTTTCTTCTTTCACTGATGCCCTCATCTCTCCTGGAGTTTGGAATTTGCTTAACTGGGATTTAGCTGAGCAGCACTCAGTGCAGAGCTCAATGGGAAGGAGAAAGTGGCGAAGGAAGATACTTTTATATAGCTCTTTCATGGTAGCTGAGAGCATTTTTGTTCTGTGGCATAAATGAGAGCAGCTTAGGGCTGGCTGAAGGCTTAAATGGTTTATAAGCGAATGCGTGGGAAATGGGCTGGGGCGTGCTGTGCGGGGGCGAAGGCTGTCCCGGAAGAGGTAGTCATCCAAATGCAGAGCACACGTGCCGTGTGTTGCGTACCAGGCGCAGAGAGAAGGATCTGTAGATGTCATATGCAGAAAGCAGTAATTGCTCATTACAGACTGTTGAAAATGAGGAAATAAAGCTAGGTTTTCAGTTTTTTGTGGCTGTCTATGTGAACCCATCAAACATGAATATGGCTGCTTGCCTACAAACAGATTAGTTTCTTATTGCTTTTGCCACCTCTGTGATGCTATAAGGCCCAGCTGTACTATAGATAGCACAATAAATCTGGTTTATATCAATGTGAACTTTGATATATTTTATTAATACCATGCTGATGATTTGAATATTTAAATATGCATGGCACATACAAAACTGTTATTTAGCTTATGCTTATTTTATTTAATTATTTTAGATTTATAGAACACCTGTCATCGGCTCGTAAGTGCCATGCAATTAATTAAAAATACAGTCAGAAATTCAAAACTGCCTTTCTGGCCCATCTAGATTATCCCTCTTTCCTGAACTCATCACTCCCTCCTTTTCCTAACCAGGTCTCTTCCAGCACCATAAACCTGTTCAGTCTAATTCCAGGATAAAACATGGGGAGGAGAGGGAGCTGAGCCTTACGGTAATGTGCTTGCAGGTACATGAACTGCAAGTTCACGTTACAGGAGGAGAGCTTTGAGAATCCTTAATGTGGATCAGAGCCTTGCTGTCATAGGTGCTATACAAGCAGCATCACTGAATTACACAGCCCCTACCCTGGAGATTGTGCAAACCAGGTTTATGCCTAGACACAAAAGGGAGCGCAGTGCAGCCCATCTGAGGGATGAGGTACTCTGGGCGGCTTGGTCTCACTCTCAGCCATTTTTGGCACTGATTCTAGAGATTTCAGTAGGATTTGGCTTTACACGCTGATGAGGTGGCCAGGGCCGCAGGATTAGACCTTTTGTGGAGTGGTGATTTGTGAGTGTCACAAGTTACCACTAAAAAAGTCACTGGTGGATTGAGGAAGGAGCTGTGGCTAGTGAAACTCTGACCTAGCGGCAAGAGCGAAGGACCTCAGTTGCATGGAGGAGGGGACCCAGTCCTAACTGGCTCTGTGACCTTGGGCAAATAAATGGCTTATCCACCCTGTGGGCTAGTCCTTCCAGCTGGAAAATTGGGTGGGGAAAAAACCTCAAGAGCCTCAGCTGAAACCATATGATGCCTCTAAGTGGAGCCTTCCTGGGTTAACAGTGCAGACAATTGTGCCGAAGTTTGTCTGGGAAGGAGGGGAAAAGATGAGGGGTCAGGCAGCCCAGCAAACCATCTCGACCTGGAGGAAACGGGGTGGAGGTTCAGCAACTCATATGGCCCAAAACCTTTCTTCCTCTTTGTGAGCTGCTGTAGTGGCACTTCTTACAGGGAGCCCTAAAGAGACCTTTCCTTCTTCTTGCCGTGTACTAAAAGCCATAAAGGGGAGGGTGTGGGAGTTAATGCTGGGTTAACTCCCACCGGGATACCCACAAGGTCTGGAAGGGAACGTGCATTAGCATGTCTCAGCTTTCCCCAGTTTCAGCCTTACTGTCAGCAAAGAGCTGTTAAGAAACAGTCTGAGGATCTGCTGGGGACTTTCAAGGCAGGGCTAGCGTGATACAGAGTGTGCGTTGGCCCCTGGTTTCTCCTGCCCTCTCCCCCCAGACCGTGGTTATCAGTAGAAATATAGAAACAACATTATATTGGTTATTATTTTTTGGCACATCTGGCCCACATACCCCAAAGCAATTTGCAGCCCTTCTCAAAGTTCTGCATATGCAAAAAGTCAGGTTCTTATAGGTGGAAGCCAAAAGGCACAGTGAGAGCATTTACCCAACTTGGCTGAAGCACTCTTGACCAAAGCAGCCTGAAATGTATTTGAGATAATTCTCTTTCTCTTATTACTGCTGAATTACCTCTTAATAGGCTGCAGAGAGCTGCTGCTGCAGCCTGCAGCGGGAGCTCCCTTCCTGTTGCCTAAAGGTCAAGTGTAGTCCCTTTCTGGTGCATGAGGTGACAAGGCTGTTCTGAGTAATTAGTTTAAAAAATAACGTATGTATCTCTCTGTGGTACCAGAAATGCTGACTAAAAGCCAGAAGGAAATAACAAAGCAGTTGCAAACATGCTTCAGAAGAAATTGTTTCACTGTATGAAATAGCCACTGTTGCATTTGCAATAAAATTAGCGAGAAGGGAAAATGCCAGGGAAATAGGAGGTTAAGAAGCTGTCCAATCTTTTTACAAGCGTTGTCTTTATTTAAACAGCAGAGATCTTGGGGTCAGGTTTGTTCCTTTGTTCTGTTTAAGCAGCACCTAGCACAATGAAGTTATGTTTGGGGACTCCTAGCTGTTGTTGCAGCCAAAAAATACCTAATAACGATCTAGACAGGAGTGTGTGCTGCAGCGATAAAGTACCTCAGTGTGGGCGCGCTCTCTCTGTATATTTGTAACTACAGTGATAAGGATGATGTGTACCTGTGTAAAAGGGGCTGAATAGAGCCCACGTCTGGCAGTACTGAAGAAAGCGAGCAGTAGATGAGCTAGTGGGCAAGAGAGGTGGGATGCAATTTATAGAAGACTGGGAGACATCTTCTGAAAACTAATGAGGCATTTGGCTTTCAGCCAGAATTAGATAGAGAGCATTCTGTGTTTGACTGGACAAGGCCAGCTGGAGATGAGCCAGAAGACACAGAGTTTGGTGCAGGTCCTGGAGAATCCAAGGATGTGTAACGAACAGGAGGAGCTATCCACTACGTCCTTGTCTTGTTTCCCTGCCACCTGTACACTATTTTCCCTGCAAATGAAAGGACAGCAGCCCATTGGACAGGACAGAGCAGTTAGCAAACTTTTTGATCGTCTTGTGCTTTGCTTCCTTGCAGAGAAGACAGCATATAACTTTATTTTCAAGAAAAAGTAAGCTGCGCTCCAACTGCAGATTGGCAGGTGAGGGAAGACAGGAATAAAAACTAGAGAGTGACCCTGAGGAGGGGATAACAGGTGAGAGGCAGCAGCTCAGGAGCTCATGCTACATGTTCCTGATTTAAAAAGCATATTCACTGCTTGCCTCGTTGTTCCAAGGTAAGAAAGGTAGCAACAGTGGTGCCAGCACACAACAGATCGGCTTGAAAATAAGGCTCTCGTTTGGTGTCCCTCCTCCAGGGGAGGTGGAGCTCTTCTAATCTCCTTCCCCTTATCCCTCTTCCAGCTGACCTCCTGGGCTCAGTAAATAACACCTCAGGAGGCTGCAGGAATCAGTGAACAATGAGTGGCCTCCCAAGGGATCAGAATTTCTTTCCACCTAAATTCCACCTTTGCAGTCTTTGCTAAAGAAGCCACAATTATTATTCATTTAACTTCTATTTTTAAACCGTGTATCTATCAGAATTTGGGTTTGTGCTGGGTTTTGGTTTTGTTTTGTTTTTGCCTGTGCAGAGACCACATTGTGGAGTTCAAGTGATGTTGTGCTGTACTTTGACATTTGTATTCTGCTTTTGTTTTGAGCTGGAGTGAGGCAAATCCAGAGAAATAGTTTTAATTCCATCCAAAAGAGACTGCATTCCCCTCCTTATGCATGGGCTTTCCCTGGCAAGACTGTTGTTGAGCTGTGTTTGCATTAGGGATCCCTGTACCAGTACCATCCCAGCACCGTAGATAGACTGCGACTGGGCCCCGTATCCCTGCTCATTTTCTCTTCCCTTCATCTCTGTCCCCCTCCTTTCTCTCCCTTTCCTTGGTGAGTGTTGCTGTCCGCTATCTTTTTCTTCGCCGGCTGCTTGTAGCGGGGTGCAGTTAGGAAAGGGTTGTGTGGAAATTCCTGCAATGAGCCCCAACCCTTCCACCCCCACGCTACCCTGGGAGAGACCCAGCCGGGCGAGGTGACTCATCCAGGGCTGGCTGAATCCTGGGGCTGCCTGCGGGAAATGGCAGGCCCCGGGCAAGGCAGCCAGGCAGCTGGGGGGTGGCTGCCACTTGGTTCGCTTCTCTTTTTACACAGCTGAAAGCACAGGGACCTTGCAGGGTACAGGGGAGATGGTTTTTCAGTTGGCTTTAGGAATTGGTGGGAGAGGGGCACTGAGGGGAAAGAGGAGGGGAGCGTGAACGAATGCTTGCGCGTCTCTGCCTTCTGTAGTAAGTACAGCAGGGCCAGCTAACGTCATTGCGCGCTGCGTCATGCCATTGCGGGACATCTTCAGTACCACTGCAGGTATCACATGCAATGACATCCAAGGTCCCCGACCTCGCTGTGTCCTTGCTGACCTGTTAAGGTGGGGAGAGCACAGGAGCAGTCGCAGCAGCCGAAGTATATTTCAGATCTGGAGGTTAGCCGCTGCCCCAGCTGCTGCTTAGTACTCTCTTCTGAGCTCAGCTTGGAAGAGTCACTGGCACAGCCTAGACCACTGTTTTTCAACCTTTGGTCTGTTGATCCTAGCTGGTGCATGGATTCCAAGAATCTCTGGGAAATAATCAGGGAAAGCAAGCCTGTTATCGGGAAACACAAGTTCAGTCTGCCAGGGTCCAGCCCTTCACTGAAAATATTTAAGATTCGGCAAATCAGAAGCAATTGAAAACCAGTGGCTAAACTTTCCAGGTTTTTTGTATTACCTAAGCTACTCTCTGGGGCAAGGTCCACACAGGCAGAAGACCTGGAGGAAGATATGGTCTGCATCTCTGTCTTGTTCTTCAGACTAGAATGGAATTGACCCTATCTGCCCCGCGAGGTGCTGATCGTGGAGAGCACAAGTCAGGTCTGCTTTCAGGATTTAAATGGTTCTAAACTTGGGTGGGGATAAGACAGGGAGAAGAGAATCCCCTCATTTCTTATCCCCTCCCTGGGAAATGTGGGGAAGGTACTGGCTTTTAACTGCTCCCTTCCCATGCCTTCTGGACTTACGGGAACGCAGGTGTGCCTGTAGAAATGTGTGAAGACATGTGCGTGCTAATGGCACCTAAAAATAGCAGCTGCTCCGTGCTCCTGCTAACCTGTCAAATGACTACTCACTCTCCTAGGCTTTGCCAAATCGTAGATATTACTCACCTCCATGACTAATTCCCTTTGGAGGGCCCCTAAAGAGGTTTAGAAAACAAGTCCTCTGTCACTCTGGGGCACAAAACATTATGTCTTTTTCCTGAACTTGGCTAATGAGAGGAGAAACGCCTGTAGATAGAGTTACCCTTGAACTGCAGACAGGGAGTCCTCAAGCAGGTTTTCTCCATAGCAGCCTGGCGCCCTTGTGAGGAGGCGTCTGCACCAGTTCTTGCTACGCTTTGAAAGCGCAAGCCTGGGTGTCTGCAGGAAAGACCAAAGCTGTTAACTGGAACTGGTGATTTCTGCAGGAGGAAGATGTGATGGAAACATGCCTAGGGTGGGATTTCGCTTTCGCTTTCACGGGCTTCTCCAATGCAGATGCTTGCCGGGTAAAACCGAGCTGCTTAACAGTGCACAAGAGGATCATGCGACCGCAGAGAAGTCTGTGTCTTCTTGGAACTGCAGGGGGGGGAATTAGGATTGGCAGAGTGTAATTGGTAAAGCTTGTATTTGGCTGGGATTTTTATTTTAACAGGCCCAGAAAATCACCAAGTAAATAATAAGTCAGGACCTTAAATTTGCTCTCCAGCACCTCTGACGGCAAAGTATACCCGAGTACGTTTATTCAAGAAGGAAGAGTGCCACCTATTGAGTCACGAATTTCCCCTCCTTCAGAAGGCTGAGTATCCCAGGTAGGATAGTATCCCATCCAGGTACTTTCCAAGCCCAGCTCAGCATCATTCACGTGATGGGAAGGAGCCCAGCCTGGGGCGGTGTACTCACGCAAGAGAAAGCAAAAGTGTATGCACTGAAAACTGCGTGCTTTCTATTTTAGATTTTTACAGATAGGCTGTGTTTTAAAGCAGTGAATGTCAGTTGCAAAAGTTGCCATCAGCAAGCTTCCAAATACAGACCCTTTTCTGGAGCAAGCTTCTTGTTTAAAAAACTGAAGAAAACCTACAAGACTTACAAATAGTTATGGGCAAGTTATGTTAACGTGGCTTTATGTACGTTAGACTGTTTGATGATTTGGTGGCTTTGGGTCAAAGAAACTACTCGACTTGCTTCAGAATAAGTGCTGGATGTATGAGCAGGTTTGTTTCTTCATGCGACTGTCTCAAAGTCTCTGTCCGTGGCTGAAGTGTCGCTGGAAGCCACGTCAGACCACGCTGTCTCTGTCAGCAGCTTAGCGGCAGACTTTGTTTCCCACCTCAGGGGGAATGCTTAAATGCCTAAGAGGGGAGATGCCAGTTTCCAGACAAAATGTTTCACCTTTAAAACATGCCTCTCCCTCCACCCCCCAATTTTGTTCCGATTAATTTTGGTTCTGATTTTCACTCCCATGAGAGATGAAGTTTTTTTTACCTGCTCAGAAAACTCTTCCCTTTGGTATTTCTTTTTTTTTGCTTCCAGCTTCTTGGTTTTTTATTCTTTTGATGAATTATTTACCTCTCTTGGGTTTTGGGTTTTTTTTATATTCTCTTTGTGTTTATCTTCAAAACATACAACTCCCAACACTCTCTACTTCCATTAAGTACTCATCGGAAAGCCACTGTATTTGTTGGTCATTTATTTCCCAGTGTTATATTTATATATACAGATGCATTGTAAATCATGCAGTATCATCTCGTGTTGCTCCTAATGTGCTGAGCCAACTAGTTGAGTATTTCTGTGAGTAGTTTTGGTTTATCTTTGGTTTTGGATAAACAGTCTAAGTGGAAGCCGTGGTTCTAGGTGCCGCACAGTCACGGTGAATGATGAGCACTACCCCCTGTGCTTGCAGAACAGATATATTAGGCAATCGGATCGGGTAGACTGCTCGAGTTCAGGATAAAGATACAGGCATAGCGTGCTACACACAGTTCTTTACAGACTGCAAGCAGCAGTGTCGGATCTGCCTTCAGTTACTCACAAGGAGATCTCAGCTAGGTTTCTTTTTCAGGGGTGCACTGGTTACTGAGTGCTGGGAGCGCCAGATTTGGAGACAGGACTGTTCTGTTCCAGTCTTGGATCCTCTACCGTTTTACTGTGTGACGATGAGCAAGTTGTCCCACCGTACTTTCCCTTGGTCTCACTTGCCTAGAAGGTGGTATCAAAGTACTTCATAGCAAGAACTGCGTGCCCTTTTTGCAAAAGCTGCTGGTCTTGAAGTGAAAGGCTATGGACAATTGCAAAGTGCTGTTAATGATATGCTAAAGTCGGACTTCAGTGATTGCTCATTGTGTCTGTTGAGTGAGAAGAATGGGTTTCACATTGTGATTCCAGGGACTGAGCCTTGTGAAGCTGATAATGGGTTCCTTTTTGTTGTCCTTGTGAGAGCTGTTGTGACGCCCACAGCAAGTCACCTGCCTGACACCCCATTTTTTTATACAAAGCACCAGAGCTTGGAAGTTCACTGTACTGTTTCTGGATTAGATTCCCTCTCTCCTGGCACAGTTAATCAGCACGTGTAATCTGGTGTCTGAGTAGGAGCGGGGTATGAGAGCAACTTGATCTTGTAGCGCTGATTTCCCTGTTGAGTGGACTTTCAGATGTGTTCTGGTGACTGCCACGCAGCAGTTACTGCAAAGCCCATGAAAGTGCACCACGGAGTGAAACATCTGCATGCTATACCAGTAGGTTGTGGGAGACGCATCTTTGTCCTGACTAGCTTCTGTTGATTGTCATCCTCCGTCATGACATACCCCTTTCTGGTGCTCTCAGCCATGCAGCATTTTGATGGACTGAGGGCATGTCAGTCCTTAGCAGTGCCAAGAAGAAGGGAGGGATTCCCCTGAGTCAAAGAAGCTAAGCAGGAGTTTGGCATGCTTTTAGCCTCATGCCTGATACTCCCAGACTCTTTCCTTTCATTAATTCCACTCTGTGCTGCAGCTGAAGAGCACGTATTAAAACTCTAAGGAGGCATGTCTAGTAGTTGTTCAAAATCAGTTAATTTTTTATTGGATTTGAAGTCAGACTTCATGGGCCAAACCCACCCCTAGAGGACTGGGGATGGGGAATTGTAGGCAGTCGGGACTTATTCCGGATAATTGACTTTCTCTTCTGTGTCCACCCTCACTCTCAGATTCACCTAAGAAACCTCCCTATCTTTGCTTCTCTGCAGTGCTAAGGCTGAGAGGCCTTTCTCCCTAGCAGCCTCAGCCATCAAGATGTATTAAATTAAACATACGCACACATCACAGCCCTGAGGCTATTAACCCCCCATGCACACAAATAATCCGTTGTGGTCTAAGTAGAATAACTTATGTTTGGACCCTGGTCTAGTCCAATTCATTTCCACACCTGCGGGAGTGACCTTCAAAACTTGCTCGAGGCTCTGTCTCAAAAGTCGTTTTCTCATTAGTGGAAATGAAATGTATTGTGGAGCTATTGCTCTGTCTCTGCATCTCTGGGGAGGCGAGTGCAGAACAACACTTCTCGTCTCTGCCCACAAATCACGCCAGGCCGCCTCACTCCCCGTTGGTTTTCTAGAAACCCTTCTTCCCTGACTCCTCCTCCCTTTCCCTCCACATAACGTAATTAAGATTAAAGAAAGCCCTTGCAGCGTGCTCCCAAAGGTTGCAATGAGCAGGGGCTGCCATTGCAAATGCTTTGGACACCTGGGCGTGCTGGTGGACGGAGAAGCACCTGCGGTGGCTCACAGCCTCCTGCCAGCCCTGCCCGGGCCGGTCTGCTCTGCCCTCCTTCCCCCTGATTGCTTCATCTGCTTTTGCTTGGCCTTGTGGCTGGCCGGTCCCAGGACTGAATCTCTTCTAAAACAATACAATTTATTCCCATAGTAAACATAGTGTAGAATTGCTTCGTCTGGTACCAGTGTTTACTTCCAGCTGCCATCTCTGTCTGCAGTGCTCTTACAGCGTAAGGGGAAAAAAACCCCAAACCCTCCTGTTGTGCTTCGAGTCCTTGCCATCCATCAACCAGGGGTCACAGTAACTGCAGATCATATGCTCGGGTCTCAAAAACTGCAGGAAATCAGTCTTTGTTACATGGAAAATAAAGCAGTCTATGGGGAAAATAACCATAAATGTTCATTATTTGTACAGGAAAATCAATTTGTAGGCCAATTGACCAAATAAAGTAATACAATTTGCTGGGAAATCCCCCAGGTGTGGCAGGCAAATCATGCAGCGGAATTGGAAGCAGCGGTTTCCATAGGTAGTCTGTGGTGGTTTGGGGGTGGGAGAGATGTGGGGAAGGGAGCAAAGCTTAAGAAAATGAATAAAACTACAGAAAAGGGTGCCTTTAGCTGTGCAGCCGGTTGAAGGAGAGGTGCTAGTGAAAGGAGGAGAAGAGGAAACGGTCTTTTTCTTGTTTTTATATCTCAGAGGGTGGTGGAAAGACCTAACAGTGGCACCACAGAGTGTGTGACAGCAAGGAAGGTGCTCTCTTGAAGGGGCTGACAAACCGAGAAGTGGAGCCCAGTGGTACGGCTGGGACCTGGCAGCAGGAGCAGGGGAGGGACAGACACACAG
Organism: Theristicus caerulescens; assembly: GCA_020745775.1. Lineage (NCBI taxonomy): Eukaryota > Metazoa > Chordata > Aves > Pelecaniformes > Threskiornithidae > Theristicus > Theristicus caerulescens. Next base: position 5,434,875 of record CM036574.1, read on the forward strand.
CCCTTCTCCGTTCTCCCTCACTTTGTCCTCTACCCAGCAAATCTCAGGCAAGTCATTTGCATAGTGCAGGCTATGTGTGCGGAGTAAAATCAGATAATCACCCCAAAATGACTTTAAGGTGGTTCTGTGAGTCTCACGTCGGTGGTAAATACCGTTTGCAGCCTTAGAGCAGAACTGGTTGTTTCTGAACGATGACAGCCAGGTCTAGCGATAGGTACTCTGTGCCTGGACAGCTCTTTGTCACAGGTGCATGGTAACACTGACCGAGTTAAAAAAGCTAAGGATCCATTTGTCAGTGTCTTCCGATCATCCGAACGAGATCCTTTGTGCTGCCTTAAGTGGAGGCTGTGTGTCTGTGCACATATGAAGGCAATGAGATTGGGAGGGAGGGGGGCATCTTCTTCAGCTGTTTTTTACCTGAAAGGATGCATTTATGACCATAGCACTAGAAGGCATTGCTAAGGTATTGTAGTCCAGTTCCTGTGACACTTGAAAAAGGTCTACAAAGCTGCCTTTCCACACTGGATGGGAATACGTTGGCCCTTTGGCTTTGGAAGCGCGACAGGCCGCTCCTGGCTCCTCAGCGGCCTCTCCGTATGACTGACTTCATGGCCTTACATATCTTCATCACTCTTTGCACCACTGTGAAATGGGTCTGCTGCTCCTCACTGGCCTCCCTGATGTGTTAAAAGCCCTTAAATAACAAAAGCTTATAAAACACGTTGTGCTTTCCAAATGAAAAGCATTGCATAATGGCGGTATCGCTGCAGCAGCTGACAGGCTTCTTGGCTCAGATCTCGCTTGCTTTTGGCTCTCTGTGATAGGGAAGGGGCTCCAGGGAGGCTGTGGCCTCACTTTTGTGCATGCAGCAGGTGCCAGAGCTTTTGGTTTGTAAAAAAGGGTCCTTTCAAAGCCTTGAGTGGCTGCAGAATACTGTTTAGACAAACTCTGCCAGTCACGTCACATCTGTGAACAAACTGCACCTTTCTCTGTTTTGTTTTGGTATTGATAGTTTGAGAGTACGATGTCTACTTAAACACCAGGCATTTTTTTTGCAAAAGTGGAAGCAATGCCTTAATTAATATTAGTAGTTTTCTTGTTTGCTTTGGATTTTCAAAGTTTGCTTGGCTGTCGGGAGGGTTGAGTCATTCCGAGGAGACCGTGGGCAGACCTGGCTGTTGCTCACTCGGTGAGCGGCAGCGCTCTCAGATTTTTCTGATCTGCTCTTCAGTGCTGGGATCAAACTTGAAACACGACAGTATGTGGATCGTTTTATGTCTTTACCAGCCTGAATGATCCCTGTGCAGGTGTTAACTGAAGGCTTGAGCTCAAGGATCGTGAAGAGGCATGTCTGCCATCCAGGGAGGATGGTGCTGCGCTGCTGGGTGGTCCTGTCATGGAGGCAGATGTGGCTGATTTTTGGCACCAGCCTCCCTGGGGAATACTAGGATGTAATGCAAAGCTCTGGTTACTCTGCCTCCGCTGTGTGGAGCAGCTGCTGTTTCTCTGCTCTCGTCAGTTTGGTTGCTTCAGTTTTGAGGGAAACTGCTGGGAAATCAGGTTTTTTTAAAGCTGAGAAAAATTGCCCTCTGGTCGGTTTCCATCTCGTTCTGCCCATGACAGGAGTGGTCCAGCTGTGGGGATGGACAGGAGGCTTTTCTTGGGTCGGTCTAACACCAGGGTGTTCGTGGTGAGTATGGCTGGGGTCAGGGACTGACGGTCTGGGAGTTCCACTGATGCCCCTAGGAGCTTAAGTTTTCAAAGTCCCCAGTGATCATGGGGCACTTCAAAATTTTCGAAGCCCGGCTTTTAGGATGGTGGTGGACCTGATTTTTCTAAAGGAACCAGCTGTAGCTCTCAATAACTACAGTAGCAGCAAAATCTTCCTCCATATGGACAACTAAAGGAAAGGAGGAACTGACTGTCAGCATATCCAGGTCTGTCTGTCCCACTGAGTGAAGATAATAATTACTGAACTTTGTAAAACACACCGAACTGTTTAGATAAAGCCTGTTTTGGTTTCTAATACAGCAACAACATGCATTTTGGGAGGAACTGTGTAATGTTTCTGTTTGTGAAAGTTGCTCTTTATGACAGTGAAGACTTACCAAAAAAGAAAAAAAAAAAAGCTCCAAACTTGAGGCAGAAATTTCACTCTGCCCAGTGAAAAGCCGCTGTGGCTGGTCCTCATTCTTGTAGGACTTGAACAAAGCCTGGGTCTGTCTCCTTTTGGCTGAGCAGGCTGTAAGCCACGCTTGGAAATCTTGAGGATCTCAAAGAAATGCTTTAAGCGTGTGTCTCCAGAGCAGAATAAAAGTATAAAGCCCAGTCAAATTCCCCTTGATGCAATATTTCAGACTCGCTGGGAAAGGCTGTGTTCTCTTGGACCTGATGTAATGAAACTTTGGAGTGAAACATTAATACCTGGGGGAACGACGGACAGTTATTTTGTTCTCTTGTCTTTCTGTTACTCGAAAGGTACGGCAGTGAGGTGCGCAAAAAGAAGGGAAAATGTCTGAAAGCATCCGTGCCCTTTTGCTCCTTGTCTCTTCACCAGAGAGGAGGAGCAGGAAAGAAAAGAAAAAAAGAGAAAAATATGTAAGTTTTGCTTTTGTTTAGGAGATAGCATCAGTGTACCACATCCTCAGCTGGTGTAAGTTGACTTTTACTCCATTAATACTGACTTACATTGCCTGAGGACCTGGCTTCACATCTCTGCTTCCTTCTTTGCAACCTCAGACTGAAATGGACGAAGTTATTTGATGTGGAACAGACATAGAAAACAAAGACTAGGCCACTTTTCAGCCTTCTTCCAAAGAGTTTTTGAAAACAGGTAGCTCCAAAGGACTGATAGATTTTCTATCTTAGCGTTACCTCTCTTCAAAGACTGGAAATTCCAGTTGGCTTTTCCGGAAAAGCATAGCTCTCACTCTATTAGCAAATTATCCTTTAGGCTTTATAACTCACTCAGTGGTAATAAATGGGAAATGTTCCCTTCTGTTCACAGATCTTGTTCATCTGTTTCTTTAGGGCTTCAGAAAATAATGTTGTTAATATTGATGGGAAGAGCTGCAGCTTCCCTTCTGTGTAACTTTCTTTTGGTTTAAACCGTGCATATTTTCTCCAATTATAGTAGTACCCACAGCCCTGTTTCTATGCCCAGCCTCAGACTCAACACATCATTCTCTGCTCCAAAGAGCTTACAATATAAACAGTATAGAGAAACAGGTACAAAGGAGAGAAAGTGTTACTAATGGCTTTTTATAGCAGGGACACTGAGCACAGTGGGGTCAAGTGAGTTGCCTAGGGTCACACAGGGAAATTGTGGTTAAGAGTAATTTTCTTCTTCGATATACTTTCCCCGGCTCTCTCTTTCTCTCTCCAAAGATAAAATACCCTAAAAATGGGCCCGGACTGTCTGTACTGGAATTGATAGCTTCTGTATAAACCAGCTGATGACAACTCAAAACTGTTAATGAGGAATCAAGTGTAGACCTAGAGAGCCCGCTGGGGTACAGTTGTTCCCAGAATCTATTGTCCCCCTGGCTACAGCTCTTAGCCGTGTCTGGCTATGCCGAATTGCCTCCTCAGCTTGCCTCTAGTCATTGCCAGAAATTGTAAACCACTTTCATGAGAGACTGATGAAGAGTGCGACACGGTCCCCAAAACCTGGAAGAGTTTTTGTGGTCTGTACCGCCTTAATTTTGTGCCTGACCATTGCTGTCTGCTCCCTTCAGCTCCCTCTGTACTTCGGGCCATCCCTCCTGTGCTGGAACAACTTCCAGTGTCACAGTGGTGTCACTGGAAAGAGATGATAAATAATAAACCTATTAGTGGTCAGGTTAAAGGGCTGGACTGCAGCTGACAGGGAGGCAGAAGAATAGATGCAGCGGAAGGCTGCCGACTGTTGTTTTATTCATTTGTTCATTACCGAACACTGGAGCAGGAGGTGAGATGCGAGGCTGGACAGCTTCTTCTGCCTGTGACCTCAGTTTTGATGGAGAAGCTGGTAAGCGCAGGGCAGCAGAACTGCGCCTGTACTGGATTGGCTACCGAAACAGTCGGCCTGGTAGCACAGTGGCCTAGAACGGCTAATGAAGGCCCAGGGGAGAGTGGAGGATTATCTTGGAAGGCAACTGACCCTTTCTTAGGTGTTTACACTAATCACAGCTGAAGGTAAATGCAAACTCTGTCAGTTATCCTACAGGGGGATGTGTGGGCTCCATTGCTGTGTAATTTTCCTAATTAAAGACATTTGACTAGGTCTATTATTTGAAAAAGTAAAAGAAAAATATTCCAGGCTCTCAGAACCTCCCCCTTTCCTTTTCCCTATCTTTATTATCAATAAAAAGCGAGAGAAAATGCTGTCTGGACTTGAGGATTTCCTTCACATATGGAAAAGATTTAGCATTCTTCAGCTCCCAGCATTGGCAGCGCACAAACCTCCCCTCTTGCCTCCCCCCAGCATTCCCTGTCTGCTCCCTGTATTTCCCAGATCTACATATACAGAAAGAATGCATGTGTTGTTGCTTCTGCAGGTTTTTTTTTCATCCGATAGAAATTATTTTTGAGAGTTGAATCACAGGCACGTGAATCATCTTGCAGACAGCTTTGATATTTTTATCAGTGTGCAAACTCTTTGTGCATTTGCATTTCTGTGCTTTTTTGCTGGTACCGATTTGGACGCTGAAGAAGCGGTGTCCGTAGGGACTGCACCTGCTCATCTTCTTGGGTCAATTCCCAGTGGGATCAGATGTCCAGAGTTCGGCTGGCAGTTAATGTGGACTGGCAAAAGCTTTGCTTTCATGTGCATTTTTCTTTCCATGGAGCTTTTTGCCTTGCAGCTCTCATAGCAAGAGGCCTTTCCATTGCTGGGATCAATTAAATGCTCACCAGGGACTCTCTCTGCGAGGAATCTTTCCTTTTCTGGCTCACTTTGAATGTCACACCAGGGCGTTCAGCTGTTTTGACCCTGTTGCAGTAGGTCCCAGGGCAGGAAACCTTTCCTAACCCTCCCTTCCTCTCTCTTCCCCCAAGTCCTGTGCTCTCCGCCCGTCATTCCATCTGCAAGCTCTCCCAGGGCTCTTATGCAACAGTTCAGTTTTTGGTATTCTTGGCTGGGAGAACCCGGCTCCAGGGGAGAGCTATGAGGGGGTTGGATGGGTGGGGGGAGAAGGATTTTATTTTGTAACTCTACTGACCTTGCTTTGCCACACAGAGCGGAATTTTCCCCCGCTCTCTGGAAGGGAAGAAGTATCACCACTGTTTTCTTTTCCATCTTTCTGATGGTCCCTTGCTTTCATGACAGAACGATTGGGCTTCCAGGCTTCTCCACTCAGGTAACCTACCACTGTTCCCAAGTTGTTGGTTTTTTTTACTTGTAGTTGCATCTCTAGACTTGGGTAATCGGTGACTTTAAATAATGTGTTGGTACCCATCTGATTTTTCCTGGGGAAAGGAAATATGCCTGTCTGTGATTTTTAAAAACAAAGCAACCCCCCACCCTGACAATACTTTGAGAGGCAATGAAAGCAATTAATGGTGTCAGAAGACCCTAGGAGGGTGAAGTGGTGAGTGACCGAGGGCTGGACTGATGCAGGAACGGCTGGGTGGGCAGCTGAATGTGTCTGGGGAATAGAGGGTTATTGACTCAAATTCCAGCTGTGTTTCGTTAGCTGGTATCATAACCCAGAAAATTAATCTTTAACAATGTATAAAGGGAAGGGAGTCCTAATATATGAGGCAGTTCTGCAGTGCCCTCAACACTCACCCTTGCAAAAGCTTTCGAGAATTGCAGAAATGTTTTACTTTCTAGTTACACTAATTGAAGAGAGGATAAGTGATATTCTGTTCTCCAGCCCCCCTATCCAAGGGGTGGGGGAAACCTTGTGTTAGGAAAGGAAGGTGCAAGCTCTGAAGAGGTTTCCTCCAAGCTGAGTCAGTGTTTGTCCTGAAAGAGAACGTCTTTGACTCCTCTCAGGCACCGAAGAGGTTGTGGGAGAGTTCGTCGCAGGAGAAGCACCTGGGCAGTAACTCTGCAGCAGCGTTTCAGCTGGCTGGCTGTATTTCACCCACAGATGTCTGTGTTGAGAACAGGTCCTCAGTGGGGATCCTACGTTCCCCCTGCTCTCAGGGGTGTAATCTGTTCCTTATACCACCTTCTGTCTGTACTCCCTGGGGCAGGGAGCTGGCAGGCAGGCAACCTGGCTTTGCTGGGCTGAGCTATAAGACGTCTTTGCCACTATATATGCTTCGTCTTTTTGCTGGGGTACTGCACCTGTACTAACAGCTGCAGGCTCTGCAGCTATGGAAAATGCTCCTTCTGACCCGTTGGCCAAAACAGCCCTACTAGTTTAAGCAAGCCAGCTGGCAAAGCACACCTTCCCCCTTTTCTTCATGTGTGTAAAACTGGAGTTATTTAACAGGGGGGAGCTGGAATCCCAAGGTGCCTGACTCTCTGGCAGTAGGTGACTATTGGTTGGGTTGTTTTCCCAAGCATCAGACGTCCCAGTGAATATCAAGAGATTGGGAGGCACTTTTCTTTTTAAAATAGTTGAACCTTCTTATAGGGTTCATGGTTCAACATCAGCATCCCATTAATGTATGAGATCACTCTGTAATGACGCTGTCACACAAATACAAGCTTTTTTAACGTGAGATTATGAGGCTTACAGCAAATATCTATAAATCCTAATGTACCTCCCCGTATATAGCGATGCCACTGCAGTCTCTGGGTGTATTCCTGCACATAACACTGCTCTGCTAAGTGCATGCTTTACTACCTGCCACTGTGTGCCAAGTGATAGCTGATAACCCCGAACCTGAGTGGCTGTAGGTATCTCGATATACTGCTCAGCTCTGTAGGTACATTCCTGTCCTGTAAGCTGTCTGTCCAACTTTAGCAAAAGGCAGAGTCACAGGAGTGATTCCTTGGATGGAATGCATCTCACAAATGAGTGCTTTTTATTTGCAGCTTGGACCAGTGCCCTTTCAAGTCAATGGAAAGACAATTGATTGTAGCAGGTTCTGGACCAGGCTTCTGGATACCTTTGTGCTTAATTTAAAAGTAATGTGTATCTACTGGTGAATGCCTCTAAACAGATTAAGAAAGTGCAATTGATTCAAAACTGACTATAGATGAACATAAAAGGCAAAATTGATTGGCTAAGTCTATTTTAATTTTCTGGGAATGGAGAAACATAATAAATAAATAAAATGCCCCAAACCTAATGGCAAAAATACAAAGTACAGAGTAAACACAACTTTAGAAAATGCATTGCTAGTGCTGGAACGTGGGTGTTCACAAGGGCCCCGGAGCCACTCTGGCCCTGGTTCTGATGTTGTCCATGTCTGGCCCCTGGTCAGAACAAAAGTAGTGCCCGTCAGCCGTGACCAGAGATGGCTGCAGGTGTGGGTTCTCTTTTCCATTCGTGTTCATTCGTTTGTCTTTGAAGGGAAGGAGCTGTGTGTTAGGTGATATCTATATAGGTACGCATGTACATAATTTGTATATTACATATAGAGGCGTGTATATAGGTGTGTGTATATATATATAGGTGTGTATATGTGCAGCAGCTTTAGGTGTAAGGATACAATTTACGGAAAGGCAAAGAATAAGCATTCTGAGGAGCAGGGGAAAGGGGGAACCTGCGTTCCTGGACTGGTGGGCTGTTTCTCTAGGTTTAGTGCCTCCCTTTTTGCTGCACTCTCACTCTTGTTAGGGCTGATGAGTCCCTGGGCAGTCACTGAGACCTGGTAACTGCTCGAAGGTACCATAATGGCCATAAAATGATTTTTAGTATCTGATCAGTGCCGTTCTCTTTAGCCTGTGAAGTCACAGCAGAGAGTGAATTGCAATTATTTTGAAGCGGAAATTTGCACACCCTCCCTCCCCTCCCCCTTTAATTGTTATGATAAATTGCAACTTCAGAAAAATATATAAAGCTTTGGCATGATAAAGCTCATGCTGATATCTAGTCCTAGCTTTTCAGCATGACAGAAATCTGGTGCAAATACTGCCATCCTTGCCTTTCCCTTCCTTTCCTTCCCCACACTTTTCCCTTTCTCCCCTCTTCTCCTCCCTACTGGCCTTTTGACTCTGTGCAAGCTGGAGTTACTAAGATGGCTTTAGACAGAGGGTAAGCTCTGCGCACAGAAAAGGGGGCAGGGGTGGAAATGCACCTAGTGTGTGAAAAGTATTTAAGGGCAGGAGACGCACAATTTATATCGCGTGTTCCTCCAGGGAACAGACGGCGAGAAATCTCTTTGCAAAGGGCCATGCGAGTGGATCTCTACTACTGCGCAGGGGAGCATTTGCTGTTTGTCACATAGATGCGGTTGGCCCCTCGCACCAGCGCAGTTCACCTTGTGCAGGTGGGTCTCCGAGGGTCCCCAGCAATATTCACAGTGAGGATATTCTCCTCTGTCTGAGTCCGGGCGTTTGGACTCACCACAAAGCCTGCTGCAGCTTGATCCAAGTTTTGTACTTGGGATACTCGGAGATGTAGGAGCGTTCACCTTGTTGCTAGCCAAGGGTGCGTTTTTCTTCTTCACATCTCTCAAGAAGAAAAGTGCGTGTCTTTTTCCTTGTCTACATGCATTTTCCCCTTTTTAAGCCAGTTTGGCCCGCTGCTGTTCTCTCCCTTGGGTGTCAGCTGTTCGCAGGCAGCTGTGTTCTTGGCTTGGAAGCGCATCAATGAGAAAGCTAATGTGCCTCCTTGGGGTGATGCCTTCCAGGTGGATTTAGCTAATTATCACAACGATTACGGCTCCCCTTAATGACCACAACTGGAATTTATTGACAGAGGTAAACAAGAAGTTTTTGTTTGTATTTGTGGAAAGTTCTTAATTTGTTTAATTAAAAAAACATGGGCTGTTCTATCACTTAGTCTTGCTCCATTCTCCCCTGCAGAGAGCCTGACTGGCTTTCCCAGGACGTTTTCATTTTGCCAGGTTTATTTGGAAACTTGGAGTCGATGTTTCAGAGAAACTGTTATTAGTTAAATGTTACTCTGCACTTATTCGATGTGTTTCACACACCTTTCTTCGTTTTGTTCCAGTCCTTGATGTCTCTTTTCTATGACTTGTCCTGTTGAAGGAAGTCTGCTTACAGACCTGTACAAAGAATGTGCGCAAAACTGTGCTTCCCTTCCCCTCGCTGTGCTTCCCTTCCCAGTTTCATGATTTTGTTTGCTAAAACTTTAAATTCTGTGGGGCAATGACATTTACAGTCTCCCTGGGTTTCCAATGTACATCTTCCACTGTCAGTGCTTGTATTATGGCTCTCTTGGTCAACCACAGATCTAGCACCTCAAGTGCTAGAAACATGCTTTATCACAGTGAGAGCTAAAAACCCAGCGCACTCGAGTTTAGGCTGCACTGGGCTCATATCTTCTTGTGGATCAGGCACAAGGGGTGCAGAGACAGAGTAATCTATAATGCAGAAGATAGGCTGGGACCAGGGTCATGTTGTGCTAGGTTCTGTACACAAATACACATGCAGTGGAAAAGCAGCTTTTGCCTCCTGGGAATTTCCCTCCTGTTTATTTGGGTCTTGTCAGAAGTGAATTGTTGAGGGCAGTACACTGCCAGGACCACCTAGGGAAAGTCTGCACAAGGCAAGACCTGCTGGAGTCATCTGAACATGCAAATGAACAGTGAAAAGCAGGCTCAGTAATTCAAGTTGAAATTGATATGGACGGGTTTGAGAGTCAAACCTGTTGCTGGCTGGCATAGGCAGTTTTCCCTTTGCGGTCAAAGGGCTTCCCTGGGCTACTGGCAAAGATTTGATTTAACCTATTCTGCTACGTTAATCTGCAACATTTGGTGGGAAATATTCTGGAGAGAGAGATGGGTGCCTGAAAAGAAAAGGCTGAGGGAGTTGGGGTTGTTCAGCCTGGAGAAGAGAAGGCTCTGGGGATACCTTATTGTGGCCTTTCAGTACTTAAAGGGGACTTATAAGAAAGATGGGGACAGACTCTTTAGTAGGGCCTGTAGCAATAGGACAAGGGGCAATGGGTTTAAACTAAAAGAAGGTAGATTCAGACTAGTTATAAGGAAGAAATTTTTTATGACGAGGGTGGTGAAACACTGACACAGATTGCCCAGAGAGGTGGTAGATGCCCAATCCCTGGAGACATTCAAGGTCAGGCTGGATGGGGCTCTGAGCAACCTGATCTGGTTGAAGGTGTCCCAGCTCATTGTAGGGGGGTTGGACTAGATGGCCTTTAGAGGTCCCTTCCAACCCAGACCATTCTATGATTCTAATTCTGTTGCCATCTTCCTTTCCTATTGGCGTGGATGAGATGCAAGCTAGGAATGAAGAGGTGGGGAGAGGCTGGAGGTGCATGACTTGAATATTGGAACTGGAAGAACTAGATATAGATATGCCTCTGCTGAAAAGTCTTTTGTAAAGTGAACATAGCCTTTGCCCACCCAATATACCAGTCTGCAGCCTGCAGTGACTAACAGCATTGCCTTCGCAGGGCAGACATTTGAGAGGAGCTGCTTGGTTCTGGGTTGCCTAACCAAATTTTTGTTTTCTTCTCTTTTCCTTCTGCACTTTCCTGTTCCAACTAATTCCATCCTGTGCCAGAACCGGGGTCGTCTGGCAGAGAAGAGGACGATCCCCTTACCTCCAACCAGGATCCCGAAGAAAGAGCTGACCTCAATTTTCTCGCATAGTGACGACAGCGAAGAGAGTGATAAGAGCAATGGTCAACACCCTGAAGTAAAGCAGGAGGAGGATCTCCATATCAGTATCATGAAAAGAAGGTACTTTCCTGCCAGGGAGTGCTGCATTGCAAGAGCAAAGACAGAGAAAACTGGACAGCAGGTGACCAGCCTTTGTGGGCCAATGCTGCCTGGGCTGCCCAATGGAGTCACCTCCAGGGCCTGAAATTAAAGTGCAAATGTCACATTATAGCTCAGAAAGAGTTGCTGGGTCCTCTTTTCTACTTACTTGCTCCTCTTTGGGGTGAGTAGGGCTCTATGGGGCCTTGCACCATGGGCCTTGTGTTTGCACTAATGGCGTCTGTATTTGCAGACTGTAAATTGTATTTCACCCTCTGTCCAGCATTCTGTATCTTTGTGCCTGGTGAGGCCAATGAATTGCATGACCAAGAAGTCATCTGTGGGCCTTTTACGTAGCTGTCTGAAAATACACAGAGGGGTATGGGTCCAAAGTTCTGCCTTTTGCTTTCAATTGTCCCCAAATTCTGATGTAATATAAACTGGATAATTCAATGTTGGGGAACAAAGTTTGGGAAGGAGATAGCAGCAGTGGTTGTTGTTACATGTTCTTGATTACAAGCATCAAAGAGCATAGCCGTGTCTCACTGATCCTGAGTGCCTCTGTAGTCTAAAAGTAGAAGTAATGGAGTTGCAGTAGGCAGAGAGTCACTCACATACTGGGGCTCACCTCAATACTTACATATTTTGATCCTGTCTTTCTCAGTACCGTATACGTTCATCCTGGAATCATGCAGGGTTAAAGGAAGAGGGGAAGGGATTGTCTTGAGTTACATTCTGGTAACTGTCACTTGGGCTCTCATGTATAGTCTCACTGCCCATAATATTCAGCTGCAAAATTTTGGGTTCTCTCATCCCTCTGAAAAAATATGATGTTTAGAAGACCTGTAACTACAGGAAAATAAATACCTAAAGGCACTGTCTCAGCCTCCCATGCATATCATTGCAACTCATTTTGATTGTCATCTTCCTCTGATGCATAAAATCACTCAGATTCTAAGACAAGCCCTATAAAAACAGAAGAGTGCAAACCGAAGGCATGTAATTGCTTTTCTTATGTTTTATGTGCTTCTTGCTCCTGAGTAGATAAGCTGTTTCCCCCCTTGCCTTCCAGCAGATGCTGGTACATTCAGCAACTGAGAGCTTGAAAGTAGGGAGACAAAACAGTAACCAGCTCTTCTCATAAAACCCGCCTGTAATTAAAGTCTGGGTTTATCATTGCAGCTGTCCCACAGCCATGTTCAAGGGTTATCGCTTGGAAATGAAAAGGTGTTTGGGGAATGCATCTGCACTGTGCATGTGCGCAGGAGCCGCGGAGGAGAGGGAACCCTCCTCATCAGTTTTGGTAAACGGCCCTTCTTCTCCTGCCCCCTTTAATTATGCTTTTAATTCTGCAAAATTATAGTGCTAGATTGTCTCATTAGGAGGGAGAACAACATGATAACTATATAATTGATATGCTGGGCCCCCCAAATATAAAGTGCTCTTATCTTAAATCTTTAATTACTATAATTGCTTTGCCTTGTTTATTAGGAAATGAAGAAAAAATACTTAACAGTTATTAGCCAAAGGTCCCCCAGCTTACCATTTCTGTGCTCTTCAGTACTTTTCAATCAGTTTGTCTGAAGGTCTCTTGTTTAAGCTTTGTCTTGATTCCTTAGAGGAGTGCATGGTTCTCACCAGGCAGGCTAGACTCGCATTGCTTTCGTACAGTTGTTCTCCTTTTCATTTTCCTGGGAGCTCTGATACCGTGTGTGGGGCTAAGCTAGAATAGCTGGGGCAAACAGGGGCTGGGCAGCATCCTTGACGAGTGCAGTAATAACAGAAAAAAGAGCACGTAATTCAGTGCTTGGTGCCCAGGCAGGGAACGTCTACTGCTCAAATCCCTCAGCATTTCCAAGCATTTTGTCCCTTGCAAAGGGGTCCCCCGTCCCTCCTGTCCCAAAGAGGGGGAGGACTGGCCATTTCCACCTGCTCAAGAGCAATGAACGGAAAGCGACCTGAGCCCGCTCTTGCACAGCCCTGCCAGAGGGAGCAGGCTCTGGCTCTGGTCCCAGTGTCATTAGCAGCCCAGGGACTGGGGTGGAAGGTGTGATGGGGCTGGCTCCAGGGACAGCAGCAGCAGCATCAAGGCTAGACAGCTCGCAGACATGACAGCTGGGGCCCGGCAGAGACAGTGCCCCATCTGCTTTCTGTTTTTAATTCACCTGTTGTATCCTCCCCGATTGGTGATGGATTGGGCTGAGGTTTTATTGTCTCCCACTGAGAGGAAGAAATAGGTTAAACTGTGATAGTAGGAAAATGAGGTCAGGGCCTGAGCAAACCTGTGTTTTCCTCTTGTACCCCTGGATGGCCCTCGTGCACACCTGCGTGCACGTACATTATAAACATTAGACTTGCGTTATTGCTTTGAACATGTTGCCTTTTCTTTTTTCTCCTATTCCCAATTTCCTTAATATTGATTATTTCCTTCCATTGTTGGCCCAAGGGAATGCTTACTGCTACTTTGAGGTCTGGGCATTGGTGAAGAAAAGACTCTAGGGATTAGAATAGTAGTCGGAAGCTTAGTTTCTTGGCTAGTCCCTCACCCTAGCCTTTGACAGTGATTTACTCTGTGAACTTAGGCAATTGCCCATGGTGATGGCCTTCAGAGGAGGTCTGAGGCGGAGAAAACCTGCCTCATGATGTTCTCGCAGTCCTCGAAAGGAGCAGGGAGTTGTAACTACCACTGAAGTTAGTGCATTTCAGTGCATGCCAACTTATTTCACAACCAAGTCCTTGCAGAACTGTGTCACTTTGCTGTCTTGCACATAGGTAATTAAGTTAAGGAAGCCAGGCCTCCCACTGAAGTGAGCTTGGCTCATCTGCTTTGAAATCCAGGTGACCCAAGCTTAAAGGTGAATGTTTTCATCTTGCAGTGAGACCCCTTTAGTCCTCTTTAGCCTGCTTTGCAGGGTGTGCTAAGTAGCCTTTGTGTTATGCCTCCTGTCTGGAAGACAGAGGGCTTAAAATCTTGTCTCATATAACCAGAGGCATCTGCTGAGGTTGATACCGTAGCTTGATACCCAGACTGTAAGCACTCCGCTCTGAAGATTATTGGGACAGCGTTGCAGAGGAAAATCCTTTTTCTTTCGATGAGATTTTGGGTTCCTGAAAATCTTGTTCTTTTACAACATTGCCTACATGCAACAGTTGCGTTGCCTTAATGGCTATGGTTTGGTTAAGTTGTACTGACTCCTGGTGAGAATGCTTGTCTGGCTATGAAAATAGTTTTTCCTATTTGGGGAAAAGAATGATATCGGTATAGGGCATTGCTATACCGATGCACCTATGTCACCTGTACGGTTATTTTAGTTATAATAATACTGGCATAGCTGAACTGGTACAAGAGCTGTGTAGAGCAGACTTCAGTTAGAAACTTTGCCTTCATGAAGCCTTTTTCCTTTCTCGTAGACTATTAACTAAGCTGCCTCTCCCCAGCAAGCTAAACTAAAAGTCTGCATTTTTGTTACCGCTCTCTGGTTTATCCTAGACACAAAATAAGCAATGCAGAGGAAGTTTGAGACTACAAATTCCATTGCTCTGCAATAGTTTGGGGAGCATTAACTGCCTTACACTCATTGGGAGATTCCCAGCGACGTTGAGAAATGCATTACCTCAGGAACAGCGTGTGAGCTTTTTCACACTGAGGTTCAAACTGCCTTTAAGGATCTCCATTATGTTATCCCAACAATCTCCAAACAGACCAAAGCCAGCGTAGCCAGCGAGTAAGGTTCAGCTTTAAGAGTAAGATCCTCACATGCTGTTGGATTTAAGCCCAGCATTGTCTTGTGGGTGCATGAATTTAATTTCTATTTTAAAGACTGGCCTTTTTCATTAGTGTGGGAGGGGAGGGAAAGAGAAGAGGAGAAATGTAATGATAGCATCTGAGATTTAACAAGGTAGGTTAGGAACTGCTCACGCACAGCTTTGTCTAAGTCCCCAGCGAAATGTGATGGCATGGCTAATAGTAAGAGGCAGGAATACTTAAGCACCTGTTTAAAATGGTGAAAGTTTTTGACCTGGCCTGTCTCTGAAGGAACCCTTATGGGATATCAGTAAACATGTACACTGGACTGAGTAATGGGCAGGATAGGTGCAAATGGGCATGTATGGCAGAAAGGCCTTTGAAATTCTTTTATTAGAAAAAGAGGATTGGGAGCAAAAGTAGGAGCAGATTGTACAATGAGAGCACCCGACAGGCTGGGTTCCTTGCCAAATATTGCTCTGAAATAAAAGCTATTTTGAGGAGAAATAACAAAAGTTGTCCTGTGACAGGGTGTCTGGGCACTGAGGAGCAGATTTCTGGGGAACCTCATATTGCCCTTAAGTCCTGCCTCCTTTTTTTATGTCGCCCCCTCCCCAAACCCCCGAATCTTCTCTGGCTGTGTCAGCAGTATGACCCCGGTGCCTAGCACCTGGCATGGGATTTGTGTTATTTCAAACCAGAGGAGAGCATTTGAAATGAAGGTGCTTACTCAAGGAATGGTGGAACGCTGTCCCCTTGCCCCTGTTCACACATGAACACGGATAGAGTCCAGACAGGGCCAAGTCGCTCTCCCCTGTCCCCCAGCATCCCTCACCTCGCAGACCAGCTTTACAGCATTCTCCTCACTCAGCATCCATTTTCTAATAGTGAAATTACTGACCTCTACTAAGCCTTAATGGCTAGCGGCTGTCAGCCTTTCCACTGCCTGCCTTTCTAAGTGAAAAGCTATTTCTTATATCCCATAAGGCCGCTGCTCTTTGACTCCCTAATTGATTGAAGATCAAACCCAAGCACCCCCCCATTATATTTGTCACACGCACCTGCTTATAATTCAGAGCCATGGGGTCCCAATGCCTTCTCAGCTGATGTGCAGTGTACACAATGCTGCCTTTGCCTTCCTTCTCTTGCCTGGCCTCTTCCCGCAGTGCTCCCAACCAGTCCACCCTGGTGCTGCCCTGGGCTGAGAGCTGTGTGACATCCCCCCTGCTGCTGGAGCTCAGTTCCATGGCAGGATGTGCCACACAACACTGCTTTTTGCCAAAGCCTGAGCAGGTCTGGGCTCTGGGCTAAGCTGACGAGGCTCTTGCAGG
The DNA here is from genome assembly GCA_020745775.1 of Theristicus caerulescens. Taxonomy (NCBI): domain Eukaryota; kingdom Metazoa; phylum Chordata; class Aves; order Pelecaniformes; family Threskiornithidae; genus Theristicus; species Theristicus caerulescens. The sequence continues at coordinate 5,450,742 of CM036574.1, forward strand.
CAGCATACAGCTGAAGAGAGACTAGGCACATCGCAGAGCGGGGCTCTGGGCTCCGGCCGTGAGTCAGGCTCTTAGATTGGACTCGATAGCCCTTCTTCTAATTGCCGTGACTCAAGGGAAGGAGGGAGGCAGGGCCCCTCATGTGGCTGGAGATGTATTTTGCTGCTTTATGACACTTTTCTTTCACAGCTTCCACTGGTTATTTTCTGTCAGTCCCTTCTTCCTTCCTCTGCAACCCTTATTTTCTCTTCTCCTTTCTCTTTCCTCCCTCCTTTCCCCTTTTACTCTGAACCACGCACCACTTAATAACAGTCACCATATTCAATAAATATATTAAAGATCCCTCTGGGAAGCAAAGGCTGGACTTGGTCCAGAGTGCCAGGAAGCATGTCATGACGTAATGAGGACATATATTTAAGGGGGCATGAGAGAGAGAGGGAGAATGGCTACTTCTCAGGGATGCTGCAGGATAAAATAAACAGCAAGAAATCCCTTCTTGCCCAGGAAGGAGATAGAAGACCGGAAAGAAAGGTGAAGTGTGAGAATGAAAGCGAATGAAATCTTGACCCGCAAGTGCTCTTGGCTGCTGTCTGTATCTCCTTGTATCTGACCCTTGCAACATCAGTTCCATGGTGGAGAATAACCCAGATGCCCCAAGTCCAGGTCTCAGTCCTGCTGTAGTCCTTAGGCCATTCTTCCAGCCATCATGTGTGAGGTTCCTGGAGGAGCCTACCCCTGTTCATTGCCTGCACAAGCTTCTTAATGTTGGCTGCCTGAAAATAACATTGTATGGATATAGGGAGGCTGTGGAAGCTGAGACAGTGATATATGCAAAGAGTAGGGAGGAGAGAGGAGCTAGTTCTGACCATCCAGCCAAGCAGCCTGCAGTATGGCACCTGCAAATACGTCTTCCCAAACTGCTTACCTGCAGCATTGTGATTTGTATTGCATAGGCCTCACCGTGTGCCTAAGTGCTCTGTGTTTCCATACAAGATGGTGGTACGCAGGGCCTGACCCAGGGCGCATTGCATTCCCAGGGACCATGGTGGTGGTGCGCTGTGCCAGCTGAACAGAAGTCCTTAATTCACCCTTTCACCAACACAATCCCTTCAGTGCAGTCTTCTAAACCAGAGGATGTGGGGAAACCTTGTCAATATTTTTCTCTTCTCAGTGGCCTTGCCTGTGCTGGAAGATTGAAAGGTACAGACAAACTCCATCCAAAGGAACTGTCGGTCTTATAATTAAATGGGAGTAGAAAGGGACAGTTGTGGGCAAGAGATGGGGCTGCGATGGGTCCTCCTTCTGGCAGTAGTGACCTGTTCTGTAGCTGGATGCTGCCCAGTATTGTCCACACTTACATGGCATGTGTATTGGTTACTGCAGCGTGCACCTGGGACGGTGGAGCGAGCCGAAGGGAGCAGCAGAAAGCAAGCTGGCCGCCGCGCAGCAGCTCAGCTGCAGAATGAGGTTGTTACGGCCCCTGGAGTGCCAAGGCGTTAGGGGGGTGCCTGACTCACTCTGCTGGCCTCTTCCATGGTTGCCGCTCTGGTGTTGAAAGCTTGCAGGGACTGCTAGGGTAAAAAAGAAACAACAGGGAAGGGAAAAAACAACTTTAAAATTAAAAACTATCCCAGCTGCTCTCCGTTATTTTGCCAGCTCTGTTGCTTTCTTTTCTGGGCTGGATTCTTATTCCAGTACAGGCTCCAGAGATGCCTTGAATAGCCTCAGTCCTTCCTGTTATTTTTTTTTTGGTTCATATACATATATAAGCAATTTCATTCTTTGCACAAACCAGACCCTGACGTTCTAGTCCCTCCTTGCTGAGGAGCCTGATGCAGCAGTTGGTTAATTCCCCCAGCTCACGTACCCCTCAGGCTGCCCTCCCCGCCTACAAAGCCGTGCAGGGAACCCGTGGGGCCCATCCGGTCATTTTTATTGAACACTTTCTAACTGATCACACCGTGTCTGAGCCCTTGGGTGGGTGAGGAGGTGAGAGAGACAGCAGCAGCTTGTAGCACCTTTGCTTGCCTGGCTATGGTTTTTATTTCCCCCCCCTCCTTTTCTGTTATTAATTTGTAAGGGACTGGCTCCTGCTCACCACTCTTTGTACAACCCAAGGACGGGCTTGTGTAGCTGCTGGTTTGCAAATTATTTGTAATTTGATTTCAATTGGATGAATAACCCGTTAAAGCAAGACGTACATTAGCCTCAGAAATCTAATTGGTGATAACGGCACAGAGATGTGGAATGAGTGCTTGGTTCTGCTCCCTATCCCTCTCCCCTCCCCCCCAAAAAAAAGATAATTAGGATTTAATTTCATTCTCACCTATTCATTTGTCTAAATATGGGTGTTTAATTATCCATCTCGACAGATAGATGTTTCTGCCTCTGTGTGGATCTGAGCTATTCCTTTGGTATGAGGTTTTCCCTCCCCCCTACTTACAACTCTCTGATGCAGTGTTCTTGTACTTTGAAGTTTAGCTGCGCTAAGCCTCACTATGAGCCGTGCCTTCGCCCGACACCGAGGATCGCTCTCTGCAGTCTACCCCTGTCAGTAGCTGCAGCAGGCCATGAGAAGTTACGTTTTATGGAAGGCCGAGACTTTAACTTAGAGACTGAACCCCGAGTGGGGAGCCAGGAGCCCAGGCCAGCTCCTGCTCTGGTGTCAGTTCCCTTTGCTGCCTGAGCAGATCATTTCACCCGCCGGCCTTGTGCCCTTCGGCAGTGCCACGGCCGGGAGGTACCTGCCTGCCTGCTTCCTTGGCGTTTGGGTGGGATGTGGACCCTCCCGTTAAGGTACAGGCTGTGCAGTCCCAGGATCTGAGTCAGAGAGCTGGAAGCGAGGACAGTTCCCAGTGTGGATGGGAGCTTTTGAATGAGGTATATTAGCTGCACGGGTAAAAGGAACGTTGTGGCTCTACTTTGATACAGACTCTCAGAAGAACACTTTTTACCTGCCCGGTAGTGTTATAATAGATGGATGGCTACTACATGTTGTGAGCTCCAGAGCTGAGCATCTGTGGAAAGGAGAGGCACGTAGTTAGCCGAGTTTCAGGGTGAGACAGAATGGTTAGTGGTGCGGCAGAACGGGATGCTCTGTCGCTGTGCATCGTTGTGTGCCAGCTGCGCAGGCTCCGTGAGGGCCCTATGGAGCACGTGCAGGGATGCAACGGGAGCACATATGTGGTCCAAAGTGGACTATGGCCCGCTGTTCGGCTCTGAACAGTGCTTGGAGGAAATGCACGGTGCCTTCAGAGAAAGGCCCATGGGGCAGGTTACCTTAACCACAGGTTTTCTGAACTGTAATTTTTTCATCAGTTTTAATCAGGCAAACATGGCATTTAATCTACATATAGCTTGGGGCCAAACCCTTTCAGCTTTTTTGAGGGCACTGAAGAATGTTTTATGGACAGAGAAACAGGAGAAGCACAAAGTTCCTTTTCAGACTTGCAGCTCGATTTCCAGCTGGTCCCCCAGAGTTCATCGCTGTGCAGTATTTGGAGCTCTCCCCATTTCCCCTGTGCAGCCGCCAGGATCTGATTTGCACAGTGCAAGGTGCTGAGCTGGAATTAAAGGGGGTTTATGAAGGTTTTGTGCATGTAGGAAATCTTGTATTCTAGGGAGCAGTGTGAAATCAGGCTTACCACCCTCCACCGGTTCCGCTCTCTCGTGAACAGGCCAGACCCTTCCAGGCCTGTTAGGACCATAAGGGCTTTGGCTGGCTTGAATTTGCTTTGAACTTTGGATTCAGATCAGCTTACCTGGAAAGTCCAAATGTGTCCCAGAGTTTGACCAAACTTCAGTTCATGGAAATGTTACTCAGTGCCTGTCCTTTCCAGAAGGTTTTCCAATGTTGTCTGAATTTTAACTTTGAAGAACTGTTATTGCTATAAGCTCAGTAGCTGGGAAGTACCTGTTCCATTTCTATTGCAAATAAAATGTTGGAAAGATGGAAAGCTGGGATAGGTTTTCTAAACTGTTACATATGAGGAAGAAGAAGAAGAGTAGGAAAAACTAGGTACATGCAGAACTACTAAGTACAGTTCTGAGCACAGCTTTATTGGTGGAAGTTAATATCTGCTAAAATCTAATCCCCTAAAAGGGGCTCAGAGAGCAACCAGACTCCCGTTCTGAGCCAGTCTTGCAGGAAGAGCACAAAAGGTATGCTATCACATTAGTAAAACTTGGAGCAGCATCATGTCTTGGATGTGAAATTATTTCCGTGCTAAGAGCTCTTTTCAGCTGATTTCTGAACTAGGCTGAAGCAGGGGCACCCATTCAGGAAAGCACTTAAACAGACACTTGAACCTGAGTTAAGTCCCATTGACTTCACTGGTCATGCTTAAGTGTTTTCTGGCCCAATTCAAAGCACGTTTAAATCGGAAGAAAGGCTCTCTTTTACTTCAGCAGGTTTTAGATTAGGCTTTTTCTGCAGGCAGATGGTCTTCAGCTACACGCTGTTGCTTTTTCAAGTTGAGGACAGAGGCATAGGATTGAGGACAGTGCTATAGGGATACACAAAATACGCAAAAGTGCATTTGGCCTCTGCTGCTTGTGATATTTGCAGTCAATTCTGTTTAATGATTTTGGGAACCTACATCTGCAGGAGCTGATTTATACGCACAGCTAGGAACCAGCATGTTCACTGGCAGATGCTGAGAGATGTGGGAGTGGGTTTGTGCAAGGATATGGGCTTGCTTGCCAGTTCGGTCTCAAATGGCTGGGGTTCTCATCAATCACGTTGACATGGAGCAACAGTGGTGGTCACAGACCTCCTCTGGGTGGTGGGGGAGATCAGTGCTCCCTGATATTGAGTGGAGACACCAGACCGCACAAGGTCAAGCATCTGCCTCAGCCCTCTGGGTTGGTGCAGATGCTGTCTAGTAGGAAGGGGAAAAAAAAAACGCTTGGCTGCTCTGTCTTAATTTAGGATATTGTTCATCTAGAATCTGCTATTCCTGCTTGTCAGCAGGCAGAGTGACAGAATATGTGAAATTAATTTCCGAGGTGGGAAATTGCTAATAATTTATTTACAGCTGGGGCGGGTGTGGAGGAGGGAATACAGTACAGACGTATTTGGGTTTTCTTCATAAAATGTCAATGCTTAGCTCTTTCTGCTTCCTCTGAACATGTCCTATTAGATGAGACAACATCCTGAAGTCCCTACACCTATTAGGGAGACTGCATGCAGCAAAGAGAAGCTCTCTCACCGCTGTACAGCACCTGCAGGTCTCCTTTGCAGCACTGTGCATCCCGCTGTGGACACTCGGGACTGCTATGTGTGCAGTGTGGCTTGTCGCAGCACCCCACAGCTCAGAAGGCGGCAGTAGCTGTGGTTTAGGGCTAAGAAGAGGGAGTTTGAGAGGACCATGGGTGGGTTGTCATGACGGAGCAGATCTTTTAAGTGGCAAGAGATGCCGTGTTCAGCGTGTGCATTGACCTCTCTGTTTGTTTGTTGACAGGATACACACCCACTGGGATTTAAACATCTCCTTCCGAGAGACCTCTTGCAGGTACCATTTTGGGGCACCCTCTTTGTATGGTAGGCTAAGAGTTTATGATATGTTACTGGCATATGGATGCTGTTAGATGTAAATGAACATTTCTAACTGTCAGTGCTGCAGGTTTTTTTCTTCCTCCTTTGTTCCTCTTTCTCCCCTTACCACATGTCCTTTCTTTTGTTTTTATTTTGGGGAAAGTTGTCTGTGGGGGGAAACAGTCTCTTATGTTGGAAGACAGAATTGATTAGACTTGTAAAGAAAGCCCATTATTGGTTTTGATGTGTTTACTCTGGTCCCTTTTTGGAAGAATGCAAGGTTGGGGTGGCTCAGACCTATTTCCTGACATAAGAGACTGGCAGTCTGCATCTCATTTGCAAAAGTGATTCTTTGCTCATTGAAGGCCAAACTGACGATGCTCCTGAATTGCTCAGGAGCTGCAGTGTTGTGCTTAGCAAACTTAAAGCAGCGCTGCCTTAAAAGGTGGGCCTGTGACTGCAAATGGCAAGAGTCACGGGATGACAGAGGCTTTAGATAATATGATGCCATTGAGACACCCTGGTCCTGCAAAAACTTATGCATGTAGGCAGGCAACTCCAGTGTTGAAGTATGAAGTACTGGAGCCAGTAAGACTCTGCATTTTGCAATGTGAAGTACGACTGGGTTGAACTACAGCTGCAAAAGTGCAGTGCAAGAGTATTTACAAGTCACCTCGGGAAAAAGTTGGCGTTCAAAAAATGACAAGTGTTTTACAAAGCGTAAATAAAAGAAATGACATAGAAGTCTCAATTGTGAGAAGAGAAGGATTACCAAACCAGTCTGGTATATAGGTTTTAAAGTCTGATCTCCTGCAGTAACAGATACCGTAAGAAGGTGGAAATTCATAAATTGAAGATGCCCAGTTACAAACATGAATATTCCTTTGTGACCTCTGGGTCAGTTGATACCCTGAGCACAGTGCATTTTCTGCATGTGTTGCTAGTAGTCATAAACTTTTCTAACCCTTTAAAAATACAGCTGCAGAAATTTGCCTCTGCACTAGAAAAAAACCCCTGGAATTTTGAAATCTCTCTTTTATACTCAATTGCCACATCTTAGCGAAACAGTCGAGCCTGGCAGGTGCTGCTTGTTTTCTAAAACAAGAAAAAATAATCTGTGCAACTGTGAAACTTCTTGGGGAACATAGAACAGAAGGAGGTGGATAGGGTGCAGAGCCGTCCGGAATCTGGTTCTGTGTGTGCTACATACGTATGTGGATACTGTAGAAATCAAGATCTGGTCCATTGAATCTGCTTGCAAATAGCAGGCCACTAATAACTTTTTTGTTTTGCTAAAAGTAGTTTCTGATGCTTTGTGTAAACTTCCTGTTCAGTTAGAGGTTTAAAAACAGTAGGAAAATATTACTACTGCTACTACTACTTGTGGAAGTGCCCGCTGCATGCTAGACACTTCACAAATATTTAAGAAACGATTCATACTCAGTAGAGATCAGATTGTCTGGACAAGGGAGTGCAAATAATTTCATCTGATGACTTTTGTGACAAGTCTAAATGTGTATAAGACTGAGCGCAGCAAATGTAGTGTTTACTCAAGAGGACATTGTTTAAGAGCTTTAGAGAGACGTACCTATCAGTATTGTGGCTGATGTGGGCATTTCTCCATTGTATCTGTGAGCCTCAGAATGTTTTGCAAATACAAGCATCAGTTACAGGAGCAAAGAGTGTTAGAAATGACTTCCATCTCCATCACATGCCCTTCAAATGTAGTGCTAACAAGTTCTGTCCCTGTTCTGTGTGCTCCCCCAAAAAACTGTGGCACGAGAGTGAAAGTGGGCAGCAGGACAAAGAGTCTCTGTCATTTTAACCCATTCACACCCACCCACTCCCTCCCTCCCCCAACCTGAGGATGGTTTGGACTGTTCTGTTGGCAACATTGGTGTGTGAAGGTCATAGCCTAAACTGTGCACCTGGAGAGGCAAGTCCATCTCTATTTAATTGAGTACTGGAGTATGAATTAAGTCTTGGCATCCCCATGAGGCTCAGTGGAGGCAGTGGGGAGCGAAGGGTGGGAAATCTGTACCGATTCATACTCCATTAGGGGACGAGTGAGGGCAGAGCTATTCACTAGTATTTAAGTAAGCACAGACTTTGGCCCTGAAGCATAAAACCCCATAATTCCTAAAACTTAGGATGTTAAGAGTACAGAACCCCACCCTGATCAGTAAGCATCCAGAAGCCAGTCTAGAAGGCACATCTCACCCAGCACTCCTATAAAAAACAGCTGAAGTTTTTTGTATGGCAGCCTTTAGAATAAAATCCCTGGTTTGTTGCTATAAGCTTTTGGGACTCTAAAATACAAAAGAACGGATTCCTTCTAGGCAGATCCTTTCATGATAAATTTCAGCCTAGAGCAAAGTTTTATGGCTGAGTTATAAACTCCTAAAAGGCAGAGGTTTGTAATGGAAGTGCTAACACAAGCCTTAATTAAGAGCCATGTGAACAACGATTCTGCACAATGGCAACTAAGGGTGCAAACACCTTTGGAAATTAGAATCCCTATCTTAAAAAAAATTCCAGACTTTCAATGCATACAATAAGGTAACAGTCTGATTTTTATGTCAACAAGTACACTTTTTGGGCTTCCTCAGCTTAACTGTTTGTTCCCTTCAGTTTAGCTCTCTCCTGGCGGAAACATCAGTAGTTTCTCCTGGGAACAGAAGTTTTGCTTTTGCAGATCAAGCGGTTAGTTCAGCTATCCAAAATCGTGCCCATCCAGCTAGTTCAGAAGAAAACACCACGTGTTATGCTGTATGGCAAAGAAAGTCATTTGCGTGTTTATGTGTTGGTGCAGAAGAAGGTTGTATGTATTTACGTGACCTAAACTGCCACACAGTTCTGTAAAACATCTGCCATATCTAAAATACATCACGGGGTGGGCAAAAAGGTTTAGCTGACCTTTGTTCTCAGTGACCTGCATAATTCAGCCCACAGGAGTTGCACAGGTCATCCCAAACCCATGCCAGGAAATCGTTACAATGCACCACACCTGCATGAATACACACAGTCACCACGCTGTTTTAAATCAAGCTGAGAACTGCCATCTTAATTCATCTGCCTCTTTGTCATAAGTTTGTCTTTGATCTTCCTTTCCAAGTTGTCAGAGGATACCTGGATTCATTGGCTTTAGCCACTTCAGAATTGCTGTCTGCGGTACAAATCATTCCGTATGCAAAGAACTGAAAGCTCCAGATAGGGGAATTGTCCTGAAAGAGGAGATTAGGATCTCTCCTTGTCTTGCCAGGTGCTTTGCTCCCTTCCCTTGTAAGCTTAGAAGCTAATACAGGTTTAAATTTTTGTTTACAGCTGGACTTCCTTTAAAATTGCCTTTTTAAGGTAGAATTCCCTTGTACGGACATATTGTTCCTGGAATAATTTGCTGAAACGTGTTAAAGTTGTTCAGTAAATGATGCACTTCTCCTTTTATTTCAAGACATGCCTGTCAGATTTTGAAATAGTAAACACAAGGTTAAAGCCTGGTCTCCGCCACAAGATGCCTACTCTCTGCTCCCGTTGATTTCAGTGTGAGTCACAGTTGCTCAGCACCACAGGCAGGATTACCTTTCTGAGGCTGAGGCATCTCATGAAAATAAATTGTGGAATAAAAAGGAGTTCTGGGGAGGAAAAGGATTTTCCTTCTATTTGTTGCCACTTGATGTCTTGGGGGAACTGCAGGGAGGTGAGTGAGAAGTAGATAAGAGGCCATGCATGTTAATACCATGCAGTGATGCAGCTCAGGATGGAATAAACATGTTGCCCGCCTGAGAATTTCAAGACACTGTCAGTGCAATTAAGCCATCCCCGTTTCCAAGGAAATCAAGAGTTGTTCAGTGTTGCCCTTGTTAAAGATGGCCTGACTGGTAGGAAAAAAGATGGTATGTAATTTGGTTAAAGCTGCATAAAAAGACAAGGAGCATAGCGGAGAGTTGAGCTCGCCATCTTGATGTTCAGCCACATGCTTCAGCTTTTGGCTGCATGGTAAGCAAACTCTGAAAGAATCTCCGAGGCAGGATTTCTGTCTTCAAAGTCCTGAGCTGGTGCAGGCATAAAACAGTGACAAAGGAAGAGGCAGGAGCATGTGAGAGAGTCTCTTGACTTGAGGGGACACTCCAAGCTTACTGGGCCTGCCAGGGGATCATTTTATGCAGGTACGTGCCACGTGAAGGCTGCATAAGGAGATGGAAGGAAAACAAAGGCATCGTTTGCCCAGAGCAAATAAAATGCATTTTACAACCACAGTTTAAGCAAAGATTACAGATTGGTGTGTAGCCAGCCTTTCTGGATGGGCACGAACCATATTAGAATGTATTTTAGACAGACAGACGTTTGGCCAAAAGCCTGTATATTGGTGTGCATGTGTATGTGTATGTTTAAATCTGACTATAACATACTTAGTGGGCCTTTCCACCTTGATTAAACCCTAGCATAAACCCTTACTCAGCCAGAACTGAGTTTAAACAGCAGTGCTTACACTGGATTGTTACATGTACATATTTGGTCTATGTGGTACAGCTGCACGCTTTTTAGAAAACTGTATTTAAGGAGGACTGAAACAGGTTAGTCAGGAAGGAAGAGGACATTAAACAAATCAGGCCAAGTCGAAGAAGCAGATGAAAAATACAGGAGAAGAAAACTAAAGGGAAATTCACTGATGTAGCTCATTCCTTTGGAAGATACACAGGGAGAAAAAAAGAAAGCAGGAGAGGAGAATTGAAAAGTAGATGGTTCTGAACATGTCAAGGCTGATCCTGACTCAGCAGAAAGTCTTGCTGTGTGATGCAGGTAACGTTATCAAGTGCCAGAGCATCCTGCTGCTCTGTCCTTTAAGGATTGATATAGGATGGCTTCTGGGCTGTCTATTTATTTATTTATTTATTTTTCCTAGTAAGCTTTTGCCTTTTAATCTAGGAGACCTGAAGTAGGTACTAAAAGGTCACAAGAAGTTTTTAGCACCTGGAAGCTAGCTGTGACCCCTTTATGCCCTGCAGTCTTCAGCGGCTGCTGCTAAAAGAGCTGGTATTTGTCAGATAAGCACCTTTAAGTTACAGCAGAAAAATCAGAGAGTGGCAGAGGGACAAGAGTGCCTTCAGATGGGGACCTGCCTTCATCCTTCCATGTCTGTCACTGATTTCTGCCTTGACACCGACAGACAGCAGGGCTGAAGCAGTAGCCCCAGTTGAAAAAGCTGATAGTGAGCTGAACTAAACAGAATGAGTCAGATTTTGCCCATCTGATTTAAGTCAGGGCAGGGAAGACTGGTGAGATACCAACTGTATGTAGACCTGCAGAGCTGTTTCCATAACTCTTGATGACTTTGGAGGGCAGCTATGAAGCTGACTCTTGACTGTATGCTATAGAGAGCTTGAAAAGATCCCAGTGAAAGATCGCAGAATGTATTAACCATGACTTCTGGATTGGTATGGGGAGGACACTTACTTAACATGAGGCTGAATTTGGCCCTTCCAGCTTATTTCTGCGGTGGCATTGGGACGTAGACTGCTTAAGGAAATGTTTTAATCCCCATCTTGGCAGAATATACAAAGAGCTCTCACCTTTGTAACTGTTGAAGTTAAAGCTGTGAACCAGGACGTGGTTCCTGAAGGCAAAGCCAATAAATACAAGGAAGCTCTTGGCTAATGCCACTTTGTTGGCAGTCAAGGCATGGTTATGTGGAGACAATACGTTGAAAGGAAAAGACTTTCCAGATGGGTGAACTCAGTTTGTTCATCAAACAGTGACATACCTGTTTGATTTTAGACAATAGTTGCCCAACAAGTAAATGGATGTGTTCTTTTGTTTAACTGAAAGACGAGAAGTAAAGTAAATCCACACCAAATCCACGTAGTTGATAGACGTTAACAAGAACTTTCTGTGTCATAATGAAGAGCATTTGGGCAGGTTCAGCCAAGGAGCTAAGCCTCCAGTTCTTTAGAAAAAAATATGAGCAACCTTTGCTTTACTTGTGTTTGATCACCCACAAAGCATCCATGTGATGTTTGAAAGTGTAGATATTGAGATAAAATGGGAGGAGCTGCTACGTATGGGTGTGATGTTCCATCAGCTGCTTTTTGGGGACTTCAAATGGCAACAGGACAGAATTCTGGCTCTATTCCGTAGAGTATATGGTTTCCTTTTATTTGTGGATCTAAACCCCCCAAAAGACTGGTACTGGCAGGAAACAAAGGAAGTTGTTCTTGACGCCATCTTGTTGGAAGGCACCGATGAAATTCAGTGCTAGAAGTTGCTTGTATTCCTGGACTCCACAGAGGCTGCTGGCAGGACGCTCCCCGAGGCCCGTGTGAGTGCGTGAATTAGGCCTGGGATTTTCAAGGAGTCATGTAGAGCAGAGTTACCCGAGTAGCTTCTGCTTCTCCCTTTCCTATAGGGATAAGGCCAAACAGGACCTTATCTATGGCCTTGTTTGTGCCGATTCTGGAAGGAACATACTTGTAGGGAAGAACGGATGACCAGGGAGGAGAAAATCAGTGCCCGTTGGTTTGCTGAAAAGTATTATTTCATCTGAAATAATTATTTCATCATTATTTCATTAGCAGTACTTTTTGCTCTTATATTCATTCCCAGGAAGCTTCATTTGGCTATAGGGATGGGTTAGGGAAAGGAGACGGTTTATGTACTAGCAGAGATTCAGAGAAATGCTAAAGGCGAATAGGTAGCTGATAAACTAGTTTTAGCTTTCATTTTAAAGCTAGAAGAATACAATTATATTTCAAATAAGGTAGGTGAGAAAAGCTGTTAGATACCTACAAAACAAGAGGGAATGTTTAGTCAAGAGTAATGCTCTTCATATTTATCCCCAGTATGTTGTCACCCCTTTAGTGTATCTGTCATGGGAGAGGGGTACAATGGACCTTTTGTAGGGCAACTGAAAGGATTCTGGATAAACTGAGCCTGTGAAGGCATCTTAAGACCTTGATGTATTGCCGAGATATGCATAAGCTTGGTTGCAGCTTTTGGGGAGCATTCTTGATATATTTCAGCTGCATACAGCGATCGAAAAGAGAATCATATCCTTCTGCTTTTAGATTGTATGTTGGATCAAAACTTGAAGGGCATGTTCCTGGAATAGGAGGTTTTCTGACCTCCCTCTTCACACCCTGCTGGGAAATTGAAAGGATTCAAATATAAGTCTGTCTTGTCCTTAATACACTGGATATGTGAGTGGTTCCTGTAGATCATCAGTTCCCACTGTTCATTGTCTAAACTTATATCCTATCACCCATTTAAAATCACTCATCTGAGTATTTTAATATTTCATCAGTTCAAAGCAGGCGGCTTAATGAATTGAGAAAATGAGGAGAATTTGGAATATTTAAAGAGACTTTATATCCATTAGGCACACCAGCTGCGTGTCAGCGACACATTCTTTTTATTGGCTGAGCAAAACATTTCTATTTGTCTGTTACTGCGGAACATTGGAACGCAGCATCTAGACAAGTCCAAAACTTCAGGGAACACTCTACATGTCAGCAGGACAAGCCCATTGCTTTTGGTGCAAATCAGATGTGCCAAAAAATCTGTCAGGAGAAAAATCAGGACCTCCAGGCTGCCTGGTGCTGCAGGCAGAGGAATCCTTTGGCCCTTCCCTGCCCTTGCATGCATGCAGCAGGAGCAGCTGCTTAGCGTAGAGGGTGAAGCTGGGCGTGACTTGGATTCTGACAAGTAACAGAGTTTCAGAAGTATTTTTTAAGGGATGAGTTTGGAGATCCAGCATGGGAGACGTAGGAACTTGGGGAAATTTGGGATAAGCAGGGGTGATTAGGTTGGTGTTAATGACAAACTGGGGAACTGAAAGATGGGTTTATAAATTTGCATGGGAACACACTAAGCCCCTGGGAAATGATGGAAAGGAGAATAAAGAGACACTGAAGCTCTAGTATGAGGGAGGGATCCAATGTGAGCTGCAGGAGTCCATGAAGTACTGGAGGTTGACCCACAAGGTCTGTATAGTGAGGAGGCAGGGGAAGAGCAGAATGGAGACGGTTTTGGTTATTCATGAAATGCACTTGACTCAAAATAAGAGATTGTCACAAGTATGTGACACCCCACCCTCCAGCTGCATTTCTGCTTGCCATGGTTGCCGTCATTATTCTCTTAGTGAAACTTTTTTTATTAGTGGCCAAGGTGAGCTGTAGCCTGTGCTCGGGGAGGGGGTGATCAATAGTATGGGCTTGATGGATGTTCAGAGGAAAAATGCACAGACACTTGTAGTGGTTGTGGCAGATGGGCCAATGAAGATGGACCATTACGGAAAATCCTTCTGAACTGGTGAATTTGTGTTGGCTTGCTGCCCAACAAGCGTGTGCGTAGAAGGCAGAAGTCAAAGATGTTTTCAAGGGACGAGTCGTGTGTGTACTGGGGTGCACATCTGCACTAAGAAAAAATGGCAAGCGGGAGAAAGAGTCTGTAAGTAACCTTCAGGCTTCTTGCCAGCTTGGGGTACTGGGTTCAGTGTCCTTATGAGAGGAAAATAGCACAAGACCTTTAGGTGTCCTGCCTCAGAAGAGAGCTGGGGGCAGTAAGGCTGGCAGAAGGCGCAGGAGACTGCTATGAACAGCAATGCAAGCATCATACGGGGATGGTGCTTCCCAGGAGCTGCACCTTGCCAACAACAGTCTTGCACAGTGCTTACACCATGCTTTTGTAATCCCTGTGCTTTTTACAAGTCTGGGTGAGGTGTCTCATCTGGAGGGCCGGTGTATCCTGCTGGTGATGGAGGAGTAGTAAAGTGACTGACCGCGTTTAAGGTTTTCCCTACCTTGTTTGGATTCAGGCTCTCATTATTTCTAATGCTTTGTACCCTTCTCCTTTTCTCAGAAGTCACCGTGCTCCTTTATCCTGCTGCACAGTAAGCTTTTTGGCTCCAAGGTTACAACTGTGGTGGAAATGCAGGGTTCAAGATGCACTAGGCCCGTCTGATAGTTTTTCAAACTCAGAAGCCCTATCTGCATTACTGCAGACAAGAGGGGAAACCTGAGGCTGAAATACCCAGCGTGGGCATCCCCCTTGCCAGATGCTTTTGTGGCACCTTAGCAGATGGGCATGTGCTAAAACCAACTATCAGAGTAAGGTGCCAGTAATGATAGACTGGGTTTGTGCTTCATCTCAGTGCTTTATCTCTTCCCCATCTCTAGTCCAGCATCAATGTGGTGTAGTTCCATCTTATTTTTATTTATGGGCTTGCAGAGAGCCGAATGACAAAGCAGGATTACAATAAAAACATCTTTATGCTTACTTCCACCTAATTTTGGAGTTGCCAGCTCTACGGATCATTTTTATGAACTGTCATGAACATTAATGAAATTTTATGAGCGTTTTGCTTGGGACATTGCAGGATGATTTTTTTTTTTTTCCCAAGAGAAGTCTGCAGGCAGAATTAGGGCTGTATTGCCCGTGGTTGGGGTTGGGAATTTCAGGCCTCTCAGCTCCCTCCAGTTGGTAAAACTTGTTTACCCCTCCCTCTTTCCTCTTGTCCCTTCCCTTGCCTTTCCCCTTCCCTTCCCTTTTTGCCTGTGGCTGACGGGTGACATCTCATCAGAAGGTGGAGATACCCGAGAGGCAGAAGTGGGTGCTGGTAAATTGTTGCCTGTCAAGATCTATCAAGACTGATGTCTAAGAAGGACAGAGAGTGACTGAGAGGTTTTTTTAATCAATGATGAAGTTTTAAAAGGCAACCAAAAGACTGAGCAATAAAAATATAACCAAGAAGGCCAAGGAATGAGAGGCAGCTGTGCCCTGAGCTTTGCCTGCTGGACATGATGCTTCTGTCTTCTGTCTAGAGCGCAAAACTCTCCTGGGGTACAGCTTACTCCTGGGGCACTGGAGGTAGGTGGGAGCCTTTCCATTAGCTTCAGCAGGCCCCAAGCTGGGTTCCTGAATAACAGGGCCAGTTTGCGCTTGGTTGAGCATGTTAAAGTGCTGATGAACACGTTGCTGGCTACAAATGTCAGTCGCCAGGTAGGTGCACGGTCTAGGTTTTTGCAGCAGATAGGGAAGTTAGAGATGAACTCGGGAAATAAGGAGAGGGAGCCAGAAAGTGCATCGCAAGGTAGCTCGCCTCCCAGCAGTCTGCCACATTGCAGTTCATGAAGTGGCAGGTCAGAGGAGCTGAGGCTGCCCAGCTTATGCCAGAGAGGTCCTGGAGCGTGAGAAGTGGGATGGGGAGAGGCAGTAAGGCACAGAGAGGTCTGGAGGAAGGAGGCAGCCCCTCTGCTCCTCAGAGTTGCACATATATAAGCTCGCTTGCATCCAGCTTCTTTGCCTGGGGCTTATCTGCCTATCTCTGATGGAAAAGCGACACAGCCTGTCAGCGGGTCATGCTGCCTGTTGTTTAACAGCGAAACAAACTCTGCTGCTCCCCCTTGCACCCCTCGGCCCCATCCACTTCTTTATTAGTCACCTGCTCAGAGCCTTCAAATCCTTGACCCAAATCCTCCTGTGCCCAGCTTTAGGTCTTATCCCGCTCTGGCTGTTGTGTCCACCGTCGACCTGAGAGGAAAGGTATTGGCTGTGCGCTGTGTGATTAGGGAGATGTTGCTGGATGTTTTGAGCTGTGTGCAAGGTGATAAGCAGGAGCGAGGGAGGAGGGGAAGAGCCCTTGATCGGTCTGAGCTGCGAGCTTTCCCTGATCCACATCCCTTCTCTGTTTCTGCTGACTCAGTGACCCTGGTTTTACTGCCTGGGAGTGTCAGAGACAGTGACCTTGCCTGTCTGCTCAAGGACCTCTGGCACTCAAAGGCCATGCCAGGGCAAACCAAGACATGCTGAGGAGAAAGTTATTTTGCAGAATTTCTTATCCCAAGATGACTCTCAGCTCTGCTGGACTGGAAGATGGTTAATCCTGCACTGATTTGGTGCTGCACATGTGGCAGGGAGTCAGAGTGGTCGTCTTGTGAAATGTGCTTTTTTTGTCTGGGTGGGAAGGTTTGCATACTAGTAAGGAAGAAGCCGGGAGGATTCATCAGCTCTTGGGAATAAACAGACCATTTTACTCCCAGAGCACTCGACTCTGTGGTCGGGGTTCTGAGATGGAGGGTCTCTGTTTGCTTCCCGGTGGGCAGAGATGCAGGTCACACATTTTTTTCACTCTGAGCTGCCACTACTAACTGGGAGTACGATAGGGTGATTTTCTGACAGGTTCTGTGCAGGAGGTCAGACGAGGTAGCTATAATGGTCCCTTCTGGGGCTTAAGATCAATGAATCTGTGATTAAATGGCCCACAGAGGCTGGACATTGCAGTTTAAGGGAAAAGGAGTGATATGGGTGGCATTTCTGCGGGAGCTGCGGTCAGGTATTTCTCTAGCGGCAGCACGATGGCCAGCAATCCCCAGGTCATGTCTGTCTTTCGAGGTCCTCTTAACGAGCCCCAGATTTACCTGCGCATGGTAGGGAGACAGAAGGTGGATTTTTTTCAAGGGCTGGGCTGGAGCGCACATGTTTCTTCAGAAATTGGTTATTAGTTTTGTTTTGCGTTTAAAAAAATGCCAGCTGAAAAATATGAGAGCCTTTGAGTTGTTATTTTACACCAGCCCTGACATTACATAGTTGTGCTGTTACATAAGGTTGTTTCTCAGAGCTATAATGATGCAACAGTATTTATAGACCAATCTGGGTTTTCCTTTTAATGGCTTCCATAAAAAGCTCATTATTCCCTTCACACAGTCACTGACTGATTTACATGCTTGTCCTGTCCCTGGGCGTATGCTCCAGTTTGGGTAGCCCTGAGCGACACGCTCGCCCTGTCTGCTTGTTGCTAAATGACTCTGACAACAGCCTGGCTGTGGCACCGGTCCGATCCCTACACCAGAAACTTGGCTTTTGGGGAGACGGTGAGGAGAGGGGAGAGGAGGTCGATAGAGAAGAAAACATCGCTTGTGTTTCTGCAGGTTCTGGCAATATTGTCATCTCCTCGGAGCTGCAAACTGTCTGTCAGTCCTGGCGTATCGACCTGGCCAGGCAAGGGACTTGGCCTGGGTAGAAAGGGTGCGTATGGTATGTGGAAGGACGTCACTGCAGAGTAAACAGAGTCTCTGGATCTGTTACCTGAGCCAGGGGTACCACTGAAATCCACTCCTGAACCGGACCTGTGTCCGGTCAGGCTGAGAATGAGGAAGGAAAAAAAACAAACCCATGTGTGTTCCTCAGAGTGACATAGGAGGGTTTGTGCGGAGGATGCATGGGCACACACCCGCGCTGATCTCCACTTTCCCTGCCTTAATCAATGTCCTTGCGTCTTTCCCCCTGCAAGCCCTGACATTCCTCCTTTTGCATATTGGATTTTTTTTTTCTTTACTGTAGGGAGGGGCAGAGGGTCGGGACAGTTTTATGGCAGCTGTATTGATCAGTAAAATTTAATATAATCCCTGCACTTACTGTGTGATCGTTAAGGGGATGGAGAGCTAGTGAAACATATTTAAAAAGAAATATTTTTCAGTTTTATTTCCTCCCATGCTACTTTTCTGAGTCTCCCTTCTTTTCCAAACCTGGCATCAACCTCCTACTTTGCATCCCTTCAAAGACAGTCATACATTTTTGACTGGGTTGTCACAGTTTGCCTTTGATTTGATTAAGTATTAGGAAAAGACTTAGCCAGTCTGGTCCGGTGCTAGACTCACTCACCATTTCCTCAGCTAACTGTCTTGCAGTTTCTGGATCTATGCAATTTTGTGTCTACTGCAAATATCACTCCCTCTTTTTTATCTCAGATATATCTGGAACTCCTGTTGCTGAAGTACCAAGTTGCCTCTTGGTGTCTAATGCCTCCCACTCACACAGTGCCCCTGTGCATCGCCATGTGTACGGGGAACAGCAGCACAAAGCGGTTAACCGACATGCCAGCAAAGTCTGGGCAGGAAATTGGAGCAGAAAAATGACAGCTTGAGTTTCAAACTTGTGCTGAATATCCTAACCACTGGAGCAGCCTTTTTTGGGCACAGCTGAGTGGTGCTGCACCGCAGGTGAAATACCTCCTCTGCAGAGCAACCTGCACTTTTTGTGCCTCCTGTCAAGCACTGAAAGGTTACTGTATGCCATCTCGCAGCTCCGAGCATGGGCAGAGCAAACCCTGTCTGACAGCAGGACGGACAATCTCCAAGAGGCACGCAGGGCTCATTCTGGCTCACCCTGCGAGGAGGATGGGGCACGGCATTTGTAGGGAGGTTACTGTTACTATTGCCTCCTTATTTTGGAGAGGGCTGCAGCAAACAGGGAGGCAGCCATTATTGAAAATTATTTAAATTTTGACCAAATTTTCTCCTTCCCCTCTCCCTCCCCCTCTTCGCAATCACTCTTTGCAGTCACTTTGAGCAGCGTGTTGCGAGAATCACCAGACCCTGCGGGCGCCTGGCTGCCTCTCCTAGATGCAGAGACTCTGACACTGATTTATATTTTAGTTAATTGTCTCCATCCATTAGTCTCCTCATCCTTCTCCTTGTTAAAGATGCAGTTGCTGCTAATGTCTGTAAATGAAACACATTTAAAAGGCATTGCTCCCAGTCTGAATCCGGCTTGGGTTAACAATCACTGGAAGCTGCCACCTCCCGCGCATCTCCAGGGTGGTGCGTCTCCACTCAGGTGCCCTGCAGGGGCATTTGTCAGCACCTCCCTGCTTACCCACACTCAAGGGGCCAAGAGCCAAAGGGGCCACGAGCCTGAGGTGTCTCCCCATTTGTCTAGTCCCCTCTGTAAGTCACTCCATGCTGAATGCGCTGGCAGGTTGGCTCCAGAACCTGGCTGGGAAGATAGCTTTCAGCAGATGTAAGGGACTGCTTTGCTGGGGCCATTTGAGATTGGGGAGAGGTGACTGGAGTGAGGGTCCAAATGCTGGTCAGCATGAGGACCAGGGGACGAGACAGGACCATAATGGGTCTTGGAGCAATAGCTGCTGGCTTCAGACACTGCCAGTCGGAGGGTTATGGTGCAGATGTTGCTCAAAAAAAGATCATTGTTCCCCGAAGTCAGTCACACAGGATTGCTGCATGTCTGGTTACCACAGCCTCCCTGAAAGGGCTTGCTCCTAATTCATTTATATGTCCCAAGGGACGGCCACACTTAGCAAATCTGACAGTTCAGTGGCAGTCCCTACGATAGACTTCTCCTTCCTTGAGCACAGGTTGTGGCTCATTAGCTAGGCTAGATGACATTGCTCACGCAGCGTATGCCAGAAATGATAGCGCTGCTGGTTTAGCTGTTGTCCTGCAGGTGCTTCTCTGCGGACTCCGCAGCTGAGCCAGTGGATTACTGTGGCATCTTGTCCCAAACAGACACCTTCCGTCTGGGTGACGTTGCCACCAGTTGTTGATGTGGCTGTCTCTCCCCTTGAGTGCCTTTTCCTGTAAGCAGTGCAGCTATCAAATGACCACTGGTGGACCATTATACTGCCATTACAGAAGGTCTCATCAGAACAACCAGCTTCGAGGGAGACAGAGGACCAACTAGTTCCATTAAACATAGACAGTGCAGCAATCAAAGCATTTGTAGAGAACATTAGCAATGGTTTTTTTTTCTCCAGTGGTAATTTTTGCAGCCATTAGTTGTTAGTACGTCTCATTGCTGCGTTGCAGAGCAGGCTCCTTATATCAGAGCACTGGGATGTGACAGGGAATTTTAGACTATCAGCTCTGATCTGTATCTGGGCCGCACAGTTATCCATGTTGTCCTGACATTGCTCCCAGAGTCCTGCACCAATGTTCGTTGGGTTTGGGTGGGAGGTTTTAGGATGAGAAAGACCTTTGTTGTTGTTTCCCAGACCTAGCACGGAACCTGCGACATATGCCTCCTATGCTGTGCTCCCCTGCAGTTTTCTTTTGTTGCCAGTATAACAGGTCAAGTGTACAGTGTTTTCAGAAATACCTGCCAGGGTCAGGTGGCCGTTTTGTTAGAAAGCAGCTTTCATTTCATACTACATCCAGGTAAAGGAGCCGTTTGGACTTGGCCTTTAAAGCTTTGTGGTTGCTGCTTGCAGCGTGGACGGCCTGAGTTGTGGTGGACTGGTGAGCTGCTCAGTTGCCTGTGGCTTAGATGAAACCCTTATCACAGCTTTCCTGCATTCCTGGTCAATGGATCTGTTGCTCCCATGCCCTCTCTTCATTAGGATTTGAAAATTGCCCAAGCCATAATAATATCCAGCCACTTCTCCGACTGTTGCTTTTGGCAGCAAGACAGAGCCTAGTGGCAGAATGGGAATGCTGTTGGATGGAAAGCAGCTTGCGAAAGCCTAGGACATTCTTTTCAGTGGATAAATGGGCCAGGCAAAGGCAGGATAGCTACATGGCATGTTTGGTGGGATGGTTACTTCTCCGATGCTACGTGGAGCACAATAATAAACAAGCACTTACTTACACATCACCGCTGCCAGCTTTACTCCTTGTTAGTGTCTTCCTTACGAGGCCAGGTTCATTACAAGGTCTGTGCCGCTCGCAGCGAGTCTCAGAGCTGCAGCTGGCCTTGAGGGAAGTCCACAGTGCTGTTAGGTAGCTGCTACCTTTCCCTTATTTCTTAGTAGGAGGGATGTCTTTGTGAAGACGGGATCTCATTCCTTCATCAGCCATCATCACACACTTCTTTGCCACACAAGATCCTCATCTTCTTGTAACATTTTACTCCTTTCCACAGATGCTAAGTATGATGACTTACAGGACGATGGATTCAAATAGAGAATGAGCAACAGCACATCAGCTGTAATTGAAAGCAACAACAGGAGTTTATCTTTACTAGACGTGTTTAGATTCAGTGTTCAGATACAGGGCGAATTTTACTGTTCTGGATTGAGGTTAAATGTGCGCTGGATTTGAAGTTCAGACTCAAAAATCTTGTAGTGCTGCAAGTTCTTTTGTAAAACTTTGCCCACCACCATCTCAGAAATACCTGAAAAACACATCTTGTGATCAGAGCTTCGATCATCCTCAGCCAGGTATCAGAAGAAAGGTCTTATCAGACTGTCAGTAGCACTGAGTCACTTCCCAGTTTGGAAGCAAATTTGGATGTGGCCAGCCAGCCGCGTGCCTTCTGCAGTCCCTGACAGTAAGTACTCCGTTTTCTACCCTTCATTTTACCTCAAGAGCAAAACTTGCCGCTATGAGGTGGAAGTGCCCAGACAGTCATGCCTCAGAACATGTTCCTCTGCTGCTTGGAAACATACCTGTATTACTGCGGGTCCCCAAACCATTAATTACCGAAACCCATGCAAACTGAATGTTGCCATGGCAACCTGCAGCCCTACAGAAGGCTATTTGTCTCCTCCTTGACCTTTCAGGAGATCTGTATCTTGCTCAAGCCCCCTTCTCTAATCCGGTTTTTAAAATATAATAGTGTGCTACTGGAAGGGATCAGACCTTTAATCTGATTGTGTGTGCATGTGTCAGTGCATGTATGGGGGAGTGCCTGCATTAACAGGCACCCAGCAGCGGCTCAGAGACAAGACAAAGGAAAAGCGGAGTGTGACTCTGCCCTGCTGGGGCTGCAAGTGAGCACCTGGCTGGAATTACTGGCTTCAGCACACAGATGGGGGAATCCTCTACATGGGAAGGAGCGTCCCTCTCCAATCCCCTTAACGCAGGCTCCTTCCCACTGAGGTCGTGCAAGAGTTGTGCTCTCGCTGATGGGGACTTCGGAGGGGATGCTGTCACACCCGTTTTGGTTTCCCTTCCAGGGAGCCTAGGTCCCTGCCTTCAGTTGCATTAATCACTGCCAGACCAAGCGGCCACGTTTTAGGCATTACTACATGTATGTTGGTATCCCCAAAGTGCGTGTTCTGGATCCGACCTGAGGTCCTGCAAGCTGGATGTTCTTTTGCCTGTTGTATTCCCTCCAAGGGAAGGATCTTTAATCCCACATTGGCTCTGCCTGCCGGAGCCCTGAGCCTGTGAATTTGTTGCCTGTGCTGTATATGACAGGATTACTGTGAGCAAGTTAGGTGTTGTGTAAACCCAGAGGAACGAATAGCCTTCTCCCCAAGAGACTTGCTGTCTTTTGAAAACGCCGTCCTGTATTGTGAGCGGGTTGAACAGATAGAGAACACCCTGTAACCTGGGCTGAGGGAGAGGGTCTGGCTTCTGTGCTGTGCCACTTGTTCAGGTTGCGCTTTGCACTGCTCGGCTCCGTGCATGGAGAGCCAGCCTGCCGTGTCTGCGAGATGGCCTTTGGTGGGTGCTGGACGGGGCCTCTTCTACAGGACGCGGGCACAAAAGTCCAGAGCCGACAGTGAGGAGCGAAGAATGAGGATCGGGGCTGAGGAATCGGGGACCAGTTAGTCAAAGGGAACCGACAGGGAGGGTGGAGGGGCAGCCTCGGCCGCCTGGGGCTGCCCTGCGCAGCTGCGGGCAATGGCCGAGCACAGGTGCTGCCTGTTGCATGGAGCGCAGGTGCTCGCTGGGCGCCGGGCTGCTCTGCCGAGGGCAGCCCCTCCTGCAGTGCGCAGTTTCCCTTCAGAAGGTAAGTTGTTTGTTGAGTTTTTCTAGGCTATTTCTAGGATTTTTATGGCAAATGGTTGGGGTAGATGTTTGCCTGCCTTGTGGTGTAGGGGGGTGTCAGTGAGTGTGAGCTGGCTGAGGCGTTCCCTCAGGGCTGGGGTAGGCCTGGCCAGGGCTGAGTTGTGAAGGAGTTTGGCCAGGCTGGCGTTATAACTCATGTTTTGCAACTTTTAGCATACGGACCAAGCAGATCTCCCCGAGCCTGTGGCAGTGCTGTGTCTTTTGTCCTCCTGCTGGGCCAAGCAGCAGCAGAAAATGTGGTTTCAGGGTTGGAAGTGCAGTTGCAGTGCTGTAGTCTGAGGTAGCGAGTGTGCAAAAGCAGGGTTATTTCTGAAAATTGCTGGTAGCTGGGCAGAGCCCTTCCTCCTGGCTAAGGCATGGAGTAACTGGTGGAGTACCTGAAGAACTGAGACTCAATTAAAAGTTAACCTTTCACTAGCTTTATTAAATGGCATTGGGATGAAAGCAGTTAGTCGGACTTTGCTCTGTGGAGGTTCAGGAGGGTCTCTTGTAAAAATGGTGTTTCATGCAGTCACAGGTAAGGTGGAGGTGGCGGAGTTCTCAGCTGCAGAACCAAAGCTGGTGTTTTGTTCTGTTGATCCAACATGGTGGCAGAAAGTCCTCTGTGGTCTAAGCAGAGCCTTACGCAAGTATGTTCCTTATTAGAGAGCCCACGCAATCAGTGGAGTCTGATTGCAGCTGTGTGGAGCTGTATTTGCTGGGGCTGGCTTGGCCTACAGCGTTTTAAAAAAATGCTTAAAGTCTTCACCTAGGCAGAAAGGTACCTCAGTTTTTCATAAGCAGCTCTGGTTACCGTTCACTCTCTTTTCTCATACTAAGACTGAGCCCCATCTATAAGCTACCTCCCATTGTGCCAGGTGTAGAACAAGCCCAGAACAAAAAGGCAGTCTCTGCTTCAAACCTCCCATGCACTAAGGCAAAAGGAACAACTCCTGGGGACAGTTTGATGTCTTAAAAGCTGTTTCAGCCTCATCTCTAGTCTTCCTTGCCTTTCCTCTCAATGTCACCTTGGTGTTCAGTTTGCCTTCTGCAAAGGTATTCCAGGAAAGTCATGTTTTCCTGGGATCCTGCCTAATTGCGTGGGTAGACTGCGTTGAATTCAAAGCCTGTAGAGCGTACCTGTCAGCCCTGTGGTATCTGCTCGTGTGTGGAGTTACGGCTTGCTAACGCACCTTTGCATACTATGGTGATTTTAATTTTAAGGCCATGGAAGGTCTCCTAAAAACACAAGATTGCTGGCGAAGAAAAGCAACACTTCTGGTGCAGTAATGTTTCCTTCTACGTAGATCTCCTGGTTTTAGTTTACAGTGGATATATTGCAGTGTTCGGCACTTTTTGCGTTTTGGAGAATTAAGTCATGTTAAGGAGTTGCTGTGCTCTTTTGCAGAAAGAGAGGTAGTTGCATTTTAGTGGTGGATAAAACATTTCCTTCTTGTAGCTCTCTTAACGTGTTTACATATTAGAGGTGCTTTGGGCTCAATTGGGATGCAAGACACTCTGCAAATGCAAAGATGTAATTATCCCATTTTTCTCTTCCTACTCCCTGCCTTTCTCCCTCTGCACTTCTGGCTCATCTCCTCCGCCCTTTCCTGAGCGTTGTGCTGATGGCAGCGTTTATCTGCATTTGTCCTCTGTCCCTGACATCCAGTTATTGATTGGCATGATTAAAAAGAACTGATAATCACTTCACATTAATCCCATAAATGACTTAAGACACCAAAATATTTGCATAATGCATCTTAAAGGTGGCAGCTAAAAGAGGATAAGACCCAAAACTGCTTGGCACAGGAGAAATGGGCTTCCCACTCACCTGTGGGCTTGCTTAAGTAATTAGCCTTCTGCTTGCATAAGGAGGAATCTGAACTGGTTTAGCGGAGGAAGATGCAATGGGTGCTCAAAGGCTTTGAGATCCGAGCATCCTATCTCATTGCTGAGATTGGGGGTGGGGGGAGCGGGGGGAGCAGCAGGGAACTTGACAGCGGCTGCTGAAATGAGAGTCTGTTTTTGTCTGCTACATCTTGTGAAAATCTGGAGCCAGACGCCCGCTGAAAGTACCTCTGTCTAAAGACTTTCTGTCATAAACTTATCTGATTAGCAGAGAGCTAGACGACAGATTAGCCCCTGCTTCTGCACTAGGGATGGGCTCTCTGGAGCATTTGAGCAGATCCGCTCCTGTTGCTAGTGCTGATAGCCTGTAGGTGGGGGTGCAGCAGGTGGGGAGGAGGTAAGGGGGGATAAGAGGGGGATATTTAAAGGAAGATCATTGCTAGGTAATTCTGCAGATAATGCACCCTCCGTGCTGTCCTGCTGGTCCCAGGTGAGGCCACTCTCCTCTGCACCAGTGAGTTGGTGGTGGTCATGTGCTGTGTGTCCCAGCAGCACAGACTGGGTGCACTTGTCATGTGAGTAGAGGCTGGGAGGGAGCTGTGGATGTGGGAGGGAGGGCAATATGTCTAATATGTATAATTTTTTGTGAGTGTCTCTGGTTCTTCTGGCTGTCATCTTCCATTTAGAAAGAGGAGAGGAAGAAAAATAGCCACATTTAGCTTGGGGGAAGCACCTTGTGCTAGAAGGATGGGTGATTTACCATATACTGCAAACAAACAAAAGGGAGACATTCCAGCGTTTCCATTTAGTATCATGTATATGTTTTAGCTTGTTCTTCCTCTTCAGTGTTTGTATATGATTTATTCAGAAATATTTTGCAAGTGGATAGTGGCTTGCAAGCAAAAGCATTTGCCAGCTGAACTGCAGTATCTGCTACAGTGAATGTCTTTTTGTGTTTGTATTCTCCCTCTCCATAGAAGGAAAAAAAAAAAGAAAAGCAAAAAGACTAAACTAGCCTACTTAGCAGCAATCTGATGCAAAGATAACAGGCAAAATAATGCTGAACTGCTCTAATGCATTCTCTTGTCCCAGAAGGAAGAGAGCATTGTTTCAGGATCTGTTAGAGGGAAGAGTTGAAAACGAGTTTTGTAAATAAATCTGTACCCTCAGCTCTGAGCAATGGTGATGTCCAGGTTCATGGTGGGTTTCTCTCTAAAAAGAAAAACTATTATTCAAGTAAATAAAGTAGTCTTGTGTTCCAGCAGCGATGGAATGGAAAAACTTACTTTTTTTTAAGAATAGAAGGGTGACAACTGATAGAAAACTATCAGTTATTTCAGTTCAAGATTCCTATTAATTCTGGAATAGATCTGCCAATTCCTACACTTTCAGTTTTTCCATCTGAGATGTAAGTTCTGGCCCACGCAAGTTATATCTGGCAAAACTGAAATCAGGAGCTCTGGCAGCTGCGGAGTCCTTTATGGGAAATGAGAGTTCAGTTTGGGAAGTGCTTTGCACTTAGCCTCCGCTCCCCAAAACCAGAGGAGGTTACCTAGGAACCTGATGGGTAGGGGGGGGGAGAACCTTTCTTGAAATACAGCTATGGCAGGGGCAAACAAAAGGATCTTGCGTGCGCACGCACATAGGCTCATACACTCAAAAATCAATTATGTGGTGGCAAATAGGATTTCCGTAACTTGGTGCTTTTCTGCTCTGTTGCAGCCGTGATAACGACCTTTCCACTATCATCTCCAACCTGCATCAGAGCCGTCAACTCGTTATGCCAGAGACCCAGAGCCGCTGTGAATTCAAGAGAAACAGCATCGACGTTGGCTTAGGAGCAGCAGGTAAGCAGCTGGAGCAGGTCCTGCTGGTTTGGGTTTGTTGACTTCCCTCCTCTCTCTTTCACTCCCTCATTTGTTCATTTTTTTCAGCAGCTGCTTTTTCTGTGGCTGTTTGTGTTACACTTTGGAGCGAGCTATATGAAAGCTTTTAATATTCTGGTTAAAGATTAACATGGAAAGGATTTCATGGTGATGTTAAAGTCCTTTTGAGATCTCAGCCCTGTGTTATTCTCAAATCTAGTGGTCTGTGTTAAACTACTGGCAAAGGAGCTTGCGCCAGCAAAGAAGTGAAATGTCCCCAGGGTTAGAGTCAAGTGAAGCAGAAAGGCCTTGCAGAGAGCATGGTTTGATTTGTAATTTCATTAATCGGAGGTTCCCCGTGCTGCCTCTGTGCCTACCATCTCCTTTGTGAGCACGATCGTTTGGTTTTGTAGTGCTACCTGGCTTTTTTGGGAAGTTCACCTGGTTTCAACTTAACATGGTGAAACCAGACATGCTCCTCTTGGATCCTGCACCGTGCCCCTCTGGGTGTCAGTAAGGGAGCTATGGACAAGGATGCTTTGGTGGTAGAGATGCATCAGTCAACAAGGGAGGCACTGGTAATGAAGTAGAGATCTGCTTGTTGCTTGCAGAATCTATGATTTGCTTTTGATTATAAGTAAAAGTTGAGGAAAAACTGGGAGCTGTGCTAGTTTTTGTATTGAGTGATCCCTGTCCTTCCAAATCGGAATTGGATCTCTGTGTGTTAATGCAGGCCTTTCCTGAAAATCTGTATGTTTGTGGTTTTGTTCATATTTTCTTGTAAGTCATTCTATTGACTGCATAACTTAACCCCGGATCTGAAGGGAACACCACATCTAATACACTTTGGGAATGTCTTTGGAGGATAGTCAGTAACGTGACAGGTACCTGGTTTGCCTTTTGCACGAGGCTCGACCCCTTTCCAGAAAGGTTCCTCCTGCCTGCAGTGGAGTTTGTACTGGTGTGACTACTTTTGCAGTAAAGTGTTCAGTCCCATATATGTGTTGTGCTGAACTGAGGGATTTGTGCTATGTCTGTAAAGCAGCCATGGGCAGCTCCCAGTCTTTGCTTTCACAGCTGGATCTCCGTATTCTCTTCATTAACGAGCCTCCACAGCCCCTTTTCCTACACAGCTCTAAAAGCCAAACTGGACAGAGAGATACGTTTTTCTGTATGACCTTGCTTGGTCTATATGTCTCAGCTGACCCCGTATGTTAAAATGGTTTTTAATATTGTTTGCTTTACAGGGAAACTGCAGGGCTTGATCAGCATTGCTGAAATTCTTTGAGATCCATAGCATTCCAGAAATGCAAAAGGTACTTTTCATTCCCATCAGTGTTAATCAGTAGAAAAGATGGGATGTAGAAGTCCTAATTCTTATTTGTTAGGATTTATGTTTGAGGTTCTTTGGTTAGCTTAACCATAAGAAAGAGTAAGAAATATAAAACATAGGCACTGCACACATGCTGTAGCAGTGAGGACAGCAGTGCGCTCTGACCTCAAGGAAAGTCTGAGCAATGAAAAAGAAGAGGGCTCATGCACACAAGAGGCCACCAAGCGACAGAGCTTTTCAGGACATGATAGATTTGGTGTGTCTAACAAGAGCTGACCAGCAAAAGAGATGGTGGGGGGATGGTGGGGAGATTAGGTTTCTAAAGGGAGAGAGGGCATTGTCACATCTCCACAGGGACAGTTTAACTCTGATTTTTCCCTGCTGTCTGGAGCCAGCTCACTCTAGATGCTTGTTTGATTAAGGGAAGACTCATTTGCCAAAGCCTACGCAGAACTTGCCAGCTCTGACTTCAGAGCATGTGCTGAACTGGTACCTATGTCACCACCTCCCGGACATGGAAGTCAAGGGAACAGAAACAAAATGTGCTGGGATTTGTAGCTGATGCCAATTATTGGGTTTATGTCTTGGTTCTGTTTGTTTTTACTGGCGGGGGTGAGAGGGGAGAATGGTATAACTAATTGCTACATATATAATTTTAAGAGAGTTAGTGTTGGGTTAGTCTAAAAGACTGGCTTTTGTTTAAACCACTTAGTTACAACACTAAGGAAAAAAGAAATGTGCCCCCAGTTGTCTGCTGTTTGCGTTGTATGCCTTTGAGAACAATACTGTGTATTTGGGTTATGAGAATCTCGCCCTCAAAAAGGCATTTGGAGATGGACAGTGCTGAGTAAATGACGTTAATGCCGATGCGTTTAAAAACTCCCACATCACTCATGACTATAAGCTGCAGTGCTCTCAGAGTAAGTTGGAATCTGCTGCTAAAATGTTTTCTGTTGCTGGTTTAGCATTTATGGTTTGAAGTTAGGCGTACAGTCCCATCCAGTAGAGGCTGAACGCTCCGGAGGCTGCTCTGCAGCTCAAACTGCAAGTTCTACAAGTGCAGGGTGAGGGGTGAGCGCATACTGCTAAAACAGGGTACAGAAGTGTACGTGGCTTCTCGGCTATGGCTGAAGCTACGTAGAGGATTGAGAACAAGGACAGCATGAATGGAAGAGATTTGCTTATTGCAGGGCCCATTAAGAAGAGGGTTGAAGTTGGCAGGGTTGGTTGGTTTATGATTCATTCTGTGAGGGAGTTCCTTGATTTACGGTTAAAACCAGGATTAGAGGCAGTGCTATAGCTTTGAACAGCGTGGACTGGAAAATTAGAAGTATTACTGGATCTTTAATGGTCTTTGAAATGCAGAAAGGGGCTGAAACTAATGGAAAATAATGGCATATAGTTAGTTCTGGGGCTTTTATGAGTTCTGGGAGATGGGTGAGACTGGAGTCAGGGTTCAAGCTAGATCTGGGCTGATGTTCAGGTCAGAAGGGCTGAAGAGACCGATGTATTGCTGGAACATACAAGACCTTTGGTTGGAAGAGCAGCACTGATATTAATATCCTTTGGAAGGCTTATGGATAATTTTTAAGTTAAAACAGGTCATGTCATGTCAGTGGTGGTGGTTATATTTGGGAACAAGAGACTGAAGAGCTTAGTTTGGGACAGCAGAAGCTGAAAGACTTAGAAAATAACTGGGTCCTGAAAGACTCCGATAGGGTTTGGCCCTGACTAGACAAGGATTTAATAACCCACCTCTCTGGGTGTAATAACCCACAGTGGTGGGTGCTAGCCGTTTGGAGCAGTAAGCCTAGAGGAGGTGCAGTCTTAGGGCTTGAGATAGCTGGGACAAAAGAATATGCTATCTGTTGCATCACCGAGGTGTGATTAAGACCAGTGTAGTGATTGTGACGTGTTGGTAAGTTCGGCATCTACAGAAATCTGGGCTAGCAAATCTGAGAGCTATAGTGCTTTGAAAATAACACTTACCATAAATAATGGAAAGGCTGTTATTGCTAGTCTACAGTGATAAAGGGGAAAGGGAGGTAGTTATGTTCCCAGCACGTGAAGTTTCATCAGAAATGTTGGACAAGATGCATAATGTCTTCCACCAGTTTTCGAGTACGTTGTAGAGGTGCATGAGTCAGCCAAGGCACAGAAAGGCAAATTTGCCCAAGACCATAAAGCAAATGATGACTGAACAACACAGCTTGGTTTCCTGTTTTGTCCTCCCTAACTTCTCTGCTAGACCTCTATGTCGTATGCACTGTGACAATATGGAATGGATGTGGATTGCAGCCTCCTTCTAGAGATTCAGCATGTGAGAGATGTGGGGGTGGGGGTGGTGTTCCCCCCTGCTAGTGTGTGTACTGAAGCAAGATGTCTAGATAAGAATAACTGGCAGCTTAACCCACGTTTGAAGTGTCTCCTGATACTGGACCTTTAAAGGAAATAAAGAATACCAACAGCAAAAATCTACAAAAAAAGCAAAAATCTGCTCTAGCTGGTGCTTCTCAGTAAGATATCTGGAGACCTGGAACTGGCAGGGGTAACTGAGGCTTTTGCAACGACAGCAGAAGTAGGTGGCCGAGAGGCGTGTACTGATAAAATCTAATTGCCCTATCGATTGGCTTAGGAGCCACCGTCAGCTGGGGTAATGATTGAGATATTCTTATGTGTTTGATGCACGTTAGCTGTATCTCACTGCTCTGGGCCCACGGGGGACCTTAAGGTATTACAGAGATCTCTTAATCATGGAGCAAACTTGCGTGTATTGGGCCTGCTCTGCGGCACTACAGATTTATTACAATTACCACTGATGCACTTGGATTTCCTTAGGTCCCAGGGGGACCTGGGTTTCGGGAAGAGCTGCCCTGTTTGTAACTCTGAATTCTTAACTGGCTGAGGAAATCCATCACCCTGGTTTAGGATTTTTACCCATCTGCACCCTCTCACACTATTCTTCCTTCCTTCTCATCTGGGTTGACTGTTGACAGTATCGTGTCCTCAGGCTTTTAAGAATAGTAAACTTCTGCCACTTCTGCTTTCTCTGCCTCTCTTTGTGACTGGGAGTGGAGGTGCTTATGCTTGCACAATGGAGAGCACTGGTTTCTATAGGCCCTGGATAATGTCTGTTCGCCAAATGGTCGTGCAAATTTCAGGTGTGCAAGTGTTCATTGTTTCCAACACAGATTGAAAGAGCAGTAACTTCTTGTTGAGGATCAGAGAATGTAGTGTAAAGGAAGGGCACTTGTCTCTCTGCCAGCTGTCTTGCTCTTCATTGATCAGAATGATATCCAGCTCCTCTTTTGAAGTCTATGTTACGTCTACATTGGGTTTATACTCATCTGCTAGGTTTAATCTACTCCTACTTTTCTGGCCAGTGTTGGACCTTTATTTATTTATTTATAAACCTGGAGCTAGCTAATCCAGCTGCTGAGAGGTCAGGTTGGCTCTTGGGCAGAGAGATACTCCCTTTGCAGAGAAGAGAGGTGAGCTACTTCACCTAAGTGCTGACAGTCCGCACAACTGCAGCTGGGGGGGAACATGTGTAGAGCCTACCTGGACAAACAGGCTTTGGTGATGCCCAGAGCTCCCAGGCCAGTTTACCTAGGAGACGTGAGTGGTCTCTCCTCTCTTGACCCTGCGGACTCGATTTTCTGCTGCGTCCTTCCCTTCTGGTGGTGTTCTGCGGTGGAAAATGCTGGAGAATGCTTTCCGTGGTGCTAATTAAATTGCAGTCACGATGGGGATATAATATGCCAAATGGAGGAAGAAAGGAAAAGTCTGTATAATGGGGTCTGTACTTCCTTAGGAGCACACAGAGGCAGCCTGCACTGGTGAGATTCAGTAAGAGGCTTAACAACATCTGCAAAGGTAGAGCAAGTATGCTCAAATGCCTCAGGGGGAGCGTGCATGTGGGAGGGGAGGGCAGGCGATGAGTCTAATGAGAATATAAAAGTCGTTTCCAAATGGATCAGATAAAGGCGAGGCAGCAGACAGGGTACAGCACTGGCACTACAGAGGGGCTTACCTTGAGAGCGGATGATGGCACAAGGCGCTTTTAATCTTAATT
Organism: Theristicus caerulescens; assembly: GCA_020745775.1. Classification (NCBI taxonomy): domain Eukaryota; kingdom Metazoa; phylum Chordata; class Aves; order Pelecaniformes; family Threskiornithidae; genus Theristicus; species Theristicus caerulescens. Next base: position 5,482,903 of record CM036574.1, read on the forward strand.
GAGAGAGAGAGACACACACACAAGGATGAGCAGAGCCAGGGCTGCTTGACAAAGGCACAGTAGCAAAGCTGACGGTTTGCACATCAAACACGGATTTAGAGCCCCTTTAAGCAGCTAGCAGTGTGTCTGTAAACAAGTCCAATCCCCTCTATCCAGTTTGGGTAATGCAGTCTGCCAGGGCATGCAGGCTGGGGGAGGACGGAGGAGGCCTTGCGGGGCTCCATGGCTCATAGAAAAAGTACGGGTGCCTTCTCCCATGTATGTGTGCGCTTTGCACGCTGCTCTAGGATTTGAACAAGCATTTTGCAATAGAGTCCTGGTCCCAAGGCCCTAAATAATTTCTCCCCTGCAAAAATCCTGTTAATTTCTCCACTTTCTCTCCTCAAATACCCTCTGTTCTGCAGCACCAGATTTCATGGCTTTCCAGTTGCAGTAGGACTATTTGCATGGATAGAAGTGAAGGGATCAGGCTCACTGATGCTAGAGGAAGGTGGGTAGATCTTCCCTCTCTTCCTTCTGCCCCTTGTGATTAGAGGGAGTTGGCTTGATGTCTGAATATTGTCTGAGAGAGAACACTTAACGGAGACACGGCAGAATATCAGGTCTTGCTCCAAGCAGCAAGCAATTTGCTGTGGTTCTGCATAGAATATTTGGGACTGCTCGTGGATTAAAGACGCCTTCCCCAGTGATTAGAGGCTTCTTTGGCTGTGGTGTGGGAGGCAGCAGAAGGCCAGCTTTATGATGTTGCAGAGCTCCCAGAGAGCCTGGGCTTTTTCTAGGGGTTGTCAGTCAATGTGATGGAGATGACAAACCCTGAGAGCCTTGGCCTCAGAGCAGTGGTGTCCTCAGTGACCAGTATAGTTGCGTGTTGACCTGCCATGATTCCTGTGGAAATCCCACGTGATAGGGAGAACGTGACATCTCTGTCCCTTGAGGAGTCCCACTTCAGGAGTCCTGCTCCACTGGAGGCCATGTATACTCGGTGCTTTTGCCATCCTGGAAAAGCAATGTTTATCTACATGTCTCAAAAACATCATGAAAGAGCTCTTTTCTCTCCGAGAGGTTATTTGTTCTACTGTATTAACGCTCCTGTCTCATCTTTCCACTTGATGCTCTGTTGACTAAGCAAGGGAGAAGGAGAAATTTCAGGAGTGAACTGTAAACAGATTCACATTTAAAAATTGGTCTTGGAATTTTTGTTGACAAGGCAGTGCTCGTAGCTCGCACACTTAGATCCGTAGCTGATCAAACTAGTTGTCTCACTTTCTTTGGGCCTATCCCTGAATTTTGTGTGCCTGCCATGTAGGGCTTCCCAGTAACTTCATTTGGCTTTGCACTGAGACCTAGAGCTTTCATCTGCTAAGGAGCAGTTAATATTGGGGGTGAAAAAGAATTGGGATCAGTGATGTTCTAGCTAATGGTTAGAGACAGAATCGCAGTGAACGGCTGTTTTCTGAGCGTGTGATAATGAGCTAGGATGCAGACGTGTTTTCATTTAACAAAGCCAAACAACAACAAAAAAAAGCAGAAGCCTTTATTGAACTGCTGCCTTAAATTGAGCAGAAAATCAGCACCAAATGGGCGTCTAGGAGTTGTAAGCCCAGCCACCTTTGTTTACATGTTTTACCGTGAAGGACAGTTGTTTACCTAGGCAACATAAGGGTCTAGGCTCTGTCAATGCCCCTCATCCTCTTGGCTTGGATCTGGAGGACTGTCCTTTCTTCGTGCTCTGTTTAAATTCATTTTTATTTCTTCTGAAGCCTTGAGGGAGTGGGAGGTGACCAGCATCCTTTTGTAATACAAACAGTGGTCTTGGGAGGTGAAGGAAAAATGGGAAAGCCCAACATGGAAGCACTTCTGCTGTGCCCTGCAACTGCACTTGCAGCGTAGGTTAGTGCATGGGATTTTGCTGGTGTGAGTGTTAAGGTTTTATTCTTGGCTTTGTCACTGCAGGAGGAGAAGGAGCCAAGGCAGTTTAGTGCCCCATTTTTTGGAGTTCAATAAACCTTGCTCTTGGCAGGGATTTGAAGCCTGCTCCTGGCAGGAGGGTTCTTGTAGGATGGCTCTGCAAACACCTTTGGGAAGGTCAGTGATGTGTTTCCAGGTGTATCTCCCTCACTTGTAGGAAAGGAGTGTCACAGCTGGACAGGGCTCACCGTGGCAGCTTAAGTAGCTTGGCCTCCTCTGTGCCTGGCGTGACCAGGGCAGGCTGGCCGTAGTCAGGACAATGAGTCCATCACTCTGGCAGTTGGATCAGCCACCAAACTCGTGGCCAGTACATGTCGCGGCCTTGAAACTGAAATAAACACCAGCTCTCTCTCCCTTTCCTTGCAGCTCTAGGAAGAACAAGATTATCCTGCTTCCAAAAATAACCTCTTCCCCGCCCCCTGCTTCCACCTCCTTTCCCAGGTGCCTTACAGGCAGCTAGTAAAGAGCTGAAAACAAATCATTGGTGTGGTGACATCTCACTGATGTTATATATAGAAATCCAGTACGGATTGTAACGTGGCACCTGACTTGTCCACTCTTGCTTGCTGCTGGGTGGAAGCGCCGGGAGAGGAGGCAGCGAGTAACTGCTCCTGACCCTGCCACAAGTCAGGTTGATGCTTCAGAGCCAGGGTTTTGACACTGTTCCTGCTCCAGTGCATGTGTGTATCTCTGCGTCACCAGGTTTGGATGCTGTGGATTTAGTCCTGCAAAGCCTAGCCTTCTGCTTTCAGTGCACAGCAGAGGTAACGCTGTTGCCCCACAAGCTCCCCATAGCTGTGTGTCTGGAAAGCTTGCGTTGCGATTAGATGCCCAGGTAGCAGGCACTGAACTGCTGCTCTGCTCCTTGTTTCTTTCAAGCAATCAGCAGGGTGCTCTGTGGCTCACAGCTTCCCAAGGTCTCTGGCGAAAGTGAGGGCAAAGTCCTGCTGAAGAGAAAGGGGTGCAGGGCTGTGTGTGTGGGAGAGATGTGTTGGAGATGACACGTGAAAATGTTGACCCAGCCTTTTGGATTGAGAGATTTGAGAGAAGTCCAGCAGGAAAATAGACCTGACCACAATGAGCACCGTGCATTTAGAGCCCCAGGGCAGGCAAACCTGCCAGGGTGGTGTGTGACCATGACTGCCTTTTCTTGGAAGCCCTGCCAGCTCAGTCCCTGCCTTCAGCGCTGCTCCAACACGTGGACCCTTTGGCAAAACAGGCCTGCCCTGGGCTGATCTCAAGTAAATGGGAAAGAAGACAATAACCATTACTATAATTTGTGAAAGGTCATGTGTTGGGTTTTTTTTTTTTATCTCCTGCTGTCTCTGCATATGCAGGTAAGCCCAGATTTCCCCACGGGGGCACAGTAAAGACCCTCAACTCCTTTCCCTCTGCTGATCATGTCTCATGACTTCCTACGGTTATTAGCCTCTTCAGTGCAAATCAAGGAGATGGGTGGGCATTCTCAAGGGTTAAGTTGCATGTATATCACTGTGGGGAACAGACTCATAAATTAAACTGGAATATGTCCTAATGATGCCCTCTCCCCAGATGCAAGCTTGTGCTTTCAGACCTGGTCAGGGGAGTCAGCAGTGCTGCATGCTTTGTATCAGATGTGAACAGACTTGGGAGGAGCTGTCCTAGGATGGAGGGCTGGGGGTTGGAAAGATTTTATTAACGATTTGCTGTGAGCAAGAAGAGGGTCAGCTGCCTATTTCATTAATTGTTTTAGCTCTGCACAATCTTTTTGTTACCAATTCCTTTTCTTCTCTTTGCTCTTCTCCCCTTTCCTGCTCTTTTCCCTCCTCCTCGCGTTTCTTTGGTTCTCAGTCACTTTTCCCCCCTTCCTTTTCCATTTTTAATTGCCATCTCACATATGCACCCTTCTTCCTTTCCATTTCTCTTCCTCTCTTCACTTCCCTTGTCCTCCTCCCTGTTCTCCCTTCCCCACCCTCCCTTCATCTCCAAGCTCCTCGGGAAGAAGACAATTTGAAGGCTTTCCGCTCTGCTCTCAGCTGAGAGGCTCCTTCCCTCAAGCCAATCAATGGCAGCCTTTCAGCCCCAGTGGGGCTTGGCAAACATTAGATCAATAAGTTATTAGCACCATTCTGTCAGCTGTAATGTGGAGATTGATCGGGGCCGGGGCTCCTGCATGCTGCCTGGCACTTCCCCAGCCTGATAAAGATGACAGATTAAGGGAATAAGAAAAAGGAATTAAGGAGTCTGGCTGTCAAAGCTGTCACGGGCTGGAGGAGCGCTGTTTTTTTCAGGGGCTGAATGAGTGCAATTGGACATTTAAATGGTGCTAAGGGTACAGCACCACCAGCAGCTCTGTTGGAAATCACTATCTTCAGCGTTCACTTTTCTAAAGAAATGCTGGGAGGCTTGTGGAGGGAGCGGCCAGAGGAGGTGGAGCAGCCGTCCTGGGTGTTGGAGGGAATACCAGGTTGCTGGCACAGACCACACGCAAAAGATTCAGCGCTTAGGAGCCCACAGGGAAATGCGAGTGCTGTCCCTGCCGCGTTGCCTTACCCACCTTTTGGCACGGTTGGGTGTTGTGTGGCATTCCCCAGGACTGAGGGAGGTATCTGTGTCAGAGGAATGATGCCAGTTTTCATCACAGATATATAAATTGAGGCCAAACCACCTTTGCCCGAGAGGCTTGTGGTCCCTCAAGGAAAACCTGATCCTTACTGGGACCATGCTTAAGTCTTCCGATTTAACAAGCTTCCCCTTTCTCCTGTTTTACCCACTAGGACGTGCTCCTTTCTAGAGCTAGAAAGTGAGTCTCCAGAAGGCCTGGACTTCCAGCCCACCCTCCCAGCCTCATTCTTTAAATCTTTTCTGGAAGAGAGTGGGGATTCACAAGTTTGCAATTGCTAAAAAGCCTCTCTGCAGCATATAAAATTAATTCAGATCTCTCTCTTAAGTGCAGTATATCCTCTCCATAAGTGTTTTTCATACTATGAATATTTACTACCTTTCCATGGCTTGGTGCATGCTGTAAAAATGAATTTTGTAACAATCTGGGAGACAAGGGGATGTTGGTGCACCTTCTCCAATAAACAGCCTCCTTACAGACAGACAGGAGGATGGCTCCAGCATGACCTGCACCTCCCTCTGTTTCACTCCTTGGGAACTGAAATATTGGACAGTCCTTTTAGGAGCTTAGCTCCAGCTAGGCGAATCGAGTGAGCACAAAGAGGTGGGAAGTAGCAGGATACTGTTTGCATGGTAGGAGGAAAGGCAGATGGCCAAGTGGTTAGAGCTGAGAAAGGGGGTGCAGGCTCCTTCTCAAGCCTAGGAAAGGATGGTTGATGTGTTATACATTGGGAATGCTTCTACTCAACTACTGTCTTGTTGCATGCTCCCGCAGTTTTCATGTATGCTGTGGTTAACTCACACTTAGGAAGGGGTTAGTGACACTAGGCCTACCTTTGGGGTGCTACTTTCGATGTAATGCATTGAGATCAGTGAGTGATGGTCACTGACTTGCCTATTGGAGTCCTTCTCTGCTATTGAGTGACTGCACAACCAGCCTGCCAAAGTTAGGTTCTCTCGAAGTGAGCAGGAAAGAGAAAAACCTTTGATTACTCAATATTGCATCCTCCTTGCTTTGTAGTAAGAGACCATTAGTGTGTCCCATTCCTCCCTCCCCTTTGTTTCCTGTTTTTCTTCCTGTTTCCAAGAGCTTCTTGTCACAGGGAACTTGAAACGTGATGCTTAGGGAACGTTTGCAGATACCTAGGCTAGGTCTAGGCTAGGGACAGTCCTGAGCCAGGAGCGCCCAGCTTGCTCTGCTCTTTGTGCTATTTGTACTGTTAAGACTGGTACAGCAGCTAGCAAAAGGATGGCTCCTGCCCTGGAGAGCTTGCAATCTAAATCTAAGTGACAACCAACAAATAGATACAGATGTGGGGACATAAAGGAACAATGAGATAACCCAGTGCAATAGCTAAGGTTTGAAGCCTGCTGCCTGCCATGTCCCTAAAGCCATGAAGCTGACCTGCTGGGAGGAGAGTGCTACCTTTATTTTGCAGCTGGTTCGACATCCCCTTTGCGGAGATCCAGCAGTATTTCCCCCTTCCTTGCTAGAACTAACCCTGCCCCATGAGCTGCCATGCACTTGTATTATTCTAGGATCCCAAGTCTCAGAAGCCCACTGCTTCCCTTCCCCCAGCTTCCCCAATAATTTTTTTTCCATTCTCGTTGCCCTCAGTTAAATTATGGCCCGTTATTCCCATGACCTTGTGCTTCACTCTGCCTTTGTTCCATTGATTCCTGCTGGCAAGGGATGGGGCCGATGTGCAGCCAGATTCCACGCTGCTGCGCGCAGCCTACTGCGTGGCCCCTCGTACGCCAGCCTTTGTTGAGAGCAGCTCTGGGCCTGCTGGGACTCGGCAAGCTGGTGCAGCTTCTTACAAAGGCACAAGCCCATCGCTGGGGAAGTCAGTCTCCAGGGTCCCTGCAAACCTGTCACACTGGGCACAGGGACAGACTGAGCGGCAGGGCTGGAGCACCAGAGCTTGAGCAGAGCAGCTCCTCTGGTGGTAGCCTGTTTGTGCCAAAGGAAAGGGGAGAGCTGAATAAACTGCGATGCTGCCAAGACATTTCAGACTGGTCAGTGGGAATTGTCATCTCCAGGGTTTAAGTTTGATGGGGGAATTAAGAGCAAGGGAGGATGTTTTCCTCCTCTTAAAATAATGTGAAAGGAGGTGAAGAAAGGACTTTCTTCTCATTAGATGTTGGCTATCTGAGACTGGGTGATTTCCCATGTAAATTGGCTCAGTTCTCTGTTTATTCAGGACTTCTGGGTCCAAGAAGCTTTCAGAGCAAAACCAATGATATGGATAGGGAGCGTGAGATAGGTCTTGATCTCTTCCCATTGTGTCTGTAGCTAACACAGTGCAGAAAAACTTGGTGCAGTCCCTTGGCCGTAATTGGGACTTGCTCCATACTCCACCCATTTAACAACATTGGGAGGGCAAAAATTTTGTGACCCCATCATATTTGTTCATTTCCCTTCTCGAGGTGAAACCCTGTGCTCAGTCACCGGGACACAGGCTCAGTTCTCACCCTGCCATCGGTGCAGTGCATGTCCTTGGTGCATCTTGTCTGCTGCAGATGCCCTTGTAAAGAGTGGAGATACGGTCCCTCCGTCTTTGGGGAAACCTAGAGATAGGTTTTCTAATCTTCCCAGCTGACTTAGGCTCCCAAGTCCTCTCTTCAAAGCTGATAACGAGGCTTGGGATTCTTAGACGTGTTGGTGAACATGACTGTCGAGTCACCCAGCTCTGACGAGTGCTGGGAGGCTGAGGATTAGAGGCAACGCAGGAGTACAAGGCACTGTTACTTTGAGGTGATGTTTCCACCCATGGTCTCTAATCAGTGTGTCTCAAGTCCAGAGAGGGCTGTGATGAGATAAAACCCATATTGCCCTGGCTTCTACACAAGCTTGTTTTATGGTGCCATACGCGCATCCTTTCTCTTTATGGTTGCAAAGTCATTGGGTGATACTTCTGCATGGGGACAGAAGTGCTGTCCTCCTCCAGCTGAGCTACCCTCCTGGCCTGTCTCTATCCATGTTTCCCTGTAGAATTGCTGCAGGTGAGTTTCTCTTCCGATGAAAGACGGGGGAAAAAATCCACTTTGATTTCTAGATCTCTGGGGAAAATATTTGACTTTGTTTCCAAAAACCTCTCTGAGTCACTTTCTGTACTGCCTTGTCGGGCTAGCAGGAGCCTTGAATGCAATGCAGGATCTGGGGACCTGCATGGGAGACCTGGGGGGGTTTGTGGGGTCAGGGCTGTGTGGCAATAAGTGATCAGTATGCCTGGGGCTTCCTCTAGCATTCCTTGCGTGTATTATTGCCTGGCTTAGCTTCATAACATTACAGTTCTACTGATAATGTCTTTCATTTTCAGCTTTAATATTAAAAAACTGCCCTGGTTTGGCTTCCTTTCAACTGAAATGCTTTGTAGAAGGCAGGGGAGAGGAGGCAAATGCAGGGATTTGGGGAACAAAAAAAAAAAAAGGCCAAAAAAAAAAAAAAAGCCCCCCACAACCATCCCTCCCCACCTGCTGTCTAAGGTGGAGTGTTGCCTTTTGCAGGTGCGTGGGCTGAGCAAAGAGCAAAGAGCTACCTTTTGGCTTTCTGGCCAATGAGTAGCAGTGTACTCGAAATGCACAACCTGTCTCTGTGAGGGTGGTAAGAAATGCAGAAGCTATGCTGCCAACTCATTTGCAAAACATATTTGTTTTTGCTGCTGCTGCTGCTGCAAAGTCAGGGGAGATGGACTGTGGATGCTCCTGTCCCAATGCCTTCAACCGCTGTCCTGGTTCTTTGTGTGTGAGTGCAAAGAATGGTTGGGTGGATGGCACGTGGATGTAAAGGGGTGAATTTAGAGTACAGGATCCTGTAAAAGGGCATGTGTTCAGCAGGTGTAAGTGGTATGCCGAAGCTGTGCATTATGGTTTAAGTTGTAAAGAGGAAAGGATTGGTGCTGTAATACAAATACATTGCCATTTAGCTGTGAGTTTACTAAGTAACTAATGAAAATGTGACCTGCCTCTTCCCTGCTTTGCAGCTAAGAAAGCGAAGAGGGGGGTATGACTTCTTATAAGGCTGGGCTGGCATTCAAAAGATTGCTATTCAGTCGTGTGCTCTCCTACTGAGTCAGTAAATTTGGGGTGGATTGATAGATCTTTGTGCCTCCATACTGGCTACTGATGATAATTATTCCCTTTTCCTTGCTTACTGTATATCTTGTTGATTTAGTCCCCACACTTCTGGGGACAGAGACAGTCTCTGACACATCCCAGGACTTTGCCTTAAATGAAGAGTGGGGGAAAAAAAAAAAGGAAAATTTTCATTCTGTGATCTAACTGACTGCCATAAAAACTGCTGGGGAGCAACCCAAATACAAACTCAGTGTGTGGGATTTGGTGCTTTGGTACAACGTGAACCTGAGATGCTGGAAAGAAAATGCCGCAGATCATTCTCAATATTAATACACTAATGTGGGATCCCTCTGGAGGGCCTAGTTCAAATCTCGACTGAAAGACATCTGGGACCTGTCCCTGTGGCGTGCCGGTGGTGGCAGGCTGTCACACCTGACTGTTGGTGCAGCTGCCAGCTCGCTTGCCTGCGTGCCGAGGAGTGGGTGTTCTGGAGGCAGGTGGGGCATGGGTCTGATGGAGTTGGTGCCGCTTCGGAGTTCCTGCGTGATCTTGGTCTTCCCCAGCACAAGTGCAGCCGGTTGGGAGCGAGATGGGACTTGCAACCTGTCCTGCTGACGTGTCTGGGAATAGCAGGGCATGGTGCTAGTCAGAGCGAATGTCTGCTGGCAGATGGGCGCGTGGGGGTGGGAGCGGAATAGCAAGAGAGAAGGAGTGATAGGAGGGTAATGAGGTGCCTTGGCAGAGTTGTGAAATGAAGGCATCTTTACTGCTCATGTTCTAACTGCTGTCACATGTAACTGGTGCTTCTGTCACCAGTTCTTCCATGGAGTCTCTTCTGCCTGAAGTACATAAGAACAAGCCCTGTTGGGTTTTGCTGCCTCCTGCCCAGGCTGGGAGGGGTGAGCTGAGCAATGGGACTTCTGTTGTTTCAAAGCCACAAATCCCGGATGAGAACACTTCTGAGGAGGATATATGATCTTGGCCTCCAGCGCTGAGGGTTTGCAGCATCAGACTAACATTTCCAGGAAAATCACCATGAAGGATGAAGCGTTCCGTGGGGAGGGAGCTTGTGACTCTGTTTGTGCTGTGTGGCCAGGTACTTCATAGCTTTGATGCTGGCTTGGCAAGCCGATACTGTCTGTGGCTTTGGAGAAGTTATTCAAGGGTAAACTGAGGCAGGAGGAGTGATAAAATTCAAATTCTATTGAAAGGCTGACTCAACACCTGGGATGTGAAGTGCTGAGAAAACTTAAGTGCTGTCACCGGCTGACTCTGTCCTTTCCCATCTGCTTTCCAATTGCCACCGTTTTGTTGTATTTACTTTGCTTTTGGTTATGGATGGTTGCAAGCCTCTGCGGTTGTCTCCGAGTGCCAGTTTTGTTAACAGGCTGGGTGACAGGGTCATGGCAAGATAAGATCGGAGGCAGCTTGTGCTCTTTAAAACCTTGAGATGCCACTTGTAACTTTGCAGAGTTCCAGAATTGCTCTTTGGATAAAGGCATTGCCTGGCAGGCTCTGCCCTCGGCACGTTAGCTGGCTGCTCTCGGCACTGCTCAGCCTGTGGCAGCCACAGATCTGTGCTCTGGATCTCTTGATAAATACAACGCCAAGGCAGGGACCTGGGCTTGCTTAGCTGAATTCAAAGTAATGTGGAGTGATTCTGAGTGTGAGGGACAGTTGCTTGGCTTAAAATGTCCCCTGGAACATAAATAATTTTGTTGTTCTTATAAATAGCACCAAGGGGGTTTGTAACCTTTCTTAACCAACACACTTTGGGCAAATCGCAGCAGCTTTGCGTGTGTGTTGACTCACAGCCAGATGCAATGTATACTCGCTCAGATATGGTGCTTGTTTGTGAGATTTTTTTTTTTTATTTTAAGATGCTGCATCTTTAACAAGCCCTTGATAGATGAGATTTTGATGCTTGCAGTGACAAACAGTCTCTTCCTTCCTGCCCATATGCAACATCATGCTTTCAGTTTCCCCAGCGTTATTATGGGAGGATATTGATTTTAAATCTGTTCGGGGACGCTGTAATTGTATATTAGATATTTTGTGTTGGTTTGTAGGGCTGCAGTAATGCAAAAGGCTTGAGTGTTTCCGTACAATCTAGAGGGGGAAGATTGCTAAGGACCTTGAGGTTTTGAAGGAGGAGGGGGGAGGAAGGGGGGGGGGAGAGATTGAGAGAGAGAGAGAGAGAGAGAGATACTGTGGTAGGAAGATTCAGAGATCTGTTGTGCTTTTTTTGTGTGTTGTTTTTTTCCTCCCCTTTCTCTCCCCCAGTTGCTTTGCATCAGGGCATGAAAGGAGTGGAAACACCAGGGGGACAAAAGGCAACAGAACAAATGATGAAACTCAGTAAGGAAATCAACTGGATTCAGAATTTATAGCTTTAAAACGTTGCATTGATCAGTGTGTGAATAGTCATTATGTGCTTTTGGACTGCGTGATTAGGAAAGCAGATCAAGGCTCTCAAGATGACGATTTTTCTTACTTTCATTTTTTTTCCTCCGCTTGTAATATATGTGTGCGTGTGTGTGTGTCTGTGTGTGTGTGAGAGAGCGAGAAGCAAAATACCAAAGTCTCTCTGGTTGCTTCTGCAAAGAGGAAAGTACAACCTTATCTGATACTCAGGTTTCTCATCTCTCTTCTAGATGAAATTTTAGGCAAGAGAAGAGTATGTTCTCCCAACAGCAGCAGTGAGTGTCCTTTAGAAAGCAAGAAAGCCAGAAGTGAGTCCCCAAAGGGTAAGTGCTGCTTCTCCCTCCCCCATCCCCTTCCCCTTTCTTCTCCTTTCTTAAGAGTGGAACTTAATTGAAATTAAGGAGGGAGGGCTGCGAGAGGCTGTGGTGTGGGAGCTGCAAGTATCCGGCGCTGAGGGTGCATGCAGGAGGCTACCAGTGCACCGTGCTTTCTTTATCTAATCGGAGGGAAGCTTGCAGTGCGAGAAAGGGATTGCCGCCTAATTAGAGTAATTGTTTTATGATTAAAAAAGCAGGCTGCAGCTTTTGGGGTGGATCTTAGGGGTGTTTGTACTTTTCAGGCAGAATGTCTTGATTATATGTTTAATATAAAAGATAGACACAGGCTTATCATGCTGGCATCTGTTCCTTTAAAGGGAAAAAAAGAAACCTAGCAGGGAGAATAGGGCTGCCTAGTTCTTTCTTATGCATTTATGGCACTGTTCCTATAGAGATGGAATCTGCAGAAGGTTTCTCTTCTTAGGGATTTTTTTTTTTAATCTCCTGATTTGTCTTATGGTTCTTTCCTGTAAACATGATTTTTAAACTTTCTTTATGACTGGCAAAGTGGAGTGGGTAATGGAGCCTGCAGTTAATGAGTTTGTCTCCAGGTTGCATAAATGAGGTTTTGCAGGCCCTTCACTTAAAGGCTTTGTTGTTAAGTTCAAACTAATTAGCTGTCAGTAATACCCATCTCGATCACCGTGCTTAACGTGCACTCTTTGGCCACTAGGAAAAAAAAAAGCAGACTAGCTGTCTGAAGCTAGATCCTGTTTCATGGGTTTGGAGTCCAGCAGCCGAGACTCTTCAAGGTGTATATTTTCAATAACCAATCCAGGGAATCTCAAAGGGCACTTTTTGCAGCAGTTTGTCCTGAAGCCTTCTTAAACTACATACCTTATATTACGCTATATAAAGATATATTGTAGGGACCTGTACTGCATCCTAATTTCACATAATGTTCCTGTATATTGTCTCTTCTTGACTCCTTGTCCCCGAATTATGATCAGAAAGGCAGCATACTCTGAGAGGATGTTGAATGCTAGTGTCACTTAATATAATATTGCTAACACTACCTAAGAACATACTAAATCTTTTCTTTCTCGTAACCCTCTCCTGCCTGTTAACTCTTTAATACAAGTAAAAGCGCCTTAGCTTCTTACTGGGCTTTTCTGAAAGGTGTAAAGAGGAACCCTATGTACTGCTACTCCTTACCTGTTTTCCTTGATTTTTTTCATCTGCCCTATTCCTGTTATCCTTGAAATGTTTCTAGTAGATGTGCAGGTAAGTTCCAGCAGGACGCTTCTACAGATTCTGAAACACGTTTGTTATATAGGGGTGTGAGGCTCCTGTAACACACTTGATACACCTGCTGTCATCTTTGCTGAGTCTCTATCCTTTGTAATTCCAAGTGCATGCCTTCGAACTGAGTCCAGGTTAACAGCAACCTATGTGGCCTGGCTGAGAATGGGCTAAACTTTAATCAAGCCATCTGAAACCAAACTATTGCATTTGGATTCACCCCAATAAAGTGGCCGAACTTGCACAAATTGATGTTTTTGCCATGGGAGCAGCAGGGTCAAATGATCCCGTTCCGTTTCTTTCCTCTGGCCTTCCCACCATTTTTGTTTACTTTGAGTGGGTTGAGTGCAGTGCGAGGCAGATGAGCAGCCCTCGGCTTTGCAGTATGCACTCAGGATCTAAATCCTGCTCCTTAACTCTGACTCAGGGATTCCCCCAACTCATTAAGAGAGGGGTTCCTAGGAAGCCCTAAATAAAAGCAAACTTTCGTTTCCTACTCCCACTTTTTTCTCAGAAAGCCTTCCCTGCCCTTTAAGAGAGTGTGAAACAGAATGGAATTTCTGAGCTAGTCTTTTACTAATCTCCTGTGTTACCTGTTTTTTATTATATTAGAACACTGGGGAACCCCTCTTCTCCCCAGCACTGCGGCAGGCGTTTTAAGCCTAGGCTGTGCTGATGCTACAATACCGTCAGAATAGTGAGGGGCCGAATAGGGGCAGAGAATTGTGTGCTTCTGGGGCCTTTTTCTACCCACCCCCTGCTATGAAAAGGGGGTCAAAGGAGGGGCTATAGCCAGTGTTGCTGTGTCTTGAGCACCATGCAGCTGAGAACTCCCAGGAGACTTCCCATCCCGCTGGCAGGCAGGCAGCGTTCCAGTGGCATGGATACCGCGGAGGGCTGGGAGGGGAGTGATCCCTGTGTTCCCAGCTCTGAACTAAGGAGCTGGTTGGAAACAGAAGGATCCGCGTTGTGTGACAAGCCCTTTTCAAACAGGATGGGCCCTAGTGGCTACTTACCTGGAATCTGGGAGCTACTGCTGTAGAGTAGTGCTGTAAAGTGTGAGACTGTGCTAGAGCCCCAAGCTTGGCTGGGACCCAGATGCTGCGAGTGCAGTTTGTGATTTAGGAGTGGGAAGGGAACCAAGGACCGACTGGAGTTTTGTAGCCCGTGCAGCCCCACGCTGTCCTTCGGCAGGAGCCAGGGCTGCAGTGTCTCCCTGCGACTCACCCTTCCTCTTTCTCCGGCCCGGTGGTGTGCCTTGCCTGGCTGCTGCTCCTCCGCCTTTTGCACTCCCCGGTGGCGATGTACAGCTCAAGGTGGGGACTCTCCCCCTCTCCGTTACACGCTGGCCCTGGATGCAGCTCTTGCTCAGGGCACAGCTGCATTGTCTCTGAAACAGCCTTTTGAAGAGGAGAAGTGACCCCGTGCCCGCGGCACATCTCGTGCTGCTGTGGCTGCGCCTGACGAGGCAAGGAGAACAGAGGCAGCCGAGTAAATCACTCCTTCCCTCTGACTGAGTGAAAAAACACCTGTAGGGCTGGAAACCCTTCCAGCGGGGAAGCAGTAACCTTCCCTTCCCCCTCCCCAGCGCTCGCAGTGTGCGCACCAGAGATCAAAAGAGAGCCCTATCTCAGTGGAAACAGGGCCGCGCCAGCGCTGCTGTCAAACAGAGCAGAACGTTCTCGCGTCTAATATGGAAATGCGAGCATATCAGAGGCTCGGAGCGAGGGCTGTGCTGGCAGGTCACGGAGGAAGCTTTCTCCCCGGGAGACAATTCCCCAAGTAAAACCCTCACTCCTGCGGCAACAGCATGTCTGGAGATCTGCTTCTCCGATACCTTGAGACACGAAATAAAACTGAACGATTGCAAAAAGAGAAAATCAGGAAGAGTATTTTGGTTCCCGTTTGAACTGCTGAAAAATAAATCTGGTAGAAGCCTCATCATTTGGGAAGATTTGAAACTAGACTGGGCTAAGTGCTGAAAGCACACGTAGGGAACAATATTGCACTTGCCCCCTGGGGTGGGCTGATGAGCTCATATGCTGCTCCTTCTGCCATTCTCTTTTCTTTGCTGTTGTAGATCATTTAAACCAAAATAAAATCTTATTGCATCTTTGGCTAATGAAGTAGACCATAACCGGAGCTGGACTACAGCTGAGCAGTTCAGATCCAGCCTCTGTCAGTTTGTTCCTCTTTTGCGGGGGGATAGCCATATGCTGATTGCTTTGGCAGGTGTCCAGTTAGGCCAAATGAAGAAATAACGTTTGGCCCCGTTCTTGCTAACAGCTTCATTGCCCCCCAAACCCGTACCGTTGACTATGGTGGGAGCGGGCAGGGGCCCTCTCTGCCCTGGCAAGTGATAGCTCAGGCAGCAAAGACCCTAAAGCTGCAGACTAAGACCTGGCTTTGAACCTGGGGTGAGATGCTTGTGCAACAGGCTCCTTAACCTTCTGCTGTGGTTCAGTAAAGGGAGCCTCGGCCTCTCATGGGTTTGCTGTAGCAAAGGAGAGGAGACAGACAGGCTGGGTGCTCCTGTCTCGTCTGGGATTGCTTGGGAGGACGAGCCGTATAAAAGCTTGGTGAAAAGGTTGTGCAGGAATGACATGTCCTCCAGGCTGAGCAGAAAACGTGCGTCCTCAGAGAGCCTGAATTCCCTGTGGCTGCTGCCGTCGGGACCCTGCGGTGTTGGTGGCGGGTGGGAGCGGTGGGCTCCCCTTGGCCTGGGCGAACAGGGAGGCGTGCTGGAGAGCGTGAAGGCGCGACAGATGCCTGCCTCGGCTGCGCCTTCCCGGTGACCGTGCCAGAGTCCATTTCACACCTGGCGGCTGGAAGAGATTTGGCGAGATCAGTCTTCTGCATTACCCCCTGGTAATGACAAAAGCAGACAGCAAAGCTTCAGCAAAGCTGGAATTATCGCTGGCTGAGTCATGTGAAATCTTCCAAGTTTTAAGTGTGGAAATCCAGCCTTTCCCTGGACTCCTCCTTCCTCTTAGCCTCCCCTTGCCACCCCCATTCTCCCTCCCCTCCTTGCACCTGAAATCTGCTCTGTGGCTGATCGGATAGAGTTTATGGTAATTAAGTGTTATTAAATCCCCTCCCTCCTCCCTTTTTTCTCTAATGACACAGCTGTGGGGGAAAAAAAAAAAATCCATGTTTTTCTAAATCAGGTCTGTGGCATGCGGCTTTGCTCCTTAGACCTTTGGTTAAGAGCATCAGAAGGGAACTGAGACAGTTGGTGCACTTCTGCGTTCCTGGGGGAGGTGGCAGGAGCGGCAAGAGAGCGGAGGAGGATGTGGGAATCTGGCTCGCAGAGTGACTTGGCGGGAAGGGGACCTGGAAGGGAATTGTGGCCCCCACCCCCTGCTCCTTCCACGGGTGTCTTGCAGGCTCGGGTACCGGAGGCGGGGAGTGGGAGGGAGCAGGCATGGCATGGCGGCGTCTTGTGCAACCTCCCTCTTTCGGGTCTGGTTTCTAAGCGTGGTGCACACAGTCGAGGGTGGGGATGCAGCTTCTGATACCAGCTAGTTTGAAGCAGGCCATGAACTTGTGATTTACACAGGAAGCCTGTGGTCCCTGAGATGCAGATATATGTCGCTGGGGTAGAGATCAGCGGTTGCAGATATGGCCACAGATTGCTATACTGGTTGAGAATTCCTTGCTGAGCTGGACGGCTGACCTGAGTTGGAGGGGACTGAAGTCATTTCCCTTTTGCAGAGGAAGAGTGCCTTGGGAGCTGGTGATGCAACCCTTTTTTATTGAAACTTTGTGCAGCGCAGGCTCTTTATTATTATTATTATTAGCCCCTCCTATGTGTTGGGGAGGAGGTGGCTTCATTAGGACATGTGAAGGTTGCATCCCCAAAATCTGAGCCCCTGCATGCTTGGTCACGTAATGAGTTTGGTGGCAGACAGCACTCGCCACTAATGGCCTCTCATTCTGGCCAAGGCAGAAGTGACCCAGTCCCTAAGCTGCTGTGGCAGGGCCACGTTTTACAGGTGCTCTGTCTCTTGGACTGTATTTGTTTGCCACAGGCTCTCTTTTCTGATCGCTAGCTTAGGGGCCTTTTTCTCACCTGAGAGAGATCCACAGCTCTTTTCCCAGCAAGATGTCCAGTGCCTGCGTATTCGTCACAGTGCTGACGCTGGTGTAAAGTAAGCAGCCTGTGCTCAGAGCCACCGCCTTGCGTTTGGAGACAGTCTAGCAGCAGAGTCACCTGCCCTGATCCCCGAGGGACTCTCGTCTGCGAAATGAGGTGGATGAAGGAGCACGAATCTGGGGCACGCGGTAGGGTGGTCTTGTCATTCACTGAACGCAGCGGTGGTCTTGTGACTGCAGCGTGGGGGGAGCCCTTCCCGCTCCCTCCCTTCCCTTCTGCCTGTTCAGATTGTTACTGGGAGTTCCTCTCTGAATAATGAAAAGGTTTTGCCTGTGGGGGAGATCCAAGATAAAATAGTGTTAGAGCAGCCACCGCCAAGGCAGAGAACGGTAATTACTCTGAGTTCTGCTTACAGTAAACAGAAAGCCTCTGTGGTTTTATCTCCTTGATTGTCAGACTGGGATCCCTACTGCCCAGGGAGCAGACAGGGCCTTCCTCAAAGCCCTCCCTCCTGGGCTGTGCCGTCATTCCGGGAAGATGGAGAGGTAGGCACGTTGGGTGTAATTTTAATGGCCTCAGGGAGCTTAGCTATATGTACAGATCTGAAACAACCTGCCTTTGTGACTTGCCTCCGAGAGCTGGGCAGGTGGCCTGTCATCGCTGTCTGTCGTGCGGTTGTCAGCATCACCTGCACTGGGTGCTTGAACATCTCTGGCGTTATTGCGTCCTTGCGGGTGTTCAGACAGGCGGAGGAAAGAGGTGCGTGTCGGATCAGGTATTAGTTGAAAAAAAGAACTCGCATCCCCTAAGATGAAAGGGTGAGAACTCAGTGAACTCCTTCATCCTGCCTGTCCTCTTTGCCACCCTGGGAGTAGAGAGCTTGCTCGTATTTTTGTGTTATTACAACGCGATGCTTGTTGCTTTGGGGGGGCAGGGGGAAGCTGTTCATGGGTTTTTTGGGTGCTGTGGCAACTGAAGCTGTAGACTTTTCTGTATATGTGTGCCCATGTTTGGAGGCTTAGCAAGTTGTAGGTGTGTCTTGACCGCATATGATGGTACATCTCGGAGAACAAGGACAGCTGCATTTGGCAGCTTGGTACATCAAGTTCAGTGGGTACACTACGGAGTTGTGGGAAATTGTGCTAATATCCCTCTACCCCCCTTTCTCTTTCCTTTGCACGGTCCCTATACTTATGTGATTTTCCACTGTATTTCTCTCTGGAAAAAAGACCAAATCTTTCTGCTCTTCAGAAAACTCCCACACGCCTCTGCTTGAGGACTCGGTGACTCAGATGACCCCAGAGGAGCACTACAGACGCATGATGTCAGCGCTGAATGAACATGGCACGTTTGAAGAGCAGCAGCAACAACGTCTCTACCAGCTGGCCAACAGCATGGCGGTGCCCAGCCATGGAGGTACGGGCTCTTAAAAGTGGGAGAAAAAGGGGGTTGCTTTGCCATTTGGTGTAAGTCTTGTAAGATGTCCCTGACCCCTGGGTACGTGTGAGGAGGATTTATGGGCTGCAGTGTTGCGTGTTTATCGTGCAATGAATACAGGTGGTGCTAAAGAGTGTCCTACAGACCGTTTCTCCCATCGTCTCTGTGGGAGCATCTACCCTCAGCCATCTGTAAATGCTAATACCTTCTGTAGCTGTATCTGTGGGGGCTACGCATTTGTTTACTGGGATAGATCAGCTGCAGCATCAATACTCTGTATTTTCCAGTGGCGGTGAGGGGAGCCTTTTCTTCCTTTGTTTCAAGAGTTCGTGTCAATCTGAATATTCAGAATCTGTGGTGTAAGTCTTACTTGGGTCATAGCGTGGAGCAAGGGGAATGAGTGTTGGTATAATGCAAGGGGATGTGAGATGTAGGCAGTGCCAGATACTGCTGCCATTTAGTGATGGGCTCTGAAACAGCAAGGTGATGTTGCAGGATTTAGTTAAGCATTGATAGTGCTAGGTTTAGAAAGTTTGTGCGATAGTTGCTACACACAGACATAGCATAAATTGGTGTTAAAGACCTTTCACCTTTATGAGAATTGGATGTCTTATGATTTTACGGACAATTAAAATATGCAGATGAAGCTAAGTTGCAGTGAAGACAGCTTAGCAGGCAAATGCTGAAGTCTGTGGGACCGGTTCATCCATGGTATCATCTGTTGAAAGCAATGATGTTTACGTCACCCAGGACTGATCTGGTCCTTCACTAGCCGAAACCAGATTTGCTGTGGAAAAGTGAGGGGAAGGGTTTCTGAAAGGAAGAGATCTTCCATACCCAGTGTCTGCTCACTTGGTGAGGGCTTCCTCAGAGCGTTGCCGTAAGGACCCTGTAGGTCACAGCTTCCAGCACTAAGAAATTGTCCCCAGACCTTCCCAGGATGGTCTGGTCCTCTGAGGTTGAGCTGGGCACTAGGGATAGCTGAGGGACCCCCCAGCCCTTCTTTAGTTAAGGCCTGTTGTGTGCACTGCAAATTGGGCATCCGCGCCTGCCTGTCTCCTGTTCCTAGGCTTTAGGAGCACAGGATTCTGCACCGATATCTGTGTTCAAGGGAAGATGCTGCCATTCTGCTCTTTAAAAGGAGGCTGGCGCTTGTACAGTTATGTTAATGCAAGGAGGGAAAATCCAAAACCTGGTCCTGAAGCAGCCTCCTCATTAACAGACACCATTGTCCAATGCTGCTGCCTTGTCCTGGGGCTGGAGTGATGTCCTGAGGGGATGAGGGCCCTGCAGTGCCAGGATCTGATGGATCCCACATGAACTGAAGGATTGCCGGCAGGTTTTGCCGGGGCCGTGGAGGAAGCTGGCTAACTCCAGCTCGGCTGCAGCACCCTGCGCTGTGCCTAAAGGGGGCACTAGGCAGTTAGAGGTTCTGCCCTGGGAGCCGCTTGGCACAAGCATCCCTCCACAGGGACACTTCACCTTCCCTCGGGCCGGCAGAGCCTGCTGGCTCGGCTTGGTCCAGAGTAAAGCCGTGCATTGTGCCCAGGTCCTCTGATGCAGGAGTGAGGGACGTAACTCAGCTGTCTGGATCAGGCAAAGCCAGGGGGATGGAAGAGGTGACGCTGTTCCAGTCTTGGAAGCAGAGGGTTGAAGCTTCACTGAAAAGCAGTGCTGTGCAAGAATCTGTGGCCCCTGTGCTGCTTGCTACCCAAGGCGTGGAGGGGTGACGCGTGCCTGCCTGGGTGATCCGTGGAAGGACCATAAGCAACATCGGCAAAGCATCCAGCAAGAGCTGGAGGAGAATCTCCAGTCTAGAGTGTAAATCCCCAGGGCTCCTTGTTAGGTTAATGAAGAAGCTGTCTTCTTTTCCGCTCTGTTTGATTTGATTGGCTTCTCTGGGGGCAAGAAGGCGATTTCTTTCGCTGTGGAGTAAGGATTTGCTTATCAGCAAAGGCATGGCATAAACCTGTGCTGAGGCACACGGTAGTGAACACGGCACATGCTTCTGTGTGTGGTGTTCAGCTGTCCCAGGCATTTACAGAGATGCAGAGCTCCTGCAAGCATGATACATAGGTACAGGGCAAAGCCACACACCGTAGGGCTGCGAGTTTCCACACATACATGCAATGAACACAAGCACAGTACGCGAGAGGACGGTATCTAACGTGCATCACGCACAAAAGGATCACACATGCAGACGTGCAAATGTTGAATATTCAGCCATGACATGCAGGGCTGTGTGGACCGTGTTGAATATAACAGAGCGTGTACTCAGCGCAAAACGTGTTACGTGTACCGGTATTGTAACAGCCAGTCGCGATAGACCGCTTAAGCTGGGCTCCGGATGGCTGCTGGGCATGCGGAACTGCACACCCAGGCAGAGCGTGTGCTGCAGAAGAGCTGCTGTCACCCCCTTCTCCCCCCATGTAATGAGTAAAGTAGCTCATTACATTAAAAGCCCGACGTATTTTTTATGATTATGATTAAATTGTCTCATCAGCATTTGCTAGGTGAGGGGTCACACCGAGGTTTTGGGGTGGGCAGGGGGAGAAAAGGAGTCTGCACAGACAGACTCTCTCGTGTAACGTTGACAAGACAAAACTTCGCATATTTTGGATTGTCTCCACACCACAGGGCTCTGGTTGAGCTATAAATTATTAGTGCCAGTACAAAGCGCAGTTTATCTGCGGGCTCACATGGAGGCACCAATAACATTAATAATTTAAAAAATGTTAATAATTTAGAAATCTTTTTTTTTTAATTGCTTTTCAACCCCCCTCCTCCGCCCCCATTCTCCCAGTGGCATTCATCCCACATTCTGAATTCAGTCTGTCTCCGTGCCTGGAACCTCCATCCGCCAGCGTCCCACTGTCAATCAATCTGATTTCCCAACTGTCAGAGTGCAGGATTGTAAATAACAGCTCCTCGGGGGGGCCTGGGCGAGGGGGTAGGGGCGCAGGGGGGGGGAAGGAGGGGAGAGAAAGGGGAGAGGAGAGGGTGTGCGTGCGGGGGGTTGTTGCGGTCATTCAGGATCAATGCGGCTTCTGGAATTGGCTGCATGCCAGCCTTCTAAATTACAGGCGCTGTGGCAATAAGGAGTGACCTGGGTTTTTCAGATAATTAATTTATAAACATTGAAGGTGCATGGTCCCTGGCTCGGCGAATTCTCTAGGCTTTTTATGTGATCTGATGGGGTTTGTTGTTTCACTATTTCTTACGTACTTTTGCAGTTCAAAACTGTACATCATTTTAAGGTTTGTCCCTTCAGTTGAGGGTGTGGGGACAGGGATTGTGCGTGCATGAACGTGGCTAGAAACGTTCAGGTACCAACGTCGTCCTTACTGCCAGCAAAAATAGCAGCTGGGTAAGTGTTTCCACCCCAGCTTGCAGTCCCACCGTGGGGCCTCAGCCCTCACCATCACCAAAATATTTGATGAAGGGATTGGTGAAGCTCAAGCTGGGCTGGGCACATCTTGGGGCTAGTAGGAATATGGATGGCTGGGATTTCCAGAACCGAAGGAAAACAGCCTGGTGGTATGAAGGAAGGCAAGGAGATGGCAAGTGTATCGTTACCAGGGACATGCAACCCTCTTATATTAACCTAGCTTTATGAATCAGCTGCGGGGAGAGGACTAATATGCTGCTGGATGTGGACTGCTTTGAAATCTCAAGATGCGAGTTGGTCCTGACCAGGGTGTGTTCATTAAGGTAAATCTTCCTCTCCTCCTCTCCCCAGCTGTATTTTGGTTTCCTTTTGCAGAGTGGTACGTGGCGAGCGTACCAAGGTTTCCTCTAAGCGTGCATCTGTGTGCGTGCGTTTCCCGTGTATCATGTGAACGGCAGCAGAGGTTTTGTTGTGGGTTATAAGCAAGTTGTGTATAGGGTGTGTTCAAATAGGTATAGGAACTAAGGGCCTCCTGATGCTTAACCGTGAAAGAGCAGCGCTCTGGGAAAAGCCTCCGTCAGTGCAACTGGTACGGGTGTCCATGTCACCAGACCTTCTCGTAGGCCTGCCCAGCTGCGTTGTTCCCTGAGAAGGCAAGTGCAACAGCCAGCCAGCTGTACTTGCATCGCCTGCTCTTCCTTGGAGTACGCTGTGATCCCCATTAACATGTGCGCGTGGTGTATCTGGCCATGCCTGCGTTGTCCATCACACGGCACTTGTGTGGGCAGCTCGTCTACACCGACACCCACCCTGGAAAGGCTTTACATGCGTATAACCTGCCGTTGCACAGTCCGCCTGTGCAATAGGTAGAGGGTTCTGCAAGGGTAACACGGCAGCGCAGGTTTAACGAGGGGCGCGTTTCTTTCTGACCCGCAGCCCATGGTCTGAGGGAAATGGTGTTGCCTAAGGCTGGAAGGGGCCCCTTTCTGTACCCCATCCTCATCTTCTCTGTGGCCCAGCCCTTTCCTTCAGCAGAGCTGCGCTAGGCAGGTACAGACCTGCCGGGGCCGGCTGTCGCCCCTTGCCCAGGTGAGGGCCACAGCAGCATCCCCCGGCTCTGGGCAGCAGCTGGGGGGGTTCACCGTGCTTAGGAAAACAGCCCTTGGTGCTCTGGAGCGCTGCGGCCCCCCAGGCTGGACCTGGTAGCAGGGGTGGGGGCTCCCCAGCCGAGGGGGTAGGGGCCACCCGGGGAAACGGCCCCCCATCCCCTGCTCTCGGCAGCAGCCGGAGATGCTGGGGCAGGGAGGGCTTCACAGCGGGAGATGCTGGGCCGTGGTTTTGGGGAGGGGACGCTGCCCTGCCGGGGGTCCCGGGCGCAGAGCGCTGCCTGCGGCAAACCCGGCGGCCCCCGGGCTTTGGGCCAGCTAAAATCGGCGGTGGCCAGCGAGGAGCCTGCGGCTGGCGGAGCCGCTGGGCGCTGCCCTCGGCGGGGGGCCGGGGCCGGGGCGGGCGGGGGGCCGCGGCCGGGCCCCCGGCAGCAGCAGGTGGGGCCGCTCGCCGCCCCTCCGGGCACGGCGGGGCCGGGGCAGGTGGTGCCGCCCCCGGGGCTGCGCGGGGGCAGGCGGGTGGCTGGGGAAAGCCTCCCTCTCCTTTTCGTCTCCCCCCCATCCATCCTTCCTTCCCTCCCTTCTTTCCTCCCTCCCTCCCTCCTTCCCTCCCTCCAACAGGAAGGCAATTAAACAGCAATCCACCCCCTCCCGTAGTTGCACAATTTCCTCCGCTGCCAAACTCCCTTGGCGGCGGAGGCGGATCCCGCTAAGAGCCCGCTCTGCCGGGTGAGTACCCGGGGCAGCCCGGGGCAGGGGAGCCGCAGGGCCGGCCGCGCTCCCCCGCCTCCCCGGCGCTTGACAGCTTGCCCGCACCGCGGAGACGGGCGGGGAGGGGGGGGCAAAGGAGCCGGCTGTCGCCCGAGGGGCTGCGGGGAGGGACGGGACGGGAGCAGCCCCGGAGCAGCAGCCCCGGAGCAGCAGCCCTGTCGCCCGCGGGGAGCCGGGAGCAGCCCCGGAGCAGCAGCCCTGCCGCCCGGGCAGTGCGCGGCTGCGGACGGGGAGCCGGAGCAGCCCCGCGGCGGAGGGCGGGCGGGCGGTGGGTGCCTCCGTCCGTCCGTGGGTGCGGGGCGGCGGGGCGGGGGGCGATGTCGGGGCCCGTACCGGGCAGCGGCTCATCCCTTCCCTCTCCCCAGATCTCCTCCGGGCGCGGCAAGAGGTGGCGGCGGCAGCGCGCAACCCCGGCGCGATGGAAGCGCACATCCCCTCGGCCAGCAACTCTTCCAGCCAGCGGAGGAAGCAGGGCCTCCCCCAGCACAGGGACACCCACTTCCCCGAGAGGTACCGCGGGGGCGGCTCCGCCGGGGGACGGGGAAGGGCCGGCCGCGGCTCACCCCCGCCCCGGGGCGGGGTTTGCTCCAGCCGCCACGGCCCGGCGGGGGGGTACGGGGCGGGGGGGCTCTCGGACCGGTGTGCACCCTCGGAGCCAGGCTGGGAAGGCGTGTGCACGGGGGCCGTAAGGCTCCGGGAGGGGAGGGTGCGCCTGGGTGAGGGTAGCAGTGCCCACGGGGGTGGGCAGATTTGGTTTGCCCCCCGTAATGCGTTAACGTCTCCCCTGGGCGTTTGCACCCTTGGGTGTTACACCCAGGTGCCAGAGCGTGGCTTTGCGTGTGTGCCTGCCACATGCCGGGATGTCTGTACGCGAAGGGAGGCGATTTGTGCTTGTGCACATATGCATTCACATCCAGCTTGGCGACTGGCTGGCTGGCGGGAACGATCCCAGTCCTGCCTTGGATCTCCAGAGCAGATGCTAGGCTCTAACCTGTTCTTTGGCACAGGGCAAGTTAGGATGTTTAAGTTTGCATTTTATAGCATCCCCAGATAATGAGAGAGAAGGAATGCTCTAGGATGGAATAGAAAGAGAAGAAATTTTATTTTTTGAGGAAAGAGGAGGCACGGCTTCCCTTTACCGCTGACAGAAGTGCTGGAAAGCCGACACACACCCACACCCACCCCCCCCGCCAGGAAATTCTAGCTCATTTATCTTGCTCTGTGCCATGAGCCATTCCCTCTGCAATCAAGAACTTCGGAAGGATATTAAATTAAAGCTGCGTGCGTTTCTGACAAGGATAGCAGAGGCAGGAGAGGGTCTGGCAGCCACGGGGACGCAAAGGCTCTGGGTATTACGGGACAAGCCGTGAAAGGCTCTAGTATCTAGACTTTTTTGGCTCTCATCTTGGGGTGGGGGCAGGCAGCAGGCTGAAATATTAATTCTCTATCGGGCACATGTATGTGTTGGGTTCAGAGTCATGTCCCCCCTCTATTTACAGCCTTGGGAGATCCGATCTGATTCTCCTTCTTTCTGCCCAATGGGTTTGCAACGTGGAGGGGCTGGGCAGACCTGGTAAACCTTTCTCCTACAGGGTGTACTTTGGCTAACCCACCTAATAAAATGCAGCCCAGTCCATGTGGATTGTAGGCAGACCTGTGGGGAATGCAGAGATAGATGAGTTTCGCTGCAGCCAGTCATCAGGAAAATTTCTCCAGCTCTGTGTGGCCTGGAGCAGTGCCAGGCCAGCCGGAGGCCTGGCTGGAAAGGCGCGTACGGAAGGGTGGAGGTTGCGTATGGGGAGGTGCCGCACGTAGGAGGAGCAAACCAAAAATGAATTAGATATGTATCAAATCCAGAGGTGCTTGCCACTGCCAGACAGGTGTTCTAGCTAATGGAGCTGGGCTAGGCCAGGAAGTGTTAAATCATTTGGGAAGAGGGTGTTATCTAGCAGTTTAAGCAGAGGACCGGAGTTAGGGCTGGTGTTCCTCCCCAGTTATGGGAGGGAGAGAAGTTACTCGCTAGCTCAGGGGACAGAGGCTGAAGGCCAGGAGCTAACGGTTGGAAAAGACCACTACTTCTCATCTTGATTCAGTTCTCCCAGTAGCCCTATGAACAGTTGCATTGGTGTAAGTGAGAGGGAGATCCTGGCGAGGGGATAGGGGCTTGGGTTAAGTTTGCAGGAGTCACTCTGTGTCTCAGCTTCCCTTCCTGCACGGTGACAGTGGTTCTCATTTTGAAAGCAGGTTGTACTCAATGTTTGGGAAGGCCTTTGAGCACCTCAGTTCAAAGAGCAGTGTAATGTGGGTGTTGCATGGAGCAAGGATATTTGCACCTGCTTGTAAAGGTCTAGTTATTTGCCTATAAGCAAGACCAGCCTGTGGCTGTGTTGGTGGGAACAAAACAAAGAAGCTGTACATACTCTGTAGTCTCCTTTCTGTCTAAGAGTTTGCAGACTGAAACAAGGTTCGTAGCACGCTATCAGCCCTGGTTTTGTTTTACCACACTGCTCCCGCCTCGGGCCGTACGTACAGGACCTGCTCTAAATGCCTGGGCAGAGTAGTTCTCCAAGGAGCTTTGAGACGAACCATGTGGAACATCACCACGGTGGGCCTGGCTGGCCACGTCCCGTGCTTCCTCCTTCCGCCATGCCAAGGCATGGCAGACCAGCCTGCCTGCTTTTTCTGCAGCCAGAAGGAGGGTGTGAGAAGGCCCTGTGTGGCCTGCCTCCTTGGCCAGGCTCTCAGGTGTGATAATCCTTGGTTGGCAGAGCTGGGGAGTCCTGCTGGGAAATGGGAAGCTACAACTACGCCCCGTAGTCATGACTTGGTCAGTCTGCTTGACATTAGTTCACATGATCGTTATTTCTCCCCAGAGGCCCGCAGCCACCTGAGTGTCACTAAGGGTCAGCACATATCACTCTGCTCCCACTCAGAAATGGCCTGGTTGGAGCTGTCACATGCAAACTGTTTCTTGCTGTTTTGCCAAAGCTCCACAGGCGTTTTTAGGTAGGCCAGGAGAAGCCGTGGCCAAGTACTGTAAAGCAGTAAAGCACCGTATGGGTTAATTTCTCCCTTCCATTCTCCCTGTTGCTCTTAGCCTTGGGTTTTGTACTGGGCTGCCATGGTCTTTGTCAACAGGGTAAATCAAAGGGCCCTCTGTGCACCTTTATTATGAAGGTAGAGAAATTTTAAAAGGTTCAGGTAGGCACTGACAGAGGAGAAGGCAATGGAGGAAGCTGGCTCACATACGTCGGCAAACTGTAGGTAGATTTATGGCATCTCCTTTTCCGGGAGCAGAAGTAATAACCCATGATGCAGGGGGATGTGAACTGTTTGGCATGGTGTTAAAATTCCATTTCAGCTTCCTACTGGGAGATCTGTGGGGATCAGGTCAGCTCTCAAGTGCAGCAGCTTTGTGGGCAGGAATAATTAGCCACTCCAGACTTCAGCCATTACGTCTGGCAAAGCAAGGGGGGAAAACCCATACTGGTGACCCAGTTCTATTTATCAGGGCAGTGCTGCTGTTTTTGCAGAGACCTGTACCTGCTAGTGGGAACTATAGATACAGTTTTCCAGTTCCCAGATGTGAAGAGGAGGGTGGTGAGTCTGAGCTAGGAGACACTTGGGAAGATAGGTGTGTTCAGGCATTTGTCAACTAGTTAGCGTCCATCTTTGCTGGTCAGAAACAGGCAGTAGGTTTAATGATAATGCACAAGGCAGGCAGGTGGGTACTGGCTCTGAAGGAGATGGTACACACACGTGTGCACACAGACACACTGAATGTGGATCTTCTTGCACCAGGTTCCAAGGTCCTTTTGGCGGAGTAATGGTCCCTTCACCTCTTTGCTCCAGGTTCCTCGTCTGTCAAAAAGAGTTGGTAAAACTGATATGTCTTGCCCGAAGTAGACTCAAGCTGCAGGCTTGAATCCATTTGGTTTCATGGTTTTAATTTCCTAAATCCTTCTCTAGATTGATTCAGCCTTGGATTATAGAATGCCAGGACCTGGTGGTTTGTTTGAAAAGATTGTTGAGTTCAGTGTTATAAAAAGACTTGGAAGAGGAAAGGGTACAACTAAAAGGTGTTGTTGTAACTACTCCAGCCTGGAGTACTTCCCATCTCCAAACTGCTCTGTCTCCTGCAAAAATGGCAGGTGGCTGTAGCCTGCAGAGATGCAGAGTGGCTTGGATCCTACTCCTTGGATCCTCTCTCCAAAATTTGTTGGCAATGTACTTGGATTTGCTGGGGTCGTTTAGCCTGGCATGTTCTTACCCAGGGTGCTCATCTCCTGGTGCGTGCTGCAGAACTCGCTCCTGATTGTACTCTTGAACGGAGCAGACTGCTTCTCACAGAGCAGGCTAGTGTGTGCGAAGCCTAGGGAACACTTGCCTTCGCCCCCCTCTAGGCAAAAACTTTTACAGCCTGCAAATGAAGAGCATGGCAAATGGAAGGTGCTCAGACTAGGCTGGACGAGCTGCTTAACAGTGTGATCGGTGTGGTGAAGCTTGTTGGCTAAATACGATGCATCAGTTCTGTGTTAGGAGTTGGCAGGAGGTTGTTCACATGCGTACAGTATATGGCATGGGGTCTGCGTGGGAGAACCTGCCTCTCTCTCACAGGAGGGGGAGAAGGCAGATTATAGTCAGAGAAAGGGCCAGTGTTGAGGTAGATACTTTCATAATAACATTCAGCCGTCTGGTATTGTCTATAAGTAGCACTGGGGACACAGTTCATCTTCCAGGACCATAGACAATTATGGGGTGAAGGCAGGAGGAATGCCAAGGAGCAAGAAATACTGCCTGTGTGAGATGCCATCAGCATCCTGATCTGCTGGGGTCCTGGGAAGCCGAGCCCTTTGGCTAGAGCGTTCTGGGAGTGGGAGCTGCAGAGTCTCAAAGACGCACTCATTGCCCTTCCCTTGCAGTAAGCTGACAAACATTGTGCATCAGCCAGAGGCCTTTCCCTGCGCTAAGATGTGCCTGAAATACCCTGCAAGGATTTTTGGATTGGGTTCTTTCCATCTGCTGTTGCTATCATTTTTTCTTTCACCACCTAATTCCTCCCCCCTGCATCGCGGAGGCTTTCCTTTTCACTCCTGTACTCCTTGGGCACATTCTCCTGCCCTCTCTGGACACGTTCTCTCTCCTACTCTTACCTATCCCAGCCTCGCATCCCCCTCTCTGCTCTGAGTGCTTTATCCCTCTTTCTCTGATTTTTGCACTGGGAGGATTCCTCACCAGATCCCAGCTGGCTGAATGTTATGCAGAGCAAAGGCCAAAGAACTTGACCTTATTTAACTAATTTGGTTTTAGCACCAGTTTGGATTTTGAGGGAGCGATTTCCCCTGGCAGCATAAACCAGACCCTCTCTCTGTCCAGGCCTCCTTGCTGCCCTAAAAGGGCAGCGCCGGTACGTGTCTGTCTCTGCCTGGAAATCCCAAACACCATTTTTAGAAAGCCCTTTCATTTTATTTATTTTCCCTTCCTGGCACAGACAGTGTCTGCGGATGGTGAAGCAGCAAGGAGCTGTGTGCTGCTTGCCTATTACCTCAGGTTTAAAGTGTCTCTTCCTATCAAATGCAAAGCAGAAGAAAGCAGAGCTTTCATGCATTCTTTTTTTTTTTTCCCTCTTCCATCCGTTCTAAATTTATTTCCATGCCTTGCCGGTTTCAATCTGCATTTCCTGACCCTCTCACATCTCCAGTCACAGCCTGTGCTCCGAGCTTTCCTTTCGAGCTTGGAGTGAGTCGGGGGGAGCACTGCTCTGGGCTTGGGAGGATATGATGGGGTTAAAGTGAAAGGCTTGGTTTTAACAGTATAATGTGTAACCCCATAATGACTTTAAATATTGATTATTTGAAGGCCATTAGTGCTTATTGTTAAAGAAAAGTCGATACTTTTTAAGCCTTGTGAACCATTTGTCTCCTGTTAAAGGACATATCAAATTTAGCAGCATGCAGTGCAAATCCCCTAATACCCTGCTCACAAGCCTCCAGCTGGCATATTAGGGGAAAAAAAAAGGAGGTGGGGGAAGGAATATGCAGTAACACAGAATTGCTCTCTGCAAGGTAAGGACAAGGCTTATCAGATGTAATTGCCAAGGGCTAAATTCACATTCTCCGAGTATGGAACTGTAATTTAGCCCTTACTCTGAGAGGTGGAAGAAGAGGAGGAAGGAAATTAATGGGGGGTTGAAGGCTGATATGTACCTGAGAAAGGATGCAAGGATTTGTGTTTTGGTGCACGTCTGTCTAAAAGCACAGTAGCCTTTGTTAAGGTCTCTGGGGCTTTTTACTCTGGGGTTGCCAATTCATTTCCAAGCTTGCTGGGAAGCAGTTGGCTGTATCTGTACCAGGCAGCTGGGAGGGCTTTCCAGCTCTGTGCCAGGACAGGACCTGGTTGTACTCCCTCCCTCCTGTGCCAGGTTTCCATGCCAAGGATCAGGCAGATGGGCTGGAAGGGAGCAGCGGCAGGCTCCAACAGGTTCCCCGCCTGGATGGCCAGGAGGCTGGGTTTGTGGGATGGCAGAAAGCGTCTGTCCTTCGTGGTAACGCAGGCGGTGTGAATCACTGCTTCGCGGGGGCTCCGCGGCATGAGCTAGGGAGTATCCGTCTACCTGCAGGGGGAAGAGTCCCTTGGCCCCTGAATATTTATGAGCATACCTGCTTTCTTTCTAAGTTATCTACTCCTGGGGACTGATGCTGAGCATTAGGGGGATGGCAGGAGAGGTGCAATGACTCCTTGTTTGGCCGTATGCAGCTTCCCTTCTCTGACTTTAGGCCACGGACTCCACGGGTGTAACAGTGCCCGTCGCGGGACCTGTGGTCGGTCCCGTTTACCTGCCCTCACCCAGCAGCTTTGCCTTTGTGCGCGTTTGGCGGAGAGCTCCAGCGTCGCTGAGGGAAGGACGCTGGGGTCTCCGTGTGGTCTGCTCTGTCGGGCAGACACGATGACAGCACGTGTAAATGTGTCTGCCTGAATTTTCTAAACCTTTGGAGTCATCCCCAGCATGTGTTGTGTGTGTAACATAAGCAGCCACCGACCTCTCACGTTCGAAGTCGCTCCTGATGCATCTTACAGCCCCTCTTACAACTACCTCCAGCCCCTTCGAGCCACCGCAGGCTGCTGCACTCAGCCGCGTGCGGGGCAGCGTGATGGGGTCCCGCAGCACTTGCTTCGCCCTGCCATCCCCCCTTCCCCAGCCGGGGCACCCCTCCCCGGCCAGTCCCAAGTACGAGTTGATCCCTGGCCCCGAAAGGCAGGCAAGCTGCACAGCTCTGATGAAAGGACAGAGGGGAGGAACTGCAGGGTCTCGAGCAGATGTGAATTCCTTAGGGATCAAAGTTAGGCCCTGTAGTGCAACAGTAAAGCATAAAAATAGCCTCTGATTAACATAGGGCTGCCACCAAAAGGAGAACCTTTTATTTTCCAGTGCCCAGCCCCAATCCCCGTCAAACAGTATGCTTCCTGGGCACAGATTGTCTCTTCTTGGCCAAAATCAAGAAGGTCTCTTTGTTTTTAGCATTTCCTTCTGAGCTCTCTGTGTGCAGCCTGTACCTGGGGCTTCTGTGCATTGTTACCTCCCCGACAGGATCCCCTTTTCTGCATTTATAAAAGGCAGGGAGGGCACGGCCGCTGCTTGCCTGGCCATGGAATGGTTAAAAGCGACTTGATTTCCTAAATTGCTTCTTATAAAACGAACAGCACGTCTGCCAGGCTCGTCTCCCCATGATTACAGCTAATTACGATCGAGCGGACACCTCCTAGCCCCCGTCATGCCGCTTTAATTGTCCGTTACTCATCTGCAGGCTGTCCGGGGTGGCAAAGCACTTGGCAGCCCAGCGACCGAGGCCTCGGCTAATTGTGAGGCCTCGGGGATTAGGGCAGGTGATTACACACTTCATGGTGTAATTACATAAGCATCGCTTGGCTGCTGCCCCGGCTCTGAGCCGAAGGTCACGCGCTGCGTTACCTGAGATTAATTGGAGCTGCCACTGAAGTGCGAGGTGCTGGCGGAGCGGTTATACGATTAGCATTAACATTTCAACAGCGACGGATCGATCTGTGGCTCTCCTCCAGACACAGCGAGCTGTGCAATTAGTTTAGAGGAGAGCTAGGGGAGGAAGGAGGAGGAAAGGAGACGGAGACAGCCAGGGGAAGGGGAGAAGGGGAGTAGAGACAGACGGGAAGGGGGGAGGCAGAGAGAGGCAGATGGGCAAGGGGTAGGGAGAAGGAGGAATTTCGGAGGGGAATCTCAGCCCGTTCTGTGCTGTGGATCAGCGTGTGGCAGTGTTTTGTAGCGGCTGCTGCATAGAATGAGGATAAAACTATGCCGGGAAGATCTAGGGAAAGGGCAGGAATCCTTTCCTTGCCCACCTCATCCCCAAAGACTCCTTCTCTGGCTTTTCATGAGCCATGGCGGTAATCCATCCCCAGCTGTGTGGGATGGGGGCATGAATGGCTGGGATTCTCACATTATCCCACACTCGAACGTCATCCCCCCGCTGAAAGGGGGAGCATGGTTGTGCGTATGGGCTGGTTGTTGCAAAGTCACATGCACCTTCTTGCTCCCTTTCTCTTGCCCTCCAGTCTCTCCTGAAGCAGATTTTATAGGGAGATATTGTAAAATGAAAATAAACGGCACAGCACTTGGCTTTGCCTCTAGATGCCCTGGTGAAGGTAATAACGTTGTAAGTGGCCATCAAAAGGAATTAAGAGACGTGCAGCCGGAAAGCAGAGATTTGCTTGCAGGCTCCCAGGGCAGATTTGACTAATGGAGGAGACCTTGGCTCTTATTCCCTTCCTGCCTTTTTTTTCCCCCCTCTCCCCGCTGCCTCTGCAAGCAAGCAAGCGCTACCTGCCTTGCTTCCAGGCATTGGCCTCTTCCCCACCCCTCAAACCTGCCTCTCCCAGCTTGCTTGCCACCTTACGCCTGCTCTGCCCGTTCTGGCTGCATCGCCCACCCCTTCTCCAGGAGTACTCCTTTCCACTGCCCCCCGGCACCTCCTGCTCACATCCCTCTCCCCAGCTCTCCTGTCTGTGTCTTTCTCTACATCACTTAAAGCTTTTCTCTCCAGAATTAAAGATCACCCATTGTCCTAGCTAGGACGGTAATTTTTTTTTGCAAGGCATGACAGCGATGCCTTCAAATCTTCCTAGACCCACTCTCCAGCTCCCAAACTACAGCGTGCCTTTTCAGTTGTAAGGTAGTTGAGATAGAAACCTAAGTGTGCTAAGGGGACAGGCAGATGCAGCATCTTCAGCCTTGCCTTTGCTAGCCCTGGGCAGCCAAAAACCCTTTAACAGCCCCGCTGAAAGGCCACAGAAGCAAACATACCAAGGTGGAAAGTATGTGGGACCTATGGAGTCCTGGCTGCTTTCTTCCCCTTCTGGTTCTGCTTCTTTTCTTTTTTCTCTCCCTTTTGGAAGTTTTGCATATGGGTGAATAGGCATCTTTCTATCTCAGAACAGCCCCTGGTACAGAATGCAGGGCATCCGCAGAAGGGATGGTCTTCCTGAGCTCTGGGGGCCCTTTGGGCACTGGGGATGGAGCCTCCAGGTTTTCAACATGAATTTGTTTTCTGATTTCTGCAGGGAGATATCCCACCCACCGCCTCTGCTTTCACCCCAGAATGCGCCCCATATTGCCCTGGGACCCCACTTGAGACCTCCTTTCCTTGGGGTGCCTTCGGCTCTGTGCCAGACACCAGGTGAGTGCATAAGAAATGCTTGCAATCAGCCAGGGGAAGTGGGTAGAGCGAAGATGCAGGCTGTGACAAACTGTGATGGGAGCAGGTTGCCTTGGCTGCTCTCTTTTTTAATCCCCACCAGCCTCCCTGGTCCCATGTTTCAGCAGCAGGCTGTGCTGCCTTGGGAGTGAGGGAATAGATGGCCTCTAGAACAGAAAGGCAGCTCTCAGCTGCCCTTTCCTGCTCAGTTAGCCCTCTGGGGAGCTGGCCCTGAGTTAGCAAAGAGTCAATGCTGAGATTAATAACCCCATATTATTGTTCTCCTTGTCCCCAGGTTACGGGTTCCTACAGCCGGCACAAGCAGAGATGTTTGCACGGCAGCAAGAGATGCTACGAAAGCAAAACCTGGCAAGGTAAAGAGCGTAGAGGGCTAGCCTGCCTGGGCTTGGGTTGGATTTTTCATTCCCTTTCCTAGCAGCAGGCAGAGTAACGTGGGGTGCTGTGTTGGATGAGCTGTGCACAGGTGACAGAGCGGTGTCCAAGTGAGACCAATGGAAACTGTGCGGGTGTGGAGGCAGCATCTTGACCCTGCAAGCTCTGGTTCAGCGTGGCTGGGGGTTAGCAAGTTACTCGCAGAGTCCCCCCCCCGACATTCCCTCTCTGCCTCTCCCAATTTAGGTTGGAGATGTCGGCCGAGATCATCCGCCAGAAGGAGCTGGAGAACCTCCACAGGCAAAGGCTACTGGCTGGTGACCCGCTGAGCCTACATCCCGGCTTGCCCCCAGACCACCCGGCCCTGCGCAACGTGCACGACATCCCCGAGGGCCACCCGCTGCGGGAGGAGCTCTCCCGGAGGAACGCCATGCTGGTGCTGCGGCACAATAACACTCCCCTGCTCTCCCTCAACCCCAGCGTCCCCAGCAGTGCCACGCCGCCCAAGGAGCAGCCCCGGCGGGGCAGCCGGAAATCGGCACACCACCGCGCTGAGCCGCAGGGGCTGAGTGAGGCCAAGGAGCTGGCGGAGCCCCGGGCGCGGGACGGGGTGCCAGACTGTAACGACGAGGAGATGAAGGACTCTGAGAGCGACGCGGATGTGAGCGATGAGAAGCCGGAGAGCCTGAAGGCTGAGAGCAGCAGCTCGACCGCTGAGCTTAAGGAGTGCAAAGAGACGGGCAAAGTCTGTGAAGGGGCCAAGGAGCTGGGTGAAGCGACGGCTGGCCAAAATGCCCCCTGCAGCTCCTCGAGCGCCGAGTCCCCCAGCCATTTGCTTGGCCCAGGCATCAACAAAAACGAGGTGAAATATCTCCCGCCAGCCTCCATCCCACCACCTCAGCCACTGCCCTTCGGATTCCCTTACACGATGAGCCCCTACTTCCATGCAGGTGAGTGCAGGGGGGCCGGTCGCTGAGTTACTGGCTGGAGCAGTGACGTGTTTCGCAGCGTGCTAACAGTGGGACTCTTCCCCCTTCCTGTTCTGCAGTGTGGCTGTAGTTGTTTTTTTTTTCTGCAGGGAACCAAGCACCTTCTTTTAATTGGTATAAAGGGCTCCATTCCAATGAAGCAAATCAAGGGTCATAAAGAGGGCCAGCAGGGACAAAGCGAGTCCCAAGCACATGAGAAGGGAGATTGCAATATGACGGACTAAGGGATCTTGCAATTGCTCGGGCCTTCTTTGGAAGCCGTGTTTCAGGGCAGACACCAGTCAACCATCGGGGGCTTCAGGGAGAGGCAAAAAAAATTATTAATGGCTGCAAGGTGCTGTCCTACAAAGTAAAGGGCCAGAAGCATCGTGTCTGGGAGGGTGGCCTGAAGGGCTGTAAAGGCTGTTGGGCTGTGCTCATGTGATTGCCAAGCAGTGGGGATTGGAGGGGCCAGGTTGGAGAGAAACAGCAGGAGAAGGGAACGGAAGGAGAGCTTCCCAGGGTGACTTGGGTCGGCCCTGCGTGGGCAGAGGCTGAGGTACCGGGGATGTGCAGGGCTGGAGGGTGGCTGGCTGGTTCCCGCACGCTCGGTTCTCCCTCTGCGCATTGCCATGGTTCAAGGAGGGGGAGATGAAGGATTAAGGCTGCGGCATTTTCCTCCCTGCCGAGTGTCATATCTGGGACATTTCCAGGGTAGTGTGCGAGACAGCACCTTTGGGATGGGGTGTCAGAGAGTTCCCCAGCAGTGACTTACACATCTTGGCTGCCCCATGCCCGTGGAGGTGTCAGAGTTACCCCTGCCGTGCCCCTTTTCCAGGGCAGAGGTAGATGGGCTCTTTCCCCTGCCTGTGGCGTATTTCTCAGTCTCACAGGCACCGGTATAGCTGGATTGGTGCCTGTTGGATGGGACAGGCAGGCAGGGAAGTCGTTGCCAGCTCTCTCTCTCAGCGGCGCGGTCCCTTGGGCTGTGGAGATGGGCAGCAGAGGCAGGCACAGCCGGAGCCAGAAGGGAGCAGTGGGTACAGGTGGTACAAAGTGGCGTTTCAAATCCTGGTAGCTGGTCTGCCCAGGGGTCTCCTGTGGGCAGAGCAGGGTGGCAGCCCCGCTAGCCTAGCCAAGAGCCAAAATCTGCCTCAGCTAATTACTTGGCTGAGCAATTAGCAGGAGGTAGGACCTCCTGCCACGTGGAGGAGGGAGAAAGGGGGGCATAGCATGTGGGTTGCTGAGGCTGCCTGTTTGCTATGCAAAGAGCTGCCGCGGTTGTGAACGCGGCTGCCCATCGCTCATTAGAGCTGCCTTCCAACCAGGAAGGAGGAAGCGATTTTTCTGTGACAGGCAGGTGGCCAACATGATAAATATTCCCGCTGCCTTGGGCTGCTGAGGCTTCCTCGCAGGAGCCTTTTTCTCCCGGCCATTAAAAAGGGAAACGCACGGCTCTGTGCTGCTCATCGCTTGTGTGAGGCTCTGCAGGGAGGCCTGGATTGTAGATGGGTTTCCTCCCTCCCCCAACAATCTGCGAGTTACTGTAATAGGCCATTTATTATTATCACTTTGAATTTACATCACGATCGTGTCTTGAGGCCTCGGCAAAGATCAGGGCTGTGTTTCACTGCCCAGTTTCCAGGCACTTCTGATTTGTGGAGCCTGTTCCAGCGTTGTAGGTCTCTTCCTGAGGGCTCTTTTGCTTTCAGCTAGCTTCACATGTTGTCGTGGCTGTTAATATTGCCCGTTTGCGAGACAGCAGCACTGAGTTTAGGCCCTGTTGTGGAGGCACTGTACAACTCCATAGCAAGAGCTCTCTCCTGAAACAGCCTTGGGAAGACAGGGCATCTTGTTCGACGCAGCACAGCAGGTCGATAGGGGAGCTGGGAGTTCAGCAACTGAAATATTGAGGGCTATATGGATCCAAATGCTGCAGGGATCGTGGGGTGTGCTGGGGTAATGTGTGTCAATGAAAAATGTGTTACCTTGGCCCTTGGGGAAGACAGACCACCGGAAGACAGACAGACAGAACTGCACCCACCTCTCCCCCGGTGCCAGATAGTTTCCGTAATCCCTTTTTGCGCAAGGACTGCTCTTTTGGCCTGGGTGGTGGCAATGTTGTGCTGTATGCTGGAGGCTGGTAATATGAAGTAACCACCTAAACAAGGCAGGTAACATGGCGGGCCGAAAGGAAGAGCCAGAGGGAGGAGAAGAGAGAAGTGGCTGGCTGAAAATGACCACTGGTCAGGCAGTTCCTCTGGTCTTCCAGCAACGGGAGGCTCCTTTGGAGGCAGAGAGCTGTTTTCTGTCCCTACTGGGAAGAATATCGATGAGGCAGCCAGAGCTGGGTCGATTCCCTGAGCTGCCTTCTGGGGATCTGGCGGCTGCTCGATGACCTCATCTCGTCAAGGTTTCAGCAGCCTTGCTCCCCTCCTCCTCCCGCCGTCCTGCTCTAGCCCCGTCCTTTGGAAAAGGTGAAGGATGGAGTGTGCAGGAGGCTAAAATCCTTCTATCGATCTATAGTCTGGAGAGCAATTAACGCAAGCCTTCCAGTGCAGCTCCATGACCCGAGCCCTCTCTGGTGTGCGGGAAGGAGGGGGTGCGTGGACAGGGAGGAATGGGAGAGGGGTTAGAGAGTGGTAGCAAAACTGATTAAACCAATAGGTGGGCTGACTTCCAAGTGGGGTTGCTTTGTGCACTGGTCTCCCAGTTGGCACCTGAATTGTCTCCTGTGATGCCAGGGGCAAAAACTCGCATGTCTCCATGCCGCAGAGACGGCCCCATTGCAGCCTGGCTGCTGGATTTGTGGCAGAGGTTTCCCTTACTGGGATGGCCAGAAGGGTTGCTCTCCCTGACCCGTTCAGCCTTTGGCTTCTCTTCTGAAGCAGCTGGGTATCAGGAGGAGGGAGGGAAATTATAAATGGATTGCGGCTTGGGCGGTGAGGGCTTTTACGTGGACACCTGTCTACAAGACACTGGCCTGGGACGATGGATTCTTTTCAGTCCCTACACGCTGGGCCCCATCTGGTGAAATGCTCTGTAATCCATTACCAGTTTCTCAGACCATCATTTATCATAGAGCAAGACAGAGGAGGCCTGGCAGGGAATAGATGCTGCCCTTTATGCATCCTCGCAGTCCGGCAGGATCCAGTGACATGTCATTATTATAATAGAAGGTGCGTCCCTTCTCGCCACTTGGCACCTATTTGTTATCATTCTCCAAACTGCCAGAGCAGTGGTGAGTGGGCGCAGTCATGCACAGAGATGGAGCAGACGGTGCAATATCTTCCCGAGAGGGACGGGAGGAAGGACAGGAGCCCTTCTGCTCTAGGGAATTTAAAATTATAAAGGGCCAGTGACTGGATGCAGTGTGCTGAGGGCTGGCCCTGTACTAGTTGCAAATTAGATACACACTGAGGGTAGAGGGACCACTGTAATCAGCTCTTGTGTCCTCCTACAGAAGTCCTTCCTGGGGTTATTCCTGCATCTGCTGACTTCAGACCGGTGACAGAGCTGAGATGGGAGCAAAGGGGCAGCGGGGGACGCCTGAACACCAGGCTCCACAACCCTGACTTCAGGGGTGCTGAGTACGCAGAATGGCAACTGAGCCTTTGGAGCTACTAGGGCTGAGCTCTTCTGCAGTCACCGTGAGATTTTGGGCTTTTCTGCAGGGAACAGGGGTGTTTTGCCACTAACTTCAGTGGAAATAGGTTTCCACCCTCTGGCTTTTAAGTTCTGTGGCACAGAAATGGCTAATAGGCCAGAACCCAAAGAATTGGTATTTACCTTCCCCCTCCCAAGAATATTTCCACCAGTCAGTCCCTGTTTCCCTGGTATAAATGGGAAGGGAAAACAAACTCTCCGAGATAAATATTTTTGCCGTATTATATTTCTCTGTGTGTGGGTACGTGGAAAATATTTCTTGTTCCCATACAGCAGGCCTGTCTTGCCCTCACTCTTGGACGCAGCAGGCTTACTGTGTGTGCATCTGTGTGCATCCTTTCTCCTGGGGGCGCGGAGAGACAAAGGAAAGAAAACCACAGAGGAGAAAGGCTTCTGTAGGAGAAGCAGTTGCTAGCCCAGCTCTGCTGGCGATGCCAGTAACCCTGCAAATGATCCCGCGCTCGGTGCGCTTCCAGGATTGCAAGCGTGTGTGCGGGAGAGGGACCGTAGGGAAGCCTTACGCCTTTCTCCTCATCCCTGCCAGTGGTGAAGGAAGCATCTGGGCTAAATCTCTGCCCACGCTGGTGGGCCCCCGACTGGCGGGGACTGACCAGCCTCTCTCCGTGCAGGCTGAGGTTAAACCCTGAGGATGGGGCTGGCTGGCTGGTGACTGGAGAATTCATTCCCAAGCCCTGTGTTGCTGCAATTCAATCCTTGGCTTGCTTTTGGAATAAGGAAGTACCTAATTTTAAAGCAGTTGGCTGTTACAGTCAGATCCCCTCAGAGACGCTTGCTCTGGCTGCAGATGGAGGTGTCTCGCCCGAGCATCGACTGTGCCTGGAATAATTGAGTTCAATTTCACTTCCTCTATTTACCAAGCTGCAGCCACTCTTCCAAAAAGGAGAAAGAGAATTACCCCCCACCCCGAGAAAGAGAAACCCTCCCCCAAAATGGTAGGAAAAAAAAGCCCTCAGCCATTTGGGCGTTTTGTGAATTTTAACATAAGCAGCTGCGAGTGTGTCTCCTGGAAAATGGAATGCAATAGGAATGAGAATGAGGGCTCGTGTCCATCTGTCTGTCTGTCTGGTAGCTGGGGGTGGCGAGGGGAAGGAAAGCGCTCGCTGGCTCTTTGGCAACGGCCTCTGCCTCCACCTCCCGCGCTGACAGGCGCCTCGCTCGCAGGAAAGCCGCTCGTTTTCTCTGCAGCTGTTGTCAGACACGCAAAAGTATTTGAAGCTTTTTCTAGCTGGAAGAAGAAGGGGTGCGAAGAGAGCGAGGAGCTGCCTGGCCTCCAGCGGGGCACAGGGTGGCAACGAGCTCTCAGCCAGGCAGAGCTGCCCGGGAAGCAGCAAGCAGAGCATCTTGCAAGCCTGGTGCTTAGGCTGGAGGGGAGAGGGCCCTGTGCCTGCAAGAAGGCAAGATTGCAGTAGAGACTAAGGATGTGAGGAGGGTGTGAAAGTCTGGTGGTTGCCCGCAGCGAGCACCCTGAAGGTCCCAGGCTGGTAAGAAGCGCTGGCAAGGAGGCCTGCAAAGACGTGCCCGAGTCCCTGAGGCATGGGGAGAGAGAGGGACAGCCCCGTCGGTACTCCAGAGGGACAGGTAGAGCTGGCAGAGGCAGCAGGCCTTGGAGGGCTCCTGTCTCTCCCCGCGGCTCCAGCCAAGACGTTCTGGCACTGGAGCTGGCACTCGGCTGTTTGCACTGGCCCGTGCGTGTAAGGAGAGACGCGGTCTCATCCTCGTTTGCTGGGGGCGTTTGCGAGCAGCGGCTGGCCTCTCTCCACGGGAGGCAGATGGTCCTTGTGTAACTGCTGCACTAGGAGCTGCACATCGGCGGCCCGGTGCTGGGCTGCAGACAGGGCATTGCTGGCTCCTTCCCCAAGGGGAGGCGGCGCGGCGGGAGGGGAGGCGGTGGTGCGGCTACGGGAGCGGTGCGGAGGGTGAGGCTGGGAAGGGAAGGAGGAAGCTGGGAGCGGAAATGTAGTGGAAATGATTACATAGCGTCTGGCTGCTTCTTGGGCAGACTGCTCTTTTAAAAGCATCTTATTGCCATGATAACTTCCTCTGTAAATCCTGTCCTTTTCCTGCTACCGTGGACTCTGCTGGTGGCTTTGCCAGCGAGCTGGTGGAGACTCGGCGTGTGGCTTTGCCGGTGGCTCTTTCTGTGCCTCCTGCCCTGACCTGGTGCGTTCCCCCAGGGAACCGGCCACTCCTCCTCCTCTGAGCTTGTGCTCCCCACCCTGATTTTGTTGCATCCCACTTCATCTCGTCGTTACTTGCAGAAGCGCTATCCGACCTGCTGCGGACAGGAGCACAGCGGTCACAGCAAGGGGTTACGTCCATGGTGCTGATCAAATGCCTCAGGGAAAAACCTTAAGCCCTACAGAACAGATAATTTTGTCATGATAGACCCCTGGGAGAAATATTTTTTCTGGGAATTTGTTGCTTCGTGCCCTGAAGCATAACAGTTTATACCCCTCATAAACTCTTTCTCTACCCACCATGATCATGGATGTTCACATAAACGTCCTCTTGATCTCTTGGGCTAAATGGTACCGTGCAGCAGGGAGTTCCACAGGTTAATAATGCCTTTTTCCCCTCCCTGAAGTAGCATTTTCTGGAACTAGGTTTCTTCCTTACTTGTTTCTTCATTTTTCCTTTTACATGCTACAGTTGATACGAGTTACCTGGCTGGCGTTTCTCTTGCCATTTCTTATTCTCTGTGCCTCTCCTCCAGCTCCTCTCTCGGCTCCAGTCCGATTTTCTCCCCGCCTGCACGTCCTGCGCTGTCAGGCGCTGGCGACGCAGGGCGGCGGGGGGGCTTTCTTCCACCCTTTTGGAACCCATCACCTTCGTCTCTGCTGACAGGGCTGGGACCTGAACCGCTGTTGCGTTTCGGAGAATTGACATATCGGCTTGAACTGAGCTGTGCCATCTTCAGAGTGTCGCGGGGCCCGTCACCCGTCAGGCGCTGGGCCAGGAGAGGTGCCCGGCTCCTGCGGTGGAGCGGAGGGCGGTGTATCCTGAGGCAGCGGCCGTGGTGGGGCAGAGCGATCCGATGGATATTTCAGGCTGGGGTGGATTGAAAATGAACACTTTGAAAGAGCAAGACGTTCTCCAGTGATTCACGCTCCGGCAAGGCAGCGGGCCACCAGGGAGAAGTGCTGGAGCCTGTTATCATTCGGAGCACGTAGCCAGGAGAAGGGCTGGGGGAAAGAAACCCACAGGGCAGTCAGAGTTTTCCGCTTTGCGGTGCGTGTGGAGCAACACTCCTCCAGGGTTTTTTCTTTTCTCTCCCCTCCCCCCATTTCTTCCCCGCAGCTGAAGAACATTAAACACATGAAATGCATTAGCTAGGATTTTTCCTTTCCCCTGCCCCCCTTTCTGAGCTGGGGACCTCCAGGAGGAAGAGGCCTATGAATTGACCCTGCCCAGTGCTTTAATTGACAGGTCATTAAAGATGAATGTGTGGCTAGAGAAAAATATTCAGATTGCAGGCTAGTTGTTGTCCGTGTGGGATTTTAATGATTTATGTTTCTTTCTCCTCCCCTCCTTCCTGCCCCCCAACTCCAAACAATCCAGGCACCATGGGAGGTCTGTTTCTGGATGGTGAGGAAAGCCCTGCGCTGGAAGACATCAGCAAATGGACGGTGGAGGACGTCTGCAGCTTTGTGTCCAACTTGTCCGGCTGCACCGAGTACACTCAGGTAAATCTCTGAACAGCCTCAAGACCATCACGGGAGGAGCGTCCTCCCTGCAAGCCCCTATTCTCTCCCTCCCATCTGTGCCTATTTTACTTGCACCGGCCATCCTAGGAGAAGGTATATCTCGGAGCCCTGCAGGGCCTGAAGCTTTTTGGTTTTTTTCCTAGTGGATTGCTGAATAGCTCCTTGCTGCCAGTGAAGCCCCCGAGAAGGTGTGTGATGGGCCTTGCAGACGGCTAGCAATAAGGAGAGAGTCCAGCGGGAGAGGATGGGCGTAGGGGCAAGGTTAGGAGCATCTGAGTTGCAGGGCTGATCGTGGTTAGTGGCTGTTAGTATCGCTTACCTCTCACTGTCCAGCTCATGCTTTTAGAAGCTGCCCTGTGCTCTGTCGCAGAGCTGAACACAGCGGTGGCTTTGTGTGGAGCAGCCGTGCTGTGGGACGGGCTGTCGGGTAGTCCCTGGATCGGGGCGGGCAGCTCGCCGTACCAGCCAGCCTGGCAGAAGGTGCCGCGTTCTCTTGCTGCACCCAGAGCGTTGCGGGGGCAGAGCGAGACCCTGCCTGCACAGGCGTCAAAGTAACCCCCATGCTTACACTGTAGAGTGATGGCAACTGATTTTTAAGCTCATTATAGCAGAGTTGAAATATCCATTGGTACTGAGGGCTTCATAAAGCCTGCTCAGTGTGAGGTCGTGAGGTGCAATACAAAAAATAACCCAGTGTTTTTGGCTTCCACATCTGCTAGAGTCCATTATAAATGCCCCATTGAGAGAATGCACCAACTGCGAAGGCACAGATTCCTGAGCTG
This sequence comes from Theristicus caerulescens, assembly GCA_020745775.1. Taxonomy (NCBI): domain Eukaryota; kingdom Metazoa; phylum Chordata; class Aves; order Pelecaniformes; family Threskiornithidae; genus Theristicus; species Theristicus caerulescens. The sequence goes on from CM036574.1 coordinate 5,525,652, forward strand.
TCTGGGACAGCCTTGGAAAGAGGATCTAGTGTGCTTAGAAGGGAGGGACTGAAAGTAGCAGAGATAGAGAGGCAAAGGGCCAAAGTTCAGGACAATCCAGCCTTTCAGCAGAGACATCCTAGGCTGAGAACAGGTCTTGAAAGGGAGGAAGGAGAGCAGGAGTTGGGCTTTCCGGACGTGCCGCTTCAGGAGAGGAGCTTCCCTGGCTGACAGCTGAGGAGCGCAAAGCTGTGCTTTGACATCCAGGCTGGCTGAAATCTGAGTTGTAAAAATCTGCCGCCTCGCCCTGTATGGCCCTTGCTGTCTCTCCGTTAGTTGCGTTAGGCAAGCGTCCTCTCCCAGAACGTGTGCCCATCCCCAGCCATTTTGAGAAAGGTGAAAGCTCAGCACCCCTGCTTCTGCCGGGACCGCCGGCTAGGAGAGCAGCGTGCAGATCTGGCTCTAGGGAAGCGATTCCCTTCAGGTTGTGCTGATTTGAGAGTGTGCCGCGGGGAGAGGTGCATGCTGTCGCGTCCCTCCAGAGGGGATGGGGAAGAAGAGGAAACCTGGAATTGCCCCACGCCTCCCCCTTCTTGCTCAGGTGATGGGATAACGTGCTTTCAATCCAAAGCCCATCCTTCCCTGCCCCCTAACCGTGATGTTAATCCCATCACAACATGCCTTGTTAAAACCACCTGTAAAACCCTGCTGCTTTGGAGCAAACAGCTGTGCGTGCATGCGAGAGGCGGTATTTAGGACAGTGGATGCTTGTTAGGGAGGTGGGGTACACGCAACGTTCCCCAGAGGAACGACAGAGATTTGGGTTGTGCTTGGGAGTGGATCAGGGCGCCTGGGTGTGTGGAAGAGACAAGGGTCGGTTTGTGACTATGGAGAGACGGAGGGAAAGGACACTGGTTAAAAAAAGGTGGTGGATGGATGGGTGTTCCCGGGAGCGAGGAGCAGCAGGTCTGTGTGTGCAGAGGGGAGTTCAGGAGCTGGGTTTAGTGAGGATGATAAGGGGTTGGGTGGGGGGTTCAGGAGTGTCCATGGGTGGGCTTGCAGTATGTGTCAGAGAGCTCAAGCAAAAGGCTCCAAAACCAAAATATACAGCTACTCCCATTCTCTGTTACCCCCCACCCCAAACAGAGTGCTCTTGCACTGGTGGTATTACAGTTTGTCTGCATTCCCATGTCGGGGAACGAAGATCAGAGTTGCCTGGAAGCTTCTGAATTAGGCCAGTAGGAAACGTGCAGAAATCTTTAACACAGCCACCTTGCAGAAGGATCATCCATTTACACCTTCCATGCCAGCTCCTGGTGTACCAGCGGGGAAGAAATCAATAGCTTGCTGAGACAAAGGTTCAGCAATCTTCTCAGTGCATTGCAAACAAAATGTTTTACGATAATGGGAGCTGCTGTAAACAGCCTCCTGTCGTGGCCTTGCTATGTTGCATTATGTAGGGGGTGCATGGCTTAAGGGATGATGCGTTTTTATGCGCTATGGTTATACGCTTAACAGGTTTTTTACTATGTGAAAATGCCAGTGTTCAAGGGCGACCCAGCTCCGTGGCTCTAAACTGCAGAGCTGTCTGTGTTCTCTTCTCCAAAACCACAGCTGCCGGGGAGGTCTGGCACTGGTCTGAAGGCTTCTCCTGCCAGGAAAACCCAGCAAGAGTTTGGTGGTATGCTGTGCATTTAGAAACATGTTTCAGACAAACAAGAAAACTTCAGCAAAAAGAAAAGTTGCCGTGCCTGATTTCAGCCCTTGACAATATTCAGCTTTGTCCCCGCAGTGGATCAAGACCTGTGGGACACCCAAGGGGGATGCTTTTCTCAAGTTAAGGCTTTTTGTGGAGGGTTTTAGTGCCGAGCGAAGGGAGGCTTTTGGCTCCCAGCCACATTGGCTTCAGAGGAAGGAAAAGAAATTGGTGTAGTAAGTTTTGCTAGGTCAAAGAGCAGAAACACATGCTGCAGTCATGAGCAGCTTTGCCGGTGGAGTCCAGCAATAAAAACCACTTGCGACAGCTCAGCTGCCTTGGCTCTAACAGCTACTGCCACTCTCCAAAGGGGCGGCTCTGGGCTAAGGTCTGCCGCTGAAAAAGAAGCCATTAGAGTAAACGGAACCCCCCTCCCTTGCCGTAGCGGTTGGTGATAATAATGCTGGCATAGGGCACTGCATGGACACAGCAGGATCAGGCCCCAGGACAGTTCCTCTGGGCGAGCACCCAGTATGAGCTGGGGTGCGAAAAAAATGCAGTGGCGTAGAGGTGTGGTTTAGTAAGAAAAAGCAGGCACCTGACCGACATCTCCCAGAACCAAGGGGAACCTGCTGGCTAAATCGCCAGATGATGGCAGTTTACTCCTGAAGTATTGAGCCTGTACGTCCAGAATAAACACCCGGGGAGCCTGGCCTGAGTGTAGCCCTGCTCTATATATGAAGAATGGAGCAATAAGCCCACCTATCCAGACCTTAACCTTTATAACACAGTACATTAGGTGGAAAACTCTTGCATGACCCTGTCATTTGAAATAGAGGCAAGACAAAGGGTTTTTTTTTTTTTTTCTGTCCTTAAGAACGTGTTAAAATGGGATAGTTTTGCGTGGCTGGGTGTATTAGAATGTGTTCATATGAAACTGCTATTTTATAAAGACTATGCTAGCCCTGCTGTCGTTTCTGGGATTGTAGGTGTGCGCATCACCAGGTTCTGCGTCACTCGGGTAACGGGGAGAGGGGTAGGAGACCCGCTGTAGCGCTCACGGAGCCTGGCTGCAAGGCCAGCGCAGCCCCTCAGTAGGATCTCACCATATTTAGTGGTACCTCGGTCAGTACAGCGGCACTGCAATATTTATTAGTCCGTGTTGGGGGAAAAGGGCTTAGTGCTAAAACGGACCGGTGAGGAGGGCTCATCCTCCCCGATCCCAGCTGTTCTGGCATCGGGAGTCGCTGCCAAGCAGCGTGGTGGGCTGCGTTCTCCAGGCTGCTGGCGTGTTCTAGGAGTGGCTGTAGCACACAACAGGCAAAGGAGGAGGAGGAAAGAACTAGCGCAAGACTGAGTGTTGCACATGAATCCATCTAACCTGCAGAATGTGCTCCACAGATCTGTTTATGTATTTTGCCTGGAGACTGTTTTGGAAATTAGCAGCTTTGAGAAGGAAAGGCATGAACAAGCGAGTCCCTCCTTTTCAGTTGCATATGCCTCACTGAAGACTGCAAATCCTTTTGAAGTCTACTGGGTCAACTTTTTCCAAATATCCACACAAGTGTGAGTGACCTAGGATTTGCCAAAATTTAGATTCTTATCTTTTCTCCTGTGTCTTCTGCCCTTTTTGGAGTTGGGATAGGGCCCCTGGGCATGTCACTCTTCTTTCTCAAATCTGCTGTCATACGCTATCAGCTGGGCTTGCTCATAATGTTGCACTTACTTAGGTCAGCTATTCTGGTTGCTAAACCTGGGGGCATTCCCCAGAGAAAAACAACTTCACGCCCATTCCCAACATTAAAGAAAAAAAAAAAAAGAAAAAAACGTATTGTTTTATCTAGACTGGCCCAAGCAGCCCTAATTCACATTCCCACATGTCTCCTTTTACGTGTTGGCTCCTAGCTGTGGATGCAGGACTGTATGTACTGCTCATGTATTAACGTGGGCCTACTTCGTCACTGAGGCTCTTGGAGCCCACTTTTTTTTCCACGGCGCCCTTCCGTGCAATGGCAAGACGAGCGCATCAGATACGTCACTGGCATTTCTAAGCCTGGACCCGTGTGCTGGTTTCTTCCAGGTATTCCGAGAGCAGGCTATTGATGGCGAGACCCTGCCCCTCCTGACGGAAGAGCACTTACTGAACAACATGGGGCTGAAACTCGGACCTGCACTGAAGATAAGGTCACAGGTAGGAAAATTTCCTCTGTAGTAGCAAGTGGCACACTTTAAAGATGTCCTAGCTGGAACAGGGCTGTCAAGAGAACTGGTTTATTGAATATAATTTATCAAGCAATAATTGTTTGTTTGTTTATTTATTTGTAATTCTGGTTTCAATAAAGCTTGATCCGTCCTCCAAAATGTTCCACATTCTCACCTGGAGCCAGTCACATAACTCTTTCAGGTGTTCAGTACCCAGGGGCAGAAGCAAACAGTTCGGGACAAGCGGTGGGAGGGAGTAACGGGGATCGAGTGGGGAAACTCCTAAAATGGACCAGCTCCTGCTAGGAAAGGCACGTTAGGCTGTTGCCACAAAGACCGGCCAGGAAGGAAAAGCTGCACACAGGTGACGCAAGGTAGGTGGTTTCAAATCAGCTGAGCCTGAAAATAGTCATCCCGAAGTACCTAAAGAACCAGGTAAAGCCATCTCAGGAACCAGCTGTGTCTTTTCTCTAGACTGGACGTAAGTCACTCCTTTTGCTGCTCATTTTCCTTGTTACTAGGTGGCTCTCGGCAGTTCTTTTTAGCAAGGCTTGAAGCACAAACGCATTTAACACGTCTCAGCATCATCTGTTGATTACCTTCCCTCCCCAGTGAGTAATGGACCAGCGCCTTCCCTTCTCTGCTGTGCTAGTAATAACTTCTGTAACGGTTTTATCTCTTGCTAGTCATAGCTTACTGGTCTTGCTGATGGGCCGTGCCACTGTGCTATTCATTTGTATTTTGATGCACTGGAAGTAGAAATCGTATTTGCCTCTGTTGAGTTAGTCAAGTTCTCTCCTTTAGGGGACGGTATTTCCTCCTCAACAGACTGTTGTGGTGTTGTGCCCTTACAGTGATGTTTCTTCTTCTCAAAAGACCCCTTTTTTTTTCCCCTCTATGACTTGGCTCCCAAGTCCCTGCCTGTAGAGGTCTAAAATTGCTTTGCTGTTCTCCTGCCTTCCCTAGCTGGTGGTCATGGTCATGGTGACTTCCATTTCAGTTGCCTCCCCCTCCCCTCCGTTGGACTCCAATCTAGAAGAACATCTCCACTAGCTTCTTTTTTTTCCATTTAATGATCAGAAAACAGCTCTGACACATGTCAAGAACAGGCTGTTCTCTTGTGTTCCCTAGGGGATGAAGTCATGCAAACAGTTATGACAGTAACGTGCGTGCGCACATACATGGGTTGCACAGATAGTAACTCTTCTGGCATAGGTTCCCTAACCCACAAGCTATACATTTGTTACATTATGTTAAAACAATAAGAGCAACTTTACTACTTTCCCTACAGCCCTCACTGTTTATGAGGGGTCTAATAAAAAGGTTCTGTGGGCAATTGTTCCCTGTGGGTCAATTCAGTAGGAAATAAAACTCTTATGTTTCTTAAAAACAGAGAACGCCAAATAGCTCACAGACATTCTTAGATCGGATTTGGTGGGGGGAATATGAGATATGGGCTGAAACTAGAAAAACCCTGCTTCGATTTAATCAATAGTGTTTAAAGTTCTATAATAAGGCATGGTTGGGGGGGGGGGTAAGTGGGGAGCAAAGTCCTGATGTTGCTAACTGAATAATGCCGCAGTTGTCTGGTTTGAGCACAAGCCTGTGTTTTTGTTTAAGCTTAAATGTGAAACAGCTGTGTAGGTGCTGGAAAGTTGTGGGGCCTTTGGCCCTTGCTGGGAGGCGAGAGCTGCTTCAGGAGAGTTTGCTTCGGTACCGCCGAAGGGAGAGGCCGCAGGCTTACGGTTTCCTGTGCAGTTAACAGCAGCCACCCTGTAGCCAGATTCTTTTTTTCCCTCCCTCACGCTGTCGTCCCAGTCCCCCTCGGCCCCCTTCAGAGCAATTCCTGCTCTTCAGAAGTGGGCATTGTGTCCCGTCCTGCTGTACAGCACCCTGGGCTGGGTGAGCGAAAGGAGGGTTCTGTCAAATTGGCCATGCAGCGGTGCCTGCTAATGAAATAACGTAAGTAAGGGGCAGGAATCGGTCAGCCCTCTTCACCTGATAACCCCTTCACCTGACGGCAGCTACAGCCGGGCACCTGCCCAAAGCCTCGTGTAGCAGAGCCGACCTAGGAACTGCTGCTTCCCACCACTGCGTTTCGCTCATGAAGGGGGTCCATGAGCGATGCAGAGCACTAGCGCAGTGGTCCGTGCAGCCTTATCTAGCCAGGTAAACGGCGAGTTTCCATAGTCCCCTGAGGAGGCAGCGAGACCCGATTATTTCGGATCAGAGGCCAGACTTGGGTCTGCTTTGGGTTGCACACTTCTTTCAGCCTGCACCCCAGCAAGGCCTTCAGTCTCCTGGCCAAAGACAAGACACCCACAAAGCACATCACGGGAGAAGGGCCTGCACTCCCAGTCCCAGCACAGCTTAGTCTGTGGGACGTGACCTAGGGCGGACCTTGCAGCTCCAGCTGTACTTCGGTGCCACGCAAAAGTGCCCAGAGTAACAGAGCTGGGGAGCACTACTGCAGGACAGAGGCCTTGAGGAAAAAGGAGAGAGGAGGAAACCTTCCCTCATCTTCTCTGGTAGGTCACCAAGGGGACTTTTTTTTTTAGTGGATTGGGAATGGCAGCTCTTCTCTCCACAGTTCACTTTGGAGTACAGAACGGGGCTTGCTGCATGAAAATGCAGCTTCTCTGGCTTTCTGAAGACAGTTTGTGCACATTCTCATCCCTTTTAGCCCCCCCCATTTATGTAATTTTTTTTTTTTTTTTTTAACAGGTTGCCAAGAGAGTGGGCAGAGTCCTGTACATGGCAGGCTTCCCCATGGCTTTCCCACTGCAGCCTCCTGGTTTACGGCCTCCGGAGCGGGACCTGCCCGCGGCTGATCTCCGGCCGTCCTCCACCGGCAGCGTGGCCTCCCCTTTCAGCAGTGGCCTGCCCTCCGCCAGCCGCGTCTCACCAAAGCAGGAAAACGGAAACCCCTCCATCATTGCTGGGATCAACGACACCACGAAACCTCCATCTTAACTGCAGGACAGCTCGTGACTGCTTCTGGAACTGAGATTCAGTTGAACAAACTGAAGGTAACGCATTTTGAGAGACCAGGAGAGCCTCCCTCGCAGCGTGAGACAGGGGAGTGAGGAAGGGAGGTTTTTAATTTTTTTGGATGCATTTGCTTTTTGTTTAAAAAGAAAACAAACCACAGAAGTTTTAAAAACTGTAAAAAGGGAAGGAAAGAAAACGATCCAAAGATGTACTGAGACAACGCAAGTGAAGAGAAAGAAAATGATTCCGGAGGATGGCAGCAGCATCCCCATTCCTTTTCACACCCCGTCTTGCTCACCAGCCCGAGATGGAGCGCCGTGGACAGGGAATGAGCGCTTTTCTTTGTCTTCAAAGAAACACGGCTTTCAGGAACTTCTGGGTGTGACTGCAAGCAGGGAAGGGGAACAGGCACTGCTCCTCCCAATGGTACTCAGCACCCCTGAGCAAAAAAACCCATCAAAAATGAAACCAACCACCTTCCCAGTATCTCCTCCTCCCTGGAAACTGTACTCAGTTCCTCATTCAGGTGTCTATGCATCTCTAGCAACTTTTAAAACAATACCAAAGACAGACAAAAAGAAAAAGAAAAAAAAGGCAAGTTCCGGTCCATGTTTACTTCAGTGCGGATGGTACGGCACAGGCGGCTCAGTGCTGTCCCGCGGCTGGGGGCTGCCCTCTTCCCTGGCACGTTGTCCCTTTCGGCGCACACAGAGAACGGACTCTGCCTGTGCCCAGCCCTGCAGAGGTTTTTGTTTGGGTTTTTTTTTTCATTAGATGTTTTGTTTTAAAGAGAAGAAGAAAAGAGTACGTGCTTTGGTGGGAGGAAGGGTCACAGGCCTCACTCCAGCGTGGCCCCCTCCCTCCTGCACGTGTACAACAGACTCATTTATACATTTGGGGTGGGTTTTTTTGTTCGTAGGGTTGGTTTTGTTATTTTTAAAGCCTTGTTACAGAGGTGGATGTAGTTGCACATTCTGGCCTGCTGTGGACCATGAGACAGATACCTGTGCGTTCCCAGAGGAGGGGGAGGGATGCGGGGGGATTCAGGCTAAAACCAGTGGGTAGAGTTTTTACTACTGTGAATGAGATGGTAACTCCTGGGGGTGACCTCCTGTGACTTGTACAGTTGTGAACAACAATCACATGTGGTACTTTTCTCTCTCTCCCCCCCCCCCCCTTTTTTTTTGGTTAAACGTTGCACGTGCTACCGTTTTTCTTACAAAATAGCTTGGTGGTACATTAGCTTCTTTATATTGTAAAAAAAAAAAAAGTCATTATCCATCACATCACGATAAAAATGCTTTCCAGCAATCAATTTAAATAAAAAAGAAAAACACTTAATTTACAAATGGTACCTGGCTTCCTGAGCTCCTTGCAAGTGGTTGCTTTACCTTCCTTTCGCTGTGCGTACGCGGGGGCCGTACGCCTTCCCCCGCTGTGGGTAACTCTTGGGGCACTGGAGCAGAGGGTTCGTTCACAGCTGCTGAAAGGCAGACTGCACCTTGCCCAGCTAAGGTAGAGAAAGGAGAAAAAGCAACTCCTTTCCCTTCTGGAAGAAAAGGTAAGTTAAAACCTTCTTCTTACAGTTAGGGCCTTACAATTCTCATCTTGGCAGTCACAGCCCAGGCTCCCAGACGTGACTGCCTGGAGACGCAGGCTTTACCAGCCATAGGGAACCTCAGGCTTGAGCACTCCTGAAACCCCTAATGAAGCAGCAGGTGCTTTGGCCCCCCGGAGTGGGCTATAAATGATGACAATTAATAGTGACAATAATGATGATGATAATAATAAAACTTAATTACCAATTTCTGAGGTTACTTCCTCTCCCTTATGGACAAAGAGTATCTGGATGCATGTCTAGGAAGGGCAGGTCGTTACTGTAACTGCGGTTGGGAAGAAGCAGCCTCTCTATCCCTATTCCTGCCGCTGAGCTCCAAAAAGACGTAACAGACTCTGAATGAAGCACACACCCCACACCACCATACTACAGCAGTAATTACCTGTGCGGTAACCATGTCTGGAAGCAGGCAAGGAGCAGCACTCGGTGTAGGACAGGAAGAGCATAATTACCTCTACCTACACTGAGTTGTTACCACTTACTTACACACGTGGGCGAGAGGGAGACCACTGGCCAGGCTCCAGTACGCTCGGGGTTTTAGCTGCAATAAGGCAGTGTTTCTGAGCTGTGGTTCTTCTGACTCCATGAAAATAGAACTTAAAAAAGGAAAAAGGTTGGTCTTCTAAAATGTTTTTTTTTTAAAAAAAAAAAGCATCTTGTCCTCTTGTGATGTGCAGGAGTAAGGATGCCTGGAGGGGAACATGTAGGCAGTGCAGAAGGCGGAGATGAACACGTCTGTGCAGGCAGCTTGGCCACCCCAGCGCTGGCAGACAGCTGCTGCGCTCACCGAATGGTGGCGGAGAATAAAGATCACGTTTAGGCCTGGCCCTCTGTATTCTTTTCCAAAAAAATCTGCATTAACAAATAACTGCTTTGAAAGGCGCAGTTAGTTAATTTTCAGGAGTGATTCTGTCAGATATGCCCTAATACTTAACTTTTCCTACCTCTCTCAGCAAATACCCTCTATTTCCAGTTTATTTCCCAAAGAACTGTTTCCTAGCTGCCAGTCCTGCGAACTAACAGTGCTCTCAAGAGAGAGGCTGTTTCTATTTTCGCAGCAGATCACAAATTGCCCTTACCCACCTTGAGCTATGCAACGTCCTCCACAAGCACCACTCCTACAGGAAGACACCTAAGGAGCTGCATCTAGAAGCTGCCCAGGTGATGCAGCGAGAATAAAGAAAGTCGGTGCCCACAACAGCCTGCAATCATCGCTGCTGTTTGCAGGCCTCGCAGGACAAACCTGTGCTCACCACCGGCAGCAGCAGCAGCTAGGACTGGGCCTAGAAAGAGGGGATTTCGTGTCACTATGGATAACAACGGGTCTGTTACAACGCACGGGCTCAGACTTGTCCCGTGTTTTTGCTAAGCAAATGTATCCCACGCAAATCCAACAGCCATCGCAAAATGAAAGTGTGTTTCCTACATCATCAGTTTTGCCTCTTCTTCCTCCTTCCTGCCTGCACAACCTCCCATTCCCCCCATATCCTAAGGCACGCACTTACAGTTAACGTCTCTAGCATACTTACCTCCAGCTTGATTGAACTGCCCGAGCTGCTTCTGATGGTGCTGATAAAGGCTGCCATTTGCAGCGCGCTGAAACGCTCTGTGCAATCCTTAAGAACTTCTTAGCAAAAGGGGGGGTTTGGTGAGGGCCCCAGAGCAAATCTGGGCAACGCGGGTGGCTGAACAGACGGGGGACCCTTAGACAAAAGAACTTGTCCTTCCCTTGGTCAGCTCGCTCACAGGAGCTGAAACTGAACCCTGTGCTATTTAAAGCAGCAGATTTTAATGAGGGCTTTTTATTACCTATGCTGAGCAGTTTTACTGGCTGTGACGTGACCACAATTTTATTGTTACCAAAAACATAACAGGTAGAAAAAGCTTGAAAGTCCAAGTAGCGTCTCTGCAGTGTCACTGAGAAAGTCCTTGGTGGCACCTGGGGCTGGCCGCCCGCCCGCCACGCTCCCCAGCGCTTACCACCTCTTTGAGACCCCGCTGCAGGTGCCGAAGGCCGCGCGATCCAGTACGCAGCAGCTCTGTAAGGGGGAAGCTTGGAGGGGGAGGCTGCGAGGGTGCTCAGTCGTCATCAGAGAAAGCCAAGTCCTCCACGATGTCCTCTTCTCCTTGGGCTAGCTGTTCGAGGTCGGATCGTGACATCCCCCGAGTGCAGCTCCTCTGCTTCTGTGACCCTTGGGAAACCCGAGCAGCTTCCTTGCCTTCCTCTGTGGGTGGAAAGAGTGAGAGATGTAAATCCTGCGTTACTGGGAGCGAGAGTGAGGCGAGTCGAGGCAACTCATTGCTAATTAATCCCAGACGCTCATTAATTTATCGGCGCCACTGCAGCTCCCAGATAGCAGCAGGAGAGCGCTGCAGGGTGCTCGGTACAGCACTGGCTCTGAAGCACTTGGGGCGATAGGAGAGGAGACCTAACTAACCGCTGTGCCTGAGGCAGAAATGAAAAAAAACACAAAAACAAACCCCAAAAAACCCCGAAAAAACAGAACTGGGGGGCACGAGCCAGGCAGTGCCTCCAAACCTTCAGCCCTCGCAGCTCAGGTCAGTCTTCCTCACTAGCGATGTCAGGCTGGGCATCAAGAGCTGAGAGAAAGGAGCTGTCACAGGTAACCGCAAGACTCCCAAATGCAAAACTAGCCCCAAGCTCCGTCCTTTTTGAAATGATACTTTAGCAGTGGGAGCACAAGTGAGAACTGGTTTCCAGGGGCTGTGCAGGACTGTGCATGTCCCCAGTCCCAGTGCCCTTAGCTCTCATTCCAGAAGTGAAGCGTGGCTTGAGCTTCCTACACCTTGCTTCCAAAGGGGGCCCTGCAGACCCTCTGTCTTAGGCTCTACCAGCAAAGTATCTGCTCAGCACCAATGCCTACCCGCGGTCTTACGCCCACAGCCTCGCACCAGCACTCCCTGCATCCGCTGCCAGGCTCTGCCAGTTCAGCCTGCTCGCCAAAAAGGACAAAAATCTACCTCTGGCTGCCCAGATCGGGGGCTGGGTGCTCACTGCAGGTCACATCTTTCAAAACCAGAAGCATCAGGACCACAGAAGTGCCTCTCCAGAGTTCTCCCCTAAGGCTCTGGCCTGCTGGAGGGTGGGAAGCTGTCACAGACATGAGCTCCTCGCTGATCCGTTGCCCGACCAGGCTGCACGCACGTGTGTTTTGGTAAAAAGCACAACAGGAACGCTCAGCACATGGCATTTAAGACTCAGGAGGGGTGGATCTGCCTGGCTGCCCGATGTCACTGCCACTACGCCAGCGCATCCAGGCACTAAGAGCCGCTGCTGGCTCTACGCCGTGCTCCTACAGCCCAAAATGAAGGAAGCTGCCATTGGGGGTGAAGGAGGGGAGGCTCAGAGTTCCAGACACCACGGAAGGGTGCTTTTCCTTCAGCTGGTCTGAGTACTCCACTAGGCAGAGAGGGAAAACTCTCCCTCTTTATCCTTTACGGCATTGTCAGAACATGCATCAAATACCCATCTATTCTCGGCGCCGAGGTTTGGGTGTGCATGCCAAGCCACAGCCATCTGCCATGCTAAATCAGTCAGATTTTGCTCTCACTTGGACTCTTTCCCCCCTCCTGCTCTCCCTGCTCCCCAAACTAGTAAAGAAAGCCTGCACACAGGAGCTTTTGTGGCTGTTCCCCACAACCACACATCACACCCAATGGCATGCTGAGGAGCAGAGGCTTGGCACTCTGATACAAAGGCCTAAGTGGCACACAAAAACCAGCAAAGGAACGGCACAGCAGCCAGAGCCCCTGGCAGGCCCAGCTTCCGTCTGCTAAGTTAGCGGAGTGACTTGGCAGACGCAGGCAAGGCTGAGCCGAACGCGGTTAGCTGCACTCTGCCGGGGTGCTGAGCAGGCTCTCTAGCTGGCTGTGGCTCTGTGCAAGGGACAGAAGGGGAAGGTACTCTCTCCTCAGCTGCAACAAAGCCCGGCTCGGCGTCTAGCGCAGCCCTGGTGGCGCAGCCGGCAGCTTTCTCGGTAGCCATTTAGATAGCTGTTCTGGCCTGCTAGGAGCCCGCTGAACTGGTAGCCTCTCACGCTGACACCCACCACTTACCAATTCTGTCCCTGGGCAGCAGCTACCAACTGGCAGAAGCGATCAGGACCAAGCACAGAGGTTCTAGCAGGGTCTGTACAGTGCAGAAACCCCAGACGAATGCAGGACTTGGACAAGATCTCCCACCAGACCAACCCTGGGAGGAGCTGTTGAGAAGCGGCAACTAAAGGGTTACCCCTGTGCAGCCCCCAGACCCCAGGCCCTGCTCAGATGAAAAGTGAAGTGCACCCTCCACACCCCCATGCGTGTGTAACCTGTGGAGAGTCTCGAAGCAAGGTTTCTGTACCCTGTTGGGGTGGGCTGTACTTCAAGAGTTTGTTTGAGCCTCTCTGCAGGAGGCCCCTGAAAAGAGATGAAAGGGACTGGTGGCTTGTTAGAGCAAGGCCTGCAAAGACTTTAACCCTTTCGCTCTCTTCTCAGTATAAACTCAGAACTGCCAGGTCTCCCTGTCCAGGCCGTGTGCGTGGCTGTGTGTAACAGCCCCTCCTGACACCCTGCAGCTCAGAACAGCAGCACAGCAAGAAAAGAGGAGACGGTTCCTTTGTAGGGGAGCTCCCAGAATGCAAAGGAGCCCTCAGTTACCAGTGCTGTCAATAATTCCCTTCCCCTTTGCCCAGCTGCACTACTTACCCTCTGAGTCACTGTCTTCTTCCAATTCTTCCTCATCCTCCTCGATTTCGTACTTTCCTTCTTCTTCATCATCATCCTCACCATAGTCCTTGCTGCTTGCTTCTGAACTGTCGTCTGATGCCTCCTTGGCTTTGGCTTTACCTGCAAGTATTTTTACTATGTAAATGGAAACATAAAGAGCAGCACACAAGCATACATGTGTATGTATATGCATGTGTATATATATATATGTATATCAATCAGCATATGCAAAGCCCAAAGTACCGCCATCCCAGCGTTCATCCTCAGAAGAACAGTCATAGACGGGCTAAAGGGGATATCTACTGTATTTCTCCAAAAGCCACGTCCCCTTGCACTAGAGGCCCAGAGGAGGATGCATTTCATTTCGGAGGCACCCGCTAGAGGCCAGGAGGGCCAGGGCACAGAGAGTCAATCACCTCGGAAGCCCATAGCAGGGTTTTACTGCTAAAGCCCAAGATTTGCTGCTACCTGGTATTTGTGGAGCACCACCGGCGCAGCACCCAAGCATCCATCATGAAGATACCTGTCTGCCCTGCTTAGAGAGACATGAAAGCTAGGAGACGAAGACGGACAGAAGAGCACAATAAGAAGAAATGGGCCTACTGAACTCCTATGAGAGAGGAGAAGGAGCAAGTCACAAAGCTGAGACCAGAGAAGGGCTGGTTCCACTGAGAAACAGTGCCTGCGTACACCCACCTCCACCCCTCCATGGTTATAGGTAACTGAAAACAGGGGTAGACTCTCTGGTTTGGGGCACCCTTGTAAACCTCTCTTAGCTTTATTCCCTCTGTCAGTCACAACAAAAAGGTCTAGGAACAGACACTGCTGCAAATTCCCTCTGCGGATGGCTAGCCAGGCCCAAGGGAGGCAGTGTTAAGAGCCTCTGGGTGCTTGGACTGTGGGAGAATCATCTGCCTCTGGAACCGGACTTCTTTTACTCAACATGAGTTCACTTCAGTGGAGGAGTGCTTCTCCCCTCTCCCTCCTCCGGACAGTGGGAGTCACCGGGCATTTAAATGACAGAACACCAATTCTGTACAGAGGAGCAGAAGAACCAGCTTCTTCTTGCCTCCTTCCAGCCACCACCCCTGAGCTAAGCCCAGCTCAGTGCTGCAGGTTGCCTGCCCTTGCTTACAAAACTGCTGAAGCAGCTATTTATTCACCCTTCAGACTCTCTGCTCGGAAACTGGCTGTACATCTTTCTCACACTGTGATTCTTGGGCCCCACCATGGCATCTATTTTTTGCCCCATCCTCAGCAGCTGACCTATGTTACTCACCGAACTGGATACAGAGCCATTAATAAGCTGGCTGCTAGCATTCCCAGCTCCCCGTCATCGCCCTGCTCGCTCTGCTTTCCCCCATCTGTCAGCTCTGCCAGCACGCAGCCTCTGTGCAATTGCCCCCCGAGGGATCGGAAGCTACATCTCATGGCCGGAGCGATCTCGGGTGCCCGCAGCCATGCGGAGAGCACCCGCTCCACGGGAGATGGATTGCAGCGCTGTTCACCGCACCACATCATATTGATGGGCACCTGAGCAGCTCAGGCAACAACCGAGAGGGGCACGCTCTCATCCATCAAGCAGCACTAGCAAAAGCACTGACAGATCCAGCTACCGGCTCGTCTGAGAGTATGCAGAGAAACCAGCTGTGGGCAGGGTATCGGGCCCTCGGGTCATTCCTACGTGCTACGACACGGGCAGCAGGCCACTGAGAGGAATTTACTGAACTTCTCCAGCCTTCCCTAAGCTCAGCCCCTGCCTCCCCTTCCACCGATGCACACACCGAGGCCCCAGTACAGCCTTCATGCAGAACTCAAGCTTCCATCTCCTGAGGCAGAAGCGTATCAGCACGACTCCAGAAGACAATGCTTAGGGTGCTCCGGTTAACCAGTGCTTCTCCCCTCTTCCTCCTCACTCTGCCTCTAGATCCTCAAGCTGACAGCCCACAGCAGGAATTTTGCCACTGAGAAGGGCCATGATTATTCTGCTAGGAAATGAAAATGTCTGACCTCTCCTTCCACACCCCGGGCCCCCACCAGTCTGGCATTAAATTGATGTAATATGATTACGTGAGGGATAAATGAAGAAACCTGTTCAAGTTCATTAGAGGCACACCAACACCTAATGTGGACAGATCACTCATTACAGCCAGGTCCGGAGAGACGCTGCAGCCACACTCCCTTCTCGCCTTTAATTGCCTCATGACGAGGCAGTCCAGCACCTCTTTCTAAGCCATTAATAATTTCCAGGAGCAGCCGCCTTTCCTCCCAGAGATCTGTCAGCTGGTAAATGAGAGGAACGCATGAACTTCCCCGCCCCCACCAGCGACACACAGATTGATCAAATCCACGCTCCTTCCTCCCCGTCTCCTGGCTCTTTCCACCCTTGCCTGCTCCGCGGTTCCTGAAACGCGCAAAATTGTTTCTTTCCCCTCTTCAGACCTTGCAGAGACCCAAGCGCGGGAGCCTCTCCTGCCTGCCAAATGCTTTCTCCATCCCGGAGGGCAGCTTGTCTTGACGTGATGGAACTGTTTGCGTTCACCACCTTTCCTGCCCCCCGAGGAGGATGCCCGGGGTGTGCAATCCTGCTGAAATAAGCAGGCAGCTTTCAGCTCCACCTGCACAAGGCAGGGGGAATCTCCCCTCAGATCCACAAGATTAAAACACAATTGCAAATTCATCACTCTCCTTCCTTTTCCCGTGCAGCCATATCTGCTGCACGCATCAATACACTACTTGCTATTTCTTCCCTGGTGTGGCTGCACCACAGCCAGGTTCAGGCCAAAACAAAGCAACCAGAAAAAGACGGCCAACAGGCAGCGTCAGCTTGTTAGAAGGACCACTATGCTGGGATCCTGGACATGTGAACTCAAAGTCCTGTCTCAAACCCCACTCCAACTGTGTCGAGGTATCCCTCCCTCTGCTGCCTCAATTATTATGCCTGAATTTCTCATATTGACTCACTAAGCAGGGACCGCTCCTCCCCAGCAGGCTACGCAGCAGCACCCCTCACCAAACTTGATCTCGGTTGAGGTCTCCCAGCGCAACGCAAGATGCGCTGTCGGGGAGCTAACCAGCGCTCCAACTTCCAGGTTCTGAAAGGAGCAGATACGGATTTGTGCTGATGAACTCACTGACCGAATTCCGAAGAACTGTCCACCACCCTCCCCGTTCTTTCAGGAACCCCTAAAATAAACAGAAGTGCTGCTACTGATGGAGCAGGGGGCTCAAACCACAAAGAAACCCAATGAGACTTCTCTAAATGTGACACCAGACACAGAAACGTTTGTTACTGCTAGTCTCGCTCGTAGGATTCAGAAGAGAGTCATTCATTCCTCCTGGAACTGGCTCTTTCCCGTAAGAACTCAGAACAGAGTTTTGGGTGCTGCTGCTAAGCCTTGCTAATGAGCAGAGGATGGACGTCTCTGGGTATGGCTGACCTTTTCAGTGAGCCTCCTATTCTTTTCCCACATCAGCCCTGGCATTCCCAAACCACGTCCCTGCTTCCATTCCCAGAGCAGGGAGGGCAGAGCCCACCAGCCCCATCTCTTCCTTCCTGCATCTGGAAATAGTGTTGGAAGGGCTGATCTGTTCTGATGGGCTTCCCAGATCCCCACAACACATCAGTGTCACAGTTCACAGCACCAGCCTGTCTTGGATCAGGTCTCTCCCTGTCACTTTTGAAGGAGTTCAGCATCACTGGGCATTCTCAGCTATATTTCTTGTTTTCCAGCTATACTTCTTGTTTTCCTCTCCCAGAAGGTCCATCCAGGGCAGTCTTATGTTCCTGCCTAGATTTCTGCCATCAGCTGCTCAACATGTCTCTCTGGAAGTAGTCTGAGGTTGATTCAAGATGGACCAAAGTCCTTCCACTGTCCCAGACTCTCCTTTTGCCTTATTTGAAGAGAAGAGACTGTTACGCCTTCAAACCTCACAGGTAGAGAAGCAAATACACAGGCCACAGCAGCTGCAGGGCTCCCAGATTCCCTTGCATCTGGCCACTCGGTAGAACAATGGCCACAAAGACAGGGAACTGCAGCAAACTGAAGCATGGGCTTCTCTGACTTCCATCTGCAGCCAGCCCTGACAGTTACTGAATGCAGAGCATGGCTGGGAACATCTCACACCCCACACAGAGTAAGAACAAGAGCTCATTGTATGCATCTCCCAAGACACAGGCGCTTTTCCCAGCCTCCCTGTTCCCTGTCCCTTTCCCACTGCGGAGTCACACCATTGCCTGGAGGGGAACTTCACCCTATGCCACAGTACAGAGCCAGTGCTCCGCTGCCTCCGCCCAGCGCCTCAGGATCCATGGTGGGGCTGAGCACAGTTGCTCCTTGAGATGGAAGCTGCCTTCAGGGCCTGTTCCCTCCGTCCAGAAAACACCCTACTAAGAACAAAGGCAGCTGACCCAGGGATGCTGGAAGGCAAGACCCATTACCGACACTGCAGTGCTGATACATGCTCAGCGACTAGATACCGCAGACTAGATACCGCAGCTGTGGGACTCATACAGACAGAGCAGGGAGAGCCCTTTGATATCACCTGGGCCTTAGTCCTCACTTGCACTCTCTTCACAATATATGTCAGCCCCTTAAAGCTGCCAAAAAACCTCATGGACAGATGTCACAAGCACATGCACAGGCAGCGGGGTAAAAGCCATGCCTAACAAGTAGATTGCAAACCTTTATATTTGGCAGATTTCTACAGCGAGCAGGCAAGCACCAGAAACAAGGTAGAAGCTGTGTACATTAGCTGCCAGACAGACAGCTGCCATAGACCTTGTATTGTATCATCAGCAACATTCATCACAGACAGGCCTCGTTAGGATCCCAATGTACATCCAGAAGTCCACCAGTCCAAGAAATCTCCCAAGCATACATAGTCTGTTCCTGAGAGGCACAGGAAGAGACCCTGGGCTTCCCTGGCTCCCAGCAACCTGCCTTCTGAACCGCAATTATCACTGCCTTTTTAGAAGCCACTGGGATTCTTCTAAGGCATTGACTCAGACGGCAGGCAGGACAACCCCAGATCTCAAGGATATATCTCAGCAAATCATTTTGATGTCATACTGATCTCTCAGTACCTTGGTGGGTCATGTGCTCACTTTTGCCCTCCTCCCATTCTTTGCCAGGTCACCTACAAAAAGCCACTGACTTCAACCTCAAGCTACCAAACAAAAGTTTTCCAACCTTTTCTTCCTCCTGTGTCACAGATGCCTGTGAGGGAGACAATGCTCGCTGCTTCTGTGGTAAGTCTCAGGATTTATCCTCACGGCTTACAATGTGCACAGGAGACTAGGACTTTATCCATAGATTAAATCTCCGAACAAGAAAACCCTGTATTCCTGCAAGTTGCCCTACTATATGGATGACAATGCATTTAGAAAACCTGTGATATCGCAAACATTCCAAATTACAAAGAGAACATCTGAGTTTTTCCTCAAACTATGTGGTGAACTTCTCGGGCAGGTTCCACAATTTACTGTGGCCCCCTCGTGGTCACAGCCAGAGAATGACATCACTCCATTTTCTCTAGAGGCTCTAGACTTTCTTGGCTTGTCAAGAATACTTGCAGCATCAGTCACTATAAAATAAATAAAGCAGAAGTGCATGTGAAGAGAGGATAACCATTCTTCCATCAAAGATCCTTGTTCTGGTAGCCAGCCCCTATGATAGCTATTGCTTGCAATGACGAATACACCAAAGACCCAGCATGCTGTCAGGTAGAACAACATTCTTATTCCTCTTTTATAGGTGTGGAAACAAAACATGGATTTCTGCACCTCCACTCACAGTGCAGGAAGACAGCAAACCCTTTTATGTTCTCCAAGGTGAGATTTCAGCCCAGAACCTACACAGGTTATAAGCACAAGAAGGAAAACTCACTCTCTAGGAATTACAGTATGAACCATGGCTGCTACTTTGAAGCCTTTGAAAGCAGGGCCTCTGTTCAGCCAAACACCCCCTGGTTCTCGGGCTATCATGTTGAGATCAGTGTCTGTGACAAAAGAAAGGTGCTAAGGGGAGGAGAAAGTATGGGTCACGTACAGAAGACGACTAATGCAGGACTAAGGCTTTAAAATGAGCTGAAGTGACAAAGTAGGAGATGGAGAGAAAGATAAAAGCCTCCCAACTACCTTCTGTCTGTCACTTTAAAAAGCCTCCAAAAGGCATCATCATCCCGTGCTTGCTCTCTAACAGTGTATCTTTTGAACCGAACATGGCCAGCACGCATCCCCTTAGGGCAGGGCTGTACCGACCCACATCGTACAGAAGTCTGGACAAGGAAAAGGTATACGCAGCCCCAGCCCCATACCTTTTATAGGGAATCCGACATTCTCCTCATCAGAGTCACTGTCCAGCTCAAAGAGGTCCTTGAATTCCTTCTTGTCTTCCTCCTTGCTTTCATCTTGCTTCTTACGCTTAATTTCTGGGAAGTTCAAGTCTTCAAGCTGGAAAAAACCAAAACCAACAGTAAGAACAACCTTAATTTGTACTTTTAAACATAAAATGCTGAGCTTAAACACAGGAACTTGGCTTTGCCCAGCATGTGTAAGCCACACTGCCAAGAACAGTTGGGTCTGCCTGCTGCCAACTAGGGGAGCAACAGATAGATTTGAGAGCCAGTTACAAAGGTGAATGATACATGCAAAGCACCGCTGTTCTATTGATCTTTACCTAATAAACTGCTTTTGCTAATGGGCTGCTGGTACCTTAGCATGTATAAAAATGCAAGACATCCATGACACGCTGGCTGTCCTAGGTCTCTGGACTGAAAGCCATGCAGGCCCTGCGAGCTTGGGCAGCAAAGCACAAACAAGCCAGACCGTGCTGGTCATCTCTGAAGTAGCAGTTTTCCACCAACGCCAGAAGCTGTGACAGCTATAGCAAAAGCACTGCCTTTTGGCTGCAGATTTCGGCACAGTTAGATGGCAAGGTGCTGAAGATGCTTAAGGTCTGTCTACACCATGGCTTCCCCAGTTGCTAGCCCTTAAGGAGATCAACGGGCCAAGAGCCTTGCTGCTGCAGACAGCCAATATCAATGCCATTAAGTACTTGCAATTGACACCACCTCACTGCTCTTTACACCTCTCCAGAGGGGGATTAGGGGGAGGATTTACTTGCAAGGGCTCAGGCCAGCAGGGCAAAGATAATCAGAATGCAAATTAAATCCCAAGTGCTCTCTGAACATCAGCTGCCCGCTGCCCGTGCCTGGCTGCACACCTCCTGGGAAGCACTCATGCATTAGCACACATTAGCTTGCTTGGAAACATTCGCCCTGCGAGTAATAACTCATTTGCTCTCTCCCACCCGTCAGACCACCCCTCAACACACTCCTCTCTGACCACATCCACTTCAACCCTCCAGTGAGCTTCCCCCAGCAGGAATAGCAGCAAAGCACAGTCTATATAGAAAGATGGCTCTCAGCAGAGAGAAAAAGAGTGAGAGTATGGGGATGGGGGGGGGGGGGGGGAGGTGACGAGAGACACAGAGACGCGCATTTGCTCCTGCAGCCAATTCCAGCAATTTCTCCCAGCCTGTTTCATGGTTATGGTCCCCAGCTGGGCAATATTGATTCTGGGAGCTGAGCACTTACAAGCAATAACCTGCAGCACCAGGATGGAAAGTCAGAAGCTGGCCAGAGAAGGGGAGAGGAGAGCAAATCACCAACCACCATTTGCAGGGTCCTAATTTTAAATCATCTTCCCACCTGCTCTTTTCTACTATGTGATGCCTCTCCTTCCACCAGCCCTGCAGAGACCTGCTGGGCTGCCCCTGTGCTGGGAAGACGCGTGAAGAAAGCAGCATATGACTGGGTTCCCAAACAGCAGTCGTTGCATGCCAGAGAACAGCCTTGGGAAGCAAAACGCAGCAAGAGCAGCAATCCAGAGTCACTGCCAAGCGGCTGCTCTCAGCTGACCTAATGACATACTGTAACCATCCTCTTTCCTAGGGTGGTTAACGCCCAGCAAGCTCCATCGTGGGGCAGGGGAGCTGCGACGGTGAAAACATCTTCCTTAGCCCCTACCAGTTCTGGTGGACAAGACAGGCTCATGCTTCACTCCTCTCACCTATTCTGGCATATAACTTTCTGGAGGGTGGGAGGGCAGAGGGAGATGCTCCAGAAATAGTGATTCAGTGAGATGGTCCAGAAATAAAACACAAAGGTCTCAGAAGCTAAAATATATCAGCAGCTATGCTTCTAAGCCAGCATTAGGCTGTGATCACAGACACAGTCCCCGCATCTGATCCCTTTCAGTTTACACATTCCTTGCCTCTGCCAGGTCATGCTGCCATCATCCCAGCCTCGGGGAGAAGCACCGGTGCTTCCTGCAGCCCAAGACCTGGACCACCACCATGTCCTCCCTCCTTTTGGGTCAAGGCCTCTCGTGTCCCAGAGATGGTCACTCCAACAGGTACTAGGAACTGTACCCTGTGGCATGTCATCAGTACGGCTGAGCCGACTCTGGAAGTCTCCCAGTCCCAGGCAGCACCTTCGGGCCCTCTTCTGTGCCAAGAGCCAAGCTACCTGCAGAGCCCCTGTCTGGCAGCACTGGTAGCTATCACTCTTCAGCAACAGCAGCAGTTAAATAGGAGTCCAGCACTGCCTAACTAGGAAATAGTTGAGGTCGAAAGTGTCACAAACAGAAGCAGAAACCCAGTTTTGACAACAAACAACTGCTGCATCAATTGCCCAAGTCCCTCTTGGCTAGTCCTGTTCTCCATGACTCTGATCACTGTTACTGCTCAGCAGCAATAAGTGAAATACAAAAATCATCCAAGGTCTTATTCTCCTTCCTCACACATCCTGAGCATGGGATGTTTCCATGGAACACATCACTAAGTATGTTTGAAGTGGAAATGGAGTTGTGTATGAGTAAAATGTCTCATGTATGTGATGTGGAACAGTCTTCTCCAATTCTCCAAACTTCTCCAATTCAAGGGAGCAAAAGAAAGTTATCTCAATATTGTGAAAAATTTCTCCATTATCCTGTGCAGGGCATGTACAGCAGGGAGCTGTTGGTTGAGACTTCTTTATATTTTCATACTGCTTAGGAAAAGTCCCCATTTCCAAAGGCAGCCTACAGTTCTGGGTGACATCAGTACTGGTTGAACTCAACCTGAGCATATTAAAAAGGACCTGGTGTTGAATCATGCTGAGTTGTGCTACCTCCAACTCTCTGAGACTCCACAGGAGTGCCTTCAAGATGGGCACCTCGAAATAAAGGCACCAGAAAACCCTACTAGCTGCGGAGTGATCACAAAGCAAACGAGTGAGACTTGTACTGAGCCACAGCTCACAGATACAGCCTGTGTTCATCACACAGTAGCAGTAATTAGGTAATTTGGGGGCCAGTCTTTTAATCCCCAGATAGAGGGTTACTATCTACTGAGTCTCACGAAGCCGATTAGTCTACATCCCATTAAAAACCATTGGGAAAAGCAAATGGAATGGGCAGACGGGGTCAGCGTTGTTATATAAGGCAAGCTGCAGCTCATAGCAGCTGAGAGCCAGGCTGATTTTTTGTTATTATTTTTCCCTCCCAATGGCTGCTAATGGGACATGGATTTTCCCAGCCCTAATGGGCCTCATGGTGTTCACTCTCCTGCTGGGGCTCACAATGCTGCATCATTAAGCTCACGGTCCCCACCGAGAGAGACAACAGCCCCATTCACCAAGCAAAGATGCCAGGCAGCCACAGACCTTTCAGAAAGCTGACTCCAAAGTCTGTCTCTCTCTACAGTTTATCTGTTCAGCCCACTTTCTCCAAGAGAAAACAAGTCCCTGTCACTGCCCTTCAGACTTCCTCTGGTTTCAGAAGTCACCCTCTTGAGCCTTGCCATAGGAAAGCAATCCCCGTCCAGGGGAGCTCTCCACCTCACCTGGTCCTGGCCACCCCAAGGAGCTCCAGCTCTCCTCCTCCCTTTAGCATGAGACAGGGACTTGTCTATACTGAGGCCTGATCTCCTTTTGATACCTGCTTCAGTACCAGGAAAGTGCCAGCTCACTCCAGCAGGGCCAGTTTTGGGCAAGAGATTAGCCCCACTCATGGCCATCACTTCTTGCTGTTTCTTAGCTCCCCCCCCCCCCCCCATTTCCCTTCTGGAAAGGTTGCATTCTCCTGCCGGGTTTGCACAGAAAACAAGCGTGCTTTTTGTTCCCTCTGCATGGCTGCCCCAGGGAATTTCAGCCTCCTGTCCTTATCTCAGGCTGGTATACGATATTGAGCATTTCTAGGATCTCCCAGGTCTTCTACCATGCTCTGGGACTTGGCTCAGAGCCAATCATCCTCATGTCCCATCGATTATTTTAATTGTTCCCCGCCATACGCTGGAGACACCAATTATATCTATTTCCTGCTCCCTGGCCAAGAGCCTAGCTCAGCCACTTTCATTGCATTAGCATCGAGACAGCTTTCCTTTAGACTCCTAATGTAAGCAAGCTCCCACCCCCACCTTCTGCATCCTGGAGCGCAGTGCCATGAGGAGTGGCCAAGGAGCCTTCCCCTGAGCGGGAGATGTGGGGAACGGCAGTCTGAGCACTTCTGCCCAGACAGCAAGTCCCACCTCACAACCAGCCACCCCCACAGGGGTGAAATAAGACAATGCAAAACAGAACTCGTCTCCGATATTCCCTTTGCTAAGAAGAGAGGCATCTTCCCCTCCCTACTTTCTTGCAAAGTTAGGTTTTAGCATGGCAATCCAGTCACATTCTGCAGAGCTGGAAAAAGAGCTAAAGGCCTACACAAGCTCAACCCATTCTGTTTTACTATCAAGAAAGCAACGCAATTTACAAGAAACGATGCAAACTGCCTAAAGCAATGTGAGAAGGCCCATGAATGTGGGGATGAACACACAGAATCAGAACTGTGCGTACAGTCTAAACTTCAAAACTACATCACACGCTTGTTCCAAAAGTAACATCCACAATAAGGCCATTGCCCCAGCTGCTCAGACACAATTGAATCTGTTACTCAGCCTACCCCTGCCAGTACACACAATTACGCTATCACTACTGGCTTCAGCTTCCCAGTCTTGAATTACAAAGGCTGCTGTACCAATGGGTCTTGAACAGCATGAGCCTAAACAGGGGCAGCGGGAAATGTACCATAGCCCTACTTCACCCTAGCTCACCTATCCTCCGTTAACTTGGGCAAATGAACAGGCCACAGGCAGGGGACACAGATGTTGCTCCTAGAGATCCCAGCAAGACAAATCTGCAGGGAGCTGAAGACATCGGCTAGGCTGCTGTCCAGCCACACTCATGCTCTTTCCAAGAATGCCCAGCCTACACACTCACACAGCTCAAGCCAAATTCAGCTCACACCAGTGGAGTTGGTTTTGACCAGCCACCATCCTGCTGCCAGGACATGGCTCTCTTGTCTTCCCAGGGCACAGATGATGCCCAGTAAGTTAGGCGTTTCATTCTTACTCTTTCTTTGCCGCTGATTTCCAGCTGTATCTCCTTCTCTCTTAGCTTCTTCCACTGAGTATAATACTTGGTCAGAGGTGTCCCTTCCTCTTTGACCTTCTTCTCCCATTGTTCCTGTGGAGAGAGAGGGTACAAATTTAAGAAAGGTTTTCAAAGCAGTTTTCCAATACAACTTTGGCAAATGCAGGGAGTCGAGGGCAGAGGTTAAGACCCTTTCCCAAACCACCTTTTCCTAGCTTCTGGGTAGGAAATTGGCAACCATGACTAAGAATGCGAGCAGGACTAAGCGTGAATTCAGGCACAATCATTTAAGCAGCTACTGAGTCAGAAGTGGTGTGACGGACAACTCTCCTTAGGTAAAGCAATGCCTGGGCACTGCAAGGAGATCAAAGAAAGCCAAAAGATGAAATGGACAGGTTGGTCAATGCAACAGCTTACTTATGCAATACCTAAGCACAGGATACCAATGGCACTGAAGGACAGCATAAGGTCGTCGTGAAGGAGCATCTACATGGTGGTGCATAAGATGCTTTAGCATATGGAAGATCACCATCTGGTGTGTGGTGGCCTGAAATGTGGGTTCCCAGATTCCTATTTCTCCCTTCTAGAAGAGGCCTGATTCTCAGAATTGCTAAGAACTCACAATAGGCTCTCCTAAAATCAGCTCAATGCCTTCTGGGATCCATTATTACTACCTTGGCCTTGACCATTTACTTCTACTCTAGCTCTAGTGAGAAGATACTGACACAGAAGTCAAGTCAGATGATGCAGCCTATTGTAATGAAAAAGAAATTACTTCAACTGAAACCTGAAAGTAGAAATCAAAGGGAAAGATCAGGGGATCTATCAGGACAAAATTTGTCCCCTGCTCCTTCAATGGAGGCATCTGATCACCTGCTCAGTTCATGCTTTTTATTTCAGAAAAGACTCATGCAAGCATTTACAAGACCTAAGTACCAAAGATGTCTGATTTCCTTTTCCCCCAGTTCTACAGCCAAGTGTTTATTTTTGAAACAAACATTCCCCTGCAGGGTCTTGGACTCATCCCAACCTTGAGAGAGCAGAGCATGAAGAAGTGTCGAGCCTGTTTCCGCTGTCCAAGCAGGGAGAATAAGGAGGTGCAAACACCGTAAATGGTGGGAAGCAAATTAGATGGTTAAAAATTCTTTTACGCTTCAATCATTTGGCATGTTACTGCCGAAAGGGGGGTGGTGGTATGTCATATTAAAATACATTCTTTGTAACATGCCGACATCCCTTTAACTTAAAACCCACACAGAACGGTACCTGTTAACTGGATTACCGCAGTGCCCAGAGGCTTTGCATTACCCCACAGTAAAAAGTCAATCTATTGTAAGCAGAAAGACATGACATACAAGTAGGAATTGAAACAGGTGAAGGAGGAAGGGAATGAGCAACAGGAACAAAGGTCAGCATAGATACACCCAAAGGTCAACAGGGATCCAAAGAGTATCCCGAATCCAGGGCTGAGAACAAACCCAGAGCTCTGTATGGGCAGCTGTGTGTGCACAATGCTCCTGTTTGAGGGTGGGAACAAAAGGCCAGACCATCTCCACAGCAGAAAACACAGCAGAAGCTCAAATATTCTTCAGCAGATCCCAGATCAACTGCTTCTGGGGAGCTGAGCCCCAAAACTAGGGAGCTAAGGTGTGTTGGCTGCAGCCCGTGAGCCACAGTGCGGGAAAAAGTTTGTTTAAAGAGCAGTGTATGAACAAGAAGACAGAAAGTGCAGGTTTCTGCAATAGATAGCAGCACAGAGCTCCCCGCTTAGACAAATAAGCAAGTACTCAGTGTATATCGTGAAGTGAAATACATCAGTCTACGCCAGCTCTTGATTTGGCCCATCACTGGGAGGGAAGTGGAGATGATCTGTGGTCTCTGCAGCTGGCACCAGGAGCTGAACTTTGGCAATTAAATGGCGACCAGCTTGTGTCACCTGCACTCTAATGGCGCAGAATCTTATTTATGCATCCTACAACAGGCGCTATCAATACTGCATCAAGCCAAACAGGCCCTTTCTGGTAATCATGGGTCCCAGACTCACAACCCCCACGGGACTGTTTGTAACACGGCTCCAGGTCTGCACGGCTGGAGCCTGCGTCTGCTCTCCGGTCTCCTCCCCGGCAGGCTGGCTGAAAGCACAGCTGATGTACTGCCGACTCCAGCAGCACTCGCTAGCGGAGACGCCAGCCAGCAGACAGCACAGCTTTACTGTCGATCTGACCCACCGCTATGGCAAGAGGAGTAATTCCCAAGGAGTACAAAGTCACCCCATTTATAGATCAGGCTGCCAGCTGTAATCGGGCAATTTGTTGATGCTGCTTGGTATGGACAGCTTCTGAGAAAGACTCTTCCTACAGAGGGCAAAAGTCTTATTTGTTCTGTCTGATACAGCTTTTTTGGTTTTAAAGTGTGCTGGAACCCAGAGATAAAAAAGACCATTAAAACACTCCCATCTTTCTACTCAGAACACCTCAACAGGAATTTTGAGAGAGTGGATGCCATCACACCCACTTTAACCATTTGCAATTCTCTTTCTACTACTGCTTTTGCATCACTGGGCAACACCCAGCATGGATCAAGCGCACAGTGCTAGCACCTGTACAAAGGTAACAAAGATCATCACCCACCCTCCAGAAAAACCTCCCATCTGAAATGTGAGATGGGGATGAATGCAGAAGATCTGGAAACCCCATGGAAATGAGGCAATGCTTTCCATCAGCTCATTCCCTCACTTCACGTTTCATTAAGCGTAACAGCCTGCTGGGCTGCACTGTTCTTAAACGAAGGTTCGGCAGCTCAGTGCCAAGGTCTGCCTGGGAGCCACAGAGCTGTAACGCAGGCCGGCACACACCGCGGGTCCTGGTGCACTCTTTTCCTTCCCTGCATTTTCCCCTGCCAGTCCAGGGCCCACGCTATTGCAGACAAACCTAAAATCAGAGCTGCACATTATGCATCTGGATTCAACGTCAGCTGCAGGCTCCACTTGTTTTGGCTCCCCTCACAAAGACCTTAATTAGTATAGTAACCTATTAGCATTGTACTCGCAAAAAAGCACTGACTCTCAATTATTAACCTGCTTCTTATAAAAAAAAAAAAAAGAGCAAAGTTCTCAATCTTAAAATAACGTGGAAGAAGTCAGGCTGAACGCATCTGGTGTGCCACAGTTCCTGGGATTCAAAAGGAGGGATCCCTCCACAGTCCCTCCACATTAAGTTAAACATTGCACCGCTCCCCCTGCAGTGCTCCCCAGGCTGTTGCTTCTTTAAAATTATACAATATAGACCCTTAGGTAAAAGCCAGCTTTCTAAAGCGCACCCACTACTTAGGAGTGCAGATCCAATCACATTCACAACCTTTATTCCCCTCATTTAAACCTATTTCTCTGTAATTCCCCCCACGAAAGCCACATTTCAGCATGTTGCATGGAAGAATTAGCTCAGAATTCGGGCTCTGCTCCCTACAGTGGAGCAAGCACAAATGCATGGATGTGAATACCGGAGAGCATTTGCTTTCAATTGCTCTTGCTGGCAAGGGGGAGATGCAAATACCTCCCCTCCCCTCTCTCTTTCCCTTCCCTTTTCTGGAAGCGTTTGCTCATGACAAGTGCCAATGCCCCACTTATCTTGGAGACAGCCTGGCAAACTAAACCCAGATTTCGAGGGACACACTGAATCGTCCTGGGAAGCCCAGCCTCTGTGGGAGCTTTGGCCCTTCTTGGGAATCTACACCATCTGCTTGCAAAGGAGTAGGGGGAAAACACAGGACCACATTGGCACAAAATTTAAGCCACTCCAGAGAAGTACCGAGCGGGCTGTTCCCTCTGCTCCCAGGAGCACTGATATCCCCTTAACCGAAGGAAGAGAAAGGCTCCCTTCTCCCATAGGACACCACCACAGTGCAAAATTACGGACTGCACAGGCAATGCAGGCATCCTCCCTGGGCAGCACTTTACACTGTTGCTCTATCCGCTTAAATGGCACAACAGCCATCTCCAAACAGGCTTGGCAAACTGGTACCTGCTTCCCTTAACCAACCTCCCGTGCTGAAGGCAGGCTGCCCGTTGCTGCCCCTCCAGAGCCAACCCTGCCCGATTCACGCTACTCAGCCACCCAGATGTCCCTGGGAAAGCAGGGGCACCAACGTCAACTAGTAGACATACAGGCAGCAAGACGTTAAAATAATCATTTCGTTCTTACACAAGGGACTGCAGCCAGAGTTGCTGGGAAAAGCAGACAGTGGCAGAGTTGTTGGAAACCCTGTTTTATTTAGCCAGCGACCTTCCCCAGCTCATCTGTCTCATGGAGAGCCCTAGAGGCTGAAATCTCTACCTCTGCAGAGTGGGTGGGTGGTCACAGCATTGCCCGCAAAAAATACAAACCAACAAAACCCTAACCACTTCACTCCAGACGGGAAGCATAATTCCTTTAGCAAAACAGTCCAACCCAGAATGGCATTTACAGAACCAAAGACTACTTAGTCACTTCAAACCCAGTTCCATCAACCCCTTAATCCCAGAATAGCGTTGCTGTGTCCTGGCATTGATATTTCAAAGGCTAATTTTCCTGCAGTCCCTGCCCCTTAGTGTCTGAAGACAAATTAGTCTGCACTGCAACTTCTGCTCCATGCTCAGCTCCATGCCAACAGGTGGAGCTTTCAATGATGCAGAACTCCAGATTTTCCAATGATAGAGAGACCGCTCTGACCCATCAATTACCTTGCAGACAGAGATATTTTCACCTCTCTCCTGCCAGGCAAGGAAGAGTCAGACTCACTGCTTCCTCCCATACAGAGATGCATGCACACACAGAGTTCACCTGCTATCGGGCTTGCAAAGGCTGCTGTGCTGGATAAAAAGCAAAGATAAAATGTCCAACCCAAACGACACACAAACAAAGCTTCATTAACAAGGCTTCCTTCCCTTTGGCTTCATTTACATAGGGCCTGGATTTCAAATACCTCAGAGTGTAGGTCAGGTCAACAGGTCCCCAAAGAAGGATGGAGCAAAGCAGAAGAAAAAAAGCTTCAAGCAAGGACACTGAAAGGAATGTCCTGACAATAAGCCACACCATCCATAGGAGGACCTGGCTTAGAGCAAGCAGACTCCTGCAGCAGGGGAAACAAGGAGAAAGGCAGCATCTCTCAGCCTGTCAGCCAGATGGCCAACTATTAGCTAGCACACCCTCTAATATACTGTTTTCTAGCTGTGCTACAGTTCATTTCCTAAGATAAGAGGAGGAATCATCACCTTAGTCACTCCTCTTCATCTCATCACTAAGGCAGAATCCTGACATTTAACTCAACTGCTCCACAGGCCCTATGAGCCACCCAGAGCCACTGCAACTTTTCTAGGGGTCGAATGGGCTCAGCATTTTCTCAGCAGGCTGGATGCTTAGGCTGCAGACAGAAGAATATACCAGCATCTCTCTTGAGAAGCAACTGCAGTGCCCAGGATGCCTGATCACTGTTCTTATGGCTCGTAACTTTCCTGATTCTATAGCTCTGTCTCCAGAAGGGCCCAGGAAAATGGGGAAAGGTTTGTCTCAGGATCCTGAACTGCCATGTATCAGTCTGCCAATGCCACTGCTGGAGACTGGTGTCTACAGACTAGGAGGAAACAATGTGCTTACAGAGGCGGCAGAATCCCCCCTATCACTTTAGGCACAAACTGGCACTTATGTATCAGGAACGGGATGATGAAACCCAAGAAACTTCTCAGCAAAGGAGATGCCCCAGCAAAGCAAGGCGCTTCCATGCATGTGTGTGTGTGTTATAAATAATAGAAGGGTATAATTTACAGACTGCGTTTTCCATGAGGCTCTTGGCCACAGAGTCTTGCCAGCTATAGCATCAGAGCCCTGCCGAGTTCAGTTGTTTGTGAACATCTGCCCCACACCGCACACTCCCGTTTCCATGATCTCGCCATCCCTCCTCCCTCTGCCACCCGCTCGACCCCAGCAGCCGGAGTCTGACTGTCTTTCCAGGAAGCCCAGATCGAAGTAGCAGACTCACCACAGACTCCCTGCTGGCCACGCCGAAGGTAGCTTTCTGACGCTTGCTGGCGATGTAGGCAGAATTTTCCTGCAGTTTCTCCAGGAGCTGCCGGATAGGCTTGCAGTAGTTGGCAATCTTGCATTCCTTCAGGAAAGATTTTAGCTGGGAGGAGGAAAAGGAGAGGAAGAATGAAAGCAATGTAATAGTTTCCATAAACAGATCCCATCGCAAGAAACTATTTCCCACCCCCTGTGACAGACAGCACGGGGTGCCTTTTCCCTTCAATTCATACCATACTCCAATGTATCACCCATATTCAACCCTGGGGGTCCTGCCACCCTGGGGTGGGAGGATGCAAAGAGTTGCAGTGACAGGCCAGGTGTTTGTACAGAATCCAGCACAGGGGCCTTGCTCAAAAACAGCTCTTTGCATCCTTTGACACTGCTTCTTTCTGAAAAAAATGTATCAGTGGAGTTCAAGCAGCCAGCAGGAAAAAAGTCTATGCTGTCTGGAGCCTCAGCTCCTAGCTGCCATTGTAGTTACAATACCACTGCCTCCTGCTCAGCCAAATAGTAAGAGGGACTGTGGACCAGATGCACGGAGACCAGGAATAACAGTGGATACCTGTGGATGCTAGACAGCCAAAAGCACAGGGAAGCCAGGATTAGAACGGAGAAAGGTGTCTGTGGGTTAAGACTGTAGAACACCAGTGGATATTGGAAGGGGAATACCAAATAGAAGAGGCTGTGGATGAGACTGATGACTGGGATCGAAGGCAGAGCTTGAGAAGAGGCTAAAAATTGGGGTGGAAGCGTCTGTGGACTGGGTGGACTGGGAATAATGGTCTTTGGCATAGCTTGGTGGAAACACTTGGTGCTGCTACAGCAGCAGAGCTGTGGGTCAGGACAGGGCCATCTGCAGTCACGTGGGTGAAGTTTGCTTAACGTCTGGCTGTACCAACCCAGCTCCAACTGGCACCGCTGATTTTTCAAGGGTGCAAACCCACACACCCACCACACAAAAATTTACAAAATAACCCTCTCTGTGAACAAGTTGTGCAGCATATGCCTAGATAATTCTTTCTTTTAGACCCAAGGCCTTATGTGTAACTCTCAGGAAAAGAGCCAGTCTACCAGGAAACCACAAACCCTACTGCTGCCTGAAAGGGCAAGGACCATCCTACTCACAGAGAATCTGCTCCTGCCCTCACTCTGTGCCCAAAGCACACTTCACTACTCTCAGACAATGAGACTTCATTGCAAACAGAGCACGTTTTTGTGTTGTTTTCTTTTTTTATCTCGGTAGCCTTGTCTTCAAGCAAGCCTCTTTTCTCCCCACCAAAGATTTCCCCTCCCAACACAAACCACCCTCCACCACCACTGCCCTGTTCTGACACCTCCAAACTAAAAGCTGAGGCAGCAGTGGACGCTCTTGCTGACAGAGAGATGGGGGTGTCTAGATTGACTCATGGCTTGAATTCCAGTTTACTACACTCTCTGCTAAGAGTTTTGACCAACCCCAAGACAAGCCTCTGGAGTGCTGTCCAAATTCTGCAGGTCAAGCTCTTTGCTAGAGCCATTTATAT
The DNA here is from genome assembly GCA_020745775.1 of Theristicus caerulescens. Classification (NCBI taxonomy): domain Eukaryota; kingdom Metazoa; phylum Chordata; class Aves; order Pelecaniformes; family Threskiornithidae; genus Theristicus; species Theristicus caerulescens. Next base: position 5,557,902 of record CM036574.1, read on the forward strand.
GTATACACACACACACACACACACTACACAGACGCTTGATTTAGAGAAAGAGATCCAACAAGGCAAGAGAAAATGGTTAACCACAATGGAACCTTCATCTCAGCTGGGATCCGCAGATGCTATCACGATAAAGGGTTCTAGTCAGCAAATACAGTACTGCCTTCTCTACTTATGGCTTCAAATGTTCTGCCTCAAAAGACAGAGCTTGGGGAAGGAGGAAGATGTCTCCTTCCTGTCAAGCCTACATGTTGGCTTAATCTTACATGCCAAGTGGGGAGGTATTAAATGTTAATCAAGAGGTGACAGTCACACCTAGCCCCTCTCTGTCAGGACACTGCTCTCCTGATGGGTATTATTGGTGCGGGATCTGCTGTCTGCTACACACATGGAGAATGTCCCCCATTACCTAGCAGCAGGGGCTTCTCTTGTCCCTTTATCCCCAGCATATGCCCACCTGCCATCATATATCCAACTCAGAAAAATGTGGCTTAAAATTAACACCTTTCCCCCTTTCCACAAAGCAAACAGCCCATCAAACAAGTACAAAGAAACCATCAGCAAAACTATTTTTCTGCTGGTGAAGCCTGTCCTACCCTCACCCCCCTTTTCTAAAATATTTATTTTTTATAGGTGCTGCATATTTATCTCCACTGAGAGATGCATTTGTCATTCGATTTATCTCACTTGATCCCCACAGCTGCAGCCCCAGATCCATTTCATCCGCTGCCACATAAATTATTATTTTTCTTCCGTTGCAGAAGTGTCACCAGAAATCCTGCAAAATCTCAGGCTCTATCTGTGCAGTTTGGTGTTGTGTGTTTGCTCTCGCAGCCGTATGCTTCATTTCTTCCTTCCCCCTCCTCTCTCCTACTCCTGCAATCCCTCACAGTCCCACCACTATCTGCCACAGATATTAATGAAATGTAATGAGATCTCAGTCCTGTGTTAAGAGGCAGAGAACACAACCGAGAAAGTAAAAGAAGATAGAGGAGAGAGAGAGAGAAACGGGCTCGTCTATGCCTTTTTCCACTCTGCCAAATACAACCGTATCTTTCCAGAATAAAAGCAATCAGAACATACGTGTGTATGTGTGCGTGCATGTATGTCGTTAACATCTCACGTCAGTTCCTAGCTAAGCAGCTCTGTGATTAGTGGGATAGATTCTGTTGAACTGCCAGCCTTAAACACCAATGGTTTATACCAGCAAAGACCACAGCAAAACCCCAGCTCCTCTTACTGTAAACGACGCAGGGAACTATAAATGATCTGAAGCAGCTGGGTGTGTGTGTTCCAGGGAACCCAAACCAAGCCCAATCTCCCACTCACAAAAAGCCGAGGGAATATTCAACTCAGGACAGAGAGCGAGCAGCAGGAGGAGTGGCTGCTGGCAAGGCAAACCGGCACCTCCTGCCCTTCTGTCTAGCTGCAAGTCATGCCTAGACCATGCCATCTCCTGCCTCCACCCAGCAGTACCTACCCCTTACGGACACTTGCCCAGTTTTTCCCTTTAACCTCCCGCCCCTGCTCTGTGATGCCTGTCGGGGCTCTAGAGGAGGGAAGAGGCAGCCTCTTCCAAGCATCCAGACGCACAGGCTCTGCACTCTGAGCTCCTTACCAGCCATCGGAGGCAGCGACTGCCATGGGGTCGTCCCAGCGGCTGGGCAGGACAGAAGCCTTTGAACTGCCTCCCGCCCCTACTGGCTCTCCTTTCCTTTCATCTGCCCGGGCACTTCCTGCCTTCCAGGCAAGGAGGTTTTAAAGCTCAGTTTGAAAGCAGTTCAGCCTAGCTTCTCCCAAAGCCGCTGACCAGAAGATGAGGAACGCAACCCTCGCCAGCTGGAACACAGCCCCTACGACACGGCACTGAGAGAAGCGTGAGCTCATCGGGGAGGAAGAATCAGGACAGATGGATTTTTACAGTTAACTGGAACCGTTCCAGGAGAAAAGCCTCCCCCCCACGCTTTCCCGAAGACTCTGAGATTTTGGGAAGCTAACCTCAGCACCCCAGCCCAGCAGACGCCACGAGGCTGTGGTTAGTGGCAGCCAAATAGGAATCCGATAGCATTAATTCTCTGCAGAAATACAGGCTGGTCCCAGGGTGTGTTTGGAAGCCACAGGGCGCTTGGTGCCAGAGGGCCGTCAGCCGTTTTTCATTCCAGCTAGAACATCGGCTCCGACAGCTTCGATGCTCTCAACAGCTGCTGGCTGAGAGGAAAGGGCTTTGTTCACTGCTGATAAGTGAGAAGCACGCAAAGCGAGAGCAAGCACAGGAGCTGCTCTCCTAGCACAGAGAGTGCCTGTCAGCTCACATTAGCCAAAGCTGCCTACTGCCAGCTAGGCAATGGCCTGTGCCAGGCTGCAGGGACCCAGCCAAGAGTCATGCGCCTGCCAGATGCCAGCCTATTACATACAGCAGAAACAAGGAGATTTGCCTCCCAAGCAGCCTGTGGGTCCCAACCGAGTCATTGCTCCCGTGTCAACCAGAGGCATCATAGCAACAAGGTATGCAGACACAGGGTCTCACGGCAGGCACCGAAGCAAAGCAGAGGTTCACGTCTCCATGGAGGATACGACGGCAGCCCTCTGCCAACCTTGTATGACATCTGCCACTCGTGAGTTAAAAATAGAGAGAACTGGGAAGAGAGGGAACAAGTTCCAACACGTTTGCACTGAGCAATCTCACTGTTCAAAGCAGAGAGGTCACTGCCCATTCAAAACTGAAGCCACCCAGCTAGCAAGGTATTAGGGAAAGATTATGTACCCAGATGCACAGCACTATTAGGCAGTTTTATTGCAGACAATGAAGTATGTAAACATGAAGTAGCTAGGAAGAACGCCCTACACCGTGGAATGCCAGGGGAGAGGCAAAGGAGACTACTTTGCAGCACTGTTGTTAGGTGCAGCAAGGAGGAGGGATGGAGACAGGAATTGTACTGTTTTGTATGGAGTGACTTGGGGAGAAAGTGCCCCAGTTGATGGAGACACTGTGAAAGGAGGGAAGATTGCCATCTTGTGGAGAGCACACGAGGGAGGCCGGAGGCAAGGAAAAGTACGGGCTCACAGAGCACAGGTACTGCTCTGAAACAGACAATACAGCAATTTGGACAACTCTGAATTGCCAAGAACTCATCTGTCTTCACTAGTCAAAACCACATCTCTACAGCAGTATGCAGCCCTCTGTTCCCCTTTGGCTCCCAAAAGAGTGGTTAACTCCACAGCCACTTTCACCTGCCTTCAGCCTCCTAATTAGATCCGATGCCTCTGTTCCTCCCCAAGAATTCCCCAAAATGCAAAGAAAAACTATAATTAAGAAAAGGTAAATGGCTCTCTCCTCACATTGTGAGGGCCATCTTGAGTTCACAGTTAGCTTAAACGACTTTATCCCGCTCTGTGCACATTCATAGCATGACTGAGAAGCATCTTACACCTTACCTGAATGACAGTGGGGAGAACCAACTCTGGGAATCCAATGCTGTAGGCTTGGCAATGGAGATACTCAAGCATCAGGTCATAGAGCTGTTCAATGAGTCCATCCTAGGCAGGGGAAGCAGAAATAGAGATATCAGATAGGAACCAATTGGGAGATGAGACTGGAAAATAGACTGGGAAGTGAGATTGGAAAATAGATTGGGAAATGAGTCTCCAGCCTTACAGGACAGGAACACAAAGCATATTGCTAGGGCAACTCTGCTGTTTACAGAGTGCTGTGCACTGTTGGTCGCTGGCGTTCCACTTACTCGGAAGGCCTTCTCCTGCAGGTTGGCATTGGAAAGCTTCAAGATCACTGCAAAGTTTATAGGCTTAGCACTTATACGTCCTGGCTTCTTGTTGAAATCCACTTGTTGGAAAACCTACAACAGAAAAAACTGAGTGTTAAGATGATCACACTGCAAAACAAAACAGATACCAAATGACGCAACTAAGATCGTGCAGTTGGTGGCAGAGCTGAGAAGATGATCCAGAAATCCTGACTCCTGCTTGCCTGTTCTGATCGCTGTACCACAGCTTTCTTAAATACCCCAGCAAGGGACAGCTAGGGAGTAAACATCAACCACACTTGAAGCTTTAGAGACCTGAGTGTGAAAGATGCCACAGAAGTATGAGGTAAAAGGAAACCAACACAAGCAACAGCACAAGAAACTAGAGGTTTGCTCCTCAGACCTATGCTTCTAACGATCAGAAAGATCGTACTAGAAAGCTTGAGTGTATTTTGGAGCTGGCCCTTAAGGTGAAAAGCTTTTCAACAGCAAGACTAAATGTTGCTTACACCAAATCCATTACCCTTTTATTGTCACTGAAATAATTGTCCCAGGAAGCAGAGAGACCGGTAAGTCCTTCACAAACACCCCTTGCCAGGCAAAGTTTCTATTCTAACACATTTCCCATTGGCATCCCTTGTACCAACTAGAACTGAACAGCCTTTGAATAAATGCGTATTATTCTCCATGGACACATTTCATTTTATAGCAAGGGAGATGGAGAAAAACTGGCCCCTTCCCAGAGTTTGAGAGGAGACGATGCACCCTGCTTATCAAAGTGGGGAGCACACACAAGCTCTAGGGTACAGCTGGACGCCCAGCAGACTAGTACGTAACATCAAAAGGCAGACCTGCACCTTTGCTTTTGTGTTTTTCCCGAGCTTGTTTAACGATAATGGTTGGGGAGAGGAGTATTTCTGAAACAGAAGGTATGAAGCTTACACAGCAGAAGGAAGAAAATGGAGAGGAAGTTTACATATGTGTGCGTGACTGGCTCTCCAGGGTGGCATCTCAGGTTTGGTTTTAATTAAGAAGAGCCGTTATTGCCTTAAAACTCAATAAACTGTAATTAAGACCAAGAACTATGAAAGCCTTTTTCCCACTCTCTCCTATTTGGGAGAAGTTTCCCAGCTTCACTGGGGGAAGGGGAACATGAATCAATGAGAATTTCCATTCTTCACTTCCCCGAAAGGCTGCATTTGGCACACAGGACAGCTATCTTCAGCTGAAATAAGCTACAGCCAGAATCTGCCTTGGTCCCTACTGCCCTGGGCAGACATCAGGGTACAGTATCCCAATAAGCCCGTGCACTGTGCTGCTCTTCCTCTGAAGCTGTGATGCAGGGAGGAGCAAAAGGTTTCTAAAATGAGCAGCAACAGAAATATGCCCTTTCCCAGCCTGGCAGGGGCAGACCTCAGGAGAAAGATGGTAAGAACTGCAAAAAACACTGGATCTGGGGCAGATTCCCAGAGACCCCCATCAGGGGATAGCAAGTGGCAATCGAAGGAGGTGTTCACTAGCAATGGGATCTCATTCAAGAAGAGAAAAAAAAAAAAAAAAAATAATCAGCCAACAATTGGCAATCATTTGCATATCTGATGACAGCCATTGAGGGGGGCTGGTGAAGAGAATATCCTGCCCTTTTGGCCACCTCAAAAGCAACCTACAGTTCCTCTCCCTGTCCCCAATGCTTTTAAATCATACTCCTGAGAAGGAAATCATTTCTATTCCCTCTATGCAGCAGGAACACATTCATCATCAGACCCCAACCAGCCCAGCAACGTGGGGATGCAGCACACTGATTGCTAGAGGGCGAGGAGGAAAGGGAGGGTGTTCAGGTCACATGGATGCCCCCAGGCCAGAAAAGCATGAAGACGACTATTGATTTTTTACATTTTATTTGTCAATCCAGGTTATTTGGAAGGGAGGGACAAGCTTGGTGGCTTGTGAAAACAAAGAGCCCTAGCCTAGGGAATCAATGCTATAAACCTCGTTATGCACGGTTATTTCTTTGGCCAAAACAGTAGTATTGATCCCTGAGGTCAGATGCATTAAAGCAAAAGGCGTCAGGCTCTGTGGGATCCTAACATGCCGCTAGGCAAGCGGGGAAATGCAACCAGAGGTTTTGAAACTGTCCCAGGAGGTGCTAGGGAGCCCGTCAGGACATGTGGGAAGGGGGGAAAATGTGGTTCCCATCTCAAGACTGTGCAGAATGGATCAGCTAACAGCCAGACTGAAGGAGAGGATGACTGATGTCTAGGAATCCTGTGGCAGGGTGGAAAGGCGATAATGAGGGACTAGAGGGCCAGAAAATGTCAAAAGCCAACAATTTGGCTTCAGTGATAACCACTAGCAGACAGAGGAAAGGACAGGGCAACACAGGCAGGAAGGAGAAGGATTTTTGGCAATCTCAAGCTCACAGGCGATTTCCATGTGGCTAGTCGGAAGGGTGCTCAAATATACAGTTTACACTGCCAGAGTGCAAACCAGAGAACCAGCTCTGCACCCACAGCACTCCCCCTGTATTGCCCCATCCATCCCCCATTTTTTTCTCTCAGGCTCTAGCAAAAGCCTCCTGGCATCTGCTTTGATCACCCCAAAGCTGGCTGCCCCAGGCCAGCTCACCGCAGGGATACAGTGCTCTGCTGGGCCTGCCTGCAGCTTGCCCTCAGCTTTGTCAGTCACCATCCCACTTCACCGAGGGAAGGGCTGAGAAAGCCTAGTTAAGCTACTCCGGCAGAGTCTGATTACTGTCAAGTTCAGATAAGCTACCCAACTTTCTGCAGAAGCTGGCTTGAAGCACTCAGTCACAAAACAGTTGAGGTTAGAAGGGACCTCTGGAAATCATCTAGCAGGGTCAGCTAGAACAGGTTGCTCAGGGCCATGTCCAGTCAGATTTTGAGTATCTCCAAGGACAGATACTCCACTATTTATCTAGACAACCTGTTCTAACATCACCATATAAAATTGTTGGGTTTTTTTTTTCCCCTCCAATGCTAAAGCGGGACCTCCTGTATTTCATTTTCTGCATATCACCTCTCCTCTTGTCACTAAGTGCCATTGAGAAAAATCTGGCTTCAACCTCTTTATTCACAGAATGGTTGAGGTTGGAAGAGAGCTCTGGAGGTCATATCTTGTCCAGCCTGCCCTGCTCAAGCAGGGCCACCTGGAGCCAGCTGCCCAGGACCGTGTCCAGATTGCTTCTGAGTATGTCCCAGGATGGAGATTCCACAACCTTCCTCAGCAACCCATACCAGTGCCCAGTCACCCTCACAGTATTAAAGGAAAAAAAAAAAGTGTTTCCTGATGTTCAGACAGACCCTTCTGTGTTTCAGTTTGTGCCCATTGGTGCATCGCTGGCTCTTGGTCAACTTGTTGTCCCTGTCCTTTTCTGCAAAGCTGCTTTCCAGACAGTCAGCCCCCAGGACGTTGTTATTATGGGGTTACTCTTCCCCAGGTGCAGGATGGTGCATTTCTCTCTGTTGAGCTACATGAGGTTTCTGCCTGCCCATTTCTCCAACCTGTCAAGATCCCTCTGAATTGCAGGACACTTATCTGGTGTATCAACAATCCTCCCAAATTCCTATCATCTGCATGCAGCCTTGCTGATGGTGCCACTCTGCCCCACCATTCAAACCATTAATGAATATGATAACCAGTATCAGCCCCAGTATCGATCGCCGGGGTACATCACTGGTGTCTAGCCTCTAGCTAGATTTCATGCCACTAATCACAGCATGAGCCTGGAAGTTCAGCCAGCTGTCAATATACCTCACAGTCTGCTTATCTAGTCTGCAATTCATCGGCTTGTCTGCGAGGAAGTTATGGGAGATGGTATCCAAAATCTTGATGAAGAGAAGATAAACAACATCCACTGCTCTCCCCTCATCCACTGAGCCAATCATCTCATTGTAGAAGTCTATTAGATTGGTCAGGCATGATTTCACTCAAACAACCTCTGATACCTGCAGGGCTGTGATCCAGAATTTAAGAGCTGCAATATAGTGGTGGAGGGAGGAGAATGAGGAAAAGGAAAGATACATCTTCAGTTGGTGCAGTGGTTCAGCTTAGTCTGTCTAAAGTTTCATTTTTTCCTCTCTGTGTACAGGAGGCAAAGACCCCATGTCTTGTAGAAAACAAATTTCAGGTCTGTGCTTCAATGTATGACAATGTCCAGCAATATCAATTCTCCAACTACCATCTTCGCATCGGCTGATTTCCTCTGACACAATCCGCTGCCCACTCCCATACATGTTGCACTCCAAGCCCCTGAAGCAAGCTGCACATCCAAAACAAGACTCAAGCCATTAATTGTCCAAGCGAAAAACTCGTGCCTTCCTAAGCATGTCAGGGTTAACCTCCTCTCCCATCCCTCCACAGGGAAAGCCAATTTTAAATTGGCATGCCAAGTCTGTCTGTGGGGAGATTTCCACCTTGTTTATCCACACCTGCCTTCCAGCAGATGAGCCACCAGTGCTCCTGCTGCAGAAACTACTGCCTGGCACACAATAATTGAAGTGATGGAAAAAAAAAAAAAAAAAGCCTGGGATCTCACAGGCCCTTCAAGGAGAGTAACAATACAAAAATAAAAGCCTGCCTACTTTACACTCTCTCCCAAGCCACCTCCTCCTATCTAAGATGTAATTTTAGCAAGCTGCTTCTTTTGCTCCATCCTGAAAAGCAGAGTCAGAGAGGAGATAGCACTGGATGCCCACGCTGGGGAGCATCAGCCCTTGTCAAGATGCATCAAGCAGCCAGCTCTCATTTCGATTGGCAGGGGCTTGGGGAATTCCTGTGCCTACGGGAATTGCACAAACATTCAATCTACCATCTCTTGAAAGCACAGCAGCGACGGGGCTGAGACAAGAGGTAGCAAGGGTTGGGTTTCCTTGATGGAGAGGGGGAAGGGAAACAGATTTACACAGTCACTTCTTACACAAGAAGCTTCACAGAATCTACACTCTAAGGCCATGCAAAGCCCTCTCCAAAAGGTGCACAAAACATAGGGTCACAAATTCCACAGCCATTCTTTTACTGCACTCTGATTCAGTTTCAACAGTGATAGAGCAGCCTTTCCTCCTTCCTATCAAACAGAGCATACCTTATGCTGGGATAACGGGCCTAAAATGGATTTTGTTTCATGACATGGTGTGGCATGGGACTAATGTCTATTGACTAAGTTGCTGCTGAATTTGTGAGCTGGTAGGAACAGGCTCATAGTTAAAGCACTAGGCTGGGCATCAGAATGCAGATTCTCCTCCCAGCATCACCACAGCCACCTTGGGACTTTGTGCAGGTCTCTTCCCCTCCATGTGCTAAAGCTTCCTGCCATCTCATCTGCACAGCTGGAATACATCTGCCTGAAGACACCTTGTGGAGACACACTAAGGGGTGTAAGAGTGTTCAGATACCTCTAACAGAGAGGACGAGGGAGTTGGGAAGAGATGGAAGTATAAAGGGAAGAGCCCTGAATGCTCCTGGGAACTCCAGAGAATATTTGCGGGATCCCTTGCAGGAGACAGGCAGGACGAAGGGAAAGGCTGACAGCTGCAGGGAGATACGGGAGTTTAACATCATACCAATCACCTTGGGTTACAGAAGTTAAAGCAAAATAACTGTTAAAGTAATGTGAAGGAGTACGCAAGCAACACACATGCACACATTTACCCTACCCCCATCTCCCCACGTCACCAACACCTGGACAAGCTAAGCCAAGTAGTGCCTCACAAACAAACACAGCAGGATCGGATGTGGTCAGGGCTTGTGGAAGCTGGGAGGAAGCTCAGCGTGCAGTGTGGTAACGTCTGGCTGGGGCCCGACACACCGAGGTGTTGGGGCCAGAATGCAAAGAGGGAGGGGAAGGCCCCGAGGGTAAAAAAAGGCTTTATGTCTCAGAGCACTAAAAAGTAAAAAGCAGAGGAACCATCCTCACCCCAAGCTCTATTACCCCAGAGTGGAGATGCCTCTATCACTAAATCTCATTGGCAGAATTTCAAATATGCATGAACAAGAGGAAGGAAGCAGGCAAATGGCAAAGCCACACAGGCCAGGGCCAAGGAGCGGCGGAGGAGGCGGGAGGCAGGAGGAGATTTATAAACATCGCTGCTTCCACAGGCTCAGAGGATGTGGTTTGCAAAGGACGTTTACAACAACACAAAACCACATAATCTTTTGCTTCAACAGAACTTGATTAGGAATGAGCCCAGCTGACTCAGACCATTTATTATAGAAGTCTCCTTCCCTCCTCCTCCTCAGTGTCCAGCCTCATGCTGACCTACTGGGGCTTCTGCATTCCTCACCCTGCCTCGCTCACGCTGCTTCAGTGAAATTTGGCTGCACCACTTCTGTACCAGCTTCTCGCAGCAGCAAGGCTAGAAAGACCCATGCGGAGAGATGTCAGGCATCTGACATGTGGGAAAGCGGGATGGTGTCTTAGCACCGGTATTTCACCCAACATACTGCATTTTGCCAGGCTGCATTCACAGAGATCTTTTTCCTAAATAAGTGATTAATTCTTGAAGGGCTTTTTCCTTCCATTTCCCTTTGTTTGCAGTTAGGAGAAACTCTCCCTTTTCTAAGATATGAACACATCAGCAGGATCAAGTAACAACAGTTTGGGGAGTTACTGCAACCAGTTGAGCCTCTGAATCTCTTCTTTGGCAAACCCTTTGCCTACTCCAGCTGCATTAGTTAAACCACCTAGGAAGGTATTTTTGCACCCAGCTGATCTCAGATACTCTCCACTCACAGGCCAATAAAAGTTTAATCCTATTTGCTAACCAAACAATACATTCTGTCTGATGCTGTTTGCCAGGGATTTTAGGGAGTAAGAAAATTGGGCAATCTTGGGAGCTGTTGGTGGTATAGTGAGTGAGTGTGCTTATTAGGTAGTCGGCATCAGCCATTGCTAGGTCAGCAGGAACTAACTAACCTCCAGGATAAACGGCAACACTGGGATGAAGGTCCTGGTGTTCTCAGACAACAGCGTAAGTGCACGGATGCAGTGCATGCGCAGAGGGTAGAAACGAGACGTTGGTACCAACCTAGAGAGGGGAAAAAAGAAGAAAGGGTATTAGGCCAAGTTTATACAGGAACTGCACCTGCAGCCTTCAGTGGCACCTGAGAGCTTTTCCTACTCTGCAAAAGAAAGACAGCTTTAGCATTGCACAGCAAACTGCTTGAGCTGCTGAAGCTATCCCACAGCTGGAAATAAAATTCACACATGTTAAAGCTATAACACTAACACACAAATTCCTGCAAGCAAAGCACTAGGTTTCCAGCTTCTGCTGGGAGAAAGTGCTACAAGACAAGAGCTTTGCAGATGAAGTTTATCACTGATGCTGTTTAGTCATGTTCAACGCTTTTGGCTTTATGCTCCCAGCACAGGTAGGTACGCAAGAAAAAGTGGCAGGAACCAGCAGTAAAATACCCATTGAAGTAGCAAGTTTGACCAAGAAAAGGGCTCCCCCAGCATGCCAGAGGGACTACAAGGAGGATGATGTTTCCTATTTCAGGCTACATACCCTCTGTGTTCCCACAGGGTTCATGCTGTCACCTGAACAGTGACCTTCTTAGAGTGGAACGTCGCTGAGGCAGGAGGAGCTGGACTAGCAGTGACCAGCATATCCGAACGGACAGAGTGGGAATGAGAGTGACCTCTCACAGCCAAATCTGTTCAGCTCTCTCCAATCCAGAGCAGCACCTGAGCTATTCCTATCTCCTTCAGAGAGGCAACATGTACATTTGAAGGGCCAGTAATCAGCATGGAGGGGAAGAGGCCAGACTCTTTGACCCACACTTCAAACCATTATGCACGTAGGTATTAAGAAAGAAGTAGAGCCAACTCCCTTTGTAAGGTTGGGACTGAGCAGGGTCAGCTCCCCCAGCACCACGTAAGCCAGCAGCAGAGGGGAGAATGCAGAGCTATGCCTAAAAGACACCAGACCTCATTACTGTACCTCTAGAAACCTCTCACTCTGAATGACCTGTACTTGAACACATAGATGCCTCCAGCATTAACAAGGATTTTTTTTTTAATAAAAAGCAGATCGCAGACAACAGGCTCAAGTCTGACAAATGAACCCCTCCCCTCCCCAAAGAGCTTGCTGAGCAATCCAGAAGAGCAAAAAAAAAAAAATGCTTGACCAGGCACTATAAATCACCTGCATCTCCCCCCCTCCAAATAGTGAAATAATTATCATTGGATCCATTATAGAAATAAATCTACTTTGCACCCCTGATCTGGCACCACTGGAGATGACGAAAGCCATTCTCAGGAATTAATTGATCGAGGAATAAACCTGTTAAGTGTATAGATTTACTGTAAACCAAGACCATTAATTTTAGAGTGTGCGGCGATGCAACAATCTGCTCAACTTCCCGATGGCTGGATGCACAGGGAATACAAAACACAGCTGGGTCCCAGCTCTGCTGAGGAAGGTCCAGCTGCCTCTTTAATGTCTTACCATCACTGTCTCTTGGAATGCCTGCTGTACTTCTCCCATGCAGCCAGGGCACGGGCTGTGGTGTAGAGAACAGCCTAAAGGCTTCTCAAGGCTTATTTTTACTCGCTACAGCTCCTTCTGTTATATTCCTGGGTGACCACAATCTTCCTCTGGCTAGAGAGGACAGAGAAAGCTTCTTTCAACATCAGCCTCAACCCCACCAGGACAGGTCACTACAAGAAGCTGCTCAGGGACACCAAGGCTGTGCTTATTCTCCATCGAGGAGGCTGTACCTGCTTTCTCCCCTTATATGCACTGAGAGCCCGGAACCAAAACTGAACAGACACCAAAAATCCTCATTTAACTATAAGCCAGGGAGGAACTTCATTTTTATAGCTCAGACTAGGAGCAAGGTAAAAATCCAAGCAGACGTGGTCAGAAAAACACTTTATGGGATGAGGGGGAAAAGGGATAACAGACAGGAGCTTCAGGGCAGGGGGGAACCCAAGCCAAAAACCATGAACTTGGACAAATGCAAGCACACAGATCAAAAGGAGGAACTTATGGACTGTGGAGGCAGAGAAAGGAAGGGGGAAATAATCTCTTCCACGTTCTACTCTCTCTGCAATACCTGCAACACAGCCCCATTGGTCAAACTAACTGCAACCTTTCAGCTGTTTGCGAGAACAGCATCGCTCATCATTACATGGCAATTCCATGAGCAAACTCAGCAACGAGGCTCTCCCCAGCATCACAAAAGTCAGAAACCATCAATTCCAGCACTTCTCTATTCAGTAGTCCAACTTTCCTGGACCACATCTTGAGCGCAGGTAACTTCCAGACACACATGGGGTCCACTTCTGAAATATGTGTTATTAAAGATAGTTTCAATGTATTCTATATGCTGGAAATCAAGAAGAGGGAGCAATAAAATGAGGGAGCTAATTTTGATTTTAGCAGGCAACCCTCTTCTACTAGTTATCTTATTTAATCACTTTTCAAATTCTGTCCTGGTCCCTGCCTAGAGCGAAAAGCCTGTGATGGATGGTGGTTTCTCCCCATTACCCTCACATAAGAGGCCAGGGTGGCATGAGGAGCCGACGGGGTTCTACAGACAGACGGACACCCGCTTGCTGCCCTTTTGCTGGAGCCAGGCGCCACCTCCCGGTACCAAAGGCACTAGGGAAGGGGAGTCTCCTCCCAGCACTACCACCCTCCAGATGCGCCCTAGAGCACCATACCGGGGCAGAAATGAAAAGGTATTCCAGATGTTACATAGCCCCCTTCCCCGCCCATACACCCAGCTCTCAGAGCTGAGCAGCCCAGAGAAACAGAGCGAGGGGAGCAGCTCATTCACACCATCTCCCCAAGAAAGCCTGCTCGCAGCAGTCAGATGCTAAGTAGCCCCCAAGCAGATGCATACCCCTAAATGGGCCTTCCAGAAACACATCAAGGGGTACATGAAGCCAAAAAAACTCTTGACCTGCAGGCTAGATTATTTTATCCTCTCACCTCAAATAGAAACAACCCAAGTTCTTCTGTTACACTCAGTTGCTACACACTTATATACGCCAGGGGATGTGGCACAGAGACTGACTCTCGCTGCTCTCGGTTTGGACAGCACAGCCACCGACACTGAAAAAAGGCTGTTTGTACTCGGGAAGGAGCCATCACGGATCCTGGGTACAGGCTGAAGCCCATGGAGCCATATCATTCCCACATCTGCTAACCTACCTACACCCTTTTTATATCCTGGACACTGGCTTGGCTCAGTAAGGAAGCCAGGGTGGGATTTATTTCTATTTTCCCCAGCCTAGAACTCATCTGTTGGGTTCCCAGATCTTTGAAGCCTTGTCAGACAGTAACTGTACTTCATGTCAAGCAGCCCTGTCCATCAGAGACGCTAACAAATTCTGTTTGCTGCTCTTGCTGAGACTCACCCGATTCACCTTTCCTTGGCCCCAGCTAGCCGATTTATCTGCCTGGACAGGTAGAAAAGTGCCCAGATTAGTCCACAAGACAACTAAAGCCCTACAACAGCAGTGGGAAGCAGCCTGTGCACATGGGGGATGGGAAGAGGGATGTATGCATACTCTAACGATCGTTTAAATCTGCTTATCTTCATCACCACTTGGGAGTTTTTCAAGACCAGGCGGGTGGTGTTTTAAAGCTGAGAATCTGGTTAACAGAGCTAACAGGATTTCAGAGATCACCAGAGATTCAGAAATTCCCTCAATGCTCATTAGCAACAGCCACTTCAAAGCACAAAAATTTCATATATAAACATATAAACTGGTGGGAAAAGAAAAAGAAATTCTCAGCAGAGACATATTAAAAACAATAAATGTGTCCTAGTTCTTCAAATTCTAACAAATATGCACAAAAAATGCATCTTCTAACTGTATTTACCGAGCTAGAGCTGAGGACTTGATTCTGTACTTTGGCACGGTTAGGTCCTGAGGCAAGTCAGTACATTTTTCCTTGCCACTTTGTACAATTGGGAGGATAATCTGTCCAGGCTATTCAGATTGCGGAGCAGAGAACCATCATCTACGCTGCAGATTACCGCAAAAGAGAGCCTTACTACTGCAGCACTGCTGCACAATGTACAATTACTGGCTGGTATTAAGAGCTCGTCTCCCCTTGGTCTCCGATGGCACACACACTAACAACACTGGGATTCCACGATAACCACTGGGAGAAATTCCACCATGGTTCAACTCCATTAATGGAACTAGTGGAGTTCAGCAAGCTTGAATGCAGACCAATATACCTGGCCAATACTCTGGAAGTGAGAAAAAAAACCCAAACAACTCCCAAAACAAACAAAAAACCCAACAACCCACAAATCAGAATAGCTTTCATACTGCCAAAGATACCTGAGCAAGCTTTCCTACTGGTCTGCATATTTTAAGACAAAATAATTTTAAAAAATCTAAACATACTTAGATTCCAAAACCAAGTCCCCATCTCCTCCCTCATTTTTTTCCAAATAGCTCAGCTCTGAGACAGTCAGAAACTGCTCTACATGGCATGCTTGCACTTGGACGGTTCTCCATGGAAATATCCAGACAGCTATAACCTCTTGGAAAGAACACTCAGCAACACAGAAATACTACCTAGTGCTGCAACGGCTCTACACATGACAAAGCATTCCAATGGATTTTAATAAGCTAAGCTGCCCCACTTGGGCTAGTTCTTCATATGAATGCTTGGGGATGACTAAGTGAGGACACTATCTAGAATCTCTTCTTGGACATACAGTTCTCCAGAAACAGAGGTACTGTGCTTTTTAGCACCAAAGTTAACTGCATTGCTTTGGGTCTCTCCAGCTCCTCACTAGATGATAGCAAAAAAGTGTTTGCATTATTCAGAAGTGTGGCCAGACCACACAAACCCTGCAAATATTCTAGAGCATGAAGGAAGAGGAATTTCACAATATCTTCTGTTCTCACTGCTGGGCACTGCTTAGCTACTTTTCAGATTAGCCCAGAAATGGCTGCAGTTTGACACTGGGCGACAGACCAGTTGGTCCTCCTTCAATATGGGAGCTCATGGAAGGACTTGAACTGGACACCAAATCAGGTAGAACTGAAATTCCTTATATAGATAATTTAGTTGTGGTGTAGGTTATTCTTTCCTAGGCTTTCTCACCATCTCAACATACCGGTGCTCACAACACATCTTCAGCTGGAATACTTCAATCAAAAGCACCTCTCAGACAATTCCTTACAATGCAAGGTTAAATCCAAATCACGTAACAGTAACAACCCTTAGTAACTGCTCTGCCACATCGAGCAAGAGAAAGAAGTATAGCCAGAAGAAGAAAAAAATCCTACTTACTTTATACAGCCAATGATGACCTGCGTCAAAGGATAGATCAACGGCTCCATGACCTCACTGGGATAGATTGTGCTGAGAACCCGACACCAGAAATACAGGCAGTGGATATACTGCCAGTTATAAACAGACTGGAAGTTCTCCTGCAGAAAAGAGAAAAAACACAGGCACAAACTTGAAAATGTGGCATTTGAGAGGAGTTCGCTCTGGTTTCTCTACAGGGCTCATTTTATCCAGCATTCTCTAAGAGAACATTGTGTACTGTTGAGAGAGGAATAACTAACATTCTAGCTGTTGCTTTGATGCTAGTGGCTGACCCACCAGCCAGCAAGTTCAGATGCTGCATTGGCCGCATCATGATTTGGTACTAGTTAGTGCCTTGAAGGAAATAATGAGGAACACAGACTGCTTTTCTTCACAAGTATGGCTCATTTGAGAAGGATGATTTAATGATCCAGCTCACAGCAGATGGTGGGATGTGGCCAAGCCTTAGGAAACCTTTAACTGTTCCATTTACCCACAGTCCCTGGGACAGTCCCTGGTCTCCCACAGGTAGAAAGGCTGAGAAGCAGTCCCCCCTCTGACACCCTTGTACATTGCCTCCTGGCCTCTGCAGGCCAGAGCCGGGGGAAAAGGGTGTGTAAAGCTCCCCTACAGATTCAAGCCAGCAAGAAATTCATCTGAATTCTTCTGGATTTCCCCTCTCTGCACTCAGACTCATTTGGTTGTTATGTAGCAGCTTGTCCTTCCCACCTGAGGCTTCCCACCTGAGGCTTCCCTTCTCTCAGCTGTATGAATCAAAACCCCCTAACCATCACCCCACTAACTCTACAAGGTAATATCATTGCTCATTTTAAAGATGCTCCTATGAACATTCCCTGTTAAAGCAAGGACCAAATGATCATCCCAGCACTCATCCCTGCTTTTGGAAAAGACACTACCCAGGACAGATTCGTTTTTTTTCAATTGCAGAGCAAGTGACAGACAGCAGAACTGAGAAGAAACTTTCAGCTCTGTTTCTCAGCCAGTCTTTATGTTACCAGCAAAAACAATGCAATAGGCCAGCAGCATGCCTGCCGTGCAACGACACACGAACCAGCATTGCAGGCTGGCTCAGTAGTATGGGGGGGTGTGCATTAAGTCTTGCACCAATCCAAGAGAAACTGTTTTCAAAAATGTTTGGGCAAGCCCCCACTCTCTCCCTGCCATGTGCTTAAGCAGCCCATAGTGCCAGATTAAATAAAAACCCAGAAGAGTGCAGGAGTCCCCCTTAAGGACACCCCTTCCAGAGTTCTGCAGGCCCATGTATTCCCCAGAATTGCACCAAGAACTTATGAAATTGCACTTAACAAGGTGCCTCAGCTCCAACTTGTGTTTGTTTCAGACAACACTTTCAAGGCCCAGGTCACCTTCTCTTTTGCATGGATGAAGCAAGATATGCAAGTCCTGAAACAATGACAGAAGGCCTCAATTGCAGCCACTTGGACCAAACCTTGCAGTAGGGACTTAAGCCGCAGCTGGAAATGGTAGAGCTCTCTCAGCTCTCACCAGGTCACCAAGATGTACCAAGAAGCTCTGTTCTCAGCTTCTCTTGCACAGAACAGATAAGCAATCTGCTCTTGTAATCACCTTCCACAATCACTCACTGCTCAATTTAAATTAATTGGCTTATTACTTGGATTTGTATATTTTGGTTGTGCTGTTGTCATTTAAAGTTCCTACAGCCCTCCCCAGCTGTGAAATCAAGTGGATTTAGGTCTTGTCTGGGCCAGGACTGAGGGTGTAAGAAGCCAGTGCAATCCAATTAGGGCGTATGCAGCCCAGACTTCATTTATCTCTGCTCATTTATCCCCATGTCTGAACAGCCAGGAGATTTAACTGGTCACCAATCCTGCAATGTTTGGGAGCAGCTGAACAATTAATTTATAGGGGTCTGTTTTGCTAAACATGAATAAAGCCAGGATTAGCAATCTGACTCAGATTTCCAAGGTCAGACGGGAGGTGGCTGAAATCAGGGCTGCTCCCAAAAGGTCTGAGCTGCTTTGTTCAATTAAGTCCTTTAAATAGTATGGACTTCACTGGAAAGATGCCCACACCGGGGTGGTTCCTAATCTTCTTTACCTTGAGGTTTTGCAACAGAGGCTGCAAACAGCAGCTTCACAGAGTGGAAAAAGGGTGCCAAAGGCAGAAGATGGAAAGCGCATAACAAACTCTTGCAAGCTGGGGAGAGAAAAGTGACTTCAACCCTGCAGTTGTCTTTCCTCTCCTTCCTTGCTGAAATTCTAAACACAGGCAACTATGAGGTGATCTCTGAAGCTCCCAGCCCCTAGCAAAAAATTCCTTGGACCATTACAAAATAGGTCAGACACAAGCACTGACACTTTAGAGACACTACAAAAAGCCTGAAGCAGCTACGGTAATTTTCCCCTCTCCGCATATTCCCCAGAGGAGGGTACACTCCTTCCACACTGACAGGTACCTACCTTCTTCTTTATTGTCATTGCACTGCGCAGGTGAATGGCAAGCTGACGGATATAGATGAAGGCGTGCTGGTAAGAGGTATGTGTGTCCAGGGCATACATCTCTGTCAGTGTGCGCTGCATGAAGTTGATCATGGGCAGGACGTTGGGAGAGGTGAATCTGGAATTCTTCACAAATGCGATGTACATTTGCTGTGCAGGAAAGAGAAGACACCACGTAAAACAGAACAAAAACATTCTTTCACTAACCTTCCCCACCCAGGTATGTCCAAACTGGGGGTGAAGTGTTCCTTTGATAAGACAAGTCACTTCAAAGGAATATGCAAAAATAATAATCCAGCCTGCTCCTTCTTCAGGGGAGACAGGAAAGAGTCTGTTTAGCACAGAGCTTGGAGATGCCCCTGCTGTTGCTTCTCTTCAAGAAGACAGAACTGTGGGATGGCTTTGAACCATACATGCTTATCATTGGTCAGAGTTGTCTTTCTGTATAGTGGTACCTAAGCAAAGTACACTCGGGAACCTCAGCTATTAGCTGAAAGATCAGAGCAGCTCAGTAGCGCTGAGTAGTGTGTCAGCACTTGAGGAAAGCCCTCAAGAATTTGGAAGATGAGTATTCATCCTGTAGACAGAGGAGTGCCAGAGGCCTTCCCTGCTAAGCCCCTGTGTGCCTCCAGCAGGAAGGGCAGTGGTAGGAAGCAGGATATCGCTCTGTCCTCACATAGAATTTCTTCCCTGTTTAATTTTCTGGAGGTACCCAGCATCACCTCCAGCACCTGCCCTACCTAACAGGCTGCAGCTCATGCTCTAAGGTCTTTGCATGTAATGTGAGAAAGAACAGCTGCAGAGTACAACAAGTACCAGCCTTACCTTGAGCAAGGGACTTAGGTACACATCTTTCTTGTAGCGGCAGATTTTGTTCA
Source organism: Theristicus caerulescens (assembly GCA_020745775.1). Lineage (NCBI taxonomy): Eukaryota > Metazoa > Chordata > Aves > Pelecaniformes > Threskiornithidae > Theristicus > Theristicus caerulescens. The sequence continues at coordinate 5,577,344 of CM036574.1, forward strand.
GCACAAGGAAGGCCAGTACTCTCACTGTTTCCTCACCTGTGCTCCACAAATTAATTGTTTGCTGGAATGGAAAATAAAAAGATACAGATAAGTGAAGGGACAAAGAGCCCCTTCCTGGTTATAAACAGGCCTGAGCTTCCCTCCTTCACACCAAAAACGCAAGCGAGGAGGAAGATGACACAAAGATGGCAGGCTGTATTATCACAGAACCAGTCACAACAGCACTGGCAGCCGTTCTGCCCTCATACTCTAGCTGTGAGACCACACAAAAGGCAAAGTTGATGCTTCCACAATCAATAAAGGAAACTGTCCAAAACCAGCATCTCCGAAGAATATGTGCACTTTTATTCAGGTGCCTAAATGCACATTTGAGCTTCCGAGCACAAGCACCAGCTTGTGCGTGCAACTCAATCTCCTAGGCTTTCCAAAGCTTCCTCACCATCCTCTAGACAGCAACACCACACTAGATTACACATTTGGCCAATGTATCTTCCAGCCCAACAAAAAAAAGGTAATTTTTATGTCTTACGCTGAATTCTGCAGAATACAACTACACTGCTGTTACGCTCCACTTCTCGCCACAAACACCAAATTCTAGTTTCTCAAAGAATGCTATTAAAGATGCGTTTCCCTCTCGAGAGGGGACACCAGAGTTTGATTTCTGAATTTAGCAATGTTCTTTCCCTCAGGGCAAATAGGTTGCAATTCCTGAGACACATCTCCTCGTGGTGGTTCTGACTTAATTCCACTTCCCTGGACATTCACTGTATTAATTCAAACGATAAAGCAGCAGCAGGGTTTGGAGCCAGAGACAAGACCTGTATAAGGCAGCACTTCTGCTGAGACATATCCTTAGTCACTCTGGTACAGACATGATGACGAGCACTCAGTGCACCATAAAAATACCTACACCAGCTGGAGAGGGGTAGGTTAGTCTGTGCAGAGGTCTGGGCTAACAGACAGCCCACCACTGACAAGTAAACTCATTAATCTGAGTTTTACCCATCTCTGCATTGCATAAAGCAATCATATGTTGGTCTCTTCCTTCAACTTCTTGAGAAGCAAACTAATAGATTTTCTTCTTCCCAGGCCTGCCTGCAAATACCTGTTCAGAGTATAGATTCACGTGGACACGGCTGGCCCTGTCAGGAAGCACCTGGTATAGGAAGACCACAATCACGGCTGATGCCTCCAAAAACTAGTTACCTTATCTCCACTAACGAACTCTAGAGGCAATCAGAAAGATTCCAGCTACAGGGCTGAAAAAGCCTGCTCAAAAAGCCCTACTGTAGCAGTGGGCACACTGCTACCCCTTCAGATATGAGGTGTAACAGCCTCCCATCACTGTACACCAGCCGTCTTTATCATCAAAGGGTTCACAGCCTCATTTAATGCTGTGTTGCAGCTTTTCATTTAAATGTCACCCTGTTGCCCTCTTCCGCTCTTCCATGCCTCCTTTGTTGTTCTTAAGTGTTCAGCAGTTGTGACTAAGTTTCTGCAAAAATATTCCACCCCCAGCTCTTGGGTGAAATACTATCACAGACGTACACACAGACTCAGCACACAGGCAGCAATTACTCCATCTGCGCGGAGAAAGCAGACAGCTTCCCCAGAACACCTCCGTGCCACTCTGCATGGGGATTAGCAGTAGCTACACACAGAGCCACATCCCCACTCACCGCAGCGTGAGAGCACTTCGTGGCACCTAGAGGGCCTGTAAGAGAAGCAGGAGCCCTTTCCAGGACCAAAGGAAAAGCAAGGGAACAAGAGACTGAACTGTGATGGGATCCAGCCCAAATACCATGAAAGGCTCATCTGAAGGGGTAAAGAAAGTACCTCAGATCCAAATGACATATCACCTTACCTTGAGAAGCACACGGCACTGCTTTGGAAAGGATAAATAATAAGGCACTATGGAACTGACGTGCTGAAGGACTGCTACACCAACTGAGGCTTCTGTTAAACAAGACAGGAGCTATAGAAGGAAAACAAAACATGATCCCATTTAGTGTGTAGTCCTCTTCACTTCTTCCTTTATCATTAAGCATCTGTATTTTGTTGTTTTAAAGTATTTCTGTGTTACCAAAGGACTGGAAGAGTAGCCTTCCCTCGGAAGAAGCTCAAACCCCCAAAAGCTGTATCGGGAAAGGAGCAGACACACAGCAGGTTAAATAACTCCCCTGAAAATACATCATCCTGGCAAACATGAACTCAGGCTACTGAGCACCTGAGCTCATCGCATAACACCTCATTTGTGTACACTGCAAAAGCTAAGTCTCTATACAGTTTAAGACATCTGACAGAGGGCATGACAACACTGCCTCTCATTTCGCTACAAATGGTCAAAACACAATGAAGGTACCCTCAGCCTACACAAGGCTTGGAAACAGACCAGCTGAGCTCTCTGATGACTTCGTGAATTTCACTAGGATTTCTTCAATGGGAAGCTGGAATACTATCGGGTATCAAGAGCTTAACTGTAGCTCAAGGAAAACGTTAGCCAACCTATTTAAGAAACAACATCTTCGTATTTCCAGGTTGTTCAGCTCAGTTCACCTGGAGCCAAACCCAGAGACGTTTACAGTTTCTAATTTGAAGGCAACAGTAAGCTCAAAGTCACTTCAATCTGAGAGAGGTTCTGCCTGATGCAGTGCCCCCTCTTCCCTGTCATCCCAGTTGCTGGAAGCAGAGGCATTTTTTCTGCTTTCAGCTTTTCTCCTCATTCTCCTTCTTGCATCGCAAAGATCCTGGACTGTGCACATCTCCTTTGCAAAGTCCCTCACACACCAAAGGGAAAGGAGAAAATATTGTTCAGAAACTACTGTGCCAGAAAACCACTGTAGTGAAACCTGGGAGTAAGGGCACTCAGTACAGGACGAGGGATTATGTCCATGGGACTGCATTGCCAGCTTTTCCTTCTCTACTGCAATCTTTAGTTCTACTGCTGGCAAGAGGCACCACGACTTGAGAAAAAAACTCTACTGATCAAAATGCTCTTTCTGCTAAGTCATTCTGCCAGCTTACAGCTAAGAGACATCAGCACTCTTTTTCTTTCCTTATATCCCCTTCCCTCAGCTTCTGAAGACTGAGTATTTCAATGTTGTTCTTTTGGTTTTAATATTCCAAATTTGGGGATGCATGATGAAGCAATCTCAAAAAAAAAGTTAACTGGGGAAGGGAAATTCCTTCAGAAATAATCCATGAATTGTCTCTGAAACACCAGACATCAGCAACTTTGGACGGATGGGATATCCTAGTGGAATGGAGCATAATCATACTTGGAGATGTCGTATGTGAGGAGCAGAGGTTGTCAACATAACATCTTCTTAGTATTTACTACAACAAGTGGCAAGATCATAGTGCCAGAAGTTGAATTAAAGATGCAGGATGCAGGAGCACAGCACTGCAAACTACTTTAATGTCCACTAAATATTAATTTGTCAGCTAAATTAAGACAGAAGACTGCCAGGATGTTAACCCAGCCCTTCGTTACAGGCTACCTATTTTGACTCAACCATCCTACAGATGTCCAAATTGTTAGACAGACCAAATACTTCTGAAACAAAGACAGGGAACTGGGCAGCCACACAAATCTGATGCCCAAGGCTTTGAGACTCAGTGAGACTGCCTCTGCTCACTGCAGTCTCACCCAGTAAGTCTTATTTATTCTCCATTACAGAAGAAGGCATAGAAACCAATACCCAAGGTTCCCAGTACTGTGATGACCTGAAAGTCACCCTCAAACTGGAGTAACAGTCTTTTCAAAAGGAAAAGCACCTGAGGCTACACTGTTACCTGCTTTGTTAATTATCTTATTCGTTGTTTGGCTCTCCTTTTAGCAGCGTTGTTTACAGATGCAAAAGCCCATCTGCTTCATTCCAAAATACCCTGAACAAAGCCCAGCAATGCACAGACTGACCCCAGTAACACAAACATGCTGAAGTTTCTTACTTGTATAGTACAGCTGAGGTACACTTTTATGTCCAGTCGCAGCTTGCTCCAAAGTGGGCTGGTGGAAGGGAGGACCATTCTGGAAATGAGCAAGAGTTGGGTTTAGCTTTAAAAAAAACCCCACCAAATAAATCAGATTTCAGCAGCACAAAGAACAGCGAGTTCACTTCCTCGATGTTGCCAGTGAGTAAAGACAACTGCTCGCAAAACAAGTAGTAACAACTTTGTCATGGGTGAAAAGAAGTACTTTACTCTGTAAAAACTGCCTGAAGAACAGTATTAGAAAATTCAGTTCAAAGAGCATCCCAGCACAGTACCCGGATCTCTGGAAGTGTGATACAGGGAGCTGTGACAGCCAAAAAGCCTGGTGGAGACCCGAATTCCTCACACAGATTTTATCTTTTAGTCGGGCATTCTGCAACCACTGCCTGAGAACAGAGCAGGCTGGCTTGTAGCAAGAAAGTCTGTTTTGGGGACCAAACTAGTTGTTGCTCAGTCTCTTCTAAACTTTTGACACTGCACTCGAAGTAGTGCCCCCAGGCCATCCCAAAATTCAGACCTGGTCTGTACAAGTCAGGCCTGGGGAGGAAAGAGGCAGGTATTTACACAAAGAACCGGAATTTACTTCTCAGACTAGGCACCACTGTCAACGAGGAATCTAGAGTTTAGCTCACCCCTCCCTTCATCTGTCACAGGGAAATTAAAATTAACTGCCACAAAAATTACCCTGGAACTGAAAGCACTTCTGAAAGGCATTTCAGTTCTCACTCTACCCAACAATGGGAGAAACAGAAGAGCTCAGACTACGAAGCAAGCAATAAAAGTGTGTCCAGCTGAAACTCCAGAGACGACTGAAGTAAAAAGCTTCTGTGAACATCTAGCAGGAAACAAGTACAGGGGCTAAACAAGGCTGCTCCAGCTTGCAAAACATACTGGGAACTTCACAGCTTGTTTTATGAAACTGGGCTCATAGTCCCCAGCTATGGTATTGGTTCATCCAGCAAGAGTTCAGACTGGTACTTACTCAGTTTCCAGCACCTTTTGCAGTTGCTCCTGGGTGAGCCATGCTGATACCTACTCAGTTATGGGCCCAGTCTGACTCTGAAACCATTTGAGCACCAACCCACACAACAGCCAGAGAATTCCCGGCTCCCAGGCAGCAGTTGAGATTTCAAAATTGTCATTCCTCCTCTCTAGTCAAATCAAATTGCATCAGCAAATGCGATACAGAGATACTGGACCAATGCTGCCATTCTGGAAGAAAATGAATTGTACCATTCTTTGCCCAGCTGCATGCTTGTTTCCATTCCATCTATGCTCTAACAGTGAACACCTCAAACTCAGATGATCCAGCCCTCAAACCACCGGACTCTAGGGTGTAATACAGCTGCGAAAGCCCTGGATTAACTAAAGTCGCATACTTGCAATACTCTGCCTGCACATAGGCAGAAGGCTCGGTCCCTTTCTCTGAAAACCAACTCACAATGCCTTAACAGCGCTCCTGAGTGCAAGCATATGCAATTCCAGATCTCCTTCTTTTGAAGCCATGTCCTCTGCAAATGGCTGGAGTCTAATATCACAGAGGATGCACTCCTGGGGAAGAAAGGCTAAGAACTAAGAAAAATACCTGGCTAAGACAACTGTGAACATAATCAGGCAACTTTGCTAGTGTTTGGAAAGAGCTGCCATCTTTTTCCAGCTTCACAGCCAGGTTGCAGTTCTCAAAAACCCCAACCAGCTCTCTTTCACCTGCAGTTCTCAAATCTCCTCAGACTTACTTTAGTTTGTTCTTTGGGGGTTTCAGAAGAAGCAGCTTCTGCAGGCAGCGGAAGAGGTCTCGGACACAGAAGGACACAAGGGCATTGAACACTGGTTAAAAAAAGTCAGTAAAGCATTTGTAAGTGATTTTCGTATATTCCTGGATTTTCAGCTAATCTAAAAAGAGCTCCCCGAGGAACTGAAGCCAGTAATTCCCACAGCAGAACTATTGCGTTTCCACAAGCTTCCGGAAAACATCAGTTTGTCTTACCCTAGAATTTCTTATCTAAACAGCGAGATTACAACTGACAACTTTCTGGCACAGGGGCCATCTCTTTGCTCTCCGAGTAAATAGCACCAAGCACAAAAGCAGTCTGACCCATGACTAGGAGTCTATACTACCATCAGTCTCCCCCAAACCATAATGAGAATTAAAGGCACTTTTTAAATAAAAAAAAAAAATCCACAGAAATAGACACATCAATTAAAGAGAACATGTTGGTTTAAGTAGTCCCACTCCACAGTGCCAGTTCCAGATGGCACACAATAACAAGCGGATAAAACACAGTGAGAAAGTACCTGCTAATTTAGTGGTAAAAGTAGGCAGGCTGCAGGTCACATCCTCTGAGACACTAACAAAGATGTTTCCTGCTCAGTCGTGCTGTTGCGAGTCTAAACTAGGTCTGTCTGCAAAACCCGGAGCTTATGCAGAAGAGGGCTAGGCTGGAGAGAGAGAGGTTGCACCTCATTTGTTCTACAGACATGATAATCCTGTAGAGGAGGAGATCTAGACACGCAGTATTTTGAGAGGTCCTGGCTAGGGGAATGAGAACTTGATAGTACAACTGAACTCTGTTGTGAGGTTATAGAACGCTATTTGGTAAGAAGACTTAAAACAGTCTTGTAGGATTAGTTCTAAGAGGGATCAGCAAGAAGCCGCAGCAAAAGTTGTCCAAATAACCGTGCACTACAAGCATAGAAACAGTATCCAACTTCATTCTAAGAAGCTGGGTGAATGAAGCGTGGTACTTTCCTCAGCAGTCTGCAAGCCCAGCTGCTCCAGGCATGCACACTGAGAGGTGTGGGATGCACTGGGACACCAGAAGAGATACCACTACACAGACTCACCACCAGGAAGAAGATAAGCTACTTAAGTGAAATGAAGCCTACGAAAGGGTAAGTTAACTCCCGCCAGTACTTATCCCCCTCTCTTCCAATAGCTAAACCTTCCCCATCAAACGGCTTCCCTTCTCTCACAGAAGTAATATGGTGACCAACTCACCTGCAGCATCAGTGACTTGAAACTTGCTGGGATCAGCCCCACCACTGTCTCCTTTGGTGGTTGCTACAGACGCTTTAAAGGCTTGAGTGATTTCATGGAAAAGTTTCGGTGTTAGGTTTCTCTGGGGAAAGAAGAAAAAGGATTGCTGAGGAGAAAAAGCAAGCAATATTCTGAAACGCTGAAGCATTTTACTGGGACAGGAGTATTGGAATTCATTGTAAGTCTGATTGCAAAAATAGCTCCATCCTACAACACAAAGAAAAAATGTCAAGACAGTGTTAATGAATGCTAGTGGCCTTCACTTGCTCTAAAATGGGCTTCTAGGGCTTTTAATTGCCTGAGGGTTGAGAAGCAATGAATCAGTTGCAAGCAACTATCCAATTTGACCTTTCCCTCTTAGTCAGAAGCAGCAAGCCATTTTATCACTACTCAAAATGTGACTAAAAAAGTTCTTGGAGCTGCCAAAGGCACAATGCTTAGCAAGAGGATGAAAAATCAGAATTTAACCATTCTGACCTCTTCTGAGCCACTCAAGTTTCTCTAGCTTCTCCCACAGATGGAGCGCAAGTACTCTAATCTTGCAGCCCACGAAAAATTGTAAAGACAAATCGTGCTGAAGTAACAGGAGCTCTAGGAGTATGACCTTGTACGTAGGACATACATCTGCTCTGTAGATTTTTGTGAAAGATGAACAAATCGAAAGTCAGTCTTTTAGAGGCAGTGACACATGTGGAAGAACATTCAAAGGAAACACTCAAGTGCCTTGTATTCCACATCCCTGCTCACCTCTGCAGCTTTTTTCCATTCTTCAACCATTTTCAAGCTCACGGGGATGAAAGAAACTCTTTTCCGCTTGACTGTTTCATGTTCTTCTTCTTCATCTTCATCACTTGCTTCCTAGAGAAGTCGGTACCAAGACTGAGAAAAGGTTTATACACTTCTTTTCTGGCCCCATCTCTTTTGCTGAGTAGCTACTGAAGAGGAAGGCAGGCAGGCAGCAGTGAATTTTATTAATGCTGTTATCAGCACTTCGTGCAAAGCAGTGATGAAATTGTGGGTATTAAAAATTCCAAAAAAGCTACTTAAGCCCTGCAGCTTTGCTACATAAATACAATGTGCAATAACATTAAAAAAAAAATCAAGGATAAAGGATATCACTTGAGGCAAAACAAACTCTCATTGGGAAAGGAGACACAAAACCAAAGCCACAGAGAAAATGCACCCTAAGGCTTTGCTTTCACAATCTTTAACGACCTCCTCATGCTCAGTTCAAATGCACAGCTGACTTCTAGATTACAAGCCTGTACACCTGCAGATGATCTCTGGGGAAGCTCCTCCCCAGCCATCTGTGCCACTAAAAGCCCAAATATACTTGCACTGAAACTCAAATACTTAACACATAAGTAATTGAAATAATTGATTTCAGCACTCTGAAATAGGCCCTAGTACCTCCAGTGTATCAGGTGGTATGTGCAACCTCTCCTCCTCGTCAGAACTGTCTGAAGCATCAAAATTCAGCAATGTGCGATCATTTTCCTCCAAAAACTTATAAAATTCAGGATCTTTGTCCTTCAGCCGGGCGAGCTGATCTTTATGTTCAGATGCTTTTCCCTTCTTCCTGGTAGATAAGAATTAACATGCATTTATTCATTGCTCAAACTTCTGCTGATGCTGTAAGAAAAGCAAGCAACTTCTGGGCACTAAAGCACACCTGGAGCTAGTTTGAATGGTGATGGATTTATCAGGGCTGTGGCCACAGTCCTGTATCTCGTTTAACACCTGCTCTAGAGGACCTACAAAAGGTTATTTTCATTCAGCACTAAAAAATCTTGAGAGCAAACTATCAGGTTGCATTAGGATACTGACCAGAGGTCATGAAAACATCTTGCAAAACCAAAATAATCTGTTTCTCAATTTCTTAGAATTACTCTCACAAGCTTTTTATAAAGAATACTGAAAGCTATACTACTAGAGAAATCTGATAACGAAAGCTTGGTAAAATCCTATCTGGTACTAAAGAATTGTTTTGGCTTCTAATAAGGATCAGCAGTGCCTAGGCACTACTTCGTCACTCTTCACCTGCAGATACTCCAAGGCCTTTCAGTGAGAGCAAATACACACAAATTGAGGAAAAACAAAGTAAGCTTTGCCTGACTCCAATATGCCCGGTAAAACATTAAAAGCATACACAAGCTTTTCTCCACTGCAGTTACTGACATATGTATGACCAAAAACCCGCCTGTCCTGTACCCCGTAACCACGCTACAGTCTTGAACGCAGCCCTTTTAGGCACCCCTGACCCAGCCTGTCCCAGCAGTAGCTCATTCTGGGGCAGATGCTACAACGAAGTAGTAGTAAAGTAAAAGCAAAAAACGAGGGGAGAGACCCCCGGCCCAGCGGCCTGCCCTCACCTCGCAGCCGGCCGGGCCTGCCTCGCCTTCCCGCCCTGCCGCCGCTGCGCCGCAGCCCCCTTGGCGGGCCTGGCGGCCTCCTCCTCCTCCGAGCCGCCCTCAGGCCCCGACTCGCAGCCGGCGGCGAGGAACTCGTCCAGGCTCAGCTCCGCCAGGCTCCTGTGGGGACGGTGACAAGGGGGGGGGCTCAGCGGGGAGCCGGGCCGGCAGCGCCGGGCCTGCCCGCTCACGGCGGCCCCGGGACCGGCAGAGCGGGGCTGACGAGCCGCCCCTGGGCCGGCGGTCCCGCAGCCCGGCGACCGGTCCGGCCCGCCCGCCCCCTCCCTCCCGCCCGCAGAGCGCTGCTGCCGCCGCCGCTCACCTCTTGCCGGCGGCCGCCATGCTGCCCGCCCCGCTCCAACGCGGCCGCCGCTTCCGCTCCCGGCGTGCAGCGGGGCGCCCGGGCCGCGCCCCTTCCCCGCCCCGGGCCCGGCCCCCCCCGGCTCCGGCGGCCGGGCCGCCTCGGCGGGGCCGGTGCCACGCGTGTCCCCGCCCCACGCAGGACGGGCCCCCGCGCCCGGTGAGTGAGCGGGGCGAGGTCCCCTTCCCCCGCAGCCCGGTGACACGTGTGCGGCGGGATGTAACGGCGGCGGGGGCCGGGCCGCGGGCAGCTCTCGCACGGCTCCGCGGCGGGGTTATTCCGGGTGAGGGAGGAAGCCGCAGCCGCCGGGCTGCCCCCGGTCCCGTCCCGCCGCGGCCCGACCCGAGGAGGAGCCGCGCACCTCCCCGCCCCGTCTCCCCGCCCCGTCTCCCCGCCGCGGGGCCGGCGGCAGCGGTGCGGGCATAGCGGCGACCCGCAGCATCCCGCGGGCCGGGCCGGGCCGTCGCTGTGCCGGAGCCGTGAGTACCGCCGGGGAGAGGCAGGGGAGGGGGCGGCGGCGGCAGCGCTGGGCCGGGGACTGGGACCCCGCGGGAGCGCCCCGGGCGGGAGCGGGGTGACCGGGGGAGGGGTCCGGCGGCAGGAGGACCCCCCGGGGGAGCTCTCCATCGCTCCCCGCCGCTGCTCCCGCGCTGCCGGTGCGCGTCCCTCCTCGGGGAGCAACTTCGGCGGTCGGGGAACAACGCGGCGCGGCTGGAGGAGCGCCCGGGGCCGTTTGCTACCGGCCGCCTCCGCCGCTCGCTCCCCGTACCCCGGCATCGCTCCGTAGCCGAGGCCGGCAGCGTTTCTGTGCTAAGCGCGCTCTCCTTCCCTGTCCTCTGCCAAGTCCTGGAGCGAGCCCTTTGGTAAAGGAAAAAGCTGCAGCTTTGGAGCTTGGCGAGATGCTGGGGCCCAGGGAACGGCTGCGGAGGCTCTGACAGTTGCGGTTTTGCTTACCCTCGGTGGAAGCACACGGGCTGCTTGGTATCATCGGCTGTGGGGGAGCTGAAGGGCACAGGGAGAAACGTTGCCACAGGTTTTCTGGTAACTTGGCAGGGGGGGAATGCAGGAGGCGGCTTTTTTTCTGGCCTCTGCAGTGACCATTAGGGCAGAGAGCTCTCCTCCAGCTGCAGCATCTCTGTGGAGGTGGTCCCAGGGAGCAGCAGGCCAGGGCAGGCAGCTGGTTTGGTTCTGCTGGCTGAGCAAATACCTCCCTCTCCAAGGAGTGCCGGCCCTGGGACCTCGGCTTCTCTACAGCGAGGAAGAAATGCAGCGGTCGGGTGGCTGCCCCTTCTCTCTGTGCGTCGGTTCACAGCCACCGGCTGACCGGACTTTTGTGCCAAGCTAGAAAACTGCAGAAACGGTGGCCTTGCTTTTATGGGGCCTCTCTGTAAAGGCAGCCTGCTCTCCTTTGACTTCAATGGCTGCTGCCCGATGAGCGCTGTCTTGGGGCGCTCTCCGTTGCTGGGGACCACAAGGAGGGAGGTTAGTTCTGGAGTGATTCAGCAACGTGTGGATTTTTGGGTGCTTTTGACCCTGATGGTCTCCAGGTGCGCTAGGCTGATGTGGGTAACTTGTTGTCTCTAGGACAGGGCACAGCTGAAATGAGCCTCAGAGAGCTACTGCCCCTTTTTGGTATGGATGATCCGAAGGCATGAGCTGCATTTGAGGATGGGAGGAGGGATGGGGCCTCCACAACAGATTTGGGATGTCTGTCTGCTGGCGTTTTGCACCAGGAGGTGCTGGTTTGTTACAAGTTCGCTGTTACGTGGCTCGGTAATACTTCAGTGCACTTTTGGTTATGATCACTACAGCCAAGCAATCACCTCTGTGGAATCTCTCCCCTCTGCACCCCAAGTTTCTCTCGTGACCCATGAACATCTGCTGGAAATACGTTATTCAGCATGGCAGTGAGTAAGACTCCTAGGGATCTTGGGTGTAAAGATCTGAGTTTCCTTCCTGAGAACCAACTGATTCATGAATCCCAGCAAACAGCATCTAATTCAGAGCAGACCAGGAGCTGGCAGGCGTAACAGTCACCTGCTCTCTTGGCTTGACAGTCTAGGATCCAAATGGAGTCGCTCCTTAGCATCTTGGGTAGCCAGGATGGTCCCTTACGCTTTCTGTCAGCTAAGGTCAGCTTGGTGAGAGTGGCAATGGAACCTCTTTGCTCTGCCAGCCCATCTGGTGGCCATCCACCCTCGCTCTCATCAGCATCAGTCTCTGTAGATGGAGTGGCATGTGAAAATCAAGGCAGGCCTTTTCTGAAGACTGGAGATCTGCTGGGGAGACTGTTCTGGGTTCTGGTCTTGCTTTGCTGCATTTCAGGCTCAGCAGCTCAAAAATCAAACAGCCATGCTGAAGTCTCAGTGCTGGCTTCTGTATTTTCTCAGGTGCCGAAGCCTTGCCTCCAAACCCTTAGGCAGCTGGACTTGGTAGCAAGAGAGGCTTCACCCTTTCCGCCTGGTCTGCTAGAACTGGCTGCAAACCATGCTGCCTTCTCTAAAGGATGTGGCTCCTCAGGGACAGGAATTCAAGCTCCTTCAGCTGAAATTCCCAGGGTCTGGGACCGGCTGGCCTTGGCAGACCCCCAATGTACCAGCAAACTCAAGGCCATTATGTCACATGCTCCTCATAGCTCACTTTTCACGTTCGTGGCCTGTACTGCTGCCCGCAAGAAGATGTGAGGGAATTCTCTTAATTGTTTTCTGGCTTGAAAACAGGCTCCCACTGCTCCACAGTGCGAAGCACTGAGCTTGTTCAGAAGAGGAAAAGCAGATCTGCTTACGTGGTCCGGTACGTCTGCATTGCCAACCCACGCTACGACTGAGGCTGGTAGGAGGCTTCGTAAGCTGCCCGTAAGCGTGGCGTGGGCCACGCAGTCTCCGCGAAAGGGATGAGGCCAGGGTGCAGCTGGTGACCTCCTGCTTCGGAGAGTCACTCGTGAGCAGCGCTTCACAGGGCATCGGCAGCAGCATTGTTCCCTGGCTTATCCGTCTGTAAGCGATCCGCTCGCCCGTGTGCAGCCAGCAGACCCGAGTGCTTTCTCCTTCTTTCCTAGTCCAGTGCTGGAGCCACTAGGCCACGCTGCCTCGCGTCGTGGAGTCAACTTTCCCTTTAGAAGCCAAGTGGTAGCTCGTGCTGAGTCTCACCAGATTCATTGCTCTCATCTGACGTCAGGGCATTGCTCAGCGATACAAGCCCGTCCTGAACTGGCCCACTGCCACCTACTCGAGACACCATCACCTTGCACAGCGGACAGGTAAAGGGCACAATCCCTCTTTGAATAGCTGCTGGCCAAGGATGTTGCAGGCAGGGAGCTCCTGGGCAAGTCTAGGAGCCAGGAATATTGAGATCCTCTGATACGGGCTGCCTCCAATGACCTGAGCGCTCTCGTCTTGTCTGTTTACCTGTCTGAAAAATGAGTTGGGGACAGAGATGTCTGTCACGGGGGAGGCTAGAGGGCCATCAGGAATACCACAGTGATGGACAGTGCAGCTGAAGCTGTTAACTATCACCCTGCTGCCTGGAGAGGAGACTTGCTTGATGCCTATGTGTAGAGGTTTGGCACTGCTTGTGCCATAAAATAGCACTGGATGCGACAGTAGCTCCTCTCCGGTGTCTGCTGGGTGATGGTGCGAGGGGGGAATTAGGACATGACCCACATTTCCAGTCCTTGGCAGAGGCAAAGGGCTCCTTTTGCTTAGATTTTGGTGTGCTTTGTGCTGGACTGTAGGAACTGCTGTCTAATCCCAGTGCAGCTGGGGACCTGCACATTTTGCTGAGCATCTCAAGGCATGAATTAGTTTCCATTTCTTGTTTCTTCCTAACCTGGGAATTAGGCAATCCCAAACCTATTTGGGTCCTGACCCTTACAACCAATTATTCAGTGACCCAAATGTTAGCACAGATGCCTCTCAGTCTCTCAACCACGGAGTCCTGGTTGGAGCCGCTGTGATCCCCTGTGTGCAAAATGCTAAAGGTGAAAGCTGAATTTGAAGATGTCTGCAGGAAGAGTTGCTGCCTGTGTGGAGTGTGCATGAGAGAGGGAGGAGGCTGTGTACCCAGATAGGCACTAAGCAGGCTGGATACCCTTTATCTCTTTCAGGTGTGGGAATGTCCCGGTGCAGGCATTGAAGCTCTGCCTTGTGCTCCCTCCTCTCTCAGCTAAAGCACTTCTGAGTGTGAGCTGGGGTAACTGAGAGCAACTTTGAGCTGAGTTTCCAAACAAAACTCCCCAGGAGTAATGGGGAGACAGGCTTTAATTAGAAAAGACCTCCAGCCTTCTGTGTGCACCAGAGCCGATTGATTACAACACACTGAGTTGCTGAAAGACACCGAGTAGGTCAATGTGCTGAATGCCCTTCTTGCCCGAAGCCAGCACTGTCTCTGTGCTGTAGAGCTGGCAACTGTGTGCAGTTTTCCCCCATCCTCCCCACCCCCTTGCCGAGGCTCCACATCCTCCCTGGCAGCTTGTCACTTCTCTGCAGATGTCTAGACAGGAGGATTCAGTGCGTGTCAGTTATGCCTAATTCATTAAAAAAACCCAAACCCTACTGAGAGCTGGGGATTCTCAGTCCTGCAGACTCAGCGCTGTCTGCGGTGCCCTGTGCTGCCTTGAGGCTAGCTCAGAGCAGATTAATTCCACCGATCGGCAGGAGCAGCGCGCGCCTCGCCCTCCCATCCGTAGCAGGGGGGCTTGGGGAATAGAAGGCAGACGTGGTCAGGAGCAGCGCTGGCAGCAGGAGCGGGAGAGAGAGGAGAGGAGGTGAAGAGGAGTGTTTGGGGCTGAGGTGCGTGCTCCTAACCTCTCCTTGCATCTCACCCCGGTTGTGTGTTCTTGGCGTGCTCATGTCCTCTGCCGTGTCCGTCGGGAGCTGGCAGAGGGGTGCAAGGTGTCCGAGTCCTCGATCTGGCTGTCTGAAACTGCCAGCTTCCTAATTCTACTGTCCCACCTGCCACCTCTGAAGGCAGAGCTGGCGCTAGGAATGACAGCTCCCCTTGCCACGTTAAGTCACATTTCCATCAATATTTGCGGTTCTGACCTCTGTATAGGTGCAGCTGTAAATCAGCCATCACAGTAGTGATGACTGGACCTGCAGTTCAGAGCATCTCGTTCACTTGCTGGTCCTGAACTATTAGGTCCCTCTGCTCCCTCACAATTATGGGCTCTTCTACGCTGAACACACAATTAACCTTATATTAAAAAGACTGAATGTGAGCTGCTGCACGCTGTCAGTGTCTGTTTGAATTCCCTGGGTGCAGGTAAAGTGTTACAGGGGCTGAGAAGGGACTGAGCCCCAAAGTGTTGGATTGAGGGGCATAGAGTTTTCTGTCTGTGTCGGTGACGCTAACGTGACAGGTCCTGGTGGGGACAATTGCCTAGATTTAGTGCCTGCTTTGCATCTGAGTCCTGGGCATATACAGCTGGATGATTTCCAGCCCTCTTTGATTGTGTTTATTGTGGGGAAGGGAGCAGGAAAGGTAGGAATGCAATATATTTTGTAATGAGCAGTGTCAGGCCCTCTGAAAGAAGCAAGAATTTGGGATATCTAAGTTTGAGGTGTAAAGGCAGGTTGTGTATATCTGCTGTAGCTCATGAAAACAGCACTGGTGTCTTAGACGTGCCTTCTGCAAGAGGTTACTGATGCAAAAATACTGCTAGTCATCTGGTAGTTTACAGCTGCTCTTTAGATGCGGGCTTCAGAGCCATGGACAGGGTTCAACAAAAGGGATAGCTCAGCCAAATTAACGGAGCCTCCACAGAGCAATAAGGTGAAAATTTGCAGGCCTGCAGCGTGCTCAGCTGCATCTCTGGATGCTGGTACACGCTGTATTAGTGGTCTTACTTTGCAACAGCACAAGAGCAGCTATTGTTACTGCCAGCTCAGCTGTTTGTGTCCCTTGACTGTTGAAGGGAAGGAAGAGAACACAGGAGCACATCTTCTTCCCAGCCCTGCTCCCAGGAGGAAAGAAGCTACTTGCGCTTGTGTGCACACCCACGCAGCTGGGCAGGGGCTTGCCTGTGCCCCCTTAGGCTGTCCTGCCCTGAGCTTTAATGTGTATTGCACGTTTCAGTTCTTTGGGTGAATGCTGAATTGCAGGAGGCTGCTTACTGGCAAGTGACTCCTCTCAGAGGGGTTAAAAATAAGAATTCTGGCTTCTGGTGTAGGGGAGATGGAGATGCACTTGGAAGCAGCAATTCCTGCCTGTGCCTCCACTGTCAAGCTCCTTCTTCCCCGGGGGTCCATGCTGTTGCTCTGCCCCAGGATGAGTTTTGCTGTGCTGTTGTGGAGGGCACTGCTTTGGCTCCAGCGCTCGGAATGGAGATCTGAAGCTGCTGAGCACAACAGAGTAGCGCTGCCAGCAGCCCCTTCCTGCCTGGGGACAGAGCCAGAGGAGGTCCGTAGGCAAAAAAAAGGACTTTGTGCCTGGGAGATGGAGCCCCAATGCCAAGGAAGGGGGGGAACCCCTCCTCTGAGAGGGAAACTGGCAACATGGTGCCACCTTATTGACTCAGGTTGGGGTGCCCTCTGCTCTGTTAGTGCCGTGACACGCTGGGGTAGTGAGTGCCAGCCTCGCTTAATGTCTTATCCTGAAGGTCTCATGGCAGCACTTCTGTGGGAGAGGCAGTGCTGCGCACAAAACAGGGCTTTGTAGCTGGTCTACCAGAGAAGAGGTACTGGGATATCAACACAGGAACAGGGCACGCGTGGAAGTGATGCATTTAAGCATGATTGTATGTCAGGCCTTGGGGCATGTCAGGCCTTAGAGCAGGGGATGTCACCTTATCCACAGCAAAGCCTGGTCCCCAACATCTGACCAGCTGCACAGGATGTGTCTTTGCGGTCTCCTAGCTAGCCTGGCCAACACAAAATCTCCATCCAGGCTGTCAACAAAAAGCCATTCTCCAGGGCCTTCCTGGGGAAAGGGCAGGCTCTGAACTTTTCCCTGGAGGATACTCTGTTCCCTGTTTATTGCTCAGCACGCTTCTTTTCACTCTCGGCAAAATATGGTTTTTTGTGCAAAGAGAACAGACCTCCCTTTGGGCAGGGATCATTTGCATTAATTAACAGAGCTGTTATGCATGGCCACGCTCTGTCGCATAGGAGCCAAACAAACGCCTTCTTTTTTTTGTCATAACCTAAGAGTTATTACAAGTCAGCCACCGCATCCATTATAGCTGATGCGTAACACGTGCATTCATGCTGCTGCATGCTCCACAAAAGTGGGCTTGTATTTACTTCCCCCCGCTGGAGCTCTGGACACTGCTTTACTGTCTCTTGGGGTCCAGGCACTGTTCCCCATTAATTATATCTTAGCGGTGCTCTTAGACCTTCATTTCCTGGGAATGAAGTTTTACAAGGAAATAAGGAATATTTAGTGCTGCCAGTGAAGCTGAGAGTTCAGGCACAGGGAGCAGCACAAGCAGCAGTGGGGTGTCCTTTCCCTTTTTCCCCACTGATTATATTCTGACCCATTAAAGCAAAAGAGCTCTGATGGGAACAAGTTATTGCAGAGCGGAGGGGACACTGGGAAGTGGGACTGAAGGGGCTGTACCCACTGCAAGCCTTAGACCAGGCCCATGCTGGTGCTCCCTGCGCTTCAGAATGGTGACCTTTTCCCAAGGCAGCCAGAGCTGCCCTCCAGGGAAGGGATTGCTGGGGCTGTAGTCCGGCTGTAGCGAAAACCCATCAAGCAGAGTTGGTTCAGGCTGCCTGCAGCTGTGGGTCAGGTCAGCTGCGGACTGTCCCCTGGTGCAGGGATGCTCTTGGGAGCCCAGTGGCAGTGCGGTGGCTGGGACGGCGTCTCCCTCTGGTCCTGCTCCCTGCTCGGTCACGTCAGAGACCAAGTGACACGGCGGTGGTGTAGCTCAGGGTGCTGCACAGCAGCGTGGGTGGCACCAGTGGTGTTTCAGTCGAGCTCTTCAGAGCTCTGTGAGGTGCGTGTCAGCCCTCGCTGGTGACGGCAGGGTGGAGAGGGGAGCGAGCGATAGCTGGTCTCTGCCTCTTGGCCATGGGAATCATTGCAAGGAAAGATAATGTCACCCTTGTCACTCTCTGCATTTGTACTTGCCCAGAGTTGTGCAATGACTCAGTGGCAGGGCTGGGAAGAGAGCCCAGCACTTCCGATCCTCTTTGGAAATGCGTTTGATTACTGTGATGCCAATGCATCGGCTACAGCAACCTTCGGTCTGTTGTGCCCTCTGTGTCTCCCCTGACTGCTGGAGCTGGGCTGTGTGCTACCCCCGCCTGGCCGGGGCGGGAAACCTTTTCTCGCCGGTCTCTGAGAGCGCAATGAGAAGCAGTCCCATCTTCTCCCTGCTCCTCTGCCCTGCGCTGTCCCCCCCAGTCCTCCCACTGCTGCGGAGCCGGGAGCTCCCATCCTTTGCTACCAGCGCCCAGGAGGGGTGAGAGGAGTGCTCTCAGTTAGATCTGGGGCGTGACTCAAATACTGATGGGGAGAAGTATGCTCAGCAGTGTATTAAAAAAATAAACCAGCTCGAGCAGATCAGGAAGACCCTCAGGCTTGCAGCTAGGGAGGGGAATAAAGGCAAGAAAGCACTGTCCACTCTCTGCCACTAAACCAGGTCTGGGAAAGGAGCTCTTGAGCCCAGGTAGAGATGCTAATAATTATAAACCCCCTTCGTGCAGGCACCTCTCATCCAGCAGTGTCCACGCAGTGATTTAACACGCTGAGGGTGTCCTAGGGATGTTGCAGCTTTCTGAAAAGCTCAGCTGAGGGGTGTGGGAGGAGAAGGCCAGTTAACTGATGGGCTCTTCTTTCCTGTCAAGGGCACAATGGCATCCTACTCTCATTGCTGGAAAGCATCAACAGGCATTGCCTTTGTTGTGTGCCCGTGAGTCTTCCCCGCTGACAGAGAGATGAGGAATCTCATATCGTGCGGGATGATGCAAATAGAAGAGGGCATTGCAGGCTTCTCTCCGGCTCGGGAAAGATGTTTATTCATCTTTTTTCCTCCCCCAGACTCTAGTACACGATACAATTGCTATTTAAAAAATGAATAGATGGCTGCATTCGTGGCTGAGCAGGCACAGCATGGTGGGTTTCTATTTTTAGGCTCAGCACGGCTGGCGACGTGTAGGTGTTGTGAGGAGCGGAGGCTGAGGGGATTCTCTCGCCGCAGGGATGCAGGGGCAGGCGCACGAGTGCAGCACATGGGCTTTTTTTTTTTCTTCAAGCTGCCTTTTTCTCCTGCTCCCTCCTCCTTCTTCCTCCTGCTGCTCAGTCATTCTCTCTTCACTCCCCCACCTTTCCTTCGGGTGCTGCTGGCAAGGAGACAGTCAAACGCCTTTCGAAACACCATGAGCAGCCTAGATGCAGACAGCATAGAAAGAGAAAACATCTTTGCACAAATAAATGCTCTTATTCCTTGATTAGGCAATTTTTGTTCTCTGCAAGCCAATCAAGTTTATACTCCTGCTCCCTGCCTGGGCTGTCCCAGCTTGTATGGCAGGGCTGTCCCGCTCCATGCTCAGTGCCGTGTACGTGTACATGCAGATTGGGTTCTGCATCAGTTCAGCTGCCCGATCAGCATCTCTGTTCTTTGCTGTCTGTCCCTCCTGTCAGCCTTGTCAAACAAAAACTACCTGAAGTTCAAAGTTACCTCTTGGAAGGACAACCAGAGGCTCAGCCAGGACTGCTTCCAGGGAGATCGAGGAGCTCAGCTTTGCCCAAACTGCCTGCTAGGCTGGTGCAGGAACAGGAGCCTACGGTGCTGGAGCAGGGCTGTTTGGTGCGGCCTCGAGGCTGCGGTGAGGTTGGATGTGCCTGGGTAGAGGATGCTGGAGGGAAGTGGAGATCAGGATCCTGTCCCCTAACTGACCACCTGGGAATCCCCAGCCTCTGTCTGAAAAGAGGCCTGAAATATCAAATGGCAGGAAGAGTCCAGTTCCAGGTCTGCAGGATTCTGTACTGGAACTGTAGAGCTCTGTGCTGCGATTGCCTTTGCCCTCTGCCTCATCCTCCTGAATTGTGTGGGCACGGGAAAGACAACAGCTCTCTGAGCTTAACTTTTGAAGGCAGGTGCACACTTTAAAAATCTCCTAGCATCTTCTGGAAGCTGGAAGGGAACAGCCAGCACTTGAAGAGCTGTGGTCCCTAACATCACTCTTGCCTTTTAGGATATGGGATTCCCTGGTTATTTTTTGTTTAGGCTAATCAGGGTTGTCATGTTCGCTGTCTCTGGTGGTCTATTTAAGCTGTGTTTGATCAATGCAGGACTGGCATGCCCTGGTGAGACTTCTAAGATGATTGCTTCTGCTGATAGTGCATGGAAATGCACCTTGTTAGGCAGATTTGGAGATGGTGCCACTTCAAGGAAAACCAGCGTGAGCACATATGTTGTAGAGCGGTACCCTACTGAAGGCAGGTAAGGAGGATATCGATCCAGAGATGAACACAGCTGGGAAGCAGCGAGTGTCGCAGAACAGAGGAGTCTCAGCATCACTTTGCATGACACGTGTTCTTCCAGGGACTGTCTGCTCCTTATTGCTGGTTTGTGAGCAGGATGATGTTTCCCTGGCAGGGGCTGATTAGACAGGAGCTGTTCTCGTGCAGGGTCTTTGAGCAGTGGCGGGCATACTTGGGGCCTGTGGGAATTGTCTGGGGCTAGAACTATTCCTGCCTGGGTAATGCTTTGGTTTTCCCCCATGTCAGTGCCGCTGAGAAGGGAAAGCCCACCATCTACCACCTGCAGCCATGGAAGGGGGTGTGCAGCTCCTCAACCGCGACGGCCACAGCATCTCCCACAACTCCAAGCGGCACTATCACGATGCCTTCGTGTGCATGAACCGCATGCGTCAGCGCGGGCTGCTCTGCGACATTGTGCTCCATGTGGGCACCAAGGAGATCAAGGCCCACAAGGTGGTGCTGGCGTCCTGCAGCCCGTACTTCCACGCCATGTTCACAAGCAAGTAGCGTCCTTTCTTCCCCATGGCCAGGGTCTCCCTGCTCTTCAAACCCTCTCTTCCCTGCAAAGCCCTCCCCGTTCTGTCCTGCTCCCTATTCTCACTCCCCTAAGCTACGGAAATGTGATGCCTGTAGATCATCTCTGTGAGCAAGTGCAGTAATGTTCCTCATCTGGCTCCCTTCCATGAAGCCCTTTGCACATAACCCCCTGCACAGGTATCCTGATGCCCATCCTGCAGACATGGACGCCATTCCCTAGAGTATACTGCTGCTTCTCCTTGCTAAGAGGTGGGCAGGAGACCTTTCTGGGCTGTGATGCTGGGCTGTGGAGGTGGATGTGGCTTGTTCCATGCATGGTCAAGCCTTCCTGAGGGGAAACAATCCTGCTGTGGGACTTTGTTCATGTCTAGTATCTGTGTTGCCCTAGATGAGATGAGTGAGAGCCGCCAGACCCACGTGACGCTGCACGACATTGACCCGCAGGCCCTGGAGCAGCTGGTGCAATACGCTTACACGGCTGAGATTGTGGTGGGCGAGGGGAATGTGCAGGTAGGAGCTTGCCCCCAGATCTTGCTTCTCCACAAAACAGTTCTGTACAAGACTTACCTCCTGGGAGCTCTTCCGTCCCTCTGCTCAGCACTTTCAGCTGTTGTTCTGTGACTGCACCTGCATCTAGCAGTGGTCAGGGAGTTCATCTGCTCCCCTGCACCCAGAGGTGTGGTTCCCGCGACTGCTGTGGCTGGGAATGGCTCCTCAAAGCACTATGCAATGGCCAGGTCTAGTCCTGAGCACCTGCCGTTCTCCTGCCATCTCCTGGCCCTGTGGGGATTTACCAGTGTCCTTCTCAGCTCTTCTTTAGCTTAGTCCTGTTGGAAACAAAAATGCTTTGTCCTCTATGTGCTTGTGTGCCTGAAGGTGCTCAGTAAGCCTGTTCTGTTATTGACTTGCAGTGAGAGGAGGGTGAAAATGGTTTCCTTGCCCTGGAAACTCTCTTTTCCCCCATTCTTTTCCACTGCCAGACACTTCTTCCTGCTGCCAGCCTGCTTCAGCTCAATGGTGTGCGGGATGCTTGCTGCAAGTTCCTACTCAGCCAGCTCGACCCATCCAACTGCCTGGGGATCCGGGGTTTTGCTGACACGCACTCCTGCAGCGACCTCCTCAAGTCTGCGCACAAGTATGTCCTCCAACACTTCGTGGAGGTGTCCAAGACAGAGGAGTTCATGTTGCTGCCTCTTAAACAGGTGAGGTCCTGATGGGAGTGTGAAGGTACGAGTGTGGCAAGGCTTTTCGTGCTCTGTCCTGGAAGGCACAGTGTGTGTGTCAAGAGCCCAAGGAATCTGCACTGAGGGGACAGGGTTTGGCAGGGGAATGTACCCAGATTCTGTGCTTTGGTTCTCTCTGTTCAACGGAGAGATAATACATGGCAAGAGTGCTGTCAGAGCGCGAGCTTAATCCCATGTGAAATAGGGATGGGAGGGTAGCACAGAGGATAATTGCTGTCGCTGGTGCTTGCCACGTGAGCTCTGAGCACACTGCCCTCTCTCTGGAAGCACAGGCCAAGGAATAAGTCCTGGCTGGCCTGGTCATGTAGCTGTGATATTTAATTCCGAGCTCAGCTAATGTTTCCTGGCGCTCTTTGCGTGCTGCCAGTATGGCCCCTGGCTCAGCGCTGCCTGCAGGGTGCTGTGCGGTGCCCTGGCCAGCAGGCATTCCCAGTCCTTGGTCTGCATCACCCAACCCTGTATGGTCCCTCACCAGGATACAGACGCTTCCCTTCACCCGTTCTCGGGGCAGTGGGATATACAGCAGCAAGAGGAGGGTACGTATCTCCACTTGCTCCAGCTCTGTCGTCTTTGGCCGGTGAAGTGTGTGCTGGGAATAGCCAGGGCATCTGGCTCTATCCCATGAAATATTGAAGGGACGCGTGCAAGCAGTCGTCTGCCTGATCTCACTGATGTTGATTGGAAGTGTCGGGCATTGCAGCAGCTTCAGACACAGAAGGGGGAAAATGAACCAAAGAGGATGATGGAGGGCAGAGCTGTCTCCACACCAGTGCTGCAAGGAGAGGGGAGGCACAGCTGCACCTGCCTGATTTGGGGGACCCGGTTGCTCTTTGGATCCTTCTGCATCCAGTGAGAGAGAGTAGCTCTACACCCCTCAACCGCCAGCATCTACAGGAGGCGGGGGCTCTGCCTCTGGCAGTGCTGTTCTGCTGGGCCGCTTGCCTGGGTGTGTGAATGCGTCCTTTCCTCCCAAACCATACCAACTGACTCCTGCCCTTTCCACCCCGCTCTGCAGGTGCTGGACCTCATTTCTAGTGACAGCCTCAATGTGCCATCGGAGGAGGAGGTGTACCGGGCTGTGCTCAGCTGGGTCAAACATGATGTGGATAGCAGAAGGCAGCATGTCCCCAGGGTGAGTCTGCTGGGGAGGGTGGCCTGGTTCTGCCCACCAGCGCTGAGTGCCTGGCGTGGGTGGATACACAGCTGCAGGGCGGCCAGAGGGCAGGGACAGCAGGTCCCTGCCATAGCGCTTCCAGAGAAAGTTCAGTCCCACAGAGTGAAGTCCGAACTATTGACAAATCCGAGGGGGATGCCCTGTCTGACCCCTGGCAGCACACGGAGGTCTGGGGAGGACGTGGGCAGCAGGAGAGGTCAGCCCTGCCTGCAGCCTTCCTGAGCTTTCGTGTGCATCCTCAAACAAAAAGCTCAGGCAAATTTGAGCAGGGACTTCTTTTAACTCATGCTTTTGTCTCTCTGCATCTGCACCTTGGAGCATGGATCTGCGAGCCTCCTGCCTGCTAAAGGTGCAACTGGAGAAGACATGGTTAAGCCCTTTCCTGCGGGGCTGCCAGTGCTTGGCACAGCGTGGGCACCCTCTCACGGATGCAGCCTCGCACTGCAGTAGAGGCTGTTGGAGCCTCCAGCAGCCCCAGCCTCCTGTCATCTTGCTGCTCGCATGCTTCCAGGCAGGCAGCAGGTGGGAGCAGTGGGAGGAAGCATCCCGAGGTGTCCTCCTGAAGACCGGGACTGAGATGGGGCAGGGTGAGGAAGACTCTGTCTGAGAGTTTCCCCTAGGTTTCCACCTACCCCAGGGTTTGACCCTAGAGAAGTTCTGTTTCCACCTTTGCTGGTTGTGTACACTCAAGCATCCCTTCTGTGGGCAATGCAGGCAACGTGGGGCATGCTAGGCAGAGGGAGGTGGTTTCCTCCCTGGGGTTTGTAGGGAAGATGTGGGGGCAGCACTGGGACGAACCCTTCCCGCCCTGCCGATGGGTGCAACTCCTCTTCCCTCAGCTTATGAAGTGTGTGCGGCTGCCCCTGCTGAGCCGGGACTTCCTCATGAGCAACGTGGACACAGAGCTGCTGGTGCGGCATCACTCGGAGTGCAAGGACCTGCTGATCGAAGCCCTCAAGTACCACCTCATGCCGGAGCAGAGAGGGGTCCTTAGCAACAGCAGGACGAGGCCGCGGCGCTGCGAGGGGGCCAGCACTGTGCTCTTTGCTGTGGGTAAGGCCCTGCCACGCACACACGTACATGCAAACCCCTTCCCAGGGCCTTGGACTGTTGTTTGCTCTGTTTGCCATCCCGTGCGCAGGTGGGGGGGAGCCTGTTCGCCATCCATGGGGACTGCGAGGCCTATGACACGCGGACGGATCGGTGGCACATGGTGGCCTCCATGTCAACTCGCAGGGCCAGAGTGGGCGTTGCTGCCATTGGGAACAAGCTGTATGCTGTGGGCGGGTAAGGAGGGCACGGGAGCCGTGCACAGGGAGCTGGCAGGGATGCCTTCAGCGGCCTCTGAACAGAGCCGATGGTGAGAGCGGCACAGAGCTGCTCTGGGGGCAGAGGTGGCCAGCAGAGCCTCCCAGGGCCAGCCTCCAGATGAAGCGATCCAGTATCTCTGGGTTACTAACTGCAGGAGTAGCAACTGAAAACTACTTCCCTGCCCCTGCACTTCCCAGCAGTGAGTTTGCTAGCTCTCTGTTTGGTGCTGGCTGTGTCCTGGACTTGTGCTGTTTCCTCCCGTTTGCCTTAGCCCTATGCTGCAGGCTGTTAGGAGCCTGCTGACTCCCCAGCCCACCTCCGCCCTGGTGTGGGGGGGCCCTCTCAGACCTGCTCTCTTTGCAGACCACCAGGAGAGCTCAGCTAAGGGCTCTGCCCTTTCAGCAGATGCTTTAGTGCACTCTGTCCTGAGGAAGCTGGGCAAGGGGCAGAGGGGAGGGATGGTGACAGGGACCCAAGGCTCTCGGTCAGCTCCAGAGCTGTAGGACCAGCCTACAGCCTCACCTGCAATTCAGGCTTCCCAGCTCTTACATGTTCTCCCTTTTTGTCCCTACAGCTACGATGGGACCTCTGATTTGGCCACGGTGGAGTCCTATGATCCTGTCACCAATTCCTGGCAACCTGAGGTGTCCATGGGCACCAGGAGGAGCTGCCTGGGTGTAGCAGCGCTTCATGGGCTTCTCTATGCTGCTGGCGGGTACGATGGGGCCTCGTGCCTGAACAGGTAGGGGATTGCCTTGCTACAGGCTCCTCCGCTGCTCTTGCATGCACTGTCCTTGGTGCTGGGTGCCTGGGAGCCCACAAGGCCTGCTCCTGACAGGTGGACTGGCCCCAGAGTAGATGTCTTGCAATCCAGCTCTGTCTTCCAGTGTCTTTGGCACAGGCAAAGTTTCTTCAGGGGAAAAACCATTTTGTAGCCCTGTGCCACAACACAATATAGCCTTTGTCAGTTCTTCCCTCCATTTTCCCTGTCTATTCCCAAGCTTCCTTGGGAGCTGCCCCTGAGGGCCTGTGTCAAACAGCTTTGACCTGGGCTTTGCCAGTGTCACACCTTATGTTCCTGTGTCCCTGCCTGCTGCAGCGCAGAGCGGTACGACCCTCTGACAGGCACCTGGACATCCATCGCTGCCATGAGCACCAGGAGACGCTACGTCCGGGTGGCAACGCTAGGTGGGTGATGGCGTGAGGACCTGACTGACTTCTGTGCAGACTGTCTCTTGCATTTCTGGTGGTTCCTTTTGATGTTCTTCTGTTCTAGTTCCTGCCCCTTCTTCCTAGATTCCCTAGCTGTGAGTCTGGGTAGCCCAGCCATTCCTCTGCCATGTCCTGCCTCTGTCCTCCTTCTCATTCTCCTTAGTAGTTGGGTTTCATCACATTCTGGAGACAACTCCTGAGGGGACCCACAGCTTGTTCCTCAGCTCCTTTGTGCCCCTTTACTTTGGAGCAAGAGGGCTGGCTGGGGATGATCACCTATCCCTGGAAAGGAAGAGACAACCTTATTACTCCTTCATTATGAAAGCAGGACGGTCCTTTTACTGATGATCCAAGCAGTAGTGCGGGGTCAAAACTGTCTCTACCAGGGGTGTCACAACATCAGGTGCAATGCTGTGATAGCTCCTGACTCCATTGAATGAGTCCTCTCCTTAAGGAGGATGCAGTGTGAGAACTGGCCGCTTCACTGTTTAGTGCAGCCATGGAATTAATGCAAGTACCGCTCTCCACCCCAGCGGGTGCTGAACCTCCCTGGGGATGCCAGGGTAGCATGCTGCTCCCCACTGCCCCAGGAACTGCTGTGCCCTGTCCCTGTGGTGCCTCTCCCCGCCCTGTTCTCTGGTTTCAGCTCTCAGTGCTGACTCAGAGGTTCCCTCCCCTCCATCACCAGCTCATACTCTTTGCCTGCCACAGCCTTTATTGGCGTTCCGCTGCTCCAGCCTCCGCTGCTAAAAATAACCCATTGCTCTGGTGGGGAGCACTTGCAGCTCCCATAATGAGGAGGTCAAGAAGCGGCAGGCGAACGAGCTCTTTGGGAAGCTTGCAGCGTGGCAGAGAAATTGCTTGATGAATATTTCACAATGCTCCGTGCTGCAAGGGGAGGGGGAGCCGGGGGAGCCCTGCTGAGAGGAGCTTGGCTGCCTGGGGAGCGGGAGGCACTGGGGCTCAGCTGACACCGATATGGGCACCCTGTGCAAGAGTTGTGGGAGGCTGTGCTGGGACTGGGGCCACGCTCTTTAGCTAACTCCTATGCGTGTGTGACTGTCTTTGCAGAAGGCAACCTCTATGCCGTTGGGGGATATGACAGCTCATCCCACTTAGCGACAGTAGAAAAGTATGAGCCCCAGGTAAATACAAGAGAGAGCATGCCTGGTAACCCTTTTCCTTCTCCCCTCGTGATGGGTGCCTGAAAGAGCCCTGCAGAAAGCTGAGGGCCACACAAGTTGCTAGAGAACTTAGCAGACAGTGAGAGGTCAGCTATGGTGATCTCTTAGCAAACCACTGCCGTAGCTGAAGATGTGACACTCCCTAGCAAAGTATTGCAGCAGCAGCGGAGCAGAAGGTGCCCACATGAGCCTGTGCAGCACAGGCCTGCCTGCCTCCTTGGAGATTAAAGCCACCATGCGTGACTATGAGCTGGAGTGGGTATCAGCCCCCTCCCCAGCTCTTCTGCAAGGGCAGAGGATCTGGGGTGCAATCCAGAGCAAAATGAGCCAAAGCTCATCCATGCAGGCTCCAAGATATCTCTTTGAGATTTTCAACCACCAGAACACTCTCTATCCCCATTGCCTGTAGGCCAGCTCAAGTTCTCTAGGAAGAACAGTTCTTGTTCATGCCCTGAGCTGTTGCCAGCTTCCAGCTGAGGTCCGTGCTGCATGAAAATCCAGAGCGGTTAGCGGGGATTGTGGCCGGCTGGGGGCATGTGTTGGGCCCGGGGTCTCACAGCTCTGTTACAGCAGGGTAGATCACTGCAAAAAGATCAAAGAGAAGGTCCTGGAGGTTTTTTGTGAGCTGCAAAGCCCCAGTTGTGACTTGTACAGATTTGAAATAGATACAGCTCAACCCCCATGACTGGGCTGGGATTCAGCTGTGACGTGACTGGTGGCCTGGCACAGAGATCTCTGTGCTCAGGCCCCTGGGATGGCAGGACTCCTGCCAGCTGTGGCTGTGCTTTCTGGAGCCCGTCATCAGAGGTCTCTCCTGGGGTCTGCAGCTCTTCCTGCGGGAGAGTTGAAGGGAAAGAACTGGGGTCCCCCCAAACATCTTTTTGGGGGACGACTGTTATGTCAGGAGCTGCGTGGTTAGAGCAGGACTAATATCACAGGACTGGGTTGGCAGGGGTACATTGAAAATGACTTGCACATCTGGCTCACAGACAAACATTGCCTCTTCCCAGATCAACACCTGGACGCCCATTGCCAATATGCTAAGCCGCCGGAGCAGCGCAGGAGTGGCCGTGCTGGAGGGGATGCTCTATGTGGCTGGCGGCAATGATGGGACCAGCTGCCTTAACTCTGTTGAGCGCTACAACCCCAAAACCAACACATGGGAGAGCGTGGCACCCATGAACATCCGTAGGTAAGGAGCTCTGCCCCTGCCACACTCCTGAGCTGCAGGGGAGCCTCCGCTGCTGCAGCCAGGAATGGGGATCCCATCTCACAGAGAGCCTTGCCTTGCTTGGCACTGCAAACCGTAAAATGCAGACCGTGCCCCAGGGCCCAGCTAAGGCTGCAGTTGGCCGGCTCTGTGCTGCGTGCAGAAAGGCAGCCCCCGCTCCCTGCTGCACTGCGAGGGACTGGCGCGTGTGTGCCAGGAGGGCAGGGCAGGGACATTCTGCAGCAGGCGTTTCTGCAGAGGGATTTATTCTCAGCAGTCTGTGTGGCCGTAAAGAACCAGGTGGTATAGCTGGCTGAGCTGTCTCCCCATAGGAGATGTTGCTGGGCTGCAGGAGGATTTAAGGCTTGGAAGTCCAAGGAGTTTGGGCTCCTAGGGCCTGTTATTTAGAGGTGGCACTCCTCCAGTGGGAGGAGGGTGTCAGAGTGAAGGGGAAGATCTGAGGCTCTATGCTGCACTCTGCTACTGACTGTTCAAGCCCCAGTAGTTCATTTTCACTGGGCATTTGTGAGGCTGGGCGCTCCTTTTTGTGGGGTGACAGAGCTCTGGCCAGTTCATCTGAGGTGCTGAGCTCCCGTACACCCCACACATGCCGTGTTCGAGCCTCACACCCCGCTGGTCTCTGCATGGTCGTTCCAGGAGCACCCACGACCTGGTGGCCATGGATGGGTGGCTGTATGCAGTGGGTGGCAACGATGGGAGCTCCAGCCTAAACTCCATCGAGAAGTACAACCCCCGTACCAACAAGTGGGTAGCAGCTTCGTGCATGTTCACACGCCGGAGCAGCGTGGGGGTGGCTGTGCTGGAACTCCTCAACTTCCCGCCCCCCTCCTCGCCCACCCTGTCGGTGTCTTCGACGAGCCTTTGACAAAGAATCAGGACCTGCCTTACCTCAAGGGGACAGGGGCGCCTGGCGGAGCGCTAGGCCAGCATGGCCTGCCCCGCGGGGCAGCCGGTCGCTGTAGGAGGAGAGCGAAGGTACCGGCTGCTGCCTCCAGCCCCAGCACTCCTGTGAACCCCGGAGCCATCATCCCCACTCTTGGTGCACACATCGGATCAGCACGACCACAGCAGTTAGAAATGTGCTTCCCGGACGAGCACCCCTCTTCTGGAGGGCGAGGAGAGGGGGTGCTCTCTGCTCCGTTCAGACTCATCTCACCGCTCACCCAAAGGGCGTATATTTTCTTTGGGGAGGGGAAACTTTAAACCATTGCTGCTTCTTGGATTCACGTGATCCAGCCGGTGCCACACATACGAGCACAGCCAGCCTTGGAGGCTTCCAGGAGTCCTGTGGGGTGGCAGAGGTGGACAGCACTCCTCCCAAGGACACGGCTGAATGTGCAACCATTCCTCTGAATGTCACTGTAGCCAAACTCTTTACCGAGCCTGTTGTGCACTGTTAAAGACTCTGAGGCCACTGTATGGTTCTCAATGGTGTCTAATTGATGCCTTAAAAAAAAACACAAACAAAAGAAGCCCAGCTAAGGGACAGGGCCTGGAGGAGGTGAGGTTCGGAGACAAAACTGGATGCAGCATCCCGAACCCTCCACTGTTTCCGTACTCAGCTGACCCCACCTCATTCACTAAGATCCCAGCTGACCATTGCTCTGGGGAGTCCCCAGCCAGGCAGATGGGTCGAATGACCTTGTTTGCATCCATGCCGTTGCTGTCCCAGGTTCAAGTGACTGTGCGGCTGCCTGCTCTCTGCACGTGGTCCTGGTTCACAGTTTGGCTGGGAACGGATCAGCCTGTTTGCTGTTCCCCTCTCTGCAAAGCAGATTCTGGGTTTATGGAAAGGTATTGGTTCTTAAACAAGAACAGTCCAGCCTTCTAAATGAGGAGGATTGCCTGGTGTTACTTTTTTGGGTATTAATTTTTTGCCTTTTTTTATTTGAATGCTAATATTTTGATTTTTAATGACTTCATATCCCTTTATTTTTTACACTATCCTTGTATTCCCTATCCCATCTGCTTTTAAGGCAGCAGAAGGGATGCAATTACTTTTCTCATTTGTTGATGAGATGATGACTGTGTCCTGGAAGACGTTCTCTATAGATGTGTGGGTGTGTGTGCGTGTGTGAGATACCGTCTGTACAGTGAAAACAGCATGGAAGGGACCAGTTGCAATTAGTGACTCCCCAGCAATTAAGCAACCACTTTAATTAACTAAAGGTTGAATAAATTAGTACTCTAAGTCACAGGCCTGTCCTAGACCCACCTGTGCCATGGAACCTCTTGGGTGGTGTTTTCAATGCATATGCTGTAGGGTGTGCGTATGAGCCTTGAACTGAGCGATATTATCAGGTGTTCTCCACATTATAGAGGAATGACTCAACCACTGGTACCTCAATAGTCTTCAAATGTAGCATTGGAAATATGGTCTGTTTTGAACAAATTCCTTTATCCTTCTTCCCCCGCTCCTTCTCATCTCTCATTTACAGAGTTCAGATTTCACTTGTGATGGTATTTGTTGGCCTAAATTTTCAAGTGGCTAGGGGTTTCTTCTTTTATCTTTTCTCTGGGGTGAAAGGAGAGTTTGAGACCAGACAGGGACTCCCCAACTTAAGACCATTTTTACGGCGATCTGATTTCTCCTGGACAGGTGCCTGCATGTTTTACAAGCCCACTTACAGTGCCTAACATTGGACACCTGAAATTACCAGCAGCTTCTGAAAACCTGGGCTGCTTCTCCCCCCAGCCTCTCCCCAAGGACAGTCTGGGCTTCTCAGGCTGAGGAGGCCTTTTTGGCTTTTAGAACAGACTCTAAATCTGCTTTTCCTTCCCCTCTCACTTGCCAAGCCTCTGCCCCAGCCTGTCACAGCTTGGCAGCTCTCCCATTCCTCTGTATTGCAGAGGACCCTGCAAATGTCCAGGCTCTGCTCGTGCAGGTTGCCTCTTGGTCAACATAGAATCGTTTAGGTTGGAAAAGACCTTTAAGATCATCAAGTCCAACTGTTAACCTAGCACTGCAACTAAGATGGCAGTAGGGCTGCCCTAAGTAGGCTACATGAATCTGCTTTGTTCAAAATAACGATGAAATGGGTGAAGTCTGCTCTGTTGCGTGCATGTGTGTGCGTGTGCCTACGCGTAAGCGAGATCTCAATCCTTTGCTTCCCGTTCCTATGAGCAACATCAGGATTTTAGTCTTCTGCTGGACTCTTATTGACCAGCTCACTCAAGGTGCCCCTGGCTCTAGGGTCCTCTTTGAAGGAGGATCAGCCCAAAAGCCCCACGGCCGTGTCAGAAGTGAAAGGTGCTGGTGCTGGGCCTTGGCCCGACGTGCCGAGGTCCTGCCGAGGAGGACTCGCATGAGGAATGGCATAAGGACAGCGGAGCCCAGCCAGGCTGCTGAAGGGAGTACTGTATGAAAAGGAGGGGCAGTGCAGGGCCAGAGAGGGACTGCTGAAGGGAGAAACAGGGCTGATTTCAAACAGGGACTGAGTGGTTACAGCAGTGGCTCAGCTTCTGAGACCAGAGTCCAACTGCGGCTGCTGTAGCGTGACGGGGGCTGCTGCCCTGGGGGGCAGCAGGCAGCAAAACCAGAGGGGAAGCGAGCAGTGGAGCAGGCTGAGGAGAATTTCTGTGCCACGTGCCCTTGGCCCCAGTTGTAATCTTTAGCAATTTATACTACAAATGGCGTGCAATGCTGTCCTGCCTCTTGAGGATCAGGGAAACGGGCAGTGTGACTCCTGTCACCAGCCGGTTGGGTCCTGAGCAATATCACCACTGAGCCTGTTCTGCAGAAACCTGGGGAGGAGGGAGCCTTTTGTGTCTCTGATGTACTAACTATGCAGGTGCTCACTGCTTTCCTGTAAAGGAGAAAGAAGGAAGGAAAGGGCAAAATAGTTCCCCAGCAGCTTGCGGGGGTCCAGAGCACCCCGACCCACACTGTGTGGACACGAGGTGTCAGCATCTGCCCTGGGAGATCCCAGGGTGGAATTGCTTCTGGTGCTGCACATCCCTTGCTGAGCTGGAGGCCTCGGAGGGGATGTGCGTCTGTGTCTGTCTGTCTGTGCGTAGTACCCTATCTGAGGGGAGGAGAACTGTCAACTGTGTGTGGCTTTTCTGCCAGTTTTAGTTAGTGGCGTCTCACCCAAAATGTTATTTGTGCGATTTCCCATGTGAGCTTTTCGCAGCGCAGGAGCATCCCTGAGCGGGTGGCTCCGGGCTGTGCGTGTTGATGTGTTTCGCCCAGGGACCCCGGTGTCAGTCTGCAGCGAGACGGCAAGGCTAGGCAGGAGCCCTCGCCCCGACGGCGGGGTGGAGGTTCGCTTGGCCTTACTGGCAGGCAGACCCGGTCTACTCCATGTCAAACCGTTGTCACTCTGATTTCTCTGTAAGTTATCTGACTTATTTATGTGGAACTCTGTTTCTCTGAATTTTTTGCACTACGTGGGACTGGGGAGGGGATACAAGCAATAGAAGCCAACATGTACAATAAAGACGTTTTCTTGAATACCGGATCCTGCCTCTTGCATCCTTCCTTGTCGCTTCTCTGGCCCGACTCCTGTGGAGGCAGGGAGCTGCTCTGTGCATTGCCCTGTGCAGAGGTGGGGAAGGAGCCCCAGGCAGAGGGTGCGCAGGGCAGGCTGCTGTGCAGGCATCTGTGCCTGAGCCGCCACCGATGAGATCTCATCTGCCTGGGTGCAGCCGCTCCAGGCTTTGAGGCATTTGCACGGAGCAGGGACATGCACCCATCTGGAGGCCACTTCGGACTGGACCTGCCGTTGTGGACGTTAGTAGAGGAGGCCAGAGGAGCCAAAGGCAGCTTTGAAGGAACTGCTGCACCACAGGTGAGCTAAAAGGAGCTCTTAGCCCAGGTCCTGGCCCCACACTCGGCTGGCTGGGGCCGGGTGCCTGGCCGGGAGGTTGCTGTCCCTCCCAGAGAGGGTGCTGTGCTGGGGCTGTCCACCACTCTATGCACCCTACCCCAGAGAAAGAGCAGGGCAAAGATACTGATGGTGTTGGAGATGGCTGGGAAAAGCCCAGCCCAAGGCATAAGGGCTTTAGAAGCAGACTGATTTACACCTTTCCCTGCCGTTAAATTCTAGTTTGGTCTCCCTAGAGCTCCCAGTCCTGCTGTTGACAGCTTTCCCCTGCAGTGGAAATGAAAACCAGATGGAAAACATTCTGCTTTACCTCCCGCTGCCACATGCATCTTGCCTGGGGGCAGGGGTTGCCTGGGGGCAGGCGTAGCTGGCTGGCCCCATTCAGCAGCGGGGAGGCTCTGCAGCAGATCAGATCTGCCTTCGCTAGCTGCTGCCAGTCACTGCTGCCTGGGGGGGAAATGCTAAGCCCATTTCACGGTGGTGGGGGTGCAGGGGGTGAAAAGAGCAATGAGAAGCTGCATGGCAACATCCCACGGGGCCTGAAAGGGAACTTTCCCATGCGTGTGTACTGCAAGCCCTGCAGTTGAGCCGCGATGCTGTACGCTAGGCATGCCAGACTTGGCCATGGCCCTGCCGTGTCCTCTTTCTGGCTGCTTTCTAGGCTCTTGCTTCTGTTTCAGCCTTCTATAAATAACTACTGTGCCGTAAAAGTCTTTCCAAAGTCTGGAGCCTAACTGCTTTCCCACCCAGTTCAGGGCCTCCTGGAAGCAGAGCAATGGGGGTCCTGGAGAGCAGTTTGCCCTGCAAACCCCTGCGCCCAGCACGCAGAGATGGAGCCGTCCTCAGCCGCCAGTCACACCCGGCCCTGCCAGCCGTGGTGGTGTCACTGGTGTCCCAGCGAGCAAGATGATGCATATTTGCAGGACCTACAATAACAGCAGGAGAGGGGCAGTTTTATCACTATTTTGAGCTGTAAGGTTTTATTTAGAACAACCGTGTTGGAGGAACAGCACATTTCTGGTCACAGTGCTGACCGTGTTAGTCATGGATCTTAAGAGGAATCATACTTTTGCTGCGTAAAACACAGTTGTTGCTGTTCGCCGTAATTTTTGGTCTCTGCCAGAGGTGCTGGGACGTGGCTTTGTGGTTGGATAGTTGGTTCACAGCTGTGCAGGGAGAACAGAGCTTGCAGAAGCACCCTGCCATAAAAATTATGGAGTTTCTGATAGGGGCCTGCTGGAGGGGTGTCCTGTTGCTTTGCTCAGCCATGAAGGGTTAATGGATTATAGGATAGAAAGGGGAGGGGGATAAAGAGGCTGTTTTTAAAGGTCAAAAATGTGGAGGCCTTTGGGAAATTTTATGGCATGTCCGTTATCAGCAGCTCTCTCTGGGCAAGTGTTGCTGGGCTGTACAATTACCTCTTTGGGGATACGCTGATTTTGTTACTGCAGGGTGACTTCAGTTCCAAGACAAGGCAGATGCAAATAGAGAGAGTCTAACGCATCCAGTATGTCCATAAGACCTCACATAGCAAATCCCAGTTTGATTCAAACTGATTTTCTAGGAAAACATCCTCTCCTGCTTTTAAAAAATCCCTCATTGAAGAAGCCATCACAGTCCTCTGGGAGTTGTTGCGGTAAGAAATAACGTTTCCCATTAAGAATGCATGCCTGGCTCCTGGCGCAACCCGTCCCACTTCACTTTCTCTGCATCTCTTCTCGTTATCTCTTTGCCAGCTGGGTGTCGCAGGTCCCTTCCCCATGCAGGCGCTCCCAGCCTCGCTGCATCACCGTAGCCTCTCTGCTACCGTAGCAAGATGGAGCTGCTGGGCTGTTGCTCAAACCAGTCCGGAGACAAAACCTGCTCCTGGAGCAGCCGGCAGAAACGCTCTTCCCAGAGAACAGTCCCTGGTCACCGTCGCTATTGACTCTCCCTGGCTGCAGTCTAGAATAGATTTGTGGCTCTTGCAGTCTTTGCAGTGTTTCAGTTGCATAGATGTGTCACACCACATGCTTTACAGTCATTTCTTAGATCAGCACTATTATTTATATTAACAAAATCTGATTTTTTTTTTCAAATGTGGTAGCAATTAAATTAGTTTGACAAGATCTAATTTCCATATCCCCGAGTTGATTTGTATTAATTGTGTTCTCCTCCTTTAATTCTTAATCAAACTCTCTAACAGCTGTGACATCATTTTCCTAGGAATCAGTGTCAGCTGACAACCCGTAATTACCAGGACGGTCTTCTTTACCCATTGAAATATTGGTATCCCCATTAACTTACGCAATTTCTTTGCAAATTCTGTGGTCCTGCAAGACTTGCCGCCAATGAACAGCAGCAATCTAAGACCTTTGTTGTTCGGGTCTTGTAAAACCCTTGGATATGAATTCTCGGGACCTTCCGACCCAGAGTATCTAAGTTTTGTGTTTGCTTTTGAACAGCCGCCTGCAGTACCAGGGAATGAGAGGGGGTTTGTCATTTCCTATGACTACGCTGCCTGGTTTTTTCACTCCATTGAACAGAAATATTTATTCTGCATCTACCTTTTGTATTGTCAATAACGAGTCACTGTTATTATTTCTATTTCCACACAGTAAGGGACTCATACCACGGTCAGGAATCTTTGGTTTGCTTCCTTTTAAAGCATTTCTTCTATAAATATCCCTTTAGTTTTGCTGATCATACACATCTCCTTTTGGTCTTTGCTTCCTTTATCAATTTTCCTTAATTCCTAGGTTTCAATACATACTAGCTTTCCCCTGTTTATTTGTTATATTTTTATACTGTTTGTTTCACTTCACCTCTAATCCAGGCTGGTTCTTTTTAACTAATACAGCTGTTCTGAGTGCAGCCTTTTGAACACCTCGGAGAACGCTTAAACGATAATCACCGATATTATCCTTCTGCATCCTTTTTTATTCCAGCTGAGCTGAACGGTGATCGATTTCCTTTTGGAAAAACGCTCCAGATGGATTTAGCATTAGATGCATTCGGGGCTGCAGCTTCGCCCTGTTTGCTGGTAAGAAATGGCAGCGTGCCGCGGGCGCTCGCCACCTCTAAGCACCGCTGGGTTTTTAATTCTGCGGTTAATTCCTCTTTGCGGGGAAAATGAGGTCTAAGACCGGATTCGCCCACTTTGAGGGCACCGTTTTGTTAATGGAGAAATCCCCAAGCTTGAAATGCTTCTAAGAAGAGGTGGGAGCGGGGAAAGAGGGCGGCTCTCGGGGAGGCGGCCGGGACCCCCCCCCCCCCCCCGCCCGCAGCCGGGCTCGCCGGGGAGCCCTCCCGTCGGGATGCCACCGCGCTCCCTGCCTTCCCTTGCCTGCCTGCCCTGCCTTCCCTTGCCTGCCTGCCTGCCTGCCTGCCTGCCCTGCCTTCCCCTGCCTGCCCTCCCACTGCCGCTCACCTGGGTCGCCCCTCCCAGCGCCGGCGCTGCCAGCCCCGAGCGGGGCGGGGGAGAGGGGCAGGAGCAGGGGCGGGGGAGAGGGGCAGGGGCAGGAGCAGGGGCAGGAGAAGGAGAAGGGGCAGAGGCAGGGGAAGGGGCAGGGGCAGAGGCAGAAGAAGGGGCAGGAGCAGGGGAAGGGGCAGAGGCAGAGGCAGGAGCAGGGGCAGGGGAAGGGGAAGGGGCAGGGGCAGAGGCAGAAGAAGGGGCAGGGGAAGGGGCAGGGGCGCACGGCCGAGCTCCTCGCCCACCGGTGGCCCACGCCCACAGGAGTCACCCCGGGCGGAAGGGAGCCTCTGCGTGACACAGGCACCAACCTCGCTGCCTCCCCGCTGCTCCCGGGCGCTTCCAGTCGCTGCCGGCATGGGGAACGTGGCTTGTGTTCCTCAGGCACCCGGGAGGCTCAGAGGCTCTTTCAGAAGGAAGCCTTCGCTGAAGAAAGAGTAAGTACGCTTGCTTTTACTTCGGACTGCTTTTCAACTGGTGCTGGCTCCCCCGCTGACTTTCTCCCCTGCGATGCACCATGCAGAACTGGGCTAGCAGCTGAGCCCCGCTGGGGAAACCCAGGAGTTATTCACCCGCTCAGCAAAGTCAGGCTTTTGCATGGTTTCCCAGGGTGCTGGGCAGCGCCGAATGCGATCAGCTCCCCACAAGTGCCTGGGAAGGGATTGTAGGGCTCTGCCGGCGGAGTATCCCAGCGGCACTGCCCCCGGGAGAAACGCGATTTATTTCATTTCACTTTGAAAATTAAAACTTCCCTCTATGGGACAGGCAGGGCAAGGTGCAGAATGCCTGACACTCCTTGTTTTCACTTGCAATTTTTTTTTTTTATTCACGGCACCCAGAGTCGCGGTGCTGTGTTGTGAAAAAACAAGTCACACTCCTCTGACTTTAGAGAGAAAGCCCCAAATCCCAACACTCTGCCCATACGATTTGACCTGCGTTTGCAACCCTGAAGGAAGACACAATAGAAAATGTCCGTGAAATCCTCTGGGGACTTTGGTGCTGGGCTGGCCAGGGCAGGTTCAGGTACCACGGCGATGGACAGCTGTCCCAAAATAGAGCCCAGCCGGGAGTGCAGAGCAAGCGTTGCTGCACGCCGCCGTTCCCTCTGCCCGTGCTCCCGTCAGCGCGGTGACGGTGCTGCTGCCGTTACCTAAGCACGTATGAAGCAGAGCCGTCCCCATCCTGGGCGCTCTGGGCTGGAAGGGAGCTCTGTTGGGAACCAGGGTGATTCCTCCTGAACCTGCCGGCCCCATCCACGTTAGGTTCAGCGTGTGCGCTGGGCTTTGAGACAGACCCCATAAACTCTGCTAGGCTGAGGGGTTTCTAATCAAGAGGAGGCACTGAAACTGTCCCCTTGGTCTCCTGTGCTGCCATAAATTAGGAGCAAACCTGTAGGAGTCCGTGGAGCTCCTGTGGGGTAAAAGAGAGGGGATGGGTTGGGGAATTTGGACCCCGGAGGGCTGACATCAGGTAGCTGCAGTGGAGCAGCCAAGCCCCAGAGCACCTCCTGTCCCACCCGGCTTCCCACGCTCATGGCTCTCCGTGGAGATAAGCCCGCTTTCTGCTGAACTAAATGCTGCAATCTGGTTGAAAGAGAGAGCAACTGCTGGGAAGGCCCAATCAAGCAGTCCCAGTGCTTCTTAAATGGCATTGGTAACTGCTCGTTAATGGTGTGCATGCAAGGAGAAGCTGGGAGCCTTGCTGGGAGTGGAAGGAAAGAGAGAGGAAACCCCCAAAGATAGAATTAAAACCTGTTTGTGAATATATGATGGTGTATGTGTACATATGCATCTCCACTCCAGAGGCTTTGGAATAGTTGTCAGGACTGGATTTGGTCTTTGTATTTTGCAATGGAACATCTGGTCCCTCCACGGATTTGGAGACACAGATGAGCCTAGCTGATTGTTTGGTTATGCAAAGATGTGTAAAAAAGCAAAGGAACACCAACAAGTGCAGCACAAACCCCATTACAACTCTCCCAGGCTGTTTATCAGCCCTTCGCTGGGCTGGGATGATTAGAAAGCCTGTGACAAATTGCTTACTTAGCTTTCTGGCTTCCTTATTTCTGGGCAGAATTCACTATGCATCAGCGTAGATCTGTGTTTGCATGAGTGTTTTGGTTTTTTTCTCCCCTCTGTAGACAAAATGGCAAGAAAAAACTGCCCAGCTTTTTTGATATAGAAGGAGGGCGGGAGAGAGATACGGCCACAGACAAAATCCTGCAGTATATTCCAGGAGAGGCAAGTACAAACACATCCAACCCCCCTCCCCACTGCTCCCAGAGATTATTTCCCACCCACCCCAAGGACAGCACTGTGCGTAAGCGG
The DNA here is from genome assembly GCA_020745775.1 of Theristicus caerulescens. Taxonomy (NCBI): domain Eukaryota; kingdom Metazoa; phylum Chordata; class Aves; order Pelecaniformes; family Threskiornithidae; genus Theristicus; species Theristicus caerulescens. The sequence goes on from CM036574.1 coordinate 5,616,074, forward strand.
GACGATGGGTCTGGATCAGGGGGTAGCAGCAGGTCTGTCTCAAGGAGGTGGCGGTCCCGTCTGCAGCCCAGGAAGGGATGAGCGCTGTGCCCTTCACAGAGCTGGTGGCTCCAGGGTCCCCATGCAGGTGTTGAGGGCGCTGCCATCAGCCAAACCGTGAGTGGTGGGCTGGGAGGGCATTGCTGAGAGCAACGCAGGCAGCGTGGTGGGAATATCTCACACACCCCTTGCTCTTGGTTCTTTTGTTTCTGGGTAGCCTGTGAGGGAAGGGAAAATTAGAGCGAGCATTCAAAGGTAGGATGATTCATTCCCACGCTGGAATGAGACGGAGCAGGCAGCGTATTAGCAATAAGCCTTGGGAAGGTAATCAGGAAGGGCAGGTCTGTCCCAGGCACGTACCAGCCTTGTGGCCATATGGCCCATTTCCCAGCGCTGCTCAGGGAAAGCAGAGGTGAAATGATGAACCCCAGTGCGCTTGCTTGGTCCCTTTGGGTGGGCCAGGGATGCGGACTGAGCTTAGGGGCCTGCTGGGCTGTACATCACCCCCACTGCATGGCAAATAGGCTGTGTGGATCTGGGGGAAGGGGAAACTGAGGCAGAGACTCACAGCTAGACGGAGGGAATTTCAGAGGTCAGCAGCAGGGTGTTCTCTTGGGTTTCAAGCTGCTGGTTAGGTGTGTTTCACTGGTGATGAGGTGCTTGTCAAGGGCTTGGTGTATTGCAGGACCCAGTTCTGAGCAGCCCTGCTCGTGTACTTTGGGTTGCTGCCGAAATTCCAACGTCTGCTCCCCACAAGCAGGGACCCTGCAGTCCCTTTCCATTCAGCTGCTCCCAGGTTGGCCCTTTCCAACCCCAAGGACCTTTGCTTTTCCTCATGTGAGCCTGAGAAGGGAGCAGGACTGGGATCCTGCTCCTGGCTCGTGAGGCGGCCACGGGTGAGTGCTGTCCGCTCTCTTGGGGAACGGGTCCTGAACTGTACGGGTGGGAAGCACGGCAGAACTGGGACTGTTTCACGGTCCTGCCCGTTATTTGTGAATGAGGGTAATGGGCATGCGGCGTGGGCATGGTTCCCTGCGGCATCCAGAAGGGTTGGGCAGCATTTGATGGGACCAGGCTCCAGACGGATCCTGGATGCTTCCTCTGGGGAAGCAGGGAGAGCTGTCATGTTAGCGGATCCTGGGAAACAAATCCGGCAAGCTGACAGAACAAAGGTCACCAAGAGATTATTCATTTGGGAGCACAAGAGAGTGTGGGATCTCTTCAGGGAAGGAAGGAGGGTGGAGCAGTTGTTTAGATGTTACCCTCGCCTGGGGGAGATGGGATTCAAACTCCCTGCTCAGCCACAAGCTTCTTGTGTGGCCTGGAGAAAGCCTTGGCTTAGTCCCTTTCCCACTCCCATCTTTTCAGGAGAAACACCTCTGAGAACGGGAGGTGACCGGGTGCTGCGGGCCGGGTTAAAGAGGAGCCGTCGGCATGGGACTCTTCTGGTGCAATCTCAGAGGAGATGGGGTCACCAAACCGCTGGGCATGGCAGGCAGTTTGGGACTGGGACAAGTGACATCCCTGAAAACCAGGCCCCCTCGGGACCCTGCCACGGGCAGCTGGCACACAAAGCCAGCGCCTTTTGCTCCCACCAGCCTTCTGCCCTGTTTCCCGCACTTCCCAGTTACGGCTTCTGCGAAGCCTAAGCAAAAATGCGGGGGAAGGATGTGCCAGAAGACGGGTGCTTCTCATTTGCTTCTTTTATCATTAAACAGCAGCTTTCTGAGCCCCAGGGCACCAGCCTTGCAAGGCTGAGCTCTTCCTGCTGCGAGGGTTAGTGATTCAACTGGGAGTCACTGGGGTCTGCAGGGGCTGAGGCAGGTTAATTATTAACTTGCTCTACCTGTAGGATGAGGCATCGAGGCAGAGGGTGAGAGCGAGAAGACATGTCAGGGCACTTGCACTGCCAGAGACCGCTGCTCGCCAGACCCTGAGAGAAACCAGGTTTCCGATGATCCGCACTGCCTCAAAGCCGGGGATGGCTGAGCTAATGGAAATGGTGCTCAGCAGGACGGGGCTGGGGGAGGAGAGTGCTTGCCACCAGCACAACCCAGCCAGGAGAGGAAAGAGCTGGCTGGGGAGGATTTCAGAGGGATGACAAATGCTAGTTCCCTTTCATTTTGGCTACGCGCTGAGGCATCCCCATGGTTTTGGGGGGCTCATGGGCAAGGGAGATAAGTGATGCTCGTGGAAGAGGCTGTGACAGCTCTGGTCCCTGATCCTCACAGGACATGATGGGGTTCCCAGTGCTGCTTTTTGGGGGATGGCCAGATGCAGGCCATGCTGGTGGCTATAAACCTGTCTCAGAGAGGGCAGGGAGGCACTTGTGGGTCTGAGCCCAGAGACATCCGAGATTCAGCAGGGGCTGTTTTCTCCAGAGCCTGGGTTTAGGCAAGTCCTCCACACCCTGGGAAACTGCTGTTGTCCCTAGACAGATGATCAGGTGTTGATGGGAAGCACCATCAACCTTACAAAGGGTTTTGTTCTGAGTGGGAAAGCCTGAGCCAGCCCTAGGCAGCCTGCTTCTCCAAGTGGGTGGCAAAGAAACCGTAGAAATGGCAGATGGACAAAACAGATGAACTCAAGCCCAGTCCCCCAGGCTCCCTCTGTGGCCAGGGCAGGATGGTGTCTGATGCCACCTCTGTGCCACCCGGCGTAAGTGGCCTCACAGAGAAAACCACAGAACTGGAGGTGGCAGCTGTGGCCACTTTGTCTGCCCAGGCCACCTGCCAGCCCGCTCGGCCGTGCCGTTGCCTGCACGCTGCCTGGGAGCTGGGGTCTGACCCTGGCCCGTGGGCAGGCCAAGTCACAGCTCCTCCCTGAACTTGAGGTCCCCAGCAGGAAAAATGGGGATTGTGGCTGTGGCTGTGGTTGTGGTTGTGGCTGTCTTGGGCCAGAAGGAAAAGCAGGAGGGAGGAGGTGGGCGTCACTGCTGCCCCTGGTGCAGCACAAACGCTGTGCTGGCTTTTACTGAGGACTTGTGCTAGCTGTCGGATTTAATGATGTCCAGCTCCCTGCTGCTGCTCTCCTGAGATGTGGGCAGGAACCTGTGGAAAGCTGTGAGGGCAGTTCTTGCACGTATGCAAATGTATTCATTTTGGGTTTAACAGTGGCACCCCAGTGAAGGACATAGAATTGCTAGAAAAAAACAGGGGAGATCTGCCTGGTAAAAGAAAAACAAAACCCAAAAAGACCTGAACAGTCCCACTTCTTCCTGTGAAACCGCGATACCTGAGCATGAGTGATAAGACTGCTGGGGCTTCAAAGACTGGTGTGGCCCGGGCAGCCGGAGCCTGCTGCGTGGGAGCCTGCGGCTGAAAGGGCGGCAGGAGATTTCAGTGACGTGCTTTGTCCACGGTCTTGGAGATGCCCCAGTGCTTAGCCACTAAATCCAGCAGTCTTCTCAGTCCTGCTGCAAGCCCTTGCTAGCCAGAGTTGCTAGATGCTTGTTTGGGAGAGGGAGGTATTCCGTTTAATTTTTTTCTCGCCCCATGAACAGCGGCAGTGGAAGTTCTCCCTTTCCCTCCTGGCCCTGGGAGGATCCCTGTGGAAGCTGGCAGGTTGGCTGAGCTCTTTGCCAAAACTGCTGCTGGTTCCCAGCTCCCAGGTTGCTTTTGCTTCTTGGGGCCTTACTTATTACTGGGCAATTTGGCTGCCACATTCCAGGCAGGAGCATTGCCCTGGCAGCTGGTAGCCGGCGTTTGCTTATCGCTGTGTCCATAATTTCATTACTTTATCCTCTCCCCGTTGCTGCCCTTATCCAAGCAGTGTTTTGGTTTTGCTGCCACAGCTGTCAGGTGATCAGTTGCTCTTTGTTCTGACAGCAGCTTGTAGCACAAACGTAATCTTTTCCTACCTTTAATTGCCTCTCTGCGAGACCATTAATTGGCAACCAGCAGGTTCCCACCTCCAGGGGAGGACCTGGGTATGTGTTCATGGGTACTGCTTGGAGCTGGCTGGAAAAGCTGGAGGGAGACTTTGAGCAGAGAAGGGGTTAATTTGTGTCCTAAAAAGAGTTATCTAAATTTGGTAAAGCCCTGGAAGGAACCCCAAGCTTTGCAGGTCAAAGTGTCCCAACAGCATTAGGTTCCTGTTACTGGTTCACCAGCTCCCCTCTGGCCTGAGCGCTGCCGATGTCCCTGGCACGGTTATGCGAGGGGTTAATCTCATGCCGGAGGGGTGAGTCATGGAGGCCCCAGCAAGACAGATCTGGTTAGCTCTGCTGGCTCTTCATTTATCATGGGGCTTAGGCAGCTGTCTCCTTGGCACGGCGCTGGGAATGGGCACATGTGGGCCAGGCAGGTTGGGCGGCGGGGAAGCGCTGGCTGCTGGAAGTCCCTGGCTGTGCGGGGTGACGGGCTGTCACTGGATCCCTGCTGAGCCCCGGCAGCCCTCTCCCTGCTCATTCCTGGAAATGCTGTTTGGACAGAAGCGTATGAGCCCCGGGGAGCCACCTGCCACCGCTACACCCTGCCTCCCCGCTCCAGCACGGCCGTGCCCTCGCTGGAAGCATCCCCAGGAAAGGCAGCCGCCAGTGCTTGAAGTGGGGTCCCACCAAGGCGGCCTCGCAGCCTGGCGACTGAGCAGCAGGGCAGACCTTGCGTCTCCCACCTACCTTTCTCTTTTGCTTGGGAATGAATATCCCAGAGTCTGTGACGTGGCTAAGAAAGCTGACATTTAAAACTCAGGTATGCAAGTGGAGTGTAGAGCTGGGGGGAATTGGTGGTGCCTGTGGCCTCGCTGGGACACAGCCCTTCCCTTCTCCCTAAGGAAATCAACCAACCCCCAGAAATAAAAATGTTCTTCCTAGAGAAACTGCAAGGAGAACTTTTCACCCCTGGGATTTATGCAGTGCAGTGGACCAGCAGCCCCGGGCTGTGAGCAGAGGAGTGCTGTAGGGATGGGGGTTTGTGCCATTGCACGGAAGGCAGAATTTCCATATAACTGAAATGCAGGAAATCAGGGAACCCCCAGCCCCGAGTGCTGTCTCCCTCTCCCGTCAGCCCTTGCTCCCCCAGTGCTTGCTGCCTTCCCTTAGCTTTTTGCACCGACAATGAGCAGCTTCACGACGCAGTGCCTTGCAGCTGCTTTTATGGCTGTGGGACTCTGCCTCAGAAGTGTCTGGGCGCTTGAAACAACAGACTCCACCTAGAGAAACCAAGGGATCTGAGCAGATGGGGGAGCTGAGGAATCCAGGTGGAACTAGAGTGCAGAAAACCTTTCCACCAACCCCAGTAGAAGGCAAGCTGCTTAGCCTTGGTTGCTCCTTGTTCCAGTGAATTTGATTAGGATGGCAGGAGGTCGTCCATGGAGCAGGAGACCCTAAATGTAGGATGTGCTTCTGCACCCCCTCTTTCCCAACCCAGAAAACCTCCCTTTAGGTCAGTATCTCCCCCTGCCAAGGGAGGACAGCCTCCCAGCAGTAACCGAACCCCAGCTCCACGCTGGCATGGAGACCCAACAACAAACAGCCCTGGGCGCTTACCCAGGGCGCCTTTCTGAGGAAGCCCTTCTGGGAAGATGTTCTGGGAAGGTCTCTTCCAGACATCAGGCCCCTGCCTCCCACTGGCTCTGATTTGTTTTTCCTGAATCCTTGGTGCAGAATATTCAGAACCAGGAAAACCAGAAAGAAAACTTGGACCAGAGGTTCCCCAACCTGTTCAAGAAGGGACGAAGGAAAATGGCTGTCAGGAATCTGGGGAGAATTATCTATTACTCCAAGGTCAAGTTTAAGTTTCAGAACTGCCAGGTAAGCTGAGGCACGTGTTTATGGGCGTTTCTTTTCCCAGGCGTGGAGTGACCCTGCAGGAATGGGAAGTAAAGTGTAATTCTGGGAAATGTGACTCACAGAGACTTCTTTGGGCTACTGCATGGCCCAGGGACTTCTGCTGCCATGCAGTGCATGGGTGCTGGCTGGCGCCCACCGGCTCCCATCCCAACAGGGACCTGGGCCGTGCTTCTGTGCTCAGCTGCCAGGCTGGCAGCAGATCCACCAGTAGAGATGCAGTGGTGGCCCTTGGATAAGCAACCGCTGGCTTTTCTGTGCAAGATCAGTCTGAGATGCAGAGGGAAGCTGGGAGGAGGAAGGCATCCTGAGATAAACCCCAAAACACGTCTTTTCTGCAGGAGGTGAATGACTGCGTCTTGGAGCTGTTCCAGTCTTACCTGAACTTCCAGTCCATGGACACCAATGGACTCACCTATGAGGTAGGGCATCTCCTGGACATGCTGGGGCAAGCGCTGGGGAGTCGGGCAGTATGGCCAAGCTGGGGGCACTGGGCGGATGGGATGGGGCAGGGCAGGGGGGCTCTGCTCCTGGGGCTGCCACTGGCTTCTCCTAGGTGATCTCAGCCGGTCCCTTCCCCTGGATGCCAAGCTCCCGGGGAGGAGAGCATTTCTTCCTAAGGACTGTACCCAGCCAACCTGGGTTTCACCTGTGTCCTTGGCCTTGTCTGTGGGGAGAGATAGGACCCCATAGAGGTGGGAAAGGGGCTTGTGCAGGGCTGGCAGGCAGGACCAGGAGTGGGAGGTGTTTAGGTTACCTGGCCTTACCTTTGTGTAGAGCAACAAGCACAGAGAGCTGTGCCTTGGTAAGGGTCAGAGCTCCTGTCGCTCAAATCCCGCTGGCCTCGGTGCAAATGGTGGACTTGGCCTTGGCTTCTGAGCCAAGGGGGAGTTCTTCATCTGCAGGGCAGAGAGAGAGGCATATGGGAGAGGGCATTCTGCAAAACCTGAGGGAGCTATCCTGGCAAACCATTCGTCAATCTTTTACCCTGATGATGCTGGTGAATCACAAACAATAGGCTGTTTTGCTCATGCAGCCAAAAAATCACCGCCAAACAAATAGGAAGCCCTGAATGTGCTCTCCCTCTACCTGAGTGCATAACTAAAACTGAGCATGGCTGTTTGGTAGACGTTCATAAAATGTGTTCCTTTTAGAAATGATTTATTTTCTTCTAGGTGATGTGAGGTTAATGCAATATACCAATACAATCTCGAGTCACCCAGCAAGCCCGCCTTCAACTGGGAAGGCACATGTCAGAATACAAACAATATTACAAAATCTCCCATCTACTTTATAAACAGTTCCTTAGATTATTAATTCTAGAGGAATTAAAAAGGAATTAATGCGCTAATACTGGCCCTAGACATTACAGCAATTAACGTTTTTTACAGTCCTTGTTTAGAAAGCCCAAGACAGGGATCACACACTTGTCATCTGTTCCTGCGCTTCATTGTACTGGGACTCTGATGAACTGGGCTATAGAAACCGGACAGCTCAATTTTGCTTTATGGTCATTTCCATCTTCTGGCTTTCTGGTGTTAAACCAGCAATGTTTTTTTAAGGGTTCTCTTAAAACTGAAAGACTTGGAATACAAAGAAAGTGTTCTTGCCAGCATGGCAGATGATTACTGCAGCACTGGCCCCACGGAGCCCAGGGAGCTGCTGAAGCTGCTTCCTCGGGGAGCGTGCTGGATCGAAGTCCCAAATGTTTCCCCTCGGAGCCACGTTTTGCAGTCTGGCATCATGAGCCACAGCAACCTCCTGGTGCCGAGTCTGGACTGCCGGTCTCCTACGGCAAAGGGGCATTAATTGCAGAGCCTGCCTGCGGGCTGCCCCCCAAAATAATGGTGTGTTCTTCTTACGCAGGGACTGCTGCCTTTGAAAGAGCTGAATGTGTGTGAAATTGAGAATGGGAAGAGCACTGGGCAGGAGGATCACGCTTTCTGCGTGGCAGGTTGGTGCCTCTTCGTTTGTTTTGAACAGAGAATACAGGGTGCATGAATCACGACTGCCTCTGCTCTTTGTCCCGCTCTGACCTCGTCCCAGAGAAGAACCACATTGTGCAAAGAGGTTGCAGAGAGCTGAAGCTCTTCCTCCTGGCATTTGCATCTTTCCCTCCAAGGCTTCCCTGCTCCCAAACACCTGGACAGAGATGCCCAGGGCTGCAGGCAGGGAGGGGACTGGAGAGGGAGCGCAGAGGAAGGATGGTCCTGTGCTCCGGCTGGTTAGTACTCCGGAGGCATGGTGACAGTTCCCACCTCTGCCCAGTCATTTGTGCACCACGTTTGAATGAAGGAATGGGATAAAACTCCTTCTCCCACCTCTCCTCACCGTATAAACCCCGAGGCCAGGGAGTGACTCCAAGCAGGCGCGCGTACGGCACCGTGCGTGCTGATGTGTGGCACTGCTCAGGTACACAGGACGGCCACCGGTGCCGAGAAGTGAGTTGCCTCTACCAATAGCACCAGGCTGGTGCTGTCAGGACCCAGTGTCGCTTCAACAACTCTTTTCTCACCAGCACTTCTGCCTCCACAGGCTTTTTAAACTTTTCTCTGAGTGATCTTGCTTTATAAAAGCTGTCCTGGGATAACAACCTGTCTGCAGCTTGGCCGGAGGCTTCTTTGGGCTTAGTCATTGCTGAATTACAGCAGTCGCCAGCCCCCAAGAGCCGTAGTTAAAGCATGAAGTACACAGGGGTAAATAAATAACCCAGTAACAATACAGAGCCAAGAAAGCTCATTTGTGTCCTAGGCCCACTGTCTGTGTACTCTGGTGTCCTCTGTTAGAGAGAAAGTTATGCAATGGCCACCCAAACAAAAAAATTACATAAATTATAAAAAGGAGCTGGTACAAATGACCCATCAATTTTAAGCCTGCTGAGTTGTGGCTTTGTTGCACCGGACTAGGCAGGGCTCTCCAAGCCTTTTGGGGAGTCTGTAAAACGAAGGAAAACTTCTCCCAGGCGTAACTTGTCAGGAGCATCTGCGCTGGGGTGGGTGGACTTGCTCCGCTTGTATTAAAACACGCAGGAGTGTGGCTGGGTGGAAAATTGCCTCAAGCTTTGATGGGTTTGTGTCCTGCTTAGGGAAGGAGCAAACCAAGGCCTTTCTGACAGGGAGTGCTGTATGTATTGGGAAGCAGTGGCACGAAGAAGCCAGGGAGGCAGCGATATTTAGGATTGCCGGGAGATCAGTGGAGCAGTTTTATTTTTCTGCTAGAAGGGGAGGAATCAAGGCACGGAGGGGATAAGAGCCTTGTCCGTGGCCGCACACAGGGTCAGGGTTGGAAGTCTTTTGTCTCATGACTCTGAGACACAGAAGACACGCATCCATTTTCTTGTGAAATCCCGTGGTGTCAGTAGTTCCCCATGAACTGCACTTTCTAGGGTAGTTCAGTACATCAGAAGATGCCGGCACAATCATTGGAAGTGTGAAGGTGGAGCGCGGGAACGAAGCCCGGCAGCGTGCAGAGCCGTCCCTCGGTGCGCTGGCACGGAGAAGCGGCCGGCAGCTGGCCATCACCTTGGCTTTGTGGTCCATCTCTTGCACAGCCTGTGATGCTGATGAAGTTCTTGAGCACCTTAAATTACCTCTGCCTCACCTGCAGATGTTGCAGCCTTTTAGTGTCTCCAGACAGAGAGATTTGGGTGGGAATAAACTGCTGCTGCTCCGAGAAGGAGCTTTCTTGCTTCCAGTGTTCCTCTGGAAGCGTTTGCAAGGAAAGAGGAAGGACAGGGCAGAAGAAAAGAGCACGAGGGCTGGCACAGGTTGCTCAGCAGGGCTGTGTCATGGCCCTGCCACAAACGTGCCCTGAGGGCTGAGGGAAATGGCAGCAACTGAATTAGCAGCAGCCTTTCAGGCTCCGCTTTGCAGCCTCCCCAGCAGCTCCTTGCATGAGCTTCAGGCATGTCTCGGGCTTCAGGCTTAGGCAGGAGTTTCTCTTCTCATTTTCTCTTCCTTTGGGGCCCTGTTTAGATGTGGCAACGTGAACAGCCCTCAGGATACGTCTGAAAGGCTGGCCTTAGAGGGGGTGGCAGAGCAAGGAGTGCCATGTTAAGGGTCATGCCCTGCCAGAAGGATTCCTGCTGTTTTTATAAGAGCCTGGATGCCCAGAGCAGTATTCAGAGCTGCCAGAATAGGTAACCTTAGCACCCTTATACCCTCCTAGCAACTCTGCAAGGTAAAGGGAATCACTTTATCTCCATTGCAAAGACAGGGAAGCCAAGGCAAGAGGAGACGAGAGAGCTCCAGAGCCACACTGGTACATAGACACGTGGATGCCCAGTAGTGCTTGACACCTAATTACTGTAATGGGGCTGAATGGAGTGGCTTATGGAAAGTCACTCAGGGAGTCCCTGCCTCAGTTTCCCCACCTCTGCTTTGTCTCTACTAGTGCATTTCTTGACAGACAGAGGTGTTTCAAAGTCTTAATTAACTGTTGCTCATAAATAATGCAGGAATTATGGGATGAAAGACTCCACAGAAGGGCAAAGTATCATGCTTCTTTAGTGCACTTGCTTATCTGAATACTTCCAAGGCCTGCAAAGACAGATCTTACTGAGCATGCACCAAGTATGGTTTAATATGAGATCACCGGTAAATTATTAATCATAACATAAATTCTACATCCTGCCAGAAATTATTATTAACGTCACTAGGTCATGTCTGTAGTGAGTAGCAGAGGGTGTGTGAGACTTTTTTGCTCATGCTACTAAGCGAATGATAGCTGGAAACATTAAAATCAATAAGATATAGGGCTGTGCCTCCCTTCAAGAGTATGTCTGAGGGCAGCTTCAGCTTGTCTGGAACGGATTATATTTGGTGAAGCAATAAATAAACAGTGTCAGAAAGCTACCGGTGTTCTACATATTGAGTGCCAAAGCGAAACTAAGAAATAGCACGAAACCTTTGCGTTGAGTTAGGCTGTCTGCAGCAGCACGCTGCGATAGTCTCTGCCCGCAGAGATGCTTTTCTCAAACTGTTGGGGACTTTTAAAGCTGAAATCTGGCTCTTGCTTTCAAGCTTGACTTTTGTACTGTCTTTGATTTTTGTTCTTGGCCTGGTTTTGGACTGAAGAGTGACTGGTTGTCAGTGAGGTGTGGCTGCATGAGCAGGCGGTGAGAAGGCGGTGGAGCAGTCCCTGCCGGGGAGCTCCCCAGCAGCCCGACGTGAGGCAACGCGCTCCAGGCAACCCGTGGTGTGATGTGCCGAGCATAACAGCTCTGGCCAGCTAATTACTTATTGATGTTGCAATTGGTGCCTTTATCTGCTCTGCCCATCTTGTGTCTCGCATACCTAGGTCCTCTGCTGAATCCCCTTGTCGTGTTCTGCCCAACTGAGGCAGAGCTGAAGCAGTGGCTTTATCACCTGGAGAAACAGATCCAGATAAATGGAGGAAGCTTTGGCTTGCCCTTCCTCTCTCAGGTTAGTGTCTGAGGACGGTGAGGGGCGCAGCCGTTTCCCGTGCTGTGGGCTCAGAGCTGAACGACCGGGGAAGGTGGATGCTCTGCTCCTGCTGCATTCAATGGGAGGGATAATCTCTGCTTCCTTTAGTTATTCCACCACCCTAAAATAACCATGGATAGACATGCTAATTACCCACGCTTGACAGACATGTACTTGCTTGGGAACTCCTCTGCCTGTGGAGGAACCGTGTATTTGTGTTCAGATGGCCTTAGGGTCTTGGGGCTGTGCAACCAGCGCCCGAGTGTGGGATTTCAGGCTGAGTGGCAACCCCAAGGCTGCTCTGTACTGCTGAGACCCGACAACAGCTTGCTGCATTTCTGCTGCGTGTGCGTGCGCGCACAGCTTCTCATTTTGGAGCTTGCCTTGTGTGCAGTCTCCTGCGAGGGAAGGGTGCAAACGAAAGGCTTTGCAAGGGGCCGGGCAGGGCGCGTGTGCTGAAAAGCAGACCTGCGACCCGGAGGTGCCACCACCCCAGCCTCCAAAGGGTCAGAGGTTTGGGTCTGGTTCAGAATTTCTCACACAGTTGGCTGCTTGTGCAGTTACCCGGAGTTTACAAAACATTTGGAGGAGGAGACTGGGACCAGGGCTTAGAAAACAGGACCAGATTCAAGAGATCTGCCTTCTCTTCCACTTTCTGCGGGGTGTTTTACTTCCCTCCCTGTCTCCATCTCCCCACTTGTAAAACAGAGTTATTCCCCTTTGAAAGGTAATGTGCAGATGATGCTAGGTATGATTATTCAGTCCCAGCTGGAAAACTGGCTCCTGCACAGATTTATTTACTCTTTCCTGCTTCTGCCACACTTGAAAAGTGTCCAGAGATGGGCCATGTGCTAGCTGGACTCCTCGGGGAGGACATGTCTACCCCGCTTCTCAGTTCTGCTCCTGTCCCTAGAACGACTGGAAGCAGAGCTCCATGGGGAAGGAGGAGCTGCGGTGGTCCGTGCAGAACATGCCTGTCCAGGAGTGGAGAGGGACCCAGCGGGAATCCTTAGGCGATGTCCTCTGTGTTTCCAAAGTGAAGCTTCAGCATCTGCCTTTCGAGGTAGGACACATCTCTGGGGAGCAAGCTTCTGTCAGCATGGCTAAGAAAAGGCAACGGATGGAGCGAGTAGCGCAGACTCCTGCCTACCTGCTGCCGCTAATCCCGCGGGTCCTTTTACCCACATCCCGGTAAATGGAAAAAGGTTCGTTGCTGCTCCTGCGGCCCAGCAGCGGTGCTTGGGGACAGCACGAGCATAAGCATTTGCAGGACAGGGCTGGCAGCTGGAGCTGGCAGGAGTCGCCCGCGGAGCCGGGTTGCAGGGAACAGCTCAGCTGTTTCCAGAGTCCTTGCCTCAGGCTGCTGTCAGAGAGACAAAGCAAAGGGCTCTCCGGATCTGAGCCCTGCCTGGCTGTTCACAGGGATCCCTCTTCCTCTTTACTTTCCAAGGAGCAGCATGACCGGCTGTTGGTGCTTTACCCGTCCACACTGGTGATAGTATCTGAAGAGGGCAACAGCCTCTGTTTTAAGGTAAGTTCATTTTGGAGCACCCTCCTGCTCTCTCTCACCCATCCACAGCGACTATTTCAGCACTTCTTTGGCTTGTTGCTCCCCTCCACCTGGGTTCCCTTGTGCTCCTCGTGTTGGCAAGGGCTTTCCCTCCACGCTGCTCCCTTGCCAGCTGGCAGGTGAGCAGGCAGAGGGATATTGCAAGCTATCTTCCCATGAGAAACACCTTGCCCTCCTACAAAAGCCCGAGGGGAAAGGAGCTGGCTGCCAAGGAATCTGGGTCTCTGGGAGGAGGGAGGCTGGCGTGTTTCTGTGTGGTTATGCTGGCAGAGAGCCTGGCTCGCTTGCTTGAGACAGGAGCTGGAACAGCCCCGGAGAGTGCCCCTGCGGGGGCTTGGCTTCCCAGGCCCCCCTCTTGGGACCACTTGAAAGCAGGTAGCGCCCAGGCAGCACATCTGATGCTCGTGGGGAAGGGCAAAGGCAGGCGGGCAGAGAGGAGAGGCTGCTGCTGGTGCACTGCCTTTGCTGCTCTTTCCCTGTGCGGAGCGAGGGCCCTGAGCAATGTCTGGGCATGCCAACGGAAGGGCCAACAAGGACAGGGAGGCCTGAGTGCCCCAGGGGACGTGAGAAGAGCTTCTCTAGTCCACTGGTGTGTTTTTGCTTGTAGGAGTGATGCTAGGAGCCTCAGCACAGACGGGCAGTGGCACTGTGGGCCCTGGGAGCTGCATTCACATTGCTTGCAGTCCAAATGGCCTTAAACTTGATTGCCAACATCCATCTTAGACATCATTGCAATGGCTATTAAGCAGCCCTGTGCTTTCTGGCCCTGTTTTCCCGTGCTAGAACAAATGTGCCAAAAAAAGCGCTGAACTGTCTCTGAACCTGCAGGTGCAGCACCACCGGCACACGGTGGAGCAGAGCTGAGCTGCTTCTCCAGAGGAGCAGCATGCTTAGTCACTGAGAGAGGAGCCCGTGACAAGGAAACCCTGCAGAGATTGAGGGCTTGTGAAATTCAGTGTGAACTCCCTGGGGTCCTTCACATGATTTCACCATGTCCACCTCAGGCCCTGAGCCATGCAGGCTGCTTTTAATTCAAACCCCCTGGGAAGACCTGCATAGGGCATCTCCCCGGCCAGAGGAGATGGCTGTGCCCGCAACGGGAAGGGGCGTGAGGAGGGACAGATGCCAGGGAGAGCTCTCCTCCGTCCCCAGTGCAACAGCGGAGGGTGTTTTCCAGCAGCTGGTGGCTTGTGTAACGCACCTCAGACAGAGCTTGTTTTCGGGAACGTGTTGTTTGCAGCTCCTGGGAATGGGGCACCACGTAAGGGGGCCTTGGGCTGGGCTCTCAGATTAACTCATCTCTTTTGAAACCTTAAACCAGATTTGTCTGCGCTGTCCGTGCAATGTTCCCTTCCCACGGTGCATGAGCGTTGGTCCCCGGGCGTCTCACTCGCCGGGGTAATGGCAGGGCTCGGTGCAGCCCAGTGCAGGCGGGAGGTGATTCACCAGCCTGTGACACTGCAGTGGGAACCTGATTTTCCACAGGCGTGTCAGGGCACAGGAGCCTTCTCCCAGGGCTTCTGCAAATTAACTTCCCTTCCCTGCGAGCAGACGCGGAGCCCTACAATTTGTGTGTGAAGGAATAGCCTGGCCCTTTTATTCTTCAGTTTCGTACAAACCACAGGAGCTGCCGCTGCCAAGTTCGTGTGTGGGACAGGGAAGGGGAAGGCAGGGGCTGAGCCCGCCGGGACGGGGCTCACCCGGAGCAGCAGGCTCTGGCTCACCACTGGTGGGAAAAGGCCCTGGGCGAGGTGTAAATCAGTGATGGGTGAGCTGCTGGCGGGGGGCAGGTTCACGCCGTGCCTGGGGGAGGACGGAGGGGCTCTCTGCAGCTGATGTCCATGTTATTTGTGGGATGCTGCTGCACTTCCCTAGGTGGGACTCCAGCCCCCGGGTGTCTCAGCCCCCTCCCATGGACAGGGGGCTGTTGCCTTAGGGAGGACGGAGCACTGGGCGCCTGGGGGAAGCCCTACGCAGTCGTCCTCGGTGGCAGGAGGGCTTGCTCGAACGTGCTGTAAAGCTGAGGAGCGGCAGGAGCAGGCGGCACTGGCCCCATCCGCACGCAGCCTTGCAGCACCTGCGCCAGTTGAAGCGTCAAAGTCCATTTCTTATGGCAGCAGGGGAGAACGAGTCACGGAGCATTGCATGGGCTTTCCCTCCCAAGGTCAGCCTTCCTGTACTGCTCAGCCCATAAATCACTTTCCGTGCAGGAGAAATAGCACAGAAGCCGGCGTGTGCCCACAGGCTATTGCAGAGAGGCAGCTGGCCAGCACAAACCACAGACGCCCGGCTTCGCTCCACGTTTCCCTTGTGGCAAAGCTGTCACGTCAGCCACATTCCCCAGAGCCTATGCAGCTGGGACAGCTTTGCAGTGAGGACATGATGAGGGGTTTCTGCAAGACACCTTATTTTGCAGCCTGTAAACTTAGGTAAATGAGTCCTAACCGACTGCACCTTTTGAGAGGGCCTTCGGCTAAATGACAGGGCTTTGCTCCTACGTTCTGTGCTTCCTCCGCTGCCGGGCATGGGGGAGAGTGGCATGAGGTGGGAACTCTGTTCCTGAGCGCTCCCCAGACCCCGTGTTTGCTCCCAGGGCCATTACCACCAGCTGCCCCTGCCTAGTGCTGCGTGCCCACAGACAGGGTTAGGGTGACATCCAGGTGAGGCGAACAGGGGCTTAAGGAACAAAGAAACTATGTCTCACTCAGTTTCCCCCTGCTCAGGGAAAGAGATGAGAAGTAAAGCAATGAGCTCATCTGTGAGATGGTTCCAGTGCAAAATGTGCTTCAGCTGCTCTCCCAGGACTGTTCTTGTTCCATTTATGCAAGGAAAATTCAGCTTGGGGACCCCCAAAGAAAGAGGAGACCTAGATCCTAATTCAGTGTTGACAAACACTTGGCCCTTCTGCCAGGTTGCCCATCACAGAGAATTAAACTGTCAGCGATGGCACTTAAAGGACATCTGGCAGCAGAGCAGGGCTCTGATGCTGGGCTGAGGATGGGCCACAGCTGCAGGACCAGAAGAGGTCTGGATGCTGCCTGTTCCTGCCCGTCCCGCAGAGCTGGTGGGAGAGCTGGGGCTGGCACAGGCCAACACGCCAATACGCCACAGGCACATACGCCTGTGGCGGATGCAGGGACGGCCAAGGGACACGGGGTTATGGCAGAGAGCACAGTGGTGGGTGTGCATGCAAAGGCACTATTGCACTTAGGGGCAATAGCACATGGTATCTTCCAGCTCCAGTTTTTCCAGGGGCTGGGGACAGGCTGCTTTAGCTTCTCTGCCTCAGCTACCTGCTAATAGGAACATACGTGCAGTGCCTGCCAGGGGCAAACCCCAGTCCAGTCACAGCAGTGGCATTCGCAACTGTGCTCTATAGCACAAGAGCTCACGTTTCACCAGCTGGCATTTACAGGGCTCAGCCCTGTCTTTGTAAGACTTTGCAAGACTTTGCAGGGTATGGATTGTGGGGATTCCTGTTTGCAAGGCTGGAAGTCCCAATCCAGCAACTAAAACCTTGTTCAGGACCACGTTTGCAAAATTTTCTGGAGAAGTCAGCCATTAAACTATGGGGAACTGTTGAAACAGAGCTAGAAGGGAAGGAGTGTTTTTCCAAGCTCAGGTCTCAGGAGGGACTTTGTAAGAACAAAACTTACAGAAATGGCTCGTGCAGTCACGCTGGCTTCAGAGGCTTCGTTCCTGCAACAGGGCTGGTGGTGGGAGAGAGCGCTGGGAGTGGGGAGGGTGAGTTTACTGGGACAAGGCTGAGTCAATGTGCTGGAGATGGAGTTCTCCAACATGCCTGTGCCCCACACCCATGAGAGTGTAGAGTTACCCAAGTCTTCGCCTAGGTTAGCAGCAGCGTGGGTGCCTCTCGTCTCCTGCAGACCTAGCCTAGGGGATTTGGGCACTGAGCTTCCCCTTCCTCCTCCCCTTCCCTGCAGAGGACCCTGAGGGCATTGCCAGCGGGGCCGAGCTGCACCTTCTCCCCACGCCGCACAGAGCGCAGCCAGGCTCTGCCAGCCTTGCCCCGTCCCCACCGCCAGCCCTCCTCGTGCTCCCACCTCAGCTGGCAAAACTTTGCAGTAGGCTCCGAAAGCCTCGTGGCTTCCCTGACGGGAAAGCCCCCGTAGAAGCAGAGTTTAGCCAGCCAGGTGCCTGCAGAGGCTCCAGCCCTCAGGCGGGCAGGGCCGGTTGCCGTTCCCGCTCCGCTTGCCGCACGGCACGGACTGTGAGCTGCGCTCAGCTGTGCGGTCCTAAGCCTGCTTCTCTCTCCAACAGGGCGAGCTGCCACTCAACGCCATCCAAGTGCTTTTTGAAGAGAACGAGAAAACCTCCTTTTTAATAGAAGGTGCGTGTCCGGCATGCCGAGGGGTGTGCTGGCAGCAGCCACGGAGGTCTCTGGGGTCGGGCTGGTTTCACTAAGCTGCTTAGTGGCTGTGCTTGCTCACGTCGGCACCCAGGCTCTGTGAACTGAACTGCTTGGAAATCTCAGCCCGTCTGTGCCCCGGCTGCGCTGCAGGGCCTGGCTTTGCTGGCAGGGAGAGGCTGTGAGCCAGCAGCAGTGCTTGCACCCGGGGGTGCACTTGTCGCAGCGCGGCTGCACAGGTTCCCCCTCATTTAGATCTGGCCCGTGTTTGCCCCTGTCCTACATTCAGCCAGATGCAAATGGTCAGCACCGAAGGCAGAGCGTTCCCGTTGTCCCTGCACCGGTGTCAGGATCTCCAGACCCCGGGAGAACGGGGGGAGGGATGGAGCAAGGGGATTCCCGCGGGTTTCTGAAGGAAGCAACACGGGCTGTCGATCAAAGCCAGTAACAGCAGTGAGTGATGTTTCTACAGGCCGACTGATCAATTCGATCCGGGTGATCTGCCGCAGCTATGATGATTACCAGGAGTGGCTCTACAGTCTCAAAACAGCCCAGTTTCGAAACGCCGACTCCTCCCTCTCTGGATCGGAGAGTTTCTCGGGATCAAAGCTGCCACACCCCAGCCAGGTAACAGATGTGGTGGGTTTGCGTGGTCATCAGTAGGTGTCTGCCAGGGCTCCTGTCTGTCCTATCTCTGGCCACGTGTGAGTACTCTTGTGACACAACAGACTTTGCTTCAAGTCCCCTGCTCAAAGGCTGTCATGAAGTTGCCAATCCCTGCAAATTATTCTGAAGCCCTATATTGCATTATATAGGCATATATCGTATTAAATTCCTTCAAAAGCAGAGCCCTGGCCATAGACTGTGACAGTCTTGTGCAGCGAGGCATTGGCACAAGGACATTAACGGGGTCTGCAAGGCAGGGGAGACCCCCGCTGCCAGCACTGCAGCCAGGATGGGGTCAGGGTGCCTGGGCACCCTTCACCCTGCCGCAAGCCCTCGTCATTCGCCCCTGTCACCCCTGGAAGCCAGACTCAGCCACCCACTCAGCCCTAGAGGGCAGCAGACCCCGCCGCACCGGGCACGGCTGCCCTGGGCAGCTGCTGGCCATGCGGGCGCAGCCCAGGCCCAGGTCTGACCCCGGCGTGTGGGCACGGAGGGTTGGGCTGGGCTGGCCCAGCGACGCTCCGGAGGAAGATGGGGCTGGGGAGGGATGTGCCTGCAGCCATGCAGAGGGTTGTTCCTATGTGCTGTTCTTCTCCCCCATCTAGTTTGCTGGCAGCGGGAGAGAGTCACTCACTTCTGATGGCCGTACAAATTCCTGGGCGTCAGCAGGGAGAGTGGCCACCTTAACACACCTCTCCCAGAACAGCGGCTCGCTCCCTGATGGACAGTCCTTCGTGCTGATGCCCGAGAGCAGGGTGCATGAAGACCCCCTCTTCCCTGGCTATTCCCAGCCTCTGCATGTAAGTGAACCCCCCCAAAGCCTGGGACGCGTGTGGGGACAGACCCTGCCTTTGAGCAGAGTGGTCTGTCCCTGTGCCCAGATGGGCTGAGCTCGGGTGGTCAGTGTTTGCTACGCGGCATAGCAAATCCATGCCTGCAGCCTCTATTTGTCCTGGCTCAGCTTTGTCATTGCTGATAAAGGAAAAGTCTGCTGAAGGGTCCCATCCCAGTACTCTGCTCTGCATAAGGATTGTTTGTTCAGATTGCAAAAGGGTAAATGGGACTGTTCAAGGGTCGGGCAATCCCAAAGTAAAAGCCCGTGGGTGGGTGGAGGTGACGGGCTAGGCAGGCCTTTGCTCTGACCCTGTGCAGCATTCGTACGTCCAGGAGTGTGTGCGTGCACGGGGAGGAGCGCGTGGGGCACGGGTCCGGCCGCAGGACCGTGCCGATGCACGAGCGCAGCGCGATGCCCGCAGCAGCAGCCCTAGCAGGGGAACGCCTTGCATGGGCTGCAGGTGGGTCTGCGTACCTGGGGCTGGCCTGAGGAGAGCCAGCTCCGGGGTCTGTCTTCTTGTTTTAGTGCCTGGCACAGGCCAGCTGGCCAAGCACGGGGCTGCCCACACAGGACCTGCGGAGGGGAGGCAGTGCCAGAAAGTCCAAGGGCAAATGTGGCCAGCAGCTGCCCAGCCAGGACACGGACAGGACCATCTGCAGCCTCATTCCCGAAAACCCCAACGGCGAGCTCCTGTCCACAGTGTACAACGAGCCGTACTCTGCACGCAGCTCGCAGCATCACCCCGCAGCTCCCCCGCCACACCTGGACCTGAGCAATGTAAGGGGCTGGGACGCGGTGGGGCTGCCCTCCTGCCTGGGAAGGGTCCAGCAGCAGAGGAACTGGTGCACGGGTCGCATTTTCCTCGCAGTGCTACTTGCAGGAATAGCTGTCCTGGCAGGTGCTCTAGGGCAGGCGTGAAACCCGTTTCCATTTGAAAACGGCCCATGGGAGGTGAGGTTAAACACAGCAAATGGAGCAACGTCTCTGGGCGCTAATTCCTGGGGCAACACAGAGCCGTGCTCTGCAAGTAGGAGTGTGATTACTTCATAGGACAGAGCCTCTTCTTCCGAGGGCTTTCCAGCGTGTGTCCATTGCTGGTTTAGTGTCTGATGCCACGTTTCCCTCCCCTCGACCTCAATGAGCGTGCATCTGCCTCGCCCAGGGAAGTCCCCTTGTCAGCACAGACGGCTACAGTCAGGAGTCAGCCCCGCCATCCCTCACACCTGAGCAGCATTCGGGACTTGAATCGCAGGGAGATTCCCCACTCTGATCCCTCCTGGGAATGAATTCCAAGTAGGGAACAGCATGTCATGTTCCTGTTTCAATTTTGCCTTTTAGCTGAGCAGATGGAGCTTGGTGGGAAGTCAGCCCTCGACAGCTTCCAGCTCCCTGGAGAAGCCGGCCGTGCCCTGCTCCCCCTTGTACGCCGACCCCTATATGCCCAGCTCCCCCAGCGCTGGCAGCGTGGGGGGCTCCAGCTTCCTGGAAGAGGTACCCTCTGCGTTTGCTGCTGGTTACGGCCCTGACTCAGCACGCAGGCTTTTGGCTCCAGAAATCGTGCCTTGGGCCATTTCTTTTCCTGCTGTCTGCCTGAGCCCGAGCGGGATGTGGAAATCCCGAGGCCTGCATTTCGGGGTGGGGCAGGGCACAGCGTAGTTCTCTGTTTTTTCAAGCCAGGACAGAGTCAGAGGGTTACAGGTTTCCCCTGTCTTATCGCTGGATGCCAGCGTCAACAATCCCAGGAAGAGCCAGAAACCGCAAAGCAAAGGCAGAGACTGAGATGTGATCCAGTCTACAGAAACTAGAGATGAGTCAGACACAGAGACCACTTTATCCACCCCCAGAAATTCCAGCTGTGATAATTGAGTGCCTATTAAAGGCTACATTTCCAGTTTTGCACATCTCTTGGGAAAAGACTATTTCTGAGCCTGTGGCTGGCATCCCCCATACTGCTGAAGTCCTCCCTTCTCTCGGAGGGTTCTTCCTGACTGCTCCCTCTCCTTCCCCATCCCCTGAGCTGCCAGTAATTTCCATCCTACTATCTTCACATCTGGCCAACTTCCACTGCCTCTGTGGGTCATTGCAAGGGACCCGCAGCCGTTCTTCCTTTCCCATCTAAGGCCTTCAGGATTGGAACGTGGTAGAATTTGCAAGGTAGGCAGAAAACCTTGGTTTGCCTAAGTCTGTTCACAGCAGGGCTGGCTTACGGGTGGGAAGCAGCAGGTCAGTGTTCCCCAGCTCCCCATAGCAGGTGTCAAATGTGGAGTTTCTTCTGGTTAAGTTCCTGCAGTGTCACGGGCAGACGGGTTCGGCACAGGCGAACGGATGCCCAGCCGTCCCGGTACCCCAGCATCTCTCTCTGCAGGAGAGGATCTGCCAGCCCCTGCCCAGCAGTCACTGCAGAGAGGTGCCTGCAGCTCTGAGTTACAGCCTGCCCGGCACTTGCCGTCTCCAGCTGCGGCCTCCTGCTCATGCTTCTTATCTTGAAGATGTGAGTTTGTAAATGCAGTCCTAGTGCCCCACACTGTGCAGGCTGCAGGGCAATACGCGGGAGTGCAGGGGTCCCAGCTGGCCTTTCTCTGGGCTGGGAGAGCGGTCAGTCGCCGCAGGGCTCTGAGCCCGTTGCTCTGTGATGGGGTGCATCTCGGGGAGCAGGGATGCAGGAACCAACAGAGGGCTGAGTCCTGGCGTGTGATATCCCAGGACTGCAGCGCTAAGTCATCCTCATCAGCGCGTCTCTTTCTTTCCAGGTCTCTTCTCTGCGAGAGGAACATCTGAGCCCTTCATTGCAGCCACCAGGTGGGACTCTTGGGGGGCTGCTTGGGTGCTGCAGCCCACCCCGCCTCGCTGGTGTCTGTCTCCATAAGCACCATTCAAAGCGGGGCTGAGCGGGAGCGTGGGGACTCAGACATGCCCGCCCTTCCTCCTGCTTCCCCGTGGTGGGACCGAGTCTGTCACCCTGCCCCTTGCCTGCGTCTGTCTGGTGGAGGCCATTGCCTTGGCTGCCCGTGAGCTCTGGCCACCCCTCACACGTGGGGGCTCGTGGTTTGTTCTGTGGCACACTTGCAGCTTCCACCGCTTTGCCCAGATCTGGTTGCCTCTGGGCTGCGATTTTGCTGACCCTCGTGCGTTCCCTCTGCCGGCGAAGGAGAAGGCAGCCGCTGGGTCGCTCGTGAGCTCTCTGAGCGCTTTGGTTTGTTTTTCTGCAGATGGGAACTTCGGCACTTACGACCTGCCGGACGCCAGCGGCTCACACCGCGACTCCGCAGCCTATCATGACTATGCCGAGCTCCAGAGCTTCCAGAGCGACTTCAGCTATGACAACCTGTGGGAAGCCGAGGCGAAGGAGCCAGGCACCCCGCGTGCCTCCCCAGCTCCTGGCCAGCAGTTTTACCAGGCTTGAGGGAAGGCTTCCACAGCCGGGCACGGAAAAGCCCCCGGGCTCTTTTCTCACTGGGCTTCCTTCCAGGGTAAGGAGCCTGGGGCGTACAAAGCAAAGGGAAGGACCCTGCTCTGTGAAATGCTGGTTCCCATGTCCCGGCAGGTCCAGAGTTCAAACTTCTCCCCTAAATCTGAGGATGGGGATAAAGCACAAAAGCGACAGCCTCTGCGGCCCCGGCGGAGCAGTGTGTGTGCTGTGCTAAGGAGCGCAGTCTGCCCCGGCTTGGAGAGCCCTGCCTGGGGAACAGCATTGCCCCCTGAAAATAAAAGGAAGAGCAAAAAACTGGTCAGGCTCCCTCAGATAAAAGGGACTGGGTGTTCAGATGGAGCAGTCCCTCAAAGGCCAAAGAAAAGGGCTGGTTTTCGGCTGGGTTAGTTTTAGATCATTTTCCTTTTTACCAGAGCCCTCAGGCTGGTCGCTTTGAGGATCCACTGATCCCTGAGAATAGCTGTTAAGCCAAACCTTCCCCCACTGAGCTCTGAAGTCTGCAAAGATGCATGAGACATGCCTCATCCTGGTATATAAAGTTGGTAGCAATTGCTGTGCTCATAGGATTGTCTTCCTGCAAGATCAGAGTTATCTGACAGAGATGGACAAAAAATCCAGGTCTGGGCAGAATAGGATGTTCTTTCCACTTTACGCAAAAAATTCTTTCCTGCCAGTGCTGGCTCCAAACCTGCAATATTATGAGCCTGACACCTTGGCAGATGGAATCAAGAAATGTGCTGCCAGCAAATATGCCAAGTGGCTTGTGTTTACCAAGGTCTTCCCTGGAAAGGATGCCCTAGATTCCTCTTACGGGACTGTGTCCTTCCCTCCCACCCCTCTGCACATTACTGGACCCGCACTAAATGCTGCCTGTGGATATCGAGGCAGGGAGGGAAGGAAGAAAATTCACTGCAAGCCAAACTCCAGTACAGCCATAACACTCCAGTGATCAGAGCAATGCCAGTGTGGGCTGCAACCTCCCTCTTCCCCCCTCCAGAGCAGCAAGACCAGGACACAAACAAGAGGGGACAGGGTCTCGGTGCTATCTTTTCCAGCCTCTTAGGCCAGATCCTTTAGCACATATAAGGTCAGCAGCAAATCCAAATGTTTTTACCTGAGGCTCTTAATTCTTAACCTTTGTTCCCTAAAGAGGCTGCAAACCAAACATTAACAAAATCTCTATTTTCGTTCTTTCACAAAACAATCCAGGAGCTCTTTGTACTTGAATATCTACGTATTACATTGTACTTTTTTTTTTTTTTTTGGAGGTATCCAACAAAGTTTACATGCAAGGTTTGAGTGGATTATATGTATTTAATGTGTAAATGTGGCAGAGTTGAAGATCTATTTAATTTTCTAGCTGTGGATGACGTTCAGTACTGTAGAATGGGCAGCTGTCTGCACATTCATGTGTGTGTTGGTTTGGGTCTTCTAGCTGTTATTGTATTGTTTCAGGTTTACTTTCATTTTGGAAGATTTGTATCTAATAACTTAACACCCAAAGGATCTATTTATTCAGAACAAAATTGCACTAGGGAACATCAGAAGCACATAGTATGCTGGGAGGCAGCCGTGCTCGTGAGCTCCTATGAACACGTTGACTTTGAAGATGGTCACCATGATCTTTTTAATTGGGTTTCAACAGGGATATCTGCAATGTATTAAAAGGGAAAAGCCCCTCCCTGTTGCTGTGAAAGTTCCCTGGTGGATTTCTGTCAGACCGGACAATTGCAATACACGTTCTTCTGGAATACTTTTCTTCTCTCTTTCTTTGCCATCATCTGGTTTAATGAAGGTGAATTTTTGTCCGTTGCTGCTGTCCTTCCCAAAGCCCTTCCTCCCTTGAGGACTTTGGGTCCCTGGGTCCAGGAGGATTTCCAGAGTGCTGACTGTGTCTTGTTCGGGTCAGGCGCTTGTAAAAACCTCATCCCAGAGCAAAGTCTCCCCTGCGTTTGTCAGGCGACGAGCCCTGGCTAGAGGTTTAATGCCAAAGCTGATCAGACTTCAGCCCTGTGTTCTGGGGGTCTTGGAAAGGCGCTCTGTAAAACTGAGTGACTCTGAATGCTCCGTGCACTTGTGCAGCTGGGAATGCCGTGACTCAGGATGGCCTGTGCTCTCTGCTATGTAGCCACACTGTGGCTAGTGGGAGTGGGATGCACTGGCCAGCTCCAGCGCTCGGGTCAGAGATGGAGCTGAGCCCTCCACGGGCTGCAGATGGTGCAGGGTTTGGCTCTGCCTTTGCCCTTTTCTCAGTCTGACCTCACTTCATGGCAGCCGCTTTCTAACAAAGCCGGCTGGGAAGGGGAGATGGCCACAGCAGGGGCTTGCTTGGCAAGGAAATACCGTCCTCAGGACTGCATCCAGATGCCTGTAGGCCACTTCTGTCCCTGCAGCTGCTCTGGGCAGAAAACCAGGTGTCCTGGCTGCCTCTGCAGAGTTATTCTGCAGAGAAGACCAGTGAGGAACTGGATATGGCCCTCAGTTTAAAGGTCAGTAATGTCTTAGGGCTGGGAGCAGCGGGGCAGGCAGAGGGCTTGCCCTCCCAAGCTCTGTGCAAGCCACCAACCCGCAGCTGGAAGGCGCTAACCCTTGGAAAGATGGCAGGTATTTGTGCTGCAGCCAGAGGTGCTCGAGAAACTGAATAACCAGGCAAGAGGTAGATGTGCTGGCTGCAGAAGCCCGGTGTATCTGTCCCCGGTGAGCAGCTCTCCCGAGCTGCGGTGTGCAATCACGTTGATCGGTGACAGCGACGCACGCGTGCACAGGGCCACCTCGCACCTGCAAGGTGCGAGTCCTGATTTCAAAACGCTGCAGAGACACGACACAGCTTCTAAAGCAGTTTTAGTCCTGCTCCCAGAGTGGCAACTTTCCTCCCTGGCTACATCTGGGCTAAATTTGTCACTCTTTCAAATGCTGCCCTTTCAACATGCAGGCTGCTCATTTCTCACGCTTCCAGCACGCCTTTGTGCGCAGCTGCCGTGGTCTGTTTGGCTCTTATTTCAGGTCCTGAACTCCATCTCTGCGTTCGTGCGTCTGTGCCTGAGTTATTGCCTTGTTCTTGCTGTACTTCTGGGGCAGAGCGTAGCTCCTTCCAGCTGCTGCCCAGCGCAGAACATAGCGTTTCAGGCTGAAATGCGAGCGTGCCTTTAGCAAACGGGCACCGTCATGGGCTTGCACCAAGAGCGACCAACAGGACCTGAGTGTCCCGTCCCTGAATGCTGCTGTCCCGTTCACCACTAAGGCCTGCTCCCTGCTGTTTCTTCACTGCTACCCTGCGGCAGTTAAGGATTGTGATAACAAACTGCCGCTGAAATGGTTACACAGCCCCTGCCACACAAGCAGCTAAAAGAGTTTTACTTATATGCTTTCCCAGCTGGGTTTAGCTCCCCTAGAAGCAGCACTTCTTCCTGCTCTCCCTCTATCCGTCCCTACTTTAGAAGGTTGTACAGCTTTCCTAGGCTGGTATAATTAATGCAGAGCAATTTATGTCTGTGTCCAAGCCCTAAAATATTTCCAAACCAGCCCCCATAAGCATCAGATTGGTCAAGACCCACACCCAAGCTCCTCAGCCCAGCCTGGTTTCCCTGTCGAGTCACGGGTTTTGCTGGCCGGTGGTTTTCCCCTGATGGTTTCCCATGCAGATGCTGACCTGGGCGGCTCCGTAGCCGGTGGGAACAGGGCTGTTTGTGAGCTCTGTTCACAGACACCTGCCTGTGACCGTGAAAACCCACGCTCTCTTGCTTTTCCTCCAACACATTTCTCAGCAGATTCAGGATTTAAAAATAGAGGGTTTACTTAAAGTGGCACTAGACGTCTCGGTGCAGGTTGCATTAAAATGGAAACTGTAGTACCTGTAAACACACAAAATACCTCTCATTTCCTGAAAAATATATTCATCTTTCACAGCCTGGCCGCAGCAGAAATATGGTCTGAACCAGGTCGCCCACAAACTGCAGGTCCAGCGCGCTGGAGCTGCCAGCAGGCCTGCACACATTCCTCTGCTCGGCTTGGTCACAGGATAGCTGCGTCTTTATTCACAGAGGCAGATGAAAGGCATGAGATGATACTAGCTGCCAACAATTCACTCTCTGATAAATGATCTCTCCACCCCCCCACTCCCTCCAAGTGCTTAAAGTCCCGAATCAGGTCCCCCCCTTTCCATAGCTGGAAAAACGGAGCAGTTATTGAAACACCATGGGCTGCTGCATTTCTCTCTGCTTTCTGCTTTCCAAGCCACGATTTCAAACTTCTTTTGCTCAAAGAATAAACAGCAGAGAGGTGTTTTTAAAAAAGAAAGTGGAGCCTGTCAGCTGCTCGTTTGGCTTCAGGAGTTTGGAGAAAAAGCCCCCGTAACTGAAGGCACGGTGTTGCTGCAGCAAAGCAGCCCAGCTGGCCAGCTCCCGCTCCTCCGCTGTGCGTGGCCGTGCCGATCTTTTTGTTGTATTTGCAAAGACACTGGAGGGTTGGGAATTCCTCGGTGAGTGTGTTCATTCCTTGTACGAACGTGTCTCTTCCCGTCGGCTGCCTGAAACCACGGCTGAGGTTGGGGAAGGACCTGCTGGGCAAACCTGCTCCCTGTTCCTGCTCGGAAAACCCAGCACCTCCCTGGCAGAGCCCTTGAGGAGCTGAGGATGTGCAGGATTTGCTCTAGTCTGGGATGAGCAACTCCCTCACTGCCCTGTGGGTGGGGGAATCCACCAAAATATGTCATGCTCTCATGGACGGCCGACCGAAGCAACTGGCATTTCTGTCCGTCCTAGGTAAGAGGGAGGTCACTGCTCCCTCTGCTCTGCCCGCTGCCTGCCTGCGCTGGCACCCGCGCCTGGCACAGCACCACGAGCCCTCAGGAATCTCTGTGAAGTGCGGGAAGAGGACAGCCATGACTCAGAAATGGCCTAGCAGAAATGTCCACGGGAAGTTTTGCTCCGGTTTTATTACAGGGAGATGAAGCAAAAATAAGAGCGAAGGAGCTGCTCTGGCAAAACTGATTGCTGGAGGAGAGGGGGGAGAGAGGCAGCCCTCTTCCAGGCTGGGACCCCGGCAGCCGGGTGGCACAGGACGTATCAAGGCCAGATGAAATACGGAGGCAGCTCTTGAGGGTGCACCTGCCTGACTTTTTCATCTGCTTGGCAAGACAAGGTGTCAGATGTGGGAGCTACGTGCAAGGCAAGGAAGTGGGGTGGGATGGCATGGCTCCCACCTCCAGTGCCGACACTCTCTTTGGTGAGGGGAGAACAGTCTCATGGCAGCAAGGATGCACGGAAAAGGTCGTTTCTATTGTGGTGGCTGCTGCTATTGCAAAAGATAGTGAGGTCCTGGCTCCTCCCTCCGGAGTGAGATACAGGCAAGCTGACCTCGCCATGGAGGGAGAGGGGAGAGCTTAAAAGGTCGGCGAATAAACCAAGCATTAAAATTGCCGGCAAGCCCAGGCTGGTTTCATTGAAGGACACTAGAGACACCACTGCTTAGCTGAGCACCATAGACACTCCCAGAGCTGATCTCCTGATACCAACAAGATCTTTCAATATTTCCTTTTGCTTCTGCAGTGGGCTGAAAACATCTATCTTCTGAAATATTTATCTCATCCACTTCTTCCAGTAGAGATCAAAAGGAGTGTGAAATGCACCTATAACCTGATGGATCATCACTCGGTAACTGCTAGCAGGGGGAGGTGCCAAATCACATTTACGTCTCCAAGCCCAAGCTCTAAAGGATGAGACACCAGTTATCACAGATGGGCAAAGGGCACTCGCTGGTAGAGGTGACAGGCACCCCGTGTTACCTACAGCATAACATGAGTACTGAACTCTCCTGGGAAGAAACTTAGCACGAGTTTTTGAACACTAGGACAGAGGCTGCCATTCCCACTTCTTGCAGCATCTAGGTCTGATTCCTTTCTGGATCGTATCTGGTATTTCTACTTGCACCCAAACCACTCCTAAACTAGTTGTCTGCCCAGCAGCTTTCCTGCAGCCTCCCATCAGTGCCGTGCCTGCCCTGTGCAGTTCAGGAAAACTGAGGGTAGTCTCCGACTGTAGCCTGACTGTCCACAACCAGCAGAACAAGTTGGCTTCGTGCAAAACCCACGCACAGAGCCTTCAAGCAATGGCAGCAGGAGAGGATGCATCAGTCTCTTCCCAGCAGCAATTTAGCAGCTATACGTTCCTGGTGAAGTTCTCCAGCCCAGCCTCAACTGCCTGAGCTTCCTCATCCCTCTCAGGGCGCCCAGGCGGTGAGCTGAGCTGGCAGCACCCCCGTTGCAGCAAACGTCTGCAGCTTTGGCTTGTGGGGAGCGGCTGAGAACAAAACCACTTCCCCAGGGAAGATGAGGTCCCCAAAGCAAGGGCATTGCTTAGAAAAAAGCTCCAGCTGACATGGGTACATGCAGGCTCCTCACATCCCAGCACAGAGCCCTGCCCCATCCAAACCTCCCTGGAGGGGCTAATGTCATCAAAAGTGTCTTCCACATTATGGCTTCTGGCCAGAAACCCTCCCAGTTCCAGTGAGATCTTCAGGCCAACTTTGTCATCCCTGAGATGCTGAGACAAACCAGAACAGGTCTCCCAACCATTTTGCCAGTATTAAATTCAGTGACTTTTAGCACAATCATTCATTAACTGCCAGCACTGCACCTGGGAGTACCGTGCATGGCTGGGAGGGAAATTAACTGTTCGTGTACCCGCAAAGTGAAAGGAAAGCCTTGCTTCCTCCAGATTTGTGTGACAAGGCTATAAAACACAAAATCTGAAAAATTCAAACCAAGCAAGAAGTCAGCAGTGACAGTTCAGGATTTAGCCACGTCCCTCACCCTGGGGAATTCACTCTGCATGAGGAACTAGCCACGAAGAGCCAGAGACCCCCGAGACAGGAGTTGGCAGCCGCAGAGACCCTCTGCTTTCAGCAAACCTGTCTGCTGCCCTCCTCTGACCTTTTTCTGCTTTGCTCAGCTCGGTGTGACAGTCTCCCAGGAAAGCCCCGCATAATGAAATTGCCTGATTCCTCCAGCTGTTCCCCCATTACCCACCCGCCATGCCAAGGCTGCTGTATTTCCACCTGCCACTGAGAATGCGGAAAGCGCTTAATGGATTATGGCTGGATAAACAGTAAAACTGAGCATATGCGAACACTTCAGCCTCCCCTGTGCCTGCCGTGCTCCTGCTCGTTGGAGGGAGCGAAGTCTGCTGGGCAAATCTTTCAGGGCCTGAGGCGTTCCTGGCTGCAGCTCAGTTTGGGGAGCCTGGCTGCATTGAGGGGACTGGGGAGGGCAGAGGTGATGAGGATCGATGGACCGAACCCAGGAGCTGCTGCTGTGCATTGACTTGTGCTCACTGGTCCGTCCGGGGGTCCCTGGGAGGAGCTGGCTGGAGGGCTGGCAAGAGCGGGGCTCTGCTCGAGTCCTGAGTGCTTTTGAGGCAGGAGAGAGGGCAGGGCTCTCTGGATCAGGCTGTTAGCGACGTGCGACAGCCAAGATGTGTCTCAGAGGGGCAGGCGTGGGGACTGAGCCAAAGCAGAGGAGAAGCAGCCCATCTCCCTGCGTACTCTGTCCTCCAGGGCTCCTCCACCAGCACATCAACTCCTACGTTTTTCTATCAACAGACACATAATGGATTGATTTCTCATTCTTTAAAACTCAGTACTCATTCAACAGTTTCACACACAAACAACGTAGACACAGGAACGTACACAAAAGTATTAAATGAGATAGATCTTTATTAGAAGCTTCCAGCATATTTTATCTATTCTCCTCCTCCACAAAACTCCACTTACTGGATATACAGCTACTATAGTCCGTATAGAGCCTGTACATCTCTCTCTCTTTCTATTTACTGCTACATATCTCCCTGTACAACTGTACAGTGAGCTCTCTTATCAGCAATAATACATGGTCTTAAGTACAACCCCACACACATTAAAATTGCATGGCACTCTGCATTGCAAGGAAAGAGCTAAACCTCTTCTCCCTCGTTTTGTAAGACAAACATTGCCACAGACTGTTCCTATGAAGCTCATAGGCAGATCCGCACAGGTATTCCGGGCAGATTTCCCCCGGTACCTTTGTGGATCTGGTCCCTAAGTGCTTAACAAATCTCACATCCGTGCTGTTATCAGACTTGGGAGTGAAGAAAAACCCTCATGAATAATGCCCTTGAGTGATCAGGAAGGCACTAGAGACAGGGAAGAACCTGAACCACTTCCTCTTCATTTTCCACCCCACCTTCCATCCTGGGTCCCCTCCGGCCCTCTCCAGCCCCACAAGGTTACACACTCAGCCACGGCACCTCCTCACTCGACATCTCCCACCCAGCTCTATGTCTCCAGGATGGGAGGCAGCAGACGGACCAAGTGATATACCCAGCCCCTTCATCTGGTGATTGCCAGAGCCAAACGTGCACATGTGCCTCTTCCTCCTCTCCAACGTGCTCCTGTCCTTGTCAGGGCTCTTTCCTGAGGCTTCCCTGAGCTCAGCCCCTTTCCCTGCTGCCCCTGCAGCCCCTTTCCATCCTGCGCAGCCTCCTGCAGGGCCCTTCCCGGCTGCCCCTTCCCCTGGCTCTGGCTGCCTGACACTTGCCCGTCCTCTGCCGATGGGACTGAGATGTGTCCTTGCAGTGGGTGCTCCTCACCTGCAGCAACAGACGCTGCATCTGCGGCTCTGGCTCAGCAGGGCTGAGGCAGCCACATGCAACAGAAACCCTGTCTCAGCCTCCTGAACTGTTAGACCAAGCCGTGACTTCTTGGAGTGAAATCCAAGAGGATGAGTCCTCCTGCAGTGAGCCAAACTGGTCATGGGAGACCTGGGCCTTGCCAAGTGTGTGGCCCCTCCATCCCCCTTTAGCTGCTGCCCAGCTAGCTGCACGCAGCCAGTGCATGCTTAGCAAAGCACCATGTTTGGACAGAGACAGCTCTCCCCCAAAGCTCTCTCCTCTCTTCCTTCACAGATACCCCAACCCTTTCATAGGAACGAAGCACTTTCCTGGTTTCTTCGGCTCTCTCCTCTCTCCACTACCTCCATGCCTTCCTTTGCCACCAGGTGACTTCACCAGGGAGGACAGACAAGCAGCGCCCTGGAACAGACACTGTGACTACTCCTAGGAGATAGCACAAGTATACAAGAAGTGTGCAAAGAAACAGAGCCAGCCCATGCCAGGCTCCTCTTCTGTCCAGTACAGGTACAAACTGCCTACCATATTGTAAATGACTGTCAGCGGAAGGATCCTGCTTCCTGTGACATCCTCTCCCCTTTAGGGATGGGTCCAGAGAAGTCTTGGTGCTGGGATCCAGGCTTCTCACACCACCCAAGAACAAAGTCCCCGGCCTCTGCCTCCACCGTCCTCGCCTGTCCTCGGGAAGCACCTCTGGTGTGCGCTGAGCCTAGGGCCGGGGGTGTCCTTCTCTGACCTGCCTTCGGAAGTAGCGGATGGCAGAAAGCGTGCCAAAACTTGCCAGGAACACTGGAAAAGAGCCCAACACATTTCCAGAGTGAGTCTGGGTGCTTCTTCCAAACATGAAGATCTTTTTCCAAACAAGATCACAAGGTTCACTCTGGTCCATGGGACCTAGGGGTTCGCTCCCCTCCCTTTCTCAGACCCCTCCTGCCTTTGCTCTTCATCCCCACCACACTGTGCTTGTTCCCAGTGCGTTCAGTCCTGAGCTGCCCACAGCCTGGCCGACCACATCTCCTCCTATAGTTTGGGCACACGGATCCCACCACCATTTCACAAGAAACATCTGTTTTTAAGGGAAACACAGCATAGACTTCATGCGTGTGGTGGAGATAGGTGGTGGTTAATATGCAGGTTCATGTAGAGATCTAACGGATCTAATCTCGGATGAGAAGGCCACAGTAGGAAATCTCACCAGGCCTTCAGGACAGTCCCTTCTGTTTGGACCAGGAAGATGCCAAGAAAAACATCATTTTGTGGATTAGCTGTGGATACTCTGATCCCAGCCAAAAGCGGAAAATACCCAAACCCCAGAAGCAGAAAATGTAGAGATACAAAATATAACTAACGGAGATTATACACAGAATCAAGCTCTTCTCTGTACTTTCAGCTAATGTTTTTAGCTTGGCTTATAAGAGAGGTCAAATTCCCCTGCTCTGTTCCCAAGCAAAACTGGGAACCCAAGCCATGCCTTTGGACTTCCCAGTTTAAATTCAGACTTGATTTTGATTTGCGTGTTAGAGCCTGAGGCATAGACAGGGACATTCAACTTGTTAGAACCTAAACTGCCAAAAGAGAATTGCTAGTCCAGGCTGCCAAACCGCCTCTTGCCTCCCCTCCTCGCCGGGGCGCTTACTGCACGCTGCGTTATGCAATCCCGAGGGCACGAGGCCCATATCCCGCTTTTCGCACCCTCTCTGAGGCCACGTCTACCGTCTAATACTAAGAAGGCAAGGAGGAGCAGGCCAAAAGCTCCTTGTGATGATTGCACTGAGCAACTTTAGCTAATGAGCTATTCTCAGCCCGGGTGTCAGCTTCCTGTGTGACCTTAGCGGGGAACATTCCTGCCCCAGACAAGCAGTAGGAAGCCCTGGCCCCGGCGTCTCGCCCCGCGGCGGGGGCTCTCCGGTGCCCACGGGCAGGACCCCGTGCTCAGCTGGCGCAGCCAGGGCAGGGCTGCTGCGCTCGCCGTCCTGTGCCCTGCTCATCCAGCGACCCGCACCCCTTGGGCCACAGCTCAGCTAATTCATGCTGCCCGAGCTTCCTCTCTCCCCACCAGTTATTCAAATGCTGTGGTTGGAGAGGAGAGGAGCCGAGAGAGCTCCGTTCACTCACAGGACTCGGTGCACCAGGATAATACTTCAGCTAAGCTGCTTTTGGAAAAAAGATTATACCTTCACAGCACGTTAGAAAAACATGTGCATTTGTTCCAGCTGAGATGGAGGAGTATAAACGTGCATGCTCGAGGTCCTGATTCAGCTTCTAGCCAGCACAGATCCTAAAGAAGCCTCTCTCCCCTGACACACTGGTACTGGTCCCTGTCAGAGGCTGGAACAGGCTGCCCAGGGCAGGGGTTGAGTCCCCATCCCTGGAGGGATTTAAAAGATGGGTAGATTTGGTGCTTAGGGACATGGTTTAGTGGTGAACTTGGCAGTGCTGGGTTAACAGTTGGACTTGATGATCTTAAGGGTCTTTTCCAACCTTAACGATTCTATGACTCTATGATTCTATGGATGGAGCAGGGCCAAAGCTAGGAATACAGAGGTGTCCTACGGCTCAGTTCAAGGCAGCAGTCACTTTGTGTGGGCAAAGGACAACGTAAGTGAGTAGGAATCAGGACATTTCTATAGGAGAGAGAAGGTATTAGAAAGTAACAGGACACTTTGGAAAAGCAAGAAAACGACTGCATTTTCCCACAGGCACTGTTAGGTGTGTTAGCATCCCTGCCTTTCTCCCCGCCATGTCTTCCACGAGGTCCTTCCCACCCTTCTCCCACCAGCCTGGGCACCGTACGTACTGGTCTTCCAGGCATCCGGAGCCTGCAGGTCGGAGGTCTTCACTGCCCAGGACGCAAAGGCACAGAAGACGAGGCACATGTCTTTGTGGGTCAGCGCCAGCGGAGCCTCGGGCCTCCCTGCGAGAAGAAGAGCACAAGGCTTGGGGTTTTACGCCACCTGCTCTGCCACAGCCAGCTCCAGTCCCTCTGGGGCAGCGAGTCCCTTGCACTCCCAGAGAAATACATCTTTGTTGCACATTTTCCCTCCCAGAAGACTTTTTTTTACCATTGGTCAAGTCAAACATGTCTATTCAGGACTCAGGTACGTTTCCTAAGGAGAGAGGCGTATTTTTCACCCCTCTCAGTTTTACACTTTGTTAAGAGCCTGAGGCAAATATTTGGTAATGCTGCCCATGGGGCTGGGAGGCACAGGCAGCGGACATGCCGCCTCCAGGACCGCTGACTGCCTCACCACCTCCCTGCATTTCTTCCCCGCGCACCCCTGGGGGTGGCTGGAAGCAGGGAGTAGATTTAGGGGAGAGCAATTCCTGGGCTGGCTGCCGATGCACTGGGGCCCTGCCGGGGTCCCCTCCCTGCAGGACGCTGCCCCGAGATGCGCGCAGCTCTAGTGCCACACAGAGCCCCCTGAGAAACAGCGGTGCTCAGCATCTCTCCGCGGATCCTCACTCCCGCTGCCTGCTAGGACCAGGGAGGGAGACAGCCCTGAGTGCTCTGCGTTTCGTTCTCTGCTGGACTTCCAGTCCAGCACAACTTAAAGACATATTGCAAGAGTAGGTAATTTTTGCTCCTCTATTTATTTGATCAGGCTTTTAATTAAAGCTGGCTTATAAATTAGCTATGACCGTGGCAAAGGGGTTTTTCCTCTGTGCAAACAGACTGGAAGCTCTATTTTGAGGCACCCTTTGGGATGACTCATTCATTGTTTGGTTTTAATATTAACTGTGAGGCACTGTGGCTGTAAGCATCATACAAGCTTTAAGATAAATACGCTGGCTGTCCTAGTGGGTCCCACTTGCTCTCCCTTTATTCCTGTTTCTCTTACCTGCCTCCAGTAACAGTCAATATTCAGGCAACCTCTGAGGTCTCTGGAGGGTGTTTTACAAATTAGTGTGTACTTTAAAGTCCCCTTCACCTCTTTCAGCTGGAAGCCTTGGACATGGTCCACTCTGTGCACACCTTTTCCCCCACCAGTATTAGTTCAGTTAGCAGCCCAGCCTTAACAGGACAGCAGCTCAGCAGCCATTGCCTTATCTCGGGGGTATGAGTTCTTTGGTACAGAAGGATTTTGCTGCTTTGCCTCCCATTCCCTCATCAGAAATACAGGTATGTGGTGCTGCAGGCAGCTGGATGGCACTGGGATGGGGGATTCCTGTCTCTACCAGCCCTCGCAATAACGCCAGCCATGTTTAATGCAGCTATCCACTTCAGTAAGTTTTTCTTGGCCAGAGTGCAAAAGGATAGATTAGATCCGCAGTAAGTTATATCCATTCAGGGGGAAAACTGAATCAGCTAGCACAGGGACTTTGGGCCAGCCTGTGTTTCAGCTTGTTGCATGCATGCTGCCGTGACCACCCCTGCCCCAGGACTGGAGTTTGCGGGGAGCAAAGCAAGTTATGCCCAGAATATACCCAGGTTCCCTGTCCATGCCTCCTGCAGCACTGGGAGCCAGCCTGCGGGGCTGGCCAGCAGCACTGGCTTGGCATAGGGACAGCGTGAGCATCACGAGAGAGCGCCAATGCAACACAGCATGTCATGGTGGTGGCTTTAGCCACATTTCCAAAGATCCCGGCTAAAGCCCAGGGCTGCTGTGTGGCAAGGCACCGTGCCAGGAGTGCGATTTCAGACCAGCTACACCTGGCAGAGCCCACCGAGATGTTCCCATCTGTACGGTGGCCTGAATGCCGCTGCAGCTGGAGTGGGGACGGCTGCAGCAGGGCCAGAGCTGGCTGCCAGGCTCCCCAAGGGGTGGTGGGAGCAGGGGAGACCGCACAAGGCAGAGGCGTATCTCTACGCGCAGCGGCGAGCCGGGGCTGTCGGGCAGGGGGTAACAGTGCTTTACCTGTCAGTGCAAGGGCCATGTCCAAACTTTCTGGCCGCGCCTGGCCTCTTCCCAGAGGAGCCAGTGGGACAAGGGGGAGCTTCTCTCCAGATCCTCTCCGCACAAGAGCCTGGGGGACTGGGGCTTGGCCTCTGATGAGATGCATCGGCCTTTGCAGGAGGGACTTCAAAGCCCCCACAGCTTTCTTCACCTCGGAGGCTGGAGTGATTGAGAAAATCCCCCTCCAGCCCGCCCTGTTCCCAGGACCATCCAGAAAGAAGTGTTCATACACCTCAGGGACTGAGATAACCAGGGAGTCTTTGACTGGGGCCAAGCTGGGATCCTCATTTTGCAGCTGAGCGTGGTCCAAGCTGCTGAACTTCTTTCGCTTTCTGTCTTTACCCTTGACTTTTTTCCTGTTTCCTTCTGGTTCATTGAAAAAATATTCATACAGTTCAGGCAAGGATATTTCCCTTTCCAAGGGTGTTTTCTCCTCCTCCAGTGAGTTCCCCATTCCTTCTTCTTCCCCTTGGGAGTCACAGAACAAATAGTCGTACATCTCAGGCCAAGTCACGTCCAGGGTGTCTGCCTTTGCAGAGGCCTCGGCTGCAAAGCAAGGGGGGCCCAGCTCCCTGGGGGTCTCAGCCGCAGGCTCCCCATGAGCTCCCTCAGCATCATCCCCTCCAACAGCTGCCAGGCTCTTGGGATGGAGAGGCTTCCCCGGTGCCTCCTGGCATGCCTCTCCCGACGGAGCTGCGGCTCCGCTGACAGCGATCACCGGCACATTGTCACGTACGCCCAAGCCACCAGCCTGCCCTGGCTTTGAATGCTTGGTGGCCTTTGCCTTCCCCAGGGGCTGTGCCCCCGGCTCCTTCACCTTCTGCTTTGGGGAAGTGCTCACGGCTGGATTGCCCTCATCCGTGCCAGGGCCGGGCACTGGCCGTTTGCTCTCCCCTGCCTCCTCGCTCCCCAGCTTCACAGGAGCTGGCTTGGCTGCCTTCTCCTTCCCTTTGCTCTTTCGTGAGAACAGTGGAGAGCTTAAAGGTGCCTTTGCAGGTACGCCAGTCCCCTGTGCCGCAGCCCCCGCAGGCTCCCTGTCCCCCTGGGCTGTCTCGGCGGCACCGGCTCCACGTTGCTTGCGGCTCTTTCTCAGCTGTCCTGGCACCTTGGGCCTCACAACGTCCGGAGAGCCAGCCGGGGAGCTCGGCTCGGTGCCCGCTTTCTCCCCACTCGCCTCCTCCCGTGCCGGGCAGCCGGGCACTCTGGGCGCAGTCTCTGGGCTTGGGGGGTGGTCACGCGAGGGTCCCCGTAGCCCGGGCTCCGAGCGGGAAGCGCTGCTGGGGCTCTTCCTTGCCAAACCCTCCGGGGAGGTAGCCAGCACCGGCGAGCTGCCCTGCACCGGAGCCCCTGGCTGTGCCGCCACCAGGCTGCCACGGGGCTGTTCCCCTCCTGCGTCCCCTCCCTGTTCAGGGGCGCTTGTTCCAGCTGGGTGGCTGGGAGGCTCCATGGCCTGACTGCCACTGGCTGCTCCTTTCTCCGATGCCGATGCCAGCTGCAATGCTGCTGCTTCACATGCTGTGTCCTGCCCTGGGCTGCTCTCGGCTGTGCCACCAGCCGGGCCAGCAAGGGTGGCTGCGGGGGGACAGGGGGGCTGCCTCCCCTGCGTGCTGGGCATTGGAACGTACGAAGGGCAGCCGGGCTTGTCGCTCTCGCACAGAAACCTGCCGACCGACCCCAGGTCCGTTTCGTCCTCGCTGCCCGAGAGAAGCTCCGGCAGGGCAAGGTGCCCGCCGGCGGGCCAGCGCAGGGAGGCGTCTCCAGCCACCCCACGTGGGGCAGAGCTTCCCGTGCCAGGCCCTGGCCTGCTGCCCACCCTTGCTGCAATCTGCTCGTTTGTGCTGGTGTGGCAGTCCCTCCCCGGCACGCCGTCCCCTTGTTCAATGTCACTGAGACACTGCTCCTCGGCCGTGGCCAGGGCGACTGGCGCTAGGTTGCATTCCTCCGACGCCAAGAAGAACTCAGCCCAGTCCCTGTCGTTAAGCTGGATGCTGTACACGAAGTTATCCATGCCTGCAGCAGCAAAGCAAGAGGAGGGGGCCGGAGAGATCAGGAGGGGGCACCAGCATCAGCAGACATAGCTGAGGGGCATGCCCCTAACCCTTTCCCCCCAGGTTCCTGTCCTGCTTCCCTGCCATCCGCATTCGCTCATCCTCACTCCTTTCCAGCCGAAATCAGTGGGAGGCAAGGGCAGCTCCTGGCAGACCCAGCAGGAGAGGTATCGCTGTGCTGGACCACAACCCAGCCAGCAGTGAGAGAGACCACTACTACCCCCCTCCGGTCCCTCCTGCCTCTGCTCCCCGAGCACAGCAGCGCAGAGGGTTTGGGATTCTCTCCACAGCAGCATCGCACCTCACATACCCCTTTCCTACTGCTTTTGCCTACAACTCATTTAAAAAAGTGGGGGCTTTACGCTCTTGAGCATTCCTGCTGCCACGGCATGAAGCAGAGTCCAAACAAGGACATTTCAGCAAGTCACGGCAGCCCCTTCCATATCCATGGCTCTGGGGAGGGAGATGCAACAGAGCCCAGAAGTAGCAGGGGGGATCCAGCTGTAGGGGAAGAAGCAGAGAGATGACAAAGCTGCATCCTACCTGTACCACAATCTAAGGCGGTGATGGAGCCATTCAAAGAGCCACGCAGGAAAATCCTCCCAGCACAACATGATGCTGTACCCTTGACGGGGGCAGAGAGCTCGGCTCCAGCACAGATCCATTCAGGGACTAAAAATAGACCCCCCCTCCCTCCCCAGTGTGTCACTTGAGATCCGAGTGTGATGGGTTCGGAGAGGGCAGACCCATATATAGAAGCTGGTGGGGAAAAGGTGAGGGTGCCAGCCAATGCGTTTCTGTCCCCCAGCCTCTGGGGTCTCCAGGACCACTCCTGATGCCCACTGCTCACTTCTGCCCTCTGCCTGGGGCTGCTCCGTGGGATGGCCAGCAGCGAAGGGGCCCAGGCCACAGAGCTCACAGCCTTTACCACAAGGCAGAGTGTGACATTTGGATGGCAATGTGCTCCTTTTTCAACATACTCACCTCTTTGCCTCCGTCTGTAGGTTACCCATTTCTAGGGTGACAAAAACATGCCTCAGGGGCATCGTTCGCCTACTGATAGCACTCCTAGGGCACTTATTGCCAGCCTACTGCAGATTTACATCAAAAGATCACAGCCAGCGTCATGGTCTTGTGACAAACCCTGCATGGTACGTGGCAGCCGTCCCACGCCGCCCGGGAGCATCTGGTGTGGGTGGCAGAGGGAGCCTTGGGTTGGAGACTCAGGGTGAGCTTGGCACGAGGGAGTTACAGGGGCAGCACGAGGGTGGCCTGGCGGGTCAGCAACCAGAGCCAGAAATAGCCCTCACCTCCCGCGAGTCCCGGAGCCTGCCTCCCACTGCACGCCCTCCCCTGTCCCAGGGGCCAGAAATAGATGCCCTGAAGTAGCTGCCTGCAGCGTGCTGCCTGTGAGTGTGAGCCCAAGCCCAGCTCCGGCCCCTGCTGCTCCCAGGGTGGCCAGCACCGCCCCGAGGCTCCGGCCACCCCTTTGGTCACCAGGCTGCTGTAAACCCCAAACTGGAGATGGCCAGCCATGAAGATGTTGCATGGACCCATGTGCTCTGCATCCACCTTGGGGGTCCTTGGCAGGGCCGGGGTGCTGGCCATGCCGCACTGCACGCTCCAGGGAGCCGGGGGCCAGCACCCAGCTCCTGCCCCGCTGGCCAGAGGGCAACTGGGCCTCTTGCCCTGCCCTGCCCTGCCAGCACCAGCCATCCTGCGGGAAGGAAGCTCCCCGTCGTGGCTGCCTTCACGCACTGCACTGCCAGGGAGCGAGCCAGAAGCGCGCAGCACGCCGGCAGCTGGAGCTGAAGTGTGCTGCCCCACGCCGCCGGGTTAATATTGACGAGGACACGCTTCCTTTCCCCGTGCTCCGGGCTGACGCACGCAGGGAGCTTGTTGAGCCGAGAAAATATGGAAGGAAAGAGGTCTGCTGTCTTCCCATCCTATCTCATTTCTGATCTGGCTACACCCTTCTCCCTCTCCCCCTCACACGCGCTCGCAGACGCAGAAGGGAAACCAACTGGCTTCCTTTTCTTGGCTGCAGTTGACTTCCTTCCCTTTGAGTCCGGCAGCCAGGGTTAGTCAGAGAAACCTTTAAACTCTGCCTTGCAAACCGCAGCAGAGAACATAAAAGAGACAGAGGCAGCGAGACGGAACTGGAAGCCAGCAGCGGGCTGGCGGCCGGCGTTATCAGTGTCACATTTAAAACCAACGCTGGAGCAGCCACACACCAAACCCAACAGGAACTGCACACACCCCACCACGCGTTCCACCCTGGCCTCAGAGACACAAACAAGTCTCGGCGCTGGAGACATCCAAGTATTTATTTAGCTGTCCAGGGTAAAGCCCACACACCGTCCTTGGGGAAATTACGCATCTGCTAGCGCTTCCCTGCCTTCCTCTGGGGGGGCCATAAAAGCGCAGCGTGGACTTCAAGGGCAAGGCATGCAGGCTGCAGAAGGGGCGTTATGCCGTCTGCGAAGGACATCCAGCAGTTGCAGCCCGGACAGACCGTCTCCGATTACCTTCTGGTGTGTGGTGCGTGACCCTGTGCCTCTCTGGGATACTTGGCTCCAGCTCTCCAGAGCCATCTCCAGAGGAGCTGATGGCCGATGCTGGGATGCTGCAGGGCTGCTCCAGCACCTCCGGACCAACGTGACCGGCGGACGCCACCTGCCGAGCCGCGGGCAGGCGGGCACAGGCCTCCTCACCACCTCCCAGCACCTCCAGTATTGACGCTTTGGTATTAAGGACATTATATAAATAACTAATGTCAACGTGTAATTAGAGAAGGGCCTGAAATAAAGCAGCAGATGAGGCCCCTCTCTTGCCTGACAACATAGGACACAGCGTGGGAGAAAGAGCCAGAATCAAGGGCATGGAAAAGGGAGCTAGGCAAGAAAACCAGGAGTGCCATGGAGGGGCACCTCCTTTGGCATAAAGACCCCTTCTGTGGCTTCAGGCTCCACATTCGTTACTCCCAGTGTAAAGGGACTTCTACAGACTGGCAGGGGGCAAAGGAGCTATCAATCAGAGCTATGTAGAATAATTAAGATAAGGAATTTCCTCTCCAGGGAAGTCCATTTGGGAAAATTCTACCTTCACGGAACTGTTGAAATCCACTTGGCTGAATTCACTGCCGTGACAATGCAGAGAAACATAGGTCTGATTACAAACACGTCCTCCCTGCCCTGATCTAGACCCATCACATGCTGTGTGTTAGGGGACGAGGAGAGTGATGAGTTTGCAAGAAAAGCAGTGGGGGGAAAAAAACCAAAACAACATAATGGGAAGAGAAATATGTCTACAGCTTCAGGAGCAAGACTGCATTGGCCCTTGCTGCTTCCCACTGCCTGGGACAGACAGCTCTATTTGTGGCCATTTTCTCATGCCTTCTTCAGCTTCGGCTTGGTCATCATCCTTCAGCCTCGGTCACTGATATAGCATGGCCTTGTCTGCCCATCTCTGGCTGATCCCTGGACTCTGGTCTTCTGCTCTCACAGCACCAGCCCTTCCATCTTGTGATTTCCCCCCCACTCTGATTCATTTCTCCCCTTCCATAAATTCCTGCGATGTACAAACTGCCATACAGATAGCTCAGCCCTTCGTGTCCAGGAGCAGGGAGTGCTGAGCTGCTCAGGTGCAGCTTCGACCTTGCACCACTGACAGCCATGAGACCTCCCTTGCGATGGGGAGAGAGCAAACAGGGAATTTAGCTCTACCCCAGAGAAAGCCTGGAAGCAAGAGTTACTCCATGCTGAGGAAGGGGTTAAGTCTGCATTGAAACTTAGAGCGCAATGAAGTTGTAACCACCAGTCTGGTTTTGCTGGTTTGGGGGCAGGTGAGGAATTATCACCCCCAAACCATAAGAGGTCTGCATTGTTTTTGCCTAAACCCTTTAACTGTTTTGGTATTTTTTTTCGCCTGAAACTCCCCAGGCTCTCTTAAAATTCAGGCCCATGCTTCCCGAGCAGCCAGCAGCGGGCTCACTCAAAGGTCAGCCCTAGCTGACTTGAAACTCAGCCCGCGCTTGCCTGAAACTCTGCCAAGCTCTTCCAAAAGCCTCGTATCCTGGCCTGAGTTTCGGGTTGCTAATCCAAGTCTCGCTGGGTTTCAGGTTTCCCTGCAAGCTTTGGCTTTGCTCTACACAAGAATAGCCTCAGGCCACATCTACTCTGCCGCCTGGACCCTTGCTGCCGGGGCAGGGGTGGCAGCGGGCAGCCAGAAAGAGGAGGCAGGGCAAACAGGGCACGCAGCCGCCTCAGGGGCGCAGGACACAGATGGACCCGATATCCATGACCCTGGACTCGCCGGCCCTGAGGGGCAGGTTCTGCAACTCCCCAGCTTTGCCTCTCTCCGGGCGCTGCCAGCCAGCATAGCCAAGGGGCTGTGGGGCCACCATCCCCTGCCCCGGCGCGGTGCACAGCCGGAGAACCCGGCAGGATGAGCTACAGCCAGACGAGCTACAGAAGGAGTTGCTAGCTGTTGGAGGACCAAACCACCATGAAGCTTAGCAGTGCAAAGTTACCCCGCCACGTTGTTTTAATCTGAAGTACAGCCCAGTAATACCAGACCAGTGCACGGTCTGTTGTGGCTGTAGTGTTTCTGGCTCGGGACCAGGAGCCATAAGGCCAGGTGACTGCTGTCATGTCACAGCCATCTCGCTTTTCATGCTGCTCA
Source organism: Theristicus caerulescens (assembly GCA_020745775.1). Lineage (NCBI taxonomy): Eukaryota > Metazoa > Chordata > Aves > Pelecaniformes > Threskiornithidae > Theristicus > Theristicus caerulescens. The sequence goes on from CM036574.1 coordinate 5,658,501, forward strand.
CTGACGTGAGACAAACCAAGCATGCCAAGTCACACCCAGACAGATACAGATATTCTGCTTTTTTTACAAGTCCTGGAAAGAGGCTGCCGGGCTGAAGTTCCAGCTCACAGGAATCAGACTCGCCACTGAATCCAACAGGATCAGTATTTTACCTGCGGAACTCATTAACTCATTTTTCCTGCCATTTCCACTAGATGTCACTTACAGCCAGAAAGTTAGCAGTTTCCCTAGATTTTTAACCTCCTCCTGATGCACAGGTCTATGCTAATCCTAAAAAGGGGTCTTAGATGTCCAGGACATGAGGACTGTAATGGCATTAAGAGCAGTCAGGATTGCAGGCTGTAAGGGAGGGGTGTAGGGGAAGCTAGCATCTCCTGAGCATCCCGTCCAGCTGGTGTGGTGCCTCTAGGGGAAAGGAAAAAGCTGCGTTCCGTAAGGCTGGAAAAGCAGAGTCTTTGCCAACACTGACTTGTGCATGTTGCCAGTGTCTACAGCAAACCTGTCCTGCTTTGTGCTGCTACATTAGACGTTCAGTGATCCACGCAGGTAGGTCACCAGCTGCCACGTGTGGGTGTCCAAATTTCCGAGCCAGCAGGCAGCTTGGTCTCCGCAGCCACCGACCCGTCCTAAGCACTTTGGGGTAACGCCTGTTCTGCCTTTGCACATCGTTGCACATGTGAGGTGCTTGGCCCTGAGCTCAGAGGTGCTGCTGCAATGCGAGGCAGCAATACCAGTAGTCTCCCGACCCTGGGGTGACAGCATGGCCTGGGCCACTCCAAGCCCTCTGGACAGCAACAAAAAACCATTGGCATCTCCATCCTAGAGCCAAAGCAGCTGCCTCCCTCACCCCACAAGGCTGGCACCACACCCAAGCGCTGGGCTCAGACCTTTCCTTCAGGGCTCTTCTTCATATGCAAACCAGAGAGGTGCAGGCAGCCCAGGGCATTGCTGAGCCACCCCTTACACCTACCCCACCTGCAGCAGGACCTGCTTCCCCTCCCCATGGCCCAGTCTCCTTCCCAGTCCCATCAGCAGGCTGGGCTGGGGGGCAGCTCCTCTGCTGGCCATCCTGGGAGGCTGCTGAGGGCTCAAGGGCAGGACCGAGGGCCCCTCTGTGCGTGGTTCCCCCCACCGCTCCTGCTGCCCCTGCCCCAACACGCTCCACCTCCGCTTCCCCGGCTGCTGGGGAGGCAGCACTGAACGGAGCTGCCCGAGCGCAGGATGGGAGCAGCTGAGATTGCACCTCTCGCTTCTGGGCTCAGGCTCTCTGCAAGACAGATGCCATTGGATCAGCTACTTTCAGCTTCCCGCTAAAGGTTTAACCAGCTATTTTATCTGTGCTTAGCAAAAAAATGGTATTTTGGGCAATCCCAGCTGGGGATGAGGATGTCATCAGACCCATGTGGTAAAAGCATAAAGCAAAACTCCCAGGAGCACAAGCTGGTGTCTCGGGCCACCTCCTTGGTGTTCTTTCTCTCCTGCACCCAACACCGTGATGTGAGGGAGAGAGGCTGCTTTGGGCTGGAAGTGGAGGGGAAGGCACGGGCGGCCAGCACGCTGACCCTGGCCCTCAGGAGCGAGAGCAAGCTCCGGGATGATGCAGAAAGACAGAAGGACCTGCGACTTTCCCACAGAGTGTCAACTTGGCGAAGCTCTCCCCTCCCCGTTCTGGCTGTGGGCCTGGAAAGGGCAACGGTAGCTGGACCTGCAGCCACAGCTCCATTTTCTGTCCAAGTCGCTGATTAATTATGTTTTGGGTTGAAAGGGCCTCCCCTCCCACCCCAGCCCCAAATGCAAGCTGTTCCACATCTGCAGGACTCTGTCAGTCCTCAAGGTCCCGAGTTCTTCACCCCTGTGCTGCCCACCCCCTTCCAAACAGATCCTATTCCCAGCTGAACAGGGCATCGCGGTTGTGTTATTCTAACTCCCAGCAGATCGGCCACTCCACTGATCTCAGCCCACCCACTGTCAGCAGCTTCAAAGAGCAAAGGAGAGGTCAGGTTGCAAGCACAACAGACACCGGTAGCTCCTTGCACACGGCTGCTCTGCTCAGCCCCTCTCCCGGGAGCGGGAGAGTCTGGGAGCAAAGGCTCCAGCTCCAGGGGAGGCTGCCTTCTGCAGCACTCCAGTCTGGCTTGAATTAAATCAGCCTTGGAGAGCCGATGACATTAACCCTCTGAACGCTGGGGCTGTAAAATGGGAATCCCAAAATATTTGTCTGTTATGGAGAGCTGCGCTCCCCTCCGCCCTCGGGGAAGTGCTGCCAAAGCACCCACCGAGGTGCCGGCACCGCTTACCGCCACGAGGGAGAGTGGAACTCGTGCCAGCTGTTGGGGAGCAAGCTGTGCCAACAAGCAGCACTGCGGAGCATCGCACTGTGCCGGCTGATCCCCAAAGCCGGAGGAGTCCAAATGCCACTGTCAAAAAAGCTAAAGCTCTCTGCAAGTTGAAGGCTCCCAAGGACCTGACTACATCATTCACCTGCTTTTGAAATACGCTGCCTTCGGTCACCTGTGAATTAAAAGCCCCAATCCTCTGATTAGCTCTTTCCAGGGCATTGATTTGTTTCCACATTTTGAATACCAAAGCCCCAGAGAGAATCATGGCCAGGAGAATAACCACCAGTGGTCCTCATCTCCTCAGGTTGAAGATTATTACAGAGGTTTCTGAGACAAAATTCGGATTAGAGCTGGGCCAGTACCACAACAGCAATTCTTGGTTATCCATTCGAGTGCCTAAGGCGGGGTGTGTGCTTGGAGGCCTCCCAGCAGCCGGGGCAGAGCAGCAAGTGTAAAGCCTGAGTTGGGACAAAGGAAGGAGCTTTATTTACATCCCAGTAACGCCTAGAGCTCCTGCCTGCCTGCGAGGGGGGCTGCGTCTGCTGGGGCAGCCCAGCGCAAGGGAGAAAAGCTGTGCGGGACATGGAGAGAACAGTCAAACAGGAGGCGACAGGAGATGCAGAAGCACAGGGCTGGGACGCGATGTTCCAGCCATCACTGGTGTCCCAGTTTTGGTGGCAAAATCAGAAATCAGAGCCTGGCTGGCTCCAGGGGCCCATACACTGCTCTTGTCCACTAGACTGGGATGGCTCAACTGGCCTTCACAAGTCCTGATCTTAGCTGTAGGATGCCTTTGCAGTCCTGCGGTCAGGGAACAGAAACATCTGGGCATGATTCCTCTGCCCTATCTGCAAATCATAAGCAGAGATTTGGGGACAGAGGGTTATTTGGGACCATTTAACTGTGCTGTGCACATGCAAGCGAGCATATCCAAACACAGTACCATCTCACGGAGAGAACGGTCTTCCCGCAGCTCTCACCTTTACTTGCTCCCTGCTTATGACTGTTCAAACACAAGTCAGGTCAGTGCTGGCCACCCTGACATGTTCTTCTTCCCCTTAACCAAGTCCGGGAGCTCCCACACACACGTGCAGCTTGAGCTGGATGCGTGTGCTGCCTTCAGGAACGCAGAGCAGCTGCCTTACAACAGGCTTCTCCGCCTGTGCTCCTGCAGGCATCTCCCATTGCACCACCCCACGTAGAGCTCCCTATTTTCCAGCGCAAAGACCACCGCCCCGAAGCACACACATACTGTACACAATTTGCTGGCCGTGGATCAATCTGCCTCCGAGCAGAACCAAACAAACCCACCTCCCTCTATCAGGCTATTGTCTTTTGAGGAAATGTTATTGTTTCAGTCTTTGAAGTAATGCTTCAGCAAAACCCTTCCACAGCAGTGATTTCTTCCCATCTTCCTGTCTCCCCATGCCACGTTTGGGAATCCTGTTTTAAGTGCACATTTTTTACTCCCCTTCTTACCGAAAGTAAGATATTTCTTCCCCCTATTCCTTGTGAGTGGGCTGGATGTGTAGCTTGCATTTGTATTTGCATACCAGTTATTTGGGGTCTGACTGGGGACTGGGTGTTTCTGAGCTATTGAGTCCCTTTGCATGCTGCAAAAATTCTTTGAAAAGAACTTAAGGTAGCAAATCCCGGCCTGGGGTGATAAGGAAGACTATGTTTTTCAGCTCCAGTCAGGCTTTTTACTGGCAAGGTCACAGAGAAGGCAGTTCCAGGACCCATGCATGGGAAAGCAGATGAGGAGGGCTGGGGTGTATTTTAGGTCACCCCAGCCTTTTTGCGTGACCTTGCTTGGGACTCACTCTCCCTCCTTGTGTTTCAGTGCCCTGGCTGTAAAACAAGGATGCAATAGCTCCTTTGCCTGTTCAGCACATCAGCACTGGCACCCTTTCCCCTTCTGCACTGTGCCAAGCACAACAAAGTGCCACTCTGGACCGGAGCCTCCAGACGCTGCTGTAATAACAGTGCTAATAATAACGACAGCCCAGATGCACGGCACTAATGGAAATCTCTGTGCTACCTGGGGCTGCCAATGACTAATCTCTGGCCATTGATTTAGCAGCTGAGGCCAAGCTGAAGAGGCAATAACAACTGCAAAGACAGGAGCAGGCACCAGAATTACAGCTGGAGTGAGATGAAAGGCTTGGGAGGAGCGCAGTCTATCCCTTCTCCCTTGCAGCAGTGCGTAGGACTCCTCTTTGCTTTCATAGCCAAGACAATCGTCGAACTACGGCATTTCTACCTTGCATCTACCCCATCTGAAGCTAGTCCTGTCCACAGCCGTGACCATTACCTGTCCTGAAAGCAACACCCCGCCACTGCGTGCGGCGTGGGGGCCTCTGGAGACCTCGAGCCTCCTCCAAGCCCATTCCCCAGAGATATGCGTAGAGCTGCTCTTCCTCTTTCCTTCACAAGCGAAAGGACCAGGTCTCGCTGTCGGTGCCACACAGCCCCGTCTCCCCCATCTCCACCCTTCACTGGGGCAAGAGCCCCCGTGGGCACTGCGGGCCGAGGGGGTACCGGCCGGGCAGGGAGCCTTGGCCGAGCTAATCAGCTCCGCACCGGGCAGCCGGAGTAATTGCCCAGGCAGCAGCCTGGAGTCGGGGGCGGGCAAGGGGCTGGTGAAAACAGAGGCTGAAACAAGTCAGGCAGCAGCTGACTGTTCATGCACCTTTTTATTTCTCCCCTGGGGGATAGAGGCTTAGAAAATCCCGGCATGGGACCAGGGCTCCCCTGTTCTGGCATCTTAACAAGAAGCAGCTGCTTGAGGCAGAGTGAGGAATCGCACAAGGAAAAGGCCCCATTGCATTAATTAAAGGTCACGAGGCCATTCCAGAGGCTTCCCAATTACCTCTGGAAGAGTGTCGCTAATGTGAGATAATGATGTCATACAGCCACTAATGAGGCAGGTTATCCAAACCCCAGGCCCCCCATGGCCCCCCTCCCCAAGAGGATGCTATCGCCAGCAGAGGAGCCAAAGGGAAAATGGCCACTCTTCCCCCCTCGCTCCCCTCCACCTCTTCCCTAACGACGCGCCTCCAGATAATGGAGCCGGGGGAGGCAGGAGGAGAGGCCAAAGCCCTCTTTGAGGTTTTTGTGCTGAGGAGCGTCTCAGCAAGGCCCCTTCTCCTCTTGCGCAGTGAATTGCTCCTCAGAAGCGATGTCAACAGGATATTGTTCGGCACTGACCCCGCTCCCTTATTGCTCAGGCCAAATCCAGCCCCATTAGCGCTCCTTAATTGAACGTAATTTGGAGCTGAAAACCTGCCTACTGGTACGGAGGGCTCCAGCCCCTCGACTCCTTGTGCCCCCGAGCAGGGGGATCTCCAGCAAGCAGGGTGGATCGGCCCTGGCTGGGAAGAAAGGCCACTGGCCCCCCTTTCACGTGGCCCCGCTCAGCACCGGCTGGATGGTGCTCCTTTGCACCGAGAGGCAAAGTGCCCCTTGGGCTCTGCCCGGGCAGGGGACACGCCATCCTGATGGGACCGTCCCCTCTGGGGAGCAGCCGTGTCCTCGCCTCCCCTCAGACCTGAGCTCTGGGGGGGCTGTGCTCCCAAGAGCTGCTTTGTTTGGTAAAACTTTGACTAAAGCAGCCACACAGGGGTCTTGGGTCAATATTGGTTTTGGGGACAGATGGAAAAAATGTTGAAATGTTCAATTCTATCCGCCCTCCGCTGTGCTGCTTGTCTCCGGCCTCAATGCCTGGGCAGTCTAGGAGTGTAAACACCTCTTTGTCTTACAGCTCAGGCACCAGGCAGGAGGTAAGGAGACAAAACGCTGTAACAGAGATTAAAGTAAGCCCACAAATGGAAAAAAGCCACAGGGCCCCAAGTTCTTTGAACGGGAAGAGGAAAGGGGACAGAGAGCAGGAGAAGCGCCCAAAATAAAACAAACAGCACGTACATCTGGAGTTGAGAGAGTCGTCCACCCCGAGCTTCAAAACCGATGGGGAAGGGGGACAGCTCAGGAGGGGCTGCAAGACCTACGCTCTTGCTGCCCTGATTCTCCCGCAGCCACCGAGGGCAGCGGCAGGCAGCACCACACAGGCTCTGTGCCCCTCCTGGGAGCCATCGGCCGGTCTCAGCCTCCCTCCTAGCGAGGGGTGCCGGGGCAAAGAAAGCAGCCCAGCAGCCCGAAAGGCTCACACCACCACTCTCGGCAACTTTGCGGTCCTTCGCTCACCAGCACGGCCCCGGGGAACAGATGCCTTCCCCCCAGGCCCTGGAGCGGGGTGCAGGGGTGTGCCTGGGTGAAGGGGTGCTTGCCTTGCAGCTGTGGGGATCCAGCCTTGTGGGCCAGGATGCTTCCGAACCAAAGGGGGGACCTTCACCAGCATCCCCCACCCCACCCCGCAGGAGTGCCAGAGGCTCCTTTTCTATCCATGCAACGTTCGCCTTAAGAACATCAAACCTCTGCACTATGGCCGAATTGATCTGGCTACGCAGGAGGAAATCATGGAGGAGAAGCTGCACAGTGGCATGAAAGCCGCGGCCTCAGCCTCAGCTGCAGAAGGCAGTGGCATCCACGCTGTGGAGGAGCGCTGACCCAGTCCCCGAGGGTATTCTCCAGGGTTCTGCAAAACAGGGGAGGTTTCTGGTGAGCAGGCTTCTGCAAAGTTGATGCTTAGGAGAAATCATGCTTCAGAGACAGAGCGAGCAAGCGCAATTCAGCACCCACCTGGCTGCTCCCTCTTGAACACAAACAGATCCAGCACTGAATTTACTGTGCAGCCCTTTGGGAGGTGATTAGAGGTTATCAGCAGCTTCTCCTTGGCCTCTCCCTCTTGTGTTTCCTGCTGTTTGCTCAGGTAGTTTCTGCAGCAGCACTGATTTGTTCCCCCTATGAGGCACTGTCCCAAGCCTCCTCTTTCTTTAGGTCCTGCTTGTTGCCTTTCCAGATAATCTCTCTTTCAACGCAAAGCACTTATTTCCAACCGACTCAACAGTAGGAAAGCACAGGAGGAATCAAGAAAGAACAGGAGCTAGCAAATAAGGAGAGCTGTTGCCCTTGCCCTAAGCCTGAATGACCTGCAGAGCTGCTGGAAACTCGCTGGAAGGGGCAGAACAGGAGAGAGAGAGGTGGGAGAAGGAGAAGCGATTCCTGCCGGCCTCGGGGCTGGGGAGATGGGAAGTCTCTACCTCAACATGGCTTTACCCAAGATCTGGGCAAAGCCCTCACAGACCCACATCAAGCAGCTGCTTCTGCAAATGGGGCTTGCCTGCGGATAAACCGTAGTGACGCCCATCTCCAGAAGAGCGGCTAAGCCATCCCCTGTCCCTAGCTCAAACCGAATCCTTAGCCACAAGCACACACATAAAATAAGCAAAGTCTTTTGGAGCAAGAGCTGCCAGCTGCAATCTATCAGGCAATGGGAACAGACAGCACATGACTGGAAGTGAGAGAGCATTTGTAGGGGGAGGCAGAGGTGGAGGGAGCAGGAATCTCTGCGTTCTCCCAGGAAGACAGAGCCGAGAAGTGCTGGGGTTATTAATTATCTGCAGCTTTCATCCCTCCCACATTCTGCAAGCGAAAAAAGTTGTCAGGGCAAAATGAAAATGGGCGGGAGAGAGAAGAGAGATGAAAAGACTAAAGGCAGAAAAAGGAGGAGCGGAGGGTACGCTGGGATCGAGCTTTGCTAGAGAGAGGGTGCCAGGACCAGGAGAACACAGCGTTTGCTGATAAGGAGCTTGCTTGCCCATAGGGATCCTATTAATTCCCCTAACACGCTGCAGCGGCCAAGGGGTGGGGTATTTTCCATTTGCCAGTATGATTACATCTGCTCTAGGAATTCTGCTCCCATGGCTCCCTCCGACTGGGTGGGATTTTTCCATGCACTTACAGATCAGGCTAAATCAACAAAATGTTCAAGCGTAGCCCTAACCTGCAGTAAAGGAAGAGACTGGGAAGGGCTGGAGCACTAAACCCTGACCTTTGCTAATCCACAGGCAATAACTGCAGGCAAGAAGTATGCTGCAGGCAATGTCAGACTTTGCTCTCCCTATGGGCAACATTTTTAACCTTAATAGCAGACGGGCTTTCCTGTCAACGTGTAGGCAGCAGCTGTGGGTTAGGGAGTTGCTGCGGAGCTGGGAGGCTGTCAGCTGCCCCGTGAGCGATGGGACGCGCACAGGCCAATTCCAGCAGTGGCCGGTGGGAAGGCTGGGGACCTTCGGGAAAGCTGTGGTGTGCTGCTGGCCTCCCAGGAGCCCTCATTCAAAACACAGCACCTCCCTTTGCTTCCATCTTCATTTCTAAAATGGGGATAACACGGCTGAGACCTTGGAGATGTTACTAAAAAAAACAATCACTGTGTAGCAACTGAAGCTGTTACAGCAGATTGGGAAGATGCTCTGGGTTCCAACCAAAATATGGATGTTCTGAGCAAATTCCTTTAATCATCTGTTAGCGTCAGGATCCTTACTAGTGAGCCAGAGCCCCGTTTCTAGTTCAAGTTTTCTGGTCCCCAGTGTCCCTCCTCAGCCCTAATGCAAATATAGGGTGTCACCAAGCACCAGTTTTATGCAAAAACATGCCTGTTGCAGCATACAAAATATTTCCTAGCTAAAAAAATTAAATAGCTGCAAAGATGAGTAACACCTGCATGCAAATCCATCCTCAGCCCTCCTCCCTACTTGCCCAGTCCCCTCACAGGGTAGCCACTGGCCCATGGCAGAGGCAGAAGCAGAGCTTTCTGCTTTCCGCTGGGCACATTGCTGTCCGGATACATGCTGATCTGTCTGCGTTGGCACATTCTCTTGCGGCAGGGAAGGGGTGCAGAGGAGTTTACATTATAAACAAGAGGCAGATGGAGTGATCTGACGGTGTCCTAGGGCTCGCTCCAGCAGGACACATGCAGTTCCCGGCTCTGTGCTGCCTAATGACAAAATCAAAAGCCTTCTCCCAGCTGGGAGCACGGATGCAGGATTCCCACTGGACACATTGCAAGTTATGGTCCCTGCCCCCAAATATTTAAAAAGGTAAGAAGCCAATGTGTGACGGATGAGCAGATGTGCCTTGCTTATGGGGCTCCAGGACACAGCAAGCCCTAACCTGGTTTTAACCATGCCCTGAGACAGCCACGTTATAATTGGCATCGCTGCCCTTTACGTGCAGTTCCTGCTCCATCCAGGCAGGGACAAAGACGGTGACTCGAGGAAGAAAATGACTTGTACAAGGCCTGGACCAGATCTGTGCTAATGGAATTGCTTCCTTGGTGCCAGTTTCTGCAGACAAGGACCCGGCCTTCAGCTTTTAAAACTGACTGGCTCCTTTGTCCTACTATCTGCCTTGACGCCTGACTATAAATCTGGGGGATGGTTGTTTTCCTTTGGAACCTGCAACTGACTTCTCTTTAAGCAGAAAATAAACACTGAGTCTGTCGCCTCTGAGTTATGGGGGAGTTTAGAGGCTGCAAGTGTGAAAAAGTTAATTGCCTAACACTCCAGTTAATCACCCTGAGCCTACAGTGGCAAGCTGCTGTGGTTCATGTGCAGGGCTCAGCGTGCCACAGAGCACCACTGTGAGCCAAGGGGTGGCCTGTGTTAGCCCCTGCACGGGCACCGTACCGAGGGCTCAGTGCTGGCCGCAGCGTGGCTGCCAAGAGGTGCCACTGCAGGATGCTAACCTGGACCTGCCTCCGCTCACCGTGGCATGTGCTAGCCAGACTGTGCAACCATCCAGATTTTGCAATCCCACCCATTGCAGCTCTCAGCCCCAGACACAGAAGCTTGGAGGCTTTTGTGCTCATGTGGATTTGCACGAATGGGGGTGTGGCGGGGAGAAAAAACACTTGGGGGCTTTCTTTCGACTCCTTCAGATATTAGCAAAGCCATCAGAGAGCGCTGCCTGCCAGGGACCCTGGGGGCTAGCACGGTGCTGGCCATCGTGATGTATGGAGCATGGGTCGTTCGCATCCATAAAGTAAAAAGCAAGTAAAAAGCAAGCACTTGACGGCAGCGAGTTGCCCCAGGTGGATTCCCCCTTCCCAAACAACATTTTTCACCTGGCCCCTGCGTGCCCTCCTTGCGCGCAGGGCTCTGGAGACAGGCGCGGCAGGGCTTTGGTCTGATTTCATAAGGAGATTTTTGCCATGCAGCGTCTCTGACAGAGCCAGCGTTGGGGGTGGCGCTGGTGGTTGTTTCTGGTTCTGGTTCATGTTAAGCGAAGGGCTAATGGGATCCATGTGACTCCGCTATTTCTCTGGAGGAAGAGCTCCTTTGCCGATAGGAGCACAACTGTCAGGGAGCCTGCCTGCAGTTTGTAACTCCCGGGGAGGCCGCGGCTGCGAGTGCCAGACACGCAGAGCCAGCGGTAATGCCTCCGGAGGCAGGCGGCTCATTAACGTCCCTCCGCGCGGCTCCCCCGGAGAAGGTGCGTCACCGGGAGCTGTCGCGCTCTCCGCTTGCCCTGGGTGGGATTAGCGGCTCCCTGAGGAGCTGCTGCGGTTCAGAGCCAGGAACGCATCCTTCTTTTGAAGCTCCCCTTTGCAGCACGCCTGTGTGCACACGTGAGGAGGAAAGAGCACGCATTGCAGCTCTCCTAATCACGGAGGCTGGCGGCGCGGATGGGAGCCAGGGGAGGAGGGCAGGCAGGACTTGCTGCTGCCAGGCTCCAGAAAGAGAACGTCTGCCTTTTAATCGTGTCGACAAAGCGCCTTTGTGCGAGGCTGCGTGGAGCCAGGCACTGCCCCGTGCAGCTCGAGGCTGGAGGAAAGGAGGGGCAGTCCTTCCACTGGCTTCAGGAGCTTCGGCAGGGGTGATTTTCAGGCGAGACACTTAACCTGAGCCGGTTTTGGCCCGACCCCAGCAGCTACCATGCCTACAGCCCCTCTCCACTCAGCACTGAGATCCTTTGCTCTCCTGAGAGAGACAGCCTAGTCCAGGAGCAGATGAGCTGCTCTCGCAGCCGGAGCCACTCAGGCTCTGCCTCTCGCCGAGAAAGAAGACAGTCTGGTTCAGTCTCCCCCAGTGACTCTGGGAGCTACCTAGGCTGGACTAGGGGATGGAGTCAGTCAGACCCTCTTCTCCTGCGAGATCCAGCCACTTAGCCCCTGACACTCATAATTTCACCTTTAGTTTTCCTGGGCCTCTGCTCCTCAGTGCTGAAACAAGGATAAATATTCATTTTGTTGCTCAACTTGTCCGACTGGATGGCAGGGGCTTGCCCCTGTAGCGGTGCTTGGACAGCATCTGTCACCTCAGGGCTTTTATCCATCAGTGCCAGGAGGAAACGTGAGCCATATCCCAGCAGCAGTGGGGAGGCTGGAAGGAAGAGAGATTTATTTCCAGACTGGGTATGGTGGCAGCTCCTTAGTGCTGGGGAGCTGCCTTCTAACCCCGCCGCCTAGGCCTGTGTTGCTCCACGCATGGTCCATAGGGCTTCACCAGGTAGCCTGCAAAATGCTTTCAAAAGCATTCCCAGCCCCCGCACTCACATGCATCCTACCGCAGTTAGCAGGATCGCGAGAGAGCCTGCCAGCTGGTGTGACTGGGGACCTCAGTCCTGCCGGTTCCTGATGAAGCTGGCCGTCACAGTAGCAAAATGCCAGTTCTGTGGAACCCTAACGTGCTAAGCACCTATTCTTTTCATCACACAAGTGCCAAGCAGAACCAAATCAGCCATGGTCCATGGACACTGTCAGAAGGAACAGGAGAACCTTGAGAGCAAAATTTGCATCAGTTCAACCAGAAGGAGGATGGCAAATTGGCTTACTGACAACGTGTGCTTACTCTTGCACATGTACCTCCTCTCATGCTGGTTTAGTTGTACCTGCTCCACACTCCCAGGACAGAAAAGTGAAGCTGTTTTTGGTACCTGATGCAAGGCACCATCCAAGACAGGCTCATCTCAGTTCTGCCTTACGTGATTCCTGCTCAGCGGCAGCCTGGTTAGTGTGGCTGTAAGAGCACTCCCACAGCCTTTTGCACTGGTTTAGCTAAGCTCACGTTAAATCGGCTTCCCTCTGAAGTGATGCAGCTTTGCACGCAGCTAAGCACTAATGCCTGGGGCCTTCCCAATCAATAACTGCAAAGCAACAAGGGGGAGACAAGAAAACGTGTGGGATGGAGCATCTTTCCCACCAAGCTGCAAACTTCTCTTGACAAAGCAATGGCATTAGAAGGCATTGTTCTGCTTCCTCCCCTCCTCCCTGTCTGGCACTCTTTCCCAGGCACTGCTTGGCTACTTGTGAATGTTTATCCCCCTCTCAGGCCGAGTGTGAAACACTAATTGCTGTTGACACTTGCCAGGCTGGGATATTTAGCTCCCCCCCACGAACATGCACATGTTGGGTGCTGAAAACTCCCCTGGAAGTGGCAATACTGAGTGCAAAGGCTGACCCTGCCCTCACCCACTCACACCTCTCGGGCAGGAGTGGGACCTGGTCTCCTCTGTCCCTCTCCAAAGCACGTGGCAGTTTTAGCTGGGCTTTTCCCCACCTACGCCTCTTCCAGGCTGAGCTTTCCCTGGAGAGCAGCACGATGCTCCGTCCCACGTCCTTTGGGCAGAGATACCCGGCAGCACCAGGGGCTGGTCGCTGCACCTGGAGGTGTATGGCTGGCTGGCGCTTCCCTTGGCCTGCCAGAGCCTGGTGGTTGGCTTGTGGATGTGCGGCACTTCTCCTTGGCTCCTACTCAGTGTAAACCACAACTTTCTGGCACATGCAGAACCTCTGCTTGTGCTTCCCCGAGACTGACCGCACCTGAGGTGGCACATGGCGAGACACGGCTTTTTCCCTATCCTGTCTATGCCCAGGCACGATGTGATGCTTTGGATATGAGAGTGTTTTCGAACATTTCCATCCAGCCTGCTCCCACAGAGCTCCCTGTGTTTGGGGTCTGCATGCACAGCTCAGCCCCGGTTTGGACTGAGTGTTTCTTCTACAGCCAGAAATGCCATCTGGGGATGACACATCGTGATGGAAGGGACAGTGGTGACAGAGTCGATGGGAGAGCGCTGCAGTAGGACTGGGATGCAATGGGCTGATGCCAGGCGAAGGAAACGGGCACAGCTGAGGCAAAGGGGCAGAAGAGCCCCTCTCAAAGCACCAAGTGTGGAAGGAGCTGGCCCTATGGCTTCACAGCCCTGTACTCAATCCATGAACAAAAAGTCTTTCAGAGCCCTTTAAAGAGGAGCCAAGGGCAGCAGTTGGTGTCTGGAGGCAACACCCACAGCATGAGGGTGGCCAAGCTGCTGCTTGGGCTGGACTCATTGTCTCCTTCAGAGACATTGTCCCCCGCTAATGGAGAGGCCAGTCCCAGGAGGGGAGATCGGGCCTCCAGAGCAGGTCCCAAGGGATGTGCTTCACTGGGAAAGGTCTGTTTCTCAGCCACACGTCTGCACAACTGGCAGTCCTGTCAGACACAGGAGATGCACTTGAAGCCGTGCCAGCTGCCCTCCGGTCCAGCTCTCTGGGGACCAGCCATGTGCAAGGAGCCTGCTTCTGCAGCAGAGAGGAGAAAGGCAGCGGGGCCGGGGAAGCGGAGTGACCTCTGGGTCCAGCGGCGCTGCCCAGGTCCATCCTGGCTGAAACAAAGGGGTGACGGCTCTGCCCTGCCTCCCTGAGCTGCTGCCCTCCCTCCTGTCACCGAAACGGTTAAGTGCTTGCAGATGAAAGGCATCCCGGGGATAGGCGAAGTGTTATAAACAAATAAATAAAATCTCTGTGTGCAAGAGAGAACGGGGAGAGGAGGGGGGCTCCCAGGGAACGATGCAGCCTCGTAAAAGGATGACGCATGCACCGAGAGTGGTGGAAGGATGCCAGGGGATCTGGAAAACAGGTTCTCCGGAAATACACCCTCTTGCCGATTCCTTCTGACGTAGGCAGGAGCGGGAGGTGGAGGGGCCCTGGCTTCAGCTACCTTCACCAGTCCGTGGTGCGGAGCCTCCCCATCAAGTCTCAGCCTTTCTTTGCTGCCCAGAGCCTGAATTGCCGGTATGCCTCCTGCCGCAGGACCCAACGAGCCCGGTTGCAGGAGAGGGCAAAACACTTCAAACGGCAGCTCAGCAGTGAGCAAAACGGCCTTTCTCCACTGCGGTGGAGAAACCCAAGCCCTTTCCCACCCAGCTGGGCCCTCATTGCTGAGGTGCTAATCCCCAAATGTTTGATTAAACCTTGAAACAATGACGATAATGACTCCGACTTCCTTCCCACCATTGTCTCCCTGCCCAGGGATGGGGAAATCTTCACTGAAATGCCTCTATAGGAGGTTTTTTCTTTATGAGGCTGCTGCTTTGTTTTTCAGGAGTATCTCCCAGCCCATTGAACATCCCCAAGTCTGGGAGGGAGCAAGAACCAGAGCAGGGAGGATGTCAGGCCATGGGCCGAGCATCGCTGATCCCGGCTGGGACACAGCTACCTGTCTGGGCAATATGAAGTTGATCTGGACGCGGCATGCATGTGCAGAACTCTGTGGGTAGACGAGCCTGGTGTGTCCATCTCTTCCAGTCCAAAATTAACAGAGAAAATATCTGGTAGCTAGAAATTGCTCCCATCAGGGCGAGGGGACGAAGAAGAGAGGTCAGGGAATTGTCATGGCATGTTCTAAACTTTGTCCTGTCAGTTTTGGTGCGGCTGTGTTTTTGCTAGGTAGATCAGACCTGTGGTTCAGCCGGTGCAGGATCCAGCAACCAAGGATTAGGCAGGATTAGGCTGCAAAAAAGGCACACATAAACTGCTGCCAGCAGTTACCTGGGAGGAGAGGTTTCTTCCTGAGCCTTGTGAATCACCTCTTGTCTATTCATCTGTTAAAGCCAGATAGAGTGAATCTGTCTGAAGGGCTGAAAGACATGAGCAGCTCCTGAAGCTTCTGTGTTACCATGCACCAGCTGAGCCTTGGCAACTGTCTGCCCATCAGCTCTGCCCCTGCGGCAAACACTGTGTAACACAACCCAGCTTAGGCTGCTAGCGCTGCCAGCTAAGCTAAACTAAATTAACCTGCATTTGCTGCTGAATAAGAGCACGCACACGTCAGTTACCTCGGCTCAGCCGAGCAGGGGATTTATCTCGTGGTGGTAATTTGAGCGTGGATCCAAGCCCTCTCCTGTCTGTGAGACATTAAGCAGCAGAAAAGCAGAATTAAGATGCTGACAGCATGTGCACAGCTTTCCTCTTCCAGGATCCCAAACTGCCCAGAGAATTGCTGTATACACAGGGTAAGCACATGGACACTGCGCCAGCCCCTGCAGAAATGCAGGCAGCTCTGGGGCTGACGTGCACCAGTTCCATCTCTTTGGAAGCAGCGGAGGAGCTGGCTAGCCAGAGACGGAGCTGCTCTGAGTCTTGCAAGTGCCTGCGGTAGCCTCGCTGGTGCAAATTCCATGGGAAGGCCTGCAGAGCTGGGATTTACATCTTGGAGGGAGAACTGGTTTTGCAGTTTAGTCCCTGGAGATCTGGGTTTAATCGCTAGCTCTGATGCTGACTCACTGCATGCCCCTGGGCAAGTCCCTAAGCACCTCACATGTCAATAAAATGAGAAGAAAAATCATTTATATGTCTGCATTGTCCAGGCTCTTTGGGCCAGGGACTTTTCCTTGTTCTGTACATACAATGCCAGGCAAAACGGAGGCCTGGTTTTGGACGGGTGCCTGTAATCCAAATAAATGCTGGAACGAGCTTCCAGTGCTCTGCCCATGTGGCCCTGACATTCGGAGCCCAAGAGGCTGCGTACTCTGAAACCAGAATGACATTGATGGGGGGTGGGGTGGTTATTCATCGTTATTTAATGAGGACATTAAACCGTAGTGCTCAGCCGTGGCCTGTGCATTTGATGAGTCTTTGGGGAGTAATTGTGCTGAGAAATGCTTGCTCCTAGGGACGGACATTTGATGTATTAACTTTGGCAATACTTGCAAACCGTGTCATGCCAATAAGGCTATTGAGATTGAAAAAGAGCTGAACTGGAAAGGTGGGCGAGAGCGGAAAGTCCTGGAGACAATTGACAGAGACAGGGCAGGGGGAAGGTACCAGTGATTCCCCGCTCCATCCAGATGACACTGCTTTAGGACTTAAGGAAAACTGACAGCCAAAAAAAAAGTCTTCCCTGTCTTCCAGCACCAGTGCCCTGAGAAGTCCTCAGCAGAACCACAAATGAGCTGTAAAAGGCCTTTGTGTCAAAAGGGGTGGGATCAGCATCTCTGAGCTCTGCCTCACTGCCCGGCGGCTCAAGGGCCAGGGTTCATATGCCTGTTAGCAGCGATGCAGGCTGTGGAGAGCACCCGTCACTCCTGCCTGGGGCCCAGGGGCTGGGACAGGACTGAAGGGCAGCCGCCAGCTCCCCATGGGAACGCTCAGGTCTTCCAAAGGCTTTTATCTGCGAACAGAAACCGGTTGCCGTTTAACCCCTTCGGAAGCACCGCCAATGATGCCGAAGCAGTCCAGTTCGCTGCAAGGAGTCCAGCTGCTCAATACCCTCCCTTCTGCTGGCACCAGAGTGAGCCACCCTGATGGGCAGGCGCCAATCTGCCTTCCTTCTGTGATTATTTTTCATCACAAATTAGAAGTGGGTTAGCAAAACCCATCCGTATCTCCCTTAGAGAGCAGTAGCCTGTCCTTGCTGTTGATCTTGGCTGCCATGGGAGCTTGCAGTATTTTTTCAGCTGCAGAGTTTGGGGTTTACTCTTTCTGTCTTTCTTTCCTTTTTTATTTTTTTTCAAGCCAGATTCATATCAAGTTGTGTTATTCTGTATGCAAAGTGTAAACATCATCCCGGGTACCAAAGGCAACACCACACATGCACAAGGAAATAAGGCAGAGGCAGCATGAGCCAAAGGCTGGAATGTGCAGGCGCCCTGGCTTCCCTCTTCTCCGAACATGAACTCCCTGACACGGAAACCACCGCCACTGCGCGAGGAGACAGCCACAGAGGCTGCCTCCTGCATCCCTCGTCTTCCTCTGCCCACTTCCCCATCCCCTGCAGATCGCCGCAGGGGAGCGAGGAGGGGATCTGGCCGGAGCTTGGAGGAGTGCACGGGTGTTGTTGACTCTGAAGCCTAAGGAGGAACAATGCAGGGCACTTGTAATTAACCATTGCATTCCTGGATATTCTTTCTGAGACATCAGCCTGTGTGGTCATAGCGGCAATCTGGGCTTCAGGAAGAAACAATCCAAGGGCCTGGCTCCATCCTGACCTCTAGACAATTGCTCTATGCTCATGTTGCCTTTTATAAAAAATTGCAGATAGGACCACGATACTTCACTTTCCCTCTTGTATGCTGGCCTAGCCGAGTCCTCCACGCTCGCTAGCAGGAGCTCCAACAGAGCCCTGGCCCATAGCTTGCCACCATAGCAGCAAAGCAAAGCGGATCTTTATGCCCACCAAGAACAGGCTCTGTGCAGAGCAGGCTCTCAGCATGGGCGTACCTGCCAGACCCAAACCATCGCTGTGAATGCCCAGGCAGCTGGCAGGCTGGGTGGAGGCCGGCTGGGTGAAATCACACCCGGCCCCCGGAGGCTCTGAGTCGCTCTGCCCTGGGGACTGCGGGGAGCATGAGGCAGCCCGGGAGCCGAGGCAGCCTGCAGCACCTCACAGCTTGCCCCGTGGCTGCAGACACGGCTCTGGACCCCGTGCCGCAGCCGCCTCTGCTCGCCTTCCCCCGGTGAACCCTTTGAGGACCTGTCTCGTGGCACGCCAATTACAATAAATTAGCAACGCCCGCTGCGGCGCTCAGGGTGGAGCGCCCAGCCCTTGGGTGGATGTCTTGGAGACAAGCTCACCTCTATTACTCCATCCTCCTATTTTGCCTCGGGACTCAGGGGCAGGCCCTGATGAGCCACATGCATTTTCAAGCAGTCTCCTCAGCCAGCTGGGTGGCTCGGAGACATCTGGGGCTTGAACTTCACCCCGAGCCCCTTGGGGTCTTGCCATTGGCACCAGCAGCCCTTGGACTAGGTCCATGGGGCACCAGGCAGCAAGCTCAGGCTGCCTACCAGGTCGTTGTTGGCTCGCACCACGGAGAAGGGTGCGGGTCTGCAGGCAGGGCGATCCGGTCCTTTTACGGCTGACTTCAGACTGGGGCCACGAATGAAGCTGAATGGAAAAAGCTGCACCTGAACAGCTCAAGGAAAATTCAGAGATCCTTGTTGCACGGCTTGGATGCCTCAGCAGCTGGACGCTGCTCATTTTGGTTTGCAGGGACATCCAAGGAGGAGCGGGAGGGGAAAAGGAAGGTGAGGGGAGAAGCGTGGCTGCAAGATGTGACCTGGCTCTCGGCTCTCTGTGGGCCACTGATGGCCTCAGGGAGAAGCGTGTGTCCTCTGCGGCACTTTGAAAGCTGAACCTTGGAGAAATCAGAGGTCTCAGCTGAGTTTGTTTCACGTGGATTTACGTAGCGGTCAGAGGGTTTTAAAACCCTATGGTTACAACCAAACTGCTGCCGTTGATACTCACAGGGCTGGTTACAATTTCTCTGTTGCTCTTTGAGATTGCAGCGCTTTTGGCCTGGGACAGACAGTTCCTATTAGCATCTTCTGCTCCGGCCCGGGCAGCACAAGGGCATCTTTGTCATGAGAAAAATACACCGCCAGCCGCCCGCCTCTCATCAGCTGGGCAGCCTTCCTCTCCCGCACATGGCTGCCACTGCCCCTTCTCCCAGCCTGCCGGCGAGCCTGCCTACGTGCCCCAGCCTCACGCCAGCGGCTGAAACCACCCCGGAGCGGGCGGATTTCTCTCCCTCTTCACAGGGTTAGGCAACTTCTGCTGGGAGACGGGGCTGCTGATAAGAGACATAAAATGTGTTTAAGGGCCTTGCATACTCGACTCCCCGGAGCAGTCCCTTTCTTCCCCCCGCCCTTGCTGCCGGGTGCAATTCATTAACCTGGGCGTCCGGGCCCAGCCCCAGGACCGACGGGCGGTCTGGCGGTGAGCGAGCCGAGGGGTGGAGAGTTCCCACGGCGTGGCCCCACGCCTCCCGGCAGGTGAGGGCCACGGCGGCCTGCGGCGCGGGCGTCCGTGCCGGCATGGCGGGGCCGGAGGCCGCGGACACAGGTGCAGCCCAGCGAGGAACCCGGCCATTTCCGCCCTCCGCGGCGGCGGCGCCCGCCCCCGCCCTTTGTGCCGGGGAGGACAATTCCCCTTGTGTTAGGTCAGCCAGTCTGCCGGGAAGAAAGGCGCTTTGTTCAACAGATACTCGCAAAAAAAGAGAAAGCCCAGCACCGTGTTTCCTCTCTGAAGCAGCACGACCAGGGTGCTCCATGAGCCGCTTAAAGCAGATTAGCCATGGTACCAGACCCCTGCTCGGCAGCCCGGTTGCAGAGGAAGGCTTAGCATCTCGCGGGAGTCAGCGACTGCCACGAACAGGAGCAGCCACGGCGGCAGTCTCGGCTCATCGCTGTGGCTAAGGAGTGGACGCAGTGTGGCATCTAGGGCGCTTCTCCTTCTGGCGTCACCGCTCGGCGCGGCCGTGCCTGCTGCAGCAGCCGGGCTGGCAGGGCTGGGAAAGCAAACCTGGCTCTCGGGTCATAACCCCACGGGCTGAGCGAGCCGCAGTCACACACTGGGGACTGGCAGCAGGTCCTAGCCTAGGGCCACGGTTCCACCGGGACTGGACGTCACCGTCCTACCCATTAGTAATATCACTAATTACTCAGTGACCCGCTCCCGAGAGCTGTAGGCTGCTACAGCAGCCAGGCTGCTGATACCTGGAATATCAACAGCCTTTGCGGTTTTGGCAGCCGGGTAGACTTTGAGGAGATAGCAGCACGTGGGCAACCAGGCCCTGTCACCTAACATCAAACAAGCAGGGCCTTCCAGCACCTGGGGTGTTTACAATAATTATCAGCTTTGTTCGGAAAGAGGGCACTTACACCAAGATGCCTTTTATTTGTTGTAAGAGCCAGATAAACATCTCCATATGAATGCATGCAAACACACGGGCAGATACACACGCTCGCACGCTACACATGCTGTCTAGGTGAGACACACTACCGATGTTCCCACATGCAGACACGTTGTGTGTTCTGCAAATTCTTATCGGAGAGGCAGGAATGTAAGAAGGCCCCAGTTCAAGACAGCGCTTAAACAGGCGCTTAACTTAAAAACATGGTCTGAAGTGCTTTGTTGAATCTAAAAGCACTTAAGAAAATACTTAAATGCCATCTTAAAGAAGGCTGCTTTCCAGAATTGCAGACAAACGGCAGAGCCAGCAGAGAGGAAACTGTTGTGTTAATGTAGAAACTGAATTATTTATTTTGTCTGACTTCAAATGCTTTCCTCTCCTGGAAGGAGATGTTAGCATCTGAGATACTAAGAGCAAAGATACTCCGACTTCCTGAGGATGCCAAACCCCTTACTATTTCTATTTGAAAAATCTAAGCTCCCATCCTCACCCCAGTGAGGGTGCCCCTCGCTGTAAATAGCATTGACAGAAAGATTCATTGTTTTGGTGCTGAACCTGAGTGATGGGGGGAAATGAAGAGTTCAGCAGTTTCTGCTCGTCTCAGAGCTCTCCCTGAGGTCCCGTGCTCCAGGAAGGAAGGCTCTTGCACAGCTGGTTCTTTCCCAGGTGCTGCAAAGGTTTGCCCAGTGGTTTTGCTGCCCTGGTTTATATTGTCCCCAATTTGAGACATGTTGGGTTGGGTTGTCTAGCCCTCAACAAACTAATGCTCATTATTTTCCACCTGTAAAATAAAGCCAATGTACAAAGGGCTACAGTGAGAAGGGGCCAAGAAGGACTGAAGGTGATTGTCAAAAACATCATGCAAAAATGACAGCATATAAAACCCCTCATTACTTGAAAACCTGAAGCAGCACAGTAGTCTTCCTTTGCCACATCCTCTGTGGCGAGGAGTGTTTTGCAGGGAGAGCACTGTAAAACACCATACAAGACCCTGGTCCTGACTGGTTTTTGGTCTACTTCTAAAAATCTTTAGCAAGAGATGTTCTACCACTCCCTCAAAAGCAAGTTGCTTATGGACAAGGAGATCTCAGTGACAAGAGGTTCTTCTGCCCTTCACTAGAGAGGTTCCATTCTTAATTTGAAACTCTCGGGAAAAACGTAAGCATGAGGGATTTGACGAGGACTTTCCTAACCTCAAGTGAGCAGCCCGCAGAGAGGTGATGGAAGGCACACAGCACCCTGGGGGGGCCTGGGGTGCTTAGCAAGGAGTTAAATTGCACAGCAATAATCGGTAAACAAGTGGATAATGGTGGGTTTGGTTGGTGTGTCTGCCCTCCTTCCTCTCCATGGCAAAGTATTCCACCTGCTAGCTCCAGCCATAAAGTCATTCCCGGGGCCGCAAGGAGCACTTGTAAAATCAACAGGGCTTATCGGACCTAAACTTTGGTAAATACTCGGACAATCACTCCCCTTGTGCTTGCAGCCCGGGAGTGTGTTAGAAGCCAACAGGCTCGATAATGTACCAGTAAAGATGAAGTCTCTCAAGAGCACGAACCTTATCCCCGAGCTCTGTGCTCCCAGTGCCCCTCCCTGCCATCGGCCTGGTGCTAATGCTGCTGCCTGGGTCCGACCCACGGCGGCGGTGCCCCCCGCAGCCTCCTGCACCCCTCTCAGCAGCTGAGCCACCGCGGGTCCCCACCCCACAGAGGAAAGGAGCTGGTGGGGGAAGGAGAGAGGTGCTGGTGGGTGCCTCCGAGGAAAGGATGGAGTGTCACAGTCAGCTGTGGGGGTGTCCTCTGAATTACGGTCGGCTTCTGCCACTCAGCTGCCTTGGCTCCGGGGAGCGAGGTGACCTGTGCTAACACCCGGCGTGCCTCCTCCCAGAGCTGGGCAGGGTGGGGAACCGGGCTTACAGTGCAGAAGGGCGGCTCCTTCGAGAGGCTGCTGCCTTTCACCACAGCTCCCAGGTCCGATCCCTGCACGCAGTCTGTGCATTTGGCCGCACGGCTTTGCGCACATCCTGTACCAGAGCTTACTCCCGAACCAAAACATCTGCACTCGCTCCTCAGTGCTATTAGGAGTATGCATGCCATGAGGGGATGTAGAGGATGGAAACATCTGGGAGAGGATGGAGTGAGTCCACAGAGCCTGGAAAACGAGGAAGGTGATGTGGAACAGATGCTGAAAAGGCTGGGGATCCAGCAGAGCCTTTGGAAGGGCCAGGCGAGGGGTGCGTGCCTGCACGCACATGTGTGCAATATCTTTGTGGCTTCTCCCGGGGCAGCGCTGAGAGACCCAGATTTGTTCGATACCTGCCACCCAGGGAGGAAGCTGCCCTCCTGCAGACAGCTGTGCCAGGCAGCGATCCAGGAGCTGGGGCTGTTTTGCCAAGAGCACACGTTTCTCAGAGCAACTCATGCCACTGCTGGAAGAGAAAGACAGCTTTGTGGCTGAGCAGACGCTGCACATGCTGTGCTCCGCCAGCCCCTGGAAAGCTCCAGGAAGACAGCTGGGTGCTCTCCTCGGTCGAACTACGGTTGCTAAAAGAGAAGAGCTCCATCCTGGCTGCAGTTTGCTCCGTCTGAGGATACACTTAGCAGCTGGACAGAGTGCCCTGCTTCTGGGCAGCAGTCATCTGATCTATGACTTGACTGGACTGGCGTCAGCAGGAGAGCTGCATGTTGCAGAGCAACCAGCTGTTTTGTTTGCAGGGCTCCAGACAGGGTTGCATAATGTGGCGAGGTCTGGCTTGGGCCCTGGGGAGGAGGAGACGAGGACAAAGGAGAGGACTCTGCACCTCCTGCCGCCTCCCCTGCTGGGAGTGGGATGCTTCTGGAGCGGGGACGTACACTTCATTTGGAGATCCTACCTGCAGATTCAGTGCCCCTACTACTCTCTGCCTTTCAGAGCTCCCGGAGCCCAGTCTGTGCTAGTCACTGTTTGAGCTGTACTTATGCTGCAGACTTAAGACTGCATTTCTCATTCTCGCCAAAACATTTCCCTCCTCCAAGCAATCTTTTGCCTCCCCTCAGACTTACTTAGAACGCATCCAGTGTAACACCAGAGAGCAACTCTGCATCCAGTGTCCTTACCGTGGCGCCTGCACGGCTTTCTCATCCGTTGGCATCCCTGGCTCCCTGTTCCCCTGCGGGCTGTAATGACTGGAGTTGCAATACAGCACAGGTTTATATGGGATTGCCCGGCAGCTAGAATCCTGGCTCCGTTGCCCTTTTCTTTGGGTGCTACCCAGTTCAGAGGCACCTCACTGAAATAACGCCGAAGAGCGGAGGGTGACAAGGGACACTCCATCAGGGAGAGGGAAGGAGCCAGTGCAAAGACAGCAGCACCCCTGAGATTGTGGAGAGGCTGCTCCCCCTGAGCAAACCATAACGGAGGGCCCTTACAGGCCAAGCAGGATCAAGTCAGGGCAAAATGTGCTGCTTTAATTGCAGGTGAAACCACAGATGCTGCAAAGGATCAATATCAGGGGTGAGGGAAGGCAGGTTAAGGCTAAGAGCGGAGACTGTTCCTGTCTAAAAGCAAAGAGCCAGCTTTCCTTTCCCAGCTGGGACGCCACCTGTAATGGCAATCCTGAAGACACCAAATGGCAAGACCAGGGAAGCTCGTATTTTCAGAGGAATGGCTTCCTTCATATCCACCAAACCAGGCCCAAATGCTAGAGCCAAGTGCAAGCCAGAAAGAGGCAGCAATCCAGACACTTGAATTTGCTCTCTGTTACAAATTACACACACCCAAACGAGGCAGGGCCTCTGCTCTTTGAAAATCTATCCCCGAGTGTTTATTATAGAAACCAGTTGCCCTCTTTGTTGACAGCCAAATTGCAAAGGCCTGTTGGAACTGTAAGGTCCATGCAGAGCCACGGCCTCAGCCGAAACACCCACAAAACTCCCTCTCTGCATCTAGCAACACGGAGCTCTCATTAGGTCCTGCTGGGATTTGAACCTAACGCTTGAGAAAGCCTAGCTGTTTCGGGCGTGAGGCTAAAACCACCCCCTCCAGCACCACAGAATACTCTCACTGTAGAGAAAATGCTTTGTATTAATATGGGCAGTAAGCCGCCAAGTTCCCAAACGTTTGCAATGCCAGAAAGAACACAGACGGTCATAATTAAATAAAAGAGGCGATGCAAGTTCCCTTTTATCCCAGCAATGCTAGCTAGCCACATTTTTCTATGCCTCTATTGCCTTCAGCTACCTGACTGCCAAGGCTAAGAGATACGTGTCTCCCCGGCCGCGGAGTGCAAGACTGAAGGTTATCTTGGGAAGGATTTTCCTTGAAGCATTTTCTGTTAAAACAGCAGCAATGGCCCTCCCGAGGTAAGCACTGCGCTGCACGAAAGGCCCTGGGCTCTGCCATTGCATGGCTTTGCACCTCGGTAAAAACGGAGCGGAGCCTCCAGGGCTTGCAGAAGGGGAGTCCTAACGCCGTGCTCCTTACATGCACATATTGTATAGGTGCTTGCTGGCCAAACGCATGTGCAGGCACACAAAGCCCATGGGTTATCACGGCCAGAGAGTCAGAAAGGTTGGTTCCCGGCTGTGCCTCTGCCTCAGCGCGTGAGTCACTTCCCTTCTATCTCGTGCATTTCCCACTGGGAAAACGGACTTGATAACCACAGGTGTGTTTACGGGATTTAACTCCGGAGTGACCACGAAGTACTGTGGGACAGTAGGAAAGTGCCAAGTGCCTCGCTGGAACTGCTGGCCTTTCTCACGGGCGCTTAGCCCTGGGCTCTTCCTTGCTTTTATCTGCCAGGGGTTTGTTAAAGAAAACAGCGAGGGAAACCAACATTGGCCTGAGTGGGCCAGTGACTCAGTGGCCAGTGAAATGGTACTGCTAGTGGCACAGAGCTCTCTCATGGGGCATTTTCTTTATCCCTGGGCACCACAAGCTGGGCTGCGTGACCTAGACCAGTAGCAATGCCTTTAAGCAAGCCCTCACGACCATCATCTTCCTCCAGCCTTTCCACGAAGAACATAATTTATCCCAGTGTGTCCGGCGCAGACGTCTAGAAACACCCCACGCCTCTTGCTGCCCTTCTCAGCTTGGCGTTTGCTCGGCCGGGGAATTATCCAGAGCTGAACAGTCAAAGGGCGGTGGCAGAGAGGGAGGTGAAGCAACTTGCCCAGCGGGCCAGGGGCCGAGTGCGGCACAGCCCTGCCGGAGGCGGCCAGCTCAGCCGGGGCGCTTCACCCGGGACACCGTCTCTCTGGGGGACAGGCGCCCAGCCCATCCCATGGCCACATCCCTGACCTCGCCGGGGCCGGGCGAGGAAGCACGCCGGCTTCGCTCCCCGGCGATTCCCACACCAGGGAGCCATGCACACCTGCAAGGCACACCCTCCGCTCCGCCTGGCAGGGCTGTGTGCTCGGGCACCTGGCGAAAGGGGCCTGAAAGCCCTTGTTGCTAACCGAGGGGGAGACCCCAGCCCACCCGCGGGGAACGCAGAGCCCGTGCCCCGTCCAGGCAAGGCGCTGGGATCTCTCTTCCCTCCTCTGCGACTTGGGAGTCTCTCTCCCCCTCTCCCCCAGCTTTGCTGGTGTCTGCCTGCTGACTGAAGCTGTCATTATCAGCTCAATAAATCTCTGGCGCGGGTTTTATTGAATCACTGCCTGAGGGGGAACAAGCCTGTAAAGGTTGAGGAGAGCAGAGCTTTCCCACGCCTAAGACACGCTGCCGGAGCTCTTGCACACATTCCGGGCCTGCCAGCGCTCCGCAAATGTTTGGACAGCCTTGAACAAATAACACACCTTTAAAGAGGCCAGCATGAAATTTTTCCTCACCACCCAGCCACCCTCCCACCGCCGCTTCCCCCTCCGCCTCCCCCGACCATCGGAGCGCTGTGTGTGTGCATGCGTGTGTGCGCTTGTGTGCGTGCGTGTTTATTTTAGGCTTGTCTTCCCCTTTGTGTTTAGGTTGAGCAGTTCGTGGCTGCGTTCCAGCCCTATTTTGTGGGAGGAATTCTGGCCTCCGCTGGGGTGCTCGCGAGCACTGACTGCGGGCGGTGGGGGAGGCGGGGGCCGGGATGGGACAGAGCGTGGAAAAGGGAGGAGGTTTGGCTTTTCTCCTGCCCAGATTTCCTTCAGCAGGTAGAAACCAGCCAGCAGGGATTTTCTGCTGACAGTGTGCCAGGCTGCAGTGGTAACCTCTGGATGCCAAGATTTTTCCACCGAGGCCCGTCTGCCTTGCACGCTGGTGTAAGGTTCCAGCGACAGTCTGCTGGGCCTGGCACGCTCCGCTTACCCACAGAACTCCTCTAATTAATGCAGTGGCTTCCTTCACACAGCCCTGCTGATGTGCCTTAACCCTGACCCGAAAGGAACTTCCCCAGGGCACGAGGGGCTGCGGGTGGAGGCAGTTTCTCTGCAAGGCGCTGATGCTCGGGCTGTCCAAATGGCCTCTGGAGGAGTGCTGCGCTCCAAAGCTTTCTTGGAGACAGCCCCTGGGATGCACACAGCTAGCTTTCACATGGGGCAAGGAGACAGTCCTGCGAAGCATCCAAGTTTGCTCAGGGGGTCTGGAAAGCAGCTTCAGCAGCTGAGCCAAGGAGGAAGAAAAACACGGATGTAACAGCAACATCCAGCTGCGAAAAGCGCGGCGCAGCTCGCTCCGACTCAGTCGGGGAGGCTTTCTTCTGCCTTCCTGAGGAAAAACGGCGTCTCTCTCCGAGCTTTTCCCTGCAGCTCCGCACAGCCTGCTGCCATGGGAAATCCAGCTGGGAGTAGGGAACCCTGAAACCGCTCAGGCTTAATCCAAGTCTGTGGTAGGCAAGCACAACAGGCGCACAGGTCCCGTTTTGCCTTTCAGCGAGATGGAACGCAGCTGCTGGTGTTTCCCCATCGCGGTGTGCAAGGGGATAACGCCAGGATGGGGCCATGCCTTGCATGTTCTACGGGCATAATAGGAATGCATTCGTGGGGCAAAAGAGAAACTTGGAAAGGATTAATAGACCAGACAGCTGCCTGCCTGCTGAGTTCTGGGAATGTAAAACACTGCAGCCATCTCAACAGCTCCTAAAATTCCCCCTGACTCGTTTCCTGTTGCTGCTTTCCCAATGCTGAAAGGCTTGGGCTCCCGTGGATAAAAAATTGGAGAGAATCCAGAATTTAGATTTCTGCCTACTCGATCTTTCCTGTCAACGGATCGTTAAATAAGAAGCAGAAACATTGTATTCACCATACGCTCATCACCAAAGAGCTAAGTGAAAATCCTGCTTCAGGAAACAAGTGACAATCAGTTTGATGGTTCCATGCTCCTTCGGTTATGTCGACCGACTTAACCGAGTCATTGCACACCTAGGCAGCGAGGCACCAAGGTCGTGCCTGCTTTGGAGGGAACAGTATGAGCAGAGGGTAGAAGGAGCTGCAAAGATAAAGGTTTAGCTCTCTTTGGGGAAATAAAGACACGGAATTCATCCACACACGAAACACGGATGCTGCAAGTTACAGTGGCAAAAGGCAAGCTGTTGCATGTATCAGTTGACAACCCCACCTTGGACATGTTGGTGAAGGAGCTAAAAAGGTAACAGGATAAACACCGAAGTGCAGAAATACATTAGGTGACAGATGGAAAGAGCCAGGGCTAGATGGCAGGGGCAAAGCAGGTTGAGGAAAGGGTCGTGCACGGCCTGGGGTATCTGCTCTGAGAGGCGGATGGAGCAGAGGGC
Source organism: Theristicus caerulescens (assembly GCA_020745775.1). NCBI lineage: Eukaryota > Metazoa > Chordata > Aves > Pelecaniformes > Threskiornithidae > Theristicus > Theristicus caerulescens. Next base: position 5,686,380 of record CM036574.1, read on the forward strand.
TGGCTGGGAGCTGTAGAGCCAGGGCACCATCAGGCGAGAACGAAGGTTGAGGTACGTTGGCACAGCACAATGCAGAGCTCAGTACAAAGTTCATTGCCACCACACTCATAAACCACGGATAAGGAAGCTCAGAAACTATCTGAAATGGATTTAGTTTCCGCTGAAATGTCCCTGATTTGGAGACTTGTGGAAGTGGGGGTATAGTTTCTGCAGTCTTTCCCAGCTCCCCTGTGGTCTGCAGTGGCCTTTACAGCCCATCCACTTCAGGATGCTGTTACAACCCAGTCAGGTCCTGCCATGGCGGATGGTATCAGCCCACGCTGTCTTAATACACCGTGAATTTGCTCGCCGGCTTTTACAGTTCCTCTGAATTGAGCTGGGCACACTGGCGACGCGCGGCAATGGGAGCGTATGCGCGTGGCTGCTATTATTAGCATTAAACAAGAAGTGCTAAGGCCATCGGGCAGGAGCTGTCGCCCAAACAACCTGCAGCTGAGCAGAGGAAGCCGCGGGTCTCTCCGGCCCCGGCAGGGCTGGGGGCACGGCACGAAGGGGACGAGAGGGGCACAGGGTGAGCCCGGCCCAGCCTTCCCCGAGGCTGTGCCCCCGCAGCCCTGTTGCAGACAGAGGGACTCACGGCTCCAGGCTTGGCGTCCCGGCCCGCCCTGCCCCGTTGGTGGCATGCAGGCACATGCCTGGCACGGGGCCGCCGGCCGTGCCGCACACCGTGTTCTGGGCTGCGTGTGCCCCGGCGCGGACTGCGTGTGCCCCAGCATGGGCTGCCTGCTCTGTGTGCATCAACGCCCCGTGGCACGCTGGAGCTGTGCGTGCCTTGCACCGCTCCACGCCGCCTCGCGCGTGTGCATCGCTGCAGCCACGCACGTATGGGCGCTGCCACGTGTGCGTCCCCCTGCGTCACGCAGGAGCTGCGCTCACAGCCCTCGGCACGGCACCCCTGAGGAATTGCATCCTTGTCCCCCGTGCTGGAGGGACCCTGGGTAAAACAGGAGGCGCGAGAAAGCCCCCCGGTTGTGTGGCCCGTGGGCTACAGAGCCCATGCTGGGGCAGATAGGCTGCGTGGCCAGAGCCCGAGGGCTGCAGGCTCTTCTCCATGCTCACGTGTAAGATTTGCCTGAAGTGACCTGATGCCAAGAGCGGGCCCCGAGGACCGTGCCCGCTGCGGGGACTGCCACTGGCGATGCCCACGCTGGACCAGGAGTGCTCTCACCGCAGCAGCTCCCTAGACAAAGACCGGGAGTGATGTGCTGCCAGGCCAGGGCTGGCTGCAGGGCTTCCAGAGGTGTTGGCCTTCTCTCTTGCCCCTCGCTTGGTGAGCTGTGGTACCTGGCTGCGCTCTGCTTTGCTCTGTTTTAAACCCTGCCTGCTGGTCTGACTCCCAGACTGTTTTTGCAGAGCAAGGAACAGACTGCCCTCTCCTCCTCCTTTCCATATCAAGTCTAGTGGACACTGGCCTTCACTCGCAAGTGCTGAGATTCTGCCATAGGTTTGGTTTCGCCTTTTAAGCCGCTGTAGAAGACAAGGCACATGTCTTAGTGGGGATGAGGGGGTTAATACTGCCTTCCTCTATCGGCATGTGGAGGGACTGGCACATGCAGCTTTTAAGTTGCTTTTGAGTGATGATGCTGAGTGGAGGTTGGGTTGTTTCCTTCTGAGCATCCCAGAAACCACCCTGGGCTGAAACTCCCAAGGTTCAGACAAGGTCTCAGCCTGGTTAACTGGTGCAGCTGCCCCCAAAAAAGCACAGGAACCACTAATTTACAACAGGAGGCAGACAAAATCGTCTGTTTACTTTCAAGCTTTAAATTGTCTGTTAGCAAAGTGCAGACCACAAAATGGGTGGCCCCTTTCCTGGAGAAACTGTGAAAACCTGCTTAGTTCCTGCGCTAGTAAAGCAAACAAACAAACATGACCCGGAGCTGGGTCTCAGCCTGCCTTGCTGCTCACCAGTACATGAGAACATCTGAAAACAAACTAAGAAAACCCTGCCTTGCTGATAAGAACCAGCCGTGACAACAACTGATGGGAGAACCCAGGGATGCAATTAGGAATTTGAAATGTTTTAAACAAAGGGCAAAAGCAATCAGCAAAAGGTAATTAAAATGGATTAAATGAAGCAAAATCATCTGAGCAAAATGCTGGGAACCAGTCCAGCCAGGCAGGGTAGATAACTATGCGAAATGTGCGCTCTGAGTTTGTGCATTAATATTACTTTGCGCTTCTGCAAATCTTTGAGGACCTCAGAGCAGCCTGCAAGCAATTAAACCTCACAACACCCTGGGGAAGCAGAGGTTATTGTACGCACTTACAAGGTGGCTGTACAGAGAGGGTAGAAGTGATTTATGCTGGGCCCACATGGCAAGTTAGGGACAGAGTGGGAAATAAACCTCGGAGTCCCGAGTCCTAGCAGTTTGTTTTACCAGCGAGGCAGGGGGACGGTGCCATGTGCAGAGAGTATTTTGGCTTCCACGGTAGGCACGGTGTGAGTTCATTCCTCTAAGCTGTCTTGTTTATTTTTAGCACCTAAGTTTATATCAGGAATGACAAATTTGGCGTTCGTGCTCGGATGTGGCTAGGACAGGAGCAGCTTGCAACAATAAAATCTTAAACACACCGTGGCTGCCTCCTCCTCTCGCCTTCATGAGCTCTGTGCATTGCACACTTCTGGAACGGGTCTGGCGTGGCCACGGGGAGCCAGGCCCCGCTTGCCTGTGCTTACGAGTAGTGGCGAATCCACTGGAGACCCTTGCACAGAAGGCTTTGACATTCGACAGTACCAAACAGATAGAAGTGACGAGAGGTACGTTTCACTTGTCCTTGGGAGAAAAAATAATCTGTCTTATATCTGTATTTAAAAAACAAACTCATGTCGTTGGAAAATGAGTCAGGTTTCTGGGATACTGGCTGATGCATTCACTCCACGGGCTTAACTTCAGGAAATAAAAGAAGGGATAGCAAAAGAAAAAAAAATAAACCCCGAGGCTTCCCTTTTCCCCTGGGACAGCATTGAGGCAAAGCAAAAAGAGCTCTGCTCGCCAGGGTTCTCTGACTCCGTGTGCTTTGGGCTTTGCTTCTGCAGGGGCAGGCTCTTCGAACAGGGGGCAAAGAGGCATCGCTGTAGAGCCTCTCCTGTCATTCAGGCCAGCTCACTGGCTCCTTTTTAAAAGTAATTTGTTTAATTGGTTGTCATTTTTATTTCAACACACCTGCTGAAATGGAGGGCTGGGCAGTGTCCTGCCTGTTGGGAAGGGGAGATTAGACAGCAATTAAAGGGGGACTCCTGCTTCGACCTCTGCGGAGTGCAGCCGAAACAGGCGCTCGATCGATCACTCGGGGCCGAGGCCGCCCGCCTGGAGCTGACGGTGCATGAGCCGATCCTGGTGCTGTGTCAGATCAGGGCTGATGAGTTTCAGTTCCCCATTCTTTGAGTACCTTGAGGAACACAGAGATCTGAATCTCCCCTCCCTTTGAAGATAGCTACTGCTATTTGCATCCAGCTCTTTTAAGAACTAGCCTCCTCTGCCTAGACCTATTGCGCCTCATGTTCTCAGTGTGAGGCTTGTGCATTTGGTCTCCATTTCTTGTTCTCCAGGCTGCAGCGTATGCAGCCGAGCATGCTCTGGGTTGCACAAGGTGTTTGAAATCCCACAGCTGGAGGGGCACCGTGGCAGCCATCGCTGCATTGCAGGAAAGCAGGCTGAACTGTTAGCATCCTCATCCTGCATCCCCCGGGTACCTGGATGCCTCCATCAGTCATAAGACTGCAGGGTCTCCGTTGCACGGGTCTGCACAGTGCCTCCAGTCAGGTGCCCAAAATGAATGGACCCTTGGGAGCACATCATCCAACGTCTAGGAATACCCTGAAGCAGCCAAGCAGGGCCCGTACAGGATGCATTGCACTTACGCCTCGGTGATTCTCTGGCTTTGGTTTCCACGTAAAATGCTCCATGCGGGATTGTTGAGCACAAGGCAGGCAGGGAGCAGTTGGGATTAGACGGAGCAAGGATTAGGTACTCCTATGCAATCACCAGCATTAGGCATCTGCTTGAGTAACAAGGAAACATCCAGTTACAGTGAGCAGGATGAGGCATTGTGCTTGGGGCATGATGATCCAGCACTGGCTGCGTGTAGGAAGACTTTTTGCTCGAGGGCAGTAGGTTATCCAGGAGAAGGCTGCTGTTCTGAAAGGGTATTTTAGGGGCACTCCGTCCTCAGTAGGGACTTGTGCTGCTCACTGTCAGAGATAGGAGACTGCACTGAACAGACCATTAGTCTTATCCAGCCCAGCAGCTCCCTGTGTTTTGGCTAGGGTATGCAGATAGGAATTAGCGACTGTGCAATGTTTGTTCTCACAAAGCAGGAGGGGAGGCTGACAGAGAAAGAAATACAGAGCAAGAGAAAAAATAGCAAGGGAGAGAAGGAAGGAAGGGGAGGGGATGTGTGCAAACATGTAAATACACATCACGCTTTCAGGATGAGCTGGGCGCAATGGAGAAGTCCCCCCGCCTCCATCCCACACTGAAATTTCAGCGCAAACAGTTTGGGGAAGGGGGATGTGCCCGGCTCTGCGGACCTTGGCAGGTCTAAGTGCCAAGTAGGTGCCGCACCCCCGGCGCGTGCTGCACGAGCGATAGCAACGGCGAGGGAGGAGAGCGGGAGTCACGGTGCTGAGAGAGGAGCGAGCGGGGGAGGAGGTGGGCGAAGCGGGGAGGTTGAGGAGGTGCTCCTCTGACACACGACAGCAGCTCCAGCCCCGGGCTGCGTGGGTGGCAGCGCAGGCTGCGTGCCTGGCTTGCCTTTCCCAGGCACGAAGCAGACAGCCTACCGCACAAAGAACGTGGTCGTTATGCGACTGCTGCTCCCACCTCGCTCTCCCCGCTCAGCTCCCCTCCCTGCCGGAGCACTCACAGTTCCTCTTTCAGTACCTTCTCAAAGCGCTTGAGCCACCCGATTCATTGCTGCCTTTGCACCGCGATGGGACGGGATGGGCTGGGATGGTGGCTGGGCAGGCAGACAAGGAACATTGCCATCATTAATTCTCAGTACACGGAGAGGAGCCAGGCCTGCTCAGGAAAAGGTATCAGGGCAGAGCACACTTTGCTCAGAGCATCAGTGATTTGGGCAGAAGTTTTGCTGAGGGATATGCCTTTCCAGTCAATGTACAAACTGGTATAACCTTGCCACCTTGGCACTAAGGTGAGGACAAGAAGTCCAAGCCAGGGGTAAACAGCGTGTCTGGCTTACAGGACACCGAATACAAATGTTTTCTGGATAGCAGGGTGAGGTTAGAGCCTCTGCGGTTAGTTTCATATGTGGGTTTTAAATAAACTTCACCCTCCAGATTACAGCCTATCTGTAACTGCCAAGTGTGGGTTCACTTTGGGTAATGCATTTTTCGTGTTCGTCCTGAAGTCCCCTGCTTGCCAGACGCACCTCATCGAAAGTGGGGTGCGGGATTGCCGAGCGGTAGCACGGTGGCTCTGCAAGCTTTGGCTGTCTTTGCCAGCCTTGGGAGAGAGCCCGTTCAAGGTATCGATTCGATAATATAGGTCAGCTTTAGTCATTATGCGGGGGGATCAATCACACCAACCAGGCTCAGTGCAACTTTAATCAGTGTGACAAAATCAAGGAGTTTGAGGTTGGTTTTGCCCTAGATTTTTTTCCCTTTATCTCCAACTCCTCTCCCATCAGTTGGTGAAAGAGGATATAAGCTGTCTGGGTTTCTTAATGCTATAGCACTGGATGGGCAGGAAAGGTCCAGTGATTCCTCCACAGCCTCTGAAACAAATCCCAGTTACTGCATGAGGAGACTTTGATTCTTAAAATAAAGGGTTTGTTCAAATTCTCTTCTTTGTGCTGCTTGAGGATGGGAATGCCACCTCTTTGTCCTCTGAAGGATCAGATCTGAGAATCTGAGGGTTTGGGAGGGAGCTGTAGAAACTGCATCTTGGGTCCCCAAGACCTGGTCTTGGTCCCCAAGACCCAAGATGCATGTTACATCATGCATACTCCTTTGGCAGACGTGGAGGGATTTTTTCAAACCGTGGTTCCTGGAAGCAGCTTGCACTGCAGGGTCTTTCCCTCTTTCTCTGTTGCACCAGCCAGCAGCATATATCCTATAGGGCCTCTGTGAGCGAGCTCCGAGCCAGACAGACACGAGCTAGCTCCAAACCACAAGCTTTGTGGCCTCAGTTAGCACAGCGCCAAGCAAAAGCCCGTGCAGATGTGCTCTCGGAGGGACGTGTGCTACTCTCATGTAGTTCGCACTCTGCCCTGAGTGCTCCTGGAGCAAACAATAACTCCTGAAGTTGCACAAGGAGCAGCTGAATTCCCCTTCCATCTCCCCTTCACGCTTTTCTGTGATCTGCTCCAGCTCTGCCAGGCTGACAGGTGAAAAGCAGAAAAAAACCTGCTCCTGCACATAGACCAGGATGTGCAGCTCTGCATACATATAATTTCCAGGCTTCTTGAGGAGAAAGGTCCCATTTCCACGTAGTCCCTGTGCAGAAGAGAACTGGTGGGAGACAGCACGTTTCCTTTGCATGGAGCTTATCGTTCCCATTGCCTTTCTGCCCCTCCCTGTCTGTCTGGCAGGCTACCTGGACTGCAAGCAGAGATGGTATCGCACAAGAGACTGATAAGGGCAATGGGGATGTGGCAATCAATGGTCAGAACCTCCCCTTTAATCGGATCTGCTAGGACTGCCCATTGGTAAACAGATTGACGTTTCGCAGGCTTCCCCCGCACCCTGTCTGCATTGCTTTCTGTACTGAAATATGGTATTTGAGCCATGCATTTCCTTTGGAAAGCTCCAGGCGGCTGACATGCCATGTACCTTGACTTCTTTTTTTGCACTGCCAACACCGATGCTCTCTTTCTTTCTTTTTTTTTTTTTTTTTTTTTATGGCTGGAATTTGTCCCCTTCGCTTTGACCCTGACACAGACAAACACCACCCCCATGACCCTGGCTTGTCAGTGATTTTATGGGAGGTCAACTCTTTTCTGCATGCTTTGTACATGGCAAAGGGGCACAGTGGCAGGGGAGTCCACCTGTATGATTTGAAGAAGAACCTGGCTGTCTCCGAGGAGCTGTCATAGAATCATAGAATCGTTTAGCTTGGAAAAGACCTTTAAGATCATCAAGTCCAACCGTTAAATCATGCAACAGAGCAGCTCACCCCGCTCTCACCCTCCTGCACCAGAGCTTGACCAAAGGCTCTTGCTGGCTGATGTCTCTTTGGTTGCACGTAGGGAATGGGCAGACAGCTGTGGTCCATTTCCCAGTGGATGTATGTCTTTCTGATGGAGAAGGGTGATTTCAGGGGCTGCTGATGGGCTCCGTGATGGTTCATCCCAGCAGAGGAGCCTAAGGCAGAGAGGGACAGAGAGCCTGGGACCCCCCTCTCATCCCTGGAGGTGGCCTCTTTCACAGCAGGGTTTCAGCTGGAAAAGCTGCTCCTCTGCCTTTGTTACTTGTTCTGCATACAAAGGGACAGCTTGGGTGCATAGCGCTGTCAACCCAACACATTGCCCCAGTCCTTAGATGGCACTTTACACAGGTCTTTTTTCTTTTTCTTACAGCCTTTACAGTACTTCTGGAAATAAATACATCTTCCTGGTTTCGATCTGCAGCCTGGCAAACAGTTGGTAGCCTATAGAAAGCTCTGCTAATGCCACTGCTGTCAGCCTTGTTTCACTGCATTTACTGTGACTTAACCGAGGAGCACGAGAAGACAGAGGGGCCAAATGTGGCTGGGATGGGCAAATAACTACTTCTGGGGCATCTCACCTTCAGCAACAGCTTGGTGATGGCCATGGTTGTCATGGGGCACATTTACTAACTCTGAGAAATCAGTTTGATATTAATTGAAAGAGCATATGCAAACTAAAAACCGCTGCAATGGAAGTCTGTCTCAGATTTATGGTCCCTCTTACATTAGCTAGTTAAAAAAGTAGTACAAACATTTAAACACCAGTGGCAGTAAAGATAAAAATGTAAGCTTGATTAGATAAAGAATAAAGATACGTGTTTTATGTTTACACCTGGACCACAACCTTTGTTTGCTTCAAGTTAAGGCTGCTCAAGTGCACAAGTATTAAGCAGAGATTTCCTGGAGGCCCAAACACCTCCTAGTGTAAATGAACTTTTGGGGTGTGGGTGCACAATCGCTTTGAAAACAACCTAAGCGCTTGCGACTTCCCTCCTGCAGGAGAAGAGGGGCGGAAAGGAGGATGTGAGCACTGCTTGGGGCAGAGCCGGAGGCGTTAGAGTAAGCCCCTCTTGGGGGGAATTCAACCAGGCTGTGGGGATATGTCCTCCAGCAGAGAGGCAGCTTGGGGATGGGGACACTTTTAGCAGGTGCAGCTAGCTCTGACAGCCCTACTGCAAAGCGATGGGGTCGTTAAATGAAGTCTGCAGACTCTTTTGGCTGAGAATTGCTCAGGAAGAAGCAAGGCGCAGGTTGCTGGGTCTCCGACGCTGGCTCTCTGCCACGGGGACGGCCGTGATCTGGTGTCACTGCTTCCCACAGGCCCGGGAGGGTGATAAGATGCAGAGAACCTCCCAGGGGGAAGGTGTGGGTTATCACATGCCTGGAGCTGTGGCAAGGTGGGTGCAAAGAGCACTTCCCCTCAGATCCACATCACAGCCTGCCGGGTGCAAAGCTGAGGTCGCATCAGACTCCTCGCCCACGTAGCAATCTCCTGCGTGCGCTGATGTGCAATTAGCAGTGTCCTCCCCACTGTCATCACCACAGCTACCAGAACAACCAGGCAAGCCCAGCTCAGACCCACGGTCTGACAGGTCTGGTGTCCCTCCTATCTGCCAGGACCAGGTGTTGTAGGAGGGACAGATCCTTGCATGTGCTTTCACAACAGATGCAATTGCCACTTGCACTGCAGAAGTCCTGAGTTTTTGGCTCCGTCCTCTGTTGACATTGAGGTTAATTTAGTGCAGCTCCGTGGACTTGGTGGCACTGCCTGCCTCTAAGACACGTGTCAAGGGCATAGAGAAGCAGGCCTTGGGGACATGGTGGCACAAGCCTGCCTTTTTTTTTCTTTTTGCACACGTCAACCGAGCAGATTCCATTTTAATGTCACGCCTGTGCGGTGGTGGTGCATTCCTTTGAGCGTTGCCATGTGAGGCCAGGATGGTGTTTGGCTGTGGTTAAAGTGCTTTATCAGTTTCTGAAGTCACTTTGTAAATAGTGGCAGCCAAGAAGCTGGAGGGGGGGGAAGACGGGAGAAAAATAAAAGCAGGAAGAAAAAGGGCTTTGTTAATTTTAATAGGGTGTGTTATGTTCCTCCTTCATCTCCCAGATATGCCACACTTGGCGATGACAACCCTGCTTTATGGAGCCCTCGGTTTCCCCTAGCCCCCCCAGCCTAGTTAAAAATCCCACACTGCATAGCAGAGAATAACTTGCATTGCACTTCTGGCAGGCGAGGGTAAAACGCCGCTCTGTTTTCATCACGGAAAAGCCTCCGGGCGCATATTTTTGTAATTAGGCTTTTCTGCTCAGCAGTTTTTGCAGCTGTGATGACACTTGGGTGTCGCCCCCTGGTTTCTCACGCTCTCCCTGCCAAGATGCAGAGCGGCTGGGCCGCAGCCAGCGCCGAGGTCGGCCGGCCGGCCGGCCCCCGCACCGCCCGCACGCGCTGAGGAGAAGGTGCTTTGCTCTGCAGCTCGTGGACATGGGCCACGGTTCCTCCTCAAGGTCACCGCTAATGCCTTCGCTCGCCCGACTCGGTCTGGCAGCAGGCAACGGCAGCAGGGCGGCAAGCGATGGCAAGCTGGGGGCTTCGGGGCTGGGGGCTTTGCTCCCTCCTCTGCCGTGCTCCTTCCAGCAAAGAAGAGGTTTCCTCTTCCCCTTCCATTGACTTCTCCCCTAGCACCTGGCTTTTAAGCAGGCTTTTCTTAGCCCGTGGAGCCTCTGGGGAGCCTTCCCTCCCCTGCCTGCCCGGGGATGAGGAAGGAGGAGGAGACGGGAGGGCCTGGAGCGTGTCCCATGCTCGGGGGGGCTACGAGCCTCCTTCCTCCCCGCCAGCCCCAGCTCCGGGAAACGGCAGGCGTGAGCTGGACACCGGCAAACTCCGTGCCGCCCGCCCGTCCGCCCACCCGTGCTCCCTCTCCCCCTCAGCTGCCGGCCCGGAAACCTCGCTCCAGCTGTGGCTTATTAAAGCCGGAATGTCTCTGCGGGACCGGGGAGAGCCAGAAGGATCATTAATAACAACTAACTATGCTGCCTTGCGTGCCAGCCCCGGCCTCAAACAGCAGCTCCCACACAAGAGGCAAGAAACGTGCCCCCCCCCCAGCAGCATCGCTCTGTGGCTGCGCACCCACCTCCCCAGCCCGATGGCTTGCACCGTGCCCCCTTCCCACCCCGGGGCACCCCGGCCAGAGCCGAGAGCGTGACGGGGATCCCTTTGCTGGGATCCCTTTGCTGGGATCCCACGCTCATTACATGCATGCAGCTTTAGTGAGAGATGAAATCTGGTAGGAGCCTGACCCCGCTTCACTCGCCCTTCCCCAGGGGTAAGAGCTGACCCGAGCAATGCAAAGCCTCTGACCGGATACATTTTCTGTCCTAAGAAGTGCTTTAGCCCCAAAGCTTGGGCTCTGCACTCAGATGTTGACCTACCAAATGATCATGGGCAAGCAAATTCATTTCTGGCCTCAGTTTCTCCTCTGCTTTGCTTATTTAATAGTGTGTTATTTGGAGGAGGGATGGCTTCTCTCTACTTGCAGGGCCCCTGATGTTTCTTGTGTTCCTAGCCTCTACCAGAATTAACCTTAGTAGTGGTCATAAAGCATTCAGTGAATTTGTGCTTTTTTCCTCTTCGTGAGTACATCGGAACTAGATCCTTAGTTCTGTGATTGCAGACACTGGCCCAGAGCCAGTTCTCATGTCAGTGGGTGGATGTCGTCTCATTGAGGCCACTTAGCTCTGCATTTCAGCATCCATTGCAACAATTGCCTGCCTGTGCTTTGGTGAGCTGCCGGGCTTCCCCATTTCAAAAAACCTGGATTATAAAGAGCAACGTGGCAAGCCTACCTTGTACAAATACCGTATGCCACTAAGCAAATGGAGACTCTGGCCATCCTTTTCAAGAAATAGGGACATGTTCCTTTTCAATAGCTCTTGGATGCACTCTGTGAAGTGGAGCTGAGGTTCACAGCCCAGTTCTTGTCGGGTAGTTTTTCATGTCACTTGTTTTACAGTTGTCATCACACCGTCCAATACTGATGGCAGCAACAAAGAATCAGATCACAGAATGGGCTTGGGGGACCAGTGTGATTTCACCTCCTCTAGCAGGGCTTTAATCCCTGAGAATTTTCCTGGTGATCTGTCTGCTGTGTCTAAGCATCTATTATATAGGAAAATACAGGTTTTCATTTTACACAGGACTTTCCTTCTAGCATCGCTTGCAGAATGGTAGATTGAACAGCCTGACACACCAAAAAAACACCTTATAAGCATAGCATTTAAAAAGCAGATTGTCTTTTGACACCAGGCTATTTGTTATAACAATGAAGGCTCTAGACATGCTTTTTTTTTATTTCAAATGAAAGCTGATTTTTCTGCCGAGATCACTTGACTCCAGGAGCTGCAACCTGGAGCAAAACCACTTCATACTGTAAAATGCTCTGCTGAAATAAGACTTAGCAGCGGCATGCTTTCCCTGAAAACTCAGTCTTCTGATAATCAGGAAGAGCCAGCAGCTTTGAAAGAGCTTACTAAAGTGCTCTCATTTATTCTTACTCTAAGTCTTGCACGCCAGTGTCCTTGTAAAACTCTTGTGTAAAAAATATCTAGAAGGAAATTAGATTTAAAAAAAAAAAAAAATCAAAGCCCCTCTTTCATACCAATGCACAAATCAGCTTGTTCAGAACCAAAGCAATAAGATGCATTTGTGGCCTTGGTTTTATTAAGTGACGGGATGGCTTCATTCAGAGCAGAACAAAACAAAAGAGCAGTTTCTGTTCAGAGCCACACAATCTGCCCCCCCGGGTGGAATTTGCACTTGAGATGCTGCTGGGTCTACAGCTTGTGCTGTCCTTTGGCACGAGGGATTTCACCCTCTGAGCTGCATCTCCACGTGTGTTGGCATATTGCATATTCTTCTCCTTCTCACATTATACCGGCAGCTCGGGCCAGCTCCATCGTTATTCAACCAGCCCCAGAGAACGCACAGCAGAAGTCAATTTGGCCCCTCTGGCTTTCCCATTACTATTTTAGTCAACTGGCTTCAGCTGGAGCTGTTTCCTTGCTCTCTCCCTGAGAGTGGAGGCTCTGTTTGTGGGCTGCAGTGGCCGGTCGTTGGAACCAGGCCCACGTTAAGCACCGGCACAAAACTGCGTTGGCACCAGCAGCGACGGCTATGATTCCCATAAAATCTGTTTGGCGTCTGGCTCAAGAAGTCCACCCTTGATGCACCCTAAGAGTCCACCCCTGATGTGCTAGAGGTAAGCCTAAACTCAGGAGCTGGTGAGGGAGGAGTTGAGGGGTTGGTTTGGGCTGAAAGACATTTGTTTGGGTCTATTGTGGGTCTCGGTGCTGCTGTTCCTACAATGTACCCCCAGGTGGTTTGGGGTAGATTGCAGGGGAGTTGTTGCAGTGTGGTCGGTGGCTGAGTACTGCGAGCAGCTATTCCACTGTGCGTGTCGGTATGGTGCTTGCCACGTTGTAAGTGGAGAAACTGAGGCAGGGAGCGGTGCTGGCACTTGCTGAGCCTGGAGGAGGCTGGGAGGACAGCACAGCACGAGGTGGGCGCCTGGGGCAAGGCAGAGCCCTGTACCTGCAGCCCTTCCACCCGTCTGCTCGCGTCGACCCAAGTCAAACGCTGCTGTTTGTGTTGCAGAGTGTGGCTTCCAGATGTGTTTTAGTGTCATCCTCCAAAACAAGTTCTGTCCCTCGGGGTCACAGCTGGGCACCACAGGGACAGGTTATTACTGTGCAGAGTCCCCTCCGGCCCTGCCACGCTCTGCTGCTTGAATTTTGGGCAGTCGTGCAATGTCTGCGTGCCTCAGCTCCCCGTCTGTCCTACGGCACTGCTGTGAGGAGAACACAGCGCCTGAAAACCAAACAACTTGCGTATACTGAAATACCAGGATCAGGCAAAATAAGCAGTTTGCTTAGAGAGGGGAAGAGACGGGGACTGGGATGGGGACAGTGCCAAGGTAACAGCAGCATACTTGATTTGACCATGTGCTCGAAGCGACTGGTGGTTTTGGCACAGCTCATGCATGTGAGGCTTTTGCAAGGTCCCTGTGTGACTTCTGGAGGTCTCGGTCAGGGAAGGTCTGCTCTGACCACTTTAGTGTCTACTACTGGGGATCTGTTCCCAAATCCCTGGTGCAGCAAGGGGGAGGCAGTGACAGAGCTGATGAGGATGGGCGCTGCGGCTCAGTCCGCATTTTGTGGAAAGGGGATGTTATATTCCTTAGGCTGAACGCTGCTTACGTTGGTTTGTGCAAATTCACGAATGTCTTTAAACCCCAACAAAATGAGCACACTGCTCGAAACTGGCGGCTCCCAAGCCCAACACAATTATGTAAAATTAAGTTCCAAATAAATTACGGAGGGAGAGGATGGGGGATGAAGGAAGGGAAGATTTTGGGAAAGCCTGTATAATTGGCCTAGGCCTTTTGACCCTGTCTATTATAGAGGATCTGAGGCTCCTTCATTACCCGGCTCCACGTGCATTGTAAGTGTCAGCTCTCTCCGTGAGCAAGCTTTTGGAGGCATTTAGAATCAGACAAGTGTAGAAAATCCTCCGAGCTCTCCCAGATAAAGTCCCTGGAGGATTCAGGTCTCCAGGCCACTCTTAGGCCTTGCGTTTGGCCTTTTCATTTTGGCGCACAAACCTGCCACTAGTCACTGACCCTTCAATAAAGTTTAGTCAGAGTTCATTGGAGGCGAAGGAAATCACACAGCCTGCTCGCTGCTGCCGCGGCCGTGGGGAGGTGGGGGCAAAGGCTGCCGGCTCCAGGAGACACTGGGAATTGTCCTCTTACAAAAGGAATATTTAGCTGATGCCATTGCTATGAAATTCCTTTCTCTTTTTTTGGTCAGAGTGCAGCTTTTTGGGGGAGGGTGGTGCAGAGAGCAGAGGTTCTTATGCATCCCGCATGTAAGAAGCGCTGGCTGCAGGAGGGGTGAGGAGAGCATGGAGCAGGGTCTGGATCCTTCCCAGGCAAACTGGCGGTGAAGTTTACAGCAGACGGTGGAGTCCAGACCTTCCTCCACCAGTGGAGAACCATGTTATCAAAGAACTCGGGTCCCAGACAGCATCCGTGCTGCTAGCCCCTCCAAAACATGGTGCTGGCCCTGCTGGACTCCAGTGCTGTGACGAAGAGGAGGTGCTGTCCCTTCTGAGGCCCTCTCCGGCTCTTTAAGATTGTGAAAAACACCCATGTGTCGATGGGAAAGAGCCTGTGGAAGGAACCCACCCAACACACGTGCCTTTTCCTATTTTGAACCATGCAATGCTCGTATGCTAATGGCAATGATGGATGTTTGAACCAGCCTCAGGGATAACGTGATTAGAAAGGTGCAGTGGCACAGGATTCACTATGGAGCAAGGACCAGAAAGACCGTGTGTCGGTTTTCTTTTTCTGAGCCCAGATCTTAAAATATTCTCAGGGTACATTAATTTGCTCTGTGCAGTGCAGCTGAGTCCATGGGACAGTCTGTCATAATAAGCAGGTATGACAGGTAATAATGCGGACCAGACTCCTTGCATTTCGCTCAGTCGTTAGCCGACGGTTTAACAACGATGCCTCTTTTCTGCTTAAATGGCACACAGGGATGCAGTTGCATTCTCCAGACCGATCCAGAGCTGTTAGCAGGTGAGAGCTGGTGTTTGTGAGCAGTGTTTAGTTTCCTTCAGACTTCTTCCTCTCTCTTGTGATAGCTAAATATTTCCAAGTGATTTTTACAACTGGCTGATGCCATTTTTAAAAATAGCCTTTTCATGCATTTAATATTGCCTGCTTTTGAGGCAGTATGTGACACAGACCTGTCTGTTCCCAGCTCAGAGTGTTTCTCCAAATTTCTAATAAATCAGCAATCCTGCTGTAGCTGACACAGTTTTAGCTCATTGCCAAAAGGGGATGAATTATGATATATCCACATTTAGAAAGAACTTTGAGATCTTCCAGTTACAAATAGCTCCCAGAGAAGGAAAAAGATTCAGTGAACCTGACAGGCACTATTTATGGAGGTTATAGAAAAGTACTATAGACTGATCTGGACCATTTTTATGATGACATATGTTTCTAGGATATCTCCGCTTTGTTCTTGCCAGCAATGGTTTGGGGTTCCTTCCTTTGGTTTCTTTGGATTTTCTTCTGCCTTTGCACTTTTCTTCCTTGTCTTCACAAACTATTGCATTTTATTACTCATGGCTGAATTCTGTGCTTCAAACTGTGACCAAGATGACCAGAACGTAGCAGAAAGTATCTTTGGCTATTGTGTATTGGAAAGCATCTCTTGCACACACCGTTGTGGGAAATCCCCTGCTTGATTCATTTAAAACTAGTGTGAAAACAGCACAGGAGCAAACTGAGTAAAGGCTAAACCCCTGTGTTTTGCAGTGATCTCACAGGAGTTCTCCTGCTGTTCTATGTGTTGGCCCTTGAAGCACTTAAAGAAGAATGACACTGGTGTCCCCAGACATTCAGAAAATCACGAGTCAGCCCTATATGTATACGAAGATTGGGAAACGAAATTTTAAATCGCGCGACTTAGTAAAAAAGAAATGTGGGGTTCGATTGGCTTTGGAGTTTTTTAGCCTCTGGTATTTCCTCAAATTACATTTTCAAGCTTTCCTCTGTAGCCACAAGGGCCGTATTTTGATCACTTTTAAAACGAAAACTGAGATTCTCACACAATCATATGACTGCAGAAACTGTGTCTTTACACAAAATAGAGCGTGAACTGTAGTAAAATGTGAGTTTGTCTACCATGAGAGCTCAGGATTTCCAATGAATGAGCAGTAATGAGTGATTAAAATGTGTTGGAGGTATAGTAGCAAACAGGTTGTATATGTCCTGGGAGGTTTCAAACTGATTTCATTAAAAACTGAGTGTGTGCTTGAAGCTGTACCTGCTGCAAAGTCAAGGCAGTCTTTGCCAGGACCTGCTAGATGCCGTGGGATGATCTTTCCATGTAGGATCTGAGACCCGACGTCTGTGTGGTTGTCAAAAAGGAGGAAAGGAGCCGTCCCTTCTCTTTGGCGAGCCGGCTGAGCTATGAAGGTTAGCAGGTTTGCTGAGCCCAGCCATTGCAGTTCCGTGCTTTTGAATATTCAGAGCTGTAGCCGAGAGAGATGGGTCTTGGGCTGTGTTTGGATGAAGGCTTGGCTTAGGTGTATGGCCAGCAAGTAAATACAGGCACTCAGGAATTCTCATCTTGTGCCCAAGGTCAATTCTGAACAGAGAGCTTTGGCATGATAAGGTGAAAGGAGTCTCCATGCCTCAGTGTCCCCGTCTCGGTAATGGTCCTCCATCACCTGCGGTGGCAAGAGGTGCCTTTTGTAAAGTTTGCTCCAGAGGAGTGCCAGATGCGGGATGAGCAAAAGGCCAGATTCTCCATTTTTGATTGTAGGTTCTCGGTTGCCTTTGGTCAGGAGCTGCCACTCGGCTTATTTACAGTGATGCTTTGAAAGCACGCACGTGAAGTTTTATCGCTGTCAGACTGACTTGTTCAATAACACTTTTGTTTAGTTTCTTCTCCAAGGTGAAATGCGACACAGAATAAAGGGGTCAAGGCAGCAGGGGACCCTGCTAGAGAGGAGGGCGGGAAAACACAGGCCAGAAGCCGTGGCCATCCATATATTATGAGAAAAAAAAGAGAAAATAGCCTGGGTTTTGGTGAGTGCCCCCTCCCTAGCTGCAGCCTAGAAACAGGTCTCCCCGCTCTCGTGGAGGGAGCGGGGAGACCCAGAATTTGGCTCTACTCTGATGAGCTCCGTAGCCGTGGAGGAGCCCCTTTCCCTCCTGGTGGCTCAGCTCTGGGTGCAGAGAAGTGCCCCTGAGGGCTGACAGGCAGGCGAGCTGCGGCAAGGACTGTAATGCACAGATATCCTTGATGGAAAGGGCAGCCAAGGGCTGCGCTTTGCTGCTGCGCACGGGACGGGGACCCGCGGTGCCGATGCTGCACGGAGAGCTGGGCGCCCTCCTCGCCCCATCCGCCCGCATGAGAGATGCTCAAGGTCCCCGCCTGCATTGCTGCTGCATCCAGGGGAGGGCAGGGGGAGAAGGGAGGGGAAATAGCTACATGTGTTTCTTCTGCAGCTCGGTTTCAAGGAAAATTTGCCCTTTCACAGTTGCTTAAGCGAAATGTCAGCGAATGCCAAATGCCCGGAGCCACATATGCTCTACACAAGAGAGGCTCCATAAATCAGGGAGCAGTTAGTGGGAAAAAATCAGGTTCCAAGGAGGAAAGCAGTGGGATACGATTTTTTTTTTTTCTTAAAGCTAGGGCAGCAGTGTTTCAGTTTATTATGCGGCCCAGCAGTGAAGGAATTAATCACATTGTCACTCCCCTTCTTTTTTTTTTTTTATCCTAGGAGAGAGTGAGAGTATGTGTGTGTGTGTGGATACGTGTGTGAGGTGGGGGAGGAACAAAGCGGCCGTGCAATCAACTTTGTATAAAATTGGCGCCGTGTCCCGTGCACAATGCGGGACAAAGGCTGGGGGGCTGGTGGCTCAGCTGGGAGTCAAGGCAGCACAGCTGTGACCAATGCCAACACAGTTCCCGTCAATATGGAGTGACCCTGGCTCTTTTTGCAACCTGCTTCCAGGCTCATCTCCAATAATTCTCACAAAAGACGGGAACAAACAAAACCTTTGTCAGCACTTCCAAGACTTTCCCTGGAAAATCTTAAATATTTCATTAGACTCTTCGTATCCCTTTCTTTCTCTTTTACCTGATCTGGGCTTAAAAAAGCAAATGTGGACACTAAAACTCTTGGTCAACAAATGATTAAAGGAAAGGCTTAAAAGGAGAAGGGATGGGTTTAGTAGGGGGGGGAAGCTACTCGTGCTGCCGTCCAGAGTGGAACACTACAAAGGCAAGACAGAAAGAAAAGAAACTCTCCCACTTGTTAGTTAGCACTCGAGGCAGGTACAGTATTTTTCTAAACCTGTTTACTTAAGAGAGGCCCAGACTGAAATACAGTAGCCAGTGGGACTGGGGGTGTGCGGTGGCCTGGGGCGAGGGCAGGCGGTGCGGCCAGCAGAGAACCTGAGCCCTGGGCTCTGCAGCCCACGGACTGCTCCGTGGAGAGCAGCACTGCCCAGCCATGGCGGTGGCTGTGGTGAGGGAGCACTTCATAGAACCGTAGAATCGTTTAGGTTAGAAAAGACCCTTAAGATCATCAAGTCCAACCGTTAACCCAGCACTGCCAAGGCCACCACTAAACCATGTCCCCTAAGCACCACATCTACCCGTCTTTTAAATCCCTCCAGGGATGGGGACTCAGCCCCTGCCCTGGGC
Source organism: Theristicus caerulescens (assembly GCA_020745775.1). Lineage (NCBI taxonomy): Eukaryota > Metazoa > Chordata > Aves > Pelecaniformes > Threskiornithidae > Theristicus > Theristicus caerulescens. The sequence goes on from CM036574.1 coordinate 5,704,901, forward strand.
AGCCTGTGCCAGGGCCTGACAGCCCTTTTGGTGAAGCAGTTTTTCCTAATATCCAATCTAAACCTCCCCTAAACCTCGAGCCCATTTCCTCTTGTCCTATTGCTTGTTACTTGGGAGAAGAGACTGGCTCCCACCTCGCTACAGCCTCCTTTCAGGTGGTTGTAGAGAGCAATAAGGTCTCCCCTGAGCATCCTTTTCTCCAGGCTAAATAACCCCAGTTCCCTCAGCCGCTTCTCATAAGACTTGTGCTCCAGACCCTTCACCAGCTTCATTGCTCTTCTTTGCCCTTCTGGGGCTCCCTCTCTGGAGTAGGTCTTCTGGCCGGCAGCAGTTCAAACTCCGCTTGTCTTTGACAGACCCTAAGACATGCTGAGAAGCTATGGCAATACATAGGTGAACCAGTGCCAGCCTCCTTGCCTTCCCTCTGCCACGCAACAGCTCTGAGGAAAACACCGTGCTGCTCCTTTGCAACCCGAATAAGATTGAGCCTAGTTGGGTTAGGAAAAAAATCAAAGCGTTGTCCCTCATCTGGGAAGAAAGCTTTGGGAAACCAGCATTTGGCCTGTCACCATCATGTGTCCTCTTCGACATTACCGGGTTGCTCGCTCACACCAGCCTGGAGCAAAACCAGGGAAACCGTGCATCTGAAAACAGTCCTGCATGCCGACACTGAGGCTGATGGGCCCTAACTCCTCCTGAGGCAGATGTGGCCAAAGGATGTCAACACTTCAGAAAGAGGAGGTGGAGAAGGGAAAGAAAGAAGTCAAATCCTGCCTCCCCTAACCTTGACCAAGTCTGTAAAATGACCCTCTGCCTAGGTTATGAGGGCTGTGATTTGCTCCGCAGGCTCTCCCAGGCATCCCTGAGCTAACAAAAGGATCTGGTTACAAATATTAAACACTTCTTAATAACTCTGCCATGCCATGAAACAGAGTCCATTCTGGTTCGCTAAATGACTCTGAAAGGACTTTTTTCCTCCCCTGCTTCCCTTCTCTTGCCTGGTTTAAATAGGCCCTGAGTGGTAGGAGCCGGCACAATGGCATCACTCCGGCTTTGTTTCAGCCTTGATTTAGCCACCCTTTTAAGGACCCTACTGAATAATTCAGTGTTATCATTCAGGATGACGCTGGATTATTACAAGGGTTTCTTCCCTCCCTTCCCCCTCCTCTTTTCCCCCCATAACCTTTAAATTCTTTTCACACGTGAATGGGTTCAAAGGAAGTCGTGTAAGGAAAACACACAACGAGGAGGTTGCTGCTCTCCCCCTCTGCTGTCAGTTTGATAAATATAATGTGTCACCAATTAAAAACTCATTGCCATTCTCCTGCTGCAGCCATTGCCTCGTTAAGGTCCTCCTCCCGGGGTGGCTCCCAGGATCCGCTGCTATCATTGTTGATAACAGAGGGCCTGTTTTTTTCCCATCCTGGGCCATTTCAGTGCTACACATTGGCATGTAAATAAGTTATTCACTCGACATCACTTTCTGATAGAAAAATGACCATGAAACTCTTTGATTTTGGGTTTGCTCTTGTCACAAGCGCACAATGAAATCAAGAGTTTCAGTTTTGTGTCTGTGGCTTGTGGAGGGCTTTTTTTTTTTTTCTTTCTTCCTTTTTTTTTGGCTTTTCTCTTTTGCAACTGCCTCTTTTCAGCATTTGTATGGAAATTGTCCCACCACACAATTTAATGCGGGCATAGTTTGACCTGGTAGGTGTCCCGACTTCAATATAGCAGATTGTTGTTTATTTTTGCCCTCCCCAGGAACATTAAAAAACAATCTGGGTCATCAATAAAAAGTTGTTTTCTTTTTTCTCTCCTCTTTGCGCTATTAATGCCTTTGAAGAAGAGAGGTGTGGCTGGCACCAGAGACCCCCTGACTCTTTCCCATCAGGGACGCATGGAAGGGACCTGGCTGGGACAGTCCCGCAGCTCTGCTTTGCTGCAGGGTGCAGCAAGAGGGAGTAAATTCCAGGGAAGGCCAGTGGTTATGGAGGGCAACCTGTCCCCGGAATATTAATGCCTGCCTTCAGTCTCCCTGCCTCTCTCTAGCTGCTTTTCCCCTAGGTATTTGTGTTTGTGGCATTCCAGTTTGCTTCTCGGAGCAGTTCACAAACCAAACGCATTTTGCACCGTTTCCCTCTATTTTTGCCTCAATTCCTGGCCGCCGGGCACCTTCCCCAGCGGCCAGAACCACCCTTCTCTGGAAACCTGATCCCGCGGCCACCAAAATCAGCGGGAGGCTTCCCACAGGCTGATGCATGGCAGCGAAACTGGGTCTGTGGTCCCGTCGTTCCTTCTGGATCCCAACATGTGCTCATGAAGTTTTGTGTCTAGCAGCCAGGCGACGAGGACTGAGAGAGTGTTGTAAGAGGCATTAAATAGCACTCCTTCAAATGCCTCAGTCTGGCTGAAAAGTTTCCTTCCAAACTTCTTTGTATCAGGAGTTGGTGCTGTTACCAATACCCATTTCTGTGAGGCTGTGTTTGTGTTTCTGTGTTTCTGTTTTGAGGTGACCGAAATCTTTGCTCTTTTCTCGCTGGAAAAGCTCTGGCCTGCGTGGTTTTCATCACAATGCCACCGACTGCCTTTTCATTTGCTTGCTTATTTTTTGGCGAAAAGCTATTCTGTTATTGTTGGAAAACTATCCAGGACGCTGGTAAAAGTTCTTGGCTGCTATCTGCCTAGGTTTCAGGCTGAACACTGGGACCGGCTTTGGGGAATCCAGTTGGACTGAAATGCGGGCATCTACGCAGCTCCGCTGTGGTCAAAGCTCCTCATTTCATCACCTTGAGAGCTTCAGTGCTTTGCTCTCGAGTCACAGTAACCTGGCGTGGAACATTTCCAGGCAGGGAACACCATGACTACGCTATGGGGCTTCCTTTTTTGCCTCTTTTTTTTTAAAAAAAAAAACAAAAAAAAAACCCCAAAACTTCAACAGAGCTTTTGGAGAAAGATTGCAGAAGCTTTCATTTTGGGGAGCTGGGACACCAGTTTTAGTAATAAGGATGATTCTGTGTAGTGTTTGAAGTGGAAATGCATGCAGATTTGAAGCATGTATGCTCCCAGCAACGTTCTGGAAAGCCTTGATTGTTAGAAAAATTTAATAAAGCGATGAGTTTCTCCCACCCACCCCCACCCCCTGCTTGCCCGTCCTCTCTCCAGGGCTCAGCCTGAAATCTCTGCTGTGAAGTTCCCCTCATCTGCCAAGCACTACCTTCGAGATGGGGAGTCCCCCGGAGCTGAAAGACAAAAGGGTTTGCAATCAAAGCCTTGGAATAGGAAAAAAAAGAAAAAAAGGCTTCAAAAAGTTTTTCCATGTGCATCCATGCTGTCTGGGCAGCTTGGTAGTGGAGGGGGGGAGAACTGTGGATTCTTCTTGCCCCGTTTACAGTGAGGCTATGTGGACACAGCCATGGGGACACGGTTGTCTCCCACGACCCAGGATCCCCCAGCCCATGGATCTACTAAGGCACACGAGCGCTGGCTGCCAAGGTCTCTTATCTCCTTTTGTGGCCCCACGGTGGAAAGAGGATGATAGAGTTTAGTCGTGTGGGACGGGACCTTGCCTTTAAATGCTCTGTCGTGCCTGCTTGGCTTTCAAGAGAACATGCTTTCTCCTTTGGTGCAAACAAAATGAGGATCAGGCTCTGCAGGTGAAGCAGAAGGGAGGGGAACACGGTGTGTGGTAGAGGTGGAACTCTTGCTCTATATGCCCAGTCTCATTCTCCTTTTTAAACTAAATGCATCTTGAGAGAGTTGAGAAGTAAAAAACAGTCCATGGCAAAAGTCTGTGACTAAATTCAACTGTATTTTTGAAAAGCCCTAAAAGCAGGGGGGCAATAACCATAGCCTTGTTGGGGAAATGAGAGAGCAGACGTGGTGTGAGAAAAGCAATCTAGAGATTAGTGGAAAGAGAGCAGGACAATCTTGTTTCATTCTCGCAGATCTGCAGTGCTGTGGTAAATCTGTCCCCAGCAGCTTGCTGGCCGGCTGGAAGAGGGAAGGCGACAAAGCTTGGGGCATTCACGAAAATGATTGCAGAGTGTCTTAAAAAAGTACAGCCCTCATGGCATCTATGAAAGGCCTTTATGAGGTTTGTCTCCTTGCGTGAAAGGAAGCGCTGATTGCTGACACAGCTGAAAGGCCACCTCTGTAACCAGCGTGATGACTTTTGCCTTTCTCCCTTCTGATATTATTTACCTCGCTCTTGGTTTGAAGTCCCCAAAGCCAGGATGAAGCCCCGCGTTTCTCCCCACCCCTCCTCCACCCTCGTTATTCTTTAACTTTCTAAGGCGACTGTCCTCTCTGTTTACCCGGCTGCGGTGCCAAAGGCGAGGGTGCGCGGAGACTGTTTATCTGCTGTCAGTCTATAACGCAGCATCCCTCGCCCCTGGGGTCACCCAAGGGATTGACACCTTAACCCGGGGGCCTGGATTCCGCCCTGCCCTCCTTAGAGATGCACCAGGCTGTCAGTAACGAGGCCACCGGTTTATTCAACTGAGATCTCCAGATCTCAAAAGATAATCTGGGAATAATTGGGACTTAAGGAACTTGTGGGAATCTGATTTTTTTGCAGCGCTGCCATTCATGAAACAGATGGACATCTTATTTCTCTCTAATTTGATGGGCTTTCTTGACAAAATGGCAGAGGTTGCACTTTGCTACAATAATAACCTGCCACTCAGACTTTGTAAGGGGTTTGTGTGGATTTCTTCTTAATTAGACCGTGTCTCGCTATCAGCGAGGAGATGCGTGCGTGTGTGAGGAGCGGGGATATTCTGAGCGGCTTCTCTGCATGAGGGAGCCTAGAAAAGAGTGGAGAAAAATCAGGGGGCTTTCATGTTTGTGTCAGTTTTTTTTTTTTTTAAAGTCTCATTTGAAAAATAAAGATTGGGATGTGAGCTCATTGTCTAGATGATAATGTATTCATGGATTTGCTCTTTCTCGAGACTAAACAACAGTGAGGGGCAGCTTTCCATGGGCTGGGGGGCAAGTTTGAAAGCTTTGCAAACCATTGGGATTACTCTCAGGTTTGCAAAACCCACTTTTCACTTGCAAAAAACTTTCCAATCCTGCCATTTAACCCCTGACCTTCTCTTCTCCTTCCCTTTCCCTCCTCTCCCCCACCAAAGTGGATCCTCTGGTCAAAGCATGGGATCCGAGCCTCCTCGGATGTAAGTCAGCACTATGCTTCTCTTGCTGTCCACAGTGCAAGTAAGAAGCAATTGGGAACTTTTTTAATTACTCAGATATTCAAGCTCCTTAATCAAGCTCCAGGTAGTGATGACTGGTTAAAGAACCAAACAAAACCCAACCACTACCAAAAATAGACACGTTTGATGTTATTTTTGTTTACCTCATTTCTGTGCCTTTAGAGACGGTGTTTTTAGCTTTTCTCTGTGGCCAGATGAACTAGCAATTTTCTTGTCGAAAGCTGAGTTTATTGTGCAATCGCTTGGCTTCAGAGACTAGGATGTGAGGATGCCCAGTACTGTGAGATGCCACCACTGCAAACTGTAGCCTATTCTGCATACAAGGAAATGAACCGACTTCATGCTCCCAGGTGGGGTGAGCCTAGCATTAGCTTGACAACTTCATTAGCGTTTCCCTTCCCTCACGTTCACCGCTCAGAAACAGAACATAACATTTGCAGGATGCACGAGTCCCCAAGGAAGGAGGAGCCAACAGAGGTGACAAGTAAGCCTAATCATACTCTCCGTCAATAACACTGTGGCATCTTCATTCAATTCACCCTGTATTCAGCTTCCTGCGTGTTTTGTCGGCTGTCGTAACCAGGCTTCCCACAACAGGTCCTGCTCCTGGCAGGGCTGACTCTGTGCTGCCTTCATCTATAGCAAGGATGAAGACTTGAGAAGTGTACGTCCCGTGTGTTTTGTGCTGCTTTTTCAGACAACAAGTTGGCTAAAGCTGACTTCACGAGACATTGTCAGCCCCTGCTCCCAGGGAGCTGTTCCAGCAGGATCTATTGAACAGGAGGTGCAGGGTGTGCAGGCACCAAGGGCTCATCTTTCGCCTTATTAATAGACAATTGTTTCAATCAAGAATCAAAAACCTGGCGGATGCAAGCTGTCCCCCCGCAACAGGATTTTTAACTCGATGACAGTAACCCGTGCTGGGATAACGTCCCTTTCCCCCGCTTTGTGCATCTGCGCAGCAGACTGTACGAGGCGCGAGTTCTGGCCAGCATTTGTGGCCTGCTTTCGTGACTGCATGGCCATGTGCTTTTTGCCACATGAGTTCCTTTCCTTAGCAGAGGATGACAGAGTAAATCTAGTAACGATTACTTGAGCCACCATGTCTTCACAGGACTTAGCTTTATCTTCTACTGTTTGTCTCAAGGGTCCAATTAATTCTTCTTCCCAGAGCTGCTTTTGGCTGGGAGCTTTGTCTGGGATGGCATTCCCAGGAGGTTTTTTGGAGGATGTTTTAGGAGGTTTGGGCTATGTTTTGTAGAATAAAGGGTCTGCCACTTCCCCATCCTATCTAGCAACTCTTGGCTATCCTGGGCCGTCATTAAGACGCGATGTTTCTTGGTGCTGAGGCAGCCTGGGGCAGGGTGTGGGAATGCACGGAGCCCTTCGTGCCTCCCTTGTCCACAGCCCTGTTTGCTGCTCAGCCGTGCCAGCAGACTCTGAGCCCCTGCACCACTTGATTCACCCCCCTTGGTGCTCGCTTCCCCTAAAAACTATCTAAAGAAACGAGCCCTCCTCCTCCCTTGAGATCATTACCGCTAAAACAAGTTTTCTCCCCGCTTCCCATCAGCTTGGGCTCAAGGTGTTGTCTCTCTGACTCTTAGCCCTTTGCAATCCTCCAGGACAACTGTGTTTAAACAAACCGCAGTGCTCCGCCGTGCTGCAGAGGAGCAAAAGTTTAAAAGGAGGTCAGAGCCGTCGCACCACCTTCTGCAAACACAGCCCTGACATGCCTCAATGGAGCCACGCTGCAGAATGGCTGCCAGGAGGCTCTTCCAGGATTACAGGCCTTTCCACGAGCGGGTACCAACGCGAAGGATCTCAGCTTGATTTATTCCTTCCCTGAGATGAGGTGGCACGAAGGATTTAAAGAAGCCTATCTAATAGAGTGCTGGAAATTATAAATCAGTGGGGCTTTGTAAAGGTTATTACTTTAAACAAAGAGGGGGCTGAATGGAGCCAATTAAACGGCACCTGAATTGATAAACAAACTGGTTATTGTAGGGGGCTATTCTGCAGCTCTGGCGGTCCCCCCTTGCTCGGAGGCTGATGAATGCGGAGCAAGGCCTGGGGAGAAATTTACATGTGATTGGAGTTTAATGGGCCGCAACAGGCCTCCCATCCCATCGCCATGGAAACCGGCCCTTTCTCAAGATTTTAAACAGTCTGAAATGTCCTTTTATTGTCTGCTTCAAATGTGTCATGTGAGCCCAACGGGGTGGGCGCTTGTATGTATCAATTTGTTTCTGTCTCCGGGCATGGCATTGCGAGGCCATGAATATATGTGGGGGGACGCGGGGACAAAGGGCCCAGCTGATGGGGCTCCATGGAGACCCCGCCGCCCCGCGCGCAGGAATGGTGACATATGGTCCGGCCTGACCCCGGCCAGCCCCACAATAGGCAACCACGCTGCCCCGCTCCACCGCGCCATCCGTCCCCCCTTTAGCGCTGGCTATTCATCCCTTGGCCAAGTCAACTTGCCCAGCCTGCTCCCCCACTTGTTTGGGGTTGGGTTTTTTTAAAATCTCAGCCGTTGATCACTAGAGTCTGGCAAAAGGAAGAATGAGAGAGAGAAGAGAAATAAAGGCAGAAAGAAAAGGCTCTCCATGTCCCAGAGATGTTTGCTTTCCACTTGATTGGAAGCTGAATGAACGTGAACATTGGAGCAGCACGAACGCCGGGCAGGAGCGGGAGAAACGTTCTCTGGTATTTGGGCGGTTAAGCTGCATCAGGCTGAGGGTCCACCTGGCCCTGGATCGTATCTGTTACAGTAGTCAGCGTTAAATGTGTCTGACAAGGACGAGGAACCTGAGGGGATATTCACCCCCACACCCAAATTCGAATTTTTCCAGGTGACTTGCATGTCAAACTGGATTGTTTTGCATTGTTTTACCTCCCCGACAAAAACGTGAACTGTGTAACTCTGAAACCTGTTTTCCTATAAACGCCCCACCTGCGAGCTCTGCTCAGCCCTCGGCTGTGACGGGCAGTGAATCCACAAGCCAACGGTATTTGCATGTGGACATGTAATCCAGTCGCCTCTTGCGTTCTTCCTCCAGGAACGTTCAACAGAGGGAGAGCCATGGGTATGGATAACTTATAAATTAATCTGAAAGTCAGACACGCACAAGTCATCAGAAATAGGCTGCCACACTAATGTCGTGCAGGCACAAGTCGGAGAACTGGGAAGGAACCAGGCGAGCAGGCGTGCCACTTGCAGCCAGTCGAACAGCTCACTGGCAAAAATACCTGGGGACAGGGCTGTGAACAAGGAGGAGCTGGCAAAACTGGGGAAAAAATACTTCTTTCAGAAGAATGAATCTACTGAAGAAAACCTTCCACAAGCAGGAAAAACTGAAAAATCTCTTCAACCATTCACTGCAACTTATTTGCCAAAATCTATGTAATGCTCACATTATAACGTGGTTACTGTTTGGTTCTTAAGAAGAGGATTTTTTCCAAATGTGACTATGAGACAGGATGCTGTCTGTGATATTAAAAGATCAGTCCGTTCTTCCTTGCTTCCCACCCCTCGTCATTTTCTGCTTTCAAAGCCATCCTGTACTCGGCTGTGGACATGAAACTGGTGTTAAAGGGGGACTGGAGATAAGCTGCATTCCCCCTTTCATCTCTGGGGTGTGAGTTTGTCTGCAGCTGCATGACGAGAGAAAGTTATTTCCTGGCAGTTTGGTAGTCTGCATGCATCGAGTCCATCAGATCTGCGAGAGCAAAAAGTCTCGTGTCCCCTGTACCGCTTGCCTCCAAAAAGTTACAGCAGTCGGAGCATAAACTGAGAGGGAATTCCTGAAAGTCAGGACTGAAACTTTTGGCAGTGCAGTGCGACATGTCTCTACCAGAGGCTGCTCCTCAGGAGACCAGGAGATCTGTTCTAACGTCTGCTTGAGCAGGAGCTGGGCTATAGGAGATCTCCTGCCTTCTAGATCCCGGAGCAGGTCTTTCCTGCTGCGTTTCAGGCACTTGCAAATCAGTTTATTTTACACGTTCTTGGTGTTATCCTCTCCCACCATTTTGCTTTCCCTGCCAGAGGGTATGAGCAGACAGAGCACACCAGCTGCTGAACAGACCCACATGAACAACTTGCAGCAATGCATATAGCTAATGAGTAGAGCTTAGCTCATCTGTGGTAACCCCGTAAGTCGCTCTACCCTATCCCTTGCAGGTGTCTGTGCGTGTCCAAGAGGCAGGTAAATGGCTTTGCATCAGGGTAACCATAGGGGCTTAAAACTGGTTGAAATGAAAGTGGTGCAATCCCCTTAGTTTGGGGGAGGCGGGGGGAAAGGGCTTCTTTGGTCTCACTTATCATTAATACATTCCAGAGTTGAGCTTAGCTTGAGATTTAATGCCTTAATTTGAAAGCTACCAGCTTCTCCTGGGGAAAACTAGTTCTTATCCTTGGAAGACCTTACTGAAATGTCTTTATTCATGATATCTATTAGCCCATTTTGATTTGGCTTGATTTTTTTAAAATCCCTTTTTAAAGAAGTCTGATCCTGCTCTTAAGCTTGGATCTGTGGAGGTCAGGCAACCAGCAATACATCCGCCCATGACAGCAAAGCACCCTCTCTTTTGCATGTAACGGGCTTACCATTTGCTTAGGAGTGATTTTCCTGCCAAGTTTATTGCCATTCCTTGCATTTGAAAGAAAATTGCTCTTATTTAGCTGGTGGCATCTGAGCAGGAGGATAACATAAAGCAAAAGGGAAGGTTAAAATCTTGCAAAAGGCATTCACCTGCAAGATGAAACTGGAGTGTAATGGATTTGTTTTCACATCATAGCCCCCAAGTCTAGTGAGTTTCATTTTTAAACAGGATCTGGGTAATATACCCTGCCACCGGCCCTCTGCAGAATGATTTAATTGTCGGCTGAAGAGAAAAGGAAGGTTGTAAGGTGAGACTGAAAGAGAGGAAGTGACGCCAATACAACATCACATCCTGACATTTAGCACGCTCCGCCGCTTCAAAGTTCAGGAATGAATCCTTCTCTCTTGCTAGCTAATTACCCACGCTACTTCCAACATCCCTGCTGCTAATCAAGAATAGCGCATGCTATAAATGTAGAGGGAGGAAATGGCTAGCGTGCAACGTGTGGGAATTGCACGGTTTAGTCTTTCTTTAGTCTCTGGAATTGCTGCCTAAAAGCGAAGATGCAACAGGCGTACTCTTGAAGGGATGGATGAGGGGAGATTTTCTGATGGAAAAGGGATGGAAATTTGTACAGTGAGGAAAATATCGTCATAAGAAACTTCTTCTTTAGTGAAGTCTGATTTACAAAGCCTATGCAGAAGGCTAGGACTTAGTTTCTCCTTTGCAGGCTGGGTAAATGCTCGGTAAGGTGGAGTTATAATCAAAGCAATAGGAATAAGACAAAAATTCCTGGTTTATGGCATCCGTTTGGTGCTTAATGGATTAATGTTCTCTGTGTTTCTCGCAGGCTTTAACATTTGTGCCCATCGTAAACTGCATTTTTCTCTCTTCTGCTCTTGTTTGCTCTCCAAATGGCTGCCCTCACCCTCCCACACTGGGTCGCAGTCCCTTCAGAAAGTCATTTAACAAAGCTGCTGCCTTGTGGACTCTGTGTCTTGACAATGTCAGTAAAGTTCAAACGCTGCGAACAGGCCTGGGACAGAGTGGGACTGGAAGATGTGTTCACCCAGGCCTGGACAGACAGCGGTTGACACTGATGCTGCTGAGGGTTATAGCTGAGGGATCAAGACTTATTTATTTTAAAGTCTGTAAGCGGCACAATACCCCTGGTGGGCCCCAGGCTGCTGAACACATCTCCCCTTGTAGTGAAGAAAGTCATTCTGCAAAGAGATGACGATGCGGCCACACAGATGCTTGTTCCCTCTGCGAGGTCCACATCAGCTTGGCTCAGTTTAACACTGAAAATGCACATAGGGATGCTAGCTCTTAAAGACGATATTGGCCATCTTTCTCTTAGCTATGTCACTGCATTCCTCACCTGGGGCAGAAATGAATCCAAATTCAGCTCCGTACTCATGGTGGTCAGTCGCTGTTGAGTCAGGTTTCTTCCCAGTGGGTGAGGATGCCAAGTCCCTTGCCCCTCACATGTGCCGTACCCCCCACAGTCAGGATGGCACTCGGTGGGCACTCTGTGGGTGCACTTGACGTTTAACAAAAGTGGTTTGGCCCAGGTACCCCCACAGAAGCTGGGAAAATTACTCAGGATGAGCACCTATGCAGCAATTTTGGGTGGGGGGGACCCCAGAGCATTGAAGAAGCCAGTGCAGGGGCTGGAAGCATCTCCATGCTGCCTGTCTGCGTTACTGCACCTGGAAGGCTATTTGCTTGGACAGCGTTCAGCCCTCACACAGCTCTGTGCTGAAATAGCCACAATCTCTTAGCATGGCTCTGCATTTCATTGCTCCTTCCTTTCTGAAGTGCTCTCGAGAATGCCAGACCAGCCCCAATCTTCCCACCATGTTGCGTCAAAAGCTTTGTTAAAAGTCAATTAGCCAAGCTGTTAAACCCTAATAACTCAAGGATTGCTCCTCACAGCAAATAGTAACTCCAATTACCTGCTGGGGGAGGAGAGTCTGTTGTTGGTGCTTCTTTGTGGGGTTTGTGGGCTGTGTGGCTGGGATGTTGCTGGGGATTCTCCAGGGAGCCTTCGCACACCCGTACTGACCGTTTCCTTCTCGTAGAGCTGAGGGAGGCAGCTCTCGCGGGGGCCACTGAAAGAAGTGACATGGGGTGTTGATGTCTCTCCTCTTGCACTACTGTGATGCTCAGGGTACCTCTTATGTTCCTGGCTCTTCCAAAAAGGAGGTCCCAGCACGACTTGGGGATCTGGCTGAAATGCAGGCTGCTATCCCACCTGCACCGTAAGCCTGACCATATCGCGCTGGTCAGCACAGCGTGGCAGCCCTCTGGGTTTTGCTCGGCAGCGTGGTCCCAGCTGCAGCATAGTATTGCAGCTTCTGGAGCCTCAAGCTGCACACACAGCAGCCTGATGGAGCACAGATCAGGCCAGCTTGCTGTGGCTGATACCTGGATCCTGGTCTGGGCAAGAAGCCACATGCAAATACGTGAGATGGAGGCAGATGCGCCGACCCCTGCTAGAACATATGTCAGATGGTGGAGAGTGTTTCCAGATCTCAACTGGGGTGACTGGGTTCATTGCTAAGGAGTGGGCTAACAAAAGTTGGATTCAAGCTTTTACAGCCAACGGTGATGGTAACTGTGCTGGCAAAGAGCTTAAAACGCAAGCCAGGAAGTGGCCTCAGCCCCAAAGGATGGACACGCCGAAAGAAAGGGCTACTCAGAGCGCGTCAGGATTCCTCTAAAGCAAAGTGTGCACCTTCCCTCTCCAGCCTGGTTTTATAGTTTGGTACTTCTGGTGGGAAGTATTGCAAGTGAGAAAACACCTGGCTTGGAGATAGGAAAGCATTCGGTTAGGTTCTGCATGAGAGACAGGTGAAGGTTTGAGGCAGAGCTGCCAGGGAGAGCCAGAGGCATAAAGGTGCTGAGCTCTCCCAACGCAGTTGTCCTGCTCGCAGGACGTGTAGCTGAAAGAGATGGGCGAAGGCTTGTGTTTGTTCTGGGCCTAAATCGCAAAGTGGAGATGGGAAAAAAAAAAAGTGAGGTACCCAGTGCTCCGTTCGGGTGCAGCACCATGCTGAAGCCTGTGGCAGGTTCACAGGTGGGTGGCAGATTTTATTTTTCAGGTTTGCTTCATTGCTGTCCCAGTACCAATGAGTCCCCCAAACAGAAGTGTCCAGGGGGCTTAGCCAGGATCCACAACAGCCTGGCCAGGTCTCTGAAATCAGACGGCATGGTTCTCGCCGCATACTAGTTTCGCATTTGGGGAGTTACACTGGCCTCGGCAAACCTGCGCCTGATTTACACTGTACTGCTAATTTTCACTACTGTGTCATGTCAGGCCATTTCTTCCAGTAACCCAGTAAAGGGGACTGTGTGCCTCAATGCCTTTGGAGAGCTGCAGCTAACGGGCGCTTGCACCAAAGATGAGTGGCTGGAAAATGCTCTTTTGCTGAGCCTAAGTCCTGAGCTTTATCCACGGGAGCATCCTCCTCCTTGAAGCCTCAGCACAAAACACTGGTTATATTCAACAAACATTCGGCAAATTCCTGTCGCTAGTGCAGCCCTCAAGTTTGAATGGACGTGAACAGACCCTGGGGAATCAAATACGGTGCTGCACAGTGAGTTTTTGCTAAGTTTAAAGCAACCAGCAAGACACAAATGTTCTTTTGTTTCCTCAAAGGATGGAATAGTGCAGGGTTATTTTTCCCTCTCTAGGAAAGCACGCTGGAAGCGTATATGGTGGAGGTCCCAGCTATTCTCATTTGTCGTGAGATGGGAGGTGAAACAGGAAAATTCGGGAGGCGTACACCCAATGTTCTGACGTGTTGCTTTTAGGAAGAGCTGAGCCACCCTGGGAATCACAAGCTAAGCCAGAAATCCCAGGCATTTCCCAGCTCCCCATTGCATGGCTGCTCCCATTGAGAGAAGAATCCCTTCTCTCTAAAGAGAGGGCTCCGAGTGTGTCTAATTTAGTCTCCGAGGTGGGCGCTGGAAATTGTGGATGAAGCAAGGCAAACCGTGGTCTGTGAAACTCATTTGCAGCCCTCACAGAGTCTGCTAGACGTGCTGCCGTAGCCTTTGTCCGAATCATCAATTTGAGGGATTAAATACCTATTGATTCTATGGAAAATACGTTCATATTTGGGTTTGGTTCTAAGAGCACTACAAATGATTTCTTTCCTCGTGAAAATCGGCTCAGTGCTATTAACAATAATGGGGTTTGTCTCTGAATCTGGGCTCTCTCTCTGTGAGCTGGTTTAATTTAGGAATATCTACGTTGCAAGCACTAGAAATGATTCTTCCCCACTCTTTCTTTCTCAGATCCATACTGCTATCTCCATATCCATGCAAAAGCTTTGTAGTGCAAATATTTTTTTATGTATCCTGAAGGACAATTCCTATAGCAAGTGCTCTCTCCAATAAAAATGTTTTCAGAGTTGGGCTATGAGACCACTGTGTGTGTGTATGCTACAGGAAAAAACAAATTCATACTTGTAAACAGATAGACTTCCTACCCTCTTCTGAGCACACAGTAGTTGTGACCCAAATGTACCCTCTTTCCTACAAAAAGCCTTGTTCGTTTAATATATTTTAAACATAGTGTAAATGTCAGCTTGCTTTCTCTGGGGCTTGAGCGTTCCAAGGGACTTTCCCAGCAAGATCCCATGGTGTCCTGCTTTTGAATTTCCATTGCTTTGGAGAGGCAGAATAAACTCTTTTATACACCTGAGCTGAATCTCCTGGGCTCCACGTATTTGACATCACGATGAGTTGGCAGAAGAGCTCTGCCTCTCTCTGCAGCCACCAGAATGTCACAAGATGTTGCAGTACCATACAGAAATAAAAGTGAGAAGGAATCACTGCTTGGAAAGGGTGAAATATCTGGTTTTCAAAAGAAAACCTTTCTGCAGAATGCCTGCAAATTAATCTCTGAGTTCTGTGTCTGCCCGAAGTACAATAAAAACTACATCAAAGGCAGGGAGAAGGGCTGTGTCTCCTTCTACCATATAATCTTGTGTTTGGCTGCTGCCCGGGTGCTTGGCAGCATGTGACCGATATCCCAACCTCCGTCACTCCCATGGCCGGGTCCTTGTGTGCGTCACGCTCGGACACGCACCCGGCCAGGCACGCACGGAGCGAGTCCAGCGCACTTTATCTGTCCCCGCGGTCACTGGCTCTGCCGGGGCGTGGGGAGGCATTAGCAGTGGGGCACCTCGCTGCTTTGGGGTCTCTCTGCTGTTCTGAAGCAGAAGCAGGTGTCCCTGTGGCAGAGCTTGGTGGCTGGGCTGGTGGGGGTAAAAGAAAGCCAGTGCCAGGCTTTAGGACATGTGTTTCAGGACTGCTGTTACAGCTCCCACACAAGGAGCTATATCACCCCAAAAACTGCTTCCCCAGAAGCTTCCCAGGATGCAGAGTGCGTTTAGACTGCAAGAGCCTGCTGTCTGAGCAGCAAGATAAGCGTGCCGATGCCAAAGTACGCCACTGAACTTGCTGCTGTTGGCTTCAGTGAGTTGAGAGCACGGCACCAAGCACAAATGCAGTGAGAGTTCTGAACTGGAAAACGCAGATGTGCTCTAATGGCTCTCTGTTTTGTTTTGAGGCTTAGCCTGTGTTTAGATGGAATATATAGGTTTGAAAAATGTAATTTTTTTTAGCTTAGCTTGTTGTTCTCTCCTGCCCCCATTTCTAATAAAACAGGGGAGATGGAGCCCTTTTTGGGTCAAGTCCAAGTCCCATCCTTCCTCCTCTGTTTTCTCCTTCCCAGTACCACCCTATCAGCTGCACTGTTCACGGGTTGAAGCACAAGGTACAAACCTGGAGCGTGCAGGTATCAGAACTGTGCTCTGAGCAGGGGCTCAGCCCCCAGGCTGCTCCTTGCATGGCCACAACACAACCCTGCAGAGCAGCCGCTCCTTGGAGACATCCCTGACCTCGGAGGAACCGGTGTGGAAGTGGAGGAGCCTGCTCAAACATCAGGGAGCTTCCCACCAGGAGTGGAGAGGGGAGCCACGTACATGGCGAGGTGGAAGGAGTTTTAATGACGGTATTATTTCAGTAATCATTGAGCAAATAATGCAGCCACGCCTGAATAGGGACTGGATGGGCAAGGTGAGCAGGTCCCTTCTGCCGGAGCGCTAGCACAAATGAGTCAGCAGGTCAGAGAGATCAGTATTTGGGCACTGGCATCTCACCTCCGCGATCAGTTCAAGGAAGCTGCTCAGACAGGGGCTGTTTGGAGTGACTCAGAAGCGTGACAGACCTGGTACCCCACTGGGACACCCCGAAGTTCCTCCTCGCCCCCCATATTTCTGTGCATTGCTACTGTGTCTTTTGGATACCAGCCACACTCTCCGTCAGTGGCTGCGTTTTACCTCTGCGTACTTTGTAAAGCTCTCTGGGTTATTCCTCTGCGATCTTCAGTGTAATGCTGTAATGAGCAGGGTGAATGGGATGGGCCTTGACTGTTGTAAACCAGCAAATCTACAGCGAGGTCTGTGAAACTGATGGTTGATACCGGCCGAGTCTGTGACCCTCGTGGTGCGTTGCTTTGTCTAGGGATGGCTGAGGGATACTGGAGACGCTTCTGTGCAGCTCATAAGCAGAAAAGCCCTTTCTGTCTTCAGCCTTGCTCCTCTTCCTCGTGATCCCTTTCCGCTGCTCCTGAGGCGACGTTCGTGTAGAGAGCTAAATCATCCCTTTCTCCCTGGGAAGCAAATCCCTCAGCAGATCAGATTCCCTCTTTTCATCTCTGTGGGCCAGACAGCCAAGAGAGGCCTGTGCATCCAAGCTGCTGTGGGGATAACTTTGGGATGTAGTGCTTTTCTGGCCCTTACTTTGGTACTTATATGTGAGCAGAGCTCTAGAAAATCTGGCCTTGTGTATATTTAGGTCTCCTGTGCTTCCTTGTGAATCATTAAGTCCATTCCAGCAGCAGCCAGGGTCACAGCCTGGCCTTGTGAAGTCTCAGGAGGCTGTGCAGTGATATCCCAGGGAAGAGAGGGGATGGAGAGCGGGGCAGCTGAGGAGATGGCAGCCCAGCTCCTTGCTCCGCTCTCTGCTCGGCTGCGTGGGCGCGTAGCTGCCGCTACGCTCCCTTGCAAGTCTTTGGCACCGGTGAAGTCCACAGCGTTCACTGGACATGTCCTCTTTGATATAAAGAGAATGACTTCTCTAAAGCAGCATCTCTCACCAACAGAAAAAAACATCCTTTCAGTTCTGTCACCCTTTGAACGAGCCCTGTAGCTGCTTTGGACGTTCTGTCTCAATGGCTAACGCCAAGCGGGGAGGAAAATAAACAAGCAAACAGAGCGACAAGAAAAAAATACAGCCCTGGAAGGGAAAAAAGCAACATGTCTAGAAGACAACTCAAGGGCAGCCAGTGATGGGCAGGAGAAATCCTGCCACTTCCAGTCACATCAGGGGAGAGGAAAGCCATGCAGACACTGTGTTATCATCCTTAAAGTACTCAGGTTAGGGAGAACGATGACAGCCGTGTTCGTAATGCATGTGAACGTGGGCAAAGAGCCGATGAGGGCTCTGGTTTCTCCTGGCAAGCGCGTAGCGTGCTGGCTTTGGGCAGCAGGCGAGGCGAAGGAAGGTGTGGCTGCTGTACCAACGGCGTTGCTCACCTCCGTGCCGCAGCACTGCAGCCCCGGGGTGGAGGGTTTGTGTTACCAGCCTGAAGGACGAGTGGGAAGCACGTTTGTCAGGCTGCTGCCTGGATCCAGAGTGGGCTGCTCACCTTTTTTGGGAGCGTGGCAGGGGCATGGCTCGAAAGCTTTCCATATCGCTGTACTCTGTCAAGTGCTTGAACACCTCTCCTCTAGGTGAGATCCTCACCTGAGGGTGAAGACCCCTGTAACTGCAACAGTGTGCTTAGGAAAATCACTCATTTCTGTGCAAATTAAGGGTCAGTTCCTTTTTTTAGGAGAGTCAAAAAGAATAAAATCCGTTGTGATTCCCTCCTGGGATGGTGAAAGTGAGCCGGGAAAGACATGAGCAACTACTTAATCCCCTTCCCATAGCTCCCAGGCAGTCAGATACCAGAGCTAATAAGCGCTCCCACAAAGAGCCTGGCCCCCAGGCTGGGACGGTGAGCGGAGGTGCTGGGCTGTGTCACACAGCCTGGCAGCAGCGGGACGCGGCTGGGACGCGTGCAAGGAATGTCTGGAGGAGAGAGAGACCCCCGAGCTGGGAACGGTGCAGGAGATGTGGGGGTGGCAGCGTACCACACCTGCGATTAGCCGGTAACTCAAACCATGGCCACTGCTCATGCGGAGCGCAGAGCCCAGCAGCACGTGGTCCTGCACGGATGCAGTGGCAGGAGGAGCCCGCTCCTTGAAGGGCTTCTGAAGGAAGAGAAGTGATTTGCAGGAGGTCACCTGGCAGGGCAGAAGGGGGGACTCAGGAAAGAGGAGGGCACTTCATAGCTGGGCAACAGAAGGAAAAACCTGGGATGCAGAGAGGAGTGGAGGGGGAGATTCACAGGACTCCGAATGGGAAGCTGAAGCATCCAGCTGGTAACTGCTGTGTGAGCCCCAGATCTGACTTGGGGGGAAAAGCCTCTGCTATCACATGCAAACAATTTAGCTCGAGAAACATGGTTTTATTGCCTGCCGAGTGCTTTTCCAAATGGGACCTGGAGCTTTCACACACTTCTCTGCCTCTTCTGTATTCTCTTATTCCTCAGAGGCAGAAGGATTTTTATCTTCATCCAGCATTAAAAAAAAAATCCATAAAACCAGCTGCCTTAAAAAATAAAGCCCCTTTCCTAGTCTATGCTAATAATTTACTATTATTCCAGGTTTTATTACAAGCTCTTTCAAGGGCTGCCCAGAGCCCCATCCGTAAATAGCACATAACTCAGGCCATGAGGATTTCCTCCCCGGTGGGACTTTTAATGTCTAAACCAGAGGTGTCAAACAAGCAGCTCAGAGACCCGTTGTGGCCCTGGAGAGTTCTACATCTGGACTATATCTCAGTGCTTAACACATTAGCTTTTGCCCCAAGCAGCTCCGGATTTCCCTCGTCGGTTTGCACTGAACCTGAGTTAGATTTGATTTAAGAGGCTAAGCATTCAAAGGAAAAGAAAAGGTATCTGCTTAAACATTCAAAGTGCTGCCCTGAAGGCTCCCAGGGTTTTGGAGCAGGGCGCAGGCACATCTCTCCCCTGAAGCAATGCACATTGCACCCGGACCTGCTTGGAAGAGAGAGGGAGGAAGGGCTCTCCGTGCCAGGCGCTGGTCCCACGCACCATCCCTCGCTCTCTGGTTATCGTTGCATCTACGCACAACCTGTACGCTCGTGGCTGTGTGCGCCCGGGAGCTGTGGCTGCCCTCAAAATCCGGTTCATCTCCCTGGCAGAGGGTGACTCTGCCAGCCTGGCCCCTGGGCTGCCCAGCAGGCTGGCACAGGCAGCGGTGCGGGCAGGGAGCAGGCAGGCCAGGGAGAGAAGCTGGAGCCCCCGTGTCCTGGCACGGGGAAGGGAGCACCAGTGGCTCTCCTTTTCCTCTTGCAGGAGGAGTGTGGCCTCAGAGGGGGAATGTGGGAGACTCGGACTCTCCTCCTGCCTCTTCTGTTACCTTCGTGGGTGGCACCAAGTCGTTTCCTTTTCTGCTTTCTCTCTTGCTCGGTCGCTGCCTATTCTGACGGCTGGGACTGTCCCCTTCATCTGTTCACGTACTGTCCGGCACAGTAAGGCTCTGATCTCAACTGGGCCGTTAGGGTACAGCAGTGTAAACGAGGAAAACATTGAAGTGCTACTTGCATGCGCAGAGATGGAGGCTGTGCTGCATCCCTCCTCCTGCAGAAATGTCTGTCGCCAATCATAAAAGCTATTTTAATGTTTTGGGACTAATTCCGTTCTGTGGCTCAGTTAAAGCACTCCTTAGCTTGCTGATTCCAGTCTCAAACTGGGCAACTGGTCTGGAGCATTGATGAAAAGGGTGCTGGGGGTAGATGATGTGGGTCTCTCAGCCCCACAGCTCAGGACCCAGCCCAGCTTGGATGCTCAGCCCAGGGATTTGTCCTGGGCTGAGTCCTTTGGAATGCAAAGATCAGGCTTAGGGGAGAAAAAAGAAACTCCATTTCTGTGTGTTTTTTCCTGTCCTAACTCTTCTTGATGTGTTAAATCCTGAGCCCATCTGTGGCCTGAACCTGCCTGAAGTACAGTATTTCATGAGACCACGACAGTGGGATTGTACAGTGTCGGTTTAGAGGATGGCCATTCGGTTGTAGCAAGCCTCCTCTGAGCAGCCTGAATTCCTGCAGCCCTTGCAGAAAAAGGCTCGGGTGCTCAGCACCAGCCAGGATCTGGCTCACCCCCTGGGGAGAGCGCTCCCTGCTTTCCCTGCAGACAGCCAGCAGGGTGAGGATGGATTTACCCACCGCAAAGGGGCTGGGGAGAGTGCCCAGCCGTGCCGTACGCCCCGAGCAGGCCCGATGCCTTTCTGTCTCTTCCGTTTGAGGTTTATATTTCAGCACTCAGAGACACGGGCGTGCTGGGGAAGCCAGCCCTGACAACCCATCCCGTGCTCCTGCCGCACGGCACCTGCTGCATTTCTCAACCACTTCTGCCTCCGTGTGAGGTCCGGGTGGATCCCGTTAAACTACCCGGCAGAAGGCAGAAAGGGCACACGGCTGCTAGCTCCAGGTCTGCAGGCTCTCGAGCCACTCTCTGCCGCCTTTCCTCTCCGGACACCCGCTCCCTTCCCCCTGCCCTCCTCCCCGTTCTCCTTCTCGTCTGCCTGCAGCAGGTTGATAGGCGAAACCTGCTGCTCCTGTGTAAGTGTTGTAATGACATTAACAATCTGCCACCGGCAAGTTTCCAGCGTGAGGCGAGCAGCCTCTGCTCCGAGCGTGCAATCTTGGCAGGCTGACACTTTCCCATGCCTTCTGCCCTCTGTCAGCGGGGAGGTGGGCCACTCCCAGCCTGACAGCTCCGACAGGATACCTTCACAATGACTGAAATAATAGACCTAGCGATGGGAAAATGAGGCCAAGAGAACCCAAGGGTGAATTACAAGATGAATAACTTCCCTGAAGCCACGTCCCAGAGCATGCCTTGGCCTGCTGTTGATTCACCAGCTGACTTCCCCTCCTTTGCCTTGCTCCACCGCCCTCCGCTCTCCTCCTGGGAGACAGACCTGTCTGGATTCCGTCACTCGCCTAAAATAACTGAGAGGGTTCAGAGAGGAGAGAAAAGGCAGCAGAGAGGACAGGCGCAGAAAAGCGTAGAGCAAGCCCTGCAAAGCATCAGCCCTGCGTGCTTGGAGAAATGCACTCTCTGAGTGGGACTTTTTAGAAGTGGCAGTGGGTGAGGACGAGCAATTGGGCTATTGCCAGCAAAAACTGCAGAAGTTGCTTTAGTTGGCTGTCCGTGTCCATCCTTTCTGGCCTCAGGCTCCCCGCTTTAACCTAAAGCTTCGGATGGAGTTCTTGAGCTGCGTTTGCTCAGGTACCAGCCCTGGCGCCAGAAAGAAGCAGTAGCGGCTATTGCTCCAGAGAATTGGGAAGCCCTGGCCACACAGCTGGCCCCAGACAGAGAATTCAGACCTACGGACAGAGGTCCAGGTGCAAAGAAGCAGAGCAAAGAGGGCAGCACTACACCACATGCAAAATTAAGCGTGGCAGCAGACACCAGAAGGGTCCCCTGCCCTCTGCGGTGGAGAGAGATGGCTGCTTCGGTTTTCGAGGAAGCAGCCAGTCCTGGGGCTAAGCAGCGAGATTAGGAGACAGCTCATTATCGGGTGACTGACATGAGGAACCCTGCGTATTGCAGCGGTCTGCAGTGTCAGCACAGGACTGTCTTACACCGACGCTGGGCTGGTGCTACTCTGCCTACCACCCACAGCACTTGGACTTTCCATCAGGATGCTATTAGCAACTGCGCTGAAACAGCCCTAACAGAAAGCAATGAGCTTAATGTTCCCCAACAGGTAATCAAAGCGAATGCCATTACAGCAAGGTGCTCTGCCCACAGTACTTTAAAACTTGCTTGCTTTTTGCCCTGGGTTTTAAAATGCACAAGGGCTATGTCCAGTTGGAGATGAGTCCTGTTTCTATTCACATTCCATATTCTGCAATTCGTATACACGTCAATCAAAACTGTTGTTAGCCATAGCTGTCAAGTCCACGTCTAACAACACAAGTGATTGACAGCAAAGTTTGTTATCTGTGAATGTGTCATCCCATCCAGCACCCAGTGCTGGAGTGCTGCCTGACAGGTCATCAGTGGGAGACTTCCATCATCCATATATTATGAGATGGTTCGAACAAATCATTTTTCAGCTAGTCTCAGACACACGCGTTCTTCTGCATCCCTGTTAAGCTGAGATATAGGGTTTGACAGTGAAAGGAGGCGGAGGCCGATGGACCTTGGTCAGACAAATCCTGGAGGGTCAGCAAATGAAAACAGGCTATATCCATTTCTGTCCTAACTCTTCTGAAGGAATTTGAGGCAGCAGGTTCACAAAGGAACAAAGTATGGGAAGAAAATCACTGCAGAGCAGCGGACCCCTGAAGGTCTTTCATTAGAAAGCCCCAAGATACGGTGGCTTAGCAAACTTTTACACAGACTGTGAGAGCTCGAAAAGAGCTCTCTCAGTTGGCTTCGTGCTTGCTTATTTTCCATAAGAACCAGCCCAAATCCTCTTTAGCAAAGAACTGTGTGGGAAAAGGAAACGATAAGTAGAGAGTGACCCGTGCTTGTCAGCCAAAAGAAAGTCGGGATGAGTTCTGAATGAAAGTTTGGGTTACCACTTAATTGATTTCATATACTAGCTCACTGGCCATAGAAATCAGCGGAATGGAAGGACTCCAGTTCATCTTGATAAACTTTGAGCCAGGCCTTCAGTGCAATGTGATCCCAAAGAGGTGCATGTTTCAGGACCCGGGAAGCGGGAGCGGGGCTCACCTCCGGGAACAGCTGCGTGCAAAACAGGGCGAGAACCTGGGAGTGAATCAGTCACAAGTCAATGTCCACAGTTAAAGTTTCAAGCGATCTGGAAATGCGGTGACTTGTTAAATGAGCTGTTTAAGCTTATTTTTCTTTTTTATACTATAAATATTATTTCGTGTGAATGCTTTAATGCTGAGATGTATTATCATGACAGATCTTAGACAACAAGATTGTTTCCAAACCAATATTTTTCAAAACTTTTTTCTTCCCAAGGACCTTTGAAAGTCCATCCTCTCTGTTCAGATTTGGAATTAAAATGACATCTCAAGTGTGGTAGAAAAGCTACATGTCTTCTGGGGTAGAAATTTTGTCCTCCAAGGAAACATAGCCACTAGCAAATTCATGGCCCGGAGTCAGTCAGGCTCAGGAAGAGTCTGATCTCAGGTCCCCTGCAAACTTTTCTATCCATTTTATAGTACTGGGGACTCTGGGCTGGATCTTGATTCTTGCTAAAGCCAGCGGAATTTTTGCACTAATACATATCAACCTCTTGCAGAGTACCTGGGAGGTATCTCTGTCTGCATCCCTGCTTGGGTACAACAGAAGATATCTACACCTGGACTTTTTTGTGACCCCAGGAATGGGACTGGACCATGGAGATACCTTTGGAAGCCAAGCATACATTAGTTTATGAACATAGAGGTCAGCTTATAACACTGTGTATCAAAGAGATATTAAAGGCAAATCATAAAATTACCTTCCTTCATCCCACACAACCCTCCTGTTTTGATTTTCTGGTGAAGAGACCCAGAGGTTTGTTTGGACTGTAATTAGTGAGGTTTATACTCACAACTCAATCGTAACAACTTCATTTGGCTCAGGAGAAGTTTAAAGGCAGGAAATGCAGAATTAAATCCACAACTGCCTTTATAATTCTGCTCTGCTCCACTTAAAAATAACATTCGCAAAGACTTTGATCTGCTACATTTTGAAAGCTTCCAAATTTGGATACGTGGATTTCCAGTGAGGTGGAGGGGAGGAAAGAGATAGTTGACACTTTTCCAAACACTCCAGTCAAACACTGCTGAACACTGAATAAGGCTGAGTTTTTATAAAATCCCATGTGCATTAGTGTATCTGTTAAATTCATAAATACAGATGGGTGGGCAGCTAGCTAGGTAAATAGATGGACAGACAGATAAAGAGAGAGACAGGGGCTGGGAAAGAGGAGCAAATGGGCTGAAGTCTGAAATACACCTCAGCCCATGGACTTTCCCTGTTCTGGAGAGCTCTCGGCCCCGCAGCGGGACATGGAGGGGAGAGCGCCCTGCTCTACACTGCCCTGGGCATTAGCTGTCCGTGGTGCTTTAGCTCCTTTTCCCACCCTGCTTCCCCAGGCAACGAGCAGCCATTCATTCAGAAAGCCATTGGCATGGCAGCCTTCTTGCCGGCCAGATACCCCTCAGCTGGCCGTAAACTCCAAATCAGTGCTAGACCTGCTGGCAGCAGCAGGCAGCGTACGCCGTCTCCCCTGGTGCCGAGGAGCGCGGGGCTCTGGGCGTTGCATACCGCACTCAGTGTGCAGAGGGCTGCTAAAACCAGGCCTGCTATGAAATCCCTCTGCCGCAGAAGGGCTCGGTTAGTCTGTGGGAACCTGTGCCTTTTAAATTGCTGCAAGTGCTGCAGGAACACGACAAGGCAGGCGCTTGCTAATCCGCAGTAATTTCAGCCTGGCAGGGATCCCTTGTCACCTTTCTAGAGAAGGCATTTGCATGTTCTCACGAAGCAAAGCAGACCCCTCTGGCAAAGCACATGTGGTCCCGGTCTCTGAGTGGGGGGCACCCGATTTCTGTATTGATTTCAGCCACCACGCTGCAAGCCTTACGCATTCTCTGCAAATTAAAATAGCATTGCAGAGAGACATTCCCCCGGGACGCAAAATGGATAAGTAACCTTCCTTTGCAGAAGGTGAGGCATCCACCCATTCTTCAGCAGCTTCTTCTTTCATGCAGGACTCCTTATGGCTCCAGGGACCGGAGACCTGATGCTGACAGGACTTAGTCCCTACTGAAAACAAAGGGCCAGTCGGTAATACGCCCGCTGGCTGAGTGCATTTTGCTTGGCACCTTTTCCACGAGCTAACCACCGTGGTAGGAGTACCGTAGGCATTGGTGCCTTCTGCTTCTGAGGAGGTCAAGTAATTGCCCAAGGGTGCAGGGAGCAAACAGAGACTAAGCAGCTTGAGCCCCTGTGCCTTCTGCAAAGAGGAGGTTGTGTGGAAAACGAACAGCAAGGGATACCTTTCCTATGAAGAAAGGTACCTCAAACCCTGGCCCAACAACAGGCTGAACTCTTGCCCTGCTCTGCTTCCCAGCAGTAGGACTCTGCGCTTGAGAGCTTTGCTCTTAATGACAAATCAGTCGATGTGGGAAATCAATTCTCCAACAGCAGGGCATAACGTTTCTCCAACTGGTCCTCTGAGATTTCACAGCGAAAGCTGCTGAAACCTTAGAGCTCAGAGAGAATCCCACAGTCTTGAGAGCATTTAGGATAAAAGTTAAGGTACAAGAGCTCAGTTTATCTTGAGCAGAATCTGCCTTCAAAGCCACAATCTGTAATTCAGTAAGACTGGATCCTTTCTACCATGTAGCCTCCACGCGAACCATTAGACACAAAAAAGTGAGCTGCCAGTTTCACTGCTGAAAGCAGAGTTATCCATCCCAAGACAGACACTGATCTGTATCTTTTCATAAAACTTGCATCTCACCTAGGACGGGACTAACGTCCCTGATATCTGACCTTAGACCAGACAAACTCCAAACAGCAATTCACATCTAGAAAATGGGATTCATTCCCCCGCTGCTGTTGGAGTGATCCAGCTCCCATTTAGGATGTTTTCAGTGAAGCAGCTGGAAGGACCTCAACAGTGTGCAGCACCCTGGGTTGTGGGGAAGAAATCTGCAGGAATGTGTCTGTAATGCATGAGCTAGCTTTTGTCTGTTAGCTGGGATGTAAACAGTAAAGCCACAGCAGCCCGAGTCTCAGCCGCTGAATACGCAGCCAGGATCCTGGACTTGCTGCACTACTGTTAGTCACAGTAAAGCTAAGCCGTGGGTATTCACGCAGGATGCGCGCCCACCTCCTGAGAGCAGCGCAGATATTTCAGCCGTGCCCCGTTCCCTAGCTCTGGATAGGGATGCACGCACAAGGTACCAGCACGGGTGTGAATTTACAGCGCGCTGCTGCTCCGTGCTACGCAGTTGTCTGTGCTCTCTCACGCTGTAGCACGGACCGGGCGGGTTTCACCGATGGCACCGGTATACTGCAGGTCAAGAGCACGTGCAGGTAGCATGGACCCGGGCAGCAGCTGCGGTGCCGCTGCGTGCTTGCAGACGATAGCCCGTTTTGTGTCCATACCACATCTGCACGATGCATTAAGTAGCGCTTTGTCTTCCCCTCCGGGCTGAGCCATTTGAAGTCTTACCCCTGAAAGGCCACATATAGAGAAAGAAATTATGGAAACAAATCTTTCTACTTGTGTGTTTTCTAGGCTGCCTATTTTTAATGAAGTACCCTCCTTGCTTGCAGGACGCAAGCAAGATCCATAGCCGTGGGACTGAGTCACGCTCCTCTGAGAGCAGACCTCCATTTTCAGCAAAGTTACATTACCTTGCCTTACGTTAACACATGTTGTCAGCTGTTTTAACAGTAGTATGTGAATGGCAATGGGAAAGAAGAAAAAGCTTCTAAAGGATGTCGCTGTGTCTCTTGGTAGTGGGCTGACCTTGTGCTTCCAGAATCACGTGTGCACAAAGGGCACAGTCAGCTCCAGTTCTCCTCTCGCCAGGGGCCAGGGCACTTCAAGACTTGTAAAGACGCTGGTACTGAAGGATAGTCCACTTTGGCAGGAGGGGGAAAGACAGCGAGGTCTGTAGCACGGCTCACATTGGTAGGTGAAACGATCACCAGCCAGGATCGCTCCTAACAGCTTGCTCTTTCCAATCGAGTCACTCCAAGGCAGTTGAATTTACCCTCCTCACAGCCAGGGCGCTGCACTTTGGTCCCCGCTAAAAATAACCAGGCAATAGATGTGTCTTAGTCTGTTTGAATCTTAAATAGCAGTTTGTGTCGCCTCGTAGCTTGTGTGTACAGTTCTGCGCCGTTGTCTTTTCGAAGTTGTTACGCAAAGAAAGCAACGAAGCTTTTGATGGTCAGCAGTGATGGGAAGATAATTCCCATTTGGGCTTAGAGTGGGAAAAGCTGTTCACAAAGGAAAATATGCTAAAAAATTATTTGCTGGCCATGGCCATTCTTCACATCCTCGCTAATTTCTTTGGGTGTCAGTGGCTTGCAGAGCGGGGTCCCATTCCTTGACTGGAGGTCTAAGTTGATGCTAACATGCAGGTAACGGCAGCAATAACACGTCACTGCCTTTGCTGTCAGTGTCTGGATTTGTTCCACCCTCTCACTTCTTCATCTCTTGCCCCAGGACCTAGGGTGCAGAGGGAGTGGGAGATACAAGAGGGGACCCCACAGGACCCAAGCAGCTTGGGTGCTAAACCAGCTGACAAACGCTGAGTGCAGAGGCTGCGCTACCGATTCCCCGTGCTTTCCCCAACCTCAGCGCAGCCTCCCTCGCATCATACGTGGCATCAGTGCAGTACCAAACAACAGCACGCGGCATGCTAGGAGCAGGGAGGGAAGACGGTTATGGGGGCAACAGAAGGGGAGCAGCAAGGATGCAAAATGCCCGTATTCTCACTAGATCTGGCTGGGTCGCTATGGCTTGCACCGTCGCTCTTGTGAAAAATACTGGGATACATATGGTGGGTCAAGACTTTATTTTATGATTCACAAAGAGAAAGTGGAACTTTGGTATGATTTTTGTCCTCCTCCTATACAAGGGGACAGGGTCTAAACTCAATTATATCAATCGCAAGATCTGAATCTGACCCGCTCTCTCCAAACTGATGCTTCTTTGTCTTCCCAGAGGAAATCTGTGCTCTGGCAATTGCCCCTTTCTGAGCAGAGTACTTCATCTTGTTTTATCTTCTCCAGATTTGGGGGAAGAACAAAATCTCTAGACATGTAAACAGCCTTAATGAGAAAACTATAAACCAAGATCTGCCTGCTTTCAGAAACAGAGTTAAATATAGCTTCTAAATGCTGCTAATTGATTTTAGATGTCTGGGGAAAGCTTTTGCCTTCACACCATCCCACCCACGCTGCTCAACGGTTCCTCACCTGCCTCCATCGCTCCATAAAGCACGGGGAATCGGTAGCACAGCCTCTGCACTCAGTATTTGTCAGCTGGTTTAGCACCCAAATCCTGTCAAAAAAACACGGGCTGCTCAGAGACCCTGACTTAGGCCTTTGTTAAACCTACGGGGATTCTCGTGCCTTCTTTCCGTCTGCTGCAGTCTATTTTTATGTTTTGGCCTTGAAATCTTTCTCTTCTTTGAAAACAAGCCTGTTTACAAATATTTGCCTCAGAAAAGTTCTGCTGTTCAAAAAGGCAGAAAGAAAAACTGCTCATCTCTGCGTGGACAACATATACATCCAGATGTGTACGATCTTGCAAGTAGCCAGAAAGGCCTAGTTTGTGAGAGCAAGGATGGCTCACTCCAGAGCTGTCTGCTCACAGATCAGAAAATAAAAAGAAGTGCAAAGACAGATGTGAGTCATTTGCTGGCTGACGCAGCAAGGAATAAATTGTGGATGCACGGTCGATTTTTTTACTATGCAAGAAGTATAAACAACAGGGTAGTTGTTGGTAGAAAATTACTGTAGAATATATTCCTGCGTATGCCGTAGACTTTTCTGTGCGATCTCCGCAGTGAGACAGGTTACTGAAAAGGATGTAAAGTGACCTTCTTCAGCTGAAACATTTGTGGGGGAGCCAGGGGTTTTGCCATTTCCCACCGGTTTGTGGCCAGCCCAGTGGGGTAGTCCCACCCAGCAAAGAGGTGCCTCCAGCTGGTGGAGGAGCCCGGTGGGATTGGACTTGCTGAAAACTAGAGCTGAAAACAGGCTATCGAGGCTTTAAAAACTTACAGTAAGGCCTGGTATCTTATCAAGGACTGACACTTTTTTATGTTCCTGTTCACTTTAAGGTGCCTTAAAGAGGTTGAT
Source organism: Theristicus caerulescens (assembly GCA_020745775.1). Lineage (NCBI taxonomy): Eukaryota > Metazoa > Chordata > Aves > Pelecaniformes > Threskiornithidae > Theristicus > Theristicus caerulescens. The sequence continues at coordinate 5,733,731 of CM036574.1, forward strand.
TTTTAAAAGAGCAAAACTCAGCAGTTCTTGAAGATCAGACTTCCTTAAAGCCCTGCTGGCTTCTGCAGTCTGGTCGTGACTGATACAGATCCACATCTCATAGGTATCTGCGATGTAGGCTACACTTTGTGGCTGTTGTCTTGTACTTTAGAGTAGTGAATGGGAAAGGGTTGGGAGGTTTTGGGGGGAACCCCCCCAATACCAGCCAGCATTACCAAGATCTGGGGGGGGTCCTTAACTGCTTATGCAGCTCTGCCTAAAGATGCGATGCACATATATTGCACTTCTAATCCTGCCACTGAAATTATAAACATCTTGCTGTACAGCAAAATGGAGATATTGGCCCCACATTGTCTGATAGAATAAAGAAATAGGAGCAATTACATTATTTTCAATCAATGCGTTCAGATGTAAGAAACATCCTTCTGCTTACAGGGCCTGACGTAGGAGTGGAAGAGGTCCGCAGCAGTGTACGTGCTAATTGGATATGCTAACTTCTGGCCGATCCCTCATACAATGGACAAGCGCTCAGGGCTTTTAATGCGTGTGGGATCTGGCTTGTCTGTTGCGTAAGAGCTGTTCCATAGCCATGCAGGAGTGATTTATCTCTGGGTAATATGATGGGCTCTTGAATTGCAATGAAAAACCCTTTCTTTAACAATAGTTCGGGGTAACCTTGTAATAACCTCCTCCACCTTCCCCAGAGAAATGCTTCAGTCAGATAAAGGAATTTGTTATCCACACAGAAACATCTGCCCCCTTCCTCCGAAAGGACTGACTTAGAGTGACAGTTACCCTTTCCGCACCATTCTGCCTCGCTTTTTAAAACAACAGCAATATCAAGCTTGGATGGTGGTTTTTTGTTGTTTTTTTTTACCTACCGGCTTTGGTTGCGGAAAGATCACCTGAGCTGGATTTGTAGAGTTGGGTTTTATTTCATAATGATGGATGTGCTGGTTAAATGTAATGGAAGAGGCAAGATAGCAGAGCAGAAATTTGGCGCCAACTGCCTCGCTTTGAAAGAGCCTGCATTCCAGCCTGCCTAAGAGGGGCTAAATGGAAAGATCTGATTAAGCGTCTCAGTGTTGTGACCCTGACCTCAAAGAACACGCCGATTCTCTGGAGGAACTTCATTTCAATTAATCAACTTAACAGCCTGAGTAAATCTGGCTGCATCCATTGAACCAGAGGAACCGCTCCCTCTCCTCGGAGGGTCTCTGGGATGCACGACCCGAAAGGACGAGGCGGCGTGCGCCGGCCTGTCCGCCTTGGCCGCCCCGGGTCGGGGAGGCTGGGGATGCCCGCGTTTCCCTCTCCCTCGATGGCAGCAGGCCGGCTGTGGAATAACGGGGAGACGACCCCAGAGCCCCCTGCCCCCCTCACGCAGCCCTTGGCCGCCTTCCAGCGGGGCTGCTGCTGGGATGGGATGGGATGGGATGGGATGGGATGGGGGGCAAGACCCCATGCGGTAAAAGAGAGGGGTGGGCAGCTCCCACCCCTGCACCCCGTGGGCCTTGGTGCCCCCCCGGCATCTCCTGCGCTGCACCGGTGCCGGGCTTGCCCAGGGCTGCGGGGCTGCATCTCTCCCTCCCGGGCGGGGAAGGGGAACAGCTAAGCAGCAGCAGAGGAGGAGATGTAGCTGTAGGCGGAGGAGGCGGAGGGCAAGGAAAGAGCTGGAGGAGGCGGAGGGCAAGGAAAGAGCTGGGTGAGGCAGGGAGCGGAGCGCGGGCAGGAGGATAACCCAGAAAATTTCCTCTCTGGGAAACTCGTAAGAAGAAGAATGCAAAAGCACCAGGACAGGAGATGGGAAGGGAAAAAGACCTCAGCCGAAGCCTCAGGAGCTTATCCCGAGTGGTTCTTTGCTGGCTGGTGAACTGGGCCAGCCCAGAAGCTGAAAGGGGCTTTGCTTCTTGCCTGGGGCCTTGCGGGAGACTCTCTTCCCTTGCACTGAACTTCTTAGGGGGTGCGTGTTGGGGCCGCGGTGCTGCGGGGACGTAGTTGAACTACTGCTGAACATTTCACTGGGTTTTGTGGCTGGAACTAAATTCCCTGCTCCGGTTAGCCTTCTGCCGGCTCTGGAAATGGCTGGTTAACAGCTATCCCTGTATCTTTCCGCTCGGAACAGGATAGAGGTGTTGCAGTTAAGCTCAGATGAAGGCATCGCGGGCTAGCAGGGTTTCACCGCTGTCTTCCTCCCACCTCGCCGTCCTCCGCCACACCCAGATCGTGCCATTACACCCATGGACTTCTGGCTGCCTGCACTCTGCCTAACCATTATCGCTTTGGCGCTGCGTCCGTTCCTTTGGACTTTTACCTTTCAGCAGCGGCATACTTTGCTCTTTTACTGCACTTTTAAAGGGATAAGACCAAATTTAGCACAATCTGGAAAAGCAGCTGTATAGAAAGCCTTGAAGGAGCGTGGCAGCCGCCCCGTTGCGGAGGAATAGCCTGGCAGAGCCAGAAGAGCAGTTGCAGAAGTAGAGGGTCTGGGTGCAACCCAAGGGCAGCCGCGGTGATGGAGCCCGAGCTGCACGTCTTCCAAAGCGGTCTGGAGTTAAGGGCAACAACATCCCTTCCTGCAGAAGGATTCTGAGCTTCTGGCGTGCAAGTTTGTTGGTGCCATGCACCTCATGTCCGGCTTCTGTACCACCGGGCGTAGGCACAGAGAAGTCTATGACTTGCCTGAGGCCAAAACAAGGGCAGGTGGCAGTGCTGGACATAAAAGTAGGGTGCTGTGCTCTGCTCCCTCACTGCAGGGTTTATACGGAGGCTGAAATGACAGTGGGACCCTTACGTGCTTGCACCTCAGGGTCTCGGTTAAGAGGCAGAGCAGTGACTGACTGCTTCTCTCGCGCTGGGAGATGGGTGTCCCGGAGGAACGCCGCGGTATGTGTCATGTTTGCACTGCTGCAATCACTCAAAACCCACTCAGAAAAGAGTTTTTTTCTGTGCCTGAACTCAGCAGTGTAGCGCTCGGCAGTCTCGCTTTTGGCCTGGGTACCGTGTCAATAGAAGAAATTTGCTGAACCCGGGGGTGATCTGGAGGGGACTGGGTAGCGAGGGACAAGTCCAGAGACATGCTGCTGCCCCAGGGAGGTATACAGTTACACGCAGGCGACAGGCAGGCTTTCATCTGCTCTTCCAAGCCTTCTTCAGACAGAAGAGGAGGGGTAGTAACTGGCTGTGGGGGATGGAAGAGAATTGCTGTAACATGATTTTATGTCTGTGATTGCATAACAAAACCTCCTGGGAACCTCCTGAGTCAAATGGATACCTGGTTCTGGTTGTGCGATGGAGGCCTTTCAGCACTGATCGATTGCCCACGCTTTGGTGCAGAGGGATCGCTGGACTGGCTCAGCACCAGGCTCCAAGCAGCCTGCACTCCTGTATCTAACCTTGGCCGAAATCTCGTGAAGGTGTAAGAAAGCCTTCAGAAGCGGATAACCTGCTTTATATACCCGCCAACACACAACGCCGCCTTCTCACAGAAGCTGCAACCTGCTTGCTCATAGAACTAGACCTTGAAAGCTGAAATTGCATTTCCATTCTAAAAAATCCCTAGGCCTGTTGAATTAATTGGATGTTCTGCAAGCATCGAGTCATTCTCTGAACTTTGAAACGCTGCGGGTCCCACCGCGACCCAAGCCACCTCGCCCAACCACCAGGAAAACCCTAGGTCTCGGGGAGGGGGGGACAGGAGAATCAGCTTTGCCTGTGGGGATCCCACGGACTGGAGGACGGAGGAAGCCCAGCCGAGATGGGTTGTGCCTCTAGACGTGGCTCTGGCGTGCACACATGTCATCTGTTGGCTTTGCTCTCCCAGATTACACGATAGCCCCACCTCATAAATTTGGAGCAAAGCGCACAAAGCTTTCCCCTCCATACCGTGCATTCACTCTTAATGGTCTTTCTCCACACCACGGCCTTATTAATTGGTGACAATTGGAAGTGGTTAATTCTGTGTGTGTGAGGCTGCAATTGCTTCCACTTGGCCAGGATTCAAGTACTGGGGGTGAGTCAGAATGGGTGGCAAAACTGTCTTTTCCTCAGTTCCCTTGCTTACTGGAAAAAAAAAAGCCACAACCCCGAGTTATTCTCTTTTATGAGGTAGGCATTGTGAGGCCAGGCAATTGAATTTACAACAGCATTGAGTATCAGAGTCTATCTGGCCCTGTCAATGAGAGTGGCGAGAAAAAAAAAGACACACATTAACCCTCAGCTCCGAGTTCCCAGGCGTTTCAATAGGGTTCCCAACTTCCCAAAGAGCCCGCTGCATACTCGATGAGACCCTTTATACCTTCTAATTACCCTCCTCACAATAGGGACAGACTCTCTTGCCTCTTTTGTAGGCGAGATAGTAACTTTTGCGCACCCCCCCCAATCCCCACTGCAAGGTGGGAAGGAGCAAAACCTTAAGCGCGGCGTTATTTCGGGAGCTCTCTGAGCAGGCAGCAAGCGTTTCCTCAGGTTCCAGGAGCAGATCTGTAGGAATCTGTTTCTTCTGAGCAGGACCACGACTCTTGCAAAGCTCTCAGGAGGCGTTCCTTCCCCCCCAGCTATTTTTCACAGGAACCCCTTCCAATAGCCTTATTTAAGGCCATAAAGTTCGCTCCTAAAGTACTTTTTGGAGGGGTTGCACACACAGGCTGAGCTTGTCCCTGCCCACTCTCACCCAACAAAATGAAAGGAAGGGGGGGAAAAGTTAAATCTATTTCAAAGAGTTTATTTATTTAAACACCTGCAATTTTTTTTTTTTTTTCTTTTTTGGAAGTCTTCAACACAGGCACGCACACACACACAGACAAACGGGATACAAACAACTTTGGCATTATACTTTTGAATATTTGTTACAAAACTATTTCTCATTTATTTTTTTTTTAAAAAAGTATCTCAAATAAAGGCATTTTAAAGGAGTAAAAATACAAGTCCAGATCCCAACCTCTGAAAATAATAAATAGCACGTTCATAGTGAGGTCCTTTTTTCCTTTCTGTTTAAATCTGCTTAAAAAACCCAAACATAACAGGGCTCCATACAACGGAGCCAACAGAAGAGTTGGTTGGTTTTTATTTGGAGCGGGGGAATCGCTTTAGGCAAGTCACCAAGGCCTCCAGACAGATTCACTGCGCTCTCCGATGGGGCTTCCCGCCTGGGACGCTGGGACGATGCTGCCCCCAAATGATGTCAACCCCTGCACCGGGGATGCTGACGGGGTGGCGGCCGCGTTCCCCGAACCGCCGCCCGCGGACACCGGGACGTTGGCGTTGGCGTACAGGGGAATAACGGGTCCGGAGCTGGGAGGAAAGGCCGGGTTCGGGATGAGAAAAGCAAACTGGCCGTCGGTAGCAGGGACGAGCTGGAAGCCCCCGTAGACCTTGGGGGACAGGGCTTCGGCGGGGTTCAGTTTGCAGGGCACGGGCACAGCGCCGGCTGCTGCGGGGGGCAGCTGGACGTGCAGAGGCTGCTGCGCCAGATGTGCGGGCTGGCCGGACGGCGGTGGCGGCGGTGGGTAGTTCATGGCCACGATCTGGCCCAGGCAAGCCGAGAGGTGACTGAGGAGCCGGGTACGCACGTCGGTGTTCACCCCTTCGCAGGTGGAGAGGAACCGCGTCACCTCATTCATGCACTCGTTGAATCCAGCCCGGTACTTGCCCAGGACGGTGGGGTCGGCGCTGAGGGCGGCTGGAGGGCGGAGGGGAGGGCAGGTGAGTGCCGGTTCAGGAGCCCGGTCCCCGGTTCCCGCTCCGGAGCCCTCCCCGGGGCGGGCAGCTTGCACTTACCGGTCATCTGCGCCCGCTGCAGGTTTCGCAGGTGCTTGACGGTCATCTCCAGGATGTCCGCCTTCTCCAGCTTGGAGTGCCGGGAGCTCTGCGGGGAGGAGAGCGCTGCTGTCAGGGCTGCCCGCGGCCGGCCGGTCCCCGGCAGCCCCCCCCCGCCGCCCCCGGCCCCACTTACGTCCTTCTTGAGCGCGTCCAGGATGAGGGTCTTCAGCTGCCCCAGGCTCTCGTTGATCCGCGCCCGGCGCCGCTTCTCCATGATGGGCTTGGAGGACTGCGGGGAGAGCGGAGGCGGTGAGCCCCGGCCCGCTCCGCTCCCGCCCCGTCCCACCCCATCCCCGAACACCGACCTCAGCGCGGCCGCGGGCTCGCCGCCATCCAGCGCCGCCGTTGCTGCTCCCCGACCGGCACCCGCCATTTACCTTCCGGTGCTCGCTGGCGCTCCGCGGTTTGTCCGGCGTGTGGCTGGCGTTGGCCGGCGCCCCCGCGATGGGCGAGGCGGTCGGTTTCTCCATGCCCGTGTCGGCGGGCATGGCGGGAAGGGAAGGAAGGGAAAAAGGCGGGCGGGCGCGTGCGGCGGGCGCGGGGCGCGTGCGGCGGCGGCGGGCGCGCGGCGGGGCCGGCAGTGGCGGCGGCCGGCGCCCCCCGCCCCTTTATACCCGGCGGCGGCTCCCCATTCGTGTGAAACCGCCGCCGCGGCCGTTCCCACACTCCCGGCAGCCAATCAGCGCCCGTCCCGCACCCGGCCGCCGCGCCGCTCGCCTCCTCATTGGCCGGCGATCCCGGCGGCTGTCCGTCACCCGCGCCGGCCCCGCCCCGCGCCGAGGGAGCGCGGCCACGTGGGGGCGGCGGCGGCGGGGGGGTAACGGGCGGGGCTGCCCCCCCCCCCCCTTCCCTTCCCTCCCCTCCCGGGGGGTTCCCGCGCCCCGACCGAGGCCCCGGGGGCGCAGGGCGCGCGCGGCCCGGCGCTCCGCGGTCGCCCCTCCTCGCTCGCGAGCACCCGCAGCGCCCGGGGGGGCCGGGGCCGCGCGCGGCGGGCGGCGGGCGCGGCACGCGAGGCGGCGGGCGGCGGGCGGCCAATGGGCGGGGGGGGGGTAAGGGGGGGGAGGCCGCCGGCGGCGCTCGCCGCCCATTGGCTGGCGGCCGCCCCCGCTGTCAATCAGGCGGCGGGCGGGCGGCGGCGCTCGTGCCTCCGCCCCCGAGACGCGGCCTCCGCCGCGCGCCCCCCGCGCCCGAGCACGTGCCAGGGCGCTCCCGCCTCCCCGCGCCGGGCGCGCCCCGCCGCCGGCGGCCATGGGAAAACCCCGCCCCGCCGCTCCGCGCTGCTCCGCGCTGCTCCGGGCGGGAGCGGGCAGCCCCGCCGCCGCGCAGCCCTGCCCTTCCCGTCCTTGCCCGGCCCGGCCCGGCCGGTGCGGTGTTTTCCTTTCCCGGGCTCGGGAAACCCCGCTCCGCTTCCGCAGGGAACAAGCTGCCGGTGCGCGGCGCTCGGAGGCACGCGTGGGAGCCGCTGGGCAGGGAGCGCGGCGGGTGGAGGGAGGAGGGAGGAGGCGGCGGCGGGGGTTCGGCCGCCTGCCCGTGCGCGGCGTGGGGGGGCGAGAGCAAGCGGGGAACCAGAGCCGGTAACGGGGCACGGTGGCCTCTTCGGCACCCTGCAGCCCCCGGGGTTCAGCCGGTCGGGACCCCCCCCGAGGAGGGGGCTCTCCCCGCCCGGGCCCTGCGGAGGCACCGGCGGGGCCCCGGGAGCTGCGACCCCGCAGCGGGGCGGGGGGGCTCGGCGGCACCCAGCGGGGTCCCTGCCCTGCCCCTGCGAGGGGAGAGGGGGGCTCTGCCCCCCCGCCTCGCTGCTGCTGCTCGGTCCGGGAGGTGAAAACGGCGTTCTGCTCCCACAGCGAGAGCGTGACGCCAAGTGCGTGACGTCATCTCGATGGAGACGCAAAATCCTCCTTTTCGTGGGCTGCCCACCCGCGGGGCTCCCTTCGGTGGCCCCTGCAGAGGGGCATGGGGGGTCCTCAATGCCAAGGGGCGCTGGGATGCCCCGGCCCTGCTGAGAGCGGGCAAAGCAGCTGGGGCATCGCCGCCCGGTGCCCACTCGGGTCACGGTGCCCACGCACGGCCCTGCCGGGGCGGCCGCTGGCTCTGCAGGGCCGGGTGCCCTCCCACGCTCCGCTGCCTCCGCGCCCGGCACGGCGCAGCCCTGCACCGCTCGGTTCCTCCGCTCCCACCTCCAAGGAACTTCCCTTAATGTGGAAGTGCAATCGTTAAGCAGCCTTCGAGCTCTTGGCTCATTTCAAAACCTGCCTATTTAAAGACCTTTTTAAAGAATGCAGCATACGTATTAAATCTCGGTGCTGCAGGCTTAAATCTTTTAATAATCATAAATTGGGTATTAGCTTTCCATAGACCGATGTCTGAAATTCAGAATGATATCTGGACTTGAAATGCATTATGCCTTTTTTCCTTTTATTACCAATTCTGAAGCAAGGATAAAAGAGTCGGTTGCTAAAATTTTGAAAACTCTCGCATGAAAACGCGTTTGGTTTTTCCCTCTGAAAACCAAGCACGACATGGCTTGGTTTGGGGAAATTTTTTTGGAGGAGAACGTAACCACGTACTACATTTAATCCCTATTGTTGGCCCGTCTCGTGCTTTGCTTTTAATTCGCTCCGATGAATCATTCTGTTTGCCTTAACCGTTTCTGCAGCCGGGGCTGTAATTTGTGCATTTCCTGGCGCTGCTGCTGCTGCGCTGGGCTGCGGAGCCGGTCTCGCACCTGAGTGCTGGCGGCCAGGGCATGGGGACAGCCCGGTGCCACCTTCCACCCGCTGCCACCCGCCTGCCTTGGGCCGAGCTGGGGCCCTGGGGCACCCCAAGGCCGTGCAGCCCGGGGCGAGCGCCGGCTCTTCAAAAAAGCCATTCTCTGGGCTGCAAGCACAAGTGCAGCGAGTTTGGCAGCCTCAGCGCAACCGGGGGGGGAAATGCCACCAGGCTGCAGAGCTGCAGGCGGGCAGCCTCTGCGGCTGGGGCAGGGGGTGGCCCGGGGGCTCCCTACGACGTGGGCTGGGGGCCAAGGGATCTCCCACGCTGGCGCAGGGAAGGAGGAGAGCACCGGAGCGCTCGCCAGCCAGAGCCGAAGGTGTGAGGCAGCGGGAGAGATCTGGTCCCAGGCACCCCGCCGATGGCCTGCCCTGCTGATGGCGGGGTCGCCACCCGCGCCTTGCAGAAGCAGAATGGGTGCCTGAAACGCGTCCCGGGCACCCACCTCTGGGGGGCAGGGGAGCGGGAGGAGGCCAGTGGCCTCTTGGCCAGCCTCCTCCCTGGAGGGGCTAGCGCTTCGTGGGCATGGCAGGCAGGCAGCGACGCGTGTGTTCGCCGGCGCCGGGTGCTGTGGCATGGCTCAGAGCGGTGCTGGAGGGACCCAGAAGGGCAAAGAGAAGGAAGGCAGAAAAATAGAAAGAAAAACTCTCGGAAATACTTCCATTCCGATTGCTGCATCAGGTTCTGGGCCTTTCATTTCAGGTGCAATTTGAGGTGGTTTGCACACACAGACTGCAAAATGCACCCAAATAAGACACACTGTATGAAACAGCATCATCTTCCTGCAGACATCAAAGGATCTAGGGGAATACATTTATTTCAGGATCCTTTTCCTCTGTCACACTAACACGCACGTGACCGCAGAAACAGCAGTTCTTGGCTGAACTGTGATTTTTGCTTTGTGGGAGGTTCGTTGTTTTTCCCGGTAAGCGCTACTTATCTAAATGCCCCCAAAGTCTAGGCTATTCCTTTGCAAAAAGTGCACCAAGGTGCATGTTGTCTTACTGGAGAATAATAAATGTTTGCTTTATAAGTCTCATTGGAAAGGTTCAGGGATCTGTTTCCTTATGAGACCAATAAAATGCAGAACAACAGCCCTTTGTGCAATTTCCCTTACTCATGTAAGAATACTGTGAGGAAATAACTAATAATAAAAATAGTGTCCCTCCTTTGACAGTTAATTCAGAATGCATTAATTATATAATTACCGTGAAAAAAAAAACCTGAGCAAGTTTTTCAGCAGAATCTACATCAAGTGATGCAATTCCCAGGCTGGGAGCAGTGATTATTGACTGTGCTCCTCTCCAGAGAGAGTTCTCCATGTGACAAGTTGGGAGAATTTTTGTCGTTCTGAAACTCTGACATAGCACATAGCCTTCCTCCTCAAATGTCAAATACGTTCAGATTTCAAAGCTGAGTGAAATCTGGGGAAAGTCTCTCCTTAAGTAACTTCAGATTAAGCCAGAATTCTGTTTTACCCCGTCGGATTGGTATTTTGGTGATACCGCGTTGCTTTCGCTGAGGCTCGTTCCTACCTAAGCCCCCATTTCCATAATGTTGCAGTTCCAAACCTGAGCCAGAGCTTGGCTGCAAACCCTTCCCAGAGCGGGGAGGGAAGCTCAGCTGCAGTTTGGAGCCCTGTTCTTGCCACCACTCTCTGGGGGCCCTGACGTGCCCAGTAGCACTGGTACTGGAGCATGGCTGTGCAGCAGCTCAATCGGTTCATTAATTGCATTTTGCAGGTGAACCGAAAGCCCCTGTCCTGTGCCCAACTCGTGCTTTGCAATTTGGCGGGCTGTCGAGGCGCTGGTGTTAAAGGAGACAGGGAGATGTCCCAGCAGGCCCCCTTCTGCAGTATTGTACGTCCCTTTAGTGGCAATTTAGCCTGCGCAGTGGTGAGAGGATGGGACACGAACAACCCGCCTTCCCCTCTGCTGCCCTCCGCGCGGGTCGGCTCCGGCCGTATTCTGCACGGGCGTTGAGCTGGGGCTGCATGGCTCTGTCCAGCTGCTCCTGCTCGCAGCTTCCCAGCCCGGGGCAGGCTCCCCAGGCTGGCAGAGAGCAGGCAGGGACTGGGAGACTCCCCGCTGGCCCCAGCCGTGGTCTAAGGAGCACAGAAAGTGCCCAGGGGGTGAGGAGCAGTCGGGTGCCCTGTGTGCAGCTGGCTTCGCTTTCAGGAGGTGGGCAAGGGCCCGTGGGGACTGGCCAGAGCACGCCAAGTCCCTGGGGATTTTGGCTGCCTGCGGGGCGTCAGAGAAACACGGGGCTGCTGGGACATCGGGGTACAGAGCGGTGCTGAGCAGGGGGAGGGCAGGCTCTCTTCTTCACAAAGGCTTTTCTCCTTATAAGCAGCTTTTCGCCACGCGCATCTTCTTTAGGTCCCGTTTTATCATCGATGTAGTTTGCTAGCGAGGTCCGTAGGAGATGCCAAAGACGCAAAAAGCAGGATTGGTGAATTCCAGTGCAACTGGAATTGCATTTATTCACCGGCATTTAATACGACTCTCATGCAATGATTCACTTGCAGTTAGTGCTACTCTGGCTTGGTATAATTTGGGTTTTACATTTTGTGTCACCGGTAACCTGTCCTGAACGCGCACTGGGAAAGTGAAAGCCTTTAAGCTGTCTCTGGATGGAAACCTGGGATTTCCCTTCTTAAGGCTTAGTGAAAAGACCCCGTAATTCCTCTCTGGGCATGGCCTGTACATTTAACCTGGAACCCTTAAAAAACCATCGTGTTCATACATGTTGTGTTTTTAAAAAAACAGCTTAAAGGCTCTTTCCGCCTGAAGACTGGCAACATGAGACGGGTTATTAATCCGAATATTGGTGTTTGATTAGATGAGAGAGAACAGAAGAGGACAAACTGCTCGTGGCGGTCTCCACTTGTCCTTGCCCAGCCCGGATATGCACTGGATCTCCCGCTCTCTTTGATCACTAAACCCAATTTTATTACAGCCAGGCTTCTAAAATTTGGAAGCGCAACTCAAAAGCTTGCAGCTGGGGTGAAAAGGCTCATAAAAGGCCCGGGGTCCCAGGGGGCTGAATGCAGGTTTTGTCTCCTTCCCGAGCCCTGCCTGCCTGTGCCCCTGGCCGTGCCTTGTTCCCCCGGCGCTGTTTGTTCTGGGTATTGTCGGGCAGACAGCTGTGGCTGTGTTCAGCCACTCCAGCGCCTGTTTGCCCAGGGATTGGGCTGTAATCCCTCCTGGATTTCCCTCTGCTTGATCCCATGCAATCATCCCCCACCATACATCGCTTTGGATAGTGTGTCAAAGGGAATGCTGAAGGAGAAATTAAGACATTAAGGCCTGGCAGATTGTGAGGAGGTTCTTTAGCGGACTATAATGTGTAACAAATTACAGTACAGCCTTCTGCCCCGAGCATCCTTTTCAAACCTAGCACGGCCTCTTTTGTCCCTCTGGAGCGTACCGCTCTAATCAGCTGAAATTAATTATCGGGGTCGCATGACTTGCAAAATCCCCCAAACAAGCCCAGGGCCAGAAAGGGGTTTGGGGAAACACGAAGCGATGTTTTGTGTACGCCCGCCTCCCTCCGCCCCCGTGGCCCATTTCTGCTGCTCTCCGCTCCTCCGTTTCTCGCTGGTGCCTGTAAGAGTCGCCTCCCAACAGCTTTGGCAGGGAAGAAACCGCAGGCTCGGACTCGAGCGCAGCCGTCTCCCCCTTATCCACAGAGGATAAGGCCGGGAGGATAAGGATAAGGCTGGGCTCAGGTGCCTTTGCAAAGGCGAGGGCTTCGGAGCCGAGGCCGGGTCTCGCAAGGCAAAGGCTTTTCCTTCACTGTGTCTCGGGGCATGCAAAAGGTTTCCCCCGTTCCTCCGTGTGCTTGGTTTCACGCTCTCGGATCCCCGTGCGCTTCCAGACCAGCGCACGGCACGTTCCTTGCGTCCGACACGTGCTGGCCGCTCGGGCTGCACCGTCATGTTGTGCGCGGGAGCACAATTAGAATAAACTGAAGGCATTCTTTTGCTCCGAGGAAACGTCGGGGCTCATTCAGCTAAATGCAAAGATATTTCTAAGAAAATTACTGTCTGCGCTAATAAACTATTATTCATTGTGCCTGCTGCTATTAAGGACATCCTTTTCAGGGCTGCGAAACTGGCTGTGGGAATGCAACGATGGTAACGCGGTAGGAATTTTGCAACATTAGAAATGGAGATTTTCTGGGGCTCTTTTACTATGAAGCAAATGGGTTTTAATTTCTTTTCTCACCTCCCTTCCTCCTTCCCCGCCCTTGGAAATTTTAGCAAAAGAAAATTGCAACTGCATACACAAAAAACCTTTCTGAAGACATTGCCCTGGTTTTGTCTTTCAGTGCCGAGAGCCTCCGTTGAGCTGCAGCGATAGAATAGACCAGCTGATTGAGACAGATGTTCTCTTCTTTAGCAAGTGCCAACACTTTGCCCAAACACATATTTGCTGACTTACCCTTAACTGGAAAACATCTTGAAAAGGCGGCAGAGATAAAAAGGAAGGGAACGAAGCCGCGTTGTGTCCAGATTTAACACAGCCCAGTGCTCCATTCTCTAAAACCAGTCCTGGTTGAAGAGGTCCCTTTCACTGGATCCTGTTCATTTGTTGACGGATAATAGGGGCTGAGTTGCGGCAATCCGTGTGCAGAAAGCAGAAAATAGAGTCAATTACATCTGTATTAGGTGGCCTTGGGGAGAAAATCTCCTTACATGCCTTCCACTGATACTGTTCTTAATTATATTGGCTAAGGAGCTGCCTATGTTAAATCCAAGAACTACTCGAGCTGCTCTAAATATAGAGCCTAAAATATCTCCTGAGAAGGTAGTGGCGGTGATGTAACTTTCCGTCAGGGCTTTAAATTGGGCTTTTTATTTTGTCCACAATAAACATCCCAAAATGAGATGGTGCGATGATGCCATCACCCCCTCTCTGTGCCCGGGGTGCTTGACCCTGCACAGCCCCTTTCCTCCCAGGAGGGGATGGAGCTCCAGGCTGTGGCACCGAGCCCCTGGCCCGCAGGGGCTCCGCTGCAGCCGGGTCCCTGGGGCAGCAGCAGCGCGCGTTGCCGGCGGCGGGGCAGCGGAGGTGCGTGCCCGCTCCTGCCCAGCCCCTGCTGTCGCCAGCCCTGCGCTGAGCAAAGCAGAACACGGGCAGGGGCACTGTCAGGGGTGAAGCACCCCGGCGGGAGGGTGCCCGGTGGGGCGCAGAAGCGGGTGACTCAGAGCGGCTCCGCCAGGACCTGCCTGAGGTTCAGAGCAGAGTCCTGAAAACCTGCCCTTTTGCTGGTTCTCTGCTCCCCCGGGGGAGAAATGAGCGGCTGAACGCTGGCGGGACGGGGTCTGCATTGCTCCCCTCTGCTCCGGCGGGGGCTGCCTGGCCAAAGCAGCCCCCGGCCAGAGGAGGAGGAGGGCTGCTGCAGCCCTCCCCAGCCCAGGGCAGAGCCGGGGGCCGCGGGGCGGGAGCCAGGGCTGGAGGGATGGAACAGCCTCCCAAAGCCTTCAGCTCTATGCCAAGTCCGTCATCCTCTTGGTCTGCTGCTCCGCTCCTCGGTTGGGTGCTGCCGTCTCCTAGAGTTTGGAAGAGCACAAGCATTAACTGGGCATGGGGGAACCATACAGGTACGCTTTCAGGGACCTAGGAGCATAAATGATACACGGTAGGGTCTTTTTTTCTCAAGGTCTGATGTAGAGTAAGTAAACTCCATAGACCTATGCCATCCAAACAACCAGGACAAGCATCCGCGGTATTTCACAGCCCCTTTCATTTTGGTTTCCCTTAATCTTATTAAGTGTCTGTCCCCATACCTGGAAAAAAAAAAGCCATCAATTATATTTGCTTTGCCTTTGAAAAGATTTGCCATTTTGCCATCTGTAGGCAAGCATGCTCCGCAACAATAGGTTTTGTTTGACTTCTCTAGTAAAAAGGTCCCTAGTTTTTTTCTTGGCCCCGTCCGCAGCTTGCTTTCCCCCCGCCTCATTCTTTTCAGCGGGCCTGTTGATGAGCTTGGCCTAATCAGATTAACTCAACCCAGACACAGCAGTGGCAGTTTATTCTCTTTTAAAAGGACTCCACGGTTTCCTACAAACTTTTTGTAAACTCTTCATCTCCGGCTAAACTCTTTTGTAAGCTGTATCCAATGGACTCTTTGAGAGACCCACACTCCCCGTCAATGAAGACCTGTTAGAATGGGTCACTAATCCAAAAGAGGGGAGAAATGCCTTTAAAGCCGTGCACTGAGGCATTGGGAGCCCTGACTAGCACCCGCAGAAAGAGAGGATTGAATTCCCAAATAGCTGGAACATTTAATTTGATTCCTAAAATAAATATTTTGAAAAAGTCCAACTTGTTTACAACGCTAATGAAATAAGCTGTTTTCCTCTGAAGTTCTCTGGGTGCTGGGACACGCTTTGGTGTCTGCTCTTTACCCAGCCCACCCTTCCCCTCAAACAAACCCACAAGGAGCTCAGAAGAAGACAGAAATCAAAGCAACAGCTTCTTGACCGGTTTTTACAATTCTGGGTGTTCACGCTGCTTTTCTTTTGGCAGGCGCCAGGGAAAGATCTGGTTGGGACCTTAACGCACCACTATTCCTGAGCCGGACGGGAGGCTGCTCGCTGCCTCCGAGAGGCATTCCGGGATGCTGCTGTCTGCTGGACCGCTCCCTTCGCTTTGGCATTTTGATCCCATCCCACTGAAACCACGAGCAAAGGTTCGTTCCTCCGTGGTCAGCGGGAGGGTCGAGCGGCCTGGATGCATGCGTAACGCACGGGTGCAACCCAGAGCCCCCCGGGCTGGGCGCGAGAGCTGCCGCTCCCCGCTCCCTCCAGCACTCCTGCTCGGGAGACAAGACTGACCTGCCGTACGTGATTTAAAGGTTTCTGATGCGCTGCGACCGGGGAAGAGAATTGCGGTGATCGTCCCTTTGCTTTTTAGCTGGAGATGAATGGGGCTACAAAGGCTGGGGTTAGCACACGTTGCAGCAAGCACCCTTTTCCCTCGGGCAGGTTGGATGCAGGTGCGGGCCTGCCTATGGCCACACGCCTCCAGCAGGCACAGCCGGCCCCAATGCGGTGCCGCAGCCAGCCCCGGTGCAGCGCTGCAGCCAGCCCCAATGCGGTGCCGCAGCCAGCCCCGGTGCAGCGCTGCAGCCAGCCCCAATGCGGTGCCGCAGCCAGCCCCGGTGCAGCGCTGCAGCCAGCCCCAATGCAGCGCCACAGCCAGCCCCAGTGCAGCGCTGCAGCCAGCCCCAGTGCAGCGCCGCAGCCAGGCCCAATGCAGTGCTGCGCAGCCAGCCTCGGTGCAGCGCCGCAGCCAGGCCCAATGCAGTGCTGCACAGCCAGCCTCGGTGCAGCGCCGCAGCCAGCCCCAATGCAGTGCTGCAATGCCAGCCCTGGCGCAGTGCCACAGGCAGCCCCAATGCAGTGCTGTGCAGCCAGCCCCGGTGCAGCACCGCAGCCAGCCCCAGTGCAGTGCTGCACTGCCAGCCCTGGTGCAGCACTGCAGCCAGTGCCAATACAGCACTGCAGCCAGCCCCAGTGCAGTGCTGCGCAGCCAGCCCCAGTGCAGTGCCACAGCCAGCCCCAATGCAGTGCCACAGCCAGCCCCAGTGCAGTGCTGCACTGCCAGCCCCGGTGCAGCACC
Organism: Theristicus caerulescens; assembly: GCA_020745775.1. Lineage (NCBI taxonomy): Eukaryota > Metazoa > Chordata > Aves > Pelecaniformes > Threskiornithidae > Theristicus > Theristicus caerulescens. The sequence goes on from CM036574.1 coordinate 5,749,951, forward strand.
GCAGCCAGCCCCAGTGCAGTGCTGCACTGCCAGCCCTGGTGCAGCACTGCAGCCAGTGCCAATGCAGCACTGCAGCCAGCCCCAGTGCAGTGCTGCGCAGCCAGCCCCGGTGCAGTGCCGCAGCCAGCCCCAATGCAGTGCCGCAGCCAGCCCCAGTGCAGTGCTGCACAGCCAGCCCCAGTGCAGCACCGCAGGCAGCCCCAATGCAGTGCTGCACTGCCAGCCCCGGTGCAGCGCCGCAGCCAGCCCCAGTGCAGCGCCACAGGCAGCCCCAGTGCAGTGCTGCACAGCCAGCCCTGGTGCAGCGCTGCAGCCAGCCCCGGTGCAGCACTGCAGCACCGCAGCCAGCCCCGGTGCAGCACTGCAGCGCCGGCCAGGACGCATGCAGCAGCGCGGTCCCCGCTGAGCCCTTCCCGTGCCGCCCGAGTCACAGGTGCGGTGAGCCCCGGAGGCCGGTGCTTCAGCAAGCCTTGTGCTGCAAGCGAAAGGGGAGAGGGGGGGGACTGCTCGGGGCCAGCCCGGCGGCTGGTGGGGGTGGAGACCCATCTTCCCACGCAGCCCCGCAAGCGCGGGAATGGGGCGTCCGGCAAAGCCAGGGAGAGGAGGGAGCCCAAACTCTCATTCTCCCAGCCTCCCATTTCACTACAGGTATGCGTTGGCTCTTGTGCTTGTAAAAAAACCCATATAGGCACACGTTTCAACATCTAGAGATCCTCTCACTAGCACCACGCCAGACCTTTTCCTTCCAAGAAGATTTTCACTTCTGTAGTTGTTGTGAGCTTGTGATTGGCATGTCTGAACAACTTCATTGTGGTGAGGATTTCATGGCATTCAGTGGAAGTTTCCACTTCTTTAGAGTTGCACAGAGAAGATTAACGTCGTGACTTCATCCCCCTGCCATTGTCACCGTGACTTAGAGTCATTTCATGTCTTTGATAAAACTTGCCCCAGTTAAAAATAAGCAAAGAGGGCCCCACAATGCACACAATGAGCAAAACAACTCCCTGAAAAATACCCTATTGTCTTCCAGGAAGAAGACCGTCATTTTTCATGGTATCAGCTTTATATTAAAAATTGCATTGAATGGCAAAAAGAGTTGTCTTAATTGGGCGGGAGAGACAGGACAGCCAATCTGGCACACCTCCCACTCCCTGCAAAATAGTAACAGTCACCGTCCCTCGCTCGCTCATGGTCTTAGGCCACATTTACTCTCCTAAGCATCGCAGGGAGAATGTTGTATCTCCAGACATTTCTCGTGTAGCCTTGTCTCTCCATACTTTGAATCTGAATGCTCCAAACTCCCTCTCAACAGGCAAAATATTACCTTTTGTTCTAGTTTCCGCCTGTTATTCTTACTAAAGACATTATGCCTGGATTAAAACCTGTTTGAAAATAAGATGAGAAAAGTGAGTCTAGGATTTGTACTTTGAAGGAAGTAGAACTCAAATGAATCATTCTTAAGCCTACACTTAACCTAACCGGCTGCTCTAAGGAACAGTGTGTGTGAGGCATGGGAGGAAGGAAAATGGAGAAATCCAGAGACCAGTAGCCAAGATCCTAGCACAAGTTAACCTGTGAGACCCCAAGAAACTGCCGACGGAGCGGTGACGTGCTGTGCTCGGACCAGGGCTAACCCGCAGCACCCATCCCCGGTGCAGCGGGGCACCGCATGGGACGGGCTCGTTTCGAGGCAGATTCCCTGAGCAGCTGGGGAGGGCCATGGCTGTCTGCATGGTAGCCGGCTCCAGAGCCCCTGTCAGCAGATCACCGACCCAGCTCGGCTCACAGCAACCACGGCACCCTTCCCCTTTGTCGGCTGGGTCAGCGAAGCATCGAGGTTTCCTTTGCACACCAACTTGTTTGTCAGTACAAACCCATTCTGTAGACCACCCCCCATTTCCCAGCCGTTTCTCTCTGTCCATCCAGGACTGCCCATGCAGGTTTCTCTTCCCAGTCCTTACCATGTCCCTGCTGATGTGCCCGGCCGAACAGCTTTGTTGCTGCTCCAGCTGGATCATCGGGAAGGAGGTTCCCGAGTCTGCACCCTCAAGGTTACGCGTGGATGAAAGGGCTGCGGTTGCCGTCTGGCCTGTTTGCAGTACTCGCCCTTTATCGCCCGACATTAATGGTTTATGGCAATTGGAAGCCAGTGATGAAAGGGAAACTGCTCTGGCTGCGAGGGCTTTGAATGACCCTCTTCGTTTCCCAGGATGGATAACAAAACCAGCCATTCTGGAGAATGCCAGGGCCATTTGGCCAGCTCAAAGGGACACTGGGGGAGCTCCACTTGCCGGGCTCTTGCCAAGTGTCCCAGCGGCCGCGGCAGGGCCGGCCAGGCAGCCCGAAGGCTCCCTGGGCTCCCCACGGAGTGGGCTCTGGCCTCGGGCTCAGGGCATGCAATGGGTCTCGCCCCGCCAAAGTCCACCGCCACTGATTCAAAGCCTTGTTCTACCCCCAAATTTTAACGACAGGAAACCTTTTGTTTAAAAAAAGGGAGAGAAAGGGAAGTGGGGGCCCGTCTGGCTTGGGAGAGTCAGGTTTTGTGCCTACCTTATTATGTGCTAATTGGGATTTTAACAAAGTTTGTCCCATCACGTGCAGGTGGCCAGTGACAACGTGCCTGTGACTGAAGAGCAAGTCTTGACATAAGGAGAGTCAGGGAGCTCACTGGGAGCCAGCTCGTCCTGTCTGATCTTCTGCGTGCCCGTCTGGCGCTCCATGAATAATTAATAAATTAATGATACACCTCGCTGCTGTATGTTAACTACAATGGCAGCTTGCAGCTGAAACCTGCTGCCGTGCAAAAACCTGGCGGAGCGCTTGGGTGCGGGCAGATCGGTTCGTTACGGCGGGCGGCGCGTGGAAAGCTGGCTCTGGAGCAGGGTGTTTCATGTGGAAGGGTGCAGGGAGTTTGTGGCACCCTTCGTCTGCAAGGGAGATTAAACTCTGTTTTAACGTGGTCTGGTTGCGCAGGTGGGACTGGGCTATGTTTAAACCACGCTCCTCAGCCACGGAGACATTTACAGAGCCGGGAAGCTGGACTGCATCGTGCGGAGGTGGGGTTTGGTCCCATCCGTGTGCGACTCTGCCAGTGGAGCGGTCCCCTTACGGTGGCATTTCTCAGGTTTGTAATTGCTCGTCAGGGAAATGACCAATCTGACAGCAACCAAATTTGGGCCAGCGGACTTCTGTTAGGGGGGTGGTCACGCTTTTCCTTTTGGTTTGCCGAAACTGCTCATCAGGAGTTACTGCACTCCCTCGCAGCGGTTTTTCAGGTCATATTCAGAAAAATATAAAGACCAGCCAATGACCTAAAAGAGCTGATACTAGAAAATGATTGCATGCCAAGAAGAGAGAACTTGTTCAAGGCTGCTAAGTCAGGCCCACAAAACTTTAGAAATATTGCTTCAGCTTGCGCGGGCAGCCCCATCTCAGCACCTTTGTGCGTGATCGTGTCTTCAACACCGTGGTCACGAGCCACGTCGCTGTAGGAGCCCCAGCTCATCTTGTGCACAGGCTTGGTCGATGTTTGCCAAGCCCCGGGCTCACAGCAGGAGCTGGAAGGTAAATGCAACAGGGGCACATGGGGACAAAAAGGAAGATCTCCTGCAGGCAGTTTCATCCCCTCTGAGTTTGCTGCGGGCATCTCCGTTCCTGCAAAAGCAGACACCTAGCACGGAAAATTTCAGCTTAGGCACCTGAGGTCTGGCAGAGTTACAAGCAACAAAACCTGAGGTCTTATAACAGGATGCTTCAAGCAATCCCTACAGCCGGCAGCGCTCCAAGCCACTGCTCTGGCACCGGCTGCGATGTTACAGCACCGCACCATGGGCTCAGCGCCCTGGTAGGCGAAAAGCCAGTCCCTCCCGCACACAGCTCACCGGCCGGGTCACTGCCGGGCTCGGAAACGGGCCGACCGACAAGGCAAGGCGCAGGGGCCATTCCTGCAAGGTAGCCCTGCTCCTGCAAAGTGTGTTGAACTCCGGTGAAGCGGGTGGCATTGGAAATGCAAGGTGGGCTGGGGCGGTTTGCAGAGGCAGCAGTGCCCTCCCGGGTCGGGGGCTGCAGCACTTGGCTCTGAGCGGCTCTTGCTGCAGGGCCTTGTTAGCGGCGTGTGCTGCGCTGGGAAGCCTTTGCCCAGGATGGTGTGAAATCCTCCGTCCTCTCCCGACGTGCCAGGCATATAAACACGACGTTCCCCTGGTCCCTGCAGAAGCCTGCTGCATCGCAGGGGGAAAAGGTTTAATGAAAAATTTAAAGGCCGGCGTCTTAAAATAAATTCCAATCCTGGCTGAAATTTCACAGCGGCTGCTAAATGTCTCTCGCTCTAGGACTTGTGTGCGGGAAGCGAAACAATTGCTCCCTTCCAAGAGAAAAAAATGGGCCTTGTTCCCTCGCTGGGCTGATGAGACAAGAAGCCAGCTCCACCAGAGGGGTGGGAGGTGATGGATGTAATTAAAAGCCCAGAGGGAGGGAGGGAGGAGGGAGAGAGAGAAGAACAATAAATGGAGGCAGCTTATCTTGCAGCTGAAAGCTGATCTTCATGGACATGTAACATATGGTATTTTCAATAATGGATAAACAGTTTAAAGGGGACCTGCAAATGTTGTCTTTTAATGAGCTAGCAGCAGGGTTATGTGCTGAATACCCTCAACTCACCTTTTATCTTGCTCCCAGGTCCCCCCAGTTGTGGCCAGCCAGGCTCCCGCTGGGCTCTGAAGCCCCAGCACACACTATGTCATGTCACAGCTGCCACGGACCCAGCCCGGTGGGGTCGAGGGGGTGAATATAATTACCCAGGCTGGACTTTGGCCAGGACAGCAGGGCTAGTTCCCTTACTCTTGCAAAAACTGCTGTGGGATCTTTAATTACCACCGCAGGTCAAGACCCTTGGTTTTACCAGCACATTTCATCTCTAAGACAGCATCGCTGGCAGCCCAGGGCCCCGCTGCCGCAGCGTTAACTTCGGAGCACTGAATTGTGCCTATGTTACAGGTGCTGCCTCTTGAAAATACAGGGAAGCAGCAAACGAGCATTATCTCAGGAGCAGGTTTCAGGCTTGCTGCTTCAGGCATCTGTTTTGCAGATCCCCAGAGGAGACAGGCTGGAGGTAAATGTTTGAGGCAGCCTCTGAAACAGCCGTGCAGCCCTTACTGCTGCACCCGCGCCACGGAGCTGCTCTCCATGAGTGGGGCCAAAGATCTGTGGGTGCAAAGGAAACTCTCGTCCCAGAAAAAAGTTGCATGTGGAGATCAGTCTCCAGAACCTGGTGCCTGCCTTCACTGTGGGACCTTGGGAAACGCTCGGCAGCTGGAGCCTGTATTTCCCATATAAGCCATGCCCAGATAAAAAAGGGAAGACTTGAAGAGGCAAGTTGAGGTCTTGGCTCCACCTGCACCTTGTGGGCTTAAGTAGAGCTCAGGGAACTTGGAGACACTTGGGAGAGACACGTTCAGCCCTGTAAGTACTTTTCCATTGATGGGATTTAATTTAAGCTCTAGGTTCATTTATTTTCTCTCCCCTGGGAAATAATCAGTGGAAGCAACGCCTGCCCAGCGTACACCTTGAAAGCAGGGCTAAGTGGTGGCCGTGTAGAAGGGAGTTAAGGAAGCTTTTCCCTGTGCAGCTTTCCCTCTGTTCCCGCAGGCAGCCTGGGAAGGGGAGATCCCGGTCACCTCCTTGCTGCGTTCACGGCTAAGCGAGGGGACAATCGAGCTTCTGTTTCCTCAGAATTGCAAAAAGAAGGACAACTTGCAAATTTAACCTCCGAGTCCAGATGAGAAGGCAGCTGGCTGGGTAGCGGCGGGGGGGGACAACACCTGCACGGGGCACTGTACTGGCAGCGGGGGGTGAAACGGGGCAACAACCAACGCGTGTGGGGTTTGGAACTCCTCCGTCCCCACCACTGACAGACCTTGCCTCTGTAAGACAATATATGTGTTTTAAAATCACCGTTAGGCCTCAGTTGGGTTAGGGTCAAGGTACCAGCTACAGCAAACTAGGAGGATGCAGTGCCTAGTTTATCTCCAGTGCCTCACAGTCTAATAGCATGCTTCCAGAGGGTTAAACTGAATCCACTTTGGAGGCTAAGCTTTCAGCTGGCAGAAATCTGTGCGGATCCTTCAAAGCTCTGCTGCTTTACATCAGCTCAGGCTACGGGCAGCCATGCTCTCTTTTCATGCTGTAATCTCCGCACATGCTTATGCTTGGAATTATCTTCTTCATCCTTTGACATCTTCTGATGCCCACCGACAGCCCTCTCTCATCTGCGTCGGCCTAAGTTTCATGTTTGTGTTAGCTTCTGCTGGACCACCGCTGAGCATGCCCTGCGTCTCATGCTCCTTGGGAAGGCTAAACTGCGCTGGAGCTCATCACACATTAACGGGGGCACGGAGATAAGGCTGGAGAGCTCTCTCCTCCTCACCTGAGAGGAACACAAGATTTGCTTTTAAGAGACATCCACCATGTAAGCAAGGTTCAGAGCTTTTGTTTAATACCCTTCGATGAGTCAGCTTTTCTTAGCCCCCGAGAGCAAATGTGGGAGAGAAACTGAGCTGGCGTAACCCTGGTGCTGAGCAGAGTGCGGGGCAGGACACGCTCCCGCAGTCCAGGCTCCTCTGAACCCAGAGCTGGGCTCCTCCTGCAGCGCCCAAAAACCCATTTCCATCTGCTGGCACGTTTCCTCACCCGGGTTCAGACCCTTCCCATCTTTCAGGCAAAGCCCTGGGAGTCTGGGGCATTTTTAGTTAACCGAAAATATACATGTGTTTTGGGAGCCATCTCCTTTTGTACCAGCTCATTAGGGGAAATAAATGGCCCCTGACCATCTGTCATCTTTGTGCAGGTACCTGGCAGAGAGGGGTGGGAAAAGGCGCGGAGGATCCTTAATCCGCTCAGGCTTCGGCAAAGTGAACGGTGCTTCCCACAATATAATTACAGCAGTCCTGCTGGAAAGTGACAGACCTAGTGAGTCGAAATAGATGAATGTAATTAAAATCCCGGAGAGAGAGCGATGGAGACGGAGACACACAGAAGAGCAGTGGAGAGGGAAAGAGTGGTGGAGGGCGAGGAACCAAATAACAGGAGGCGGCTCGTCTTCAGGATAGGGACCATATGCTGGTTTCATTAATGAAGAAAAAGGGTAGAAACTTATTACTGATAAATTCTGGTCTTTGCCTCTCTTCTACTTGCCTTTTTAAAAAATTTCATGGATTTAAAGCCTGAAGGACAAGTATAACCACGCTGTTTGACCTGATACGTAAACCCAGCCCCAGTGGGCTGTGCATCCAGATAGGAGGTTTTGCCCTCCGAAGCTTCATGCCACTGCCTGTGGATTCAAGAAACTTTTGTCCTCTGAGCATCCCTGGTTTAAGAGGCTACTGGTATGAGGTGATGAGCTGCAAGAAGTCGGCAGGAGATACCTCCCACGTTCTGCCAGTGGCATGTGCATGAGGGGAGGCTGGGGTCAGGCACTGCTTCGTAGGCATGAGAGCAAAGTGCTTGGGAACCTGGGGCAGGAATTTTTCAGCAGAAAGCAGCTTTGCTGGAATCGGCCTCACATGAAGCAGAAACCCAGCCACTTTCAGGAGGACTCTGGCAGCAGCGGCAGCTTTAGACCTTCTCTTCTCACGCTGTCCCATGTCTCTCCCTTCAGCAACCACAGGAGCAGCAAGCTCAGCTCTCTACAGCTCTTCCCCTTGCTCAGTCCAATTGGTACCCCACGTCCTGCTCTCTTGTAGCAGGAGCTGGCCATCCTCTCATCCTTAGGAAGCCAAAAGTCACCTCTGCCTGCCTTGCAGCAGGCTGGCTCCAGCCCTTGCCACCGTAGCTGTGCAGGAACGCTAAAGGAGGGGAGCTGGTGGTAACTGCTGGCTGCAAAAGCCAAGCCAAGATTTCAAAAGCTGCCTCAGCTTGCCAAGTGACCGGCCAGAGACAGAAACCTCAGGGAACTCATTTACTGGGGTTCTTTTAAAGCTGTCAGGGCTGGCACACAAACCCCGCAGCCCCAGGATCCCGAGTGCTCCTGGAAAGCCTGGTGCGTCCTTAGCAGAGACGCGCAGTTGAGCTGCTTGGTGCTGGGCTTGTGCTTTAAAGCAGCTCTCTGAAGCACTGTAATTGTATTGATCAGGAATGGTTGTTTTCCCTCTTCTTTCCTCTTTAAAATGCCTTTTTTCTTCCTGCCATCTCTTTGATGTCTTTTAATTACCTTTCCCCTCCTCCACATCCCCCTTTTAGAGAACTCTGAATAGGTGGGCGAGGTTTATTTATTGGCTTTGCTATGGATGAGGCTGGGTGTTGAACAGCCTCTTCCTTGAGTAAGTCATCGTCGGGGGAATAATGCAATAACAGGGGCTGGGGCTGCTTTCCTGGGAGAGGCTGAAAAGCCCCGTTATTGCTCCGTGCAGCCCTTGTGTCAGCTTCTGGCAGCCTCCAGCCCGGAGCTGGGGTAGCTTCCCAGGATGCTCCCAAGAGGAGGAGGCTCTGGTGGATAAACTGGCTGTCATGGAGCACCCTGCTCCCACCACGGGAGCGACTGGGCTGTCTCCCAGCCGCCCCCCAGTTTGGCTTCAGAGCTGAGGGAAGACTGGACTCCGCTCCAGGAGGGAGGGAGAGCGGAGGAGTTTTCAGTCCCCATCTTGAGAAGATCTTCACCTCCCCGTGGTGCAGACTGAGGCTGGCTTGGCGCGGGTCAGGCCTGGGATTAGCAGCTCCCCGTTCTCAGCACAAGCATTTTGTCCCTCCGTTAGGATCAGCCTCTCTCCAGAGAGAGGCACTTTGTCCCCATCCCCCTCCTCCACCCTCCCCTCACTCGGGATGGATGGGAAATTTGAGGAATGTTCAGATTTTACTCATTAGCCCAACCTCCTGCTGGCCCTGGTTTAAAACAACCTGCAGGGGCTTCCCTTGATCGGTGATGTATGAGTGGCAGCGATGGGGCAAGCCAGACATTGAGCCTGGCTGGAGTCGGACTGCCTCACATTTCACTGCTAACTTGTCTTCTGCGACTGGACATAATTTAGTCTAATTGTCTTCATGTGGGTTTCTTTCATCATGGCCACAATCTGGTTTAGCCAGCGGCTAACAAGGACATTTCAATGGGTGTCGGTCTAGTCCATCTCTGCTGCTTCTTTCTCTTTCAGTTTCCCAGGGCAGGGCAGCGCTCTGATGGGGAAAAGAGATACTTTTCCGAAGAGCTGGGCTGAGCACGGGAGAAATCGGGGAGAGGGACCGTGTTTGTCTTGGCAATGAGCTCTGGTATGGATCCCACGACTGATCCTGCTCACGTCTCAGGGAGCAGGGAGGGAAAAACAGCTCTACCTTTTGCCTAGCTGGGAGTAATTGCAAACATGCAAATCCTAAGCCCTGGCCAGAAGGATGAGAAACTGCCGTTAATGTCCTTCCTCGCCGCTGCCGGAGACAGTGAGCTGCAGAAATGGGTAAGCCACAATCAGAGGTGCTTCCTTGGAGCCCTCTGCTCCCAGCCAGCAGAGAGCGGACTTGCCAAGTCCTCCCTTTGCTCTCCGGCAATGGCACGCAGGTCGTGGTAATTGCTGCTGTGGCTGTCCTGGGAAGCTCTGGAGGCCAGGTTGAACCTTAAATCCCAGCAATTATCAGACCTCTCAAGGTTTTGTGTTGCAAAGACAGAGTTTCCCCAGAAGCCGAGAGGCTGCCGGGTCCATGCCCTGCAGAGCTGAGGTTTAGCCGTGGCACCAGGCAGGCCTGCACCCGCGGAGCATTTCCCCGTGTGCTGCAGGCACGGGCTGGCTTCAGCCGTCGGCACCTCCAGCAAGGGCCTCCGTGGCAGCTGCCCTTACTGGACTGCACCAGCGGCTCCGGGCGTCCTGAGCCGCACACGTCCTTCTGCCGCCTGTGACGTGCCCGGAGCAAGCAGAAGATGCTTTCCCCTCCATCCCAGGGACTGAAGCGGTCTGGGAAAATGGGCCACGTGCTTGGGTCTCCGGGCTGCCTGCAGCCCGCCATCCGCTCGGGAGCTGCTCAGCTGCGGCAGCGGAGGGCTCCGTGCTTTGGGAGGGCCCGCACAGCCACCCAGCCGGAATTATCTTGCCCTTTTGTGCGAGATGTTTGGGTTCAGGGCTTTGTTGTTGTTGTTGTTGGGGTTGTCGCTTTGGTTTTCTTGGAAGCATGTCCCTGGATTTTGACGGGAAGAAGCTGGCGTTTCATGAAAGCCTCTCCCTCATTATTTAATGTTAAAGCACTTCAATTAGTTTCATTTGATTTACTTTGATGCTTTTGTTCCCTGAGGTTTCCAGCACACAGGGCTGCTCCACCTCTCGGTGGCTGCTCCACTTTGATCTCCGCAGCGCTGCTAAGGGCCTCCTGCCACTCCCCGGGCTCTCGGGACAGAGGCATCCACGCACAGCAAAACCCGGTCCCCGCGCTGGCACCGCCGGGGCTGCGGCTCTGGCTGCTCCGCTTCCCCCCGTCCTGTCGTCACCCCCATCTGTTCCAAAACCAATATTGACTCGGGAGTGGGGGAGCCCCCTGCCAGGCTGTTTTAATCAAAGCTTTCCCCAGCAAATGAAGTTTTTACAAGAAGGTCTCCAGGTGCTCCGGCTAGGGGAGGAGGACACAATGGCCGGCCCGGCGGGGGCTTGCTGCTATGGCAAAGAGGGGGAGCTGGAGGGGCCGGGAGCCCCGGGTGAACTCCTAGGGTTAGGCTGTATCTACAGGAGCCAGACAGTGGTTTGAACACAGAGCCAGAACATTTAACATTTGCAAACCAATTAAGAAGGGGAGAGAGAGGCAGGGAGGGGAGGTTGAGGCATTTCAGCACAGAAACTTGTTCTCATGGGAATGCCACAGCAAAGCCCTCTCTGTGCGACAGATGCCCTCGACCAGCATCCCCAGCTTCGGCATGAACCTTCTCTTTCCCATTCCCACTCACCAATAGCTTCCCAAAGCTGTTCTTTCCCTAGTTTCTCCTTCTTGCCAAGGATGAGCAGCAAGGTTTGGGTCTCTAGAGCCTTGCCATAATGATTTGCAGAAGAAGCGTTAATACATGGTTGGGAGTGACCCCAAACTCAAAGCAGCTGGCTCCAAGGGCCAGAGCAAAGAGTGGGCAAATACGGGAGGACCTCTTCTGCCTCCTCATGAGCATCGTGCTGGTGACTGCTTTCTTGTCCGAGGTCCCAGCAACTGTTGTACCTGTGTCCAGCCAGGGCTGGAATAGGAAGCAAATCGAGTAGGCAACATGAACGCAAGTGAGGGACGTGCTGCCATACTGACTGGGGAAGCAGGAATGGTTAGGAAGACCACTTGGGTGGTGACGCTGCCTGTGCCGGGTACCACACGCATGTGGCAGTGGCAAGCTTGGGGCTTGCTCCCGACATTTTGCCTTTGGGTGCCACTTCCACTGCATGCCTTGGCAGGCCACGGGGACATCTGTCTGCCTCCCAGCAACCAGCCAGCCTGCTTGGGGACGGCACATCTCAGCCCTACACCTATGGATGGTACCACGGCATAACAAACCCATGGCCATCTACCCTTTGCATGTCCCGGAGCAAGCCGGAGTGCGGGACACAGAGGTGAACAGATCAGATGAGACATACTCCAGAGCAGCAGAGAGGTAGCTCAGTGCTTTTTGGGTGCTCCTATGCAAAAGGGGGAAAAAAAATACTAGCAATCAGTTAAAAATGCATCTATTGAAAACAAATAAACAGCTCAGAACAATGGGTGAGGGTAAGGAGAGGGGCTGGCTCGGGGAGAGCAGAGAGACCCACGGAATGAAAGATTATGCGCTGAAAATGGGCATTTAAAAATAAAGTGCAATCTTTATACCACTTTTCAACTGCTTGGAATATTTCCCCTGCCATGGAGGTCGCTGCCCGAAGGCGATTTTAGGTAGGAACAGCATAAGTAGGGGTTTGTGGTTAAAAGCTCAGTGCTTTGGCGGCAATTGTAAAATGCTACCAGGCTTCCCAGTAAACGAAGCGCCTTTTATTTTCCCGCTTTAAAGGGAATGTAATTAGTTTAAAACCAGCAGCAGGGAAGCACTACGGCTCCTTTTCCAGGGACAATGGCAAAATAAGTGTATCAACGCCCTGGCCAGCATATTTTGCTTTCCTGATGAGACCAGCTATTGCCTGGAGCCTCTCTTTTCCCCTGAGAACTATCCCAGGCTGCTCTAAATTGTGCACTTTTATTACCGAGCTGGGGGCACGGCAGGCCGACGGGCTCCGGCTCCGCAGGAGTCCTCCCGTGACCGACCACGGACGCCTGCCCCGCAGGTAACCGCAGCCAGAGGCATCGACGTCTCGGGACCCTGGCTCCATCTCGAGGACTCCACGTCTGCAGAAAGGCTCAAAAATTTTGGCCAAGCTTTCCAGCCGTTTTTCTGTTACCTGCCCCAGTGCATGTCTGCTTGACCTGCACGTGGGAGCATCACGAATGGGTTTATTCTCCCAGCACCCCCACGAGGAAAGCAAACAGCTATTATTTCCTTTGGCTTCTTACCAATATTGCTCAGTTTCTGAAACAAATTCTCTGGAAAAACTAAACCGAAATATCTCAGGACCGAGGAAAACCAGAAGCTTTCCAGCCACAACCTTTGTCCCCTTCATGAGACCGAGCTTCGTATCGGCTCCAGTGCTGCTGGGGGAGCAGATGTCAGGCTGAGCTTTCTGCACTTGCCTCCGTGTTTTGGGGAGCGTTTTACATCGCTCCCTCCTGCTGCTGGGCAGGGAACCGGAGCCTGTGCTGGAGATGCTGTCGCTCGGCTGGCGGGTCGTGGGTTCCTCCGGGATGGCTCTGCTGGTACCCGCTTTTCCCGGGGAGGGGGAAGCTCCCAGCTCTCTGGGCAGGCTGGAGGGGCCGGGGCTGCTCCCTCTTCCCTCGCCTGGAGCAGGAGGCAGCGGTCCCGGTCCCATCCCACCGGGGATGTGCCTCCATCCCAGCCAGCCTGGGGGACACATTATTATTTCCCCGTTGATAGGGTTCAGTGGGACTGAAAGAGCTACACGCCCTCTGGTAATTTGTAGTTTGTCGATGCTGAGCTGACATTTAACTGAACCCAGGGCAGCAGCAGGCAGTGAGGAGCGAGGAATCGCGCTGCTATTGTAATACCCGAGACACTCGGAGCTTGGCTAATAGGGGACATTCTTTCCTCCCAGGACTTCCTCCACGACTTTAATGCATTCAGGATCAGCCTTGATTATTTGGACTCATTAATGGCAGCATTTGGGTGACTGTCTTCCCCATTTCCCTAGCATGAATATTATCCCTATTTTGTTCTGCATTGTTCATAACCAGGGGGGACAATTAATCAGAGCAGAAAGGACTTTATTCAGCTGGAATTCCTTCCACGGCTGCACCACTGAGAACAAATTAGCAGTTCACACATTGCAATTGGCCTTTTCTGTGGACACAGAGTTTGGACTACAGTCACCTCTGAGGGGTGCGAGGGAGCCTGCACCTTCCCCCTGCACGGGGGTATCGCCAGGGGCTGACCGAGCTGCTGGAAGGCATTCCCGCCCTCCTGGAGAGCACTGCGGGAAGGCCGGGGCTTCAGGGAGACAGAGCTTATCCAGAGAAACCTCAAAGTGGCAACTAACCACCAACCTCAGCACTTACATTCACGTCTGCTCCTAATTTAGGATTACTGCCTTCACCACTTTTTCCTAACTGCTGTTTGTTTGCGTGTCCAGGCAGTGAAGTGGTAAATGGACAGGCTCTAACCCTGGTCCTGACGTTCACTTGCTTATCTGCCACGCTGGTTTTTTCAGCCAAATGGCTAGAATAGCACGCCTCGGAGCAGGCTGGGGCATGTGAGAGCAGTGGCCTTTCTGGAGTGAACATCTGGGAACTCTGCAACCTGGCCTGGGCTCAGCTCTGACCTTCGTCTCTGCTGGAAACCCAGACCTTCAAGGGCTGAGCAAAAGTGACTTGCTGAGCTGTGTTGCTGCTGCGCTCCTTGCTCTAACTGCTGCCATTAGCAGGGCTTGGCTGGCCATAGCCCTGGCACGATGCTGTCGACCAGGCGGCCGGGTGGAGGGAGACGTGGAGACTAATGGAGTTCAGGGATTCTCTGACTCAGAGGCTAAATGCAGTTTCATTCATTGGGCAGTGAATGCTAATTGCTGATTAAAACCTGGTACCTGAGGTTCACCTCTTCCCAGAGGACACACCAGTAAAGCTGCAGCTATTATAAATGTCCTAAGCACAGATTCCTCACCATGAAATACTGCGATCTAGAGCCATTATTTTCCATCAGCTCCATGCTGCAAACTGTTTGCCAGATGAAGGACTAAACGGATCAGCTTCCCTGTTCTCTGCAACACGCGACTAATGATGTCATCTGCCTTGGGGGGGGTCAAGGCTTCTTTGGAGATGCTCAGTATTGATTAGGAGGTGGAGTGTGATCGTCCTTATCTGCCTGGTTGCTGAGCTTTGGGAGCTTTCATAATGGTGAAGCAGACCTCAACCCTTGAAACAAACACTTCATCCAAGAAATGTTAGGAAGGAATGGGCAGAGAACTTAAAGGTGCCTGGGGGTGCTGAGCCACACTGGGAAATGCTGGAGTCGTTTAAAGCGCAGGGGCAGTCCCTGGACGGCGCCCAGAGGCACGGCTGGCTCTGTGCTCCTGGGGCTGCTGGGCTGCTGGCAGCTGCCTCAGCCACAAAGTCTGATATCCTCTCACAGGGATGTGAAGCTGAAACATAGCTGCCTTCTGCTCGCTCACTGCAGGGTTCAGGTGGTGTGAGAGCATGGAGCCTTCCACGCTGCAGCAGCCAGATCAGCCAAGGTCACGAGGAGCCAGATGCTGTTGCCATCTGATGTCTGTTTTAAGGGTGCTCAGAACTGACTGACCTCATCTCGCTCTGTTCAGGCAAAATGAATTCAACCTGCAGCCTGTTTTGCTCTCTCAGCAGTCACTGGGAAGCAGCCCAAGGACTGGGCCTGTTGTAGAGAGTGGGGTCCTGGGAGGTGTTTCTGCAGCAGCAGATTGACTGAGATTGAGTCTGTGGCTTTTCCTTTTCCCTTTTCCCCTTTTCCTTTTCCTTCCTTTTGTTCATGATAAACACTCTGCAGATAGACAATCCCCAGCTGCTGTCCCTGCTATACATCTGTGTTGCACTCTGCTAATGACGTCTGCCCTGGGATGCCGGATGCAAAAATACCCACCCCCCCCCCCAATCTGGTTTGCATTTCCCAAATTTTATCAGGCACAGATTCTTTGAGGTTTTTAAAGACTCCTCTCCTAATGGCAGCCATGGCTTTTGGGCTGCAATCTTCATTTACCGGAGCCTGGGCGCCCTGTGATTCTCAGTCCACGCTATTCAATCTATATGGTTTGCTGCTCCTGTGCCTTTCCCAACTTGAAGGCACGGGAACAAGGATCTCGCCCTCCGCAGCCCCTTAGGAGCGTTGATGCAAGACATTGCTCAGCGGCGCCGGAGGAACACCATTACTTCTGCCTGCAGCAGGGCTCAGCTCCTCGCTCGGTGACCCTCAGCCCAGCATCGTGTCTCCACAGCTGCTATCAGTGAGGCCTCCGAGGTGTCTCAGCAGAGCAGTAAATGACCTGCTCATCAGGGGATGAGTTAATGTGGGAGATGAGCTTGGCCCTTCAGGCTCTGTGGTCTCCAGGCCCGTGTTTGAACCCTGCAATCATGTCTTTGCAACACCCCACGCCCCTGGTCTCCGAGGAGGCTACACAGAGCTGTGCACAAGGTCCCCAGGGACACCACGCGCCCAGTCAACACGCCCAGCCCATTGCAATGGCTTGGCTGTTGGGGTGGAAGGGAGTGGCAGTCACAAAAAGGTTAATTTTCTAAGAGGACAATGAATGCAGGATGTTCAGACAAGCCGGGCCGGCTCTGTCCTTGTGCTACAGATTTGCTCCAGCAGGCATGAAACTAGAAAGAAGTGATTCAGCTGCTGACCTGCAAGGCAGCCCCGTGGGGCTTGACAGGTTTTGTTGGAGAGGAGGACATGTTCCTGCCTGCGAGCTTCCAGCGCTGATCTCGCCGAGGCGCAGGTTAGCAGTGGCAAACCCTGGCTGACCCAGCTGGGAAGGGAACAGGCTCTGCAAAGAGCTCTCTCAGGAGCTGTGTCCTTTCTGGGGAGACCAAACAGATCTGACTGAGCCCAGGCGAGCTTCAAGGGGTTTGTCTCGTGGCTTCCGCAGCAGCGGTTCACAGAGGCCACTTTGGGAAGCAGAATCCATTTTCCCAGATAGGGTTCAATGAGGGGTGAGAGCTGCTGACTGCCAGCACTTTCTCAAGCCCCCTTAAGCCATCCCGTTGTGGCTCCTTGCAGGTGCAGCTCCACAACCTCTGCGCCCATCCACCCGCGTGGGGCTGGAGAGAAAAGACAAGAGGGAGCACAGTAATTGCGTATCGATAAGGACTCTCTTTAGGATTGGCACTTTGAGGTACGGCTGCCACACACGGCAAGGACGATCAAGACGTGCCAGCCGCCCTGCCTGGAGCGTGCAGGAGTACGTGGGCACGCAGGCTGCACGGCCGGGGAGCGCAGGGCAGAGTCACGGGACCGCGGAGGCCCTGGCTGGATGCCTTCTGCTAGGATGCTTCCCTCCACCAGAAATGCATTAAGAAGAAATTGAGTTTGGCTAGCAGTCATTCCTCCGATCGATGAGATGAAATTTGATAAGGAAACAGGAGGAATGTGCTCAGCACATGCAAAAACCCATCTTCAGATCTTGCCCTGTGGGAAATCGGGCAGGAGGGATGGGACTGTGAATACCAGCCTTCCTGGAAGGCTTTTCTTGCCGATGTCTGCCCGGGGCATCCCAGGGGAGTTTTTAAGCTGGCTGCATCTCAGGAGCCACAGGGCCAACATGCAGGCAGGCCAGCGGCAGGGCATCAGAGGCCGCTGGTTTCAGCAGGGCGAGGGCCAGAGGGAGGCATAGCCCCCTGTAAGCAGGTGTAGAAGAACCAATTTCCCAGCTAACCTGCTCCTGACTGTGAGTCAGCCAGTTGCTATCCAAACTGGAGTGCTTTTAGACCACTTGGCTTATCCCAGAGTAGTGCCATTTTTATGTGAGACCACCTGAGAGGGGAATCCCACCGGAGGGGGTCTGTGCTTTCATGGGATCGGGGATTTCTGCATGTATCTCTCGCTAGTGAACACGCAAACCCTGCCTGGAGGCAGGCAAAGGGCAGCCAGCCACAGGGCAAACATCCAGCCCTTTCACCAGAGAGCAGCACCGCATGGAGGAAGGACGTGCGGGAAGAATTGAGACCCTCTGAGACGCTCCAGAGGGCTGGGAACGTGTTGTGGAGCCGCTCTGCCTTCACTCGGTGATAAATGTCACACAGGGACACAGGCAACATCCCTGCCTTCACTGCACAAATGGAAACAGGGAGGTGGCTGTTTGATCCCCTGGCGCCTGCGCTGCCGCTTGAAATATGGGCTCGTGTCAGCATCAATTTCGAAATGTCTCTGTCAGGCAGGCACGCTCCCCTCAGATGCGTGGTGGTGGCAGGCAGCACACCACGACTGTGATAAATAAAATTTACTCATTTACTGAAACGGGGGCAATCTAGACTGAAACACGCTGCAGGAAGCATGCCCTCCTCCCGACGCGCCCAGTGAGTCACTGCAGCTCCCTGAGGTATCAAGATCTGGAAAGCACCCAAGACAACAATCAACCAAATCGGGTCTCGGCGATAACGCTGCATTATCAGGCTCCATCCAGCTGCTGAGTCAGCCCTACCCGCCCTCCCAGCCTGGCAGGCGACCAGCGACGGGGCTGCTGCCTGAGCGATAGGGGACCAGGGCCCCTTCCCGCCCCGTGCAGCTTCCTCAGCAGCTGATAATCCCCCCGGGCTGCAGTTGTCTGCTCTGCAGACCCACGCAGATGGACGGCGAGTGCCAGCGCTGAGGGCGACATGGAGGAGCTGCGGGGTGGATTTGCTGGCAGCCGTGCAGACGGGCCAAGCCAGAGCCCGTGCACAGGCGCACGTGCGCAGCTTTCTGCTGGCCGGCCGGGGCTGCGGATACATCGATGGCTTTGGCCATCAGCTGGCGGCTGCCTTCGGCGGCACCGCGTTCCCCAGCTGAGCGTCTGGCCCTTCCATCCCGCCGGCTGCCAGGAGCCGGTGGGGACGGGAGCTGGGTGCACCGGGCAGGATGCCCCGCCGTGGCACAGGCAGCCCGGGCTCCTCTTTCCCATGGCTCACCCTTGCCCGTAGGCTTCTGCTTCAGAGCAGAGCCAGATGAGGCAGGCGGCCGGTGCGCAGGGGCTGGGAGGAAGCGAAGCGGCAGGAGAGGGAGGCCCGGAGGAGAAAAGCCGTGTGACTGTCACGCTGCGGAGAGGGACTCTTTGATGGTCACATCCGATAGCTCACGGCGGCTCTCCGAGCAGACCGGCTGCTGCCAGCACGGCTGGCTTTTGCTGTTAGTGATGGAAATCCTCTCTCGGCCAGCTCCCTGACCAGTCACCCCTGCACCCAGCAGACACAGCCGCGTTTCGGCTGGCCCTTCAGCAAGCTAACCTCCACTAATAAAAGTCAGGGGAGCAGTCTCCTCTCCCCCCGCTGCCGTGGGTGCACAGGTTGCAGGGTACGGTCCCAGCCAAGCTTGTGAACAGACCTGCAGCAGACTGGGCTGAGTGCACTGGGAGGCCAGTGCTTCCACTGGGCTGGGGCAGGCAGGAGCCTTCCTCCCACAGCCCCAGCAGGAGACAGGGCCAAGCTGCAGCGCTCTGCAGCTCTCTGCAGCGCTGGCCATGGGATGGCCAGACCATCTCCTGGGTGCCCGCGTCCCAAAGCCTCTGCCGCTGGGAGGAATCAGGCAGGGAATGGCCGGGAGAGGGAAATGGGGGTGCTGGGGAGAGCTCAGCGTGATGATAATGCAGGTGGGAGCGCTCTGAAAAAGCTGCGGAGTGTCTCATTTCTTTGCAATATTTAATGTCTCCATCTGGCATTACTGTATTGTTTGTATTACAGTATATTATCAGTGATGTACTGCTGTGTTCCCATGTCCTAGAGTTTCAAAATTTCTGTTTGACTATAATTTAGGGACTGTGACCAGCAGCGGTTTGGAACTAAAACAGGTCTGGAAAAGGCAGACTTTTTTGTGGAGCACAAACTTAGCTTTGCAGCTCCATTTGCTTCCTACTCAGCTTTCAAACCTCCACAGGTTCCTCCCCACCAAGCTTCGCTTTGAGTCGCACTTTTAAATCTGTCACATTTCACTTGCTTTAACAATAAAATGAGAGACAGACCTGAGGAAGCAAACCCTGGACCAGAACGTTCAGTATCTTTGCAGCTGGATCCATTAACTTGGGACCAGAGGGTGGAAATTCCCAGCACGTTTGGTGCACATGAGCCACACACTTCAAAAAAAAAGAAAGAAAAAAGTCCCTGCTAAAGAAGCCAGTGGGAAAAGCCCACAGGATGGTGAGCAGAGCTGGGGGACTTAGTGCGGCTCATTCCAGGGGATCCCAGCCAGCACCTGCACATCATTCATCTTCTTTTATTGCCCTTTCTCAGCTTCTTGCTGTATTTTAATGCAAAGCCTGATACCCCCTTTGGAAAGAGATATTCTCCAGGCCTTCCCACATGCTTGGGAACGCTGCTGGCCCTGTGTTCTGGCCAGATAAATAGGCAGAACAAGAATTTGGGCCCAGGGATGTGATGAAAGTATTTTCACCACCAGAAGCCTGGCTTCCCTCAGACTGGCCTGAGCAAAGCCTGGGCCACAAGGTTGTGATCTGGACCCAGCTTTTCTGGAAATGCACATTTGCATCTGTGGTTCCATTCAGCCCCGGAGCAGCAGTAGAGTCTAGGTCTAAAATTCGGAGTTTTCTCCCCCTTCCAGGATGTTCTCATCCTTCCAGGCTTCATCCTGAGCTGGGGGACCTGCCCGTGCTGTGACAGCCTGCCCCAAAGTCTCTTTTCCCACGCTGGGATCCAGTGTCCGGCACCATAGGTGGGTAGTGCTCCAAAATCCCTGCAGCATTGCCCTGTGTTGTGTGTGATCGTGCAGTGCAAGACCCACTGGTGCTGGGGGTGGAAGGATGGGGACAAGGGGCTGGGGCAGGGCAGCCGGGCGGTCGGGGCGGCCGGTGCTAAGCCTGGTCCCGTCCCTCGCTCCGGCGCTGCTCGCGGCTGGCCGTGCAGCAGCAGGTGTGGCGTGACATGTTCGCCCTGGGGCTAATCCCTTGTCCCTATTTTCCTCTCAGCATGGGAAAGCAAATCGCTACTTTTAATCTCATTTTCCAGCTCCCACTCCCGGGGGGGCCCAGGCCCAGGTGAGAATGCCCCGGCCTCCCAGGTCTCTTTATTTTATCTCCTGACCTGATGGAGAGGTTTTTCTCACGTACAGGACAGTAAGAACTGTTGGGGCCACAGAGAGCTGCGTGGCACTAGAAAGCCAGGGAGGTTGTGCGCCAGCGAGCACGGAGCCCACCAGAGAAGGGAGAAGACCAGCTGCTGTGTATGTGTAGGGTCCTCTGGGCACGTCCCTCGCATCCATGACTTGGACTTTTTGTCACTGGTATAGACCTCTGGGTGCTAAACCCAACCCTTTGCATTGACACAGGCTTCCCTGCATTACCGCACTCCTCACGCGCTCCTCCCCGGCCCCGATCCCCAGCAGAGGGAAGTCAGGCCCTGGCACAGGCTGCCCAGGGCAGGGGCTGGGTCCCCATCCCTGGGGGGATTTAAAAGCCAGGGACATGTGGTGCTTAGGGACATGGTTTAGTGGTGAACTTGGCAGTGCTGGGTTAACGGTTGAACTCGATGATCTTAAGGGTCTTTTCCAGCCTTAATGATTCTATGACTCTATGATTCAGAGCAGGGACCCCAAGCCCAGCTGCGAGTGCAGGGAGGAGAGTGAACGACGGGGCTCAGGCAGCTGCCAGCTTTGCCCCAGATCTCCCCCTCCCGGCAGCGCTCCGGGCCCCTGTCCCAGACAACCACTGGTGACCCCAGAGCATCTCCCTCCCTTCTCGTCCCCGGGAGGTCCCGGGTAGCCTGCCTTCCCGTTCCCAGCTCTGCCTGCAGCTCTGGGTTTGCAGCTATTTAGCAGGCAGCAGCTTCAGACACATTTTGTGGCCACACGCAGAGACAATAATCACTTGTAGTCTGGCCTCGGCATTGCCAGCAGCCTGGCTGGCTGCGCGGCGGAGGCAGCGAGGACGGCGTCTCGGTGCATGGATGGCATTCCTCGCCATCCCGGCCTTGGGCTGGCCCTCTCCCACCCGCAGGACCCCCCGGGCAGTGGGGACGGCACGCCTGCCGCGGGGCGGCACGGGTTAAAGAGCAGCTGGGATTTTCCCACTGCGCACCACCGGCCCCCAGAGCCCCACATGGTTTTGCCGGAGGCTGAAACGTGACTGGAGCTGGGTTGTGGTAAGTGGGTGGGATGAGAGTTTCACGACCTGGTTCCAGCAGAGGCGTGGGCAGCATCACTAGAATGATTAATGCTGGGGGGAGGCAGAGAGAGACCTAGCAATGTGCTGATAAGGGAGGGCCGACAGAGACGAACGACAATAACAGAAAGGACCCGCTTGTCAGTCACCACGAGAAATCCCCCCCAGGAAATGATAAATTGTGCATGCCACCTGCTTCCACCTCTGCTGATTCAAACCATGGGATACCTGGGAGGCCAGCGCTCACACTACGTGAGATTTCCAGTGTTATTTATTGGAGCTCGTAATTCAGATGAGAAAATGGAAAATATCAGGCGCCTCTCATCCCAGCTGCCTCCCAGGCTGCCCATCCTGCTCGCTGTTTTCTGCTCCCTCCCTCCCAGCTCCCGGCAGCTGAGAGGTGAAGCGCAGAAGAATCCAGATGATCGCTAAAGCTTTGCTTCCCGGGGCTGCAGAGAGCTGGGTCCTTGCAAATTCACTCTGCAGCTGCCAGTGAGAGGGTGGAGGGCAGGCGTGGGGAAGGGGAAGCGTGAAGTGAGAAAAGGAACAGATCTGCTTCAGAGAGAGCAGCTCTGAGGTGCTCAGCCCTTAGTACTGGCACTTGTGATTCTGCTGCCTGCGCCGGGACCTGTGTTGGTCCACCTTCACAGGACCTGGCAGCAAAATTAAGTGGCATATTAGCAATAAGTGGTCCTGCCCCTCTGATTACTGTTTATGACTAGATAGCATCAGCTACAGCCAGCCATCAGCTGCTCCTCGCCTAAACAGGCAGGGAGCCTCCGTGCAACCGGAGGAGCGGCAGAGGAGCTCAGGTTCCCTCTGGGGCTTTACGGGCAGCGAAGCATCGTGCAGCGTGGGAGCAGCCCTGTTCTAGCTGGGCTCTGAGGTCATCTCCTTTCCACTGCTGGCTGCATTTGGAACGTAAATGAGAATATAAGCGACTTCTGAAGATCACACAGGTGAAACAGCTCAGGCCGAGTGTCCGTGTCCTGGGGCGCTGGCTCTGCAGGCCCGGGCAAAGGCAGAGGCTGCTCGGGCACCCTCCGCCCGGCCTCCCCGCGGTACCGACTCCGGTGTGCGCTGCCCTCTAAAGGCTGAACCTCGGGGAAGCGAGCGCAGCCCGGCGGCGAGCGGGCGGCGGCGGCTGGGAGCCAAGGGCAGGGCGGGCAGCCGGGCAGCGCGGCTCCGGGACCGGCCTCTCGGTAGCACAGCGGGGCAGAAAGGCTGCTCCGGGGCCATGGTACCGGGCTCGGCTCTGCCCGCCGCCCCCGAGCCGCCCCCGAGCCGCCCCCGGGGCTCCCCGCTCCGGCGGCGCGGCCGGGCTGCGAGTGCCCCCGCGCGGTGCCGGCGGCCGGAGCCGGGCTGGGGCCGGAGCGAGCGGTGCACCCGCGGGAACAACACCAGGCAGAGAGGCCCTCTCGGAGGTGGAAGGGTCACCCAGGCCGGGCCGCTCTCCTGGTCCCCAGCGCTGCTGGGATGCGCATCTCCCGGGCGGGGAGGGAGCCCCGCGGCTGCCCGCTGGACCCAGGGCTGCCGGTGCGGGACGGCGGGGCAGGTAGCACAGGGCATCCGTGCTGTATTCCCTGCTTGCAACTGTCTGATGAGTTTTTAACACCTGAGCTGTAATTTTCCTGCTTTGTTTTGCTGGGGGTAGGAGGGCTGCTGGAAAAATGCTTATCAAAATCGTTCAGCTGGCCCTTAAAAGAGGGGGGGAACCAGGTTGTGCACAAATTAAAAAAAAAAAGGATTGCTGGCTTTTCTCTGTTGCCCTGTTTCAGCACTCTCCAACTTTACATCGAGACAGGGGAGAGGAAGGAGGAAGACCCCTGTACCAGAGATACGGCTTTTGCCATCCCTGTGAAAATCCAGCCTAATTTGGGCAATGCTAAAGCTTTATATAAATGTATATATATGTAATCTCATTCCACAGCTGCAAGGTTGAGATTTTGCAGGATTTTAGTAATTAAAAAGCCTGCAAATTAAAGCAACACTGTGCACGTTCCACCCTGAGTTAAATAGGACTTTCCTGAAAATGCAGGTGTGGGTGATTGCAGGGTAGAGCTCACAGCAGAGGGATTCGGTGTGCAGAGTGATGTGGGAGCAAAAGGCTGGGACCAGCCCCTGCGATGGGGAGCCGGGGGCAGCCCTGACTGTCTCCAGGCTCTGCTGTGAGAAAGCTGCAGGGGAGGGAGAGGCTGGGCGAGGCTGAGCTTTGGGCTGGGGAAGCCAACCCTTCCTCAGCCCGTTCCCAGACTCCGGAGCGGCAACCAAGGCTTCCCGGTGAAGTTCAGTGGCGTGTCCCTTCTGCGGGGCACGGGGAGAGCTGGCGGGGTGCGAGGGGAGGTGGGCCACACTCCTTGTTCCAGCCCCCTGCCCTCCTCCCTGCTAGGCACAGCGTGCCCAGCACTGGGATGGGTAAACTCGGGACGCTCGCCTCCAAATAGCAGGGCAAGTGCAAAAATTGGAAAGCCT
Organism: Theristicus caerulescens; assembly: GCA_020745775.1. Lineage (NCBI taxonomy): Eukaryota > Metazoa > Chordata > Aves > Pelecaniformes > Threskiornithidae > Theristicus > Theristicus caerulescens. The sequence continues at coordinate 5,773,785 of CM036574.1, forward strand.
GAGCTGCTGCTGCTGGTGGCTGGGGAAGGGGCTGCCCTCCTTCCCATCGCAACAGGCTGTTAGAGAGCAGGGTCTGCCATGCTGCTGCTGGTTAAAAGGCTGGTGCGGCATGGCCAGCGGCCTTGGCGGTGGTACAGTCCAGGAGGGTAATGGGTATTGGATTGCTCCCTTAGGTCTGTTCTTGAACCTAATCCTCATTAGACTGAAACCCATTTCAATTAAGACAGGCTGGGCTCCTCCTTTGTCTTTCTTTTAATTGGACCGTTCCCGCTGCTAAATGGGCAGCTTAAGCATCCCAAAGACCCTGAGAAAAGCCCGGCATGTCCCCTAATGGGGTTTGAAAGTGGAGAAATAACAGCATAATCAGTCTCTTCCTCTTTGTGTCAGCCCTTGATTCACACCGCCTGCCCCCCCTCCCCTTCACACCCTTTCACTGAGTGGCTGCTGACAGATGGGAACAGGACCGCCACCTCAATGGGGTCTGTCGGGGGCTTTCATGGGCCCTGTTGCCATTCTCTGTCCTTCTTCGTCTACTCTTGGCCTTTGTGCCAAGACTGGGAACAAGCTGGGAAAGCTGAGCCCGTCCTGTAAATACCTGCCTCCGCTGGATCAGCTTAGGGATTAAAGGACAAGACGGGGAATACTTGGCACAGCTCTTTATCCCTTCCTCTGCTCGCCTTACTTTCTGTCCTCTATCCTCTCTTGTTCCTTTTTTTTTTCATATTTATAGACCTTGTTTTTCTCTCTCGTGCTCCTCATATCTATTTTCCCTGCACCTTTTTCCTCCAGCGGCCTTCTGTTGGCTCCCTTTGCTCTTCTTCTTCCAGTGACCCCTGAGGTGGCCATCACCGGCCAGCTTTTGGCTCGCCCAGACCTCTCCTCCCAGGCCCCTGTGTGTCGCCGGGAGCTTGCAGAGGACGCGTGACCTGCTTCCAGGGGAGCCGAAATTGAGGTAATTGCTGGGCAAGCAGCCCCTGCATCTGCCTGCTCTGCCGCTCCTCGTGCTTGCCTACCCCAGTGTCCGTGTGTTTGGAGCACACGGCTGGAGAAGCATATGCTTCTGCGTATATAGCTGGCTTCTCAGCTGGGAAACTGGTCCAAACCGAGCCCTGCCTGCAGGATCCGATGGGCTTGGCCAAGCCCAGGCTTAGGGCTGCCCCCAGTTTAAAATCCAGGAGTTCTGCTTAAGCACCCGGGCAGGTCTGCTCAGGTCTGGGCAGGCTTGCCTACCTGCCCGGTAGCCGGGCAGGCACCGATTCACAGCGGCTGGGGCATTACGCTCCCTCTCCCAGGCAGGCTAGCCAGGAGGGAATCCTTCATTTCCAGTAGCTGGGCTGGCCTGGGGCTTTCCCTTGTGCTGGCAGTGGAAGAGAAGCTCAACACTGGATTAACAGGGGAAGAGACTGATGAGTGACTTGCTGTGCCCATCAGTGTTCATAGTCCCGAGGGTGTCCTAACCAGTCTCTGCCACTGGTGACTGCTGGGGCGGTGGGTTAAGGGGCCTGAACTTGTATTTCAGAGACATGGCCCAAGACCTCCCGGGACAAAAGAGGGCTTTGATCCCATGCGTCGATAAGTAAAAATGGCTGAAGAGACACTTCTCTTACCCCGGAGACCCCCGGGCACGCAGCTGCCAGTAGGCGAAGAGGGGTCATTTAGGGACTCCTCTCGTGGCTGGAGGACCAGCTTGGCGCTGGGGACAGCCTGGAGCACCTCTGGAGCTCCATGCACGGGGATGTGCCCTGGCCGGGAAGGCTCTTCACAGGTTTTTGGACTGCACTTGGTGCTTGGCCAACTGACAGCTCCTGCCCTTACTCCTCTCTGCTGATCCCCAGGCCAGACTCCCCCTCAGGTTACGTGTGCTGAGCTGTAAGACAAGAGCCGGTGGGAGGCACCGGGTGTATGTCAACCCGCTCAACGCAGACAGGTCACCTCCAGATTAACTTGCATAAATCCTGACTTCATTAAAGCTGCAATCCCCTTTTGCGCAGAGAGCTCTGGCGAGGGGAGACGGGGTGAAAGCGTGCCAGTCAGGCCGTCCATCTGACCCCGGGGTAGCTCTGCCTCATGTCGGTCCCGAGGCAGCGAGGACAAGATAAATCTTTCATGCTGGAGTGTCCCCAAAGAAAGAATGAAGTTAACATCTGCCTTGGAGCTGTGGCAAAGGTGTTTTGAGGGAAAAGTAAGAAAGCAGAGCAATACAAAAGCTGGCCAGAGCTGCTCAGTGGATGCTCGGGTTGCTAAATGACGGATCCTGTTTGCAACGTGGCCGCTGGAAGCAAGGGGAGCTCTCGGGGTCTGTGTCTGAACTCTGCCTGTCTGTGGACGGAGCGGACCGAGGCCTCATTTATCACTTGGTCACCAGAATACGTTTCTGCCATCCCACCCAAAAAGGAGGAAGAAAAGTGAAATATGGAGAAAGCTGGCAGTTTTTAGCTTGTTTTGGGAGGACCTCTGCCCTTCTTAATCAAACTTTCCCCAGGAGTTGGATTTTTGAGTACGTCTCCTCTGCCATCTCTCTGTGCATCTCCTCCAGCACCTCCCTGCACCTCCTCGCATCTCTCCTCCCGCCTTCCCTCCCACCACGGCTGACGCTCCTCAACCTGTCTGCGCTCTGCTGGGCTGACGTTTCTGCACGCGATGAGGCATCGCATTTATTTCAGAGCTGACTGGAAGCAACTGTGATGGCAAAGTGCAGTCCGTGCCTTCCTCCCGGCTGCTAAAATGTCCTGTATGTCCAACGCGACACTCACGTGTGAGCTAATCGCGTGCTCAGGTGTGCGCTAACGGAGCACTCATGCGTGAATAATTGGTCAGTCATGCAGGTAGCAATCAGGCGCTCATGCAAGAACGGATCGGGCACTCATGCATGATGTCATTGGGCGCCCAGGCATGATGCTACTGGGCGCTCATGCATAAATTAATTGGGTGCTCAGGTGTGATGCAAATGTGCACCCGTACATGTTCTAATTGGGAGCTCAGGCATGAGCTAACAGCTCATATGTGAACTTATGGGGTGCTCATGTGTGATGCAATTGAGCAATCAAACAAATTAATTGGGTGTTCTTGCATGAAACTAATCAGGTGCTGTGTGTGTACTAATTGGGCCCTCATGCATAAATTAGCTGGGCAGTCATGCGTGAACACGCTGGGCTCTCATGCATGTACAAAATGGGTGCTCATGCGTGCACTGATTGGGGGCTCATGTGTAAATGAATTGGTCTGGAGGCCATCTGGGCACGCTGTGCTCACGTTGGGCATGCCGGGAGTTGTGGTTCTTTCCCGTGGCAGCTGGAGCAGAGGTGCCCAGGGGTGGATGGAGCGGGTGGGGGCTGCCTGGGATCCCCCTGCGGATGCCCCCCACCAGGGGTTCCCCTCCGTGGGTGCCCTGCAAGGCAGGGGAGGGTGCATGGCATGCAGATTTCAGCCCTCAACGCAGCAGCTGGTCAAGCTTCAAGCAACAGTTCCCAAGTGGGGCTTGAGCCATGCTCTGGACCGCCCTTCTCCATGGCGCGCTCCTGAGCCTGGGCACGTGATGGAGAACTCAGATCTCAGCTGTAAGTTTGGGTATCGCTTCTTCATTAATAAGTACATAAACAAACTCATGTGTATGCAAGATACGTCAGTAACCACTGACGACTTTGCTGTATTGAGGCATCTGTTATTAAAAATGTTCTCTGCAGAAACACACAAATATGGATGAGGGGTAAATCAGGCATGTCTCTACTGCTCTGCTCTAATGTATATAATCTTACCTCTGGGCATGCACATACCAATAAATTTGAAACCACTGTGGCCACAGCTGTACCAAGATGTCCTGCTGCTGTTCTGCGAACATGATCTGCACTAAAGCTATGCCCAGCTCTCGGTGTGGGCTGCTGTACGGTGATACACCGCACAGGCAGTTCAAACCAATACGCAGGCACTTGGAGGGATGCAGAGCAAAAAGCAGTAAATTACATTTAATTAATGTATAATTAATGCACTTTCTGGCTTTCTGTGTTTCCACGCAGGGCTCTGGATCTGCCTCACGACAGGCATTTGGTTGCTGCTGTGGTTACTCAAGCTAGCTAATTCAGAACTCAGGTAGGGCTGCGCAGGTGGTCTGCAATCTCTGCCCATTTGTGAACCTTTCAATATTTTCCAGAGTAGAGGGATGCCTTTTTACATCTTTCACATATGATGTGACCTACTCCTAGTCCTTGGCCTCCTGGAAGCCTGACCTGTCTTTTCCCGTACATCCAGAGACATGGAGAGACTCACTTTGCATAGGTGTAGGGAGGCCAGGGAAGGCAAGAGAGCTTGCAGCACTCCCGACTCCCGCTCTCGGGGCGCTGGCCCGCTCTCGCAGCCAGGGTGCCTGAATCGTTCTCTCCCACTGCCGGCTGCGACACATTTGCAAGAGGAGCTCCGGCTCGTCGGCAGTGGCTGTGTGCTTCCCCTTGGCTAGTCTTCCCAAAAGAAGCACAGATCAGGACACATGACCTGATCTACGGCCGTTTTAATGACTTCCCATCACAGTCAGATCACCCAGCACTGCAAATAGCACCGGACTTCTCCGCACCACTTACAGAAAAAAGCAAGAGCCTAGTTTATCTGTATGTAACACCATCAGCGTGTGTCAGTCCCTCCTCATTCCTTACAGGCATGAACTCGACCTCTCTTTCCTTCCCCCTCCAAACAGGTCATACGTACCGGGGGGCCCTTTTCTCTTCCATATGGTGTCAAGCCCACCTTGGGCCAGAGCCCCTGGGAGAGCGCCTGGCAGACAGCTGGGAACAGAGGGAAAACAGCAGCCGCCGCTACTGTAACTTGCAAAGGGCCGCAGCAGGATGGGAGAGGGATGCAGCGCCAGGAGCTGTCTCCCTGGAAACCGCAGCGTAGGAGACATAATGAGGAGTGTCCCTCCCCTCCAACCGCTCTTTAATTCCTTCTTCATCTTTCTTTACAGCTGGGGGAGTGAAGAGCAGAGCGGCAGGGCAGGGTGTCCCCCTCAGCCCAGCCTATTGTGAGTTTATGACACCTAGCTTTAGAAAAGCACATTTTTAACCCAGCTGCCGCTATAACTTATTGCAATGTCTTGTTATAGCTTGGGAGCGGAGGGGGAGGGACGAGAAAGGAGGTCATGCAAAGGGTGCTGTGTGTCCCAGAAGGGACCCTCAAAAAAAGTCAGGGGGGGAAAAAGACACGGGCTCCCATCTCTTTCTCATTTGGCTCTTCCCACAAGCATGGCATCTAAACGATGCATTCAAGACTGGGGCACCCGAAGGCACGCCGGGGAGAGAGCAATGAGACGGACATATTCATTCGTGCTGTCTGAACACATGTATGTTCTTACACTCCAAAGGCAGATTCAAATGCAGGCGACTGATGGGGAGGAGGGATAACAGCCCCACGGAGTCGAGGTCCCCATCTCATCACTGCTGCTGTTGCCTGGGACCTAGGTGAGACCCTGGAGGGGAGCTCACTGCCCGGTGCGGAGCTCCGAAGGTGCCAACCCTCACAGCCTGCGGCTGCGCCCTGGGGTGCCCGCCTCGCGCGCAGAAGCAGGTAGGCACCGTGCCCCAGTGCAAGAACAGCTGAGGAAAGCAAGCTCCAGCCCAGGCGGGAGGAGGGTCACCGGGTGCATTTTCCCCAGGCTCTTGGTGCTCGTGGCCGGAGCAGATCCTTCGTGGCTGTGAAGTAAAGCGCTGGTGGGGTGCGGGCATCCCCACGGACGTCCTGACCCCAGGGCTGCGCAGCTGAACTCCCTCCTTGCCCTGACACGCCATTCTGCACCGCAGGCTCTTGCGGCAGGTAAGACAGAGGAAGCTGCCTCTTAAATCCTGCTCCAAAGCTCTTAGAAGTTGAAGCAAAGTCTCCTGCTGCCTCCTCACGTGCATCAAAGCTTTAACCTCCTGCCCCTCAGAGGCAGCCCAGGCACAGACAGACTGGCTGGCTGCACAGACAGACCGATGGTGCCCTCGTGTCCCTTTGCTTGGGGCAGAGATGCCTGGCCTGTCCTTTGGCTGTCACTTTGGTTGCTCCCAGATGCTGCACCATACTGCAAAAAAGGAAACCGGCCGCTGCCTCTCACAGCAATACCCCCATGCTCCCCAAAAATGGAGAGCAAAGACAAGCAAAGCCAAACATTCCTGCCATACGAGCGTCCTCCGGCCGGGGGCACCCACCGCTGCTGGGGATGGACACAAAGGGAGAGCAACTGCATTGCCGTGCGGCGGTGGCTGGCCCTCCCTTGTGCGGGGCCGGGGCTGGATGCTCTGCCTTGCGACAGGCTCCCAGGCTGCTTGTGCTCAGAGGAGAAAGTGAGGGAGCTGCTGCTGTTGTGGCCCCAATAAAAGGCTCAGCAGAGGCTTGGGTCCCTGAGTGATTGGGACCTTTTTCCCTCCCCTTCCCCTACACCCCGTCTGTCCGACTGTACAGGACAAATGTCAGCGCTGACCTCTGAGGCTGGAGAACGACCTCCCTTAAGCCCAGCCACGCTCCTCTCCTTTGAGGCCCCAGGCAGATGAACCTCGGAGGTGCCCAGGAGTGGGACCGGGCGGGCGCCGGCAGCGAGCAGCCAGCCCCTCCGAGCGGGAAGAGGGATCGCTCCCCAGGGAAGGGCATCCGAGGGCATTCGGCCTTTTTCCCGGCAACGGAGCCACCCCTGCAGGGCAGTGCTCCCCTGCCCAGCCCCATCTCTTGCCACCTCCCTTTTTGTCCTTCCTCCCTTTTTGTTATTTGAGAAATGAATTTTAAAAAATGGAATCAGTTTTCCCTTTGGGGGGATTAGAGCCCTCAGCATTCAAGCTCCCAGCGCAGGAAACAGTGGCTTTTCTTCTGGTGCAACTTGGAAAGACATGGCTCTCTGTTCTCCCTGAAAGCCCCTCGCACTGAATGACCCACAGGCCCTGAATGAAGTGCCTCTCAATTAAAAGTTTCCCATTGATGCCGGCTGAATGAGACCTTGCTGCGGAATTCACCCTGGCTGAATGGCCCAAGCCTTCATCAAATATTAAGGGGCCAATAGATTTCCCACAATATTTGTACACCTTCCTTTGTGGGGATTTTTCCCTCCATTGAACCAGAAACCGTTAACACATCCGCTCCCGACGTGCCCCCTTCTGCTGCTCATTAGGGGCCGTGGCAGGGACGGTCACCGCTGCGTGCCACCCCCGGGACGGGCCCCGGGGAGGGCCAGCCAGCGGGACGCAGGAGCAGCCACCTGCTTGTATTCATCCTCTGGAGAGGCCAAGCCGAGCCTGAAATCCCACGGAGAAACGCAGGGCGGAGAGAGATGGGAGCGGGCAGCGCTCCTAACCGGCCCTCGCCTGCACTTGCCCGGAGCCCTGGGCAAAATGCCCCCCAGCCGGGGGTCACCTGGCCGGAGAGGGGGCTTCAGTGGCACTAGCCCTCGCTCTCTCCTGGTGGTCCCAGGGACAACGCAGGGAAAGGAGAGCCTCCCCTCCCGCTCCCCCTTCCCAGCACAAAGGGAAAGTGGGCTTAAGTCCGGGGCTCCCTTCTGCCCAGGGACAAAAGCCCTGGGACACTTGAACAGCAGCGAGGGCCTCGCTGACAGCTCTGATTGTTAAAGCACTGTGGCAGCAAGGCTGCCCCCACCCCTATTAATGATGCTAATTAGAACCCATGCAGGGCAGCCTCTTGGGGGTGGGGGTGAGGAGAGAGGGGTGGGCTCTGCATAATTTATTCTCACTTAATCTCATTAAGGGGGAAAAAAGAGAGAGAGAAATGAGTGTGGGAATGCAGTGCACAGGAGGAGAACTACTGCTCGGTCCTTTTACAGCACCTCTTTTCGCCACAGGACTCAACAGAGCTAAGTATCATCACCCCTGCTTTCCAGGTGGGAAAAAGGGGCACGGAGGAGGGTAGCCAAGGTCGCCCAGCAGGTCTGAGAGAGCTGGGAACTGAACCCAGGGTGTCCACGCTTCCTTACACCTTTTCCCACTGCTGTTTTCTCTTCCCACGTTGCTCTGGAGAGTGGGATTGCCGGAGGGCTGGAGAGGTAAAGGTGTCATAGCCCCATCGAGCCAGGCATCAGGCAGGGCAGAGACAGGCCATGACCTTGCAGCAGCACTGTTTAAGCTCAGTTGCTTCAGCAAGTGCTTGAAGAAACCATCGTTGTGCTGTTATCAGCAGGTTATAGGAGACAGAAGCTGGGAAGCCTCTGTAGCCCCCCGGGACCCTGCCCACATGCAGGCCTGCGGAGAGGCAGATGTACTTGTCTTGGTGCCAGGAGAAGGCTGCCCTTGCCCTGCTTTTGCAGGCTCAGACTGATAGGGATGGAAATAACCCCTTGATTTCCCCACCCTGGGCTAAGCCCTGTGCGACTACAGTCAGAGAAAGCCCCTGCCCCACCGTGCCTGCAGGCTGAGCAAGGGGTGCAAAGCCCATGGCCGTACATTATGCTTGAAGCAAATACAGGGAAAGGACTTGTGGTGCCCAGGGTCACTTGTCAGCACCCTCAAACTGGACCAGCTCTTGTTAACTCTCCTCTGAGCCCCACTGTTTTATTGCTGCTGCTGAGGAGTATTACGAAGCTATTGCACAGCCAACAGGATAATAGCGTTCATGTGTGGCTGCCCAGAGGGACAGGACCCTCATGAATCCCAGCAAATGCAGACATTCTGGCATAAGTCAGGGTAAGAGTAAAGCAAAATGAGTAAATAGAGTAATGTTTACTTTTGTCTTTGTCTTTCACCTTCTCTAAGAAACTTCCTTCTGCTCCTCAGCCCTGCCTGCCCAGAAGAGCTCCTTCCAAAGAAGAAACCAGAAGGAGGGAGACATAATGACCAGGCTTAGCCCTGGCCTCGCTGCTGCTTGCCAGCTCAAGCATGAAAGGCCTGTGGAAATGAAAGAGTTTTTTTACAAGGGCTGTGTGGGAATGTGAGCTGAAGAAATCCGTGGCTGCTGTAAGCAGAGGGACAGGGAATGTGGGGCTGTGTCCTGGCAAGCCACAGCACAGCCAGGTACGTGTCAGAGGGGTGGCTGCGGCCGCAGTGGGTGGCTCCATGGGAATGATGCTACCACCAGCCAGTGTCTGGTACCACCAAGGTACCACCCCATGAGGTCTCCGGGAGGAAGGGGCAGTGGATCTTGGGTGGATGGGGTGTTCAGGAATGTCTCTGCACTGCCCCTGCCTCTCATCTGCCCTGCTCTAGGCAGCAGGGATGGCTGGTGTGCGGGCAGCGTGGGGCCTTTCCCACCCTGGGACCAGCGTGCAGGGCTTGTGCTTGGGGATGTGGAGGGGTCTGGCCCTCCTGGGGGTGAGGGTGAAGGAAGGCAGATTCAAGGAACAGTAACGTTATCCTCGCCTTCTGGGCTGGGGTGGGGGCTGTGAAAACCATATCCTGTTATCCTCTGGAGCAGAAAAAATTGCCATTCCTTCCCTCCGCTGACCTGGAAATTGTTAACATGTTCCTGTGGCCCGTGGGTCAGCAGCAGCATTGCCTGGGTCGCCACGCTGCATTGTGCGGGGGGGAATTAGCCACCTGTTCCCCAGCCCTAATCCTGTGCGCAGGGCAAGGGCGGCTCTGCTTCGCTGGCCTCTCGCACCGGCTGCTCCGCAGGCACAAAAAGGCCAGTTAACCTGGGAACCGCCTTGTTTGAAGATCAAGGGGAAGGGGACTTTCTTTGGGAGGGGGATCTGGGCTGTGGGGAAGGGCACGGGAGAGGGGGAGAGGCGAGCGTTGCCTCTCGTGGACTAGTTCAGCAGCTCTGTTTCCACCCAGGACTCACAAGCCCTTTGGTCGCGCACATCCATGCGGTGGCCGGGTAGACGCGGTGCTGGGTGCTAGAGCCTGCTCCTCAGCTTGCTTTACACCCACCTTTTACACTGCTCAGGGCTGCAAAGGAGCTTCGTTTGTACCTACCAGCACAGACTAAGCATCGCCTGAAGCCAGGCTCTTCCCGGCGTGGTTTGCCAGCAGGCACCGCTCAGTACCAGGCAGTCAGCGTAACAGGACCAGGGCGAGACTTCTCAGCTCCATCAGCACTGCTTGCAGCACAGGGGCAGCTGTCCTCGAGTCCTCTCCTTCCAGAGCAAATGGCTGGAGGAAAGAGAGAAAGAGCAAAAGAGTAACTTGGAGATGGACCTAGACTGCAAGCCCGGGCTATGTGTGTCCCTTGCCATCAGCTTTCCAGCCCCGCACTTGGGCAGACAGCCTTTCCCTAATGAACGAGCGGAGGGGTGGGCTCCCTCAGGGCTGCTCTCAGGAGCCCTCAAAACTTTAGCAGGACTCTGGGGGCCCTTTTCCTGGGATGCTTCCAACACGAGAGATGGCCGAGGCACAACTTTTGGGTGCAGGACTGTCTCCTGAGTTCTGAGCTTTGGACCCAGCATTTCGGTTTGGTTTTAGGCAGAAAGAAGGGACAACATTCACACTCACAGATTTCTGCCTAGGGGATTTCAGCAGAGGTGGATGGTGAGATCCCTTCAGTGGGGCCAAATCCTTTGTCTATAACAAAGGGAATGCTTGCACACTGGCTATAGGTGCCGGTGAGGACATCTCTTATTTATCTGAGCTGCCTGCCTTCAGCCTGCTGCACTCGTTTCCCTTCTCTGCAGGTTGGCAGCCAGCTTACGCACATGGCCACGGGGAAGGAGGCTTTAAGCATCTTCTGAAACAGAGTCTTGGCAGCCCAAAGGACAAAGTGCAAAGGAAGGCAGACGGCTGAGTGGAAAACAGGCAGCTCCTTCGCGTGATAAAATGAGCTGTGAATTCCCCCCAGCCTCTGACACTGAGCACAGAGGCGTGGAGAGCAAGCGGCCGTAGCCCTGCTCAGTAAGTCAAACAGTAGCGCTGCCAGCACTCTCCGGCTGTTTCTGGACTGCCCTCTGCTCCCTGGGGAGCTCTGGAGCCATCCATGTGGGGAGCATGTGCAATTTCCCATGCAATGTGCTCTGCATATGTCTCAAGCACATGGAGGGAATGGTTCCAAAGCCAAGGGACTGAAGAAAAAAAAAAGAAAAAGCAAAAATGAATGCCTGTGTTGAAAAAGCTTTCATCAGACCTCATACTTCCACACTTTGATGTGTTACTCGGCCTAACCTGGGGCGATTTGATGCAGATGGGCTGAAGCTTCGAGGGATCAGACTTACAGTTTCTCGGAAAGGCCCAAGGCTTTATTGAATGGATATCCAGACTGCCACTGCGGGTGGAAGCTGTGAAGAAGGATGTCGGAGCCGTTTCGGTATCCCCGTCCCGGTGCTCTGTGGCACCCTCAGCTGAGAGCTGCAGGTGAGATGGAGACTGGCCGGGAGCTGTTGTGAGAAGTCACTGCGTTTTGGGGGTTCTTAGAAGCATCTGCTTGTTCCTCCCATGCTACCACACAAACCAGTGAGAACAGGCACAGGCCAGCGAGAACGGCCACCAGGATGCACGGACAGCCACGATAAGAGAATACCCGACAACATCTGTGTGCGAGGGGCTGCCACAGCTGCTGCAGCGCCCGCGAAAGCGCCCTGTGGCTCCATCTGGTTTGGGGACAATCCCGGTTCTTATGGAAACACATGGCTGACATCTGGGGAAACAGGAAACGGCGGCAAGCGTTGCCCCAGCAACGGCGTGTCCCTCCGTCTGGTCCCCCACCGGGAGAGCCATGGGATCGGCAGCTCGGGGAATTCAAAGTACAAGACCAAGGCGACTGATTGATGGGTCGGGTTCAATGGGGAGGGATATGATTAATAAGTGTTATGGCCCCATTGTTCCTGCTGTGCGGCTGTCAGTGCCGGTTAGCGCTGATGGACGCTTTGATGACTCTATACCCATGAGTGAGCCACCGACTTGATGAATCTCAGCCAGCAGAATAATATTTGCTATGAACCCCTTCTGCCTCCCTTGGACAATAGCGGGGCCAGCCCGCATTGTGCGGGGTGTGGGATCCGGGTTGGGTACCGAGGCCTGATTTTTTTTTCCGGCACGGTAGTTGGGCAGCGCCCGCCTCTTTCCATCACATCACCCCCCCCCTACGGGATCATGGTCCCTCATCCTAGTTGGCAGCTGGCTGTGCCAGGGAAGGAGAGAAGGATAAGAAATTGTGGCTCTTTCTTAGGCTTTCTTAGAAATGCAAACACAGGGGCTTTCAGGCTGGAACATCACCACGGGCTGGAACCGACAGCGAAGTACTTCTTTGTGCCAACATTTGTGTTTTGCAACCCAATGTGTTTTCTTTAGGCGCTGTGCACCCCGGCAAGGGGCAGGCACATGCTATGGCAATGTCTCGTGAGCTGTGCTTTAATGAGCTCTGCTGTTGGTTCACTCTGGATCTGCGGAACAGTTGTGTACCCGCCCTGTGCCTTGACCACCCTCTAGCACTCGAGCTGCTCGGAGGCACGGGACGCTCTTTGGGACAGGAGAATGCTGGGGGGTATTGGATCTCCCCACTGATGGCTGCTGCAACCTGGATCATCCCTGCCAAAGACACCCTGTGACAAGCGGTAACTGCACCAGCAGGAACCTTCTTCCCAGCGCACTGTCCTGCTGTTCGGGACAAAACGATTTCTGAATGCAGAGCTCAGCCGCATTCTCCTGCTGCTCTGACCTGGACAAAGCAAGCCCCCTCCCTCCACAAAGCAGCGAGCAGGTCTGGCAGTGCAGAAGGAGGGGATGCTCAGCCGGAGCTGCCCCAACACGCTCTGTCCAGTACGGCTCATTGACTCCACCAGTTTGTCTCCTGCTGGTTGTCTGTCCTTTCTTGATGTTTTAATAAGGTTGCTGCCACAGAGGGTGAGCTAACGCTGGAGCTTCATGTACGCAAAAGGTGACAAAATTTGCTTTAGAACTGCTTTTCTTCTGGTTGAGGGGGAAAGCAGAAATCCCAGCTGTGCACGGTGGGCACCCAAGGCGTTCCTAGTGGTTTACACCAAGTCCAGCAAAGCGCAGCCTGGGCTGTAGCACGGCTCGGTCCGGCTGTAGCCGGGCTCCGGGCTGGCCCCAGCACCCAGTGAGGTGGCTCCTGCGGCAGGACGGGCCCTGCCAGCCCCTGCGGCTCCGCTCCGTCCCTCCCCGGGGGGACGGCAGCAGGAGCGGAGAGACGCGGCAGCGGCTGCCGCCTTCCCGGCCCCGGCACCGCGGGCCACTCGTGCCCCCTGCCGGCCCCTTCCCGCTGCTGGCGGAGCTCGGGGCCATCGCCCGCCGTTTGTTTGTAGCAGCTCGGTTTATGAAAAGCATATCCTTGGCTTAGCCCTGAGCGTCCTCTGGTAGCCGGGGTGCTCTGCAGGAGCCCGCAGAGAGAGAGCAGGCGAGCATCCAAGAGGCGATGGGGGAAAAAAGCGGTGTGTCCGCTGGGAGAGCAGGAGCAGGTTCACACCGATCTCTCGCGTAGGAAAGCCTTATCTGCCTGAGCAGGGCTGCCCGAGACTGTCCTTCCCCAGATCTGCTCCTGCTGCTTCCCCTCTTGCTGGGCAGCCAGCCTGGGCGATGCACGGCTTGGGCCAGGCACCACAGCATGCCCAGGTTTCCCTGCTCGTGTCCCTCCTTGGGGCCCCGATGGCAGGACGTCCGTCCCATCCCTTCATGCCAGGGCAAGGTGTCAGCCCAGGGGCCCCTGGGCGCTGCTGCACCTTCCCCTGCTCCTGCGGGATGCAAAGGTGCGGGATGCAAAGGTGCGGGCTGCGCTCTGCGCAGCGCTGCTGGCCCCGGTGCATCGCAGCTTTCATCCACGAGAGGCCACTTTCCTCTAGCGTTTGCTGCTGCAGCAAAAAGCCTTCCCCAGCCAGGGAAACGCTGGGAAGAAGGACAGGCACTCATTTGGGCAAATGAGTAGAGGACAGGCTTGGGGTTGGATGTCTCTTCCAGTATGTGGCTGGCTGTGCTTTTCTGCCTACGCCCAGCTCCTTCCCAGCTTTTTTCCACTGCTTCATGCAAGCAAGAGAGCAATTGGTAAGAAACTGCACTGGCGTTTCTGTTGGGACCATACCTCCTGCCTGGCTTGCTTTGCTTAGCTAACACCTCAGGCCTGCCTTGCAGGGTGCCTGGGAGAGGCAGGTGGGATCAGAGAAGCAGCAGCACAGACCAGTCTCAGGGTTGCATCCCACCTCCTATGTTGGCAATGCCTCTACTGGTGTCGGTACTGCCCAGGCAGCAGCAAGGCACTTCCCACTGTGCAGGGATAAACCTACAGGAGGGCAACTCCATCATCTCAGCACTTCAAGCCCATAAACAATGGGGCTTTGTGCTAGGGGATGCCAAAGGGCAAAGAAGGGCTTTCAGCAGAAGACCAAAGTTTGAGTGGGACCACTTCAAAGCCTCAGGGCCACCTGTGGCCATCGGCTGCCTGGCAGGCTGCAGGGTCAGCTCTTGGCAAGGAGACAGGCTGGTTAATTGGAAAGGCAAATGGCCCGGGGCCCTGTGAGCCTCAGCTCGCTCACAAAGGGATACTCTGCGCTGTCTCTCTCTTCCAGCCATGCAGCTGGATGGCAGCCCAGGAAGGCTCACCCTAGCACAAGGCACTAGAGCTGGAAAAGCCACCTCCTGTCTGCGGGAAGGGAGCAGGACTGGGTGCTACGTGAGGGGCCGTGCCCTTCTCTCCTGGCAGCCAGAGCCAGAGGAACAAGGCAGTGCAACACCAGCGTTACTCTAACGTCTGGGTCTCATCAGCCCAAAGCAAGACCAGGACAAGAATCGCTACGCCACCTCTGTGCACCCAGTCTCACCCATCCCTGAGAACCCCTGCCTACAGTGCTGGAGGAAGATCTGAGCCGCTTGTGCTTGCCACAGGCTTTGCTCTCAGGGAACAGGCTGAGACTCTCCTAAATGCCTTTTGCCGTTGCGTGCTGCTCTGTGGTGGCCCGCGGGGGGGTCGTCTGTTTGGGAAGCCCGGCTTGGGAGGAGAAGGAGGTTGGGCTGGTGCTCACACTGCGGTAGAGAGCAGCACTCCTGTCCTCCTGGCTCCTCCTGGCTCCCCTCCTGCGTTTCCCCCTGTGCCGGCACGTTAATTACTTAGGGCCTGATTTCCTCGGTTCTGTCACTGAGGCTGCATTGCAATAGCCAGTCAGTAACTCAATCACTGTGAGTAATATCTAAGTACTGCATCTTGGTGCTATTATCGTTCCCTACTTGGTAAAGGTTTATGGCATTTCATTTCATAGAAGCTTTCCTGCTGCCAAAGCCTCCAGCCAGCCTTTTACTTTAGCTGTATTAATTCTCCCGGGTCAGCCCTGCTTATATTGTGTTTTTAATTGAACATTCTTTTCCTGTCTCACTTTTGCAAATTCAGCCTTGATTTTCTTCCAGTTTTGCAAGGAAGGAAAAGAATGAACATGGCATCGGCTGACCCAGGGATAGCACTCGTGAGAGGGACCCACCTTTGGCGGAACCACCTCCCTGGCCAGGAGAGGAATGAAGGGGAAGGTTCTGATGAAAACAAGTGGGAGAGAAGCGAGGGGGACTTCACTTGGAGAGAGCTTCCCCTCCCCTGGTCCAGACAGAGGCAGACTCGTGCCAAAGCCTCTGCCCTCGGATCCCAGGATGCTGGAGTTACATCTGCTTTTTGTTACAGCAGCCTCTCCTGCCTGGCCACAGCCGGCAAGCCACACAAGTTCCTTCTGATCCCCAATCCCGGACCAGCACTGGGACTGGTTTCATTTTGAAGCATCTCCTTTGGCTTTGGCAGCGTTTGTCCCCACGCTGGTGGGAGGTGAGGGGAGCGAGATGTTGCTTCCAGACCCCTCAGCTCTTGTTCTTTCCTGCCAGCACGACTGGAGTGGCTCACATCGCCCAAGCTGGGAGAAAAACACAGCTCAGGAGGAAAGATCGGCTTGGCTTCAAACTGGTTCTGACTGGAGCGGTGGTCTGGCTTGAGGTGAAGCAGGTCTTGTAATAGCAGGACATCAGAGTGATGTGAGAGGATTTCTAAGGCTTGGGAGCCTGTTTCTAGCTAGCACCAGCAAGCCTGATTTGGCCATGCTTGCTATAATAAGCATAAGTACAATTAATAACAGTGCCTTGCCAGGGAGAAGTGGATGGGCTATGCCAGCCTTAGACTGCGGTCAGCCCTGCTATTGCTTCTCTTGTAGCTATCAGCATCCATGAGGGAAACATCTTCTCCTTGCTGTAGAGAGATCCAGGGCACTAATGGTTTCCAAAAGTGGATTTGACCGACTAAATTATAAAGCCAAAATAGAGTAAGTTGCTTGCAACACATCCTGCTTGACTAGACTATAAGCAAGCCCTGTGCAAATCTCTGGTCCCAGGCCTGAACTTTGATTTGAACTACTAAACCAAGAGCAACAAGACCGATTAACTTCCCTTAACACCCCCCTGCCCCAAGCCTCTGGACTTAAAACTTCTGTCTCTGGTCCATTTCTGCACTATTTTGGCACGTTTTACTTCACCATCCAGTAAATAAGATGGGGTCAACCCCAGTTCTGACAGCTCTGCGACACATCATCTTATTCCCAATGCTCTTTACGGCTCTGGAAGGGGGCGAGCAGAGCCGGGAGCCCTTCTTTTAGTGGGGGCACAACTCCGGCGGCTGCAGTCGGCTCGCCCAGCCCCAGACACAGAGTGGGTCCCTTTACCAGGGCCTCTTTCCTGCCCCAATCTCCACCCTTGCCATCTCCCAGCAGGGCCCAGCCATCCCTGGCAGAGGCTGCTGGCTTCCCCGTGGTACCGGTGCCGGGTCAGGAGTGCCCCCGGCACCCGGCTGCTGCCAGGGAGCTAACCGCTGCCTGGCCACCCGGGCTGTGAATGCACACACTGTCCGGCCGGCCTCCAGCTTGGCAGCCGATAGCGTGGGCGCATTCATACAGCCAGGATATGAGGAGCTGCTCAGTTTTAAGATCCTAGCACAGAGCCGTTCACCCTTGGAAATGGGCTGGCTCCTCAGCAAGGATTATGTGTCTGAACAAGCCCTCAGCTCAGAAGCAGCTGTTTTCCAGCTATTGCTTAACAAAGAAAACTTTTATGACTACAGGAGAACAGGACTTGGTTTTTCTGTACCAGCCATCTGATCTGAGAGTAGCGTGGCTTAGGAACAACACCTCCTCAGCCCCCCGAGGGGCTGGGTCGCTCCTCACGTGTGGTCACTCGCACCCTGCAGCAAGCGTCGGCCAGGACCTGCCGCTCTGCACCACCCCACGCCGGAGGAGCCGATGGCACCCACAGAAGGGGGACCCACGTGTGAATGCGCAATGCCTTCTGCTTTGGCATCATGTGCGTTTGCCTCCCTGCCTGCCTCACCTGACTGAAAACATTGCCAGGTTTTCCCACTGACTTGAAGGTTGCACCGGTCTGCCGCGAGCTGCCTCTGCTGTTAAAGAGCTAAAGCACAGCCTGCCTGGGGCTGCGAGATTTGGTTTGTCATGGTGGGGTCATTTCTTTCCCCTTGCAGAGACTTCATCCTTTCCTCTTCCTTTCTGCTTTTTTAAAGAAACCAATTTCCCAAATGAAGTGCAATGGGGAGCAGACAGTCTGCAAGTGCCTGAGTCAGATGAGCCTAATGGATGAGGCGGCAATTCACTGAAGCACTTTGTTTAATTGAAAGGCTCTGCCTGTTGCTGCCAAAGGGAGTCAGAATGTGGTTCCCTTGACAGGCCCTAAGTAGATGACACGATATATGGAGGCTCAGTCCCCAACCCTGCTGCGCTGGGCTCCTTGGCTCGCCTCCTGCTCCCTGCAGCAAGCCGAGTCGCCTTGGCAGGAAGGCGGTACCTTGCCTGGAGTCTCTTACTGCAGTCGCCCCATGGCCGAGCATCCACTGGACAGGCTCGTGCCCTGCCAGCGGGAGGGAGCTGACTGCTCCCCCCTGGGTGCAGCAGCTTGTGCGGTGTGAAGAGGACCGCACCCAGGCCGCTCTCCCTGCTGCGCTCCAGGACACCGGCCGTGCTCTCCTCGCCTCAGACTCATTAGCAAAGGAGGCTGGAGAGGAAGGCATCTTTCTGGTTGATGCTGTGCCTCAGACCGCCTTATCATTTTGGGCCAGTCACTTAGTGTTACCAGTGCTTCCTAGACCGATCAGAGCGCGTACGACTGCGCCGGAGCTGCTTCATGGAGCAGTTGTGAAGAGAAAGCTGTTCAAGGGAGTTCAGCTCTCAAATCCCGCAGTGTTGTGGGAGCAGCAGTCGCTTTGGTCAGGCTGGAAGGCGGGGGTCCGCCAAAGCCCAGCAGCAAGGTGTGTGGGGCAGGACCTCTGCTGGGAGTGCCGTGTCCGTCTGTCCCTCCTGCTCCAGCCTGGTACATCGCATGATGCTGACTCTCCCCTTTTGCTCGGGCATGTGCGGCTAATTTTTCTCTCCCTCTCTTGTCACTTTTTGATGACACCAGGCCTTTTATTTGGATTCAGCTCTTTGCAGTGCATCCAGCAGACAGATTCAGGGAAAGGAGAATTCTGTAGAGTCCCTTAGGCGCCAGGTGGGCAGGGGCCCTTGGAGGGCAGGCTGCCTCCCTCCGTCCTCTTTGACCGCGTTGCTGGGTACAGCAGGACCCCCAGCTGGCAATTGCTCTGGCAATGCACTCCCGACGCAGCTGGGCTTTGCCTGAGGACTCAAAGCCTGGGCTGCTACATTACTGGGGAGATTCCTACCAACAGCCCGCTCATCCCCTGGCCAGAGGCAGCCGGCAGCCTCCCCTCCAAGGTCTCCTGCCCCCTCTGCCGTGACCTGAATTAAGTCCAGAGGTGTTAAGCTGGGCACGGGTTCCCACGGCACAGGGCCTGCTCCAGCTCAGCCCGTGACCTGCAGACACAAATAAATATTTGATGGAGAAGGATGTCAAGTGACATTCGGGATCTTGCTCGATTTGAAAGTCCAGCACAATGCAGACTGAAGCAGGACACCCCTGCTGCCGATGGCCTGCAGCAATGCCCGGGGCTGCTTGGCCGCTCTGCCTTCGGTGCCCCCCTGCCCGCCCTGCCCACACCAGCTCGATGGGCCATCAAGACTCCATCACCCTGGCTGGGACAGGGTCCTCGATGTTATCTCCAATTTACACCGGGGAAAGGTAAGACAAAGAAGGGCAGTGACTCGCCCGGTGCCCGGGGGCTGGGTGGTCCTGCTCTGTCTCAGCAGCATCCCTTCACTTCACCCTGGAAGAGCAGGCAGCAAGAGGTTAACTCAGCCCGAGGCCCTGCTCCGTGTGTGCGCAGAATAATGAATGCAGAGGAGAGCATTTGGGAGATTCAATGAGGCAGCATCGCCCCAGTGCTGCCTTCTCTCAGCTTGGCACCAAGAGGATGAGATATTTCCTGGTCATTCTATGTGTGTGCACTAAGAAATTGATTTTCAGATAGAAGAAGAAATCTTTTAAGAACCGATAGTTTCAATGTCTTTTTTTCTTTTTTTTTCCCCTCCTTTTTTTTCCCCCGCATTAATGGAAACAGCAGCAGCTGCATTAACTGTTTTGGATAAAATTCACACAAAAGCCTCTATCTCCCTGAGAGTCTGGTCCAATAAATCCGGCCTTTAACTATGAAATGGGTTAAGGGGAGTGTGAAAACACAAGCCAGGAGGGCTCGGTCCCCTCCCTGCCAGCCTGTGGACAGGCTATTCCAGCCTGACAGCCTCGCCGGGCACCATGCAGACCTTTTGTCAGCGGAGCCCAGCGCAGAGGAGCCGGGCAGCAGCTCCAGCCCGCCAGCAGCTTTGCAGGGGTTGCCAAGGGCCCTCAAACCGAGTGCTAAAACCTTGGCTCCTCACTCCTTGAAAAGGGGGGGAAAGGAAAAAGCCGGATCCCTGCATGCCCTGAATCTTAATCTCTTCTCTTTCAGCTCGAGTCCTGCTTCCCAGAACCCTCAATGCTTTCCGTTAAGGGAGGGCTCCCGAAAGCTGGGTGTCTTTGTGGCGTCTGCCAGCTCCGCCGCCAGCGCCGGGGACGCCGGCTGGAGCCTGCAGCAGGGCACACGCAGGGCGGCTGCGGCTGCCGCCCCACCTCTCCCGCAGCCCTCGGCACCCAGGGTTTGCAGCTGGGCCCCGCTGGCACGCCGAGGGCAGCGTGTTACACGGGCCAGGGGACGTGATCCGAAGGAACTGGGACTGCCCTGGCTCTGGGAGCTCCTGCATTCTTGTGATTTTAGAGAGCTCGTTGCAGAAAGAATATGGGATATTTCCCTCAGACAAGATTTTGGAAAAGAACGGGGCTGGGTTATCAACATTGTGCATCGTGTGTGTTTCTTGCAATAAAGGCTGGGCCAGATTTGACAGGGAGAGAGGTCTGATCTCAAAGACAGTAACATCTTTTAAGTTGCCTTGCCATAGGGTGGCCATCTGGGGGAAACCCGGCCTCACTAGCTAGGAGATGTAAACCGAAACAGCTGCCCCGGCTCCTGAGGACACACTGGGACGACTGAGGGAGCCCCGTGGGGAGGTGGGCAAGATGAGAGCAGCGACTGGGCACGTCCAGTTTCAGCTGGGCAAAAACCCCAGCATCCCTTACGTAAGAACACGTGCCTCTGGCGTCAAAACCGACCTGATCTTTAAACCAGGAAAGACTCTTAGTGTTTCACTCGGAATATTCTTCAGCTCCCCATTGCTGTATCCGTGACCCCCACGTCAAAGCCTGCCCCAGAGCTCCTGCCAGCACTGCCCTGGGCACCGCGCTGGTGCCGTGGGCCCGCCAGCGGCCACGAGCCCGGCACAGGGATGGGCACTGCCTCTGCATCGCCACCTGAGCATTGGAGAGCTGAAATTTTTGCTTTATGGTAATGAAAAAAATGCTGTGGTTGCACTTTCTCTCCAGCTAATCCAATTTGTCTCCTTACTGCTTTCAAATGCCTTTTAAAGATTCCTAGCAATGTATTATAGAAATCCATTTGCTGAGATGCAGCGAAGAGGGGCATTTTTATTTTACAGTTATTAGCGAGTGACAAGGTAAGTAACTTGGAGAAGATTGATCACCCAACTAAGCATTTTTACTTTCTCAATTAATCCTGGCATGATTGTAATAAATCCAGGAGTGGGAGTAATTAGATGTGAACGGACCTCACTTCCCTTTGCTGCTGCGTGTCAGGGGTAATGGATAGAGACATCTTTCTCTTGGAAGTGGCCTAGGGAGACGTCCAGTTAGATGGGATTTCTGGAAAGAAAGATAGATGTCAGGGGCCAGCGTTCACTTTTTCCTCAATGGAGAACAGATTTATGCTATCAATCCACATTAAGAAGACTTCATGGCTACATAGAAATCCAGCAAGAGTAATTCAATTAGCCCCATGCACTTTTTAAGATGGGATTTGATAATGGAGGATCATTTGCCCTGAAGTTCACGCTGAATTTTCTTTCTGCTTCTTTCTTTTCCCTTTTTTCTTTTTTTCTTTTTTTTTTTTTTTTTTTAAATTAAAAGAGTCATTGTGGTTCACCGGATGCTTTTGCCTCCAAGCTGAGAGGTTGCTAGGTTAAGTCCTAAACCATGCTGGAGGTTCATGGTCACTGAAAACAGAGCAAGATGACACCTGTATGTGTGCTCTGTGCCCATACTCTGTCCCTCTTGCAACGCTAAACCGAGCCTGGCTTTGCGAGCTCGAAGCCTGCCCCTTGTACCGAGCGAGGGCACGGGCTCGCTGCTGACTCAGAGGGAAAATTACCCGTCTGCGTGAGATGCAGGACTGGTTCCAGCACGAGGGAAGAGTGCACCAGCACGGCCAGCACACCTCCTCCCCAGTCCAGCACACCTCCTCCCCAGTCCAGTCCAGCACACCTCCTCCCCAGTCCAGCACATCTCCTCCCCAGTCCAGTCCAGCACACCTCCTCCCCAGTCCAGCACATCTCCTCCCCAGTCCAGCACATCTCCTCCCCAGTCCAGTCCAGCACACCTCCTCCCCAGTCCAGCACATCTCCTCCCCAGTCCAGCACATCTCCTCCCCGGTCTAGCACACCTCCTCCCCAGTCCAGTCCACACCTCCTCCCCAGTCCAGTCCAGCACACCTCCTCCCCAATCCAGCACACCTCCTCCCCAGTCCAGTCCAGCACACCTCCTCCCCAATCCAGCACACCTCCTCCCCAGTCTAGCACATCTCCTCCCCAGTCCAGTCCAGCACACCTCCTCCCCAGTCCAGCACACCTCCTCCCCAGTCCAGTCCAGCACATCTCCTCCCCAGTCCAGCACACCTCCTCCCCAATCCAGCACACCTCCTCCCCAGTCCAGCACACCTCCTCCCCAGTCCTACGGCCAGCTGCAGCCGGTGCCGCTGAGCACGCCCGGGCTGCGGGCTCTGCCGGCCGCTGCATGCTGGGGTCTGACTCGCGGAGGCTCCTGGCCCCCGACTCTGCCTTCACCAGAGCCCCTCGGGTCTGGGGGCCCTGGAGACCGACTGCTGCTCTGCTCTACTGCACATGGGCACGAAACGACCGCCTCCCTGCGCGACTGCAGCCCTTCATCTCATTGCCATCGTAAACGTGGGTGCGGGCGTTGGATGTGTCCAGGCTGAATTCCCGGTATGCTGTTATTATACCACAGTGCTTGTAATGCTCAGTGGTTTGGATTTTTATACTCTGTCTCCTGGAGTCATGTGAATATGTGCAAATCATACTTTCCTGTTGTAAAGTTGAAGGTTTAGGCTCATGCTGTTGAGAAAAGCTTGGCTCCCAGTAGCTCCTAAACCTTGGGGCAAAACTGACGAACCCCGAAGACTAGCTCTGAATTTTTAAGTCAGTACTAAGGCTGCCATCCTGATTCGGGGAGGAAGAGACTGACTTCTTGAATTCATCTCTTGAATCTTATCTAGAGCACGTGACAGACCTCAGTTTGTTCATCTCTTCGCCCCGTAACTAAGGGAAAAGGGCTGTGCAGGTCGCTGCCACGCACCCATGTTGCGGCCAGCGCCGGCTGCGGATCCGCGTGGCTCGTGTCGCCCGCTGCTGCCCAGGGACAGCCCCGCTGTGACTCCCCTCGTGATGCTGCAGTGCCCATCGCGGCCAAAGCGAACTGCTGGCAGCTGCTGCGGCATGAAGCCCCTCTCGTGCGGGTCCCTTGGCACAGAGCTGCTCCCCGGCCCTCAGCCCCGCTCCCACCGAGATCTCATTAATAGATTTACTTATTTGAAAATCATTATACAGGCAGACAGCCTCATAGATGTAGGATCCCAGGGGCAACTTGTTAGCAGCTGCTCTGTAGCTACATCAAGAGATTTCTGACAGTACACAAAAGCCATTTGACAATGTCAGAAACCACCAAGAGGGATTAACTTAAAAGAGAAAAGGGGGGAAAAAAAACCACATTAAAACATGTCTTGGAGCTTATCAGAGATGGAGAGCCTCCAAGCAGAAAAACCAGCTAGTGGGGCGTAGAGGCAACCAGCGACAAACTCAGGGGCCAGCCCAAGCAGGAATGGGGACACTTTCTCACCCCTGGGGAAGTATTTCTGATTAACGTCGGGGCTCTGTTTTGCTTTGTCAGGGTATTTGCACAGGTCTTTTATTTGCTTTGAAGGCTTGGCCTAAAATCGTGCGGGTTTCCTGCTATGACCCGCGTGCCATACCGGTGTGAATGAAGAGCTCTGCTCTCTGCCCCTCGCTGTACCCGGAGGCGAGCAGACGGAGGATTTACCCTGCCCTTACTGATACTGGTGGCTGCTGCGACTTTCGGATACCGAACCTGATGCACCCTAAAGGCTCTGCAAGCCCCGAGCACCTGCCCACAGACACCAGGGCCCCACCAAGGGAAGCAGCCGGAGAATGAAGGTATGACACTTGTGATAGCTTTGGTTGAGAGCTGAGATAACAAATATCTTGAAAGGGAAGTGCTTTGGGGTCAAACGGCAGAGAGATGCTGGCATGAAACTGCTGAGTGCAGCAGGAGTGTCTGTACAGTCATTCCGAGGAAGCAATAATTCGCAATAAATGAGAGACCTTTACAGAGTTACTCAGCCCAACCTGAAAGAAGCTCATTTGCCTGTGCCATGAGTTGTTAAAATTGGAAAAATCTTCAAAGGACATGAAAAAAATTACAGTCCTGTTGAAAAAGCGACAGCTGCTACCGCTGGAGGGAAAAGCCCCGATCAGGCAAAGCCTTACCCAAGCAGTTAACTTCGGATGTGTAAGAAGTGCCGCAGACATCGCCGCAGCTTGCTGAGGGCTAGGAGTTAAAGAGGTGGCTAAAGGCCAGCGTTGCCCGGCCGTTCGGTGCCGGCAAGGGTCTCCCAACACCAGAGGGTTTTACGAAACCGCTGGTTGCTGTAAGCACCTGATGGGAAGTGTCACAGCCCGCTCCGCTCCTCTCCTCTCCTCTCCTCTCCTCTCCTCTCCTCTCCTCTCCTCTCCTCTCCTCTCCTCTCCTCTCCTCTCCTCTCCTCTCCTCTCCTCTCCTCTCCTCTCCTCTCCTCTCCTCTCCTCTCCTCTCCCTCAACATTTTAGGCTCCTCCTGCAAGCAAATCTGGGAAATGCAATCCAAACGCATGCAGAGGTGTCAGAAAGCAAACACTGCCTAAGTCCTTGTCAGTTTTCCAAGAAGATCTCTTGATTTTTCCGGGGCTGACTGAGCTACTCCGCTTGGAAGCTTAACTCACAGAAGTTTTTGCGAGCCCCAGGTTTACAATAGCTGTCTTGTAAAGAGCCTGGACAAACCCCAGTGATTTATGTATTTGTGTCAGTTACACAGTTTATTTATTTTGTGCACTGATTTGCCAAATAGTTTCTTTCAGTTTTCCCACAGTACCAGCAGTTTTTTGGCCGGTTTCTCCTCTTGTCAGCGTGAGGTTTCGGCACGGCGATGCCATGCGGGAACGTGCGGCTCCGTGCCGGTGCCCAGCGCACATTGTCCCTAGGAGGGGTGCTCAGAGCGACCGCGCTCCTTCGCTTGTGCGTTGCTGCTGTCCTTTGCAAAAGCCAACCGCCTTCTGCTTATGAACTTTATTAAACCTGCACGGGGAAAGGAGAGCCGAGATCCTGGGGGCCGGTGTGGCACCTCCACCAGAAAGCCTCCAAGGCAGAGTAAATCCGCTCGAAGAAGTGACCATATAGGGGCAAATACATCAGAAAAGCTTGCGAAATTCATTTTTCTCTTCACAGCTTTGAAAGCAGATGGCGGGGTGGGGCTAGAAGGAGAGAACTAACAAACAGAAAATAGTACAAACACAGCGTAAATAATTCTTCCCCTCTCCTTCTTTGCAAAGTGTGGGAGCAGAATATTGCAGCTGGTTTCTTCCACCTTGAACTGAGGTTGTTTCTGTGATTTACAGTTGAGCAGCGCTCGAGGAATACAATAAAAATTAATAATTAAAATAGCAAAAATAATCTGCCAGGCACTGAAATATTTTTAGCTGATTGCTTGCGTTTATAATAGCAGCAATGTAATAATGGAGTCCTTTGTGCTAAACCTCCGCCGTGTAACAGTGACGACTGCGGAGCCTGGACTTTGCGTTGCTCTTGGCTTACGATGGAGTCGTCCCACTGCGGCTGAACGCTGCTCCCGGCCCCTCATCCAGACACCACGCATTTCAGTGAAGCTTTTTGGTCGGTATGGGCAGAAAACCTGACCTTGTGTATCCTGCTTTGGGTCCCTTTGCCCCGTGGCACCTTTTTCTCAGCAGGGAAGAGCACAGGGACCGTTCCTCCCTGGGGTTTCTACAGGAGCGGTACAGAAGACAGGCAGGTTTAGAAGAGTTAAGCCCTGCCAGGTGAAGCCAGGTTTCCTGCAGGCCCAAGTGGGCCACCTTTTTCTGAAAATTGTATCTCTGAAGTCCTCACTGAGGTGATTAAATACCGCATGCTTGCGAATGGGCAGCCTTCCTGCGGTGCTGAACAGGGAACTTAGTTTTACGGGCCAGAAATTGAAGCCTTGAGCAGAAGGGGATCTAGAAGAGGGTGCGGGGTTTGCAAGAACAGGTCCAGCGTTGAGACCAAAGTCACTGTGCCAAGCACACGGTTTAAGAGAGAATATATACAGTATGCCTTCCCTGTAAAACCCATGGCAGTTGTGATATCTCCAGACAGATTTATGCAATCTCTGGTATTTCGTCCTCTTTGAGGCAGAAGGTAGGCTTGGACAGCGTTTTGAACACTCAGTAAGATTCATTTATTCCTATCTTGTAGTTAATTTCTGTTTATGTTCCAGGGGAGAGAAAAAAGGATTGGCACATCCACAATTGCAGGGGCAAAGAGCACAAATAGCACAAACAGCACTGCTCAACGCTTAGAGGACACAGAGGATGGATGGTCATCTGCAGAGCCTGACAATGCAGGATGCTGCTGTGCATTGAAACACGCACATCAGTCGTGTCCTCTACTGGCATCCTGGCATTGGTGTGGTTAAACCTCACCGGCGATGGGTAATTCGGCCCTGGGTCACCAACAGGACTTGTTTAGGGCCATCAAGTAAAACAGCCTTGTAAAATGCCTCTGGGGGATGGGTAATTTATGGAGGGGAGAAACAATATCCCTCCCCTGGTGCCACTTAACTTTTCATTTTATATTTGCAGTAATTGCACATGACATCTGGAAAAACTGCCCGTCCAGTCCCTGGAGAAAGCCAGGGCAGGAGGTCACAGTGCTCCAGGGGCAGACACAGGCCATTCCACGGGAGGGTGGCTGTGCCGGGCGTGGGGCAAGGTGCGGGAAGCCCTGAGCGCCATCTCCCCCTGGTACCAGAGCAGACGGTGATGGACCGGGCGTGGGTGACAGCCCGGCTGCCCGGGCCTCAGTTTCCCCATAGGGAAAACGGGAGCAGGCCCTGCTGCCACCCCCCAAGGGTGAGCTGGGGGTGACGGGGGGGAAGCGGGGAAGCACCGGGGCCCGATCCCCTCCGGCAGCCGCCCCGCGCCCCCGGCAGCCCTGCGCATCCCCGGGGTGCGGGGTCCGGGGTGGGGGACCCCGGGACAGGGCCGGGGGGGGCGGTGGCTCTCCGGCTGGCTGCGGAGAGGCAGGCTGCCCTCGGCAGCGGTCCCTACACCTTTAAAAGTCTCCTCACGTTGGCGCGCTGATTATCCATTAACCTGATGCGAGCTCCCTTTCCTGGGGGTGGCGTCCTCGGCAGCTCCGCAATAAGAGCCGGCAGCAGGGCTGGCTGCCTCCCTCCTCTCTCCCCTACCCCCGCTCCCTCCTTATCAGCAATTCAGATTGCATGCAAATCTGCGGGCTTTCTTACAGGGGCAAGGCAGAGGACCGAGCGCTTCTCCCGGGCCGCCGCTTCGGGGGAGAGATATCTCCTCCTCCTCCTCCTCCTCCTCTTGGGATTTTCTTCCTTCTCCCCTCCCCTGCTCTCCCCTCCCCTCCCTCCCTCCCTCTCTTTCTTTCCTTCCTCCTTTTCACCTCCTCGAACAAAAGTAGCCCTTCTCTCTGCCTGCGAGCGGGGGTCGCTTTGTCTACCCGCTCCGTCGGGTTGCCCGGGGCCGGGAGCGGAGCTGGCCGGGCCGAGCCGAGCCGCCTGCGGCCGGCGGGCCATGGCGGGGCGACCGACGCTCGCCCTGGCGCTGCTGGGGCTACTGGGGCTAGGACTGGGCGGCGGCGGGGCGACCTGCCCCGAACGGGAGCTGGAGCGGAGGGAGGAGGAGGCCAACGTGGTGCTGACCGGCACGGTGGAGGAGATCATGAACGTGGACCCCGTCCACCACACCTACTCCTGCAAGGTAAGGGGGGGCACGGGAAACTTTCGGCCCCCACCAGGCGCCTTCTGGGCCGGGCGCATGTGGTTTTTATTGTACGCGCTGGAGCTTTGGTGTGTAATTATGTATTTTTAGACTGCGGAGTCTCTCCCCGCTGGAGCTGCCACAGCTGTGGCGAGGGGAATCTCTCAAGGTTGCTTTTTATGGGCATTTCCCTCCTTTCCGTGATGCGGAGCTGGCTCCCAACTTTCTGCTCCGGCAGGGTTTAGGCGGCGGGGAAGGTGCTCGCAGCCGCTGCTCTGCCCGTAGCTCCCTGTTTACTTTAGCAGCATCTTGAGTTCCTCTAGCTCAAGCTATTGTTTAACTACGATTCTGGCCTCTGGCTATGTTTTTTTTTTTTTTCTTTTTTCTCCCCCCTAAGCTGAGAGACGGTAAAGTACTGAGCAACCTGAAATACCATCCGCCTGGTTGTCAGAAAACGTGCTGCACGGCTTAACCCTTCCCAGGGCAGGAATCTCAATTGCGAGGATGTGCTGCTACATCGCCTTTCCCTCTTCTCCTCGTCCCCTCTTCTGCCCATCCTTAAAATTACCGTGGTCCCTGCCTGTGCTTAGTGCTGAGCCGGGCCTGGGGCGATGCACAGCGGTGCGGCGGTGGGAGAGGTCTGCCTGTGCAGAGGATTTTTATATCTTTATACCATGGCATTGCCCTCTGCTCTGGAGCATCTCTCAGCCCAGTAAAGTAGTTGAACAGCTTCTGTCTGTCCAGCTGGTGCCCGCTGCTTCACGCTTGCTCCCACTGCTCTGCCCCTTGCGATACTGCATGGTACAATCTGTACCCTGCTCTTGTAAATTAGATCACAGACCCTCCAGGCTAGCGCAGAGACCGTATGTTTGCAAAGTGTCTGGCACATCCTGGGTGCTATGTAGAAAACTAATAAGCTGCTGCGAGCAGCCGGTGTCCTGCGGCAGCTTGGGGCACATATGGCTGAATGGATGTGGGCCACCTGACGCTGGGGTAAGGGTTGCCACGCAGGCAGGAGGTGGTCCAGTGAGGCTAGTGACAAGGCAGAAATGCTCATCTAAGAAATGGGTCTCCTTCCTCCCGCTGCGGACACGCAGCGAGGTGTCTGGCTAGCGTAAAATCGTGGCTTCGTCTTGCTGCGTCGGAGCAAGACTGGGCCAGGAAAACCGTTTTGCCTGTGCTCCTGTGATGGTAAATCTGCTTGCTCAGCAGCTCTGCCTTTGAAAGGGGGCAATCAAGTCTAAGTAAGAGCAGCCAGGGAGCAACCTGTGGGGAGGAACCTGGTCTGCAGGTGGTGGCTTTATTTGAAACACGGTTTGCATTGCCCAGCTTGGGAAGGGAGTCTCTCGCCCGCCTTTCCCTGAGCCATCCCGAGCAATGCTGTGGAGAAAGCTTGTGCTACGTACGCTGGAGTTAATGGTGGGATTCCGCTTCTGCCGATTACTAGTGTCAGAACGGCACCTGAAGGCCAGAACCTGCCCCCAAGATGCCTTTCCACTCCTGGAGTCCTGTAAAAGAAAGCGAAAGGAGAAAAGCCTTCTCTCCTACCCTGGATGGAAGTGCCCGTCCCACTCATTGTGGCAGCACTGCTGGCTCTCCGGTTATGCTGTGACATTTAGTAATTTTCTTACAACAGTGGTTCTTCAATCCCCTTACCTACACATCGGTCTCTTCTATGTAATTTTTAATTGTAAGTTCATAGTGTCTTTGCAGGAAAAAAGCTTTGAAATGGGACTTGGGGTGTCTAAAGGACCTGAAAGCAGATAAATCTCTCCTAACTGTGACTTAGCAGGGCGTAACGCTCATGGCTTGTAAATGTGTAGCTTTGCAGCAGCTGTTGGCCTCTTTCACTCTAGGATCTCTCAAAGTATTGAAATTCCTGTGGATTCTGCTGATGCTGGGTTGCAGGGTTAGACATACTTGCATTTTGGTTGGGTTGGTTTTTTTTACCAAGTGCCTCGATTCCAAAAGGGAAGTTTGGGCATTAAACCTGACCACTGCCTCCTCCGGCCCTCGCACCGACCCTGCTGCCCTGCGCAGCCAGAGCGAGCCGAGGTGCAGAAGGGATCTTGCTGGTGAGCAAACACACGTCCGCTTCCTCGCTGTCATACTCCAGTAACCCTTCCTTAGGCCCTGGGGTTACCTCTAAATACCACCGTTATCTCTTGTCAGGCTCTTCTTTATCTGAAGAGGAAAGGCGAGGGCCAAGTGTGTGGTAGGAGTTCCCTAGAGCCCACACCCAAAATAGCAAGTGTTACTGGTGCTGGGTGGTCTGCGAGGGAGCGGGCACGTGAATATCTGCGAGTGCTGCATTAGTGTATTGTTCATCCTAGTTAAACTCTAAACCCTCCCAGCTGAAGCCTTTGATAGATGAAGATAAGCACATTACAACTTAGAAGAAATGTGAATGTTAGATAAACACCCTTAAATAGCTACCAGCCATTCATTTGCTACTAGAGATGAATAATGAGGAAGAACAGGCTGACGGAAAGCCTGAATTTGACTCTCAAGCTGGCTGGCGTGCTGCTTTACCGAGGGGTTTGACGTGGGAACCGGGGTGCTGTGCTTGCTCCTGGCTGCAGCCCTGGGCTTGCTGCTCTTCCCAAGCTCACGGTGCTGCTGTTCATCCTACTTACAACCTGTGCGTTGGCATCGTCCCTTCCTGCTTTTGAGCCTTCTGATGTGCCTTGTTCTGGTCGGATCTGATATTTATGAAGAGAGCTCCTATTTATAGGACACATACAGGTTCTATATGTGCTATAGGAAGTGTTGCAAAGGATGTGGATCCTGTTCCAAACAATAGAGCCCGTATTTTGGGAGGTAAGGGCGGCTGTTCTCAGCGAGGGTTGGATGTGGAAGTTGCTGGGGGAGGTGGGTTCGGTGCTCTGCTAGCCCTTAGGGAAGGGGCAGCTGGCTCCTGCCAGGGAGAGGCCCGGGGGTGACACGCAAGGGGAGAGGGACGACGTGTGGCCAGGAGGGAAGGAGTTTGCAGGGCTGTGCGTGAAGCTGCAAGTAGAGCTGATGCTAGCCTTCGTCTTTAAGAAGTGCTGAAATCTAGTGGTGACCCTTTTTACTTCTGTCCAGAGGGACAGCTCTCTTCCTGAGGAGATGATGCTCTAACTTCTCATCTTTCTTTACAAGACCAAGGCTGGCATTTCTCAAAGCATCCTCCTGGCAGGAATTGGCAAGCACTGCACTTGCCTGTGCAGGTGGTCCCATTCCCTACCGTGGGATGGACCCCCATGGCACATTGGAAAATCCTTTTACTTTCTGGTTTTGTGCTGCACTTCAAATATACCCTTGCAAGGATCTGCTTAAATAAAGTCTTTGCTGTTCTCTCTCTGCCTCCCTGTAGCTGCCAGGAGTCTTGTAAAACAGTCTTAATCCAGTGTTTTATGTGCTCGCTGGCAAAAGAGTGAGTCTGCTATAGGGAAGGGACCTCCTGGAACTAGGTTCCAGCCTAATGTTTTCTCTCTCTCCCTTTTCTTCCCCGATCCTTGATGTAGCTGGTGAGTCACCAGTGACAAAGTCTTAATTGTGTGTGATGATGAATGGGATGCCCTACAGGTAATTGCTTGGTCTTTGGTGCCTTCACATCCATTCATTATAGAGGATAAGGGTGGGGAGAAAGCTGGTGGACTCTGATGTTGCTTGTGAATGCTGTGGCCTGGCTCTGAGGTGTATGACTAGAACACCCATGCTAATTAACTCAAATTACCATCTGCTTCAGAAGAGGGGGTAGGCTTTAGCCTTTCTTCCCCTGTAGACCTAGCTGTGAAAACGCCCGACTGCTACCTTTCAGCACAAGCCTCGGGCTGTGCTCTCTGCCTGCCTGGTGTATTTTTTTTCCTTTTGTCTCCTTTGTGTTCCTGGGTTTTTGCCCCGGTTGCCTTGTGCACCTCACCTCCTTGCAGCGAGCGCCTGCCCCGCGGGCTGCAGGCTGCGCCGAAGGAAGAGGAGGTGGGGCTGTGGGAAGGTGTCTTAACTTGACTGTGGGGAGAAGCACAACCACAGGGAGCTGTGCTGCTGCTGCAAAATGCTGGAGAAACAGCTGGTCCCGGGCGAGGAAGCAGGAGGTTTGCGTTAGCGCAGGCTTGCAGTAAAGCTGTGCTCCTTAGCACCCTGCCTCCTCGGCTCACCTGAGGTGCCACATTCGCAGGTGGCCCCAGACTGGCTCTTTGAAGGGAGCTGCCTCCTGTGGCACCACTGGCGTGTGGTGGAGCAGATGTCTCTGTGTCAATACCGGGATTCCCGCAAGATCAGAAGGGAGGAAAGCTGCCTGTCACAGCTACCCTTCCTTGCCATCTGAAGCTCCCTCTGGTTGCTGGTTGACTGCCATCGCTCTCAAGAAAAGAGCTTGTGCTGGCAGGGCTGGGTACAACTGAGCAGTCGGCTTTTCAAGCAGGCTTCTCGGGCTGAAATAGGCTGTGCAAATGGCTTTGAAGGCCTTGCTTTCCCAGCCCCTCTTCTTACCCCTGCCCAGCAGCTTGGACTTGGAATGTGTGGGGAGGGACGGTAGCCTGCGTCTAAGTTATTGCTTGTCCTTTGGTTGCTGTGGCATTGCTTAGCGCTGGCCCAAGGGGAGCTGACTTCATGCTGGAAGATGAATGAGTCTGAGAGCACGTGGGTGCAATGTCTCTAGTTAACTCTAACGTCTGGGGGCAGCTAAGGCATGTGCAGCTTCCAAAGAGGAGCTGTCACAGTGGTGTTTATACCTGGGATGGTTTTTGATCTCAGCTATGCAGGAGAACAGGGCTCACCTCGGTAATATACAGTGGCTGCTGTTTGGATCACAGGACCTGCTGGGCTGGGTGGGAGCTGAGACCCATCAGGTCCAGAGTCCTTTTCCAGTGGGCAAATATTACACCTTCAGGAGAAGGTAGGAGGATCTGAGAACAAAATACACTCCTAAACTTTGTTCTTAACCTTCAGTTGCACCTGTAGAGTACAGCAACACTAAATTCATTCCCTTTTTCTGCTAGACAGGTGAATTTTGTGCTGAGCAGGAGGGTCTCACCCCAGCCTGCTTGCTCCTGTGGTGGTGGGAATGGCCGTGTTCCCTTGCCCCAGCACCCGTAGCTGCCCACTCTTAGTCATGGCAGGGACGGAGTGTGGGAGTTCAGCTCAACATCATTGTGGACCTTGAAGCCTCTTGATCAGGACTGAGATAGTGCTGAGCTCACACCCCTGAAGTTCTGGAGTTAGGGCTTCAAAAAATTGCAAGACTGATTAAAGATTGAGAGACTTGCGCGTTCCCCCTAGCCCCCAACGTGTTTTTACCCTCTTATTTGAGCTTTGCAGCGTCAGATCTTTGTGCGTGTCTTCTGTAGCCACTGAGTAATGGGATGGAGGTATTTGGCAAAGAGTCTCTCTGGATGGTCTCAAAGAAGCCCATAGGGGAACACGATGCACTTGAAGGGCCGTGCAGGGCCAGTGAGCTGCAGTTGCAGATAACTATAAAAATGGTTCATTCTAGGGTGGGATAATGTCTGCTCCTCAACTGTAACAAGTCCCCCCACTGCAACGCCTACATCAAGCATGGAAGCTGGAGTGTGAACAACTGTCTGCCACCCCAGTGTCCCCCAAGGTCAGGACAGACCTGTCTGCCCACAGGCATGTGAGCATCCTTTCTCTGCCCCTTGCATTCCCTTTGGAATTGCGCTCTTAAAGTATGTACGTGCGTGCCTGTTTCAGAGAGGGGGTCAAGAGCCCCCTTATCTTTGAGCCACCACCTCCCTGGCTGCTTTGGTGCTTGGCACGGTGGGCTGAAGTGCTTTTTGGGCAGTGAAGACGGCTGGAGAACGCAGGTGACTGGGCAGTTGGGCTGCAGTGTAAGAGAGGAGATGCTGGCAGAGAGCGTGATAAAGCAGACTCGGAGCATGCCAGGCCAGGGATGCCTGCAGCGCAGTAATACCCATGCACTGCAGCAGCCACCCTTGCTAGTGAGCTGCCCTTGCTCCAGGCTGAAACCTCAGGCAGCTCTCTGATGAGCTGTTCCTATTACATGCAACTCGCCGGCTCAGCTCTGTGTCGTGTTTCCCCTGCAATGGGATTGCAGCAGGAGCAGGATTTCTGATCCATCAGGAGTGGATGGGGACATGCCTCTGGTCCCATGTGCACTAAAGATTAATTTCAGGGCTGCTTCTTCCCTCCTGTGCGAGTGTTTCTTTTGGGCAGTTCACTGCGGAGAGCGTGGCACCGGGGAGAGGTTGGCTTGCAGTTGTGTGCAGACCGTGCCTTTTTTGGGCAGGGGGATGAGCCAGCAGCGCGGGCCAGGGAGACTGCTCTAGAACCGCTGGCAGCGGAAGGGGGGAGAGTGGGACTAACTCTTGTGGCCAGGACTTATTTTTCTTCCTGAAGTTTGGATGAGCAAAGGGAAATGGGCTCCTACTGCCAAATCCTCCATGCATTTTAGCAAATCTAGTCTGCTAACGCAAAGGTTTTTTTTTAGTCGTTTATAGGAATGTAAGTTGCCTTTGACATTTCTACAGGGAGTGTTATCTGCTCTGCCTTTCATCTTCCCAAGGTACCAGGGCCTTGTTGGAGCCAGAAGACTCCCTTCTTCCCTTCACCCAACCCACCCACCTCCTGCCCCTGTGTTAAGGTTCCTGTGCCACTGCTCAGAGCCTCCCCCGTGGATGGACGGGGCTCTCTTTGGCTGTGCAGCCTCCCCTGCTTGGGGGCTTCCAGCCATTTAATGTTCCTTTCAAAGCTTTTTTTTATTCAGAAGTGTTTTCTTCTCACTTGATCCATTTCGCTGCTGAGATTTTGTTGTGAGTCAGGATGTCTCTGGGAGAACTGTACCAGCTGGAGTCTGTCACCTTGAATGATGCTGCCTGGGAGAAGAAGGGGGGGTTCCTCTGGCAAGGCTGAGACTTGCACGCTGCCCTTGACAGGGCTCGAATCGTGTCCCTGAGCCTGGGGCCTGTGTCTGCAGACGTCAGGCTTCCAGCTCATGTACGTGGAAAGGGTCAGTGGCAGGTGAGGTGGATCTCACTTCTGTCCAAGTATCCAGCTCCTGCTATGAATTGGAATTCTTTGTTAGTAATGGGCAGGACCAGGTCAGTTTTGAATTTTTTTTAAATAGATTATTTTCCTGGTTGAGGCTCTGCCAGCTTCCCCTGGCTAAGTGCAGTGTCCCTTGTTGGACAGCAGTGTTCCCTGCCATAGTCAGTCATGTGGCAACTGAAATAGCTGTTGTGGGCATAAAGGTTAGAACAATATCGGAGGGAAAAGGTTGGTTAGCTCATCCTCTGTCTTACTGGTCGTGTACAGCAGAGGCAAAACAGCAGCAGAGGCTTCTCCTTCTGCCAGGGAAGCTCTTGAGCAGCCTTCCTGGTCTGAGTTGAGCTGTGCTGCAGCAGCTCCCGGGGGTCTGCTCACCCCTTCTCCCACCCACCTCTGCCTGGCTGCTTGTGCCCTGCTGGCCCCCACCTTGCCAGCCCTGCTGGACTCTCCTGTGCCGTGTGGGAGGCTGGTCTCTGGGTCTCCGGATAGCAGCCGTGCCTGCTGGTGGCCTTCAAGTGTTCGCTGAGAAGCGGCAGCTTATCTGGAGCCATCATTCTTGCCCGAACAAAGGAAAGGGGCATTGCTACCCTCCGCCAGCCCCGGGACCCTGTGTACCAGGGGCTTGCTGGGTGTTTGCACTCAGGGTGAGGACAGGGTTGGTGATGAGACGAGAGGAAGGAGAGGGCTGATCTGGGCTCATGTGCCCCTGCGGGCAGAGAGGGCCTCCGGGGAGGGGAGTCAGGGTGGCTCGAGGTAGGGTTTGGTGCTGGGCAGCTCTTCATCAGGCTGTTTTGAGCCTCTGACAGCAGGGACCGGGCTGGCGGTGCACTTGGTAGGAGGCTCTGGGTCCAGCTGAAGGCAAATCCTGGGTGTCGGTGCCAAGGGCAAGTGTGTCCCAGTGCAAAGGGGAGAGATGCGTGCTGGGGGATGAGGGGTCTCTGTCCCTCGCTGGAGAACCTGCGTGGCTGAGGGGCCGCTTGCGGCACGAGCCCTGTCCCCCTTTGCTCCCCACGAGGCTGCGTGGGGAAGGGGCCAGGGGTGCCAATACCTGGGCTGGAGAGCTGGGTGCAGCTTTGGCAGAAAGAATATATGCGCTTTGGTCTTCCTTGCCCGTGTATTTTGTGCTTTTAGAGGGATGGCTAATGAAATTAGCTCTGCTGGAAGGCTTTGCCCACCTGAACCGCTCCTGCGCATCTTGTGACAATGTGATAAAAATTAACTGGGCCAGAAGGTGCCAATTGTTTGTGGCTGTGAAATGGTCTCATGTGCTCTTTCTCCCTCTCGTTCAAGGTGAGAGTCTGGCGTTATCTGAAAGGCAAAGACATCGTCACTCATGAGATCCTCTTGGATGGTGGGAACAAGGTGGTTATCGGTGGCTTCGGGGACCCGTTAATCTGCGACAACCAAGTCTCGACTGGGGACACACGGATTTTCTTCGTCAACCCTGCCCCACAGTACATGTGGCCGGCACACCGCAATGAGCTGATGCTGAACTCCAGCCTCATGCGGATAACGCTGCGCAACCTGGAGGAGGTGGAGCACTGTGTGGAAGGTGAGGCTGGAGCATGGGTGCCTGCCTTTCCCTGGGATGCTCTGAGCGTGCAGACGCAGCAGCAGCCAAGCCCTGGCTCTGTTGGCCACCTTGGGCTCTTAGCTTGTAAATGATTGATTGGCGAATGATCCCATGGGTGATGAGGGGGATCAATCCTGTTCTACGTGTGTCTGGGGTAGAGTCATACTGCTCTGTGGACTCACTTGTCATGGGGACAGTGCCTGGCATTGACCTTGTTGTCAAAGGCAGTTGTTGCAACAAAGGTACAGCCAAGCAAAGTTATTTTATGTTATTTTTGCTCCAGATTTGATGCAGGTTCTCAGTCCCCTCTGTAATGAGTCCGATGTGGTTGGGAGCATCCCTGCTGCAAGTCCTGTCCTGACACAAGTGTGTGGCAGGCACTTCCCAGGGAATTTAGACTCCTCACACCTGAGTTAAATTTTCCTGTAGCTTTAGAGCTAATCAGTTAATGGGTTAATCCTGTGGTGAAGGCCTGTCCTTCATGGTAGTCACCCCTAGCTTCCTCTGTCTCAGAGCTCCCTTGCTTGCTAAGTCAGCCTTGCGCACTCCGGTAGGGATCCAAGAAGCCAGCTGAGTTCTGCTTGGGGGTGAAGCTTGCTTCTCCAAGGTATAACTAAGTCGGAACGCAGTCGAGCAGCTAAGTGATTTTGGGGGGTATGAGTTGTGTTGTTGTGGTGAAGCCCTGTATCTTAGACCTCCAGGTGTGGAGATCTGCCTCTATGGAGAGCAGGTCTGGAGAGAATTGATCTTTCTTCTACTTGTTGCCCAACCACTTTGAAAACATAACTTCTGTAATAACCCATTCTCTGGCTTCTCTCTTCCCCCTTTATGCTTGTCCTGTGTTCCAGCAAGAGCTCTGAGCTCATGGGGGAATGTGGTGCCCTGAAACCCCTTTGCTGGGGTCTGAGTATGTCCTGAGAGCAGATGAGTAAACAGGGGAAGGAATGCAGGAATTCTGCACAGACAACAAATAAACATGCAGACTGGCTCCCTCCTCCCCCTTGGATGTGCAGAGGAGAGGCCATAACCCCCTTTTCCAGCTGTGAACGCTGACAGAGGTAAATGACCGAGCTCTTGATCTGGGAGAGAGCTAGTTCAGCAAAGTGGCTCACAAGAGGCACCCGTCTCGAGTGGTTTTTGTAAGAGGGGAGAAAACACTGGAGGTTTTCTGCATATATATAGGTATTCCATCTTGTGCCTGAAAGGTATCAGTGCTGCTCCTTCCTTGCACCTCGTGGAGAGGGAGGGAGGAGAAAGAAGAGTGTGTGCGTGGTTGGTTTTGTTAAACCTGAGCAAACATTTGGAAGAATTCTGCCTTCACCTAGTTTGCTGTGTTCTTTGGCATGCTCGTTTTGCACACGCTGGATGTGAGCTGGGGTGCCTGAGCTCGCTGGTTCCTGTTTGTGGTGAAGGATGTTGTCCCTTAAGGCCCCTGGGAGATGGTGAGAGATGTAGTTTTCTTCCTAATTCTATAGATTCAATGTAGAATTTATCACTGGGACCCATTCCTGCTTTTGCCTTTAGTGGGGGAAGATTCAAAACTGTGTCGCGTTGGTGTAATGCTCGTTACAGGCGCCAATGTGTAGGGGCAGGCTGCGTTTGGTGAGCTGGGCTGGGACCTGCTGTGGTTGGGGACACATCCTAGCCATGGACAGCTTTTCTTGCAGAGGGCCAGGGTGGTGATGGGACTGTCATTCCCAGTGTGCTACACCTTGCAGCTATACTGGTGTCCTGGTCCCAGGAGGGGAGAAAGGCGAAGTGCCTGTGTGCACTGTAAGTGGATGTGTTTGTCTGGAAGCATGCCCTCTGATGCAGCACCGTAGGGAGGATTTGCTTGCTGTTGCTCCCATGCTGTTGTGCAAGGGAGTTGAAGGTGCCAAAGCTGGGCATGTCTAAACTCTCTCTCCCTCCTGTGTGCTTAAATTGCAGGTCCGTGCAGTTATAGGTGGGTTTACCTTTCCTCCCTGCTAGATTAACCAGATAGCAGATGATTCTTTCTGGGACTCCCCTCTTCCCTGAAGATCACTTGCTGCATAGCTTGCTTCCTTTAAGGAATTAGGCCCCTCTTCCCGATGGCTCCCCAGGAGGCTGTTGGCATGCAGAGGTAGGGTCAGCCTGCCTGGCTGGCGGCTCAGGGCCAGCAGGCTGCTGTGGGGAGAGTGGGGGCTGGAGAGGGCTGGAAAACAGCTTGCCACGTGTGGTGGACCTCATTTCTCCAAACTGACGGAGACCTGTCCAGGCTGTGTTGCTGAGAAACAACAAAACCAAGGCAAACTTGAGTTACTAATACCTCAGGTAGGTCAAAAAGAGTTGCTCAGGGGAGGCGCAGTGATTCTTATTTTGGCATCCGCCTGACTTAGCAGCTGTTTCACTTGCTTTGATAAACCCACCTTTCTTGTCCTATCCAGTGGACTTGCTTTTCTTCCCACACCTTGGAAGCCCGGTCATTGCATGAGTATCCTATATGCTGGGTGTGAGCAGGTTTGCTGTAGAGAGCATGGAACAAACTGACCCCCAAAATCTCGGTTTCCCTCGAGCCCTACCCAAAGCTCCGGCCTCTCCTGAGGTCTGTGACAGTCCCTTTCGGCATGCCCAGTGCAGCTGCCTTGCTGGCTTCTGGGAGGCTGTGCAAAACCAGGCATGAGAACCTGCTCCTGCCACCCTGGGAACTATTTCTGAGCTCCGAGTCTGAGAATTTAGCTCCAGGACTTGTTTCCCATCAGCTCCCCACAGGAAGGTTCAAAGCAAAGCTGCCCAGAACGCTGCTCTTTGCTGCAATCTGAGTTTAAAAACAAACCTTTGAGTGCTTTTGCAGAAAGAATTGGAAGAATGGTGGCAGCTGAGTGGAAAAACATGAATGTTTTGAGTATCTTCGTCTCCTGTTGCTCTAGCTTGGAAAAATCCTAAACATCAAAATCTTTCCTGTTTAAGAAGGGAGTTCAAACCAGGGCATCTCTGTGAAACAGCTCAGGTTAGAGTAAAAACAGTGTGCTTTGATTACACGTAATTGTGGTAAAAATGCTTTGACCAGCTGTAAGCAAAATGCAAGACTTCAGCTAAGCTCTGCAAAGTGGCTTCAGCACTGAAGGTGCCTGGAGGGAAGTTTTTTGGTGCTGAACGGCAGAGGAGCAGCTCTGGGGCTTGCGCAGGAGGCTGGGACGCAGGCTGGGACTGGGCGAAGGAGGATGCTTGCTCTGGTGCCTCTGCGGGGGAATGCACGGAGATGGAGCCGGCCCCGAGCAGCACGCAGCGCCGCGTAGCACCAGGAGTGGATTTCCTCTTGTTCCTCAGGACATCTGGATGAGGCTTCCCGGGGAAAGAATTAGCCTGATAAGCCGCAGCCTCGCTGTATTTGTGCCTTGAACGCTGGTACCGCACGAAGCGGGCTGGAGTCACCGCGCAGGTGTTGGAGCTTCCCAAGGCACACCACCAGCGGGCTCCGCGCTAGGTGCAGCGCTTTCCTCCCCTCGCTCTCCCCTGACAACGCCATCAAGCACGCTCTTCTGGAGTCCAACAGCTGACTAATCCCGGAGAGATCTTTCCCCTGCGTGTGTGTCTCATATTTCACTTTGATCACAACTGCACTTAAAGAAAATCAAGATTTTTCTGTATGGTGTGGGAGGGGCTGTGTGGTGACTCCATACTGAGCCGTCTGGGTGGAAGGAAGTTCAGATTAAACCTTTGTTAGGGCCTTGGTTAATGAGAACCCAGAGCTCCTCTTAAATAGTGCCTTGCTTGTAGCATGATTTGCATTAATGCTGGTGCAACTGCCCCAGCTGAGACTGCTTTGCTAGCTTTGGAGATGCGTGTGGACTTTGAACCTCCTGAGAAAAGCGTGTAGGTTGGCTTTACATGTACAGTGCATCGTGAAACCTGGTAGTGTTGGGTACAGTAAGCACATGCTGTTGTAACAGGAGGTCCTGCTGGTGGCTTGAGACCCTTGTCCCAGAGCAACACGTCCAATATATCTTCAAGAAACTCTTGCTCTGTGCTTTTAACTTGTGCGGTGTCACCTCAGCTTCTCAGGTGATGTGGAAAATAGGGCCCACGAACCAAGTGGGGGGGTTGTTAAGCCTTTTGGGAGAGGATGGATCTGCCTGTCTTGGGGGCGATGCTCTGCCTCCCCGATGGGAATGAGTCCAGCAGTGAGAGCAAGGCTGAGGGCTGACCCTCTATGTGCGCATGTAGCATCTGTCCCAAAGCCTTTCTGGACTACCCGCTGGCTTCCCAGGCTAGTGGTCGTGGCTAGTGCTGTGCTAGTGCTTCCGCGGCGCTCGGTAGCTTCTCTGCTGCCTCCCCCAGCCCTGGTGTGGCCGTGGGCCCAGGGCTGCTCCCTCCGGGCAGGCAGCGAGGTGGGTGCATGTTGTGCTGCGATGGTCACCTTTGGGTGCTGTACGTCACCCAGCCTAGGAACTGGAGGGGGCTAACGCGGTGTCTCGGGGTGCTGCTGTGAGGCTAGCGTGCAGGCCTTTGAAACGCCTTTCCGTATGGATGCCCATAATAAAGCTAGCTACTCTGGCTTGCGTTCAACATGCAGTGCGCTGCAGATGCTCCATATGTTTAAAAATGTCACTTAGCTCTTATTGAAATTCTGATTCTAGCCAGTCCAGAACTCTCCTCTGACTTTTCATCTCTGTGGCAGCCCTATTAATTACTCCTGTGGAAGAATTGCATCCAGCCCTGCAGCCTCAGTTCTCCCACGTCTGCTTGGGAGTGGGACTGCTTTGAAAGCATCTCCCTTTAAGTTACACTGTCCATTCTGTTTTGTCTTCTGCCTGTTCACTTTTATTCTGCCCTCCCTTTCTTTTTAGGTCTCTGCCTCCATAGAACTGAGACGTTTTGTTCTTGTAAACCAGCCCATGCAAAATTTTCTTTTCAGGCTCCTTACAGAGACTGTAAGGCACGCACAGTAGGCTCCTCTCAGCAAGGAAATTGCTGGCATGGGTTTGCGTTAGGTGATTTGGGCTGTGGTCACTTCCCATGCTCTGGTCTCTCTGCAGCCCTTCTCCACCCCTGCAACTATTTCTTTTTAATCTATCCCTGGCATTTTGTTGTGCTTCAGAGCAGGCGAGGGAGGGGTCTGGAAGAGGGTTAGTGTGTGGCTTTCTTCTTAAAGAAGGTTTTTTTCCCCTTCCCTCTTCTTCTTGGCTCTGTTTTGAATTGAAGATAATGAGAACAGCATCAACACCTCCGTCTCGGGAGGGTGAGAGTTAGGCAGCAGCTGTAAAATGTAGTAAACTGAGAGGAGAGAATCCACCACCGAACGCTCCTGGGGGCCCCATCCTGCCTCCCCGTCAGGGGGCTGGGGCAGCACAGGCACAGTGGGCAGCTCTGCTGGCTGCTGGGGCGGGAGCAGATTCCCTCTCGGGGCTGCCACGTCGGAGACGGGCACAGGGGAGAGCAGGGACTTACCTGTGGGTGAGGTGCTGGCGCTTCAGGGGCGGATGGAGCGAGGTACTATGGCTGATGCAGAAGCCAGCCTGGCCCTGCCGTGCCGCATGGACCAGTGTTTGCAGGAGACGCTCTTGCCGTTAGCGTGGGGGGCCCTGTGCGTGGGCCAAGCATAAGGGTCTGTTTCCTCCCTCCCTTGCGTGGTAGTAATGCAAAACATCCCATGGGTTTATGGCAGTAGCTAAGAGAGTCGATTTGTTTAGCAAATTCCTATGGAATTTTAATCTGGTGTGGGAGGCTACTGGTCTGGGAAGGCTCCTTTGGCCTCACTTCCCACTCTGGCACATCCTGCTGCATTTCTCTGTGGGATCAGCTAGGGCTTCTTGGTCAGCAGCACAGACGGCGTATCTCTTGGCGGTGCCGGCTGTGCAGTTATGACAAGTGCTGGGCCCTGGCCATGTGCTCTTGGTTCTGCTTTTCCTTTGTTTGCTCCTCTAATAACATGGAGGGGGACCGTGGCTTGCTGTCTGCTGTGCTACGGAGGGGAGCTGTGGGCTTTGGCAGGCTCTGCGCCTCCTTCTGTGCCGTGTTTTCCCATTGAACTGCTAGGTACTGATCGGTGCTGGTCTGGGGCTGGTACATCACCTCCTGGCTGGTGGCAATGCACAGGGAAGCAGCATTCTCCTTGTTTCATCCTTTTTGTACAGACGTGGGGTAGAAGAGAAGGGTGGGAGAAGGAAAGGGATGTGGGAGTGGGAAAGGTGTTGTGAGTTCCCATAGGAGATCAGTCTGAAACATTTCCATGTCCCACTCTCAGTCCCTGTAGCCTCCTTTCGGTGCTTCCCGCTGCGGGATGCTTGCACAGCATCAGCCTTGCTCAGGGGACTTGGCAAGAGCTGTGTTGCAGTGCTCCCAGGCAGGGGGTTGCTGAAGGGAGCTCCTCCATGGGCACGTGAAGCCTTTGGTGGGGGTGCTGGGGGCTGCGTGCACGAGGGAAATCCCCCTGCGGG
Organism: Theristicus caerulescens; assembly: GCA_020745775.1. Lineage (NCBI taxonomy): Eukaryota > Metazoa > Chordata > Aves > Pelecaniformes > Threskiornithidae > Theristicus > Theristicus caerulescens. Next base: position 5,816,259 of record CM036574.1, read on the forward strand.
GGCTGCTGCTCCCCCGGGGTGGCAGGAGTGGGTGCAAGTGGAGTGATGCTTCCCACTGGCAGCCGTCACTGTTCCTGGTGACAGGGCTGGATCTGAATCTCTCCCTCTGAGCATCTCCTAAACTGAATGCCTGCAGATTTGGGACTCTGGCATCTCCTTCGTCTTCTTTGCAGAACTGTTTTTTGGACTCCCTGATAACCTGTCACATCCCTTCCTCCCTCCTCCAGCTGGATGAGAGGTTGGGAGCCTGTCCTACACCTGGGTCCACACTGCTATAGCTCACACGCTGGCGGTCAGCCCTACTGATGCTGCAGGCTGTGGGGCCAGGCTTTGCAGACAGCCTGTGCTGCGTGAGCTTGACTGATTGCTTTTGGTCACGGTGTCACCAGGCCACAAATCTGTAACTTTAACAAAAAGTGTTGCCGTGCTATAACTGCTTCTGTCCAAACCTTCCCTGTCATTTGTCTCCCTGTCTGCTCCGTATCTCTTTGCACAGCATCACGCATGGGAGCAGTCAGCCCTGTCACACTGTATGTGCTGGAAGTGTAAATTAAATGTACAGGCGTGGCTGCTCGCAGAATGCAGCCAGACAGTCACATGTATCAATCTGGATCGTTTTAATGCTGTCACCAATTTGCAGCCATCTAGGACCGAGTGGCCCTGCCTTTCTGGCAGGGGCAGAACTCGACTGGTTCTCTCTGCAAATTGCCGGCTCCTGTCGCTCGAGGCGGGCGATGCTCTCCCTTCGCCCAAGGCTCACACTGCTTGTCTCGGACTCTCTGTGGCTGAGAGCTGTGGCATATGGGCACGCAGGTCAGCCCAGGTAGCCACAGAAGCTGTCCCAGCAGAAGGGATGCGAGAGAAATGGCTCAGTACCCATCTGCTTTCCAAACGAAGCCCGAGAGCTGGGCTCTGCTGGTGGGGAGGACATTGCTGACTGACCTGCCCCAGCCTTGGGGCTGTCCGGAGCTGTGGCAGGGCGATGGGCAGCACCGGGCAGGCCAGCCTTTGCCCATGAGCCCCGCAGCGCTCTGCCTGTCAGAGCTGCCAGGCGCCTGCCGGAACTGCCGGCACCCGCCCGGGCTTGCTCAGCGCTAATCCTTACCCGGAGTGGGACTTCGGTCTGTTTATCTTATTCAACACTCTGCAAAGATCCCGCATTCCTTCAGGATGACTTCCAGGAGCAGGAGAGCTCTTTGATGTGCTGCGTGGCCAGGGTGGGGACAGCGCGCGCCCCAGGACTGGATGGATGGATGGATGGATAGCCTCCTCTGCCTGCTGGGCTGCGGGCAGCTGAGCAGGGAGAAGGGGCTGGAGGAGGTGAACGGTGCTCTGCAAGCCGCTCCCTCCTTACGGAAGGCATTCTAGCAGTGCCTTTTTCTTTTTTCCTTGAAAAATTGCTTCTCTTCCCGTATTTTCAGCTCCCTGGAATAATTTTCTTTGATTAGCAAAGGAAATGGGACTCTAGTGCGTTCAATAATTCATACCCAATTTGGCTAATTTCAGTCTGGCTGCAGCACAGACTACAAAGTGAATAAGAATGTGTGAGGTTTCAAACCACTTTTTCTTATTCACTTCTAATTTTTACTCCCTGGATCTTCCTGGGTCCAGCAGCCACGTCAGTCTCTGTTAATCTTACTAAACCGTGGCAAGCTGAACAGCGTGGCTGGGTGTGCGCAGTGGCACGGGCTGGGCTCCGTCCCCAGTCCTGCCTCAAGCCCATGTGAATTGCTGATCTTCCTAAGCTTGCACTCTCCCACCCAGTGTCTTGCCCGCTTTCTTTTGTTGCTTGGTTGCTTTCCAAATGACCTCCATCAGTTTTGCAGCTGAGGCCTTTTGCTGACCAATACCTCTTGTGCCTTGGCCAGATCCCAGCCCTGCTAATTCCCCTTGCCTCCTTAGGTCCATATTGCAGCTTCACCTGAAAGCTGCTTTCTCTGCTCGGTAACTGTGCTGCCTGTTTGCGTTGCCTTGCACAGACACAGCTGCTTTGTCCCATCCCAGAGGCAGTGCCGGGCAGCAGAGATCTTGTGCATCACGCAGAAGTCTGCTGGTAAAAGGTCTTTTGCAACACAAGCTGCTGTAACGGTGCCCGTTACCTCTGTCTTCGAGTTGCTGGTGGAGTGGGAGCCGTGGCTGGTGTTTGCCTGGCATGCTGCAGAGGGGAGCCTGCCTGTGTCGTCCTTAGAGTAACTAGGCAGTGGTTTTTCTCCTCGAGCTGAGGCCGCATGGATTTAGCTGGATTTCTTGGTTTTAATGGATTTCTGCCCTGAAAGAGGATCGGCTATTCACTGTTTAGAGACTCGTGATGCTCTTTCACTGCTTTGTTCGTAGCCCTGCTCTGCAGCTTGCTTATTCCAATATCTCATCTTGGGCTGCCTTTTCAGGTGAAGGAAAGCAGCTTAAAATGGCCCTGCTGCCCCTCTCCAGATTCAGGAGACAAACCTTAACATCTTCCATGACCGACTGCCTCTTCCTATCCCATTTTTTTTCTCGGTGTAGTAGGGGATGTTGGAAGAGAACTGCACGCTCCCAGAGGATGCTGTGTCATCTTGATGGGCTGTAAGTGCATCTTCTGTCTAATATTAGACCACTGTGCTCTCTCTGTCTTGCAGGGATGCTAATTAGCTTAAGTGAACTGGAGGACTGGCTGTGCCTCAGCATCTTTGATTTGTGGGTGATACTCAATTAAAACAAGGGGAACAGAAAAAGGCTGAGGGAGCTTTTGCTGATCTCTGCACTTCTCTTTGGGTGTTTAGTCCTCAGTTCTGTCTTTCAGGTGAGCAGGGCCAGCCCAGCATGGAGACCAGCTCACAACTCTTCAGATGTGCAGGAGTGCTTTGGGTTGGAATTAGTCTCATCCAAACCACTCCTCCTGCAGAGAGAGGGAAGTGTGGAGGCTCAGAATTTGTAGGAGAACAGAGTGAAGCAGTTATATTTCCTTTAAGAGCTTTAAAGCAATTTGCCCATGTTAACAAGCCATTTAACTCCCCTTGGTGCTGTCTGCATTCCTGCAGACTGAGACAGGTATGGCAAATCAGCAGCAATGTGGTCCCAGTTTGCAGAGCGAGTCAGTGACCAAGCAGAGAATGGGACCCAGGAGTCTCAGTGGGCTGCTCACGGCTGCCAGCAGTAGAAGGGGAAAGCTCAGGGTAGCTGTGATTACCCACCTGCATCTCGACTCTGAATGGATGGGGCAGACACTTGGTGCTGCAGCCAGAATAGCAGAGCTTTACAGATAGAGAGCCAGGCTGTTGGCACCTAAAATGGGAGGAGAGCTGATGGCAGGGGAGATCTCTGCTGAGGGGCAGTTCAGGATCCTCCCTGCCATAGCACGGAGTTGCTGTGGACTCTTCCCTGTTAGTTGTGGATTCCCTGGGACTCTCCCTGCTACGGCACTCCCCTGGATGCACTGGCCATGTAGATGTGCTATGAGTTTCCTCCTGCCGGCTTTTCCTTCAGCCTTCCAGGCTGCCCACACTGCCTTATCAGCCTGTTCCTGACTCCATCTGCAGCAACAGGAGCACAGGGCTGCTGTGAGCACCGCGCACTGATTGTGCGTGCATGGTGCCGAGGTGGTCTGCCAAACATGCTCTTGGATGTTATACCTCGGCTTGTTCTTGTCTCTGCCTGTGTAAAATCCTAGCATCCCTGCTGGTCTGGAGGAATAAGCACATAGAGGCATTGAAATTGGACTTCCTCAGCTCTTTTTAGCTAAAGAAGCACGCATGGCTAGAGCTAGTTCCTGTTTTCTAGCATAAATACCACTGGTGCAATTAATCCATTCCTCTGAAATACAGCTGCAGACTGGAAGGACAGCTCATGCTGCAGAACCCAAAGGCCAGGAGGGATGCTCAAGAGTTTATTTGTAAGCACTTGCCACCGTTGTGTGCGTGCTGTTGAACTAAAGCCCCCATCTGAGGCTAAATTCATGTTCTGAAAACTAGTCTTTACACTTCTTCCCAGCCTCTTGTGCTGGGGCAATGTTTGTTGTAGGTGGAGGATTGCAGCCAAAGCCTTGAGCCTGGCTGGGTGCGTGTTAACTCCTACTGGAACAGAAACTGCCAGGTGCTCAGCTTTGGTAACCAAAGGGTTGAGTAAGTTGTGCACTTGCAGTACTTCTGAACCCCCAAACTGCAGAAGACAAGTCACTGGAGGGCAAGGGGGGAGGAAAATCAGCCAATGCATTGCTTGCCAACTCTAATTCAGCTGCCAAATTGTGATTGTCTTGGCTCTGAAGCTGTTCTCGTTGGCCAAGAAGCACCATATCTCGCTCTGTTTCTGGGAAAAAAACAATGCTCTGGGGTCTTAGGTCAGTTCAGGCCTTCAAGTACTTCTGTAAAATCAGGGAATAACTGCATTGCAAAGGAAGCATCAGCCCCAAGGAAGTGGTGGTGAGGGTGTAAAAGTGATCTGAATGAATCCTCTGACTGCATCAGGCAAGCTGGATCCTGGCTTCCCACCTCGGGCAGGACAGCCCCAAACAAACTTTCCTGATTTGCATTGCTCGGGAAGCAGCTGGCAGTGATGGGTACGGACACAGAAAATCAAATTGGCCAGTGGGAGCTGTAAGGTGTGTTTCCAGCTCTGTGTTTGCTGTTAACGTGGTGAGACTCCTGGTTCAAGTGGAAGGCAAAAAAATCATCTGAGCTTGGGAAGAAAGGAAAGGAGCGAAAAAGAGGTGAGAGCATGTTCTGGGGGCTGCGTCTCGGTACCTGGAGCTCCCTTTATCAGTACCATGGGCTGGCTCCTCTGCTGCCTTTTGCATGGTGCTGAGACCCCCGCTCCCAGTTCCCGCAGCAGTACCTGCAGGGCTCTGCCCGGGGGTCTGTAACTGCCCCCTGAGGGTCAGGGCAGCTGGGGCTTGCCCCGGCCTCATCCCTTGGGCATGGTACCCATGGGTACCAGTGGAGGCTGAGCAAGAAGCCTGGAGAGGGAGTGAAGTCCCTGGGTGAGGTTTGCATCTCGCATCCCTGAGAGCAGAGGTAGGGATGGTTTTGGACCCCTTCATAGGGTTTCTCTATCCAGAGGCCATTTCCCTGTCCCTCCGTGCGGCCAGCCTGGGAGAGAGGTGCTTGGCTGGGCACTGCATGCCGGCAGTACCAGCCCACCCCCTTGCACCTTTCTGCCGATAAACCTTAATCCGCTCTTGCGCTAACGGGGCAGCAGCCGGGCGGGCAGCCAGGGACGGCATTCCAGTCATAGCTCAGCCAGGTAGGTTGGCAGGAGAAGCCCGGCTCGATGGTATCTGCGGAGCGAGGTGTAGGAGGAGCAGCCTGCCCGCAGGAAAGGGGTGGCGTGGGGAGCAGGGCGTTCCCAGCGGTGCTGGGGCGATGGCCCAGCAGCAGTGGTGGCACTGACCGCCCAGGGGTGCAGGCAGGGGTGGCATCCTTCCCTGGCATGGGTGGGGTGGTCACCTGTTGCTGATCTTCTCTCTGGGTCCCTGCTCCTGCGATGCTAAGCAGTGCCACCTTCTTGGTGGCTGTCCTGGTAGAAGAGGACATACATGATTTTTAGATGCTAGTACAGCAATTGTTGGGGAAAACCCAGCACCTGGCATTATGCAGCAGACCAGAAAGGTCCTTGCTTTGAACTCAGGACCCATCCTGTAACTCCTGGGTGGCTGCATTTGGAACAGACACCCAGCTGGAGAGGGCTGGCTGTGCGCCCTTGCGTAGCTGTGCTGCGGGATGCTGCAGTCTGGTTACAGACTGGGGCAAGCGTTTGGGGAGTCCACTCTTCCCTGTGTGCTTTCCCAGAGGGAATGGCTCCTTCACTGTCATGTTTTATGGAATTGGGATCCTCTCCAGTGTTTTCAGCGGCATGGTGAGCCGAGGAGCATTTTTCCCCTACAGGAGGTGCAGGATTGTGCTGTGGCTCCATCTCTTCTGCAGTGATACTTTGCCAGGGGATTTGTTTGGGCTGAATCCTTTTTCTGCCACTTACTTCTCGTTCTGTTGGTACCTGAGAACTTTATTAATGAACAGATCCATCAAGGCTATGGGGTCAGAACTGAGTTCTCTTCCTCAGTTAATTACCGAAGCAAATCCTTCTGGCTGGGCTGTGAGAGCCGTTCATGTGGCTTGGGATGGGCAAGAGCTTGGCCTGGGGTAGGCTGTAGCTTCATTTGGGACAGTTGTGCTCTTGGGGAGTCAGCCTTTGAGAAAACAGGTTCTTTTGTCTGTTTTATTTGTCCATCTCTGCTTACAGCCAGTTTCTCTCTCAGCTTTCCTTGTTACACTGGGCTGTCTGTTTATGTAGTGATAAAATCCCTGAGCAAATTGTTTTAACTGATGCTGTTTATCTAAGAGATAAACTAGGATCAGTGGAAGCTCCTGGCAGTTGCATGGGGAAACTCTGTCATGAGGAGCCATTTGAGCTCCATCTAGGTGAGTGCTTCTCCTTCTTTCAGCGTGGTTGCTTTCTTAACAAACTTGTCCCAGACTAAGCACAGAGACCAAGACTTGCAGAAATCCCCTATTTCTTGCCGCCTTTGCCTTGCGGTTGGAATACCGGTGCAGCAGAGAGGCACGCTGATGGGTGCGGGGCCTCGGGAGAGAGGTGTTTGCCTGTGCCTGGGGGTGCGGGGACCACGGGCTGTGTCTCAAGTGGCCTGCAGCCCCATAGCCACCCCGCAGCCTGCTGCTCCCTCTCCCTTACCCCATCCCTGCTTCTCTGCAGGGAACAACCTGTTCCTCAGTAGGAGTTTTAATGTGTCATGAACGCCCGAGGGCTGCCTTCATCGGTAGTGCCAAGTAAGCCATAAAACAAAGCTCAGGTAGTTCTTACAGGGCATCTCTGCAGCAAGCAGAGCATCAGCTTAGTATCTGAAAGTCTCGGAGGATGTATAACTAAGTGGATTGGATAAAAGGTGGATTTAGGTATGGGGAAGCTTCAGGGCCAGGATGTGTGCAGATATGGCTCCTGCATCTGTGCACGCTTTGTGTGACCTGGTGCTCTGCTCAGGGGGTCCTGCAGCCAGACCTGGAGCTGCTGTTGTCTAGCAGCCCTCTACTCCAGGGGTGGCTGGCGTTTCCTCGGCTAAGTAGCCAGGTCACTTGTGGCTGTGTTTAATAGATATGCTGAGGAGCGAGCTCTTCTGTGCAGGAAGCATTTCCCACCCTCGGTGCATCTCCCTGCCCCCACGGGCTGCTGCATTCCTGGGCAGTGAGGTTGCCTGCAAACAATGGCACAGAGATGCGTGTCCCTATACTGTGACGGCTGACGTGTCCCTATACGGTGACGGGTGACGTAACCCTGGCGAGGGAGAGACTCCTTCTCCATAGGTTGCCCTTTGTCTCTGGCAGCTCTCTGGGGCGTGTTTCCCTTGCCTTTGGTTAAGTCTCCATCTTGGGTGCCAAATTTCTGGATTCCCACAAGCCTGGGAAGAGGGGAGGGAAATCTCTGGTCATTCAGCATGGCTTCTTGCTGCCGTACCTGGGGACACCAAGTGCATGGTCCCCTGTGCCTGCTGCTGTGGGCCAGGGGAGAAGGGAGCCATGGGGCTGGAGTTGGGCCACCGGCTCCGCTGTGTCACTGGCAGGTCCCGGGTTTGGTGGCTCTAGGCACAAGGGTGCATGGCAGGGGGGAAGAAACATCCTGACAGAGGTTGCCCACTGTGGGGGCTTCCATCCCTGCCTTTGAGTAATGTCCGCGTCTCCTAAACACTGCGCATCTCCCCGGTCTCTGCGTGCCGCTGTCGGCACGTCCCGGCAGGACCGGGCAGCCCACAGCTCTGCCCATGCAGGCGCTGGGGCCTCTTGGCTTGGGGCAGGCTTTCACTTAGAAAGGTTGGTGTAAAGGGGTGCGATGCAGATCAGGGTATAGGAGGTGAATTTTCTCCTGCTAAAGACTGGAGGGGCAGAGGAACGAGGCAGCAGGCTCAAAGGGAGGCCATTCTTACATGAAGACAAGTTAAACTAAGGAATTTGTTGCCAATGGATAGTGTAAGAGCCAGAAATATTAAGGGGCTGAAAAAGGATTAGGCAATATCATGATGGGTGGGTCAATCAGTTACTTGGCAGTTGTGTAAGTTAAGCCGGTTCTAGCTGAGGATGCCACTGAAGAGCTAATTTCCAGATCATGGGACGGTATAGGGTATAGGCAAGTTGCTCAGCCCTTGCTTGGCTCTGGCACTCCTCCGTTAAACGTCGGCTCCCAGCAGCCGTCAGCAGGGTATGAACCGGAGGGATCGCTGGTCCTGCCACAGTGGCCTCTCTCGTTCTGGACTCTCCTCCAGCATTGCCACCGTAAGGCTTAGAAGAAGGTGGTGAGCTGTAGCGTGGGAGCGGTGGCTGTCACACGCTGCCTGCTTGCTGTCCCCAGGCACAGGGAGGGGGATGCAAAGCCAGGCTCTCGTAGGGGAGTTGCCAAGGCTTCAGTCCCCCCGGTACTGTAACCCCAGTCCCCCCAGTGCTCCCTGCTGGGGTGGTCTGGTGTGCCCCAGCCTGTGAGGAGTGGGGAGGCTTCATGCCTGCCCGTGTGTGCATCCTTGGGCGCTCTCTGTTTGCAGGGCAGGCACGTGGCTTCCTCAGCACAAGGCTGGGCAGGTCCTTACGCTGCAAAAACTTGCCTGAGAAGCTGCCTCTTCTTCTCCAGTCCCCTCCTGGCCTGCTTTCCCGTCAGTTGTGTCTGTCCTCCCCTGCGTTGCTGGCCCAGCAGGCTGCAGGTTTTGGGGCGAGTGATGGCTTGGCCACGTGGGCCGTGGGTAATGCTCCATCCGCAGCATACCTCTCCCTGCGCTGCTCCATCCTGCAGGTCGGGAGGAAGGAAGGGGGATGCAGCAGCATCCCAGTGAGTCCCATTTGAGCATGGCTCCTGGCTTGTGGTTGAAGTGCCCAGCCAAGGGTGGCAGTGCTGGCAGAACAGCCCCGCTCCGTTCCTGCCTCTGGGGGAACTGGGGCAAGACAAGGAGATGGGGTTGAATCTCTTCTTTCTCCCTCTGCAGTGCACAGAAAGGACAAATTTCTGTCCTACTGACTTGCCAGTGGTGAGCTGGAAGGGTCAGAGTGCTCTGCACCCCAGCTGGAAGGATTTGGCTTGAGGACCCTTAAATGTGTACCAAGATACAGCTCCTTCTCTAGCCTTTTTCCCCCTTTCCCTGCCCAAGACTGCTCTCTCTCACGGCGTGCGTGCGCTCTGTTTGCGTAACCTGTTCTGGCATGTGCCCTGGTCAGGTGGATTATGTGGGGCAGAGCTCTGCCAGCCTGGAATGCCAGCTATGCATCCCCGAGCACCCCTGGATGCAGAGGCAGACATGCCAGCAGCTTTCCTGCAGCACTGGTGCCTCTCGGAGAGAATTTGGGCAATGTCAGAGCTTGTCGAAAGATGTGAGAGGGGAAGGCTTGGGAGGCAGCACCTCCGCCAGGCTGGGGAAGGCTCCCAGCTGAAGAGCAGTGCTGGTGCAAAGCTGGGTCTGGTGGTTAGGGTGTGAGGCTGCTGGAAAGCAGCTGGCATCCCTGCCGTGCCGGGGGCTTCTTGTGTGAACTTGCTCGGGTGCTGCGAGGCTGGGAGCTATTCCTCTCCTTCCACGGGAGGCGTGGGAGGCTGTGGGGTGGGGAGCTGGAGCTGCAGAGTGCCTGTGGAGCTCCGGCAAGGAAAGGCAGCACTGCCCTGGGATGGCTGGGCAACTCGGGGCCGTCCTTGCTGGGGAAGAGTTGGGCTCTGCCTTCCCGAGGCGGCTGCCGCTGGCTTAGCAGCTCACGCCTGAAGAGGAGAAGCACGATGTCCCGTGTGCACGTGCTTCCCGCAGAGTTCCCCTTCCCTCATCGGTTGTTGTTCGTGTAAAAAGGTTTTAATCTCTTTATGGAGAGAACTGCTGGTTATTTTCCACTGACACCCAGGCAGGATTGCGCCAGGCACAGCGCTGCACTGTTCTCTGCAGGAAGCTGAGGGTGAAACTTCTAATCCTGTAGAAAAAGCAATTTTCCATTTGAGGCCATGCTGAACTAGACTGCAAATCCATGTTCTTTCAGTGCCCGCCCCAGAGCAGCGGGTTCCTGGCTCCTGCGTGGTACCAGGGGTGTAGTGGGCAGGAGGGAGCTAATTCCTGTGATGTTCTGAGGCAGGGCAGTTATTCTTAGAGGGCTGGGCAAATCCTACAATATTATCAGGGTTCCTGCAGTCCTGTTGCCAGGGTTTGTCAGTAACCTCTAGGGACCGAGGCATATATTTAGCTCTCGGAACAAGCCTTGTTTTGCTTGGTGGAATAGTATGGCTGGAGACAGCCTTCTTGGAGGACGCTGAAGGGTATCCCGTGCCCCTAGAGGTGAAAAGCAGAATTATGCTCAACTTGGCCAGGCCTCCTGCTCCTTGGCTGGGGCTGTGCTCCACTGCTTGGACCAAATCTTTTGGGTTAGGTGCTTCAGGTGCTCACCTTTGCCTCTGGACTGTTCTGTTGCTCAAGGCAGAAGAATTGCAAGGTCCAAATCAGCTGGCTATCTTAAGCTGAGCTCAGGTGGTCACTTATTCCCAGACTTGCCCCTGTCGGCGCACAAAAGCTGAACTTATGAGGTTATTCATCGGTGCTCAGCAGGGCATGTGAGTGGAGAGCTGGGATGAGAGGGGTGCCAGCGGCAGAGGTCCTGCTGCTGCTGGAAGTGGAGGCTTCTGTCTCTTCATAACACTCGTGAGAACTGTTGCCTTGTACTGAACAGGCACTGCAAGGCTGAGCCCCTGGGTATGTCTTGCGTGGCCAGATGTGATACCAGGGGACATGGCGCTCCTTGGAGCAGTGCTGCGTAACACTGACGTCTGGGCTGCCTGCAGCCTTCTCCTGGCAGGTGAACTAGAGCCGCGAATAGCAGCCACGTGGGGCGGAGGGCTCTGCGTGCTTCCTGGGCAAGCCCTGGTGGCCACCGTGCTGTGCCGTGCCAGCTGGTCCCTCTCTTCTGTCTCAGTTGAACAGAGCCCTGGGCCCACCACGGCCGGGCTGGCAGTGGTTTGCACAAAGCTCCTGCACTGAGTATTGCCACATGACAGCCCTTCTTTCAGCTTTGTAAAAACTTCCTTTTCTGCCAGTTTTATGTGTGTTAGTTATTGCATAGATGTGGTGACAGAGGGCTCGCTGGTTGCAGCTTAGATAGTAGAGGTGGCACTGCCAGACTGCAAATGAGGCTTGTCACTCATTATTCCTTTCTTCCCTCCCTGCTGCCTTAAGCTGGGCTTTGCAGCAGCAAAGCCCCATGTGCTGGGCTCATCTGTGTCACTATTGAGCTCTGGGGCTCTTTTCAGGGGGAAGAGGATGGTGAGAGGAAGCGGGGAGGGGGCGGCTGTGGGCCTGCCGGAGCGGGGAAGAAAAGCAGCTTTGTGAGGCAGCCCTGCCAACCCAGAAAATGCCTGGCTGGAGCATGGCGTTGATGCAAACACCTTCCTCTCTTCGCTGGGCTGCCTGGGAGGGTGTCATGGTCTGGGCTGCTGGAAGGTGGAACTTAATCTTCTCAATGCTCTGGCTGCAAAGATCATTAAAGGTGGGGAAATGGCTACAGAAATATGATGGAAACTTGCTTTCTGCGGCGGCCCGTCTGAATCAAGGGTAGCAACTTGCACAGAGCATCTTACCTGTCCACCCTGATACAGAGAACAGCCTGTTCCCTTTTCTGCTTCGAAGCTGCTTATGTACTTGAAAGCAGTTGCTCACCTCTCCCCTCCGATGCCGTTCCTCTAGATTGAGCAGCCACAGCTCTTTTGGTCTATGCTAGTCTGTCATTGCTTCTGGTTTCTAGGACCGAAATTCACGTTAGCAATGGATTGCTACTGTTTGTAGAGTGCATTTTTCAACCTGCTTACTTGTGTCTGATGCCTGTTGTGCTGACCGTGTGGATGATGAGCTGGATAACGTCCAGCTGCGGGTACCTGGGAAAGGCTTTTGCTCTCTGGGCAGGCTGAGATAAGGCTGTGGGGAAGCTGCCTTGCCCAGAACCACTACCTGCTGAGCATGCATGCCGGGAGCAGCTTTGTCGGGATGGCTATTCCCGCAGCCCTAACGCAGGTTTTGGGCAGTCTGTACCACCCCGTCTGTGCTCTGCTGGTGCAATGTCTGGAAAAGGCAGTGTGTGCTGGGAGTGGAAAACAGCTGCCATTTGGTTATTCCATGGACCACATGCAGTCTGCCTTCCATGGAAATGAAATTCTTTCCCACTTTATCTACCGGATATATCCTGTCGTGAAGTTTGTTTGGTGTTTTTATCTCCTGTAGTCCATCTTTGTTTTGGAGCCGCTCAGTGGAACATCAAAGGCTGGATTTTCCCACCCACTTATTCGGGGAAGTACGCAGCTGGCTGAGCCTAGGGGCAGTGCTGCTTTATGGTGGAGCAAGAGCCTCCAGCCAAGCAAGTGCCCGCTTCACTTCTACGTGGGCTGAGGGATCTGGAGCAATAACCCAGGCCAGCCTTAAAGGTACTGACAGAGTCCTGGGCAAGCCTTCAGACCTGGGAATGTGAGAGAGAAGCTTCTGCCTCCAGAAGTGGCTCTAGTAAATAGAAAAAAGCATGTCTGAGTTTAGACCCCGTATCGAAGGGATCTGATGCTTTCACTGGTTTGTGAAAGCTGAGCCCCTGGACTCCCCTGAGAAACTCTTGGCCCCCTGGTCAAATCGTGCATCCTGATGTCGGACTGCACATGGACCCTGGTGGGGCCGAGGGGTGAGAGCTGTGGGTGCTGGGGTACCCCTTGGGATTTGGGGCTGCTTTTACCTGTCTGGGGGACAATTGGAGCTGGTTCCTTGGGCCCGGGGCCACAGGGGCTGGCACTGCCGGGGCCACAGGGGCTGGCACTGCCGAGCCTGGCAAGGGCCACTCTCCAGCACGGGGAGAAGCTGGAGCTGGCCCCAGCAGCTGTGCGGCACTGGGCTGGAGAGCCTGCACGTGGCAGGATCCTGCTTCTCATGGCTTCTGAGGTGCCGTCTGGGTTACAAGGGACGGATGGCAAGACCTGAGAGGGTCTTACAGTCCCAGATGGGTCTGTCACTGGCCTCACCTCAGCTGTAGGCAGCAGCTTTCCCATTGCTGGAGAGAAGACGGGGCTCTGTTTGGACTGCGCTGCTTGGAGCCAGGAGGCTCTGGGGCAGTGAATCGCGGCTGGCAGTGCAGACGGGCTGATGGGCTTGGATCCCTGCCTCTCCCCACCTCACCTGCGGGGAGGCATTCTTCTTGCATCTGCTCATCGAGCCCTGCGCCAGCTAAGGTTCACCTGCCACCTTCTTGGTCTTTTTCCCGGGCAGAGATGAGTTGTGCTCCCTGTAGCAGCCCAGGCTCAGGCTCTGCAGCTGCACTCGTGGTGGTCTCCCTCAGTTTGCTCCCTGCTGCAAGCTGGCTGCCCATGCCTGCGATTCTAGTTAAAAACCAAACACCCTGCTACTAATGGCTTCCTTGCAGAAGCCTAAAGGGTGCTCTGTAGGAGCTGGCTGTCTGATGTGGCGCAGGGTAAACATATACTTCCCAATCTCACGCTGTGTGGTTTTTCTTTTCAGATGAACTTGACTTTTCTCTCCCCAAGTACACTGAATTCTCATCCCCTGGGAAAGGAGCCGTCTTGCTTCTTCAACCTTCCCTGCAGGGTCCTGCCACAAGTTCTGATCTTGCTGGGGCTTTGACGGCTCCCCGGTTTGCAGGGCCAGCTCATGTTCCAGGCTTTATTTGCCAACAAGCTGCAGGAGGGATTTCTGAGCTGCCTCAGTGGGATGAAGGGCATAGGCATACATCTTGAGCTAGCCTGTTATTTTAAAGCTGCCGTTCCTTTTGCTAGTCTCATGGCAAAGGGAGCCTGCCCTGGGCACGCTTGAAGAGGCGGTGTGCTGCAGACAGACCTAGGTACCTGCTCTGCCTTCTCCAGGGTAACACCTTGTTTGCTTAGCAAAGGGGAGAGAAACAGCAGCTTTTTGGTGCTTGGTTGTGCTGCGGCACTCGCCGCTGTGCGTGCTGTAGAAGGCTGCGTTGGAATGGCGAATGTGCAGATCTCAAGTGCTCTTTGGGGTAAAGCACTAGGAGTCTGTCTGTTTTCGGCAGGGTTTCATAGCAGCATGGGCAAATTGGTTTGGACAGAACAAGACCCTTCCATTTGCGGGTGAAAGTGAAGCTGATGGTAGATAGAAATAGCTTGGAGATTTGTTAGGGGATGAAACTTTGGTTGCCTGGGAGCATCCCTGCTTTGGATTCAAGCTAAGGGGGCATATCTGCCAAATTCCTCCGAAACTCTCCCTTCGTCCCAAGCTTCCTACTGACACCAGCTGATCTACTTCATGCTCTTCTGGCTCATGAGAACCCTTGCCTGCTGAGCTCAGAGCTGCTGGCTGGGACCCAGTTCCCAGGCACCGAAGCAGGAGGGAATCTAAAGAAACCCAGGCTGGAATTGTTTTTCTAGACTGATAATTTCTCCCAGACAGCTCTCAGTTAGACTCCTAGCCAGCTGGACTTGCACTTTCTTTGCCCAAGGGAGTCTTTTCTAGACTCTGCGAAGGCCTTGTGGAAGTGCAGCCTGGCTCCCTTGGGGCTGAGAGCGATGCTTTCAGCAACGTCCCGTCGCGCAGCTCTGCTTGTGGCATCTGGATTTAAATGCCATGCAGCCAGAAGGGAGCGGGGCAGGACTGGTGGGAGAAGCTGGCTATGATTCGAGGGTGTGTGGATGGTGATGTGTAGCCTTACAAAAGCTGGAAGCATCCTCTGCTCGGGGTACAGTTCTGGGAACAGCCTTGCCAGTGGGTGTACAGGGTGTGCGGTGTTGCTTTCTGCATTACATGTAGCTGCTCTCATTTTAACTTGACATCATGCCCACCCATGTGCTACTGTTGTGCAGCGTCCAGTGCAGGAACTGCAGGTCCATCTTGATTTAGCCAGTCTTCCCCACATGCTGATTTTCCGTGGAGCGTTGCCTTTGTGCTTCAGGCAGGGCTTTTACAACCCCGCCTACAGGCGAGCGACCAGAAGAGTGGAGGAAACAAAAGGAAAGAGATGCTTTAATGGCAGCTGGACCGCTCCTGCTGGTGCTGTGGGCAAGCTGCCTCTGAAGGCAGGAGGCTGAGTTTATGCCCCCCTCCCGCCTTGCTGTATACGGCTGTGCTGCCCACCCAGAGGGGCAGTGGCCGTGCCCAAGTCGGCGGGTGTCACCTTGGCAAGCGTGCTGGTGTTCTCGGCGCTCCTGCAGAGCCTGGCCCTGCTCTCGGGGAGCATCACGCTTAGCGGGGATGGCTGGTGGCACTGGGAGCGCTGGGCTCACGCCCGCTCCCTGTCTGGCAGCGGCTGCCTGCGCTCTGTTACGCTGCCCCTGCAGAAGGAGGAGTGTGTGCTAAGTACTTTCTTCTTCTCCAAAGCGAGGATGTTGGATGTCCCATCCCCTCCGCCCAGCTGAAGCGTGGGAACCCTCTGGTGATGTGCTGCCCCTGGAAATCGGTCCCCCGAGTGGGTTGGTGTTTTTCTGCTGGAGGATGAAGGGAAGCAGCAGTGTGGGCTGGAGCCTCTGCCCTGTGAACCCGGCCAGTGAGCCTCCAGCCCCTAGGGACCCTCTGGCCATTGCATCTGTCACAATAAGAGAAAATACTGCTCCGGGGCTTCTGTTTCCCTAGCAGAGTCTGGTGGCTGGCCGGCTCCTTCACACATATTCTGTGCCTTTTGCTCCGCTTTCTAGCGGGGGCTTTTCCTTGCCCACCGCAGAGGTCTGCACTCCGACCCTGCGCAGGCAGATTTGCGAGGACTCGGCTGCAGAGGACGGGCGCTTCCCGCGCTGCCGTGGGTTAAGTCTGTCCGTGCAGAGCAGTGCCTCTTGCTGCAGAGGGCTCCTGGGGCTGTGGGCCCGGCCACCTCTCTTCTGGCGAGGCAGTGGCTCCTGTTGCAGGGAAGGAGGGGGCCAGTGCTAAGGGGGTTAGGCTACTGGGGCTTTTATGCAGGGGACCCCACTTGCCTCTTGCAGCTCCAGGTGCGGGAAGGGGAGGTTTGGGAGCTCCCCACTGGGGGAGGAGGAAGGATGCTTCAGCAGCTATGGAAGGGCACTGGGGATGTGCACGGTGTTAGTGGGACCTGCACTGTTTCTGCCTGAACAAGAGGGATGCACGGCTGTCCTTGCTGCAGGAGGGCACCCTGCAGAGGGACCTTGGGCACAGCCTGGCATGGTCGGAGCTTTGCATAGGGAATGCCAACTTGTCAGAGGGAGTTTATCAGTTTCTCTTCCTCCTCCCAGCCCTCTGGCTTCTGTGCCCCATTATATGGGGTGTACTGGGACTTATATGAGGTGGGACCTGGGGGCTCTGCTCCCTGCTGTGCCAGCCAGGCTGGTGTCTGTGTGGCACGTTGCTCACAGAGCAGTCGTGGTTCACACAAATGTGGGGCCCAGAGTCCTTGGCAGAAGCGGCTTTGCCGAGCCTGGCCCACGTGCAGCTCGCGATGGCGCACGCCTGCCTCTCCATGCGTCGCGGCACCTATGGCACGGGACGTGAGATAGCGTTACATCTGAACGTATATACATGTACCCTTCCGACGCCAGCCTACATGATCAGCAGCCCTGCAGCAGTTGGTGGGGCTGGGAATCTGCACTGCCGTGTCTTGTAAGCGCTACCCTCGCTGCCATGCTCCTCCTGAGCGACAGCCGGTCCTCCAGCAGCGTACATGAGGATAGAGTTGAAAGGAGCTGGCGCTTGCTTGAAGCCAGCCTTGGATTAAAGGCTTTCCCTTCACAGTGAATCTTGCATGTCTTACATCTTAACGTGTTAAATTCTTTGCCCTGGAGCAGGGCTGGAAACCGGCCACTGTAGCGCTGACCTGTTACAGGAATCACGCCTGCGTACGACATGGGAGATCTGGGTGTCGTGCTGGATGCCGCTCCCAAGCGGGGTGGGAACCAATTGGCTCTGCTCCGTGGGGGTCTTGGTCAACGGGATGGGCAAAGTCACGGCTCGGGCTGCGGAAGCTGCGTGGTGAGGACGTGGGGTCTGTGTGGCACTTAATGGCCGTAGGGGATGGATAATTGGCTCTGCTGGTTCATTTCAACGGCGTCTTAACTCGTATGTGTGTTTCGGGGGTTTGGTGGTTGTTTCGAACTAATCCTAGCACTAGCTCTGCATCTGCAGCTAATGGCAGTTTAACACCAGTTAACAGCCTTGCAGTTCAGACAGATGGTCTGACTACGCTATGGGGGTGTCAAAATACAGGAATAAATGTTTACAGGCAGAAAACTGCCTACGTGGGAATCAACACCCAAAATTTGTTGGAATTTGTACAGAAGGAGCCCATGGCCTCAGTCTCTAAAGGATGTGTGCAGCGGGCTCCCTCCCCCAGAGAAGGGTCTGTCGGAGCAGCTTAAAGATGGGAGAGTCGCGGGGCTGGAGAGGGGACCTGGTGTCAGGAGGCAAGCGGTGTGACCTGGCCAGGCTGGTGGCACTGTCCTCCGGCTCCCAAGTGCCGTGCTGCTGGGAAGCAAGTGCTCAGAGGGCAAGGTGCATGGTCACAGCCTGCTCCTTCTGGCCTGCTGCGGCTCGCTCCCTAAAGGCACGATGGAGCGTGGACCCCTGCTTCTCTGTGCCGCGGGGCTGGTCCCAGGCTAAGCAGCAGGTGAAGAGCGGAGAGGTGGCTGCGGAAGCACGGCCTCTCCTGCCCTGCCTTGGCGGAGAGAAGCAGGGCACATTCCTCTGCCCTGACTTCAAAGGTTGTTGCTGCATATACAGAGCCCAGCAGCCTTGGCAACCCTTGCTGGCTGGAGCATTGGCAGCAGCTGTTTGCTGCTGTTCCCCGGCTCTGCTGGGCTCTCGCTGCCCTTTTGGCCTTACCGCTTTGGGAGAGATGCCCGCTCCCTTGCTACGGGAGCCAGGGTATGTGCTATGGGTATGTGACTCCGCTTTCCCCTGGGCTGCTGCTCCCAAACCCCTTCCAGGCGGTTTACGTTGGTGTCGTTTCTACCTGCTCTCTGAGTCTGTGCTGTCCACCATGCTGATCTTAAGGGAATTTTGGAGTGCCTCTAACCTGCATTTCAGTCTCAGCACCCTCTTGGAGGGGTATCTTCTTGTTCATCAAGAAGGAAAGCTGCAAGAATGACACCCTCAGCTTAGGACCTTATGTTAAAAGGGAGTGAGATGGACCCAGTCCCAAGGGCATGCCCACCAGTAGGATGGGACGTGGCTCGGGACGTGGCTCCTGATCTAGAGCATCTTTATGCTGCACCATAGCCCAGAGGGACCGACTGGGTGGGCTGGTCCCTGGGGCAGAGCCCCGTCCTGCAGCTGGGACACAGCACCAGCCAGCTCCCTGCTGCAGCACGGCGTTCCGGGCTCCGTGCCTGGGCAGTCGGAGCTGTAAGGAGAGAACGGCCGGGCCACCCTGTGGCTTGGCCCCTCGGTTAAACACAGGGTAGCATCTACTGGTGTCTTGCTTCCTGGGCTGTTTGTCCTAGGTCGTGCCTTTCTCCAGAGGATGGTTAATCTGGGGCTGTCTTCCTTCTGTGGGGTGAGCTGCCCCTCTTCAGGCATCTTCTCAGCCAAGCAACGTAGGGACACGCCGCATCTTTATGGGAGGAGCAGACAAATAAGCGGCTGCCTGAAAGAGATAGCAAGGGGACTTATCAGGGTTCATAACTACTTTATCAGGGCTGGGGCAGGATCAGCAAGTGCAGGCCCAAGTCCTCCATTGTCGCTTCTCTGCGCAGTTAACACAAGAACTGTGTTTGTTCCTGTTGCTTTCTATGCCAGCACTGGGTGGGAAGGGGCTATTGCATATCTACAGCGAGCTGCTCCCCTCGATCAGGAGCACACCTTTCTTGTGCCTACCGTTTACATCCTTAGGTCGCCTCAGGTGAGTCCCTCTTGTCCCATGGTTTCTCCCCTGATTTAAGCAGAGCAATATCTCTCTGTCTGCAGGGGAGGGTGAGTGCTGGGTTGTCCTGAGTGCTGGTGGAGGTGTTGGAGCTTTTCCAGCCCTGGCTCCTTGCCCAGCTTCTTCTGAGCCATCCAGGTGACTTCAGCTGCATAACCCTGTCCCTGTGTTGGGAGCATTGCTGCAGCACAATTAGGAGATTAAAACCTGCTATTAGGAAATGAGGCTGATGCAGCATGGGCCAGCAGTAGTTTCTTGCTTTCAGCTCCTCCAGCTGACTGTGGTTCATTGGCTCCCTCAAGTCTCCTGAGCTTTGCCCTCCTGATCCCAGCCCTTGGAGGGGACTGCAGAATAAGACTCTTGTAATAGTTGTGTGTTCCCCCCACGGAGCATTTCAGGTATATCCCTTGCAGCAGAGGAGAAAAGAGGTCTGTGTTGTAGGGAACAGACACTGTGGGGAGGCTATAGATGAAGAGGTGATAATGGAATTGCCAGCAACGGCCTTCGGAGGTCCTGCTGGCCTCCGCTGTGTGAGCTCGGTGTCTGGCGCACGTGGTGACGCGAGACAGACGGACCTGGGAACCCTGGGGCGGGGGAGTCTGGCTGCTACGCTGCAGAGCGCATGCCTTCGGCACAGCGAGGTCTGAGGCTTTGTGGAAATCTAGCGCGAGGGGAGTTGCCAGACGAGAAATACACTTGGTTGCTGCTTTCTTCCTCCCCATCCTCGCTGTGCGTGCATCCTTTGACTGCTCCGTGTCCTGGGCTGTACCCTCGGCAATACCCCCTCCATCGGGGCAGGGCTCCTGACGGATGCCACTCGGATGTTTCTTTGGCAGATGGATCCTTTTCCCTTGAGGTGCGTGACCCATTTCACACTGCACTAACTGATGTTACCCAGCTGTGCTCCGCACCACCGTGCCTCTTCCCTCCCACCAAATACATTCTTTGCATGGGTTTTAGTGGGCACCTCCTTCCCTGTCTGGTTGGCTCAGGCATCTCCCTTCCTGGGGAAAGGCAAGTGCATCAAACTCTTCCGCCACTTTGCTTTCCCCTTTATCACGGGTTAACTTTTGTTGTAGCACGCAGAAGAGGAGGTGCAGTTGGGCTGCTGCCCCCAGGACTTGGGGTGCTGCACAGCCTAGTTCTGGGGGGTCAGGCTTGTCAGCAGCACGGCAGGAACCAGGGACTCCCTCTGTCCTCTGTGCCACTGATAAGGCTTATCTGCCTTCTGCTGGAGTCCCTGCAGATCTGCAGGGGTCAGGGTTTCTCCCTTGCTTTTATCTAGGCTGTTCTTTATGGGGCTTTGATCCGCACCGTTTCTCTGGCGTGGAGTCGGGGTGGGCGAGGGATGATGCTTTGCAGGTCTGCAGAGCAGTCGGCTGCTCTTGGGGGGCTGCAGGCTTCTGGGGGTGGGTGGCGGGGGGGGACCTCTCGTGCAGGGGGTGAGGGGTCAGACCTGGGGGCTGGCTGAGCACGGTGACCCCTCCGAGCTTTTCTTCATGGCCAGCAGAACCAGCCTGCGCTGCCCAGGGAGGAGTGGGGCAGAGCGGCTCTGCTTGCCAAGTCTGGGGGCAGAGTTTACTCTGGTCTGACCAACTGGTTTTGCTCTGTTTTTTTGCATGTGCTGTCCTCTCCCGCATGGATTCTGGATTATTCATTACTAGGTAAGAACAGCATTTATCTCCTTTCTTGGACTGGAAGTGGGGCAGGGGAGGCTGGGACGCATTTGGGCTTGACACACAAGGACGCCTTGTGTGATGGGAACTTAGGGCTTCAAGGGAGCGGAGTACGTGTGTGTGGGAGGCCGATGACTTGGATCAGCCTGTTCCTGGGCAGTTGCTACCCCAGCCGGCAGCGAGTGTGTGGGGGTGCCTGGAGGGCTTCTCAGCGTGGAGGGAGCTCCCCTGTGCTGGGGTGAGCAGAGCACACGGGGAGAGGGGGTAGAAAGAGCTTGTCCTGTTTGTCCAGTGCTGCAAAAGAAACTGCCTCTGCCCCTTTCTCCGTGTTGTTAGGGGAGTGTGAATAAAACTTCCATTTTGCAGAAGTGGGATGTGTGTCTGAGTATCAGCTGGTTGACTGGGCATCAGTGGCTGGGAAGGGATCATGAAGCTGGAGATAAGGATACCTGGAACGCTTTAAAGTGGGGGCTTTCTCCTGTGTCTCTGCTCTGCACCAGCAGCCAGAGCTGGCAGTGATGCTTTCCATCCTAGGAAAGGTGACAGGGCTGGCTTCTCTTGATGCTCCCACATTCCCACTGCATGACCAGGCATCCTTTGTGGATGGATTGAACCTTTCTTCTCTGTTCAGTTTTAAATCTTCTATTAAAAAAAATAAAAACCTTGGTCTTCTCAGCTTCCTGCTAGGACCACTAATGCTCCGGGATCCCAGAAGAGACCCCAGCCTGTCTTTCTGGCCCCCCTGCAGGCAGAAATGATGCAGAGGCTTTTGAGTTCTGCAGAAGAGCGTGTTAGGGGCAGGCAAGAGGGAGTGCCAAGAGCTGCAGGACTCTGAAGCAGAAGGGAGCTAGTGCCGTCGGATGCTGTCAGACTTTTGCTTTGTACCACTGGCAGTATGGTGGCTTAGAGAAGTATTGGGGAGGCAGTATTTAATGAGGGTTATTTTGTTTTTCCCTTGGTTTACCCCTAAGGCTCTGGAGTGGGCAGCTGCAAGTCCTTCACTGAACCTCGCTGCCAGCTCTGCTGGCCTCTGTTGCTGGCCCAAAACTTGTTTGCTTGGAGTGCCTGGCTGCTGCCTCTCTAATCCTGCTTTACCTGGCTGTGGGCTTTTGTGCCATGCTGTTTCCTTTCATGCTAATGACCCCTTATCATAGCCCTGTTTGCTCACAGCATTTTGCAGCTAGAGACTGTTCTGTGTCCTGGCATCTGTCTCTTTGGGTTTTTTAAATACATCATATACCTGGAAAGGACTAGAAATCTCTCATGGTTTGCCACTTCTGGTCCAGAAGATCTTGTGGTAGTGGGAGATGTCCCAGGATGTTGCTTGTGTGCTGGACTTGCCCTGTCTTGGTGGATCAGGGAGGAAATGCCCTGGGGAGCGCTGCGTCCTTGCCTTGTGTTCGGTCCTGGTCTCCTGAGCCTGGGCTCCTGCCATAGTCCTCGGCCTTGGCACTAACCGCTGGGCACAACGGCTGTAGTTTGGTCCTCGTTACATCCCCTTGGAAGAGGGAATGTACCAGCCCTGCGGCAAGAAGAGAGCCCCAAGAGCAAAGGCAGCCTCTGCCCTGGCTCCCCTTGCACCTGGAGGGGCAGTGGGTTTTCCCGTAAGGGTTACACAAGAATGAGCATGTAGAGAAGCGAACACTCGGTGCTAGTGTTGCTGCTGGGAGCTTTTTGGAGCATAGGTCTGTTCTGAAGTGCCAGCTCAGTCCTTTACCAGGAGCAGAAAAGGGTCAGCTTATGCTTAAAAGGAAAGTGTGAGGTTAATGGTCAGCGCAAGTACAACATTCTCGCTCCCGGATAACTTCCCTTCTGGAAACAAAACCCACATGGGTTTGACTTCGGTGAAGATCAATAGGATTTATAGAGGCTGTTCAAAATCTTCAGGGTCAGTTGGTCAAGTGGGGTAAATTGGGAGAGCTTCGCCGAAGGTTATAACACTTAATTGGTAACAGTGCCTCCAGTCTGGTGCTGTGATTTAATAGGAAACCCGACCCTGCGCAGCCTCCGGAGCCCAGCCGCGCTGGGAGCCGCCAAGGGTGCTGCTAAACAGCTCTTGCAGAAAAGCCCAATAGGGTTTGATAGCCTCGGCATCATTTTAAGAGCACTAACACCAGCTCTAGCATTTAATTTTTTTTTCTGCTGTTTTCCTTGTGTGTGTTAGTTTATCTGATGGCCTAACCAAGGGCCACCCCTGCTGCATTGCAGATGTTCTGGGGAAGCACATTTTGGCCTTTTAAAGGCAACCTGGAGTCTTGCAAGTTTAAAAATACATATTTCTAGGCTAGGGTCGCTCTCTTCATGAGAAACTTAATTGGACATTCACCGTTAGGAAGGAGGTAGGCAGCTGCTCGCTGAGGCTAGCAACAGGAGCGGGTCAAGTCCCTCACTGCTGCTCCGGGCACGGAGCGCTTGCTGGGTGCAGGACCTGTTTTGTAGTGCCCCGTGAATCCCCCTCTCTCCTGCCTTCTGCTCCGGGGGCCGGCTTTGCTCGGGTGCACCCGCAGTGCTGCAGTCCTGTCTTGTGGCAGAGCCGCAGCTTCTCGGAGCGCAGTGTGCGGAGAAGGACTGTGGCCACCAGCATCGGGCATCCTGGAAGGGACCATGGTAGTAGTGCTGCCCTCGAGGCACGTGTCTGCCTACTGCCCTCTGCTAGAGGTAGGCTGGCTTATGCTAGAGGGTTTATTTGGATCCCACCTGCCAGGAGATGCAAGACCTCATTCATTTATGAAGTGCTGTGCCCACCCAGTGAATACGCAACGCGAAGCAGAAAAAGCTGGGGAGGGAGGGAGGGTGGGCACAGCGGGCATGGCTGAAGTAGCGTGAGGAAGGGGGCAAGGGGGCTGCCTTGCTGGCTCCGTGCAGGAGCTGCTGTGCTCCTGCTGTGGGCTGCTGGGGTGGGAGGAGCGGTAGGGAAATGGTGGAGCTTAAATGGGTTGAGGGAGGAAGGGTAAATGCAGGATTTGTGCTGGAATCAGGTGGGAGTGGGATTAGCAGGCTGATGATGGGGAGCAGTGAAGGATGTTATTTCAGGGTCTCCATTAAACAATTAAGAGGGAATTTTCTTTAGCCAGAGAGAATGGAGTTAAATGCTGTGAACGGAGGCAGCTGCTTGTGCTGTCTGCCCTACATGGGACTCTGGCAATGACAATTCTCCAAAGGGAAAGAGAATGAATTTTAATGAAATCTTGAAAGACTTTAAATTTTCATGTTAACTTCAATTATTCAGGACAGTCAAAAAGCAACTTTAAAGCTTCATAAAAAGACAGGAAAAGAGGCCAGTTTGATTTTTTTTTTTAGATTAATTGATTTGCATTTTGTTCCACTGCAGTGAAACATGGACATTTTAAAGACACCAGTGTTGGTTATTGCATCTGACAGCAGTGCTGAGGAGGAAGGATATCAGGAAATGACTTATGTACTGCCTGGGGCATGGTAGAGGTACCAAAAGATCCCAGTGGGGCAAAAGTGGACGCAGTTCTGGCCTGAGAAATGCATTCCCACTTTCTGACCTAGGAAGGGCAGGTATGAGCCAAGCCACGGCTTGTACCGAGCGGGATGCCTGCCTGTGGCTCCGTCCCTGCTGACCCTGGGCCCTTCCACGAAAGGCAGCAGCCAAGCGGGGGGTGCCTCTGGGGTGGTGGGCTTTCCACCCTGCTGCACTCCCAGCAGCTGAGGCCGAGCCTGTGGAAGTGGCTGTGATGGCAAAGAGGACAAGTGTGTGGTTTCGTTGCCCCTGGCCAGCTACGTGCAGGGTGTGAAAGCGTCAGAGCCGTGTTCAGGCTCTTGGGTGGCTCTGGTCTGCTGCTGCCAGGGTTGGGTACCACTAGGACATCCACGGGCCCTGCAGGGTGGGACCCTCTGCCTCTCCAGGACTTCCAGAGGGAGCAAAGAGCACCTCTTGTTACCCAGCCCACGGTACAGGCGTGCAGAGTGCCATGCTGCGGAGAAGGAGATCCCCTGGGACTGTGCGCTCACGCTTGGCAGTGGCGAGCATGAAGAAACGACTGGCAAAACACAGGGCAGCCTGCCTGCCTCCCGCGCCCGCTCCCCGCTGTGGGGCGGAGGGAGCTCCGCTGCAGCGGAGATCCCCGTTCTTCGCGCTCGGACGCGCCCTGCTGACATGCAGCTTGCTCTTGGTGAGGGCTGTGCCCATGCTCTGCCGTGACCCTGCCTCCTGCTTCGAGTGGCCCCGGTGTTTAGAGCATCCCCGATTCCCAGCGATTTCAGCAGCCTGATGCGCTGCAGCCTTGGCTCTCTCTGCTCTTGGAGGAGGGATGCTGTGCATCTGCCTGTGCCCAAGGGCCTTGCTTGCTGCTGGTTGCACAGCTCGCTTCCTTGAACAAGGCGCTTGCTTCTATCTTGGTCCTGTGGTCTTTCTCACTCTCCTCTCACTAAGCCCAGGGCATCTGTCTGCATTTCTGTTTCAGATCCCCAGCAGGCTGATGCCTTGCCTCCCTTTGAGGGTGCCCCACTGGTGCAGAGGGTCTCCGTAGCACAAACACGTCTTTTATTCCCTGCTGCTGAGAGCTGCCAGGCCTGGCTCTCTTCCCAGAAAGCAGCGCTAGTTTAGAACATAAGCAGCTATTGTCTTAGCCCTGGAGACTGCGATCTGAGCTCTGCTGGCGTTGGAGGGGGGAGAAGGGGATACAGCATGCTAAAGGGACTTGAGAAAGGAGCCCAAGGAATACGGGAGATTTGCAGGCTCTCAATTATGCTCGTCTCACCAAAAATAATGCGGGTGCCTACTCCTCCTTTGACATTCGAATCGCTCTTCCACCCTGTCCCTGGGGGCGGCTGTTACAGTTAGTTTATGTCTAGCGAAGACTGGGTCCTTTGTCTTGCACAGGCTGGAGAAGGAAATAGGGGGACGAGTGGTCCTACAGTAGGGGTCTCCTCCTGGGAGCATACCCCAGCTGGATCTGGGGTCCCTCATGCTACCCCGGTTGTAGGGACTGGCACTTGGGGCAGGGAAATTGCTTAGGGCATGGATTTGCCCATCTTTCTCTAGCCAGGTGACAAAGCCGCTGGTGACCATCGTGTTGTGGGCAGCAGGTGACACCCTCTACCATTCGGCTTTGTATCCTCATAGCCCGTTCCCCTCGCTGAGGGATGCATCGGGGTGATTCTGGCGTGGGCTTAGAGCAGGAGGTGCTGCTTCCCAGGGTTTTCTGTCTTGGGATAATAAACCACAGGTCCCCGCAGCAGGGTCTGCGGGCCAGCTCAGCACCCTGCTAGGGGATGGACAGCAGTACGGCCCAGCTGGGTGTGCTGGCGGCTCAACCCCGTCCGCTTCCCTCTGGTGCGATCAAAGCTAGGGCTGTGTGGAGCGCAGGAAGGCAGCATTATGAAGACAGCATGATATAAATCAGAGGGTCTGCCTGCGCTTTTACTTGAAGAAGTTGAAATTCATCACAAGAACAAAGGGATGATTTAGTAAAATGCATAGGTGGTAAGTGTCACCTGATGGGGGAAGCTTGTGCAGCACAGAGAAAATAATGGCTCTCGATGCCACGGGGACTCAGAGAGGCCAAGGGCTGAGCAGAGGGGGTCTCGGGTCTCATCCAGTCCCTGAGGCGGCTCATGGCTATCCTGCCTTGTTTTGGGTCTCCCTGTTCCAGGGAACAGAAACAGCTCTGCGGTTCTGTGCAAGGACCTGATTGACCTGTTCTCATTTGTGTCTTTGGCTTTGATTTGCTCTGCATTCAGCCCTGTAATCCATGGAAAATCACTCCACAGGTAAAATTACAAGCTGGGATGGTTGGGTAAGGGAAGCCTAGAGTCTCTGCCAGACCCTCTAATCAGCCTTGAGTTGTGGGGAAGGAGACGAGTTCCTGCAGTGTCTCATGCCTGTTTTCCCCCTTATGAAAGCTGGGAGGGTGCAAGGGAGCTAATCATGAGGCTATTTCACGAATCATTTGGCCGTGATGAGCTGCACTCGAGAAAGAGGGTTTGAGATGCTGAGTTTTTTTCAGCTTAATCTGCTGGAGCGGTGATCCTCTGCCACTCGGCAGGCTGATGCCTGCAGCCAGCCCAGTCTGAGTAAACTTTCCCTGGCTTCAATAAAAATGTTAGTGTAGTAGAGACTCTGCCCTGTGGGTTTTTTCCTCCCCCCCACCAGTGCGTCCCGGTACCCAACCCACGGCAGCTTCTTAAAAGTGTGTTTGGTGGTGGCACAGAGGGGAAACCTCAAATCCTTGCAAAGCAATTACTGCTAATGAGACACTTCCTACACATCTGGTTTCAATTCTGGCTGTGTTTTGGGGACTGTTCTTCAGAGCTTGGGAATGGAGGAAGGTGGGAAAATCCCTGCCTCCTCGTCTCCCTTCAGCAGCATCCTCCTCCCAAGGTGGCACTTGGGCTGCTCGTTAGCTCCCATCTCTCTTGCCAAACCTAAACAATTAACACAGAAAATTGCACCTCTCCAGGGAGGTTGAATTTCAGCAGCAGCAATTATTGGATGCTGATCGCATGCCAATTGATTGATATGTTTTTGAGAGCAAGTGTAATGTGTTTAATTAGTGTGTAATTTACAGGAGCAGGGATGGCTGGATGCCCCAGACTTAAGAAAATTTCGGAATTAAGTGCCAACTGCAAAGAAAATTGAGAAATTTAGGTTTTTAGTATGCGATTGCTTGGGTTTCATTTCTTTGTGGAGGGATTTAATGTTAAATTGGTGGAAACTGGTTATTCTGGCTTTCTCCAGCCCCTCGTCTCGGTCGCTGGCCGCGGAAGGTGCAGCAGAACTGCCCGTTCCTGCGGGGCTGAGCTGTCAGCCTGCCCGGCTGCTGGCTCCCGGCACTGCCTGCGTGCCCCTGGCTTGCAGTGGGACCTTGGTTCCCAGTCCCCGAGCTCTTCCAGAGATCCCACGCTGGCCTTACGTGGATTAGGTAAGCCTGAGCCACAGGGCTTCAGCTTGTTTCTGACCATTCAGATCAGGTCTTTGTTTGAATGCAGAGTTGCGTGGATCCTGGGCCCCTCTGGCTGCTGGTTTTGGCAGCCGAGTGCCTTGTTATCTCAGTACAGAGTGTGGCCTTGGAGCAGGATGCAGAGAAACAGTAGGGAGGGTCACAGAGAGAGGGATTTCAGGAAGTCTGTGTTGCCTTTGTGCACTGAGCAGCGGGAAGGTGGCGTGGGAACCCTTGGCTCGTTTCCTTGGGAATGAGACAGTCCAACCTGGATCTCGCTGGCAGGCTTATCAGGGGCATTAGTGTGAGGGCAACGAAAACACGGTGCTGTCGGGTTCCTGGGATCCATCAGGGATCCCTCCTGGCCCCTCAGAGCCCAGCTTTTCTGGTTCTGCAGGCGGCCCAGCTTCCTCCCTTGGGTGCACTATCATCTGCCTGGGAGAGGTGGGGTGCAGGTGGACGATATCCACCCCCCATGCCCTTTGCTGGCATGCAGCAGCGGGTTCCTGCTTCGAAGGAGGACTTGAAGATGAAACCCCCTGCCCTGCGTAGTGCCCCAGGGTTGAGCCCTTGTTTGGTTAGCGGTTGTCTTTCTGCAAGGCCAACTTACCAGGGCATCCTCTTCAGGTTGGGATCTCCAAGCTGGGTTTTCCCAGAAGACAGCTTGCCTTGGTGAGTTCTTCCAACCCGAGCGGCAGGGAAATGGTCTTGGATATGCGTTGGTCAAGTGTCTCAGGAACTGAGCTGTTAGGCAGGAGATAGTTCTGGCCTTGCAACAGCTGTGTTGGGTGACTTGTCCAAGTCACATGTGATTTCTCAGAAGTACCACTTTTCATGACGTAATGGCTCAGCCCCTGGCAGGAGTAAGTCAAAAAGCCATGTGCTGGGTGCTCCAGAGAGGTAGGTCTGCTTTGTTCCAGCCACGGCTGCACGCCTGGTCTGCATTCCCCAGGCACGGAATGGCACAGCGTGAACACCAGCTTCCTGCTCTGCGTTGCTTCTCTGCAAAGCTCGGGTGTATTCCCCTGCTCCGAGTGTGTTTCTGTCCAGGAAAAATTTCCACAGTCAAGTGCCTGACCTTGGAACAGCGCCTCCTCCTCTCCTTTCGTTTTTGTTTTATTTAATATATAGTAAAATAAACTTATTTTCCCCTTCTTGATGTTAACAGCTGCTTTATTGAGCCACAGCATGATGAAGGGAAAATCAAAGCACAGTGACATTTGCTGGAGTTGAAAAACAGGTCAGGCTCTTGGGCTACTCATCTCAATTGCACTTTTGTTCTGAAAATGAGAGGGAGAACGTGTGTGCCCTGCCGGGCTCTCCCGAGCCTTAGGAAGGAGGAGCAGGAGCTGTGGGGTGGAAGCTCTGCAGGTCAGAATGTGTGGGAAGGTGGTGGAGCGTCTGGGACTCCATCCGGTGGCGTTGGCGCTGGAGCAGCGCTGCGTGGGTGGGTGGCTGTTGCTGAGCACAACGGTCCAGGCTGCCTTCGTCCCGGAGACCTCCGTGAGTCACAGGCGACTTCTGGCTCCGCGGGGTCAAGTGTTCAGGCTTGCTGTGTCAACACCAGCCCGAGTGGGTGCCTCTCAAGCCCCTTAACCCTTCTGGGATTCTGTTCCCCACCTGTAAACTAGAGCTAGCAGCACTCGCAGAGGACACTGACCCTTTTCTCCATCCAGCCCTCATCCCATGCGCTCTTCCCCGTTGTTCTGCAGCCCGGGCAGCCAGGTGGGATTTGGGCCTGGAGCACCACTCCTGTCTCTTGTGCTGGTGCTACAAAGCTGCAATTCCCATTTGCTGAGGGCTGCAGCACTGGAGTTGGCAGCTCTGCAGGGGTCTTGACTGGGCAACTTCATCTTCTTTTTGTCACTGTCTCATTCCTTCTGGTTTTCCCCTGACTCTGAAAAGCAGCTGCTCTTACAGTCCCAGTGAACATCAGGTTTTGGTATCTGCATATGAAAGGTTCAGTTACTATCGAGTGGGCAGGCAGTGACTCTTCATTTCCCAGCACAAAGCCCCAGCTGGACTTGAGGGCTCCACACCCCAGTTGCACCTACCTGCAGGGGCCGCAGGGGTACCTTAAAGAAAAGGTGCTGCTGTGGGAATGCTGTGCTTTTGCACATGGGAAATGAGGTCTGTTTCCAGCCTGACCTCTGTTCTGTGTGTGCTGTGTACCTCTGCCACGGTTTGTCACCCAGTGGCCTTGGGCATGTCACTTGTCCCGTGTGCGTTAGGCGATGCGGTCTGGACCGCCTCACAGGGACGCGGTGCAGTGACGTGGTGCCGTGCCGGGGGAGCTCCCCGGGGTGCCAGGGCTGTGCCGCTTGTGCCAGCGGCTGAGGGACCCACCCGCTGCGGAGCCGCGGGGTGAGACGTGCTGTGTGCGCAGTAAATGATGTGTGGCTGAGCGCTGTGCGCTGGCTGCTGCCAGGCAGCTGCTGGCGCTCTGCCACGGCGCCGGAGGTGACCAGGCTGAGCTGGGTGAGCTGCTTTACACCTACACAGCAAAGGCAGGGGACCTAAGACTTCCCCTGCTCAACGGGAATGTCCCCCAAAATATTTAACACCTAATGACTCTGTTCCCCGCAGTGACTGCCTCTCCTCCACGCTGGCATTCACATCCTTTCCCTTGGCAAGGAACAGTGATCGAGCCGAATCCCCTGAAATGTGGTGGGCAGACAGCTTTGTAGAAACCCCAACCAAGCGTGCCTTGTCTCCAGGGCTTCTGTATCTGAACGCCCCCGAAAAAGCCCCTGACCCCTCCTTGCACACTGGCAAAATCAAGTCTATTCTGCTGTCCCAAACATGCTGCTGCTCTTGTGCCTTCCTCTCGCCTTGACAACAAGGGTCTTTGGAGGTGCTGCCTTGGCAAGAAGGGGCTCTCCTGCTGCTCCCCAGCAGTAGCAGAGTAAGAGGAGGTGGGCCCCGTTCCCTCTGGCAGTCCCAGACCGTGCTGTCCAGGGGCCCAGAAGAGCCATCTCTTCTGCCAGGTGACAAAAGGATGTGATGGAGACAGCGCAATCCACATAACTTCAATTTAGAGGCATCAGAGCAAAGGAAGGGAGGGAGTGCTGCAGCCCTGCAGCCAGACACTGATGTTTCATCTGCACCAGAGCTGGCCACGGGGTCTTGGCTTTCATTTCTGTTTTTCTTCCTCTTTTTATAAATTAAAATCCCAAAATAACTGCGCTGCTCTGGGATATTTTTAAGCTGTTTTTCCCCTCTTCCTTTCTTCCCTGCATCTCCCAACAGTGTATCACTGAGAGGGCTCCCGGTTGCCAACGGAGAAGGCTGCACGTCACTTCCTCGACATGGGGCCGTCTCCAGCCCTCAATGCTCACTTTGTTTTTCCCCTAATAGTCTTGGTGAGCTGTCAGGACTCCTCATAGCGTCACGTTACCCGTGTCCCACAGCCCGTTGTGGGAGCTGCTGCTAACATGGCACGGGCGAAGCCTCAGCACCCCTCAGCCCGGGTACCGGGGCAGCGGGTGAGGCTCTCTGTTCCAGCTGCATCCTTGCCTTTCTCCTCCTCTGTTTCCTCTGCTGTGTGGCCCAGCACACTCCCTTTCCCTGGGAAGTTGCCCACCTCCGTCCCCTGCATCCCACCTCCGTCCCCTGCATCCCACCCGTCTGGCCATGCTTCCCTGGGGCTCCATGTCTGTCCTCTTTCAGCAGCCTTTGAGAGTCCAGCCTGAGAGAAGTACACAAGAAGCACCACGTACTCTGAACTCCACCCTGCTTTTAACTATCTAGTAGCTAGTGCGTGGGCCTGTGAGGAGGCAGAGTGGTCTGGGTGGAATAGAAAAGAGGGGTTAAGAGTTGCATTTCACGCTAGGAGATACTCATGTCCTGGTGGGACACAGACCTGGCTGTGAGGACAGCTCCTATTTCCATAGGCATCTAGAATGAGCGCTATAATGGTTACAGGACTTCTATACTGCCATAGATTACTTGCAGATAAATAAGCTGTGCTCCATAACAACTATTAAAATGCTCAGCTGTTTAACTGTTAACCTTCTCTTTCATCGTGCGCCTGTTGGGAACCTTGTTTCATCTTGTGCTCTGGTTTTCTAGACTTTAAAAGTAGTTCCAGCCCAGGTGATGCATTTGGATAGGAGGTACCAAGCTGCGATGGTAAAGGCTGGGCCCCTTAGAGTTGAATGGTTAACATCTGATCCTTGCTAGCCTGCATTGGGAAGCTGGTATGGCTGCGGATAGCTCCAGGCTTAGCTCCTGAACCTTTCCAAATTGAGTTTGGTTTCAGAAAATCATCTATTGACAAGGCAACCCATGAAGTTTGGCAGTTAATGCATGTTGGCTTCTGAGTCTTTGGCTGCACTTGTTACATTCTCCGGGACCTCCTTTAGCTGTCCTTGTAAGGAAAGAGTGCAGGCTTCTCCGTGGATCAAATCAACCGCGGTATCTAATCCAGCATGCTTGTGTTGTGTGGCTGATAGCGGTCAGTGCTGAGATGTTCCTGATGGGGTTTTTGTTGTTGTCCTTTGCACATCCTTAGTGTTCTGGTTCTGGGGCTCTCCGTTTCACCCTTGTTTTGCTGTGCATGATTTAGCCTGTTGCAGTGTGCAATATCATCAGTAACGTCAGCATCCTGCTGTTTTCTGGCTGTCTGCAGATCTGGGAGCCCATTGTGCCATAAAAACATGTTTAAATCAATGGGCTTAGAAGGTCAGCAACCCGGCCACAATCTTCTGGGGTGATCTGGGAGCTAGTGCCTGACGCTGCCTGGAGAGGGCTGGAAGAGGTGGATGGAAGCTGCCCCAGGTGGTGTCGATACTGGAGCACTGGAGGAGGGGGTTTGGGGGAGGGTAGCAAAGCTTTGGGTTAGCTGTCTGTTTTCTTGTTTCTAACTGTTTTGTTCTCTCCTTTGTCTCCTCCCGCTTCCCTGCTTTCTAAAGAACATAGGAAGCTTCTTGCTGGTAAGTGGTGGTGCGTCATGTAAAAAAATACCATTTTTTCCATCCACCATCAGACTCGCTGGCTAGTCCGTGTCATTCTTCCATCCACCCAGAATGTGCCGGAGCAATAGAAACCCTCTGGAGGTGGGCACAGGCACACCCATCCCCACGGCCTCTTGGCCGCGGAGTGTGCGCTCACTTCAAAGGGAGCTATTGCTTTTAGATCACAGTTTGAAGAACTGCTTTCCCCTCTGCCTCCACGTTGCCCAGCGTGACATTGCCTGGGCTCAATTGGATTGCTACCGTCCTTGCAGAAAGCAAGCGACAGCTGCTGCGGCACCAAGCCTCTGGAGTGCTGTGGGTGCGAAACTGTGATCTAAGGACACCTCTCACCTAGTGCTTGTCTCGTATCCGACTCCATCTTCAGCCTCTCACCTTCACCGGCTTCCTGGGGAGGGTGGGGGAGAGCACTGTCTCAGCTCGTACGGGAGGTAAAATGGACAAGTTTGCCTCTTGACCTGGCCTGGGGGCTTTGTGGCTGCACCTGATGTAATTAATGAACAGGGGCAGAGCATTGCTGCTGGCAGGGCAAGGGCAGAGGCTGTGTGTGCCCCCCGTCCTGGCTGAGCTGTGAAGCTCTGGTGTGGGGCGAACACGCCATGGACAATTCTCCTGGGCATCTTTCTGGCAAAAGCAAGTGAAGTATGGGCACGGGTCGAAGCCCCTAAGGTGTCCCTGCTCCTCTGGTCCCCTCGCCTCGCCTGCCCTGCACCGTGTCCGCAGCGCTCATCTCTCCCTCAGCTGTCATCTGCACGGACAGTTGTTTTAAACAGAGAATCCCAGTCATTAAAACAAACCATGTGCATGGCCGGGCTGACGAGAGCAGCCCTTAGCGGGTGAGGCTGTACACGGCTGCAGGCTGGCTGGGTGCCCGCTTCTCTCTGATCCCTGGTGCTGGGAATCCCGGCATCCCGGGAGCCTCGTGGCCGGCTCCTTTGTTTGGTGGCTGTGGATACGGAGCGTATGTAAGGAAGGCGTTTGGCATGTGGTTGGGGCTGGCAGTTCATCTCATGCCCTCCCCCTGCGTGCACAAACCTTTGCGCACGTCCGCCGGCGGCACGGCTGGCGCGGGCTGGAGGACGGGGCGAGCGGGATGCTTCCCTGCGCTGCTGCCGCTCTCCAGTACGCCCGGGCAGCCGCCCTGCTGCGGCAAAAGGTCCCAGGTCCGTGTTTGCCACGGACAGGCAGCTGTCCCCTGATTGTAAGGACAGGCCTGAGTGTAGAGGTATCAAAAGGCTTCTCTGCACCAGCTTTGACTTTGGGGCTGCTCCTCTGCCCTGTGCTCATTGTGAGACCTTCAGGTTCGCTGCTGATCCACATATGTAGTGGGATAAGCGGCTGGCTTTTTGGTGTGGCGTGGGGCAGGACGGAGCCGTGGCAGCTCAGCTAGCCTTGGTCTGGGTGTTGCGGCTGGCTGTGTCAAACCCCACTGAACCGAGGAAAAGGGAGGCACACCAGGACCGGACCAGCTGTGGCTGGTGAGCTGTTCAAAGCTGTTGCTGCTGTATTTCCTCCCTATTTTGTGCCCCTCATTATGTATAATATATAGACTGTATTGTGCAGATCGGGAGGGGTAGGCTAAGGGTTTGCTTGGAAACGTGCCCTTGCTGCAAAGGCGCTGGAGAGGGAACAGAGGGACGTAAAAGTTTTATTGAAAGCCGCCTACTCCCGGCCTGGACCCTGGGCCTCTCTGGGTGCAGGAGGAGCAAGGAGAGAAGCTATCCAAGCCGACAGCATCCCCTGCCGGCTTACGCTTCCCGTGCCTCTCAGCCCTGAGATGCATAAAGCGAGGCCGCAGTGTTCTGCTCCTCTCCTGGGTGCCAGCCGCGCTGCCAGCAGCCCCACCGGCTGGGTGCCGTTCACGGCTCGCAACGCTGGCACAAGCGTTTTGCTTTCAGCTGCGTGTGGCTGACAGCACGATAGCTGGATGCTGCCTGCTTTTGTCCCTCCCAGGCAAGCAGGTGGGCAGGAGAAAAACGGTCTGGGTTCCCGGGGCTGCCCGCTCCCCCTCGCCATGTCCCCATCCAACATGCAAGCCCCTCTGCGGTGCCTGCAAGCAACCTCCGAGCAGGAACATAATTGACCAGAGGAGAGGGTGTCCCTTCCCTTCCTCTCCTTCCAGCAGGCTCTTGCGGCTCTCCCTGCCTTCCCGATCCAACTGGAGCAGCTGCCCTCCTCCCCTGAGGGCATGTGCAAGCACACGTTATTTGCTGGCTGTGTTGCCTTTCTCCTTTCTAGCGATGTGCTTTGAGCTCTCTTCTCTTCACCTTACTGTGTAGCTCGTGGGGCTTTGCTCTCCCCAAGGAAGTGGCCTGCACTGGGTTTGTCTGAGCAGCACCGCGGCGGAGCTGGGCGATGGGCTGCGTGTCCTCCCCTGCTGCTGCGGGAGGGGACGATGCTGCCGCCTCTCGCCCTGCTGGTAAGTCTGGCTCCGCGTGTTCCCAGGAGGCCTGTCTCGCACCGCTCCGTGGCTCTTGTGGTTTGTCTGCTTTATGGGAAGCGGTTAACAAAGCTCTGCTGCACCAGACGGCTTGGACCAGAGCCCGGGGCTTGTCTGCGGTGGGTGCCGGACACAGCCACCACCCAGTGCCTGTCTCGGAGCCGCTCTGCAGGCGCTGGCGCGGACTGGCACAGAGCTACATCGCTCGAGGGTGCAGGTGTAATTCCTAGCCCATGTGGGCTCTTTTTGTGGCTGTTCTGCCTCTTGGGAGAGGCGCAGTGAGAGCGCTTGGCTGGCGTGACTCGGCGCAGGGAGCAGCGCGAGGTGTCCAGCTGAACTGGGGGGCAACCTGCTGCTCCCCTGCAGAGCCCTGCCTGGGAGGAGGTGGCAGAGAGCTGCCCTGTGGCGTGGCGTTCAGCTTCTGCTCTCTCCAGCGGCTCTGGCAGGCCCTTTCCTGAAGATTGCTCCCAGCGCTCCCTCTGCCTGCAGCACTTTGTACAGCTGGCATGGCAAAGGGAGGCTTCTGCTATCAGGGCGTCTCGCCTTTGCGCAGGGTACATGCTGGCCATTCCTGCATCGCCCCGCTGCTGCTGCGATGGCTGGGTGGGTAGGAATTGGGGTGTTTTAGTGATGTACCTCTGCTTTCATCCTCTCTGCTTGCCTGGTTCTCACTAGACGGGCTCTGCTGATGTGGTTTTAGGGCTCGGAGGCCTGTATGAGGTTACTGGCAGTACCCGAACTCCAGCCAATGCTGCTCTTTCAGGCAGACCCCCACCCCTGTCGCTGAAGGATGTCATTCAATGTCTGGAAGCACGCCGGTGACAGCTGCTTTCTCGGTGGGAAGGTATCCAGAGTGCCAGGAATACATACTAATTTTAGCCCGCTGGGTGTTTGCTCCAGAAATGTGCTGTACGTTTGTTTCATCATTTGTTTCCTACTGTTTTTTTCCTATTTGCACCCCCCCGTGTTATCATATCCTTGAGGAACGCTGCAACACCAGCTGATCCTCACGCCCCCTTGCAGATGAACAAGTTTGCATCAGCTTGCAAAGCAACTGGTGTATGTTTGGAAAAGGGTTGGCAGAAGCGATGTCTTACAGCTCAGCCAACTCAATCAGCACACAGAGAGGCTGAAGGCTTGGGCGATTCACTCTCAGCCACTCCAGTAAGGCTGCTCTTCTGGTGGAGGGAGTTGATGCTGTCTTGGGGAAGCAGTAGCCACAGGACAACGTAAGCTCAGGGCAGGCTGCAGTCCCTGAGGTGTTTGGAAGGTCTGCTGCTGCTTCCCTTCCTCATCACCCTCGTGTTGTTCTACCATCATCCCCTCCGTGCTGTGTCAGCGGAGATGCTGCGGGCTCTCAGCCCGCGTTCCTCGCAGCGCGGGTTGGCGAGAGCGGCAGGTGGCAGTGTGAGCCTGCCGCAGGAGCCGAGGGCTGCGGGCCGCAGCCTGGGCTGCAGCTCGGGGCTCGCCTCCAGTCTGTGCAGCGGCAGGGTTGGGGCTGTAGCGCTGTGCACACCCTGCCCCGGACACCCTTGGAGTATCAGGGGAACGCGGCGGGACAGCTTGGAGGGGCCTCTGTCCCAGCATCGCTCTGGCTCGCCTCTCTCCAGCCCAGCTGCTGTTCTCAGCGTCGCTCCTGAACGCGAGTCCTGCAGCGGGCTGCTGTCCTGACAGCGCAGCGAGCCAGTGGGCAGCATGGTTCTCCTGGGAACAACAGAGGAGGGAGGCAGTGGCTGCTGAAGGCGTGCAATCCCTAGCACGGTGGCTTAGCCTGGAAAGTCCTCTTGGGCTGTGGGTGCAAGCCCGGCTGCCTCATTTGGAGCCTGCAAGCTGGGCTCGCAGGGAGCGAGGAGTCGGGGCCAGGAGTGCAGGTGCCAGCGGGAGCCCAGCAGATCGTGTGAGCAGTCACCCGGGGCAGCGGTTTGCCCTTGCGAAGGCAGAGGAGGGCAGGGCTGGGCAAACAGGGCTTGGGCTCCTCAGCCGGAGCAGCAGGGAGCTGTGCGGCTTAGTGCTGAGATGCATCACCTCCCTCCCCTGGGTTGCTTTTGCTTTGCTGTGGGTCTGCTTTTGGGCAGCAGTCTTGTACTTTTAGATCTGGATGCCGAGTTCTGTGTGCAAACCTTTGGTTTATTTTTTCTTTTTTAAGGGGGGAGGCAGAGATGACATAAAACCCATTCACCATTGCGTACAGGTGGCTGGGGGAAGAGGTGTGGGCTTTGTGCAGCGCCTGTGGGGGAACGTGTTAACGGAGGGGCTGTCTTGCAGTGGCAATGCAGCGTGCGCACAGGCTGTGGCGTGCAGAGCGCCAGCCCGGAGAAGGGCCTGTGGTCCTGGGAGAGGGTGACCTGTGTTCCCCAGGGTGCATGCCTGTGGCCCGCTCCAGCGCTCCATGCTCGGGCATCCCTAAGCGCGTCTGGAAGACAGCTGCGTGGTCCAGCGTCGCGTGGTAGGAGGGGGCTGTTTCGGGACAAAGCCATTAAGTAGGGAACCCCCCTCTTCAGAGGAGGCAGCCAGGCACCCCTTGTCCAGCACTGCCTGGCACGGCTGTTTGCTGGGAATGGTGTGAATTAACACCCCTCTCCACTCCCAGCACACACGCCAACCTAGCCGCGAGGCTGGCCACCCCAGCCCCATCTCCCGCACCCGCTCCCCCGTCTCCCATTGATAGGGTTTAAAAGCTCTTTATTTCCAAGCGCTGCTCAGCAGGAGTCAAGCTGGGTCCTGCCAAGTGTTAAATGAAATAATTAAAATCCCCACTTTCTCCCCCTCCTGCTCCTTTCTCTGTAATGCTGGTAATTAGCCTGTAAAACTGCAGGAGGGGATGGGGAAGGGAGAATGTGCAAACGCCTTCTGCGGGCTCCCTCCTCCTCCTCTTTGCCCTCCCCAGAGGAAGCACAAAATGGCTCTCTAGGCATTGGGTGCTGTCAGATAAATCCCAATTAGCTCCCTGCCAAACAGGATTAGCCAGAAGGGAGCCAGGTGGGGAATCAGCCTGGCAACAGCAGGAGCTGGGGGCTTCTGCAAGGTCTCTAGCTCGGTGAGGAGGGAGAGATTGACAGCTGTCAGTCAGATCCCAAAGTAGCACTGATTTTTGGTGTCGCAGGCTGGTATCTGGGATCTGGTAGGCAGAAATGGGGAGGTGAAGGAAATGAAACTGGTGTCTCCTGCTGGTGTTATCTCTTCCCAAGTAACTGGTGGCCGGAGGGCGCGGGGTCCCACAAGATGCCTGTGAGCCCCCCCCGAGGTCAGTGCAGAGATGCAGGGCAGCGCACGTGGGTCGTGCTGCTCCCAGTGCTGCTGTGCTGGGGTCTGCCCCGGCCCCGAGATGGGGTACGTGTCTCCCGCCAGCTCCGTGCTTCAGAAGCAAGAGGATAAAACCGGTGTCCTGCCACGCTGAGCACACTCAGCTGCACCCAGCCCAGCCCCTTCTGCCTGTCTGCTGCATTCTGGCAGCAGCTGTGACATCCTCGCTGTGAAAGCCCAGAAATAAACCCATTAATGGCACCAGCCTTTAAACTGGCTGGTGACCACATGGAGGCCTTAATGCATTGAACGCTTTCAATTAGAAAACTGGGCGGGGGGAATATGGATGAGCTCAAAGATAATGTTTTCTTGCCTGTAGTAGAGGAATAGCAGCTGTGTCTGGGGGTGTTAAATTGGCCCGCTGTCCCCCGTCCCTCCCTCTTCTTTCCTGGCAGATGTGGTGACTTTCTGCCTCTTGCACCCTGCTGGGGCTGGCCCTCCTCCGAACACCTGCAGCCTTAGCCCGGCTGCCTCCAGTCCCAGGGAGCAGGAAAGGGAGGAATGCCATCAGCGCAGGCGCGCGGTGTTGCTCGGAGCGGGGATGATGAGCGGTGGATGGGCTGCTCCGAAGCCTCGGCATGGCTCTTCTGCCCACAGCTGGCCCGGCTGGGCTGCCCCAGTGCAGACTGAGATAGACGTAGAGATACCGGGGGGGCCGAGCTGCTCCTATGTCTCGTGTGCTTTTGGCTCCTGCACAGCCACCTCTTTCCACTTCAGACCGGCCTGGAGCTGGTGGTGTGCGTTCAGTGCTGCTGGGCTCGCTGGCCAGCTCTTCTGAGCTGCTCGCTCCTGAGCCAAAGGTGGCTTTTATGTGCTCTTTTGCCTTGTCAGGTCTTGCTGTATTTTCCCGCCTGGTCCTTCGTGGGCTGGTGTCAGAAGTGTAAAGGGAAGGGCTGAGCGTGTGTTGGGCACAGTTGGCAGAGGGAGCTGGTGGGAGAGCGGCTGTCCCTGCGTGCTGTAGCTGGCGCAAAAGGATGCGGGTATTTCTGAAATGCCGTAGCTATACAGGGCGGTCTACACGCGCAGCCAGCTCTGGGGAGGAGGGGGATAATAGATAAAAACGACAACCCCCATGGATGGACCAGGAAAGTGTGATGCCTCCCCAGTGCAAATGCATCTTCTGATTATAAAGTCTCATCTGAAAGACTCGCAAGGGGCAAAGGTGCAAGTGTTTGTCTTTCCAAAGGGTGATGAGCTGGTCTGCCCATGCTGGAGCTTGAACCTGCCTCCTCCAGGACACAAAGGCTGTTCAGATCTGAGGCAGTGCTGCCCCTAAAAGTGGCCCCCAAATAGCTGGAGGGGACAGAGTCCTTGCAGACCTGGGAAGAAAGGGAGGACTGTGCGGTGGCTGATTTGCATGTGTAAACATGCACACAGGAGGATGCAAATGTCCTCGCTTCCCTTTGGGGATTTCTTTATTTCTTTTTTCGAAGCCAAGCCTTTGGCCTTAGCCCGCATGTGCTGGGATTGCCAGGGGAGCATGGCTCTGAAGCCCTGCGGGGCGGGGGGCTGTGGAGCAGGCCAGGAGGGGAGAGGGGTGCTGCTGGGCCAGCATCAGCACGGCACTGCCCTCGTCAAGGCATCGGCCAGGAGTTTGGTACCTGTGTCCCAGGGCAGAGCAGAAGGGTGCAGGACCAGGCCAAGCTGGACAGACAGTGACCAAGCGAAGGAGAGGACCAGGGCACTCTGCTCGCTTTTTGGGAAGGTCTTGGCTTCTCATGTGATGCTCCAGACATTCCCAGGGGGCTGTGGTAGCTGGGGAGGGTACTGGAAATGGGGCGGCAGTGGCAGGGACTTGAGCTTACCCTTTGAGGGAAAAATGCTGGGTTAGAGGGGTGGGGGGCTCTGCGTGCGGTGAGGTTAGGGGGCTCTGACTTGCTCAGCCGGTCCTCATGCCTCATCCCTGGTGAAGGGAGGGGTGTTGTGCCACGTCCCAGGAGGCAGCCCCGTGGCCTCTGGAGCTGGCTGAGGAGCCCTTTTCCACCTGGCTCACCAGCAGTCTCCGTGGCAGAGGGCTTTGCTTGTGAGGGGTCTCCTGAGATGGGTTCCTAGCAGGGGTCTGCTTGGCAGAGTCTTTCCCACCGAGCCCTCATAGCACTTGGGCTCTCAGGGGCTCTTTGCAGCCCCTGCGTGTGTCGGGAGCGGTGTGGCTTCTGGGGTGCGTGCCGATCTGCCTTACTGCTCGGACACGAGGCCATCGCGTACCCTGCTTGTGTGGGCCCTCCTCCTGGCAGGGTGGTTAGGATGCAGCCCGTGCCTCGCAGCAAGCTGGGATCATGTTCTGCGAGTCCCCGGGGAGGGGAGGGAGCGATGCAGGTTTAAAGAGGAGCAATGTCTGGGACGTGACTTGGATTTCTTTCCTCCCTTCTCTGTTTTTCTTCTTCCCTGTGCTGCTCTTGGCAAGTTCCACCTGCGGTGCTGGGACACCCAGGATGCTCCCAGCCCACGTCTCCAGCAGAGAGGAGCAGCACGGCTTTGTGGTGCGGCTCTAGGGCAGCTTGTGCCAACCCCACAAGGAGACCCTGCAACCTGCTGACTCCTGGTGCCTGGGATGCCCTGCTAAAGGACCACCCAGTCTCCTCTGCATCTCCCCGCTGGAGGGGAGAGGGGGTGGATTCAGCTTTAGTGTTTGTGTCCCTCGGGCTCCAGGTGAATTGCCAAGGTGAGGGAGGGAGGGGCAGCACGGCAAGAGCAGGCTGGGGCTGGGAGGGGTACGTGCTGCCGGTGAGGGTTATTCTCCCATCTCAAGTTGTTGTTGGCTTTTGGAGGAGTGGGTGGTGGGAATGGTGCTGTCCAGCCAGCTGGGCACCTCCCCAGGAGGAGAGGGTTGTGCAGCCCCTGCGGCCGGAGTCGCTGGCCTCGCGTGGAGCCATGGCACCCGGCCAGCCCCGTGGGAGAGGAGAGCACTGCCGAGCTGCGGGGCAGCGCTGCGGCCTGGGCTTGTGTGGTGGCTGCTGGCCGTGGCCAGGAGGAAGCTGCGCTTCCCATCCTGGCTGCAGCAGCTGCCCGGTCGGTGCTGAGTAGGGGCAGACCGGAGGAACTTAAAGTAGCTTCCCTGCAGTCAGCTTCCCAGTTTGACCACAGCGGGGTTACCCGCTGCTACATCTCCACAGTGCTCATCTTGCCCTACGAGCATGGGACGGGTGTTTGAGGACTCCTTCCTTGCCTTGCCCATGACACAGCAGGGTACAGACAGCCCCTCCGCAGCGCCGGGGGGACAGAGGAGGCTACAAGAGTCCTCCCGTCCCATGGTTTGGATGATAAATCAGCTTCTGAAACTGCAGGGCTGTGTACAGGCAGCCCAGACTTGTGCTCAGTAACCAGAGAGCCTTCCTCTCACAGGGTGTTGTTCATAGTCTCTGGAGCTGCTTTCTTCCTCCATGGTGAGGAAGAGCTCAGCCTGTTTGCTAAGGTGACGGTGCTCTGGATGCGTGGTACTGCGGGCAGGGAAGCAGCTTGCTGGGAGCTGTCCCTTTTGCCAGGGATGCCGTCTCACCAGAGATGGGGCTTCAGCCCGGAGAGATGCTCTGGAGAGCAGGTACGGAGTGGAGGTCCTGGGGGCCTGGGCTTGTTTTGTGGGCACCAGGTATCACTGCCTTTGGAGTGCTCGGGCTGTAGCAGGGCTGCCCTGCCCTGCTGTTTGCTCTTGCCCTGTTGCTGGACTTTTACTCAAGAAATCTGGCTCTTGGCCCTGACCTCCCTCTGGCTTTCAGCCCAGCTCTCCTCTTGGCAGCTTTCCTGTCCTTGCTGGCAGCGTCCTGCCCAAGGAAAGCGCTGACCAGAGGCAGGAATAGCCAGGGAGGCAAGGAAGGGAGCAGCACAGCTTGACAGTGCATCTGCGTCCCAGCACCTCTTTTCTCCCCGCCGTGCTCTCCTCCCCCTGGTCCAACCGGGGACCCAGATCACGCAGCGGGGTCCAGCTCCAGCTGGGTCCCTGCGGCCACAGCCTGGTCCTGCTCCCCGGGCATTTGTGGTGGGGCTGCCCCAGTCCCTCAGGGCGTGCTGGGATGTGCAGGTATGCCTGCCTCCATCTAGAATAAATGTCCTAGAAAACAGTAACGAGGGGCTGCTGCTGCTCCTTGCGGGGCTCTGCTGTCCCCGGGGGTCTCGGCCCCCTCCGGGGGGCGATGCTGGGGAAGGCGTGAGGAGTTTCTCCGCTTCTCAGCATCTCGAGTGGGCGAATGGGGGGGACCCCCGTCCCCCCGCCCCGCCTGCCCGCGGGTCCCGGGGGAGCCGGGGCTGCGCGACCCCGCCGCCTCTCGCTCTTTGTCTGCGCCGCGCCCGCCCCGCTCGCCCTCGCCTCCCCTTT
This sequence comes from Theristicus caerulescens, assembly GCA_020745775.1. Taxonomy (NCBI): domain Eukaryota; kingdom Metazoa; phylum Chordata; class Aves; order Pelecaniformes; family Threskiornithidae; genus Theristicus; species Theristicus caerulescens. The sequence continues at coordinate 5,858,656 of CM036574.1, forward strand.
GTTGGCCGCCGGAGCGCTCGGGAGGGGCTGGCTCGCCCCCCTCGCCGCTCGCCAGGGGTCCACCCGCGGCGGTGGGAGCCGAGGGGGCGGGCGTGGAGCCCCGCCGCCGCCGGCGGAGGGAGGGAGGGGGACGCCGGTCCCCGCGGGGCAGAGGAGCGGGCGGGGAAACTTCGGGGCGTGGGGCGGGCTTCTTCCCTCCTTGCTCTGTTGTCTGATGCTGCACGGCCCTTTCACCACGCGTGGGGTGAACCCGGGGCGCCGGAATTAGGTCTCCGAGCTGCCGCTGCACGCCCACCCACTCGCCCACCCACCCGCCCACCCAGCCAGGGCGGCCGCCGCTCCCATCGCTATCGCCCGCCTCCCCGCTGCCTCTCCATGCCGGGCTCCGCCGGGAGCTGGAACCTCTCCGGGAAGGACTGGCATGTCACAGCGGCGTGAGGAGGGGAGCTGGCCTGCCCCGGCCGCCGCCGTGGCGGTGAGGGTGCCCGTCCTGGGCAGCGTTGCTCTCCGCTGGCGAGGTTTGCGGGGAGGCAGCCCGCCGAGGGGGAGAAGCCGAGCTGCGGCCCCGTTTTGCTCACCGGAGAGCTGGGAAGGGGCCGGAGAGCTGGAGCCCGGCTCGCCTGAGAAGGGGCAGCGACGGGGGAGCGCTGTGCACCGGCTGCCCTGGAGGGAAGCGGAGCCGAGCGGGGATGGATGCGCAGCGGCTGTGAAAGGAGCCTTGGCGTGGAAGGGGAAGCGCCTGCCCTCGCCCGGGGTGGGGGCCAACTGAGCGGCACCCTTGGGCTGCTCCTGGCACCCGGCTGCAGGGACCTGCCCCGGCGGAGGGTCCGAAGCCGGTGAGCGTGGGAGTGCCTGTCCCGGAGCAGCCGCCGCCGGAGGAGACGCGTGGATACTGGAGGAAGCTCAGCGTTCCTGGAGCAAGGCTGGTGCGGAGCCCGAGCGGGGAGCTGAGAGGCAGCTGCACGCCGCTGGGGTGGCGAGACCTCCCCTCCCATCCCACCAAGAGGATACGGATCTTGCCGAGGCTGCGAGCCTGAGCGGAGGGGTCCTATGCCGGCGCCCCTCACGCCATTTCTGTCCCAGCCCTGCTCTCGGGAGCCGTCGCGTGCTGGTGCTGGTGCTGTTCCCATGCTGGTAGCAGCTCGTCCCCCTCCCGGTGGGCTTGGCCGTGGAACTTGAGCTCTCAGCACTTTTGCCTGGGGTTGCTTAGTTTGTTTTCTGCAGGCAGGTGTGGATTGGCACCTCCCGGGCTGGAAGAGGGATTGCTGAGCACAGGACTGCGGGTGTCCCTCTGGAGCGGGCTCGGACCTGACCCCTGTGCTGTGCCTCTGAGATGGCAGATGTGGGGACAAACTCTTGCTCCTGAAGGTGCCCCTGGCCTGCCCTGCCCTCCTGCGAGTGGAGGATGGGAACCTCTGGGAAAACTTAGGTCTTGTGGCTGCTGAAGACGACCGGGGAGGGGGGAAGAGGGACCCATATGAGCCTTGTGGCTACTCTGCCTTGGATGGGTCGGCGGCGGGTTGAGCTTTGGCCCGCAGTGTGACAGCCGAGCATGACGGCTTGCCAGTACCCCATGGCACCGGGGGCTTTGGAGCGGGACCGAATGTACCAGCACAAGGTCTCCTTGGTGGTGCGGTATTTCATGATCCCGTGCAACATCTGCCTCATCCTCCTGGCCACCTCGACGCTGGGATTTGCCGTGCTGCTCTTCCTCAACAACTGTAGGTGTCCCCGGGCGTGCGGGAGGAGCAGGGGAGGGAGAGGCAGGAGTTCGGGGCTCTGGTGCAGGGGCAGCCCTCCCGACACTGAGCTTCGCCCTGCACCCAGGTGCTCATCCCTCCCCTGCTGCTGGCTGGGTGGAAGCCGGGGAGGCGGCAGCCCGCTCTGCAGCTCTGCCCCACTTTTCCCTGAGATGATGTTGGCCCAGAACTGCGGAGCGGAGCTGCGAAGGCGGGCGTGCGTGGGCCAGCCCCAGCTCCCCACCGCGCACGGTGCGCTCATGCTCTCGGCTGCGTTAGCACCCTCTGTGTCCCGTGTCCCATTTCCCCCCCACCCTGGGAATGCTGTCTCTCCCGACCTGCTGCTCGAGGTCTGAGCGTGGGTGATGCTCGTGGGGGGAGGCAGGCAGTCTGTTTACGAGGCGGGGATCTCAGCAGGGCTGTTTGGGGGGTGAGAGCCAAAAGATGGGCTCCTGAGTCCTGTCCTGGCCAGGGGCTTCTGTTGCTCCCTTGTTACAGACTGCTGAACGCTGGGGGCTCTGTCACTCTGTGATGGGTGGGAGATGTGTCTCCTAGGCTGCTCCAGGATCCCTGCTCTCTGTTCGCTCTCTTGCTCTGAAGAATCAGCAGAGGGTTGAGGCAAGACGGAGGAGTTTTCCTTGCGGTTAGGCTGTTGATCCGATCCCTGGTGTGGTTGAGCAGATCGCACACTTGGGTGCGGGTACATGCACGTATTGCCAGCTGCTCTAGGCACTGTGCTCTGTTGCCTCATCCTTGCACAGGTGCTTGCCCTCCCAAAGCCCAGCTTTCTCTAGGCGCAGCCTGTGGAGCAGGACTCCATCACGCAGCGGTGTCTTTGACCTCCTTGATGCTGGAAAGCGCCAAACACCCACTGTGAGCAAAAAACCTTTAGAGGGCAGGCAAATCCTCCAGCCTAGCTTTGGGATGCGCCGCTTCCCCTGGTGTCTACGTGGTTAGAAAAAAGCTATATAAAACTGTAAAACACACAAATGCATTTAAAAAGCACTGGTGGGAGCGGGGCCCAGGAAATGGTAGGGAAAGAGCTTGGCCAGTAAGGAGCGGTGTGTCCTCTGCCACAGCCTGGCTTTGCTGCCCTGGGTACATCACTTCATAGAGAGCAGAGCACAGTTTGATGCTGGTTTCAGGGTGTTTCCCTCTCAGGATGGCAGGGTCTGTGGAGCTAACTGCCCGGGTGGAACTCTTCTCGCCCCCCCTGCTTAATCAGGGGTTATCCAGATGTAGAGGGCCGGCTGGTGGCGAGGCTGTGCCACCTTGCTCTGGGACCTGCGGTCACATCCATGGGAGCTTTCACCCTCTGCTGCCCGAGGCTGCCCCTTTCTCCCACTTTTGCCTTCTTGCCTCGGAGGCTGCAGCGTTCCCCGCTGCTGTCCCGTTCAGCTCCATGACTTGGGGAGTCGGTGCCCAGGTGGATGCGTGCGTGAGAGGCGATAGGCAGCGCGATTTGCATCGCAGCCCTGGTGAAATGGCACACAACGGGCTGAGGCAAGCCCCAGCCTGCCAGGCAGAAGAGGGCTGCTGCCAGATCCCAACCCAGAGATGCTCCATCGATACAAGTGGGAGAGCCGGGGCTCCTGGCTCCTGTTCCTGCTGCTCCCTTCTTGCTGCAGGACCTCCCGGAGGTTCCCTGGGAGTCGGTGCCTGCTTGTGCAGGGCATGCGTGCTGAAGGAATGAAATGCTGGCCCAAAAGCTGCTGGGGAGCTGTGGACAGAGGTCTGGAGGGAGGAAGGGAGAGTGTGCAAAAAGGAACCGCTGATAGCCCTGTGTTTTTTGTTTCTTTGCAGACAAGCCCAATAGTTATTTTACTCAGACGCCGCCGACGCCGCGAGATGGTAAGTACGCCGCCGCTTGCTGGAGCTTGGTTCCTGTGCTCAGGATGCACTTGAGAGCAAATGGCTCGAGCCTGTTGTGCTTCCCGCAGCTGGCGTGGAGCAGCGCCTCCTGACCCAGTGATCTATTTTGCAGCTGACTGGCTGCTCTCCATGCCCGGCGCAGTACTGCGTCGCGCCCTGCCCTTGCCCCTGCCCTGGGGATGCAGGAGCGTGGCCCTCCGGGGCGAGGAGGGAGGGCAGAGAGCGGCTGTCCCTCGTTGCTCCCTGGGAGGCACAGCAGCCCTTTCTCTGCAGAGGTTTTCCGAGGAGGCTGTGGTGGAGGTGGGGAAGGGCTGGAAAGGGAGATGAGATCTGTGTGCTCCAGTTTGCAGAGCTTTACTGGTTCATCTGCTGAGACTGTGGAAGGGAGGGGACTGGAGAAGGGGACCTTATCCTTAAACGCAGCAGTGTTGAATCCAGTGGCTATTCCGTGTTTGTTCCCCAAGGGCCTTCCTGGATGTTGGCAAAAGGAGGGGGGAAGCAGAAGGAGGTGCAGAAAGGCTTGCTGCTCTGCAAGCACAGAGCAAAAAAAAAAATAAAAGCAAATGGCATATGTGCCCATGGTACGTGGCAGAGTCACAGGTGAGGGAAAGACCATGAGAAGGTGATGGGCTGTTAGCATGAGGAAATAGCCAGAAACAGTGTTGTGCCTCCCTTGGTCCCTCTGGTTTTTCGGTGTAGCGTCAGAGCGACCCAGGGGAGGACAGGGAGGGAGGGGACCAGTTTCAGCTTGTGGGGCCTGGAGCTCAAGGCTGCATCTCGCTGTGGCCTGGGCGGCAGACGTCCTCCCTGCCGCCCCCCACGCTGCCCTGAGAGCAGGCGTGGGCCAAGCAGGGAGGGACGCCCGCTCAGGGGAGCGATGGGGACACGCTGTCTCCCCGTGACTCTCCGCTGCCTTAGCGAGTCTTGGTCTTGCTGGGAAAGGACTGGAGTGGGCTGTGCTGGCTCACGGCAGCGGGAGGTTAAACGGACACAAAGCAGGTAGGAATCTCTCCAGTGCAAGCACGTGGGATGTGGGCCGAGCAGGTCAGGGAAAGGTGATTTTTGAGGCTAGCAGAGGTTGCTGAGATGCTGTTGGCTGTTCATTAAATTACTGTTCCTGCTGTGCAGCCAAAGTTGAATCATCCCAGCCCATCCGGTCTTGGATCAGTCAGCTACTAATGCTGTATAAATGCTACCAAAAAATCTGTTGCGCTCGTGCTCCAGCTGGCAAAAGGCTTCAGCTTTATCAGCATCAAGAGCAAAATGGGAGCTGGTGTTCAGCTGGACATGAGGTATCTCCACTGCCCTGGCCAGAAAGGGTGTGGGCATGTAAGTTCTGGGGGACCGTTACGCAGCCCTCCTTCCTTTCCCGTCCTTGCTTGGGTCCTACGGTTTCTGCTTCTGGGCTCTCCTAACAATTCCCTCCCCAACCCCAAATTTTCACCTTGCCAGTCACGAGGCAGCATGGTGCTTTCCTCGTCCTCTTCCAGAGTTGTTGGTCCTTCCTTGGCAGAGCAGGTGGGACAGCACCTGGGTTTCCTATGGACTTGCATTTTCCCTCGACCTACGGCACTCACCTATGGATTGCTTCTCACCTATGGATTCCCTGGTGTCGGCTGAGCAGCGTGCTCACCAGCACCTCACACCTTTTCTCTGGGCTTACTAAAGTCTTCTGGTTTCACAGACCTGTAGGAACTTTGGGTTTTGAGGCTGTGCCGTTATCAGTCAATGGCTTTAAAAGCTGTTGGATGCAGGCAGGCAAGCACATGCTCAGATAATGTCATCACAGGAGCTTTGTTTTCTCTGAAAATCAGGCTTAAAATGCCCTGCTTTCTGCTGGCAGGCTGTTCAGTCACCTTCCCCAGCCTCCCTAGTTCCACATGCACAGATAAGAAGCCAGCAGAAAACAGCAGCCAATTAATAACACGTTTGTTTTTTTCTTTCTTTCCTTCTCTGATGGGGGTGGGGAAGGAGGCGGGGGAGAAACGGATGCTAGATAAAATGTGATTAATCTATAATTGGACCAGAGAAGACATCTAAAGCAAAAATAAAAACGAACGTAGGTGTAACTCCTAGCTTAGGGCTCCAAAATATTAGCAGCCCAGCCCATCCAGATGACATACTCCAAAAGATCTCTGGTCCCCACAGGAGATGGAAAACTACCACCCTTGGTGGGTTGCCAAATGAAGCACCTCCTTTTGCAAGTCTAATATGGTACAAATGCCTCTCGTTGTCTTCGGGAAGCGTTTCTGGGCAGAGGGGAGCACGGGGCATGGGAAAAGGTCCCCGCTGGGCTGAAGGGGCTGGTCCCTGCTGCTTCTGCTGTGCCGGAGGGGCTGGCAGTGGTCATCGCCTGGGCTGGCTTGGAGATGTGGCTCTGCTCCTGTGTATAGTCCACTGCCTTAGACGGGGTCACGCTTGTTCTTGTAACTGCTGGGATCTGGCTGAGGTTTGCTGGGCGAGGGCCGTGGCTCTCCTGTCCTAGGCTTGCTCTCGGGGTGGGACAAGGTGCTGTGCTAGTGAGAGCTGTGCCCAGCTGCCCGACCGGGAGGGCTGGCTGGGGAGCCGCCGAACCCTTCTCCCTACCCCTAACCAGCCACATCTGAGAGGGCCAGGCAGGGGAGGGTCTCTGTCTGGCCGCATCGTGTTCCTCTCCCCAGGCAGTACCTGGTGGTGTGACAACGGCGGCAGGCGAGGGCTCGGTGGGTCTCGGCAGGCGGTGTGCGCTCCGGGGCGGGGACTGTGTCCCAGCATGGGAGCGTGACAGTGCCAGCATCGAGCACAGCAGGGCCCTTCAATTGCTTCTTCTCCAGCTGGGCTCCTTCAGGATTGTCGCCTCTTTATCTTCTGGGCCAGATCCTCATCTTCTACAAGTCTGCACAGCTCTGCGGTGAGCAGTAGGTTGCCACCAGCTGGCAGCCTGCACCGTGAGCCAACAGATCTCTGCCCACCGGTCCCAGCTGAGGATCTGCAACTTGGTATTTCTATCTGGAAACCCTGCTATTGGAAGGTTTGCTGTGGTCCTTTCCCCTTCCAAACAGTGATACAAAGCTAAACAGAAATCATCGTCTGCCCTGGCTATGTCAGACCTCAGTTTTTGTCTGAAGGAAGCGGCTTCCCGCACCTCGGGCACCTTTTCTGCAAGGACCCTGTCCTGCATACGGAAAAGGTGCTGCAGCCACCACTGCTCGCCTGGTGCTCCAGCGATGCTGGCGGTGAAGGACTTTGCCAGCCAGCAGGGAGGTGTCTCTAATTAGCACTCGTGTGCTGTTTATCTCTTCCGTTTCTTCCAATACCAATTTCTACCCTAGAAAACTCTTCAGACACAGATTGATTTATGGAGTGGTCTCTGCTTCATTTTGAAACAAGGCCATTAATGCTGTTAGCTCACCGCTTTCTCCCAAATCTCCTGCGCCGCTGGCATTCCCGCAGCTGGGCAGGGGATTGTTAAGCTCTATAAGGTCTTAAGCCTGACTTTCTTAAATGCAATGCTCTAGGAAGGCTGTTGCCTTTTCCCCAACTGAGGGACTGGCCCGTGGCATCCAAGCTGGCTAATTCTTCTCCTTTCTGTTGCCGGGGAGTGTCTGTTCGGGGAGCTGGAGAGGGGGTGGATGTTGGCTCAGCTGCGGCCCCCCAGGGCAGGAGTGCTCTGGTAGGTGCGGTGCAGGGGGCAGGCAGGGTGGGCTGGGCCTCCCTGCATCCCCTGGGGTGAAATAAATGCTGGGGGAGGATTTGGAGGGTACCTCCTCCCCTCTCCTTGTTCTTGCAGCATCTGTGATGAGAGGTTTGATTTCTGTTTGTTTGCAGCATCCCTTGGTGGAGTCGCGTGCGGGAGGCAAGATTGCTTTTGTTGTTTGCTCTGCGGAGGGCAGGGAGAACAATAAGCCCTCTCGGAGCCGTGAAGCCAGGCTGGCGAGAGCTGGGCTGGCTGCTCAGGTGGATCAATAGGATGAGGCACCGGGTTCTTGGGGTCAGCTCCCTGTCATCCCTCTCTTCTTGCCGCCCTCCTCCCCTGGGTCCTCTGCAAGGGTGTGGAAAGCCCTCTCGGCTGGGGTACTTGTTAGCGAGGTCCGTGTGGAGCACGATGGCACAGCCAACAGCAGACAGCTCCGGAGCTGAGAGCAGCAAGTGGGACACAAAGCTGTTCTGCTCACGTCGGAGCCGGGGAAAGAGGGCAGGGCTCTGCCTCGCTGGTGGCAGTTTTGACTCTGACCGTGCCTGCGCCCACGCTCCGCTCCCATTCCTGGTGCGGGCGAGCCTCCCCGTTCCCCGGTGCGAGCAGAGGCGAGGGGCTGAGAGCAGAGCAATGCGGGGTAAGCTGCAGCCGGGGCCTCCCCGGCGGGGTCTGGGCAGTGCCCTCCGCCCGTGCTGCTCTCCCAGCCCTCCTAGGGAGAAAGAAGCCCTCTTGATGCGGCACCGGCTTGGGCAGCCTGTTTACCCCCTTTTGCCATCACCAGCTCTTTGGCAGGTTTGGGTTTCTGGCTGGCCCTAGCAGCTTTCTGGATCAAGTGCAGGAGTGAGTCCTAATCTCAGAGCTACGTCTTGCTTCAGCCTGTCTCAAGCAAGCATCCTTCATGGACAGGGAGAGTCACGATAGCTCGCCAGGGTGGGGGGAGCCAGCCCTTTTGCTGGCATCCGTGCACCTTTGCAGGTGTGGTAATGGCACCAACCAGCTGTGGGTCCTGTCTCTGCTGGGTTTGGAAACGTCCGAGAAGGCTGAGAGGGCTGGACACCCATGTCCTTTTGGCGAGCATGGATAGAGTGATGCTGGCCCAACCTGTCGCACCAGGCTGAGGGAGCAATGCTAAATGGTTATTTACGGATGCATAAAAGCAGCAGTGATGCATGAGATGAGGACACCTGAGAAATTATAGATTGCAAAAATGCTTTATTGTGCCTGGCAGCCCCATAAATACAGCGTTTGCAGAACTGGTCCAGGCATGGGGTTAGGCAGAGAAAACGCTGGTGCAGGTGGCCTTTCAAGTCTGCGTAGGAAATCGGTTAGTGGATTAATCCTACAGTGCTCTCAGTCCTGGGCATTGTCTTTCACCTGGCTGCCCTCCCTTCAGCACCCCATAACAGGCTTTGCCTCGTCAGGTCCAGCTCCCTTTCCCCTCCGATGGGGCTCCCTCTCCAGACAGCGTCCCCTCTGCCATGAAGAGACAGCCAGCCACCCGCAGCGTTGCGAGGACTGGTTCCCCGCGTCCCTGCTGGTGGCTGTCTCTGCCTTTGCGGGGTGCAAACAGTGCCACGTGTTACGGAGCGTCTGATCTGTGCCGGGGGGGTGTTAGGAAATGCTCCCCACTTGTAGATGACTCGATGAATTTGGGCAGACTGAGCGGTACCTTGGCTGCGCGGAGGCAGCAAGAGAGCCTGGAGGGTGCGTGTGCCTCGCCGCCCTGCAAAGGGGACCGTTCTGCTCGGGACAGCCAAGTGCTGTGGGGAAGAGGTGTTTCACGACCTCTCTGCTCTCTTCCAGCCCTGCATCTGCATGCGTTGGCAGCTGAGGAGGGGATGCCCGGGCGCGGGGAGGGCTGTGGTGCTCCTCGGCACAGAGCGCTGGCTGGGCCTGAGCAGCAGCCGCGTATCAGAGGTCCTGGTCTTGCTCCTTTTGTTTCATACTTCTTCAGGGGAAGATGCTTCTTCCTTTTATTTGATCGTTTAATTAACAGCCCATAATTCTGATGAACAGCTTCCTCTGGCCAGTAACCTCTTGGCACAGATGTAATGAGGGGGAAATAATTGCCTTGGGCTTAGAAATCATGGAAGGTGCTTACCTCCCCTTGCCTGCTCTGCCTAGTTACGCCTGCTGCCCACAGCCTACCTGCAGCCCTAAAAAAACCCCTTGTCGAGGTTACCCAGTTAAACCTTGCGGTGCGTTGGCAGGGAGAAGGCTGGGGCTGGCCCACACTCGGGAGACGTGTGTGCTGTCCGTACCCGCCTCCCGCTGCCGGATTCGTGCTGAGCCCTTCCTTCTCCAGGCCCTGTCGGAGAGAATACTGGGAGGCAGGCTCGGGCTTTGGTTTCTCAAAGGAGCCAGGTGGCTCTCCGGGCAGCTCTGCGCCTGCTCAGGGGGACGGGGAGGGGACACTTGACCGCCCTGGGAAGAGAGCCATGAAAATATAACTTAAAATAAAACACAAGCTCTTCAATTTTGTTCCCTTTGTGTGTGGCGGTACTGGAACACCCTGCTGGCTTTGACTGCTAATCCCAGCCTATTTCTCTTTTGACACAAGCCAGTATAAGACTTGGATGCCACAAAATGAATTCATAGCGCAGGCTTTGTGGCAGGGCTGATCTCAGTTGGTAGAATGGGAAGGTGTTGCAGACCTGTCTTTTTTCGTCTGCCCACAGATGCATTTTGCAGCCCTTGGTCTTTTCTGATCACCCCACGCTCTCTTCCTTTCGCACCCATGCTTTTCGGGGCCCCAGCCCTGTCCCAAGCGTGCGGTTTGAAATGTGTGGTTTGAAACCTGCAGCAGCCATCAGCTCCAGCAGTAATCCGTCTCGCTACAGCCTCAGGCCATGGTGTCCACCCGTGTCAGCTCCCCGCGCAGCAGATGCTGACAGACAGCGGGGCTGACGTTAAGCCTTGCCGGTGCTCCTTGCAGGCCCGCAGTGGCTGCTGGGCTGCTGTGACCTCTCCTCTCTGGGTCGAGAAGTGGAACAGGCGTGTGTGGGGAGGGTGCTCCGTGGAGGCACGCGTGTTTGGGGCACGGGCTGCCCCAGGGCCACGGCAGCTCGGGGGAGATTTTGCCTTCTTGATCGTGCTGTCGGTATTCCCCTTTCAAGGCCCGTTGTGTTGAGGAGCGACTCCTTTACTGAGGCCACGTGTGGAGGAGCAAGGAGAGGTTTGCACGCCCCGCCGCGTGGCACTGGGGCAGCCTGTCCCCGAGGCAGACGGACAGAGCCCAGCCAGCCGCTGGCTCCAGCGGCGTGAGCGTCTTTCTGCACCTCTGCGTCAGCCGGTGGGCGGCTGGGCCGAGGCTGGCGATGCTGAGCAAGGAGGGACTGGGAGCATCGGAGCGTGGTGGGAAGTCTTGTCACACATCACGGAACAGAAGAAAATCACTCTCTCTGCGCAAGGTGAAATTTTTGTACCAGGCTTCTCAGCAGCTGCTCCCTTTTAATTACGTAGTGCCTGCTCCTTCTCTAAGACTTCATTGCAGCACAGACTCAAACACTGACCTACTGCACTGCCAGTATGGTGCTTGCACCCACTGCCTCCTCGGGGTGCCGTGGGTGACCCAGGGTGCTCTTCTGTTTGCCCCAGGATCCTGGGCAGTTCGTGCCTCCAGGGTGAAGCTGGCCGTCCCCTAGCTGGCCCAGGGGGTCCTGCACTGAAGTCGCCATGGTGAGGTCTTTGACTTCCCCTTCCTTTTTTTCTTGCTCGTATTCTCACCCTATGGCAGCGAGGCAACAGCTCGGGAGCCAGGACTGGGGTCTGCTTGTGGATCTTTGTCCCCATGCACTCGCCCCACGGCCCAGCCTGGCTTCCTCGCCTGCTGCCGCAGCAGGAGCGATGGCTTCCCTGCCTGGGCTCCGCATCCTGAGCACCGCAGCAAAGTGCGCTTCAGCTGAACCAGCTCAGGCTGCTTCAGGGTTGCTCTGGAGAGAGGAGAGATGCTAAACATAGCTCTTCAAAAGCTGAGCGGTAGATAAGGTAGCAGCAGTTATTAGACACCACTTTTGATCTCTTGAGAGCGTTTTCTTCTCCATTTACAGTGAGGTTTGAGCTTTCTCTTGGGGATCAATTTATGCACTTTCATGTTACGTGACTTAAGCGTTAGAGGAGGAGTAGATGGGAGAGCTGCTAAGGTGTTCCTGTTTTTCCCTGTATCAGGTCCTTGCTAAGGTTACAGGTTGCCAAGCTTGCCTCACTCTCCCCACATCTCTGCCTCACATCTCCCAAGACTACCCTTCTGGCGTTGTGACAAAGAAACAGCATTTGTCTTGCTTTGTCTTCCCTTCCCCTCGGCCGTGTCGTGCTGAAGTTGGTGTGTGATACCTTTCAGGGAGAGCTAGTGCATCGCTACCAGCTCCCGAGTTAGCCCACTGCAAATATTGCCCGGCGCCGTGCCGTGGCAGAGGCTTTCGTGCCAAGTGAACGTTGGTTTTGTAGGAACGTGCCCCGAGGTCACAGTGACACACGGAGCCTCGCTGTTGTGCGGCGTGAGGCCAAGGGGAGGCCGGGCTTAGCGCAGACCCCATGGCTTAGGGATGCAGTCGCTACGTTTAATACTTTGTATGAAGCGCAGAGGGAGAGCAGAGGGCAGCAGGAGGTGTGAAGCTGGCCGAGACCCCCAGGGTAGGAGCAAGCTCTGTGCAAAGAGCCTGAGTAGACCTTGCAGAGTGCCCGGCAGCCTGGGAAAGGTTGGCAAAGGGCAGCGTGCTGGCTTTGCCGACCGTGCAGCTGAGTGCTGCCTTTGGACCTGCTGCGGCTGGGGAGGAGCCGCCTCTCCCCGCGGGTGTCCAGAGGCTGCTGCAGCCCTCCTTCCCTTGCTGAGCCCTCTAATCTCCCTGATTTGTAAACACTCTGTTTTGCAGAGCGTGGCCTCTGCAGGCAGGTGGGAGCAGGTTAAAACAATCCAAGTATTTTTTTTTCCTTGCCCTTGCCTCCCTCCCCTGCGTGGGCTACGTACGGGCTGCCATCCCATCTGGGCGCGCTCTCTGTGTGCGCTGAGCTTTGGGTGTTTTGCTGCGGCGTGGCTCCGCGGGGCAGAGCCCTGCTCTCGGCCGCTTGCTCTGTGGCGCGGCCGGGTGGATCTGTGTGCGCTGGGGTGTGCGGGCAGGGCAGCGGGAGCCGGCTGCTGAGGCTGGCTTCTCGCTCGCATCCCTTGTGGAGTGCGTTTCCAAACTGCTCCTCTCTCCGATGGAGGCTGATGGATTCTTCCAGTGATTAGGAGCCGTGACAGTCTGCTCAGAGCCGCTCTTGCAGGGGGCTCGTGACAGATTAATGAGAGAGTCTTTTAAGATATGTTTGATTTGCAAGAGTGACTTTGATGTTTTAGACCCAAGAACGCGATGTTTTCAACTCCTCCCTGCTCCACCCTGCCCTGCCCGCCCCTGGCACTGCCTTCGCCTTGCTCACTACCATCTCCCTGCCTCCAGCACATGCTTTTGCTTTTAGATCCTTCAACCGATCAACTTTTCTCCTTGCTGCCCACCCCTCCTGACCCCCAATTATAGCCTGTGTAGTCAGCTCTCCTCCCGCTCCTCCTTGGCCTGTACTGCCCGCACGGCCGGTGTCAGCCCTGCAAGGCACCGGACTGCTCGCAGGTTGGATTTCTGTTGTGGTGGCTTTCAGAAGTGAAGAGTTTTTTCAGGCAGCTGGGCTGTCAAAGGTTGTGGCTGGTGACGACCACATTTCTGGGCTTCCCCTCGCTGTCCCCCGTGTGACGCAGGAGCACAGTGTGTTTGGGGGTGCGGAACTACCATGCTGTGGTCTCAGGAGGAGATACCTGGTTTCCCAGCGATCTCTGTCATGTGCAGAGCTGTGCAAGCAAGATCCTTGGCAAGCTGGGAGCATCACAGAGGCTCCCGAACTGGATGGTGGATGCCTACCGTTCTCTCAGCTTCTTAAAGACCTTTCATCCTTAGAACATGTCGGCTTGAAAACTTTAAGTGGTTTGGGGACTTGTTCTAGAGAGGTTCTTGTGGCCTTTTGGAGACCACAGATTTGCAGCTGCAGTGTAGCTCAGCTCCGTGGCTAAACTGTGGAAATAAAGATGGGCACAATTGCGATGAGCGAGGAGGGGTGCTGCCGTCCCTTTGGTACCTGTTGGGCTGTATGCAGGGGTGCTGGCAGTGCCTTTAGCCAGCGTTCGCCCCCGGCCTGCTGCTGCTCAGTGAGGCTAGCTGCAGCTTTCCCGATTCACGGCAGTGGCATTGCGTGAAGTCACTGTCCCATGCAGCAGGGACAGGGCACCAAGTGGGTGAAGATGGGCAAAACTGTGGCTCGAGGACTAGCGTGCCCTGGGAGCAGGGAGGAGTTGAAAGCATCGTGTTCTTGGGTCTAAAACATCGAAGTCACTCTTGCAAATCAATCTTGCTCTGGCACAGCCAGAGCAGCAGTAGGGGCTCTAAGCAGAAGTGCCTGCGTTAAGCAGGGTGGTGGTAATGACACATGCTCTGACGGCTCTGCGTTTCTTTCCCGGGAGAGCCGGTGCCGATCGCGGCACGGCCTGGGAGGTGCTGAGCGGGGTTTAGCCGGGGCCGTGGGGTGGACACCCCGGCTCTGCTGCCGGTGCCTGCGTGTGGCTCTCCCAGCCCCGCAGCGGAGGCCTTCGAGCAGGGCAGGCGGCTCCTTCTCCCTCGCTGAGCGAGCCCTGGCTGATGTAATTAATATCGATGGCAGGGAGGGTGGGCCCGGGAAGAGGAGTAGATGTGCACGGGCGAGAGTCTGGGCTGGAGCGCCAGCCTAACTGGTCTCCATGGCAACGGGCACCTCATGCAGAATTAATGCCGGCCTTCGCTGTCCTGACACACGCGCACGGCTCCGTCCCCGGGGGCTTGCGTTTCCCCCTGCCCTTTGGGCACAAGGAAGCCCCCCAGCAGCTCTGCCCTGCCCTTTGCTCCCCCCGCCCTTCGCGCCAGCGCTGTCCTTGCGTCGCGGATGGCAGCAGGGCAGGCTCGCTCAGGTTGCCCTGGTGGGGCCTTGCCCCTTCTCCAGGAGGAAGGCTCGACCCCGGCCCGCGGTGCTTATTGTCCACATGCCCTCACCCTTTGCTATTATGTCTGCTTGCTGGCTACTACCTCGCTTGTGCTTCTTGTCTTCTGGCTGAGGAACTGTCCGCGCTGCTCACCCCCAGCCCGCGGGGCTCCAAGGGCGCTGTCCAGCGTCGCCCACGGCTTCTTGCCCGCTCTGTGATGGTGGCTTCTCCTCTCGGGCCTCGGTCTTTAAGAGTGGCTGCTCGGAGGCAGGATTTGGGACAGGACAAATCGCTAGTGTGGCCCGTTAAGTGACCTCCCCATCCTTGGGAACGGTGGTAGGTGGGACGCAGAGGTGCACAGCTCAGTGCCTATCAGCGTGCATTAGGGATGGAAAAGATGTATTTAAGCATCACAGCTTTTTCTCTCTGCTGCCCAGCCTAGCCAGCTTGGGGCTGCTCTCCGCTTTGTGTTCCCCAGTCCAGTCTGCTTTAAATGGCTTTAGCAGGGGAGCACCCACTGCTTTCCAGAGAGGGAAAGTTTTTAATCCAGTAGCATTAGATTAAAAGGCAGCCACCTTGCACGTTTGGCACAGACGTCCTCATTCTTTAATTTCAGGCTCTTCCTGTGAACAAGAATGCCCAGTGCCAGCGGTTCAGCTGCTAGCGGGTGCCCAGAGGTGCAGGTTGCCCTCACCTTCCTGGGTGTGCTGCGGGAAAGCATCTTTCCCTCTCCATCTCCTGCCTGCAGCCCTTGCTCCTTGCCCTTGCACCGTCCCTTGCTCGTGGCTCCATCTGTCCGGAACGTGGCAGCATGGCTGTCGTGCGTTGTTAGCCTTTCCTCTCTCCTACCCCTTTCCTGTCACTGGAGATGCTTTAAGCCATGAAAGCGGGTACATCCCACCCTCCTATCTCCCACCCTCCTATCTCCCACCCGTGAGCTGTGATCAAGTTTCTGGCTGTGCTTTTCTGATTGTTTTTCTTGGCTCGTTCGGAGAAGGGACGGACTCCCCTGGGATCTGGAGCGGGTCCAGGCTGGCAAACACACGTTCTGCCTTCAGCAGGCAGGCCTGGCTGGGGAGGGGGGAGCTGCCAGGAATCGCCTGCGCATTTTCCCGGCGTCCCCCTCCTCCGTGGGTGTTCAGGGCCCTCCTCCTCCTCCTCTTCCTCCTGCCTTGGCAAGATTCCTGCCGAGGAGAAAGCTTTGGTTCTGGGGGGGAACCGTGAGCCCTCAGGTGCTCCTCTCGGTGGCCCGGCTGCGTGGCCGGGCGCTGCCGGGGAACGCGGGGCGGGCAGGCAGACAGGCCCGCTCTGCAGAGGGCCCGGCAGGATGCAATAAGCAATCAGCAAGCTGCTCCAGTTGCATTTTTTTCTTTTCTGTACGGTGGAAAAGAGCAATTTTGACATTACATTTATGATTATTGTTATTAAGCTGGAGAAACATTTTAATGTGAATGCTTGGGGCTTATTAGATAGAGCTCTTCACCTCAAGATCTCAAAGCACTTGACAAAGCTAGCTTGTTATTAATCCCTACTACTTATATTGAGCTATTTACCTACTGACATTGGGGGTTTGGTGATTATTATTATCCGCATTTTTTCTAAACGGGAGAACCAAGGCACAGAACTGGATGGGGAGTTGAAGCTGGAAGCTGAAGCTGCTCTCCACCCTCCGTGCCTGCAGCCGGCTGCCTGTCCTCACTGCTCCGGTCCAGGAGGCTCAGAAGGCGGCTGGGATGGATCGAGAAGCTCACCTAAGAGCTTTACCTGGAGCACGTGGTGCAAACTGCGGCGTGGCCAGAACTGGCAGCTGGGAGAGGGGTGGAGGTCCAGGCTGGGGAGGGCAGCACGCAACTTGCTGCATTTTTTTAGGATGCAGGGGACTGAAGGAAGGCACAGAGCAAGCCTGTGAGTTGGGGCGGGGAGAGAGGGGGTTGCTGAGGCACAGAGCAAGCCCTTTGCATACACATATTGTCACGGGCTCTCACTTGGCAGAACAGCCTTGCCAGCTCTGGCCCAGGAGTGCTCCAGGATGAGCCAGTATACATAGAGCTGTGCAGCATCTTTGTTTTGCTCAGTCTCTTGAGCTCAGCTTAAGCAGGGCCTTTACTTTAACAGCAGCCTGCTCCCGAGCTGCCTGCAGCCTCACACCAACTCCTGCATCTCTCTGCAGAGCAGAGCTGCGTGTGAGGAGCCTCGGTGGCTCCTAGCCATTCTCGCGGTGGCTCTGGCCCTCCCTGTTGGCCACAGAGGAGCTGTCCCATTCTCAGCTGTGCTTCCAGCCGTTTTGGGCATCTGCAAGCACTGTTGGATGCAAGGAGGTGGAGCTGGTGCCATCTGCCCTGGCAGCTACTCGTGCGGTACCAGCCACCTGTGCCCGCGCAGCCTGCTCTGGGAAATGCTGAGCTGAACCTTGGCAGGGGCTTCCCTGGTAACGAAGCATCCTGCACCCTCCCTGGTGCTAATTAGGGGCTGCCTGAGGAAGTGTCACGGATGGGGTAGGAGGCTTGGATCTGAACCGGTGTCGTTACACCTGGTCCGATGGGTAGTCGTTCTTCTTTCTGCAGGAATGGCTCGGTTCTGATGACTGCCAGCAGCTCTGGGGCCAGACCGCAGTAAGAAGCGCTCTGCAACCCTGACTTTCCCTCTTCCCACCCCAGTTTCAGCTGCCAGGGTAGATAAGCTGCCAGAGGCTCCTCTCAGCTCGTCATCTCTCTCCTTTCCCCTTTTTGAGAAGAAAATGTGGTTCATTGGTGCAGGCATCCCACCCTGGCCTCCCGTGCGTCGGTCCAGAGGATCGCTGGCAGGCTGGGGAAGGTGTTTCCATAGGTGGCTTCTGTCGCTTGGTTGCTGTGCCTGGCTGGTTCCCCTGCCCCTCGGCCTTTTGGGAGGAGCCATCCCCTCTCACCCCAGCGTTTTCTGTGGACACCCTGCACTGCGAGCCCCGGGCCAGGCGAGGTCTGCCCGTGGTCACTGCGGGATGCAAGGTAGAGCCTCAGAGCATAACGTATCTGAGCTGGAGCGAGGCTCTGAACCCAGTCAGGTCTTTCCCCTAGCTTTGATCTCTTCTAAAAGCCTTTCCTGCTTTTGCGGGCTCAGCCTGGGGTTGCAGAGGATGAGGAGACTGCTCTGTCCGCCCATGGGGTCATGCTGACTCTGTTGTGGCGGGAAGCACAGTACCATGAATTATTTGTAGCAACACCTTTTGCTTTTTCCCTCCTCTCCAGCAAATGCACTTTTTTATTATTGTTGTTGTTGTTGTTATTGTTATTTATTATCCTGTTTCTGCTCCAGTGCTGCTAAGAGACATGGAGAGGCTTGGCTGGTATTCAGCGTGGTTACAATAAGCCCAAGCCCTCCCTTTTGTTCTGTACAGCTTGCTCAAGTGTTGTATAGATACCTCGCTTTAGCTGTTTCTCTCCCTCATCTTCGGCAGCTCGGGAGGTTTGGGAAAGGTCAGCTCCTAGCTGTAGCTTTTTTCTGCTCCAGACAAGTGCTGCTCTCATTGTTTGCCAAATGCCTTGCTGCGCCTCGTCTCTGCAGCGCTAGGATGATTTAACCAGAGCCGTGCTTCGCTTTAGATCCAGTCTGCTCTCTGATCTTGCTGCACAGCCTTGCCGTGTGCTTTGTAGACAGTTTTGAAGCACGGTCTTGAACAAGTGCTGAGAGATCCCACCTCCCCTCTGCGACCAGGCGACAGGCACAATGGGCTGCAGCCTCCAACATCCCAAGCAGAGATCTGTTGCAAGCTCACGCTGACTCGGGTTCACCACTGCCTTCCAGTGTCTGCCCTGCAGAGGTGTCCATCATAGCTGGCTCAAAAGCCTCCAGCTGCAGTGTTGCTGTGGATAAGGCAGCCTTTGGGCTTGGTTGAGACCAAGCCCTGCCCTGGCATGTCTGTCGGGTGATGTAGAAGGCACACTGGTAGGAAAACGTGTGGTTGCTATCCTGGTGGTGTGGTAGAGATGTCACCAGAGGGGCAGCAGGCAGGCCGTCTGCACGCCCCGGGTCTCTGGTGCTCGTCCCAGTCGGGTGGGCAGGTAGATGATTTCCTTGCCGTGCTGGCGAGCACCATCTCTGCACTCCTGTCTGCCCCGTCTCCTCTCAAGCTCGGGAGCGTGAAGGCAAGGCTGGTCCCTTTGTGGTATCTTGGCCTGATGCCCAGTGGAGCAGGGCCCAGCCCTGGGTGCCTGAAACAGCAGCGGCGCTGAGAATAGAGAGCGATCTGCAGCCCCTTGCTTGTGGGGTGCTTTTGGTAGCACGGTCTTCACCAGCACTGTCGGGAATCAAATTTAAGAGGTCCTTGCGCTTCTGTACGCTTTATCTGCTGCCGGGAGTTTATTCGGGCTGTCGTGTACAAGCGTTAGGACAAGAGCGCTTTGCGCCTCGCTTGCTGCTGCCTTCTGCCCGGACCCAGCAAAGCGGTTCTGTCTGGAGTGGCTCTGCACGGGGAAGGAGATGTGAAGGCTTGGTCAGTGCCAAGTACCCTGGAACTGGGCTGGTAGCCTCTTCTTTTTGCTTCTAATTTCTCAACTTTTATTCCTTCCGCGTCAGTGGTGGTTATGCTTCTTGCATCCTACCAGGTTAAATTAGAGAGAGAGAGAGATGTTGGGGAAGAAGGAAGCTGCCTCTGAATTTTGTCCTTTGCAGAGCTTGTTGGGTTGAGTCATCTTAGCAGGCATAATAAACCTGTTTCATCTCCTGGGTCTGGCAGGGGAATTAAGGCATTTTGTTTTATTCTTGTTGGTGTTCTGAGCTTGCATCATCCAACTGAATCACAGCATTGGATGGGTGAGTTTTCAAAATCATCTGCTCTGAACAAATAGGCTTCTTCACCAGTAGCACCAGCGATGATTAGAAGTGAAAGAAACTTAAACAACCAATTTGCTTGTCACAATTTGTTTCTAGTTTGAAGCATTTTTCTTTCTCGCTTTGTCTGCTTCTCAGCCTGAAACTCAGTGAAGCAGGAGGGACCGAAGCACCATGTTTGGGGCTTGCACCCTGCCATAGCCCTGCTGTCCGTCCTGCCTGGGCGTCCGTGGGGCAGCTGGGCCATCCCCTTGAGTCGGGATTAGCTCTGAGGCACGGCGACGTGCAAGGTTCTCTCCTGGGGATGGAGCTCGTTGGCAGGGAGTGGGAAGGTGTCTGTCAAACACCGGTACTGTAAAAGCTCACTTCTACAACATTCGGTTGATGCAGAACAGGAGGGTAAATAAATACCCTTTATATCATCTCTTTTGCTCACATATTGGCCTATTATGTCCCTAATGTGTTTATGAAATACGATTCTGGGGGCAAGGATAGACTGAAACTTCAATTCTGATAAAATATCAGTTTTCTTTATGTGCCTCGACCCAGTTAACTTTATAATGCTTTGTGGCCTTTTTGTCATTTACCATTGCTTTTATCACTTCAGATTAAGAGATTCTTAAATACATGCAGACAAAACAATTACAGGCAGGATCACTTAAAAGGTGACAAGACCCAGTTTGGCTCCAAATCTGAACAATTTTAGAAGTTTCTTTGAAGAAGAGTCAAAGCCATCAGCAGTGTTTTAACTTCTTCAGAAGTGCTGTCCAGTGCTGAAAGCTTTCTCCTGCCAGGTTCGCAGGCTGGCTGCTGCAGATGCAAGGTCTGGGAGGAGAAATGGACGGCAGGGGACCGAAGGCAAAAGTGCTGCTGGTGCATGAGCTGTGTGGGAAGGAAACGCACCCGAAAATAGCAGCAAGTGCCTTAGGACGGGGTTTTTGAAGTGCTCGGTGCTGCCCTGAATTGCATCCCACTGAAAACTTCCTCGGTTTGGGTGGGATGAGACCTGGGTTGGCTGTTCACTTCGGAAGCCCTCGCCTTGGGTGTGTGAGGCTCCTTTCCCATGCTCTGAGGCAAAAGACAAGAATGGAAGAGCTCAAGAAAGGAGAGAACTGTCCCTGACACCTACTTTGAAACCCCGGATGGGCTTCCCACTTTGGTTTCCCTATCTGCAAGTGGCTGCTGAACCTGGGTCAGTGTGTCCTGAAGACAAGTGCCTTCAGACAGGCACCTCTCACCCCTTCGCCTTTGAGCAGGCACCTGCTTGAACTCCGCTCCAGGCTGGCTCTGCATCCCGCATCTGCTGCATACGCGAGCTCCCTAGCCTTCCCTAGCCTTCCCTAGCCTTCCCTAGCCTTCCCTAGCCTTCCCTAGCCTTCCCTTGCCTTCCCTTGCCTTCCCTTGCCTTCCCTTGCCTTCCCTTGCCTTCCCTTGCCTTCCCTTGCCTTCCCTTGCCTTCCCTTGCCTTCCCTTGGTCTGGTAGCTAAGACAGCTCCATCTCTGCCTCCCCTGTGACTGGCAGCTGATTATGCACTACACAGTTACACTTCTGCTCCACGGACCTATGCCTCGGGGCGGGGGGGACAGGATGAATCCCCGCTTGTCCTGCATTTCACATTCTTCACTTGCCCACCTCCCCTGCACACTCTAATCTCAGAGCTCAACAGGCTCATCTGCATTTAAAAAAAAAAAGAGAGAGAAAGAGCAGCAATGGAAAGAGCAGGAGAGACTATCCAGAGCGCTTCATAAAAATGATGAATTGCTTTTAGATATTGGGCAGGAGAGAAAGAGAGGTCTTTTTTATTTGATTATATTAGTCTCTTAGTGGTGCATTGTTGCTGTGCACATGAGCTCAAAACCTCAAGGCAGTCAAAGGCAAACGCCCGGGAATTGAAGTGCAAATGAGCCACTGTCGAGCGTTTTATTTTGCCTTTTACGATTTCTCTTTCTCTCATTATGTAGGTCAGTCTCCATTTCTAACGTATGCTGCGTGCGCGGGGCGGTAAGGTGTGCCCGGAGGTGGCAGGAGGTGCCCGCTGCGCCTGGGTGCAGTAGCGGTGCGGCGGCTGCCGGTGCAGGGCCCGCGCTTGGCGCAGCGGCTGTGCGTGCAGGGTGGTGCAGCGGGTGTGCGGTGCGTGCGTACCTGCCCAGTGGTGTGCGTTGTGAGTGTAGGGCTGTGCCCGCGGCAGGAACCACCGGGCAGAAAGCTCTGGTATCTCTTGCTCTCGCTGTCTCACCTGCAGACCGCTGAGTCTGGAGACATTTGTCCTCTGCCTTCCTCCCTCCAACTGAGGAACTACATTTCCTACCACATTAGCAATTCAGATGCTGAACTGGGCTGTGCTGACTGCTCTGATTAGTGAATGTGATAAAGAGATTCGTGCATCTCCTTTAGAGAGACACCAGCCACGTGATTCAGCTGCTTTGCATAAACGGTGATGAATAAAGCAATGTGTGTGTGTGTGGGGGGACGATCTGTCCCAACACTGGGACAGGTGAGATGTTTTCTTCTCCGTTTCTTGACTTTCCTTTCTCTTGCTGGTTAGCAGAAAACACGTTGTGTTGTGGAGGACTCACAAAGGCTTGAGCAGAGGGGCCCTGGGCAGAGCAAGTGCCTTTCGGAGACCTGGGCACACTCCTCTGTGTCTGTAGTGGGGTTGGAGGCACCTCCCTGCTCCCAAGCTGGGCCTTGACCTCCCTGCTGTGGTGCAGAGCCGGTGACAGACCTTTCTTTCTCCAATTCACACCGGCAATAAGCAGAATGGGCAGCCTGGAGTGAGAAGGGGCACAGAGGAGGCAACAGGGCTGACCATGTGTCTCGTTTTGGACCATGCTGTACCCCAGCCTCTTCCCTCCCTGTCCTTGCATGGGATGAAGGTGTCTAGCATGTATCCTGCCTTATCTGGCCGCTCTCAAAGGGCAGCAGGGCTCAGTCACTCCGGAGAGACTGTGGTAGAGCCAACGTGGATGGTAGTGGGGTGCCTGAGGGCAAAGGGGGTGCTGCCTTCCAGGACAACCTCCCTTCAGAGGAAGCTTTCTCTGGGTTACAGGCTTTCCCGACCCTGCTGTCTGTGCTGCCCTTCTCCATTGCCTCTGTGCTGTCTGCTCCGCACGGTACCATCACGATGGAGCAGACACTGAGTTTACTTACTGCATTAAGCCTGTGCTCCGGGCGCAGGCAGGAGATGGGGTTTCGGGGCGCAGCAGCCCTGGCCTGGCAGCCTGGCTGCCTTGCAGTGTTCCCTGGCTGCGCTGGGCAGACCCTTGTTCTCAGGCACATGGCTCTGGGGTGGGTGGCTCTGGCAAGGTTGGCTTGGCCCCCCTACACCTCAAATGCACCCTAGGCATCCCCGGAGAAGGACCCAACTCAACTGCCTGGTTCCTGGCAGGCAATGAGAGGTGGCATGCCGAGATGATAGCATCCTCGCCCTAAGCCAGGGAAGGACCTCGCTGTGCCTAGAGCATCCTCCTCTCGCTGGCCCTGCCCTTGCAGTCCTGGTCCCCCGGAGGGCTGCAGCCCCTCCCCGAGCCTGGGTGGTGTGAGCAGCTCTGCCGGGGAGATAGGAGAGGCACGGGCACTGGTCTGCATCCCTCCTATTTTCAGAGGAGCAGCCGCGGCTCACCGATCTCTCCATGTCTGTGCCCACAGCATGTCGAGGAATGCTGTGCGGGTTCGGGGCGGTGTGCGAGAGGAGCTCCACCGACCCCTCCCAGGCCTCCTGCGTCTGCAAGAAGACAGCTTGCCCTGTCGTGGTGGCTCCTGTCTGTGGCTCTGATTACTCCACCTACAGCAACGAGTGTGAGCTGGAGAAGGCCCAGTGCAACCAGCAGAGGCGGATCAAAGTCATCAGCAAGGGACCGTGTGGTGAGTGCAAGGGCAGGCTCTCCTGCCTTCAGGAGGTGACCGTGTGAGGCCAGGGAGACTTGGCCTGAGCTCATGTCGTCACTGTGGTGCTGGTGATGTCCTGGGCGATGGGGACGGGTCTAATGGGAAGGGAAACAGTGAGAGAATCACCAGCTCTGCCTTGGTGATGGGCAGAGTTTAATAAGTAGGCAAACCGATGGCCAAAGGAGGTTCAAGAGGTGTGTGGTGGACAGTGGGGAACAGCCTTCTGTCTCGGGCAGCTCTGCCTGCTGCCCCACGCTGCCTCCCAGAGCGCTCACATCTGCCACAGCTGGAAGCTGGAGTTGGAGGGACCAGGCGTATGCAGAGGCTGGCTGGGCTGATGAAAGCCCTTCCCCAGGCTGGCATTCACCAGCTGTGAGCAAGGAGCTGTGTAAATGAGACCCCAGTCTCCTCATCTCAGAGTAAATTAACTTGACCTTTCTCTCATGCAGTGCTCTGGCTTGCAATAAATCTGCACCCGGCACTCCTGCTGGGGCTCTTGTCAGAGGGGAGAGAGTGCTGAGTGACTTATTTAAAATAATAATCATAAAAAAGTGACAAATAAAGGAAAAAAGCAAAAAAAAAAGCTGGCAAATAAATTTTGGCCCTTCCCCATCAGTGAGGAAATTGCTCCTTGAGCTCTTCCTCTAATTATGGTTTGCGGAGGTGCCTTAAGGACCCTCGTTTTGCTCGTTTGCTGAAGCAAGAGGATCTTGGAGAGCATGTGCAGGGAAGGGAGCTCGCAGCAGCGAGGCTGAGAGGTTTAGAAAGGAGGGGCTCTGCCTGAAGTGCCAGGTGAGGAGCGAGCTCCCTTCCTCGCATGCCATGGGTTCGGGGCTGATCACGATCCTGCCTGCCTCTGCAGACATCGGGGCGGATGAGCTCGCTGGTGTGGGACCAGGTACGTGGCACTGGCTCCAGCATCTGCTGAAGCTGAGGGAAGGACATCCATTGCCATCGTGTATGTTTCTGGGCACTCGGCGGGACTGGGGCTGTCTAGGTAGATATCGTGGTGTGTCGGGCTTATTTGTCCCGTGAGAGGAGCAAGCAGGAGAGGGCAGCATGGGCCGCTGTGCTCACGCCTGTGCCGTACCCCTCGTCTCTCCCGCAGGCTCCAAGGACCCCTGCGCAGAGGTGACCTGCAGCTTCGGCAGCACATGCGTCCGCTCCACTGACGGCCAGTCGGCCAAGTGCGTCTGCCCATCGTCCTGCAGCGGCGTGCCCGAGAGCACGGTGTGCGGCAGTGACGGCAGAGACTACCGCAGCGAGTGCGACCTCAACAAGCACGCCTGCGACAAGCAGGAGAATGTTTTCAAGAAGTTTGATGGCGCCTGTGGTGAGTCCCCTGCCCCCCTGGGGGTATTGCTTTAAAAACGTTTCCTCTTGCATCAGGAGTATTGAGGGCAGACCAGCGGGAAGTGGCAAGGGTTGGGGAGAAAAACCTGCCTGTATGCCTGCTGTCATCAGCTCAAAAATGGGGACTGGGCAGAAAAAGGTCGGTCTGTGGATGACGGCTTCTGAAACTCAGACCAAGCCAGCGCTTCCCCCGTGGCGTTTGGCTGTGGGCGTTTCTGCTCGGGACCCACTGACCTAGAGAACAGTGGCAACATCTGTGCCACCTCCTTTCCCTCCTGCCGTTTCCCCTGGCTGGAGTCCCCCGGCTGCTGCTTTTGGCAAGGAGCCTGCTGCTAGCCGGCGTCCCAGGGCTCGCGGGCAAGCAGCTCCCTCTAATTAAATGAGCCCGACAGGCACAGATCCCAGAGCGCAAACACAGTCCTGCCGCTCCGAGGATGGCTTCCTCTTTGGCTAACGGTGGCTGTGGATACTTGTAATTAAAAGTAACTGTATTCATTAGGAAAACCATGAGATCAGCCAGGACACGTGCCAGACCAGTGTTTGTCCCCAGGGGAAGGAGTGTGGGAGTGTGTTTAGGCAGGCTGCAAACCTGGAAGCGCTTCAATTACGCTTTCACTGCTCAGTCCCAAGTAGGGCGAGATGGGCGCAAGTGGGATGTGCGAAAGAGGTGATGTCACGCTGGGTGCTCCTGGTTTCTAGGGCAGAGAGGAGGCTTTGAGCCTCACTGTTCCTTTGAGGTCCTCCTGATTTTAGCTGGGCATCAGCAGAAACTGAGGCAGTCCGGGTTGAGCAGCCAGGCTATAGAACCTGAAAATACTTGAAGGCGTTTGGACTCTTTTGGGTGCGCTGTAAGGCTTGAGGATGTATTGCAAGGTAGGGGAGAGGGTGAGGATGAGCAGTGCAGGCAGAGCACATCTCAAATATCCTCATCGTGCAGTGCCTGAGATATGTCTGTGCTTCTGCCTTGTCCCCAACCCCTCTGATGCGGTCCCCATCTCCTCAACTGTACCGCATCCCTGCCCCACTACGGCAGCCTTATTTACCCACAGCTCCTTAAATCCATGCAAGATGTTCTTGTGATTTTGTTGGGGTTTGTAGAAGTCTCCAAGGAGGTAACACATCCCTGGCTGGCTGCTGGTGTGACTGCAGGGCAGCAGCCAGCACAGGCAGCTCTTGCCGGAGGGGGAGTGGGAGATGGATTGGGTAGGTCCTGCGGGAGCTCCTTCATCTGCTTCGCTTCTATGATTACTGCACGTGCTCAAATGGACAAAGCAAAAGACTTCAGCTGTGACCCTGTCCTAGGCCAGCCTTCTCCAAGGGCTGGGGGGGCAGCCGAAAGGGAGGTCCCTCGCCTGCTTGCGAGAGGCTGGGGAAATGGGGTACTGTATTTTTTCCTCCCTTTGTCAGCCTGGTACTGTGGTCAATGCAGGGATTTCGGACTAGTTAGGATTAAAGGGTAGAAACATTCGATCATGTTCCTGCAATTGCAGAAAATGAATCAGCACTCTCCCGGTACCGTGCTTGACAAAGAGGAGAAAAACCCAGGGCTAGAGTAGGGATTAGTGAACAGTCGGCACCTGTTTTGCCTATGTCTTTGGTATGCTAATGTGAGCTCAGCTCATCAGAGAGGGTGATCCGGATAAGCCTAGATTAGAGCAGTGGGGCAAGGCAGCGTGTGGCCCTGGCTGCCTTGGGGCTCTTCCAGCACTTCGGAAAGACAGGGAGGGAGAGTTGGAGGCGCAGGATGGGAGCAGCAAGCATCTTGCGATGCCCAGCAAATGCCGCTTGGACTTGGGAGGTTCGTCTGGGTCGGGGGAGAGAGCCCTGTCCTCTAGACAGAGGGGAGCGAAGGCAGCTCAGGATGGGAAAAAAGGCAGTGCTCATCCCATCCAGTGGTCACTTTGAAAAGGGCACGTCCTCAGTGTGTGCAGCTCAGTAGAAAATGAGTCCTTATGTGTGCAGAGCCCTACAGATGTCCCATCCCGAGGAAGAGACGCACCTTGAGTGCTATTGGGGAAGGTATGGAGGCTCTTGGGGCCAGCTGGGAGGGAGAAGGGCAGGCCAGGGAGCACCCCTCTGGGCTGGGTGCGAGCGTGCCTAACTCTCTGCTCTGCCTCTGTGCACAGACCCTTGTAAAGGCGTCCTCAACGACATGAATCGTGTCTGCCGGGTGAACCCCCGCACCCGAAGGGCGGATCTGCTCTCCCGCCCCGAGAACTGTCCCCCAAAGAGGGAGCTTGTGTGCGGCGACGATGGGGTGACATATGACAACGAGTGCGTGATGGGGCGCTCGGGGGCCATCCGGGGACTGGAGATCCAGAAGGTGCGTTCAGGGCAGTGCCAGCATCAGGGTAAGTACCTCTCTGCTTCTGGGGAACAGGAGCATTTGGGTTCCTGGCCCTCCCTGCTGCTCCGTGCCGTGCTCTTGGCAATGTGAGTGTACCCCCTTCCCCGGTCCCTGGGGTGGCTGTGAGCGGTGCTGCCTTCTCTCCTCCCAGACAAATGCAAGGATGAGTGCAAGTTCAACGCTGTCTGCCTGAACCGCCGTGGCACCGCTCGCTGCTCCTGCGACCGCATCACCTGCGATGGTGCCTACCGGCCTGTCTGTGCCCGGGACAGCCGGACCTACAGCAATGACTGCGAGCGCCAGAAGGCCGAGTGCCACCAGAAGGCTGTCATCCCAGTAAAGCACAGTGGACCCTGTGGTAAGCACTGGTGCCACTGGGCTGGTCGCCCACAGGAACACTGGTACCCCCACACCTCTCACTTCCCAGCCCCAGCAGCCACTTTAAGCCCAGCCTGTGTCAGTCCCTTCCGTGCAGGCAACGGTGCTCGCGTTGATGCTGGAAAGCTGCAGGTAAGTTGTGACTGGGTGCCCACCGTCTGCGCAAGCCACAGGCTCTCTTCAGTCTTGCGGCCGACAAGCCCTGAATATCCGTTCCTCCTGGTCTTTTTCCTTCCAGCAGTCAGCAGCCCTTGTGTGTGTTTGTGCATGTGTTCCTCCTTGGTCTTGTCTCTGTCTGATGTGCTCAGTAACACGGGGAAGAATCATTTGTGTTTAAACAGTACCGAAGTGTCTGTGATGTCCAGCTGGTTTCTCTCATTCATCGCCATGGCCAGGTGCACATTCGCCACCACGCAGTTCCTGTGCAGCCCACGCCATTCACTTCTCCTCCCAGGGTAGTGCCAGTCCCCAGGCTCCTTCCATGCCTCCCCCCTCCATGCCTGCCTGCTTCTTTCAGCTCCAGGTACTCTCCATAAGGAACTCTTCCCAGCGCGCCTGCTCTCTGGAGGTCTCACCGTGTTTTTGTCTCATCTCTGGGAAAAGCTTTTGACCTTTCCAATGGATGCTTTTTCAGGCGTATGTGATAGGATGGGGCTTTGGGTCCCTAGGATGTTGGGAACGTCCAATTTTAAAATTATTGCACAGAAAATGAAGGAGGTTAAGCATGGTCACTGGATTGATTTGTATGAGTTGGAAGGACTGTTTATTTCAGCTCAAATTGGTTTTTACTAGAACTAGAACTGTGTCTTGATATTTTAAGCTGATGTTTTGTAAGGTATCAGCTGTATCAAACCTTCTGAAGTACTTGGAAATTAGGCCCCATGTTGTGGATCTGTTTTGTTGGCTTTGTGCTCCTGCAGTAGGTTTTTAATGCTGCCAGGCCCAGCTGCTTGAAAACTGTTTGTCAGGCTCCTACAATCACACTCAATATAATCACAACTGTTATTTTTAATCATCTGTTTCGCTGTGTTGCTGGTGGTTGACTGATTAGGAGTCAGTTCCCCAAGTTCTCCCTGTAGGGAGGGCAGCAGGGGCACCTTTCAGTCCTCTGTGCCCAGGCCACGGGGAGCTGGTGCTGGATGGCAACCAGCGAGCCTTGACAAGATGCCGTGCACGCCGGCAAGGCTGGCGCTCATTTTCCTGCCCTGTTGTGCTGCTGCAAAGCTTTGCTGGAGGTGTGACCGCCTCTGGGGCTGGGGTGGGAACGGCCAGGCTGCTCCTGGCGAGGCAGGCTGCCTCGGCGCAGGGCAGGGTGGGGGCGAAGCGAGGTGCCCGTGGCCGGGCTCCGTTGGGCTCCCTGGGGCAGTGGGGCCAGGAGGTGGTTGCTTGCAGCTGGGTGGCTGGGCACTGATGCCCTGGGCTCTCCCTGTGCCTCCTTTAGTGTCAGGCCCTTGCTAAGGCTTCCCGAATTTCTAGGGTGAGAGTAACTCGTGCTGCTAGCTACCCTGCTGTCAGACGCACATCATTTCCACCACGTTCAGTGGAGCGAGGCCAGTGGACAGTAGGATACAGTCCCTATGCACCTGCCATTCCTCTTTCCATCTTACTCTCTTTTATTTTAGCTTTCCCCCAACTTCTCTTCCTCCAGGCAAGGACAGCAGATGCACACATCTGCTTTCAGGAGCCACATCCTCGTGGGGTAGGAGCAAACTGCGCCTGTCATCTAGGGGAAGTAAATCAAAGCTGGGGCTCTGTCTGCCGAAGCCTGGGGTTTCAGAGTCCACATGACAGCTCCAGGCTGCCCTGTAGCAAGCCACCATGAGGTGTGGGCAAGCCTTTGGCCTCCCCATCAGCTTAGGAAAGCATCTTCTCTCTGAGCGCAGTGCCGCCCTTTGGGAAGAAAGCCCATCCTCCTCTGTGTCACCAGTTCAGACTCAATGCGAGATGGGAAACAGCTTTAGAAACGGGGACGGGGTGGTGGTGTTGCTTGCCAGCCTGTGTCAGGACAGGTCTTCTCAGCATCAGCACTGCTGGTGGCACTAACTTCTCTCCTGGCTGGCTCCCTGGCCGAGGCTTCCTTGGGGTGCAGGGTGCAGTCCCCCAGCACAGGCTGGGATGGGACTTGTGGGTTGCTCGGCAGTGGGCGAGACCGGGGACTGAGGGAGCTACAGGCTCTGCCTGCAGCCAGCACCCGGGGCGGGGAGCGTGACGAGTTCATCCACGCCTCTGTGCTGTGAGGATACAGGAGATGCACGGAGCTGGGGAAGAGGGGGAAAAGAGAGCGGCCGTTAGCATGGTTGCGGTGTTTTAATCTCTCACACGTACCTGTCTAATGAACTCTAAGCTCTGCTGCTGTCTTTTCCAGCAGCAAGGCAAAGGAGGCAAAGCCAAGCAAAACAGTCCAGGCCTTGTTTTTAATCCTTCTCTACTTTTACACCATGATGGGGCAGTTGAAAAAGAAGGGATGGGATGAGACCGATGTGGACAGGAGGTGGAGGGAAGGTGTCTGTAGTTGCATCTGTCTTTTCCTCCCTGCCTCTCTCTGCTCTCTCCCTCCCTGCTCTCTTTCTCCCTCCGCTCTCTCTCTCTCTCTTTCCTTTTTCGTCTGTGTCTTGTGTTTTACAGTGTTGCCTGTTTGGAGGAAGGAATTGTGTCCTCGCAGCACCCTTCTGCTCCCTACCCGGACATCTCTGCTAGGAGGTCGGCTTTCTCTCCTTCTCCGTAGCCAGTGACAGTCCTGGCCTCTTCTCACTGCTCCCCCCTCTCTAGTTTTGCTTGAGAGCCCCTGGGATGGAGAGACTGCCCTGGTTTTGCTCCTATCCCTCGCCCCAAACACTTCCTGCTGGAATGGAAATGCCTTGCAGAGCAGTGGGGTCTTGTCCGATGCTTGCCGTGGCTTGACCCTTCGAGGCAAATGAGAGTGGGAGCAGAGGTGGGTGCTGTGAGCCCCCCAATCCTTAGCAAGCCCCTCTTCGGCTGATACATCAGTCTGGACTGCTCCTGATTGATCTTACCTCTCCTTTTGCCCCCAACTAACCCCCCTTTCTTCCCCACCTCCTCTTTCCCAGAGACTTCTGCCTGCCTGGGACTGTGATGCTTGTCCCTTTGCTCTCCGTAGTGTGTGTCACGCTTGTCTGTGCAAGTCCAGCGGGCAGGGGCTCTGCAGGGATTGCAGCTCCCCTCCCCAGTGTCCAGCAAAGCACTGTGTGTCTTTAGGAAGCACTGAGGGGCTGTCTGTGCTGAAATGTGGTTCTTCTCTAAGAACACTCCCCTATGTCCCTGTGGAGCCGGTGCTGGAGCCCGCTGGGTGTCATGGGCACAGATCGATGGGGTGTGATGGGTTACGAAGCAGAGCCTCTTCCCCAGAGCCGTCCACAGGCAAGGCTTGCCGGAGAGCTCAGTGTCCCCGGGGCTTGGTTAGGTTTCTGCACAGCTTGGCAGCAGGTGAGGGATCGCGCCCTTGAATCCATCAGGGTGCAGAACGAGCATTTCTGCTCTGTGCCTCGGTTTCCCTGCCTACAAGATGGAGAAGGGCCAGGAATCAAAGCAGGTCTTGATTATAGCGCAGCCTAAGATCCTTGCTCAGTAGGTCCTCATTATATCCACCCACATCAAAATTGGTGCCAAAACTCCCATTGACATCTGCAGGTGCCCAGGGCTGTGTGGGAAATTTCACAGGCTGACGTTCAGGCTGCGAAGGAACCTCATGTGCTGCGTCTCTGCAGGTTTGCCTGCTTAAGAAGGGCGAGAAATGTCAAGGCGCAGTGTTCTCCATCAGGCCTGGCACCTCCCTGCACTCTCACTCACTGCTCACTTGCTCCCCAAGACAAAGGTGTGAATTTGGATTTCGAATGAATGAATGTATTTGCTTCATGCCTAGCTTGTTGCACCCTTATTGCCTAGTTGTGTCCAGCAGAGGCACTTTCTCCATGCAAGCACGTGGCTCTGTGTTTGGGGGACATGATTGAGGTGCAGATGTTTTAAAAAAGTGAAACACAAGCAGGAGATGTGAGCAGCATCACAGGGCTAAGCACAGCCGGGAGCGGTTCCTGGTCCTTGGGAACTGCTCATAAACCCTTCACTGCAGGGAAGCTGGGGACACAGTTGAAAAGGCTGGGTCACAGTAGTGGCCATGTGCCTGAACTGTCCCCCTCTTCCTTTGCAGACCGTTGGCTCTAAGTTTTGACTTGGCAGGTGCTTCCCAAAGAGCCAAATCCAAAATTCAGACTTGCCTGTGCCTATGCTATGGGCCATTTTCTCACTGGTTGACAGCATTCAGCCAGACTCCTGAGGGCTCAAGCCTTGCCCTTGCTCTGCAGATACACCACCTCGGTCCTAGCAGGGGAGGAGAACGGACCTGTTGCCCTGTCCACCTCCGTGCCATGCCAGCAGGCTCCGGAGGGCTTTGTCTTTCCCACCGCACTCCAGCTCTGTGCCTGCCTCGCTGTTTGGTGTTGGTGGGGCTGCGCTGTGTCTGCCTGTTGCATCCATCTCGCCTTGGCCGCATTGTCTGTTCCCCACATCCATTTTGTCGTGTCTCCTTGTCAGTGTTCAGCACGGATTAAATCTGTGTCCTTTCCTTGCTCCAGGTCCTCAGGGCTTTTCTCTTGAGTCACAAGAAGGGTTTGCTGGGCAGTGCTGGGTCTCTCCCCAGCAGCACGGCCAGTCCTGCCTTTTTAGCTGCCTGTCTTGGCTTGTGGATGGCGGAGGGCATTCCTGGAGGGCCATGCCTGCCTTCAGCAAGCGAGCTGGGAACCGGGTGGAACCGCAGGGCTTTCCCTGCGAGCAGTGGCAGAGCTGTACCAGGGAGCCGGACACAGCCTTTTCTCTTTGCTGTCACCATCAGGGTTGGCTGCTCACCTCATCGCTGCCGGGCATCTTGCGGGGAAGGTGCCGCCTACTCAGCTGGCTTTGGTTAAGCAGCTCCAGTGAGTGAGCAGAGGGCACTGCTGCCTCTCAGCCTGCAACCCATGCTGCGGGGCATTACCTGTCCCCAGGGAGCCTCAGGGCTCTGCTCCTAGAGCCAGATGCCCGAGGACTGGGCCGAAGCAAGGACACCAGGTCTCTTCATCCTGCTGCACGGCAGCTCCCTTTGGCCTTTCCGACACCAGCTTGCAAGAGGAAGGGAAGGGAGCTGAGCTGCTGGAGAGAGACAGGCTGTGTGGCGCAGCCAAATGCAGGGGTCCTCTCCAGCCACATCTTGCTGGGTATGGCCGCAGCGGGTATTGGGATGAGCTGTTCAGGGGACAGCGTGATTCTGAGGATGAGAGGCCTCAGTGAAGAGAAATATCCCTGGGTGAGCTTTTTGGCTACTAAGGGTTCGGCAGCCAGTGCCAGGTACTGGGTGATGATTTAGTGAGTGTCCTGGACAAACTGAGACCCGCGCTGAGGAGGGCTTTCTGCTGCCTCCTGCCCTGCCCTGTGCCACAGAGCTGGTCATTCGGTCCGGCTTCACAGGCAGGCTCATGGCACCACTGCTGCCCGGGAAAGAAGTGCCGGCTCCCCTCCTGGCAGCAGAGTCTGTGTTTCCCTCCCTCAGACCATGACGCTCATTCTTGATGCTGGCTGGGAGCTGCTGGGGAGACCCAGACATCGGGGTTTGGTGCAGAAACCCACGGGGCTGATCCCACTTCTGGCCAGCCCCTTGGGGCAGAACGTAGCTGGGATGGGGATGGGATGGAGGAGATGAGGCGGGAGTCCCATTCATGGTGTGCAGGGAGAAGATCTTGTGCCTGCTTCCCGTCCCTAACCTCTGCCAAGCATGGGGAAGATGCTGAGCCAGGCATGTTGGGGTGGCATGGAGGGTGCAGGGGCTGGGCTGGTGCCAAGGCCTGGAGCTCTGTGCATTTGCCACGGCTTGGGGGAGGCAGGCATGGGCCTGAGGCTGGGGATGCTGGCATGCATTGCTGTGCACAGTGCCCCGGGGGAGCTGGGGAAGCAGGGGACTGAGACCAGTGCCTTTCTCTCCTGTCCCCTCTGCAGACCTGGGCACACCCAGCCCGTGCCTGAGCGTGGAGTGCACCTTCGGGGCCACGTGCGTGGTGAAGAACCAGGAGGCCGTGTGCGAGTGCCAGCAGGTGTGCCAGGGCCGCTACGACCCCGTGTGCGGCAGCGACAACCGCACCTATGGCAACCCCTGCGAGCTCGACTCCATGGCCTGTGTCCTCAAGAGGGAGATCAAAGTCAAGCACAAGGGGCCCTGTGGTAAGAGCCGATTTCTGGGGGTTCCTCCTCCTCGTCCCACTGCCCGCAACTGGGTTTGCTTGCTGGGAGCAGGCGGGGTCTTAAGCACAAGCGTGGCCCCAGCCGCAGGGAGATAGGGCTGTTGGGGTGTCTTTGCACTTTGGTTGCTACCATGTAGTGTATGCAACTCAGACCCATGCGCAGCAGTTCCATCTGCAAGCTCTCTCTTTGTGCTAGCACAGCTTTGCCAGTCAGAAAGCGTTTGCAGACAGGCACAGTCCGAGCTGGCTGGGTTCTCCTGGGACAAAATCTGCTGGGCTGGTCAGGTAGGGCTAGGCTCATTGCGATTTTGTCAAAATACAGTCTTTCTGCCCTTAACCTTCAAGCTGGGTGTCAGGAGCTGGTGCCTGGCTTTCCACCCAGGGCTGGTGTGGCTCGGTGTGCCATAGCAGTGCCCTTGGCAAAACCGGGCTTAATCCCTTACAGTCATTTCCCCGCTGAGCTGTGCTGTGCAGTCCTGCTTGGGGAACATGCTCCTGATCTGTAAGGGCTTTGAGACAGCGGAGAAAAGCAAGACCCTTCCTCCAGGAAAGGAAGACCCCCTCCAACCCACGGAGCTCCCCGCTGCAGCATAGCAGAGGGCCCAGTGGGAACACTGGTACCAGCTCCACGCAGTTACAGGAGAAACAGTGAAGGATGCAAATACTTCAGGTGTCGGGCACATGCACTTGAGTGCTCTGTAAGAAAGAGCTGCCCTTGTCTGCACACAGACTGCCTTGAGCAGCCCCTCTCCCGACCTGCAGAGCCCAGGCGTGGCTGCAAGCTTTGTGCTTCGTAGATAGGAACCTCCTGGCCAACAGTCTGCACAAACCGAGCAGGGGGCTGTTGCATCTTCCCTCCCCCATGCAAAGGCAGCAGCTGCTGTGTGAAAGAAAAATAAGAAAAAACATCTTTGGGCCAAATTCTTCGTGAATTGAATGGTGGGGAGGGAAGGGGGGTGTTTGTCTGAAGGAGAAAATGAAGCCGTGAATCACTAAATACCCAGGAGTCAGGAGAGAGGGGATGTGCCGGCTGGAGTCCGCTCTCTCCTGCCACGAGTGATAGCTCCTTTGCAAGTGGGTTATTACGAAGATAAACGTCTTCTCTGACCCGAGCCCGCGTACGTGTGCTCTGTGTGTGTTTGCAGCAGGCGGGCTGAGGCTCCCGCTGCAGGAGGTGGCAGGGTGCTCTGAGTTGGTGCTGTGTTGTACGTGCATCCAGCACTGCTGGCACCCTGATAAACTCGGGGAAAACAGCATCCCCCTTCCTGGCCGCCCTGCCGACTTGCCACGTGTGAATCCGGCCGCCTCTCTCCCCTGGGAGACTGGCCGCTCGCTGCCTGGGATGCTGCGTTCCTCCTCCCAAGGCTGGGGCTGATTTATCGCTCCTCGGAATTGCACTCAGCCCCGTGCTCTCTCCCGCCTCCTGTTTAGCTGTAACGGCGTACAGCTCCGGTGACATTTCATCACGGTTACTCCTGGTCCTGATGGCTTTTACGAGCAGTTATTGCCTTTCTGCCTCCGAGCCTGACTCTGCCTCCTCCTGCAACCCTCGCCTCCGCTCCTTCCCTGGCACTGCGCCCTGGGGCTCCTGCTCCCGGCATCAGCCTGGGGGAGGAGGTCGCAGTGGGGTTTTATTTCTGCTCTAGCACTTCATTAGACAGCGATGCCTGCCTGACCTGTTCTTTTAACCCACCGGTTTTGTTCTTTGTCTGCGCAGACCGTTGCGGCAAGTGTCAGTTTGGGGCCATCTGTGAGGCGGAGACGGGAAGGTGCGTGTGCCCCACGGAGTGCGTCCGCTCCTCTCAGCCTGTGTGCGGCACAGATGGCAACACGTACGGCAGCGAGTGCGAGCTCCACGTCCGGGCGTGCACGCAGCAGACGAACATTTTGGTGGCTGCCCAAGGAGACTGCAGTGAGTCTGGCAAGGTCCCCTTCTTCCCTCGGCTCACTCCTGCCGGTGGCATTTCAGAGAGCGGATGCTCAGCCCCGCTGGCTGCCCGGGCCCCGCTGAGCTGCCTGGCCACGGCCATCCAAGGCTCACCAGTCAGTTGTAGCACTCGCAGCCCGTGGGTTTGCCAGCCCTGGGAGGCACCTGAGAGACCCCAGGGTTGGGATGTGCGGAGGGTCTCCCTAGCGCTCCTCCTGCTGCCTTTATTAGTTGTTTTGGGGACTTCCCAGGAGGGTATCGGCTCCAGACTAACAGGGCTTGCCCAGGGCCACCCAGCAGCCTGGCCCTGGGCTGCAGGTTCTGGCTGGTCACTCGTAGACCCTGCCTGAGGCTTTTCACCTTGTCTGGCGTGGTCTTCCCTTTCAGCTTCACAAGAGTTGGGCATCTTGAGTCTCTCAAGCAGCTTCTCCTTTTTAGCCCCAGCTATGCATCATAGGTGGTATCTGCCCTCTGTGACTTGTCTGAGCCAAGCAAAGAAACTGGGCTAATGTCCATTGAGCCAAGCAAAGAAATTGGGCTAAAAACATGTTTAGAGCTACCACCAGAACTGAAAGCATTGAGGGTCTGTTTGATCACACAGCTCATCTCAGTAGCTTTCCCTTCCCTCCGTCCCCTGGGGTTAATTCCTCTTTGCTCATGTGTTTCGTCCCCACTCCCCAGGGCGGGGAACTGCCTGTGGTAATTTCTTAATGAATTAAAAGCCTTGCCTGGGTTCTTCATTAGGACAAATGCTACTACGGTAAAAGCAATGCTTTGAGCCTCATAAAACCTGTCCAGCTGGGTCTGTGTAAAAGGCTGAACTGTGCATGGAGATCCCCACTAAATCTGGGAGAGAAGAGCGCCCGAGTGTGAGAGATGACCCTCAGTGCTCCGTGGGCACTGCGAGCAGGAGGAGGCTGAAGTCGCCATCAGAGTAAATGGGATTTCTTACTGGTGTCCTAGAAAAAGCTGTTGGACACAACACTAGTGGGTGCTGATGGGAATTAAAAATGCTCAGGGCTTTCACCTGTCCATTGCAGAGTCTTTGCACAGTTTAAATAAGCAGCAATAAGCCACTCTGGGGAAGGAGGGCTTCTCTCCTTGCCTCTGAGGGCATGGCATTAGTGGTCCTCAGCTCTGTGACGCCGGGCTGCAAAGGTCCCTACGACATCTCACTGTGGTTCCTCCCTGTCACCCCACAGAGTCCTGCGGCAGCACGGTGTGCTCCTTCGGCAGCAAGTGCGTGGGCGGGCAGTGCGTGTGCCCGCGCTGCGAGAGGCAGCCCTTCGCTCCGGTGTGCGGCAGCGATGGCCTCACCTACGACAACCAGTGCGAGCTGCAGGTGGCCTCCTGCCAGCAGAAGAAGAGCATTGAGGTTGCCCGGATGGGGCCGTGTGAGGACGGTAGGTTGCCGCTGTTCCTCCGGCTGTGTTGGCGCAAAAGGTGGGGAAAAGGGTGAGGAAGGACTGAGGCTGCACACAGCGGGCTCTTCCCCTCGCTGCTCTGCTGTGCCCAGCTGCCACGTGAGCCCCGCTGTGTGGAGCTTGGGCACAGTGCCCTGCGACACCCCCAGCGTCCCCAGCACAGTGGGTCCCATGCCAACAGCCCTCTCCTTCCCTCCTGGCCGGCCGGCCGCTGTCGCCCAGCACCCCTGCTGCCTCCCTTCCCACTTTGTCTCTCTGTGTCCAGCAGTAACGAGAGGTGACGCCACCTCATCGGCTGGGCAAGGAGTTTATCGCTGCTTTAATTTCACAGTTCAGCGGGCCTTGGCTGGGGGAAACGGAGCCGTGCCTGGGGCAGGGAGCCTGGCTGCTGCTTTGCTCCCCTCTGCCCCAGGGGCTGCTCAAGGGCCTGGCCTGTGGCCACTATTGACTCGGTACTGAGCACCTGGGAAGGTCGCGGGGTTGGCTGTACCTTGCTTGGCCAGGCTAAGAATTAAGAACCTGCTGAGTTTTCCCACTGGAGGGGGAAAGCTGTGGGTTAATGCTGGCTGAATCCAAAAGGAGGCACTTAAACCTTGCTGACCTGGCGAGCTGAGATTCTCTGGCTCATTGCATGTGTAGTCTAGCTGGAAAGGGCTTCAGCGATATGGCAGAGCTTAGGGAGAGGGGAAGACATAACACGGTGTTTGATCACAGCCGTCCTTGGGGAATTTCAGGTTGATGTCCCTCTGGGAAAAGATCTTAAATAATTCTCTGTGTAATGCCGAATCCCAGCCTTTGATCAGTCAATAAAAAGGGCCAGGTTTTCCTTCCCCCCCTTTCCCCTTTAGGAAGCCTTTGAAATCAGCAACATCTCTCTCTTGCTGCTGGAGCTCTGAGCATCTTATGCAGAGGCAGCCAGGCTAGGGACAGAGTTTGTGTTCTGTTAAGAATAGCTGCCTAACTGAACTTCACACTAAACCCAGACCCCGTCCCTTCCTCTGCTCTGGTTTCCATGTTTATATTGGCAGCAGCCATCTCCCTGCTGCGCTCTGTGTTTGGGAGGGCAGGAGAAGGGGAAGGAGTCAGATCAAAGCATGGAGTTAAGCTGTCGCTAAGTCAAGTGGCAGCCCTTCCTCCTGTGCGTGGCTATTAGCTGTCTGATCTCCAGGTAGCCTGCAGGGCGCTGGTAGCCACAGGAGCCTTGCTTTTGCTCCTGTGCTGATGCTGTAGAGAGGAGGACCTCAGGCCACCTGCTAAAGCATCCCTGTGCCGTTTTCATTATGTAGGCTTAGCACAATCTCGTGACAGTGGTGGGAGAATCTGCTTTCTCCAAGGGAGAGGAATCTTCTCTGAGGCATAAGCATCCTAATATATGTGGGCCCAGGATTCTGGGGTTGCCTGTGCTGAAGAGGTTAACTCTGCTGTGATTTGGATGGGCCTGTGCAGCTGTGGGCTGCTTTTTTGGGGCACAGCCGTGTCAGGGAGAGGGCTTTGGCCCCATCCCCTCTGCTTTCCCCTAACTCTGCCCTGCTGGGTGCGAGCCCTTTCTCACCACGCTCCTCCTTCACTCCAGAGTGCGGCTCAGGGGGCTCGGGCTCCGGCGACGGTAGCGAGTGTGAACAGGACCGGTGCCGGCAGTATGGGGGCTGGTGGGACGAGGATGCAGAGGATGACCGTTGTGTGTGTGACTTCACCTGCCTGGCAGTGCCACGCAACCCGGTAAGCATGCCGAGCAGTTCTGGGCTGCCTGCTGCAGTCCTCGCTCCACTCCTCTCTTCTCCCTGGTGGCCTTCCCGCATGCTTCCTGGGCAGGAGAGGGCATCCCATGGATAGGGAACCTGCCTTCCGCTGCCAGGGACTGCCCTGAGTGGCTTCCCTCCCTGTCCTGGCAGGTGTGTGGCTCTGATGGTGTGACCTACACCAACGAGTGTGAGCTGAAGAAGACACGGTGTGAAAAACGCCAGGATCTCTATGTCACTAGCCAAGGAGCCTGCCGTGGTGAGTCCCCTGAAGGCAGCCAGCCCCCCAGGCTGACACGAGCTGTGTGCACTGGTCCCCAGCCTGGTGCCCCGCAGTAACACGTGCCCTTTCCCTGGGGCTAAGCAAGGAAGCGCTCGCTAAGGACACAGCAGTGTCTGTTGGTTTGCTGATCCCCCTGCATCATTCCTGTTTCACGCCCTGTGCTTTCCCTGGCCAAGGGTAGGACCTCACCTCATCACCCGTTCCCAGCATCTCTGCAAGGACCACACGGTTTTGCAGGAATGCTGCTAGCTGCTCGATCCATACGTTGGCAATACCGCCCTGCGGCAGCCTGCGTGCCAAAGATAACCTGTACCTCTCTGCCTTCCTCCGCAGCCCTTGCCACAACCCCACCGCCTCTCCTGGTTGTGCACTGCAGCCAGACCATCTATGGATGCTGCCCAGACAACATGACCTTGGCGCTCGGAGTGGGTGCAGCTGGATGCCCAAGTGAGTGAATATTGTGTTCCCACCTGGGGGGGCACGAAGGATCTTCAGGGACGGCTGGAAGGCAGGAGAGATCAGGTGGAGGGGGGGCTTGGGGTCCCATCCCAGGGGAAACAAAGAAAGGTGAACCCTCCCTATTCCTTGGCTAGCTAGGGATCTCCCAGGCTCAGAAAGCCTCCGTTTATCCCCAGCTCCAGGCTCACAGCATGCACACATGGAGATGTGCATGCATGCTTCACCTTCCGTATCTACTAGTGATGCTCTTGTCCTTTCAAAAGCCCTGAGTCAGCTTCCATGTCTAAGTCCCTCTGGAATGCAGGAAGACAGGACGGTGGCTCAGAACTTGTCTGGTGCCAAGTCTGTGCTCGATGCCCCAGAAGGTGCCTCTAGAGCCAGACCGTGCCCTCTTGTGCCTTCAACCCATTGCTGGAGGCTTAGGGCTTTACACTGGCCTGAGTGACAAAAATATTGCTTGTATCCTTGCACGGCAGGCTGAGGTGGAACAGAGCTTTCAGGTTCATCTATGGACCTTCTGCAGGCCACCCCAGGACCAGTGACTAGTGGGTGACTGCACTGTGCGGGAAGCTGAGCTGGCAAATGTTTCATTAATATTTATTAAATAATTATCGGAGCCAGCACTTTAGCAGAAGGCGCATTTTGAAAAGCGTTAGCAAATTCTAAACAGCTGAGGCTGTGTGACCGCCCGTTAGGGAAACACGTTACCCCGTGGAGACACGACTCACGCTGTGCTTGGGCCTGGCTAGTGCCTGCTTGAGGAGGATGTAGCGCTGTTTAATGTGCTGTATAATTTAAAAAGCAACAGCATTCGGAGAATGTCCAGAGATCTCCTGGCAGGGGGTGCGCGGGGCGGGCTGCGGGTGGGTGCTGGCAGAGCAGGCGCGTGGTGGTGTGGTGTGTGCTGGCCGAGAGGGCCAGCGGAGCCGGGAGGAGCCGGTCGGAGTGATGCTAGGGAGGACACAAGCATTTCGCTTTCAGCAGTGGCTGGTAGTGCTGTTCCTCTGTGGCTCTGATGGAAGTCCTGTCCCTGCCCTCCGATCCATGGACACAGCTTCCCAACTGGCTGGGATTCAGTATCCCACCAGTTTCTGTCCCACCTGTGTCCCTGTGTTGGCAGCAAGCATACATCAGGAGGGAATTACCACTTAACCAGCAGCTTGAAGCCCCTAGGGCAGATTTATCCATTGCTGCCGTTCTGGACATGCCCTTTCCCTGCCTCTGGCAGCCTGGGGATGTGCGCATGCACCCCGCTTGCTGCTCCTGAGGTCTCCCTTTCTCTCCAGCTCTGCCCCATGTCCCCTTTCTACTGCTCCCTGTGGATAAAGGGAGCGTCACTCTGTCTATCTTTGGATCATTTCCCTCCATCAAGTTCCTAATTAATGAATTAATAATAAACTCCTAATAGCTTCCTCCCCCTTTGATGTTAATGAGAGAGGAGTTCTTGGTGACTGCAAAGCAAGCGGGTTAATCCCTGAAGGTTTAGTTCCCCCTTGCAGCTGGGGCACAGGAGAAGTGTTGAGAGCAGCTGGCGAAACCTCCTCCTGCCCAGCGCGAGACCACGTTCCTGCCCTGGCCGAGCAGCTCGGTGGCTCAGCAGTCGGTCCCTCCGCCTTGATTGCAGCCCCCAGCTGCCCAGGACTCAGCCTCACGCTCTCTCTTTCTGGCTCGCAGGCACCTGCCAGTGCAACCCCTATGGCTCCTACGGGGGATCCTGCGACCCCGCGACGGGGCAGTGCTCCTGCAAGCCAGGCGTGGGGGGCCTGAAGTGCGACCGCTGTGAGCCCGGCTTCTGGAACTTCCGTGGCATCGTCACCGACAGCAAGAGCGGCTGCACGCGTGAGTGCGGGCAGGGCTGGGCCGGCGACCCTCGCCCCGTGCAGCTCTCCGCTGGCACGGCGCCCTGGCCCGCTCTGCAGGGCTCAAGGCACGGCAGGGTATCGTGCTATTTAAAACACTGGGCCCTAATGTTGGTCCTGGTGTAAGTCACCTCCAGCGGCTGTTTTTGAGGAGCTTGACGACTTGCTCTGTGCAAGAGAGGGTGGCCTGAAGCATTGCACAAGTGCTCTTGCTCCCCTGGAGTGCAGCTTGGCTAGGAGATGGTGTCGTCTTCCGTGGGCCTGCTCCCTGACCAGATGTTCTGCAGGACTGCTTGAGCCCAGCCTGAATGAGCCCTGGTGTCCCTGCACGTGCCGGTGGGGTGGATGTGGGATCACAAACCATAGGACCGTGGTCAGAGGGTAGTGGGTGGAGGCAGGTTGCTGCAGCTGGTGCGGGGTCAGTAAGTCCAGGGTAGCAGTCAGCGTTACGGTCTTCCCCTGGACCTTCTCCTCGCTCTTCTCTTGGATTGCTGCGGGACCCGAGTGAGCCTGCTGTTGGCTCCACAAATCCACCAGCAAAACAGTGCCTTTTTCCCTTCTTGCCCAGCCTGTAACTGCGACCCGGTGGGCTCGGTGCGCGATGACTGCGAGCAGATGACTGGACTGTGCTCCTGCAAGACTGGTATCACCGGCATGAAATGCAACCAGTGCCCCAACGGGAGCAAGCTGGGCATGACTGGCTGTGAGAAGGGTGAGGGAGCCACGTACCGGAGGGGTTGTGTGGGGCACCGAGAAATGGGTGCCTGGGTACAGCTGGAGGGCAACGCATAGGCCCGTGAAAGAAATGCATCCCTCCCACCCTGCGTGCTTGTGCTTTGGGGGAAAGGGGCCCTGGCCTCCATTCCTGGCTGGGTTCCCGTTATCCGTGCGCTCATGCACAGCATGAGGGACTGTTGCTCTGTTTGGTGCAAGTCTGTCTTGTCCACTGCTCTGAACTGCTCTGGCGAGGCCCTGGGAGAGCTAAGACCCACTGGGAGGAGAGAGGGATTTTGATTCAGCATAGCCTGTTTCTGTACCATTGGTGCGTGCTTTGTTGGTCATCTCTTCCCCCTTCTCTCCCTACCCCAGACCCGTCAGCCCCCAAATCCTGTGAGGAAATGAGCTGCGAGTTTGGGGCCTCGTGCGTGGAAGTCAACGGCTTTGCCCACTGCGAGTGCCCATCCCCGCTCTGCTCGGAGGCCAACATGACCAAGGTTTGCAGGAGAGGCAGCCGTGGGGGGCCGAGCGGCGTGCGCGGGGACATGTGGCTGGCTCAGCTGTGTCGGGCCGGTGCGGGCAGCGCAGGAGTCTGGTGTCTCTTCCCCCCCCTACAAGAAGCAGGCGGGCAAGTTCGG
Source organism: Theristicus caerulescens (assembly GCA_020745775.1). Taxonomy (NCBI): domain Eukaryota; kingdom Metazoa; phylum Chordata; class Aves; order Pelecaniformes; family Threskiornithidae; genus Theristicus; species Theristicus caerulescens. The sequence goes on from CM036574.1 coordinate 5,900,962, forward strand.
TCACTGCCTTCGGTGCCTGGGGAAGGGTGGCACATCAGTTATAGATGTCTCCAATGGAGCTGGGTGCTCTGTGCCCCATCTGGCACCTCTGAGCTGCTCTGCTCCTGCGCTTCTGCAGCCTGCCCTCAGGTCCCTCTGTGCAGACGGTCACCTCCTTGCCTCAGAGGGACCCCTGCAAAGCCCTCTGCTGCCAGCGTTTAGAGACCGGTTTATTTTGCCCAGGGCTTGGAGGAGAACAGAGGTGCAGCTCACATTTCCCCTCTGCTTCCCAGGTGTGTGGCTCTGATGGTGTCACTTATGGGGACCAGTGCCAGCTGAAGACCATCGCCTGCCGGCAGGGACAGCTCATCACAGTGAAGCACGTGGGGCAGTGCCACGGTGAGTGTCAGCGGCTCTCGGTGCTGGGGCAGTGCCAGCTCTCTGGCCTGACACTGGACCTGGGTCTGGCTGCCTCCCGCTGCGGTTCCTCGCTGTGCCGTGACTCTTCGTGGCACAGCAGATGCGCTGCCCAGGGCAGGTGCCTGAGGGTTTGCAACATGCTTCCCGGTGTCACGGCCAGCCTTTCCCAGACCTGCCCCTCCTTACCTACCCTGTCTCGCTGCTCCTTTCAGAGTCCATCACTCACACAAGCCACGCCTCGCCGCCCACACCGCTGCCCACACTGCCCCTGGACAAGTTAATCCTTCCTCCGCCACTGCGGCTCACCACCCAGGCTCCGGAACCTACCGAGCTGGCTACCAGCTCCCTGCTGTTGGAAGCCAGGCCTACTGAAAGAGGTCACCCTACAACAAGGCGCATCACGACTGCCAGACCAGCCACTACGCCGTGGATGACCCACGGGGTGTATAAGACCACCGTCCGCCCTCTCTCCACCGCGCCAGTGGTCCTGGCCACCAGCCAGCCTGCCTATGTTGAATCAGGCAGTGCAGAAGGCAGTGGAGACCAAGAGATGGGCATCAGTGGAGACCAGGAATCTAGTGGGGCAGGCTCTGCTGGTGAGTGTGTGCCTCTTAGGCTTGGCAGGACGGTTGTGGCCTAAACCATACCCCATCTCTCACGACGAAGTGAAGCTGTGTCTCAGCCTCATTCTCTAACACAGAGGTTAGCTCTTACTGGTGAATGCTCCTCTTAATGCTCTGCAGGGGAAGAGGAGGTGGAGGAAAGCCAGGTGACTTCCACCCCGGCCATCGAGAGGGCGACGTGTTACAACACCCCGCTGGGATGCTGCTCCGATGGCAAGACTGCAGCCGCTGATGCGGAAGGCAGCAACTGTCCGGGTGAGTTTGTCCGTGGCGCTGGGCTCTGGGCTCCCTTTCGGTGGTCAGGAGTCAGGCTGAGCTCTTGCAGGGCACAGGAGAGGGAGAGGCCCCTGAGAGCTGCCCGGCGGGGAGAGCAGCGTGGTGCTGTGCTTGCCCGGCTGGCAGTGAGCATGGTTCCCGTGCCCAGTCTGGGGGCTGGCGTGTCCTTGAGGGGGTGTTGGTGGGGACGTTGTGGCCACGGTAGCTGGCAGACATGGCCACCTGCCGCAGCCCCCAGCAGCCAGCCCTAGTGCTTGGGTGGGTGCTGCTGTTCACACGGGGAGCCAGGGCACTCTGCCGTTTTCTTTGCTTCGGTGACCACTGTCTTCCTTGACTGCTACAGTCTTAAAACTCCGACCGGTGTTTTGGCCAGGCTTCTGCAGAGCTCACGACTGGCACTAGGGGAGATGAGGGAATTTCTTGGATTCCCGTTTTATCTATGTCGATGGCTGTAAAGGGAGCTGGGCTGGCCAGGACCAGTTGGGTGCCAGGGCAGGCGGGGAGAGCAGCTGTAGCCCCAGTGGCCCTGCTGGGCTTCCTGGGGAGTCTGAGCTTCTTGACTGGCGCTGCGGTTCCCAGGGGTGCTCTCATGACCTAGGCAGCATCTGTCTTGCCCTCTCACAGTCCCTTTCACTCTGTCCATGCTGAGGGAACACAGAGCCGCCTGTGCTCAGAGTATCGGTTGCCCTGTGCATACATCCTCGTTATCCTAAAAATTGTTGCTCTGGGGCCGTCTCCCAGATGTTTCCTCACTGAGGTCCTTTTTAACTGTCCCTGTTCCTTGGGGTTTCCAGCAGGACATCCCCTTTTCCTCTGGACACCGTATTCCCCTTTTAACCCACAAAAGGGCAGCTGCTGGGAACCTTCCGTATGGTTACCCACAGCGGGGATCATCCTGTAGCTGCCTCTGCATTCCCACAGCTCCCCTGGAAGTGAACCACGCCTTGCGTTCCTGTTGCAGTCTTGATCTGGTTTGCAAGGCTGGCCGCAGCCTGTTAGCTAGCAGGGTCTCTGCTTCCCTCTCCCAGCACAGGTCTTCTCCTTGTCCAGGGTCCACGTTTCGCCCTCCTCTGCCCCCCGTTTGCATGCACGTGTCTGATCCTGCCGTATTGACTATGTGCTGCTCTGGCTAACGTCTTTCTCTTGTTACTCAGCCGGTGCAGGGGGGCTGCTATCCGGGCCGGAGCTCAGAGGAAACCGTATGGTAAAAGCTGCCATCTCCAGCCTGGTCTTTGCCATCTGCTCCAGCACCCTCTGATACTAATCCTCCATGGCGCTCTCCCAGACCCATCCAGACTAACCCCAACACTGGCACTACCCGCACACTGCCATCACCCTTTCCCCCCAGGGACTCGAACGCTCCTTGCGGCTGTCAGCCACATGCCTGTCCCCTGCCTACAAGCCGACTAAAGGCGTTTGTCTTGTTTACCCTCCCTCCCATAGCTACCAAAGTCTTCCAAGGAGTCCTCATCTTGGAGGAGGTGGAAGGCCAGGAGCTGTTCTACACCCCCGAGATGGCTGACCCCAAGTCAGAGCTCTTTGGGGAGACGGCCAGGAGCATTGAGAGTGCGGTGAGTCCTTTGCACTTGACCTAGGGTCTGGCTAGGGCTCTTCTGGCCTCGGCAAAAGAAGAGAGGACCCTGCCTGCTGGGCTGGACAGATGACTAAAAAAGCCAGCGCTTTTATGGGGTGGGCACTTCAGAGTGTAAGGAGATGATGCACCAGTTCTGTCTAAGAGGTACCCTCTGTGAATTTGTCCGATCTCTTTTTAACCTACGTATGTTATTAGCCTCTACCGCATGCTGTGTCAGTGGGTTCCATCCTTTGTTATGTGCTGGGTCAAAAATTATCCTCTTTCAGCTTGATCTTGGTGGTAGGGCTGTTTAGACGAGAGGTTCTGCCATAACACCCTGGATTTCCCAAAGTGTCCTTATCCCCATGAAAAGCCCTTAGACAAAAACATGTCCAAAACCCCTTTTCCCCTCCAGTTCAGCTACACAACTTGGGAAGCTGCTTATGTAAATCCAGTCTCCCACCTTTAAGGAGAACCCCCCTGCGTTGCCAGCTCTTGGAGTAGGTGGACTTTGCATGGCAACGTGTACATATGGGTATGCCAAGGAAGCGCTGGGTGGGGTAGCAACATTATACTGTAGCCTGCAGTGTGGCACAGCAAATACAAAGCATCTTTGCAAGGAGATTAACATATTTAGAGCTGGTTCCAAGCTGCACTTAGAAGTTGGCAAGCCCTCAGTACAGTCATATAAGCAGATGTGTGCCTGGCATATGGACCATATGGTTCGTGCAGTTCTGTATCACAATAGCAATATTTCCCAATACAACAGTGGCTTCTATCTGGGGATGCAAACATGCACACAAAAGCTTCATTCACTGGTTCATCCATTCGCCCCCCGTGAGAAGGCAGGAGATTTTGCTGATTTGTTTTCCCAGGGCTGGGGGAAAGGAAGGCATGGCACAGGCCCTCTGTCCCCAAGGCCAGCTCTGGCTGGGCTGAGAGTTCCTGCCACAGCCCTGTGCTGCAGAGCCCTGTTGTCCCCGTGCAACCTGCCTGCAAATACCCGCGGGTGTGATGTGCTCCGTTACCCTTCCGAGATGACTATGCCCAAATTTACAGGGGAGACTATGCCGTGGGACCATCAGTCAGTTAATTACTTTTTCTGTCTTTGCCTTGAAGCCGAGGGACGGAAGCGGTGGGCTCTAGCTGTGACGACTGCCAGTCCAACGCGAGGCTGGACAGATAACTAGCAGGGCTGTTAAAGCCCTGACTTGCTGTAAGCCTTGGACTGTCACTGTCTCCTTCATGTGACTTCAGAAAAGTCCTGCGGTGCCCGAGAGCCAAGTTTTAAAAGGCAGTCAGGTACTTAAAGATGCAGAATGGTGCCTTATGGGATTTTCCAAAGTGCCTAAGCAAGTTTACACAGCTTTAGAAGAGATCAGTAAGACTTAGATGCCACACAACAGAAAATCCCTGTATGAACTGCAAGGTGTCTCTGGTCTGGCTCTGTTCCAGTCTTCTCCATGGGTATGATGGGGATCGTTCACTCGCCCCACACTGTTTCTGGATCCTGTTCGTGCCTTTGACTGCAGGCCATAAAGAATAGGGACTGTCTGAAATTATCACCCTACACAAAGGAGCCCTGTTCTCCGCGTGTGTCAGTGGGATGTCTTGCAAAGGTTTGGATGCAAACCCCTGTGGGTTGAAACCAAGGAGACTCACTGAGACTCAAGATCGTTTACTGAAAGCACCTATGCCCTAGGATCTCCCCATTACTCAGTTGGTTTATCTTTCCTCCTTCACCTCCGACCAACTAGCTGGATGAGCTTTTCCGCAATTCTGACGTTAAGAAGGATTTCAAGAGCATCCGTGTCCGAGACCTGGGGCAGAGCAGCGCTGTCCGTGTCATTGTGGAGTCCCACTTTGACCCAGGTAAGAGCCTTCCCGGTGCTGATTCACTGCGGCATCAGCATCTGCCTGAGCAGGGAGCAGGCACTCCCCGTGGGGCTGCCGGCCTGAGAAACACACGTGCGGCAAGGAGCATGAAAAAACCTTATTAAAATTTGCCGGGGTTATGTCTTTTGTCCAGCAAAATCAACTGAGAAGAGCTGGGAGGAGATGCACCCTCAGCTGGTGCCTGGAAGGCTGGAAGCGTTTTCCTAGGGAAAGGAATGATTTGGATGCATTGTGGGGAGGTCTGCTAGGTGGGCCTGCATCTTCACTCTTGCCTTTCTTCTTTCTCCTTCTGGCTACGATCAGCCACTTCCTACACAGCAGCTGATGTCCAAGGGGCCCTGCTGAAGCAGATCAAAGCTTCCAAGAAGAAGACCATCCTGGTGAAGAAGCCCCAGCAGGAGCACGTCAAATTCATGGACTTTGGTGAGCCTCTCTGTCTGCCATCAGTCCCCCTCTCTTGGTTTAGGCTTTCAAACAGGCAGGCTGGTTCTTCTGGTCTTGCCAGGGCCTTTCATCTGTAGCAGTAACCCGTCAAATGCTTCCCCAGAAGTGTCCTCCAGAGCCAGGGCTCAGAGGTTAGTTCATGTGCCCAGACTTGTTCTCAACTCAGGAAGGCGATAAGGGGGGTAAAATTGCTCCCCTCTTCCACAGCACATGGCAAGCGGCAGTGCTGCACCGTGGCGATGTGACATGGCCCACAGCCCTGGAAAGCGACCCCGTCCTGGCATTCCTGAGGGGGTGGCCAGCCGAGCCCGCGTGATCTGAAACACTGATTTTCCAGGAGAGAAAGGCGCATGGCCACACCTGCGCCGGGCACGCGGCTCTGCCTGGGAGCGTGTCTGCCCCACGCCGGGGTGGGAGGACAGGCAGCAGTGCGGTGCTGCGGAGCAGAGCCCTGTGCAGACATGCAGAGCCCTGTGCAGACATGCACCCTGTGCAGACATGCACCCTGTGCAGGCAGCTGCCGGACTCGTAAGCCAGGCTGTGCAGCGGGAGCCCTGGGGCTGGAGAGCAGAGGGGAGAAGGCTCTTGGGCTTTTGGGCGTGCGGTAGCCTGGTAGAGCCGTCCATCCAAGCCTCTCTGCTGCCATCTCTCCCCAAAAGCCCGAGCGGCTTTCCCTGCTCCCAGAGAGGGTTGCAAAGCAGCAGCCATCTACCTGCATTTTGCTGTGTTTCAGACTGGATCCCCAGGCTCTTCACCACCACTGTGACCACAACCACAGCCACCACCATGGCACCCGCCACCACCCGGAGGTACACCACGGCCGCCGCTGCCACCACTGTCCACGTCCTGCGCCCAGACGCCGTGGGCCGACCCAGCACCAAGATGGCAGGAGCTGTGAGCACCAAGAGACCCACCTCCACCCTCCCTGCCACCACCCGGCGGAAGCCCACGCGCCAGCCCCCCGCCACGAAGAAACCCTCGCGGCCCTGCGACTCTCACCCCTGCCTGCACGGTGGCACCTGCGAGGATGATGGGAAGGAGTTCACCTGCAGCTGCCCGGCAGGCAAAGGGGGAGCCGTCTGTGAGAAATGTAGGTGCCTCTGACCTGTCGCGGCCACAGCACTGCTGGGCGCCGGTAGCGGAGCTCACAGCTGTAGGAGGGCGAGGGCCAAAAGCAGGGACAGCGCCGTCAGGGGAACCGCATCTCGTGGAGCTTTGGGTTCCACCTTGGCTCCAGCCGAGGCAGCTGGGAGGACACAGCCGGGAAAGCGTTGCTCTGCAGTTGCCCCTTTTCTTCCCTGTTGGCCCTAGGCACGTGCTGCTAGGCACAGCCAGGGCTGAAGGGCTGAGCTTAACGCGGTGTGGCCCTTTCGATGTCCGTCCATACTCCAGCAGCCTGCGTTGACGGCATGGCAGTGGGGAGACGCGGGGGCACGTGCAAACCCAGCCCCATAACTTGCGCTGGCGCTGCACGCGCACCAGGCAGGAGGCACTGCAGGGGTCAATTTAACCGGCTTTCTAAACTCTGCCAAGAACAGGTTGTACATGCACTGTGCGTTGTAAGAGGCAGGCACGGCAAGGCTGCAGGGTAAGAAGGTGCCGGGAGCAATTTCTTCCTGGCTCCCCTTCTGATATACCAGTGCCCAAAAGCACGGGGATTGTGAGCTTCTGCTTTTTTATCTCAGCTTGTGGCATTGTCGCTCACGGCTCCTGCAGCTAGTGACTGCTAGTTAGTGTAACGGAGAGACAGGTCCTAACTGTCCTCTCAAACACCAGGAGATGCAAGCTGATAATTCAGGCTCTATTCCCCGGCGCTCAGAGCTGCTTAGCCAACAGCTGCAGACTGGCAGCGTGCTTAACCAGAGCTGCTGTTATTTACTGTGAGCTCCCGCGGGCAATTTGGTGTCACGCCGGGGGCTCTGGGTGGTTATGAGTGCTTATTCCTGAAAAGCTTTGTCCCTAAAGCTATAAGCTGGAGCGCTCAAAGCTGCTGCTGGATGTGGGTGGCCAGTCCTGTTAATTTTAATACGGCTTGGTCTTCCAGATCCCTTGGACAATCTCGGCTGCAATAAATAGAAGCCTGGAGTGATGGATGTAGATCAGCCTTGTGGGATTCTGGAAGGACAGATAAAAATTACTTAGGGAGCAGGGAAGCTGAGTTATGAGGAACTGTGTGTACAGCAGAGCTCAGCTGAGGGCACAGGGGATGGGGTGGCTGGGCATGGAAAGCACCGACAGCACTGGTCCTTAACTGGGAGGAGCTGATTGGGGCACTACTGAAGCAAAGTACTGGGGGAGCAATACCACAGATCTCTAAAGTCTGGGAGCAATCTTTGGGGGTGTGCCATCACGAGAGGAGTTGGTTGCTATCAGTACGAGGCTCTGGGAGGCGGTGACAGGGAAAAATTGCACAGGAGCATGGGCCCAGAGGAGAGAGCGAGCTTCTTTCTGCCATTTCACAAGAGCTCTCTTTGATTGTACACATAGGAAAGTGTTCACAGGCTCATGTCAGGCCTTTATCTGCTCTCTGTCCTCCTGCTCCCTCCTCTACTTCATCCCCTCTTTCTTTCTCCACCCACCCCCTGGCTCTTGCAGCTATCAGGTACTTCATCCCCAGCTTTGGTGGCAAGTCCTACCTGGCCTTCAGGATGATGAAGGCATACCACACCGTGCGCATCGCCATGGAGTTCAGGACCGTGGAGCTCAGCGGGCTGCTGCTCTACAACGGGCAGAACCGCGGCAAAGACTTCATTTCCCTGGCGCTGGTTGGCGGCTTCGTGGAGCTCAGGTGGGTGCCCTTCCCCTCGGCCCTGTGCAGTGCGGAGGGAGCAGAGCTCTTGCTGCCATGGTCCCTGCAGAGCACCAGGAGGATGCTGGGCTTGAGCTTGTAGGCTAAGAAAGTAGCATCAAATGGACAAGAGGAGGAGCTTTTTTCCAATGTAGTAGGAATACTAAGGAGACTCATTCCCTGTGGCACTTTTCAACAAAGTTAATTCACTTATTTCAGTTAGAATTTTGAAAAGCTAAAAGGTGTGGGAGGTTGATTTTTTTGAGCAAGTGAGAGGTCTTTTTTTGGCACTGTTTTTGTACTGGAAAAAAAATGCAGGGGGAAAAAAAGAAAGGGAGAAAAGCCCCAGAAATCTGAGCTGAAATGATTTTTCCGGTTCCAAAAGCCAAAGGCGCAGGTTCAGAATGAGGTGAGGTGGTGGGCAGACCTCTGGAGACTGCAAAGTCCGGGTGAGTGCCCAGGCAGGCAGCCCCAGTGCTCAGCGGGGGACAGCTATATGCTGTGAGAGCAGCCTGGTCCAGAGGTGGGGAGGGAAGGGGGGCTCACGAGTGCTCCCAGCTTCTCCCTGGGATGCAGCAGCATGGCACCGATGTCACCTGTCTGCAGGGTGGCACAGACAGAGCCTCCCCCTCTTCTGCTCCAGGTTTAACACCGGTTCTGGCACGGGCATCATCACCAGCAAGGTCCGTGTTGAGCCTGGCAAGTGGCACCAGTTAGTGGTGAACCGCAACCGCCGCAGCGGCGTGCTGTCTGTCGACGGGGAGCCCCACGTCAGCGGGGAGAGCCCAACGGGCACCGACGGGCTCAACCTCGACACAGACCTGTTCATCGGGGGAGCGCCGGAGGACCAAATGGCCGTGTGAGTGGGGACGCTGGACCGCCGCCGTGGGTGTCGCAGCATCTGCTGCTGCTGCGGGCAGAGCATCCGCGGTGGCTGCATCCCTCTGCCTGCCAGCAGGCTCCAGGCGGTGGCTGGGGGAGTGCTGTGGAGCAGGAGCTTCTCTGGGCTTGGGGGGCCTCCTAACGCCCCGCTGGGGAGCACAGCCTGACCCAGATGCTTGGAGGGCCTCTGCCTTTTTGTCCTCGGGGACAAAACCCCGGCCCACTTTGTCCTCTGTCCCCTCAGGGTGGCAGATCGTACTGCGGCTACAACTGGCCTGAAGGGCTGCATCCGCCTCCTGGACGTGAACAACCAGATGTACGACCTGCGGGAGAAAGGCAGCGATGTGCTGTATGGCAGCGGGGTGGGCGAGTGTGGCAACAACCCCTGTCACCCCAACCCCTGCCACCATGGTGGCATCTGCCATGTCAAGGAGGCAGAGATGTTCCACTGCGAGTGTCTCGACACCTACACCGGTACGGGGAGGGGGCTGCAGACAGCACATTTCTGGGGCTCCTGATCCTGCTGGCTGGCCCTGAGGGGTCCCAGAGCCTCTGGGGCTCACGCTGTGAGCTACAGCGGGAGGGGGATGTGGTGTGGAGTGCCAGCAGTGGGTTAGAGGGAGAAGTGTAGGATGAAGCTGCATCCAGTGAAGACCATAAATTTAGGGTGCAGACCTGTTCATATGCACATGAGACAAGGGCCAAGATCTGTCTGTTCTCATGCACAAAAAAATTTCCCCTTGTATTTTAGGGGCAGCACAAAGCGTAGTCTGGCACGGGTATCATCTGCCATTCGTGGTGTCCACTGAGGGGGGCTTCTTGGGTCACGGGAACCCAACCTGAGATGGGAGAAAAAGGCTGGCAGGGCCATCAGGAGACATCAGAGGCATTTGTCTGGCCAAATCATGCCTGATGGCTGTTGGTTTGAGATGCTGATGTGACAGGCTGCCTTTTCTGCTGCAGGCCCAACGTGTGCCGACAAGACGAATCCCTGCGACTCTATGCGCTGCCACGTCTCTGCCACCTGCCTGGTGCTGCCAGAGGGAGGTGCCTCGTGCGCCTGTCCCATGGGCCGGGAAGGAGAATTCTGCGAGCTAGGTGGGACGGGAGCTGGCAGAGGAGCGGGTCTGGGGAAGGGGGTGGAACTGAAGGTGCTGATTTCCCCAGCCTGGGTGGCCAGGAGGCCTTGCCTGCTGTGGCTCTGGGGCACTGGCTGAAGCTGCTCTGCCTCCTCTTCCTCACCATTCCCTCGTTTGTGCCCAGTGACAGAGCAGGACCACACCATGCCCTTCCTCCCGGAGTTCAATGGCTTCTCCTACCTGGAGCTGAATGGGCTGCAGACCTTCGTTCCTGACCTGCAGTAAGTGCCAGGGAACAGGAGAGGGGCAGGTGAGCGCATCGCCTGCGTGGCTGATCTGGGGGAGAGAGCTCGCACTCTGAGCCTCGCCTGTGCCACGCTGGCTCTCCCTAGAGGTCTTCCCTTTCGACAGGTTTTGGAGGTTTTGTCCAGAGGGACTGGCATCGCCAGAATCCCCGCAGCCAGACTGAGCCAGCAACGCTCCCCGCGGGCTTGGCGTTGCAACGGGCTGGGTAACTAGGCACCGCGGAGCGGCATCCTGAACGTGGCAGATATATCACTTACCTGGCAAGGGTGGCATCTCTCTGCCATACCTGTAGTCCCAGGCAGGCAGAGGTCTTCCAAGGGCTTGGCAGATGGGGCAGAGGAAGAAAGCACGTGGGCAGCTGGATTGGAGGGTATCCGTAATCCTTCTCTCCTCAGGGACAAAATGTCCATGGAAGTTGTGTTCCTGGCCAAGAACCCCAGCGGCATGATCTTCTACAACGGGCAGAAGACAGATGGCAAAGGGGACTTTGTCTCTCTGGCCTTACGCGATGGCTACCTGGAGTACAGATACGACCTGGGCAAAGGGGCGGCTGTGCTCAGGTAGGGTGGGCTGCAGGCTGGGGAGCTGCTCCTCAGGGTTCTGGTGGTGACAGAGGCAGGAGAAGGGACAGTGGTGGCTTTCAGCGTCCAGCACTGGCTTTGAGCTCCTCTCCCCAGAAAACCCTAAGGAAGCAGAGGGGAGCAGGCTTCGTACTCGGCTGTTTGCAGTAATGGCTCTTGGTCAGCTGTCCTGTGGGACAGGACAGAGCTGGGCCTGTCCCCAGCTTGTGACTTTCCCAGGCTATGCTGGGCTGTCTGCGCAGCTGCGAGCTGGGGCAGCCCAAGGTTGTCAAGCTGCGGTGGCCTGGGCAGCCCAAGCTGGTCAGGGGAGGTTTCCAGCGCTGTGTTTGCAGGTGGTGATGGCAGAGCTCTCACCCATGTGTCTTCTCCTCCCTTCTCACCACCAGGAGCAAAGAACCAGTTCCCCTCAACACCTGGATAAGTGTCTTGTTGGAGAGGAATGGGCGCAAAGGGGTAATGAGGATCAACAACGGCGAAAGGGTGATGGGAGAGTCACCGGTAAGTTGATGGGCCAGGGAGAGCTCTCTGGGCTTCCAGCCCTGCTCCTCTCATGTGTGAAATGAGCTGAGAAGTTCCCAGGCTCGTGGGCTTTTAATCCCTGTGGTGCACAGCTTTAAGGGTGGAGGAGGAGTGGGCAAGACCTGGGGAGAAAAGGATGCTGCAGGGCAGAGCTTGCCTGCCCATCTTAGCTGCTCTGCAGCCTGGCCTGGGTGCTGTAGGACACCCTTTTTTTGCAGATCCTCGAGGGTCCCTGTACCGGGGCAGGTACGCAAGGCACCCTTGCAACCAAGGGAAGCGGCTGCCTGTGCTGCTACTGTGTTGGGCCCCTGTGGGCTTCAGCCTGCGCCCTTGGTGCTGGGCTCGAGCCCTCCGCAGTGCTGGCTGCGCAGGGAGCTCGGCCGGGAGCAAGTCACGGAGCAGTAAAAGCCCCGTTGCGCTGTTGCTGCTGAATCCATTAGTGCCTTCTCTGCTCGGCTTCCAAGCTGGCAGCTTACTCCTCTGACTTCTCCCGCGTCCTGTCCCCCCTGCACTTCTGTCTCCGCACAAACAGCGCTTCCCCAGGGCTTCATGGCAGGGCCACTGGCCTTCCTTTCGTCCACCTTGCCAGTGGGGAAGCTGATAATGCAGGAAAAGCCCCAGCTGCTGCTGAACTCATCCTTAAGCTCCAGATAGAAGTGCAGCATCAAGATTATGCAGCATTCCTGCAAAAGAAGGGATTTCTTCCTCCCCTCACTCTCATCTTTTCAAGCTTCTCTCCCGGCGAAGGTTCCCGCTGGTTGGCAGGGTGGCAGCGGCCCCTCCTGCTGCGTTCTGCAGCTCCCCTTCCCTGGCTCTCCCGGGCACTGGTTGCAGCGGTGGTCTTGCAGCCCTGCATGTTACGATGTTACCCACTGATCTCCCTTTTCTCTCTCTCTTTCTCTCCCTTTGATTTTCATTTGTATTTTTCCCTCCCCTGCTGTCTGGATCCCAGAAATCCCGTAAGGTAAAGATAAGTATGACCCACCGCACCTCCATCTCATCTGCCATTGGCACATCGTTCTTTTTTGTTTTCCATTCAGATCTCAGTGTTTCACCCACTCCCCTTCCCATCTGACCAAGCAGCTTTAGGATCTCTGTAGATTAGAGACACTTGTTTCCTCTTCCGTCATTAATTTCCAGCCAGTTGTTACATTTTGTTTCGGAAGCATTTCAATTAATCCGGTCATGTTTCTCGTGTTAACTCCACAAAGCATTAGCTAGTGATTCATATAACTGCATCTTTGCCTCGCTGCTGTGCCTCGGGGTCCGTCCCGGTGCGCAGGAGGGGACGTCGCTCCTGTTGTGTGCCCAGTGAACCGTGTGGCTGAAGGCTCCCCTGGGACTTGCCGTGCTGTGCAGTCGGGGCTGCGGGGTGACGGCAAGGAGGGGGTCTTTCTCCTCCACACTCACAGCCACATGAGACGCAGGGGAACCTCCTCTAGCCATTTGCTGTAGGGGACCTGTAGCAGCTGGATGAACCCAAGCTGAATCCCTCTGGTATGAGTTTGGGTTTAAGCATTAGCCCTGGTGAGACTGAAGCGATATTTGTTTACTTGATTCTGGGGGGGCTGCACAAAGCCAGAGGCCTCCACACCAGAGGGCATTAGAACAGCATCTCCCCAAAATTAAATCCACAGGAAAATCTTTTCCTTGTGTGCCTGCTGGCAGGTAAGACCTTGCAGCTTGGCACGAGGAGGCCCCTTTCTCCCAGCGCTCTTTACACAGCCTGGTTTGGTGCCAGATACGTGGAGCTCATCAGCTCCCTGTGCTCAGTGGTGGCTCACCCTGACAGTGCCGTGGCTGGTGGCCGGCTGCAGGTCCCGGTGGCAGGGCATGCGGGGCAGCCGGGCTGGGGCAGGGTGGCCGGCAGGGGCAGGAGCAGCACAGGGAACGGAGGAGAAGCTGGGGACCCGGTCCCAAGCGGGATGCCAAGCCCAGCCTGCCTCTCCCTGCCCTGCCCGCCTCCTGCCTGCCGCACTAGGGCAGGGCTGGCTGTGCCAGGCCCCTGGCGTGCTTTCCAAGGGGCTCCCCGGCTCCGGCCTCCGCAGAGATGGCGAGTGGTGCCCCGCACCAGCCCTGCCCCAGGACACAGCCCATGCCTTGAGGGAGGAAGGTAGGGAGCGTGGCGGAGAGGCGGGTGTTGCTTTCTTTCCCACCAGCCCGGCTCCTGGTTGTGCACGGGTGCCTGCCCTGCCTGCAGTGCTGCCCTGCTCGCAGCCTGCTTTAGTGCCCGCAGAGCTGGGCCAAATGCCCAGCTTGCAGCTTAGGGACAGCCTGACATCTTCTCCATCTCACCTTCTCCCCTCTCCTCCCCAGGTGCCTCACACCTTCCTGAACCTGAAGGAGCCATTTTATGTGGGGGGAGCCCCAGATTTCAGCAAGCTAGCTCGAGCAGCCGCCATCTCTACCAGCTTCGATGGAGCTGTGCAGAGGGTAAGGCCCTACCGGGCAGCCTGGGGCAGGTGTCTGGCTGGGAGACGCGCCGTCTGCGCTGGCATCGCTGGAGGAGAGCAAGGACGAGCCTGGCAGCGGGCTGCCCCGGCACGTGGGTCCCTGTGCACAGGGAGCACACCCAGTTGAAAAGTGGCAGCAAGGGGTGGCAGAAGAGGAGGCGGCGGTGCCGCCAGGAACCCGTGGGGCTTGGGGCTGGATTCCCACTCCCCTTCCCCCCGAGGGTGCTGGTCTCTGTCCCCCCGCCGGCCCCGCGGAGAGCCGGGGTGGTGAAGGCTGACTCTGCTTCCTCTTGCTTGCATCTGTCAGATCTCCGTCAAGGGGGTGCCTGTGCTGAAGGAGCAGAACATCCGCAGCGCCACTGAGATCTCCCCGTTCCGAGGCCACCCCTGTACCCAGAAACCCAATCCCTGCCAGAACGGAGGCACTTGCAGCCCCCGGCTAGAGAGCTACGAGTGCGCCTGCCAGAGGGGCTTCTCCGGGGCTCACTGTGAGAAAGGTGAGCTTGCCAGGGTAGGGCTGGACACGGACCCTCACCCACTAGCCAGACGCGGCAATGAAACTGCTTCGATGATTAGCTGGTGGCGGCAGGACAGCGCACCGCTTAGGCCAAGCCTGAGGTCTTGCCCTTGTTGTGGCAGCTGGGAGGGATCCGGGGGAAACAAGCCGTGGCATTTGCAGGCTGGCACTGTTGTGCAGCTGTGCAGTCGAGGCAATGCCATTTCTCAGAAATGCAGGCATTACGCTGCACGCGGCAGGGCAAGCGCTGCTGCCCGCAGGTAGATCACCCAGCCCTTCTGTCAGTGCACTCTGACCCTGTCTTGTGTTGCTGTGCTCACTTGAAGCAGCCCAGGGCAGGGAAACGTGGTTTGGTGCTGTAGCAGATCAGGGTTTCTTTCCTGCTGCCTCCCTGAGATGAGCACTTGGGCCATCACCGAGTCCAGGTTCCTCCCCAGCTGCAGCCAGGAAACCAGCGAGGCTGTGGATTTCATGACAGTTGGCTGCAAAACAGGGAGATGGTCCAAACTCATGGGCTTTAAAGCCACAGGAAAACTTTCCAGGGGCTTGCTTAGAGTGCCGCAGTGCTGACATGCCCCAAGGGATGGCAGGTTTGTGCATGCCTTTGTCCTGTTATGAATGCTCGGTGTAAAGGGGGATTTTCCTAGTCTCCAAGGACGGACAGGCCATGCTACGTTGCCTGACAGCTCTTCTTTTTCCCACCTCCAGTGATCATCGAGAAGGCTGCTGGAGATGCAGAGGCCATTGCTTTTGATGGTAGGACATACATGGAGTACCACAATGCCGTGACAAAGAGGTAATTTGGCTGCTGAGCTGAACCAAGATGAAAGCCAGGAGTTAGGGCTGTTAGCAGGAGGAAGAGCTTAGGGTCGAAGAAGTCCAAGGGCAGTGCTCAAAGAGGGGCAAGCCAAGCTGGGGCCGTGAGCGCTCGCTTCCAGCCATTACCTCTAAAGCTGCCTTGTTGGCAGAGGGCTTTCCCCACAACAGCAGTGCCCGGCCAACTTCAGGTCTGGATGTTCTCATTCTGCAGCGTGTGGGCCACCTTCTGGGTCAGCATAGCCTGGTTTGGGAGCGGGATGAAGCTGGCTGAGCGCACCCCGTGAAGATGGTTAATGTGCCCTGCTCCTGGTCGGTGCCTTTCTTTGCCCACGTGCTGAGGAATGGGTTGTGGGCTGGGTGAGCTGTGCCGAGGGGAGAGGTAGCTCTGCCAGCGGTTTAACTGCCGCCTGTTTGCCAGCAGCTTTGTCTCCCTGGCTGTTTGTGCAGCAAGGGTCGGTTCTGCCAACAGGGACGGGCCGTTGCTGCTGCGGGACCTGGCTGGCCTTCTCCAGCGTCTGCTCGACCCCGACCGCATGGGCTAGGGGTACATCTTCGGACCCTGTGGTCTCTGTGGCTGTCCTGGTCCCTGGGGCTTCTCTCTCAAGATAAACAGAGCCCTGACCGAGGTCCTCTTCAGCCTCCGGGCTGGATGTTCCTCCTACAGGAGACTCAGTCCACCGCAGGCTGCCTCAGTATCCTCAGCACTGTGCTCCCACAGCCCCGTGGTTAATTCCCAGCTCCGCGGCACTAGGCCAGGGTATTGGATAAGGCTCTGTCCATCTGCCTCTTACACCCTCAGATTCCCTGCTGCCCTAACACCTCTGCCTGGGGAGGGCGTCTGTGTTGAGCTGTTTGTCAGTCTCTGTCTGTCTGTCTCTTCTCAACGTCCTTGTTTCTTTGTTTTCAAGCCACCTGACCAATGAGATCCCCGCGTAAGTACAGTCCTCCCCGCTGCAGCCATCTGCCCTCCACCACGTCTCCCATTGCCACCCTGACCACCAGCCCACCGCAGGGGAGCGCGGGGCAGGTGTGGGAGGAGGAATACGGGCACTTTCCCAGGGGTCTGCCATGGGCAGGCGTTCCCGTTTCAGGGTGAGGAGGACCCAGGTACTGACCGCAGCTCTGGCAGCTGTACAGGGGCCCAAAGACAGCCAAGATGCAGCAGGAGCCATGCTGCCTGGCTCTGCTGCAGCCAAGACGTTGTCCCAGCAGCGTGCTGCAACTTAGCCTTAGTTTAAGCGGCTGAGCATAAGGAAAGAAATTCCCATGACTTACCTCTTCCATCAGCGGCAAAGGCATTGGTGATGGAAATAAGGGGTGCTAATCCTGCCGTGATTTTTCCAGCACGAATGTAGCATTGCTGCTGTAGCAAGGAGGCCAGGCTGGGCGCTAGGAGAATGTTCCCCAGTCTGGGGTGCGTGGCCCGGGCAATCCCTCACAGCGTACAGCATGGCCAGGGGGCAGAAGGGCCTGGGCAGGCGGATGGGGAGAAGGGCTTCTTCCCTCGAGCAGCCTTGACGGCTGTTGGTTTGCTGTCTGTCTGTCTTGCTGAGCGGCAGGAGGGGAAGAGAAGCACTGGTTCATGCAGCTGTATTCCCCACTGTGTGGGGGAGAGTTTGAGTGATACCTGCCTGTCACATCCCCATTTCACCTCATTTTCTACAAGCTGGGGTCAGGCAGAGGCTCGGGAGGCTGAGTTGCGTGCATGTGTGCATGTCAACACCTGGGGAGCCACAGAGCCCATTACCTGCATGTTCACAACAGTCTGGGAGATGCTTGGGTGTTTTGGAAAGGGCTTTTTAGGAGATAAGCATCCTCCTAAGCTAGACAGTGCCCTGCAGCCACGAGAGGCACGTCGTGGGCTGCACGACAACTCTGCCACGTGGCGGAGTGCCCAGCTGTCCCTCTGCGCAGACGCGAGCCACATCCCTGCAGATGAGCAGAAAGCCGCTACCTTTGTGTCCTGCCTCTCCCAGTGCTCTGCAAAGGGAAGGTCACCATTCCCAGCCTTCTCCCTGCCAGAGCCAGCCTATTTTGGCTGTGCATGCCCCATCCTGCAAGGGAGCTTAGCACTTCTCCCCAGATCCCTCTGCAGGGATTTGGCAGCGGCACTCGCTAGCCCCGCCAGGGCTGAAGGACCCATTGGGCTGCCCATAAAAAGTAGTTTCTTCTGTCTCCAGGCAGACACTGGGGTGTGCCTTGGGCAGGACTAACACTCCAATTGCTTCTCTGGGCTCTGCTGGCCATGACATGCCCGTACTTTTTTTTTTTTTTTTTGAACGTACATTTTTATATATACATCTAGTTAGAGCTGATTGTAATGCCGGGCCTGTAGCCCCTAACGCTTGCAGGCAGTGCCAGCAGGACAGCTGTAGTCCTGGGTTTCCCCTTCTCCATGCACGCCCTGCCACCCAAGTGCCCCAAGACTGACTCAGAGGCCTTACGTGCCAGTTCAGCTCTCTGGCTAGATGGGAGCCCGTTCTGCGGCAGCCCAAAGAACCAGCCTGAGACCTGCCTGCAGGTCTGCCCAGGAAAGGGTCCTCGCGCAGGGCCGTGGACCAAAAGCCCCCTTCCCCAGCAGTGCTGCCCTCTGTCCTGTCCCGGGACACACATCCCAGCAGGGCAGCATGGGTGATTAGCAGGAACGCTGATAGTGCTGACCCAGGAGAGCATTGCAGAGTCCCTGCATCGCTGGGACAGGGCTGTATTCACTCGTTGGCATTACTACGCTCACCCTGGCTAAGCAATAACTTGCAAACTTGTCTCGTTGGCTGAAGGAAACTCAGCCCCAAGGACGGCGGCTGAGGCTTCCCGCTGGTGCTGGGCGGATTTCTCAGCTTGGGCATTGTGTAGGGTGAAGAGCCGGCGCTGTTGAGCAGGGCTGTTCCCTGTCCGTGAGCGGGGCGGGAGGGAAGGGTCTCCTCCGCTGTCCTGCGCTTATCGCATGCTCCCCTTTCTTCCTGCATCTAAGTCCCGAAGCGCTGGACTATCCTGCGGAGCCCAGGTGAGTCTGTGCCAGGCTTTTGGCTCTTGCGTCTCGTGCTCTGCTGTTGCTGCCTCAGCATGTCTCTGTCTCTGTGTGTGTTCTGTGTGTCCATACCCTTGGCTTTTTATTTATAAGGGATACAGCTCTGCAGATGATGAGAGTAAACGCGAAGGAAGCCCTGTCCTTCCAGCATAGGAACAGCAGCTCCTATGCAGCTCCAGCTCTGGCCCTCGCTCCTGGGGGACCAGCACAGCAAATAGCCACTGGTGAGGCGAGAGGCTGAGCTACCTTGACAGTACAGCCCTCGTCCAGCCCTTTGGACACAGTGTCCCTTGGGAATAAAAAGCTGTCTGTGGTGTTTATGTTTTCTGGTCTATGTGTGCACATGTGTCAGCAGTGTGTCTCGGAGCATCCCAGGAGAGTGGATGGCGACTCCATATGGCAACGACACCAGTTGCCCAGAGCCTTTTTGCCTGTTTCAAAAGGGACTAGGCAAAGATGGGGATGCCAGTGTGGGGGAAATCCTGTCCTTCCTTCATTCCCCCCCTTGTGAAAAGACACTGTGTCTAGGAGAAAGAAGGCTTTCTGCCTCTGTGGACAGTCTCCATCCCCTTCAAACTGCAGGGTGCTCATCGCCTCCCAGCCTCAGGTTCCCATTGGGTTTTGGTCAAGCAGAGGCAGCGGTGTAGAGCAAATGTCTCCAAGGCTGATGGCTGTGTGGTGATGGCATGGGCAGTGGTGGTCCCCAGGCACCCCAGCCCTGCTTGCACCTCCAACGCCTGCCAGCAGGATGGTGAAATGGTGTCAACCCCGGCTTAGCTGCTGCCTGCAGCCCTCCCGATCTGGCCAACAGAGCCCTCTTTGTTCTGACCGCTCCCAAATCAAAGGCAGCTCTGTGGGGAAAACCCTTCTGCTGGCCAGATCGGGGCCAGCCCGGTACCGTTCACCAGCCCACGTAACAGACCTCTTCCTTCAGCGCTTGCATATGAGGAGACTTGCGTGTCACAGCTTGCAGGGGTTGATGTGTCCGAACCTTGTGCTCCAAGGAGGGCAAATGCAAGGGGCAGTAGCCCCAGGCTGTGTCTTTGGAGGTTCAAGCTGGATGTTGGGGCAAACACTTCATCCCCAGGAGAACTGTGCAGCACCCGCTCAGGTCAGCAGAAAGATGGAGAAGCTCCGTTCTTGGTGTTCCACAGCTGCCCTCACCTAGCACTGGGAATGGTCCTGCTCTGAGTGGGAGCTGGGTTAGAGGACTCCAGAGGGCCGTTTCTTTGATCCTGTGGCCTGGTTCAGAGCTTTCCATCTGCTCCCCCTGCCATGCAGCAGGCCTTCTGAGCAGGCCTGGGATATTGCAAGGGCTGCGACCCCTCAAGTGCAGCAGGTAGGGACTGAGACCCCATGCATAGCCTGGTGCCAAAGGTGGGTTGAAGGTTATCCTCGGCAGGTGAGCTAGTTGGCTGGGAAGAGAGAAGGCAGCTCCAAGGAGCTGACTGGCTGCCTGTTGTTTTTGTAGCCATGTTTTTAACTCTGCTCTGTCTTCTCCCCTGCTCCCATCTCCCCGTGCAGCGAGAAGGCCTTGCAATCGAACCACTTTGAACTAAGCATCAAAACAGAAGCCACTCAGGGGCTGATCCTGTGGAGTGGAAAGGGGCTGGAGCGATCAGACTACATCGCCCTCGCCATAGTGGATGGCTTCGTACAAATGACCTACGATCTCGGCTCCAAGCCAGTCGTCCTACGATCCACGGTCCCAGTCAACACCAACCAGTGGATTCATATCAAAGCATACAGGTGTGAAGGCTAGCAGGAGGGGAGAGCAGGACCGTGGCAGATTGCTCTGGGATGGGCAAGCTGGGAACTAGGGAGCCTGAGTCATGGCTGTGGCTCCATGCCCTGTGATCCCCAAGGGTCGCTCCTCTTCTTGGATAATAATAGAGGAGAGGCATGTGGGCAGTGCTGCGTTGGAGGGGTGCGTGTTGTGACACGCCTGGAAATGTCAAAGGGGCAGGCTCAAGGAGGTACGAAAGGTTCGTGCCTTTTATTTTAGCTGGCTGAGGGTTTGACATTCTGTTCATGTTGAGCCCGAGCCATCCCTTTTATTTTTATTGGTGGTGGGAGTGGTGAGCGGATCATGCGGCCGGCATGCCAGGGATTTCTGTTGATGGGTCTGGAGGGCGCGGGAGGAAGCTGCGGCCGCTGGCGGGGCCGGCGGCGGGGCTGCGGGATGCCCGGGGGATGCCGGAGGGGAGCGCTTGCCGCCGGCTGCATGGCGCTCCCTGGGGAGGCGTTGCACCGAGGACGGCTCTGTGCTACGCGGCCCGAGGGAGAGCTCTGCTCCCCGCTCCTCTCCAGGTGGAGAAGGGCTGATGGTGCCCAACGTCTGGATTTAGTGTAAAGCAGAGAGCAGCTCTGGGTTTTTCCTCTAAGGTTGCTAATCATCCTCTGTGTCTTCTTCCCTCCCTCCGGGAGCAGGGTACAGAGAGAAGGTTCCCTTCAAGTTGGCAACGAAGCCCCCATTGCTGGCTCTTCTCCGCTTGGTGCAACACAGCTAGATACAGATGGGGCCCTGTGGCTGGGTAAGTGGGTGTGGAAAGGGTGAACCTCGTCTGCACCCCTTGCTGAGGGGCTCAGAGCTGGGATGTTGATGCTCCCTCACTTGTTTCAATGGGACACCTTTGCCTCCCAGGTGGCTTTGGCAGGTTTGACCTAAAAAGTCCCCCATTCGTTCTCTGCCTACTAGGGCAGGACGCCAGTGACAGTTGAGGGTTGAAGGGTTGGCTTTACCAAATGCCAGTCCTTTCCATGTTACCATGTCCCCTGAAGAGAGCCGTTAGCTGGCCTGCAGCTCTGGATCCCCTGCTGCCGATGGCATGGAGCACCCTCTCCCTCTTCACCAAATTCCCTCATGTGTGGGAGCCTCCGCTAGTTCGCAAGCCTCCCAGATGTTACCTGCTTGGGTAACTCTGGTTCCCAAAGGTGAAATGGCTGAATTGAGAGGAAATATGCAAATACCCAGATTTTAAATGTTGCTTTATTTGCATAACAGAATAAGCAGCATGCCAGAACGTGCCTGTGTGTGCAGCAGAGTCAGTTCCATTTGTGTTGACAAAGTATTTTGATGGTGCAAACAGAGTTTGGCCCGTTGCATCCATCTCACACTGACTGTGGCTGACCTGTCAGCACAGCCAGAGGCTAGGTTTGTCCTCTAACAGCTCAAATAGGCAAGAAACCCACCCACAAGTGGAGGATAATTGTGCTTAACTACAACTAGTATTAATCTGAGCTAAGAGGATACTAAAGTCCTTTTTGGAGCCTGAAGGGATGAAAGAAGGATGCCCGGTGACAGGGGATGCTGCAGGTCCTGGGCTTCGTTCGTCTCTGGAGGAGCTTGCACGGCAGCTCTCCATCTGTAAGTTAAGGACTGGGCTGCTCCTCAGGCAGGAGCTGTAGCAGTCCTAGCGTTCAGGATTGCAAGGGGGCACAAAGGCCACAGAAATCAATGGACAGAAACGCTCATCTGGGGATTTTGGTCATCTGTTGTGAAGAAACAGTGAATGAGATTCTGCTCACACTTTTCAGAAGCATCTGTTCTTACCTTCCCAGTCTAAGCCTGTAGTTTCAGGTCTAACCTGACTTACAAAGAGTTCATATTCAAAAATGTAGCCTTACCTCTGAAAAGTCGGTATCCCAGATGCTATTTCTCGTTTTGAAATCAACCTAGAAGTTATGTGGAAAGCAGAATTTTTCCATGAGAAAGTTTTGCTTGGCTTCTCCACTGGGCTCTTCCAAAGGTTTTGTTTGCAATCAGCCTTTCATAATTTCAGGGCCTGGAATGAGCCATAGGTTGATGTTTCAGTAACTGAAATAAAATTCAGTTTGAATTTGGGACCAGTCTCCAAGGAAATGAAGTATTTTAAGTTGAATTGGTATTTTAGAATGCAAGTTACTCTTCTAAGTATCTTCAGGCAACCTGTATGAATTGGTTGGAACTGGCATTTCTCTGATGTAAGTGGAAAGAAATGCTGGCCGGGACGGAGTGTTTTCCCCGCTGTTGGGGAAGGCATTCCCAGCAGCGCCTGCACTGCGTGCGTGAGCGTGCGATGCTGCCTGGGGCAGGCGGCTGCCCCGCGTCGCCTTTGTCCTCCCAGCCGACCTCTGCGCTCTCTCTTGCAGGGGGGATGGAGAAGCTGAGCGTGGCTCACAAGCTGCCCAAGGCCTACAGCACCGGCTTTATTGGCTGCATAAGGGACGTCATTGTCGACCGCCAAGAACTGCATCTGGTGGAGGACGCTTTAAACAACCCCACAATATTACACTGCTCAGCCAAATAGACCCCCAGGGACCTTCCTTCTCCTTCCCTCCCTCCTGCCTATTGCTGTAATTATTTTCTATTTTTGTAAACTTATTGCTTTTTATATTTTGGGGGGAGGGGGGAATGGGAGGGGAGGAAACACCTTTTCTTTTGGGTTATTTGTTCGGTTGCAGTCTATCCAGGTCAGTCAGACTCTAATCAAACAGCAGCAACAAAGAACAAACCTTGAACCAAGTCTCCAAGAAGTGACAGAAGAACTTCCCCATTGCATCTGCATTGTAAATCTTATTCATACTTGAAGCTTCTGTTTGGGTTACTTTTCCCCCTCCTTACTTGTGTTCTTGGGTTGTTGTTCACGCCGGCGGGGGAAAGGATGCTGGTGCCGGCGAGACGTGTGGCCTTTGTGGATTCACCGCCTTCCCACCTCAGGCCTGGCCCCAAAGCCCCCTCCGCGGTGCTGGCTGAGCAGGGAAGCGGCCATCAGAGAAGCGGGATTTGCCACCCTGCTTTGGGGCCTGGCTCTGCCAAGCCTTCTCCTGGCCCTGTGTTCACCCTGTCTCCCTCCTCCCCCCCCTTCCTCTCACTATAATTTATGTGTGTAAGAATCTCAAGTGCTTTTCTCCTTTATGCTCTGTTAAAATCAGGGATGCCATGCACTGGAAGAGAGACCAAGGTCTGCTCTGAGCAGGCAGAAAAGCATTGCTCTTTGGTTGTCTTATGACTGTTTGCTGGACTGAGAGGTGCTGTGGGGGAAATGTTGATTTCTCTGTTGGCTCTCCTCCTCCTCTTGGACATGTGCAGAAGCAGCTGTGAAACCTCATTTCCACGCTTTGTGTTTATCCAGACATGTCCTAACCACCTGCTTGCCCTGGCTGCTCTTCCCAAGAGCTTCTGTGTACCAAACGTTGCCCTCCCATGCACCGGTGAGAACTTGCAGCATGTCTTCAAGAGCTGGAAGTGCTCTCCCTCTTCCAGCGCTGTCAAACGGGCTGCCAGGGCACAGGGACCCGGTCCCTTTTCACTTCAAAAAAAAAAAAATCTGTTGGATGTGTCTTTCCATGACCCATGTCCGTTTTCCAGCCTCCGGGCATGACTTGCCCTCTGTCTACCATGAGGATGCTTGCAGCTGGCCAGCATGTGAATCTCTGTAGAGCTGGTATTACAGCCTCTCCCATGAAGAGTAATTGGAGTTTTACCTTTGACTTCAAGTTTTTGCGATGCCCAGTGCAATGCAGGGTCTTCCACGCCATGATCAAAGCTCCTCTGGATACTGCCAGCCCAGCAGCCATAGCTGAAACGGGAACGGGCTGTGAGTCAGCCGTCGAGGCAGTAGTGTTTGGGAGGAGGGGTTTTTTAAGTATTTTCTTCCTCCGTGCAAATCTTGAAAGCAAATACTGTGGTGCCAGTTACAAAGCCAGTACGTGTGTTTCTGAATGAATGTATGTGCGTTTGCGAATGTATGTGCTGTCTGTCAACCAGCACACGTTTGCATGCAAACACTGAATCTCCTGTAAGCAGGAGAAGAACAAACGGATTGCAGCTATGAAAGAAATGCCCCGCTCCATTCAGGTTCCTTCTCCATGGGAAGAATTGACTGATGCTGTGTAGCATCTATGGCCCTTTCCACCACCGGGACGCAACTGTGTCCCTTTCCCACCCTGAGATGAGAGCTGGCATTGCTCTGTGTGAAACCAGCTTTATGGAGCGTACAGAATTAATGTGGAGCATCCCGCCAGGTATCAAGTGTTACTTAATATCCAGGGTGCCATCATTTTGCAGTTTTACCATAAATTTCTAGCACACCTTGTAGTGTACCTTTACAAAGCAGTGCACTCTTTAAAAATGCTTCTTGGCACTAAGTTTTGAGCCATGAAAAGTCAAATTACTTTTCTCAGGGTGAGCTCTGAACACAGATGTAACAAAGGGGAAGAACGTAGTCTAAAACCACTTGGGTTTCTTTTTTCTTCCTTTTTTTTTTTTTTTTTTTATTAAAAGAAATCTATGCCCCCACCCCCTGCCAAATCTATGCCTAATGTATTGACATTCCTCTAAAAATCCAGTGGTTAAATATTTCACGGGGGGGGCTGTGCCCTCCGTGGGATGGAGCCTCCGGGGTGTGCGTGTGGCTGTGCGTGTGGCAATACCACATTTTAAGTGGCTACTGTATATAAATTGTGGGTCCTGGTGGGGAGTACTGTGACTGTGTTGTGAAAGGGATGGACTGCTGTATTTTGATCGCGAGGTGTAGCTAGACAGGGGCTACCTAGGACTGCAGGATGGGGTGGGATGGGAGGGACGTGCAGGACCCTCAGTCTGTGGTTTGAGCCCGGGAGCTCTAGCTGGGCAAGGCGGCCGCCGTGGTGGAGTGTGAGGGCTGAAGGTGCCGACTCCAGAGGGAGAGGGGCATGCGCAGAGGGAGCCGCTCATTTTCTAGAATGCCACTGAAATGAAGCCAGGGTCACTGCAAACAAACCAACTAAACAAAAACAAGAACTCTGTCTGCTTTTGCTGGGGCTTGGAAATGCCTTAAAACAGGACCTTGCGTCCTCGTTGTCAAGCATCTTGAACCAAGGTCAGATTCAGCAGTGCTCCCTAGGGGCTGTGCACTTAACTTCGGCTTTATTTTTAATAGCGTTTATAACATGTATGTACAAAAAAAAAGACATTGAGGTTTGGGTTTTTTTCCTGTTTGTTTTTTTTTTTTCTTTTTTTAAAAAAAAGTGTCCATGTGGCTTCATTTATAGGGTAAATTAATGACCATTGTGAACTGCTGTATGAATTCTGAAGGGCAATGCACAGTAGAGGAGCAGCATGATATAACCATTACTAACTTGTGTCTTTCGTCAATCACCATGAAATAAAGTTTGAAAACTATTAAATATGTTTTTAAGGGGCCTATTGCTTTTTTATTCTTTTTGTACTGCATGCCTCGCGCTTGCTCACGGGTGTACGTCTGTCTCCTGGGCAGATGCTGGGTGAAGTCAAACCAGTATCTCCCTCTCCATTTCCCTTAGCTCACGCAGGTACCTGCTGTATCTTGTAAATGCAGCCTCTTTACGAATCCTATCCACCCAATATTTGCAGGAGGAAGACTCCTGTGTGTCTTTCCTTCCCCTCCTCTGTGGCCATCTGATCGCACTCTGAATGGTTTCACCTATTCAAGCGTCTGCTAGCTTTTCCTTCTTTGCCATCCATGCTTTTATCACCTCTTTGGTAGCATTTTCGAAAGAGGCTTTCTATCCCATTGACATCGCGCCATGTCAACAAGACTGACGTGATGCTTCTGTGGCCTGCTGCTCACCGATGGCAGCAGTTTCCCCTCTGTGAGCTGAGGAGCCATGGAAAGGCAGTCGCAAGCATGCAAGCAGGATGTGGTTTGAGCTGTACCAGCATCTATGTGCCTGCTCTGAACAGGTCTTCCTAATGGGGCCTCTCCACCTGGCCAGAGCCCTAGCTCTCTGATCTCTGCAGCTTCATCTTTCTGCAAGAAAAGAAGGTGGGAGGTAGAGAAATTTGTTTGATCGAGAGGTCATGTTCATGCAAGTGAAGTGAGAAAAAAACCATGAGTTTCCTGCCATTTGGGAGGCAGCTCATTTAGCAAACCGAGTCATTTTGATATCCAGCAATGATGCACATTTGATTGGTGTTTGCACCAGCTCAGTAGGAACCGGCTTTTCAATGGACAATGAGACGCCGAAGACTCACAATGGGGAACAATGAGGGCAGTGTTTGAGCAGCCACAGGGGTTGCACAACTCACAACTGGGGCCATGTTTTGCTCAAGATCAGCCTCCTGCTGCAGCGTCTTCTTGACAATGACCTTATTATGCCACAACAGGCACGGACTTGCAAAGTCAGTACCTCTTTCGCAGGCGTTTTGCCAGCTTGCTGCAAAGCGGTAGGAGAAAAAACTATCCTTGTCTTGGCCAGAAGGAAAAGCTGAGCTCTGGCAGCTGGGTGGTTTTTTTTTTTTTTTTACTACAGGCTGGAAAAACCCATTGTGAGGGGAAAGAGGAAGGAAAGAAGGACAGGAGCCACCCCGGGGGCACGCTTGGGCAGGCAGCAAGCATGAGTCAAGGGAATGGCCTGGCCACGCTTTCTGGCAGCCCTTGCTCTGCGAGCAGCCTGCTCAGCGCTCTCAGGAACACGCCGTGTGCGCATCAAGCCTGGCTGCCCAGGCTGCTCTCACCGGGAGCAAAGGCAATCGGGCAACATCGTCAAGAAGGAGAAGGCGGTTGGGGTTGGATGGCCTTACCCACGCTCAGCTTGCTCTGGCAGCCCTAGCCTCTGGAAACACCTCACCCCAACAGCCTGTTGTGAGCCTCTCCTGTGCCCAGGAGCTTCAGTCCGGAGCTAAAAGCAGCTTATTTCATTCTTCTTAAGCCCCTGAGCGGAGGCTTCAGCAGGATGGTGGGGAAGGCCATGGGGGACCCGGGGCA
This sequence comes from Theristicus caerulescens, assembly GCA_020745775.1. Taxonomy (NCBI): domain Eukaryota; kingdom Metazoa; phylum Chordata; class Aves; order Pelecaniformes; family Threskiornithidae; genus Theristicus; species Theristicus caerulescens. The sequence goes on from CM036574.1 coordinate 5,927,853, forward strand.
AGCGAACGGCAGTGGTGTGTTGCTTTGGTGACCACATGAATGGTTTCACAAGGCTGTTCCATGGGATTTTCATCTGGTGCATTGCCTTTTACAGCTGCCCGCTTCCCAAGTGCTTAGCTGGTTAGTGTGGAGTGAGAGACCGATTAGCTTGCTTTTTCCTGAGGCTGCTGCTAGCCAGGCTGGTGGGGGCTAGTCCTTCTGGAATATGGTAGACCAAACCTAAACCTCTGCTGAGTGTTAGTTGTGGCCCACGTCCCTTTCCCCTGTAGCCTGGGGTAGTGGCTGTTAATAGATCTGGACTCCTTGGCTCCATGGCTGCTTGGGCTCCTTTCGCAGCGTGTATGGTGGGGAGCAGGAGCCGTGGATTTCTTTCCCTGCTCTGCTGCTGCTGCAGCCTGTGCCTCGGGCTGGTCGCTTCCACGGCTTGCACCGTGCTCTCCTCACCTGCCAAAGCAGCGGCAGGATCCATTACCCTGCTCTGTAACGTGCCTCTGTGTCTCTGGCTGGGAAAACGTGATTATTCAGAACGAAAAGGAGCTGCAATGCTTGTAAGTAGACAGCTTGGCCCGTGAACACGGTCTTTCTGGCTCTTCATCAAAGGAGCCTGTCACAGGGTCTACAGTTCAGGGCTGTGCAGATGCCCTGAGCGCACGCAGCGGTGCTGGGCTGCCTGAGCTGCCGTCGCTCAGGTGGATGTAACGTGAGGGTCCTGGCCCCACGTGGACCCGAGGGAATGGGACTAGTTTCCAGTGTCTGGCCAAAGTGCACCTGGGGGAATTCCCTTCCCTCAGACTGGAATCCCAGTCGCCTCCTCTGCGTTCCCAGCACCAGCTGTGGGAGAGCTACGTGACGCAGCTGTGTCCTGGTACCCAGCTCTCCGTTTCCAGCCTGCAAATGGAAGAGCAAGTGTGTGAAGCTGTGTTTATACCAATGAACAGCTCAGGAGGAAATTGTAAGTGACTTTGCGTAGCACTGGGTGCTCCTCAGGATGACTGACACAGCTGAAATGGGATCTTTATAGCTGTCCTCACTGCAAACATTAAAGGCACCTGGGAGCGTTGTTCCCAGAGCTTACCATCTTCAGAAACTGTCTGGTGTCCGAACCCAGAGACCAGCCTGGGCACAAAGACTCCTGATGAGCTTTCTCCCGAGTCTCCTGTCCCGTGTGACTGCTTCTCCCCTCCAGCAGCGGCCACCATGGTGGTGGAACATCAGCCCTGCTCTCACTGGGGCCCTTCTGCCCTGTCCCCTGGGAACTCTCCAGCCCAGGCACAGGCTCTGTAATTGCAAGACAAACGTTATGCCTCCCCAGGAGTGTTCTCACTTTTCTTCGCTCCTAGACACGCTGCCTGTATTGTCCTGGCTATTAGCACGTGGCATTTCCAGCCACTCTCCCACCCCTGTAGAGAATCCCAGGAGAACATATAGGTTAGAGCTAAAAATGTGCTCTCCTCTGCCTGCAGCAGGCAATGCCTCAGGGCTGGGGCAGAAATAGCAGGGTCCAGAGCTCCCGAGTAGGGTGCTGAAACCCAGTTTCTCCAGCTCTCTGGGCCAGCTATGCCAGGCACAGAGGAGCCTGGCTGCTCCCCCATTCCTGGGGCGCACAGCAGAGCGGGTGCCCCCAGCGACCGCCCGGCAGCCTGAAACCTGGCCTTCCTGGGGGAAGTGCAGCAGGGTAGAGCCCAGCCACCATTAAAGCCTCTCCCAGCCAGCCACCAGCGGGGACTGAGCAGGTTAGCGAGCAGATGGGGTCACGCAGACATCCCGCTCGTCCGCTGTCACGGTGCATTTCTATTGCAGCAGGTCCCCTGAGGGACAGGCACCATCCCAACACCGAGAACACGGGGTGTTCTGGCTGCAGAGAGCTCCCAGGCCAGAGTCTGGATTTCTCTGCTGGGTATTTCCATGGGATCGAAGCATTCCAGTGGACAGGAGGGCTGAGATCTCGCAGGAAGGGACCATTTTCACCAGTTACCTGCATCCCAGTTGCATAGTCTAGAAACCAGGATCTTACAAGAAGGGGGGAGATCTGTTCCAGGGGTTTCCGTTTGATCTGTTTTTAACCACGAAGCTGAACAGCAGTCCCTGACCGCGTCCATTGCCCTGAGAAGGGGTCTTGTTCCCCCCGCCGTATGAGACAGGCACACACAGAAGTCACAGTTTGGTCTCTCACAATGAAGTCTCAGTGCTGTGAAAGAAGGTCCCAGTAACGAGGAGCCTCGATAGCAGGGGAAATGAGGAAGGAGAGGACAGGGGTCATCGTTATCAGGGTTGCTATTTGGCCTCTGTGGTCCTTGTTGCCCCGTGAGCAATCCAGTGGCATGCAGGAAAGCTATGCAACCCGCCAGTCCTCCTCGCTGAGAAATGAGCTGGCTCCTGCTGCCAGCTCTCTGGGTATTCCCCGAATAGATACGGAATTCGCTGAGTCTTATTATAGTTATAAAACTGCTATTTTTGCCACTATGGGCAGACTGGGGGGGGCTCGCTGGCTGGATCCTGGCTTTTTCTCTCTCTTGGACAGCTGGCTTTGTTTTCTCACCCAGCATTCATGAAAGGTGCCAGATTCAGGGCATTTCTTTGGGTTAATTTCTGTCTTTTATGTGAAGCAACGTATATTTGACATGAGTTTGTTAAAGGCCTCTGAATTTACACTTCAGATGGCAAAATGTGCTCTATTTGTATAAAGTGTATAGCATGCCTACAGCACACCTGACCCCAGCTTACCCCAGGGGAAGATTTGGGTGTCACCATCCCTGTCTCATCACAGACATTGGGATGAGAGCAGGGAACCCGCTCTGGGGACATCGTGCCCTCCTGACTCTGAAGTGGCCCCTGAGCTGGGGGTGTTTAGGGATAACAGCAAACGTGGCTGAGCCTTACCACGCTCAGGTGCTCAGCATCTGGTGGCTTGCTTCCTTCTCTCGGTAGCATGACTCTGAAGTCTTTGTGAACCCAACACCAAAATCTAGACCTTCAATAGTGTTTGGGTACTGACTACTGTCTGAAATTGCTGCTGGTGTGAAGTCATAGAATTGTTTAGGTTGGAAAAGACCTTTCAGATCATCGAGTCCAACCGTTAACCCAGCACTGCCAAGGCCACCACTAAACCATGTCCCCTAAGCACCACATCTACCCGGCTTTTAAATCCCTCCAGGGATGGGGACTCAGCCCCTGCCCTGGGCAGCCTGTGCCAGGGCCTGACAGCCCTTTTGGTGAAGAAGTTTTTCCTAATATCCAGCCTAACCCTGCCCTGGCGCAGCTTGAGGCCGTTCCCTCTGGTCCTATCGCTTGCGACTCGGGAGAAGAGACCGACCCCCACCTCACTACAACCTCCTTTCAGGTGGTTATAGAGAGCAATAAGGGTTCCTTTGAGGCTCCTTTTCTCCAGGCTAAACACCCCCAGCTCCCTCAGCCCTTCCTCATATAACACTTGTGCTCCAGCCCCTTCCCCAGCCTCGCTGCCCCGCTCTGCCCACGCTCCAGCCCCTCCATCTCCTTCTTGGGGTGCGGGGCCCAGCGCTGAGCACAGGATTCGAGGGGCGGCCTCCCCAGTGCCCAGCACAGGGGGACGATCCCTGCCCTGGTCCTGCTGTCTCCCACGCTGTCAGGGCTCGGGCAGCGCGGAGCTGCCTAGCGCGGAGCGTGGATGTGCCACGCACGGAGAGCATCCGTGCCAGCCTGGAGGCCGAAGGAGCGCTGGCACCAGGAGAGGAACGGCTCCAGCGAGGAGAGGCTTCGTGTTGCTTGCCCGGGGCCCGGCGCGGTGCGGCCGCAGCTGGGGCTGGCGGACGGGGGGGGTCTCTGCGAGCCGCGGGCGGGAGCGGGAGCGGGGCGGGAGCGGGGCCGGGGGAGGCCGGGGCGGGCGGGGCGGAGGGCGGGGATTCCCCCGCGTCACAGGGAGGGGTTTCCCCGCCGGCCCGTGGCCCAGGCGCCCCGCCGGGGCGCGGCGGTGCGGGCAGTCGGTGCGGGGCCGGGGCTGCTGCGCGGAGCTCCGCGGAGCCATGACCTCCCGCAGGTAAGGGCCGAGCGCCGACGCGACCCGGACCCGCGGCTGCGGCCACCGCCGGAGCCCCCGCGGCTACCGGACGCCGCCTCCTCCGGCACCGGCTGCGGCTCGGAGCTGCCCCCGTTCCCCGGGGCGGAGCGGAGCGGCAGCGCCGGCCCCCGCCGGTGCCCGGGGGTCGGCGTGCGGCGCGGCGGGGCTCGGGGCTCGGTGTCTGTGCTGGGCTTGCAGCCTGCGCCCCTGCCCGGACGCCTGCTGCCAGCCCTGCCCTGCCTTGGGCCACTGGCCCCCAGGCGGGTTCGGGTGGCCCCGAGCCCCCTTTGCGGAGGAGAGCTCCGTGCTTGCGGGAGAAGGCTGCTACCCTAAAGCACCTCGTCTTAGCAGGCTCTGTAGCCCATGCTAGAGATGCTGAAGAGGGGATGCCGAAACGGGACCAAGCTTTAAAACTTGCTTGAAATATCCCTGTGGGCTGTGAGCTGAAGAAAAAGAGACTTCTGTGCATCTGGTGTGGTGTTGGTGCTTCCCCCAGCTTCTTCCAAAGAAGCTGTTTCAAAGCTTCAGTGTCTTTTTCTCAGTGGTGGCAGGAGCCTGTATGACTTGGGGACATCGTTCCTTCTCGGTTCTTCCTTCTCTGCTATGGCTTCAAAAGGGGTACAGAGCCGTCCGGTGGATGGCCTCTTTCCGTGGCTGCTTGGCAGCCAGCTCCAAGCACCAGGTCGCACACGCAGCTCCTGCGAGCTGCAGTGCAGAGGGGTTCCTCGATAGCTGGTTTGGGGGTTCTTCGTTCTTCTCTGTCCTTTCACAGAGACAGCCTTGAGGTGACCTGAAAAAGCGGTTGTTGCTATTAGAAGTCAAGTGTGTTTTGAAAAACCCTGAGGAGGGTGGTGGCTGGGGAGCTGCTGTACAGCTGACGGTCACTTCAAGCTGAGAAATGGGATCGGTTACAGGACAGGGAGTGCTTGTTTGGTGTTGGTACAGGACCGAACACGGGCAGGTCACGAGTGGGGCTTCCACAACCATCTCTTGAACATGTAATAACTCCAGGTTCTCCTCACGCACTTTCCTGCAACGCCAGGATTCAGGGTCTTGATTGGTTTGTGGTTTTTTGGGTCTCTCTTTGCCATGCAGCACTGGCTGTCTCTCCTGTACAAGTGCTGAGCCGTGCTTTGCGAGCGTCTGATTCAAAGCGTGCAGAAGAAGTTTAGGAAGAGGCAGTGTTCGTCTGGGCGGTGTCACGTTAAGTTACGAAACACGCCTGCTGATGGGTGATGGAGTAGAAAGCAGCGGGCTGGGACTTGGGGCCCCTGGATCTCATTCTCGGCTCTAGTAGTGCTCTGTGCCCACGGGCAAGTCAATATTTGTCTACAATGCCTATACCTTGCGAGCTCCGCCCTGTCGGGCAGTTACCTAGGGCAGCAGACTGCTAGAGACAGCAAAATGGTTGTAATGCTGCTGCCAGCTCAGCCCTTGCAGGAGTCCTGAGAAACCCGGCTAGCTAGTCGTGCTGCTGCCGAGACGGGGTCAGAGCTGTGGGGCTTGGCTTTTGTACTGGGGGTGGATCGCTCCCAGCATTTGTTACCCCCATCCTTCCCACCTGTGCACTGGAGTGCTGCATCTGCTGCTCCTGGTTCTGTAACGCTGCTCAGGCCCTTTTCCCCCACCTTTTGGCAAGACTGGCTTAGCCCCAGCCTTTCTTCTCTTGCCTAGCAAGATGTAGTGTGCCTACCAGATTTGTATGGTGTCTTCCTCTTCTGCCCGAACCCTGGCTGATGCTGTGCTCCCTCTGGCTCAAAGCGTGGCCTGGGTCTGCCCAGGTGGATCTGCTGAGATCATGACCTGTGCTGGTGGAGCGTTGAGAGGCTCAAGGAGCCCCTCAGGAGGGCTGGTTGCTGCAGGGCTCAGCTGAAGTACTACACAGTGGATCCTTTGCGTACTGTCAGCATCGTACCTGCATCCTTTCTTGCAGGTCCTTCAGGCTTGCATGGGAACCCTTGGAATTAAGGGCACTTTGGCACTAATGGGCTTACGGGCTGACTTACGAAGTCTGGCAGTGTGGAGCTGTTGAAAGCGAGGGTACAGTTGGCCTGTTGTGCTGAAAGAGGGTACTGTGAAGCAGGGGGATGCAGGGATTCTCGGTAGCTCCATCCCAACCGAGGTGCTGGTTCCTCTCCTCAGGGACCACCTCTGTGGCTCCATATTCACTTTGCGTCAGTGGGCTGCGGTGAGGCTGTCACCAGCTGAAAATCCTGGGAGCTGGGGTGGATACAGGTATGACTGTGGCCTGTCACTCAGGTTTGGAGTGTGCATGACCTGCCGTGACTGTCCCCCTGCCACAGCAGTGTCCCATGGCTGCAAGGTAGGATGCTCTGGTGGATGCAATTGGGTTTTCAAGAGGATCTGCTGGGACGGAAGGATGCCGCATTCCTTCCTGCCCTGGCACAGGGGCAAGGTAATACGGCTGTCTGAATCGGGGGAATGGCTTCAGGAGCAGGCATGGTGGGCCACAAGCCTGTTAGTGAAGGAGTGCCATATCTGATCACCCAAGGGTTATTTTTCGCCCTCGCTCCTCGTCCCGGGCTGTGTGAGAGCTGTTTGGATAAGCACGGGCCCCTTAACAACTGGTGCTCTCTAAGAGAGGCTCATGGGAAGCACAGGCTTATATGAGCGCTGGGACCGGTAACACTGATGCTGAGTGTTGAGCACTGCTTAATGCCTCTCATCCTCCCTGCATGGGAGGGTGGCTGGGGAGGGACCGGGAGGAGATGGGGTAACTCCCTAGCTGAGAGGAACAGCTTTACCCTAGGGCACCTAGGATACTCGTGTGTGCCAATTCTTTTCAGGAAAGGCACTTGGAAGGGGAAATAAACCTCCTTCTGGGTGTTTGACTTGTTTGGTAAGCTCTCCTAGTGGCCATGCTGTGTTGTGGGGAGAGGTACCAAGGACTGGCGGATGCTGGTCACCATGCTTATGGCCTTCTGAAAGGCCACGCTAGTGAGCACAGGGGCCCAGCCTGGAAAGCAGTGGCCATGTGTCCATGTGGGGGTGTGTGCATGTGTATGACATGAGGAAGAATCAAACCCTGTTGTAGAAATAAAACAAATTCGTTGCCATCAGCCTAAACCACAAAGCTGTTGCAAATACTGAGCTCCAAGCTGCTGCCAGGGCCTTATTGCGTTACTTCTTAAAAACAGCTTGTTGAAAGAATGACCATTTCTTTCCCTCTCCCAGCTTTACTGGCATGTGACCTCTCAACTGCAGGAAAGGTTTGGAGGTCAGGCACGTACCACCCCCCAGCAAGGACAGAAATCACGGTTCTTCTGGAATGGCCAGAGCCCGGGAATCTTAGGAGTGGCTGCTGCCTCCTCTGCTGTGGTGCTTACGTCCGCTCGGGTGCCATCGGGTGCCTTTTGCTGTGATGTAGGGATCCTGGTGGATAAACCTCACATCCCCATTGCTGACGAGTGGCTGGCAGACCCCAAATGCCCTGTTTCTTTTCCTAGAAAGGAGTTGCACAGTGTCTGGAGCACTTGGTAGGTGGCAGCTGGCTTGGGCATTGCCCTTGTCTGCAGGGCAGGCTTTTTCTTTACAGCCAGGTTTCCTGGGAAGCTGTGGGTGGGAGGAAGGGAAAGTCTGGAGGAAATGAGTAAATGCCAGCTTCTGGAGCCTGAGCGTCTCCAAAGAAGGGGTTGCCCCAGTTCTGCAGGATTCAGTGCTGGGTGGTACTGTCACAGAATTGGTGCCTGTGTGTGATAGATTATGGACGCCCTTTCCCTTGTCGTACTGTGGTTCTGGTGCTTTGAGTGTTGCTACCGCCGATGAAGCCAGTCCCGGTGCGGAGTAGACAGTTACTCTTCTTTCCAGCCTGTACGTGTATGAGAGAAGCCTTCCTTCTCGTCTCCGAGGCCATGGTCGCGGTGAAACAGTGCCGTCGGCTCCAGGGCCACAACGGGGCTGCGTGCGTTAGCCAGCAGCAGTGATTGTGCCAACCCCCCTTTGGCTGCTGATCTCCCTGCACTCAGAGCGGGCTGGGGAGACGGTGCCTTGCAGCTCGGGGGAGCCCAGCCGGATCGCCCACCTCCTGTCCGGGGAGTTACACGGGTCGCGGGGCAGGCAGCGTACAGCGCCGTAAGCGTCACACCGCCCCTGGAAGGGAACGCTGAGACCGAAGGGACCAAGTTTCCAGCTTTCAGGGCAATGAATGAGCAGGCTAATGGTGCTGGGGGGATTGGTATGCTGGTGAAATGCTCCCATTTCTGTAGCAGACTTCACGAAGAGCTGCTGAGTGGTATCCCATATCCAGAGCTAAGTACATTGCTTTGACAACTTTTTGCCCACATTCAGCTGAACCTTTTTAAACTCTAGTTTACTGCTTAGCTGAATTACTTTATCCACAATGATTTTATGGCACATTGTGGGTGGTTCCCTTTGAAGGCTTGGATCGCTTGTAATTACTAGCATAAGCAGGGCTGCTGCAGCCACCAGGGTGGGAAGCAGTGGCTGCTCCAGCGTGGCTGATAAGTCAGGATTAGCCAAAGTCCTGCATAGGCTTTCTCCAAGACGGTTTACCATGCTCGTGCAGGCCACGTTGCTGCACATCTGAGGCATCAAATGCATCCAGCTGGATCCTGAAACCTTGCTTGCTGTCCAACCTGGAGCATCTGCTGCAGCGACAGCAATACAATGCCAGGCCCCTGAGCAGCCGAGCAGCCTGCGGTCCCAGCTTTCCCACTCCCTTTACCAGTGAGAAAACACATGCTTCCTGTGCTGAATCCAAATGTAAATATTAACCTTAAGTATTTGCAATAGCTGCTTACTTTGGCAACTTGGGTGGTGGTGGGGATGTGGTAATTTCTGGTCCGGGAAGCAAAACCAGGTCAGTGTTTTGGCATCTTGGATAGTCATCAACAACACATCATGGGCAGAGCTTAGGGCAACGGTGGCTGGAACCTGGATGATTGCGGATCTGGCTGGCAGGAGCGTGCTCGAGCCCACGGCCGCTGTGTCTCTGAAGTGCAGGCCCCGAGGGGTAAGCTCAGAAACGTCCTCTGACAATTTTCTGCAGAGCTGTTCGCTTCCATCTCTTCGGGCAGTACTTCACTTGGCGCTGGAGCTGACTTGTGCTCAGCTCCAGCACGAAAAGGGTCGGTCAGCCTGGGCAGCTGGAGACCAGTCACAGCAGCAGCTTGAATTCACAGCCTGGCTGCCTTTGCAGTGGCTTGCTGACATAAGCAGGCTTCACGAGACCTTCCCAGCAAGGCAGCTGGTGCCTTTTCTTCCCTCCTTTGCTGTTGCTGCACCTGAATCTCGGCTCAGATTTTCCCTGGTTTTCTCTCTCTGGCCGGGCCATATGAAGATGTCTTTGGACACGGGCTCTGTTAGCAGCAGAACAGGAGAACCAACGCTCAAAGGCTTTTGTGCAAGGGTGTGCTGCGACTGCCCATACACACTCTGCCGGGACAGGTGGGGAGGTGAGACGGGGGAAATGCAGTGAAAGGAGTAGACGTGCTTTTTCACCAGGCTTTACTATGGTAAATGAGGATGAGAACATTGGCAGCTACTTAAATTACACTTCAGTTCCAAGCCCCCAGCCTACTGTTTATTTCCAGATAGGGCGAGTTCCTTACTGCAGGTCATGAAATGCATAAATACGCTGTTCTCTCCCATTTTCCGGTGAGGGAATAAGAATGGTTAATGGCCTCGCTCAAAGAGAGAAAACTAGCCTTGCCTAGGAGAGGTTTTTGGATCGGGCCCTGGGTGATTTTCCAGTATCCTATGGTTTCCCCCAAGGCAGAGCGAGCTGGTCTCGTTATGGTCCCAAGACAAATTAAGCGCTCTGGGCCCTGGAACACATTTCTCGGATGCAGCTGTATCTCTTTTGCGGGCTGCCAAGGAGAATTCCTCGCCGTCTGCAGTGGCAGGGCAAGGCAAAGAGCACCGAAGAGGAAGCCGGTCTTCCAGCTCGTACTGCCAAAGCTATCTCGAGGGTGAGTTTCCTTTGTGGCTGGGTGGTACCGGAGCTGCTCGCTCCTGCTTCCAGCAGGGTTTAAATTAATCTGGTTTCTAGGAGATGGTTCTTCTCAGGAGCGTCAGAGGCACCTGAATGAATGAATTGGAGCTTTGTGCTCCAGCAAAGCGGCGGAGCTCTGCCAGCAGAGCAGCAGTAGCCAGCTGGATTCTCCCAGGTGTCGGGGTTTCGCTCGGCACGGAGCTGCGTGACCACTGTGAGCAAGCCAGCAGGCGTGGGGAAGGCTGCTCCCAGTGCCCCCAGCACCTGAGCTGACCCCCAGGGAGAGCCTTCTCCCCCAGGGACGGCTCAGCTGGCCAAGGTGTGGTGGGGGCCCAGCAGAAGCGTGCCTGTGGCTCTGCGGCTGGGAGCCGCTACTCCTCGGAAAGGGGAACGGAGCTCAGTGCCTCGAGCACCGCCACAGAAAACCTGGCTCATGTGCCGGCCCCAAAGCCCAGCTGGAGATGCTTCTTGGTGTGCAAAATGGTAGGCAAACCCTGCTCTCACGGAGCCGTTCCAGAGGCTGTCTTTTCTTGTTGACCTCTACGTGCTGGATCTCTCGCTGGCTCCGTTTAAGGCAGTTGGAGGGCAAGTTTGTGTTCTGTAATGGGGGCTTTCACATAGTCCTCAATTTGAAAAGCACTGGCCTAACCAAAGGGCTCTTTTATCCCTGGTGCCAGTCACTCCATGAGCAAACCAGCAGCCTGGTCCCTCTTGAGGAGGATCCCATGAGTGGAGAACCCGGAGCCGAGAGCTTTCCTGTTCCCAGCTGGGTCACTGATTTAGTACCTGTCTCCATAGTGTCTTTCTGGTGTTCATCCTCCCACCCTTGCAGCGTCGATGCCCTTTGATTCCCAAATGGCTCACTAAAAATTTATTTCCCAAATGCTGACATTTGTGTTTCCATCCCTGCCCTGAGGGACGAACAGAGCTAATACCTATTTCCAAACTAAAAAACAAAGGCCCATGCCCTCTGGGAGGTGTTGGGGGAGAAGTACTCCTAAGGCTGCAGTTCTTTAAGCATTGATTAATACTTTTTCTGCAGTAGGAATGGGGTTATTCTGTTGCTTTTTCACTGCCTTGACCAAAAGCAGTGGCTTGGGCAGGGCTGCACTTGCTACCTAATGAGATGAGTGGTGGGGAGGGATGGAAAGTGGCTCCTGCGGCCCAATTGCATGTTCCAGGAAATGTGCGTAGGATGGGGCCTAATCAGTTTATGGAGCTGGGCTGTTTGCAGGCTTCCTGCATGAGTCTGAAGGGAAGAAGGAAATTCTTCACATTAAACCAAGCTGGAAATCAGGAACTGTGTGCTTCCTGTATATGCATTTTTTCTGCAAATAGCTCATGCTGCCGCTTGTATCAATGGTGCTCTCCAAAGACCTCTGCCTGCTTGCAGTGGCTGAGGGACGTACTTGGAAGAGATGTACACTTCAGCATCTCCTCCTGGGCTTTCTGAGCTGCTGCTCTCCTGCAGCAGGTGCTGTGGCTGTCACAGGTGTCCCAGGCAGGTCCCATGTGGGAAGGATGTTGCTGTGATCCAGTAAAAGCATTTGCAGGTAGTCTGGGAGTGCCTGACTGTGAGAATCAGGCTTTCGGGCTTCGGGAGGACCGGGGGGCTCTACCTTGCAGCCCCCCTTGGCTCTGTGTTGGAGGAGGCTTTCTGCATCAAGTCCCAGACATTTCCACGTGGACAAGAGAAACAGATGAGCCTCATCCTCTGCTGCATCTTCTTTTGAAATGCCCTTGTGGTTAACAACGATGGGATGGTCCCAGCGTCTCCATACTGCAGCCCCAGCCCTTCTGCTCTGCTCTGTCTGTCTGGCCCCTCGATCTGCCCTGCAGAACGGGCTGTGGGGCCTCCACGGACCCCATCTGGGAGACAGATGAGCTCTGTTCTGCCCCCATCACCAGGGGCAGTGAGCAGGCACCCTAATAAGTGCCTCGAGGAGGAGGTCACCTGGTCCAGCCGTGGCTACTGGCACCCAGAGTGTGCGTGCCCAGGGCGAATCACAGCAGCATTCCCTACAGCCCCCCTTGTGAGGGCTTAGGGCTGGGGAAGCCTCTCACAGCCAGGATTAAGTTTATTTTGCTTGTTGCAGCTTCTTGGTGTTGTAAGAAGCACTGGGGGAGGAGAGAGCAGAGTTTTCTAGTTGGGTTGGTGTTTGCTGCAGCTGTCCTGATTACTTATCAGGTGAAGAGCCTGTCTCGTAGCGAGTACCTCCTCAAGGCTGCCTGTGCACAAAGCTGGTGGGGGTGGTTCCCAGCCTGTACTTGCTGTGGCTGGTGTCTCTTGATCTCCCCAAAGAAAACACAAGCACAGATGTGGGACTGCTTGCTGACCTGGGAGAAAAGGCACCAACAGCAGGGAAAGGCACGTGCCAAGTGCGGGCAGTCTCAGCGTGCACCCCCGCATGGTCCCTCTCGTGCACAGAGATGGGGCTGCTGTGCAGGTTTCCAGCGTATTTGGCAGTAACCCCCACTGCCGTGCTGAGTTCTCAGTTTCCTCCTACAGCCCAGGCAAACTTCGTGCCTCGGTGTCACCTTTTGTATTATCTGAGGGAGAAGATCTCAGTGCTGTTGATGCATAAGGGCCTTTCGTGCAACTCCATCCTTTCCTTTTTCCTATCCAGCTGAGCAAGAACCTGCCTGTGACCTTAGAATAGCAAGGCCTGGAAATTCCTCCCATTCCCGACGTACAGTCATTAGATTTATCTGGACAGTGCCCTGTTTAGCTGTCTGCTAATCTCCCGTGGGTGCTACAAAAGAGATTTTTTTCACTTAAATAAATTTCAGGCTTGCAATAGCCCACACCAGAACAGCGAGATAGGAAGAAGCTTCTCCTTGTGAGCAGCTGCGGGGAGCAGATACTAAACAAGAAACCTGTCGCTCTGTACTGGGGTGGAGGAGAGCTGTGTGCGAGCGGAGGACGAGCAGGAGGGGAGAGGCTGTCCTCCGTCGGCTCGGGGGAGTCAGCGGGGCCCTTCTTTGTACCTGGCCACGCTCCCCCGTCCCACCGGGCTGCAGCTTGCCTCTACACCAGGCTGCTCCCCAGCCCTGTCCCTGTGGTATCCAAACTGCGAATAAGGCTGCAAACTGCAGTTGACACCTGCGGTGCCCAAGTGAATGCGGCTTCCCCCTTCCCCCCCCTCCAAAATGATATGTTTTGAAAGTTCCCTTTTTGGTCAGACTGCGTGTACCAGTTAGCTTTCAAGGGAACTGTCTCTCCCCAGCCCCAGCTATTTTAACCCAGCCAAGGGAGAGAGGAGCTGATTGAGGGCAGCCCACGCAGCACCACCAAGGAGATGCTTCCCTTTCCCTCCCACTGCCCCGCGCTCCCTCCGGGGTGGCACAGCCGTGCCAGCCAGGGTCTTTGCTCCCTCTTCCCACCCTGCTTTGAAAATCCCATTTCTTCTTCCCCTCCTTCTGGGGTGCAGCTTGCCTCTGTCAGAGCATGAGCTAACGAGGGCTTGAGCAGCTCGGGCTCTCAGGCTCGACACCGAGATGGGCGCTGTGGGTGCCAAGAAGGTCTAAAAAGGCAGTGGTTCGGTTGACAAAACAATGGTAAAAGACCTGCCTTAAAAATACGGATAGGACACAGGCAAGAGATTGGAACATGCAACTTCCCGCTGCTCCAACGAGCTTTTGAAGTATTTTTAAAAATGGAGCGATTCCAGTTGGAGCAACTGAGGGGAGACCTGCTCGCAGGGACAGAGTACGCGCTTAGCAGCATCGCCAGCCGCTGGGCTGGGGCTCTCTGCTGGATGCTACCTCCAGGGTGACCGTCAGGTTATTCGCAGGCTGGGACTTTGTTAGCTCCTCCAGCCGTGGTTCGCGGCGGCTTGCCATTCCCCTCTGCAGCCCGTCATGCTGGGCGCATGTGACGGGGAAACGGACAGCTTGAACAGCCTCGGGAGCCGGGGTAACTGTGAATACTTGACATAGGCAGAGGAGAGCCCATCCCTCGGACATGTTGTTTGGCCTTGGGGATTTCAAGAGGGTGGGAAAGCGACAAAGGTTTAATTTCAAAACAACAAAAAGTCCCCCTTCACACCCTTGAGCAGCATCCCTACCATGTAAGGTAGTTGCCAGGGCTATATTTGTCCTTGGTCTGTTTTTTTTGGGGTAGTTTGTTTGTTTGTTTGTTTGTTCCCACCCTCCCCTTACTCCCACCCTCGTGAAATATTTCCATCCGTCTCCTCTCTAAGAAGTGTAACAAGCCCTGCCACTGATTAAATTCTAAATATAGCCGTGGTATTTTTTTTTCTCTCCAATTCTTCATGATGTATCTAGGTAAAAAATAGCCTTGGCAACTCTTCAAAGGGGATGTGGGCCTGCTACGGGCTATATTTTTGTCTTGTCACCCTGCCCGGGTCCGAAATAAACCTCCTCATTTTTAATTAGCTCGTCGGGTTATATAATCCTGAAAGCTGAGGATTTCTGGGCTCAGCAAGAACGCACGTGATGCTGTGGGCTCAGGCAGATCATGGCAGGCAAAGGTGGCGTGTCGGGGCAGGGGCGACACAGAAGGAATCTCCTCTCCTCCTGCTGGCCCTGGTGCCAAGCGGGCAGGAGCCTGGGCAAGCCAAGATGCTGTAGCATAGGGCTGCCCGTCTGTTCCCTCTCATCCTAGGCTCTGCTCTTGCCTTTCTTCTTTATTGCCTTATTTATTTTATTTCGTTGCGGTGCTTGGAGAGGAACCTGCTGAATGAGGAAGGCCTGGTTAACCGTGAACCTTCCTGGGCTCCTTGGCTGTCTGTGTTGCCTTGAGGGCTGGTTTTGGTTTTCCTCTGCTTCTGGGAGAATGGATCAGGGTTTTTCTGCCCTTGGCATCATCCTAACAAGAAGTCGTTTTACTCCTGGCTGAGCGGAGCACATTTGTTTTCCCATAGCCCAGGTCTGAATGCTTAAGCATTATCCTACTCCCATCATCCAACATGCAAGGCAGGAGCCAAATGATTCCCTCTGTCTGATGCTGTTGAGTGCTGGACTGTGCAGTGCCTCTGGCCCTACTGCTGCTGCTTTACTTGCTCTCAAAACATTTCTCTGGAGTGCCTGCCTAAGGATCGTCGCTGTAGAAAGTGGGCATCCTCATGGTTTGCACCTGGGAGCCCAACTGAGGCTTCAGGTTCTCATACTGAAGGACCCTGGTCGCCCAACGTGGGGGTGATCCCCTCACACAGGCATTCAGCAGCCTTCTGCTCTTTCAAAGAGCTTCCCCGTGCTTACCAAAGCGGCCCACCCCAAGCCTCCCCGGACAGATAGCCCAGAAGATGAGCAGGGCATGCAAGGGAGCAGCGCATGTTTGCTCTACACAGCTTTAAAAACTTTCTAACCACCAGATGGAGCAAAGAAACTTAAAACAACCATGGCTGACGCTTTGGCCATGGGCTGCCATTGGGCAAGGAGGTGTCACCACTGCCCTGTGGGCAGCTGCTGGACCTGCGCCTTGCCAGGCTTTCCATTGACGTCCTTCTCTCAAGCCTTTCCCTAGAAAGCAGGGCTCAGGGTTGTCCTAGGGGCTGTCTCGGCAAGATGGCAGGTAAGCGCAGCTGCACGTGCGTTGCAAGCCTGTTCCTTGCCCTTTGGTCGTAACCTGCCGTGCAGACTGCAGTTCCCACTCCCCGGCACGTCTTTAGTCAGGGCTTATTCCACCCTGTGCAAGGGAAGGCTGTGCTGCAATAGCAATGCCCGTTTGCTCTCTGAGTCGAACCAACCCACCACCTGCTGTCATCTGGGTCTCAGACCAGAGTTTCAGTCCTGCTCCGGGCAGGGCTGGGCGGCGGGGGTGTCAGTGTTTGCTGCTGCTGTCGCTTTAAAGCAGTGGAAACTGTCGTTGTCATCTTGATGCTCAAAGCTAAGAGGAACTGGCATGCTTTGAGAAGTGCAATTTAGTGAGGAAGGCATAGTTTTGATGTGTTTGCGTTGAAATCGGCAGGTTTTGGTGTCTCTCCTGACCTCTGGAAGAAGAGGGATGCAATGCGTCTCTGGGATTTGAACAGGCTTCTCCAAACCTTAAACCTCTAGTTTGGTGTTTAGCAGAGCTGGGCGTAAACCACAGAATTAAGGGTCTTCAGACTAGCACGAGCAAAAATGGGCTGGAATTTCCCATGGCTGGTTTTCAGATGAGTGCCTCCAAGCAGCCAGCTGGTGATCTCGGGACAGATAGCAGTGCCCGCTGTTTGCATGTGCCCCTCTTGTGCCATGAGCCACCCTACACCCGGGCAGCTCCCGCAGCAGGCACTGCGGCAGCAGCCAGGGCAGCCTTCCCACCTCTTGCTGCTTGTACTTCACGCACTGGTGTTTGGGCAGTGACTCTGCCTAATGTAAAGGCAGGCGGTCATTTCTTCTCTCCTCTTTGGCTTATCCAAACACTTATCCCAGGAGAAGGCTCTTGCCTCAGTTGCTGCAGGTTTACTTGGCTCATGGCAGAGGGTTCTGGCAAGCGTGCTGGGGGAGAAGGGAACACTGAATAGGTTTCTGCATGAAGGGCTGGCTAAAAAGCAGTGGAAAGCGTGATACTGTCAGGTAGTGACTACGTGAGAAAGCTGAGACGTAGTCTGAACTCTGTGAAGAATCCTCGCTGCAGCACAAAGCATAGAGGAAAGAGCTTGAGGGAAACAGCGCAGGATCTCATGCAAGCAGCTGGGCCTAGCTCTAACAGTCCGGTTTCAAACGATAGATGTCCTGGGCGTTATATTTAAGCACAGCCTCTTGAAGGCCTAATTGGAGATTTTTCTCCAGTACTGAGCAGACAGGAGACTTTTGAAATCAGTGAGTCTGGGTGAAGAAGACAGAGGTGTCTCCTTGCTCAGCGTTCTCCTCCCAGCCCTGCAAGCCCTGCGATGATGGATATCTTGCGCGGTCGCTTCCCACGTGCTGGTGGCAGGTCGGCTCGTTCAGTGGCAGATTGCAACGTGGAAGCTGCACGGAGCAGGGGCTGCATAGCAGTTCGCAGCAATAGCTCCCAGGAGGCACGGAAGATGCATGTCTTCGACACATAGGCTTTGCTGTCACGTACACTGCTCAGAGAGGAAGGGAATAAAAGTCTGGTCTCTGTATACGGGATCGACGCACTTTGGACATTGAACTGGATGAGAGAAAAGTTTTAGTCCCATGTTTGTTTGCTTCTAGCGCTGAGCTCCGAGGCCATGCTGACATAAGAGCCCCGTGGGCAGTATATCTACGTGCATTAGGACATACGTATTGTGGAAGGGGAAGACACAGCTCCACGGAGAGCCAGCACAGTGTAACCTACTTTTTTTCCCCTTTTTGCTGTATCATTGCAGCTGTTATCTCTGGCATCTCTGATGTCTGACCATTGGCGGGTAGTGCTGTCTGCCTACATGAGCAGAGGAAAAGGGTAGGAGTGTTAAGTAGGAAACTGGTGTATATTTTAAAACACAGGTTTGCACGGAAGTGCTGGCAGTAAACAAAGGAAAGTCCTGTTCTAGTTGTGAAATCGCTGATGCCCTTGATTGTTAGATGCCAGTTCAGCTCTTCCTTGGCAGAACATGGCTTGTTTTTCTGTGTTGCTTTCAGCCTTGGAATGATGACAGAGAGAGAGAGAGGATATGTTTTTATTCCTTGGATATTTTGTTGAGTGGCTTCGGAAGAGTTTGCCTGTTGGCTGTTAGGGTAATCTCAGTAGAAAATGTCTTCTGTTTGTATTCTAGGGATAAGAAGAGAGCTCAAGTGCCAGTTGCAAGCAATGTCTTTCCCAGAGACAGAAAAGAAGTTTTTTGAGGCTTCATTGCTGTGTCGAGTCCTTCTTTTCCTGCTAGCGGAGCACTGGTTTCTATGAGAAGAGATGCAGAAGTATCCCTGAAAAAGAGGCCACTGAGCCCTCCTGGATCTATAAGTACTGTGCAGGGTGGGCCATGACCCATGTTTTAGGATTGCTTTTCCTGGACTCGCATATTGCTAAAAGCAACATTGCTGGGCTTAGGGAATGACCTGGAGAAATGGTGAAAGGATGAAAAGGCAGGGCCAGGAGCTCAGAGCCAGCACAGCCTTGTGCAGAATGGCCACGCTAAGCCTCTCCGGTACTTTAAGGCCCTCTAGGGTCCATGGGAGCTTAAAAGCCGTCACTAGCATATGAACCAAGGGCAGGCAGCTTGCACAGGAGCAGCTGGTCCCCTCTCTGAGCACTCGCCTCCGGGAGCAGTGATGTGGGAGGAGGTGGAGTGTGGATTTCAAGAGCAGGCAGCAGTGCACGCAGGGCGGCGGCTCTGGCTGCGCAGGGATCCCTCGTGCCATTCAGCTGATCCTGCTTTGATGAAGCAGAACCACACATGCACATGCTCAGCGCAGACAGAGTGTCTGCCCAGGGAAAAGCGAGGAATTGCCCTTGTGCAAAATCAGCCCTGCGGGCTGTCCCTCGTGTTGAAAACTGTTTGGGTTTGTGTGCAGGCAAGGGAGGAGGCTGGGACGTTGTCAGCCTGGCTGTTGCGGGTAGTTCTGATGCATGTACGCCTCATGGCTGAGTGAGCATCTCCAGTGCTCTTCTGTAGCACTTTCCCTGTGCACAGTAGCATTTCTGTAAGCACAAAGTGCTACACAAGTAAGGAAAACCTTACAGGCTCCAGCTGTTTAAAGCTGGGATATCAGTGTACCTGCTGGAGACGGCTTTTGATATTTCTTACTCTCTGACATCTCAGCAGTGTGCGATGCCTGTGTTCACTCTGAGACGGAGCGAAAGTTGGTTGGTTCTGAATGCTGGAATCTCACCAAATCCACTGAAAACTACGGCAGGAACGTTGCCCATTTGGGGTGCCATTTGGTGACTGCTGTACAGGATGGCATATGTTCAGGATGGTGGCATTGTCATGGATGCTACAACGCTGGCATGAGAAAGTAAGGACGACAGGTTCTGGCTGAACAGATATCTTACGGCAGTTAACCTAGAAAACACGGAAGCTCTCCCTCTAGTCTGGACACCTCCGTTTTGACCATCAAAAGAGGTGCAGCAGGAACAGCAGCTTGTGCAGAGGCAGTACTGAACTGAGCTGAGTGAAGGGAAGGTGGAGTGCTCCTGGTGCCCTGCCACTGACCCCTTGCATGTCCTGGGGCAAAACATTTCGTCCTTAGCACCCCGCTGCCCCAGCTGCGGTGTTCTGGGGCCCCCGCAGGAAGCGTTATCCTGGGGGCTGTTCCCATCCGCTGCATCGGGCACCCGGGGAGCAAATGGGGAAGCTTGGCATTACTGGAGGCTTGCCTGGATCTTCTCCATTAGCAGGAATTATGCCCCTGAGTTGCTCTGATTCTCCCTCTGGGCTTGTCAGCTTTTCGTCCTGACTTGGAAGTGAGCATCCTTGAACGTAAGAGCTCCTCTTCCTCCTTTAGCAGGATGAGAAGCCCAGCTCTTGCTCTACGAGCCCCTTGGGTGGGGACAAACCCTAAAAGTGGACCAAGCTCTGTGCTGTTCACCTCCCGCTCCCCTTCTTCAGGACCAGCCGGGCCCTGCGGGGTCAGTCCCCAGTCCTGCCCAGCATTTCTGAGCTCACTGTGGCAAGACAGGGCTTCCAGAACGCTCAGCTTCGCTCTGTGGTTGAGACTGTTGCTGATCTCTAATCTCCTCTGTGCCTCAGCTGCTCTGTTGGCACATTAAAGGCTAGCCACAAAGCAACCATAATTGTGCTAAGTGTCTGTGGGATAATGGACTAAATACTCAGGATTGCAGAGGCAGCCACATTCCCAGCTATTTAATACCTTGACTGATGTGTATTTAGTTGTTCGCCAGCCCACGGGACAGCCTTCTGAGTTCTTGTTTCTCCTGCTGTATGAAGCTGGTGATGCAAGGATGTTAAAGGACCAGGCAGGAGTGAGCTATGTGGCCAGTCATGCAGTTGCAGGGCTGTAATGATCCCCGGTTCGCTTGGACTGGTTGTTGTGGTCTTCCTCCCTAGCTTGCTGAGCCGAGAGAGGGAGATCGGTGGCGATTTTAGGCTCTGTTTGGAAGAGTGGAGTTGTCCGCTGTTCCTGCAGCCTTTGGCTTCTTGCAGGACTGAGAACACAAGTTCCTTCTGCCCAGGGGTGGCCTGAGGAGAGGTCTGTGTGCCTGAAAGCTTGTCTGCATTTTCCAATGATATCATCCGATCTAATAAAAGATGTTATCTCTCCCTGTAAGCTTTGCTATCTCTCCACGTTAAACCCCAGACCTGGACATGTTGAGATGCTTGGGCTGTCTGACTTTAGGCACCTGTGTTGAGTGGCTGAGATGAGTGTCCCTGTCTCATCAGGGGAGAGAGCTGGATTCTGTTCTGCATCACCCTTAGGAAGGGACTGTTACTCTCCATAGCCGAAGAGAGGGACTGGACTCTAACTTGGGTGCCTTACAGCTCTGTGGTGTACATGCTTGTCAGCTAGCTCAGAAGGGCTGTGCAGAAACGCTTCTGCCTGAGGTGCAGTTGTCTTGGGGGCCAGCAGTATGTGCTGCTTCACGTGGAGAGCAGGGCAGTGTGTTTCCCCAAAGAGCTCACAGGGCGGAGAGATAAGGTGCAGAAGTGAAGAGTTATGAACCCCGCTTTGGAAGGCAGAGGAACCGAGTCACAGCCAAATGAAGGGCCTGCTTTTTAAAGTTAGGAAACCCAAAAAGCAAGCAGGGGTGCAAAGATGTTTCTGAGTATCTTGAAGGTTCCTCCCGAAGGAGCGTGGCAGTCCTGTCCCCGACGGGAGCGGAGCCTGGATCCGTGAGCTGGTGCTCTCCCCTCCCAGCCGTGCTGACGGCGATGACTGCTGTTTCAGCAGCCGCTCAGCACAGAAGGCCTGGGGCAGGAATCTCTCTTGCTGCTTTGCATGGAGGAGGTAGATTTCATAGGAAGCGCTGTTCAGATACAGCAGCTCCATGGGATGTAACTTTGCCCATTAGCCATTCTTTTTTCTTTCTCTTTCTTTAGCTTTGGCTGCCCATAAACTGACAGACAGATGTCGTCACGTACCATGTGCGCGTGGTGGTTACCCTCCCCAGTCCCCTTCGAAACGCTCAATTCACAGCTGCCGGCTTTGTACCGATAAGAGAACGAGATGACTTCCTTTTCTTCTCTCCACCCCCACTCCCTTCCAGAATAAGCTGGGCTGGTTTTTGGTAAATAACTAGCTGTCACTTCTTCACTTGAAACTTTCCAGGCTCCACCACCTTGGCCAAGCCTCCTGAAGGATGCTGGAGGCTGGAACCTTCCTATCGGGCAGCAAACTGCCTTCCGCATCCTAGAGCAAGCCCTCCCCACCTCCCGTATCCCACGAATCTTACTGCCTTTTGAGCTGTCCTGTGGTTTCTGTGGACTAACGAATCTCTCTGCCTACTCTGCCGGGTCAGGAGCCTTGACCAGTTATGGTGAGGTACGCTATCTGTTCTGTGTATGTCTAGCTTCTATTTTTAACAAAGCTGATATTTCTGAGTGGGAACAAAGCGAAGGGGAGAAGGCATGGAGATCATCTGTGTAGTTCAGATTGCACAGAAATGTTCCACTTGTGCTACAGAAGGATGTGAGCTAATAACAGCCAGAGAGCACCTACGAAGGTGTGGGCGCTATTAGGGTGGTATAGTGATTAATGGCTTGTTAGCCACAGACTAGCGAATTCTCTGCAGCAGTGCAAGATTCTCCAGTGGAAACTACGCTTCAGATGCCTCTGCAGCACATGGGTGATGGTAACTTTCTCCTTGTGCTGGCTTCAGCACTGGGAAACGGTGTGTTAGCAGTTTCGTTTATATGATTACTGTTAATATGATTACCGAAGAGGCTTTTGGTGCTGACTGCAGCCTGGGAGAGGTTATCCCTGCTGTGAGCAGTATGTTATTTTGTGATGTTATTAGATTTTTATCTTGTATTACCTTGTTAGCAATGCTATGTTAATAGTTACTGGCTTATCTCTTCATTTGCCTTGCCGTGTCTCTAGCTGAGCACGCTTTCGTGTGCTGATAACTAGCTTGCCTGTGTTGGAGCATTGTAATTTCAAGGTGCTGGATACCTCGAGCTGAGTTTTGCAGGTACTTACAGACTGCATGAAATGACAACATTTAGTCAGAAGGGCAGTTTGTATAGTAGTGAAGGTTATATGGGGCATGAGCTATAAAAGCAGCTGTATGAGGAAGGGTCTGGTGGAGTAGGGAAGGGGGTGTGAAACGATCCCTTTGCCAGGCCGGGAGGCACAGCCGGCAAGTGCATGCATGAAGAGAGCAATCCTGTCTGCTGGAAATGCAGGGAATGGATCCAGGGCAGGAACTGGGCTCTGTCTGAAGCCGTGTTTGAGGCTGTTAAATGCAATGGGATCGTTGTGCAAGTGGCTATGGCTCTTTGCCATGGAGTGTAATGTGGAGCATGCCTTGGGTTTTCCTTCCTTCCTTCCTTCCTTCCTTCCTTGGGCGTGCAGAAGGCGTGGGCTGGTCTGCAGCACTCCGCAGGGATTCGGATGGTGAAAGCTGCTATAGCCTGTTGGTAGTTTACATTCCCTGGTATCTCAAGAGCATCCCAAGGCTTTTGCACTAACCTCATTTCAATGCCATTCTCTCATGTGTTGCAGAAGTGACTGGTTTCTCGGTTTCTGGTCTCTTCTTTGGGTGTGTTCTGCTTCATTGGATCATAGCGAAGCAGCTAAACAAATACTTTTCTGCTCCAGGAGGAAGCCTGTCAGTCAGACAACAGCTGGGCAAGTTTCGGTGCTGGCTGGTGATATGTATTTTTAATGCCCCAACTGTCTGGCAGGTGGGCCTGCAATTTAATTTTAACTTGCTTTATGAGAACAAAACCAGCTGTAATACACAGGCCAGTAAACTTCCATGAATAGAGGGAGTTCAAAAGAGATTTCTCCTACTGTTAGACCTTTTGGGACTAGTAGGTAAGGCCTTCTCTGGCTGAGGTTAAGGTGTAGCTCAGTGTTTACGGTGGTCCTAACAGCGGAATACCCTTTGAGTAGAAAAGGCTGATTCAAATATAAGTTCAATTCAGAGAATTAATTCAGAAAATTTGAAAACTGCAGCTGAAAATAACAACCTCGCACATGTTTGGGGCTGATGCGTTCAAAACAGCTTGAGGGACTTAGCTACACCTTTTTTAATTAAGAGAACATGGGTGTAAATCCTCTGGGCAACTTGGAAGAGCCCCAGCTGCCAGTTTCCTGCTGGTGCAGGTGAGTATAACTGGGTGTGGAAATGCACGTTGGCCTGATATAACTAGGTCTGCCTCTCCCATTCTGTGGAAATGGAGAATTGTCAGGCAAAATTCATGTCTTTTTCCGAGCAGTCTTGTGCTGTGCTTCCTGTCCTCGGCCTCTGTGTAGCATGGCCTAAACCCAGGCACTAAGCCATTAGCGGACTTCTTGCCTGCCACCGTGCCAACCAAGGTCTGGCTGTGCACGCTGGAGAGGGGTTGCCAGCAGCTGGGTACTGGGCAGGAATGGGTTTTGCTCCTGAAAGCACCCATTGGACTTGCGACTGCTCCCAGATCTGCGCAGGCAGCGGGGAGGTTGGGGTAGCTGTGGGTAAATCGCTCGGGTAGCGTTACCCAGCCTAACAGTTCCTCGCCTGCTGCACCCTGCTGTCCTCCTGGAGCAGCCTTCTGCTGACCTACCAAGCGGCCTTAGTTCCTGGCTGGAAACATCTGTAAAGGCACCCGGTGTCTGAAATCCTCTGCTGCCCGTGGGAGTAGGCACCATTTCCCAGGGCAGCAGCCGATGCCTGCTCCAGCCTCTTGCAGTCTTTTCTTCAAGTCCCATTGTTTTTTCTCTGCAGATGACAAAGAAAGGTGCTAATCTGTGGTCTTCCCTCCCCAGCTACTTCACACCTCGATTTTACCAGCTATAAATTTTAGAGATCAGCTGAGAACCAAATCCTTCACTGGTATGAATGATTCAAAGGGAGAGGTGGCAGGTTTCGGATTTGTCCTTTATCGAAGACTGTCCTCTGAGGAAAGGTGGACAGATGGCTTACCCTGCGGTCTCTGCCCCAAGCCTTTACTACACTAGTCGTAGAATTGGAGTTAAAATTTACATAACACCCCTCTGCCCAAATCATGTGGGTATCCCATAACTGACACACATTCTTGGCAGTAAAAAGGGGCTCTATTTGTGTGTGTAGTTCATTTCCTGAGCAGCCAAACCAACTTTGGAGGTGGCCATGTGTTTAAATCAAATGTACAACGAGTGGAAATACTGTGTTTAATTTCAGTGCTCAAGAATGGGAAACTTCATTGGCAGATTTACGTGTAGAGGTAAGTGTTAACATGCCAGGTCTGCTGTATCCCAGGATGCTGAAATACTTTGCTCTAGCTTGGTTATGAATTTTGCATAGCCCTTTTGGGGAAGCACAGGGATATGGTTTAATGCCATACTGCAATGTGGTGGTAGGGCAGTCCATTCTGACCTAGCACCCTGAGGCAGAACAGGGCTCGTTTTCTTCTACTCTCTCTTTTGAGTCAAACCGCCATGGGATGCTCCCCACGCTGCTTTCCGATATCTGGCTTCAGGTGCAACTGGAGAGACCGTGCTACTCAGGCCAAGAGGAAAAGTTGACAAGATGCTACATCTGCCACCTCCAAACACAAACTATTGAGATGCAAAAGTGAGGGCTGAGAAGCCACATCTCACAGAGCACGCTCAGACTTCGCTTTCTGCAAAAAAAATCTACCTTGGGGTGTTGGTGGCCCACGCTAGGAGGGCTCTGCTATGCCCAGAGAAACTGAGCATAGGGGACACCTTTTCACAAGGTGTGCTCTTCTCTTGGCTGTTGCCTAGAACTAGCTGAGTCTGCAGTAGTATCTTTGAGATTTGGCAGGATTTGGTCTGTAAATGGCTGGTTTTCTTTGGCTGTTATGGCTCATATGCCAATGTTTCTACAGTCTTCTTTCTGATGTGACTCTGTCCTCAGAGTGCTCTGACACGGGCTGTTGATAACACATGTGAATTGGTGGGGATAGGCCCTTGTGGGATAGATAACCATGTGATGCTCTAAAGAAGGAACGCTTGCATCCAAGCAAGAGCGTGTAGTATCTTATTTTGGAAGTGAAAATGTAACTTTGCACTTGTGGTGGGAGGCCAAGCTCTCTAACAACTCCTTCTTCCTTCCTGCCTTCAGTTTTTGGTTTGAAGCATCTCTTCCTGTGGCTAGAGAGGACCAGCTGGAGCCCGATGTTTGACAGTGTCCTTCCGTGGCTATAGTTAGGCATGCCGCATATGGTAGCCACAAGGCAATGTGGGTGCAAGAATACCCAAGCATAAAGGCAAACAGGCACACTCCGTTTTGCATTGATCCACTGTCTGTCTCCACAACGGAGTGGAACGATCAGTTGGACTTTTCTCTGATGTGTGGTGAATGTCCCCTGTACCATCGCTGTGTCCTAATGCTCACTCTACACCCTTTGGATAGGCTCTCCTGGCTGCACGAGTTGGCCAAAGAGAAACCCAGAGCTGCTGCTTCTGCAGCCACCCTGAATGAAAGCGCAGCACGCTGGGTATTAGGATGTTGTTGCAGGAAGTCTTTTTTAGCGAGGGGAGAGCTCGAGCAATATATGCGCTCGAGTTTTTACAAGCTGTTGCTCTAAGGACTAGAGCTGCTAGACCAAGTGTTGGCAAAACATTGGACCACGAGTGATGGTAGACCTCCAAAATGACACAGACATAATCCCTCTCATTTCTTGTATGTGTGCAGGAGGGTGCAGAGCCCCTCGTTTGCTGCAGCCTCCCGGGGGGCTGCGGGAGGTGGCCTCGGTGGGGCTGAAACGGCAGCGACTGCTCGCTGACATGAGGTGAGGAGGAGACAGCAATGCAGCAGGCAGGTGCCAGTCTCTTTCACATCCTTTATGTGCACCCAGGCGAGCGTGTAACGCAACTCAGCTTCACGCTGCAGTTGAAGGCCAGGTCACACGCTCATGCTCTGGTGCCCCACCGTTTGCTCTGGTCCTGCAGAGCACGCCATCCTTTTTGTCAGCAGATGATGGATTTGTGTGTCCTGGATCTTAATTTTGTCCATGGCTTCCTTTCCTTGTCACTGCAGGGCCTTTATCTGGGGAGTGCAAGACATGATGGTGAAAGAGGTTTTCCATATCAGCAGCGCGGGATGGGCTGGGAGGAAGTCCCGACGATAGGCAGAGCCTTAAAATGCTCTGGCTTAACGTGTGTGCAGGCCTGGGGGGGATCAGGCTCTCTGCAGCCACTTCAGCTTGGATATGGCCTAGACTAGTGTTGACTGCTGGAAGCATCGCCGAGACAAGTAGCTGTGAAATCAGCATCTCCCATGAGCCGACCTCCCTTTTAGAGCTGCTGATCTTCCTCCGTCTTTCCCGAAGCCAGGGTGAGCTGTGTCTCTAAAGCTAGAGCTGCAAGATCCAAATAGAAATGCTATTAAAGCAGGTGTGTGACTAAACGAGTGTCAGAGACAGGCAGCTTGTGTGCCAAAGGCCCTTGCCGAACTGTCAGCAGGAAATCATCCTTGCTTTCCCGCAAACAGCTGAACATAGATGCAGAAAAGACGTGCTGACGGGCTGTTCTGCCTGCAGCGGCCGAGCTGCCGGTGTCCGCATCCGTGGCTGTTGTGGGCTGGCTGGGACAAAGAGCCTCCGTGGGGCCGCGAGAGTCCGTAGGAGGGTACTCAGCTGCGGTGCTTTGTGGCACAGCCTCCCGCCTGGCAAGTGCTTGTTTGGGTCAAAAGGAAAAAGATCAATGTGGCCATCTCTTATCTCCCCGCCGCCCCCCCGCAGCAAGGCTGTCGTACTGGGTATCTAGTGAGAAGGGTAAGAACACGATCTTTTGTCTGTAAGGTTCACCCAGGGCTTCCTTAACACAGAGAGTGAAAATCATATGCAGCACACTGTGAATAGAAGCATTCTCCACAAAGGGAAGGTCTGCATTTGCCGTTTCTTTATACTCTTCTGGCTTTTCTTCTGGAAATGGCTATTTTTGAGCTGATGACCTGATTATTTAATAATCTCAGGTTTCCCCAGAGAGATAACAGGTGACCATGTGATTGCATTTTGACTCTTCGTGTCTTAGATCATAGCCTTTTTAGAGAAGTGAACTTGTACTCCCAGACTTTTCTTTTCCCCCAGTGCTGGTGCTCTGGCCTGCGTAGAGCAGAGCTGCTTTTATGGAATGGGCGGTCGGCGATGGAGGCCGGTCTGAGGGAGCCATGGCGGAGCACAAAGGTCACTGCGAGACGCCATTGGCAGTCAGTAGGTCAGCCACAAACTTTCAGTCCTTTTCTGGTTCTTTGAACTGTGTATTGGCCTTCCGGGCTGGTCAGCCTTAATGGAAATTAGGCCCAGCTTGGAGGCTGCATTTAATAGGAGCATGAAGCACCAGTCCTAGTCCTGGTCTCACTGGGTCAACTTCAGCAAGCCACGCTACTGCTGGCATCTACCGTGCTCTTCTTCCCAGGCTTTGCGTTGTGGGATGCTGTTGCAGGGACCACCCTTTGAGAGCTTTTTTCAGTATTTGTCGCGGCGGGGCTTTGCTCCTGATCGTGACTATGCTATAAAGGGAGCTAAGATGTAGAAAAGAAGTACCTTAACGTGCTTGAATCTTCATTCACACTTGTCACTGCAGGCTTTGAACCTGAGGGCAGCTCAGAGAAGGACTTGGCTACACTTCTATCAGTCCAGACTGTGTTGTGGCTACACGGGAGCCAAGTTAGCAAAGGGGAATGTTGTTCCTGCACACAGCGGGAGCAACGCTGTCTTGGATAGTGTAGCTGCAACGTCCCCGCGGCTAAGTGGCCAGTCACTGGCTCCAGAGATGAAGGAGGGCATGCTGTAGCTGTGTGCTTTGGTTTGTATTAGTGAGATATGAGAAAAGAGTGGGGTCTATTTCTGAAGTGGAAAGAGCATCAGTCAAAATGCTAATTTTAACAGTTTCATATTAAAGCAGAGAAGCAGAGTGAACCCTTGCAGACTTTGCAAAGCAGAGAGTCTGGGACCACGGAGAGATGCCAGGTCCTCTGGATGATGTGTTTGCCTGTGCATCCATCTCAGGCAGCGGAACCGATGCGTGGCCTTAACTGGCTGCTATTTATGTGACAGGAGTTTTTCGTGGTATTTGTCCTTGGAGTGATTTCTCTCTGTTCTGATGTCAGCCAGATTTAACAAGCTATCTAGTTTCTTAGGCAAAATCATTGCTTTAGGCACCTAACCAACTTGAAACCCTTTGCTAAGAGACTGTGACAGATCATGACTGTGTTGCTGCTGTTAGGAGGTGGGGGAGATGGGGTGGATGGCTCAGAAGGTGAATGAATGGGACAGTGCGTGAAAAGAGGAAGACGTGCCAATGGCAAGCATGGACTAGAATAATTTAGATAAAGGGACTGAATCATAGGGAGTAGATGAGTGCAGAATCTTGCATGTGTCAGGGAGATAGGACAGATGTGAATTTATATTAATTAACAATTAATGCCAGCAGAGCCAGTAAATGGGAACTGTCTGCACCAGCTCCCTGCCAGGAGGGTGTTGCCTGCTCCTGTTTTTGTAAGGCCTGCAGGAAAGAGCTCCTGGAGTGCTTTTACTGCTCTCTCCGGGTTTTGTGTGTGTACTCTCCTCTTCCCGTTTCAGCAAAAGCCCCCTCCTACCCCAGGATGGCAGCTGTGGGTCTGTCCAGCCACCTTCCTCAGGTCTCCAGCGGCAGGACTGAAACTGGGATTAAATGACAAAGTCATAAAACCGATCTTACCCATGTAGTCAGAGGCCACTGCTAATCCCTAGCGAAAAGCAGTTTCTTTGAAACCGCTCTGCCCAGCGCACTATCTTGCAAGCGACATCTATGGAAAGGCTTTTCTGAAGAGCTGTGTATGAAATCATTTCTGACTGTAGCATCTGAGTTTGAAACCAAAACGTGGGTGGTGAATTAAAACCCCTCTTTGAACGTAACACAGAGGAGCGTTAGGTACGCTGCTGCTCTGCAGCTCAAAGCAGCTCTGCTTTGCCTTTTGTGAAGGCCATCATCTAATGGGCAGAGCTGTAGGTTGAGGTTTCCATTGCTGCAGCCGAAGCTGTTTCACACCCACTCGGCACAAGCATCGGTGGCGTATCCTGCAGAAGGGCAGCGGGCTGGGGCTGGTCTCACGAAGGACTGGCCCAGAGACTGCTGAAAGAAATGGAAAAGTTGCCCCTGCCTTGATATTGAGCTCTGATGTGTTAGCTGGCTTGAAAAGCTGCCGGGAAGGCAGCGAATGCTAGGAAGGGAATGTGGTTTTCCAGAGACTCGGAGGGGAGGGCTTTCTCTGGGGGTTAGGGCTTGCTATCTGAACTGCCGCGGCGGTGTGAGCAGTTCCTACAGCAGTTTCAGCAGTGCAGCAAGGCATCAAGACTGCGCAGTGCTGGTCATCCTTCACGGCAGCGTTGGTAGCTGTTGCAAACAGCACCAGGGGCTTCAGTGGGGCTTGCCAGTGGGCTAGCAGCCTGGGCTCTGGTATGCAGGACCAGGGCTCTGGGTTTTGTGTCTCTGCCTCTCCTGCTGCTTTGCTGGGCCTGGGTGAGACCCTTTCTGACCTGAGCCTGGCAGAAGAGTTCTGCAGGACCCCGCGGTGTGTAATGCACGCAGTCAGGCTAATCAGGCTGTCTGCGCCCGCTGCTGTCGGGTCACCGAGCCTCTGCTGGACTGCTTTGCCTCGTCTCTCCGACATAGTGTCTACATTGTTCTGGTTGTCTTTTCTCTGGGGAAGTCCCTCCATGCGCACACATTCACTAACCACGTGCCTTGAAATTGAACGGGGGAAAAAACCGCTGAGCAAAACCCCGGCTCTTTTCACAGGGTGTCAATGGAAACCTGGCCTTTCTCAAAGAGGTGGGGCTGGTGGTTGGAAATGTGCGTGCATCCGCAGCCCAGGCTGGCCGTTGCACGCAAAGGGGGCTGCTAGCATCAGCTCTTTCTTGCGGTATCTAAATCCCGTGGGGCACATCAGCTGGTTAAAAGAGAAGTCTACAAAACCTCGTGAATAGCTACAGAGTTTGCCTGCAAAAACTACCGATCTGCCCCTCCTGAAATGAGAGCTTGACTTGTGCTTTGCAGCAGAAAAGGGTCTCTGGCCTCTTCCAACCCAGAACGCCTTTTCATCCTTGCTGTTTAATATTGTTCTCTTTTCAACTGTTCAACCATTGTCCGGCTACGGGGTAGGGGTGGGGGTAGCTGGTTACTCATGCCAAAAGCATGGCAGGGTTTTATCCTACTTACCTGCTCTTGTACGGTTACTGTGGGATCCTGTGTTATTTTTATTGAAGGGTTCATCAAGAACCAGGGGACCTCGCTGGCCCGTGAAGTCTGGGTTGTGCTGCATGACCCAGGCTTCACTGTTTCTCTGTCCCAGATTTATCCCTGGAGTCTTTCTTTGGGTGTCAAAACCTGCTGGCAATGGGGCACGGAGCAGCTCGAAGGCACTCTGCCCTGCCTGTGTGAGTGACCGGGGGAGGCTGTCGGAGACTGGAGGCACCATCCTCCAAGAGCAATCCCCTCAAGGTCAGGG
The DNA here is from genome assembly GCA_020745775.1 of Theristicus caerulescens. Taxonomy (NCBI): domain Eukaryota; kingdom Metazoa; phylum Chordata; class Aves; order Pelecaniformes; family Threskiornithidae; genus Theristicus; species Theristicus caerulescens. The sequence goes on from CM036574.1 coordinate 5,958,297, forward strand.
TCAGGGCCTCAGCACCCAGTCCATCTGCTCTTTGCTATTGCTTCTGCTGTTCCTTGTCTTTAAGTGTTGGAGTAAACAGCCCTGCTTGTGGAAACAGGCCAGACTTTCTGCATAAACACCTTGTTTGCTTTGAGTTGGCTGTTTGTGCTAGCGGTGAGAACTTGGTTTGTGCAAAAGTTGGACTCTTTAAATGAGCCAAAGGATGTTAGACATCTAGATTCTACTGGAATTTGGTGAAAATAAGGTGTGTACCTTCTCAGAGAAAGTAGTTACCCATTCTCACCGGAGCGTGAGATCCAGGAAAAGGATTGATTAGGAAAATGCCCTGTAAAATATATAGGGAAGGACGCAAGCTGGTTTCTATAGAAGTGACTGTTGCACCCCAGAGAATGCAACAGAGACTTCTGTACCTGCTATGGAAATGGTTATGCTGATTTAGAAATGTAGTAAGAATTTTTTTTTTGTTTGTTTTAAAGCTGTTTACAGAAGTCTTAGGGGATATTAGATGATGTGCACTGGCACGGCTAGCTGTCACAATGCTAATTGCTTTAGGAAAATGAAAATATTTACCTGTATGTAGAATTGAATAGATTTGCAGGGTATATTTATTTAATACACTCCCTTGAGGCTATGCTTGGTATAATGAGTCTTGTGATGGGATTTGAATTGAACCAGACTAGAACCAACAAAGGAGGCTATTGCAGCTCAGTCAGGTTTGAGAAATGCTTTGTATGCAGCCATGCCTGTGTAGAACAGCTTTCAATGAAGATGTGAACACTAATAATTCAGTATGGAAACATCTTGAAACCAACAGCAGCCTTGCTGTATAGTAAATGCGCAGTTTGCTAAATTAAGCCTTCATGTCGCAGGGCAAGTGTGTCCTCTCCTCAACTGACACAGAATTACTTATTTCCATCTTTTGAGGAAAGTCTGTCCTTCCCCCCTGCCCCTTGAAGGTCTGGGAAATGCCAGGCCATGCTGTGCAAGCACCTTGCTCTGGATGTGTGCCGATGGCCAATGTTTTGGCGTCTTGCTTAGTGCCCTCCCGCAGGCGGGTCTGTGGCGGGAGCACCCCGCGGTGCTGGACCTGCTGCAGAATGGAGCACCTTTCTTGGAGTCTCTGCTCCTAGCAAGCAAGTATCAGAACATCTGTGTTTTCAGCCCTGGTGGATCCAGAGAAAAGCTTGGACAAGGTGACCCTGAGTGTCTTCAAACGAGGAGAATGCAGCCTTGCTTTTACTGTTTTGTACGTCAGCTCCACACTCCAAATCGAACTGCTTTTTTCAATGCTTGAAGTTAGCACTGCTGCCACTTGGGATGCTTTCTGTTTTGCTTGGGGTCCTGAGTGGTTTCTAGAAGGTCTGCTCTTCCTTTTGCAGCCTGGGGGGGTTTATAAACTGCAGAGCTGCTGGCAGCATGTGGTCCGCTGACGATTTCTCGTAGTACAGGCTTCCTTGTTCAGCTTGACCCCGGGCGGTCGGTGAGGAACAGCCTGCTCACACAAGCAAGTTTCTACTGCTCTTCGGAGAGCTGCAGTGCTGTAGCGGCTTCCTCCCCTGAATCATAGCTGCAAAAAGCCCTAAACATGCAAGTGAGGAATGCCTTTTTCATACCTCTTGGAAACCAGTGTGCCAGGTATCGGTCTCTTCAGCAGGGAGCATTTCTCTGACAAAAGGGGTCTAAATATTACTGTTAGCTCTGGGGTCTCCTCCTGTAACTTGGTACCTTGTTGGCCAAGTTGCCCGGCAGCTGAGAGGCCAAAGCGGCCTTGCCGAGTGTGTGGGCATGATATTCCCCAACGACGGGCAAGCTGCAGAGAGCAAACCATGCTGTGTGGAGCCTTGCTGTTCCCAGAGGCAGCAGGGGCTGAGTCCCAGTCTAAGTAAATCTCCCTCAAAAAAAGAGCTGCTTCTCTGTTCTCCAAGCCAGGATCCTGATTCACGGGTGCTCCTCCTCCTCCATACCAGAGGTCTCTCGCAGGAATAGGACAGCAGCGTTCACCCAGCCCAGAAGTTTGCACCTACTAGTCCCAATCTAAGGATTAATAACCTTACAGAGAGTGAATTGCTTCTGTGACTGTCCCAGCTTCGCTTCTGCTTCAACTATGTTGTGAGAACGCAAGAGGTATGTAGCCTTCGCTGTTCGGCACTGAAAGGAGTGTCTCTGTTGTGTGCAAACACAAACTGGTGGGTCTTTATATTCCCTTTAAATGGATAATAAGCGTCTGGATCCTTGAAGCAGCTCTGAAGATTTCTTCCTATTTGCTGCCTAGGAAGCTTAGTCTTGCAAAGCACTGCGTTGCCCCAAGTTATGCCTGCTCTCACAAGTCAGCCTCCTCCTTTCCTTGCTGGAAGAGGCTTCAGTTGTTTATTTGCTTGGCTGCCTCCAAGGGCAGGGTCCGCATCCTGCCCTGCCTTCGCTGCGGTGGGAGGCAGGGCGTCTCTGGCTGTGGAACGGGGGGGTTCGTCTGCCCTGTATCGACAGCATCTGCTGTGAACGCTGACCCTTGCTCCTGGCGTGTCGAGAGGCTGTAGCATAGCAGAAGGGAAGTCTGGTGACGGTTGGTCCCCTCCTCCCTCTTTTCCAGTTTCTTGAACCACCTCAGCTTGCTGGATCGGAGTTTGTGTTGAACCAAACCGTGCTAACCACACACAAAGTGCGTAGGCGTTGTCTCTTGAGCCACATTTACTTTGATCCTCTCCAAGCTTAACAAAAATAAGTTTTACCATTACAAATGCTCCAAATTCTCTTCCTGACATTGGGCTCAATTGGCCTTCAAACCCAGGCACTAGGGGGGCTGCAACAGATGTGCACTTGCTGCTGCCTTCCCTGGGGATGCCCCAAACTAAGGGCAGTGAAACCCTGGGCACGTGCTGTTCCTAAGCCCTGTGACAATTGCTTTCAAGGCTTCAGAGGTGACTCTGGCTTTCATGTGTGCAGCATTCTGGGGTAGGCATCCTGGGTCTGCTCGGAGGGGTGCGGGGCTGGGAGTCTCAGCAGCCAAGACGCACGTTGTACCTTCTTGGAGCTGTGTGAGAGAAGGGGAAAAGACAAGGTGGTGATCTGGAATAACTTGCTGCCATCTCCTTTGGGACTTCACTTAGGAACTTCATTGCTTACCTATAGGTTAAAGGACCTTAGGCCCCAGCAGCTCTGTAAGCAGTAGCTGGGAGCTGTATCCCTCTGTGATACCTCACAGCCATTTTCATCTGCTGGGGGATCGGGATGCTGGCACCCTGCTTCCCTGATGCCACAGTCAGTGGCCTCTGAATCATTTCAGCAGTATCATTTCAGGTCTGGTGCTTCTTATCCGTGGGATGTTTGCTGGAGCTGTTTAGAATACCAGGATTCCCAGCCAGGCTTTTAAAAATGCCTTGTTTTATAGATTTCTGAGGGTGTAACGGTGCTGCTCAACTATTTGTTCTCTTTTATCCCAAGACAGGGGCACAAGGATGCATTCCAGCAGAAAAAAAAGCATTCCTGCTCATGTTAGGGAGGAAATGAGCAACACTGTATGGAAAAGACAACTCTTCAGTAATTAAAGAGAAATTATTTGATAATTTTTAACATAGAGAAAGGTTTATTTTTCCAGAGCTTCTGCTGGAACGTTGCTCCCACGTGAGGGCCTGTTTTGAAGCCAGAGGTACCTGTATCTGATTTACCTTGGCCTGGGGAGCTGTGCCACCATCATTGCTTATCTTGGTGCCCACAGGGTCAGGGAAGGTCTGTAGCCGTTGCATCAGTCAGTGTTTATTGTAGTGCATGGATGGGGGACGGCTGGCATCTACCTAAGATTTGCCCTTTTCTGTGTAAACAGGTAAATCCCAGCTGGAAAAACCGATCTGCCTTTGTCTGACCTGTGCCCAGATTTGCTCGTGCTGGTCACCGAGCGCTCGAGTGGGGCCGTGCGTGCACAAAGCTTTTGGGGGGCAAGGGCTGGCTGCAGGGGTGCGAGAGCTGGCAAAGAGCTGGTGCAGCGTGGGGAGCGAAGAGCCGGAGCTGGTGTTCTGAGGGGCTCCCCTGCTGTGGTTTAACACAGCACTATACCAGCTACTAGGAAGAAAATTAACTCTGTCTCAGCCGAAACCAGGGCATCCCCGCAAGGAAAGTGGTGTTAAGGGCACACCACATCAGTGACTGCCACCCCCACGGCACCCTCCGTCATGCCGGCTTTCTCATGACGGGCTTTCTGGGGTGGCTGTCGGACCTTTCTGCTTCTGAAGGTGCTCTGGTCAGCCTGGCCTGAGCCCCCCGCAGAGCCCTCTCCCACCGTGCCCGAATCGTACCCCCGTCCCTCCCGCAGCCCAGGCAATATCCTTCTGTTCGTCTGCGTTGGGGACGGAGCGCTGCATGCAAGTCTCTCCATTTTCTCTCTGTTTAGTTTAATAAATTTCTTCATGTAGCTTTGGTTGTTGCCTTTGGTTCCTGAAAAGCACTTGCGGGTGGCTTTTTAATTTAAGTTTGATTTTAGATGGATTGAATGATGAAGGGGAAATGCATTTCTCTGCAGGAAAGCCTGAAATAGACAGTATGTATTTACTTGTAGCGGTAGAGATGAAAAGTTGTTAGATCCCCACTCTTATTTAAAGCAATTCTTTAGGGGTGACTCAGTTCTGCCAAAAGCACTAACAACCAAGCGGTTGCCTTTATGACCAACTGCACAATAATGCTTGTCATTTGCTGACATTGAAACAGCGGCGTGATATTAATAATGCCCCCTTTTTTTTTTTCCCCTTATGCTGGGGATGTAGTTTGGATCCTTTTTATTTGTTTTCCTTCTCAGAATATTGCAGATCTTCCTCTAAACAATCTGTGAGTCCAAAATGTCTGACTGGAAGCCCAGGGTTCACCCGCAAGTGAGCGGTGCTCGCTCCCCCAGCGCACGACCGGAGCTCGCAGGCTGTGGGACTGTCTAAGGCTCTTTGCAGGCTGTAGTATTGCCATTTAGTGAGAGATGCGTGGGTTGGTGCTTTCTTCTTGTCTGCTCTGTTGTGGGTTGGTTTTGCTTACCAACAAATGTACTCCAGTAAAAACCATAATGAAAAACAACTCTAAAGATGCTTTCTGCAAGTACAGCTTACTCCAGGTCAGGAGAAAAACAAGCTGTATTGGTAAAAGCACCTCGGGCTCTGTAGTGGCCGTGGCAGTTGTGCCTTCACCCACAGGATGAAGCAGCAGAGAGCTTTAGAGCAGGCAGGCTCTTGGCGTACACTCAGTAGGATGGGGCAACCTTCCCGAGCCAAAGAGCCTCAAGTTCAGTTTTGCCTGGTTTTGCTGTTGTTTTTTATTCCACTGTTTACAGGCACAGGGAGTGAGCTGGGACCTGGAAATAAGTGTGCCAGAATGTCCTGTGAGCAGGAGAGGTGGGGTTTGAGTCATTTGTCGCGCTCTGAGCTGCGTGAGGGGTTGAGGAGGTGAGCTGCAACAAACCTCGTGGGTTTTCTGCAAATTCCCACGTAGTCCAGGCAGAAAAGCCTGCGGGGAGCAAGTGCTCAGTTTCAGGACTGGAATTCCCTAACGGAGATGAAAATACCCCTTTCATGCCACAGGCCTGCGGTGTCTTCGCTGGCTCAAGAAGGCGGTGTGTGCAAGGCAGAGCCAAGCAATACGTTCCCATCCATACGCAGCCCTCCAAAGATGAGCTGTGCAAGGAGGTTTCCTTTGTTCTGGAAATCCATGGGAGAGGTGTCTATGCTTGCAGAGGGCTTTTTCCCTTTTTTCTTTCTTCTTTTTTTTGCTGCTGAATTTGGAAATTGCCTTTCCTCCCTCTTCGGTTTGCGAGGGCTGCAAAGGTTTTCTCCTCAGCTCGTTGTTTATGCTTCCTGCAAGCTAAATAACAAACAGGCTGTGTATGCGTGTATGAATCGGTTCCTGTCCAAGCGGTGGGAGTCATTAAGGGAAAGGGCATTTAGGTTTCTGTTTAGTGACACAAAGACAACATCAAAGGTGACAGAGCCCCAAATTTGCCCCCAATATACTCCTTCCCTCTCCCTTGTTATACAGTGCTGTCCTGCTCTTGAGTGTTTGCAGAGAGCTTGTAAGTGGCCCCTGCTATTCCCTCTCAGTATTTCACTGTGAAAAAGATGCTGAAAAGGGACTGATGCGAATCAATTTTGTAGCTGTGGTCAACAGCTGCTGCGGTGGAAAAGGGCTATGGTCCTCCCTTCCCCAGCACTCATCCTTCCCCTTGGAGGGGATGTTGGACATAAGGTCCTTTTGGTCCTGTTGCCTTCTTCCTTGTGGGAGCCCAGTGCCTCCGATGCAGGAAGATTTACAGCCCCAGCACCTCTGCCCTCTTCCTGACCCCGACCTACACAAAGTTGTCTGTTCTCAGCATCACGCGGGTCTGGCTCCAGCTGAGGTACCACATCCCAGGACAAGTATTTACATGGGAGCCTTGAGTGACAGGGGGACGAGGGGAGGTGTGGGGTGTGTGGGTCCTGCTGTCGGGGCAGCCTTTGAGGAGTGGGCACCCCTGGGAGGACACTGCCGGCACGCTGACCGGGGTATTCGCAGAACTGGTGTGCGCTCGCGGCTATGGGTACGTGCCTACGAGAGCTCGCATCCCACTGTTTTACCAGAGATGCCTCCTTAGGTTTTTCCTACTGCGTTCCGGCTAACAATATTGTGCTGGTTTTATTGCCATTAGGCATTCAGTGGAAACATTATGTGTGGCCTTTGGCAGCTTTGCGTTGTCCCTGAGCTCCATTAAGCTCCATTAGAGGCGTTCGTTCCTATGCCAGTAGCAGTTCTGCGGCACGGTTAAGTGCTGGCCCTGCAGATGGTGGATTTATGAAAGGGTGTCACTCTTGTGATGTCAGGAATACAAGGCTTGGAAATGCTGGGATTCCTGTTTACCATCTGTTTCCATGGCCCTTCCCTAATAGACCTCTCCTCCTCCAGAATTCAAAGATCTTTAATCAAAACTGTTTGGCTTGTGGTGGGAGGGAGGAAATCCCAAATTGTGGAGGAGGTGGTGACATTTCTTGACCTTTTCTATGTGTATCTCGGAGACAAACACACTCTAATGAGTGTGCGTGTGCTTATGTTTGTAGGTTTAGTCTTTGGGTGTATTTCCTAACGCAGGCACTCGGCGAGATGCTACGTCACGCATTTCTCTGCAACAATCGAGATAAACTTGCAAAGCCTTTGGGGGGACCGTGTTAGCTAATCTGATCCACAGACAGCTGCGTACAAGAAACTGGCTTACTAAATGTTTCCAGATACGCTCCTCTTGAGAACCCGCATTTCACTTCGCTTGGAAAACGAAGTGTTGCAGTTTTGAGTCGTTTGGTTCAGAACGGTGCTGCAGACCTGTCCGCCTGTGCAAGAACCCTTACGGCATCGCCCTTTACTCTGAAGGGAGTTTTGAGTGTGCAGCCTGTGCTCTTGCAGTTGGTGCTGCCCAGAAACACTCAATAAGCTGGCTTTGTTATCAGACAGTGTTAGTTGTGGCTCATCTTCTCCTCTTTGCTCATGAAAAATATTACAGCAGTCCCATGCAGAAATGTCTGCTGGAGCATGATCTGAAACTGAGCAATACTTTCAGAATTGAGTGGCTCGCAGTTTGGGGTGCTCTTTGTGTGACTTGTGAGATTACTCAAAAGAGCCTGGCATTTAGAAAGTGGATTTTCAGTAGCTTCTGAAAAATCGAGACATAAAACTGGTGCCACATGGGAAATCATTGGTCTAGTATGCATATTTAGTACACATTAAAGACGGGGGAAACACCAGTTCTTGATTCCATCAAGAAAACTTGATCAAAACTGATAGCATCAGAAATGAGGTCAGTAGATGGTTTGATGACACTTAAAATACAAAGACTGCATGAAGGTAGCACACAATATGATGAAACATTTTTCCCCTTAGGGTGAGCTGTCTCTCTTTTCCTTTTCTAGTATGGCCTGTGAGTACACCAACTATGTACACCAACTGCACTGTTGCTTTCCAGCAGCGCGCAAAGCGGCGTTTCCTTTGCTGCTGCTTCCCTGGCTACGCACCGGTCCTGCGTGGAGAACTTTGCTTTTGACGCAGCAATTGCGTGGTCTGGGTCATCTTCCTCTCTGCTCCTGGGAAAGGTGGCTGCGGCACCACAGTTTGAGCTGTGGCTACTTGGAGTGAAAAAGCAGCTGCTTCACCTTAAGTTGAAGAGTCAAAGCTGCCTTAGCTGGGGCTGGAGCAGACTTGCTATTTTCTGTGGACTGGGCGAAGAGGGAGATCCTGGAACATGCGCTCGCCACTGTGTTTGCACCAACACTTAAGAAACCCTCTTGTAGCATAAGGGCTCATCGCTGCCGCAGTGTATTGCAGACCAGAGCGTGCCTTTCCTTCCCGGACAGAGTCTCGAAGGAAAGCCTTTCTTCTCTCCAGCTCTGAGCATCCCTTCTTCATAACAGACTTTGGGAGAGACGAAGGCCTGAGGCTTGTGTTCTTGCTGGGGAGAACAAGAGGTTTAGTGCTCTTGAATTGGAGCTTTTTCTGGTTTTCTCTCATGAAGCATGCCGGGAAGCCCTTAAAGAAATGCCTTAAGTGCCCTCAGGGATGCAGGTCTTTGCTTGGGTTCATTTGCCAACAACATGACAGCTCAGAGGGCTCGAGCTTGGTAAGTGCTGGGTGGGAAGCAGCCGGTCAGGATCAGACCTGGAGCCAGAAAAGTCAAAACAGTTTTCTCAGCCAGTGTTTTATCCAGAGAGGGGATCTCCTGTCTGTGCTGCAGAAAGCACGCAGGGCTCTTGCTTTTGCCTGAGCTTAGGGAGAGGAGGACAAAGTCCTTCGGGAAAGAGACCTCTCTTGATGGATGTCTGAGAAGACTTTGTCCATGGTACCATCTGAACGGAGGGCTTTCCTGCGTGAAAGCTGTTACTGCGACGCGGTGGGGTGGAAGGCAGGTGTGCTGCTCGATAGGATCGGGGCTCTGCCTGCCTCGCAGGTGGGAAGGTCGTGTCTGCCCCTCGGGCAGCAGGGAAGGCAGTCGGGGCAGGCTCAGGCTCATTACCGTTTCACATGTCACATTTGCACTTTGCAGGTGGTTTCATCCCAACATCAGCGGAATTGAGGCAGAGAAGCTGCTCCTGACCAGGGGTGTCCATGGCAGCTTTCTGGCTCGACCCAGTAAGAGCAACCCAGGAGACTTCACGCTCTCCGTCAGGTAAGCAGACAGCAGCAGATGAGGACTGGAGGAGGGGGCTGTCTCGAACTCTCCAGCACACCCTGCTCCGATTAACGTATGTGCAAGGGGAGAGGTGTAGCCCAGAGATGCCTTCTCTGTGGTACCACTGGAAGTTAAAGGGTCGCTGAACTCTCCCCATCGCTGCAGAGGCTGTGCTAAAAGCCACACACTGCTTTCCCCGGGTTTGTTCATCCCTGTGGGTTTCACATGCCCCTGTCCTACCAGGGTTGGCTCTCCGCCTGTGGCATGTGTTTCTGGAGCTGTTGTTGCCAGGGGAAGGAAGATAACGAGCCCACTTTCTGGGGAGAGCATGTTCAATCCCAGCAGGGCTGAATCATCTCGCTCCAATTTCGAAGGAACTTAATGTAGCTGCCTTTGGGAGAGACTTGTTTTCTGTGTTTGCAAGGGATCCCAGGAGCACCCCCATAAGAGAGGGAGCTTGCTGACCTGCCTCGCAGGCTGTGTTCCCAGACAGCATCGTGTGCATCGCCTTTAAAGTGCTCTTGTGTTCTTTGGGACCAAGGCAACTGCAGAAAGGAAAGCTGCAGCTTTGCCGCTGGTCTTTGTGAGTGTAGTCCCTTACGAAGCGGTGGAGCAGATGTGCTGGGTAGAACTCTCTGAAGGTGAAATAAAGGGAAGAGGCAAAGAGTAACATTGACCCAATGAGGCCCTGAGATAAAAGGAGCAGGTTGTGGGTTCAAGGCATGACCCTTCCATGAGCACCATCCAGCTGGTGCCTTGCAGGGAAATAGCTCAGCAAAGGTTTCTCCAGGCACTTGTAACACAGACCTCTTTTTTGTGGTGGCTTCTGTTTAAGTTTAAACAACCCTCGCTTTGTTTAGGAAACTCCAGTGAGTTTATAAACTCTTTGACCAACACTGTGTTTAGAGAAAGTTTGTGCAAACGACAACATGGACAGAGCGTTTCCACCTGGCAGGGCACGGCCATCGAGCGGGATGTGAGCAACTCCAGCGCGGTTTCAGCCTCGGTCCCTCCCCGTGCCCCTCTCCCCCGCAGCCAGGTGCTGCCAGAGCTGCTGGCATGGCAATGCCGACTGGCTCCGGTGACACTTTACGCTCTCCTTGTTGCCTTAACTGCTCAGATAAAACCCTTCTTGGCCTTATTTCTTCCCCCCTTGCAATTGTCACTGGACTTGAACCTGCACTCCTCTCTGCCAAGTGCAATCATTTCGCAGGTTGGCAAGAGGGAGGGTTTGCAGCTGCCTTATTTTTTTAAATGCTTCCTTTTGTGTTGGGGAATACAACCCAGCAGTCTGACCCTTTGCCTCTCCGACGGCTCGGACACACCGCAGCTCCTCACACTATGGAGCAGCACAGCCGAAGGGAAGAAGTCCCGCTTTTCCTGCGCATCGGCTGGGCGGGGAGGGTTTGGATCTGCCTTCAGAGCTCCCCGGTAATCTTGCAATCAGAAGTGGCTGTGAGTTAATGAGAGAGGTAGGAAATGCTTCTAATTAGAATGGAAAATAAACTCGGGCACAGAGAGCTGCCTTGAGCAAGCTGTGACAGCAAGGGAATACGTGTGAAATGGGGGGGTTATCGTTGTGTGAGCTTGCTGTCTCTTTTCATGTAATTTTGTGAGTCAGTGTTGTCTGATCGTAAAGCGAAGTACTGACAGCACCCGCTTAGCCAGGCAGTGTGCAAGCAGATGCAGGTTATGGCTGTGCAACAGTGTCCTGATGTGGAAAGACAGATACCCACCAAGCAGCATAATTACCCTGAAATAGCAGGGTAAATTGCTTTGCCAGGAGAGCCAGTTCCCACACCTGCGTTACTGCACTCGTGCCTTGCGCTGTGGAGTCAGTCCACAAGTTTGCATAGTTTCCTTCCCTTAGCTCTCCCCCTGTGCCTCAGCCAAAGGCCACGTGTGTTTCTGCTGTTGGGTTTGCTGCCTTCCACCTGTGCTGGTCCAATGCCTCCCCTCTTCCAGCGGTGGCACATGTCGAGACTGAGTGGATAAAAGCTTGGCCTCCCGTGGAACAGCTATGGCTGGCTCGGGAGTCCCAGAGCAGTTTTATTCTTGTTATTATTTCTTTACTGCTGTCTGCTTTCTCTGTGGCAGAAAGCAGAGAGGGGGAGGAGGGGAGTGTCAGATTATCGGAGAGGGTTTGGACCACTTCCTACTGCAGGGAGACCTTTCTGTTGCAGTAAATGTTTAATAACAATATTGTTTTGGCCATAAGATCGAGCCAATTAATGCCCTTAATGCATGAACGGTGCCCTGCAGCAATGAGATGCAAGTTAAGAGCAGAGCAATACAGCATGCCTTAATATCATAGTATTGAACAGTCCCACCACAGCCCACTGACAGATAGTAACTCAGTGGAAAGTCTGACCAACTCTCACAGTTCTGCCTTAACCAAAGCTGTGACACATACCATGTTTCCAGGAAAGCACATTAAACACGACACACAAGCTTAGAGGCACCGTGTTGGGCTTTGAGGCATCACGAATTGAAGACAAGGAAAGAAAGAATTATCTCATTGACTCCTTTTACCTGCAAGTCCTTGCTCCTTCCTGGCTCATCCCATCTCTACTCCATGACCTGAGGCAAGGGTTGTTCTGTAGTCTTGGGGATGGAAAATTTGCTTGGACGTGGTCACTGTTACGTAGACCAGTTTTGCTTATACTTCATCTGAGCAATATGCTCTTTTCCCACTGATGATGGCCCCAAAACACGTGCAGAAATGGTCTTGGGAATTAGAGCTGCAACACCGAATAGAGCGCAGAATTAGTAGCTTTATGTGCTGTGAAAGCTGAAGACTTGGGCGGCTGTCTTCCCCCTTTCCCTGTTACATTACACACACACAGATGGAACAATATGTTATTATTCTCACCTAGAATTGTATCCTGACAGAGTTTGGGGTTTGTGGTTTTTTTTTTTTTTGTCTCTGAACTGGACAGGTCTATATATATATTTTTTTCCTTTCTGAGAAATAAAATGTTTTCAAAGGAAACAATACAGATATCTTTGAAAAAGTACCTAAAAGTACCTAAAATAGAGGTGTCAGTGGGAGAAAGTACCTTTAGGAAAACAATCAGCACCTCTTCCTCCTTCTTTCAACCCCCCTTCAGCTTCTTCAAGGGTTTTTGAAAGCCAGTGAGGGGAAAGGCAGCTCCTCTTTATTACAGAGAGGATGTGGGCTGAAAAAGCAGGCGATGGAGGTTTGGCTGACCAGACCACACACCAAGTGACCGTGTGCTGGTGTGTATCCAGCTATGTGTCCCCAAAGAGAGGCTAGGAAATAATATTGCAGAAGTTGTGAGGAGGTTTCCATGAAACTCTGTGGTTGCTTTCCCTTTCTTTCTTTACCTCTGTGCACTCTTTCAGCCTTTACCATTACAGCAACAAGTCTTCACAGGGCTTTGTTTTTTCAGCTCTTAAGAGAAAGAGGCAAGCCGCATGGAGAGGACATGGTACGGTTAATGAACAGATGATGTTTGTCCTGGTCTTAAAATAATAGAAAAAACTCTTCAAAAAATCCTCAGCTCTGAATCCAAACTGCTGGCAGCTTGTAATGGGCCAAACCTGGCTCCTTTCCTCAGCCCTTCCTCTTCTGAAACATACTCCTTCTTGGGGTGTCTCTGCAGATGAGTTCAGGAGCTCGTTCCACCCAGAGGATCAGACACACCTGCCGTAGTCCAGTGCCAGGAGGGCTGTGTTTCTGAGAAGTCTTTGTTTGGCGTGCTGCTGGTACGTCAGTACTAAATACTGAATTTGGATTTATTGGCTCATCTGATTCTTTGGGCACTTCAGCAAATATGTGGAGCACATCACCAGGGAGGAAAGTGGTCTGGCAACTTCAGCTGAAGTGTCATGATGACGGAGAGTCATTCTGAGTAAGGCTGTAGTAACATCCGCTGCGTCTATACATGAGCTGTCTTGTTCCATGCATTGCTGCAGCACTGCTCTCTGCAGGTATTTCGATGTTGTCTCAACCTGGACAATAAGACAGCTCTGTATCAGTGGGTCACTTAGCGTGGGTGATGTTCCTCATTGCAGGGCTTGGCTCCTGCAGGTTGTGAGTGCTAGTGTTTGCCAGAGGTAATGACAGCACTGACACTTTGTGCTTTCTTTAGAGTGGCTCACAAAACCTGCACTGAATAGGACTGTTTGGAGGAACGCCTCTGCTTCTGAGCCTGGAAGGGGCTGTAAACTGGAGCTGGGCTTGCAGGAGAGCTGTGGAAGCTGTTCTGGATGGTGGAGAAGAGCCTGCTAGTTAGGGGATTGTTGGAGGATGAAAGTAGAGTTTATTTGCCTGTTGCAGTTCTGATGAGTGGCTCTTACAAAAGCGTCCTTGCCTTTCTTGTATGCTGTGTCACATCTCATTTCCTAGAAGGACCTGGTACTGGGTTTGCCTTTGACATTGAGTCTTCCAAATTTTAATCGTGATTCTTAAGAAAACAGACATCCTTTTGAAAGTGAGGGCTGTTGGGGGAGAAATATGGGTGGCCATGGAGGAAATGCCCCATGTTTCCAGCCTTCAGTGCCTGCCTGGATCTGCCAGAGCCCGTTTTCAGAAGACCAAATATTTAGAATCGATTCCGAAGAAAGTGAACAGCTTCTTACAGATTTGGCCAGGTCGGGGTAAATTGCCTGAACGAAAGGAAAAGGCGTGTTGAAAGTTTGCCTAAGTGGTGCTTGGCCTGTGGCCGCACAGTAATGCAAATGCCAAGACAGTTAAGAACCATCCGTTAGAGACCCTGTTAACCTGGTAGCTGCATCACGTTTTATGGGAACGGATCTTATCCTCGTTCATGGGATACAGTGCAAAGTGCTTCTGGGTAACAAAATCTTGTTAGAGCTACAGTCTTCCAGAGTGGTTTCCCTATTAACACTTCCATTGAGCATTCCTATATTTAATTGGACTTTTTTCTTCTCCAAAAGGCGTGTACAAACACACTCTGGGTACAGCTTAAGACATGCAATTAAGAAGGAGGATTTTATGTCCTATAAATACGTACTCTGCGAAAAGGAGTAAGTCAGTACTACGGGTGTGTTAACACTGGTTGAGTTGCTGCCTATAGACAATGTAGATGCAGCACAGGAAGAAAGTTGGAGAAGAATGGATGGAGGCTTGAAAGAGGCTCTTTTCTAAAACAGTTGTCCTTGTGTCTCATCATAATAGCACCTACGTATCTATTAAGGCCCTGTAATCCAGGCCTACACAAATACTCAGTGAGAGGTATGCCTGATTCTGCTTCTTCCAAGGTAGGTGAGCCAAGTAAGGGAAGCGCTGTCTTCATGTTACGGCTAGGAGACAAATGATGGGCCCAGAGTCACCCTGAGAGCCTCTGAGAAGGCACTGAACATCAGATCATCAAATCTTGGCTAAGTGCTTTTGTCACAAGACCCTTCTTCCCTTAAGAAAGCATGTTCTCCTCTGACAACAATGTCTTACTTTTGTCCTGGAGTGGCTTGAATTTATTTGGAAGCACATCATTCAGTTAGAGATGTAATACTAACGGATGGATCCCTTTGGCTTACTTGTGCTCATGTTTGCTGCTATTTGCAAGCTTGGCAAGGCAGAGGAGTGTGTTGAAAGCCTCCTTTTGATGGCAGCCGGTTGGCAAATGGCTTTGCATCCCTTCCCAGGGCAAAACGTTGGGTCTCTCTGGAGCAGAAAGCACCTTCAGGAATGCAAAAAGCATAAATGCCCTATAGGGAAACAGTGGCAACGTGTGAGTTCACTGAGTACTTCGATGTCCTTGGTCTCCTCTATGCACCTTCTGGAGCTCCTAACACCTTAAGTGAGCAGTAGGGCTCAGGCAGTCAGCTGGATTGCTTCTTCCTAGGAATCGGGTATGAGAATTTGAAACCCATACCTAATCTGTAGAATTCACTTGGTTGCATATTTGAAATTGCATGCAATTGTCAGTTGGTTCTGTTGTGTTGTATTGGTGGATAGCAGGTTTTCTCTGAGAGCCCAAACTATCATCTAATTGAAAGCAAACATTCAGCAAAGTTTCTAAACACTGTCAGAGATTCTTCTTGGTTTTCCATAGAGAGACTTTGGGGTTTTTTGGGTTGCTTTTTGCAGCTTGTCAGAGAGGTCATATATGCATGCTGTGAAGCTCTAGGCTTTCTCTGTCTGACGCAGGCAGGAAAAACACATGACCAAAAAAGACTTTTGGGGATGCAACAGGCGAACGTATTTCTGACATTTAAAGTGGCTCTCCTGCCTTCAGTGACAAAAAAGGGTCTGTTTGGGTTTTTTACGAGTTCTCTTCTTATTGACTGCGCTCTACTGCGAAGATGGTCACTGCGGTATGGACATAGATTCACAAGTTGGAATACTTTGGATCAAGAAGCCCTCCTGGATATCTAGCTAAGGACTTGTGCTAATAGTGTAAAGAAGCTTAGCTTGGAACAGAGGCAACTCTCACTTGTCTGACTGCTGATTCTGAAGCTGCCAAAGAAGCTGGCATCTGCTATTAAACAGTGCCGCATCCCTGTACGAGAGCTGCGTGTCTGTCAGTCAGGAGTGGCCATGCCCTCCGGCACAGGGCAGCTGCGTACTTTGGGCATCTCCTTTGTGCTTTATTTCCCCAGCCAGCATGTCGAGGGCACAGTTTAATGGATGCTGCTACTGTGCAGTCCAGTTCTGCTGCCCAGTTTGGAGCTGCAGAGGTGACGCAAGCGTTAAGAGAAGAAAATGGGAAGGAAATGGGGATCGATCAATGCCCTTTGTGTTTAGCACGACTTTGAGGGCTCGTGGGATAAAGGACCCTGATTATCTCTCTGCTTTTCATGCCTGAAGTGCTCAAAGGCCTTGGGGGTGGGGGGGTGGGTCTGTGAACTGAGCCTTTGTAGGTCTGTAACGGGGCTGGGATGTGGGGTCGGAGCTGTGGAAAGAAGGGAGCTTTTGAGTCTCAGGCCAAGTGGCAAAAACACAGTTTCGTCTGCTGCCTTCTGTGCTGCACAAAGGCTCTTCGTGTCCAGCTGCTGGTGTGAACGGCCGAAGTACTTCATGTGCCAGCTTCTTTTGGAGAAGAGGCATTGTCATTGGAGCGCTGGCTGGGATCTGAATTTCACAGCCAGTTTTCATTTCCATCTAGTGAGTTTTGCTCATACCCTTGATTGCCAAACTTTGAAGTCTCTGCCCGTAGGACAGCTGGAGTTGGTGTGGCAGGCCAAGTCAGAACTGTACTTACCAGACGTACCAGGAAAAGTTAACTGTGTCTCTCTAAATCCCCAGGAGTGCCACTCGTCAGGTTCCTGTGTTACAGACGGCTGGGTTCTGTCTCCAAGACCTCGTTGTGAAGATGTAGTGTGACTGTTCAGGATCCAGATGCAGATTTTCGCACCTCAGGCCTGTTTGTCAGTCTATAGCTGGTTTTGTTCTGCTATTAATGTGGGATGATGGTAATACTGCGGATGCTGTCTCCGTCTGTTCACACTCAGTTGGTTGTTGCCACTGAATTGCCACTGACTGGAAATCACCTCAATGCCAGGCAAAGCAGCCAAGAAGGGCGATGTAAGCACAAACTGGAATTGCTGATTCTACGTTGACAAAGTCCTCTTTAGCAACTGGGATGGAGTACACGCGAATACGGCCATCTGTCAGGGCAGTGTTTTAGGGAGAACCGCGTGACGTGGTGGCTGTGGCTTGAATGGGAATAAGAGTGTTGCCATCTAATCCTAAGTCATGGCTCTAATAAAGGCAGGTCTGGAGGAGGGGCACACAGTGGCTGTGCTAGCACGCTGCTGTTAATGTTTCTGTGGGCTCTTCAAGGCTTAGCACACAGAGGTCTCATTGCCAAGTTCCAGCTTGGCCTCGTCTTGTTGCCAAGCTGTTGCTGCTGTGTGCTCTAGCATGGCTCGTTGGACAGTCAGCATTTAATCCGCTTGGGCACATGACAAGCCCCTCACGTGCCAGAAGTCATGGCTGTTAAAATCCCCAAGATATGTGGAAATAGCAAAACCCATGGCAGTTACATCAAGGCAGCCTCGCCTCTGGGCAACATGAGCGTGTCCCAGGGATGGTGGTGACCATCCCATCACTGTGAGAGGCTGCCGTACTTCTCACAGTGCTCTGAGTGCCCTTCACCGGTCATCCCACAGTCCTGCAGATACACAGCCCCGGGCCCACAGCCCTCAATGCCCTCTGCTGTCAGGCCTTTTGGGAGAGCGCGTTATTGCAAAGGCAGCAGACTCCTCCCAGGTGGACTTTCATTAGACCTTGCAGTGCATAGTTCAATGTAGCATTGAAGAGGATGTACGAGGGAGGAGGTTGTTTCTCACCTTACCTGAGGAGCCAGGTGCCCGTCCTGCATGTGCGAGGCAGGATGGAAAAGCAGCTGGATCCCCTTTGCCAGAGGAGAACTCGGCCACCTTGGTGCTGCTTCAAGCACTTGTCTAGACTAGAGGCATTTGCACAAAGGTATCCAAATAAAATGACACCACTGTAAGCCCTGTGCAGACTTAGCGTGATACCGGGAACCTTAGCAAGTGACGAGTGCAGCGAAATGAGGCTAGCACACACCCTGGAGGGATTTAAAAGCCAGGGAGATGTGGTGCTTAGGGACATGGTTTAGTGGTGGCCTTGGCAGTGCTGAGTTAACGGTTGGACTTGATCATCCTAAAAGGCTTTCCCAACCTAAACAATTCTATAATTCTATATCCAGCACCACCCAGATATCTGGTCTTTCACTGCATTCCTATGGGGGCTGTACCTGGCTGCAGAAAGACAGCAGAAATGGGGGCTACTGAGAGCCCCAGAGCCCCTGCCATGGATCCAGCTCTTCCTTCCATTTAACCTTGTGCACAGACCACTGTAGCTTTTCTAATTCCCCACTCCGTGAAATGGCTTTTCTGTCTGACCTGGTACGCTGCTTATACCACCTTGAGTCTCCTGCATCTCACTGTCACGGTTGCTTTGGCAACAAATTGAGAGAGGCTGGGAGCAGCTCAGCATGGTAAAGAACAAGAAATTTGCCCAGATTTATGAATTTCTCTCTGACCCAGCTCGTCCATCAAGCAACGGGCTTCCAGCCATGTCTCCCTGGCTCAGGGGGGCTGCTGCTAAGCGCATTTAAAATGCAATTAACCTGCCTCTCAGAGGTTAGCGTGGCCTTCTGAGGAAGGAGGCTGGGCTGGGCCAGGGTGAGGGGGCTCCTGGAACAGGCTGATAAAGGCACCCAGCCATATTCCCTTGAGCCTGGAGGGCACCACTGGAGAGGGGAAAGCATTAACCCTTTCGGTACGGTTTATAGGGTTTGCGAATACCAGGTGATCTATTGGTTTGGGTGATTTTTTTCCTGGTTTGGTTTTTTTTTTTTTTAAAAACTAATTAGATGATAGTGAGTATACCTGTGCATAGAAAACCATTCACTGTAAACCAGAGTTGAGGTCAGAGCCTCATCCAGCTGAGAGGGTAAGTGGTGTAGGAAGTGGAAGGGATGGCAGAGGATGAATTATTCACCTCCTTTGTCCAAGGTTGTCTGGGAAGCAGAGCGGGCTGGGAGCTTGTGAGGTGCAGAGTCAGCTCTTGGCTGGGTCACCTTGGCCAAGGAGCATCCATCCCTTCCCCGGCTGCAGAAGTGTGGCCAGTGTGAGCGGAGAGTGCGTGGTGCAGCTGAAAGAGGTAGGTGGTGTTCAGGAGGCGTCCGGACCCTGGAGGTCAGTGCTGGGTTTACATTCTCTCATGCTGGCCGTCTTGTTTGCCTTCCTTCCTCAGAAGAAACGATGAGGTGACACACATTAAGATCCAGAACACAGGGGATTACTATGACCTCTACGGAGGGGAGAAGTTTGCCACCCTTGCAGAGCTGGTGCAGTACTACACGGAGCAGCAGGGGCTGCTGCGGGAGAAGAACAGCAATGTCATCGAGCTGAAGTACCCTCTCAACTGCCAGGACCCCACCTCGGAGAGGTAAGCCGTGCTCTCTAACAGCCTCTCCCGGTGGTGGTGACGCTGTCTTCCCAGCTGGCTCAGACCCTACAGCTGCACCTGGCCTGGCTTTGGAAAGGAGCCCGCGACAGAGTGTGTTTGGGTGTGATTTAGCTTTCGTGACCCAAAAGCTGCACATCTCTGGGATATGGCTCCCTAGCCGCACTGCGTGCAGAAGCTGGCTAGATAACATTAGCAAGGCCAAGAAGCTGATCCTTGCTCAGTGTCCGTGTGTGCTGATAAGCCTTCTCTAGCTTTTTGGCAACTGGGAACACGAGCAGCATGAGTCCATCTGCAGAGGGTCCTGCAGGGGTATGCTAGGAGGCATGCAGCTTTGGTTTTAAAAGAAACAAAACACATGCGAGTGACTTGTGTCCGCCTGCAGAATGCTGCCTAGAAATGCCCTGAAAAAAGTCTTCCCCCATCCCTTCTCCGTCTGTAACCGCTGTTCATCCCAGCAGCAACACGCTGCTGTCTTCCAGGGATGGGGGTGGCCGACTCGCTGTGAGAAGCGGCTTGCCTCAGGCTACTTCAGGATATTTCCACCAGCCCATTAGTGACCTTCTCTCCTCCCCTTCATCTGTGACACTCCAGTGACCCCTTTTTTCCTTTTCCTCCCCCTCAGTTTCCCCAGTGTCATATGCAGCAGCTGGCTTGGAAAGGGGAACGCCGAGTCAGGCGGCTGGCGATGCCAAAGCAGGCCCCTAATTACTCTAACTTTAGCAGCTGGGGTAAGGCAAAGCTGCGACTAGTCTCGGTTCCTGAAATGGAGCAGAGGTGCTCCCTCCGTGCCGTCATGTGAGCCGGCTGGGCCCAGGCGCTGGGAAGTCCCTCCAGCTCATGTGCTCCCTTGTTGCCAGGGAGGTTTCTTTGCTCCTTCCAGATTGCAGCGTGAAAAGCGGCCGGGCAGCCGCTCACGTTAGCAGAAGCTCTGGAAAAGTGGAAACCCCCTTCAGCTGGGTTTCCCCCTATTCTCCAGCCAAGGAGAGTCTGGCTTGGCAAGGAAGCTCCATAAAGATTTCTGCTCCAGACCATACATCTGGTGGCATCAGGGAGAAGAGAGGGGAAAAGGGTCCAAGTCCTCTAAATATGCGAAATGACGACGGCATCAGAATATAGCGGGATGCGTCAGGGTAGCGATGTTTCCAAGACCTGGGCCTGAGTAGCAGCCATGCTGTAAGCAGGCGCTGGGGTGCTTCACCTGAGGTGGGCGTTCTGCCCTCTGCAGCAGTACGACCCTGCAGCCCCGTGATCCTAATGCCTTCTCAAGCCTGCAGGAAGGAGCCTTGCTCTTTACAGGTCTTCCCAGTCAGGCTTGAAACGGCTGCCTTTGCAGCATGCTGAGTCGGGACTCAAAAAGCCCAGCATCACTGACTGCTGTTCTATAAACTTTGTCCTCTGGGACAAAGTTGCTGAGACGTGACGTGATGCCATGGCATTGCCCCTGGAAGGTTATTTTGAGCCTCTCTGAATTCCTGGCAGCTTGGCTGGCCGGCCAGCAGCCAGCGTCTTCAAAGTGGGACCTGTGGCATCTGCCCAGAGCCATGGCTGAGTGTTGATGGAGTATGGGGATCGAAGGCTTCGAGGCAAAAAGAAAGTCCGCTTCGCTCCAAACGGTTATTTGTGTCCATGGAAGGCTGTAGCAGAGTGCCAGCCCATGAAGCATGCCTGCCCCGGATAGCTGCTGTGCGGGTAGGCGAGGGATGCTGCCTGGCTGAGCTCTGTGCAGCAAAGGCCGGTGAGCTGCCCAGCCGGAGCACCGCGCCAGCACAGCAGTGCTGCAGCTCCAGCTGCAGAGGGCATGCCCGGGAATGGGCGGGTTATCGTCTGCTTAACCCCAAGGCATTGTGGCAAGGCTGCTACGGGCTTCTGACCGAGCCGGCTGACAGATAGCCTGCATTTCACTGGGACTGCAGCGTAAGTATGTCAGCAGACCAAGAGGAAAGGATTATGAGAGATTAGATGGAGAAACAGGGCCACGTGCATGCAAGATGTACACAGACGGAGAGGTGGAGCAACTCATGCCTGCGCAGCGAGGCTTGGGAAGAGCTGAGCACAAACCGCTGCATGCTGTAATCGCCGCTGGCCAGAGACACAGCTGCAGGCAGGGTTGGAGGAGGAGAAGCCTCCTGGGCAGAGTGGGGAACCCGGTTTTGCCACTCCAGACTTCTGTTCTCCCTCAGCCGGACCCGAGCTGAGGTTAGTGACCTGGGAGGGGCGCAGCAGTAACTACAGCTAGGAGGACCCTTCTGAAAATCCTTCCCAAACTGTGTCAAAGCATCTTGTTCCTGGTCAGTGTTGTCCACACTCTGTGTCTGATGCTGTCTGACTACAGCCTGCTGACTCCAAGCGTTCTGCTTTTTCTTCCATATTAAAAACATAAAGGAAAAGGTAGCCACCTTCAAGTAAGAACTGCCAGAATCATGTTTCTTATAGCTTCATCGGAAGCTCTCCCTAGATGACAGTGCTCGTCATACATCACGTGGCAGTTTAATATACGGATGCCATTTCACATTTGGCTGGAGGACTGAGCAAAGTCCTGACACTTCCAGCCTCGGGCTAAGGTATTGATGTGACATTGCAAAGTGTGGAGGAAAGTCACTGGGGACTGTTTCTAAAATAACTCAAGCCGGTGTCATGCCAGTGGGGAGAGCAGTCAGACTGGGAGCCTAGAAATGGCTTTCCCACGAACACCATCCCCAGCAGTGAGGGTGGCTCTTGTCTAAAGGCTCTGTGCTTTTCTGAGCTGACCTTGCTCTCCGTTGCTGCTCCCCAAGGTGGTACCATGGGCACCTCACTGGCAAGGAGGCAGAGAAGCTTCTGACGGAGAAGGGGAAACCAGGTAGCTTTCTGGTGCGGGAGAGCCAGAGCAAACCAGGAGACTTTGTATTGTCGGTGCTGACAAATGAGGATAAGATGGAGACTGGAGACCGCAAACCGCACGTGACCCACGTGATGATCCACTACCAGGTGGGAAACGTGCTGTCCCCGCTCACCCTGCGATAGGCGCTGGGGGCTGTGCATTCGAGTCTCGCCGTGGTTTTGTCGTTCTCTCCTGCAGCCAGATGGGAAGTACGACGTGGGGGGAGGAGAGAGGTTTGACACGCTCACAGACCTGGTAGACCACTATAAGAAAAACCCCATGGTGGAGAAATCTGGAGCTGTGGTTCATCTGAAGCAGGTAATAGCTGCTCTAGCACATATTTGTTGGTTCTGGGCTTGCCCAAACTCCCAGGGGAGGGCACAGATCTGCCCTTGCTCTTTGGGAACTCCCTGCCCTCAGAACATCCCGCTGGCTACCTGTCATGCTTGTCCCAGCTCACACTGGCCAGAGAAGTCCCTGGCCCCACACTCAGGGCCTCAGGAATGGACCCAACTCCTGCCAGTATCCCCCAGGGGTTCGGGAACTGTTTTCTTCAAGGGGAAAATTATCTGTCTTTCTGTAATTGACAGTGATTTCTATTCTGTCTCCATCTGTCTTTCAGCCGTTCAATGCCACACGCATCAATGCAGCTAACATTGAAAACAGAGTGAAGGAGCTGAATAAAATGGCAGATCACAGTGAGAAGGCCAAGCAAGGGTTCTGGGAAGAGTTTGAGGTACAGGATGCTCCTGTGCTCTGTCCCACTTGTGCCTGTGGGTGAAGAATATCGTATGTGCATGGGAGTGTCATGGTTTTCCAGCACTGAGGGCCGTCTTCTCTTCTCAGCACTGTTTCTTCTTTCCCTGTTTTCTGTGTTCAACTGAGTTACCTCCTGGTCCTTTTTTTCATTGCTTTTTCTCATGTCCAAGGCAGTTTTTCCTTCCTCACCCTAGAACTGCGTGCCTTTTGTTCCCTGCAGGGATTTGTGCCTTCTCCCCCCATTAACTCTCTCATCAAGCTGCTTCTTGGCTCCCTTTCCCTTCCTGCCAGCACTCCCTCTGATCTTCCCAGCCGTAAGAAGCCAAGCAGCTAGTCGAACGAGCCCTTCCTTTGCCTCTGACTCCCCTTGTCTGCCCAGAACAGTTTGTTATTCTCTACTCTGCTCCACAGATGCTGCAGCAGCAAGAGTGCAAGCTCCTCTACCCCAGGAAGGAGGGACAGCGACCAGAGAACAAGGCTAAGAATCGCTACAAGAACATCCTTCCCTGTAAGGAGACACTGAATACTGGTTTGGGTTTTTTCACCACCATTTCTGCCCCTTCTCTGGGGCTAGTTAACCCTGCAGAGCTTTCTGATCATAGCGGAGTTGGAAAGAGGTGTACACTGTCCTAGTGGAGCGATCCAGTTAGTTCATGGTGTTGTCCATCCCCTTTCTAACCTCGTCCTTCCCTTTTGCGTGGGAAACTGGTAAATTGCTCTCCTCTTTGTGCTGTGAGTCCAAATATGCTTCAGAGCTCAAGTGTAGTTCAAAAGTCATATAGAGCCTCCAAGGAAATACTGGAAAACTTGAGCTCAGGTTAGTCTGCAACACTGCGTGTCACTAATGTCCGTCCAAGTTACTAGATTGGCAGCATAGCTGTGAGCCAGGCAGTGTGCCAAGTGTCATTAGGAGAGCATTTTATACCCTCTTTTGCAGTAGATACCCAAGTGACTTCATAGCAAGAGCCTTGTGGGAGCCCTTGCTGGGAGCCACCGTGGCTGCCCTGCAGCAAAGCCCAGCCGTGCTCCCGTGTGCCTGACTCACCCGTGTTCATTCTGGACTCTCTTCTCCTCCAGTTGATACGACACGGGTGGCACTCCGAGACGTAGATGAGAGCGTGCCTGGGTCGGACTACATCAATGCCAACTATATCAAGGTACTTGGGAAAGGGAAGACACCGTGTGGGGGCTGTCTTCAGCACAGTGCTATGTTTCTGGTGGGTAATGGTGTTAGTCTTGAGGGAATGGCCTGTCAGGACCAGCGTCTTTCACCGGGTCCAGGCCAAACACCGGATTTTTCTACTGTATCCCAAGGGATTTCATCATTCTATCATGTCCTGTTTGCCCCTACCTAAGAGTTTATCTCAATCCCCTCCTTTCCTTACCTGTTCAGGAGGTCCTAGGGGACTGACCCAGACTCTCTGTCATTGAACATTATCTCTGAGGTCAAATTATAATTGTCATCTGTAAGCTAAGAGCTGCTTGAAGCTGTATTTCCAGCAATGATGCTCTGGCACTTAAGCACTAGCCTTCGGGAAGCCTTCAAGGTGGCTTCATTCCAGCCACGTCCACCTGCAACTTCTGCAGCTGCCTGCTGGCAAGAGTCTGTTGTGCAGTAACGTGCGTTACAGCAGCATAAAGGTCCCTGGAGGCAGGCAGACCATTTTGCTGGTGACTCTCTTAAAGCTGGTGATGAGAGCGGTTTGGGTCCACAGGTCTGATGAAGAGAGGAAAATCAGCTAGCTCAGAAATCCTGCGTGGCGAGGTGTGCTGACTTTGCTGCTAAAGCAATTCTCAGTTCCTCACTAGAGCATCGTTGGCTTTTTTCTCCCCTCTCCTTTGCTCCTCAGAGCATCCCTGAAGATGGGAGGAACTCGGAGCACTGCAAGATCTATATAGCCACCCAGGGCTGCCTGCAGACAACAGTGAATGACTTCTGGGCCATGGTGTATCAAGAGAACAGTCACGTCATTGTCATGACAACCAAGGAGGTGGAGCGGGGCAGGGTGAGCACTTGTAGGGTGCTGTCCCCAAGCCTGAAAGTTACCTGCTGCTAGTACTAATAGGTTTTTTTTTAGTTAAGTTGTCTCTGGCTAGCTTTCATTTCATTTCTCCTCTGTCTTGTAATGTTGCTTGAGCTCCTCTTAATGAAAAAAACATACCACTTTGCTCTGCACAGCCAATCTCCCCAGCCCCATAAATATTAATGGCGTGTCCCTCATATGACTTGCTTCAAGACTCTGGGGAATTGCAGGTGGCAGAGAGAGAAAGAAAGCATCGTGCTTGTTACAGCAAGCTGGGAAGTGGAGGGGGGCATGTTGCAAGCTGTGTGAGGGACAAAAGTAATTATACAGCCTATCTGTGTACCACCTGTATGCATTTCTCTGAGTGGGTTGGTAGGGCCAAGGAATACAGTGAAATTCCGTGCAGAGCCATTTACCAGAACAGCCTTCCCTAGTAAAGAGAGGAGCTAATTATGATTGGCACTAGCAATTTTGCTTAGGAGTGAGGGAAGCTGTGCTTGCAGCAGCCTAGTGCAGAGATGAGATAAAGATAGCTCTACTCACAAGTCGCCTTTTGTATTGGCAAAGTCACCATAGCAAGGAGGGGATGGGCTGGAGGACAGGAGGGGTATGGGCAGACTGTGCAGCCCCTTGGGATGGAGATTTGGCTCAGGAGTTAGGCAACGAGCAGACCAACAGCTCAGGTGCTGTGTGTCAAGACTATGCCTTTGGCAAAGCAATGCCTACCTGAGGCTGGGGCTAGCTGAGGAGGGAGATTCCCCTAGGGCTTACATCCTTCCTAGAGGAATGTCCCTATCTGGTACCTCCCCAGCTCAAAGGAAATGCTTTGTGCGTATGGCTCTCCTTTAAACCTCTGCACTGGGGCTACGCACCCTTTGAATGCAGCAGCAGCCCTGAGCAAGGTGCTCAGGCGTTCATCCTCCAGCTCCCCAGTCTCAGCTAATGAGCAGCTATCTGATGTTGCTGCAGAACAAATGCTTCCGTTACTGGCCAGACAAGAGTTGCACCAAGGAATACGGGTGCATCTGTGTGCGAAACGTGAGCGAGCGTGAGGCCCAGGGCTACTACCTTCGGGAGCTGGAGATCTGGCGGACCGACAGGGTGAGTCCTCTGCTGCTGTCTGCCCCTGTGCTGGGAACGGGCTGGTGCTGGAAGCCCCGGGGAGGGAGCTGCGGCTTCTTTGTTTGTTTTTGTTGTTGGGTTTGTTTTTTTTTTTCACTTAGTGGTCCCACTATTTAAGTTCTGGGCCACTTTGCCCCAGCTTTGATAAAAGGAAAGGCAGGCGAAGTCTCCTTGTAGGTGGGGTTTCTGACTAGGTGGTGGGTCTCTGCTCCCTGCAGGATGAGCGCCCGAGACTAGTGAAGCACTATCAGTATTTTAGCTGGCCAGACCACGGGGTGCCCAATGAACCAGGAGGGGTTCTGAGCTTTCTGGACCAAGTGAATCGGGCACAGCGAAGCATTCCAGACACGGGGCCGATCATAGTGCACTGCAGGTACGAACCAGCGGGCCGTTAGCAGGGCGCTGCAGTAGGGATGGGTAATAAAAATGTGTCTGTCTTCTTTTCCATTACACCCGCAGCTGGGTCATCATGTGAGCTGATGGTGGGCAACTGGGATACAGGTATACACATGGGGAAATACGGCCCTCCTCCAGAGCCTTGCTGGTGATAGCGCAGGGAAGAGCAGGCCTGATCTGGAGCTGGTAGCTCTGATGCAGCCTGCTAGGCTCTGATCTCCAAAGGGTCAGCATTTGGCTGGGATTATCTTATAGCAGCCGGTCCAAATCCGCCCAGGATGGGCCAGGCTTGCAGATGAGTGCTGGAGCTGAGCTGACTAACTCTGGAGAATGTTTCCTGCTGCAATGATTTTTTGTTTTCGTTTTCCAGTGCTGGAATAGGACGCACAGGCACCATCATAGTGATAGATATTCTGGTGGATATTATTCACAGGCAAGGTATGTCTCCCCATCTATCTCGTGGCTTTCACCGTTTGTCTTGCTCTGACCAGTTATGGGATAACCCTGCTCTTGTGCAAGCAGTGGGTACGTGATCTCCAAGCAGTGGGTTTGACTTGTCCGGGAAGCAGTGGGCATAGGCTTAGCCTGGATGCAGGGTGAGAGGGGCTTGTGTACCGTGCCTGGTTCCCCGTTCCACTGTGGGCCAAGAAATGGAGCTCTATGGTAATTGAATGTGAACCCTCGCCAAATGGGTGTGCACACGGACAGCTCTCTGATGCTGTCAGCAACACAGCACAGGAGAGTCGTCTTATTGGCATCAATGGGGCCAGGATTTCAAGGTCTCCTGGAAAACCCTCTTTTATTGAGGGTGGAATGGGGGGAAACGGGTTCAGTAAGGGTGTTACTCCACTAGCCCTTTTAGAAATAAGTCCCCTGAACTCCTCTGTGCGGAGGGGCGGTCACCCTCACTGTTGTGGAACTCTCCATGGTACCTCTGGGCCTGGCCTGGGAGCCTTGAGGCAGGTGGCCCCTCTTCAGCAATGGTTGTATCTGTTCCATAAACCTGGTAAGTCGGGATCTGTAGGGGGTTGCCACAGAACAGACCTAATTCCCCCTCCACTTGCTCGAAGCAAGGCAGCCCTGCCTCAGCAATTCCCAGGGGGGAAAAAAGAATTAAAAAATCGCCTGGGCACAGAGATGCACCAAATCCTTTCACAATATTCCAGGACTTTGCTGACGCTGTGTTCAGCAAGATACTGAAAGCTTTCAAAGCTGTCTTAAGAAAATAATTTTTCAACTGAATTCCCACTCCCTAAACCTCACCGTCTTGCTCTTGGTCAGGTTTGGACTGCGATATTGACATCCCCAAGACCATCCAGATGGTACGCAGGCAGCGCTCGGGCATGGTGCAGACGGAGGCACAGTACAAGTTTGTTTACATGGCTGTTCAGCAGTACATTGAGGCTGAGCAGAAGAGGTTGGAAGAAGAACAGGTGAGTTCTGTTTGGCTTGGTTGGAAAAGCAAGGGCAGAACTTGGCCCACCCCACTTCCACTCCCAACTCAAATACTGCCCTGAACACATGGGAATAAACCCACACCCACTGGTATATGGGATATTGTAAGGCTTTCTTCTGTATCTGCTTTGAGTGGGGCTTTATTGTCTTTGCTTTCTCTTTCAGAGGAGTAAAAGGAAAGAGCGAGACTACTTGAATATCGGCTACTCTCCTATGGAAAAAGGCAGAGCCAAAGGGCAGCCCCCTTCACCACGGGCCCAGTCTGCGTAAGCCAAATATCTCTCTGCCATGGCTAAGAACGTCTGTAGCAGTAGCAAGAACAGCTTGAGCCAAGGCCCCAGTATTTATCCTTTGCCAGCCTGCCTCTCCCATACCTGAAACCTGAGCAGTTGCTGGCTATCATATGGGAATGGCTAAAAATAAAGAGGTGATCCCACCACCCTGTCAGCAGGGGTGGTAGCAGCCCACCTTGCTTATGTGCTACGCTTTTGAGCTGCTTTGGAAAGGAGAGGAGGAAATAGATCCTAGCCTTTAGTGACCAGTGCTCCGTATCCTTGGCTCTGGAGAATCTGCTGGAGAGTGGAATTGTACCACTGCCACTGAGGGGGTTTCACAGCAAAATCTGAAGGAAGATGAGAAGAGAGCAGAGGGAGGTGGATTCGCACCCATGCGGAGAGAGAGCATGTGCTAAGTAGCATGAGTTCCTTACATAAGCAGAGATAAAATCCCCCAAATTATGTTTTTTCCCTCTTGCCCCAAGTAATGGGATACCAGTGAGTGATGGAGAGGGGGTTATAAGTTGAAGGTGAGTGGGCAGGGACATATGTCAGTTATATAATATCAGAGCTTTTGGGCACCTTGAATCGCAGCATTGGGTTTGAAAGAAGCTAGGCAGGAGCAGAGGAGTGGGTGTTAAAGTGGAGGCAGAAATGCTGTTGCTGGGCTCATGCAGAACGAAAAATCCAACTGAAGAGAAGAGGGCAAAAGGAGATGTCACAGATTCTTCTCTGGGCGTTTGGCCACCGCCAGAGTGCTGGTGGCTCCTGCCCGCTGTGCCCGGCAGCGTGCCATGCCCAGAGCCGCCTCTGCGGGAAGAGCCAGAGCCGGGCCCGGCAGCCGGGGCGCTCCGGGCCGGGGCTCGGGCAGCTGCCGCCCTGGGAGCTGGGAGAGGCAGGGAAGGGCGCTGCTTGGCTCCCGTGGCACCCCACGGGCAGGCACGGGCAGAACCGCTCTGGTCCTGCTGCGCATTAGGAACTGCAAAGACCCTGCTTTCATGCAGTGCTAAAGGAAAATCTGGATCCTTCACTGGCATTATGAACCTTGCAGCTCCTGCTGGATCTGGCCAGTTGGGATCTTCCCTGCTGGTCTCTAGAAACATTTGCATCCTATTTAAAATGCCCGACTTTGAAACTGCAGCTCTGAATAAATGAGGGCGGGGAGGGCTGTGTGGGACTGAGCCGAGCAAGGTGAGGTCTATGTGGCTGGTCATGTTGGCTCCAGAGAGCTCCCGTGAGTTCAGCTTTGGGTGTCAAACCTGCTTTAGAGGTACTTGGATCTGGCCTTTGGAGCAGCCCTCTCCTTCTGTTAGATTTTGGAAAATCCAGAGAAATTGGGTATGTAGAGAAAGAAAGAGTAGGAAATGCCAGGAACTGTATCCACTGATCCTGCAGAAACTTTGCATCCACTGATCCTGCAGAAACTTTGCATCCATGAAAGGCTGACATGTGGAGAGGGAGGTTCAAGGCTCCGTCCCCAAGCTGTATCTGAACCTAGGAGGGGTGGCCCAGCCAGAGGGAGAGAAACCAGGGATTGAGAACAGTGGGTAACCCGATGTTGTCCTATCTACAGGGCTGGAAAGGAGGGAAAAAGGGAGCTTGGCTGGGTTATTACCCGCTTCCCACTGGCCACCTGCCTCTGGGCAAAGAGCCAGAGCCATGAGGCTGTTAATAACACGGCTTTGTTTCTTGACAGGGTTGATGATGAGTCAGCTTCCGTCTACGAGAACCTTAACATCAAAAGCCCAAAGGTTTCAGGGATGAGTAATACCGGGCGATAAAGGAGCCGGAGGTGAGCTGTATGGCGGCTGTACAGGTAGGAATGCTTCCCGTGATTAACCGAGAGTGTCACCACAGTCTGTTTACATGGCATTTGACCCAGCTCCTCTTCAGCTCAGCTTACGCAGATCTCTGTGGCTCTGCCTGCACCAGGGAAGGCAGCTATGCTTTGGTGAAATTTGACACAGAGCCTAAAGATGCGGCTGTGGCCAGCTGCTTGCTGAGGGGAGAAATGGGGCAATGAGATCTCAACAGGGAAACACATTTACAGTGTTACCAGTGAGGGGGAGACCGGCTTTTTGGACTGTTATTCCGGGAAGCTGTGAGACTCGGAGAGAACAAGACTGTGCGATGTATGCAAACAAGTGGGGGAGACTTCACTCTCTGGGAGTGCCTCAGCTCTGTAATCTTATCAGTGCACTTTTCTCCCAGTTATAAACCATGCCACCCTTCTTCCTTCTTGTTTTGGAATGCAGGATTTACAGTGTTTACGTCCACCCTTTCCAAGTTCTGCAATTGCGGACAATTTTTTTTGCCCGTCTTGCCTTCCCCAAGCACCTTGGATTCAGCGAGGAAGTAAGAAGCAAGCAGAGTCTGTGCCTAAGAACATGCCGTGACCTAACTTATTAACGAGAAGGATCTTCTCCCATTCTCCCCTGTATCAGTAGGTTGATATTTATGTGGAAGTGCCTCTGGACATTCATTAGGGCATCAAGGCTCAGTTTTAATTTTTTTTTTTTAATTTAAGACTCTTATTTTTTACACACAAATTGTTAAAAGGAACAGAAATGACTATTTGCTTAGGAGCTTTCCCAGGGTTGCCCACTTAGGGCGTTCGTAAAATGTTAATACACTTTAGTGTTTTCATTAGGTCAATCATTTCTCAGCTAGAAGTGTTTTCAGACTAAATCCTGGAGTAACTTTGCTGCCTGTGAGGGTGAGAAATAGAGAGCACTGCCTCGACCCAGGTATTTGCACCTCTTAATTCTTCTCATGCCTCCTTTTGGCTGTAGCAGTTCTAGATTTCTATGCAACCCTGCCAAAGCACATCGAGCAATCCCTGCTGCTGCAGTACAGCAGATGCGTGTGTGCGTGCCTGAGCCTGCTAGCTGCTCTGCACGTGGGTTTCATAGCAGAATTGAGAGACAGAGGTGGGCATCTCCATCTTTGACTGTGTGGGCCTGCACGTTGAGCTAAGTGAAATCCCACGTAGCTGATGGGTGCTGGAGAGTAGGAGAGCAGCTTTGACTGTGCGCTGTGCTTTTAGCCACCCCTAGCGAGTAACAGCCTAGGATATTAATCTGAGCTGAACTGTTTGAGCTGGGCCCCTCTAAGCTTGATGCAGCTCTGCCATTACCTTGCTGCGTGACCTCTTTTTTTTTCCCCCCTGCAACTATATGAGAAGGCAAGCGTTGTGTCTGCTGCGTAGGGGTGTTGTAGGAGTGTTGGTGACCTGACCAGTGCCATGAAGATGAGTGTGTCCCCGAGTGGAGTATTCCAGCTCTGTTGATAAGTCCTGACTTGTGACTGCCAGTGCTTCCTGCTGTTCCAGCCCTAAGGCCTGCAAATAGCCCTGCCAAAGAACCCCCTCCTGCAGGATTCATCACGGCCCGAAAGTGCGCTCTGTGGGGAGCCTTGGGTCTGAGTGCCAGCGCCTGAACCTCCAGAGCGTGCGTGGGGCTGATGTTGAAGTCCTCCTAGGTCTCGGGAACTGGGTGGACTTGCTGCGTGGTTGGGTATTAGTGCCTGGAGTGCCAGCTCCAAGTGTTGAGCAGAAGGGGTTGAACAAAAGCACAGTGACATACCTTGGCTGTATTCCCTGGCTGGTCTTTCTGGTCCCTTGTCACAGGGACAGGAGAACTGTTTATTTTTATTGCACTTTTAATAAATGTTGAATATTCTCAAGGCTTGCTTCTTTCTCCTTTCTTTTTAAGTAGTTTGCTTTTTGGGAAAGTGACTGACAGTTGGTGTGGACAGTGGGGCATCCTGAATGTCCCTCATCGCCAAATGCTACTGTTCAGGGCTCTGTTTGCACTCGCTTTGGATCTTCCTTTTGCCTATGCATGAGTGAGAGGTTCAGCTGCGTGTCAGCCAGACCTTCAGCCTTTGTGTCCAAGTACCTGGTGAGAAGGGGAAGTGCAAAGGGGCAGCCCTCACAAGGGTGCTGTGACAGACTACCAGGGACAGCGGGAACTGAGAGGACAGCTCTGTGGCCCGTTTGCCACCGTAACAATGGATTTTATGAGGCTGAAGATGTTATTTCCCCTCTCCCCTGCCCTTAGGTCTCATCAGTGGGGGTTGAATGGTAACAAAGGTGACAAAGCACTTCATCTCCACCAGTGTCTGTTTGCTGGGCTTAGTCCCAAGTGGGTAAAATGGAAGTGCCTTCTCTGCCTTAAGTCTTGGTGAGTCACTTTTTCCAAGAACACACTTAAACGGGTGCTGTGAAGACATCCTTGCAGTGGCAGCCACCGGGGAATGGACAGGGTGATAGCAGTGAGAATCCCTGTCAAACCCAATGCCCTTGGCAGCAGTTGTTACAGTGCCTGGAGTCGTTTCTGCAGACACATGGCTGGCGCAGGTAACACCAGCCTGCAGCTGCACAACAAAGGTGCTGCAGATACAGCACACGCAGCAGCTCTCCACAGAAGCTTTGCATGGCAACAGACTTGAGTTACTTCTGCCATTGCTTCAGCCTTTTCTATTTCAAACTAGATTTTCTGGAAGGGGAGACTGGAAACATCTCTCATCCAGCTGGGAAGAAGCAAAAGATGAGCAGTCTTTGCAGCTTCTCATTTTTCAGGTCAAATCAGGTAGACACAGAGGGAAGTCGCACCTGGGACAACACCGCCTAGACGGCAGTAAGTATGAATTTACAGGATAAAGCTGTCCACGTGTGCAGGATTGTACAACACTGGGACAGCTGATGCATGGGCCAGAGTACGGACATGCTACCTGCTGTGTGGCTACCGTGGTCTGGGAATGCAGCTGGACTCAGGACTGCTAAGTGAACACCTCCAACTGCAAGTGAGAAGGGAAATGTGGAGTAATTGCTACAGATTGACACCTTGCATTGTATAAAACATAATTTAATACATACACGTATGGTACTTGCATACAGTATACCGTCTTACATCCATGTGTTTGAATAGAAAACATTTAATTGTAAGCCATCTTCATCATGAAGACTTTTTTGTTAATCACTGTGAGAAGATCACTGCATTAAATAAAACTATAGTGTAAGCAACTGGCCTGTGTCTTAATACTGACACATTTCAAGATTAGGAGGGTAAAGCTGTCAAAAAATGGCATTTCAGTCAGTTTGCCTGTGAGAAGTACGAATGCAGTTTGGTGACGAAGTAGCTCGAGAGGCAGGGCTGTAGTGCTGCGTCAGCGTGCCTGGCAGAACTCACCCCTGTGCTCAGAACCCTTCCCAGGTAGGGATGAGTGCTTTTTAAGCATCTTCTTAGGATAAACCGAGTAGAATGGCTACTCTGTTCTGTTCGAAAGCTCATCAGGATGGCAGCACAGCTCAGGTGAGTAGCAGTGATAGATCCATGTTTTGTCAGCAGGAGGCAGCATTT
Organism: Theristicus caerulescens; assembly: GCA_020745775.1. Taxonomy (NCBI): domain Eukaryota; kingdom Metazoa; phylum Chordata; class Aves; order Pelecaniformes; family Threskiornithidae; genus Theristicus; species Theristicus caerulescens. Next base: position 5,991,633 of record CM036574.1, read on the forward strand.
ACACCTCCAACGTTGAATAACACGGTGGAAATGTTTCAAGTGTGTGTGGCATAAGGATAATTTTCATCTGCTCATACGACTTTGACATGTCTTTACCCTCCCAATCCCAGCTTCTCTTAGGAATAATCATGTAGATCCTTCAGTTTGCAAAAATAGCCCTTTATTCCCTAAGGGAGTTAGAGGAACTGTACCCACTGTCGTCTGGTACCCAGCCAAGACAGCACACGGCCGTGTGCCACTTGAGGCAAACAGTCCTAGAAACCTGTCTGTTGCTTTCAGAGCTCTGGTTTCCATGGAGAGTTTGGCAGCAGGATGCTGAGGCAGCTCCTTGGAGCGTTTCTGGGCTGGAGACAGCTTGGCAGGCAAGTATTTCAGCAGAGCTCCTGGAGGTGGACGCGCGTATTCAAGTGCCGGCACAGGAGGAGCGTGGGGAGCGGGCCACGGGGTCTGCCAGCAAACCAAGGAATGCCGTCAGGGCGGTGGGCCCTGTTCCTGCCAAGCCGACAGCCTCGCTAGACAGGAGCGAGGGGCTGCCTCGCCGCTACTGGAAAGGGAGTTGTGTCGCAGGCGGTGCCGCTGTGGTGTGTTTAGGGGGGAGATACTCTGGCCTGCTCATCGCGACAGTCCTTGTGAAGCAGCGGAGGTTCCCTGTCTTCAGGGCACACTGGACTGGCCACAGAATGATGCAGAACAGGATGATGATCAACGCGGAGAGGAGGACTATGCGTTTCCAGTCATCGCACATGTCGCAGCGGGACAGCCTCCCAGCTAGCCCCGCCGGGGGGGCCTCCTGACTTTCTGGCTTGCTCATGGCGACATCAATGGAGATACACGAGTCTGGATTCTCCGGGTCATCAGACGACTGACGGCAGCAAAGCTTGGTGCCTTCCATCCAGAGCACCTTCTCCTGCTGGAGTTCAGGAGGCAGTGTGGCAAGGAGCTCCTTGCTGGTCTCGAGTGCTGGGGCACCTTCCAGAGGGATGCTGGTCAGCTGCCTGCAGAAGGGGCAGGGGAGCTGGTCCTCTGGTTGGTTTGGGGGCAGCCCTGTGCTCAGCCGGGCCACACACTCCAGGCAGAAAACATGGGAGCACTGGAGCAGCTTGGGCGTCTTGAAGGTGTTGTCGTAGGTGTTGAAGCAAATGGAACACTCCACAGGGGAGGCTGGCTTCGGAGACGTTGGGTTCGGAGAGCCGGGCTTGTCGGTTGGGGACCTCGCCTTCCTCTTGCCATCTCCTGGGGAGGTGACAACAATGGGGCTGATGGGGATGGGGATTTCACTCGGAGATGCAGGGACTGGGCTGGTGGGAGAGTCCGGCGTGTTGGAGTGCCACAGCTGCGTGAAGCACGACATGACGGAGCCCGGGGAAATAAATAGAGCCCTGGGAGACTCTAGAAGAGAAGAAAACCACAGCCTTCATTTTAAACAATGTGAAGACACCCATCACCAGACCTATGTTTAACCCCTTAAAAGGAACAAAGAGCAAGTTCATGACTTCCACTGCATCCTGAGCCTGGAATAGATCCCTGCCAGAGGTGAGAATGACACAGGTAGCCTGTTCGAAGCTGCATACCGAAGGTGAAGTTCAACGTCCTGCAAAGAAGCAAGCAACCAGCAGAGATCCACCATCCAGCCAAAGCCTTTTCACCAGAACCACCAGGGCATTATAGATGGGTGCAGTCTTTCCCCGTACATGCCTCCCTCTGGGCAGAGAAAACACAACAAAAACCTACCCCAGCTGGTGCTCCCCGACACCTGAGCAGGGAGGAGAGCAGAAGACTCCATGAGGTCAAGTAGGGACCTCGCTATGGCAGTCTATTAGTCTGGGAGGCACTCAGATATTATGGTGGCAGCATGAGCAAGGCCTAAGAGACAGATAACACTGTTCAGTTGTGGAGGTAGCGGGGGGGGTGAATCTCTTCTCTTTGGTGTGCTCAGACCGAGCTTTGTGCCTTGAATCATGGTTCTGCATGCTGCCTAGCAGGCAAGTGAGGCATCACCCAACGATGCTGCCTGGTTTTGTCCATCCACAGTGGGATCTGAACTCCCTTGTGTCACAGGAGAACCCAAGGGAGGTGAGGAAACGCTGTTATCTTGCAAAGTTTGTTCCGTCCTCAGCCCCCAGTGGCATAAGAAGCATCTCTGTCTTGTCACCGTGACACAGCAAGAAAAGCAATGTTGGAGGAAATGGCCTTGGTGCCAGAGCAAGGGGAATTCGCCACTGTTTCCTTGTTGCTCTTGTTTCCCTAGGGAAACACAGTTCTTCCCTGTCCTCAGCCCTGGAGGAGCGCCAGCAAGGCCCAGGCCTTGCTGTGTGCTGCCTTGTGCTCCCTGCTTCGTTGTGGTATGCAAGCAGGAGCCTTGAGTTGACTGGCTAATACGCCAGTTCCAGCAAATTGGTTTACAACTTCCTCCAGCCTTTTCAGCAACCTTATTACCTTGAATTCCAGTTAGCCTAGGCTAGACATGCAGCTTCGCATACATTCTGATATTCAGATATATGACTTTTCAGCTGTTGTGCACTTTTTCCTGAAAGCAAGTGTTTAGCTGGAAGAAATTCCCAGCGATGGCCCTGATGCTGTATGCCTGGGGAACATTTTTTTAGGATGTGTCACCGAACTAGCTAGGCTTGATTCTTTGTGTTGGGAGATTTACCGATGACAAGCCAGAAATGTTCAGATTGCTGCCGTAATTATAGGTCTCCAGTCAATCCAGCAATGGCTCACCCGCATGGGCTAGAGACTCCACGTCTCAGCATAAAAGGCTAATTTAAGGTATCAGAAAGACTGTGTATTCCTCACGTTGCACAAAAAGTCTCCAGTATTTAAGAATGAAGTATTCTCCCCTCTCCCATTACAGCTAGCATTGCTGGAGCTGAAACCAACTTTAAGAAGCTTCTTTCTTTTTCTTCTCTTATTCTAAATGAAGGCATTTTTGTGAAGCATCATCTCAAGTTAAATTTTCAGACACAGACTATCTGCATTTCTCAGCAAGTTGTAATGTTTTTTTAATGTCTTTTTTTTTCTGGCTACAGATCACCATGCATGTTTTATCACAATCTGGCAGATGCTGATGAACTACAAATCCAAGCCCAAGTTGGCACAGAGATGAGGGAAACCCCTGGTTTTGTGGGTTTTTTTTACAAAATCTTCTAACTCCATCCCCTACACCCAGTTCTTTGCAGTCCCTCAGCTTGGAGTCTTTGTCCAAAATGATGAGCAGCAAAGCCAGTGGCAGAAGGTAACCTCAGGAAGAGAGAGCCTTTGCTTACGCAAACTGTAATTTCATAACCCGTGTGAAAAAGCTGTTCTGTTGGGGTTTTTACTAGTCTGTAGTATGACAGCTATAGCAACAGCAATATCTTGAGAGTAAACTTAAGGAAGTTTACTCACAACAGTTGTTTTTAAATGAAGATACAAGCTTTTGCCCACATTTTCCCTTTGCTAAAGATAACCATGACTCTATAGACACTTGTTAATTTTAATAAATGTAGAGTCTACTTATTTTTATCGACGTCTTGGTGTTATGTGGCGCCTTGATCAGACATGACACAGGTAGTTGACTTAAACTGGGAAGATATGAAGAGTAGGGCACAGAGCTGAGGCATGGGAAAGAGAGTTTGAATCCCTGCTCTGCCGCGCTGGACAGGTCAGCCTCCGCCTGCTTCTTGTGGCTGTTGGTGCCGTAGTGCTGATGCTCAGAGAGTTAAATTGGGTTTGGGCCGCAGCTAGTGCAGGGACCAAGATTTCTCCTGGGCACCACTGCTGTGCTCCTAAATAAGTCAGTCACTAGAGCTGGAGGGTCCCAATGAAGACATGCAGTGTGGAGTCTCAACAGAATTAGTTAGGGTTTGGGGGGTTGTTTGGTTTTCTGTTGGTTTGGTTTTGGGTTTTTTTTCTCACTACACAATCACATGATTTTTTTTTTAAATACAAGACAATATCTTCAATTTTTCAGACCTCCATGGGCACACTGCATTTCCTCAGACCCTGCAGCTATTTTCTTCACTTTCCTAGCTATTTACCTGGGCTTTCCAGAAACTTTCAGAACATCAGTAAATAACTAAACCATTCAGGAGCGACACATAAACTCAGATTTAAAACTAAGTAGTTACGTACTTTTTACTTCCCAACAAGTTCCAGAAAACTTCTTTCCACACCGTAAAACCAGACAAAAGAGAACACGCAGTTAAGATAGCGGCCAGCACTCTTCTGTAATACAGTTCCCTAATGGTATCTCTAACTCAGAGCAACTGAATACACAGCAAGTTAAGAGGTGTACAGCAGATTAAAGTCTATAAATACCTGTTCAGAGTGCTGTTTAGAAGGAGAAAAGCATGTTCTGGGCTCTTGATTTCTACCCCTGAGGAGTCTTCTCTCCAGAGGATAGTCTTAGGTTCAGGATCTTTTGTATTGATAAGCTGCCTTCTGGTACTGGAGCTCCCCAGTAGCTTCCTGAGTTGGTTCCAAGCACGGTAGGTCTGGCAAGACAAGTAACCTCTAACAGCTCCCTGCGTACAAGTGGCCCAGCCGCTGTAATTCAAGTATCTTTTATACCTTCCTGTCTAGAGGTGATTTACCTGCTCCACCTGCCTTTCCCCATCACCACTGAATCACTCCATTGGCTGCGAGCTCCCGCTCCGGCCGGTTCCTATGACAAACAGGGCAGGCTGGAATGCTCCTGATAAGGGGCCGCGCCGCCGAGGCCACCCGCCTGTGTCTGCCCTAGGGAAGCGCTGTGGGAAATGGTTATTTCTTCCTCTTCTCTGGGCTGGGGAAGGCTTTCTGGTAAATTCTCACAGTCCTTCGGCTAGCTTTGAGGGTTTGCAATCGCTCTTCATCAGCTGGTCCGGTTTGTGCAGATGTACTAGCGACATTTTCACAGGGCAGCAAATCTGAAACATAATTTCAGGACACCTAAAAATGGCAGTTATTGTTCTCTTGTTTCTTCATGAAGGACAAATAATTTGAAAGCACCTAAGATTAACAGCAGAAACAAGATTCTGACAGTCAAATTTCTTGTGATTGCTTGAGGAAAAAAAATCGTTGCAATAGAAAAATCCAGTATAAGTTTGAAAGCCTGCAAGCTGTTTGTAAATTAATTGAACCACTCTATGCAATCATAGGTCTGCTTCAAGCTCCTATACAATTGTTCGAAATAATACTGCATGGATTGCCACAGCGAAGGAATTTCATTCTTTGCAGCTTTTGGTAGTAATTGATGTAGGGAAATAGTATTCGACGTGCAAAGCTTTTGTGGGTCAAAGGGCATCAGTCCATGATCCAGAAAAAAGAACCAACAAATTTATACTCAGGTGCAGATAAGGAAACAAGTGTTTGTGTGGGGGGAGAAGTAACAGACAGTCAAAACTTAGTCTAGTTCTTATTTGTTGCAAATATTACTTTTCTTTGTTCAGCTTCTCAAAAAAACCAACACAAGACGATCTGTGGATTTTTTCAGGATGGTATCAGGAAGTCCCTTCTTTAAAAATGGTTGAGAAACTTCACTCTAAAAAAATGTATGGAGCTGTTTTCATCTCTCGGGACAGAGAAGTGCCTAAATCCCATAGACTGCAGTGGCAGTCAGATGCAACTCGCTTTGCCTTCCACACTCCTCTGCCTCAGGTCGCACCGTTCAGTTCTAGTGAGCTGCAATCCAAAAGGAAGCTTTTAAGGCTAAGAGAAGCACGTTGAAATTACCAAAGTTTTAAATCAGTTTCAGGATTAAAGCTAAGGTTACCTGATCCTTCCACAGCTGGAAGGATCTGGTCTAGAGCATTGTGGGTTCACGATGAGCTCCATGGGTGACTCTAGAAGATAAACACCACACTGGAGAATGCAGGTTAAGGCTAAACTTTCCCAGCTCTGCATCTCAATGGCGTGCACGTATACCATAGGAATAACAATCTGTACGCTAGACTGCGCGGGCGATCCCAGCACAACGTACCCCCCCCGTCTATTTATGTTGCTGTTCAGGGGCGAGCGAGGCTGGGAGCAAACGCTGCCTGCAGCTGACAAAGCAGGATGTAAATCAGATTTTTCAGAGTCTTGCTCACTTAGTCACTTTTATAAGCGCTTTGGTAAACTGGGCTCAAAATTAACCATGTTTCAGTAACACACTGAAGAACAGGAGTCCTTGGTTTGGGTCTAGCTGAGATCCTCTCCCCGGGAGTCAGCGGAGCGACACTGATTCACTGTTTGATCATGATTTAAAGAAAGACATAGGCACATTTTAAGCCCTTTATCCACTGACAAGACCAGGATTGCTGAACTGCAGTGTGAGCAGACTACTGCCGATTCAGAATTTCAGTGCTCCTGGTTTCCCAACAGCCCAACGTGACTGCTGCGTGGAATGGATTGAGTCCAACCCAGGAGCTGAGGGCCTGGGGCAAACTGGGCCACCCCACACATGCCTGCACACTCCTCCCTCTGCAAGGCTACACTGGGTGTGCGAGGCACCGAGCGTGCCGAGACCTAGCACCGCGCTGGGATGATGATCAGGGCTTGGCTTCCAGAAGTGAGTGGGAGGCTTGCTGTTATTTTTGTCTTCTGCTTGGAGGAATAGACAGGGCATGTCAGGAGCTGCAGCTGGTCTCGGGTGGATACCAGAGGATTGGGAGCAATCTGTTGTGGGAGCACATACTTTCATGTTTGCACTTAAAGGAACAGGGGTACTAAGTAGAAACAGTTACTTTATTAATACTGTTATTTCCTTGAACTTGCATTACACATGCACACCTCGGGTGCTTCTCCGAGGTATTCGCCGTGTACAGTGTAGAGGTATGCAAACAGCAGTCTGAAAATACATATTCCAAATTGATTTTTTGCTAAGCCGTGCAGGAATGAAGATGATGTGACTGGAACACTGGGATGAGATGTAGGAGATAGATACATATCTGGTATAAGCACTGTGACCTTGAGCCAAACACTTAATTTCCATGGACTTCTGTGGCTCGTTTCCTAAATAAATAAATAATTACATAAATGAAAAGAAATTAAGAAAAGGAATTGGTCACGGTCTTTGTCTGGGTTGTGTATTTAGATGGGAACTTGGGAGGGACGGGTGTTGCCCAGTACGTAGGGCTGGTCACAGCGGCTCCAGCCAGAGACCTAATGTAGGATCCCACCTGCAGCAAATAACTGTGATTGATGGATTGATGCTTTCCATTGTCGGACCCTTCCCACCATCACCTCTCCTTGTTTTACCAGCATCAGTAACCACTGCCATCTCATCCAGGACTGTGGGTGAAGTGATGAGGTCTTCTAAAGGGTATGTATTCTTTTCAGGGGGATTTAGGAAGGTTTGTAATGAAAAAGATTATTTCTAACAGCAACTACCAACTGGCTGAGGACATGACCATTTAAAAACTTGCAAGCCAGGCTCCTTAGTGTGAAGAGAAGCAAAATATCCTACAGAGTAATAAAAACAAACTGCTGATTATAGCTTTAGGCTGTTTCCTTGGCTTGTCTTTACCTCCACCACTGTCCAAGTATATAACTCTTTACTCGTTTCATTCTCTGAGTAGTTCAGCTCAGTAGATAAACCAAAGCCACCAAATAAAGATGGGTGGGAAAAAAAATCAAAATCAAACCCCACCAAGCAATAAGCAGCAAGCTTCCTCTGATCGACCTCTCCCTTCATCCATGGCTAACTAGTTTCTCATTATTATGTACCACTTAGCACATCTGGGGTGCTACCTTTTTGGTCATGTTTTGGGTACAGTTTACGGCTCTGATGTGTTGGGCTACATCCTAAGGCCATGTATAAAGCCTGGAAGGGCTTTAAAAGGCCTTTTGTGCTGGGAGAAACCCAAGGGAGCCGTTGCTACCGAAGCACAAAAGTATCAAGAGCCCAACTGCTTTGGACTCAGCCTTTGCAGGATGAAACTCCAATGTATGTAGTGTTATTCCTGCCTACAAAAGACATCTACTGTGTTCATGGAGCTGCACCTTACTTTCAAGGGTAAAAATAAGGGTATGCCTTAGGACAGATGTGCTGGTTTTAACTGGGTGAGAACAAGCCTGTCTAAATCAAACACCCTTGTGCAACACGGAATAGAAGTCTCTGCAGGGTTAAATGCTTACCACAGGAGGATACTACTTAGACTATGCTTTCTATTAGCTCACACATTCATGTGCCTGCTCCCGAGCTACTGAAAGCCACTGAAAATGTACACAGGCACACAGCCACCCCCCAGCTTCTGTGGCTTTTGGCACAGGTCCAGCTCGGTGGCTGAGCTCTCCTCCACCTTACGCTCTTACCATCTGTTAATCAGATGCAAAAGAAGTGGTAAAACCCAGCACTGCCTGAGTTTTCCTGGCAAACAATTCTTTGGCCTCGAGCTAGCATCGCTTTTTGATCCTCCAGTGTTCCTCAGAGTCAGAAGGCCTGATGCTCTCTGCAATTAATGCTCCAGGGTGGTAAACAGCACCATTAAGTGATATTTCCCATGCTAACTCATGGAGCTCTTTTATTTGTCTGGCTTCACGTGCAGCTAGCTGCCCAACCAGGTGTTCGCTGTGAAGTCTTATCATTGTTGCAGTAGTTTGCACCTACGGCTAGACTGAGCTATTTAAAGTCCAAAGTATGTATTACATACTGTCAGGAAAGAGCCTTGGTGAGTCATCAGATAAGCTAGACGGGAACTCACTGTGGGATACTTTTAATGTAATTATATTTTATCCTTCTGTAACTTTCTATCAGACAATCTCAAGACACTTCACAGACATAAGGAACTGAGCCTTCCAATAGCTATGTTTATCGAGGACGTTATCTCATTTTACAGCTGGGGAAGTTTTATGGTGCATGGCGAGCCCAGACAACATTGAGAAGTACCGATGTGACCTCTGTGCAAGCAGCAATGCCTGGACAAGCTGTGCCCCTTAGCATGGCAGAGTGACTTGCCAGAGCAGAGGGTTAAGGCTTAAAACAGGCGGTAGAGTGGGAAGCACCATCAGAGTTGTGCATTACTGCTAAATGTCCACTAAGGTAGCTTGATACAGATTTAGAAAAAACCTGCTCCTGTTAGCTAGAACCACAGATTGTGCCCCTTGGGTGACTCCTGTCCTCTAAGTGATGCCCATCTTTGCTGACTAGGCCAAGCCCAAGTTCTGGAACCAGGTGCCTCTGTAGTTGAATCTCATTCAAACACTGGATCCACCTAGCACCTAATGTCGTGCTGTTCTTCATTTCCTGTAGTCACCAGGAACGCACCATGATTAGATAATCATTGCAAGGTACAGATGCTACATAACAATTTTCCTGATGCTCTATAACTCATATGACTATTACTCTTCAGTGGCTTGAGGCTGTATGATTCAGCCACTCGCGGCTAGATTCTCAAATAGCAAGAATAGCATCCATTCCCTGGATATAAGGTCAGGTCTTTTTTTCTAGCCCATTGTTTCTGAAGGAGTAAGTGACTTGGACCAATGGCTAAACCGTGGTTTGTAAATCATTGGTGATCCATGATACCATGCCTAGGAGACTGTTGGCTTTCCAAATGTCTATGCTGCTTCTCTAGTGGCTTGCAAGGAAAGTTTTATATCAACAGTCATAAACAGTGTCACAACGGAAGAGTAGATCACACCAGAGTTAAGGTCCTTGGAAGTATTCAGTGAGTGTGGCCGTTCTTTCAGGTAAGGTGATACCCACAATGTGGCCCGTAAAAGGCGTGGGCCTAGCTGAAGGGTCGTCAGAGGTCCCCAAGAACTGCAGCGCCAGCTCCTTTTGATGCTGTAAGTGGCTCAAGTGCAGCTGGAGTTGAGATGTAGTGCATGTAAAGTGCATGGGAACCAAAGCAATTACTCTCCTGAAACACAAACGGGCTGCTCGTCCCATGGACCAGTAAGGTAGCTGTAGTTGTTGCCAGCCCTAGAATAAGTTATCCAGAGGCAGCTGAAGTCATCGTGTGTTGCTGACGAGGGAGACTATCAGCAGGACTAGAGGAGATGGCAACAGAAGCGAGGCGAAGGGCAATGTTAGTGAGCTCTCACCAACATGTTGCTAATTGCTCCCATGATTGTCCCACAGAGGTCATGTTCCGGCAGTGTTACTCACTTCCCGGCCTGGTGTGGTGACATGATGAACTTGGGAAACGGCCCGTGATGTCAGAGCTGAGGAGTGAACGTTCAGGGACATCTTGCTCCTCCTGGCCAGGGACTTTTCCTGGTGTAACGAGCCACCGGCCCTCTGCTGGCTAAATCCTCCCTTTCCACGCGTGAACTGTGCGCAGCTGGGCTTGCATCTATGCACAGAACAGATGCCTCGCCCCACACTGGGGGTTGTTTGCACCCATCAGAGCACGTCCAGGCAGGAATGGGGTGTTGGGATGCTAACGCATCTGACCAGGGACGTTTTCTGGTACACCAGACCTGAATTTCAGCACATGGCTCCCCACCAGATCACTACAAAAAGAATCTGACATTGGCAGTGATGAGGGCCAGGCTTCTCTGTGGTGTCCGTGGTAAGTGCTCACAGACTGAGTGCTCCCTGCTAATGCTGATCTTTTCAGGTTACAAATAGCACATTCTGAGTTGATCCCGTTTGCTTTCTTCACCCTGCAGGAGTCCCCCAGCTTGAGAAGGACCAGATGACTGACACACCTTCTCACCAATCTCCAAGGACCAGTGTGACCCGAAGCTTTCTATTTCTCTGCCATGTTCTCCCCGCCCCCAAGGATGAACCAGCAGTCTTCCTTCTCTTCCCCCCATGGCTGTAATCCCACAGTCCCGAAGTACGACCTGAGGAATCAACAGAGACCCTTTTCCACAAAGGTCAGCAAAGCAAGCAGACTGGTGGGCGTGGAAACCTCTGTAACCTCCCGCTGGGGAAGGACACCACCACGCCTTGGTCTCAGTGGCACTGCGTTTCTCCTGCGCTGAGCAAGCACGGGACTCCACCTACTGTCTCCTTCCCTTTCCCATCCCAGAAGCTCAATTATCCCTGAGCCATATCATAGTCGTAAAACTTTGCAGTAGGGAAGTGTTTCTTTTTTTTTTTTTTTCTTTCTCTAAAGCCCCAGAGAGAAATTGTTCCTTCTTTGCCCTCTACCCACCCAAAACAGAAATGATGGATGTGATGGATAAACTTAGGCCATGCCATCATAGCTGTTCTTTTAAACGCTGATCATTTTATATGCCTGTTTTATAGATGGTGTCTATATTTGCTTTGCATTCCTTGAATTTCTGAAGTATCTATAGAGTTGATTTTCTCCAGACAGTGGTTGAATGCTTTTCCAAGTGTGACACTTCAGTTATGACTGATGCATAATAGGTTTAGTTCTTGTAATTATAGCTGCAGTTGGGTATTCATTTGTGTTACTAACATACACAGTTAATCATTCAACTGCTTAAGGGAGTATAGGATAATATCCCAGATGTGAGACTGGCTAGAAGTACAGTAAGAAAATATCATAGTGAGTTGTCCATGCTGAAGAGAGCAATTTATACTTCAATCCTAAAGAATGTGGTGGGACAAGAACGCAAAACATATCCTCATACGAATTTGTAAATACATTAGGAGATGCAGAGATGTCAACTGACTTCCAGGAAGATAAGGCAAAGTGAAAAGCAGTGAGGGTTGGCACAAGGGTAAAACGTCCTTCTAGTGCATCAGATAATTTATCACCGTTACCCCTATATGGAGATATAAAATGAGCATAGGATGTTCTTCATGCCTTCATAAAAGTTTAATTTATAACTTCATCCCTGGGTCTGGTTCTGTCCCCAAACGCTTTTTGACATATGGATCTGAGCTGGAGAGACACTCTCATGCTTGATGTCCCAGCAAGAGACATCATTTCAGTTAATGATTCAAAGGGAAAGAGCAATCGTGAGTGATGTCCTTTTAATATACTTCTGCTATTTTCCATATACATATTTATTATGCTATTTTAGCAAAGTAGGACACCAGAGGCCTTTGCAGCTCTCGCCTCAGGCTCCAAGTCACTTGGGGTTCACTCTAGAGACTGGCAGAGTCACAAAAGCTGGTGTTCCCTACGCGTGTGACTAGAGAGAGCAAACCCAGGGGATAACTCACCAGATCCAGTGGATACCAGTGGGTTTTACACGGGGCCGCTCTGGCCTTCCCCAGAGTGCTCACGGTCACCGAGGCTCCAGGGTTCAGCGGAACAAGCAAACGGGCACTGGAGCAGCCTCGCTGCCTCCTGGGGCAGCTCTCTCGCCCTCAGTGCGCATACACAGGCATGCATGCAGTTGCACAGCTACATGCTGCTCTCATTCCAGTTACATCATCCCGCCATGGTCTTTGTACATGCATGCTCTAAATTCTATGCCCTGGATCCTTTGCTCAGCACCTTGCACGGCACAGGGCACCAGCGCCTTTCAGTGCTAGCGTAACAGCAATATTCCAGCGTAATTGCTGGACAGGAGCTCTGTCCAGACAGGGCTGTCTGCTCCAGCGGAGTGGGCGCAGGAACTCGGAAGAGGGTTGTGGGATTTGGCCCTCTACAAAAAAAAATGGAAGGGCAGAATCCTTTATGCTTGTGATAAAACACAGAGGAACATTACAGTATTTGTATTCACAGTGCGAACCATTTTCCATCTGTTAATACAGATACTAACTCTAGTTTACATATAAAATGCAAATGTATTTGGTTTTTTATACACTCACTTCCTTCAAGCCTAATCCTGTGCTAAACAACTCCTTACAGCGAGTTCCGTGGAAAATGAGGATGCTCAGCAGCTTTCAGCTCTCAGACAAATTCAGCATCGTGCCCTGCCGCTCAGTCTGAGTAAAAGACTGCACCCCAACAGAAGAATGAAATCTTTTAAAGCTGAAATATAATATTCTGCATATTCTCCATAGAAACCCTCCATCTAGCTAGCAGGATGAAAGATAAGTTCTAGACTGTGGATCTGAGGTAGAATCATGCAGGCCACATCCCCCTGGAAGGTCAACACCTGGATTTAGTTAGTGCACAAGCAAATAGTTCTCACTGATCCAAACATGAAGTGAGAGAAGAGCTCCTCTGGAGGGGCTTTGATGTATTTTTAATGTACCTAATGCAGACAGTGAGTGTTTTAGCAATGGATATGATATTAACAGCTAAACTAATTATGTACCAATTTGCTTTTCCTAAGTGCAATCTTAAATGTTTGTACAATCAACATGGAATAAATAATTAAATTTCTCTAATCCTTCTTGCCATTCTTGCTAATGATCAATATTTGTGATATAAAATGATTTTTTTGAAGAGCATCAAGCTTCCCTGGGTCTCCTGAGTGCCTTTCTTTTCCACATCTTGTTCTTCCTGACCTGTGACCAGCCTAAGCTAGGCTTAACACAGTTTCCACTAGGGAAATAAATATTGGCTACGCTGCAGGTGTCAGGAGGGGGCAGGTCTCCGTGTTATAAAAGGGCCTTTGATCAAAACTGACATCAGGGAGACAGAGACGAGGAAAAAACCTAGGAAGGTGTCAGTGAACGGCAACAACAGTGGCAAAAAATGGAGAAGAAAACAAATAAAGTATATGTCTGCTGCTTTGCAGATTTGGGAGAGGCACTGCAAATTCGTCGGTTCTGTATTTCTTCAAATCTAGGGCATAATAAATGTGTCTCAGTCCTCCATGCCAGGTGTAAAACAGCTCTTGGGAGTGTGGCTCCAGTACTGGTCCAGTAATGGACATACTGGCCAGGCTAAATGACTGTTCAGTCCATCATGTACCTCTTCACATAGATCAGGAGACACAAAAATTTAAAAAGCTCTAGAACCAGTTGCTGTTCTTTTTCTTCCATGCCCTGAGAATGATTGGGATAATATCTAATGGCAACTTTTTGAGTTGCGATTTAGATTAAACCTAATATTTCAAATTAATACCCACATGCAAACTGATAGTGACTATTCTTATTAGCTTCATTGCATTCTCTTTACAGAAGGAAAGTTAAATACTGACAGGTCTGGCATCTCTGAAGGGAGATGGGAATCTTGGGGCTTCAGTTTCTTAAACATAAGGAAGATTTGTCTTTCCCTTTCTTTCTTTTTTGCTATTTTCTATCACCGAGAATTCTACAACAAAATATATTGTAACAATTTTTTGCTATGTATTTTTTATTTTGTGCATCATTCATATTTATTTTAAATATTCTTGAGATAGTTCAAATGACATACAGCTGCCTTCCTCACCCAACAATACCTCCTCCTCATGATTCAAATGGAGCGCAATCACAGTTCTGCGTTGATGGGGGAATTAGAGTCCTGGAAACAGATGTCACACAAATAAGCTCTTGTTGCCCGATCAGTGGGATGGATGGTGCCGCACCACTTACAAACTGAGTCGCTTTAGAAAAGCTAGATGAAGCATTTACAGAAGAGACAGGTCATCTCCATGGTTTTTCTTTACACTACGGGACATCCTACTTAGGCTTATTATTAGTAACAGAGGGAGCGCAGTAGTTTTTATTTTTGTAACTGTGGTGCTCACAGGTGGTGAGCTGCAAGACCCACGGAAACCTTGGCTTCTCCCTGTAGTATTTAGAGTGAAAGAGAAAGGAAAAGAAAAGCTGTTCAATGCATAAGCTGGGAGCTCAAATGCCAGGCTCCAAGCATCTTTTGTTTAGGAAATTCCTCTTTGTACGGAGCACTTCGATTCAGAGATTTTGATCCCACGCTCACCTCCCCAAAGCACCCACCCCCAGGAAACAAAAATCCAACTCGCTTCATTCTGCTTTTTTGTTTATAACAAGACGTGGCGGGTTGTAAGACAGCTCTTTAAACCTACACTGTCGACTGTGTGCTGAGGCGGTTTAAACTGCTCCTGCCCTGAAGATGCCATTCTGAGCGTGGCAGCCTCCGGCAAGCGGGATGTGCCATATTCTAAGTGCCATATTCTGGTATTGTACAGTACGGCTTTTACAGCCATGAGTGGGTGTCTGGGAAATTGCTGGTTCCTCTGCTCACGTCCTGCGTCTGCAAGGGTGCACATTACACGCTGGCTTTCCAGCCCCGGCTAAACGTGCACTGCCTCACCTCTCCCGTGCCCCAGGTGATGGGGAAGGGATGCCACGGTAGGAAGGAGGAGCAGACTGCTTTAGGGACAACTGGGTCCCCAGCGCTCACGATGGCTGTATTGGTGCATCGTGTAGGATGGGAATATTAAGTACTAAGATGCTAGAGAGTACTAGAGATACTAGAGAATCAAATACAAGCAGCTGGCAGAAACCCCGCAAGGTGCCAGTTCCCGCCCGGCCCAGGGAGCCCCTTGGGCACCGAAGAGTTTGTCAGAGCCATGACTGGAACATACCTTCCCCATCGCTCATCCCATCTGCACTTCTTGAGACAAAATGCTAACAATTACACTGGGGTGAGCGTTCGGTTTCATTCTCTGAAGGGTTAAACACACATTTTCATAAACCAGCAGATGAATTCCTTCATTTTTTATTGTGCTATACTGATTTGCCATATTCTTGTTTATGCTTTTCCCTGGGTCTAGCTGTTTACTTTTCCTTGTAGAATCTTTATCAACATTCAGCTACCCATAGAACATCTTTTTTGTTCATTTTACTTGTTTATTTGTATTTACTGTGAACAAAGCAGTATTTAAATGCTACTGCATGTGGAGATATGTTGCTTCTGGACCCAGAAAACTGGAGGTATGGAATGAGAGATTGAATAGGTGTTAAATAAAAGAGAAGGGGGAAAAAAGAGAGAAATCATTGTACCTTTTGCTTAATATAAGGCAATCATAGGGTTAAAAAAATTCCAGATGAGAGATCTGATTAGCAAGCTCCTGCAGGTGTGCCCATTGAGTAGGTGTTAATTTGGGAGGCCTGGAGTATAAATAGGAAAGCCCAATGCTAGGAAGGATTTCTTCTCCTTGTGTCTTTTTCTTTCATGAACCGAATACAGGATAGTGCTAACCAAGTGCTGGAAGATTAACTTGAAGAAAGTGAGTTGTAATTACGATTTTGATGTCTGTTAATGTCTTTCCTGACAGGCTGTGTACTGCAGGATGGAAGCTGGTGGTGAATTCTGTTTGATGGAAGCTGCACCACTCAGCAAAGTCTCACGGAAGATAGCACGATGTTGGCTGACTGACTCCTCAAGGAGAATTTCCTTCCTAGTATGTGCATTGGGCAGCTAAATCTAGTGAACGGGTTATTTTCTATAAGCCTCTCTTGCCATAAGCTGAATGAATGTAAATCAAAATACAAGTTTTAAAGCTAGCAATGGATTTCTCCTGTTATTCAAGACAATGGCTTAAAGCTGCATTTGTGGGAGAGTCTGGGAACACAAAAGTGAGGTTTTGCAGGAAGAGGTAATGGCTTTTCCTACACAAATTCTGTTAAGCTTTCAGCTGTGAGAACAGCTAAAAGAAAAATGCCCTGAGCTTTAATGGAGACATCCAGAGATATGGATCTGAGGCTGGGTGTCATGTGCCGCTGTGCTCAAAACCATGGGAATCACTTACTTTCATAAAAGCAATAAAAAAGATGCCAGACTGCTTCCTCTTTCTGCAGCTACACGCATGCCTTTTGAAGTATGCCGTGAATTTCCTGGATATGAGAAAGACCTTTACAAAACATCCACTGCTTGCTCAGGAATGGAAAACGCGAGCCCCCAGGGACAGCTTAATAAATGGCAGAAACCTCGTGCTCCCGTGAGGAGGCGAGGCATGGAATTACCCGGCAGGAAATCCTGCTGTGCAAATCTGCTTCCTCCTCGCTTCCTGCACCGTAATTTTTTTCAGAAACAATCCCTCTCTTGAATGCTGTGAAGGACCGAGGGAACTCAGTTTTTGCTGTGTCTTGATTTGTTCTTTGCTTGACTTTTCTCTTGGGTCCTTTTGAGAAAACTTAAAGCCAAGCTTGTTCTCCCCAAGATGCTCTAGAGCTCTTTCTGCTCACTCCGGAAAATTTGTAAGTATTGAATTGCGAGCTGATTTTTCTGTGACTCAGCAATGAGGCTCCTGTGAGCAGAGCACAGATGGGGAAGAGGCGCTGATAAAGGAGGAACGCACTGATTTGTGACAATGCAGGAGTTCGCAGCAGTCCGGATACAGAAGCTCTTCAGGGGAGCGGAGCAGATTTCCCTTGCAGCTTTTGAAGCTGTGCCGCTCTGATAACCGCTCAGATGTGCCTGGGATGCCCGAGACTCCTTTCTTTGGTGCAAAAGGAAAGATGAGTTGCTTCTGTATATGTGACCATATGCTTCACATATTGAAAGGACTGTGATCTCTTCTGTTTTTACATATACACACATATATACAAATATGGAAAGATATGTATACAAAACAATATACATATATATTTTATAGATATGAAAAATAAGTTGCTATCTACTAAATCATTGCTGGGAAGATCAAAATATGCATGTGGCAGATGTACGTCCACCTTGTTTAATAGTTGTATTCTCCAATAGCACAAATGGCCTCATAGCCCGGAGCCCCCAAAGCGCAGTGACTGGCGGGACACTGAGTGCACTGGTCGTATTTAACAGTACTTCTGGATGCTTTAGATTCAAATGCAAGTGCTGCCGTGTTGTGAATGCATTGTAGCGTGTCACGGAGCTACAGAGCTTGTAAAACAAAAGCAGATGCCCAGTTTATCCTGTTACATGCATCGTGGAAGATGGCTGGACCACATGGAGAGAGAGAGAGAAATAAATGCAGGGTTCCTTTAACGGACTCAAACCAGTAAAAAAGAGACCCTTAGAGCTGCAGAGCTACTTTTCTTGTGGAAAATTTCTTGCATGTCTAGGCTTCTAAATCCAGTCAGGCCTTTAGGAACGACCACAAAACAAGAGTAATCTCCCCTGCTTTCTACAGCCTCTGCTTCAAAGGCTCATCCGTAATCTTGCATTGATAATGGCTAGTGAAATTGTAAATGCAGGTCTTCCATCTTAAGACCACAGTTTATCTTTTAAAAAAGTGCTACTCCATAAAGCAGTTCTCTGGTAAATTAATCAGTCACTGAGGGGAAAAAAAAAAAAACAAAAACCAACCCAAAACCCTCCAGGGGCTGCAGAAATGATGACACTATATTTTTAAAATGCAGTAGCACTTCTTCTGATTGTTCAAGATATTATGCTCTTGCTCCTGCCCTCAACTTAGTAAGACGTGCTGCTGCTCACCTTGCCCGATGCTGCTCATTCATTCGCAAGCGCATTCTAGTTAATCTTATAGCACACGAGGCACGCCAGCACGTAGTACATCCTGGGACCCCTGTGCAATGCGCTGAGCTCTTCAGACTGCTAAGATATGCTTTCACTGACATCGATTTTTGTGCTTATCAAGCCAAATGAAAAATCCTACCAAAGCAGAATGCAATTTACTTCTTAATAAAACTTAAATGGAAGTCAATATATCACTGAAAATCTCTTTTCAACGTGATAGTAATTAAAGCTATGTATTACTGGAAGCATTAAAACTTTAATACACTTTCACGTGTATTTATATAGCTTATCTTTAATCTTTGTACTTGCAGCAAGAGCCTCAAGCATGATGCCCCATCCCCCTTTCCTCCCTCCCCTTCTCCCTGTGAGAAATGTATAGATCATGTTTGCAAAGCCATGGAAATTGAACAAGATTTAAACCTTATTAGCTGTAATTCATATAATTATCATATTTGATAAATTTACCTTCAACTAAACATGCAGAAATAAATGTTTCATTAAGAATGATGAATATTTATGGTTTTCTACCGCCTACCTTTGCGTGTTTCACAAATATTTGCATATGAAGACAGCGTTTTGTTTGATAACAAAGAACAAACACCTAAGGAGAGAAAAAACCAAACCTATAATATTGCTTGTGCAATTTGCAGAGTACGACTTCCAGTACTAGAAAAATTTAGCTACCAGACATCATAAATCATGATGAATCTCTTCCGTGTTCACATAGAAACACTTTGAAAGGAAAGCTAGATTCTCCTCACGTTATGAATCAGCAGAGAGTTGGGGAAGGAAAAAAATACAGTAGAACCTACAGAATTTTCAATCAGTATTACATTCATCTATACAAATTGCTTAGTTCTAGAGACTATTTCTGTGCCTGAATAATTCTTTTCAATACTTTTTTCCAGGCAAATATTATCTTTAATATTTAGGATGGGACAATCTGCTTTGGAGGTTATAGTCCTTTGGTTACATGTAGGTGTTTAGACTGATTAAACTAGCTAATATTTATGGTCTTAAATTTCTAAGCTGAAACTACAGTTCCTTACCAAAGAAAATACAGAAGTGCTTACCTGTCATGTATTGACCGTCAACTATTAGGTTTTTTAATGCATTTAAAAGCTGCATTTTACAGCTGTCATTTATACAGTGTCAAGATTTCCACGTTGTATATCAGCATTTATCTGGTCAAAAAGCACATAGGATCATTGCATCGCAATATGGGAGAAAGCTTTTTATAAAATCACTAGAAATATATGCTAAACATCTAAGGTTCTCTCATAAATGTAGACAACGCTAACAAAGACCATGTTGTTTGCAATGACATTCGGGTCCCTCCCAGCCTGGTTCTTGTTGCCAAGGCCTTTGGGCAGTACCTCACGGCACGATAGCCCTGCTCAGAGCGGGGGACAAGGCATGGGACAGCAGTCACAAATGCAGCTGGGCAAGACCGCAGCTCTCGGGGCTCGCTAGCACGCTGCAGGTATAGGGCAAAGGCAAGATAAAGGTGATGAGCAATTCCCAGCATCTCTAACTTCCCGATGAAGCCTAAAATGTTTTTAATTTGCATGCCACAACTCTGTTGTCAACCTGCAACTGTTGCCTAATGGCGAAACATCTGATGCAAATGAGTAGCTGACTTAGAAATGCCAAATTTAAATATATATGTGCTCCAAAGTGGTAGGATAGCTCTGGAATTGGGGAGGTTGCTAGTCCTCATATACATGCAAAATAGAAACAGATTAAAGGGAGAAAAAAAGCAAACCGCACAAAAAAGCAAGCCATAATAATGACAGCCCCTTGCAGAATAAACTTGCTGTGCCTATGGTACCTAATCTGCGGCTTGCAGATATCTGAGAATGTGTAGACTACTTCTAAGGGATTTACATATCAGTATTTAGCTAAGAAAAACAAAGGTATTTTCTCCTGTGCAGAAATTCTTCATAAAGGTCTCTACACCTCCATTAGAGAAAAAAATAAATCAGAAATGGTTGAAAAACACTGTACAAAACAGAAGTTTTCAAGCTTTTCTTTACTTGTATATTAGAATAAGAGCAGGGTAATTACAGAGGCAAAGTCATTTAGCTATCTGATAAGCGGTACACTTACAGTAACTCCTGGCTTTCCACTGGTGTCAGTAAAACCACAAGCACAGCAGCAGATTGCCGGCGAGAGCGTGGCAATACTTTTTACAGTAAACATAGTTACAGAGCATTGGTTTCCGTGTTTTGAACAGAAAGAAGGTTTACCATCAACAAAGACGATATTGAATGCTTCCGACTTCACTGTTTTGGGGGGTTTTGTTTGTTTTTTTTAAACTGGAACAATTTCAGTTTTGATGCAATATTCCTATTATATTTGAGCAAATTTTCTTGAGCTGCTTTTTGTTCTTGTGTGCTTTTATCTTCAGTTCTTTCTAACTGTATTTCTCAGGACAAAACTTGAATTTCAGCTGGTATATCTTAAACACAGACTCACAAAATATTTTAAATGGAAAGGTACTTGTAAGTTTGCACTGTGAAATTGCCAGGCAGGAAGGTGGTTCTAGCTTGGGGAAAAGATGGACTTGAATTCTTCTGCCATAAAGCATAGCAACCTTGGACATAAGAATAAATTCTTGTTGTGTGTGAATTTTTGTTCGTTATCCGACTACACGTAGCCTGTCAGTTGCTCATCTCCTACCGTAACCCAGACAGCCATTATGCCCATCTCTTGTTTTCTTTTGAACTCTGGAAACATCTCCTGTATACATCAAGTCTGTGACTGCTTTTCGTTCATCTTCTACTTTTAAACTTTCAGGATTTACCATAAAAAGCAGTTGTGATTTCATTTTCCTTTCTAGAGCACTGCCTTAATGGAAAAAATGTCCAAATGAACCTTTTAAATAAAATATAGCTGGTAAGTCAAGCGATGTGCATGTTCATCCTGGTAGTATTAAAAATCCCAGCTTAACAATGATAGAGCAAGCTACTTTGATGGTACTATATTAATTTAAAACTGTCCATGTAAATTGGTCTGGAATTGCCCCCTCCCTGCCTTCCCCTCTCCCAAAAAAGTTAGCAAATGAAAGAAGTAAAGGGTATATTGGGAGCAGAAAATCTTAAGCAAAAAGGGCTTCTGCTTGATAGGAGCATCACACGTGGCAGGAGATAAACCCATATGTTTTAGTTCAAATGGCGAACATTTGAAATATCCTTTGGCTTGACTGAAAGGATTTCTCAAGGAGGTCTAGCTTGGTCAAATTTTCAAATTCCCATAAATTGTGCAATGAGAAGTCAGGGAATCCTCTTCGTATTTCTCAATTAACAGTTATCTCAGAATGACAACTGTTACACTGCCTCAATCTGTCCAATTACACTGGTAGTACAGTTCTGGCGGGTTGCTGTATGTGTCAGGAATACAGCAAGATGTTTCCCCAGTTAACGGAAATATTGCCGGGGGATTAGCAGACCGTAAAGTTATGTCAATCCTAGCAGTGATTCTCTTGACAAAGCACCTAATGTTTTTACTTCTGTTATGTAGGTCATATTTGCTCAAAAGCAACAACTTTCTGCTTGCCTGCCCAGCTGTGTGCCACCCAGGTAATCTGCCAGGAAAAGTACAGGACGAGCAAATGTGCTTGTGAAAGGGAGTATCGTTTGCCATCGGGTATGCATAGTTGGAGTCCTATTACAAATTTTACAAATAACTTGAATATTCTTCTTAAAAACAGAAAGCTTTTGAGCTTTTCCTTGATATTAATGCAAATCTATCGGTAGACTTTCATCATTGAAAGCTGAAAGGGAAAAGGCTTAAGCCTTCCTATTCCTGCCTTGATCAAAAGCAGACCTTTGAAACCGTCAATATGAAATCAGCAGTGCTTGCTTAGTGAAGAGAAACCCTGGGTAGCTGAGATGATGTTATTTAGAGGCGCTGTCAGGGCAAACAGCCGAATAGATAGAATTCCCGAGCGGAAGATTCAAGATCCTGGCTAATTTGGGGCAGTTTGAATAGGAGCGAGTACCTATAAGAACTAATGTCTTAATTTACTAGAAGTATAGTAGGTCAGATCTGGGAAAACTTGTCAGCCTTGGTACTGATGGTGTTAAGCCCCACATGAGTCAATATTCCAAGCTTTTTCCGTAAGGATATGATATTCACTGAAATACGTCATTGGTCAAAGAAATAAGGAATGGAGTATGCTCCGAGGCACCCAGCTTTCTACACTAAGCTGTAGTCTCATCCCCATTCCCCAAACCTATCAAAGCCTCCTTTCAGACAGCAATTTCCGAAAGCTGTTGGTCCTCGTCTCTGCCGTGGATGAAAGGAATGAGGTTACCTGCTAGTCTGCCTTCAGCGACTTGACGGAACACCTTTCTGTAACAGCAGCTGTTGCATAGAACAGAAATCTCCCTAAAGAAAATCATTGCCTAAATAACTGCGCGCTGTATTTGCTGCTCTGTTTCAGAGCTGCTAGGTAACGTGCAAAGTGAGAGTGTTTTCGCTTTGTCTCTTAGGGGAAATCTTGGTAACTGCCTCAACCAATTGTTAAAAGCCACAACCGAGGAAGTCTCAATGACAGAGCGCTTCGGCGGCGGTTGTGTGCAGAGAGACGTCAGGAAGCTGAGTACAGAAACCTAATTAATATAACCGCTGCAAAAGCAAGGCTAGACCTACACTTGCAGGATGCTGAAGTACTTCCTAAACAGAGCAGAAACGGCGTGGTTTCCTCCCAGCTATACAAACTTCTGGAGATGCCTACATGTTACACGGATATACTGGAAATACCCTACAGAGAAAATGGTTAATAGCATCTAAAAGAGTATTTTGTTTTCCTTTCTCACAGCCTGACAACAGAGTTGATAGATTAGATCTTCCTGTTAAGATGCAATAATAGTTGTTTTGTTTATTTTGAAGCAATTTGTAATTCTCTGTCACTAAAGGAATGGTAATTTCGACACCTTTTCTGCCAAGCGCTCAAACCAATATGTAACAGTTAAAACCACCGCAGAGTTGTGTCTGCCAACATCACTGAAGAGAGGTCTGGACATGTTGTGCGAGAAAACCTTAATAAACAGAGCTGAATGGAATAATTCAATCCAGTAAGAATTACTTGAAAAGCACTATTGAGGTACAGTAGACACATTTGGAAAAGATTTTATTACTCATGTATCTGGTTGTAGTTAATTGTCATAGTAGCTTGCGCTTTCACACAATGAAACTTTCCATAATCTCCCACTTTTCCCCCGCCCTCGGACTGGAAAGGTCACTGCGAAAAGCTGTTTGAACTGTACGTCCCCTTCATTTACTCACTCTTTTGTTCTGGTAAAATATGTGCTCGTGAGCAGCAACCTAGTTTTGAAGGTCTGCGCTTTAGTTTTAGTGCTGCAATGGCAATAACTATGGGACCAGTCAGAAAGACAGATATTTAGTGCATTTTTTGCCAGCATCTACAATTCTTCTCCAGCAATTTAATTTCACAGCAGTTGTGTCCTCTGAATTATGGAAAAAAAACCCAACCCACGAAAAAAACTAGCTATGCCTGTCCCTGTGCAGAACTTTCTTCTGCCTTGTAAATTAAGATGTTTGTTGACCCTAAATTCAAAACTCACAATTTCTACCTTTCCTTCCTCCATCTATAAACTCGGAAGTAGCCTATCTTGTCCTGCACAGGCATGTTGTAGAGAAAGATACTGCATTTTATAGTGTAACTGGTTATGGAGAAATGTAATAAGTTTGGGTGTCAACTACTAAACTATTCATAGGATTTAAATCATAGCCTCTTACATGCATTGAATCTGTTAGGCAAGAAAAATTCCAATCACACTATCACACCATGTATTCAGCCAAGTGTCCTATTTTGTGAGATGCCGATAGAAGGCTGGGGTGGGAAGGGATCACAGAGAGCTTATGAAGCTGCAGAACAAATTTCAAGTGACACATATTTATAACGTAATGCAAACCACAATACACAGATAAGAAAAGAAAGCGAGAAATGTTTTTCCTGGCTATGAAGTCATTGTAAGTTTTATAGCTAGTGAACAGAATAAAAGGCAGAAGGCTTAATCTTTGACCAGATAAGGATTAATTTGATACTGAGATGAAGTAGTGCTTTAAAGTCAAAATACTTTGTCATAGTATAATTTTGTGTAACTCACTGAATCCAAAGGTGTTTGAGAATCTTTTTAACTGTTCTGCTGATGTGCAAATTATGCATCTCAAAGTTCTGTGTAACCGCACACGAAACCTATGATAACAATTTGCTTGCAGTTTCAGGACTTGAGCTACTCCGTATATTTATCAGAAGCTGCATTCTGTGTATCGTTGGGTGCTAGAAAGCAGAAAGCAAAGAAGTCTGTCCACCCACTTTCCCCATTTTCATCTCTCTTTAGCAAAGTGTACTGAATTATACCATATTTCCACACTTTGTGGGAGAAGCTCAAGGACTGCTGTATCAAAAGTCCAGTGAAAAATTTTTCCTGCTGACTTCTTCAGTCTTGAGCATAAGTACTGCACTTAAGGCTTTCTCTGAGATTCTGGGTTCTGCTCTGAAACATTGCACCTACTTTGGAAATAAAAATCACAGTAAATTGCAGTTCTTCTGAGGTATGCAAATTAGGAAATTTTTTAAGAGCTGCATTTAGTTTTCATCTGCACAGTTATATAAATATTCAGTAAAAGTGAACATGAATTTTCTTGGTAAATATTTTTAGTCTTTATTACACTCAACTAGGTAGTTTCTTCCTTACTGGAAAAAATATTTCCATATATGGTCCAGGACACAGCAACTTTCAA
This sequence comes from Theristicus caerulescens, assembly GCA_020745775.1. Classification (NCBI taxonomy): domain Eukaryota; kingdom Metazoa; phylum Chordata; class Aves; order Pelecaniformes; family Threskiornithidae; genus Theristicus; species Theristicus caerulescens. Next base: position 6,016,538 of record CM036574.1, read on the forward strand.
AGAATTTAAATATGTCAAAATCTTTTATTAAAAAAAAAAAAAAGCATTCTATAAAATGGATATCTTTACCTAAATGACGTTTGGCATTGTCTATAATCTTTGTATTTTAAACTTGTTACAAAATGTACTGCCATCTCAAACTTGGAACAAATTTTAATTCTCCTCTTCAAGATCGAGGTAACTTCTGTTGCACGAAGGTGTAGATTTCAGATCAGAAGCGCCGCTTTTATCTTGCCTCCCGTTTCAAGTCTTAGTTTTGCCAAGAGATCTTGCCCTTGCTGCCACATTTCAGCAGTTGTTAATTTGGCTGAGAGGCGATGGCATCGGTGCGCGTAGGCGAGCGGCTCTGCGGCGGGTGCCATCCTGCTGGACACGAGCGTTGCCTTGCGTTTCTCAAGGCCTCCATTCTTCCTCCGAGATCGCGGTGCTTGCCAGGAGGCTGCTGTTGGGATGGCGCAAGCCGGCGGTATCAAAGGACTTGTGTAAGGTGTAAGGGCTTGGGAGGAGTTCAGGCGTGCTGTAGCCTCCGTGTGTCCCCTCTTCTGACGCTTCTTTAATGAAACTGTAGAATTGAATCACAGAATCGTTGAGGTTGGAAAAGACCTTTCGGATCATCAAGTCCAACCGTTAACCCAGCACTGCCAAGGCCACCACTAAACCATGTCCCTAAGCACCACATCTCCCCGGCTTTTAAATCCCTCCAGGGATGGGGACTCAGCCCCTGCCCTGGGCAGCCTGTGCCAGGCCTGATGGCCCTTTTGGTGAAGAAATGTTTCCTAATATCCAACCTAACCCTGCCCTGGTGCAGCTTGAGGCCGTTTCCTCAGGTCCTATCGTTTGTTACTTGGGAGAAGAGCCCGACCCCCGCCTCGCTGCCAATCCTTTCACCACGATACCCCCGCTTGGCAGAAGACTGGAGGGACGGGGAGCAGGCCTTCGCCTCCCGCCCGCCTACCTGCGCCTTCCTTCTCCCCCCATCGTCCTTCCCGGGGCGTCCGCGTCGCCAAGCAACGCCTAAAATGGCCGCTGCCGCCGGGCACACCGGGAGCGGCAGTGCCGGGGCCCGCCCGTTCCTCGGGCCGCCTGCGGACGCGGGACTCCATTTCCCAGGAGGAACCGCGCTCCGGAGCGCGGCGCTGGGGAAGCGGCGCCGGGAAAGGGCTGAGGGAGGGGATTTACCTGCGGGGAGGAGGGCGCAGGTAGCGGCCCGGCGCGGAGGCTGCTGGGACTTGTAGTTCCCAGCCGACGGCCCTTCGGGGAACCTGCGTGCCGGCCGGCAGAGGGGGAACTACAACTCCCAGGGCGCCGTGGGGAGGAGCGGGCAGGGCGCCGCCTGAGGGCGGGGGGTACGAAAGGGAACCTGCCGCCGGTGCTGCCGGAGGTTGTTTCCTCAGGTAAGGAGGTGGCGGGGGAGGGCGGCCGGTTCCCTCAGGCGGCGGAGGGCTGCGGGGCGGCGGGAGGGAAGGAGGGCGGAGAGCCCCCGGGCGTTGCCCCATTGTTCGGGACCGCCGGGCAGGTGAGGCGAGGCGGTGCCGGCGCCGCTGCACCCTTCAGCGCGGCCGCAGGCGGCAGCGGGCCCTGCCAGCGCCGCCGGGCGGGGAGCGGCCCGCCAGCCGCCGCCCAGGGCCGCCCTCACCGCCGTGTCCCGCCGCCGGTGTGGGGAGGGCTGCTGGGGCCGGCCCCCGGGGGCGGGCAGCGGCGACAGAAGGCTGTGTCCGAGCGGTGCCGCCGGCGGGAGCGGGGAGGGCGGCTTCCCGCCGAAAAAGCCCCCGACCCTCTCGGCGGGGCTGAGGTGAGGGAGCCGCGGAGGGTCAGGCTGGCGGAGAGTCGCCCCTCGTTCCTCCTTCTTCCCCAGCTTCTTCAAGGCTGCTTGGTTCCTGATACACTTGACATTGCACTGTGGTATTCTCGAGACGCATTTGGAAACGAATCCTCTCTTTCTCATGGTCCAGTAAAACTTTGGATACTTTTTTCCTAACACACTAACTCAGTTTACTACAGTTTTTGGCAATCGGAGACTTTTTAGGGTTGTGGGTGTTTGGTGATTTTTTTTTTTTTTCTTCTGGATAAACTTCAAGCAAATACATACCTCTGTAACACAGGTTTTTGTTGCATGGTTTAGGGGAAGAAAAAACCCTAAACGAGCCATGCATATGTTGAGTTTCCAAAGCATCCTCCCCTGTAGTGTGTAGCTCTACTATTGGCATCCAAATCGCACCAGTATTCATTTCTGCTCTCAGTTTTCAAGGCTGCAGCGACTGTTGTAACAGCAGAATGTGTTACTGCCAAATTTTTGTTGACTGAACAGCAGTAAGTGTTGGTGTTAATGAGTGTTTGCTCTAGGCACATTCCAGGTATGTAACTGCTTTTGAAGCAAAACCTAGCTTAAAGGAGATATCCTCATTGTCTTGAGCGGAAGGTGTGTATTCTTAATTGTTGGTTGCTGGCCTATTACATAATTATTTTCATGTCAGGGTAGGGATAGCAGTTGTTTTCATGGGTGCATGTTAAGAAAGCTGGAAAAACAAGTCCTCCTTCAGCTTTAATTTATAAAGGATTGTTCTAAGCACAACACACATCTGTTCTTCTGCCGTGCAGGTTTATTGTGGAACTTGCAGCATCAATGAGAAATTAGCAGTAAACCACATACCACAAGCGTTCAGTGTTATCTAAGGAAGATGCAGTGTTCTGGTGCATACCTCTGAAGGAGCTGGTAAGTGAGAGTTTAGGCCTTTACAAGTCTGTTGTTTGTGAGACTGCATTTTGACTTTTCTGTTTTATCATGACTAATTCAAGGTCACATCAGAATTAAGAAGCCTTTGGCAGTGGAATGAGTGTGATATAGTTTTAAACTCTGATTTGCTGAGTGAATTATAAAACCACCTGAAATTTAGGCAATGTTTCTTTTTACTGCCATCTTTTTGATGTACCTGAAAAAATTACCCTGCTCCAGCAACACTTTAAGTAAGAAAGATACTGATAATACAACAGAAATAATAGATACACAGCTATATGTATGGAAAATGCAGACATAAAGATGAATTAAAGAACACTTGCTTGCAGGAGTGGGAGGAACAAGTCTTTTAGTGCTTAGTGTTCATGAATTGCTTGTGTTCTTTTTTAAAAGCAACACGAAGAAGAATTTGCTTAGTGAATCTTGATGTATTTAGCTTATGTGTATTGTGGCACTTGAGATCCAAGTTGACAGGGATTTGAGATTTGTTTCAAATGTGAAACTCTGGTGTGAAATACTTGTTTTAATTAAAATGTCTGTGTTCTCAAAACTGCGTTGGCTTCTCAAGTATAAATACTTTCTAATTTGGGCTCCAGTTTGTGCATGGCATTATCTTTTTTTCCATAATCCAAAGAGAAAACACTGCCAAACATGAAACATATTCCATGGGCTTGTAAATTGTTTTGCTGTGGGTGCCTGATCCTGATCAAATTCATGTACTTAATTTAAAAACTAAAACTTAGCTACCTCATTCAGAGGCATGGTTAGTATTTGTATACTGAATGTCTTGGAGGCTCTAGGGCTTTTTCCGTTCTAAAATTACAATTATGGTGTAAAATATTGTTCGGGTTGGCAATAGAATGGTTATGATTGACTTGTGGCTGGAAAGCAATAAAATGAGTTGTGTTACTTCTGTGGTTTTGTACAGGGAGACCAATTAACAGCACAAATCCCTACTTGAAGTTGCTGTCTTGTTTGGAAGTTCTGCACTTGATTTATTCTTTGACTTACAAGTCACAAGCTCTTTCCAACCTTGCTGAGGTGTGGCACAACCAGACTTCAGGAATGCTATATATGTTTTTCGTCATATTACATGCAAAGAATATGGATGCCTAAGTCTGATATATTTCATGGGCATTACCCTAAAAAAAGTAGATATATAGTGTTATCTTCATGGCTTGAGTTTTTGGCTCATTCAGACAAGATGTTACTTGTATATTACATTAATAGGTTTCTAATTTTTACTGGCCAATAGAGAATCCAGCAGGATGTGAAGAAGTGGTTCTGGGACCAGGAATAAAATGTAAATTGAGTAAATATAACATATATCTAATATGTTTGGAATCTTTAAAGCAGCGTGTTCATCTCTGCTTTCCTTTTCCTGCAGTTAAAACTGGTTCAAACAAAAACCAACCAAACAACAACAAATACATACATATATATATATATAAAGCTTAGCTATTGTCTCTCTCTCACAGAAGTAAAAAATATTGGCTGATGATTTGAGGGCAAATAGATCATGTGTCCTATTTCTACTGGAACAGCTGCAGGGCAGATCTTCTAGTTTGTTACAATGACCATTGGCTGTGAACCAGTATCTGCCATAAATGCAACAGCGTTGTTAATTAGTATCTTCAGTTATTTGTTTAAAATACACCCATCCCTATGCACATCCTGAGCATTGTTTAAACATTAGACTCTGCTGGACTGCCTTGAAAAACCCTAAAGTTTTGTTACTCAACTTTTACTGCAATAGAAAGGTGTAAAAAGAAAAAACTGAGGTTTTAAAAGGTTAAATGTGCAAATTAAAGTTACACCCAGTGTGATCTAAAACAGAATTATTCATAGCATTTGTATAAGTACTCTTATACTGTCATACACAAGTGGAAAGCTCTCTGTCAAACTAGGTAAGTGCAATGCCTACATCAGCAATCATTTACTGATTTGTAAGTAGCTTCTGTTCTGCTCAAATTTGCTCAAGAAGAAACTGTTACCATCAAAGCTATAAGTTAGGTGTTCCTGGCTTTTGGGGGGTATGTACTGCACTCTAGAAAGGTTGTCTCCTTTCATCTTCTGAGATGACTTCACCTTTTTGTTAAAACAGGTGTTTGCATTTGAGGCATCTTGTCACCACAGATATTGTTGAAAAATAACATTGAAGCTTTTTAGTCAGCAATTTATGGGCTTAGCTGTAGATTAGAAATGTATCTTTCCATCCTCATGTAAAATTCCCAAAGCTAAATTTTCCCTGCTGTTTTTGGCAGTGCCATCACTTTCCAGCATTTCTGTAAACTGCCATAATCCAACTTAATTTTCACTCCAGGATGTGGTGGTGGTACCCTTCCTGAAGCGAACTAGCTCTTAGTATCTCATTCTGGAGAATCTCTGTATGTACAAAGGCTCCTTGCTGCTTACATTCCTTGGTTCCTATAATCTACATTGCCAACAGCAAGGCTAATTGGGCACTGTCTCTGCCTTTGTCAGCCAGCATCACACCCATATACACCACTTATATTGACTGTCTGCTTTGCATTTTAGTATAGGTGTCATTTTATTTACATGTATGTAAATGTGAACTGATGAAATCGTGGATGGTGCAGCTTGATGCTGACAGACCTGACATCCATTGTTACGCTTAAATTGGAAGGTATCAGGATAGTGCAAGCTTTTCCTGCTCTGCCCCAATCCTCACTAACTGTAGAAATTAGTTGTAGTAATAAGACTGGAGTTTGGTTTTCAGGATTTTCAGTCCTTGATCTTGGAGCTTTCGGCTGATAGCAGGGGATAATAATAAGTTTTTCCACCAAGCTGAACTAATCTTGTTTTGAAGTTGAGGCAACAGGCTATGTGTAAGTGATTTAAAAAACTGCACGGAAATTAATCATAGGAACCGCTCAATGATTTTGTTCTTTAGAAAAACAATTTGCCAAGGGTCATGATACATATTTTGCAGTAATTTAAAACTCATCTACTGGATTACTATTTAACAAAAATAGTAACAAATTTCAGTTTGTGAAATGAGTCACTAAAGGAGTTTTCCCCTGCAGTTGAAGGCTTTCTTTCAGATGCTTTCTCTCATTAAGCTCTGGTTAGAGGGCCGTGTCTGTCCCCATGTTTTATTTATAATATGAAAGACTATGTTTTTGTAAAGCTACCAGGCTGCAGGTACAGTAGTTCTGAGGACTGGATGGGGCTTCCAGCATCGTATTGACTAGAGAATAGGCAGATATTATAACATTGACATAAGGAGTGTCTGAACAATGCAGATCAAGCATGACGTAGTGCCTTTTAGTTTATCCAAACAATTTAACATAAGAAATGTGGACTTTCTTTAGGTTATGTGTGGGGTTATATGGCAAAAGTGGAGGGGAAAAAAAGCAAGGCTTGTAGCAGACTGTCCACAATATTCTGTTCCACATTGAGAAAGTCTGTTCTCAGGCAATTGAGAAATACTACTTGTTAACAGACAGACTTCATTAATGCTTCGTGACTGTGCTGTCATGGGAGAAATTAATTGCAGTATTGCCTTTTCAAAGTGGCGTGTGCTCTCAGTCCTGATACAAATCCATCACAGTTCAGCGCTGCAGCCAGAGGAGCCTGTAACTGTGGGGAGGCTTATCAGTGGCGGTGCCAGGCGGTAACCGTTCTATTGCAATCACATTGATTTTTAGATCCGGGGTGTGGAATAGTCTCTGCGTGGCCCAGTTTGGAGCAGACTGATAAGGCTCCTTGTTTCTTAGCAACCACAGTCTGCCATAGCCAGAAACCTGCCCCTCTGCAGCTGGAGGGAAAATTCTGAATGTCTCAAATTTGTGTCTTGAACGAAGGTAAGTCATTCCTTCCGGCATATTTAGTTTAAAGGCCTTTGCATTCAAATAAAAGGAATATGTTGGCAAAAGTTCCTTAACAAAGGGAAAGCATAACTTCTCTGTCATTAATAAGACATTCTAATTTCTTTCCCTGTTCTTATTTAGACCTGTGTCTTTCCTGGGCATGGAGGTGCCATATGTCCTTCTCTTAACTAGACTCGTAGCAGAAGTTGCCAGCAAATCTACTGAAAGTTCGGTAGGTACTTCACGTTTTTTGTCGTGCTAGATGCTATAAAAACAGAAGGATCAGATTATTTTCCTCTCACATTGCAGTTGATAGAAGCTTCTCTAATTCAACAGAAATGACCTATACTGCTCGCAGTCATTAACTGAAACTTTTACAGTGGGTCAATTTGCTATGGTGGCTGATTGCGTATTAAAGCATTGAATTCCTCCTAGTCATGTGCTTGTAGGCTATCAGGGATACAACCGATAATGCCTCACACCATGTGGAAAAAGCACCCTGATGATCAAAAAAACCACTTCTCAGCCTGCTTGGCGGTTTAACTACGAACAATCCAAAACATGGATACGCAAAAGTTAACTTTCTAGATGACTGAGAAGTTCCGAAGCAAACGCTGCTTCAAGTCACAGAAAAAGGTCAGAGTATAAAATTCTGCTTACAGGAGAATTCGGCCAACAAAACTTTAAGAAACTGGTCATGTTTTCCATAGATCTTCTGGTTCTTTACTGTAGTCTACCTCCCTGTGATGCACTAACAGTGTGAAGTCAGCCCACTAATTTCAGTTTTGATAGTCCTAACTATTTTTCCTGATAGCTTTGATCTTTGTCACCCCTGGATTTGATGGGTTTTGCTGATAAGCCTGGCTGTTACATGTTAGGTATATTTAACTTCTATGGCTGAATATAGATCAGGTCTTGTTACTTTTGACCAAGAATATTTCATCTCTTTTTAAGACTGATTTGACTTGCCATATTCTTTAGGGGAACGTACCTGCAAAACTTTAAAAGGTGTGGGAGTTTTGTGGCTTATTTTTCTTGTACAAATTCAGAGAGTGGATGTGCCCAAGTCTATACAGGATGCTACTAATATCTATCAAAAGAACCACAGAGTTTCTAACAACTATTTATCTCTAAGCTTATGTCACAGCTTGTTGTAACTTGTAAATAATTTTGAAACTTGCTTTTATATAAACAAACAAAAATAAAAATAAACTACATGCCTTCAGGATGTGAGAAGTTATTCTGTTATATTAAATGTTGAAGGAAGAACCTTTTGTAGTTCTGCTCGATTGCTCTGCTGAATGTAGATGCATCACTTGCAATGTGGGCATTCGGTGAAAACTGGTTTTTGCCAGTCATTTTGCCAATAGTATTTCTGAGCAAATCTGTTGGGGCATTTGTGTGGTGTTGTGGGAAGGATAACTCCCCCTCTGAACTGTGCTTCACTGAAGAATTTAGCAAGTATATTTCTAAAGCAGTTTTTTGAGGTTTTGTCCAATGTCAACAGTAGAGTGTGCATTTGTTCTCAAAGTGTTAGTTTGGGTAGCAGCTGCCAGGTCAAAATCAGCTTGGTGGTGCATCTAGCTTGTTCCCTCCTTGTAAGGTTGCTTAATGCAAAAAGAAAAAGTTACAGCAAGCTGTAGGTGCTGCTTATTCCTCTATGTTCTCTGTAGATTTTTTTGTTGAAGCATTTTAGTAAACTTAAGAACTTTGTGAAATGTAATTTCTTTTCTTAGGTCTCAGAAACAGAATGCTGTGTGGATATGTTGGATTCAAACAGTTCCTGTCCAGTAACCAACCAGTGCAGTCCAGGTATAGTGTGGCATTGTTTAATAAAATTCCAGTTTGTTTTTGACAGTTAACACCAAAATACAGTGCCTGATTAATTGGGAAGTGAAAACAAAGTAATTAGTGCATGAACATATTGAAGCCTTTCTTCCTCTATATACACAAGGTAATGCTTCTTATGACTCACAAATGTTGTTCTTGCATGGTAAGGAGAATAGACAACTAGTAATAAGATTATTCTTTATCTTTTTTATTTAGTGTGCAGTTGGATTATGCAAGAGCTATTGTAAATGCTTAAAAGCCCTAAAAGCCCATATAATGAGCATAAAAAGCAAAAATGCTGTAATGCATATCTAAGGGAGCATTAAGAATAACTTCATTCTTCCTTGGGCCATATATGTAGAGCTGTTGTCTTCTAAATGGAATTAGAAACTTTTGTCACTTTCCAGCAGTAGCAAACGGGTGATCTTTTTTTAATGCCATTTTACTTAGAATCAAAGAGTAAAAGAGGGTAAAATGGCTTCAGAGCCCACAGTAACAAGAGAATTAGTGACTTAAAAATTGGGGTCCACTTCTGGGTTCAGTCATTTCCTTCTGACGGTTGTTAAAGCATTTTAATCCTACCTATTTTCACTGCTTCGTTAGCTTCTCTAACTGTTGCTTCATTTCTGCTTCTAAATGATCTTAGATATGATATAAACAATTGTGTCCAAGTTATGGGATTGTGTTCTCTTAAATCTTACTGTAAACTGATAATCCACCAATATCTTTGGTGTCAGATAAGTGCTTTGATGCTTTCTTCCTATTACTGTAGAAAGTCTTTGCCCTTATATTGGGTCTGTTTGTGTTTAGATTAAATGTCAGATGTAATTTATTACTGTGGGCATCAAATGTGCTGCTTCTCTCTAAGGAAAACGTAGCAGCAGAGCTACTACTACTGCTTTTTCAAATCAGCACCTTACTAATGGTTTGCTTTATGGGATAATTGATACCTGTTTGGCTCAAGGCTCTATAGAACGGGATTTTAGCCAGCACAGTAAGGTTTTTTTTTCCTTTAAATGTAGACTGTAATATGATGTAGTAGGAAAATCCTTCTAATCTTCATGTCTCAAGTCTAAGCCTCAAGTGAAACCATCACAGCTTTATTGTATTAAATGAAGTTGTTATTGAAGATGTGCCCTAATTTTTTTTCTTAACAAATACTTAGCAGTATGTGCATTTAAACATAAATCGAGAGATTTGAATGTTGAAGACATAGGCCAAGATGAAAGTTCAATCAGTTTCCAGCCTGCATGGTAGGGTGACTGATATAAAACACTTGCCATCTGTCACAGAATAGTTTAAACAGGCTTGGGCTCTTCTTAAAGTGAAACAAATAGTACAATACTTGAGAGAACTGAGGCATGGGAAAAAGGCTTTATTATGGCAGTATTCGTATTTTTAGCTTGCCATGCTTCAAGTGATTGACTATAGGGATGCCAGCATCTTTTTTCATCCAAGTACACTCTTTCTGGTTCTTAGCATCTTTGTCCCTGCCTACTCCTATTTTCAAAACTATATATTAAAATGGCGTTAAATTCTGTTTCGATGGTGTATGACCTCTGAAAATAAACGGTAAAATTCTGCTGCTTTTTTAGTATTGTTGAGGGTAGTTACAGGTTGTTAGACACTTCCCATTTTTCCCAAAACTAAAACATGTGAAGCAGTGAATGGAGCGATGTTGAAATTGCCCTCTGGGAGTTGTTTGCTAGTAACTCTTTCTCCTTTTTGGCCCTTGAAAGGTTATATCTTTTCTGGAATAAACACTTTGAAATGAAACCTCTTAACTTGTGTAATATAATAAGAAGCAGGAGGTGTTTGTAACCAGTAGATGAAACAGAGGGAATTTCTGTTGCCTCTACCTCTTTCTGAAGACTGGGAAATACCTCCAGTGTTGCTTTTGTTGTTTTCACGCTTCTGTACATCTTATTCTTATTCAGGTTGTTACAGACGATGGAATGAGGATGGTAGTAGCAGCTGCATTAAATGCAAAAATGAAACTCTTCCTGTTTCATCTGTTTACAATCTGACTGAATGCAGAAACAGTGAGTCATTTACCATCCCTTTATTTTGATGGGTGGTTTTTGGTACTGAGATCTCTTCTTGCATGTGTGGTCCAGCAAAGGCTGTTCAAGAAGGCATCAAATGTTGCAGATTTTTTCCCCTCCCTTGTAAAACATCAACCTTTTCCAAAGTCCTGATATAACTTTGAGCTTTTGAACGTGCAACAAAACCTATGGAAACCCTGAAATTTAGTTTGCAGAAACTGTGCAGAGTGCTGTGGAACCATTCCAGAGTCGGGGCGGGGGGGATATCAAAATCTCGTTGTGTATTAGAGTACCTAATCTGTGAAGCCAAATGCAACATTTAAAAAAAAAAAAAAAAAATCATTCTGCCCAATGTAAGTTCTTAAAATAAAAAACTCCTAAACATCAAAATGATTAAACTTATAGGGTAGGACCTGTATCAAACATACAGTGAATACTGAATTTTGTGGCTGCTTTAATCTCTGCTGTACAAAAAAGGCATTTGTTGTGGGCGTTTGCTAGGGACTTCTTCAGAGCACAAAATAGCTCAGGCTGTACTTGAGTTCTTTGAAAAATCTATATTAAGAAGGCTAGATTCATTTTGTATGTGTGCTTTGTTTGAGAGGTGAGAACCATTCAATTCTTGTAAGTATTTTTAATGAAAGAGATAAGAAACTTAGATCAGGTTTCTGGGAAATGCACTAGTGAATTATCTTTTTGGACAAATTATGGTGATGCTTGTTTGCTTCCTTTTTTTTTTGAAATTCTCAAAAGTGATATAAAGAATGAATTTTTCATGGGAGAAATCAGGATTCTTATACAATTTCAAATAATTACTCAGAAGAATAATAGCTTTTTGCTAAGATTTCCAACAAATCTGTAGATTTTGTCAGATTTTACTTTAAAAAAATTCTTTCTCATTCCAGCTGGTATCAGAGGAATGAATTTCCAAATGAATATAAGCACCGTAACTCCTTTCATCCAGAACATAGGTGAGTAAATGGAAATAGCTATTGAGTGCAGGCTTTGTGATTATTCACTGCGTACCAGCCCCTTCATGACGTGGCATTTGAAACAAGTTGTAAAATAGGTTTTTCTGCAGCATAGGTTTTATTCTAAATGTAGTAGCCATTTTTACTTTTTCTGGCTTGTTCTCAACAAGTGTCTTTTATAAGTCTTAAAGTTGAATTTTGAGGTATCTGTATTTTACTGAATGGTTCTTTCATCTTGTCCTAGTGATCCTGAAGTGCTTTTCTGGTACAAGTTGAGCTGGTTGTTTATGAAACCCCATAACTTCAGTTTTGAACCTTGTGCTGCAAGAATTTTGGTTTTTAGGGGTGAAGCAACATGTTACACATCTGTTACATCTTGGTTAGCCTTTCTATAGGTTGACTTTATCACTGCTGACCAGTCATTTCTGTTTAACCACCTAAAAATACTTGTTTGACACCGGTTAAGAATAATAGAAATTGCGAATATTTAGATAGCAGCATTGCACACTTCAGCAAGATAGGGGATGCCAGATGAAGTGATTTAGTGTTACATGGTGAGTGCTTATCATCAGTGCTCTTGAAAAGGAAAGCCAAACAGCCATGTCAAACTTGGGTGCTGCTGATCCCTAACATTTGTTTTGTCATGTGTGTATACTGGAAGTATCTAATGCTGTTCAGAATGTGGACTTCTCAAGCAGAGCTTGTCAGATAGATCTGTTGTCCTAGTTTGTCTGCCACAAGATCATAAGCAACTTTTGTTTCTTAAAATACTTGCTGTTTGGAATCATAATCTTAAATAAATAAAGCAGCAGAATAAATACACAGGCAGGGAAAGTGGAATAGAGGTGATGGAGGGCACCTTTTGCTAATGTCTGCCTCCCTGGGGTGGTTTCTATATCAGTCACTCATGGAAAACACAATACTGGGTGTACTGTACCAGTGGTATATTGTCTGTTGACAAGTTCTGTCTTTAGGAGACTTCATTTAAGGACTAAAAGAACAATATTAATGTTGAGTGCCTCCCAGCACTGGTTTTGAAAGTTATATAAAAGAAACAGAACTATGAGTTAAAAATTCGTGGCTGTCTTCAGGAAAGTAGGGACTAAGGCTTTCCTGACATTTGGCAGGTGGGGTTGGGGAAGTTGTTCATATAATGAAATGAATATTGAAAGATCTTTGCAAATGTTTCAGTGAGGTCTGTCTGAATGTTAAAAAAACAAACAAACCAACCACTGTTTTCTCCTATGAATATCAGGAAGTTGGTTTTTATCTTTTGTTTAACCCTTCTGTTAGAAGAGATTTCTAGTGGATAACAGTCTTTTTTCTCTCTCTTTTTTTTTTGTACAGGGGGCCCAGAAGTGGCAGCCTCTCTCATATTAGGGACATTTTTCATCAGTTTATTCCTGATTCTCTCTGTTGCTTCTTTCTTCTACCTCAAACGTGCCAATAAACTTCCTAATGTTTTCTACAGAAGAAACAAAGGTAAAATACCTCTAATTGTCTATTTAATCTCTAAAGTTTTGGCCTTTGCTCAGTTTCTTAATTTAAAACCTTTTTAATTTCTTCATGTCAGTGTTCTAACTGCTATCTCTTTTGATCATCCAAAGCAATGCAAACTAATGAAAAATTTGCTCCTGTTATGTGCTTACAGTGCCATGCTTTCATGGCAGTGCAGAGGATGTCTGTTTGCAGTCTGTGTGCTTAGGTGCATATTGCACAGTATCTCTCACTAACCCAGCTATTGGTTTTTGTAGCTTTCAGAGATTTGCCAGAGTATGATACTTGATGTTAGTTGTCACTAAATATTAGATACCTGATTTCAAAAAGGAAAAAAGAAAAGAAATCAGTGCTTTTTGCACAGAGGGCATTTTGGCATTTTTATAGAACTTAATAATACTTGTTTATTTCAGTACACAAAATGCCAGATGTTTATAAAGCCTTACAAAAAGCAGTTGTTTATTCTTGATTTAGAGAGAACTGTAATACTAAAGGGCAGTGTACTTACCATGGATGTGTCAGCAGCAGAGAAAGGGAATGGGATTTGAGGTTCCTCATTATTGCACTACTCATTCAACTGTCTTTACCCTCTAAATGCAGGATTTACTGGTGCTTGGAAGAGCTAACTGCCTGCTTATTTTTTTTTAAAGCAAACACCCCTTAGCTTTTCTTTTTATAGTGAAATTTGTTCCTTATTTCTGCCATTCCTGTTACTGAGAAATGAAGCCATGTAGCTAAAAATGCAGTGACCTGACTTCATGCCAAAGTGATTCCAGAAAAGCTAGGGAAAGAACACCTGGGATGTGCTTAGCCATAGGGCACCAAGACTTTATGTAGTCATCTGGCTCTTTCAGATGCTTCAGTTTCTGTGAAGTTGTTCTATGTGTCCACATTTTACTGGTCTTTAATTTCCAGGAGGTGGTGAGCAAAATATGTGGAAGGCAATGTCTCCATTTTGCCCAGTGTTTTGCATGAAACGGAGGCTGATCTATGACTCTGCCTCACCTCTTCTATGCAGTCACTTTGAATGATTCCCATGACAACCTCTAGCACAGCGTTTGCTGTGTTAGAGCTCCTTCTGTTGAAAGAAAGCTGTTTACTGGTTAGGTCTGCTAAACAAATAGACCTCCTGTTATTTTCATTCATGTCTTACAGGACCAAACTCAAGCTGGACTGTCACAATAGAAATAAGCTTAAAAAGAAAAAAAGGGGGGTGGGTGGAGCAATACAGTTCCATTGTTTGGCTAAAAATGTTGTATCTAGTCATATAACTTCATGGAACATCACAATTCCAGTCTCTGTGGTACCATTTCACGTAAAAGTATACAACAGTAGCTGCCTAAGGGCTAAATTGATCAGTGCCACAGGAACTGCTAGTATCTTAATCACGATTGCCATATTGAAACCTCTAGGTTGCTTTTGCATGCGTCTTCAAGTAAATTTAGTTAGTACAAGATTCTCCTTCAGTTTTTAAGTGGGCCAAGAGCTGTTGTGCTGTGACATTCCAAAGCTGGCAGGACACCAGACCTCTGTTGAGGCTTCAGTGATGCTGGTCTGATTCCACATTTTGTACTGACAGTTCACTCTGGTTCAGCAGGCTAAAGCACGGATGTCCTCCTTTGAAGGAAAAGCATTAGAAACATTTCTCTGCTTTATTATCATGTTAGTTTTCATTCTGTCTGGATGATGATTATCATGTGCCCATAAAGGCAGCAACCTCTTGTATAAAAAGGTTTCATCTTTCACTGCTCAGTTGTTTTCTATTTGTACTGCCTTTTTCTGGTAGTTGGCTCAAAGTGCCGTTTTTCCTCTTGAAGCTTCTTCATATTAAAGAGATATTGCTGTGGCTACCTTCTTTGAAAGCAAAATAAGTCATTCTTGGAGACCTTTGCAGCCCTTTAGCTCTAATCTTGAAAAGAGTCCTATAGACAATGTATTCTACTAATGGGATTTCTGAATGTTCTGATCTGTTTTGGTAGTCTTTGTGTCAAAACTATTTTTTAACAATAGAACTGTTCTGTTGCACGCATGTATTTTAGAAAACTAGCAGTTCTACCCTTCTAGATTAATGATGGTTAGTCTTTCTCTTTCTCTCTTTTAGCATCTGTTCTCCAGCCTAGTGAAACAGTAAGTAAATTCTGTCCTTCCAATAGGAACAAGGAAGCATAAAACATCAAGTAAACAATAACTTAAAGTTTTAACAGTTCATTAGGGAGCTACTTAATCTGATGTGTGAGAGACTGAAATAAAAATAAAAGATGTTTTGGGGTTCTCTGTCCAAACTGGAAAAAGAGGTGAAAGATGAATACTGACCATATGGATTCTATTGAGTTACTTTCTCCAAGAAAGACTATGTACACAGTAAATATTAGTGGAACCCTAAAATGTTCCTGTATTTTTTTTAATGAAAGACTGTGAAGACAAAAGGTGCTTTGTTTGACATGATCATTCTTCTGTTATGCAGGCATCCATGATACCTCCCCCAGCTTCTTCAGGTGAGGAACTGTTCTCTGGGATGTGCTGCTACAAATATTTTACCTGTTGGCTTCCCTTTTATGCATCTCGTTACTGAAAAGCAGGCGAACGATCTCGAAGTGGATATGCTAAGAACACACAGCAAGTCAAAACCATTACCTGTAAAGCCTGGTATAGAACTGTGGAATCTGTTGAGGGGACAGAAATCCAATGAAATCTGTCTAGTAGACCTTTTTGATAGGATTTATTGCTTTAATTAATGTAGGCATACAGTATTGATGGAGTACTTTATGTTAAAATAGATCTTTGACAGCTCCTAAGATAGATCTTCAACCTCTCTATCCTAATAGAGAAGTCTTACAAGTAGATGCAATATTTTTTTCATAAGTGCTCAAAAATAAATTATTCAGTCTGGGACCTATTTTCAGGGTTGGAATCTCCTTGACAATGCCAGGTTGGCTCATTTTCAGGCTTGCTGATTTGAAGCTTATCAGCTTCTTGAAACAAATAACACAGACTGCTTGGAATATAGTGTTCTGTGTGTGTGGTGTGGGGGGTGTTTGTAGGTTGGCTCTTTTGGGCAAGGTGGGTTTTTAATACGTATGAAACTCAGGCAGAAATTTATTTCTTGGGGAAGATTTCATCTAATTGGCTTGTCTCAATTTTCCTCCCCAATTTTTCATAATTTCAACCTATAAATATTACTGAGAAGTTCATACTGTAATCCGCTGTTTTAGACCAGATCTGGGTATTCCAAGAGCAAAAACTTGCTTTTTTGTGTGCCTCTAAATTTGTGCTGCTTCTAGGAAACAGCACATGCTGCTCTTCTATTATTAATGAGCCAGTGAGAGCCTAATAAAGCATGAAATATCTAAATATGACTCTCCCCAAATATATATGTAAAAGGGCAATGGATTACACCTAATCAAATCAAGGCATTCTTTTAAGTGTCTCTGACCATGTAACGAAGTTCAAAAAGTAGGAGGTAGTAAAGGCTATATTTTGCAAATGACAGAAAATTTTATATTATACATGAAATTAATTTAGAGTGGCTAGGAAAGTGGATTTATTTGGCCAGGGTAATACGGTAAAATATCTTGTCTCTGTGCTTGATCCATGTACTTTCAAGACTGACAGAACTTGTGGTGGCTAAAAAGTGAGACAGACCAAATCTTCTAAAAGCTTAAGAAATAACGGCCTTCTAAGCTAAAGCAAAATTTCTGGTCTCGCTTCTCATGTATGCCTAGGCCTTTTTAATCAAGATGGTATAATTAAAATTTAATTTTTATTAATGCGGTCTTGAAGTCCTCTTAAAATTTAATTTTTATTAATGCAGTCTTTAACATTTTTAGATGTGTTCTAAACTTGGTCTGGGTCTGGCTGTTAAACTGACAGCCAGCACTGCTTGTGAAAAGTCTTAGTTTCCTTACCTTTAATTTATGTGTCTGTTTTTAAAAAAAAAAAGTACAGCTGCGGGGGTTGTTGTTAGGGCTGAAAATGGAAAGCTACATGTACTATAAACACTTACAAATAATGGAAATGCCACTTTGTAATGAGCACCTTATTTAGTAGGCCATTAGAAGGTTGTTTAAAAACTTTTTGTAGACTTTTGCTATATCAGCTCTATGTAGGGCTTTTTGTGTGTTGGTTTGGTGTTTTTTAAGGTCCAGCATGACTTTGGTCACTCAGGAATTGTTGGATGGCATGTGGTGTTATGAATTAATGATAAAGGCATGCTTATACAGCAGGTGCTAATGATGTTTCTGTGCCCACCATTTCAGTTCGGAAGCCACGATATGTCAGACGAGAACGGTCACTAGTGACGTCTGCATCTGCTGCTATGATCTCTTCTTCCGAAACCAGGGTCAGCAATGTTTAGCCTTCATTCTTGACTGAGGACTTTATAAGTGTACACAGTGTCGAAGAAACTTTTTTCTGAATCCACTGAAGTGCCAGGAAAACATCGCAAGCAGCTGACCTAAATGGAAGCCAAATTACTGTGTCAAAGGGTTTGTGCCAAATGTTAACAGAGAAATGAACTAATGCAAAGATACCGATGGCAGGCTACATCCAGTTCAGTGAACTGCTTTGGTGATCTTGAAATGCACTATTCCAGCTCTGTGGTTTCACTTGTCTCCTGCAGATGCTGTGTTTAAAAATCTTTAAAGGATCTGCCTTTCTTTGGTACACTTTCAGTTTTGGCAAGTTCTTCTTCCTGTGTTGTGACGTGTTCTGTGTCCCCAGAGCTGAATGTCTCAGTGCTGCAGGCCAACACAAAATACTGGGATTACTCAAGGATGTGGACTTGTTTGAAGGACCCACTTGTGAACGCTAACACTAAGTGCCACTGCTTTAATGTTGTAGGACAATATAACAATACTTAACATGCAGTATCCTTCTGAAGCAAAAAATAATGCCTCCTGGAGCATCCTCTTCAGCCTATGACACAGCTGACCCTGGTTTTTAACTGTGAATATAGACCCACTATCCAGATACTGTTGTTCTTGGTGCTTTTGACGGCTGTGGTCGGTATGAGTCCAATCCCAAGTGTGGAAATTTGTTGGGAAGCTTTTCCAGTTGGCATCAGCTCAGTCCTTGGATAACGGGCCATTTGCTATGGCTTTGTAACGGATAGGCTGCTATGTCTGTCCTGCAAAGACTGTCTCTGTCTCTTCCTTCCCTTAACACAGCAGTTGAAGGGAAACCAAAATTCCTGCAGGGTAGCTGGGCATCCGTTAGACATGTCAGTGAGTATTGAGATGAACTGGAGAGGCCAGGTGAATTTCTGCCAATGCAATAAGGGGTTTCTTTGATCAAGCCCTTCGATAACATGCCTGACATCTGCAGGCCAGCACCTTATGACAGAGCTCAACAAGTATTTCCATGTTGAAAGTTCCAGCCTAAATAGCCCCCGCTCTCGGATGCTTGTTCTTGCCCATCTTATGCCAGCTGTGTGGCTGGGTAGTCACTTGATCAGCAAATTAAAGTAGCTGTAAAATAATTTTTTTTGGCTAGGTCATCCTTCAGTGTTTTTCCTGGCGTGGTTGGTTCCATTGCCATGTGAACGCATATATCGGCATAATGGGCACAGTGGTGTGGGCATAAGAGTGGGAAATAAGTGAAAAACCTGAGACTGCTAAATTGGTTGAAGTGTCACTGTCACCATATGTGAAACTATAACTATGCAGCTTGTGCATTCCCACCTACCTGTGTTGCTATTGCCTGTTTTGGTTTAGCTGGCACTCCGTTATGGGTCTATGCTCCTAAAATAAATTACTTGGAAGCTCTTCATCAGCATCCACTGGCACGAACATAAAGTGGAACAGTCGGTTCTCTTTTTCAGGAAAATGTGAACATAACTGTCTTGAGCTGACATGACATCCATATGGAGAGTCCAAACCTTGAATCCAGATTCCCTTTTCTCTCTGGTTAAAAGCTGAAAGATGAGAACTGGGATGGGAGGAGATATATTTATCTTACTGAATAGACCTGGTTTTATGTAAGTTTCAGCGCAGTTGTGTTTACTTTTATCTCTCTCCTTACAAGGTAATGAGATCTCTTGTTTCATCCAAACAAGCTAGGGCAAAGATTGGGGATGAAGAACAAACCATGAAGAGGCCCCCGTGCCAAAAAAAAGCCTGAATTGCTGTATGGAGAAATTTTAAGATTGTCTTTCTATCACAATGATAAATAACACTTTTGTTCTACTGGACAAAACTGGAGACGGCAGACAATGCCCTTTTGAGACCCTTCAGCTTTCAATATGAAATGTGCTTTATAGTTTGTATCTTCCAAGTTCAGGAGGTGGCAGTTTTGTTTCTGTCATTTTGATGTCTTTTTGTCTTTGTGCTGCTGCGATTTTCCACAGGTAGAAATCATGTCTGGAGGTCATAGATTTTTCCTGAACTTAGTTGCTGAATATTTTCCTAACCACTAAGGAAAAGGAGTAACTATGCAAATAATGCCAAGAAACTGCACCTTTGAAAGCAGGGAGTTTCTGCTTGCAAATCTGTCAATGATAGTGCATTCTTGTATTGCTTAGTTGCTAATGTATTCTTTTTACACATAAATTATTGAAAATCCTTCATGTCGTACTGTCTGAACCCTATCTTATCCTCAAGTGTGTATTGTAACTTAGTTTAATGTCAAGCACCTAATGCTCTAACTTCTGTGCAGTCAAGTTTTTCTCAATGATAACATCTCTCTTCCCCTTCCCATATTCTTCCCCCACCCCCAGCAAACTCTTTTAAATGCAGCAGATATTTTTACTATTTTTTTGTGTTTGAGGAACTCTTGTGACTGCTGTCTGACACAGTGGATTCCTGGTCTAAACAGTTTCTCATTCGTTTGCACTGTCAAATTAAATATATAATGTGGTGTTTCGGTTTCCATCTCCCTCCAAAATAATAAATACGTATATATTTTAAAAATTGGCTTTAATGATCCCTGATATTGAATGTATTTGTATATTTTTAAATTGTGCCAAAATAAACATATTTGAGCTTTTTTTAATGACTGTGGAGGTCATTCATGTGTGTCCTTTTCAAGCACAGAGTTGAAGGGAGCAAAATGAGCACCCAAAGTAGATCATTGTTTGAGCTCACATGGCATGTTACCTCCACCAGAACTGAAGTTAAAGTAGTCTGCTGAATGGTCCTGCCCAGTTCTACAGTAGGATAGGCAGGCTGCTCTTCTGCAGGCTGTATCTTCACACCTTATAACTATAACCGTATGGCGACAGCCACCCGTAACGGCTCTACCTGTAGTGGTGTGAAAGCAACTCTTTAGCAGAGAATGTAGCTTTAGTAAATAACAGGATTTTTACATTAGTGTACATTACTTAAATCTCATTCAAAGAAGGTAGCAGGAGTAGCAAGAAAACTCTAAAAGAGGAGACTGCTAAACAGTGCCAAATGTACCAGAAGTTGAGATAATCAGGATAATTTCTTATTAATTGAAGGGAAGATTATGGTCTTGGGTTTGGATATCTTCCCCTATCTGATCTCTGATTAATTTTAAAATGTGTGTTCTTTTTTTTCCTTTGCTCCCTGGGAATTTGGTACTCTTGTTGGATTTCTTTCTTATGAATGTATCTTGTGTTCTTAATTCCAGTTGCCAAAACAATCCATAACGAGAGCTGAGCCAAAGGAAGCTGGGATGCTGAGCCATATGGTCCGAAATACTAGTAGTTAAATTCAGCAATACTCTTTTTCCTCACAAAACTCTCTGAGATAGCCTGATGTGTGAGAAAGATGCTGCTTTTAGTGAAGTATACTGATGAGGAAGGATAAGCCAAATGCTTTAATGCCTACAGTGCACGCACTGTGGAAAGTCTAATCAACTTTGGTGTCAAAGCCAAGGTGACAGTGTTGCATACAAAGAGAAATTGACGGAAAATTATCCCACTGGGAGAGGAAGACTTAAAAGTGGATTTGTCAGTTAAATGGACTCTGACCACCATGCACACCACAATATAACAGCCTTTGGGAAGAGGAAGTACTAAGTGTCCTTGCCATTAGTCAAGGTGTATTTTGCACACCTGAGAGGAGCTGTCTCCCTTATCCATATGACACCATCTGAAGGTGAGTGCGTCATAGATGGAAGACTGACAATAATTTTTAAAGCTGTAAGTCTAAAACCTTGTGTTTCACTAAAATCTATTATCCAGTTATAGGCCCTCCAGAAGGCTGGTGTCACATGCATAAAGAATGAAACGGAAATCATATTGCACACAGACACTGAAGTATTTTGCTGTATGAAACTGCATGAAGTGTGCTAGATTAAGTGATAAAGCTTTGTGCAAACATAATTACTCAGGTTCAACCTACCCTCCCCTAGGTATTAATCAAAGTTCACCGAAACTGTGTCCTGAGGTTGTCTCTTGTGTCTTTCTCTGCATTTCCCCCCCCCCCCCCCCCCCCCCCCCCCTCTTCTCTTTCACCCACCTCCATCAAAACCTTCTTAGGAACATGGCTTGGAAATACAGCTGGGATTACGGGCGCAAGCCTGTAGCTTCCTGACGGTACGTTTTGAAGGTTGAAAGCTGTTAAACTATAGAAGAAATGGAAGGGGAGTGGAAAGAGAAGCTGGGGGGACAACTTAGGCGCTGATTGGGGAAAAAGGAACAATAAGGTTTTTGCTCTTGTCCCTCTACAGTTACACAGGATGCAGTCTAAGTTGCATGGGCAAAGAGAATGGAAGAGTAGGAAAGAATACCTAAGTTGATACAAAAGCTCGAGGCTCTCTCATCTACTTGAGATTTGTAGATAACTGAGTGGAGAGATTCAGCTGTGTGCGACTGCACGGAAATGCTGTCTGCTACCAACGGCTGAGCTTCGCAGGAAAACGTAGCTGTGCTGTGCCAAGCTAGTGCCTACAATGGTGAGATAGTAACTTTGGTTTTAAAACAAACAAACAAACAGAAGTTGTACCTGCTTGCACACAGAATTAATTTGGTTTTCATTTTAAGTTGTTTGAAAGAATGCACTTCAGATATAGTTGATATTTGAAGTGTGCTTGCATTGCTCTTGCTACCAACACAATAGAATCATAGTTTGCTGAAATGTCTAAAGGCTGCTTTGCATTTTTGTCATCTATTTTTAATGCTCCCTGGTGAGAAAAAGAAAAAGAAATGATATAGTGTTTATCATTTTAATAGCCTTGACATATTTTTATTGCTAACTGATTGGAAGCAACAGTATCCAGATAATTGCACTTCCTGTTTCAGAGCCTGGTGATTCATGGCCCTTAGTAAAGTGTTAAAAGTGTTTTAAAATAATCGTTTCAATAAGATGTGATGCAGCTCTGAGCTATTTGCTCCAAATGATTAGGTCTTTACCATTAAGGTTCCTGTATTCTGTAACAGGACTAATATAGAAGAGGTTAGGTTTTAGACATGTCATACTGATTTTGTAATGAGTGTTGTTTATAAATAAGTCATCTGGTTTGCTGCAAGTTTACATCCATCAAATGGTAATGTTCTCTTCTGCTTCACAATCCCGGTTCCCACAGGAATGCAGTCATTTCGAGGGGAGTGCTCAGCTTCCTGAAGCGCTCAGGCTGTTCCACAGTGCTGTAGTATAGTCCATCAGCTCATCAAATCACTATAACTTGATGTCAGCGCCTGTAAAACTCCAGTGATTTTCTGATGGCAATTACTCCCCTTTAAATACCAATATGTAACTGTTCTTTCCTAGAGCATGATCTTTTCTTACAAACTTAAACCTCGTTCTGCTACTTTCTCTCTGTTATCACCATTGTGTTCACACCGCAGGCCCCCAAGATGCACCTACAAAGGGCAGGGGGTGGCAATGACATTTGTATGTGCTCCTTATGATATGAAGAATTCCTAGGCTTACTTATGAAATCTGAAACTTTCAATGGGGGTAAGGAAAAGGGAGACCTGTAGAGAGAGTTAAATATGTGTGCGTATACACACACACACACACACTCTCTCTCTCTGAAGCTAATTTTAAATGCTGCTCAAACTATTTTTGGCAGAGCTTAAAACAGCTACACAAATGTTTTTAGCAGTAATTGTGCCAAAGATAACGATTTAGGAATAAGTTAACTATGGGGAAGCATCTTGTTTGCATGCAGCTTTATATATTACATAATGAACTGCCAGTTTATAATGTATTGAGAAATGAGCCCTAAGTAGCAAGGTTCAGGACCTTACTTGACTGAGGGCATTTGCAATTAGATACGTTACAATGAGGGAAAAATGCTTGTCATCAGCATCTGCTGCCAATTCACATCAAGCCTAAATCATTACTGATTGCAAGTTTCTGCAGTCTGGCTGCTGTGAAATGAGTTTGGCAGTCCTCTTCCCAGCACATAACTGACCATGTCCCAGGCCTTCAGAACTGGGGCATTTGGTAATTTGGTTGATGCTGCTGCCGCCCTCCCAGCAGAATTGCATCGGCTCTACTGCATTCAAGAATAAGGGTGGGATTTGCTTTCCCCATCACCACCACCCTTTCTGTGTGAAAACTGAGCAAACATCATAGCTGGCAAAAAAGAAAAAAAAATTCTAGAAAAGACAAAAATGGCAGTCAGTCATATTTCAATGATGTTGGCTGGACCATGACCTTTAAAATTAGAAGCACACCACAAATCAGTCTTGGCAGTGCAGAAATTATGGATGAGACAGCGGGGTCTTCAGGTCTTGGGACCCCTATCACCACAGAATTATTTTTAGCATGACCTTATCTGACAAGGGCAAGTTTACGTAGTTAGGTGCAAACAGTCCTTCAGTAGCTTTGCTGCTATTAGCAGGATTTGAACAACTCCAAAACCCCTGTGGCCTTGATAGTGTGGAAGTGTGCCCATGCTAACGCATCCATCTGAGAGGCATGGGTTCTTATTAGCTCTGTGGGTAAACAATTCCTGAATCAGTGTTGGCTTCTGTCCTGCTGGCTCAGAGCTGGCGGGAGCTATGCACAGTTTTACATATCTGTCTAATGAGAGCTACATGTGTACAGTCCTGAGTCTCCGTATCATAATACTTCATATACCTATGAAACTAAATGTATGAAAATAAACCATTGGGAACCTTCTCCAGATTCAGCAGAAGTCAAAAAGGCACGAGGTATGATTAGCTTAATGTTGTGCTTTGAATCCAAGCAGCTGAGAAAAAACATGCTCTACAGCACTCTGCTCTCGCACTAAGCCTTTAGCATCCACGCTGACTTTGCTTTCTCTATTGCTTATGCTGACAAACTGAACAGACGAAAGCTCATAACAGCTTTCAGTTATGGAACAGTTGATACAAATTGTTGTAATCGATTTATATATATGTGCCATCAACTGGATGAAGTCAAACATATCTTTGTTCTCAAAGGACTAGGTTGAACCTGCAATTCTAGTGGTCAAATACCTGACAAAATGTAAAGAGCACCAGTGAAGGTTAAGTATTACTTGAACTGGATGCTTATTTGATGAGAGTTTATGGTCCATATCTTAACTAAAGAGCCAGTTAAAGCAGGGGAGGATGAGATTTTACTCAGGCAAGATAGTTACATTTCTACTGCTGGCATGATAAAGACAATTATCTAGATAGAATGTGGTGTTACACACTTTTTTGGGTTTTTGGGTTTTTTTTTTTACATTCTGGATCATCATCTTTTAGATCCCCAAGCAAGATGAACCAGAAAAATAGCTCTGGCTTTTCTATTGAGTTTGCACAGGCTAATCTGAGTCTTTAAGAGTTTGGAGCATCCTATTTGCTGATTTCCACAGCGCGGGTACAGAAGTAGAACTTCCCAAACTGCAGGACAACCCCTCCTGCCAGCAGAAGGCCAAGCAGAGGAGGATCTGGGGTGCAGAACATCCCATACTCGCCTAAGCACAGGCAGCCCGTGTGCTCCATGTTGCATTGCCTGTTTGACACCTATGGCTTTTTCAGGCAGCGCAGTGGAGCCTTAGCAGGCTCCGAGTGCTGTTGGGTGCTGCACATGAAGGCTTCTCCTTGTCTCTGAGGCAATAAAGACTACAAACCCTGCACTGCTCACTCAGCTCAGGGCTCTGCCTGCTCTGCAGCCTGTCACTGAGCAAAGCAAGCCTTGAGAATTACTGGAATCAGTGTTCTGGAACTGGTCTTCCAAAAACCGCACAAATGCTGCAGTCCTGGGAACACGAGGGACTGGGTCTGAAGGGGCTCGCTGCTCACTTTGGTGTCTGCAGCCCCGTTTCTTGAGGCTGGTGCTGTGGGGGCTGCAGGTGTGACCCCAGCTGGGCCCACTTGTGGCTTTTGGTGGGGGCAGATCCCTCAGGTGCAGCCAGTCACTGTGAGGGCTCCAGGCAGGCGAGGGCTCCTCGGGCAGCAGAAGCTGGTTTGCAGAGCGTGGAGTGGGTCAGGTAAAGCTGCTCGGGGTACTTGGCTTGTGCTGTCGTGCCATTCTCGGTGCTGGGGCGGGTTGTGGGTCCGAGGCTGTTCTGCAGCCTGGCCTCATCCCTGCCAAGGGTGGCTGGGTCACCTGCGAGGCTGGGGAGCGGTGGGAGATATCCTGGGAGGCTGCAAAGAACATGAGTAGGGATTGTGGAAACTTGTGGCTGTAAAAGCACCTTTCTGCCCATTCCTTTATCTATGAGGCTGGTTTAGCCGTGCGGATCCAGCCTGCCTGCCTGTGTTCCCTTGGCCTGAGCTTGCCTGCAGCCTTCCCTTGGCTCCTGTGTGAACCACAAGCAGCTACAGAGCGTGGTTGTGGGGTGGCTGTGAAGTCTGCACAGCCTGAGGCGTGGCAGGCAGCTCTGGCTTGTGGCATGCCTTAGTTTCTCTGTAGGTTTGCTCTGTGTCTGTCTGGGTGTTTTTAATGGCTTGTCCCACTGAAGTAAAGCAAGGCTGCCTGCTGCTTTCAGTGAGCTGCAAAGCAGGTCCTAAATCCATCCAGACAAAAATGGTTTTGGGTTGGAGTACTTGCACTATCCCCACCCCCCTAAAAAAAAAAAAACAGCAGCAGAACTTAAACCCCCATTTTTCTGGCATTTAGCTGTGCTTGCTATACAATCTCTTGTGGGAACATGGAGAGGGAGAGAGCAGGGAAAACATAATTGGTGAATACTCTTTAACGTGTTGCTGATGGGTGGCATCAAGAAAATTACTGCTGGGGGATGTCACTCTTCTTCCAAATGCACCGCTTCCTTTGGACTTTCTTTGGGTTTTGAATCTCTCCAGCTGGGTGGTGTCTTTGTGTGGGCCTGGCTTTATGAAGCACAGTTACTCCTGGGCAAAATGGCTCAGGGCTTTTTTCCAGTCCCGGGAAAACACGTCTTGCTGACTGTAAACCCTTTTCAAATTTATTTACTTTGGCAATGCTGAATCCGAAAGGGTTGCTGTTTTGCAGTTAGACTTCCTTTACATTTTACATAATTAGGAAGACAAGTTTTATCAAAATAAAATAGGGTGATGTTTTCTTAAGAAACTCCCTCGGAAGTTCAGTCAGCCCAATGCCGATGATGGGTTTATGCTCCTGGTAGAAATCTAAGACTGACTCACAGAAGGCAACGGTGTAATTCTTTGTGTAGGTTTAACATTCTCAGTCTTGAAGATGGGAAGTGAAAAAGCAGTGAAAAAAGAATAAGCAGCTTAATGGAGAAGTATATCTTGTTGCAAATATATGATTGCAGGAGAGCTTACTTTTTGTTTTCACTGCCTAATCTCATTTTGGTAAGGCAGAAAATAGCTGAACTTCCTAGTGCCAGGAGTTGTTTCAGTCAGTCCTTTAGATATCAATATTCTAGCCCTTCAAATTAGGTGAAGGGGAGGTGTTTAGTTAAAGGTGGTTAATTTAATGCTAATTAGAAAAGAAGGGGGAAAAAAATCCCTGACACCTGATTTGGGTGTTCTGGATTTAGCCTGTAGCCAGGCAGTGCTGTCCTAATGTAGCTGGAAGGCTCTGTTAAATGCTATTTTGACTTGGGCACTTAGTTGACCGTGTTGAAATCTTTACCTTGCCTTTCTCCTTCTCTGGAGTTTGTGATGAAGGTGCTGCTAGTGGTTCTGCCTGCCCTGCAACAAGTGGTGAATATGGTATAGAGAGGAGGAGTGAGTGACTTTTCATTCCTGCAGATCACTGACAATGCTGGATGGCCCGGATTACCAGCCCAGACCTGGGCTGGGCCAGCGCAGCAGTAATGTTTGGTACCTCTGCAGGTATCGAGTCTGAGAATCTCGGACAGGGTCCAGATTCACGAACTGTGAAAATGAGAGCTATGAATAACTTGCTGGCTCCTGTCTTAGTGGTCTCAGCCATGGTCAAAGATCAGGTGGGCTACCAAGTGGGATGGATTTTATTGCCTGTAAGGCACATATTTTTGTGCTAGCAAAGCAGTAGGCTCTGTTCAATATCGTTGCTGCTCTGTACACAGAAACACTTCCATTCTTTATAGGCTGTCAATCATTCTGTCAGCTTTCAGCAGCTGTAAGTGAGCATCCATCGTTAATTACTTTTTCATCAGTTTCCAAGGAGGATGGCAAAGATCCTAACTAAGTTAATTGCATGATAGATTAGGGTGCGGTCTGAACCACACAGAGTATTTCACTGCTGAAAACCTTTGGAGCATGAGCTATTTTTTCTCCTTTTTATTTAAAAAATAATTAATAAAGAAATAAATTCAACTTCAATACAGTCTAAAAGAAGCACTGTTTAAAAACAAAAAAACCTACCCGGAGAAACCAAGAAATTCTAAATTGAAGTGTACTATTGTAGTTCTGCTTTCATAATGTGGGAGACACCTTAATTGCTGTCTCTTGAGAGACATCAGCTTAAATCTGCTCTCAGCGATGCTTTTTCTTTTTGTGTGTGTATATCAGTGAAGTTTTATCATTTTAACAGCCCATTGGAGCATGGGGCAAGGGTTTAGGCTGGGCAAGAAACATGGAAACAGAACTACATCAGTCTTTCTGTACTCATAATAGATAGCATTCATGCAAGTTCACAGCAGCTTTCATGAGCTGATGAATTTAAAGAGTGTTTACATGTATCTTGATATGAATATTGTCTTGAAACTATTGTTTGTGTTGTAATTTGTGCCTTCAGGTCAGGGCTGGGAAGTGAGGCCTGCAAGCTTCACCCCCTTTCTCTCTTATCCCTTCCATTGTGCTTCAGTGTTATTGTGCTATGCTCAGAACAATATCCAGAATGAATGAGAGCATATGGCTCTTCCGTACAGATTCAAGGTGAGCAGAGGGGTAGTACTGTGACTGCAATGCAAGAGTCTCTCCTTTAGGCTTTCCTCATTGACCTTGAACAAGTTACTTGAGAACAAAAAGGCAGCATTATTTTCCTACTTACTGGAGAGCACGTTAAGGGCTGGGAAGTGCTCAGGCTCCACGTAAGTGTGTGATGTGGCATCTAGACTTTCTAGCTATATGGTGTTAGAAAGTGCAATGCAAATATGGAATTTAAGCACCACTTGAAACCTCAGGGAGTGAGGAGTAAACGGGCACAACTTCAGACATATATGCCCGAGAGTGTCATCTCACAACAGCTCTGCCTGTGAGCCCATGTCCCTGCCCTCCTTGACATATGAGTCCTGTTTTAACTGCAAAGGAATGCTGAAGTACTGGTGAAGAAAAAGGAAGATCTGTTAACAAGAGCAACTTATCCTGAGGCTTGCTAGATCCAGTGCTAGGCCAACAATAGAAGTCAGGGGAGTGGGAGATAAAAATGATAGTTAAAATATTGCTCCACAGGGAGCCAGGTCACAAAGCAAACACTTGAGGGATGTGGCTTTTTCCTGGGGAGTTGTAGTTGTTTATTACTCTGGAGGACTGCTGTACTCTGACACAGAGATTCCTGTTGGGAGAATGGACTCTGGTGCTTATCTGAAAAATGGGTGGGAGATCTGGAGAATGATAGATAACACGCATATCACACATCAGACTCTGAAGACCCATGGGTTGCAGGTTTAAACCAGGACTTAACATGTAACTATTTTGAGATACAAAGCAGATTTCTACTCTCCCATATACTCAGTGTGATTGCTTTGACTTTCTGTTTAAAGCACAAAAAGCCATACCCCTCGCTTAAGAGAGCCTCCAGCCCAAATTCTCAGTAGATCTCACGTGAGTAGGTCTATGATGAGGGGACTGGGTGACTTAGCAGAAGGGATTTGACGTGCTAATTTTATTACTTTATGCATTCAACTCTCTATGGACTTCCAAAATGAGAAGGATTGTTGAAGCTTCTTTATAATATTGTTCTTTGTAGATTACTGTGCTTGTTGCATTTGAAGCATTGCCTGCATTCCCTGGCTTGTTGCTCAAAGTTAGAACAAAGCTGATTTGTTGCTCTTGGTGTTTCAAATGTCCATCACTATAAATTAAGTACAACTATATCAGCAACACTTAGAATCTTTTCTCTTATATCACAGCAAACAAGTGCTAATTAGTTTTTAAGGCTTACTATAATGCAGCCAGGCTGCTAAACAGCATCTCCAGATTCATCAGATGGTTCCCACCTTCAGACACAGGGGTAGGGGATTAGGCGCAGACTCAGTCTTAGGACAGGTGTGGTTTGGGGTATTTAAAATACAGCATGTATTCTCTATACAAGGATTTCTCTAGCTGTCCGTTGGATTTACGTAACTGAACTTTGTCCTTTAACAGTAGAAATGCCCTTGTGAGTTTATTGATTTTATTGAGGCCAGACAAGCTCGAGGAGAGGACTTGTCCTTTATATCTGTCTTTCTGGGCAAAGATTCTAGCTATTGGTATCTGGTTGATAAGCTGGTACCTCTGCTAACCTTCCAAGTATTTGGCAAGGAAAACTGAAGAGTCTGAGAAGCTCTGTGAGACCGGTACCATATGTGCACATAATGAACCTGGAATACGCAGTCTCACAGCAGAAAATGATGAAATTGGGTTACGTTTATTGTCCAGCTGCAAGCTAGGAATCTTGCATGCATCTTCCTGAAATAAATGCATGTTAGGAAAGATCATTTCAGTGATGAATCTGTGGCCTTGCAGCCCTAATAATACCGGTAGCAGGATCTTTCTGAAAATGTGTACTCTTAGGTGGACTTTTTATGTGGGAGTCTTAAGCCCTGTTCTTCTACATCAGAACCCCGTCAGTTGTCTTTGGCTTACTGAATTGCATGTGGGCAAATTGTGCTGCTTACCAGCTTTTGTTACTAGACAGAGCCTCTAGTCTGTCACTGCGTAGTAGGTTTAGGACCAGCTGGTGCAGACACGCCCCAAAGGCCAGGTGTACTGAGATTGATGCTGGCTTTTCAGCTTTGCTACTAACAAGGGACTCTTTAATCTGCTGTGCATTGCCACCCTACCCCTTTCTTGTACGAGGCGGTTCCCACTGCCTCAGGCACTATCTGTGAGGCCTGTCTGATTATTCCTGCTTTTACCAGCATCCCAGTACATATTGTTTGAAGACAAGGTATATATTACTGATGTGCCATTTTACAGCACACCCCACAGCTCTTTATTGCTGGGTGACACGAAGTCCAGGACCATGACCTTTGGAAAGCTCTCACTCTCCCCTAAGGAATGTCACAAGTAAATCACTGACTTTTCTTGCTGATTATTGCAGTTAAGCAGCGGGGAACAAGACCCCTGTCTTTTTTTTTTTCCTCCCCACAGTGTTCTATCCAGTGAGGTATCAGGTATATGGTGGTGGCTGTCACTTGATCTGTGTGTCTCAAAAGTTAGATTCTATTTAAAATCCTGATACTGGAGGCTTCCATTTCCTTCAAAACTGACCTGGAGCAATTGTCAAACTGTTTTAAGTTTGATTTATGACAATCATTATTCATGCCAGCTACAAGATCCCCTTTTTGCCTTACATACTTTCCATGTGATATGTATGCTTTGCTAAAAATGCACCTTCTAAAGACAAGGAGGTGAATGAAGATTTTGCCTCTCCAAAAAAAACCCTCAGTTTCAAGAGTCCTCATGCAGGAGCAAATTGAAAAAACTTAACTGAATGCTTGCTGAAAGGGCAATTTCTGCCCCTTCTGGAGGTAAGACTCTTCTCTGCTGTCATAGTATCTAAGTAGATACAGCTCAAAGCAAATGCTAGTCCTGCTCACAAGTGCTCTCACTCATGGCTTGTTTCTAAGAATGCTCCTCTTGTTAAAAGAGCTAAATCAGTCTGAAAACAAGTTTTACAGCTAAATCCCAGGGAAGAGATGGCTGGAGATACTTGTTCTTGTTTACATTTTAAACACTTTGTAACTGCGTCAGTTCTTGAATGAATTTTCTTTAACAATGATGGCTTGAAGAGATAACTGCTTTCTTTATAACCCCTGGCTTATACAAGTAAACAAAAAAGCTGGTCATGACCAGTATGGAAACAAGACCTGTCCTGTTGCAGCGAAATCATGTTCCAGCCGGATCTGCAGTTCTTGGGCTCTAAGAACAATTTGCCTAAAAGGGTGGGTGGGTAGACACGGGGAGTATGTGTGTTCGTTTGTTCATACCCATCTAAGGAGCAAGGGTTCAGATAAGCTTCTAGTGCTAATGGTGTTTACCGTAACTAAAAGGAAAGGATCTTTCATTATGTTCACGTTACATGAAAACTATAGGAGGGCTGTGATGCTGAGTGCGTAAAAGCTGTGACATGTGCAAGGAATCGATTCTAGTGATTGTAGTTTGCACCGCTTAATATTTTTATTTGCCTATAGATCTTTGGTGTCTCTTTCTTTAAAGTAAAAGCTGTAGGCTGATACTGATAGCCAATTCTGTCTCTAATATGTGTTCTAGTACAAACCTGCATTTCTGTGGAAGGCAGGTGATGGCCCATGCAAGTAGGGTGTCAGGTATTGAGGACTTTGTGCAGCATGTTTTTTCCTTAGGCTCCCGGTGCCCTTCAGCAGGCCGTGGAAGAGAGCTAATTCCCATTTTTACAGAGCAGGAGACGTTTTGTCCATGCAAGCCCTCTGACTTAGGCCCCAGCCAGTTTGATTTCCAGTGTCTGTTCAGCAGAAGATGGATTATGTGCTAAAGCACTCCGCTGAGCACCCAGACTGTGGGGCTCAGTCCTGCTCTCCTTTAGAGTTAGGAGGGCTCAAGAGTGTTCCTTCCACTAGCCAGGCAGGGTTTCCTCCCAGAGCTCGTGCATCTTGCATCTGTGCAGCAGGAGGTGGGGCGTATTGTAGAGGAGAGGTTGCTCTTTATTTGAGGTTCACAAGGCTGTTGCTCCACCCTTTCCCCATTGTTCTGCCAGCACGTAACAGGGCTTCTTTCTGGTTCTCCGCTCAAGCCCTGTGTTCGAGGCCTCTGCTTTTCCTGGGAGGTGCAGAGTCCTGCGGTCATATTTATATGCAGGAAGAAAGGCAAGCCTGTTCAGTCGGACAAAGCTGGCATTGTGCTACGCGCTCAAATAGAGGCTTGTCAAAGGCTTCATGCTCTAAACATCCCCTGGGCAGTGCTTGCTCAAAAACCCCAGGCAGTTGAACAGAGTGAGTGCCACTTACTTGAGGATTCTTTGTCTCCAGGGGAAGGAGAAGGCAGTCTTTAATCAGAGTTTAATGCACTCTACTACCTGATGGAGTTGGTGTCTAGTGTTTCTAAAGAGTGCTTTAAGAGCACTAAAGCAGAGAGGAGGATGCGATAGGAAGCAATTGTACAGAAGCAACAAAGGCAATAAAGGAACGCTGCCCCTGCTCCCAGCTGATAGAGGCTCTGGACAAAACCAGGCAGGGGGCCTGAAAGCCTGCTCATGCTGAAGTTGTAAGAGATTTTCTCCATTTCCCTGAGCTTCCTGCCTGTGTGGTTGCCCAAACTATCTTGATTTAAAATATCTCCTTGGTAAACCTCTGGGGATGTGGAACTGTCTTGTAATTGGCATAGATCAGTTATCAGAGGTTTTTCCACTCAGAGAACAGCTAGGCAGCTTCACCAGTTTTCATCCATTAGTGCAAACTGTGCAGTCATAATACATCCTGCTAGCATGCTTTGGAGGAGCAAATCAAATTTTCTTAGCAGAGGCTACTTGAAAGGAAGCAATGCAGTATAGCACTTTCCTTGTATGCTTATTTGTGTTCATTTGCATCATAACGGTTGTTGGATGTGCACAATTTTTGTAGAAGCTTTTTCTGAAAGCTCAGGTTTCCATGTTTCTACAAGGTTGATTTTCTTCTTTTCAACCAGCAGTAACACTGGTCAGCTACACTGAAACCATCCAATATTGTTTTGAGGGGGTTTTGGTGGGGATTTGAAAAAGTTTAGCATACTTCCGATGGCAGTAAAGATTTTTGTGCAGAGTTAGTTCAGAAAGCATTGGGGTATCTACCATCACCATTGAGTAAAACAGAGATCCTATGTGTCGTGTTCTGGACCACCCTTCCTTAGAAAACTGCTCCTTGTCAAAACTTTGACATGCTCTGAAGAGATGAGTCATTCCGCAGCGCCTTCCTGGAACAGTAAGTGGTAAATGAGTGACACCTTGTGGTACACGGCGTAATCTCAAAAATCACACTTCACCTTGC
Organism: Theristicus caerulescens; assembly: GCA_020745775.1. Taxonomy (NCBI): domain Eukaryota; kingdom Metazoa; phylum Chordata; class Aves; order Pelecaniformes; family Threskiornithidae; genus Theristicus; species Theristicus caerulescens. Next base: position 6,049,869 of record CM036574.1, read on the forward strand.
ACATCTGCAGAATGAACGCTGAGCCAGTCCACAGCTCTGCGATGAAGTGCCCACACGCTAGCTTGATGTATTTGTCACCAAAATTTCATTGCCTGTTTGCTCCCTTAAGGCCAAAGTAGAAGAAGTTGGTGGAGTTTTGCCAGTGCAGAAGTTGTTAAAAAAACAGAATCACGTCTTTGGCCTCTGCTGGGTGCCACTCCAGAGCTGATTCTTTACACATTGTAGCACCTCACAGCAGTGAAATGGCAAGACATAAAGTATTAAACATCAAAAGAATCCAGTCTTTCTGTAACTCCCGATTACATTTTTATAGCAGATCAAGAATCGGTTCAGCAGAAGTATTTGACATTTTAATTGGCTTGGTTGTGAATAATTTTCAATATGTACACCACAGATATAAAATAATGGTGGTTACTGTATTTTTCATTACAGGTTATTTCCTCATTCTACAATACAATTTCAGTAAGAAAATTTATTTCTGATTAAGAGAGAGAGTGGTAAATAGAATCTTCTTATCTGTTGTGATGATAGGAGAAGGGCTTTATGTTGAATGAGGCGAGAAAAAGGCCTAACATTGCATTGAATTTTAGTTTGCAACCTGTCAAAATCTTCTAATTCATGAGAAATTCTCAATTGGAAAATATAACAAAGAGAACAAGTGGGGAGATAATATTTGAAAATCTAATTCAAAGCATATGCTGCCCTCAGATAGCACAGCAAGAGCTAATCTGGTTCTACAGGTAAATATTCTTTCAGGAGATTGAGTGAACAGTGATTAAGATGAACCGAGCGTGTAATTCCCTGAATTATCCACATTCCCACTTCAGATTCAGCAGGGAGAGTGCTTTATCTAATTCCAAAAGGGAGGCAAATGTCTGAACTACTCTCTGATGGAACCTTCGTTATCTCCAGTGTTCACTTTTTTTAAAACAAATGTTAATTCTCCGTAACACTGTTGGCTTGAAGGCTTCTAAATTTTGACAGAGCCCTGAAAGTACAGTTGATAACAGTACAAGCATACCCCAGGTGCATATGGTTTTTAGTTTACGAGTCTGTGTTCTCCTGTGATGTGAATATCTGCCCACCAGGACTAAAGGCCAGTTAAACACAGTGAGTGTAAGTTACTGAAGAGTTTCTAGAACTGAATTTTTATTCAGCAGAGAATGGGGATGTAAGCAAATCAATAGATGTGATGTGAAATGCATCAAATTTTAACTGCAAAGAAAAAGCACATTTGGAAGGAAAAAAATCTTTTCTGAGTGTGCTTTTCTGAGGAAAACAGGATTTTTCTAAACAAAAGGCAAGTAGATTTGGGTCTGAGCAACATGAATTCTGTGTTGTCCTTCTGCTACCGCACCGCTGCAGAGAGATGTGTGAGATGGGGTGATGGAAATGGGAGCTCGTTAATTGAGATGTGGCTCATCAACAGTTACTGTACTTCTCTTGCCCAGTTATTGGAACAGCCTAGGCAATCTAGAGCATGAATGGGATCCGGTGCCCTCAAATACAGGATAGCTGTCAGTGTTGCCAATCCCAAATGCCTACAACCACACAGGGTTGCCAGTTGCTCACTGCCCGGTTTTTGTAGATGGCTGCTCGCTATTCAACCCCAAAATGAAGCATAAACCTTCCAGTAAACGTTTAGGATCCAGTCTGTGTGTGTGTGATATGAATTGAGCGCTCCAGTCCTATGCACTGAGATCCTAGAACACCCAAGACTGTAACAGGAATGGAAAGAGCGCCCTTTTCTTCCGTGGTGGTTGTTTCAGGCTGGGGAAGGTTGTGTGACATTTGGGCCTAGAAGGCTCGGCCATGGTAGTCTTGATTTGCTGGTGGTAGGCTTTAGCAAATGGCCTATTCTACTGTTCCGCTGTCCTAGCCACAGCACTCTGCTGTTGCCTTACCTTTTATTCTGACCTTATTCTTTCAAGAATGTAATCCCCTGTAAAAGCATCGTCTGTAGTGAGAGACAGCCTGCTCAACTATTGGTGCTCTAAACTTAGAAGATATTACATGAGCCTTTGGTAAAAGGTTCCAAGCACTTGCTATTTGGGAGTTGACTACCACAAAGGAAAAACATAAACCCAGTAATCTACATATTGTAGCTCTTCCTTGGTGCTGCTGTCTTTAAAATTAGTTCTCTGTATACAGGGGTTGTGGTAATTACGCTTTTATAAGGGAGTAAATGTTTAATATCACTGTTTAATAGTGCATGTTAGGCTGATAAAACCCACTTTAAGAGCCTGAGTGTCCCTGCTGCTGCTTTGCTTCTTTTTAGCATTGATGAACACAGAGGGGATGCTGCTGCAGCTTGGGCAGTGGATTTTGCCATGGTATCTCCATGTATTTAGTGTATGTGCCACAGGGCAGGTTGGGGGTGGGAGAATCTTGCTGGGAAAGCCACTTAAAACTTTATCTGTGGACCTTTTCCCTGATGGTGAATCCACGCTGATGTTTTCCTCTTTGTGTACTACCGTCTTGGTGGGAATTTTGCAGAATATGGAATAGTTAATACATGTGGACTCTCACAATTAATAATCTAAATAATTAAGTGAAGATGGAAGAATAAGGACACCTCTCTACTGCATGTGAATTCATGCAGAGCAGGAAGCAGATATTTGTTTGTCTGCTTCGAAACGAAGACCAACAAATCTGTTGTGGAGCTGGTCTTGTCCTGAGTTTGGCAGCTAATTCATCTTTGTTAGAGGGTGAATGCAGCTGCAGCTTGAAAGGCAAAACACAGAACAGATAAGAAAGTCTTTGACCTATAGACCTGGTCCACAGTTGTCAGGACTGAGCCTTGGGGAACGGTTTAGCGAAGTGTGGTTATTTAATACTCAGAGGATTAAACACAGAAAACACTTCAGGTAGCAGCCTAAGGGTAAAAGCTCAGGGAAGGCATCTTGTTGAGTCTGTGCCCAAGCAGAATCTATTGCAGCTATGTTTTTTCCCTGACACAGCTGGAGAATCCCCTTTGAAGCATGGTGGTGCCTCCGAGGCTGCTCAGGCCAAGGCAGCGAGGGTGCAGCTGCTGGTTGCTGCATGGGAGCAGGGCTGGCATCTCCATGTCTTCAGAGTTAAGGATAGTGAATACAAGTGTGTTTTTCACAATCAGTATGGTGTGGATTTGGGTTGGGTTTTTTGTGGGTTTTTGTTTGGTTGGTTGGTTTTTGGGTTGGTTTTTTTTTTTAATTTTTATTCTTTTTTCCCCCACCTCCCCTCCTTGTCTTTGGGAAGACAATCTGTCTTGAGACTGGAGGAAGAGGATTGTGAACTTTCCAAAAGTGTTTTTCAGTCGTCGTACCAAAATACGCTTTATAGGTATGCTGGTCTGTTTCTATTGCAATGCTGGGACTGGTATGCTATATTTATGATAGAATACCAGCACTTACTGGGCAAGGAAGCCTTTCTTAACTTATTATTATTATTATAAAGCAATGTTACTTCTTTGAATTCTGTTTCCACTTTCAGGAAGTATCAAAACTGATTTTGGAAGAAATGGAGTTATAACCTTAAATAGCCGGGGGACTTTCTCATAAAGTATTCTTCATTTTAGTGCTATGTAATGTATAAAACTGCTCAGAAAAAGGAAAATACAGCACCATTCATTTCAACACTATAAAACATGCTTCTGCAAATCCCATTTCACATCTGTTTCCTTAACCCCAAGGACACCGTTCTTTAACTCTTTAAGTAATTCTTATACTGAAGAAGATAGCGGTTAGAGTTGAATGATAATGAATAAGCTGATGTGGAAGTAGGGGATCCCTAAAAGTCAGACTAATTAACAGGCGAGGGGATTAACACCTCTCCCCAAGTAAACTGCAGTGATCTGTCAGGAGGCTGTAATAATGTAGGGCTTATAGTTCAGAGAGTGGTTCAATTAGGCAGTATACAGTACAATTAACTGCCTGCAATTAGAATGAGTGCCTTAATGACTGTGTTTACATTTTGCAACCTCTCTGCTCTGATCAGACAAAGCCTTCTCTGCATATAAAGCTGGGCATAAACATTTTGCTTTTCACTCTTGTTTCCCTACCATATGCTAATTTAAAGATCTAAGATTGAGTTTTGGCAAATGATTATCTAGCTCAAATAACATAATATAAAGCAACAAAGGCAGGGAAGTTTTGACAGTTGTTTTGGTCTGCCTTTTGCCTTTATATGTAATGGATATGGGTGTTTGCTAATCACTTCACATTCATAACTATTCCTCCCAATTGCAAGCATACATAAAATGGACTTTAAAGCCTCTTAAAAGATATTTTGTCTGGAGTTGCTTTCTTTTCCTTAAGCACTTTGGTTACACAGGGATGTTTGTCTGCTGTTGCAGGCAGGAGGATATTTTTTTCCCCTGTCCCAAGCGGCTGCTGTCTAAGGCTTGTTTCCAAGGTGTTTCAGAAGTTAACAACACAACATCCTCAACTCCTTTGTGGTGTCAGATTTGGCTTTTGAAAATCCGGAACTCCCACACTATACAAGTTTGGCTACTTGGCTTGCTCTATAACTTCAAGACCAGTTTCCAGGTATGGCCATCCAAACCTATATCATATCTAATATGAGATGCTGAGATATTTCTACATCCACTGAATGGACCAGAGCACCCTATGTTGCTATATTGTAAAATGAATTGCTTACATTATGAATTCAGCTGTGTAGATGAGACAAACTAAGCTTATGTATTAAATCCAAAGTAACTGATAGAGCAGTCCAGTAGATCAGAATATCTCTTCCCTGCTTACAGAATAGTGGAAAGAGCCACAAAGGAGTTCAACATACAGATGATGACTTCTAAAGAAGATGCATAATTACTCCAAAGGTGTCTGGTAGGACAGTTTTTTGAAATCAGATTTACTTAAAGCTGCAGTATTTCCAGATAACAGATCTGTACCCCATCTGTCAGCAGACATTTTTGATAAGAACCTCTGAAAGACACTTCCATTTTCCAGTAAAACCCTGCTGCCTACAGGTGATTAACTGAGGAACAGACCCGTACAGAAATCTGGGCTAGGTGCTGTCTTGCTGGATTGCACACCTGAGGCTCATAAACCTCACCACCAGCTGTCACAAGCATTAATAATGCTAAAGCTGTAGGGGCTGTCCCTGGGCAGGTCCTTAGCGGCTGTACCATCTCCTACCAGAACAACCAGAAAGCAAAAGGTCCTGTCAAGTTCATGGAAGAGCAGGGAGTGGAAAATGGGCCTTCAGGCAGCTATTGCCTTTTCTCATTTATGGAGCACTAGCATTCTCATTCTGGCCCAAGAATTGCACAATGATGGATGGTTTTGGCCACAAAAGTGCCTTTCACTTAAGTTCATCTATGCATTGTTTCTTTTGAAAAAGTAACATCTTTAAAAATGGCCATGATGAGAGAAGGTATTCTTCCTGTCCTTCATGAGCCTATGAAGTTAAGGGTTTCATTGAGCACGTACTGGGAAGAAAGCCTTTGCCAACCAGTTCAGGCGAATATGCTGAAATGCTAAGCTAGCGTACTGGGTTCATTTATCTTCATAAGAAGAACGAAACCTACTCTGTTAGCTTTCATATCTACTCAGTCCATCTCACTTATAATGAAAGATGGTTCTTTGCTGCTTTTAGTTAACTTATTTGTTTGCTATCTTCAACTCTTTCATGTGAACTAATTGCTTTTGGAAAGCAACAGGTATTTAAACTTGCTTGATTTAATTCAACTTTGTGTTGAATAAGAACCCTCATGCATTTCTTTTCCAGTTACCTCTACTTCTGTGTATTACATGATAGAATATGCTCAAAAAATGTTTTAGTGCCGTGAGCGTTGCCATTGTGAGAAGCGGGAAGTCAACAATTGCAAATCAATAAGTATTATTGTCTGTGCTTTGCCCTGGAGAATGGATGTGCAAACAAGTATTGAAAACCAGTGGGGAAAAATCGTACACTAAGGGCAGCTCTCTTCCCTTTGGCCTTGTGTTAATGACACTTTCAGGCGGGTGGGCCAGCTAAATGCAGAGAGCGTAATACCGGCACGGCTCATCAGAGATGGTCTGTGTTCAGAGTTTCTGCTCCAAACATGAAATCACTTAAAGCTCAGGGATATTTATGTTCAGGATTGTTTGAAGGCCTGTGTTTGCTGTAGTTTTTAATTTTTTTTCTTTGTTTCTCTGTGTTCTTTATTGTAAAAACTCTGCTGGCAGCAGTGCTCTCTATTGCAGTTGTTTTATCCTCAGCTGATAAATAGGAGTATGTGAGAGGCTGATAGGCAGCATGTACAGCAGCAGTTCTGTCATACTTCAAGATTTTGGGGAGAAGAGGAAGAGCAGCTTATATAAAATGTGTCTCATGGTCAGCGTATTAGGAAATAAAAATTGGTACTGTTCCCATTAAAATGCAACAGGTGACATCCTGCGTCACCTGACATACTGAACCTAGCCTCATACTTTTTGCATGTGTCTTGTCATCTTACCAAACCTCCACCAAAACCAAGACAAAAACCAGTTTCACTAAGACCCATCATCTTACTCGGTTGCTTGAACCTCTTCCTCCTGCCAGCCCTGCTCGCTGCTGGAGTCTGTAGTGAGGGCTAGAAATTCTAAATCTGAGGGGACCATAATTGTCAGCTAGTCTGGTCTCTCTTAAACAACAAGCCCTAACCCTGAATTAGTGATACCCACTTAACCCCCAGTTGCATTAGGATATGTTGTCCCAGAAGACACCCAGCCTTGATTCCAAAGATCTCAAATGGGGAAAATCCCCTATGTTCTTAGGTAAACTGCTCCCATGCTTTAATTTCTCTTTTCTTACATTTGCAGACCGGTTTCAAATTAAAGTAAGACAAAGAATGATCTGTTTATTGATGTCTTTCATGTACCATCCCAGTGCCCTCGGCAATAGGAGCTACCACCAGGCAAATATTCACTTCACAAATTGGGTTAAACAGGATGGAGAGACTGAAGTATTTTGTGCTCTAATTGGAGTAAATGATCAGATTATGCAAGTAAATCTATGTGGGAGAGGTTACTTATCTGTTTGCCTTATCTTAATGCATGCGCAAAAACAGGAAGGCAATGATAAGGATGGTTCATGAAGGAAGGGAAAAGGCTGAAGGGGCAGAAGTCAGAGGACAGAGGGATGAAAGTGAAGCAGTTTATAAGTGAATATCCCAAACCTCAAGGATTTAACTCAGCATTCTGCTGGTGTTAGAGGGGGCTCAAAGGCTGGAGACTTGCATACTTCAGGGTAGGTGGAGCTGAATGATTTAGGTCACTGTTGCCCCTGCGGTGTATAAGACTGCATGTTCCAAAATAGCTAACGTTCTCTTTGTATCAAGCCCTTTTTAAGGGTATTTCAGATGTGGCACGTTGACTGACATGGTCAAATAATTCTGAAACTACAGGTTAGGGTTTCCTCTACTGTAATAGCATTATAGACAGCAGCAAATGCATTACCTTACTTATGCTGTTCTCCACTTTGGTGGTGATATCTGTTTTAAAGGTATTTTTATTTCACTGGGTATCAATGAGCCTTGAGAGGGAATGCAAAAATAGAACTTGGTAGAGAGATGTGTGAATATGCAAGTTGATTCCATGAGCTGTGTTTTATTATTTCATTAGCTACTAGTGGCCCTGTGAGCTCTGGGATAGCGTGCATTCTTGCTGCTTTGCTGGTAATAGGCAATTTTTTAAAATGTTGGGCAAACACATTATAAGTGTGACTCTATGTAGCAGAATTGGAAGAAAAAGTGTATTCTTATTACTTTCCTCTTTGGATCAATGTCTGTGATTACTGCAGCAGATGTCTGGGTTTTATACTTAGAGTTGCATGGTAGCAGTCTTTTGGGCTTCAAACGTGACAAGCTTCGTGCTGGATGTATCCCTAACTGTGACTCAAATTGCCGACAGAGAGAAGGAATGGAGTTAGAGAAGGCGAAACAACAAGTGTCATTACTGATCAATGGTAGGACCAGATGCGGGACTGATTAGTGTCTGTATTTGTTCTTTTCCTAGTGAAAGCTGGCAGATGAAGGAAGCTCTTGTAAGCATTTCTAAAGTACCTTTATTCAAGAAAAGTAAATCATTACAGCGCTTTTAAATTTTAGGTAGGCCATTCAGCTTCAGCATCAGCTTGCCCTGCTTTCCCTAAATACCCTAAGTAATATATAGGCCATTTATCCTTGGGCAGGTGCAGATTAAATACATTTTTTAAGCCTTTGGTTCCTTCCTCAGGTATTTTTCACACTGGGCATGTATTTACATGCAGAGCTGTCAGTAACTCTAGGTGTTAAATAGATGCATACAACGATGCCCGTTCATTCTGTGAAAAATAGAGCACCCCAGCTGAGAAGGAACTGACTTTGCAGGATGCAGAGCATGGGTTTGTTTTGGTTTGGTTTGGTTTAATTGGGTCTCCCAGGGAAATGCATTGTTTCCTTCCTCGCTCCTCCCTCCCCCCATCAATCCTGGGGAACTTGTTATCAGTTAATTGCTAATTTTTTTGATGCATGTGGAATATCACATTGCTGCTGGGGTAAGCTGACATAGAGAAACACTGCTGTAGCTGTATTTAATTTCACTGAATGCTTACAATGATTCTTTATGTAGCTCTGGGTAGAACCAGGGTAAATGTGGTGGTGTCGCTTTGCAATGCACTTGCGCCTTGTTGTAAAGCTACAAGCTTTTCATAGTTTGCAACACAACAAAGTGTCTTTAGCATACCTCTGTGGCAGGAGGCTCTAGGGATTTCTGACGCGTCTTTGATGAGACAGAGGAATCTAAGTTGTAATGCACAGAAAATTGTCAGTCTTGATGAGTGCTTCTGCTAGAAAATGTAACGTGCAACTGAAGAGGGGAAAAGACGTAGCAGTCTATCAGTTAAAATGGACGTGGCTAGAAAAGGAGGCCACCAGTTTGCTGAATTAGACTGAACTGCATTGGATGTATCTTTCCAGCCAGTTGACCATTCTACCCTTTGTTCTATATTGGTACAAATCTTGAATTTCTCTGATCAAGACCTTCCCTGTCATAGACTATTGCTTTCACCAGTTCTTCCTCTACCTTAAAAACTTAGGCTTTCTACTGTGAAAAATCTGTGTCTCCCCCTCTCCTCTTTTTTTTTTTTTCTTCCTTATTTTAGTTTTCCTTTTGCAGTCCCAGCACAATCTCTGCCCCCTCCAATGTCTGGGCAGTGGAAATCCGTAGCCCCAGAGCAAGTAGCACCCTGTCGCGGTGGCCACTTGGGGGTGTCAGAACGCAAGGCGCGGTGCCCTGCTCCTGCCCAGGGAGCCCTGGACCTCCCAGCAAAGCAGCGCGGGGAGAAGAATGGGGGGAACCCGTGTTCCAGGAGATGCTTTAGTCAGCGTTGCTGGCTTGGTCAAGTTTCTGAGTGTCAGGAAACTTGATGGTTGATGGCAAACACAACCTGGTAGTAATTTACCAAAAAAAAAAAAAACCAACCCACCCCACAACCCGAAAAATCATCTTAGCAAGAGAAATGAAGCCTTTCTCCTTCTACGAGGTTGGGTTCTCGCCAAAAAGGTTAATTTTTGGCTTGCAGCATTAACTATTGTTGGAATAAGAAACAAAGGACCCCACCTGGACTGCAGCCAAAAGAGTCCCTTCTGTAGCGGTGGCACACCTGCCTCTCAGCATTGTTCACTCCCATCTGGGTGTCCCAGCAGCAGTAACTCCCAGTACTAGGCAGTTCTCCATCCACCAGTTGGCTTTCAGCTGGTGATTTGGTCTGACAGCTACCTCATCCGAAGACTACAGGAGACTAAACGTAGGCAGTGAACTTTGGTGCTGTTTCTGTATTGTGTTTGTATGCTCCTGAAAAATACAAGTACTACTTCAGGGCACCCCTGTAGGAGAAAAAAAAAAAACCACCCTTAGTCTCTGAAATACTCTGATTAAACTTTGAACTAGAAATAGATATGGATGGGAGGAGCATGGTGAGCTCTTCATCCTCATGGGAGCTTTTGAATATTTCAGGATCATAAAATAAGTGGACTTTTTGAACATAGAAGTTGTGTTGTAACCAGAATTTTCATATAATCATCACCAGCAGGTTAATCCTCTCCTCTCAAACGCACACCTACTCCTGCAAGCTGTTCATATATACCGGTTGCGTCTTTGCTAATAAGCTTTGAAAAGCAAGTTCGTTAATGTGCTGACTGCCAGACTGTGCTTTAATGAGCCTTTCTCAATGCCTCCTATCTTATCTTGAGCTTGATAAGTACAAAACGTTCCTGTGACATTGCTATAAATCACATTTTATTGATGCATCTCAATATGAAATGCCTGCTGCAGTTTGGTGTCTGTTTGCTTTGGAAGGGATAGCGTTGTACAAATACAGGTCTGAGGTTTTCTTGTGACACGGGGATTGCTGGGGAAAGATTTTTTTGAGGTACACAGGAGGCTTTTGCATGCATTTGAAAAAGGAGGACACTGCCATTTGCCTTCCACGTCGATCAGTTCTTGAATTGTGCAAGGTTATTGTTAATTCTAAGCACTAATTTTACCTGAAATTAGGACTTTTTTCTTTCTCTCAGGGCTACATAAAAACTACTGGGTTGCCTTTGCTGTATACAATAGGCAAGCTATCGGCTGCCTGTGATTCAGCCTGCTGAAGACCTGCACTGATGGTTAAGTTAGGTACTTCTGTTCAGATTTATTGGCACCTGAATGCGTTTAAGATGAAGGGAGGAATTGAGAAGGCACATGGAATAAATAAACTATCTGGTGCAAACTATACAAACCTAGTAGTGAATGTGAACTATGCTCAACGTGAGGAATCTGCACACAAAGGTAATCCATGCTGGACCTCCTTGTTTCCCACTGTAATCTTGAGCAGCTTCAAGACTGCTCTAATGGCTAATGGCATCAGCCCGCAGGAGAACATGGTGGCTGAGTGTCCCTGGCGGGCAAACCAGGCTGGCTGTACCTTCTACTCTGCTACAGAGAGAAAGGTGGAAAATTATTTTTACAAATGTTACTTAGCTGCTTTTTCCAGAGTGAAGATTCCCTGTCTGGCGCTGGTGCCGCACAAAGTAGCCCTGCTCTGAGACATACGTATCGGGAGGGTTAAGCTCCTGTAATTACTCTTGTAAGCATGATTTTAAATACCTCCATGCTTTCTGTATCCATAAAAGAAACACAAGGTGTTTGTCCTTCATCAACCGTGTGGGTGGGGAAGCGAGCTGTGACTTTGAACTCGCTATGATGGATGTTGCTTAGTGATAGTTTCCAATTGCTATGGGCAGCATCTGTTTAAGAAACACCTGCGTGCGTGCTACTGAGTTGTCCAGAGATGGGCGTGATTAGGTTTACATTCAGCAGCGTCAGTCACGGATGTTTTGCAGGTTTTTTGTTTCAGTGCTTTCAGCTAATGTACATTGTTATTCATGCTGCTGTTTGTCTACCTGAAAAACAGGCCAGCCGGTCTTTCAGCCCTTCCCCAGCAGGCCTTTATTTTCAGTTGATGTAAATTTTAATGGCTATCAGGAAGTTGAATTTGGGGAAGTTTATTGTTTTCGGATTTAAACGGTAATTCTTTGCAGTTTTCACTGAGCCTAACTGTGAACATTTGTCTGTACTTGCATGTGAGAGTGTCTTTGAAGTCACACTTCAATACTAATATAAAATAACTTTTAAAATGTATGAAAACTGTCTATAGGCTCAAATTTTGATGCTTCTGCTACTGCTGTATTTGACATGGAAACTATTTATTTCTCAAAACTCTTCTATTTTATTTGTGCTCTGGTCAAATCCTATTTCTATATGTTATTTATCTGTAACTGTGGTGCTGAGTGCTTTGAAAATAATGGTTCCAATCTTTTTTTGGGCTAGATGGAGTCTTCTGAAGCATTTGAGACTCTTATGTTATGCCACCTATTGCCATTACAGTAAGCCATTTCATTGTTCGTTAGCCAGGGTAAGTCCGTACCTGAGTTTAGCAGCAAGCCCTTTCCCCGCTTCTGCAACACAAGAGCTGCAAGTTACATCCTTACCTGCCGCACACCCAATATCCACGTGTTCCGAACAGTTCCCTTTCCAGAGCCGCTGCATCATCCACCTGGAAGGTTCCTCATTTTTTTCATCCAGGTTCTTGCTTTTATGCTTTTGGTGCAGTTAAACAAAGAAGCCCATCAGTCTGTGTTATAACTACATGCAGAGCTGTTTACACAACCTAGCCAGGTGTTTGCCTAACTATGTTGTGCAATAAATGATGTGTGTGACAATAGGTATACAGAAACATTCTTTTGAGTTAAGAGCATTGACAATTTGTTTTAAGAGAGTGTTTCCCTCTTCTCTGAAATATATCTGGCTATGCTATATTTCCAGTTCACTAATTCAGGACAGATACTTCAACTTACCAAATTACACATGTTCTTGATGTTCACTACAGAAAGCAAGATGGGAATAAACCAGGGAATTTTGTTTGCTCTTCCTGACCAACTCAGAGGCTTTATTCAACTGCTTTTTCTGGTCTAACAACATGTAATCAACAGAGACGGCAATTTTAAATGTCTGTTTTAATGAAGCTTTAATTGTGCAGGTGCTCAGCAACTATATTACTAACTCCACAGCTTTCAGTGCGGAAAGGGCAGCTGCTGTATTGAAGAAAAGCGATCAAACCTGGGTATAACAATGACATACACAATAATAACATGGTGCCTTATGAAAGGACCGAGATATTTGCAACGGGGCTCAGTTGGCATTGCCAGGTTTGTGGTTTAGCGTGTCTGCGTGTGCTGCCTGCAGGAAAGGAGGCAGTTGCTGTATTGGGCTTTGTTGTGAGAATAGACATTTCTTACCAGAAGGATGGTAAAATGTATTTGAGGCCAAAAATGGGGATGATGAAATAGATTCTTAAAGCCTGGAATGAAGTATTCTGTTCTGTTCTATGCGGGCATTGGATTGGGTTGTGATGGTTTGCTGAGGACTTTATTGCTCTGGAGGAAGAAAAACCTCATTTGGAAATATCACGGACTGGTGGAATGAGCACGGGCCTGGGATTCAGTGGCTTCTGGGTGCTGTCTTACTGAATGATGCAGTTTGCTATACCTCTTTTTCAATTTCCTGGCCCACATTGCCAGAGGGAAAGGTGCTTGAATAATTCACATTACACAAAGTTATTTGAACATCAATCCATTTGAAAATCTGATCTTTTCAATGTCTGGGTCGAGTTCAGGAGATGGGGTCTGTTCCCAGCTCTCCCACTCGTTTGATGTGTAGCTTCTGCACAGAGCTGAGGTGACTTGTTCCTTTGTTTCTTGTCCTAGATTTTTGCATATTTCTTTTGTGACTTAAGGTAGACTCTCCTTGTTTGTGTTGGTAATGTGCCTAGCACAGTGGGGCCTGAACGTCAGCTGGCCCTCTACAGAGGTAACATAATACAAATAACAATATAGTTGATTAGAATTGCTAATGACTGTTGTTTTAGCAGTTCTGAGTGGATTAGGTTGTATTAGCCACAGATCAGTAAAATTATTTATATGTGGGGGAAAAAAAAAGAAAATTAACTGGGAAATCGCATAATCTACAGTTCTTGAAAGGTACAGTCTCTCAGCTATGTGATTCTCTCTTCGTTTCCCCAGAAAAGGTCATCATCTTTGTGCTGCCCTCTTCCCCTTGTTCCCTCCACCCCAGGGCAGCAGCTGGAAGGGATAGTGCATTTGCCCCCCCCCCGCCCCCAATTAGGAGTTCTCTTTCCATTAAATAAATAAATAAAACCTAATCAAGCAGACAGAGTGTATGAGACCCTGTTTTTCCTCCCAGAGCTGAAGTTAAAAATTATTCAATGTAAAATTCCTGGCCTGTGAAACAGAGGCTCTGTACTGTACCAGGCAAAGATTTTCACCAGCATTCTCTTGCTTAGCCAAGGCTGAGATAACAGGCACTGTAAAGCACTTGGTGGAATAAATCTACGGTTCCGAGATTCCATCGGGGTGTTCATCTTCCACCTTGTTTTTCCTTTGCTTAATAAGGTATTGCGTGAACTTAGAGTTGATATTTGACTTGACTTTTTTTCTTAATGCGAACAATGCCAAATGAAGCTAGGTGTTGTTGTTTTGGTGGTGGTTTTTTTTTTCTTCATGTTTAAATGACAACGACTGGAGAGAACAAGTAAGTGGTTAGACTTTACCTTCTCTTAATGAAGAATTTTCTTGAGGGCCAGTTGTAATTCTGCTTTGCAATGTTTTAATGCAATTTTGAAAGTGGTTTAGGAACAAAAGGGTAAAAATTACTGAATTTTGAGACACTCGAGGCAAATGAAATAAGGCTGAATGGCAACAGTTCTCTGGTCCAAGGTGACTTGGACAGTGATTAGTAGCAAGGTGATTCTTGTTGCTGACCTGTGTATTAAAATAGCTACCTGCAAGTTACTTCCTAGCTTTCTGATAATTTCTGAAAATGCTCAGCCACTGATATGGTTGCTTCAGAAGCAGGAGGGAAATTATCAGTGGAAAAAAAAAGACAAAATGCTTACTTTCTGATATTTTTTTTTTTTTTTTAAACCCAGGGATCTGTAGTGATTGGTATTGTTTGTAATCATGTCTTGGATGTTTACTCGGGGATGTGAACTTCCATTGTTGGCTTATTACTGTAATCACCAGTCAGCCTGTGAAACCCATTTCCTCTTCAGGGGGAGCCTAGATTTATCGTACAAGTGTTAGCAGCGAAGTCAGGAGATGTACATTGCTGTGGAGGTTTTGTGGAAATAGGTATGCAGCGAATCTTTCAACAAAGGAGGCCTAATGCAAAATCTGTGTTCTTTCTGATGAGTGGATAGCTAAAAAAAAATGTGGCTGGATAGAGGGGTACAGTTCTCAGGCATGCGAAGGTTAAGCTGTAGGAGTATTTCCAGCTTGCTGTCTGAAAAGGAAGTAACTAGGTACTATTTTCTTATTTTATGGGATACTTTTATATGTCTATGAATGTCCAACATCCCTGGGGAAGCGAATTATTTCTTTTTTTTTTTTTTTTTTTTAAAAAGGTATTGAAATCCTAGCAAAGCTAGACATTGGAAATTGCAAATTCAGGTTAATACTATAGCAGAATGCAGGAGAGAAATGTGGGTTTGGGCTTGAGATAGTCATTGAAAAGAACATAGCAACAATAACTTGCAGCCCCCGCTGATGTGGTGCCAAGCATTCAGGGCAACTTGAAAAATCCAAATGAAGCCCTAAGGTCACTTCAGATTGCCCTTGAGAGCACTGTAGGAATTGTTGCCATTTATTTCAGTGGGAAATTTTCAAAAGACCAAGTGTCTGTCCCCTCCTTTGGGGAATCTGTGCATATCTAAAAATTTTCTGGGCTTTTTTAGGTAGAGCGATAAGCACCCTTCGTATTGTGGTGCCTTTTCTTTACGCTGTAGCAGGGAAACTTGTCCACAATGGCCTCCTGTTGTTCCCCAACAGCAGCAGGGCACAGGTACTGTGGAGGCAAATTACAATGTCCAAGGAGCCAGGACTTCTAAGGAAATGTTTGCTTATTGCTGGTGATTGCATGTATTTATTTTGAAAATGACAATATATAAAAATCATCTGCTGGATTTGCAGGACTTCCTTAATTCCCATTCTTTTTTTCCTATATGTTCTTCTGCTTCTGGGTCTCTTCACGTTATTTCCAGGCAGGCTGTGCCACAACGTGCCCTCAGGTGTTGTGACCTTTCTTTTCAGTCCTGTGGCCTTCAGTTGAACTGGGGTGGTAATAATTAAAGTAGCATCAGTGATTCTGTCTGCACTGTGAAATCAGGGACCTTTGCTTGAATGTCCAGGGCCAGATCCTGTTGCAGGGGATAAAACTTCACTTTGGACTACTGAAGTTTTCAACTCTTTAAATAAAGTCACCCCCTAGGATTGTAGGCTGTATGTAATGTGTGTGTATATATATATATATAGGCTATATGCAATAAAATTTGCAAAAAAGCACAGTGGATCCAAAGCCCATGGAGGGCAACAGAAAAGCTCTGACCTTCTTCCCTGGAATTTGGATCAGGGTCTACTATTTCTTTCCTAACAAAAAAGTGTTTTGTTTTCATTTTGTCTCAAGTGAAAAGGATAATTATTGCTAATGATTTATAGGGCAGTGAGAGGTAAAATGAGAACACATTTCAAAAGAATGGCAAAATGTTTTCTGGGTGAAATCACACTCAGGAGCTTTCTGACCTTGCTGAGCAACTGGCCTGGGGACAGGGGGGTACAGAGGGGGACATGTCTTTTGACATCCCTTGATGTGTCTTGGGAACCCCCAAGACAGATCTTTTTCCTTTCTTGTTCCTGAGAAGCAGAATTTGGGATAGTTTTCCAGATCCAAGGGGCAGTATAAACTGCCTTTCCTTTTTGTGCTATATGCCTTGGAAGCTGTATGTCCCCAGGTCTGTCGCAACTGGCTAACGTAGGCAGCAACCTGTTTTTCCTCTCTGTTCAGGTGAACACGCCGCTTGGTCCACAGGGATACTTGCTATGATATTATAATCTGCATCATAATACTGCGTATTCTACAAAGGGTATTGTGAGACTCGGTGGTGATTTTGGAAGTGCTAGTGTAGCTCAGACTGAAATCCACGTTACACTACCTTATATAACGTATATACTGTCTTATACTATCTTATATAACAAGATGATTTCATATACGGGTATAAGAATAACATCAAAATTAATATATGCTGATACCGAGTGAATGGAACCAGCATGCAGCCTATTGCATCAACACTAGTATAAAAATAGAAATTCTTGTTATTCATGTTGGAGTTATATCCAAACTGAGCATAATGCAGCCTCAGCCTCATTGAATATCCATGGAGTTCAGCGAGAGTCTTTCTACTGACTTTGTGCTCCAATCTGGGTGCTTGAGGGACACCTAAAAGTAACCAAAAGTAGGATCTGAGGGGGAACAAAAAACTTAAGAGCTACTGAGCCTTTGCAATGTTGCCTCCCTGGGCTGACAATTTTTCTGCTAGAATTCAGGTCAGACTTCCTGACTGTTAATCCTACTGGGGAAGCAGGATGATATGTGAAAAACAAACGTTTCTTTTTTTCACCCATAAAATGAATATGATAACGTAGAACTGACTCCTATTGACACTCCAGGCTGGTGGTATCATGTCTCAGGCCAGCATCTTCCACTTAGAAAAACCGAGTTAATGTGTTGGGTTTGCCGAGCGCTTCTTAAAGGTCAAGTTTCTTGTCTGCTTGGGAAAATAGTGGTGGCTTCTTCCCTCGGTTAAGAATCCAGAAGAGTGTAATGATAACACCAAAAGGAGCTCTTTCTAAGTTTAAAAGCAACAGAAATGGTTCTTGGGCCCTTGAAGGCCAGCATCTGGGACCACAACATAAGCAGCAAACCTGGAGTCAGGGACAGGATCTTCTGATCCTCATCTACTAGCTGGAGTACAATCCATAGGTCAGAAATTATTCCTGGTACAATCACTGCCAGCTATTGTTGTTGGCAAGCCAAGGAGCAACGGGAGAGACCTGATGTCCTGTAAAACATCTTAAGCAGTCTTGCTTGTGCTGTGGTGGCAGGGTATGCAAACAGGTTGTCACTGCTTGTCCTTCAGGGGTTAAAGAAACTACTTGAAACTGCCTTAAAAACCTAACCTTCTGTCTCTCAGACATGCCTCCAGCCTGGTTGATAACTCACCGGTGTAGTTCACGTTTCCCAGTGGCCTGCCAATGGCAGGGGCACGCGTGTCTGCGCTGAGTCAGCAGCCTTGGTGTAAAACCTGACGCTGGCCTGCGTCCACCCTAGGTGTGCAGGAAGCACCCGTAGTTGCCTCTTAAGTAGTACTCCTCCCTTACAAAGAAAATGTACACGTTTCTTCTTTGAGCGTTTGCAACCTAGAAAGTTTTTCACCTTTTGATATTTATTATTAAAATTCAGCTGTAGGGCTTTTTATTTTTTCAGCGCAGAGGTTTGCCTCTCTGTACCTAGAGCAGGTTGGATATTTGTAACAGCTTCTTGGCCACTGCAAATCAATGTAGTTGTGTGATGTGCGCTCAGCTGAGCCGTTCATTGGCCCAAGTCCTAGAGATTTAGAAACCTGAGAACCCTCTCTTCCTTCTGTGCACAAATGTAAATTTGTATATTCCCTAGACCCTCAGCTTTTAATTTCTTCTTACAGCTGCCCATTAAACCTTAACCAGCAGTCTCTGCCTTCCCAAGGAAAAACGTTTACTATGCATTCCCTCTTATGCCTGGATCATATTTTAATCCCTTCTTTTGGGAAGCGTCCCCCAGCAGGAAGAAACAAGGCTTCAGAACACATGAATCACAGCTGGAAAGAGCATTTGTGATATATTAAGCTGATGTTGGTCTCTTCCATGGAACACGAGTGACTGATGCTCTATAAAAAGAAAAGAGAGAGGAATATATGTTGTGAGAGATAAGTGTGAAACTTGCCATAACATTAATCTAATCATAAACCAAAGTAATTAGAAATCAAAATGAAAGTGGATGCCCAGACAGAGAAGCTTTAGAAATTCCACTGCGAAACACTGATTTATCAACTCAGAAATGCCTATTTTGTAAAGTATTGCAACAGCATAGAAAACAACTTTAATCTCCACCCAAGTAATTAAAAACAAAATAGTCTTTGGTTTTACAAGCTCAAGTAATATAATGAAGAATGAGGTGCAAGGGCATTTTTGCTTCTTGGATGTAGTTAGATATAATAGGATGGAGTTTGCAATTGTGAATAAAATGCACATCCTTCCCTATCTATGAGCACCTGCCTGCCAGTGTGTTACTTTTGGGTTTGTCATGGTATCAGGACTACTCATGCGACTATGTTACGTATGTGTTACCTGTTTCTTCAGAATCTCATCAGCCTTTTAGAGGAATTGCCAACTCAGAATGCTAACAAACAAGGGTTCATCTTTTTATAAAGATGCTCCATTCTTGAGAGATCAGGAGCATTGCAAATGACAAGAATGGTAGAAGTTGTAATACTAAGAGGCAAACTTGGAGCTTATGTAGAGGCTCCCCGTTAATGTAAGACCTGGAATACAGCAATATTTAAATAACATATATATTGTATGTTTTCTCTGTTTCATAAACAGGGCAGTATGAAATGAAGTGTGCACATAGGTTTTCTGGAATTAACAGCTTGCGTGGGCTGCCAGTTGGGCCTAACTTCCTTTTTCCAGGAAGCGTTGATGGCATCAAAGGTTTAAAGTTCTCCATTTTGTATCTATTGATCTGCACTTCAAGCAACCCGAGCGTGGTGCTATATTAACGGAAAAGTTCGTTACAGTAAGTCACTCCTAGTTTTCAAGTTATGTAGATTGAGGAGTGCTTTGATTTCGTGCTGGTCACATAAATCTGGGTCTGCTGTAGGAAAAGCAGAGTTAGGGAGAAGGGATCGACTGTGGTAACCACTGATCTGAATCTCTGGTGATTCGTGCCAGGGATGTGCAATTCAGAGCATTAGTTCACTCGGTTTCTTCTTCCTGATTGTATAGATCTGCACTCTCAGTCTGAGGTTACTGGATTCAGG
The DNA here is from genome assembly GCA_020745775.1 of Theristicus caerulescens. Classification (NCBI taxonomy): domain Eukaryota; kingdom Metazoa; phylum Chordata; class Aves; order Pelecaniformes; family Threskiornithidae; genus Theristicus; species Theristicus caerulescens. The sequence continues at coordinate 6,069,342 of CM036574.1, forward strand.
TCACTCTTGCGTTATCCTGCTGGGACTAGCCCTTTTGATAGATTGCAGTGACTCACATGAACCTTATAGTGTTTGCATTTAGGTAACTGGGCAAACAAATGTTCTAAAGGCATATTTTCCCTAGCTTAGTGCCTGTTCTAGATTTGGACCTAGTAGCAGGTCTGAGTTAGGCAAAGATTGCATCATATAATTAATCATTCTATATCTTCTACCTTTGGGACTGCTTTTTAATGCAGCCTTGGCTGAAAGGACTGAAACCTCATTAATGAAAATACACCATAGGTTGGTTACAAGGTCTGATGGTGTTGAATAGCCCCCAAACAATTGCTTTGCCTCCTGTCAGTCTGCTTTGAACCAGATATGCTTGTTCTGCATGTCAGTAAGGAACATAAATTCAAGAAAACAAGATAGTTGAAGCACTTTATTGATTCCCTGCAGCCCATGATGGAGGTAAGGATTCTCTCTGAAATGTCTGTTCTCATCAGCATACAGAGAAATCGGGCTTGGCTCAAGTCTCTGGGTAGAGTATGTAAATTTTTATTTTTGTAGCTGAAACAGGAAAAAAAAAAGGCGTTTTCCATTTCTTCTTCTTCTTCCCAGTTAGTCCATCTATGGGGAGAGGTTCTGCAGGCCTTGGGGAAAGGCTCTGGTGTTGAAGGCTGTATTCTTTGCTTTGATCAGCATCTGAAGCTCTCTGCCCAGCTGCCGAGTGGTTAAAAAGACCGAGATGTGTGAAACCGGCTCCAGCAATCATGGGCATTTTCAGACTTTCAAACTTTTTATTCTCTTGCTCCAGTCTTTTTTTCCAACTTCAATTTTCAATAGATTTTAACACCAAATCAATCAGTCTAAAACAAAAGAAGCTTTGGCTCTTGAGAAAATGGCCCTTTAACCTTCTGAAGGTGCTAAACATTGGCGGAACTTAGTAGCAGGAAAAAAGCACGTGCTGCAAAACTCCGAAGACAACAAAGCTAAACAAACTCACAGATGCTTTCCCTATAGAGATCTCCATTGAGTTCTTCCCTGGAGAAAAGGAGGGGAGAGGGAGTGTCTGACAGAGGACGCTTTTTTTTTTTTCTTTTTCAGTCTGATTTCATGGTGTGTGTTTGCAGTGCTGATAGGAATTTCTACCTTGATTCTGACTTAAAATAACAGTTATATCAGGGAGCTGAGCAACCCTAGACTATATTAGTTCTTAAGTGGGGTGCTCATGTTAAGAATAGAGATCAAGAGACTGTGTGTAACCTATCTGTTATGAAGATGTGGGCAGGACATATAAACAAGTACATGAGGGAAATTTATGCAGGCTTTCAAGAATCCTTAGCTAAAAAACTTCCTGGAATGAGAACAGAAGATGTGAAGTATCTGCGCAGTCCCTCCCAATTAAATGGTATTTCAGTGGGCTTAAAGTTTACCCCCAGCTGTACACAGGAAGAAAAAAAAGGTGAAGGAAGGCTTCACACTGTTCCTTTTTCCAATCTCTACTACCAGGATACACACTTGAAATCTTTCCCCTTGTAGAGTTTCAGGCAATTCTTAGTTTTCTTTAAAGATTAGCTATGAAGACAGCATAGTGTTTAACCTTCTTGCCCTGATTAGGATGGAATGTTAATTAATACTTATTCACTACTTAATGTCAAGTGCTGCTGAATGTGCAAAAGAGCAACATGAACATAGTTAAAAAATTATGATAATGAGGTTCTTCAGATGGAACCTTTGATTTTACTACCGTTATAATTCCCTAGATTTCTGCTAATATTCTAACTCATTAGGTACATATTTGATTTTTCCAGGCAACTGCTTTGCTTTGAATATATGTGCTTATGATCTTTCTTAGTAAGTTAAGCTTTCGGATGAGTTAATCATGTCAGACTTATTCGCTTATTGGCCACCTACTTCAGCTCTTGTAGCGTTGTTCATACAAAGGATGCTGTAGTCAGTCTCAAGTTGAATGTTTGGATCAATTAGTTAAGAAATTTAACTTCCAGTTTTCCACCCAGCTACACGTTTGCCAGTATATCTCCATCATGGTTAGCATTACTTCTGCTGTCCTTAACTCTCACCTGCAGATACCGCTGTCTACCTTGGTTCTTGCATTAAACATGTCTTCTACCTTCCTCCTGTGTCTTAATTGAGCTCCATGGAAGGACTGTGTTCCTAGTCTAAAGTTCTGCTTTCTCCTGCTGAACTTCATGTACATCTCTGAATCTGAGGTATATACCTTACACGTGTTTATCATGCGCAAGTCCTTGACTGACATAGCTATCACGGCAAAAGGCTGACTGCCTCTACATGTGAATGTAGGTTTGGAATTGCAGTATAAAGATGAGAAAACAAATCCCACGTATCACATGGGATATCACAAAGGCCAAACTTTTGGCAATGCTGATTTGGGAAAGGCAGTGAGACATTGGAATGTGAACCTCCAATCGCCAATGAAAGGAGTCCAGTACAGACAGAAACAGAGGATGGGTAAATCATTCTTTAGTGATTCATGTATTCCTATTCTGCTAGTGCATTAGCTTTCATAAGACTGTTATTTGAATCACGAGTGAAATAGTTCATACAACTGAGGTGAGGTGTCAGCTGATTTAGCTTCTGTTGAGAAAGGTTCCTAGAATTATCCAAACTGACTCTAGATGCAAGCCTAGCCCTTGGTCCCTTGTTGTTATTTATCTAGTACAGCAAAATCTATACCATTAGGATAGTAAATCCAGTCAGTGGAGACACAACCAGTGGATATCGTTGGTAATTGGAGGGTAAACACTTCAATAAGGGTGAAATAGCAAAGTGAGGGGTTAATGTGCTGTAGGTCAATTTTTTTTTTTTCCAGTTCAACCCAAACTGCCAGTGAATCCGGTTCCAAAGCTTGGTTAAGTTCCTGCACAACCCCTGATTAAACAGGAAAAACCTGTGAATTGTTGGCTTTGCATCCTGGACTGAGGACAGGGTGCACTTGAGCAACATGCATGCTTCAGTGTTTCATTTAAATTTCTAAAGCTTCAGAGGAAAGGGAAAAAATCTAGGTCTTTCTATAAGAGGGGGAACAGATCTAATCTGTTTACACCCTGCATTCCTTACGTTCCTTTGATAGTCTGCTACTATAATAGCCCTCAGTCCCACCTACGGGATGAGTTTAATGGAGCTACAGAAAAGCTAAATCCTCCTGTAGAGGCAGATATGACATAATGTATCTAGAGGTCCTGTCTTATTTAGACACCGGTGCGTTGAAATTGTGTTTGTGATTATTTAGTGCTCTGAACAGATCTTGGTTTTCCTTCAGAGGAGACATGCATATACCCACCTTAATTCAAAAAGCCTTCTTTCCTTGGTAAGAACTTAAAAGTGTCCTGGTATGGGAATGCCCTTTTTGGAATATGAAGCTCAGGGTTTTTTTGGTTTTGGTTTTTTTTGGTTTGTTTTTTTTTTTTTCCCTCCTGTTTGAACGTGATGACTCAAACTTGGTGCAAATCCAAGGCAAATAAAAGGTGCAGGCGCCTACAGTCAGTTAACTCCTGAGTTGCTGTGAATAGAGATCACGAAGCAGACTAAAACTGCTTCCCATGGTGGGGGCTCCTCCCCTTTCTCTTCCCAGTCCTTTTCAGGGTACTGTGGTCTAGGCACTCTCCTGACTACGGCACTGAAGGACTAGATGGGAGTTGAAGATTTCTTATCTTCTGCTGCTTTGGTTATTAAATCATCCCCTTTGCTGCAGTTTATCGTAGCAGTGGAGTTAACAGCACCTGGCTTACTTAGGTTTACTTTCCCATGTGCACTCTTTTAGAATGGAGCCAGATGTTTGGTTATTTTTGTTGATGTAACGCCATTGTGTTGGCCCACTGGAATCAATCAACAGCGATATGCCGGTAGAAGTTGGATCGGGACCCATGAAACGTGAGCATGGAGTGATTATTTCTGCCACGTCCAAACCATGATAGACTTTTAAAGACTGAAACAGAATATTTGGAAACTGTTTTGGTGTGTGGGGAAGGGGCAGCTGAACCTACATCTGGCCTGTAGCCAGGACTTACAGTCTTGAGCATAGATCCAAATATTTGGATCAGGAAGCCACCAAGTCTTTGGGGAGCGGGTGAAAGCGATTTAAAGACTGCAATCTAGCTATTGCTAATGAACTTTTAAAATGCATCATCTCAATTTTCAGTAAATTCACTTCTCCTGCTCCACTTGAAGGATATCCAAAAGATAGGCGTGTAAAAAAACCTCCAAACAACCCAAACCCCTGAAGGTCCCTATCACCCTACCTAATACCACCTCTTTCATAAAACTAGTCTGGATACTTAACACTCGGATGTTGTATGTATGTAATCCTTTTGAAAGGAATTGCTGCTAGAACTGAATAAAGAGCTCCTGGAATGCTCAGAAACACGCACAGTATATCTGAATAAGGCAAATCTCACTGAAGTGTCTGAGTAAAGGGGAACACTTGATATGCTTTGGTCCAGTTTTGGTAGCGGGGTTATTTTTAACCAGATAGTGCGGATGTTGAAGCACTGAAGCATTGGTCTCTGAGGCGGAATTAGCTTCTTCACCTATTCACCTAGCACTAACAGCAGACAGAGGCTCTTCTTCAGGTGGCTGGAGGGAAAGGGAACCAACAAACCTTAGTAGCAGTGCCATAAATGCAAAGTTAAATGTCTCCAGGGGGTATAATATAGCCACAGGTTTCGAGTTCTGCAATATTTAACTCCTTGCTTTAAAAGTCAATAGTACATTTTGTCTATGTACAAATCACAGGGGCAAAGAGATTAACGCTTACCTTCAGTGAAAGGGGACAAATCTCACACGTTTTACTTGTCTTCTGTGAATATCTCTCTCTAACTTTGCTTTGAGAAGTCATTGAAGAAATCAGTGGCTCTAATAATTAACATTGGAAATGAGGGTACACTTTGCATAACTAAACATTAATATCCTGTCAGGTGTCTCTGAAACAGACAGTATGTGGAAAATGCCAAAGAATATCAACAGCTCCCATCAGAACTAATCTAAGCTTGGTGATCAGCATTTCATAACCAAAAAGTGATTTGAATAGTGTAGCCTTGAATCACAGCTTCCTTCTATGATTTACGGTAGCACTGATTTTATTTGCAAATGAAGGCATAAACACAGCAAAATTTCTTTTACTATTAAAATATTTTCTGGAAAATAGACTGAATATAATGGAACAAATCCTCAAGGTGTTTTTAAAAAAAAAATCCAAAGAAACTAAACAAAAAGAAAAACCGTCTTGAATTCTGCGCAGCTCAATCTTCTTATATCAGTTGTGGGTCGTGCTCATTTCTTCCTGTTACCTGTCTTTCCCTTTCCCTGTTCCTCCCACTATCCCCCTTAAAAATCAAAAACATAACATACAGTCTTGCATGGCCTGAGATAGACATGCTTGTTCCTTTTGTGCAGATCCTCACTGAAATTCCAGCCAGGCCCCAGTGTTGTTTTCCATCCTACCAGAGCAGGGGAAGGACCACTGAGTTGTGACCTGTTGCAACAGTTTCTTATCTTCTGCTTCAGAAAGAAACCGAGCATATTATTTTGAACTATTAACGTAAGCTGAAGAATCAGTCTCTGCCTCTATATTGTTTCCCTCTTGCTTGTCAGAATTGGGAAAAGACCTTGTCATTTGGAAGGGCTGCGCAGTTCTGCACAATTAAGGATGCAGAACTGATGTTGTTTTAAGTCCTGCTTGTTGGGGTGTGCTGTAAATGCGGAGGGTGGAAGGCTAGCGGTGCTTCCCCGGCTCAGCCTGCCCACCCAAGTTGGAAAGTGGGTGGCACGGGTGGTCGCAGCAATACAGATGTTTTGGGAAGCTCTGGAACAAACTGTGTTGTCATTAGGTCAGTACTTATCAGGCTGGCTACAAAGAGAAGTATTTAAAAAAAATCCTTTGCTGCACCACTAGTTCAAGAAGCGCTTAGGAAGTGTCTTACCCACTGGGCTGAGTGCTGTAACACTGAAACTCTGCTGACACGAGAGAGCAGTGCTGGTTTATACCAGACGTGAACCTTTGACTGAAAGCACAGCAGTGAATTAATGTGGTTGTAGCTGGGAGGCAGGGGGGCTCCCTTAGCAATGCGGATTTGTTGTTTCTGTTCCACATTTATACCCTAAGCTTTGGTTTTACTCTTCGTTTGCATATTTGTGCTGCAGCATTCGAACCATTCAAGCATCTTCTGCGTCAATACAGGGTCACCAATTAGAGAAGCTGCCACTTGGGGGGCTGGTAAAAGGTTCCAGGGCAGTGGGACTCCTCTCAGGAGGGGGCTGATGGGTGTTACGTGGCCCTGACACAGCCCGGGACCGCTGTGTTTCTCCAGTTCAGCCGTGCCTGGCACACTGCGCTCAGCCCAGCGAATATTGTGGGAGAACACACTGCCTGGCATTAGGGGCACAGAAAGGGTTGCAGAGATAAGCTGCAAGTTAATGAGTTATGGAGGCAGTAAGAGATGACGTAACCAACCACAGGAGACTTACGCTAGCTAAATGCATTACTTAAGAAATTTATTTATTAGTCCATCTGAACAAAGAGATGCTTCCCAGAACTCTTCATACTCTCAGACTCCCTGTAGGGTGTTTTTTGGGTTTTGGGTTTTTTTTGAGGCTGTGATCTACATTTTTTTGTAGGTGATTCACGATATTGTCACCTGATACTTCCTCCTCTGGCTGAGGGTTAGCTGTTAACTGCCCATCCCACCCACCTTCCAGTTTAAGATTAGGCCTGTGCCTTTTCCACCCATGTGTATAAGGACTTAATGCTCTAATAGAGGATGCAAGAATAAATTGGACTGTCAGTCCCCTCTAAGCAGAGGGTGCTGTGCAGATAGTTTACCAGCACTGTATTTGGTGCCTCACCGGTTGCAGGGGTGGGCAGGACAAAGGCAGTTTTCATTAGCCTACTCCTACGTGGAAATGGTGTAGAAAAAAGTATTCTCCATCACTAGCAAAGCAAGGCTTCCTCGCACCATGGCTGAACAGCTGCGGGGGCTTAGTTTATTTCAAGATGAGCCATTTGAGTATGCTGTCTCTGGATTTCTGAATTCCACTCTGCATTGGGCTGCTGTCCCTCGCAGCTGGATATACCAGTGCCACTTCTGTGCACTTCACATTGATTGTGGTGTCAATTTGCTCCTCGAGAAAGGTCTAGTCAGAGATTTGGCGTTCCTCTTGTCTCTCCTATATATCCTGTGCAGATTTCAGATTCTTGTATGGCCAGTAGATGCAAGTGTTTATATTCCCTAATTCTCAATGAACACAAAAATTTGTAAGCAGGACTAGAGCAGCAAATTGCGATGGTATCAAGGCCTACAGGGCATTCCCCGTTCTGTAATACACTGCTTCTAGTGTGGGACAACATCCCAATCTGCTATAGTGCTGTAAAAAAAGAAAAAAAAAAAAAGAGAAAAAAAGTAGAATTATTTCCAGTATGAACACTTAGATGGACTTGGCTAAAGTCTTGTTCTGCATAGAGAATTAGATAATGTACGAAACAAAAATCCGGTCCTCAAATACTTTCTAACTTTTTTACAGCATTCTTCTTGTTTCATCATTTGCATCCCTTGGCTTCCATTTGTCATTTGTTTTGCTGCTTCTGTTTCCCCAAAGGTGCCTCATCTCAAAGGAATGAAATGTTTTGAGCCAATGCCTGGAGGCCCCGTGTTAATTTGTTTTATGGCCCTTTTCTCCAAGCTCATCCCTCCTATTTTCTGCAAACAGAAATTCCTTTTTCATCTAGAGTAGCTGTTTGAATCAGCAAGTTGAAAACATCGCTATCAATCAAGTTCTTGTTCAGTCTAATTTTCAAGTGTCCAAGTGATTTAGAAACTCGAGTTCTATTTGTAGAAGTGATCAAAGCCCATATGCCAGATTTGAAGGCATTTCAGAGTTTGCATCCATTGATTTGAAGATTTCAGCTCCTAGACATGCCGTAAAGATTTCATGCCTTAGGGCTGACATCCTCTAAGGTATGTAGCTTTCCAGCATCTACTGAAATCACGGATGCTATGAAAAAAGAATCTAGGAGTTCCAAGATGCATTTTTCAACATTGTGGACTATATTCAGTAACTGAGACTTTTTTCCTAAGGTCCCAGGATCTACATTTAAAATGCATAAATGTTAGTGCAGACAGAACTTTCACATCTTTCTCTGTCTTCAGTCTCTTCCGCCCCCCCAACTTTCCTTGTTTAGGAAGGATTCAGATCTTGGGGTACATGGAGGAATACTGTCCCCTTAGCTCTTATTTCAGACACTAACTTGAATGGGCTTGTCTTTTCTGCTTGAAGCATGTGGACTCCAACAATCCAAGTCAACCTCTGGCCTCAAAAAAACGTGCAGTATAAAATTATTACATTTGCCTGGGAGCTCTTTACAAAACAACATTGTGACTTATTGACATTAATTTCTGTGCTGTGTGAGCACCCTGCAAGAGTTGTACTTATCTCCAGTGGCTGCCTGGTTTGGACTTAGCATGCAGCTCCTCTCAGGGAGTGCTGTTTAATTGCTTCTCAGTATTACCCAAGGTTTGGAAAAGGTAGTCTCAGGGCATGGTAGGCGGGCTTTTTGTAAGTGGCTCAGGCAGCTGGGCACCCAGCCTCAATTAAAACAACCTTCTTAATGCTAGGCCAGTGTCCCCTAATGCAGGCAAAGTAGGCAACTGCCTGCCATGGGCTGTGAGGGGTAGCGGAGGGGCCGTGGCCCTACTTGTCTGCTCCAATTCTGCCAAAGCCATGGGGAGTTAGGCTGGCAGCAACTGCTCCAGAGGCGCCAGGGCATCAAACATGCCAGGAGGAAGAAGGGAGACAGGGTGTAGGAGGAGGCCAGGCCTTCCTAAAAGTGGAAACTTCCCATAAACTCCCATTGTCTGGGAGCATCCAGAGCAGCGAGCCCATTCCCCAGTTCAGCTGTTTCCCCTCCGCCCTGTGCCTTTCCTCTGAAGAACAACTCTTCTTGCTTCCTTTTGCCTACCCTTCTGAGAAAGCTGGAGCTAGCTCAGCCGTGGGACAGCTGACGGTCCCAGCCTACCTTTGTTTTTAACAAACATCTATCTACTTCTCCAGAGTAAAAGAAACAGCATCACCTATAGGCAGACGTTAGCTGAATAGACTTGGGGCCACAATAAGAAACGTAGAGCCTTTACCAAAACTGCTGACCTGGGTGTTTTGGCTACAGTCATATCGAGTTTGAATATTCGATCCATCAAAAAAAATATAGTGATTTTGGCCACAGTGAGGCATAATCAGCCATGCTCTAAATGATTATTTGAATGAAACGCTTTCCTGCAGCTCTGAAATGTAGATTAGCTCATCTGTCACTTCCAAGTTTTATTTTGTTCTTATCAATAAACTACAGCTTAGAAAGAGGAGGTTTTGAACCTATCAGAACTCTTCTACCTGATATAAATCACAGGTTTTAACCCTTTCAGCTGCATGAAAATAAAATGGAGCATAAATTGGTAAAATATTTAAATTTCACTTTTCTTAAGGAATTAAAGTGGTAGAAGATACCATATCATCAGGACAAGAGATTAAAAATGGGATTTCTTTAAAGGCAACACACAAGTTTTTTCACTGCATATGCAATTTTAAGTGTTAGATGAATAGGAAAGGTGAGAATACTTTTTTCCCCCAAAAAATATACTGATAAACTCAATTATCGGACCAATTTCCCCACTTAGTGAAAATGATCAGCAATTGCTTAAAAAGAAAAAGAGCAGAATGAGTTATGTTTTATTTGTCCTACTTCCTCCCTTTGTTTCTTTTAAGAAGACAGGGAATCAGGTGAAGTAGTGAAAGAGAAATCTATGTATTTCATGATGTTTTAATAGTCTTGCAGCATGACCCTTAAGGAAAGGATTGCTTTACAAATAAAACATAATAATCCCAGTGCATTGCAAAGAGAACAGCCAGAAAAAGATACAGTCCCCTTGGTGACCCCATTTACAGCTTCTGCTGCAATGGGAATTCTGCATGCTACCCGATGTCAAACCACGTTTGGGTTACTTACAGCAACATGCTGTAAGCAGCAAAAGTGTGGGGTGGTAAGTAGCAACATGGCTTGGTGATAGCTCGTGGCAAATTCATTCATCACCAGCGTTATTACTCACTTCTACGTTGCCATCAGCTAACATAGCAAAATACAGCGAGCAAAAAGTGCCTAACAAGTGATAGATTCTTTGCTTGAAAGGGTCAAGTCCACTGGTGCAATAAGCTATTACAAAACAGCAAAGCAGTGCAGAAGAATGATCAGAAAGCCGTGGAATGGATGATGAAAAGGACAGGAGGACTTTGAGAGGTCACCTAGTCCGTTCCTCTGCCCCAGGTAGGATGAACTCTCAAAACCATCCCTAGCAGCAGACCTTTGTTGATGCCACTGACATCTTTCACTGACAGGTATTTTGCAAGATGACCAGTAAAGTCAGCGCATTTTCAGAGCAAGTGAGCTGTCCTCTGTTTTCTGAGGAAAGCACAAAGGAATACTTGTACATCATCCGCAAGGCCATTTCAGGTGTCTTGGAGGTGAGCTGAAAACACAACGCTCCTGGAGTTCACATAGCTGAAGAACTGTGGAGGCTGTTGAGATGATCGAGTAGGGGAGGCTTCAGCTGTCTTCAGCACTACCATTGCCCTCAGGTCAGACTGGTGGAAGCTAGAGAAAGCAACACTGGAGTGATGTTGGAGGCAAAAGTTTCAGCTTGCATTAGAGCGGGGAGAAGAATAGGAATAGGGGACATACACATAAGTGTTTTGTAAACACTTTGGGGCTTTGATGATAATGCATACCTCCAAGTTTTTTCCCTAGCGTCTGTCAAGGGAGTAGCTTTTGTAAAGGGAGTTGTTTCATCATCCAGACTGAAATCTTTTGCCTTTAGTTGCAGACAACCTCAGAACTGGCTATTGATGGCTGGCAAAGCTTTCCAAAAGAATACCCGCACGTTTGACCCTCTCTAGTCTAGGGCACGGGTGCAGTATCTTATGCTACTTGCATCATGCTCTCCTACCCTTGGAGAGGTGAACTGCCAGGCCTCAGCTACCTGTCCCTTCCTCCTGATTCTGAGGAATTCCTGGGAAAAGAAGAGAAAACCTTAAGACAAACACATGGCGTTTTGTTCATGTGGTATGTGATGTTTCTGTAGGATTTTTCCTATACCTTACTACTGGTGTGTAAGTTGGACCATGACTAATTTTGAGAAAGCTGGTTTTAAAAGTTATTTATATTTGTCAAACACCATGTGAAAGCTAGCTAAAGGTTAATACTGCACTAGTCACGCTTTACATTTGATAGTCAGTAATTAACAATCATCATGGCCAAGACCACCTCAGATTAAGCAATCAAGAGGCCATGAAGTGCTATCTAATTTCAGTCATTAACATTTTAGCAAATGTACTCACAAGTGAGAAAAATCAGTACTCCAAGTAGACCTGGGCATGGCAGTCAGGGCCAGCACAGGGCCATCCCGCACCGCTAACTCACCTTGCAGCACAGAAAGCAGGTTTCTTGTGTCTTGCACTGTGCAGTAGCAGCGGTGCATGTTTCTGTCGCAAAAGATTTGTCTCTCCTTTGTGATAGCAATGCTAATATTTCTCAGTGATGAGTCAAGGACAGGATTCCTGTACACGAAGAGGGCTGTGCAGCAAAGGTCAGGGTGTCTTAGCCTCTCGCTGGTGTCTTTTGTAAATTTGGTACGCAGACTGGAGGAATGTTTGTAAGCACTGAAAATGTTTACAGGGCTGAAAATCATAAAATGATTTGAGCAAAACTGCCAGAATCTGATTTTGTCCAGCTGGGTAGGAAATATTTGCTTTTCCTCATACTCTTCATTCTTTTTATTGCAGTTATTTTCATTATAATGATTCTCCACTCTTTAAACGCAACTAGATGTCTCTTGATTTTCAATATTAAAATCTCTGCTTTCAGTTAGCTCAATAGTTCTTGCCATGAGTAGATAGTTTTCAAAAAGAAGTAAGAAGGGAGGAGTAGCAGCACAGAGCTTGTCTCGTCTAATGAACGAAGTTAAGCAAGGCCATGCCAAGGTTATCTAGGTATGGTTGTATTTGATGGTGACTCATCCAGGGAGCTTCCTGGCTGGCCAACGCCCTTTCCTTCTACTGCTCTGGTGGGAAGGATGACTCAGAGTGTGCTCAGTGGCACGCTCCCTGCTCTGCTGGGAACAGCGCTCCGGTGCCCTTTCTACAGGGGCTATCTTGGAGGGTGCCAAGAGAAAAAAAGACAGGTTCTAACTTGCTGGTTTTTCATGAGCGAGGTACCTTTTAAATAGAGATTGCTTTGTTAAAGGTTGGAAAGTAAACCAGGAAATGCGGAGCTAAGGACAGTACTTTCTTCTGATCCGAACCACCCAAATATCTGTTAGATCGCACCGAAACGTTAGCATTCCCAGCAGGTTCAGTGGAAATATACTCTTCTTATACTGTTAGCACAGTGTGGACTGTCTCACTTACACGGTCAGCTAGGCAATCCTGACTGGTCAAGAGCAAGGAAAGGGATATTTTTTCCCCTCACACTTCCCTTGGATTCACATTGTACTTGAGCAGAGAGTGTCTGGATTTGCATAGGGCAAATCTCAACTCAGAAGCTAAAATCTTGTCTCTGTATGTCTGACAGTGATACGGTGTGTAATTTAAGGGTAAGAGCACCTGGCCTTTTGTCCAAAGGAGTCACTTCAGGAAAGCTGAATTCATCTGTACCTCTACCTCCCCATCTGTAAAATGGAAAGCATGTTAATTTCCTTCATGAAATGGTTTAAGGTCTACCAATGACAGTGAGAGAGGCAGATGTTTCAAAAGCTGATAACAGTCATCCCACCACCGTACACAAGCAACTCTTTGAAAACATTAAGTTGTAATCATGTCTTCCTGCAGGAAAAATAGCAGTTTTAAGGCAACTCTTCTTCATCTCAACTAAACTTGAATGATGTTTTAAGAACTTAAGGGTTGGGCTCCATGGATGTCATCAAATTAATGAAGAACAGAATGTATTTTTCTAGAAAATGTTCTAGAGATATGCAGCATCAGATGAGATTTTTTTCAGACACTGGACTGAAATGTCCCTGAGTCTATTGGCCCCAAACTGTTGGCTTCAGCAAATCAAACGAAGCATTTTTAGAAGTTACAGACACTAAATACTGGCTTTAACTGTGTTGTTTTAATCAGCAAAATCTGGACACAAACCTTCTTCCCTAGTTGTTTATGGCTTTTCTCCCTTATATTTTTCCCGTTTGGTCTTTTCCCAGATTTTTCTGCGTTTGATTCCCCCTCCCCGCAAAGACCAGATGCTTATGAAGTTTTCTATAAGCATAGTTCTGTGGAATTTGCTCATGCCATCTGCTTTATTAACTTGGCAAGGTAATGAAAAATCAGATGAAAACAGGCTCTGTATCTTAGCCTGGCATATAAACTGATGGGTGCTACTCTACATCCCTATTTTTTTCCTGGCTAGAGGATTTCTTGAGTTGCAGAACTGTTGCAGTATTAATAGTGATATGTTTTGGAGCCAACTGTTATCCCTGTTTATGTGCCTGCTCAAATCTAATTAAGGCAGAAGGGAAAATGCACTCAAAAGATGCACTCGTATTCTGGGAAATATGATAATGCTGGTAAGAAATGACCAAAACTATTAACCTTAAATACTCCACATTTGTGAACAGATCTTTCATTATGGGTAGAAATAAAAAGTTACCCTGACTATTGAGAGTACTGGAGTAGTTTATTTCATTGATACTTGCATGGGCTGAACGCTAAGCACAGAGCAAAAGCCTACAGGCTATGCAACACCAGCTTCAACCAAAGACTGGTGTTTGCACATGGTTGCTTATTGGCAGTGGTTTGGGTGTAATGTGTGAAAGAAATGGCTGGAAATAAAAAAGGTCTTGAATCAAGCCCCATTGCAAGCAAGGGCAGGACTGACTGTAAATGTTTGGGAGCAGTTTTGATGAGTGGTTCACAAGAAAGAGAGCGTTCATGAAATTAATCCCTTCCCCTTTTTTCCCTTCAGGAAACAGTAATCTAAACATTTGTGTTTCAGGGGTTTTGCATCTCTGTGTTCCAGCTTGGTCCCTGTGAAATATCGCCAAAATCATTAGATGATGCGGAGGTTTCAAGCAGCGCTCACTATCTTAATGTTTGCTATCTGTTGACTTTGGTTGGTCTTAGTATAAAAACTTTTCAGGATGGAAATGCCCTGTGCTCTACTCTAAATACTGGTATGAGGATACTAAAGACAAGTTAAGACAACAGGTCCAGCTTCTTCTGAAAGCTTGAATGCTTGATAGGGTACTGTACCTTCCCCCCTACAACAAACAGCAGAGCTGATCCCATACAGTTGGAAGCCTACTGCAGCATGCTGTCAAGTCAATAAGATGCTACGGTGATGAGCCTGTCTTCTCAAGTAGTTCTCATAAGAAAAGCATGCCTCTGTGCCTCTGTGCAGGCATAGCCTAGTCTGGAATAAGCAGCAACATATGGAAGGTTGTTTACGCCTCAGCCGGTGAGACTCAAACCAAAATGATGTGGAAGTGGTAATTATTTGATAACTGAAAAAAGGATGCGTTATAACTGACTAGCTCAGTTCTGCCATTTTATGGAACTGTGTTGCTATTGTCCAGAATGTCCTGTTCCAACACGCTGGCACCACTTGGGGTTATGCTGCTGCCTTCTTTTTCCTAGAGGTTTTTTTAATTCTTTTTTTTTTTTTTTTTTTTTACACAAGAGTGCTGATGATTTAAGCAATGCATTATTTAACTCTTTTATTGGCAAAAGCTGCTGTGATGTATGTTTGTGTGGTGGAGGCTGTGAATTTAATGGTCTCCCCATCTGTTTGTTTTAAAAGGAAAAAACAAGAAGATAAAACCCCATCTCACAGCTGATGTAAGGCTCAGCCCTTCTCCCCTCCTCCTCTCCCTCCCCAGTAATCACATTATTCACTGGGATGGAAAAAAGAGTTGGTGTTAATTTCCTCCATTCCCACACCTTGCAACCCAGCGCAAGTTACTGCCATTTCTTGTCCTTCAGAGACCAATTATTGTAAGTGAAGTCAGACACAGAAGCAGCGTTGCTAGGAGTGGGAAATGGGGATTGGGGCTTTATGCAACTTTTCGAGACTGGCAAGATGCAAAAATCGGGATTGACCCTTTAAGCCTTGTAGAATGGAAACCTTGGGGCAATTTGAAAATGGCATGTATGAGAGCTGCTAGGCAACTGCCCCAGTCAAGCCTCAGGTATATGATGTCCTGTAGATGTAAACCTGGGAGAGTGTGAGGGGTGATGTCTGGATGGGGCTCCGAGATGCCATAGCTTACACTATGCCCTCCAGGTTCTGATAGGGCTTTGAAGAGGGATGCTGTGGAGGATCTGTGTAAGGCTAAGGTCCTCCACACTTTATTCTTGTAGATCTTTAAGTCCTGCAGTATGCTTTTGCATCTTTAATAGGCTCTTAGCCCTATGACTTCTATGGCAGGTGCCTGTCTGTTCGGGTCCAGGCATCCCGGCTGGGGGCCCAACGCGAGGCAGGTACCTTCCCTGACAGCCTGGGGCGCACACTGCTCCTGCAGATACACAAGAGTCCACTGCAAAACAAACCTGGCTCTTGGAGAAACAGCAGAGTCTTCTATGGTAAGCTAACTCTGGTGTGGAAAGAGGATTCAGTGAAACTCCTGATGAAGTTAGCACCAAAAGTGTTTTTATCCTAATTGTATGCAAGCGAGTTTCTGCTAAGTACTTGACAGCACATGAGAAGATATCTGTCATTTCTCAGGTTTTTCTGTCAGCAGCTCTCTTCCACTTTCAAAGCTGGATTAACACTACTTGTACTTCAAATTTTACAGAAGGAAAACGCTGATATCGGAGGAGCCTGCCCTTCCCACTCCTTGCACCAGCACAGATGGTCCATGCCATCCAGTGGTAGTGCTCTGCAGCTCTGGCGAAGGTCCTGCTCGCATAACACAGCAAAATAGTTTAGTGAAATAATTCTGCTTTGTCCCAGGACTGAAATCTGTCAGAATCCAGGCAGTCATTGGAGTTAGTTATAGGTAATAAAAGATAAGCTTAAATAAATGCATTGACCTCAGCGTATTTAGGTTTCTGTTGGCACCAGCAGATGTGCTTATGCAGTGATGGAGTGACTTGTAGTCTTCCTTCATGCCTCTGCCCCTTCTGTGTCCTCTGACTTAGAAGGAAAAAATGAGCTATGCATGGTTTTAAAAAATGTCTAAAAAAGCAAAAGTGACTACCATGGAGAGAGAGCTACAGGAAGTCACTGGATCTTTCCTCCTGCTTCTTCATTTGTCTGTTTTTGTCTGTCTTTTCTCTTAGCTTAGACAGTGTGGGCACCGCTTCCACTGTCTATAAACACATTTTGGATTTTGCTCTCGTGTGTCTGTATCACAACTTCTTTCTTGAGAAAAGGCCCCTTTTTCAGCTTTGTTCGTGTAATTACAGTGCAGCACAGGATAGACTGGGAGAGAAGGACCATAATTAGGATTTTTTTTTAAAAGAAACATTTCCTGTGCTGACTACTGATCTCCTACCAGTCCTGCCACTGCTGTCTCTTGAATAATACCTGCCTCCTTTCTGTACTTAATGCCACTGATGAGGCCAGCTGTCAGGAAGGCACAGTTTGCCTCCTTTTTTGCTTTGTAAAAAGCTTTTTTTCCCTCTTTTTTTCCTGCTCCTTTCACTGATGGTGTTGTCAAATGAAGCTCGCTGTAGAATGACAGTGCTCTGTGCTGCTCTAGCATTTTTCATCTCAAGCCTTAATGTTTTGTGCAAACATTCAGTATGAACTAGCTATGGTTTTATTTTTATTCATTTTCTGGATGGGCAGACTCGTGTTTCTTAGGTTTAAATTAGGACTACTGATAACTTTCTCAAGGTTTTTTTTCTTCAGCTACATCTTTGGAAACTTTAGATACAGTTCTCTTCCTGAATAGCTGCTACTTGGGGGTGAGGTGTGTTGGGAATGTGGTATTTAGACCCCTTGGAGAGTCCCAGTGCCAAAAAATTGAGGCAACAATATCTACCTGAAGATACTCCCTCCAGAACAGATTTTCCATGTTGGCACACAAATGATCGTTCTCGTTTTTGCAGCAGTTTCCAAGACAGTACAGGAGGCTTCCAGTGTCTAGAACCAAGCCCAGTAAGTAGGTCTAAACGATTCCTTTTTCCAAATAGCTGTGTTCCAGGTTTCTAAAATGACAAATCCGTCTCATGACAAGAAAAATAGTGAGGTTTTCCTCAAGTGTCATGTCTTTGGGACAAATTGACATTTGGGATTTATAAAAACAGCGTACCATTTCCCATATAATTATAAATTGTTTTAATGGGAAAGAAAAATTAGCACTGGTCTTCTGTTGATGAGCTGAAAAGTGTAACTTTCTCTTTTGCTAACCACATCTCTACTACTGAACATGTGATTTGTAAAATGATACGTTTGTATTAATTACAAATATTTTAAAAATACATTTTGATACAAGTTTTTCTCTTTACTGCTTATTTTAAGCGGACCTCCAGCTTGCTGGGGTTTGTTTTAGATTCTTACTGCTCTGATTAATCTAACAAAAATAATCCTTTTTATTTACTTCTACTGTAATACACACTTTGGCTCTAGCAGTACATAGACTGAAAGGTCAAATAGCCACTATTTCTCTGTGATTCCTTGTACAAAGTGTTTGGTTTTTCCAGTCTAGATTTTTTTTTTTTTCAGGCAGATATTAACCAGGATACTGGAGTTGCCTGTTGCTTTCCAGGAAGACCAAAAAGGTTCTTGCACTCCATCAGGACAGGCAGTCTAAGGTAAGAAGAGCAGAGCTGTCTGGGGAGTGGCTGGGAACTCGGCACGCTCTCTGCTCCGTTTGCCTCCCGTCAACAGGGCTGCCTCATGACTTGCCTGTCCAGGCAGGTCCTGAAGCACGCTCTGCTGCCCGATAGCGTATGAAACTGCCAGGTGCACTCAGACCAATGCTATCCTGGTGCTTTTTTGGCTCTGCCGATTCCTGTCTTGTCTGGCAAGTAAATACGGTCTTTGGTGTATCTTCCTGCGTTTCTCAAAACTCTGCAAAGGCTGCGACCTCATCTTTGCTGATACTTTCCCTAGGTCTGATCAAATGAAGTTCTAAATGATACAAATAAGCAGAGGAATGATGGGATGCCAGATCTCAGTGGGAAGAGAGCCCAGCCTACAGTTAGGTCGACGTGTATATTCCCCACCTTGGAGCAGGAAGAAAAACCATCTCTTTTGACACGTAAAATTTGACTAAACAAAAAGCTTTTTTTCCTGACCAATTTTACCATTAAACACTCAAGTAAGAGCCTGTAGAAGGGTCACTGTGCAGCAATGTCCTATTGCTGAGTCTTTGGTGATGAGATTTGTGGTATTTTTCCTTTACAGCATCCTAGGATCTGCTCAGTTGAGCTAGTTTGTTGTGTTTTTATTGTCACATTATTTGGCATTCAAATACCTGCAGTCAGTGAAGCACCAGTCAGCTTCCTCATTTGAATTACCCATGCAAAGTTGATCTCTGGTTTTGAACTGTCATTTGCCTCACTGGCTTGTTGGCTTCTCAGGGTCCAGAAGATGTAATGGAACTGCAGTGTTGCTACTGAAGTTGTACCGCAAGCTCTCGTTTTGTAGGCATCATCCACACTTTATTTGGGGAGGAAGCAGGAGGAGTTGGTCATCAAGTATGTGGCACAAGGTCTGTATGGACTGCTATTAATGTGCCAGCTTTTGAAATCTTGTTTTAATACAGTATGGTTTTGTAAGGATCTAGGAAACTGGTCATATTCTTGACACCCTCGGTTTTCACTGTGTAGCACATTTATAGCTGTGATTTTGGTCTTTCTAGTCCTA
Source organism: Theristicus caerulescens (assembly GCA_020745775.1). Taxonomy (NCBI): domain Eukaryota; kingdom Metazoa; phylum Chordata; class Aves; order Pelecaniformes; family Threskiornithidae; genus Theristicus; species Theristicus caerulescens. The sequence goes on from CM036574.1 coordinate 6,088,210, forward strand.
TTTTTTTTTCTTTGCCACCTCTCTGAGGACAAGACTTAATACTTCTTGGCATGGTGATGCACTTATCATCTTAAAACTGTGTGAAGCAGATATAAAAGGCACTGTGCCGGGTAGTGGTTTTGTCCCATTGTGTATAGCTGCCTTGCCAATATTACTGACAGTCTGCAGTCAGGTCTCTGTCAAAGCTAAGCTATCAAGATAACTGACTGCCCATTCAAAATTTTGGGGAGTTTTTCCACATCTGACAGTGGGCATTTGATCAGGTTTGCTACTGGGTTATTAGGTTGGGTTATGTATTTTAGTCTCTCTAATACTGCTTTACATGGTCTGAGTCTGATTACCTTACTGGGCAGAAGTGTAAATTGCTGGAGTTGGGTGGATTTACTTCATTTCTGCATGACAAATCAGAATGTAAGCAGTATTCCCACTAATTTTAAAATTTAGCTGGGATAGGTAGAGATAATGGTAGCTCTTCCACCTCTCTCCTTAAAATTTCTCCTTCCTGCTATCTTACCCCTCCAAGACCTAACAAAATACCTTGTCCATGTCAACTTTCAGCCCCTTCTTCCCACAGGTATGTGATTCTATTCTGTTTGCCTTCTGTGTTTGTGAAATACTTTGAGCTTTTCTAGGGAAACCAATGTATTTGTATCATAAATGGGATGGCAGGAAGGGAACTCCATCACATCCACCTTCCTTTTGTATCCGCTCACATAATCTTATCGTTACTCAGGCCCTGGCACCAGCCTTTGAAACAGCTCACTTCTGCTGCTGGAAACAAGGTAAGTGCTTGCAGGCACTGAAATGTGCTTGGCTACTTGATATCTGTCATGTCCCTGCCTGCCTAGGGGGATGCGTCCAGCAAGCAGTGACTGTCTCGCAGTATTCCAAAATCGGTTGGACTTACCCAGGCCTACTATATCTATTGAAACAGATGCAGTTGCCAACAATATGGGTAGTAGCAGGTGAACAGGTGAGAGTATCAGAGATCAGGAAAGCTGGTTTAAATTTCATGGCTGGACAGTTGGTTGGAGTTGAAACAATCCCAATGGAAATAATCTCCTACATGCAAACCAAGTCTGCAAAGGGGAATGCTGTGTAGCTAACAGTGGCCGTGATATGGTACAGCTGTGCTGGAATTTTTGTCAGAGAAGTGATTTTCTGGGGAGGTGGCATGTCTGTGCTGCAGTCGTGGCTGGGGACAGCATTCCCGAGTGGTGCTGCTGGGAGATGTCTGCCTCTGAACGTAGCAAAGCTGAGACACTGCAAAATTTTTATTCCCTGAAGCTACTGAGAACCCCAAACAATTTACATTTCACAAGATCAGGGCTGTTAATCCCTGGATGCCTGCATGTATCATTCCAAGGGTCAGCCTCCTGTACCTTGCTGCTCACCTACAAGGATCTGATACCTTGCTTTGCTATCATTCCCCCCCTCCCCAAAAAATAAGCAGAGCTTGAAGCTTTGCTAGCTGTAGTTGGGGTATGCCATTTGCTGGCACAGGTAATGCTGATATCTTCTTGTCCTTTGCATATATTCCATACTATATGAGGTGGTAATGTGGCTTGCTTTGTATAGGCCTGGCATCTCCCTTGCAGCTGCATGCTTACCATCACCCACATCCTTCTCACTTGTGATTTGAATGAGTAATTCCTGACATTTGTTTTCAAGCAGGTGGCTCGGACACGCCCTGGCTCCTACATTCAAATACAGGCGGAACATACATACAGGAAGGGACATGGACATCACCCCATTTCATGGAGCTGAACAGGAACATCACTCCATCAGGTACATGTACAAATGACCCTGCGTGAATGTGTCTCACCTTGTGGTAGACTGAAGGGATACATGGAATTGAAAAGGTGGATTGCTATGGAAAGAGTAGGTCTTCCCCAATCTTTGTTTTTACATTAAAGACAGATTGAGATCAAAACTCACATCAGACTCTTGACAAACTTTATGAAGTTTTGTGACCTGCCACAAAAGCATCTGGGCTTGATGTTCCTGAATATTCATAACCTAAACCCTCTGCCTATGTCACGTGGACAGTAAAGGTATTCAGCAACTTGGGGCTGAAGTTGTGTGGGTTCTTTGGAACAGTTCTGACTGAAACACTGCTGAGTCTTCTGAGCGCCAAAGTAGGTGACCATACACTGTGAAGGAAAGCTGAGCTATTCCATACCACGGAACAGTCTCGTGACTGTGAGATGCTCTCAAGTCTAACAGATGTGCATTTCTCAGAGCAAAATGCTACCATGGAATAGGGTGACCCATGACTGACCCTTACAGAAATTGTCTCTGTGCTGCATACTCATAGAGTAATATCATTTAGAGACTGGAAAAGCTCATTAATCTAAATTGTACAGATGCTGTTTGGTTCCTGTGTGTGTTACTAGTAAATTGATTTTTATATACCCTTCTGTTACATGCGGTCCCATTTCTGTGATGAAGGCTCTATTCCAAAGGCCAGGTTCTGTGCACTGCTCTGGGTGTTCCCTTTCTGCCTGGAAGAGACGGCTATTCCATGGCTTTTTGTCTACCCACTTGACTACTCTTTCGGTGTAGAAGACGGATGTGGATCTGGTACTTCTGTATGCACTGACAGCTCCTTGGGGAATGTTGCATCTGAGCCATGAAGCAGGTGAGTACTGTGGTTTCTGACGCAGCCCCAAGATGAGGAGAGAAAGCATAAGGTCTACTCATTCCACTTGGTGCTAGGACAGTTCCAGCTTGGCTCAACTACAATCGGGAGGCTTAAATTAGGCCACTCATTGCTCTTGCAGACCAAAGGACTTCTTCAAAGCTAACTAGGTGGAGAGTCTTTCTGCCTCCAACAGAGGAAGACATCAGCACATTAAGTACATACAATGAAACCCCACCTCAGCGTGAAGGCACCTTTCCTCACCCGAGACTGGGTAATCAAACAATCTATGTGTGTATTCAGCCCAACCCAGAGAAATAATTTGTACAAAATAAAACAGCAGCATTGCCTGTCCAATAAGGCAAAGCAGATTTTTTTTTTTTCAGTTATTAAGGGTTTCTTAGCAGTCAGTGCTAAATGCAGCTGATCCTTGCTGTTCAAAGCATGAGGTTAATCAGGGTGTTAGATCTGTTTTTGCTACACAGGAGTCTGTTGCTTTAAACAACAGTCTGTTTTATCAGACTTGGGTAAAAATACACCAGGAAACAAGATTTTTAAAGCTGCTCAGGAAGACAATCTTACGTTTGTTCAGCACTGCATGGATTTGTATGTCAGAGTTGATGGTTGCATGCATTAAGCCAGAAATGAGACTAGTTTTTTGGGTTTTTTGCCTCATCATTTTATCATTGGTAGAAATGGTAGGGTCAGAGCTTTGAATGTATCAGTGACATTGTTTAGTTCCTTTATTTTTGCAAGGACAGAAACAAGGTGTATTTTCATCGGGTAATGCAGCTGGTTTCTGCCTCTGCTGGAACACACAGCACTCTTCGGTGCTGCAGTCTGAGCAAGTCTGTCTGCTGTGTGAGCTGGAGCACTGAAAAGCAAATGGCAAGCCTTGTAGGCATTTCTGACGTGTGTGTTTTCTGTGGTGGCGTGGCAAGATGGAGTGCAAGCAAAATTTTTGTCATCCTGGCAACATAGACCAAAAGCTTTGATTTAATTCTTAAGGGTCTGATCTGGAAGAAAGATGTCAGTTCTTCCTCCCAGTTTGTTTCTAAATATTTATAGGTAGGAAATATACCATGAACTGCTTATCACTTACAATTTCAGTTGTCTGTATTGTGGGTGTGAACCAAGGTTTCACTGCACACAGGACATTTGCTTATCCACAAGTATTTGAACTTGGGAAAAGAGCAGGCAACTTCACAAAATCAAGCCTGATAGATTTTTAAACATCTGTCTCAGTTGTTACAACACTGTGTTCATAGTTCAGTAGAGCTTTTGATGGTGAGATATGGCCCATCAGAACATTTGTCCTACCCAGTTTCCAAACCAATAGGCTATCAACATCAACAAAAAATAAATGGAAGCAGTAGAAAAACTCAAGTTACTCATGTGTATATATATAAAAAATATGTACAAAATTATATATGTAAATATATTTAAAAATACACTCGCATATCAATATCAGAATGGGCAACTGACCTTGTCTGCATGCTCTGCTTCTTTTTTTATGATAGAGATGAACCTGCACAAGAAGGATGGATATGAGGTGGGCAATTTCATACAGATACCTTGGAAGCAGAAAAAAATTACCACATATGAAGAAAATGTAAGTAACTGTAGAAAAATAGTGGGTTATTCAAATGGACAGATCGAACAAAGGTTGGAATGTCAGTGATACACAGTGGGCTAGAATATATTCTCAGTGGAAATGTGAAGGAGAGGAAATGAGGAAGGCTGAAATCAAGCCTCTGTTTCTCCAAATGGTATCTCTTCCTGTAAGAAGGCACGGGCTTTAAAAGTTTCATGGTGCAATATCTAAGAAAACAATGCAATACAAGTATCAGAAGTCGCTGCCTGCGCTTTTAGAACTACCTTGCTCCAAACTGAGGAGAGAGAGCTTCTGTTTGTGGGCCCAGGTATCCTAGGAGAGGAAGCCTCAGCAAGGCTTTTAACTTCACAGAAAGGATAAAGAAGTACTATAAAGAATTGAGCAACACTATGGCTGCATACCAAAATTAAATTTACTGGGAAGGAAGTGGCCAGCATAAGTTGTACCAAAGCTGGCTAACGCAGTGGGCCTAAACATGCTTTCCTAAAGTCCATGACAAAATACCTGCTATCCTCAATGTGAACAGGTCTGAGTGTAGCCAACATCATCTGAAGATTTCACACAGGTGGAATTTTTCACCACTAATCTAAACACTGGGTCTTTTATGGTGTATTCTGGCTGTTAGGGTCTTTTATGGTATATTCTGCCTCCTGCACCTGACTCTGCATAACAAGATTCTGCTCCCTCTAGTTGGAGTATCCCTACTCTTGCTGTAATCTGGAGTTTGCATGCTTTTAGGAGTGAAAACTATGCCCATTGTTCTAGTTTTTGTGGGTGTTTATGCTGTAATTCACTGACTTGATCTGCAGCAAACCTGTTTTTAACTGCAGATCTAATGTGGGAGATTGTTCAAAAGGTAAGGTGTGTCTCGCTGATTAGCTGAGTTGAAGTCACCTGACCCTGAACAAATAGTTCCTGACCTGAATTTTGTGTTAGCTTTATTTACTTAATATAGAAACGTTAAAATTGGGCTGCAGTGAACTGTGTCTTTAACCATTTCCTTTCTTGTATAATTTGTAGTTTTATAGAGGAGCTAACTTAAGAGCCAGCGTTAAGCATTGAATCATGCTGTGGATTTGGTGATTTTGCGGTTAGGTCATTTTCCCTCCATGGATTCATCAGCTTCCCAGGTGCAGGATTTGGAGCAGCAGGTACATATAAAGTTGTTACAACATGCAATGGAAGTGTGATGGGAGGGGTTGGGGGACGGAAGAAACTTACTCACTGAGGTGTACCGTGGGCTGGTGATTCAGAGGGCTGCCTGCCATTAGCTCGGCACGGCACGCTGCAGTTTGGAGGCAACGCGCTTGCAGAAGGAGAGTGCTGACTCTCCTGTTCGCGCTCACTCCTGGCACAAGATGGTGGTGAAGTCAGGGCTGGATTTGCACTGTCATGCGATGCGATTAGGGAAGATCTGCTCCATTGGTGACTGCTGTCTGAACTAGCGACTGTGTATGAGGATTGAAACCATCTCTGTGTGAGCAGAGATGTTGTCAATGCTATTTTGTTGCCCAAGAGGTTCCTGATTACATATTAAGCAGGTCTGAAGGGAAAGGGAATATTGTTTGTCCTAATAAAAAGATTTATTTTTCTTTTATTTATTTTAGTTTGTGAGCAGGAGAAGAAAGCTAGATTAATGTTCAGAGGTTCTTTGCTGGACTGTGACAGTTGGAAAAGCGCTGCTGCTGCTAATTCTTGAAAGGCATGATAGGCAAATAGCACGTAAGCCATTCTTCTTTCTCTTATGATCTTAGCTAACTGGCTTTTCTCTCAGTCTCCCTTTCTTTACCTATAATATGTGCTATGGTGTTTGGAAAAGTCAGTCAATCATTCCAGTAAAACACTGTGGCATTCTCAGCTCTTGCCTTTATTTAGACTACGGTACCGTGGGTATGTCCACATAGCCTTTTGCCGGTTCATCAGAGTCTTGACCCTGCTAACCTAACAGCCTTGTTGCAGCATTAGTTCAGTGCATAACTTGACCAGATGACTTGGCCAGCCTGTGGTCCGGTACCAGCCTAACTACGCTTACCTAGCGGCTGTGCTAAACTCATGTTCCAGCAGCTCTGAGCACAAGGAACTGGTTTATGTCAGCCACCAAAACATCTTAAAATCTAAAACCCAGCACAAATCAGGGCTGCACGCTAACGACGGCTGCACAACTTTGAAAGACAGTGCTTCTGTTCAACTGCAAGAAAGGGCTTTGTGTTTGCAGTTGTGATTAGATCTTTGTGTGGGGTCTGTCTGTAAAACTTAAAATCTGGGGACTGGTGGCATTTGCAAATTTATGCTGCTAAAATAAGCACAATCACATTTTGTGAAATAGTGCGTTACATGAGGTCTGCTGGGTTGATCATCTCTAGGGCTATGAAATAATGCAAGAAGATAGCACTGTTGCCATGGCCTTCACTGGCATTGCATTCAGGACCCTGCCATGCTCCATGAATGGATTAACTATCAGAGCTTCCCAAAGCAGCTCAAAACCTCACTTCTATTTTAGAAATCCTCATTTTAAGAACAAAGGTCTGTGTAAGGATGAACTGTGAGGAGGGAAACAACACGAAATGAAACTGCATGCGAAAGGAAAAACATTTAACGGGGCTCCTGTATGGAGCCGTTAACATGGCTGCCTCCCACAGCAACGAAGTGCCCGGCTCCACTTACCTGTCTGGGACACAGGAGCAGTTGCTGGGCCTGTCTGAATGTACCAGAGATTAGCAGGGTAGGAAAACACCTGCTTCCACTTAACTGATCTGAGAGGAAACAAAGGGCAAGAAAAGCGATGGCCTGAACAACACAGGATTGGGTGAAAACTAATACGTAGCTTCAGACTGGCAGTTGGCAGCCATAACCCTCAATTTAAAGCAGCTGAGAGTCCCAACTCTTTAGATCTAAAATCTTGCTGCTGTGAAGATGAAAGACTTTGTTCTGCACACCCCTCCCCTTTTTTTTTTTCCCCCTTTTTCTTTTCACTTGACTGTGTCCAAACGGGGAGTAGGCAGATGGGAGTTTGGGCAAACCCAGATGCCAGGCTGCTGCACTTTAAAATAGGCAGTGAGGAGTGGCAGACAACTCAGCCAGAAGGAAAAGGTGGAAACTTTCCAATCATCATTGTTTAGGAGCTCAGTGACCCCTTTCAGTTTTACCTCAGAGGAAGATGGGATCGGCTGGGACTCACAGATGACCGCAGTATAGGCTTCAATTCAGATATGGGATTGAAATTCTGGTGATAGGAAAGAAGGGAACATGGTGCTTTCATTGGCTTCAGTGAGGGCTGTTGCTCAGCACCTCTGCGAGCAAGGTCTCAAGGAAGGTTTTTTAAGTTGGATTCTCAAAAATTATGTGCTGAGTCCAAGACCCCTTAAAAGGTGAGCAAAAAGGCTAGACAGTCATCATTTGAGGCTCAGTTTCATTGCCTGACTCTGAGCTGTGTTTCATTCAGAAATCGGACTTAGCTTCATTTTAAGTACACTGTCATTAGGCTCTTTTTTTCTTCTGTTTGCTTTGATTGGAACAGGAACAGTTCTTCTCGCTGTTAACAGAGGTACGCAATACTGCAGACCAGGCCCCTGCAAGGGTGTTGTGCATTGATTAATGGGACAGCTGATGGCCTCTTGTGGGGCTCTCTTCAGTGCCACGTTGCTGTGGGTTTTGTGTGTGTGTGTAATATCTTACCTTTCATTTGTTCCCCAGCTTGTGCCCTATGGAAACACAACTGGCGTCTGGCAGATCGGATGGCTGGCCTTAAGTTAGTATGTTTGCAAAGAGGGAGGCAAAGCGAAGGTAAGCCTTGTCAGATAATAAAACTTTCTTTTCGTGTTCAAATAAACACAGATTAGTCTGACTTCTCTGCCCACCGCTTGTGTCGTCTTCAGAGCACTGAAGAAACAGTGGAACGTACCTGTGACCTTACACGCTAACACTGGCAAAACATGTTTTAGCTGTGGACTCTTTGATTGCATGCAAGCTATCCCTCCAGGTTATTGTACCTCTCCAAAGGCTGCAAAGAGCAATATACTTCTCCCCTCCTCCTTTGCTTGCTTAACTTGTTAAGACATGGAAGGTTACTCCAGCTATGACTCCTGTTCCTGACCTGACAGGTGGTGCCTTGAACTGAACTTTGCTCTCACAAACACAGTTGGGTTTCACATATCAGCCTACCATTTAGTGAACTTGCCCGTCTGCACAGAATTCAGTAATTCTGGCAACGTGTGCTGCTGCGATTGTCTCCGGTGCTGGGTTAAGGAGCGCTGTTGAGTGCAGGGGCTTGCTACACAAACAAATGAAGGCCAAGGATTCCACACATTTAATCTCATGCCTTTAACTCTATAGATTGTGCAATGAGTTGCTGAGTGCAGGTAAGAAGATGAAAGAGATTGAGGTGATGCAGGAAGTGATAGTAATGGCTATTAGCCCTCAGATGAAAGAAAGAAACACCTTTATGGATCTGCACTGATGTGACCCTGTGCTGCAGAGCTGCACTAGGAACAAAGAAATTGTAATATTGGATCAGAAGTCCAATGTGTTTTGTAGCCTGTTTTGAAGAACTGCTCAATAGGAGCTTATTGAAAAAAGATGAACGAACTGCTATGAAGAATGGCTGTGAAATGATTTGTTGATAGGAGATGTTTATTTTCGACACAAGAAATGCTACATTTGAACTGTGTGGCTTTCTTTCTCTATCCAGTCTAAAGCCATGGGCGTTTTCCTATAGCCATGTTCGGTGTTTTCTTTTGATCATTAGTTTCCTACCAAACTTTTGGTGTCAGTGACATCCTGTGGTGTAGTTATGTTAACTGTGTCTGGGTTTGGTTTTTTTTTTTTCTTCTTTCTTCACAGTTTGTCGTCCCAGTTTTTAGTACCTAGCCATTCTGTGCTAGCCTGTCCCCTGATTTTTTATTGTGAAAGCAGAATTAGCTATGCTGCTGGGTACCAGTCACTAAGTACCCCAGGACAGAGTATTTACCAATACTAGTTCTTCTAACCCCAATCTGTTGTATATTTGTATTTCTTGGGTTAAATCCTGCGGTTTTTGCCCAGCTGCCCTTGGGGAAAGATTCCTGTTCACTTTAGCACATCTGAATTTACCTGAGGAAGGATTATTAATGGGGGGATTTGGTTTGCTGTTGAGTATTGATGGCCCAGATATAGCTGAACTGTTTTGATAACAGCAAAAATGAACATTTCAGTATTAAGTGTAATAAGTCACACATTAGTCTTTTCAAAGATGAAAAACACGTAATAAGGTCTTCTCTGCTGTACTTCATGGAGCTTTATAAAGTGCAGAGCCAACACCTTCAGCATAAATACATCATTACAGCGTTCCATGAATGAAATGTCAAGCTTGATGTTCAAAGATCATAAAGCCCTTGAGAAGTCTCACCTCTGCAAACACCAGAAAAAGATTTGTTTACTATTGCTGTATTATAAGAGAAACTCAACTGACCAGATCATTGTAAGGCACCGGTAGGTATCGTATGGCTTAGTATTCTGCTGCATTGTATTTATCCCATGAAATGCTGCTGCTACTTAATGTTCTTGGTCTGTAAACCATCTATTAAAAACTTGGGTACTTCTGAGTCCAGCTAGTACATTACTATTTCTAATTGAAATAGGTGGTTCAGAGTTAAACTATTCTGGAAAAATAGAAATGAAAATTGTTTTTAATTTCACAATCCTATATGGCAGTCAATAGTCACTGACTGAAATAGAGTAGGAAGGTATGAGAAATCAAAGTATTGGGCTGGAACACAATAGCTTGGATATTCTGGCTCTGCTACAGGTTTTTCTATATGATCTTGAGCAAGCCACTTCAGCTCTCTTACTCTGTCCCGTTCAATTCCTCCAATATAAAACAATGTACTTATTCTTTATAGATGTTTTCAAGCTAGCATCCTGACTTTTGTAAGGTACACAGACACTGTGCTGTTGGGCTGAAAAATATCCAGACACTAAACTGAGACTTTTCACAAAGCCGGATCAGTGCTCAGTCGCATTACCATGCAGGAGGTTTTCAGGTGAGGGCTTTAGAGACATTAAAGAACTTTGCAGAAAAAAATATCCTAACTCTCTTGATACAGACACCAGATAAGTCCTCCTGACCTGCACCTTATAGTGTGCAAAAGATGGGCTACTGTTCTTGGCTTGAAACAAGGTACAATAGCCACATAGAGATGGGATCGATATAGTAGAGAAGCGTTTAGGATTATCATCAGACAAGTATGTCATATGTAAATATGCCATCTTTGCAATCAAATGGCTCCTGTGTATTAACCCAGGAGAGGGTGCAGTTTATTGCTGAGAATTAATTAGTTTTTTGTTGCTGGTAACAGAGAGCCTCATTTGCAGTCATTTCCTAAGGACAGATATGATTGCCTTATTCTGTCACAATAATTCAGTTCTTTGTGTGTTGTCCCTCAAGGCCGGCTAGAACATTATAAATGAACAGAGGGTAGAAAAGTGCAGTTGTGGGGAAATGGGGTTTGGTTGGAGAGTTCCCAGGGATCCTTAGCCTGCTACTGTGTGAATTATAATTACTGTTGCTCAAACTTATGGGGTGGCTTGAACAGGACACAGAAAAAAAGTCAGAATCGGGGTGGCTCCAGGCAGGTGCCTGTGTAACAGGCAGGATGGAGATGGTGGCCCATGGGGGTTTATGAAAGGAGATGGTGACTCACACAGTACAGAAGGGGAAAAATGTGAATTTGTTTTGGCCAGCCTCAGGGAAATGGGAGACCCAGAGAGAGGTCAGGAACAGATGTAGGCCTCAGGGAGTGGTTGAATCAGAACATAATTGATGTAGCTAAGCCATGTCCTGGCCATTTACTGATGCAAGAGAAAATGGGTCTGCTTGTGCATCCACTAAGTATCGTTGATTGGTTGGATTGTCATGAACTGTCTCAAAAGTTTTAGTGATGGGTGCCTCAGAGAGAGAACAGGAGGGTGATTTCTAATAGATGAAAGCAGCTGATGTCCAAACAGGTTCAAATCTCAAATAAATGTCCTAAGTGTCCAGGTGGCCTGGCCTAATATGGACCCAGGCTGTATCTATATTGCAACACAGGATGGTGTTGCAGCATATGCTGACAGACTTGTGCTGGTTTTATTCATTTGGGTGTTGAATCACTGTCAAGACACAGCTGAAAAGATCAATTGAGACCTCATCTTTTAAGAAATGTCGGACACTGGCACCAGGATTTTACCACCTGTGTTGTGGCCAATGTCACTCTAGCATCACACCTACAAACAGCAGTTGAGATGTGCCTCCACAAGCTTCTGTCGCATCTCCCAGTTGCAGTGCATGTATCCCAGTGGGGTACATCTTTAGGAGGCTGGTAATTTTCTATAGTTTAAAGGTGCTATTTCTGCTAACTATGCCTGCCAAGGCACTGGACACAGAAATCCTGTATTTGGAAAGCTATTTATTAACTTTGACTTTTAAGTTCTTTTGAGGGTACACAAATACAGATTCAGTTATTTCAGGGAGAAGTTTCTTCTCCAAAAAACTGTGGGCTAGACTTGTCCCAGGCAAAAATTTGTGTCTTGAAGCTACAGCTCTAGCAAGTCGGAGATGAAATGGAAAAAGCCAGCTTGCTCAGAAGCACAGCTGACTGTGTAATCGAGCTGTGAACTGTGTAATACCCTTGCAGGAGAAATCAGTCTTTCGCAACTAAAGGTTTCCAAGGTTTCTCTTGAGTTGGTTATGAGGATAAGTTGTGTCTTAGGGGAATTCTTCTGCCAGTTGGGCTAATTAACATGATAATTTGTTGTTTCATTAGCTACATCTTTCATGGGAAATATGAGTGCATTTCCTTCATAACAAGGAGAAAACATTTTACTTAGTTTTTCTTTTTTCATGACACTGATGAGAATTTTCTGAAAACTTCCTTGAAAGGGGATCAAAACGGTACGATGTAGCCAAAATAGGGACCTTTTTTTTTTTTTTTGGTCTTCCCATATGTCCACATCAAAAATGGAATTTCTACCTGACTAATCTAGGGGTAAATACTGCAAAGATCTGGGCTGAAGTGTTCCGTAATCATTGTAATCTCAATCGTGGTGCCCGTGAATGGACATAGGAATCCAGTTGTAGGCCTCTGCTCTTATTAGCTTGTATATTGGGAGACCTGAGTTCTGGTTGGACTTTTTATTAGTTTCTGAAACTATTTTGCATGTGCAAGACTAGATGGTGACGGGATTTAAACTTCTGGTAAGTTTTTGAAAAAAATCAGCTCTTGTGAATTTACCAGCAAAACGGTATGGATGTCCTTCAGCAAGTCCTTGCCTCTGTCCGTCTGTGCCTTAGGTTGTCTCTGTATACATTGAATCTTTTGTTTGGAAAAGCGATCATCAACCCATCGATGTCCTTGCTGTTCTGTTGCAGGTTAGATGACCTAGGAGTGTTCCAGTTAAATAATCTAATCTCTGATTCAACGGGAGTCGTATTCTGGTTGGCTGAACAATTAGTTGGCTTTTAAAATATCAGCTCAGCAGTATGGTAGTCATGGCAGTGGGCAGGTGGAAATGGGTTTGCAATAGAAGAGTGACTGGAGGTTGATTTTAAAGTGAGAGAAGAATGCCCCTTCATCCCGAACTCTTGGTTGCCAGTAGACCTCTGCTCTTAAGAAAATCTTAAGGGTGTAGAGCAGGAGCATGAGAGAGACTGGAACAGCAGTATCAAATCTGAATCTGCGCTCGGCCAAGAATTCATTCTTTGTTACAGCCGTGGCAGAGGGGGTGAGCCCGGCAAGCCCCTCGAGAGGCCGGTCTCCCGCGCAGCACGTCTGCAGCACGCAAGCTGGTTTCGCCCTGGCCGCTCCCCAAACCCCAGGACACACCTGTTAATAGCTAGGGGCAAGGAGATTGGCTGGATGTAAAGAATGCACCTGCGCAGGGAGGGGTGAAGGACTACATGTAAGACGAGCCTTAGACACTCGCCGTCTCTTCTCAATTCCAGCTTAAACAAGCAACATCCCTCTGGGCTGCGAAGAAAACCATGCGCGTTTTAATCCTTTGCTTTCCTTTTTTTTTTTTAAATTTGGTTTTATTTCGGTAGTCTAATACAATTTAGAAGTGTGTTATTTTTTCAGGTACAGTTCTATTTTTGTCTTCATTTGTTTCGTGTGAATCTCGCTGCGAAAGCCTCTCGCTCCAAGTTCGTCTTTTCCAGGACACAGAAAGATCAGAAGATGAACACTCTTGTGCGCGCCCTCCTGATGATCATTACCTCCTTTTTGTTACCCACTTGAAGGCTGATGAGCTTGGTTTGGGAGAAGGTGGTTGTGCGTCCTGCACTGAAGTTGCTTGCGTGTGTGTTTGTTCATGGTCCTGGTAAGCCGTAGTGTCCAGGTACTGTGGTAAAAAGTGATCTAACTAGCATGAAGAATGACTTCTTTAATGCCTTTCGTAACTCGTTCATCAATATTCTCCTCTCAACTTTCTATAGGACTCTGTCCTCTTTTCTCTTCCTCCTTCTTTCCCCAGGTAGATTAAAGAGGGTTTTGTTATACCTATCAGGTTTTGTCTGCTCAGAGTTATGGGGGAGGGGAGAACAGCACATGAATTCAAACGTTCATTTTACAACTAGCCAAACCAGTCAGGGCAGGTAAAAGCAGAACCAAGAAATTGAATAGGAGGGAGCCAGTGGGGGAAAGCTGGTTTCACCGAGATGTCATGGTGAGCTCGGAAGAAAAGACGTCTTTGGAAAGGGTTTATTGTGACTAAAATAAAATGAGTGTAAAATTTAAGAGAGCTCTTTCAGAAGAGAATCCTTGCATTTCAAAGAGGATCCAGCTTCGGTACTAACAGCAGTGACGTTTCTAAATGCAAGTATGCTATCGGCTCCTTTTCAATTTCTGTGTAATGATTGCCATTTTTTAATTGGTTTTTAAATTAACTGGCATTTTAATGCATTTTATTGCAATTGCAAAATGCCCAGTCCTCTAGTTTTAGTCTCTCTACTACTTTGGAGCCAAAATTGACTTCTCAGGTAGGGTGCTGGAAGTGAAGGAAACAGATTTGGGATTTTTCAAACACCACTTTTGTTTAAACTAAGTGGAAGTCAAGGAAAGATCTTGTTCTGCTTTAGTCATCGGTTTCCGCTCATGGCATGGAGGAGCCATTTTGGGTTCGTTTTGTTTATTCTTTTCTTACCCGAGGCTTTTTTGTGCATGACAAAATGAGCATAATTAAGTCTTCTCTTCACTCCTGTGCTAGTTCACTCTCGTTATGGAGCTACCTGTGCCAGCTGGGACTAGCCTTTACTTGCGCTGGCTAGTTGGACACCAAAGAGACAGAAGACAAAACAAAGTGGTTTGCTTCATTTTTTGAAGTGTGAAGTCTAGTTGTGGGTTGGACGCAAGAGCTGTGCTGCCTTCTCAGACTGGAAGATCGAGGTGCCTAAAAAGCCCCTTCTCGGCCTGTATAATTTGGTTGGCAGCTGGGAGGTGATACTGTTGATGTGATAATTTTGGATGAGGAGTACGAGGTGTTTTGTAAGCAAGCGGGCTTCTTGTATAATTCATCTGCTGGGATTCAGGAGGAGGCATTGGGCTGGCTTGGTAGGCACTGAGGGAGTCAGCAGAAAATGTTTGCTCACTCGTTCCCTCCACCCCTTTAGTAAAACAGCCTTCTAGAAAGTTCTGCGAGGCACAAAGCTCGAAATAATTTCAGCTTTCGGCTGAAATAATTTCAGAGTATCTAACTTCTCGGAAATAAGGAGGCATAGCTTGTCCCGATTTAAATGCCGTTTGATTTATTTAGTTTCAAGAAGGTCTTTAACAGCTCTTTTCTGAAACATTTTGTCAGGAATGCGTGAAATATTGCTAGTTTATTTACCCCCTCGTTTTCAGTGAGGTTAGTTCTTGATTATTTGGGTTTTTTCTTCTTGTAATTGCAAGTATTTAAACTCACCTGACTTAACTTTTATTTGAAAAAACTATGATTTAAATATTATTTTGCTTTAGTCTAGACTCCTCTGTAGCAGAAGATTACTTCATGCTTGCTTCGATCTCAGATAACAGCATTAATATAAAAAAATTGTGTGCCGTTCTATCTGTACGCAAATACCAAAATACTCAAGCCAGCTACAAGGATATATCGGCAGGACTAAATATTTAATTTTGACTTTGCAAATTCAGGAATGGTCTCGGTCTTTTTAATTGGTTTTTGATACCTTTTTTCATTTGAACTTATGTTGCAACTTGCAAACGTGGGTGTCTGAAGTTAAGTGCCTCCACAGAGCGGGACAAGACTTTCGAAAGCACCTTTGCTTTGTGGGTGTCTAAATAGCCCTCAAAATTCCTGAATTATTATTATAAATTATTACTGAATGAGAATTTGGGCTGTTAAAAGACACTCTTTGGCATATGGGCAACTAAATTCAGGCAACCAAAATGTTACAGAATTGTAGAAAACCGTATGAAAGCCAGGATTTTGGAAACTTAGCTGAACGCTGAGTTGCGGCTCCTCTTCCCGTTCTGCACAGCAAGCGATGATCCCAGTGAAGGCCCGGGTACTTCTCACCCGAATGAACTCACAGCGGTAATCATCAACACAGCCTCGCCTATTTTAATACATGTCAGGAAAGCTAACAATCAGAACTTAAAAATCTGGCATCTTACAGAGGTCGCTGAGATCTGGGGGCGACCAGCACGGATCGCTGAATGCCAGATACAGCGACGCCGTTCAGTTTTTCAACTGGAGCAGGGGCTAAATTCTTCTGATGGTTATACTGGGCGGTCCTGGTCCGGAGCCTGCCCCTGTTTAACTGAAACGCTGGTCCGTGAAGTGAGTGAGTTCGAAGGAGCGCGAGTCCTGAAACTGGCCTGGTGACACAGTTTTACTGATACATATTGCTGTATAAAAATGGAGTAGTATTTCTTTAGTTCAGAAAGAGAAGAAAAATCCTCCCTGACACAATGCTTTCAATTTAATCAGACAATGAAAGGACACATTAAAATACATACCGGTTAATGAGAGTGTTTGAAAAGTGTTTCAATGATATTCATAAAACTTTAAAAATTCTCCTAGGCTTCCCCTTTTTTGTGATGGCTGACTTATGTAGGAAATAGGGTTTTCTTAGTGTCCTTAGTCTAAAAAACACAGAGGAAGGCTGAAGTGATAAAAACTGGACATAAAATATACGCGCAATCAGATGATCATTTGTTAGACATTTCGTTTGCAAAACAAGTTAATTAGAATGTTCTTACCAGATTTTGGGCAGGGGCAAGCGGCTCGAGGAAATGACATTTTACAATTGGGATGCACATGTCACTTTAGGTTTTTTTAGATGGCTCTGTCATTAGAGCCAGAGAAGTTAGTTTTAGGGTCTTACTTTTATTTAATCTTCGCTTGTGGCAGAAGTAATTGTGCGTCAATAAGCAGTCTGAACTCTAAAACAGAACTTAGTTTGCATTGCTGCTTTTAAGCTTTCAAATAAGCCTGCCTGTCCTTTCAGACTCCAGGTAGAGCTTTTATCTGATGGAGCTCCCAGATATAAAGGCTTAGGTTTCACATGCTTTGTTCTTTTCACCGCCACTGACTATTGATTAAGGCTCAGCCCTGCAGGTTAACTAACAAGTTATTTTCCCCCCCACCGGAGCTGCGTTCTTTGTCAGACCTGCAGCTCCCTGGGTAAAAACGGGCATCTCGGTGTTCCCGCTTGCGGGATAATTGATACCCAATTGTTTTACGGCTGCTGGAACTTTGTCCTTGCACTTGAGAAGTGAGTGGGGGAGGCAGGTAAGGAAGTAGAAGAGGGGAGGAGAAAGGTAATATAGGTACAAAGCTAATTACTAGGGCTGTTGAAAAAAAAGAAAAAAAGTGGGGGTGGGGTTCATTTAAGTTCCTTGTTTTCCACTCCTCTTCAGTCATTCTTTCCTTTTTTCTCAAGGCCTGAACATTGGTAATAATGGTGATGATTAACTAAATGAAGTCGGTAACCTGGGCGACCATTAAGGTGGTTTTATATTTCATGGGTACCGAATCGCCAGAGAAAGCACGCTATTGAGGACTCGGAAAAATGAGATGGGGCGTTTGGGGTTTTTGGGGGGGAGGGTTTGCATTGCGGTTTTTTACCTTGCATTTTGTGCCTTGATGCTTCACAACGGTAAGGTTATAACCACCTTCTTCCATGCTTCCCTTCTTCTCCTGTCCTTTTCATTCCTCCTCTTCTTGACTTGCCGCTTTTGATAGATTCTGCATCGGGCTGAAGTATAGTTTCCCCGTTTGCCGGCCTACCTGTAAAATACTCTCTTGGGGAGAAGAGAGGAGGTGAAAGGAAGGATTTCTTTCTCAATATATGCTGGATTAATTGACTTGGAGATTTTATTCTATTTTTTATGGTATCTTAGACTTGTCCTGCTTCTGCCATAACAACTTAGTGTCATTCTCTCCAGACAAAGCATTTAATTGCTTTTAATTGTGTGCTATTGCCACACTTGTATTGAGTACTAAAAGCAAGTGCCGTCTTCTACGGAACCAGAAATTCTCCTAATTCTCAGGCCTCTGGTGGGCATGAACTGCGTATTTCACTGGCAATGTTAACGTAAGCAGCAAGCTGGTTGGATAGTTTGCAGGTTTTTTTTCTTTTTCTTTGGTGAATGCTAATAATTCATGTGCTTGCTAGGTATTAAATAAGTCTCACTCAAAACAGACTTAATAAATGAGCTGAAATTGTTTATTAGTCCAACGGGAAATAAGCATTTCTAACAAACTATTTCTATTTGCTGAACTAGATAGAAACAAACGTGGGATTTAGCATTCAAAAGCAAAAGATTTAGAATTACTATTGGGTGTGCAATGAGAAACGCGTGCATTAAAGGTGAATGCTGCCATCTGAGTTGCCTTCCCGTAGGCTGAGCCGGGTAGCAGCATCCCCAGCTCCTGTGCACAGCGCGCGGTGCCGTGCGGGGCTCTGGGCCTCGGAGGTCGGCACCGCAGGCACGGCTGTCGCGAGCCGGTGGCTGGGCTGCCTTGGTTACACAGCGCCGCTGGGTCTCTGAGAAGCCTTCCCGGGGAGCGCCGAGCAAGGCGGTCCTTAGTTTGGGACATTCGTGGCAGCTCCTGGAGTAACGAAAAAGAATTGTGAAAGTTCTTTCCATCCTGTGGGCAGAGTTGCACGTGCTAAGGTGAAGATCAAAATGCATTTCTCAAAATATCACACAAAATTACACTTAACCATTTAAGCTGATTTTTATAAAAGCATTTTCCTAACTCATACTAGCTGCTATTAAACTTTTCAAGTAGCAACTACTCCATGTACTAAACCTGTGATAAAAAAAGTTAATACTCTGGTCTCAGTTTTATGATGATAAGAGCTATATAAACTTTTTATTTGGTATTGCAGATGTATGACACCTTAGCAGAGGTCAAGGTTTGGTGTGGGTCTTTTACCTGCTGATACAAGCACAAAACGGCCATATTTTTGTACGTAGTGTAAGTTCTCCTTGAATTCCTTATCTGTAATTCACTTCTGAAACTTCTTGGTTTATATATAAAGTATATTCCGTGGTACTAATGGGAAAAGAAGTGAAACAGATGCAGCACTGTGCAGAAGATGACACACAGGCTCTTTCTCTTGTGCTGTGATCCATTAGTGACAGCAGTTAGGCAAACCAAGCAGATTATTATTATTATTATTATTGTAATGGATTAGCTCCAAGAGCCCCGGAAAGAGCCCTGTGAAGGACTTAGGTCTTCCTGGAAACTATTTCACAGGTTTTTGTCTGTTCCAATGTTAGATTTTAAATTTTTTTTGTTGTTTTTTCGCAAAAGACATCATTTTCATTTCACAGTGACGATGGATAGGCCATAAGTGATTTGAAGTTTTGAAAAGAAAATCCACCATCCATTGTCAGGCTCAGTAATGATTAACACCACAGCAAGGCGTAAGGATTGTTTATTAGAAGTGCATTATGCAGCTAAGAAATATGTGCCTTCGTCATTATTGTGGCACGCTACCGTTTCCCAGCTTAGAGATGAAACCTATGCAGAGGTGGGGGTTTGGGTTTGTTTTGTGGTGGGTTTTTTGTTGTTGGGGTTTTTTTTGGTTTGGTTTTTTTTGTTAAGTCCAGGTGCAGGTTCTGCTGGTTGACTTAATCTTTAGGTATTTAGCTCTCATGGAAGTCAATACCGGACAAGGCCTTAAGAAGTGACTGGTGAAGCTCTGACTGGATGGGATGCGGTTCTGACACGTTTGTGAAGGTGGTGGTCTTAACTTGTTTGGAAGCGGCAGCTTGACCTATGGCGTGCTAACCGTACTCTCTTGGTGCGCCGTACACCAGTAAAGAGTCCGTATTTGCACTGGAAACAGATTTGGAGGACGTTGCAAAGAACACAGTTGATGCAAGGGCTTTCAGGAGCCCGGCCTAGGGCAGCCCTAGCGCACAGGAACCCTTTGAGAACCATTCTGCAAGGGCTAGAGATGGAAGAAGGCCTGGATGACTTTGTAGGTCTGCTCTACTTCTGATTGCGTAACGCTACAACATTGTCTTGTCACAGTAACACACTGTGAGCCAACTCCGGCTCTTGGCAGATGCTCCTGGCAGGGCAACGACTTGCATTTTGTATTGTCGCTAGCCATGGGGACTGGAGGCAATAACTGGCCCAAACCACACCACATTAAGTATTCTGATTTCTGGTGCGGGCCCGCTGTACGGAGATTGTAAATGGCCATCCAGCACGTGGCCTACAGAGTCTGGACAGAGCAGAAGGAATGAATTGTAAAAATTGTCAGCAGAAGAGGTGGCATATTAAGAAAAGGACTTTAATTAAACCCACCTTTTTTCCATTCCTATAAGGAAATGTAAGGAATCAAATAACGGACTGAGGCCTTTCACCTTTCTGCAATGAATTTAATCCAGACTGGTACTTGTTTTTGCCTTTCCCTCGGCATGTGTGAAGGGAATGGGTCGATCCCACTTCGTTTCTTTCAGAACGGGTGTGTTTGTAGCAGCGCACCCCCCCGTAGATCACTTAGGTTGCAATTGCAAAAGGCAAGGGAAGAAATGAAGGAGCTTTAAATTAAGATGGAGAACTACGTTTCTCCCCAGGTCGTTGGAGAAGCTCCCGAGCACCTGGGCTGAGGGTCACTGACGCTGTGCCTGGCTGTTGTGTAGGGCAGAGGAAAAATGGCATCGCCCCCCTCGCGTACCTTCTGGGTTTTTGCAATGAACCCATCTAATGCCCTCACCTTGCTTTACGGAAGAAACTTTGACCTTCCAAGCAGCATTAGTAGACGGAAGGGCATTTCTAGTGAGAGCTCCAGTTAAGCTTCGAGCTAATTTGACCTCAAGGGTTTTTCTCTATCACGAAGCGTGTCCAAGTCAGGGGGATGGAGAGTTCTTAAAGGAAAAGGCCCTAAAAAATTCCTCATTTCCTATGCCTTTGGACCTTCCCTTTTGCCTATGCCTATTGCAGAAAGAGCCAACGCTTTCCTTTCCTACTGAAATATCTCTTTATTGTAGGTGTTCTGCACCTCTGGATACGAGAGAGGGTGTAACACTGCTCGCTAGGTACCAGGGTACCAGTGCACTGGCCCTGTTTTGTACATCCTGCACACAGAAAGAGGTGTCCTGTTGAATCTCTTGGCACGGTTTGGATTTTGTACCTTTTAAGTGTTAGTTTGTGGCATTTGTGTACATGTTTTTTGGCTTGAACACGTGTCTGGGTCAGTGAAACTGCTCTGAAATGGTTGAAAGGTTCCAGCAGCAAGAAATTGGCTTAGGGAAAGATCCACCGAGACCCAGGAGGGGCAGGATTGCTGCCGAGTGCCGTAGGGCAGGGATTTGTTAGCTTAGAGTATATTTCTAGGGCAGTTTCTCTCTCATGCTCATAAAAGCCGGAGATGTCACCTTCTAGGCTGGGCCACAGATGAAAATACTTTGCATCAGGCTGAAATATTCCTGCACCAGTGGAAAAGAGCAGGATCACGCCAACACTCGCTCCTGTTGAGTTGGTTCCCAGGGCATCAGAAATTAAACGGTGGTTGCCTGGAGCTGCCCTTATGGCACCTTTGAGATGTCACCAGAAATACTAGACCATAGACGATTTAGTTTGGGTTGGGCTGATAAAGGTAACCTAGTCTGGTCTAACGGTAGATCTGACAGCTCAGGGCCTTTTCCAGCCGAGTCCAGAAAACCGGCCAGGCCGCAGGTTTCACAGCCTCTCGCCTGGCGCGAGGTCCGACGGTCCGTGACGCGCTCAGCATCGCTCCAGCCCGTGTCAGGAGGAGGTGGGGCAACGGCAGCGCGCTCGAATGCTAATGTAAAATATTTATGCATTTTTCCTTTTGCACTCACTGGTTTTAAGTGAGAAAGTGGTTTCCTGGCAGCTTTCCCTGGTTACTGTTGTATAAAATGTTCAGATTAAGCAAAGGCCTTTTTATCAGCTGAAGAGGACATCTTAAAAAAAACCAACCCTATGTTCTCTATAAGCACTGATATCGCAGGTATTTTCTACTCCAGGTTCGCGGGCAGGACGTTCCCTCGTCCACCTCGCTTGTAGGACGCGCTGGCAGCCTGCATCCACACAGCAGCTTCCACTTGTGGCACAGGGAATTACCCGTTGTATTTGAGGGCAGAACTAGATCGGTAAATTCAAATATATGATCTCGCGCTCGCTCTGAAGTGATGGGACGTATCATACTCTAGTGCACATTCAAGGGGCTAAGTTTCATGACTTTTGACAAATCTATGACAGGATTTTTGAAGAGGTGGCTTACGTGGAACAGCATCCTTTGCTGTACGCCTGTGGTGTAACAGCTCTTGCTTCGGCAGCTCTTGGATCAAGGTCCAAACCGAGGGGCTAAAAAAAGCCTTTTTGTTACTTGAAAGGGATGGCAAGGGTTCAAGTGTGGCCACAGCAAAACTGCTGTCTGTTCTGAAGGCCCCTCAAAATAGCTGCTTCACGGCCCCATCAAACCCTCCCAAGAGACGGGAGACCGGCAGCCGGTCACAACCCCTCGGGGAGTTTCTGGCCTGGGATCCTGCACTGCTGAAGGCACTTCTCTGCTTTCCTGCGTTGGGAGGTTTAGGTCTGACAATCCGGGCCTATTTACACGTGTTCATCGTCTCTGGTCTCTAAGGAATTAATGAAAATTCAGGTGTTTAGCCTCCAGTATCAATGCCAAATGGGAAGGGGTCATTTCTCAAGGAATGAAAGACGTTGTTTGCGCTATTAAAAACCCGACGTGTCAGTGCCAGTGGACATGAGCAGAGAATGTCTTCTTACAATAGGTACTTAATTCTGGCCATTCAGTGAGACTTTGTATGGTGCGGTTCCAGTACAATTGTGCAAACATCTACTTTTAATGCACCTGCCTTACTGGAAAAACATCTGTAAGTTTTGGGTTGTTTTTTTTTTTTTGTCATTTGAAAAAGAAAATCCCCAGACTGCAAAGAGACATCACAGCCAGGAGCGAGGGGGGAAAAAGCCATGAAGCCCTCGAAAATACAAGTTGAAGCAACAGAATGAGAATTTCAAACATCTGGCTACTTCTGTGTCACGGTTCCATCAATATGGCAGCAAAGAAAAAGGCTCACAAATCGCACCCTGACAAGACACTACTGGCAAAAAGGGTAAAATTAGCTCGAGTCTTAGCTTATTCTCGAAATTGTTCTTGGCAGTTGGCTAACATTTCCTAAGTCAGTCATTTGTAATTGAATATTTTTGCTCTAATGATGACTAAGCATCATGGGATTTTTGTAAACTGTGGTCGCTCTAAGCAAGTTATTATTGTCCATATTAACTTGATAACCGATCTGGCTGCTGTGTACCAAAACAGTTTAACACAGCTGGGGGTTTTATTGCTTAGAAAGCCTCCATTCCACCTACTTTTATTTCAGCTCCAGCTCTCACATCGAACGTGGAGGGTGCTTTAGACAAAGAGCTATTGTCTAATTCTCCTTCTTGTTGACTTCCTTGATTTCATGTTAGTGATGTGGAAAAGCCACTTTCTGTTGTACCGGCCGAGCGGGGCGTATCTGCTCATAAGCTGCTTTCGTGGGGCTGCTGAGGTTCCCTGTCATCTTGCTGAACGCAGCCACCCCCCAATTTTTTTGCAGGGCTCTGCTTAGCTGTTTGCAGAACGTCCGCCTGAAACGGAGCGGGGGGCTCAAACGTGTCTTTGCAGTCAAAGGCCACCGTAAGGGCATGCCATCCCTTACAAGACTTGCAGAGTTGTCTGGCGTAGCCTCATGGAAGAGCTCTTGTAATAGAACTTCTTGACATCAGAACTTGAGTGGAATTTCTCTTACGTGACTCTTGAGGAGGTGTTAAATAATATGCAGTGTAGTGAGCCCTCTGGCCCATCAGGTAATGCCCATAATGACGTGACAGGCGTAGAGATCTTAAACTGGGATGGGATTCTGGCTGCAACGACGACTTTGTCATTTCACCTCCTTTTGTTCTAGCTATTTTTCACCTTGTTTGCCCCATCTTTATACTGAGTGCAGTCCCGCTGCTCAACTGGCTGCCGTGCTGCCAAGCATTCGGGAATGGCCGCCACCTTACTGCAGTTTTGAAGTCATCAGTGCAAGCAGCAAGGGTATTTTTGTTCTTGTTGCTTTTGTAAATTAAAACACTAGCTCCCTTTATTCCGGAATTGAGCCTTTCTGACCCGGAGTTAGCTGGAACCAAACGAAAAGTTCTCTCCCCCTACTTTTAGCTGCACCTTTTGCATCCCTCACTGCTTGGAGCTGGAGATCAGTTGATTGTTGTACCCGATCACTAATCAAAACGGCGTGGGTTTGGTTAAGAAACTTAGCAACTGTGCAGGTAAAGGATGAGAAGGGTGGAGGCAGAGAATGGCAACCGCCCGCTGTAGCACTGGGCTGCGAAGGTTTAGCTGTCAGCAGCGTCCGGCAAGCAGAGATCGCCAGGGTTTCAAAAGTTTGGCAGGTTACGAGCCTCTGCGAGGGTGTTACATGTCGATGCTGAGTGAGTCTGTGGTGAGCAAATTGTAGTAAGTTGTTTAGTTGCTCCAGAGCTCTTTAGAGGACCGGGTGTATTTTTTAATGGATATGAGTGAATATCGTAAAAAACCACACACGCAAAAATCTTGTGAACGTTAAGAGATGATGTGAAGGGTAAAAGGCTCCAAACATTCTTAGCATTTAAGTATTCCTGGTTTCTTTGTCATAACTGTGCTCTGCAAGATCTTTGGACTCCCCAAATATAAATCTGATTAAATGATGACTGAAGGAATCAGCAAATATGAATTGCCTAAGAAAAACATAGCTAAAGCTTTAATGGTTGGAGGTCCTGGAAGAAAGGTAAGAGTTACGTACCGAAGGCTGCAGACCTCCTGGGTTTTGCATTTCCCCGCATTGTTAATTCGCAGCAGCAGACAGGGCGTAAGTCGGCTGCGATTGCCCGCACCTCAGATACCATCACGTTACATTTCTCAGTTCATGAGTGGGTTTCATTAGGTGCAATATAAACTAGACCGCTTCTTGGTAAGTGACGGTGCTGACGGTGTGCGGGGAGGCGGGAAGAGGCAGGACCGCACGACCTGTACGAGGATTTCTGGGATAACTTTTCAGCAGACTGCTGCTTCCCCCCTCCCAAACAAATAGCATTCGGTAATTCTGAAATCGCAGAGGAGGGACAGCTAAAGGTGGGATTCTCCCCCGCCTTGTTTTTCCTACTCCAAACACTCAGGCTTTCTAGCTTGCGGCGTATCTGCTGTTTGTAGACCGTGACCCTGAGATGCCATTACCATCTTACTGGGCAGCATTGGATGTTTTCTGTTTTTCTAATACTGCCTGGTAATGATGATTATGGTGTTTCATGTACAACGTGGAAAAGTGCAACAGCGAATTTGGAAACAGAAGTTAGTGGCCAATAGAGAAATCCATGCTTGACTGTCAAATCCCCCCAAGCATGAGTACATTTAAAATTAAATGCTTTGGGTTCTAGAAGGAAGGGTAAAAGCAAACATAAGAAAATCTCGTCCTTATTCTAGAATGATAAAATAATGTTCGAGTGAGCCTGTAAATAGAAACCTGTGCAGAATGTGGAACAGAGCACATTCGGTACTGCAGCAAGAGAATACGTTCAAATGAAAATGGTACCTTTGGCAGCGGTAAGGTGAATGCAGGTCCTCTGCTCCAAACCTGTTCTTTTTGTTTACTTTTAAACAGTGGTAGCTTGCCAGAGAATGAAAGTAAACATTTTATTGAAATGTAACATTGGAGTTTTCTTGTTCATAATTTTCTCTCAAAATCAAAATGTTCTTTTCATCTAAATGTAAGATAATTTCAGAACCAGGCTGCCGAAATCAGAAGTGGAAGTTACTTTTTCAGCTTTGCTGTTGTAACTGCCTCTTTCTTTTTCACAGCAACTCCTCTAGACTTCCCTTCTCCAGCAGAACGTTCTAATAGCAAAGCCATTTATTTTAAAACTCTGAACTTTCATGTAATGTATACCTCTTACATTTCATTTTTATACAGATATACTTCTACATCCGTATGTCACTTTGGGGGGCGGAGGGGAGAGAGAGAAGGAGACTTAGCTCCCATTCCTCTTGATTGTTTTTATTACTTTAGTGGAGTAATATTATATTTTAAAATATGATGGGCTCGATTCTTCTTCTATGAGGTTTCTTTCTGTAATCAATTATACTAAAGTCACCTTGAAAGAACCAGCTCAGTCTAAAGGGACTTAGTGGAAGTGAGAATGTTGTCTTAGATGGTTCATGGAGGCTTTTTGTTCTTTACTGAGCATTAAAACAACCCCGGGAGTTATACTTCCCAGTTCTCCGATATTACAGGTACTGCAAACAGTGATTTGGAAGGGCTCTCACTGAGAAGGCGCAGGACTGCTGTTAGATGGTTCTGTCTGGCAGGCGGGTCAGTGCACCGGCAGGTGTTCAGCGCCGAAAGAGCAGCGTCGCGCCCCGGCTGATCCACGGCGTGCTGTGGGTTTAATCGCGTGCACCGAGAAGGTTGGTTGTTCCCTTGCACCCTGGGCTGAAGTGTCAGCTGAGTGGTTCGCTGAAGTGTAGCTTGGGTGAGACGTATGCCTTTACAGTTCAGTCTGACAGAAAGGCTGTATATACACCACGTGAAATACTGTGCTGGATCCCCAGAGACTTACGAGTATCTTATGGCTATAATAAATATTACATGCAGTATAACATTACCTATGCAGTAGAGCTCAGATCAGAGCTCTCTTAAGCTACCACATAGTGAGAGGCCGTCGCTACCCCAAGGGCTAAGACTAACAATAAGGGGTGAAGAAAGGAAGACGAAGCAAATCGTGCTGCCTTCCTCCTGGGTGACGCGGTGGGGCGGTGGCAGTCAGGAATCTGGAGTCCTTGAGCCCCCTTAGAATGGCACAGAGCTCTTACCCAGGGCAATGCTCCGGGTTGAGAAGCAAGTGCTGGATTTTTACCTTCTCTGTTGCATGATGCGCTACAGCAAACTTCCCCTTCTTCTGAAAAAGAGAAAACAAAGCAGACAGATACCTTATCAGCTTTATCACTGGTACTCACTGTGCTTAATTCCATTACTAACAACTTGTACACCTAAGTCTGCTGCCACTGTCACTTTTAAGACTCATATTTGTCTGCATCCCTTAAAATGAAGCCAATACAATAAAGTATTTGTTGTAAAACCAACTGTGTTAAATGCTAGGCCATCTTTGTCGCTTTTTTGTGCCCTTCTTAGTACCGTTTTCTTTATATACCAGTTTTCAGTATGTCTTTTTAATTGATTGGAAAGACTTGAATCGGTTAGTATTTCTGTGAACCAAAAGGGAGGAGGGAGAGAGGAAGCCAAGAAACAAAACAGAAGAAAGCTCACTGCTTTTACATCATGTTGAAATAGAACTTAACCTTATGTTTCTATTTTAGATCTGTATTAAATCAACTCCTTGTACTATCTTTGTCTCCTGAAATCCACCATGGTTTTCAAACTCTCCTTTACTATCAAATGTCTTCCTTCTGCCCATCACGTATTTGGTACATTTACCCACCCAGTGATGTAAGGCAATCTTTCTGAAGCCATTTCTGCTAGTTTTCATGGACCACTGACATCCTGAAGAATGTGGAATCATTAATAGATGCTTCATTTCTCCAACTGCTGGACGGACTGTGGTCCTCTGTGGGCATCTTACTAGACAGTGCTGGATTTTTTGGATCTACTCTAACACTGTCTGGTAACGATGTTTAAAGGGTGAACCAAACAACAACACGCATCAGGAGGAGCTCTCACAGAAAGACACTGTACCACAATTAGGCCAAAGTGGAACATTTGGACAAGAGGGTAAGGATGATGGCTATCATGTTAACAAGTATTTTTAGATATAGTAAATGGCTATAATCATAAATCCTTCTAGCAAAGAAATTGCTGGAAACCACTCTGTTAGGTGCTACTGAGCCTCGATGTTGCGTGAAGGAGGTGAGGCAGGCCACGCCAGCTCTAACGTACAAACCGCATCTCTTCCCAGAGGCGCAGTCACGCTTTAGAGCTGTGATGGATTTGCATGGCACAGCCCTTCTCCAGAAGGCTGAAAGATCTGCTCGTAACGTTGCCATGCGTGGCTGTGAAAGGTGCTTAGGGCAGGGTACTGGTTGTAAAGGTCAGGCTTCCCAATTACAGTTCAATTATACCTCCATGGTTGAGCAGCCTATGAACTTTCAACCTTATAACCTGCCCTATAGGCAGTGCTTATAGAGCGGGTGGGTTACTCACTCCAACCATTCCATTAAAAAACAAAGAAATTTAACCCAGGCAAGGAACAACTACCGAGTGCTCACCCTGCTCTACCTAACCACGCAGAGGAACGCCAAGAGCTACCGCCTCAGGAGAATTCATTCTAACTGCGTAGTAACCCGGCAGCAGTACGCTGCTGCGCTGAGTGGGAACGGATGAGGGTTTGCTTAGAAGCTGGGACTCCTGAAGGAAATAAGTAAGTACTTCTCTCAAATGACGTAGAGGCCAGATTTAAACAAGTTTGCTGGGGTGACAGAGGAGCAAGTGCTCGAGGAGACCTCTTCTAACTGTAAGAGTATTATTGTAGTGACCTGTTGCATCATGTTGGAGCAGATAGTCCAGCTCCATCTGCTTCAGTAAAAAAGCCCAGGTTTCAGCACTGCTAGTGGTAATATTGCTTGCTGCATTAACGACCTGATTCTGCAAGCAGATTCTGGGATCGCTCACATACCTAAACCAAAGCGTATGTTTGCAGGCCAAATTTGGGGACTAAATTAGGTGCAAGACTTGCCCTCCTCTAGCGATATTTAGTGCCTCCTGCCTGAACCGCACGTACACATTCAGCCAGTCTTTGCTTACCTTCTGCAGGTCCCTCCTAGTCCTTGACAGATTAATCCACGTCAGTATTTTGCAGACAACCTGCTCTACCTGCAGAGGATAAGAACTCATGTCAGACCTCATTAGCAGTTCTACAAGCTGAGATTCATCCTTACACAAGGAACATTCGTACTGCCTGCCCTTCTGAAAAACCGTAACATTTTAGTGCTCTTGGGGATCTGACCGGAGGTGGGGTGGTGATTCTGATACCGAGTCTTCAGTGTTGTAGCCGTTGGGTTTCAGCTCCTTTCTGTGAGAAATACAAGGCAATGTTACACCCGCACTCTGACCACACAGCGCCCTTAAACAGATGCCAAGTATTGATCTGTGCTTGAATCACAGCATCAAAACATTTTCCTCACCCTCACCTTAGCATTAATCCCCTCCCTCACCCCAAAGTAGAACTGGTGTAGCCACAGTGGTGCACAAGCAAAGTCTGCGTTCTCTGCCTTTGTCACTGCAAATCTCAAAATGTTTTTTCAACACTTTGCAGCAAGCTGGGCGTGTGATTCCCTGCCGAAACTACTAGGTAATACAGAACAGCAGGAAAATGAACCGGTTGGCGTGTAATGGTTGGACTCGATGATCTTAAGGGTCTTTTCCAACCACAACGATTCTATGACTCTATAACTTAAACTTGTTTCCAGTACGATGTGAACAGCCTGCAAGGAGCTGACTGTGCCGGCTCTAACTCCGCTGGCTGACTCACTGGAACAAGCTCGGCTTTGTGTTTCCACCTGCAGGTTGTAATTCTCAGGAAAACAAGAGAAGGAAGATGCAGAGGAGTGTTCTTTGGTGATTAGCCTCGGTGTTAATAAGTAACTGGTTCACAAGGGATTGAGGAAATGGTGTGAAATTTGAGTGACTCTGCAAATTGGCTTTTAACAAGCATTTAAATAAGATGAATTGGAGCGCACGCCCACCTCCCATCCATTTCTTCTTATGGGTCCTAACCTTGGATAGAGTTGAGTAAATAATAAAAAAAAAGACGATAACTCTAATTGGGCGTCCATGGCAGGCACGGGAATGTCACGGTAAAGAAAACAAAATGGAGACCAGGGAAATCCCCCCACGCTCCCCCACGCCGATGTGTGCTTAGGAAAGCTCCATTCAGTCTCGTCTCGGAGAGCCAGTTAGTCATGAGAGCCAGGGGCAACCCAGAAAAATCCCCTTCTGCCTCCACATCTTTCTCTCCCTCCCCTTCTCCTGCTGATTTTCATCTCACTTAAACCAGTTTCACAGGAGAGCAATTCCACAGGCAGTACTGGGTCTCGGGATGGTTTAAGAGGTGTCTGAGGCCTGGTCTGCACCAGATTTAATTCTAAAAGCGTTGTCTCGCTGAGGGGAGCTTTAATACTGATGAGGGCACAGCCTAGATGCGGCTGAACCGTGCACCCACAGTCTTGCTGTGCTGCTGGTGACGGAGCAATTCCACAGCAAGACGGCTGCAGTAGACAGAGCTGTTGGTAAGTTAAGTTCTTTACCATTTTTTTAAACTCACATACCAGTGAACTGGAAACAGTTGTGTTTTCATAATTGTACTGCCTCATAATCAGCAAGTATTTCAAGTTAAATATTTACTGGTTATGGCTTTGTCTAAGGGAGAGGCCCTCGGCCTTTCCCTGCCCTATCTTTTTAATCCTGGATCTGGAGAAAGTCCTTTAATGTTGGTGGTTTCCTTTAGCCTGAGTGCCTGCTGATTGCTGTCTTACCAGGCAAAGTTAGATCTAGCTATTTCTGTCTAATACTGTCTGGTAATGCCGTCAATCGCATCGGCAAAAATCTTCGTCTTGACAGAATATGGAGGAAAAAAAGCTTGCCTTTATCAGAAGAATCACTGAAGTCTGATGTCTGGGCCTTCTCACCGGAGTTTGGGCGCACGTTGTGCACCGGTTCTATGTCTTGTCGCCACCCGAACAGGTACTGTCATGCCTGCAGAAGTATAAAGAGGGATGAGAAAAGTCAAGAGTCTAAGCTTGCACGTCCATAATACGTAGGTAGGTCAAGGTATGTTTTCTGAACTTGCTTCCCCGAGAAGCCAGGCTCCTGTACTCACTGGCCATCTGTACGTTAGTAACTGCTGGGCCTATTGTCAGACTTTCCTGAAATTTGATGGCTGCAGACATAACCCAGCAGCTTTGAGAGGGACACCATCAAACTCCCTCAGCTAAGCAGAGACCATGGTTGCTCCCAGTGCTGCAGAGTAAGCACGGCTGAAAACTCCCAGCGCCATGGCATAGGCAGCTGAGAGTTTCTGAGTCTTAAAATCTCCATCGTAAAGAATTACTCCTGTACAGATTACAGAAAACACTGAGGCTTTTTTGCTGCCAAGTTGAAGAGAATTCCTCTGGGTAAACTTGGGCCATTGAGTCATCTGAGGTTGTGCTCAGTTTGAGTAGCTGCTTCTGTTTGGAAATTATTTGTTAAATCAGCAAAATTCAGCAAGAGATGAATAGATGATTTTTCAGCACCCTGTTGCTACACTGCAACTTCAAATAAGGTCTGCTTGATTTTTACACTGATGGAAAAGTACTTTTAAAGGTAAATTATAAAATAAAAGGGTTTGCAAAGCCCTCAGCGCAGCAGATCTTCTATTTGAGATGTAGTTAGTCAAAGCACACAGTGAGAAAGGCCCCCTGGGAAGTGCTCCGATTCCCCGCAGGTGGGAATCCTCCCCACAGGAGAAGCAGCAACAGCCTAGGGAGCTGCTGGATTTCTCGGTACAGCACCCGTGTTGTGCAATGGAGCAGCGGCGGGAGGGAAGAGCCTGACGGAACAGAACGTATTCCCAGCCTCCGCTGGGAGCATCCTGTGCCCCGAGGCACGAGAAGGAAGAGAGCATAGCTCTCTACATCAACCGAGTCTCACTAAATTGTCAGGAATTTCTCAGTTAGGAAATCGCCTTGCCCAAAACGGCTCAGATGGTGAAGATGGTATCTATGTCCTGGTTAAAATGACTCACGCTGGCAAGTCCCATTTTGCAGGGTACAAATGGTATTCCTTTTCATAGTACACTTATTGTATGGAAACTTGCTAATTCCGGTGGTGTATTGCAGTCTCTCATCAAGAGATCAGTCTGCTACATTTCACACTTTTACCTGTGCTATCCCTGAACGTCAGCTGGTGGATTCCTTGTTCTCCTTGCCTCTCTGTGCCCAACGCTTACCCTTTGGATTTCACAGAAGCTACGGTCTCTTCTTGGAAGCTTCACTGTTTCTATTTCCATCTTCATGAGATGCTCACATGATCAAGAGGTTTTCTGGGAGTTACAGTGTTTCTTGAAGTGAAACAAATTTGACCTTTCAGCAGTACTACCCTTTACTAATTATCTTTAAAAGAAGTGAAAACAAGAACTATGTGCCTTTTATTAAAATGGGTAAATTGATAATAATAATAAAAAAAAAATCCCGTGAGATGTCCTACGCAGTCAGTTTTAAAGGGTAGGTATGCATAAAACACTCTCAGAGAAGGCAAAGGGATTGAAGATACGACTCCAGTCCTTAACGCTGTGTTCACACATTCTGTTACCGGTCGCTTACCGTAATTATTCTGACGAATATTCTACCGTCACCGGTTTTATCACTAGAATCCACGTGTGGGTAAACACATACAGAAAGATTGTTTTCTTTGTAGAAGCAGGAAGAACAGTTTCACTAGCTGCTATTGTATAAATACATTGTTACATCTTACATGCTATTTAACGTGCTGTTAAATCAAGCCTTAGAGCTTACGTTATTAATTTTAGGCATTTTAGTTGTATATTTAATAAAAGAGTTGAATCTCAACCCAGCTCTGAGTTGCATTTATTTTGAAGCAATACAGACTTCTGCGTGTTTAAACCAAGGAAACGGTGTTCCCCAGTGCCTGGATTCAGTCTAACAGCTCCTGTTGCGGAGCAGTACCTGCTGCTCGCGGGTCCCTTCCTCCGGACGCGCGTGGATCCAGCCAGCTCCGCAGAGCGTTCCCGGCGGGGCCGGGTGGGACGACGCAGCGGTGCGGCTGGCGCGCGCCGGGGCTCTGCTGCTCGTGCGTTCGCCGTGCTGGGCTGGCACGACTTACCACCAACTTTTCCAAGGGGTTGCACCTCTGTGAAGCTGGGCTGGGGTTCGAGGCACCGCTGATGACCCATTGCCTTATCCCTGCCCCGCTCCTAAGGCTCCAGCCAGCCACAGGAGACTGGAACCAACTCAGCAACATCTCAGCAAGCTGTACTTTGAAATAGCCT
Organism: Theristicus caerulescens; assembly: GCA_020745775.1. Classification (NCBI taxonomy): domain Eukaryota; kingdom Metazoa; phylum Chordata; class Aves; order Pelecaniformes; family Threskiornithidae; genus Theristicus; species Theristicus caerulescens. Next base: position 6,121,005 of record CM036574.1, read on the forward strand.
TCCTTTCTACACAAAGGACCTGCCAGCGTGTGTGTTGGGGCGGTGGGGGTGTGGGGGAGGAATTTCTCAATATGCTCCCACCTAAAAAAATCCTTTATCCAGAAAAAAACGGACCTTACGCAAGCCAGGAGCTAGTGTCACCCGCAGAATACAAGCAGTAAACGCTCTCTTGTAATTCCTCAACATACATGTATTTGATGTTACTTGTCCTCCTGCTCTGTAGGCTGGAACAAGCCAAGGAGACTTTGAACTTGAACACCCTCTTATGATCCTTGGACTCGCACGGCCGGTAACACCTTCACAAAGGGGGAGAGATCCTAAACCACATCCCCCTCTGAGGGAAGCAGCGGGAAGGAAATAAGCAACATCTACTCCAGCAAAACCAATCTTTCTCTGTCTTTGATTGACAAGGGGGTACCCCTGTAGGTTATCTGAATGGAGTAGCAAAGAGGGAGTAGAAAGATGTCGTGCTATCAGAACAGCCTGGGCTCAGACAAGGTGAGACCTGAAGCAACCCATTTCTGCCTAGCGCAATCACATCTCGCTTTGTTGATCGAGGACTTAGCCTAAGAGCAAGGCAAGCAGGAACCTTCCAGCTACTTGCGATATCTTCAGCGATACTCGAAAGGCCACAGAAACTCCCAGCGGAGTATCCAGTACAGTCTGGTTTCTAGGTACAGGCACAACTTCTCAATCCCTGCTTTCAGTCTTAGTACCTAGTAGATTTATATTTTTTGGTAACAAAACTTTGTAAGCAAATTATTATATTGGGGCCAAAAGAAATTGGGCAAACTTTCATTTTCATCTGCTTCCCTTTTTTATTAATCTTAGACTTAAAATATTTTGGTACTGAAAATTCTGAAAAGCAGTGACCAATAGTGGCTTTGAAGTTGTGAAAAGGAATTTTTTTCAGCCTTATTTGTTCCTCTGAAACCCCAAAGCCCTTATTTCAACATGCTTAACATTCTAAGGCGATCACAGGTTCTCCTAAAGTTAAATTCAAGAACTAAATAAAATATCCTTTTACCAGCCTACGGCTTGCACTATGGCGTACAAAAGTTCCGAGGACTCTGTCGCATTAGGCTTTACACACCAGTAGGTAAAATACGCACGTACGTTCTACATCATCGGCAACGGGCCATTCCGCCTTTGCGTGGTCAAGCACAGCATCAGACTGGGGATCGCATTTTACCAAACACAGCCCTCAAATACCTCCCGTACGTACATAAATATTATTGATGCCTCCTATCGCTCCTTACGGGCACTAGGAAGGGTTTCAGAACTGGCTTTGTTCGCTCTCTCAATGCTACACAGCAACGTCAGCAGCCTGTAATGCTGCACCCTTCATTCACATGGCCCCCTCTCCCCCAACTAAGGACAGCCTTGCAATCAAACTGCTGGGTATTACCCACACGTTAAAATTGGGAAAACTCAGGCACACGCAGACCATAACTTGTCCAGGCAGTTGCAGAAGAAAATAACCAAGAGACTTTGTTGTAGACTCCAAGTATTCAGACTTCTTATTTGGCTTTAACTTACTAACATGAAAGTTTAGCAATGTATGGGTTTAAAAAAAAGTTCAGCACCTCCTTTCCTCTCCTACAATTAACAATTTTAAAAACAAGTGAAAATAAAGCGGGGATTTCTAACAGGGAGCTGAGCAAAGACAAAGCAAAAGCATTTAGTTTTCCTAGTATTTTGTACGAATCAAAACATTTAGGGGGAAAAACAGCTTGAACCCTTCTAAGTACTTCATTAGTCATCATGAAGCAATAAAAACTCCAGTGCGTTACAAACACTTCGTATCACCTTTAAGTATGCTGAAAGCCCAATCGATAGAAAGGGTTGTTCTCAGTATGGTACGGGTGTTCTTCACATCTTCAGAATATCAGCCCTCAACGTAGTGCAGAAGGCTATTTAGATACTTAGCGGGCAGGGAAGAAAAATATAAGACCCAGCCCCCTTAAGAAACTTCTGCTTGGGGAAGCTCTTTTCATATCCCTTCGTCAGTTTATTTGAGGCACGGGAAGGTGGAGCCAGCTCCCAGGCACCTCCTGGCACAACTGCTACAATCTCAACTGATGCAAGAACAAAGTTCAAGACTACAGAAACTACGAACACATAATTTGATCGTTGCACTCAACAAAAGTGGAATTAAGTATCAAAGAAGCTGCTCAATGAATAATATACACTTCTATCAAACGATCTACCTTTTTCAAGGCAACAGCATTTTTTTCTTTCAGATATGGGGAACTTGCTTTAAAAGCAGTGGGATCAAAGCTACTTCCAAGGTCAGGTTAGAGGATCAGTGCTTGTGACACTGCCCTGGGGACCGCAGAGCGCAAGCAGGGCTCCGGCGGGAGCCCTCGGGAGCGCCCAGGGCACGGCTGGCTCCTGGGGCAGCTACCGGCCCACCTTCGCCGGCCCCTCCCGAGACTGCCGAGTCACTTTTAAGGGGGTTGGAAGAACCAAAAGGATCTGATATTTAATAAAGATCCCATTTTCATTCTGGTGTCCACATGCAAATCACTTAATAGGCTATATTAAACCATTACCTCATTCCCTCCAGTTGGGAGCCAGAGCCAGGGAGAGGCTAAGCAAACAGGGAGGAGAAACAACCTCATTTGGATTGCTAATTTTATTTGCATACCAAACACCACTTTAAACAAACCCATTTGGATTTCTGTGTGCAAGCCTAACTCATTATTCGCTATCTGCTATTTGATGACTGTTTGTGAGCCTATCCTTTCAATAAACGCATGCGAAGCGAGAAAAAACCTTGAGTACCACTGAAAAAAGGGAAACCTTAAAACAAACTAGGATGAGTTAATAACATGCAACTTTTCCAGCTTGCTTACTTGTCTCTGGCCTTCCTCTCCCTTAGAACAGGTCCTAAAATCAGGGTCATTTTAGAACTGTTTGGGAACAAAGAACTGCCTATAAATATACTTTAAAAAATAACAAGCAGAAGACTAGGAAGAGTCGGAGCTCACTGTGGTTGTATGGTGAACAAAGTGAATTGGACACAGCCTCCATTTAGTTCCTTTTTTTTTTTCTTTTTTTTTTTTTTAATTGGATTTCTCCCATAGCTGCAACTTAGAAGTTTTAGGCATGACTATGGCGGGACTGAGAGGCCTCCTATTCCCTGCTATATCCCATTCTCCTGCCCTTTGTCTGGATAAGGGTATGAGGGGAGCAGGGTGTGTTTTGTTTTGTTTTATTTTCAATATTACACTAACATGGAAGCTAAATAAATGGTAAGAGATTTACCCCCCCCTTCCCAGCCTTGTGTGACCCTCAGTCACTGCCCTTGGCTGCTTCCTTACTCCTAGCAATACCAGCGTTTCCAAGTCCACGCTCTAGACCAGAGCGGGAAAATCAAGCAGACTGGGAAAAATGCCTGCTGCTCCCCGACACACATCTTTCCTCTGGGCAGGAGAAGGAACCATTCCGCTGTGTTGGAGGAAGAGACTGGGCACAGAGAGGGAGCGAGCCAGGAACCAGCGCTATGCACCGAGGGATCTGGCAGGGCAGCGAAGGCGCACAGCAAACCCCCCAGGGACCAGCTCCCTCGCCGTGTTTGCACAACAAACCCATGCCTCAGCTCCAAGACGCTCCAGCAACAGCCCAGACTGGTTAAAGACAGACACATTTCTTACCTGGAAGCTCCTCAGCACCGTGCAGAGTAGCTGCTGCTCAGGTTCTGAGCGGAGCCCTCGTGCCTGGCCAGGTGACTCCCACTACAAATTACTGGATGAGCAAGTCCCTTCAGCTGTGCTCTGCAGGGCCCCCGGGCTCCTCACACACCTCTCTGCTGGGCTTCAGCTCCTACCCAGCCTCCTTCCCACTTCCCGAGCCTCTGTAAATTTGCCCGTGCTCTGGACTCCTACTGCGTGCTATGATTTCTGTCCTAGAGCTGGCCCTAACTGTTGGTATTGTCTGTAACGCGGAGGTTTTACATTTGCTTGTGGTTAAAAAAATTAAAGCAGTTTTGCTTAAGCTCTCAAAATGCCAACAAGCAGGAATCTGGTTTTTGAACACTTTGGAGCCTTTTTATGGCTTCAGTCAGAACTAAATCCTGGATGAAATTTCCCCACCTGCAAAGGCTCAGCATATACATACTGTATGTGGTATATTTAGGGGGCTTCAGAGAAATGTGGGTGTCAGCCAGCCGTGTCCCTCATTCCTGTTATTTCCGAGAATATCCCAGTCTTTTTCCTGTTCATACCTCCAGTGGCTCTCTCTGATATACTTTCACTAAATTCAGGTACATCTATTCACAGGTACTATGGTCAAACCATTGCTGATTCCAGAAAAATTTACTTTTTTTGCCAGTAAGTGCTATAGGTCCGACTTAAGAGGTCAGCTGTGATTCCAATTGTATGTACGGGAAGAGTTTTACCCATTTCTGTTTATACTGTGAGGTGCACTTCCCTGCAGAAACGCTGCACAAGCAGCAGTGAGATCCTATTTCTGTGGAAACGAAATGCAGTTAATCATTCCTTCAGTACTGTAAGAGTTGATCTTGGTGGGGCCATTCCAGGCCAGAGCTGTAACCGTCAGCCGTTCAGTGATACCTAACCAGCCCTTCAGGGCGTTTTCATCAACTTGATAAATCAAAGACAAGTTCATCTGTCATCGAGCTATGCGGTTATTCATAGCTGACTGTACCTTTTCAGTATTTGGTGCAGGTAGCTGATGGAAACAGAAGCCAGCTCTGTCTGTAAAAAGCCACCAGAATATTGACTGTTCTTTCAAAATACAATTTACAGGCTGCATCTGCATGGAGCTCACAAATATATAGCCATTTCTTAAGTGAGCAGTCCACATCTATTCCCAGTTGATGTTGCCAAAATCACAGTGACCTTTTGTTGGTATTTAGTGACCGGGGTGAAGTGAGGGTCTCTTCAGCCTAGCTTACAGTGTCCATTGATGTTACAAGGAGTTGAACTGGTAGATGCTGATTGAGTATCTCAAAAGAGAAGCCAAGTTCTGGAGCACTGCAAGGGATTCTTTCCTCATCTGAAGCTACAGGGAGGCAATCTAAACAGTTTGCAAATGACTGGCTATGCCAAATAAATCGCTAAGTTTGCTAGGTTGCTCTCCATAGTGAAAAAATAAAAATAGCTAGCAGCACGGCTCCGTGGGATGGTTTATGCAAAACATGATTGACAACACGCATGAAAATTTGGCCCCATCTGATACTGTGAAGCAACTGCTTTTTTGAACTGCAACACACTTTGCCAGTAACTCACAGCAACAGATGGGGCCCTGTCAGGGTTTGAACAGCTCACAAGGTACAGGAAGAAAGAACTGGAGTGACACACAGCCCGTAACAACCTGATTGCCATAAAACTACTGAAATGATTGCTAGAGTTTGCCCTTAGAGTATTGGAGTATTAGCTTTCATCAGAAATTAATTTCCGAGAGCATTTGGGCATCCCTCTCACCTTCCCCAGGAGCGCAGGCTGCTGGACTGTGGGTGGAGCCTCCCAACTTCCCAGTTCACCGGCATCGCTTCAGAGCCCTAGAGGCATCCAAGAGACAGGTCCAGACTTGAGCAGCCGTGGATTCTGAAATGAACCAAAGGCATGTTTGAAAGAGGACACACGCTTAGTTAGCCTGACTGGTACAGCAAGGAGAAATTTGTTCGGTCTCAGGAAAAGTCCTGCCAAGCAATGGTTTGTACTTAGAAAGCTTTTGAGAGTCTCCCAAAGTGGTATATGAAATAAAACGCCTGAAGAAAATACCACAGTAAATAAAAGAACACTGAAACTCATCTAGGGGGGGAAAAGATATATAGCTTAGCATAAACAGGGATGGCTTTGGGTCTGTTAATGCTCTCATCTGTTACAGACTGGCTCTCTGCTGGTAGTGCTGACAGCGTCGGTGTGTTAGGGAAGTTCAGTAAGGTCATTCCAGCTTCACAGGGATGCAGCAGGGTGCAGGCAGGACTGGGGAATTTACAGCTGGCGTTTTTGAAAGAGCCAAGGCAGCAAAGTGCCCATATCAAATTGGTATTCAATGGGATTTGGGTGCTCAACACCCCACAACCTTTGAAAATGACACAAATGATTTGAGACCCTGCATCACTCTGCTAGTGCATCAGTCCAGGTGACATTTCATAATGGCTTCATTCCATAATGAAATGGAATTTCACCCTTGCCCTTCCCCTGGTGTTTGTATACATCGAGGAGATGTATTGCAGGAGAGCACAGCCTTACCATCAGTCTCCATGCATACCTGTGATGGCAAGCACCAAGTATCAGGGCACTGATACTCTTGTTTTGGTTCCTATTATTGAGCTTATTTAAAAATATTTGTAGTTCATAAGCACTGGCCCAAACCTCGGTCAGAGCCAAATTTGTGGCAGTAGTTCACTATTGCTGCCCTAAGAGTTCAGGCACCTGTAGCAATTAATTTCGTCCTCTATGATTCCACTGCAGCTTCTTAGTTCTATAACTGCTTCCTCCAGCTCTTTGCCAGTTTCTGTGAGTTACTGCCTTGTGTTGTTTTCTGGTTTTCCCTCTGGCACAATATAACATGGGCAAAGCAAACAGGTGGCAGGTAAACGGCTGATCTTTACTTCTTGGTCTTCATTATGTGGCATAAGTTGTGCTTACGAGAGCTCACAACACTGTTTCATAGCGATGTCAGTAAGACCCTGGCTTTCAGAGGCTGATTTTGTCTTTCTGGGTAAAAGAGGGGATAACTGGACCTGAATGATGGGAAAGCTGCAAGCTAGGGAAGCTGGCACAGGTTAGAATTGCTTTGTGTTGTAAACACCGGGATGCTGCGTTCGTTGGCTGGAACGGCAGACTCAGCCAGGCTGCAGAGCAGAAAGCAGATGTGTGAGCAGAGTTCTGTGGGCAGGAAAGCAAAGAACTGTTCCTCCTGCCTGCAGCATTCCCACCTTTGTTAGTGCGAAACAAACATTAACAGGTCTTACACACAGCCCGGAGTCACTGCTTTCCGTAGCCACCAAAGGCAGAGGTTCTGCATCATTAACAGCTGCAGAGCAAACATTCTGCACTCACCAAAGCACACTCTTCCTTTATTGTACATGGTCCTCTGCTTTGTTCCTCACAAAGCCATCATCTGTTGTATGGAGACAACTCAGACAGAAGTGGGTTTCAGTGCTCTTGAGAAAGCGCAGCATTTCACGTGCCACTTGCAGCAATGCACCTGCAGCAGCAAAGAGCCGTCTGTGGCATGGCCAACTGCGGATTAAATCACCTGAAAAAAATGCAGAGAGCTGCTCATGGTCCACCCAGAAACAAAGAACCTGGCAAGTCTTCTGTCAAGCCTGGGGACCAGGGACGGTCACGGGATCTACCTTGGATGCTGTGTCAAGAACAGGGCACTTCCTTACCTAAATGGGAAAAGCCAGGGGAACAGGAGGGAAGGGGGTCAAACAAGGAGAGAGCAAGGGTGGACTGGCCTCAGGCCTGATCTTTATGGGGAGGTCCTGTGTTCTTGCTGGTGGAAGATCAACGGCTAATGAGGCATCAGGAGGTAAAGGGCTGAAACATGTTCGGTGGAGCCCTTGGTCTGTTTTTGGAAGAGGAGAGCAGTTTGGGCAATTGCTGGTGGGAGTAAGGGAGGACTGGTCACAAAGTCCATTCTGACGGTGAGGAGGGGTGGAAGCTTGCTGGAAGCCCCAGTTTGGACAGAGGACTACTTTACTACCTGTATTCAGCCATGACTCCCGGACTGAAGCACCCGCTGATGTACAGCAGTGGGTAGGGATACACACACAGCAATGTGAGCCTCTGTGGATCTACCACGAGAAACTCGGGCAGGGCAGCTGATTCCCACAGAAATAGTGCTACTGGGTTTGGAACTGAGCAGTGGGAAACCTGAGCAGTGGGAAGGACCATGTACAACGGCTGTTTGCTTTACTTCTTTCTCACCTTTCTTTTTCCCACTGCCACGCCTTAGATGGTGGGTTGGATTTTGCTTAAGCTGGGCTGGCTGGCTGCATGTAATGTTACTCCAGAGATTCATTGCTTCTTACGTTGCAGCTCTGAATCAGAACAAGGCAGAAGAACAAAACATCAGAAAGGGTTCAGTACAAAAACAAAGCAGCAACAACAAAGCAACAGAGGCAGGTGAAAAGGGAGAGAAAGGGAGTGCATTTTCTAGGAAATATCCCCAGTTTCCTCAAAATACTGATACAAAGCCAGATGAAACCCTTGGAAGTTTTTCACAGACTTCACTGGACATCAGGCCAAATTCCTTTTTCCATGACTGACAGCCTTTCCTCTCACAACGCTTGCCCTCACCAAGTGATGAGCTCCTGTCTTTCTGCTGATTTCAAGCACGATTGTAGGTGCTCAGCAACACTGAAAACTGGTCGTGTTATGAGAAACTGGTTTGGTGAAATCACTGTGCAGAGCATTCACCTATTGATGCAGGTATGTAAGTGTAAACTGGGATTTAGCTCATCATCTCAGTTGCTCTGTTTTCCCACTGTGCTGCAAGAAACACTTGTGGGAAGGGGATGGATCAGTCCTTGCATACCCAGGGCTTCCGTGACAGGTTACGTGAAATGGGCACTTGTGCTGAACCTTCCATGGTTGTAGGGTGGTTTTGAGTGGCCTCAGTACAAAACTATGGCAGCAGCCAGCCAAAAAACTTGGATTTCATGTTTGAATCTAGAGGGTTTGCCTTCTAGCTCCACACCTTTGTTTCAGAATTTGGGCTTAATCATTAATTTCCATGTGTTCGTGGCCTGCATGCCTGCTGTGCAGCGAGAGACAGGGCTAGGCTGATATGCTGCTTTGGGAAAGCTGACACATATTGCACTGCTTCCCATCACCTCCCCCCTGGTACTGAAATACAACCTACACAAGCCATCACTGCAGCTTGATTCTGGGTGGGGACCACGCAACTCACTACTGGGAGGCCCAAGTATGCATTGTTTAATAAACATATCAAAGCAATTTGTAATTATCCATTATTGTTGAAGTCCACAACATGTAAATATTGTGTTTATCCATGTACAGGTGCGAAAACTAAAGTCTAGAAGAGTATATGAGTTTCCCCATCCCTCACAGTGGCTTTCTTGCAGAACCAAGGGGAGATCATGCTTTCCTGCTGCACACTCAGGAAAATACCTGCACGTGACAGTGCATAGTCCTTCCTAGCTGCCTCCACAAAGTGGGTTTCTCCCTCCCAGACGGTGCTGTAACCCCCTGTAAAAGTACTCTCTGTAAAAAACACTGCTACTGTTGGAAAAGAGCAATGCCAAACGAGGGAAAGAACCCACATTGAACTGACCTCGCCTCAGCTCCAGAGGTACTTTGGGAACTTTTCTATTTGTGTCTGCAGGGGGGGAGGCAGTGGGGGAAGCAGCCTCCAAACATGATTAAAACATTGTTTTCTGAGAGACGTGCTGTTCTGACCCTCCAGTTAGCTACAAAAAAGGGCACTTGGACCACACGCACCACCAGCACATGAGTCACTCCTAAAAAATCTTTGAGTGAAAGAGATTGTCTAGATAGTGCCGCTCTCCCACCGACAGCAGGAGGTGAAACCTCCGGGTACCCAGTAACCAGCCCCAGCTGTGCTGATCCCAGCCCTGAGCACTGGATTTGGCTCAGTGGCTTTTGGATGGAATAGTGCTGCTCACCTGAACACCGGGATGATCAGGATCTGCTGCTAAGGCATCCCTCAGAAGCCACTGAAACAGTAGTTTTCTGTCCTCCAATTGCATGTATTTCTAGAGAGAAGCATCAAAGAGCATAATATTCCTGCAGCAAAGCTAAGATTGTTTTCTTCAGCAAGAAAAATATTACCAGATGTTTATGTAGCTTGCTTCCTTCCACAGTACGCTTTGTGAAATCAATCCATTAGGTGGTTACAAAAACTGAGGAAAATTCGGACCCTCTGAGACCTGCTGTCTCTTCTACCCGCAGCATGTGTTGGTGCGTGACGTGCGCTCTCTATTCCGTTGTTTTCCAGGCTGTTGAACAGCAAGGCTCAGCTGCTTCCTTCCAGGTTCTGCATAAGTAATGATGTAGAACATTTATGTTTTTAAAGGAATTTTCTGTGGTTTAATATTTTAATTTTTACTCGTTTTTGTTTTATACAACGCTCCTTGCTTTTGTAGCTTGGATTTCATGAGAACCTTGAAAAAGAATAATAACCTTATTATTGCATCTTCTATAGTGGAAATATATTTCTTATTTACATCTCGTTATATTTTATATCAAGGGGCTAGTTTCTTATACTTGTATTTTGTATGGATGCCATAAGACTTTCAGAAATACGGAATGCAAATTGTCCTTTCACATCAAAACATTCCAACTTTATACACTTAAACAACAGAGCAAATGCAGCAGCAAGCTGTCCCACTGTCTAATTCCCCAAACAGACGACTCAAATGTTGCTTGTATAGCTAATCGAGTCCCAGAAACTCTCTGACAGAAGAACTACCTGAGTCAAACACGTGCTGTCTCTAACTGTACGTGTTGGCAGTACACATCCTTTTCTATGGCATGTTATTTTTTGAGCCTGGTTTTCCAAGATATTAAGGATTACACAGTCACTTTGTCATTTCTTACTCTAATGACTTTTAGGTCAAGTTCTACAAAACCCAGTTTTTACAGGCCTCCTACATTCACGCAGCTTTCACGTAACCAGGCGGCTGGGTAAAAGAGGGAGAGGTGCTGAATGCCCCTTCCCCCTCCCTGCCTCCTCCCATCCAAAGGAAAACCTCCAGCGTTCTTTGAATTACATGCTTAGCACTAGAGATTCGAACAGAAAAGGGCGGGAGAATAGGTGTCCAAAGTGCATTTCAAATAGCCTGTGTTAGGATCTCAAAACACAGGGCAAACACATAGTTCAGTCTTCTCTGGTAATTCTCTAAGGAAAGTCTCATTTCACTGTGCGCAGAGGAAAACCGAAGCAGCACATGTTGACGTCTCTGGTGAATGAAATGCCTCCTTTAACTCTGTAACTGTCAGCCTCTCCCCTTCTCCAACAATTAGGCAATATTTCCTAGAGGGTGTAACGTTTGCTGAAAGTATTTGCAGTGCCGCAGGTTGCAACACTGCCGTCCTCCCACTCCGCGCTGTTCTCTATGTGACCACCTCTGTATGAGATTAGGTTGGGTGGGTTGGCCCTTCCTTCCAGGAAGGTTGAAGGTAAGGCAAGGACAGGATCCCGCCTGGCTCTGCACGAGCGCTGGAGCTAATCAGAGGCATTGTGCACGAAGAGGGAAACAGGGAGAATGTTCTTGAAGGTCACCGTGACCGCCAGGGAGGAGTGCCAGCGTATTCACACTGGCTTGGCACGTCCGCGTTGAGGATGCAAGGCCAACCCAGAAAGAGATTGAATCTAAGCCAAATTCCACCTTCCATCAACTTTTCTCATCCCTTTTGGTTGGGGCGGGGAGTTACCACATAAGAAAACACAGGTTTACTGCTGGGTTTTCATTCTTCCTTCCTTGTAGTTTTAATTGTGAGGAGCCGTATGTGTTCCCTGGAAGGGGATCACTCTCCTCACAGAGCAGATTTCAGCATCTCGGGTGCTGCTGGCAGATGGGGCCAAAGTTTTCTGGTTAGGCCAATAATTGAACTGTTGTGTCTGCAGTTGGAAGCGTGAAAGCCTGGGAGTAAATGCAGACCTTTCCAAGCTTTATCTTCTGATGTTAACCCTGGAGATGACCTACTCTTTGTGTAGATCCAGCTGAGGTCACAAAAAAACCTGCCTTGTTTTTTGCTCCTGCATCTGAAGGACAGAAAAATCTATAGAGAGAGAGGAATTTAAGGCTACATAAACAGGCCTTTCTACCTTTATATTTTTGACTGAGGCTCCATAAGTGTCAAAATCCTTTATTATTATTGCTAGTTTGGTAGCACATAGTGGCTGCCTGAAAAAAATCAAGGTCCCATTGTTTTAGCCACTTTTCATTGCACTCAGATAATTAATGGTCTAATAAAAACAAAAAATGTGAGGGAGGAGAGGCTCCTATAGTAATAGTGATTTGTCAAAGTCATAAAATGGTTCATTTAGTCATAAAACTGGCAATGGATGCACTCCATTTGGTTCGAACTTCATTTTGGAGAAACACTCAAAACCATAGAGTTGTTTCTTTTCCATACTTATCCCAGCTTTCTCAGACTCTTGGAAACACATGTAGGACCTTACGAGGTTTGGGGTGAAGAGGGGAATGCAGGGCTCTTCCCTTCCCTTCCCTTCCCTTCCCTTCCCTTCCCTTCCCTTCCCTTCCCTTCCCTTCCCTTCCCTTCCCTTCCCTTCCCCTTCCCCTTCCCTTCCCTTCCCTTCCCTTCCCTTCCCTTCCCTCCCTTCCCCTTCCCCTTCCCTTCCCCTTCCCTTCCCTTCCCTTCCCTTCCCTTCCCTTCCCTTCCCTTCCCTTCCCTTCCTTCCCTTCCCTTCCTTCCCTTCCCTTCCCTTCCCTTCCCTTCCCTTCCCTTCCCTTCCCTTTCATCCCTGGGTTACTGTAGGCTCAGCTTGCCCAGTAGCTGCAGCTTAGTGACACAGTAAAACTATTCAAGGGATTCAATAACCAATTACAGGGAGCCTTCCAAGAGAAGTCTCTGTATTTGGCAGTTATCTCACACTATCATTAGCTTATTCCCCCTTTAAAAAATATGTTTGAATTTATGCATTTTATATACATCGGTGTCATTTTGTATCACTGTGAGCTGTGTTTTGACAGCATCACTACTGCCTTTTTTAATGGCTATAGGTGAGTTTGCAGGTGTGCTTTTGATCACCTGGCATGCAATTTTCACAGAAATGAAATCATGATCATTCCTCCTCAGCATGCTTTGGCTCAACCCTTGGGTGGTCTCTGAGCTCACAGACTGGATTCTGTTTGGACAGAGCTAAAACCAGGGAAGGCACTCACCCTGTCCCACCAGTAACGGATGGTGCTGAAGATTTGGTGTCCACAGTGCACACGTTATGGAAACGGTGGATCTACAGATCCACTTCTATTGCATGGATATATTTGCTGATGCAGACTTCACCTCTGCACAGAGCAGTTTGGGTTGGCTCTCGGGGGCTGCCGCAGCAGCTGCCTTTGGCCTCTGAGTTGCTCTTCAGAACTTTGCAGAAGGATTTGCCTCTGTTCACTGAAGAAACAGAAGGACTTACAAGGATTTAGGATGCTAACTTTGCCCTGTTACCAGTTTTCATGATTTGATTTAGTCTTGGCAAATTTAACAGCGCATACTGCACTGGACCAACTCCAGTACTCAGCATTAACAAAGTCCAACAAAGTACTGAGCTATGAAAACTCTGCCTCAGAAAGAAAAAATACCTTATAGACCAAGTATATATTTTCATATCTTTGATCTGTTGTCTTATTGGTGATTGTGCACTGGAGAGAATGAAATCAGACTTTCTGGTTTGCTACTCAGAGCAGTGCAAGTGGCAAGGGTGCCTCAAGCAGGGGTGAAGGCTGACCTTTAGAAGACTTGAGGACAGCCACAGAAGAGCCAGCAAAAATGTGCCAGCCAGCAGACACTCAGAGAACTGGTTTTCCTATTTTTCTGTTACTCAACTCTACTCGGATACACACACGCTGCTTTGCTCAGCAGCCCTCCTGTAACACTGCCATTGCATAGCTCTATCCAAAAGCACGCACATCTGTAGAAATCCCTTTGCATTTTTAACACCAGAACCCCTCGCCTGACTACCAACAGTAGCCAGGCAGCTGTTGCTAGGGGATCAGCCTGTGTTTGTAGCGCTGAAGGCTTTCTGACCCTCCCGACAGGCACAACGGCATCTCGGTATTTATGAAGCAGAAGCAGGCTGGGTTTCTGAGCCTCCGCTTGCTGGTGCAAATCCACCGTCCTTCAGTCAATGCCACAAGGCAGTCTCTCCTCTTTCAGAGCACAAACCTGCTCCACCACAGGACGCTTTGTTTCTTTAGAAGCTGTTTATGGCCTGACTAGAAGTCAAGTGCAAGTTCTCCGAACTGAAGGCAAGGCAGGGAGCAGTTAAAGCTCTGCTGAAGTATTTAGAAACTGCCGAGCAAAGGTTAGAATTTCCATTACTTTTTGTTAGCTTAAGATATGGGTATAGCCCCTGAAAGAAGGGGCTAAAAGGCAAGAAGTTGTGGTTGTACAGAATGCCTCTCTGATCTCCGTGAAGATATGGTACAGTGTGATCTATCAGTAAGATGCTAAAGCCATTTTGTGTCATCTAATTACAGCAGTGCCAACTTATACGCTAATCAGCTATTTGCATCCGTATTATGATATTTGGAGTGAATGTTCCAGGCCCTTACTCCAAACATGACGCGGCAAATCCTCAAAGCCTCTTCTCTGAGATCGCATCAGATCCCCAAAACTGGGCAACCTGCTGTCATCAGATACACTTTGGTAAAAACACGGAACTGATTTGGTGAGTTGTTGCAGAACAACTAGGTAGTACCTCTCCAGACAAGCAAGATGATGCCTAAAATGTTGTTCTTTGATATAAAAGGCTTTACATAAATTCTGGAGACAGCAGCACTGTCTCTTTATTATCACCAGTAATTACTGTATGTATTAGTACCTGTTACTAAGAAGGCGCTACAGAGACATACATCATTAACAGACAGACATACAGAGGAGGCTTTTCACTTACTGCAGACTTTTCTTTCTACTGTTTTAAGATCCTTTTACTTTGCCAGGAGAGTATGTAAAATAACTTCCATACAACTTGGTATCTGGATGGAAAGGCACACACAAACTGTGAGCCACCAGGTGCATTAATTCCGCAGTTATTTGCTCACTTCGAGTCCTTCAGCCTCACAGGGCAGTGATGTGTAAGTGCTCAACAACACGAGAAGAGAAACTTCTGAGAAGCATTCATCCTAAAGCAAAATTACAGGAAGAGGCTGGGATAAGAAACAAGCAAAGAGTAGAACACCAGCAGAACAGAAGACCTGCTCTTGGCTGAGAGGAAGATTTCTGCTTTTGATGTTCAACACCACAGCAGGGACAACTGAAAGAGGGACGTAAGACTAAATATCTCCTCAGCATAATTAGGATTTCTTCATATGTGTTTTTCAGCTTGAGCCTGACTCCTTTCCTGACCTGTGCATTTGAGTGCAGGAGAAAGCACTGTAAGACTCCTTACTGCAACCTGACTGGCAAATGCAAACCTACCAGAACATAAAACACCACTCACCCCTCCTGTTCCCCACTCCACGCGTTTCCTCTTCCCTACAGCTCCACCCAGAGCAGTCTTTGCTCCGTGCGCTGTGCTGGAGTCATGACCCTAACCTAAGTCTAACAAATCCCCACCTTAAAAACTCCTCTCGGTTGGTTCCCTGTCAGGATGCCTCCCCGTCTGAGGGCGAGAGTGTTGTTAGAGGAACAGCTTCTTGTTCCCTGTCACTCTCCAGGGGATCTTATAGCTTCATTTTACTGCCTGGCAAAAGCCCTCTGCCAGACTCTTTTGGGTGACAGCTGCTGTGTATTATGCCAAGCCACACTCCTTACCTTCCACTGGAGCCTGAAAGAACTCTTTTTCCACCTAATTCCCCTTGTGTCTTTGCCAGACTGAGGTTTAGAGAAAGGCAGGTGCCCTGAGGTTCCACAACACCTGCCCTTCTCTAAACCTCAGATTTTTTGAGAGAGTTTCTTTTTCTTTAATGTGTCACATCATGGGAAACTGCAGGGGTCTTTGGCCTCCAACTGAAAATAAAACTCCATTCGAACAAATAGAGTTGAACAGTCCGTCTTTGACTGTACTACAAAATGAGAATTCCAGTCCCACCCAGGTGCAATTACGCAATTATTACTCAAAGTTGCAGATAGGGGAACTGGCACTGTAATGCTTTGTGACACGGCCACAGACACAATGAATCAGTGACGCTGATATGCGCGTCTACCTTCCTTGCCTGCCCACTCCAACAAATCGCTTTGGGGGAGGACAGTCTTTAACAGGGAATATGCTTTAAATATATCTACCAGTAAACTCAGTAGCTCAATATTATAATTTAGCCTTATTGCATTATATCTTCCTACATAAGAACACTTACAGTAACTAGCACTTTTGCATTTGTCCTTCTTATGGACTTCAAACTACACAGTATGTATGCTCCATTTATTTGGTATTCTTAGACTATTTGTTACTTTTTCTTGTACATAAAAGTAGCAAATATATATTTCCCTCTCTAATTCTAGCTGAATTTCAGTTGCCCTATGCTTTCTAAGGTAAGCATCCTTCCCACAAAAGAGTTGCAGCCTTGACCCAGAACAAGTCCTTTTTTACAACTGAGTATTCCAAGCATGAGACTTGCTAAAAATATTCTGCCTACCCTGTCTCCAACAGTTATTCAGGATTATGGTTTCTGTCTCCAGACAGAATATCTCCTTTGCTGTTTTCATATCCATTGCAACGACAAAAAATGGGTCTCAGCTTTCAAGCTTCCTGAAAAGAAGCCTGTCTTTTATCCCAAGGCTGAACAACTGGAGCCTGATGATGCCGTAGATGATACCAGATATACCCAAAACCAACTCTTGGACACTGCTCCACCATGAGCAGCAGACTTAGAGAAAGCACCCAGTTACAGCAAATTTACAAGGCAACCCAAGAGCTACATTGAGTGCTGTCAAGGGGAAGGAAGCAGAAAGAGCACAAAGATTAGATACAAAAGCACTCAGTACCCAGCACAGCCACCAACAAGCTTATCACTAGAGACCACCCATGAGAAGCTGTAGATATAAAGTAGAGCCTAGGTATTCCCAGCTAAACAACTATGGCAAAATAAAGATTCTGAAGAAATGAGAAAACTGCAGAAGATGGTGAAAAATGGCATCTACAATCAACAGAGCAAACGACGACAAAGAGAAAAATACATCTTACAAACTTTCCCAGATCACTCATGACTCTGGCAAAGTAGCTGACGGTGATCTTTCCTTTTGCAGGCTAGGCTGAGATGGCCTTTGTGCCAACCAAGAGGAAAAAGAACGCCAAATCCATGGTGCACGGCAGCAACCAACAACAGGCTGGATCCTTATCAGCTGGCAAAGGTGAATCTTGTATCCTTGTTTTTAGCTATTAATTGTGCCGAGTCCTTTGACCAGGTTCTCAGTTGATGTCAGTATCAAGGGACCTATATCTTCTTATACTAGCCAAAGGGCTCGCCACTAATTTATGGCATAAATTGCAGGCGTATTGCACGTAATTTGCACCATTTTCATTTAAACCCTGTGAAAATACAAGCCCATCCCTTTGCTTCTAAAATAATTCAAGACAGAAATTATTGATATTGGCTGACAAGTATCTAGTGAAATTAAAATATTTTATACTACCATTTTAAGTGTTTTACCGAAAACGTGAGGAAAATACAAGCTATCCATTAGCAAGCAGTTCCTCTGAAAAGAAACCATTACTTTTTTATGGAGAGATAATTTGGCTGAAGTGCCACAAATCTTTCAATGACAAAACCACCAGTATTATTTTTCTGACGTATTCGTTGTTGAACTCAGCTCTGTGCCTTGGCAGTAAAAAACATATTCATTCATTTCAAATGAAAACCTTTTTAATACAGAGGTAATCTTTAGGGCAATGCTTGTCTTTAGAAAGATGATTAGATCATTTAGCTTTCTTAAATGAAAACTAGATTTAAACTCTGGATTCTAGAGAAATCAGTCAGCTGCTATTCTGTTAACCTTTCCTTCACATGGAAAAGGGAAAAAGGAAGTTCTGTGTTCTAAGCTCTGCTTTTTTTTTTCTTTTGGTAGCAGATGACACAAAGCAGGCTGCATCTCCCTGCCAGTGTGTTTATCCCCGTGTGCACTGAAAGCAGAGCTGAGATTAGATAGGAGCTTCTTATACAGACACCGCCAACACACAATTCCCAAAGAAATTAATGAGCTGAATTCAAAATTGTCTCAAGCAATGTAATTTACTGGCTGCACCCGCTGTGAAGACAATCTCTGTGTGGGCTCTCTGGAAGGGACTCATACTGTTTAATTTCATGCTGCTAGTTTATGTGACGAGTTAGAAGACTGTGTCCCCAAGGGCTCTCCCCCCTCCCCCCCACAAGTACCTTCTGGACACAGAGAGGCTCTTTCACAGGACAACGTAGAACTGAGTTCAGAGGCACAAACTCAGCCGCTCAAATATCCACCCCTCGCTGCTGATTAGGTCTGCAAGCCAAGGCACTCTGCCTGTTCTTTCCTAAGAGCTCAAGTCCCAACAAGCATCTAATCCCACCCCTGATAAACAAGTGAAAAGGGCCTTACCTGAAATTTATGCCATCAGGCAACGGGAATAACCCCCTCCATCCCTGTCTCTCCTTACCTCTTTAATAATTAGCCATCTAAGGATGCAAAACACACAAACAAATGAAGACTAAGGGGACTCATGCTTAAATAATACATGTCAAAAGATTCAAAGAAATGAAGGTTCATCTTTAATACTGGGAGATTCCATAATTAGACAGAAAAGAAGATAAAAGGCTCCCACCCCCTGGGTCTCTGTATAAAGATTAGAGAGGGAGAGACAAGTACGTGTTCAGACTAATGGGAGAATACCTTACCAGCACTTCAATCATTGCAGGATATTTCATGTGTCCATGACTCAGGATAAATGGGACTGTTTAAAATTGGTTAATTTCTTAGCAATCCAGGCAAGGAGGGAAGTGATAAAAGAGCCAAAACCTCTTGCAGGAGGTATGAATGAGCAATTAAATGTTAAAAATAGATAAATAAATATTTACATTCCCATATCAAAGAGTAACAAGAAGAGCACTATAACACACCGTGCTAAGGCAGAGGAGAGAGAGCAGCCTCCCTCGTGGAAGATACCAGTAGCTGGAGGGGTGGCACCGCTCTGCGGTACAACCTTTTCATAAAATGCACTGGGTCTAGGAAACAGTTGAGCTGTGCTACTTTTCTGCGTGTCTTTTAATTTGCCTGACGCTTATGCATAATGCATTAACACTGTCTTTGAGCTACTTTCAAACAGTTTGTTCAGAACATTGACTGAGTCGCTAATGACAGTCTCTTCTAGAGGAAGACAGAATATGTTATGTTTTCACCTGGTCTGATGCTGTGATGGCAAGATGGAACAGTGACCAAAGAGCCAGGCACTGCTCTCTGCCGGAGAGTCCTCCCCATTGCAACTGTCCCAGCAAGCGTGGGCTCGGCTCCGCAGAACCAGTAACAGGCAGCTTGAAATCCACCACGGAAAGACCTCATTTCAGCTGGTTACAAGACATTGCCGAGGCAGTGTTCTCCAGCATGGACGTTGTGCCCTGGCTTGTTTGAACTGGTTGTTTAGTATGGTTTTTTTTGTTTGTTTTGGTTTTAATTTAAGGAGGAAATTCAAGGCAGGAGTCCAGGGATTAGCACTGATAATGCTGCAGTTCCTAACAACGCTAAGGCTTTTACTGTTAGAACCCTTTGGTGCCAAGTACTACATGAAGCAGAAATTTAAAGCAAGTCCCGCCTCGAAGAGTTTGCAGCCTGCTGCCTTTATTCCAAAGCAAAGTGAACCAGGTGTGTGAGCCTGCCGGGAAATTCAATAACTGGGGGCACACAGTTGACTGTGGACTGCACCTGTGTTCATAGGTGGAGCGCAACGAAGACATAAAACAAGTGCTTGTAAAATGAGAGATAACCTTTGCTCCACTTAAGTCAAAAGAGTTTTGTCATTGAGATGGAAGTTTTTACTCCTGGGATCACGGGATGTACTATAACAAATAACGATAAAAGAACAGTCCAAAGAGTAGATCACTTCAGTCTTGTCATCTGCTTGCTTCCTGCTCCCTCCTTCCCTGCTACCACCTCATTCCAGCAGGAACAGAAACAGGACAGAGTGAACTTTTTCTTCTATTCACAGGCTTTACTGTTCCCAAAAGTTTTGTGCATAGCCGAGTTGGAGAGAAACCAGAGGCATAGTTTCTCAGCCCCTGGAAGTATTAAGCCTATGTATGTTCTTTGTAGGTTTGGAGCCAGCGATTTGGCTATCAATGCCCCAAACGCTAGTTCTATAAATAGTCATAAGCTGTTCTGGAAGCAAGTGCCAGACTCACAATTCCTATGAGTTACCAGCCAAGAAATCAGGCCATGAACAGAACTCTCTTGCTAAGACCATGATAATGGATGATAAATCCAGCCATAGTTTTGAGGCTGATGACATCATTACATCAGATACCACTTCTGAAACCATACGGTTTGCCCTTCTGAAATCCTTTACCAGCAACAATATTCAAAATGAAATTTCCCATTACTAGCCATTCTTTCATTCATATCCAAATGTGATTCAAATTCCCATCTGCTAATGTCCTTCATCTCATTTACGTGTTATAATGTCATTGATCTGTTTCGAGAACTTTTGAGCAATGTGAAGATTGATCAGACAGAAAGTGCTCACATACCATATTTTTTTCCAACAGTACCACAGCATATGACAGGCTAGTTGTATCAGGCAAGACCCTGAACACGTTTTGCTACTTTACTTATAAAAAATACATTATAAAGCACAGTGTTAGACCTCTTGGCCTGTATCTCTGTCAGGGTGAGACAGTACTTGAGTTGCTTCAGCTGCTCTGAAGCATCTTTATGCTTTAGAACATGATTGGGGACTGCACTAGAGAATTGTCTGTGCTGTATGAAGAACATCAGAGACCTGAAATATGGACAAAGCATGAGGGTGGTGGGGAAAAGTCACGCAGTCTCATTTTGCCTTGCAAAAGAAAAGCTCTTGCTATGTATTATACAGGGAAACCTCTTGACAGAGGAAGATCTGGAAGTGATGTTTTCAGTTTAGTTTATCATTCCTAGGCGGCCAAGAAGTTAAAGTTCTCCACAACTGCTAAAGCTAGATACAAGCTCTGACATTCTCCTCCACAAATAACGCAGCAGCACTTACTGGTTAGGCAGATCCCAGTAACTTTGTACTGAAAAAAAACTGTTATCCCCTACAAATTCACCAGCTTTTGAGCCCTGGGATCTGAGAGTAACAGAACCACCGCAAACCTGACACGATTAGTTACCAGTTTGAAGCAGGGTGTTTCCCATTCCCACCCCTTCAGTCATCGTCACCACAGTTTACGTGTGCCATTCCACTTGGTTGCTGCCTGTCAGTGGGAGCTCAGAGCTGTCACATGCTGGGCTTGTTAAAATTCTTACAGGCTTTAACAGCTGAAAGAACAGATTTCAATGTATAGCGTATGGCTAACACTTTTTAGGAGGCTCTTCTTGCCCTTCTGCCTTTGTACCTCCACACCTCTCTAGACCTTGCAGTCTGTCAGACTCTCCCACAGCCACCCCCAGCTTTCCATCGGGACAACTGGAATGACTTGTGCTCAGCTTAGGGCAGAACTGAGACCCACCTAGACAAAATATCTGAGAAAGTCCTGTGAAGCAGAGGCCTGCCAAGTAAGAGAATGCCATTTAGCATTGACAGACTAGGGCTGACTGGAATGTTCCCTTCTACTACATATTGTATTATATTTCCTCTGTTTTCCACTTATTATACCATGGTACCTACTACCAGGTTACACTAGCAATGATTTCTGAATTGTTTTAAGACAATGCCCCTAGTGATGGCTATAAAACCAATTGAAGTGGTCCTTTACCTTACAGCATTTTCCTCTGTAACAGCTGTCTTTCTAGATGTGGATTTTATGGAGAAGATCCCAGATCATCTGAAGTTTCTTAATTTCCAATTTTGCAGCTACTTCTGTCAACTCTGAAGTGAAGCCTGACAAAGCCACGTCTAACAAGAATAGAACACAGGGTAAAGCATGCCCTCAAGACAAACAGCCAGAACAAGAGATACTGCAAGTACCAATGGGACCAGGACCATATTTTTATATCAGTGGATCTAATGGAGCTGGGCTGTAAGTAGGTCTCAGCAGACTCATATGAACAGTAGTATGACCATATATGAAGTCATGCAATGTTATCCATTATCCATTGGCCTCATATAATTTTCCTTTGATTTGCTGTCTTTTTGGAGTGGCACTCGTGGGGAACCGTTTAAAGATAATTCAAATAGAAAGTATCCACTGGAAGGCCCCCTGTGGTGAAGTAGCTAACTACTATATCTTTGCAAAGAAATGAAATACTTCTATTTGTTTAATGAAAGTTTCTCTGTTAGGACTGTTCAGAAATCACTTAGCTACACCATGTAGCAAATCTGCTAGCATCATCACTAGAGCTAGGAACTGCTGTTGCTGATCAACATGCTGTTGTGCTATTTGTAAAACAAGCGGAAAATAAGAAGAGATTTCTGCCCAAGAAAAATTGTCAGATCAGAAGTTCCATTCATTCCTTTCTGAGTTCTTTCCAGCATATTGGCATTCTCTCTAGATGTTGTCACCAGCAAGCACCACAGAATCTCTGCTGCAAACAGCACTTCCTTGCTATGTTTCCATAGTTCTGTCTACAAACAGCTTTTTCTATCGCCACTTGTCATCGCTCCCCAAACTCCTCAGCGGAGAGGCTCCTTATTAAGACTGGACCCTGAACATTTCTATTCCATGGGTACCAGTTACATCCTAATTGGAAAAACCCTGCTGAAATGGTACAAGTTCTCATTAGAGCTGCTGAATCACAATGTTCTTAGCATCCTCAGTTACTCCCCCCATCCCCTCAAGTTCAGAGCAGCAGGTCCACTAGCAGCCATTCTAATTAATGCTTCCCACCTTATCCCCCACCCAGGGGCTTCCGGGCATGTTAGGTCAGGCTCCCAGAGGAAATTATTAGGAGTTCAAGGGATATGAGCTAACTAAGTATTTGTTAATAGAAGGGAGGCTACTTTGCTATTTTGTTTTCCATATGCAGTGTGAGCATCTATTGCCAGAGCAGAGGTTGGCAGCGTATCTATGACAACAGAAGAGAGGATTATGCACTGAAATGGTGTGAAATCAAGTGCCAAGAGACCTATTACCATTTCAAAGAAGGTAGAGGTGCCTGTGGGCCTTGAGGGGGAGAGGGAAGTGGGAAAAACTTGAGAATGCTGGCCTTGTGACTCCCAGGGCAGAGGAGGTCACCTGGGAGTAGGAGAAACAGGTAACCTCAACTTCTTGGCAGACCTCAGAGGGGACATCAGAGCTGGATTGCCATGGTGATTAAAGAAAGGGTTTTAGACAAGAAAACCGCTTTGGGAGAAAAGATATCATTGAAATGAACTAAGTGTAGTGAAATGAACAGTACAGAGATTTAAACACAAACCAGCACAATCGGTTTTGAAATGCGGTTCTCCCTCTTTGGATTTGAGCACAGGCTGCAATAGGACGGACGCAGTACGGTCGCAGAGGACCAGCACGCAGCCTGCTCGGCACCTCTCAAGCACTAGTCTAGGCCTTGCATACAGAGGGTGCCTCACATTTAGAGACGCTCCCCATAGCGGAGGTGGGGAGAGGAGAAAAGGAAGGAAGGGTGCACTTGAAGACAGAAGTAAAATAAGCCCAAGATGGGTCACCCCACACGTCCCAGGCCCAGCTATCTCTATCTAGGGAGAACAAAGTTGCTAAAAGCCAAACTACCACGCTGTATCAGCAAGCAACTTTTTGAATTGCGTTCTGCCCTTTGTCTCATCAGTGCATCCTGACTTCACAGGGCCCAGCCAGCTTTCCCACCCGAAAAGCATAAAATCCAGGACTCCCACAGCAGTGCCCCTGGCTGGCACCCTCAGAGCAGTACTTTGCATAACGAACACAAAACTCCCTAAGCACAGCCCCTGGGGCAATTCTTTTACTTCTGGGAGCTGGTCAAGACCAGCGCCCTGGCAAGCCTGAGCATCAGGGCACAGAGCCGCGGGCTTTCCTGTGGCAGAGGGAGCGCGTTATCACTTCCCCACCAGCCACATACAGCAGCCGCCTTTCCCCTCCTGCCAGCTCTGATGGCAATGTGGTGGCTGTTTGTCAGGCTGCACCATCACAGCGGTTGGCCTCATATACAGCGGTGCAGACAGGCGATGCTTCAATGCAATTCTGCAGCTGGAATGGTGTGACGGCAGTGGCACCTTTGGAGCGGGCAAGGGATGTACTGTTTCATGAAGCCCCATCAGGTCAGTCTGTTCCGCTACAAGGTTGGACAGAAACACATTTACAGCAAGTGATTTACTGCTCTGTGAGGTGTCGCTTAAAGCAAATTGGCGAAAGTCAACAGTGACAAAGTCAGCTTCATCCTGCCGATTGTGCTGCATGGGGCAGCGAGGGCAAGCTTTTTTTTTTTCCCTCATACAGGTGAACAGCTTCTCTATCAGATTCCCAACAACGGAGTCCTCACCAGTAAGATAGGGCTTTTATGCTGCCTGAGAGAGCAAGAGCGGGTGATGAAAAAGATCAGTAGGAGCTCTAATTCCAAGTAAGAACTCTTGCCTCTTTGAACCTTGACCAGAAACATGCCAATAGAGAGTGAGAGCACAGAAACAAAGGACCAGTTTCTTCTGGACACATAACAGTACAGGATACAAAGCATATGAGGTTTTATTTATTTCTTATCTTCTAGAAAAATCACTTTTTTTCCAGAAGTACATACATCAGAGACAGAATTTCTTCTTTTTCTATGTCTGGAGTTGTAGGAGTGCCAGGTCCCCCAAAGACAACAGTCATAGTAATTCCCCTGTTTTGGGTACATCCTCCTACTGGAAAGGCCACAACTTCTTGTGCCATAGACACTATAAATATAAGAGAAGCTTATTGGCATTTCTGCTCCTATATTTTTGACCTACCAAAAAAGCAAATGGCAATCCTGTACCACGGCTACCTGCAGCCATCTCAACTAGTTTTCAGAAAACTGAGCATATGAAGAATGTCTTAAGCCTAACATATATTCTTGAAAGCTTATGGAATGAGGTAGCTCAGCAAAAACATACAACAAACACACGACTGTCTACTAGCAGGAAAAAAAAGCCATTTCTTAAGTTTCTACTTGCAACCATCCTTTCTGAAAGTAACAGAGGAATGAACGTGTTGGATAGGGTTTTCAACTTGTATTTGATGCTCCCATAGGTTACTGAAGATGGAAGAATTCTTCCCAGAATCTTTTCGCCTGGACTTAAAAGATGAGAGAAATGCCTTTTTTGAGCTTTGCAAAGGTGAATTGTCTTAATCATGGTGGCAACCAATTTAAACAGCTGTGTGATCCTCTAAAATGTTCATAAAAGTATACACAGTAATAATAATTGATATCTATATGCATGTGTATGTACATACATACACACACGGTCAAGTGAGCAGTTTTCAGAGCCCACTAATGGGCACATCGGTGTTTCATGCCACACACGTTACTATAATAGACTCATTCTCTCTGCAGAAGAACAGATTTGGATCTGCAAACCAAGTTGCTCTAACCAAGGTCGAGGAATTTTCCTGCTTAAAAATCCAGCTGCTGCGAACACCCTTCAAGCCAAGCTCCACGGCACTGAGGAATACCTACTCGATAAGAGGGTGCAACGCAAGGCTCCCCAGGCAAGAATAGTGCAAAGGTAGACATCGAAGCCTGGAATTCATGTGTGAGTAGTGTGCTTGATTAAGCACACTGGCCTCAGAGAGCTGAATTGTTCCATAGGTATTTAATGTGGTTACACCACATCTCATCAACTCATGAGATTTCATTTTGTGGGAGAGAGGCTATTTCTCTGGTTAGTCTGTCTTGCATCCGCACTTCAGTTATTTCAGGTAGATCTTTGTCATCAGAAAGATTTGAGTTTACCTTTGTCTGGAAATGTAAGAATGACTTCAAAAGGCCAGATGCTGCAGTTCTGTACTGGAATGCTATACATAAAGCCTTGTGCAAAGCAATTTAAATTAGGTATTATCCCAGCTTCTTATACAAAGCTAGCATTTCACAAATTGTACAGCTACAATACCTGTTCCATGCAATCTAATAAAGCCTCCCAAATATCTTCTTAACTCTGCCTCAATGCTGCAAAAGTCTATAGCTCAATCAACAGGCAGTGGCTAGAATTTTGGGTTAGGGTTGTTTTATTTTTTATTCCTTGCATGAATAAAAGACTCATGAAGGTTCTTTGTAGAATATATACCCTCTCAGCCACTGCTAGAATGTTTTGTAGAGTAGCAGAACAGCAGAAAAAGGAAGGGAAAAATAAGGCAGCAGAAGTCATGAGAACAGTTTCAGCTACTGAACGTTACTTGCTTACTCTTACACAACTCACTTGACTTCCCTTTGCCGCAGTGTCCCTCCCTCAATTGAGGAATGCATTATAACTAAATCACTTCAGTGCTTTGAGATGAGTGAATAAAACTTTCAAAGAGAAATGCAAAAAAGATGTTTTCATTATTTATCCTAGGAGCTGCAGTTCCCAGATGCCTTTGATGTGCACAGCTAGGCATACAGGGCACTCTAAACTTCAAGGTGCCCGTACATGCATGACATTGCCTGGCATTCTTATGACATGTCAGCAATGACAATGTGATACACTCGTGACGACGCTGTTCTATTGGCATGGCAAAAACACATTTTGCCACGTAGGGATCACTGCATGTCCTGGCAAAGCGATGATACCAATTCCTTACACTGACCCTGTGCCACGTCCCTGACGTTCTGCTATCATGGCGTGGCATCTTTACCTTGCAAGAGAACACAGCAACCCTTCCAAGAGCTGCCCTAGCCAAAGCAAGCAATATTCTCTGCTTACATTCATCCAAACATTTCTTTTCATAATAAAAGGAGTGGTGGGCCTCATTGAAAAGGATAAGAGAGATTTTTAAGATGGTAAATGGAATGATGATCTTACAGGCTTTCTGCAATAGGCTGGTCTGTGTTTACGCAGCAGCCAGTATATGGAGCAAAACAACGACTGCCTGACAAAATTAGACCAAGGGCCTTAGACCAATAGGTGGTCTTTGACATGGACAAGTAGCAGTGCCAGGGGAAGAAGTGGTTGGACCCTATGTTAGATCTCATCTTGATTTCTATTAGTGAGGAATGGCTTATGCTCTGAAGAATGAGGCTCCATATTCCTTTGAAAACTGTTGTTAGCATTGATTGTTTTAACAGCATATCCTTGTTATTTATGGAGACATCCAGCAACCTTTGATGATAAAGGGAAACAATTCCCAGATTACATCACTCTGGCGATAAAAGCAATGGTGCTGTATGAAGGGCTCTTTGTGTTCAGACATAAACTTTGTATATTCTCCAGTAAATATTAGTAAATCTTTAATTACCTCCCGCTCCCAAGACTCCGCACAGCTTCTATTCCTCTTGAAAGGAGCTGGTTTTGGCATTTCTAACCTCTCCTACGAGCGCCCTCTGCTGCCACTCACCTCAAAACCAGTGCTGAAAAAGGGACAAGTTGGTTCCTTCTGTGGTGTGAAATGAACGGTGGGGTTTTGTGTGAGCTTTGAATTGCCAGGTTATTATGGCTACTTGTTGGTGACGCCTGTTGAAATACTGCTCTGACAGGTATATTCACCAGCCTCTGCTCCTGGAAGGGAAGAAGTTTGATGTCCGATCTTATCTCCTCATTGCCTGCACGGCACCATACGTGGTATTTTTTGCCCAGGGTTATGTCCGGCTAACCTGTGTCAATTATGATGCTGCTTCTGATGATCTGACTGTTCATCTGACCAATCAGGTAACCTAAGGCACTTAGTTCAGAAGAAGGGGAGGGTGCAGTTGACAGAGATGGGAAGCAAAAAGGACTTTCAAAAGGCTAAAAGTAAATGCCTCGTGCATGCCAAATCCACGCACCCAGGAAATGGACGTGGGTCTATGGTCGGGCATGGCGACAAGGCTGAACAGAAGCAGTACCGGGTAAGGTTCCGTTCTCTGCCATGGACCAGTTCTCTGCTTAACCTGACAATTTCTTTCCCTGGGCCTCTTTTTCCTGCCACTATTCTCTCATGTATCTGTAGACCATAAGCTTCTTAGGGTGAGAACCCTTTGATTGCAGCTACCTAGCACAAAGGAGCCTGGCTAAGGATTTTGCTGATCCTGTTGTGCTTAAACACAAAAATCATCATGATGTAAGATGCAGATGTGTTCTTCAAGAACCATCATTCTTAAATCTCCATCTTTGCTTGTCTTGCTTCTCAAATGAGAGCCATAACAGAACAAGACTGTTCTGGCTTGTATCCCCATGCACCTCTTGTCACACAAAACAGAAGCCTGCCTTGCTCAGATCTACCTGCATTTTTGCTTCAAATGAGGCCCTTCAGTAGTTAGAACTGGCCCTGAGGAAAGAGAATTAAAAGAATCGGAAGGAGAAAACAGTTTTCTTTCAAAGCCTTCCTTTTCTCCCAGTGTCACGCTGTGTTCTGAGAACTAGCAAAATACACATCAGAGAGGTATCAGACAAGCCCACTTCAGTTGGAGTTTTACAGTTCCTGTAAAAGTGCTGTTCAGGACAGCACCTTAGAGCTGCTTCCTGCAATATGTGCTATTATCAGTGTGCCACTTGTTTTCCTGGAATAGTTTGTTTGCTCAGCTAGAGAGCTATCCACACGGGAATTCAGGTGCTCGGGTGGGATCCCATGGCACAAGTGATATTAAACAAAGGACAGGTGTTTATTAGCAGAACATAAATTATCTGAGTTCCTGCTGGGAGGAGGGAAACGAAATTTACAGGAGCGGCTGGTAATAGGCCAGGCTTCTTCAAATTAGTGTTGATTCTGCTCTCATTCCCTTCCTACCCTTTCATCCCACCTGGAATCAGCCATTTTCCTACTGTATTTCCAGAAGACAAGAGGCAGCAGAGACAGCATCACTAACCAGAAGCTTTGCAGCCTCACGGTAACCAGACCACAGACAGAGCTGTGGCCAAGCCCAGCTGTTTCACAGGGAAAGGGGACTTGCCTTTGATGGAACAACGTAAATACCCCATTATTGATAAGCTCCAGCTGACACAGGGGTTAATGAGACAGGGGAAGAGAGAAGCCCTCACCTTGGTTTCCTCTGGGGATACATCCACACATCTCTCCCAGATGTACTCTCCTCTAGGAGAGTACTAGGCAGATAGACACTGGAACTGGATTTAGTCCAAAGAATATCACAACTATGACTTGAAAACACCTCTCCCTGTCTGTCAGTTGGTCCAGACATATCATACATACACACACACAGAAAACACTGCTTTGACAGAGACCTTGGGTGATGGCCTCTACAATGTCCATGTGGGTCAGGCACATTTCTGCCTGTGGCAGTGCTGTACAACAGGAGTCAGCACATTTGCTCAGGTTTAGCTCTGCTAGTGAGGGGCTCCATTCCCTCCACCTCTATAACTTGATCCTGGGGTTCTTCCCAACTCCAGAGGCCTGGAACAACTCAGGGTGGTTGGATGTCTGCCAGGCAAGCCGGTTCCCACTCACTCTTCACTGCCAGAAACCTAATCCTCCCCTTGCTCTCTTTCCCCACCTCTCAGTACATGCAGAAGAAGAACTCCCTGTACAGCCAGCTGAAAGACGAGACAGTTTGGCGGATGGAGCACTTCAACAGCTACGTTAATGAGAAGTTCAGAAAATCCAATGGCCTCCCCAAAGACTGGGTTTTCACTGTGTTTACTGTAAGTGCAAGCAAGTGTATGGTGTGCTAGTCTGCCTAATTAGGGTGACAGAAATAGGGAGAAAACCGGTCCGTTCACTGGAGCCCCCAAGGAAACAAACACACTGAGCGAGAAGGTATTGATGGTCCCATGGTAACCATTTATCTGCAGATGCTAAAGACAGAAGTGAAGACACAAAGAGTTTAATTTTAATAAAATGGGTAAACTGCTGAGAAAGAGAGTGTGAATGTAAATTCGAGCTAGAAAAACACAATTATGGTCTTCACATTCGTGGCCCAATGCTGTGGTCCTGCATTAAAAAATAAAATATACATTAGAGACCTCTCCAGCCTGACAGGTCTTAGCCTGAAAAGGGACTACACTTTCAGTGGTCTCTTTCCTGTCTGACTTGGTCTCACCCTTCACTTTCCATCTGATTTTGCCACATGAAAATCATGTCAGGGCCTTAGATCTTCTCTTATCGCGGAGGAGAGATAAGAAGACTCAACTGGCTTGATTTCTTACCACCTTCCTGTCTCACTGAAGAAACAAAGTGAGGAAATTATCTGAGTCCCTGAGACTTCATTTCATCAGCCTGAGTCTAATGATGCATTGGTTCTCTACATGACTTGCTGGGGTGAAAATGAAAAGGGCAGAGGACACAGCTTTCCCAGGTTAATTTTGGAAATGCTGTAGTTTAAAGTCAAGTACAAAGAAAATTAAAAAGCTAAAAACTTTGTTAAAATACGTTTTTGTTTAGAAAAACAGCTCAGAAGCAAATCTAGTTGAATTTGCCAAGCTTCTCAGGGGATCAGAAACTTCTCAGCCAACTTTATGGTATCTCTTCATGCAGAAATTCCCCACTGTGCATTTCAACTCAAACTGAATGAAACTTAGCATCACCTACTGCAAGTTGGTGTAGCTCACCAGGCTTCTTTAAAACACTATGTCCAGCACAGCTGTGAGGGGGTTGTGAGTCATCGCTGTCAGAAATGGCTGCGTTCAGCTCACATCTAGGTACCCCCATAGGAGTAACTGAAAGAACACCACTAAAAACTCTGCGGACAGCTCATTCTGAGTAAGGGCCAAGGGCCAGGATTCCTTCATGCACCACTGCAGCAGTCTGGAGAACCAAGTTCAAGAGGGGGTTTCAGTCAACTCAAAGTGGACAGACATACAGTCTGCAAAATGCAAGGTCCTTCCAAGTCTAGAGAGGAGCTCTGCTGGAGGCAGGGGAAGAAAAAATATCCCTAAAGCAAGAGGGCACCTATGACTTACAGTGACTCCTATGCCCTTGGCATTCACCATAACCAGTTACCACCCTTTCTGTTTTCCGTTTCAGAAAAGGATGCAGCAGATCATGGTGCAGTGCTTCCTGGCAGCCAAGCACAAACTGCATCGCAAACTGGGCTACTTTGATCTCATCGGCTGTGACTTTTTAATTGATGAAAACTTTAAGGTATGAATGCAATATCGTACAATACTAATTAAGATATTGGCCAGATGTCTAATGCCAGCAGTATAGCACGGTTGACACAGGCTCTGGTGCTAGGAATTCAATAGAGCATTCAGTCAGGCAGCTATGAAGTGCAGGATTCGTTTTTTTCTCCAGTTCCATTGTCCAGCATCAAGACGTGGCACTTGTATTGCCTGCACATTTACTGCACAGAGAAACCCTGGCATTAACAGCTCAGGATGGGAAGAAAAGTACTTACTGTTGCTGAAACTGTTCTGTGCAGAATTTTCACAGGGAAGCAGAGTTCATAGCGAAAAGTATGGGAATTTTAATTCCCACTCATTTTTTTCTTTCTCCAGAAACCAAACACGCCAGATGATCAGCCAGCATAAATCAGTGTGTAATGCCTCTAACATCACATGAAATATACTGATTTACACTATCCATCAAAGGCAATGAAGAACTCACCCTCACCATACTCAGCATCAGCATCTCCACATTCACTGCAGGTCCACCATTTAGCAATAGGTCAGCCCACTGAGTCTACAAAATCTGCTAGAATTACAATTCCAACTTAGTCTTTACGATTAAATAAAACAGACAAGAAAAGCCAGAAGAAAGGAAAAGGGAAATGTTAAATACAGTGATTGAGGTGCTTTCAATGCAGCACAGTCCTTCAAAACCACCTGGCCTAAATGTAACAGAAAGCCATCTGGCAGATTTTGCTGTTGCTAAAGCAGAACGGAACTCCAACGTATTCCAGCAAAGGGCAGTGGGAACAGCAAACCCTAGGAAAGAATGGAATTAATGTATGCAGCAGTGGGTAAGGCACCCGAACAATGGACTCCTTTGTACAGGAAGTCAATGGCAAGGGAGAGTAAATGGCAAAGACACAGAAACTGGTGCTTCTCAAATTTCAGTGGGAATTGTCTTTTGCAATGTTGGCATGCAAAGCCCTGGCTGTGTAAACTTTAAGTAGCATAGAAGATCCAGTATCACTCTATTGTGGTAATTCCTACTTGGCTAGTTAAAAACTTCAGCGTTTAAAGACCATTACATCCCCATGTATTTTACACATGGAGAGATAAACAAAATCTGTTTCTTGACAAGTATTATCTATAAGAATGATGAGGATTTCTGGACACTTAGTGGTGGCAGAACCTGAAACTCCCCTTTGAGAGAGAGCAATGTGGAAATTTAGGCATTTATTTAGCATAGGTTTGCCCACGTTTTCTTGCCCCTGCTGGGGAGCACCAGACCTACTTTTTTATTGGCGCGCTGCTGCATCAAGAGACACCTGTACACTCCCTGCAGAGGCAGTGTACAGCTGGACGCAGGACTGACAGCTCCAACCCACAGTTCACACTGGTTGGTGCAGCAAACTCCCAGTTTTCTGTGGGCTGACATTACAATTCCTGGTCTGACATCCTGTCCTCTCCACCTGGAGTACACAGCAGCCTTATTCTCCCTGTCATCCTATTTCACGACATGTGTAGAATCTGCTTTATGCTGATTTAACACGGTCTTATATGTTCAGTCCTATAGCTCATCGTGCCTTTTCCTCTTCCTTATTTGTCTGAGATGATAGAAATGCTCCCAGCATCTTTCCTAATAACTCCTGAAGGCCCTGCAGCATCCTGATTCAGTCTTTGGAAGGTGTTTTTCCTGCCTCAGAGCTCTTAGAAGCACAGACTATGGAAGCAGGGCCTGCTGAGAAACCACAGTTTTCTGTAGAGCTTTACATATTCATACGTAAGCTGAGAAAGGAATGAAGTACCGTAAGAGGAGAGGAAGCAAAAGTGACAGTTGTGGTTTTGCTGTTGTTGGCTTTTTTCCTACTGTTTTTTGGAGCTTCCTTGTGCTGCATTGTAAATGCCTAAGTCACTACACAGCTTAGGACAGTGTTATTTAAGTGCTCAAGGAACCTGTTTTCCGAAAGTGTTGCATCAGCCGTGCAACAGGGCTTCTCTCCAGAGGTATGCTGGGAAGACAGATGTGCAAATTTTTTATCAGCCATAAAGGGATTCAGCTATCTATCAGTAGAGAACAGACTGAACAGAGATAAGCCATTTGCCAATTTGTGATAGATCTACATAAATGAAGATAACACTCAAATCCCTAGTTAAAGCAGGGACGGTTCCTTTGATTTGAATGACATAGCTTTTCCTTCACCCTGGGAGTATGAGGTACCACATGGATACTGTAGACTTGGTTGTGCCCACTCCAGGTCACGATGATAAAAAAGTCTGATAAAAGCTTATAAAATACTGTGGAAAAACAGAACCCCACTGCCTTAGCCCATGGTCTCCACTATTGCTAAGCGGGTCCCTTTCTGGGTCGGCAACATCTGAGTAGCCCTTCTAGTGCTTGGTTTGTGACTGTGCATGGGGCTTCAGCTATGCCCACACACGACACAGATCAAGTTATTTTATTCCTATTTCTGACTGGTATTTCAGTGCTACTTAAAGCTCCAGCTAAAGGTCAGGCTCCCTGGACACCACCTGCTACACAAATGCAGAACGAGACAGCCCTGCTGTGGATAGCTTTGGGCTTTGAAGCATGTCACAGCCATCCTCTCTAAGAACAAGTTCTGATGTAGAGAGATGTATACACTCCCATTCAGTCTTGGCTATCGTATCACTTGGAGCCTCTGGGAATGTGGACTGATGCCCTCTCCCTCCCTGAGACCCCAGCAGGATGCTTAGCTTCCACCTGGCGAGCTCCAGCAAAGAACCACGCAATTAAATAAAATGGTTTTTGATCAGAAACAGAACAAAACTCCGGCTCAATCATGCATTTCCTGCACATCAGAAAGTCCTACCTCTGCCCATGTCAGCAGGGAAAGGACCCTTGAGACAGGTCTTACGCTGTCTGTTAGCCGCTCTGTCAACACCTGACAGAGCCTAGTCTCGTCACCCAATGCTCCTTTGAAAGACACTGAACTGCTGCTGTAAGGATGGTTCTACAGCAATGAGACTGCAACAGTCATCAAACTAGATGAAAATAAAAAGTATTCAACAGATGCTAATATTGCATCTAGCACTATTCAAAGAACAAGAAATGAGACCTCAGATCCTGGTGTAACGCAGGGCCTGGCTGCAGTTGGCATGTTGTTCAAGAACCTATGGACAAATCCTACTATGTAAAGTTTTTAAGCCTACCTGTGATGTCTTGACAGAGCAAGTTTAAGATGTGACAGAACATGGAGTTGTGCTGGCAGGCTGCAGGGAGCAGGAACCTCTTCATCCCTGAGAAACCCCCAGAGCAGCACTTCTGACCAAAGCCACAGGGCACTCGTTATTGTTCTCATCACTTGAAAAGCCTAAAGAGAAAGGACAGTCCGTGGTTAGCAAGTAGAGGACAGACATTCTGGGTTTTGGTTTCCTTTCTTTGTCATATGTTTGCTAGGAAATTTTGAGCAAGGCACGTGCATGCCAGATGCAGGGAGAAGCACGGGAATTTCATTCTGCGTGAAATTCCCATGAAAGTTACAGATATTCACACAGATACAGTCAATCTTGGCCTCATTCTCTTTGCTCTTCCTGAAACAGAACGAAGGACATTTATTAACTTGCCCTGGTTGTTGAGAGGTTAACAGCATTTAAAAACTGTGAGACATTCACACAGTACAATAACGCGGACTGTACAAGATGAACAGCATGATAGATGTCACAGAGAACTTTCTTACTCCTGTTTCTCAGTTTTATTTGTTTTGAAGGAGAAGAAACCAAAACCTAATCAAGACAATTACGAAGGTTCATTGAGTTTGTCTGTCAGCACAAAATCTTAAGAACTTTTAATAGGAAAAAGAGCACTTACTCAGAAGAATGAGTTTGCCAAGAAAAATGTATGTAACTTAGGTGCCCTCTGTTGGCATCTGCAAAGCAGGTTTTTTTGAGCAGCCATTCCAGTTCTCTGGAAAAAAAAGAGACATTTCACTGCCCTCACTTACCAGTCTTTACATTTGTTTAATAAAGTATTTCAAAGAAGCGAAAATTATTGTTGCATTTTATTCTCAGCAAAATACAGTGCCAAAGTGAAGGCTATCATGTCACCAAAATCTACCAAACACCTAGACTTCATTTCACAGGTACTTGCAAGCAAACTCATTGCTGCTTCAGGAAAAAAAAAGAAAAGATTTAAAATTTTTTTTTTTTTAATCAATTAAAAGGGAGTACAATTCTCCTGGGGCCGTTACATGATTAAATACCCTTCCTTATAAAATGCTGAACAGTTCCTACTGTGTTATATACAAGACAGCACCATATGGTAGAGGCAGGAAGGGAACAGATGAGTTTCTCTCACTATAGGGAAAAGAAATAGTAAACAGAATTACATGCAAGTCCATTGTTTGGTTTCACACAGGTTTGTAAGTGGACAATCACATTCTGCAGCTTGGAGCTTCAGATCTTGGCATTTCAAAGGGAAATGGAGACGAGACTAGTATAGATATGTAAAATCAGTACCTTACATGGCTTCTACCTGAAACTAAAGCTCAGGAAATCAAGGCCAAGGGTTCATTGAAAACCCAGTGCCATGTTTGCTTAGTTTTGATCCCATGTCCACCTCAAATCAAAATGATTCCTAGATTCCTTATAGCTTTACTTCATGATATCCAAAAAACTCAACTAGAAATTCTTATGGAAACCGGTATGTTAAGAAACACAGTGCCTTTACACACCTATAGAGCAAGGGTTAATCTAAAGAGCATCAGCTGGAGACACAAAATAACACGTAGTGTTGTTCTCAAGTACGTAAATGTATGCAAAAAGGGATTTTGTTTAATTCATCCAGTCCTTATGAAAATTCTGTCCTGCCTGCATCCTGTGTTATGGGATTTTGTTGGCATTTATTAGTACTCCTGCCTCTCAAGGTGCTCACTAAGTCAGGAAAAGGGCATTGCTCTGACTCTAAGGAGATCCAGCCTAGTTTCCTGATTGGCATTCATCTTTTCCAGGTCTGGCTCCTGGAGATGAATGCAAACCCAGCGTTGCATACCAACTGCAAAGTCTTGAGAGACATCATCCCAACTGTAGTCTACGAGAGTCTTGGTAAGTGAACAAGTCACAGGGTGGCCAGCAGCAGAAAATCATATCGCTCCATTGCTTGTCAGAGGAAAGACTCCTGTCTGTATCAGTAGTGGCTCCAAAACCACTTAGTCTTTGAATAAAGATATCTCACTGCTGAGTTTATAAGCAATTTAGAAGGCACTGAAAATTCTAATCCATGCAGACCCAGAAAAGCTATGGTCTTTTTAGCCATGTGCCCATTGTAAAGAAATAAGTGGTTAATTTTTTTGTTATAATGATTTTTAAGACTGTTTTCTTCTATATTTATGTACAAAAGGCTAAATCTTAATACATGACCCTATAAACTGCACCTGCACATTTTTCTCATGCCTGTTGTTCTGAATGTGCAGGAATTTAAGTTGGTTTTTACAGTGTGCCTTACACAGCCAGGGCAGTGCTTAAATGCCAGTGTACCCACTGTACTTCACAAATATAGCTGGCAACTCTTACATGAACTATACTAAGACTGAAAAAATCCTTATGTAGTCTGATATACATTAACTAGAACTGCTCCTGCCTGGAGGACCAAAATCTCTTTCACCCCTGATTTTCTGTGATATCACTGTATGTGTAAGGAGACGTAGTAAAGGGAGAGT
Source organism: Theristicus caerulescens (assembly GCA_020745775.1). Lineage (NCBI taxonomy): Eukaryota > Metazoa > Chordata > Aves > Pelecaniformes > Threskiornithidae > Theristicus > Theristicus caerulescens. The sequence goes on from CM036574.1 coordinate 6,157,568, forward strand.
CTATGTCTGCATGAAGGATAACAGCAGTAGCCTAGTTATGCTTACTTTCATAGATACAATTACCTTTCTGTGCATATGGATGTTTATTTTAGGGTATATTCATATCCTGTATTGCATTGTAAGCAGTTTTACAATATTTTTCCTACCAATTTCCTAAAACGTTGCCAGTGGAGCTGAAGCTGGCTGAAGTGAATACAAGAAAAGTGAGTTCGTTTTGTTTTGGTTTTTTTTTTTTTAAATTGTCTTAATAGTAATAGTCCACAGAGGGCACAGATCACAGGTTGGAAACCACTTCCCCTCCCCACCCCTCATCCTTCCCACACACACAGCTGCTTTGTGCGCACACATGACAGCTTGCGTGTATGTTAGCATCAGAGCATTTAGACCATCTCATAACTTCATCTTCTTTTCCAGATTTGGTTCTCGAGGTTTTCAACAAGCGCCTCAAAGGCCAGAGTGTTTTGCCTTTAGAGAGACTCTGCCATTTTGTGCTTCTCTATCACGAGGATGCTGCAGACCTTGGCCAGAAACAACCCTCGAAGCTCAGAACCGGCCTGTGCACAGGCCGATTTCTGCGGCCACAAACAGGCAGTACCGGCCACTTCGGTCAGTGCCCTGCCAAAGTGCTGGAGAAATCTTCCAAGAAACTTGGTTGCTCTAGAAAAAAGGTTGCCTTGTTGCCCAGAAAGAACTGTCAACAAACTGTCCTAACTATACCGGACGTGCAGCTCTTCGACCATCGTGGAAAAACCCTCTGAACCATTACAGAGCAAGAGGGCTTTCACAAGTTCAGAAGACATAAAAAGAAAATAAAGCTAAACTTGTATGTGCTGTGCATGGCTAGCGCCTTTTCACCTTATATAATCCACTTCACCTGGGAAACCAGTAACTATTTCTGTAAGTTCTTAGTTCTTCTGCAGAAAGCTATACCTTAACCAGCCAGGCAGAAATTATAGGAAAGTTACAGAAAATGACACAGCTGTTACCACATTAAAACTCATCCCTTTTAAAAACAATGTTGATTTGACCAGTGCAATCCAGAAAGAGGCCAAACTTTTTACATACAAAGTCCTTACAAAAAAGGCAGGGAGAGAAGCTGCAAAGACTAAACCTAAGGCTTAGCAGTGGAAATCCCCCCGTTTGTCCCATCATTCGTAGCTGTATGTCCAGCTCCCTCACTCATTAGATCCTCTGTGCCTTGCACATTTAACTTTGTTTTATTAAGACTCTCTTTCATTTTTCATTTGGTTGAGGTGACAGCCAAGCAGCAGCACACACTTATCGTATCAGGCCACCATCTCGGCAGGAAACAATGACGCTCGGGGGACCAAGGAGACGGGGAGGAAGGGAGAGAGGTTTAAAACCAACAGGAAATGCTTTTACATCTCAGATGCTGCTTTGAACCCAAGAGGAATCTAAATGAGCAGTAAGTTTAAGGGTACATGCGTGTTTCCTTCCCCCCCTGTGTTTTCTCTAACTGATCGTAGCTCAGGTGCATTCATGTGATCCTGTGACTGCAGCATCAGTTTGAAGCAAGCATCTGTGGCCGGGGGAGCCAGTGACCCAGCATGGGATGCTGCAGCCTGAGCGCCAGGCAGGCTGGGTCTGCAGGAACAGGCCAGGATGAGGTGGAGCTACTGAAGACAGGCAGGACCAGGTAGGTAGCAATTTGGGGGGCATGTGAAAAAAGCCAATCAGCTCCACTCAAACAGAAAGACATTTGGTGCTTGAGCCTGAAACTCAGTGGCTGTATTTGCTTTCCAAATATGACTCCCTTAAAGGAAAAGCTTTCTCTTCTTCCCTTTTTCTAGCCAGAATTTACAGTAACACCAAGTGTCAGATTTGTTTCATCTTCTAACTAGATCCCGCTTACTTCTCCTCAGTATGTCCCCCCAGGTGCCGCAGGCTTCTAAGATAGAGGGTCAGCATTTGAGAAACTGAAGGTGGAAACATTCCTTCCTGCCACAGATGCAGCTCTCTGTTTCGGGCAGGCAATCACAGCTAACTCCTGGGGCTCTGGCAAGCACTGCTCGTGTTTTGTCAGGAATGGATGTTTTCAATCAGACTGTCACGTCAGAGACAGATCGGAGGCCTTTAGTCCTGCTTCCACCTCTGGAGCAGCCTCAGCTCTTTCTAAATCTTGCTTGACAGACACTTGTCTAAACCTGTCCTTGAAAACCTCCAGTGATGAAGGTTCTGCAATGTCCCAGGCAAGCCATTGCTCCTTCCTAATAGCTAACCTTTAATGCAGATGAGGCCATTGTCTCTATCTTAGGCACCATAGACAAAAAGAAAAAATTGTTCTCCTCCTCTTTCTAGTGGTCTTTTACATCTGTGAAGACTGTTACCACACCACCTCAGTATTCTTTACTTTAGGCCAAGTGTTGAGCTACATTAGACATTTCCTTTCATAATTTTACCGTATTACAAGAAACGCTGCAATTCCTTCCTTGTCATTAAGGCAGGCACACTGAGAGTGCCTTCATCTCTTTTCTACGTAATGCCAGTGGAAAATTAGGAGTCTAAGTGCTCTGTTGAATTTAGGACCTAGTCTCTGCTTAATGTGAGGGGACATTTAGTGATACGTTCCCCAAAAGTTCAGGTGTGTTATTCCCTGACATGCCTGCTTTCTGATTCTGCATCTGCTGCATTTTTTTTCCTAGAATTCCCTGAGCTGGTACCAACCAATATTCCTGTTGAAAACAGCATATTCTAAAATACACCAAATTTATGCCAGAAATCCATAAATTTGTATGCTCACTGAGCATTAATCTCTCTCTCTCTTCTCTTTTAAAAAATGCAACACATGTAAGTGCTTTTCTATGCCTTTCCCTATTCTCTTCCATTTCAGAATGTGGTCCAGCTCAGAAGGCCAGAGTGAGGCATCCCTCCATCCTAAGGACCCTGCAATTCCAGCAGAAACAGAAGATGTGAGTATGAGCAGGGTCACGCAAGCAAAGATTTGTATGTAGAATCAAGGAAGAAATCAGAGGCCTATTTATCTCACCCACCATGGCGTTATCCTGATGCAGTATCCCATTAAGTGCCAGAGGTTATGACATGCCCTTTGTTTTGAAAGCAAGTAACCAACAGTTCTCTTTGTTTTGAGGCCTAGGTACAGGTTTTCAGCTTTTGTTCTACAAATTCACATGCAAGAACGTTTGTCATCACAAGTCGGTTTTGGATTTTTTTCCTGGGACCATGCTTTATCACCATGGTTGAGAGAAGATGCTCAGAGGGAGGGGAAGTGATTTACGTAAATTCACACATATCGTCAACATCCAAATCTCCCACTGTCTGGGCTGCAAAACCACTCCTTCTCTCTTTTAGCTAGTGTTATAAATCATTGTTGTTTGGTTCTCGTTTCCATTTTTCCACCTCTACTTGTCTTACTTTACAGGATATTCCTGGTACGATTACCCGAAGAAATGCATGGTAATGTTTGTGTGTTTCAGACAGAAGTACTGTGGGGAAGAACACGGGAGGAACTAGCGAACTTGTTGATCACACAGCCCATCAGCGGCTGGGAAGGGATGAACATCCAGTCTCTTGGGGAAATTATTTGGTCCTCCCTGGTTTTTCTGAGAAGTTATTGCATGGAGGTACTCATCCTTTTACTATAACCACTGAGTAATATGCAAGGGATAAGGTAGGGTTACATTTGGATTTCATAGATCCTGTGCAAATTACTGTCAAATCCCAGGGCTTGACTAAAGCTACAATTTGTCCTGACCTTTTTTTTCAAAAGTTAATGCTAGTATGTTCAACTTTTTTCGCCAGTGCCAGCAAAAGCTGAAGGGATTCCACAGCCACTTCCTTGAGCAGCATGAATCTTTCCATTAATTCCCTGGGGAAACAAGAACTTTTTTTTGTCAGAAGTTTCTTGTATTCTTTTCCCCAAAGAGATAATGACTGGTTATCATAGTTGCAAATTTGTATGTGTAACAATCGAGCCCTCTCCACAGGTACTGGAGGCGACTGGTAAAACTAATGCAGTGTGATTGTCATTACCCTGGTTTTGACCTTATTTCAACAGGAGATGTGTGAACGCTACATTGTGCTGTTCTCCTTCCACTTGCTGATTCTTTCAGTGGACCGTACAAAGAAGACACTTGTTTATGAGGTAAAGCACAAGAATCCTTTTGTGTCTGTTGCATCCATGTTCATATTCAAGATTTCCTAAATATCTCTTTGCTCATAGCTCTAGCATGTAAATCACAAAAAGAGCACCTACCCTCGGTGCCCTGCCAAGAGGAAGGCTCAGGATGGAGCAAACATGGTCCATCAGCCAAGACAGAGACACTTCACAGAGTTCAGGGGAGCTTTGGCATGTTTTCTAGCGCAGTAGCTCACAATACGCCATTTTTCCGCTTACTTTGTACAGGGAAGGGAGTCTGCTCCAGGGATTGAAGAGGAAGTGCCAGTTTCTATTTATATGCCTACTTCTAGGATCTATAATGTTACCTGGCCTCTTATCACTTCATTTGTTTACCCAGGGAGAGGGACTGCAACTCTGTACGAGTGAGCTAAGTGAACAAGGCATCAACCAGGAGGTATCGAAAGAAGGTCATAAGAACAGACATGGTGTACCAAGGAGAGACATATCCAGAAGAGCTGTCTTCAGCACAGCAATGTCTCCTGATGGCTGTCTTTGGTATATGTCTGTGGATCCTAAATGTGAGAAAAAAAGAAAGCCAAACGAGGAAAATTTGTAACTACAGAAAGGTCCTTGATCTGTATAACATTGGATTAGAAAAAAATCCAAGTCCCTCCATCAGTTCAGATTGGTGGTGTAAGAGGACACAGAAAAGAAGTCACGAGGTTATGAAAGACAGGATCCAAAATGCAAACTAGGGCCTCTTTGTCCTGAACATGAGTGTAGTCTTCTAGCACGGGTTGGGGCATAGGGCAGGAATTAAAGAGGGCGAGGCTGCAAGGCAGATGAAATTCCATCTAGTTCATACAAAGTACTTTTCAACACCAGCCTTGGTCTATTGGTGGAGCTCACCCCTACACCTCAGAGCACTTTATGAAGGAGGACAGTCATTTTACAGGTAGGGGAACATGAATAAACCCCCGATTTCCTATGTGTTCAGACAACGAGCTGAATGTCATCCCACACAGACTTCCATAAAGTCAAAGGTTTGAAGGATGGGAAATTCTTTAGCCTGGCTTGCAGAAAAGCATTCTGCTGTTCATCAGAGGGACCTCAGTGGGACACAGAGAAGTTGTTACCAACCAATTTCTAACACAATTCCCTGCCATCCCAGGGTCTCCTTCCTCTTGCTGGGATGCGTCTGAGAGAGATTGTGAGTGCAATCAGCCACACATTTGAAATTTCTGGTAAGCCTGTTCTGCAGTTCCTGAAGGGGCCTCTGATAGTCACAAAGCAGTGATACCCAGGCTCTAGAGCCTTCGAGGACTGGCCTACGTGGCTAGAAGATGAGAGGGGTTATGCAGCCATGCAGAGGACTACTGAGGAAGGGACATGCCTCCTCTCCAACAATGAGCCATGCTGGAGAATATGCCGTGCCTGTCTGGACTGGGCTCTCACATGCAACATAAGCCGTAGTTGCACAGAGGGATGAGACTATAGCTAGATGGAAGGAATGTGGAATCTTAGTTTTTACAGGTGGACACAAGAATGCCTTAGGGTTAACTAGAATTCCTCACATGCCAGGCAATATAAATTATAGGTTCCCCTTTACTCTAATTTTCTACTTAAACTAAACAGGAGGCAAATGCCAATGTCTGCATTTAGAATAAGGAAGCGACCTAACTGTCCCAGTGCCAACCCAGTATCTGCCATCAAGAACAACGCAAGACAGACACGAGCTTGTTTCATCATGGGATGTGAAAGTGGAGGTGGAATGTGGCTATAGAGACAATGAATGGCAGAGTGGAGGGGCAGCAGCCAGAATTCACCCCCTAGGCTCCAAGACAGATCGCAACTCTCCCTCCTCAGACCCAGGCGTTGTGTGTTTCTTTGCACAGGGTCCATGATAGAATCCAGGCTCATTTGCTGCCAGAATTCAGCTGACTTCGACATGTGGGTTCAACACCTCCAGCACCAAATCAAGATGGCACCAAATCAAACTCACTGCCCAGTCAGTCCCAACAATATCTCTTTTCTGGTGAGTCAATGCAGAAGAGATGTGAAGGGAATGGGATGAAAACAGGAAACAGTGGCAGCTTTGAAAGTGGACGGGGTTTTTCAGGGATTTTTAGAATGCAGAAATGAACAGTAGTGTTACTTGAGGCTGCTGCTCTAGGCTACGGCAAGTAAACTTGCTACACACAAATTTGCAACTGCTACTCTATGCTCATGAGAAATTTCAGAAAAATTACCGATCGTTTTTGTTCCTGGGTTGTAACTACTACACTGGTAAAAAAAAAATTAAATCTCCTCTTAGTTACAGTCACAAAATAAAGGCTTTTTGATACACACTGACTGTCGCACAAGTGACACACTGCACACTGCAACATCCACAAGGGTCACAAGATGGCAGGATTACCCTGCCATTGAACACCCACACAGCTGTGCCTTAGGGAATTCACATACAGCAACGCAATGAGTCCTCCCAAAGCTTTTGCCCATGTCGTGGTCCACTCAGATTCCTGAAGGGTAAGAGTCAACTGGAAAGCCAGCTTGTCATTCCCCCCTCCCTAGTGTTATTTACTACCAGTTCAGAACTGTTAGTGGCTGTTTTCTTTTTTTAAAAACTAACAGTTTCCACTCTGCTGTCCTTGATGTCTAGCATGGCACAGAATCTAGGGCAACACTGTACCTTAGCTGTGCCTAACAGCACGTTTGTCTTCAGTTTGGGGGGAGAAAGTGCAACCCAGACTACCCATCCTTAAGAGCTGCGGATTTCTGGTGTTCCCTACAGTTCACATAATTGTTTGTAGCTAGTGGATACAAGCTATTTTACAGTAGTTAGCTCAGGTGGTCCTGCTCTAAGGATTCAATACAGATTGCAGAAATCCATCCAGGACTCAGCACAGCCACGCATAGCGTGAGCCCACATTGAACCCCACTCCCCTGTTAGCTGGACAGCACTGCTTTGAAGGAAAAGGAAAATATCCCCCAATAAAGGGACTTGAATGCCAAGCCCAAAGTACTTTGAACTAAGATGAAATCAGAATTCAAATCAAACCAGTGTCTCAAACAACCTCTTCTGAGGGGGAGAAGGAAAATGAGACCTTTCCCTTTTAATAGCTAAAGCTGTTTGGTTGTCTCAGCTGCTGCTCATGAAACCACAGTATGCATGATTTTGTTTAAGTAGGTAGGAAACCTACAGCAAACTAGGAACTTCATCATGGGTTTCCCAATTTCCAAGCATGTATCCTAAATACCTTTCTTTTACCAACCTATAACCCTGAAAAACAACATACTTGTAGTTTTATTTCATTTTGCTCTGTCTCAAAAAAAAAAAAAAAAAGGTGCCGTGTGATGAGCAGTGGAAGAAAAGGGAGCTGATGAGACATCTGTTGTGTAATGCCATCCTGAACTGGGAAGGGAAACCTATTCAGCATCTGGGAAGGATACAGTATTTGACCATGGTGCAAGTGGCTACTGGCTGCATGGGGGTAACGTACAATGTATACCACTCTGACACGTGGGCGGCTTTAAGGAGACTGGAACCAGTGAAAGTTTAGGCTCATATGGAACTGATGCTTAAAGAAAAGGAAAAAAAAAAAGGCTAATTATGTCAAAGTTCCACAGTATTAAAGAGACAAAAGGTAATGCAGTTGTACTTCTGAAAGCTGCTTCTGACAATGTGTCCAAACAGTTGCACTCAGCTTCCAAGGGAGTAGAGCTGGGAGGGATGGTCCACCCCTTTCCAATCACAGAGCAAGATCAACATTTTCTAAACATTTCCTTCCAGATGTGTGCCTGACCTATTCTAAAAAACCCTCAGCACTTTGTGATATCCTATCAGCTTTCTAAGCAATGTATATCCAACCCGAATAAATACAAAGAATAGTATCTGGGGCAGGCATGGGTGCTGCAGACAGTTCCGAGTTTTGGTGTATTGTCATAGTCATTAAACTTCATATTCTGCCTTTGACTGAGAGGGATCCACTGAGTGGAAGTTACTGAACGTTTTTGCCATCTCTAAGATGCCTCTTTTCCACAGGACTCTGAGGAAAGACTGCTGATCCTGTTTCCAGAAGATCTGCTTTTCCTCTCTGTGGATAAGGACAGAACTGCAATCACATACAAGGTAACAGAGGAAATACTGGTCAAATATGTGAAGACCTAAAAGGAGCTGGAGCTAGTGAGCAGCACTGGGTGATGAAAATGTCTGAATAGCAAGGGGAAAAGGGAGAGGCCGAAGAAAAAGCACCTTTTTTCTTTTCTTCTTTGAAGGGAAAACTCCCCCTAACTGCAATCCAGGCAAAGGAGAAATCTGCTCTGCTGGGCAGGTTACAGTTTGAAATTACAGGTATGTAACTGAAAAAGAAGGATGACAGCTGTGAAACACCCGAGGTTCTGTCTGAACATAGGGAAACAGTTTTTTACTCTGAGGGTGACTGAGCACTGGGACAGGTTGCTGAAAGAGGCTAGGGAGTCTCCAACCTTGGAGATACCCAAAAGCTGTCTGGACATGGTCCTGGGCAACTGGCTCTGGGTGGCCCTGCTTGAGTGGGAGGGTTGGACCAGGTGACCTCCAGAGGTCCCTTCCAACCTCAACCATTCTGTGATTCTAATGAGAAACTGAGCAACGCTGGTGCTCAGGCTTGCCTTGAGGATGGGTTATCTTGTGAAGTTGTCTTCCCACAAGGGACAGTCCCTGTGACTTTCCTTGCTATAGGCTAATAACCTGTGTGTCATGGCAAACTTTGCACACTTTTCCATCACCAAACTGTTCCCTGCTAATGTCTTGCAGGAAGCCTGACAGACCCAATCCTTATCACCTGTTCCACAGCAGAGGATTATGAAAAATGCCTCTTCTACCTACAGAAGGTATTTTTCAGAGAACTTTACTGCAGCAACATCTCTTTTCAAGCCTGGGATTTTCCCAGCCATAGAGTCATCTAAGATCTATCATCCTCCCAACTTTTATTCTCCTTTTCCACAAAAGACTCACCTGAGTAGGGAGTTGTCTTCAAGCCTATCTTTCTCTTGATAAGACTGATCCATTTAGCCAGTAAAATATCAGTGGGTATTTAAAAACAGAAAAACACTCAGTCAGCAGGGGTTGAATTTGGGTCCTCTAAGGCAAAACACCTACCTACTCTAGGAGTGAAAGACTGATACCTAAGCACTCAACTTGCACTGATTTAAATGGAAATTACAGACTGAAATAAGCAGAACTACTGAGGGGAGGAGGCAGGCCATTGGCCTCCATTTCACGAAGCTAGAGAGACACTTTATGTCACACTACCCACGATTGCACTACCAGCTTATGACCTGGTTCCCTGGAAGTTATACCCATGTAAACAGGAGTTAGTTCCAAGTAGGTCCTTCAAAATAGGACCTTATCTAGGCTCTACTTTTCAGCCTCAATAATTTTTTGTTGGCCAGCACATATAGCACGCCCTACACAGTGGGTAACCCTATCTGGGCTCAGAGGAGAGAAAGGTGAATCAGGAGTGGAAGTTCTAAAAGCAGAAGAGATCTTGGGCTCTGAGTATTTATTACTCAATATGGCTATTCTATAGTTGAGCATGGCAATGTTTATCTAGCATGTAAATTCTTGCTAGAGTTAGGATATTCATGTGCTGAAAATATCTTCCAGCCAGAGAAAATCCTTGAACCTCTGACTCTCCAGCCACCACCAATCATCCCTAAGAAATCCCGGCAACATCAGTAGGACATTAGCATGCAATGACAAGAAGGAGATATGTTGAATACGGTCCCAACAGAAATTGAAGAAGCTGCAAGAATGAGTAAGAATAGACTGGAAGTTGGAAACCAAGCTTCTTTCAGACTGAGAGGGGAATCAGGGTCTGCAAACGAACTGTTCTCCACTGGAGGCTGTTTTGAATGGGCCATTGCAATCAATGTAGCATCTTGTGATTCTGACCTCAGCTGTACATATGCCTCAAGGAGAAATCTTTTTCCATTTTCTTACTATATTTATTGCCTGATTCTTATCAGAAAAAGAAACATTGTAAAATACTGTGTAAATACTACTAATAAAGCCCGTTTACCTGAGCCTAAACTATGCGTAGAAAGCAGCATTCAGGTAACTGTTGGTTTGGAGAGCCATTGCCTTCCTTTGAAATGGCAGGCATAGTGCAGTTCTTGATGGTGAACAGCCCCTTCTCTATAGCTTTTCTTCCCTGTCCAAATCAAGAAGAAATGTTAATCCTGGAAGTTTTCGCACACCAAAAACTGTTTCCCCAAATACTCATTGCTGTCTTCTACCCTCCAAGAAGAACAATCCAAAAACTTCCAGGTTGAATCAAATCTATTCATTTTGATGATTTCAAAATATTTTATTTGGATTTTGAACACCTTAAGAATTTTTCCCCACTCTACATATATGTAGCAAGGAAAGGAAAAGGAAGCATTGCTACAAACCAAAACAACCAAGCATTTAATTTCAAACAGTACTCAGTTACCTGGAGGTTAATCATCCAGGCTGCATCCGTGGTATAGCTGCAAAGTCACCTGAAGAAGCTTTGTGTGGTCCCATGGTCCCTGATCTATCCCAGTTTTTCCTTTATGCAGCCTACACTGGTCACATGTAAATCAAGAAAACAGCTGTGTATACTGCAAAAAAAATATTTAAACAATTTTAGCAGGAAAAAAATATCTAACAAAGGTATGCCCACAAGCACCATAAACTTTGAGTCTCTTTTCCTGAGGCTCTGCCAGGTTGGGCTGAAACTAAGCAATAAGTTGAAGAGTTATTTAGAAAACCAGGTGTGTAATCAGACAATTGCTTAATTTCTCTTTCCTTGGGAAAGGAGACAAAAAGAATTAAGGACAGGAAGTCCCATGAGAATATTGTTTTACCTTTTTCAGTTTCAAAACACTAATAATTTGCAGGAAACATGAGCAGATGTGGTAGCATAACGAAACACTGTCTGCACATATCCTTAGTTGCCTTCTGTTTGAGCAAAACCTCTAGGATGAGAAAAGCTGTTTCTATACCTCAAGCATTTCTCTTATCCTGTTACTCTTTCACTGTTTTTTTGCAGCTAAAAGATGAAGAAATCCCCAGAGCTCACTGGGGCCCCAAACATCCGTGAGCACTATTTATGTATGTAAGTGAATGACTATAAAAAAGGGTATCACCTTATTCTCCTAACTGCTACCCTGCATTTCCTAAAACTGTGTGGGAAGGTCTTTATCTGATTCTGAACAGCAAGCCACTTCTAAGCATCAAACGTTGTTTTAAACAAAGTTTAATACTTTGTCTTAACAGTGTGAAGTTTCTTAAACATTTACACATAGAGAAAATCCTGAAGAACCGTAGATCCAGAAAATTTTTTTTTACTAAATTTTTGGAGAAGGTGCACAAAAACAAAGACAGAAAGCTAACTCCTCTCCTCTGCTAGGTGCCATTTCCCTGCCCTGAAATTTTGCCAGCATACCTTTTTCATTTTAGAAGTCAGAATTCAAGAATACAGATCCAGATTAGAAGCACAAAACGCTAAATGGTAACACTGGATCTGGCATCAGTGAAAACAGTATACATTACTCAGGAAATAATACACATCAGGAAAATAATATACATTACTCAGAGAAAAGCTGCTGAATTTGGTTCTAACTTCAGAGCTAGGTCACTGGAAGATCCCAGAACTCAGAGCAATCCGATGTTTCCCTGCTGAAGGCCAGTTTCAATTCTCACTATGCCAGCCACTTCCCCTTTTCCAGGGGCAGGCAAGGGAGCCTCAGGCACGGATAAGTGATGTCAGCTTCTAAGAAATCACAAAACATGTTATATTAGTAGCTTCTTAAAATGTCAGTGGTGTTCCTTTCTAAGTATTATTAAAGCACATGTGCTAGAAGAGCTGGCTCTTAAGATAGTGAAAGATTTTGCTGACCAAGTCTGAGACACTCAACACCCCCTGGCAGCCTGTGAGGCTGTCTCAAATAGAACGGAAAGCAGAATGAGAAGGCACACTTTTCAGCATGCAGGAGACTTCTTCCACCTCTGTTGTATAAACAGAATTGTTCCAGAAATTTCTTAGTTAAGTGCTATCCGTTTTTCAGAGTCCTCACTCACAGGTAGGCTGCAGGACACATCTGTGTGCAACACTATTTTTATCTACCCTTTCCTCAACAAACAAAGGTAACAGCACTGGCCGCACAGCGACACCCAGCCCCCTCCTGCCATGGGGGAGAGATGCAGCCCGCAGAGCAGCAGCCACCTCTGTCCTTGGCTGCTTGGCGGCTGCAGCAGCGGCGGAGGCACAGACCCAGCTCCCGTCCCCGGCTCTGATGCCCAGCCATGGCTGTAACGGGGTGATCCACATCCTTACCTCTCGGATGGACTCAAGTGTGCGAAGTCAGGGACAGCATTAAGATTGCTGGTGAGGGCAAGCGCTCCCCAGACTGGTATGACAAAATACACGTCTAAGAAGGACTCCCACTAAATGGCAACAAGTCTTTACGGATCGCTGGCAGCTCAAGAACTTCTTTTACAATTAGATTCCTCAGGTCAGAGGACAACTCAAAGACAAGCTTAAGATAAGTGCTGGACAACTCCTAATAAAACAAGGACTAAGTGCTACCAACTGTCCCACAAAAAATTGATTTTTTTTCCATAAACATGAAATATACCTTTTAAGGTTCACCTATATATAGCATAAAACTTATGATGTCCTCAGGTAAGCCATAATTTGATGCTGTCATTTTGGAGCTTGCATATTTGCTTTTTTGTTAGCACTGCCAAGGAACTTTTTTTTTGGTTTTTTAGATCTCACCATATATCGTATTTTAACTACTCATGACAATGATGTCAATGAAACACTGTATTTCTAAATTTGCTTGATCACTTAGCCTCTAGAAACTTTAAGATATTTTTCAGGGATAGTTTACTTTCTCTTTTGAAAAGAGATTCAAGAAAAAAAAAATACTGTTACAGACATTTAATTGGATGTAAGTGATTTGAGGGAGAAGCGTTTTTTAACCTACAGCCTATATACAAAAATCAAGCTGAAGTTCAAATCAGAACCCGAAAAACCCCAAAAATTCTGGGATTTGAGCTGAAAATCCAGCCATGATCTGATTCAAATATTACAGTAATTGCACACTGATAAAATAAAGCTATTGTTCTTTCTGAATGGAAACTTAAATAGAGTGTTTTCTTACAGGCTCACTGTTCTGAGCCAATAGCTTTCATTTCCTTTGATGCAAAGAACAGCTCTTTTACTGAAATTCTCCAGGGCTTAAATGATTCACACTTTGGGTTTTTCCCTCTGAATTGGAGCTTTAAGAAGTCAGGAAATTGGTTGCTTTTCCCATCAATAAGCAGCCGTACAGTCAGGTGGTTGGGTAAGCAGGAAGTGGAACTGTTCTTCAAGGTAGGCATATAGAAACCCAAAAGGCCACTGTGCAAATTTCCAATGAATAATATGGCTCTGTTCATCATGTTTCAGTATTAACTGGCAGCAGTCGGCTCTTCAACACCCACAGCCCAGAAAGTCTTGTACACCTCACCAAGATTTGCCTCATGTTGCCAGAGGCACAGACTTCCACTAGACACTCAAATCTTTTATTCCTCAAATAGTAAGCTCTGTTGAATTTTTTTTTTTGCCCAAAATGTTGCTGCTTCTCTGTCATTGTCAAGAATGGAAAAAAACTGCCAGCCACAGTTTCCTGCTATTTCGGTAGTGGGTAGCTGAAAAGCTGGTTTAGCAAGCAGCCAGGAAACGTTAAACCACTTGCTTAAAAAGGGGGAAAAGTGCAAGTGCACCGATCTACAACTCAATCACAGAAGAGTCTGGACGGGGTGCGTTGCTGAAGTAGCCAGAGTTCCGTAAGAGAGGGGAAGCGAACTGGGAAAGTAAAACTCAGTGCACTGAAGAACACCGGGACAACCTAAAGAATAAAACCCTGCCTTTCCAATTTGCTTAATTATATCACATAGGCACGTCATTCAATTTTCAAGTTTATTTTACCTTTACAAAAGGTCACAATCAGAAATCTTGTTGAAAATATTTAAAAAAGAAGAAGGGTCAATACAGAGCCGAGAGTAAACATGGCCAACATAGAAAGAGCTGGAAGAAGTGTCTTTACTAACTGGTGTTGAGACTTCTGAGTCTTAATCCCACAGCAAAACTGCTTACAAGGCAGACACAGTCTGACACTTCAAAGAAGTTATCCTATTTAATCCAATCTAATGCTTTCACCTTTCCTTGGCTGAATCTCCAGTTCACCTCAATTAAGAATCTGCACATTTCCCAAAGCAATGGAGGAAAACTCTCTCTTTTTAAGTGAATTTCACATAGGGATACCTATGGGAAAAATTCTCAGCAACACAAGGATTAATAGTAAGAGGATCAAAGACAGCAAAAATACATTGAAAGTACTAATTATGTCTCACAACATCCTTTCAGGGTTGAGAAGTATCACTGCTCTCAATCTCCATGAAGGGGAAGCTAAGGTATATGGATGTCAGTTGCAGTAAACACAATAACAGACAAGTCAGAAGATTAAAACTAGGACTATGGAGGAACACATCATAGTGAAGGGATAACCCTTTGCACTTCATTTTCCCTTACAACTATTTCACCCAGTTACAAGATTCTATAATGCACAAAAAAAAAAGGCAAAAAAGACAAGATAACTCCTCTTGACATAATCACTGGAGAAATGTTCAGCAATGAAACCATGTATACGAATCATAAAATTAATCCTTCAGTTTTATTCAATCTTGCCAAAACCTGCTCCAGAGGCTTCAAGAAAGACCAGCTGGGAAGAGCTTGGAGAGAGGGGCTAAGAGGTCTACAAACCACAGCCTGGGAAGTAGGATAAGAGCCTAGAGAAACCAAGGACAGATGAATGCTTAAAAAGATGCCGAAGAGTCAATTCTTCCTCCTAATCATAATGGACAATGTAAATTTTAACTTACAAAATCTCTCTCCTTCTCTGATTTGAAAGCAGTCACTGGACTGGATTGCCTAGAGGGGTCCTGGAGTCACCTCAATGAAAGTCTAACAGGTAGATCATTATCCAGTCTCACCAAGCGTGCCCTGGAGCACAGAGGCTATGTGACTGGCTTACCAAGGTAATAACCCGTCCCACTTCTTAGGATTCTCTCTTCAAGTGCTTTTGCAACACTGTGGAGGCAATAACTACTGTAATTTCACAGAGCCCTACTTAAAACAGCGTGTCATTCAGACTTGGAATAATCCGCTCTGAGTATTTAGTAAAGTGATTAACAGAAATTTCATTATTCTGTTAGGATTTAATTTAGAAGCCCTGTACTTAGAGAAGAGTAGTAGATACGGTTGCTAGGCACAATGCCTTGTTCCCTTAATATGAGCATCAGGACACATCCTGGAAATACGGATAGCCTGTGAAAGCTGTGAGAGTGCCCTATAGGTACTACTGTATTTCCTGTAGCACTGAAGGGACTGATGGTGGGACACCAGTCTTCTACGCGTCTATCAATCTGTGGGAGCACCACAGAGACATGTGCAGAAGATGCAAAGGGGAATAATGACAGGAAGGGTGCCTGGTCCCAAACAAAGTTGAAAAGAGCATCAGTGGAAAAAAAAAACAACCAACAACCCAAGAAACTTGCAATAATGCGATGCAGCTGAACTGAATGTCAGTCTGACTTAGAAGGTTTTCTGTTTCTAAATGCTGGGTTTGTTGAGAAGAAACAACGTGAAACTCCCCCTAAACCCATTCCTTATTGCTATGTATATAAAGATGCTTTATGCATCCAGCCCCTTCCTTTTTTTTGAAAAGGTGAGCTCAGCTCCCCATTCTCACAGCACATTGCAATTTATCTGTTTTCACTGTAGACTCTGAGGGTAGAAATCACAAGGCTTTTCTTCTGGTGTTTTGTCTCCATGTTCTTCTTCTGGAAACTGGCAGCTGTAAGTCTCTTCTCTATGGTATGACAGTTGTGGAGCCACCGGCAGCCTAGAGAAGTTACGTTCCAGATCTGCAGTGAGAATAAGCAAAAGCACTGCACATACAAGAGGTCTTCATACATGTCAGTTAGCTGCCCGTTACCTCTACCAATACAGCCTCTCTCTGAGGAAAGGACAAAGATACAGGCGATGCACTGCATCTTAGTGAAACTAAGAAACCCGCTCAGAGTAAATCCGTATTTACTCTATTTATTCAACTCAATTTATTCCATTCTGACGCTGGATCAACAGACACATTGTTTGCCACTGAAAAGCTACATAGAAGTCCACAAAGTGCGCTTACCGTCAGCTGCGTGGTATTTTTCTTTCTTCAGTGACCATATGCAGAAATGCAAGAAGAAGGTCAGCAAGATGAGAACGAATACAGCCACTGCTGTAAGGATGGCCAGGACGGTGGTATATAGAGAGTCATTTGTAATAGGAGCTGCAATTAAATATATTTAATAAAGATTAAGAAATCATGTGCCCAGACTATTGTTAAAGGAAAGGCAGTTCTTCCAAGGAAATTTAGAGATTAATTTCCTCTTTCTGTGGAAAATAATTTTTCAAGGAAAAAAAACAGTGCAGGTATTAACAATAAAACTGAGATGCTCCAAGTCAAGGGCGCAATAGATCACTGTCTGTGGTAAGAAGCATTCATGCAAAAACCCCACATGCCTGATCTCTTCATTGTTCAATGTTTCTCTCTCTTGCAGCTATCACTTGTTCTATCGACTAGGTTTTGGGTTTTGCTTTTTGGGGGGATTTGGCTCAATGTTTCCCTGAATAGCACTACAGCAAGCCAAATTTTCACACTTGTGTCTGCCTCACGGGAGTTAAAAGTAGCGCCTTTTTGCAATTTGTCTCAGCAGAACTAACAATTTCTCTGAATGAAGGGCCCAGACCTGAAAGGCACCAATTCACTGTAGGGACAAGGGCGGGGGGAAAGGCAGGAGCAGCGCAGCTTGCTGTCTTCAAGACACTCAGTACCTGCAAAGCCTGTACCCACTTATTCCTAACTAATTTGATCCATGATAAGACATGAGATTTCAATTCTGGGTGGGGTGGACTCAACCAATACTTGTAAAGGAACTGGACGACTAACTAAGCTGTTGTCTTCCTAAGAAAATCCAGCAAAACAGCAAGGGCAGTTTAATGGAAAACTCTGATAATTTGCCAAATAAGTGTGCCCTATTCAAGGACAGTTGTTGGGCTTTTCTCCACCTTTATTACTGACAGTGCTTTAATGGTGGAATTTTTGCCCAGGTCAACAATTCTACCTATATTAATATTGCAAGAAACACAATAGTAATTTTCAAAGCAAATTTTAATGATAGCAAGCTCTGGATGATAACTATGCAGCAAGTCACCAACTGAAGAAGTGCAGAGAGAAGTTATAGGCTCAAAGAAACAAACCATTGTGAGAAGGTACCTTGCTCCAAATCTTTAGCAGGGAAACCACATATAGCATTATGTGTACTGTTGCCTTGCTTGATTGTTAGAAACCCAGCACCTTCACAACTAAAAGAAGAATAAGAGTCACATTTAGAATGTCCCTGCCTTTCCTTCATTCCCCTCCAGCCTTTCTCTTGGCTCCCTTTCTTCCTTCCCTCCACTCTTTCCACAACTTGTTTCCTTTTTTTCCTTTTCATAGCAGTGCAGGTAAAGTAATGGCCGTTCCCCAGCAAGATAACACTGCATCACAATTGTTTATGTGCACGTTTTTTTAGTCTCTTTGTTTCAAGCAATG
The DNA here is from genome assembly GCA_020745775.1 of Theristicus caerulescens. Classification (NCBI taxonomy): domain Eukaryota; kingdom Metazoa; phylum Chordata; class Aves; order Pelecaniformes; family Threskiornithidae; genus Theristicus; species Theristicus caerulescens. Next base: position 6,175,368 of record CM036574.1, read on the forward strand.
TCCATGTTTGGAATAATTTTGCATCAGTTTGAGCTGGACTTGGAACCAAGTTAAATACACAGCAGTTTGTCTTAAGTTATGCTTTGAGACCGACTATTTATAAGGCCAAAGGAGAGAGAAATATCATATATTGCTGAATTTTAAAAACTAATCATTTAATCTCATTGGTGATCTCATCTTTGATTCAATTTTATTTTCTAATTTAAGTATTAATCATTTGAGAATTTTATCATGCTTATTTCCAAAGAAGGAAAGTATCAATGAATACATACTCAGTCCAGTTACGACACCAGCCATTCTTAACATTAGAATAGGTTCCTATCTCACACGGTTTACATTTGAATGTGAAGTCTAAAATTCCTACAAGAAAAGAGAACATGAATTATTAGCGGTCAGTGCCTTTACTGAAGGATGGAGATACAACAGATTAGAGCACAATGCATTCCCTCTACATTCTTTCTGCATTATGCATCTCCCCCCTGGAGAAACACATAAGCAGTTCTTGCCACCTTTGCATTTTGGAAAATGTATGGGCAGACCCCTTACAGAAGAGGTACAGAACAGTCCGATCTGACAGCAGAGGGTGTAAAGTTAAGAGGCAACACAGGGTAAAACAGGCTTCTACTGACAGTTCTAGCAGCTTGGAAGAAAAGTAATATCAGAAGTCCGAGCACAAAAGTGAAAGTCTCAAATTTAGGAAGGGAAGCAAGGGTTTTAGTCCCAGAGGCCACAGTATAAATGCCATTTCTCTCTGCGTCACGAGCCTTCCCAAAAGCAGGTTATAGTAAGTGAAGGAAACTGCTGCTCAGCCAGCCACTTATATTGAACACTGTCTTTTTGAGTCATTTGCGTTTCTTTAGTTACCAAACTTAACCAGCTCCTCGCCCTCTGCACATTCAGGCAGTTTTTCGCAGTATTGACATGCACTATCGGTACAGCTGTATCCCTGAGGACATTTGCAGTCATGGTCCTCAATATTTTGACACGGGCTGTCGTCTCCTGTGAAGAAGAAAGAAGTTAGACTTGCCTTTGTCACAGAGGCCAGAAATTAACTTAACCATTAGTCTTACTGGCTGACACAGGTGAAAGTTCCTTACTGTGCTGTGGTGGAAAAAATGGATACCAGAAAGATGTCACTCCCATGCATACAGGATAAAGTTTAGAGCACTCAAATTCAGCACCTCTCAGATTTTTACACCATGGTTATCTGAGCACTGCATGACTTACCACTGTAACCCTTCTCTCTTATCCGAATACCAACGTAGGTCACGGTAGACAGAAGTAAGGCAGCAGGTTTGCTTTACTACATTGTGCAGATTTAGACACTGTGGGGTGAGGAAGGCACCAACAGTGCCCCAAAGAAGCACTACACATTAACTAGCCATCCAGTCAGCTCTCAGGACACTGCCAGAGCTCTCCTCAGGCTCAGCCATGTTAGAGGAGGGATGCCCAAAAGACCCTTGGCCAGCGAAGCTAGAGCTCCTTTTCCATGCCTTTCCTAACAACAGCAGCTGCTTCCTACAGTCTGTTGGCAGAAGTGGGTCTAAATCCAAGCCATAAAACCAGCACCCTTCCTACCCTCTCTCCTTCTGTTCCTAGAGGAGTTCTATTGTCAACTTTGCTTGCACTCAGAAAGTATCATCTCTAATTCTGAGAGGCTCCTGGATTCATGAAAGTGAAGGACTGATCATATATACTGATCCCATCAGTAAACAGTATCAAGCAGCCCTTCAGCCAGTTGGAGACCAGTTAGACAAAAAGTGCTGTTCAACCAGGAAGCTGTATAACCTTAAAGAAAAAAGAACATAGAGGAAAAAGCTGGCTAGTTCAATAACAGGCTTAAAAACCCACAGCGAGTAACAAAGATCAAGCAAAGATTATCTCCTGAGGTTGGTGATGGAATGTACAGGGCCTCCAGGGAACTGCCCACATCTTCCTCTGCCCACTGACCTCTTACTGGCCTTCAAAACTTAATGAAGTCTGGTAGCAAAAAGGAAACAGTTTGGGGATGCTTCTTCCTGTGTATCACTAGTAGGTGATTCTGGAGTTGATCCCATCACGCAAGGACTCTCCTACCTCATGCTGAACGCCTTTATCTCAGTGGGAAGGGAAATACCCTGGGGTCTCCACACTACTGAGGACGCTATAGCTCTTCACCTATTCATTGCTCATTCCCACAAATCCCATGTGTCCACTCACTCCTTCCACAGGGAACTCGGTGTCCTTGTTGTTGGTTGAGGCAGATATATTCAAGCTACTAATAGGTGGGAGGCTGACTCCTACCTAGGCACCAACGAAAGACGTAACTTCTCAGCTAATCCTGTGGCTAACCTACAGGACAACAGCACTACCATACTAGCTAGACAAGGCTTCCAGCAATCCTGTTTCAGGACAAACAGAAAAGGAAGGTGCATTCCTTGCTGTAGGTCATACAAACAGTTGCATGTTCCCTACTGTTCAGCTCTGGCTACCAATACGGATAGCACTAAATTAGGAAGAAGAGTATGATTGTTCCTGGGACCATGGAAGAGGCCATTAGAATCACCTGTTCTGTCCTTCAGCCTAACAGGCACAGAGATGTCACCCAGTAAGTCCTGCAGCTAGCCTGTTCCACCTCTAGTGCCTTAATTTGACTTAAAATTACAGGCAAGTGAGAATCCACTACCACCTCACCACCATCCTAAGATCAGGCAAGGATACAAGTTAGAACAGGCTCTTGAAACTAATGGTCACCGGAGACCTTGTCTGTGCATTTACTTCTGGGAGAAGTGGAATGGAGGGATCGAAGTGGGATGCTTCCTGCTCTTTAGGACCACAACTTGCAAAGAACAGCCTTATGGAGACCATCACTCCCTGTATTCCCTCTAAAGCCTGAATGGCACAGACAAACTTTGAAACCATGTTAGAACGGAGTAAGGGCTCAGAATCAGTGTAAAGTGAACGCCTTCTTTCCTAGTGAGCAAGACCAACCCACAGAAACTTAGCTTTCCCTTTCCCACTACAGAACAGCAAGTATAAGCACATAACAAATCTGAAACATGAATCCACTCTGAAGTTTATAGCTAAGGCACCGTTATGAATTTAGGGGGCAGGAGGGAAGCCCTTGCCATTTTGTTTTGCATATACAGTTACTCAAGATACATTTACATACACACACAGGCCTGGTTCCCCACACTTGATTACCTTGGTTGACATAAAACAATATTGACAAACAGAAAGAAGACAGACACATCATTCCCTTACCTCTGTTTGACCTGCATTTGGGGCAGCATTTCTTTTCATCTTTACTGATTATTTTCAGTTCACCATCCCGGCATGGTGTTGCCAGAGTTTGCTGTGTCCATTGCCACAGGCACACCACCAGCAGCAAGCAAGCTCGAATCTTGAGGTGACCGGCTTCACTTGTCTGTTCAGTCATGTCTCGAGCTATACAACCCAAAAGCACACTAGGGTGGGCTTGTATCAGGACTTCCCTGCAAAAGTACTGTTTCCCCTGACGCTGTGGGAAGGCACTGTGCTTTTTGTGGCTGCACTCTTCCTGCTTCTTTTGGGGCGGGGAAAAGATTTTATTTTACGTCATCAAATTTTTAAAAAAGCAGGGCTAAGCAACCATGCACCGGTGACTCCATTAAGAGAGCAGCAGGTTAGAAGCAAGATGTAGCATCATGTAATTTGATTTTCCAAAGATTCTGCAAATTAATATACAATTTAAAATTAGTGCAAATTAAATTAGTGTGTGAACTTCAGCACTCTCAGACTATGTCATTCTGACTGAGAGTTCCTAATGAATTTAGAAACCTTCAAGCATTTAACTATTAGATTGCAATGTATAATTAGCCCATCCATCCATTCAGATTCTCTGATTCTGATTCTGTTAATTGTTTTCAACTTCCTTCACTCTGGATCAGGAGACTCTTGAATTATTTTCCAGAGCCGATGTAATTCCATATGGATACCGTGAAACCAAGAGAAAAAACACTGTCTTCCCCACAGGCTGCAAGATCAGCCCTGGTACCAAAACTGAAAATGGCTGCAATGGGTTCTTTAGAGACACATACAGCTCCTCTCACCCCCAGACCCCTGGGATTTAGGTAACAAAAGAGCTGCTCAGTAAAATTGTACATAGGCACAGACATGTTGCCTGTAATCATCACCTGCTGCTGGGTTTCAATTCCAAAATGTCTTGCCTTATACAAATGCATATGCAAACTTCCATCTCTGCTTTATGTGCAGACAGCTTGCTTGCTTCCCCCCCTGCTTCTATTTCCACTGTACCCTAGGGTTTGCTTCTATCCCTGTAGCTTGTGGTTGCTTTTATGTGTGCACAGTGAAGATATTACTTAAAATCCAACCTCATTCTCGACTGAACAGATGAATTCTGATGCAGAAGGAGTTTTTAACGGATTCTTTTCCACACTGCATGAGATGACAAATAGGTCAAGGCAAGGGAGAGTCAGACCTGTGAAGAGATGAGTGCCTCTAGAAAATGCCATGCCTACAGCATTTGACATTTGCCCTGTTGATTCCTTAGTTTAATACACAGCCAATGAAGCCTGAACAAACCTCCCACACAGACACCATCGCTCTTCCTTCAGTGTGTTCTATGCTTTCTTCCTGAAGCTTAATCTATGAATCTCAGAGTAAGTCAGTCAACACACTTTTCACTTAGTCTTTGGTCTATTCAGGGATCTACCTGTGTTCCTGTCATGGGTTTGAAACAATCAGATAGGTTTGGTATGCGACAGACCCTTCTAGTTTTAAAAATGTATGCTGCAAAGCTGCTTATACTCTTAAATGTGTTTTCTATCAAAAGATGACATCCGAACTAGCTGCAAGCAGGCAAAAGACACAGGTCTCTGGCGTCAGTTTTAACCACATAATGCCCCTAGAAGGCTAACTGTTATGTTTCAGAAACTAAAAACCTCCTACTTTGTACTTCTGTCCCACAGGAGATCCCCTCCTCTTCCCACACAGCACTGCTCCTCACATTTGCCACAGCCTGTACTACTCACACTACACTGGAAAAACAGACGCACTGCCTGCTGCAGCTGCTGCCCGACAGGGCACAGAGTGTCCTGGACACCGCAGTTCTCAGGTTCAGTCCCCCAAGTCAGGATTCCTTTCACCAGCTCCTCCAAACAGCATAACCATGATGCCTGGGGAAGGTTTACAGGTACTGGTCAGGGTGCTGCCCCTGTACAGAAAACACGGTGCACTCAGCAGCGTACAAAACTTTGTCTCACCTTCTTCAGAACTCTGCATAGTCTTGTGATGAAGACAAGTTATTAGGCAAAGCACTTGGACACTGCAGCAATATACTCTGCAGACCAATCAGTTATGACCATTTCTGAATTGCACACAAGCCCTGACCAACTCTGCGGATATTTTTATTATAAGAATAGGCCAGTAATAAGGAGAACTTGTTTCAAAAGCCTTACTATGTGGTCACATTAAGATTCACCCCAGGGCATGCTGGCTGCAATGCCACTTGAAAATACTCCTCCTCACGTAATAGGGCAAGGAATACCTGGAGCCACCTTACTGTGGCTGCAGCCAGAATTCCCGGGGGCAGAGCAGCCCACATCTGCCCTGAAAACAAGTGCTGCTACTGCTCTTGTAAACAGCATACTAGCCAAACTCTCCCTTCCACCTTCTCCTACCCTTTGCCCCTTCCCCAGCACAGGCTGGTTCAGTGGGGAAATGTGGCACCAGCAACTTTTAGAAGCTCCTCACCACGTCCATAAAGAGATTGTGGACAGGAGGGGAAACATCTTCCCATTCAGCCCAACACTTTCCCTGGCTCTGCAAGTCTTTCTCAGAGTCTGTAAAAGAGGTATTTTGTCTCACCTGCACGAAGAAAGCAAGAACAAAAGACCCATGAAGGAAAGACAAATTTCTAGAAATCAAGATTTCTTCATCATCCCAGCAGCACCCACCTTTGAGGTCAGGTGCTTCCAGTTTCATTAAAAGACAGTGTGTAGGCTCCCTACAAACATAAAAGGGCTGCAAACCCTCTTACAGTAGCTGGCAACACTGATAGAAATTGTGGGACATGTCACAAATGGTCTTAGGAGTAACCCTGACAAATCATTTATTCATGAGGTGTGCAGAGAAAAACGTAACTCAGGAATAGGAAGAGATGGAATCTGCTCTGTGTGTTGCTGAGAGACTTGCCCCGGGGTGCAGCTCAGGCTCCCCAGAAACTCCCTGAGGCTTTGTTATGTGCACTTGTACCCTGGGTGGAGTCCCACTGTCAATACTGATGTGGAGGAGACAAACCCTGTTAGGACCCTGACAGTTGTTCTGATGCCAAAGCTGGGGTCCTGAGGAGCTGAGAGTCATTTAGCCTCACTTTCTGGAAGTTACACCTCAAGGCCATAGCCCGGAATATCTGCCACACCAGTCACTGATAACTCATGCTGCTGCATAACCAACAGGAAGAACTGTTCCTTCCAGTAATAGCTGGGACAGGTAATTTTTAACTAATAGGAGGACTGATGCGAATTTTTAACTAACAGAAGGACTGGTGTGATTTTTAGGGTTGTCCTATGCAGGGACAGGAGTTGGACTTGATGATCCTTGTGGGTCCCTTCCAACTCAGGACATTCTATGATTCTATGACTTGAGTGGTAGAAGACCAGGTCTCTAAGTTAGGCACCACACTTAGTCTCCTGATGCCTTACTTTCTTCATCTTTAGAAGTATAGCAGTAGCAATAGACTAGACCATGTCTAGGACAAGGACAGTGTAGTGGTTCCAGATGGAGGAACCGGCCATTCCCTTGAAGCTCAGAGATGGACATTAATAACTAGCACTGCCAAAATAACAAATATGAACATTAATAACTAGCACTGCCTAAATAACAAATATGAACATTAATCAGACTTTTGCACAGCGTCATAAAGACAGTGATAGAGAAGGGACCTCCAAAGGTCCCACCGAGCCAACTGGCAGGTGGTACACAAGGGAACCCTAGGCCTGGCAAAGGTTGCAGGCAGGCAGTTAGCATACGTGATATCCGATACCTGGTGTTTATCAGAATAAGAACTAATAATTTATTTCCCTCTACCTTCTTTGAACGTTGTTTTTTTCTGAACTGGTCTCTACATGCTTTCATTCTTGTTCAAGCATTACAGTCGTGCACAAATACTGCCAGATGATGGAACATTTACAGTCAGATCACAGACAATAGTTGTACATGCCAAGTCTAAATCTCTAGAGTCAGCAGTGACCTTTCAGAGACAACTTGACTATCTGGCTTTAAAATCTTTGGGGGTTTTCTAAAGTTAACCTTACCTGTCTCTGCTGTAAGGTAGTGACATTTCATCTGTCAATCCCTTTCTTGCTCAGTCCTGTATGTGATGTATGTCAATGCTGCTAGGTTCCGTGCTGCTGCCTGATCTGGTAGGGTTTCCAGCTCTCTCTGCACCTATCGATAGAACAAATGCCTATTTCACTCATCAATAAGTAGTAGTTCTCACTCATCACCTGACTGTTTGGTGGGTTTATTCAGCAGCAGCTACAGGATTAACTAGACAATATTTGATTGAGACTTTTCAGAAATTAGGAATCCTGACAGTCTTTATCTTCACACAGAAGCAGAGGTTCTGTGGCCTGCAGTTTCTTTCAATCCATGTGACCTGTGTTCAAAATTATAATCTCAAGGGTTAAAAGGCCATTGGAAGCAATGTGGTCTTCGGCATTGTCTGAGCACGAATATCACGGGGCGCCTTCTCCTTTGCATGAAACAGGAAGACATAGCAGTCTCGAACAGGCAAAGAGAAGCAGCTAGAGGCCGAGATGTTCAGAAATGCCTCAGGGCTCAAAGTTCCCAGCTGCCACTAAAAAGGAGCATCAAATGCTGCTGCTACTGTCCCTTTGAAGAGAGACTCTGCAAGGGCTTGTGCTGGAGTTTGAACCAAAGCATCTCCTGCATGCCAGGCTCTAGTTCCTCAGTCTTGGATAAAGAGGTCTTAATCTTTTATGACTGTCTCCAAGAAATGAACCTCAGTTGTGAGTGTGGGGCCTCACTATATCAGTAAACCTGGGGAAGATGAATTGCTTCTCCTTCCTTCAACAAAGGAAGGGAGGCACAGAAACACGAGGCAAAAGACCCCAAACACAGTGGCTCACTTCCAGCCCTGACCTCCACAGAAGAAAGGATTCTCTTCCAGCCGCACCTGCCCATACCCATACTTAGGCTCAGGGCAGATTAAGGCTGAAACGTAAGTGCACACAGTGACGGAACAGAAGAAAAGATGTTGCAGATCTCCTAATCCCTTCTGCCTCCTCTGTGCTACCATGACCTGCACACATAACACTAGAAAGAGTGCTCAAGGATGAGATTTGAAGGAAGAACCAGTGGATTCTTCCACCCACCGAAGTGCACCGAGGTGGCAATTTGTACCTCTGTCGTCAGGGCACATGCTCCTAAGAGTATTTACAGAACGGGCTGTGAATTCTACTTTTGCCCACCTTAAGGATATCCAGCCATGAGCTGAACATTATATGCATCGCCAGGAGCCGTACAGTTTCCTTTTTGCTTGGGGCCACTGGAGCCGCCAGTTTGCTGAACTGTCCAAATTACTAACTTTCGGAAAGAACAAATCAAAGAAAAAAAAAAGAGCGTAACCACTTCTCAAACACGTAATTAGTTCTTGTGAGTCCAGTGGCTTTACTGACACTCTGTGGACTTAACGTCATCAATGAGACAGTATTGTTACCAGGGAGAGTATTTGGTTTCCTGACATTGAGATTTTGCCGATTACCCATAATGGGTGACCGAAGAAGCCATGCAGTTCTCCTACAAGTAAGAGGCTGTTCACATGAAATCTACGTAATTTCTGAATGAGTAATGGTATTTACTAGACCAATGTATAAATTGCCTTGTAAGCTCCATCTCATAAATTGTTTTCATCCCACTGTAAAAAAACTCCATTGCTAGCTACAGGATTCACATTCTGTTGTACAGAACTTGTCTATGCTCTTGGAAAACAACTGTCAGTCAGTCTTTACTTAAAGAGCCCCTTACTATGTCGTGACAGCAACAACAAATGTTACTCGCACAAGGTGAAGCGACTTGCCACACCAGGGAACCTGTGGTAGAACAGCAGTTCTGACGGGCTGCAGGAAGCGCAGAGGAACAGCCCGTGCATGGGCTGCAGGTCAGTACTGCAGCAACCTCACGGTGAGGCTGACACCCCAGGGGGCACAGGGACATCAGCTCCCCAGAGGGATACCATACGAGTAGTGACAGCTCACATAGTACTGTCCAAAGATGGGGTAAAAAAAAAAAGCTTAAGGACAAATAATTTATCTGCAGCCTGAACCTAGAAGACAAAATTGTGTTCCTTTCAGCTCTGCTGACCTTTAGGCCAGCCTTTAGATTTTGAAGTGACCAGGGCTGGCTACCCCAAGGGTTTCCAGATCTTGGGGTATTTGCAGTGCCTGCCTAATGCCTTCCTTCTTTTGGCAGACAGGGAGAATTACTGCCCTGCAAACCTGTAACAGGTAAGGCTGGGGGCACAGGAGTCAAACAACGTGGCAGACACGTGCGTGATTCACGTAGTGCCACACGTGGGTTCCTGAGGCAAGTTAAATTCTCACCCCGAAACAATTAGGGCTTTGCAAAGACCCCTGGATCCTTCCTTCGAGCAGCACTAAGGACCCCGCAGCACGCACTCACCAGAGCTCTGCCTTAGCCTATGGAATGGGTCTCGCCGTCACCTCTCTGGGTCGCCTGCGCAGCCTGGCCACCAAAAGCGGCAGCTCCGTGCAGACAATCCCAATGGAGCAGAGGCCAGGTAGCTGACATTTCATAGAAGGAAACCAAACCAGACAGATGCAAAAACCCCAAGTCCTTGACATTACCTAGCTGTGTGCTTCCTTTCCAGCTTAGCAGCTGGCATGGCATCTATCAGCAGACGTGACCTTTCTTAAATCTCTCATGGCAAACCTGAGTCACTATGATACACTTCTAAGCCACCGGAGAATGTGAAGAGAAAATGCAGGAGATAAAGGATCTGGGGTAACCACAGTAGCAGAAACTTGTCACATGTTTGTAGGGGAAAACCAAAAAAAGACAAAGGAGGAAGTGAACATAAAAAGCATAAACCTATGGACCTGTGGTTGGTTGTTTTTTTTTTTTAATTATAACTACTGAAACATGAAATACATATGCTAACTGCCACATCTGCAGTCTGAAAGCATTCAAGAACTGCAAAATCTGAAAGGCATGTTCAAGAACTACAAAACCCAGCCTCATTTATATAATTTTTTTCTAACATGGCTCTCAAATACCATCTGTCCTTGTCCTAATGCTTCTCCAACACTGCACGCAGCAACGCAATAAGCAAAACAAACCTTCTTTTAAACAAATAGCCTTGTTAAAACTCCAGGCAGCCATATGTGATAGCCTCACATGTAAGAGAGAATAAATATTGTAGATAGAAATCCGGAAGACAAGCAGGGTTTGCTTTTTGTTTGGTTTCCTCCTGGTTTTTTGTAGCAATCTGGCCTAACCTCTGTCTGTAGCTAATTACAACCAAACAATGTAAGGGGCTGGCCATGTGGCCCGCAACTCATGGCTAGTGCAGTTGAAAAGAAGTTAAATTATTCATGAAAAAATGGCGTATTCTCACCCAGAAATACAAAATCATAGGAATTATCAGTCCGTTTTACAGATGGTTCTTAAAACAGTCAAGAGGCCAAATTTTACTGACAACATTCATGCAGACAGTTTTGCATGTGCCTAAGTGATTTCCTGAATCAGGGCTCTGTGGCAACCAAGATGCATTCAATTTACAAATCATATAGGTTTACCAAGTACTCAAACTGCCAATACAGTTGACACTAAAACCAGAGTTAGCATTGGTTTGCAGAATAAAAGAACTGACACCTCAGCCTACTGCATTACACTGGAAAGAATTTCCAGTACAGCCCTATCTTTATCAGCTTAGATGAAGCTGCACAACTTAGACTGTGTCTCTCTCAAGTGCCTGAAAATGGGGAAACCTGAATGGCTGAAAAACAGGAACTTACTTTGTGACACGGGCCCAAACCTTTGAGAAGGGAAAGTTTCGTTTCTGGCATGTAGGAAGACAAGTGTGGGCAGAAGGCAGCACCAATTTGTTCAAGATTCTCTGCCTATTTCTAACTACTTTCTGCCATTTTAGGGAGGATTGGAACAAAAAATCCAAGCAAGTTTTTCACAGAATAGTGACAAGAGTGAACATGGCAATTAAATAAAAATTGTTATTCCTTTATTTAGAGTGAAATACCTACATTAGTTTATTTAAACCGGCAGTCTACCAACACCCAAATCCTCAAAAAAAATCAAATCATAAATGCCTCCAATCCTATCAAATGTTATTACGGTTTAACTCTTCTGATAGGATTATACGTCTCGGCACAGTGACTGGATACAGTTCTCCAGCAGTACAGCCAGCACAGATCGGCTCACGGGTATGCATTAGCACAAAAGCCAGCAATTACAGCCTTGCTGTAATTACAGGGCTTGCTCTTACAGGCCTTCAGCCACACAGCACGCTGAACTGTCTGTCTTCGGTTTTCTAAATGTTGATGAGCAAATGCAACTTATCCTCAGCTACCCTACTCTGCCATGCACTTCCAGGGCCAGTATCAGCTCCTTCTTCAGCCAGAGGGGAACCCGTGTCCTGGTTTGCAGGAAAGCTCATGATCGGGAGGCTGTAGGAAGGCACAAGAACACAGTGCACCCAGGCATCTTCCTGTGCAGCTGAGCCAGAGGGCAGAAAACAAGTAAGATTCGTGGAAACAGCTGGTGAGCCCACACCACAGAGGAGCTCTGCTGCCACAGCAGCACTTCTGTCAAGCCAACAGCTCATCTCTTCCCGTGGGCTGGGTTTTCACCATATAACCTACGACCTCAGACAGCTCATCAGTTATCTGCAGCTTGCTCAGCTACATGGAAACATGGTACTTGCTTTATTGCCTCTGAAGTGCAGCCTAAAAACTTGATAAGCATTGTTTCCCAGAATTTGTTGGGTGTTCCCTAGAATGCATTTCTCAGCTTCATCCATTGCACTTTGCCATCCAATTTACTGTACAGCATTCAGGCCACAGCACACTTTCAAAGACCTCTACATTCACAGCAGAGGCTCTATGTTTTTGAAGGGGCTGAGCCTTATCATCTTGAACGTCCCAGCAACTCCCAGGTCAGAACTGCTGCCAGGCCAGATTTACAGAGAAAAACACTACACACAGCTTTCTCAAGTGACACAGAACGTCAGGGGCAAGGCAGCATGTGAACTCAAAGCCTGCTAAGCCACAGGATTGACCATTGGTGTTCCTGCTTTCTGTGAGAATTATACACACTGGAACAAATTCTTGCTCATTTGTACTCTCCAATCATACACATCATACTGCTACCACAATTTATTTCAAAAAGTCACTATCACACTTCGTATGTAATACAAATGTTTATATACATTGTATATGCACTTCAAAATAGGAAATCACTGCTAAGTACACCATATGTATAACATATAATAAAACATATGCTTAAAAACATGTTTCTAGACAACAGTTGTATTCTTGAATACATTTCCTGTTGCATATTTTGGCATATGCTTTGGTACTATGTATATGAAATACCTATCTCTAATGAATTATCTACTGAGGAGTTATATTTGAAGTGAAAAACACTTCTGAATTATATAACTTTCAAGTTTACTACTTCTTGAATTTTTACACTGAGATATTTAAATTACATCAAAAGCTATCGACAATAACACTTCAGGTTTCTCTCAGACGCTTCAGATTTTGAACTTGCTACCTAAAATTTGAATTCTTTCCAAACCTACAGACTGATTAATTTGTCGTAAAATGTTACAGAAGCAAAATTCATTTCATACAGTGTACAGGCAAACAACCAGGTATTTTAACTGCACAGAGACCAAACCAAGGACACTTCTTCAGTTCTGAATGCGGGTTCCATTGACAGCATGCACAAGGTGATCATCCAGATGAATGGTCAGAGCATTGTTTAGGCATCTATCCACTGTTACATGATCTTTGCACATCTTTGCTAAAATGCAACCCTTGAAGGCCCAGAGAGTCAGCACTCTGTTAAAGAGTTCAGCTCTTGCCTCTTATCAACAGAGAACACCTAAGGAGATACTCTTTTCCAAACCATCACAAAATTATCATTCATCAGCAGAAAAACTCTAAATGTCCATGTACGTGCTCCTAAAGCTAAGACATAAACAGACCTTCCCCAAATCCAGAGCACTGTCTGGAACCAAACTTGCTTGTGAGTTTCTCCCTACATCCACAGCACGCAATCAAGCCACACAAAAGTGGTTTAAGCTGAACAGTTTTACTGTGGAGATGTCCAAGCTTGACCGAAGCAGCCTTGGCAGACACACCAGGGTATTCAGCACAACAGGATGTCCACCAAGAGGAAGCACACAGCGTGTCGGCTGCACAGGGCTTACAGATAAAACATTAGTTATACATGGCAACTACAGTTTACAGTGCAGATAAGTGGTACTCTACCTTTCCCCCTATTTTGAACTACAGTTTCCACTAGTAATGTTCTAATCAGAAATTACCATTCCCTTTGCCTTCTGGCAATCCATATAATTCTACTTTCCACACACATGAAGATCTCCATAGAGATTTCTGAACATTTGGAGATCTGGAGCTACCTGGTGATCATGAGTAATTCCACTTGTTGGCTTGACAATGGGGATACTGCTCAATAAGTTAACATGACATTTTCTCAGTGGGTATGTTTGAAGAAATGCAGAAGAGAGAGAAGTGGCATTGAATAGCCATCTCTCAACGGTCACTTAACAGCTAGCACCAGAATTCTGGTGCTATTCCGGTGCATGGCCAGCACGAGAGTTACCAGCAATGACAACTGTCTCTGGAGGCACAGCTGACATATGCCACCCAGCTTGACCAAGAAGAAATAACTTGAAATAATGGAAGCACAAAGGAAGCCGGCTAGGTTCATCAGGGGAGATTCTCCACCTAAAGCAAGGAGAGTTCATTTGGGAACTGACTGAAACAGCAGAGATACCTGCACTGAGAAAAGAGAGACATGCTCTGCTTAGCGTCTCAGAATTGTAAGACAAGATGTAAACTCAGTGATAAAGCAGGTCCTTTAACTTCCCTGTTTTTCTGTCTGCTCAATGATCAGCTCTTACAGCTTCATAAACACTTTCTTCAGTCCAAAGACAACTGCCCATCACTACACAGAGAATTGGCCAGAAATGCACACTGGACTATATCAACTCAGCTCTGGCAACAGGGATGCTGTGCACAGGGTCTGCCTAAGAGAAAGAATCACGATTCCACCAAGAACAGCTACTCCCATGGGTTCTAATGCCAAAGGGGCCACTCAACGAGACCCAAAGGAACCGAAGTGCAATTAAACAGTTACACACATCCAAACATATAGCCACTGAATGTTCTGTCATGTTACTTGTTATAATCGATCGGCTCAGAAATGCAGGAAACAGTAATGTAATGTGGAGTCAGTTTTTGATGAGACTAGAATTGGAGTCAATGTGTTCTTCCTGGACAGGCATTCGAAAGCTCCTTCCTGCTGAAAGACAGAGAATAATAAAAAAAAAATAAAAATTGAACAGAGTAGAAGGGGCAGGAAAAGGGAAGCCAGGGACTCTTCTAGTTTCGTGGATGACTAGGCACCTATGAGGGACATTCACGTCAGTGCTTGTCTTTCCAGCCAGTGCTAGGAATCACCAAGTGTAGGGAACAGTGAAAATACACTTTACCATTGCCCTACGAATGGAATATGAGGCAGCTGTGGGCTGACTCAAGAGCCAGGCTGCCACTTAATTCTGAATATAAAGTTCAGCTCTTCTCAGTCAAACCTTTCCTGTGTTTGCAGGAGACACTTCAAGAGAGTTCACTTCTATGTAGGCAAAAAAGTTCACAATATATGCTTTAAAAGACTGTTGATTCTGGATCCTCTCTGTAATGAATGGAATTCCCTGAGCAAAATCATTACACCGTTTTTGCAGGGACTAAGGGAGGAAAAAGCTAGGAGGAGTTAAAATCAGAGAAAGAGAGAGAGAGAGAATCTTTCTGCATGGCAACAAGCAGGGGAATCTGTGCTCTGTAAGAATGCAAACTGTAACCTCCAATGCATCAGGACTAAATAGAGGATCAACCACTGGTATTAACTGCAAATGACGCTGTGCTACTTAGCTAGGTAGACTTCATTATGATTGAAACCATGATCAAAGTTCAAACAGGGGGCCCTGATTATTCTCTTTCCTATATATTTTTCCCCATAAAAAGAAACTCACCCTGATGGTTGATTCTACAAGGCCTCCTCTTGGTCTCTTTTTTGGCTGCTTGGATAATCAACAGGAGGATGGACATTCCACTCACCATGAGCAATATCAGACAAATAACGATTAGTGATAAAGACCCTGGAAGAAAAACAGAAGAAGAATACACTAAAATAAAAGATTCATGGTTCCAGCTGGCGTTTCCATGGCTTTCCAGCTTCTCAGGAAGGAACCTAGAACTCCAGAAGTACCCCTGAACCACAAGAAGGAACCTAGAACTCCAGAAGTACCCCTGAACCACAAAGCCTGAAAGTCCCAGCTGCCAAGCAGACTAGCAAGAAGTCTGGAATCCTGTGCATGTCTTACTGAAAGACTGTGTAAAATACAGATATAGCTTCTGAGAGAGAGTGTGATTTCCCTTCCAATGAAATCAGTTTCAGGTGAAAATTCCTGACCAGCTCTAGTAAACAGAGAGACTAGACTTGGTCATTCCCTCTCCTTACCCCAGTTAGTCTCTGTGGGGCTGTTCGTATCCGGGCAAATGAAAGGAATCACAGTGGGTCTGGACCGTGAGAACGTTGCAGTCGACACATTATTCTTGCGGCCAGTGGTGGAAAGATTCAAAGCAGGTGTTGCACTCTGAGAGGCAGCTGGCTGTGTGACATGGTTGCTGCAAACAGCATCATCTGTTTTTGTCCCTTGTCGAAGAGTCTTTTTCCCAAGCATGCTGCAGCTAGAGAGGTAAAAGAAATCAGTGTAGTTTTTCAAACAGTTGCAGTAATGACTTTGTAAGTGATCTCCACGGAACAAGTGAGTGAACATTACAATCCTTGTTTTACCAATATAAACTCAGGCTTCACCTTTCCTAGATTCTACAGATACGTGAAGAACAACTAAGCTAATCGAAGTTATTACTGGAAAAAAAATGACATTCTGTTTTTCCTAGCATCTGTGCATATAACAACCTTGAAGCACAGCTGCATTTGGCAAGGGAACCTTTTGCTACAGACACAAACACCCAGACCTTTAAAAAAAAGGCTGAGAATACTGTTGTTGCCATAGGTGAAGAGAGAAAGGGCGGAAGGCAGACAGATGCTTCAAATCAGTACGCAGACTGCTCGAGTCTCCCGAGAGCCATGACAAACATGGTTTCATTGCATGTGCTGCAGGTTTACCCTACACACCATGATCTGGGCATCAACTGCTAACAGAAGTAAACCCAAAATGTTGTTCTGAACGTTTCTGGATCAGCGATACATACTTGGTCCAAGGTCGACAGCTTTCATTTCCCCCTATGGAATAAGACCCTTCAGGACACGGTGAGCATACTGGGAAAAAAACAGAGGCAAAATTTGAATTCAGTTAGCAACATAACTGTATGACAGCTACACAGTAATTACACTAATAGCTTATACTAGTAGTCTACCTTATAGAACAGACCCAATGAAACCCACATAGACTCTAAAAACCATAGTCATTGGGTCAGAAGTAACACAACACGCTCAGTGGTTCATTTTAGTCTGCAACTGGCAAGGCTTCCTGTTTTCTCTACTGGTCCATTAGAGATATTAACAAGGAGAGCATTAAGATTTCTGACAGCTCAAGAATCACAGAGCAACAGTTTGCACAACTACCCTGCTATAACACTTGTGTGGACGTATCAATGAGACAAATGACAACAGGTTTTACACTAGAAATAACAACCATCTCATCTGAAGTGGAGGCAAGAGTTTGGAGAGTCTGACCCATCACTAACTTACCACTTCCCAGTGTGTATCTGGCATCTGGCATGTAACCTGCAACACACATGCAAATTCTGTCAGAGGTCTTCTCACACTTCTTCACTTCCACGCTCCCCTTCCCTGGCAACAACAGAATAAAGGGCAAGAGAGAGACAAGAAATAAGTTAAAAAAGAAAAAAAATTAATTACTCAGTGCCTGTCTGTTGTGTGGAGAAACAACTGCAGAGAACAGAGTTTATTAACAATTCTGAACTGTACCATCAGTACCAACCAGGAGACATCAGCAACTGAAATAACAACCCAGTCTTTGGGCTCGGTTGTCTCAAGCAACAGGCTTTACGACATCAGCCTTTGAGGAGCACGCAAAGATAAGAAAGCATATGTAGACTGATTGCCTCCCAAATCTGTATCAAGAAATGACCACCATACAGCTGACTTACTAGTGTTGCAGATTGTACAACTCTTGCAGAAGCTGTGGTTGTGCTCACTACTGAAGTATTCGTCTTGACAGGGGGCACAGACTGTGTCTGTTGTTGGAGTGCAGCGGCTTCTCATTCTTTCACCTAAAACAAAGACGGCGTAGAAGGAGGAACTGATTGTTATCAGAAGAAAACTCTCTTCATTTTCATGCGTTAGAATGAAAGAGCGCCCAGAAAGTGACAGTTCCACTTACAACTCTGGCCGAAAACATTCAGCAGATTTCGACAAGCCAGAATCCCTAAAGGTTTTGACCCACAGCATCATTGTAAATTAAGCAGCTAAAATGGGCTGGCAGGGGCCTGATGACTTCCTGAGAGTTGAGACAATGCCCCAAATGATTCTCCCAGTGGATTCCAAATATCACTTCTCCAGACCACCCTTTCATATGGTTTAGACATCACAGTTTGTAGCCAATGTCAGTTAGAAAAAAAAGCAGGGTTTTAGCATAGCAATAGGTCTGATCTCCAATGTAATACAATGGTTTTATGACAGATCTGCCTTCCCTTATGAGATAAATCATGCAATTCAACCCAAAGTAATCCCGAACGGGTGCAAAAGATGGCACTGGCCTGCTCAGGTTTGCAGAAAATTCATTAGTGAAGCAGCCAAGAATAAATGTTTGTAGTATCTTTCTGTTGGCATTTTGAAAGCCCGTTAGGCATGAAAGAATGCGGTTGTATTTTGATATGCATCTGTATTGGCACCCAACAACATCAAAGATGTTACTGGCTCCATTTCATAGACAGCGAGACACAGAGCAAGATCTAAGGCAGGCATTTGTTACTATTGCAAGCAGTACACGTGTATCAGACACTGCATTTAGAAACAAGCTCTGAATGCTTGCACCCACAAATTCCAACCTGTACGATACACAGTACTTACACAAGTTCAGATTGATGCGCTAGGATGACAAGGTTTGTGAGCAAAGCAACTTGCCCAAACTGGAACAGCAAGTTAACAGTGGATTTGGGAAAAGGAGTCAGACATGTTCCTTCTGTCTCCCTAGCTTCTCTCTGTACAGCACAGGCTGCAGGAACTATAGACAGCTTTAATGACTAGGGTTTTTACAGTTGAGCCTAAATGCATTCTTATTCTCACAGACTCTTTCTTTCATTTTTGTTCTCCATTTTCCCATTCTGTAGGTGAACAATAAGCACCAAGTCTCTTGCTCACTCTAATTAGCACTTAATAAAATGCAGAGAAATCAGTGGCAAAATACAGGAGACTTTTAGTGATCACAATGCATGCAATACACTTCTACATTTTTATCATCTACGCAATCAGGAAGAGACTATAAAGAAATGTTTCCCCAACAGCAGCAGATTTGCTAACAATGCAAAAAACTGATAGAAGTTCTTTCAGTGTAAGGAGGAACAAAAAACTTTAGAAATAAAGGATTATCTGTATCTGCATACAAGTATGCCTTTCTTTAAATTGAGTTCGGAAACACTCAGATTTAAATAGTTTTGCGAATAATGCAATAAACTGCCTCGAGTCTTAGATTAAAGGTTGAATTGATTCCAATTAGCATCTTTGAAGATAATACGACTGCATCAGTACATACCACATCCATTTTGTGTAGTAGACTTAATTATGAAAAGAGAAAGTAACTATTCTGAAAGATGCATATAAAACCATATGGAAGATTTTAAGTTGCAACTGCATTTACAGACTTGATTTACGCTCTCTCTAGGCACGTAGATGTATCCTTCTTTTAGTACAGTCAATATTGACTGTACTAGAAATAATCCCTTCTGTTAAGGGGATTGCCCCTCAACAGCAATATTGCCTGTTAATTGTTGTTACTCGTCATCACTAAGTCATTTCCATCATGAAATCCCAACTATTAAAGTATTTGAGATTTGCTATTTCGCATTTGTGCTTCTCAATGCTGCATTGCCTTCAGAGATATCCAGATTGTGGGGAAAAACACACATATGCATGCAAAACCCAGAATTCAGACTCATTCAGTTTCTACAATAAGAAAGGAGGAAACAAATACATTTTCTGTCAAGTTACGCTTTGCTAATCTCTGTCTATGAATCAAGCATATCTTTTTCCTTAGAAAAACACCAAGTCTTAAGTAATATAAACCTTGCTACAAAAGAAAGCTTAAAAAACATCTCTAGCAGCAGAACTAATTACCTAAAGTAATTATTATGCAAGATTTCTGAGCTTCTTTATGTGATAGGTAAAGGACAGTAAGATAAATGCTACCATCTTCTCTCAGCTAATACTCCCACAATGAAAATACACCAGACCGACACATTAAGGTGAGCCACACAAAAGAAGTTAAAGAACATGTAGCTCTTTCAAAGAGGAGGATTCCTAAATTTAGTATGTTATAGAAATAATCTTTGTCAGTCTAGATGGATATGAAAGTCTCCTCATCAAGTGCTTTTTCTCCATGTTATGCTTCCTACATTTGAATGATATTTCCATCAAGCTGTTTTCTAGCACCTGTGGGTTATTAACTGATAGATATTACATCGAGCAAGTATAACCAACATCCAGTGAAAATTACTTACCAGGGGCACAGTCCTTGCAGCATTTTTCACCGAAAGCATATTGATGTTCTTTGCATTTGAGTCCGAAGCAATGGCTAATAGCAACTGCCAGCAGCAAGAACAAAACAGTAGAAAAATGCAAATAAAAACCTACAGCT
The DNA here is from genome assembly GCA_020745775.1 of Theristicus caerulescens. Lineage (NCBI taxonomy): Eukaryota > Metazoa > Chordata > Aves > Pelecaniformes > Threskiornithidae > Theristicus > Theristicus caerulescens. Next base: position 6,195,559 of record CM036574.1, read on the forward strand.
ACCATAACGCAGCCCTACTGTCCCAGCAAAACTCTGACAGCGGCAAACTCTAGGAGAAGTGATTCTAAATCGCTGCTGACCAGAATGAATTCATATGTCAGCTGCTGGGAAATTCCCAGCATATGCTCCACGCCCCCATCCTTCTTCCCACACCCCACAAACCTATTTTTTGCAGTTCACCAGTAAAATATTCATTGGCAGAAAGACAGCATACTGAATAGCGTTATGAAAAGATTTCTGTTCATAGCCTTAAAACAGAGTGCCTCCAGCCAGGTACATACCTCTCTACATAGAATTAAAGCACAGGCCTTGAATGCCAGAAGAACCAGAAGAGATGATCCTTGTAATTGTAAAGAGTATTAAAGCAATACAGGCGTAACGCCTGAAAACCTTTACGGATGAGAGTCATAGGTAAAATGAAACATAGCCCACACAGGCTTGCTTCTTAAAAGGCGAAGTACAGACAGATTCGCTCCCCTTGGTCTCACGGTAACGGTAGATCTGTGACTTTTATTGCTGCATAAAACCCAATGTCGTTAATACATTTCTCAGGGAGCGTGCGGAATCACAAATCATCAGTCATCTTGATATTGCCCTCAGGAGCTAGCAAAAGCTACAGATGAGAAGCATTTGCAGTTGCCATTTCGACTCTTAATATCAGACTCCCTGCATTGCCATTGAAGAAAAGTAAGCTACTGACTCCAAAATAAGAGACTTTGTGTCACCCCTACCGTTTGCTCCCATGGAAATAGAAGCTTCCAGCAGAGGTGCACTCTGTGAAAGCAAAGGATGCAATATTCACGTACCAGCTACTTTCGATGCCTATTTTGTTCCACAGAACCATGTTAACTCTGGAATCTGAACCCCCAGAAGGCTTCTCCATCCAGCTGTGGATGGATTCAGGCCAGCAACAACAGGACAGCAATGGAGGAGGCTGAATAGCACACTGGCACTGCAGTCCTGCCCTCACCTAACACAAGCATGTAGAGTAGCGAAAAAAGTGATCACACTAGGAACTAGTGGGTTTAACACAGGTGTAACAGGCTCACTATTAGAATTTTACTAATTTGATCTAGGATCTAAATTCTAGGTCTTCCAGTTCTAAGAGACTTGAGCAACTCTTACTCAAAGGCCCAAGTAAACAAGACATCCTACAGTAATCAAAGATGTTTTATTTATGTTAGTTAAAAAACATAGCCAGACTTCCCAGACAAAGCAGATTTACAGTCAATTTACATCTAAATGCAAAGGAGATTTGATTGGAACAGAAGTACGTTTGGAATCCAATTATTAGCCTGCAGTATTTGGGAGGACTGAACAGCAATATCATGGCATGTTTTCTCCAGAACTGCTGCTTTCCACTTCTTTCTTAAATTTCTCTAAGACTGTTTAAGAGTGGAAGGGGAGACAAAAGTGAGGCAAAACAGTAACTATTTTTCTACTTCTCCTATTTTCCAAGCATTCTGGAAAACAACCACTATGGAAAAGAAGTTATACCTTATAGTCGTTCTTTCCAAAAGGGAGCAAAGCTGACAGAGCAAGCAAACCATACCAGCTGAACTTCAACTACCTTCACGCTCAGTACCTGCATGCAGGAAATATCCAAATCTCTTCCAACTGTAGTATCACACTCAATGTCATTTAAGTGGCTTTACGGCTCATGACTCAGTCGTTCCTTCAGCACTATTTAATCAGATTTTTTTTCCCCAATTCTCTTTCACAAACAGTTGCGGACTTTACCTATTCAATAGTCAATTATTATTCAGTAAGAAACTGAAAATGCAAACTCCTATGATGTTAACAAACAAGGTAAGGTTAAAATTCTGCTATATACATTTAAACTGAAAACTCCCCAAATTACTAGAGCAGTGATGATGAAGCGTCGATACTTTTGTTAAGGATACTTTAATACAAATTAAATGCTCATTTAAGAAATGCAGTTAGCACACAAACTTCATATACCATCGTGAGAATTCAGCTTTTATGTACGGCATCCTTAAGTGTTACCAGGCTTGATATTGCCAGATTCCTTTACGTGGCCATATTATGCAAATAAATAAAACAGGGAGAGAACACAGCGACTATCCCATAGCAGTTCGCATCTAGCACACTCCTTGGCTGGATTTTCACCAATGCAAATTAACCTCTCCCAAATGCTGCTTGGTATTGCCGTGGGGATCACATGTGCCACAGGCTGCTCCCAAAAAACAGCCTGGACGCAGCTACTCTGCTTGTAGTAGGAGAGAACAACTTCAGAGTGGTGAGTTGAGCCATGCTATGGGTCAGAAATAAGACCCTGTTCTGCTTCTATTTAATATACATGTATCATTTTTTTACTATAGATGCTTCTCCTAGATATTCTATACAAGCTTTTGAATTCTGGAAGGATGAAACATGCCCATGGGATAGTAGCACTCAGATACCAAGTCCTGTTAACAGTAGGCAGATTGCTTGTATACATGGGGGAAAAAAAAAAAAGAATATGGAACTCAAAACAAGTGCTTAATAAAAGACTTTAAAGAAAAAGTCACTAGATTCCTTAGGGATTACAGGCAAGTAAGGGTACCCCAACAGGAAAGGACCTACAAGAATCTTGAGAAAGACTGAGTGCATATAAAATACTTGTAGAATTTTTAAAAATAATTAAGTCTATGGACAAACTAGAATAGTTTGAACTTCTAAAATTCCAAGACAGGAATAATCTCATGTACCTCCAAATCTCACCATGCAGTCCACTTTATCCTTACAGCTGTTAGTTAACATGCGATCCTGATTTCTGGCAGAGAAAAACAAAACACATTAAGGTGCAGAACTCCATGCATACATTAAAAATAGATTTTTCACAGTTGTTCCTCAAGTTTCAGACTCATCAGGTGCGTGGCAAATACTGCAACACCACTACATAATTTATGTAATTTATACTGTGTATGCATAATCTTTGCCTCTATTGGCAGATAAAGTTCCAAATTTCATCATCATATTTCAGCTGCTCATTTAATCATTTTCAAGCTCCTCTACAAACTAGCACTTGCTTCCTGAGCATCAGGTGTGACAAGACAGAACTCGTCCACTAAAATGGTATCTAAATAATTGAATTGTGCAAACAACTAGAGTATAATACAAGAACGCAGTCAGGACATTTACACGATTATCAACTGATACTGCTAAAACTTTTGTCTTAACTAGACTGCGAACAACCACATTGCAAAACTGTATGTTTAGATGTATAATTTTGTGTTAGCTCAAAGTGCAGGTCATTGCATATTTTTGAAGCCTTAGATAAAACAACAGCAAAGCAAAACCTAGACCTTTTGCCAATCAATCTAAAACAGCTGTATCTATGACTTCTGCTAAGCACCACATTTTCAGACACGGGATTTTGTTTTGAACATCTCCAGATTCTAGCCATATTAAAATCTCACTACCCTGCAATCAAGTACATGAGGGGCATTGGTAGGGGAGTGGAAGGGAGTGGGGGCTGACTAATGTGGCAGACATCCTAAGCTCATTTTAACACAAGATTATCAACTGAATTTATCCCTTTCTTACAGTTCTTTCAAAATCGTATTTTAATTTGTCTGTCTTCTGAAGAGTTTAAATTTTTCCCACTCACTGGCAAACCTAAAAACAGCAACATTTCCAAAGCATGGAGAAAAATATTTAATGAAAAAAAGGTATATGTGTATAAAAAGACTCTGATACAAGCCATTTAACAAAAAAGAGAGAGAGAGAGGGAATACTGAAACAGAAACAGACAGCAATACTTATATTTACATTATATTAAGAGAATAAATTTAATCAAATATAACATCTCACTTGGATTTTCAAGCAACCCTTCAGAAAGAGGGTTTTTACAGTAAAGATGGAACCAGAATAAAAATAAATTTTCTATTTTAGACAGTAGTGGATATGACCCTTGTGTTGCAAGATGCTTTCAGAGATTACCCAAAACCAGACTGATTAAAAAGCTTCCCAAGTGCTGACTGTACGTTGCTCTGGCAAAAGTAGTTCAAAAGCAAAGCTTGTATTTCCCCCAGCTTCATCATTCATGAGTTCATCAGCATCATTATTTGCACAGAGGCAAGTAATTATACTAGTTTTAACAATGAATTTTAGTTAAGTAGTAATCATACACCTAGGTGAATCCCATTGCTCTGTGCAACATCTTTAAGTCCACAAAGAAACCTTCCCCATTCTTTCATTTTAGAATGAAATTTGATTTTTTAAGACATAAGCAATCTCAAGTCTCTCTCATTCCCAGTGCAGCTGCAAACACAAAACCTGTCACACTATAACCAGTTTTCTTCTTAAAGTAGAGGCAGAAAAGTTTCTCTATAACATTTAAAATAAGTTCTTCCCCACAGCTCCTAAAGATGGTTCAGCGATGGAGGGAGAATTTGTATTACATTCTCAACAATACATAAGTAGGTTGAGATGCATTGAGAAAAATACTGGAAGATTAGCCAATCAGTCTATGTACGGATATTCTCATGAGGTCAGAACACATGTATTTGAACCACAATCCCCTTTACGAAAGCCAACATCTTTCGGTGTTATTTGGGATTTCCATGGATCAGCAGCTATGAGGGCAACAAGAGTTAAATATTTAAGAAGCCTCCACCAAATATGACTAGCCAAAAGGAGCTGAAACTTCAGCTGGATTAACTGTACAAACCAGGGCAAACTGATGTAGTCCAGTACCTGCCCCATTATTTATGGACCTTTTGTTTCCTTCATACCGAAGGCAACAGAGCTGTAGATCTTATGTATGGACGCAAGGTTTTTTTTAAGTCTAGGACAACACACTGTAGGCATATAACACAGATAGCAGCAAAGTAACTTTCTGTCTGTTTGGGGGTTAGGTTTTTTTTCATTTTTTTCTTTTTGAAAGCAAGAAAGTGCTTCAGGGCTCTGGAAAAGTGAGCAGGATCAGAACTCCTCATGGACGTTACGTGCATAGTCCATAAGCTTGCTGCCTGTGAAGTATTCACTATATTTCAGGATCTCCTCCAGCTCTAAGTGATGGTTTTGATTTTCATCTGCTACTGCTATCATTTGCTTCGCTTCATTTAGGGCATTGTATTCATTCATAGGATCCATATATTCCTAAAACAAACAAGAAAATAATTTTCAATCACTAAGCACACATTTCCACACATGAGAATTATGAACCTTAGCTCTATGTAAGCTTCAGCAATTATGAGACCAACATAAGCCATCCCAAAGTGAACATAAGTCATGGAAAAAAGGTGTGAGCACATCTTTTTAGCAGGCTTACATCTCTCTCCTAGCTATTTTTCCATTCACTACTTCCTTGGCTGTTCTAGCAGAAATCCAGATTTTCTCAGCTTATGCCAGTGTCTACAATAAAAGTGTTTTTGACATTTTGGCTGCAAACTAAACTCTCTATCAAATCTGGTGTTTTTTGCGAAGAAATATCAATTCAAAATTAAAAAGTGGCACACTATTGATCTGTATGACCTAAATTTTCTGGGTATAATCTTTTTAGAACATGTTCGATTTTGAACTTTCTTGATCCATTTTAAACCACCAGGCAGACATTACAGAGGTCAGAAGTCTCAGAAACAAAGCATTTTGCTTCTTCACCTAACTTGAAATAGATCAGAAGTTTTCAAGCAGTGCACTTTAGTTCATGACATAGATGATTCAAGATTATCTTCAATTCTTCCCAGAAGATGTGACATACACGTGCGTGCATCTATCTGTGTATACGTATACAAAGACTTCACAGATGAAACAGCTATTCTTAGAAGACAAATCTTAGTAAAAAGGCTATTAACATTGTCTATGTCACAATATAACTGTTTATCTGTACTACCACTAACGTTCATATCCACATATTTGCATACTGAGAAGGTTAGGAACTTTAACTTTCATCCTGTCTCGGGGAGAAGACCAACATTTTAGAGGTTCTCCTTTCACACTGCACGTGCTGCAGTTTGAATTCTGCTAGTCAAAGTACATTCTTACATCCAGAAAGGAAAAAAACCCAGAAATGAGCCATAAGCCTCTTCCATTGGCCACAAAGCTGCCAAAACTATAGGGTGCAAAATATTTCATGTTGTTTGGTAGACTCTTCTGCAGACAGAATTATTAGAAGAAAGCCTTACTTCTGCAAACCAAAGTCCAAAAAGGCCACAAACTAGAATCCACGCCTGAAAATAATAATTTGGTTTTTTAAAAAAGAAAAACACTCTGAAAGACGAGAGAGCTCTGCTATTTTCTAGGTTACTGAGGCCCCACGGTTTGTTGGTCGTTGGGTTTTTTTTGGTTTGTTGTTTCTTTTTTTTAAAAAAAATGAATATATAGGTTGCCAGTTACTCCTTTTGCAACTGAAAGTATGACTCACTGTCCCATCAACCAGTGCACCTAATGAAGTCTGTGACTTGATTTCATGCACTCCATATCCATACAAGTGTCTATGTGACAAAAAAAAAAAGCATGCCTATGAATAACAGTTATGCTAGGAAAACTCCCCCTCCTCTTTAACAAAAAGCATAACAACACTGTCTGCAAGCACTATAGAACAATACTATAATCCAAAGTTTTGTAAAGTCAACACACACACCATACTGTTAATTCATGTATTTTTGGACTTCATATTCTCTAAAGCAGTTTCAATCCTGTATTTAAAAACCAACTATTAGTTTTAAAAACACTAGAACTAACTATTTGAGGAAGTCTTACCTCCAGCTCTTCCATTGTGACAATACCATCATGGTTAGCATCAATGACCTCCTCAAATTCCTTCCTTCTGTCTTTTACCCAGTCATCATCAATATCTTGAGCTTGCTGGTTCTCTACAGTACCAACAGGTAATGAAATGAACTCTGAAAGGGTAAGTTTCTTATCTCCGTCTTGATCTATAACAGAAGTACATAGTAACTGAAAAGTATCTGCTTAATGCGTATTAAAAAAGAAATTCCTTCATGTCAGAGATGGCATTGGTACAGTCTGCCTGGTTTCAGCAGTGCACAATCCTGACCCTAGCAGAGAAGAACAGTTACCATTTATATCTTTGGTTAGCAAAAAACTCTCTGTATTATGGTACACACACAATGTTTTAGAAGGCTAAAAACCATACACTCATCAATATACTAATCAAAAAGAATTTTACTGGTCCTGAAGGACACACCAGGTGGCAAGCTGGGCTTTTTTTTTTTTTTTAATCATTGTTTATTTTTTCAACAATCTACTGCAACAGAAATTTTCTTACAGCTGTATCCAGTCTCCCCTTGTATTAGCATTCGGGTAAATTAACACTCATACTCCATACTGGAGTTGTTCTGTCTGTGCGTGTCACACACTCAGGTATCACTGGAACCTCTTCATATTTCTTAAGCTAACAACTAGCAAAGTCATAGTTCTCTTTTTTTTTTTCAATCCAGATGTTCTAGCAGTTTTAAATATGCATCACTATTGACTCAATAGAAAAAAGTGTGCCAATACTTATGAATTTTAAAAAAAAAAATTCTTAGAAACCTCAACCATTTATTTCCACTTTCATGACTGTACGTCACAATTCTTACATGGTTGCTGTACTGGGGAAGTATGAAGCAATTAATGCCCTTCTCACAGAACATGCACATGAATATATTTTATAATATTTTACTATTCATCAAACCTTTTCTACTGTTGCTACAGTGACCCTACAATGCAGCAGCACTTGCGTGAAGTAGTGTCAACTGATCTTTGTATGAAGTACTCAGAATATCCTTCTAACATATAATGCTGTGCTGTTCTTTAACAACCAGAGACTAAATTTAGTCTTGAGAGAAGCACAGACAACTCCACAGAGATGCCAGCATTTGTGCTAACAGTTTGTTTTTCTTACTCATCACATTAGAAGAGGTGTAGAAAAAACAAGATGTGCCAAAACTTCAGATTGACCCATGACAATGCAATGAACTAACAATGTCTACCCAATGAAATGGTTTGCAAGTAAAGAACTCCCAAGAAACATGTTTTAAAATGGCATACCCAGATCTCGGATGATTTCTTTCACCATGAACTTCAGCATTCCCCTACTATGCTCTGGATGAAGAAAGGACAAGAATTCTTCTTCATTCAACAACAGATCAGGAGGTGGGTTGTCAGCTTGGTACCACCGATCCTTCAGGTTATCTAAAACTTCCTGTGCTAGAAATTTAAGAAAAAGATTTAAGCTATCATGTTCAATCTATTCAAAGTTCTTAAAATATACCTTCCCCGGTTACTCAATTGTTTAAACAAGGATGACCTATGAACCCGTTATTTTACAGTTCAGCTCCCAGGGAAAGTGGGTGCTGAGGGGAAACAAAGTGCAATTAGTTTAGTCTAGTTTGTGCTGAAACACTAGGAAAGATCCTTTAACCAAACAACGGAGCTGAAATTAGGAGATGAAAATAAAGATTTAGCTACACTTGTATCAAAACTTCAACGTACCAAGTGAAAAGTATTGTCCTACCAGTACTGCTACCTGTTTCTGGGCGGAGGTATGAATAATCCGACTTTCTTCAGTACTTGTTCTCATTTCTTATTTTCGTATTTCGAAGCCTACTACCAACAGAAATCTTTCACCTGCCTGAATACCAGTAGTACCTTTCTTCTGAACAAATCATTTTTGTTTTCTACTTCAAACCAGTCCTGCACACTGAAATAGCCAAAACATTCTTCAAATTCAAAATATTCTTCAGATTCACTATCTCCATGTATTGCACTTGTGACATCGCACACCTAGGTAATATCTACATGAAAGGAAGATGTCAACCCATTCTTTTCCTACCCAAATAATAACCATAGAACAACAAATCCTTTAACATTTAGTGTGTTTTCTCCTAAGACCAAATAACATGACTATCATTAAATCTAGAAAGATGCTTCTGATCCATGAAGCACCACTGTACTAGTGCTTTGGCTAATAGCACTACAGAGGTTTATTCTACTCTACAGCACTTGTTAAGCCTACCACAGGCAAGAAAATATTCTTTGCCAACACAGCAGTTCCAAGCATGACCAAAGGGACGCATTTTATTACTACGACATTACAACACTCAAGTTTTCTTATTTCAACTTGACATTTCTTAATACAACATTATCTAAACCAAAATCAGTTGTATTACTCTTTTGAACTCTTTTTAGGTATGTTCAAGCTCACAGGATTTGAGTTCACAAAATGGTACAGTGATCTACCACAAAGTGATGATCGAATTATGCATACTGCACACAATTTTAAGTGCAGAGGTTTTTTTTTTTCTCCAGCCACACCGCAATTCCAGATAGCACCCTCACCTTCCACAAAACTACATATATGAATTAAGCTTAAGAATTGTATTAAACAGATTATAAAAAAGAAAAATCAAAGCCCAGTTTTTACAGCAATCACAATACATTTCAATGGACAGCTGTTCTTTACAAAGCATCTAACTGAAAAGGCAGTATAAGCAAAGCCATGAAGCAGAGCACTAGGAAAGCTATGAAGAGACTTCTGCCCTGCCTCTGCTCCTCCCTTCTTCCTTTACCTTGTCAAAGTCTCAGAATCTAAAAGAATCACCTACCCAGAGAGAACTTATGTCCTTAGACTCAGATACATCATCCAGTATTTCAACCTAAAAATGTAATTTGTTGAAACTATGAAATATTTAAGAGGGCAGCTCTACAAAAGAAAGTTTGGAAACATCAAGAACAGATGCTAAGCTAAGCACCAAGAAACGCATTTAGTTTTCAGTTACTTAAGGATACAAGTACTTATTACTCCCTTTAGCTACCTTGTCTATTCTACATCAGAAAGCATTCTGACTTCAGACCTAAACCCTGCATGTGTTTAGTTATCACTATAATTTAATCAAGGGAAATATTTTTGCTGCAAGGAGCAAATGCAAGTTGAAGTACACGTGCACGAACAGATACATCAGCACCAAAATCACTTCACATTTCCTCTTCTTTCATTTCATCTTACACCATGCAGACAAGCACTTTTAAAGTGACTTTTTCCTAAACTCAACTGAGAATCATAATTTGTACGTGAGTTTCCGCTAAAACCATGCATCTGATTTGAAGAAAAAACCACCCTGCAACACACAACATGAATATTCTGTGCACCTTCTGGTCCTGAACATAACCAAACAGGAAAAAAAATACCTGTATAGAGTATTCTTTTTCTGCTGTAGGCATTTTCTAAATGACACACTGGAAAAAATATTGCCTGTGGCACACCCCGCTATCTGCAAAATACACTAACAAACTCAAATCTGAAGCATTTGCTGTGCACAAGTTTTAAAAACACTCTGAAAGACGACAGTCTTCAGATAATAAACTTTTTTTTTTTTAATTTAATAATCTATCTTAAATAGCTCCTGCCTGCTTTTGGTTGCTGAGTTACAAGAAAAAAAAAAAAAAAAAACCACAACGGTCACATCTACATTTTTTTAGCTGCTAGTTGCAATTAAGAGTTAAGTATTCAGTGAATGTTTTTTTGTGAAGAGTAAAGAAAACCTTCAGAGTCCTAATATGAATCTTAGGGCAAGTTTGTACATGGCACATTTTAGTTGTATCAAGGACACAAGCAAGCACAAAATAATCACATCGCTTGCTTATGGTTTTCCAGTGTAGCCAACCCCAGATGTCAGAAGTCACAAGGCAATCTCCCTTTGCCTTTCTTACTCAGTCTTAAATGAAACTCAGCTGTCAGTCATCAGTTGAAACTGTCATTATCTGCATAAGTTAAATAAAGTTGTGTCCCTAATTTTGGCCTGGCATCCAAACTGTAGTGTGCTTCTGTGCAAGACTCAGAACATGCCTTAAGATCCACACATTCTGTTATTTTTTTATTATATGGACCGAAAGAGAGTACTTTTACACTGCACTAGAGTATGAAAATAAGTTTTGCCTATCATCTTCAGGAAGCGGTAGATAACTAATTTGATTTTCCCAAACAGGGCTTGCTACCTAGGTAGAAAAATGATTGTGCACACACTTCCCTTATTCAGCAAATCTTTTATCTGATGAGCATTCCTGTAAACTGCAGTTAACCACACTGCCATAGAATGTGCTGCACAGGTGTTTTCCCTGCCATAAAATTCAAAGGTCCATTTGCATTTTAGTTGCTTTTTGAAATGGAAAATATAACATAACCCATTTTTAAATGACTAATTCCTGCAAGGAAAGACTAAGGCTTTGTGTTTTACTTAACAGTAAATTTAAACACTTTTAGACGGGGAGAAGCAGGGAGATTACTCTGTTAAGAGCTGCCATGTTTACGCCAAGCCAGATTCAAATGAAAGTTTCAAAAGTAATAAGGAGAAATGATCAATCTCACTAACCTAAAGAATCAATCTCTCTCTATAGAGAACTTAGACGAAACATGAAACAATTGTTAGGCAACCTTCTGCTATTAACTTCCAGTATGCTTTGCAGTGTACCTATTTAAACGCAACACTGTTTGGTAGCACATACACCCCTCCTCAGTTTTGGAACAGGAATTAAGTACAGCAGCTCGCTTTCATTTGGAGCAACAGGGACCCGGTTCCCGCATTAACAATACAATGGTCCACAGACAACACAGGTCTGACAAATTTTAGCAGACTGTTAAACATACATAACTGAAAACTATTCAAACAGGCAGTAACAAGTAAGCAACCAAGATTTTTCAGTGTTAAATACGTACATCAAAGAGTGTTGGGAAGGCAGATTTGAGTTGGAAAGAAATCTAGTACTTCTGTCTTATGACTTACACATTCTACATTTGTGTAGAAGCAGAAGAACAACTAAAACATTCATCTTATATTAAGAACAGTTTTGACATTCAAGTTTTACGAAAGTACGAGAAAAACCGACACACGCCAACGGTCTGCACTTACTTTCTTCATCTATTTTCAACTCTTCATTGTTTCTGATCTTCTCTGCAATTTCTTTTTCATTAAAGCCCTTACTTGCCAAAAATTTAATTTTATATTCATCCCAAGACACATGGCCTGTAAGAAAGAGCCACATCTCAGACATGTCATAGTATGCTTAAATGATGAACTTTTGGTCTCATTACTTAAAACAGTATGTGCTAAAATCTTTTGGTTCAGCACTATAACCATCACACTAAGCTTATGAATGATAATATGAAAACTATCACCTCATTCACTTTTATGTTTCTTTAGACCAGACAGGCCTTGTGAAAATAACCTATTTATGTCACCCTCCTCACCCCATCCCTGGAAGAGCCACTTAACTTGTTACAATTTCCTGTGACCGCAAGTGACATAAGGCAGCAGTCAACACAGAACTACAACGTTGACTGGAGCACATTACTTCTTTGCTCTATTGCCTTCTGTATGGATCAAAACTGTTGTGATTACATGCCGTCCAAAGGAATCTGGATTTTGTCACAGCACATCTGAAGAGCAGCCAGTAAGTTTGGCTACTAGCAACTGACTTAAGATGTCATCAGATGGAAGAATCATTCATCTTACCATCACCATCAGGGTCCACAGCTCGGAAGTGCATTTTATTCTCTTCCACAGCTTCCTGGAAATGTTCATCTGTCTTTTCCATGATCCAGCGCTGCATTTCTTTCGCACCTATCTTTTTATCGTTATTTATATCCACCCTATGGATGAATAGCAAACAAGATTTAGATTTGGGGATGGGAGGGGGAGGTGTGGTATATTTTTAGATTCTAAATTAATTACTTTATTCAACAATAACAAACACAGGTTGCTACAGAAAAGAGTAGATTTATAACCCTCTCTGAGAAGTGGTACATTCTTTGAACTACAGAGTAAACAAGTAGCAAGTTAGCCATTTATTTCATAGTTAAAGTAACTACAACTTCTAGGTTCTTAGTCAGTGAAAAACATTCAGCCATACTTCACTTTGCTGTAAGTTAACCCTTTTCAATATTATGTTTTTGAGTAAATTTTTAAAGTAGATGAAACCACAAATATATCACTCATGGCATATTAGCTCATTTCCTATCGGTTCAGAATTGTCAACTGCCAGCTGCTGCAGACTTTCACTACTTCGAAAAATTTCATCTCTAACATTCTCTCAAACCATTAACTCCCTCTTAATTTATCTAAGTCCTTTTTACCTTGATCTTCCAAGATCTCTGAAGTTTACTGATGAGCTGCCTCCCTGTGTCTGCCTAGATCACACCACAACTGTTGTGACCATTAAAAACAATGAAAATATAATGTGAATAACCTTGGTGCAAGGATTTTCAAACTATTTAATACTTTGACTGTAGTACCTGTAAGTGAAAAAAACCAAACAAACCAACTTTCCTCTATTATACCTTGATCTCTGGTAACATAACAGCTGGTAGTTTTTCATTCTTAACACATTTAAAAGTTCTGCACATACATCTGTTCTCCGTTAGGTTGCTGAGTTACCAGGCTCACTTTGCTTTGTCAAAGGATATGCTTGTACTCAGTGCTATTGAGCTACTGAGCTACAGAGCTAAACTTTTTCTACCTGACGAAAATTATAAGTAAATGTCCAATCTGACAATCCACCGTTCTCTTTAATGTACTACCAATACTGCTTTATTGTATTAAGATACACTGCCATACCATCAATTCCATTAATGCTTATTTCATTAAAAAGAAGTTAATATAAAAATTACAGTTGAAGAACAAATACAAAAACAATAACATGCCACTTTAAGATTTTCCTGAGCATATCATTAAGCATTTATTCAAAAAAAATATAACAATATTTAAAACTGAAAAGACAGCACTAACATTTAGGAGGCAAGATTCTATTTAAAGCATACCAAAACCACTCTTGTTCAATTTTTAAAAAAAAAAAAAAAAAAAAGAAAAACAAAGAAAAATACAACAAAAACCCCCAGCTTGACTCTGGCTTTTTTATCTGTTTATATCACTGTCTTAACAGTACTGAAGTGTTATCATTGAAACTCAAGTTATTAAATATGTGATTTACCTTTAAATGTCAACTAAATGTTAAAGGCTTAAGCCAAATAACAACCCTAGCACCTAATCTTCTACAACACTTAGCTGTATTAACAAATGGAGTATTAGTGGTTTTAAATATTGTATCACATCTTTCCACGTATATATGCACAGGCTCAGCATTAGCAACTTTTCAGTATCAATGGCAAGACCAGTAAAATGGTCAGGTTCCACTCGCGCCACCTTGCACTTACCAGGTGAACAAACGTGGGGTTTGATATAGAATAGGTACTATCAAAAATGAGAAGGGAAAACAAAGCATTTTCCCCTCAACATTGAACGTTCTAGTTTCCTTAGATCAAAGCTATCAAACTTACTACTTCTAAGCTGTACTTTCCATCTAAATCACATTGTAACTAGGGAGAAAGGTAACAAACATCCCATTTATTGCTCTTCTAGCTCATGAAAGCACACCTTTGTTCTGCTACCACAGTTCACAAGAAGTCTCTAATGACTCAGATTTCCATGAAATAGCAGGCATCCACTGTACAAGGTGAGCTGAAATCCTTTCAGTGTCCATAAACAGCACTTCTGCATTTGAGAGGAATATTTACAACTGTATGGAATATAAGATACGGTCCTGCTGGGAGGTTACCATCTAAGGCAATAAAAACAAAAGACTGTCCGTGCTTCCTTAGATATCTGTCTCACTCAGAATGGAATACTGAAAACACTTCCACTAATATTAACAAGCTTAGATAATTACGTGTTGCCAAACAACCTAATACTGGTAAGCCATGGAAAACTGATTTTATAACACGGTGATGGGCAATCAGTTTTCTGAGGCAGATAGGCCTGAACACTCAAAAGATGTTAGTAAAGAGTGGTACATTCAAATGCACTCCTCAAAAAAATTGCCAAAGAAGAAGTACTGGCAAGAAAGAATTTAAGTTCAAGAAAACAAGATGAATCCAAGCAAGAATATCATCCCAGATTAAAACTTTGCTCAAACCTTCCTTGGCAATACGTGTATAGAAATCTTGTGACAATTTCTCAAATGTCATGATATACCAGCTCAAAAACAAACAAACAAACAAACAACTTCATTGCTCTTTTTCTACAAGAAGCATAGTTTTCTGCTAGAGTGCTATCTCCAATTTGTAGAAACTTAGGTATATGATATACTACTTCCTGAATTCACAGCAAAGAAAGTTTTTGTAAAAGCTGGGACTACTGTTAGCATAAATCTGAATTAAAAAACAGACTACAGAGAGCAACTTACTTCATTGCTTACCTGTCTCATTCCAAAGAAAATTATAGATAAACTACAGCCCAGACAGTAGTTGATGCAGCGTGATAAATACCATTAGTATTAATGCATTTCAGTAATGGGCAGCATCAGACATAACAGCTCCTTATAATGTCTAAGTTCAAGGTTAACACTTCACTGACTATTCAAACTATATTTCATCATCTGTTCACAGCCCAAATGTTAATACTACCTTTGAGTAAGAAACAAGCAAGTACGCTACTTTGTAGGATAACTCTACCTTTTTCCTTAACAGAAGCCTACAGTAAGGGCTGTATTGACTATAGATGTCAAGCCTGGAAGAGCAGGTTTTAAACACTTCAGCCCAGTTTCTCAACCACAAGTCATTAAAAGTCAGATTTTTGTGGCTACCTTTCAACAGGTCCACATCTGAAAGTATTATCAATAAACATTCGCCACTCAGGTTTTCAGATCATGTTTTCAGGTTCCTAAATGACAACACTGCGATGCTGCCTGAGGTATTGGGGGGAGCAGGAAGGCAGTGTTCTTACCTAAAGGACTAAAGATAACACTTTCCTTGAGCACCTAATGCGTATCACTTTAGAGTTGGTTTCTGGTTCATCCAAATAATGAAAAGCAGATCCAGAAAATAATTTTTAATAACAGAAACCAAAGCAAAGCTCTACAGTACATTGTAGGAGGTATGCAAAAATTTATTACAAGTATATTTAAATGTACAGGTTAGGAAAAACACAAATCAGGGTGCACACACTACTTAAAACCTTCCAATGGCACACAGCATAAAGAGCTTTTTAACTGAATAATACAAATCTGTAATTGTCCTGCTTCTTGCTGGGATAGAGTTAATTTTCTGCCCAGTAGCTGGCATAGTGCTGTGTTTTGGATTTAGCATGAGAATAATGCAGTAACACACTGATGATTTAGTTGGGCCTAAGCACTCCTTATACTAACTCAAGGACTTTTCAGCTTCCCGTGCTCTGCCAGCGAGGAGGTGCACAAGAAGCTGCGAGGGAGCACAGCCAGGACAGCTCACCCAAACTGGCCAAAGGGCTATTCCATACCATATGACGTCATGCTCAGTATAGAAACTGGCGGAGTTGGCCAGGGAGCAGGGATCACTACTCAGGGACTGGCTGGGCATCGGTCGGCAGGTGGTGAGTGGTGGCATCACTTGCTTTTCCTGGGTTTTGTTCCTCTCTCTCTTTTCGTTGTTTTCCTTTTCATTACAATTTATTATTATTAGTGTTATTATATCTTATGTTATTTCAATCATTAAACTGTTCTTATCTCATCCCACCAGTTTTCTCATTTTTACCCTTCCAATTCTCTCCTTCTTCCCACCAAGTGGGGAGGGTGAGCGAGTGGCTGCGTGGTGCTTAGTTGCCAGATTGGGTTAAACCACGACGACAGTGCTTTTTGGTGCCCAACGTGGGGCTCGAAAGGTTGAGATACCGACAGATCTGACCAGAGCGTGTTAAAATAAATTTGTTATAAGCATCCATGATAGTAGTTTAATAGTTGCTGGTCACAGTGTTGTTTTATTTGTTTGCATGGTGGTTATGTAAATCCTTACTTGCAGTATGTATTCCCTGCGGTGCTGTTTATCACTTCTGGGAGATGGATCAGGATTATTCTTTTGCTGTACTGTGTAACATCTTTTATAATATGATAATATTACTAGTCAAGAGACTGATCTGGCATTTGTATTTGGTATTGCTGTCATCTCCATACCTTGGGCGCCATCTCTCGGAAATTATTAATAACCACACTCTTTTCTCCTTGGAGAACCAATCTATGGGGAAGACAGGAGGGGATGCTTTCCCCAGCTCTTTCACCTTCCCTTTCTCCTTCAGGCTAGTTACACCAGCTCTTGAGAATTTTTAATATCCTCGGGATGTTCAAGCCAGCATGTTCCTATTGCTATGTCTCCTGAATGTGTTTCAGGTCTCGTTTAGGGTTAAACAACTACTTAAAAAATATATCACCCAGAGATCTGCCCTGAGGCTGGGTGGTCATGGGTGGCATGGCATGTGGGAGAATATGGGCGGGTACTTAGAGAACTTCTCACCTCCAATGGTCTGGAACCTCACTCCTGACCAACTACAGGATCCTAATGAAGCTGGCATAGTGCTGTGTTTTGGATTTAGCATGAGAATAATGCAGTAACACACTGATGATTTAGTTGGGCCTAAGCACTGCTTATACTAACTCAAGGACTTTTCAGCTTCCCGTGCTCTGCCAGCGAGGAGGTGCACAAGAAGCTGGGAGGGAGCACAGCCAGGACAGCTCACCCAAACTGGCCAAAGGGCTATTCCATACCATATGACGTCATGCTCAGTATAGAAACTGGCGGAGTTGGCCAGGGAGCAGGGATCACTACTCAGGGACTGGCTGGGCATCGGTCGGCAGGTGGTGAGTGGTGGCATCACTTGCTTTTCCTGGGTTTTGTTCCTCTCTCTCTTTTCGTTGTTTTCCTTTTCATTACAATTTATTATTATTAGTGTTATTATATCTTATGTTATTTCAATCATTAAACTGTTCTTATCTCATCCCACCAGTTTTCTTATTTTTACCCTTCCAATTCTCCCCTCTTTCCCACCAAGTGGGGAGGGTGAGCGAGCGGCTGCGTGGTGCTTAGTTGCCAGCTGGGGTAATCTAAACTAAAGATATCAAACAGGAAAGCTTAAAATGTCCTCTCTCCTCATTCTTTATTCTACCTGCTATTGTCCAACATCGGCTGTCATTACTAACGTCTTCCCGCCATAGACAGAATGCATACCAGTAGAAACCAATACTGTGTTAGGCTATGAGACAAGGCTGAAATTAAGAAAGGGGGCATGGATCTTGCCAAAACCACTCCCTATGTGCAGTCTGAACACAAGCAGTCATAGCTGTAAAGTCTAAGAGACCTACACTTACAAGCATTG
Source organism: Theristicus caerulescens (assembly GCA_020745775.1). NCBI lineage: Eukaryota > Metazoa > Chordata > Aves > Pelecaniformes > Threskiornithidae > Theristicus > Theristicus caerulescens. Next base: position 6,213,681 of record CM036574.1, read on the forward strand.
TGGGATTCAGAACAAGTTCTGCTTTAGGAAAGGATAAGTTCATGGCTTTTAAACAAGGGGTAAAAAACAAACCAAAAAACCTCTGTACAGGGTAGTAGTTAACCAAAGGTGTAGTTAAGCCTGTGACCTTATGAATGATCATCAAGGTAAGGCACTCAGCTAACAAAGATTTTAATTTTTAAATCACAACAAAATGCAAATGCTAGAAGTATACTCAACTTTCAAACTCACAGAGGTAACTTCACCACCACCACAAAAACATTCTGACAGAAAGCCACACACATTACATTCTTCTGTATTTGAATTTATCAGTTTTGTTCAGTACATATAATTTAATTTACAAGATAACTGACCCTTAGAAGCAAGGCTCACCAAACTGAATTCCAGTACCCCATCCCATTGATTTAGTGAAATCAGCCTCACCATAAATACGCTTGATTGCTTTCAATAGCCTTCCTCCTTCCCTCCCATCAACACAAGCTAATACACACCATACAGCAAAAGAACAGAAAATCTATAGATTCCAGGCTAATTTACACTATTTAAATGGAGACTACAGCAAATGTTTGGTTGTTTTTTTTTTCAATTATGAGAAGTACAAGAATGAAGGATGTCAAGTAAGCCCCTCTCATAGATTTTCTTGACCTGAAGGTACCTGAACACTTACCCTTGGCAGGCAATGAAGACTAAAAAGATGCACCCAGGATTTTCTGCACCATGCCCTGGTTTCAAAGGGCAAAGTGGAAGTACTGGTTAGCTTGTAAAAAACCACTTCTGTAGGCAAGTAAGGCTTGTCCTCCCAGTAAAGACTGACTACAGAAACTGAAATACAGAATTATGAAATGCCACTTGTTCTTTCAGCCACATTTAGCTTGCTTGCCTACAAAAACATGGTTTGGGGAGCTTTTCTTCTGTGTTTCAACTTTATTTTCAGTAATCCTATTAGACAATAATTTATGCTTTGAATTGATTACTTTATATCATACTGGCATGCTGTAGAATCTCAGCTTTCATTAATTAAAAACACATTATGTGCTTTCTTTATGTCTTAAAAAAAATACTTCCACAGGCTTCCAGGTGCTTTGACTTACTAGCTTTTCACAGAAGTTCACAGTATTTCTCTTTTCACTCAGCCTTTAAGAGTGCATCTAGAAAGCAACCAAATTCCTCAGAATGCTTTTCCACATTTCTAATCTGATCACCTGGCAGAATGTAATTTTAAGTATCTAAGTGAATTGCTTGAAGCTTTCTAAGACAACCTCTTTCATAACAAACAGGCAGAAATGAACAGAGAGTGCAATTTGTGAATGACAATATACTAACCACATGTTGAATGTTTCCAATATAGAAATAAAGAAAATGAAACCTTCTTAATATTTGTATATATCCTACCAATGAAGTGAGTGGTCTGAATAGCAAACACAGTAATAAAGGATTTTATTCTAAATGAAAAAGGCACTCTGGTTTGCCTATTTGCTTTAGCTACCTTTACTCAGGAGAACACAAGAAAAAAAAATCCAATGTTATTATTGGTATTTTTTTCCCCTGTTAATGAAAAGTTTGCAGAAAAAAAAACTTTGTTAAGCCTTCTATTTTATCTCAAGTATATGCACATCCCCACACCATCATCAGCATTAAGAGCACCAATGTAATTTAAGCTATTCTACTAAAATTAATCCTCCATTGCAAAAATACAAATAAAGCAAATTCTGCCACCTAGTGTCTGAATTTATGTACTGACTTTGATTTCCATTTCCATTATGCTTCCTGACCTCCAAACATCTGACAGTTTATTAGCTGGCACAACCCTTATCTAGCACAAGTGCTTTGTAAAAGGAAAAATGCTTTAATGTCTAAAATTAAATATTTTCACACCCAGTAAAGAGCTAGATTAAGTTTTCAAAAAGGCTACAAAAGAAAAATTTAATCTTTCTATTCTCATGTTTCATTCTCATTTTCTTTTTCTACATTCTGAGAAACTAAATGTTTTGTTAACAACACTGCTAACTTAATGAAGAAAGCTGTCATGTCAATTTCTGAATTCTTGGTATATGCAGTTAGGCATAATTATTTTTAACCTTCATGTATTTCATTTGAAACACTCAAGTTTTAGACACTTAGCATCTACTAGAAAGTTTTATGAACAGAAAGCAACTGTTAGTTTGTTTACCATAATCTTACTCCATTGTTTGTCTGTCCCTTTTCTTCCCTTCTGCCTTTACTATTGTCTTTTCAGTGTTTTTCCTCTACAGTTATTTGCAGAAGTCACAACAGAAACAAAACCAAGATCCATATGGAATATAAAACCAAACAATAAATAAGATTGCCAACTGAAACCAAACTTACAGCAAAGCATACTACTGCTAGAACAAAACTGGAACAAACTCCCACCCTCCCAATTCACTGCATGGGCATCCAGCCCTTCCTTACTAATCCCTTGATCTAAAATACAAGTGCGATTGAGTATTCATTGAGCCACGAAACCAGGAAAAAGTATTATTAATTTTCACACCTTGAGAGGCTATGTAGGTTTTTTCAGATAGGAACAGTATGTTTTGTCATAAATTTTACTAGGCCACAGCACCAATCCTGTTTACTGATCGTGACTCTCAACACATGCATTCTCACTACTGAGAATGGTTTATACAGGTACGTTAATACCTTAATAACACGAACACAGTGCTTATAGTATGATGCTTTCCCCCTCACCATTGCAATTTTTAAACATTACAGAAAAATTTGCAAATTTTACTCTGAAGATCAGAGAAAGAGGCTGCACTGCTCTTGGCAATGTACATAACTTACTTTGAAAAGATGACCATGAGCTTCTTCCTATTTTTTCTGGGTTCTGAATCTTCCTCAAACTCTTCCATCTCTTTTCCTAGAAAAACTTCTTGATGAAATTCTTTGTTAAGATGTCCATCCATCTCCATTTTGACCCCGTTCAAGTGATCTGGGGGCAAGATCTCATTCTCATCTTTACTGTCAGCTGGCTTTTCTTTGAGGGCTGAATTATTTGCAGGCCTTGCATAAACATCCATTAGAAGAAATACAAACAGAAGGGACAAATACAGAGATCCCAAACCGCAGAGGAAGGCCTGTCTTGACAACATTTTTTCCTTTTTATTCAAAATATTGGCTGATTAAATTACTGTTAATGGATTAAATGATCTAAAAACAAAAAGGAAAAAACACAGGCAAATTAAACTCTAGAATATTATGTCACTAATAAAACATCTCCTAAACTTCAGAAGAACCTACACACACAAGTATTTGCTCTGAAAGAATTTTAAAAGCCTGTTAAATAATAAATACACGAGAAGAAATTAATGCGTGTTAGTTTTCAGTCAGCACAATTGCAACCTCTGTCAGAGGACTCTGGAAGATAACATCCTTTAAATGGCCTAGTTCTGCTCTGAAAACTGCCTTCAGGTGTTATGGCATGAGCTGACCTGACAACTGAAACCCAAGCATTTACTGAGAAGCCCACCCAGCGCACAAAGCACTTTACCCTCCGAATGTGCAGCCCAAACTCAGCGGTGGCAATGTCCCCAGCACTGCACTTCCCAGCAAGCTGCAGAAACAGCCACGACTGCACAACAGTTCACCTGAGATCTCAACAGACCACCTCTTTAGAAAGGCTGAAAGACGTAAAGGTCTTTTTGGAAAGAGGTGGTGAGGGAAATACGATTACAAATGCCATCACTTAAAGCGGAGCTGGAAACACAAAGAAAACAGCCGGCAGGAAAAGCAACCCCGGGGCGGACCTGTCACGAAAAACGCTGCCACATACGAGTTTGCAGGGGCAGGCAAAAGGATCACAGCCCGGCAGACGGAGCGTCGAGGAGCGCAAAATCCACAGTCCCGCCAGAGCCCTGGGCAGGAGCCACGGACCGAGCGGCGGCGGCTAACTCTCCACCAGAGCCTCGAAGGGCAGCGGCGGTCCCGACCCCGCTCCGGGAAAGGCCACACGCACTCACCGAGAGCTCCGGGCCGCCCGCAGTGCCCCTTCCCTGCAGCGGAGGCGGCTGGGGGGGGAACGCGGCCTCCGAGAACCGTGACAGGCCGCGGGGAGGCCTCGCCGCCCCGCTCCCGGCTCCTCACGGAAGGGCGTCAGGCGGCGCGGAGGACCCCAGGCCCGCTCCCGCCCCGGCGGCACGGGCGGAGGGAGGAGAGCGGAGCGGAGCGGGCCGGGCCAGCGCTGCGTAGGAACTTCGTCAAAAGGCAGCGCGTGCGTGAGGGGCGGGCGGCGGCCATCTTGGAGGAGGGCAGGGAAGCGCCCCGTCCCGCCGCCGGCCGCCATTTTCCCTCACAGCGGGGCCCTGCGGTCGCCGTGACGCGGGAAAGAAGGAAAGGAAAAAGTTGAACGGATTTGCTCACGTGCTCTTCCCTACCTCAATTAATAATAAAGCAGACCTCCTCCAAGCGTGAAGGAACCTTTTTAATTCCCTGTCAGGTCCCTTTTCCTGGCTATACGTACATCTCCAGTTTTGTGATCATTCATCTGTTTCGCTTGAGAGCCCTTAAAATACCGCCTTTTGTACGTGACGCGCCGCTAGCAATCCTTACGCGATCAGAACAACAGCTAGCTAGCTAACACACGACTACTTTCACAAGACTACGTGCTCCCCCGCGCCACGACGAGACAGCACCGCCATGCCCCAAAGCTTCCACCGGGGCTGGAGGCACAGCCGGCCGCGGCACAGGCTCTCCCCCGGCTCAAACGGCACCGCCCGCGGCTTCCCTCGCCCTGACTCAAAGCAGCCCGGAAGCAAAATGGCAGCGCCCCGGCCTCGCATGCCCTGCTGTAAGATGGCGGCCGCAAGGCGCCGCCGTGCGCGGTCAGGTGGTGCAGGGCGCGGCCCCTCCTCCTGCCCCTTCCCCCGCAAGGCAGGCGGCGAGCGAAGCGGCGGCCGCTGCACTGCGTCCGCGCCGGAGGCCCCGCAGGTAGGCAGGGACGGGGCCGCTCCTCCTCCCGGCCCGAGCCGGCGCTTCCCCGAGGAGAAGGGGAAAAGGCAGGCGGGAGAGATGAAACCACCGCTGAGGGACGGCGGAGCGCGGTGAGAGCTCCCAGCGGAATTTTGTCTCCTCTCGGCGGCCGTAGGCCGTTCCCGCCTAAATCTCCGGGGGGGCGGAGCCTGGCGGCCTGGGAGGGAGGGGCCCCCTCGCCCCGTCGAGGCCCAGCGGCCATGAAGCTGCTGCGCCTGCTGTGCCGCCACAAGACGGCCCTGGGCCTGGGCGGCCTGTCGCTCTTCGCCGTCGTCTTGCTTTACCTGGCCAAGTGCACCTCCGAGGGCCTCCGGCCTCTGCCAGCCCCCCGCGGGCTCCCGCACAACCAGCCTGCGGTGCTGCCGCCGCGGGGGGCCAGGGGGCTGCAGCCCCCAGCAGCCCCGCCACCCTCCCCTGAGGCGACCGCCTTCCTGGCCGTGCTCATTACCAGCGGCCCCAAGTACAGCGAGCGTCGCAGCATCATCCGCAGCACGTGGCTGTCGGCTGCCGGGCGCCCCTCTCACGATGACATCTGGAGCCGCTTTGTGATCGGCACAGCGGGGCTCGGGGCAGAGGAGCTTCATAGCCTGGAGCTAGAGCAGAGCCGGCACAGAGACCTCCTCCTCCTGCCAGAGCTGCGGGATTCCTACGAGAACCTGACTGCTAAAGTCCTGGCCACGTACGTCTGGCTGGATCTGCACCTGGACTTCCAGTTTGCCCTGAAGGCTGATGACGATACCTTCGTACGCTTGGATGTGCTCGTGGAAGAGCTGAGAGCCAAGGAGCCACGTCGCCTCTACTGGGGCTTCTTTTCTGGCCGCGGTCGAGTGAAATCTGGTGGCAAATGGAAAGAGAGCGCCTGGGTGCTCTGTGACTACTATCTACCATATGCTCTGGGCGGTGGTTATGTGATTTCTGCAGATCTGGTGCACTATTTGCGTCTTAGCAAAGACTACCTGAACATGTGGCAGAGCGAAGATGTCTCCCTGGGAGTGTGGCTGGCTCCCATTGATGTGAAGAGAGTGCACGACCCTCGTTTTGACACTGAGTATAAGTCGCGAGGTTGCAACAATAAGTACATAGTAACTCATAAGCAAAGCATCGAGGACATGCTGGAAAAGCACCAGACCCTGGCTAAAGAAGGAAAGCTCTGTAAGGAAGAGGTTAAGCTCAGGCTTTCCTACATGTACGACTGGGGAGTGCCTCCTTCACAGTGTTGCCAAAGGAAGGACGGCATCCCGTGAAAGTCTGAGGAAGGAAAAGGCAGAATGGTGATGGACTCTGAGCTTGGTTACTGTTACTTGGGGAGAATCCCAGTAACTAGGGCTTAAAAATTACTCAAAAGATTTTGCACGATTCATTATGTCATGGATCAATGAAACCCTGAAACTCCTAAGAGCTACTGATGTGGCATGATGCAGAGGTGTTTAAAAAAAAGAAATAGATGACAAAAAGCATGGAAAGGCTCATATGACAGGACTGAAGGCAAATAATAGGTTGCAAAATACAGATAGTACAGAAAATTTGGGGGAGATAACTTGGATGAAAAGTTGCTGGAAGATTTTTGACAGATTCTAAGATTTATTTGCTAAAGATCATGACAGGCCTTTATGCTATCTATAAGACTGTGAAACTAGCATCTGCTGTTTATTTCTTGGCAAGGAACAAGTGTCAGTTTGGCAAGGTTTGAAGATTCTAATGGGGCCGCAAATCAGTTGCTATTGCCAGTGGAGCAGGTGGCTGGTTATTGACACAGGCAGGCAAGCAAAGGGAACAATTGTACCTAGGATATTCGCGTTAGGGAAGGGAGAGCCAGTGTGTTCTTTGGCCAGTGCTCTGATTTACAAGAATGGAATTATTAGACCTTCTGTGTAACTTGTCTCTAAGCTTTTTGTTGTTTTAAAGACATCATGTACATAAATTACCTGGCAGCTACGGAGTAAGTCTATATTTAGAAAGGTGAATGAGTTATGGTATTTGGCAGATATAGAATATATTATCTTATTTTGGGGGCAAATAGTTATGCTACAAAGCTAGCCTTCAGTTGTTAGGCATAGGTGTTGTTCTTAGCTTATCCTCCAAACACACTGTGTATGAAGAAATATTTCCCCTCCCAACAGTAAGTAATCTCACTGACTACTACAAGGTCAGGTGTTGTAGGCTTCAGATTTATACTGTTCTGGATTACTTCTGTAAAATGTAAGTTAGCAGGATTAGATCAGTGGAAGCTATTTGGAGTTCAGACAAGATTGCTCTAACGTGGGTACCTCAGCTAAGAAAGTAAACTCTGTATGTAGTCAAGAGAAATAGGTTCCCCTACCTGCCCAAATTCCTGTCTGAGGAGAACCCTGTCTCTCTTTTCAGGAGCTACATTGCAATCTAAGGAGGCTAATCCCCCAACAGTCACATCTAGATGCCCAGAGATAGACACTGTGGATTCCCTCCTTCTCTCCAATAGCACCTTATAGTGGAACTAAAAATAATTTTACAGGAGGTCTAAGTTAATTGCTCAAGTGATACGTCAGTAAATGGGATCACGTCCCTTAGTCCTGTCTACACTACAAATAATTCTGGTACTGACCGAGCTTGTCAGCATCAGATGCAGTATTGAACAGTAAATGCAGACAGGACATTCTTGGCTGTAGAACAGATCACTTACACAATTTCACCATGTTACTTATCTTCAAACCTTTAGGTAAGCCTGTAACTCAAACATTTTTGAATGGCAGGTGCTCTAATACACAGAAATACTTTTTTTCCAGTACTAGTACAGAGCTACTGACTTCCAGTAACCTTTGTCAGCTACAGATCTTTCAGTATAAGCAGAATTTTTACTTTTATGCCTGAAGGGCATTCTTAATTATCAGTTTTAGTGTTTGTTGCACACTGCACTTTCGTACAATTTCATTTCCTCCTCTCCCTAGGTCAGTGTCTGTTCCCACCTACAGGAAGAGATAAATTGCAAAGAAAAAAAAAAAAGAGTGCCAGTATCTCTGTATTTTTGCTTCTTAAATTAGTAAGTTAGCAATTCATACCAAAGGAATCAAGTATGGGTTTTTTGTTATTCTTCTCTGGTTTTGATTACATTATAGAGGATTAAGTCTTCTGCAGAGGCTGATAATTCTCTGTTTTGAAAGGTTGAACAAATCTTTGACTTCCTTCTAAAACAAAATTAAGATACTGAAAAAATAAGTTATTTTAGCATGTGTCCATTCTAATGCATGCTTATGTATTGACAAATAGGCAGACGTGCTTTTCAGCAAGGTATACTATTCCGAAACAAGAATTTAACCAGATTACAGGAAATTTAAATTGGTTTTAGCAATTTAAAAAATATCTGTTTGCCATTTGGGGTTCACTAGTATTGTGTGTATATATGTGATTAAATGCTTGTAATGTGAGTATTTATTTATAATTATTGAAAATGTATTATGTATAGGAAAAACGAGGTAGTTAAATGTCATTTTAAATTTGTTTAAGGAGGTACTGTAATGTCCATGAGAACTACATATCAAGGAGTGCTTGAATTTATTGGTGTACAAGCCATTATTTAAAGTACTGGGATCTGAACTGCAGATCAAAAGTCTGCTGCATGTCTCTCAAGCTAGTAAGAATGTACTGTTTCTCCATTTCTACCAATAACTGTGTTCATGGAGGTGTTTACATTGTTGACTTTGACTCTCCCTGCCCACAACCCCCATCCCCACCACCCCAAAAAAAGTGTTTTTCATTGCTGGCAAAATTAACGGCAGAGAAATGCTGGATCCCCATCTGATATTTGACCCCATGGAAGACATTATGCATACAGAAACTTAATAGTTAAGAAATGCTCTTGAAGAGTTTCTTACACAAGTGTCAGGAACGGTGCGCGCCCTGCAGTACCTCGCGTAGGAGATCTCTGGTCAGCAGCGCAGCCCGCTGCCTGCACGCTTGCGAGATGAAGCTCAGGAACAACGGTGACCACTCTTACATTCTTGGTATCTGGATCTCGGTCTGACACAGCTCTGTTACACCCTTTTCTGTTTAAGGTTACCCATGTTTTGCTCTGGTTGCAAAACAAATTAACATGGAAGGCTTGTCCTTTGTAAATGGTTTTAGTTTTCTTAGTAGATGCCCCCTTACTGCAAATAGAGCACTTAGATTTCAATCCCAGTTACTTGGGAAATTCCAGAAAAGTAAAAGATGAAGCTTTTAGACTTTTTTGGTATTTTAAAAGCAAATTGAATCATTTGGGAGAGAACAGGCATCATACATGTTGTGTGGAAAAACCCAGAAAAACATTAGCTAATACAGGATTCTTTTTTTATATTTTACTAGAAAGAATTTGCACGTGAAAGACCTATTGATGTTATTTTGAACAATCAAGAAACATCTGCCTATTACATGAGTGAGTCACAAAAGTTTTAAAACTTAAAGTTTCAGTCCAAAATTCATTTTTGAGCCCATTTTTCCTAAAGCAAACTACAAAGCACATTTTAAACAACTTATGAATTGAATATTTTAAAACTTGTGTAAGCAACTCTTCACATTTTAAACAACATATGAATTGAATATTTTAAAAATAGTAATTAAAGGCTATCTTTCATGCCTTCTCAGGACCAGGTTCCGTATTTCCTGACATCATCTCAGAAGTCTAGTATATGATGGTTTTATACTTGAAAACCATGATGTAATCTTTGTTTCTTTTGAAAGTCAGGAGGAGGAGTCTGACTTCAGTGGGTCCAGCATTTGGGAGGATGCTTAAGTGCTGCTGAGAAATAAGCAGGTGTTGGTCTTTATAGCCTCTATATTGGAGGGGCAAGTTTGGTTGTGGGCCTTAGTGAAAACAAAAGGATCCAGGAACAGATTTATCTTCTTTTTTTTGTAGCCATTCTTAGTGGCAATAGGTTAGTGATATGTTGGGCTTTTTATTTTTTTAAATAGTGTTTCTGCTGGTTTCCAAGTTTTTCCTTCATAAAAACTTCGCATTTTTAATATTATTGTTAGTATGGGGAAAAACTATCACCTAAGCTTTTCTGGATCTCAGTGTGTTACGCACTGTAAGTTAGGCAGCTATGTCAAGTCTCTAAGCTTATGTTAGCGTCCGTTCAGGACTAGCGCTGAGTTGGTCTGCAACACTATTGGGCTTTTTGTTGTTATTTATGGATTTTTTTAAATTATTTTTTAAAACCAGGCATTTAGCATTCTACCAGAGCTGATACAGTAAAGAAATTAATTGTTCATGACATGTCCTCTCCATGATCATATCTAAGACTTGATACTGAAATATTTAAAGCTGACAATGGCATAAACTCAACTAGAAAGTTGGTTTTATTTTCCAGTGATTTTTTTTAAGTTGTGTGCAACATGACTTAATTACTTTAGTGTGTAAAAATAAGTAGCTAAAACATTAATTGCCATACTAAATAAACTAACTGTTCCACTTAAAAAACCCTCAAGCTTCCAAGAATTCTTCTAGTCAGCTCAAGATTTTAAGAAAAACAAACCCAACTTAGAAATTACTATTGCTGTAACTGAATACTTTCTTTTCTGAATGTCTAGCCTTGTTCATGTGAAGTTTGCTCAAATACAGCTTCTATGTGTCATACTTTTGACAAACGTTACATTTTCTGTAGTTGAAATGCCTCATTTTTGAGCATTTAAATTTGTATTTCCTATCTGTTAATGCTAATGTTTTGGGGGCCAAGGTGTTAGCTTTGCAGATTTGATTAAAAGCCCAGCAGCACGGGAAGGTGATGAAGAGTTGCATTTCTACTCTGTTCTGTTCAGCTCCAGCATCAGAGTTGAAATACGCTTTTGGTATTGCTGTATGCTTGACAAACTGTCAACACCTACACTACTATATATTTTATTTAGAACACACTGCCTGCAAGACTCAAATCTGTTGCTACATGTACCTGTGTAAGATAGGCTTTTACCTTGGAACTGGAACTACTTTATGCCAACGTAACATGCCAGTTATTACTTCCTAATACAGACTATTTAGGTAATGTCTAGTAAAACTTGGAAACAGAGCAGGCTGTGACTTACAGCCTATCTGAAGCTGAAGGATACTACGTAAGCGTGCCTTTATGAAACAGGATTAGTGTGCGGTACTGTGCTGAGTATGTTTTAAACGACTGAATGAAATTGCACATTTTTTGCAGCCACATAACTTTGCCATTTGGGGGTGGGGTGTGGCACACAGTTTATTTGCTCAGCATTTATATAGGAAATAAACTGCTAGAAACCTGCAGCTCTCTGATGATGAAAACTCTTGGTAATTGCGTAAGCGTATTGTACATGTATTTATGTCCTTTCATGTATGCCTTTATTGGCCAAAGGATCTGTGTGCTGTGATTTTTAATAAAAGACTTTTGCTGTATAGGTGATTGCTTGTTCTATGTAAGAAAAGGTACAAGTGTGGTTATTTTCATTTTATTATGCCAGTGAGAGGCACAGAGGATTGGCTCAGTCTTAAGCAATTGCACAGAAACGCTTCCATTCATGTCAGTAGTAGTGACTGATCAGCCTGCCAGGGCCCTGAGGCAGCCAGCGGTCTGGAAGCAACGCCACTGGGTCGCACATGTATGCATAAACACAGGTACCTGTTCATCCTCATTTTACATTGGTAGCAATACAGGGGCATGGTTTCTCCGACTAAAAAGTGTATTGATTCTGCTCTTAGCTAAGAAGTATTTTAAGCAGTTAGACATCCATAAACACCATTGGCTATAATCCTGCTTTATGTTAAAAAACCCAAATACTAGCAACATTCTGACAAAGAATTGAAAATATTTTCAATAAAACATCTGTTCAAATCATTTCAGCACTTGAAGCAGTTTAAATAGCACTATCTTTCAGCCGATGAAGTAGCTAGCCCATTTTCTTTAAAACGAGTGTGTTCTTGCTGCTGCTGCTCCTGCCAAAACCTTGGCAGCACATTTTGGGCTCTAGCCCAGAGAAACACCTCTGGTTTTAGCTAAATAAACCAATCTATTTGAACCCAGAAGCACAAGATGACTCCAAGACCGGAGTTGCTTGTGATCGGAAGTGTCCTGGTTCTCACTAGCAGTTCTTCAGTTACCTATTCAGATTTTTCTTGGAGGCGTTTGCAATAAAGTACGCTCTGCCCAGAAAGCCAACAGTAATTTTCCCTTTTAATACTATGATCTCAAAGTATCACAGTCACCTCCGACACATGGAAAGCTTTGGCAAATTCAGTCCATGGCTAGCCATGCTGATTAGTCCCTAAGTGCAGAGCAACAGGTACGCTTCTTACCTAGCCCGTAGTGAGCATTTAACTCCTCTGCTCAGCGACATTTGTATTAAGTATTTGTATTGCTGTGTTTGCTGAGGTAGAGGCACAGAGAAGTAATAATAAAAACACTTCTCCGGTGCATTAGTAACTTAAAAACACTAGGGGCTGATGAAGGTTTATTTAAACTGGAATTAAGACTGCTACACAACATTTTTGCTGTTGTTTCACTGAAATCAAAGACATCTCAGGACCTAAATGCTTAAAAATTCACAGTAAGGATGCATCAAACCTCTAAAATTAGCACATCTTAAGCAGCTAATGATTTGATTTTTCCACTACGTGGAAGCCTGTGAGTAACGCCAGCCTTGTACAAACACCTAGGGGTGATACCTGATGTTCTTCCTGCAGAAGACGACACGGCATACCTGGAAAGCCATCTCTAAGTAGTTTAAGAGAGGAGAGGAAGCATCCAGAGTACCATTCCCTTGAAACAGAGCACTGAAGTTGCAGGCAGCAGGAGCATTCTCGTTTAGAGTAACAGCTATTCAGTTTTATGCACGCAGTATAATTCAGAACTGTGGTAGGCCAAAGAGTAAGATTTGGGTCTTGTAAGATATTTATAGATATGGTGCTAGGTAAACACGTGCATGTTCATTTTCAGAAGAGAAGTGCAAGTCTGAAATTCCTCATCTGCAGAGGCTGGAACAAGGAAGCATTTCAATGCTCTGGAATTTTAAGGACAAGCCAAGTGACTCTGCGGAGCAGGGGTTTGGATTCCATGCTTGTACCCTGTCCCAAAGGCCGTAATTAAATTAAAAATTTCATACTCCCTTCATTCCAGCAGCAGGGGTATCGAGCTTTAATTAAAATTCATAAAGCACTACGAGTGCCAAATAATACATGCAGTCTCCTCTTACTGAAATAGTAAGTGCAATGGTAAATCAAGTTAAAGAACTCTTGTCCACTACAAATGCCATAGTTAAACATTAAAACCACACTTGAACAGAGTTCTGACCATCCTCATTAGGAACCTTGGGTACACTGTGTAGACTTGGGGGCCAAGGAATGTAAGTCAGCAGATCCCTTATTACTTTTATGCTTGTAGCAACTTTGTACTGAAGTTGTTTCAATAATTTTTTGCAATTACTTAGAGTATTTGAAAAACAAGACATCACTAATAGCTTGTAAGAGGTCATACCATGAGGTATGTTATCAAGAAAAGTTATTTTCTGGTTATGTGCAAGATACTGAAAACACCAAAGGATTTAATGTAGTTAATACTTCCATGTGCAGCCAGAGAAGCAATTCAAGTGTGTTGGTTCTGCTCTAGCCATGGCAGGGATATTGGTCAACTAATTATCAGAGTACAGAGAAGAATCTGTTTTAAACAAGTCAACAAGACAGCTATTTCAATCTGGCTCATCACGTACCTCAGGGTTTCCCCTTTTTTCTGGGTTACCACATAAAATAGTCCCATCCTACATCTATCTAATCGGAGGCAGTATCATTTTAAAGGCTCCATCACCAGCAGTGCTTCTGCTCCCCAGCAGTATCTATGGTACGAGAAAACCAGAGCCACAAAAGCGATGCTGGATTCTCCTCCCAGTTTACTCTTAATCCGTACATGGTTTTGAAAGCCTAGGGCACAATACCAACTCAGCTTTAATCTACATTTGGACAAAAAGCAATTTATGTATCAGTAAGAGGGGATAAGGAATGTTGACTTCAGCAATGCTGCGCACTATTCAGAGCCTTTGCAATAATCACATCCAGCTAAGCGCTACAACCACGAAGTGCCCAAGCGTACTCTTAGGTAAAACTAAAAAGCATTCAGTGGGAAACTCTTGTTATTCCTCTACCTCAGCGGTTTCTCAGGCAGTCGTGGAAGAGGGAGAGCAGAGCGCAGTACTGGGGCGGCTGTCCCTAATGGAAGGAAAAGCGTGGTCAGGACCGCTGGGCCAGCACGCCCAGGGAGAAAGGCAGTACGACCCTTTATCCTTGCTTTGCCGCTGCGCTGGGATGAAGGGGTAGCATACCTCAGAAACCAAATCTAAGCTTCGAGTCATCAGTATTTCTTCTGCTGCTTCTCAAGTAGCAAGGAGACGGCCACATCAGTGCAAGAACAGGGAAATGAGCTTTTGACCCCAACTCAAGGTCAGGCCAAACATTTTTATTCTCCTTTTCCGAGATATTTATTCACTCTGCTTGGTGCTTAGAGTCATAGTAAAAGAATAATCTTTCATTAACAGTCCCTACCAATTCCTACAAGTTTCTGAGGAATCCGGGAGCAAGTGGATTGGACCAGATTTATTGGTTTTATTTCTTTTCTCCCCACACCCAAGGCTGCTGGGAGGCACCATGAATTATGCATTATTTGCTCTACTTAGGACCTAGCCACCCTATATCTTTAAATTATTGTCTCTGGGACACAGCAAGTTTTCATTGCTTGAAGCTTGTTTCAAACTCAGTCATCCAATTCCAAAGAAAGCTAGTTCAGAAATTATTCCAAGGCCAAGCAATCTAAAGTAAATAAAGGTACATGTATGAGACCTTGAATCTAAGATGAGTTATTTTGCTACATGATGTTAGATGGTTCAGTTCCAACACAAGTGATCAAATTGCTATTGAAGTGAACGTAAGGAGGAGAAGACTGACAAATAATGCAAGTCAAGGGAGCGAATTCAAAACAGGCTGCCCAGGCCATCAACCACAGAAGAGATATGTAAAGATTTCTGCCACTAACCAAGAAAGTTGCCTAAAAATAGAATTAATGGATTATAGAAAAACACAGAGACAATCAGTGTCCAAAGGCACACAGTGCTTCAGTTTTACGGTGAAAGCAAGTCAGCTCAGAGGCGAAGTGACTTATCCAGGATCGCATGGGAAGCTGGCAGCAGATGAGAAGCCACACACTAGCCACTGGTGCTGTTAGGCTAACACCCTCCTCTTACTAAGGAGAAAGCTGGTGATAGCATTCCCAATCTTACACACAAACTAATCATAAGTTCTTCCTTTCAAAAGAAACATGGCAAAACTATATAAATCCAACTGATTTTCATCCTGTTTGTGACAGCAGAACTAAGCCATGTAACTGTCCCTTGTTTTTATAACCAGTGTTGTTTCCATCTGTAACTTCCCCAAGTCAAGGATATCTAGGCACTCTTAGCAGATTGTCCATGAGTTACAATAGCAATTATCAGCCTTTAAGTCTAAAAAGATCAGCCCATCAGATGGCTTTTCCTCAAGTGCTGGGGTTATTAACCCCAAAGCAAGTTCTTACACAGCAAGAGAGAAGCAAGCATTAGGGCTAAATTGGTCACATCAGCTGAAGCTTTGCAGTTAACGCACAACACCAGATATTCAAAGTAAGTTTTCAGAGAAGTAGGGAAGCTTTTTTTCCCCCATAACACAGGACTCCAGAATAGACAAGCACTACATTACCTCTCCTCTAAATCCAAAGCCACCCTCTTTTGCAACAGCCCAACCGTGGTTAGAGGAGCACTGTTCAAAGACCATCTGCCTGAGAGCCAAAACAAGCCTTTCAACTCACCTACCTTACCTTTTTTCCAGGAAAACTGCAAACAAAAGCCATTTGCACAACATGACTTCCATAGGATGACATCTATCATCACAGCCCAAACAATCCTCACCAAAAAAACCCACAGAGCTGTTCTTGCTGCTTTTATAAAGACCGGTTGGTCCTCACCTTGTTACTGAGCTCAGGGAATCAGCTGGGAAGCAACAAATCAGCTACAGGTGAGGATCAGGCCCAGCTATTTTAAAGGGACATCCTCAGGTGGGTGTTGTTTGTCTGTTTTCCCTGATACAATTAAAATATGAATTCCAATTTTTTTAAAATGTTTTCATCCAAATTAAAATCTTTCACAGACAAATAATGAACTAATTTCTTTTTGCATCTTTGCTATAAAGATTTAAAATAAGACTTTTCTCCTATTTTTTCCTAAATAATTCAAAATCACGTTCACATTTGTTATTGAAGCAGACCTCTGAAGCAAGGTATCTATTTGCAACTCTCGTTTGCCTGTTACCTCCCCTATACAATTCAGTCACTAGATGTCACTGTGTGCCTTGAAGAGCACATAACGGGACGTATTCCTTGGAAAAAAAAGAATCAAAGCCGTGTCGAAAAACAGTTGTTTATGACTAAAATCTAGCTATGTTCTTTGATAAGTATCTGCTGTTTAACACAGACTCAAATGGAAGATTGGGGAGAAAAGGGAAAAAGTTTTCCAATTCAGAAATGGAATTCTGAAGGAATTATTGAGGATGGAGCCAACATATTGTTCTATGTGATTAATGATTGATGATGCATACCTGGATTTTAAAGACAAACCTTTGTAGAAGCCCACAAAGCCCCCCAAAATGGAGAAAGCAAATTAACTAAAAATGATGCCCCAAAATTTGGTCAGTATGATAGTGAAGCCTAGGCTTCACCATTTGGGAGCTACGATAACTTGGGATTACGGAAAGATGACGGTGCCTGTTATGGAAAAAATGCAGCTATGATTTGTCAAAATCTTTGGATGACTTTTTCTTGTCTGTGTATGTTTGTGGTAAAACTGGCCAAAAATTTTACATCAAAGGACTTTGTTGTTGTTGGGGGAGGGTTGGCAGGTGGAAGAGAAATAGCTTTTCAGTGAAGTGGACATTTTTTATAGAACAAACCAAAACAAACCAAACCCCTCAGTCCCCGTGCCCCCGCCCTCCCAATCAAGTTTTTCTGTGATTTCATCAACTGAAAATACAATCAATGTGAGCTGTCAAATTTAGTTTTCTTAAGGGCAGCCCTGCCATTTGATGCTGAAATTTAGGGAGTGTAGAAAGAATTTTGAAAAAGCAGTGTTAAGGAATGAGTTATCAATACTTACATGTTATTGCAGCGGAAATAAATATTTGTTCTGAGTCAGACTCCAAAGTCCTTATAGAATCATAGAATCATTAAGATTGGAAAAGACCCTTAAGATCATCGAGTCCAACCATTAACCTAACACTGCCAAGCCCACCACTAAACCATGTCCCCTTATTAATTCTGAACAGCACCTCTCAGTAAAACAATTCCCCTGTGAGTGCAACAGCACTTCCAGGGAAATCCTGAGCCGCTCCGAGACTCAGGCCCTGTCTCCTGCTTGCCTGCACTACTGCCTAGAGATGTGAACCCCGGAGCACGCCAGGCAAAGCGGAGCCACGGTGGGGTTCCACACCAGTGTCCCAACATGGTTCCAGCAGTGCCTAGGACCCCAGTCGGGTCAGCCAGGGTTTCCATCCAGAGAGGCCATAACGGAGGAATACTTATTTATGTCTTAGTGGGTATGGAGTGGTACAGCTCTGACCTCATTCCTGCACGGTTCTCAAGCTGTTGTAGCCTTATGCTTTTATACCCAGGTCACAAACATTGCATAAAATCCAAACTTCAGCCATACTTTTGACATCCTCTCCTCTTTCTTTTTATTATCAGCTTCAGTGAAAACATGGAAAAAAATGTGGAAAAAATCTAGACACTGATTCATGTTTTGATGAAAACTCAAAAAGCCACAAGCCTGCACATCCACCCCCTGCTGCCCACTGTTTGCTGATCACCCTGGCCCTGATTTCTGGAGACGCCAAGGCAATCACCTCTGCCCGGCACAGCAGCGTGCTTTAGCAAGTTGGCAGGGAGTCTAAAGAACAGCTAGTCATTTAAGGCCACAAGCCCCACCTTCTGGTGGTCCATGTCGTTCCCTGCTTTGCTTGACAGCCAAGATCCAGGGAATGTGAGTCCTGTTACAGCATCTGTTTATTTTCCAGGCAGCAGGCTGATGTGCAGCATTGAAATCTGAAGTGTTGGACAAGTAGAGAAGTTCCACACAAAGAGCCTCCAGTGCAAAGTGCACCATACATAAGCAACAGAGGGGACTGGAAAATTAATAACACTGTCTTCTTTAAATAAAGGAAAAGGTTGTTGTTGTTGCCAGTGATCAATTGATTTGGGATAGTGCCAAATGGCTCCAGTTGGCTTTGAAGCATCCTAGCACAAGACACTGCAAAAACATTTATCCAGAGCAGATCCTAGCCACAAGAGTTACAAATATTTACTTTATATATTTACTTTAGGGAAGGACTCAAGCCAGAGATAGTAGATCTTGATTGCAAGCATACCAGCAATTGAGGTGCTAAGAACTGGAGTTTTGGGTCTAATCTTTCTGATCTTATCTTGTCTAATATATTTGTCTTTCTTTCCATGCCTTGACCTCAATAAAACAAGCATTCCACGCACTGGAAAACCACCCCTATAAATGTGCCGTGCTGAGCGCCAGGCCTGAATCTATGGCTCTGCTGAGATCAAGGAGGCCAGGAGCTAACACAGATTAATTTTGGTATCTTTTGTAGTTCCTTAGGTGTTTACACACTGCACATTTGCGTGTGCAATTTTCTCAGCTGTCTTGGCCCCAATTTGCAGCAAGTCTCTCAGTCCCCAGCAAGTGGCTTCTCTGTGAATGCTACACTGCGTCCCTTCCTAAAAACAAATCTTGCTGAGTTTGGCTGCAAAGAACATTACGGGAATCTTCAGCCATACAGGGATTTTTCCCAAATATGAGGTGCTGTGCACAAGAAATTCGAAAAGTTATAGCTATTCTGGCTTTCTTTACCATGCCTAATCCCTGATTTCCTAGGGACTCCTGGCTAGTAAGGTGTTTGGTTGTGTTTTACCTTTCTTCTCTGACTTGGCTACTCTTCTGCAAAGTTTTTCAGGGTAGCGGGTCACTCGGCTGCTTCTTCTTGCCCTGTAGCAGGGCGCAATGGATGGCTCACCATGGCAGCGGAAGGCTGTAGAGAGGCAGAGAGGAGGGATTCCCTCAAGGAGAGGTGACTGAATGGCAAAAGGGTGCCCCAGCAAGAGGCACTGGCAGAAGGGAGAAGAGCTACTGGCGATGCGCTGTGAATGGAGAGGACAGCCTGCTCTCCACACCTTCAGATTTAAAAATCAGGTTAGCCAACTCCTTAACGAGGCGCTGGAAGATGCAGTTACTCCTGGAACCCTCTCTCTCCTGGAAGTGCAAAGTAACGTCTACTCGAGGGCTGGAGCAGTAAGATATTGGCGCTGAACATGGGTCAATGCAGCCTGCACGGCTGGTCGCTTTTGCGTTCTAAAGGAAGCACTGACCGATTAACTGTAGTCAGAACTCCTGGAGCCTGCCATCAGATTAGTCTGTAGCCATGGGCAGGCCTGCCAAACCATGGTCTGCAATGCCCTGAGCTCTTAGTGTGCTCTCTATCCATTATTCCAACAGAATCCAGTGGAAATAGTTCTTAAAATGAAAGTAATAACTACCCCATGCCTCGGTTTCTCCCTCAGTAAATTGATAACAACATTACCTCTTCTCAGGGCGTTGTGAAGCAAAGCTATCAAAGGCCTTTGGGATCCAGGCATGGCTGGGCTTAGGGAAGTGCCTGATTATCTTACACTTTGTAGAGGTCCAGTCTGGCTCCTGAAAAGCTTCATCAAAGCAAAACCCATAGCTGGAAGGTTTATGAGGACAGGGAGAGGGGTAAGAAAACAATAACCAAGATCTAATTTCTTAGGAGTAACAGATAGTCCCGGGAGGATATAATTGAAGTCTCTAATAGCTGTAGATAAGATCAGAGTGAGTTACTATTTTCAGCCAGTCTCAGACATCAGGACTGGAGTCACCGAAATAAATTCTAAAACCTGAGACAAATGAAATGCAGTGATCAGGAAGCTGCAGGGTCCCAAAGAGCGAGACAGCAAGAAATACATAAATATTGCAACTGGGTGGAATCAGCCACTAGGCAGGGATGTCCTGCCCCAGTTGTCCTAAGCGCTGGGGTCACTAAAGAAGAGACAGATACCTGTTTGGGGAAGGACTGAGATGGAAAGGAGGAACTTGAAGGGGTAAAATGACCTTGATTTCAATTCCAGCTGTGACAAGAGGAACTTAATCCTCATTACAGTGCACCAGCAACAGCTCTCTGCTCCATTTGCTTTTGGAAAAGAGCAGTGCACAACCACAAAAGCCCCAGAGCCATGTTTAGCCCAGGGAGTTGCTCTGGGGTGGTGGGTAGGAGCCTGTAGAAGTGGGCAATGCCTGAATGAAGTCAGCGTCTTGAGCTGGGGACCTGATCGCCAGGCAGTGGTTCCAAATGAGCTATAGAGATAACTTCAAAGATCTCCAGGGTGAAGACTAGTGAAACTAGTAGGGGTAAATTTTGCATGATCGTAGCAGGGAGATGGTGGGATTGGGAGTGGGGGAGGATTTTGTTTGTTTGGCTGCGAGGATGTACTTACCCTGGGAAGAAAAAGGAAGGCTAGTGACTAAAGGCAATGTAACCTCAAAAGTCCACTTCCTATGTTATGAGCTGTGCAATTCCTGGGTGCTAAACAGCAGGCACCTGCAGGTCATACAAATGGGTGCCCTGGTTTGAGAATTCCTTCCTCTACTTCTTGTTTGGTGCCTTGATCACCCATTGCAGTTGCCTTAACCTGCCCATAGGCCTATAAATCCTTGTCTGAGGACCCCAGAACACACTCCCTGCACTACCAAGGAGGGGGGCTGTGCCTTCGGCTGCCTCTTTCCAAACACAAGATACTGAGAAGCAATATGGTCAAGGTCCCAGGGAGCTGGGCTTGTTTAGTCTGGAGAAGAAAAGTTGGAGAGAGGCTACTAGCAAGCTTACAGTACCTGTGAGAGTTAGCAAGAAGACAGATCCAGGCTCTTCACACTGGTGTATGGCAGGAGGACAAGAGACAACAGGCATGTTGAAATGAGAGAGGTTCAAACTGGATTAAAAGAAATTTTTTTCATCGTGCAAACAGTCAATTATTGGAACATCTTGCCCAGAGTTTGTGCAGTCTCCAACTATGGAGGTTTTCAAAACCCAACTGGATAAAGCCCTGAGTAACCTGGTCTGCCCCCAAAGCTGACCCCGCTTTGAGCAGTAGGTTGGACTAGAGACCTCCAGAGGTCTCTTCCAATGTTAATTATCCTAGGATTGACAGCAAGTCTGCCTCCGCTCATCCTTGGCATGCATAGAGATCAGCCTTAGCCAGGGCACATGACAAATGAGAGATTACATCACCAGGCAGGGGAATGCTTGGGAAACATCCCGTCACTTGCCTTACATCAGTTCCATGTTGGCTCGTGCAGAGAGCACCCCACCCAATCCATGTGGATCTGGTCACTCCCTACCTCTGACAGCTTGTTTATTCCAAAGCATTTGGCTCTTGATGCCTTGCAGATGAAATAAGAGATCAAAGGCCCTAATTTCCTTTCCTCCCACTGCATTCCCCTTCCACATTCAGGCTTGGGTTCATATTGACCGGGGATTTCTCCATGGCACGGGAAGTGCAGTTTTGAAGAACCCCTAGCAAAAGAACAGGCACAAGCCAGGAGCAGGTTGGAAGTGGCTGCACATACCTTGATTGGGGAATTGCAAGAGGCTGAGTTAGCTGCAGCTGGGAGTAGGATTATTCAGAGTCAAGAAAAAAGACAGGTTCAGAGATATTACTAAACAGGTATGAAGCTAGTTGGAAGGTCTTGTCCTTGCAGACAGGACTAGCAGTGCTAGGCCAGTTCTATGAACACTAGGAGCTGAAGGGAGCTACTGCTGTTTAGCTCAGACACTAAATGGGGCTCCCGTTACCAGAGAACTTCCCAGGCTCAACCTATCCTCACAGTACCTCTACTAAAAAGGTTAGTGCTATGGAGTAATTTCAGAGGGGAGCTGAGGCACAGGGAGACCAAGATGACAACTATCCATCATCCCTCAGATCCAGGCTTGGTCTCCTACTCTCCAAGCACGACACAAGCCAGCTGTCTCAGGAAGACGTTATAACCATGTTAGCATGATGCTGAACTCAAGAGAATCGGCTCAGACTCCCAGCCCCAAAAGTTAGCAGACCACAAGGGACTGGCTGATATTGCCTCTCAGAGCAAAATGGAAGAACTGAGCCATGTTTTTGCGGTCCTACCCGGGCCCCCAGCCTGCTGTGGCACCTCTCCTTAGGCTGCAGCAGCAGCACTGAGCTCTCGAAGGGTCTTTGTGTCCCCATTCCTTGAATTATTCAGAATGTGTTCTTTCTTTCTTCTCCTGACTGAAAACAACCTGTGATTCACTGATTTCTTTCTAAGCAAACACACAACCTCTTCCATGTAATCAGCGGTTGTTTATTTCCCTGCTTCCCCTTTCATGTGAGGCCTATGCCTTTCCATTTCTTGTCAGGCATCAAACACTAATTTCACTTGGCTTTTGTCAGTGAAATGGGCTGGAACAGAGAGCCATAAACAACTGGATCAGTAACAGTGATGTTTATTTAAAAGGCAGTTATGATTTTTTTTTTTTACTGTCATTTTTTAACTCTTGAAATCCAGCATCTTTCTGCAGCTGTGTTGTTGCCCTCTCTGGCTTTACAGAGCAAGAAACTGAAGGAGGAGAAAACAAAAAAATTAAAGACAGAAATTGGGATGAAATTATCATTTGTAATCACTGATCCTTGTGAGTCAATCCTGCAGAAGTCAACTCTGCATTTCACCGGCTTTGTGTGCTTAATAACGAGTGCACACCCCTGTGTTTGGGGGAGCATGCCCGTGTTTGTGCCTGACATTAGATAGCCAGGTTAGAGGGAAGGAAATGTGAAGATTATTTTTTTTCCCCTTTTTTTTCTGGGCAAATCTAGAACAAACTAGTGAAATGAGCTTGGGCAAACAGCATTTTAATGGAGCTGCCTTGGGTAACAATAAACTGAAGATGGTAGCACAGGTTTGGCAGGGACTGGAGCCCTCGAGAGCACAGCCAGAAACGCACCTGGCTTTACAGTCTAAACTGGAGAATCTGTTTTAATATTATTGTGCTTTTCCCTTGGTCATTTTGTGACTATGAAGACTATCTTTCAGAGCTTTCTTCTTATTTCCACGAAGCAGGTGGAAATGCAAAATAAATGCCTGTGTTTGGAGGCTTGTGCAGATGCTGAAGCAATACAGACTGCTGTTGGGCAAATGTATTCTAGTTCAGGCCCACTGTCTTATTATTTCTCAGCTCTGCTGAGAAATTGCTGCTTTGTTTGCAAGCAAAAGTCCAACAAATGCCATTTGCTACAATGCCTGTTGCTACACGGATGTCCCCATAAGATGATAGATTAGGGCTGTTGAGTCTATTTTACCTTGGCTGCCTAAAAAAGCTAATGTGTTACCTCTGCCCAGCCCCAAATCAGCTCTGGAGATCCGTATGTTAAACAGCAGCATCCTACTGACGAACGCCTCCTCTTTCTGAAGCTTTCAGATTCACACAGAACATTTTCTTGTCCTTGGGGAATGTTGGAAAGAAAACAGTGTTGTCGATAACTGTGAATTGCACTAATTGGGATATTTAATACTTAGTTGCAATTGCAGTGGTGCTGAAACCATCATACCCTGGCTATAAAAGACCCCAGTGTCAGAAATACAGTAGAGTTTTTTCATGCCAACTGCTGTTCTGGGTTATGGCTCCAGTCTGGCTGCATTGCTCGGTGAAATATGTTATTAGAAAATTAAACCAACAAAGACAACATTACAGCAATGTTCAGACGAAGCCCAACCCACAGAGTGCTGGGACATCACAGAGCAGGGAATTGCATCCTAGGTCAGCCTAGATGGTGCGTACTAGGCCTAATCCTGCAAGGGGCTGAGCACTCTCCAGGCCTAAAGGCTTCAGTGAACACGATGGTGCTTAGCATCTCACTCTGCTCCCTGCAGGACTGAGCCCCCCCAGGCACAACGAACCCCCACATCACAATGCCAGCCACAGTAGCGTGGCTTAGCGCTTGCCAACCACCGCTGATAAACTGACCCAGCGCTCTTTTCCTCAGGGGAAAAAGGCTTCTGTCCTGCTGGCTCAGGGCACAGGCTAGCAAGGGAGCAGATGCCATCTGCTTTCTCTCCTCTGTCCCTTTCCCCAGCAACGTGCTGAGACATGGCACCCCTTAACAACGCTCTTTCTGCATGCCCTGTTCTCCACGTAGGCCCAGAAGGGGCCCCTTGCAAGAACACTGACATAATCCACTGCTTAGAGGCCACTCAAAACAGGGTAGCTTTGCCAAGGCCACCAGCAAGCAAAAAACATTTGCTCTTTGCAGGCTGGACTGAACCCACTCACTCCTTTCCCAGTGGCTGCCCAGTACTCCTGTACTGGCCCAGCATGGATCTGAACTCGCTACTTACTGGTAGAAGAGGCTTCATGGTCCATTAGATTGTGTGCCGTTTAATCAAACTCACGCCATGCTCACTCCACTCACTACAGCCGACACACGGGGCTTTCTTAGCTGAGCCAAAGCCTACTGGAGATGCATGACATTTCGTAGTCAGGAGTAAAAGAAGAGAAATTTTGTCACTCCATTTGCTGGAGAAAAATTGATTTTGCAAGCATGTGTGTGCTTAGTCCAGGGGGCTATCTTTGATACGAAATAATTTGTTAACAAAGGGAGTTTGGGTGCTGAGGGAACAGATCAGTATTTGATTTAGTATTTCCTCTGCCAAGAAGCAGGAGTGATTGATCCGCTTTGCAGTCTGACTGATTTTTAGAAACTCCACTATATTAAATGAAAGCAATAGATTTTTTTTTCTCCTGTATACTTACTTGCAAGAGCTGTAAAACAACAGAGAGCATGAAAGAGTATCATCTTGCAGTCATCAAACCTAGTATGCTTTTTCCCTCTCAGATTCTACAATGCCACTCAGGCAAACACTCTGCAGAGGTGGATTCAGAGGCCAAGCCAGAGATCCTTCCAGCAGAAATCTAAACCCCTTCCAGTGGGGTTTATGGGTGAGACAATGACAGGCAGTGTCCTCAGTCTGGAATGGCACTGCTAGCGGGCGCCGTGGTAATGCTCTGATTTATACATTCATTTCCTACTCTCATCTGTGGTTTTGAGTCCCCAGCTCTGTAGCAGCAGGCTCTGCACAGGGACATAGGCTCACAGAGGCAGGGTGGAATGGCACTCATGTGTGCAAGCTGTTTTTTAAGAGCCCACCAAAAAAACCCAAACCACAACAAAACACACAACTCAAGAACGATGACTTTTTCTGTGTTGTTGCAGTTGCAAGAGTTATGGTCAAAGAGGGGACAAGATAACATCTGCCCAACCACAGCAAAGCAGTGGAAGCCCATGGCTGTTGATGAAGAGTTTCCCAAAGTTAAACCATAAAGGTTTCGGCTCCTTTTTGTTAGAATTAATCTCTGCAGTGAGCACAGAAATAAACTCTTCTCATTTCAAAATATAAGAGAAAGAAGAATGTAAGGGACAGGAGTTTGAGCACTGAATAAGAAGCCTGAACGACCAGGCCATGCTGAGAAAGAGGACCCCATAAAATCTTGCAGGAGGTTCCCCTGTGCAGCCAGTAGTGCACGATTCTCACGTATGAGGGCACTAGTGTGTTTTTAATTGGGAACGGGTTTACTCTCAGTTCCAGCCCATAAGCAGATGCGAGGGAATAAAAAAATGCGGAGGTTTAAATCTGGCCACAGCACAACAATTCTGTTTGCAAAGACATCCCTTAATGAGGCCCCAATAGGTATGGCAGAAGGGCTGTTCAAAAAGGAAGGATTGTGATTAAACACCAAGGAGGAGCTAAATCAGATTCTGATTTCAGCCTCTACCACGTACACCTGGAGTCAGACTTGCAAAGTCAGTGGTGTTATTTCAGAGCTCACACCAAGGTTGCTGAGAACGGAACGCAGGTCACTGTACTAAGCAGAAATTGGTCAAAAAATGTGCTCCTCTTGACTGAGAGCCAGGCAGATTCGGAGGTTGGTTTCAGGGTTTGGGGTTGTGTTCCAGTCTGGTTCGGGGTCTAAGTCCAGCAGCACTGAAATCTTACAGGCCTCATATTGAAGGAGAATTTCCAATAGTGTTCTGAGATAGTGAGACTTCTGCTGGACTGAATGGCCTAAAACTAGGCTGTGCAGAATGCCCTGATATCCCCAGCTCTGGCTGCCCATCTCTGGCAGAATGAAACCTCCATACCTGTTGAGTTTCTCCCCCCTCTCAGCATTGCTGCAGCAGAATTATTTCCCTGGGTTTCCCATGCTAAGATGCAAGACTAGTCCCAGCAATGGCCATGAAGAGGTTAACTAAGCACAGACAGAGGCCAATACGTGTATCTCCCCACATATCCTTGCTGAGGCAATCCGGATTACTGTTCCTGTGTAAATAAAGCATAGCGAGAGTGGGTGGTCAGCTCCCATCCAATCTGCTATAAAGCATCAACTTTCTGGGCCTGGAAGAACTCCAGCCATGTTGGCCTGATCTGAGAATTGCTAACTATGCAGCTAATACATAACTGCCACCCCTCGTTCCTGCTTTCAACAGACACCAAGGATTTCTCTTTGCATTTGTTGTCACCTGCTTCTGAAAGGCCTGTTCCAATGAAATCGATACTTAATGGAACTGACCATTCATTAATTGATCCAAAGCCCGTTAATGAAAGGTGGCACCTGATGAACACAGCTTAGGATACAGAAGGAAGAGCTGTATGAAGATAGACTGTAAATAGCTAAATTTCATCTCACAATTTTAATAGAATTCCTTTAACTTGTTCCCTCCATTTTTCTTTACTGTTGTCTGTTATGACAATGGCCACTGTTGTGTTAGGTGCTGAACAGATCCAGAGCAAAAAAATACCCCAAATCTGCAAACTAAAGTAAGATAAAAGTAACACACAGATATAGAAAAGAAAAACTGATCAAATAATACAACAGTTTTGGTCAGCATGCCAAGAAGTGATCTCAGCACACCATGTCCCTAAACTGCAGCTAAGATTTAAGCATCTCTGCTAAACAGGGTTTTAATGGAGAATTTGAAGAAATCGGCAAAGCTTTCCTTTCTTCAGCAGCAACTGAGCTTTTCAGTCTGAACAGATTTCAAACAAATGAGCAAACCTTCAGGCCACTTCAAAAACAACAGCCCTGAAATTCATAACAAGTCACATCAAGCTAGGAAGAAATCTACCCCCCAAAAGAGGCATCTGTTCAGTGTGAGAATCCATCAACGGGGAAGGTTGGGTTTGATTTTGAAATGCTCTTAAGAGGTACCAGACAGACAGGGGAAGAGCCGGCGCTGTGGGCTGTCCGAGCACGCTGGGAGAGCCAAGCGGGTACGGAGCACACGCTGCCCCGTGCGCACCGACCTGAGCGGCTCTGCACCTCAGTCATAGACGCCAAACTCTGCTCTCTCAAACCCAAACAATTTCAGCACTACCAACATCCCACAATACATTATAAAACTACCTGCACTCTAAAAGAAGTTATTTAGGAGGCTGTAAATAACACATTGCATGGTAAATCCAAGCCTAAGAGAGAAATCGCTTTACCTCTTACAGACATTCAGCCATTTGGATAGAAAAAAGATGAATCCAAAGGGGCTGTAGAACGTAAAATAAACCATAAATGTAGCCAGGACACAAATACTAGCACCCGAGTTTAACATAATTTATCTACTTGCATAACTCCTCAGCGCCTTTGCTTTCTACCTGAACCTTGACTTTCCCCAGCCACTCCCAGTTATTTCTTATCTGTTTAAAAAAGCCACCAAATTTGTTAAGCAACGTTCTTTGCTCTTAATTAATCAGAGCTTTTCAAATGCTCTCTTACTCCAGAGGCTAATACATTCATCGCTTTATAAAGCTCTAACTGGAAACTCAGAAAGCTGAAGAGAAAAAGGTGTTTGAATAGATGCTTGTCTCCTGCGGTGTCTACACGTTTCCTAAACGTGTTTCACTGCTACCAGTGAATTCGTTGTCCTCTATACCTTCTCTTTGCACTATACCGTTCTACTCTGAGTGCAGAGATGATGGTACAGACATCGCAGAGAACAACTCAGGGTACCAGATGACCCTCTGGATTATGCAATGTTTCCCGTAGTTTCCATCTCTCGTGCACTAAGTCTGTTCACCTTGGATGATATTACAGCCATTCGCAGGACCCTGTAGCATACACTACAGAGCAATATACCTAAAAACCTTGCTTTAATGACTAGCAGAAGAGCAGATCATCTGGGCTAGCCGAAACCCCAGAATCTCTCCTGGACAATGTACTAAGTTGTTTTCTGCCATCTGGTGTCCAGAGACTAAAGGCAGATGTTCCCACTAATCAGAGTCTTCCAGATGGTCACTAGCCTCAGGATGTTTGTCTTACACGATTCTGTAGCCAAGAACCAAAGAGCTCTCCTCATAGCCAAAACTCAACGATATTACCGAGGGAAATACCATCTGTGTGTTCTCACAGGGATTGAGTTAGACCTAACTCATCTGGAAACAGCACTGTTTGGCATTTGGGAAGCTTCTTATCCTATCAAAGATCTCAAAGTGCTTTGATAACATTAATCAAGCCTCATTAAGCCTCACATGCACATCTGTAAGGCAAGTAAGGATTTCTTCTGCGTCAGTCACAGAAGAAAACACTGAGGCATTGGAAAGCAATGCAACTTGCCCTGGGCAGGGTTGTTGAGCCTTATGGTATTAGCTTGAATGTTGTGATATATTATTAATGCAATATCATCCTTCTGGGGTCTCAAGTCTTAATTTTTGAAGGGTTATAGGAGGCAATGAGGCAAGTCCATTGTGATGCCAGGAAAACAAATGAGGAACCTAGACTTTGATTTTTCTATTTAAAGTAAATTTATTCTAATCTCATTATAAAGACTTGAAATAAGCATTTTAATGTGTAGCAAGCTGCACTCTCTCCAGCATCCTCAAATCCCCACTGCCTGCTTGTTTTGTGGGTCTGGCCCATTTGCTAGCCAAGGAATACCTGCTTTCAAACAAAAAGAGATACAAACTAAAAGTTTGACCCACATTCCTGAGGGATTGTCCCAAGGAAATCACTGGTGTACAATCCGATCCCAGTTTCTTTCCAACATGGTGACGTTGTAGTTTGGCTAGTAAGTGTGTACTTGCTAGGAGACGCAGGCACCATGCTCCTGGGAAATACTTCGTTGCCTTTTTTAAAAGTTTGAATCAACTTTATCCATCTTTGTTATTTTCCTTGTAACTCAGATGATCTAAAAATTGCCTAGGCCTCCAGTGTTTACTTTCGAAACAATAGAAAATGACTGGCTCTCAGTCACATGTATCCCGAGACTTTTCTCTTAAGCGTAATTAGAGTTTCTTCCATGGTTAATTAAATTCTCCAGTGAATGAAAACAAATTTCCTGGAATGAATATCATCTTGATTCACTTTGGGCAAAGCCAGGCTTACATGCTTCTCCCACTCTGTTCTCTGAGGGTGTTGGCTACATTTCTGAAATCTTCTTGTCAACACATGACAATGCAGGGAAATACTCTAGTACTGGGGTCTGCATGCCCCTCTGCCACAGATTACAAGAAATTGTGTCTACCTTATTCCCCTTCTCTGCTTTATGTAACTTTATAGACTTGTATGGTCTCCTTCATTAATCTTTTTTCCAAGCAGAACAGTCATAGTCTATTTAATCTCTCTTTATACAATATGGTTTTATACTTCTGACTATACCTCTTAGTGTTTGCTGGACCTTTTTTATTTCTACTATATGCTTTTAAGCATGAGATACTGGTTGACTACCACAGTTATGTGAGTACACTAGGATATATATTGTAGAAATAGGAACCCTTTTCTTATTTACAGAACTGAATCTGCCAGTTCACTGCATGGCTTTCCCCCTTACTCAGACATTTCTACAAACTTCTGTCTCCCCATTAGGAAGAAGTCCATGGTAATAAGCACTCAGTGAAATAAGAAGTTGGAAATACTGTTCTGACAACACTGAATTCCCAATACCTTGCTATTCTGCCACATTTCCCTTCCAAGGAATGTACCCAAGTACCTATCAATCAGAAGTGCTCACATGGTTTATGAGTGCACAGCAGTAGATTTTTACTGCTGATACAGCCACATGTATGGGAGGAATTCCTAGAACTTAGACATTAGTTACAGCGAGTAAGTTAATGAGTTATCTTTAGTGCCCAAATTCCCCCCAATAACCGCTCAAGAAAATGGCACTGGTTTACCTTTAACTGTGGTTTTAAGCTCCAAATGATGGAGGGATGCAGCCTTTTGCATGATGACACTCATTTGGTTTTGAGAGCAATTTGCTCATAACTTGCTGAAGGCCACCAAGAATCAGTTTTACAAGCCACTTTGGATTGAAGTGGGGAAGATTCCTCCCAGGGCAGACAAAGATCCGTACCTGGCAAAATCAGCTCCTTTCCTATGCTTGTTCCCTGATTGTCATCTCCCCCGTGAGTCTGTATTTTGTACTGTGTGTTCCCTGGGGCAAGGCAGGCCTATACTCTGCATTTGGCTGTCAAGTGAGGTTAAAGTCAGCCCAAAGGAGACAATAAATCTTTATCATGGTTAGACTGCGAGCAGATGCCTTTGGAGGCCATCCATTTTGAAGGCAAATTCCTTCCCTCTCTGACGTTTGCTTTCCTGTTTATTCCTTTCAAACTCTCCATAAATGGTGCTCAGTTCTCCGTCATCTGTTGACACTGAACTCTGTGTCCAACTGGCCTCCAACCATCTCATGATGGTAAGCACCTCATGTGCTGGAAAACTTCATTCTCCAGACAAACTTGCAGTTTATCGTTTTATCACCCCACTTCCATTGTCCTGTCAGAAAGATTTGGATCATGCACTGAGTAATAAGACAGAAGCAAGGTGCCACTTCACAGTTCAACGAGGCAAGTTTTTCTAGGATGTGGCCTCAGAGGTCATACTCTGTCTACTTTCTCTACATCTACGATGGCTACTGTGACAGTTTGCTAGCTTGGGTATGTGAACTCAGAGAGCTATGTTGGCACATAACTATTTTACCTGGATGTTCAGGCTATGGTCAGCTAGTTGATGGTTGCATTTCTGTGGAACGAGATACCATTCCTCTTCTGTGCTGCAGTGACTGATGGTGGATGTTCTCCAGGACCTAGGCTGATCTGCTCCACAAAAAGATCACAGAATCGCAGAATGGTTGAGGTTGGAAGGGACCTCTCAAGTTCATCTGGTGCAACCCCCCTGCTTAAAGCAGGGCTACCTAGAGCCAGCTGCCCAGGACTGTGTCCAGACAGCTTTTGAATATCTCCAATGATGGAGACTCCACCACCTCCCTGGCCAACCTGTTCCAGTGTCCAGTCTCAATAGCAGCTTTGGAAATCTGTGAGGAAAGCAGGGTTTGCCCCACTCATGTGTGCAGGGACTGCCCCGTGACAGGATTCCCCTCTCAACGGCGTATCAGTAGCACCCCTATCAGAAAAGGGGCCAAACAGTTCAGCCAGAAAACACACATAAGGGAAGCTGGATTCAACTCAGCCAGGCTGTTTCCCTCATGTGTCCTCTGTTAGAAGACAAGGATGAGGCCTCAGGTGTGTGAAACAAAGAATACTGTGCAAGGTGAGGTAGGGATGGCATCCGTGATTAGGAGAGAAGGGAAAGCCCTTTCCCCCCTGCTGCCTGCCTTCCCTTTCAGCAGCTTTGGCAAGGTCCACAGAGTCAGCTCCCACCGAGGCCCCGACTGAAACAGAAAGAAATACAACTTAAGCAATTTTCCAAACTGCAACATACAAATAAACACATTAGCCATCTTCTCCTCGGCAACCACAGAACATCCTCCCAAAAGCAACACAGCAAGTCACTTATTAGAGACTTAATGAGCTGTGGAAAAATAACACTATTCATTCTCAGCTACTTATTCTCTGCCCTTTCTGAAGTCATAACTCAGGCCACCACAGAACCACACAGGCAGCATGCAAACTCATGGGCAAAGGCACAAGCCCACTTCAGCACACAAGCTCCCAAACAGAATTTGCTGGCTTGTAGCTTTGGCTCTGACCTGGTTTGACTCCAGCCTCAGCTGCTTTAGCCCTAAATGCAGATTGGATTGAGCTCATGAAAGCTGGAAATTACTGCCAGAAGTATGGTAGAAGAGTTATCCCTTCTAGCAGTTGATTAGCTATATACTTCATCTTTACCTTACAAGAACTGCAGATACTTCTATGGTTTTTTTCCTGGGATGCTTTTTCTCAAAGCACATCATGAAGCAAGGGTTATTCATATCTCACACTTCAGAAAACCAGGTACAATGAAATTATATGACTTGACCACTTAAGACAGTGGAAGGATAGAAGCCGTGTCTGATATGCTCCCAGGCTGGAACTCTAAGCCCCCGAGCACAGTGCCTCCTCCGGCAAGCTTCTACCAAGATGGAAAGCTGATTTCATTTCTACACCCTTTGCTTTACTGCTGCGGTTGGTGCTGCATCCCTGCCTTCAAAATCAGCCAGCCTGTGGTGCAGCGGGTTTGTTTTTATCTCATGTTGGCAGTCTGAGGTGTATCCTCAAAGAATGTGTTTATACTTCTCCAGCCATCACCAACATCTGGACCACCAGTCCCAACTCTGAATTCACTTCCCAAACGAAACAGAAGCCCTCAGTAAACGGGCACGTTTTCATTCCTTGTTGCTCTCAAGTTGCCAAGAGGCAGGCCCGAAATGCCTCCGCACTCCGGTGGAACGGTCTGCGCTCTGTTTTAGGCTCCCTTCAATAACATCACTGGCTTGCGCAAAGCAGCAGAATGGCAAACCTGTGCACTGCTTCTCGATGGAATAAAGGTCTCTGTGATTCCTTTCTTTGAGACATCATCAGACCATACTGACCTCCACAATTACACTTCCCAACAGCGATGACGAGCTCCTGTTGTCAGAGAGAGCACTCCAAGTTTCAAACACCGTTCTGCATGTCGACAGGCAGCAGTGCCTGGAGGCCTCACTTTTGGACCTGAGCTCCGCAGTACTGAAGACTGGATGCCATTGCAAGATGGCAAGTGGAGCTCCGCAGTCGGTTATCTGCCACCGAGTACTACTCAGAGCTGCATACACTACAGCAGCCAGTGTTCATAAGAAAACGTTACCATGTCTCAGTGCCTGCCACTCCGTAAATCCACAGATGCAAGTAAATGTTAGCAAACATGGTCACACCCCACGAAGCTGTTTGCTACCAAAGAAGGGATGAAGACAGGCACATATCAGTG
The DNA here is from genome assembly GCA_020745775.1 of Theristicus caerulescens. Lineage (NCBI taxonomy): Eukaryota > Metazoa > Chordata > Aves > Pelecaniformes > Threskiornithidae > Theristicus > Theristicus caerulescens. The sequence goes on from CM036574.1 coordinate 6,246,952, forward strand.
TATGTGTAGTTTTCAAAAAAAGTCTTCCAGAATTTTTTTTTTTAGCAGTTTCAAAAAGTTCGCTGAACACTCCTTTCTCCCAATTTATTTTCTGTTTCACAGGGGTTTTTTCCTGGTCTCAGAATAAAAGCTGATTCTCACACAATACAGAAAGGTTATCTTCATCAGATTTTCTTTCCCTCACAATTTAACATGGAAATATCTAATGAGCTTCAGAGATTGAAGTTTTTATGGCTCTTAATGCAAACCAGATCTGGAAGCGGGGGGAGGAGTTACCTGCTATTCCACTGAAGATTCACGTGCTTCACACCGTTCGGATGATGGACTGACTGAAGCTGGTTGCATTTACATCTCGAAACTTAACAAGAATTGCTTCCTAACCTGCTTGTTTCAAAGAGCGGTAACAATCTAACATGAATATCAACTGTTTACTTTCTGCAAAAGGTCTGCCAAAGAAAACTTGTATAAAACCACAAGTTTGTTCGAAATTTGGTCATATTCCATCTGTTCACTTTGCAAGGCTGAGAGCACCTGTACGCTAGCAAAGGACTGTCACTAATAGAGCTATACAATTTATAAAGAGCTGCTACGGACACATCTTTTCTTTCCTCATGATTAGCCTTTCTTAGTCCTGTATAAATTAGATCCAGATATCATTCACAAAGGCTCAGTTGCTTCCCTGAAGACACTTTTATAGATGGGACTGTGAGCTAGGAATAGCATGTGTCATCCTTTTTCTTTCGTGACTGGAAAAAACCCCACCTAATAAAAGCAACCCATTGGTGTTTATCAAGAAGAAATTATTTGTTTCTCTGGGATTTAGCTGCAAGCATCTCAAAATCTGATGAAGACCTTCTCTGCTCTTTTCGAGACACCAGCTTGTACTAAGACCTCACAGAAATCTCAGGAGGAAAGGGGCCTGTACAGGTCTCAGGGACCGTGAGAAGTCTGATACAGCTACACCAAGCACCAAGAAGAAATGGAGCGAGTCTCTGGTTAATGTTAGAGCTGGGAAAATAACAGCCCAAATCTTTATCTCCTTCTTAATGACAGGGACCAGTTCATCTTCCACATCTCCTTTCTCCTCCATGGCCATTTCTACAGAAGAGACAATCATGGCTTTAAAAGCCTTATTACTAATACATCAGCTTGCAAAGGAAGACTAGCCCCTGCCACAGGTCGCACGTGTTCGTCATGACCACAGGCTGCCTGAGGCTTTTCTTGTTTGTTTAAGAAAGAAACCCAGCACAGGATAAATCTGTGGCTGCCGCTGTCTGGTAAAAGTCACACCTGCCTCCCTCCTCGCTCTTGGCCAACACAAGCAATAGCACAAAGATGCCAGTGGGAAGCGAAGGACGGGGCCGTGGTGGGTGAACTCCCCCGTTTGGGACAAACACTGCAGCGCTCCAGGCAGGAATGGTCTGTTCTGCCTGGGCAAAAAAAAGACCCTACTGTCAGCTCAATATTTAGACCAAGAGCTGGATGAATACCAAACACTTTATTTTAAAAATCAGTGGTCTGCTTTGTGGCAGTTCACAACTCCAGCACAGTATTACCAAGAAAAAACTCTACCCCTCTGCGCCACGTGACAGACAGAGACTGCCATCAGCTGCCCAGATCCACTGGGTCCTGCTATAGACCCAAACAATAACTGGCGTTGTTTCAGAGCTTCTGACAAGAAAGAATAAAGCTTTTCCCTTTGTTTGCGTTAATTACACACATACCACTGAAATTCCCAGACAACCAACCCTTCTCTAGCTTCCTTTAAGGCTCCATCCTGCAGGATGATGAGCCCTGAGCCAGTAAAGCACCTGGACAGGTACTTGGACCTGAGCGCAGAGAAGACGTGCTGTGCTCACACAAAGGGCTGAGTCTCAGCTGTGGCCAGGGTTTTTAGCCACTGTACTGCAAAGAGGTACACCTCCTAGCATTAGGCATTTTTTTGCTATGAAAGGAGCTCTAGGAATGCAAGACGTTTTTCTATACTTTGGATCTTTGAATGTAAAACAAATCAAATGCTTCCAAGCAAAGCCAGCCACTTTATTTTATAAACCAATATATTTCTGGTATTTTTGTTCTTCAGAAGTAAGCACTTGCAGAGATTCATGAATATCACAGAGTTCAGAACATTGGTTACAAGGAGCTAAAAAACAGCACAAAAAACTCTGAAAAAAAGCACTAACCAAAAGATCCTGCCTCATGGGGTGCGTCAGCACCGCTGTTGGAAAGCAGAAGGTAGCACGTGTAGGAGGAATCTGTCTCAGGTCTGTCTAACCTTATCAAGCAATAATCACAGCAGAGCTAGCCAGCCCAGAGCACAGCCGTGGACCATGTACGAAAGCCGTGGACCATGTATGGAGGCCATAGGTTGTACACACAACAAGTTCCTACTATAGTCCACCACTGCATTTGCCCATTTTCCCCATTACATTTGTTTCCAGGCCTTCTATTCCTCCTCCCAGCCCAATTTTTCGGTGCAACTGCTTGGTCAGGGCATCCTAGTGCAGAGAGCTCCCTTTCCATTGCCCGAGCTCGCAAGATGTGTGCGGATTTCATACCAGATTTGTTTAGCAAGATCTGCTGACCAGTCTCCTTTGCCAATCATGAAATATTTCCGAAAAATGAAAGCTGTGACACACTCATTCCACAACTTGGAGGACAAGGCCAAGTGGATCCTTACCAAAAACATTGCAGGGCTAGTGACTGGCTCTCCTCACAGATCAAAAAACCTCATATCCCAGCAAACCATTTTCCTTGAAGAAACCCCAATCAAGACCATTAACACAGAACATGCATTTCGTTCAGTGGTAGAAATGTCAATAGAGGCACTCAGACTGAACACTGAGTTAACCATGCACATGCGCGGGAAAGCATCAGAACTGCCCATCAGGATCCATGAGCCCTAAAATGCTGCTAACTACAGTTGACAGTCCCTCAGCACCTGTTTCTGAAGTGGAAGGCTATACATATATCCAGCATATAGTAACCAGGAATGTCTAGAAAGCGGTTACAGCATCTAGCAGAACAAAAGCAGAAAAATCTTATGTGGTCATTTGGCAATATAAAAAGAGATATGAGTGGAAATTAACCTTAAAGTTCAGTTAGGGATGGTACTGATTACAGAATCCACAACCATGGGCCAAAAATTAAACCATCAGTTTTACGTAAGTTAACTCACATTATCAGAACAAAGACACATATCAAAGAATTGTACAGTAATGGTCTTAAACACTGTAGCCTACAGTTTTGGCTCTGATGCACATGTGGCTGTCACATTAGACTCCTATATTCTTCCCACCAAACAGGAGCTACAAGCTGTAAGAAACTGCTTTCAGATCAATAACGTGAAAAGCTACTTAGCTATGACTTTTACTGCTTGCTGCAAAAAGAGTACACAGCATAGAAAATCAGGCTGATGTTGAGCTGGGTTCGATATAGGAGAAGCTGGCCCTGCTTTGCGTGTGGGCTGGGCCGACAAACCCTGGAGTTCCTTCCAACCTGTATCATCCTGTGATTCCACAATGGTCCCGTCTGTTGGCGACAATGGTCTACAACGTGCCATGACCAGCACAAGTTCCATCACTTATCCTTTCTCACTAGGCAAGGAACGAGAGACCAAGACTTCAGCAGATAAGCCACCAAATCCATTGTAGAAGACTGGCAGTCAGAACCTGGATAAACCCGAAGCAGGGAGCTGGTCTGTAGGCCTGTCAACCTGACTAGTAACCCCCAGACAAAAGAAATACCTATGAGGAAATATATTTATTTTAGTGCACATTCCAGACTCTCAGATTTCTGGCAGTTTGACTTCAGCAGTCTTGGAATCATGAGCCATGGGCCAAACATGACAGTATCTCTGCACACTCTTGATCTTATTTCACTGGGAATTGTGGCTGGCCCCAGGCAGTTCCCAAGGTATCAACTCTTCTTTTGTCTTCTTCTCATGTCACCCCAATGGTACCTGGCATCCCAGGTGGCCAGAGCTCAGTGTTGCACGCACAGGTACTATTGGTCTGAATTTGCACACATATTTTTCTGTGGATTCACTTTACTAATTTGCACATGCCTGCATGGCAGAGATCTTTTGGAATAGATCTTAACTTTACACTAGACTAGGATTTGCACATGATAGATTTAATTTCACTTTTGTTTATACTGACTTCAACTTGATAAATTCAGAAGAGTTGTTCTCAGCATAACTGAGTGTCAGAAGCCAACCAGACATGAAAGATTTAAAATGGAGCAAGAAGGAATACGATGAACCTCACTGGGGTGCTTTCTGGGAATGACAATGAATTTCAGAGATTTTTTCCCTCTTTTATCTTTGGACGTTTTTAGAACCTCTCTGAAGTGAGGTACTTTCAGCCACAGGTTTTTTTTCTAATTTTTCTTAAGACCTTCACACTGGAGGCCTGAGCTCTGGAAAGGTTCTTCCTAAGGTATTTTACAGATGGAATGAAAGGAGAAATACTGGATATGTTGCAGGAGGCCTTCTAGCTTTCACAAGCTTTCTGGTTTATTTTTGCAGACACATACAGCTCAGGTCAGAAAAGTCTCCAGATTTTGGGGAGCTTCTCCAAACCCCAAGCTCTAAACACATTCATTTGTCTGCAGATGGTCTGAGAAGAGAACTGCCCTTCTCTTGAGCTCAAATCATTTATTTGGGGAAGTATCAAACAGCTGTAGGTAAATGCCAGGGTGTTAAATCCAAGAGACTACAGAGTGATAAAAGCAGATAGACCTGGACCTCAAAGGACCAGCTTGCCTTTATAGCAGTGCCAGTGCTGGCCTGAGCAGCTCATTTCATGAGCGGTGAGCTGGCTGGCACTGCACACACCTTCCCGAATTATTTAACTCACTTTTCCACAGCCAGACAGGCTTTGGACAGGTGCTTAATGGCTGAGCAGGGCTAATTAAAACCACACTTGCAAAATCTGCCCAAGGCCAATTAAAAAAAATATATTAATGATTGTCCCTCTGGAGGTCTGACAGGGCCTATGGATGAACCCTCCCAGTACCCTATGCTGTGCTGGAAGCTGGGGAAGCTGGTTCAGTACTCCCCATGCACTGAGAAAAGACAGCTTGGCAGGAGGTATACCAGGCACTTTGAGATAACCTTAAGTTTGGGTTTCTTCCCCAGGGTGAAGCTGGATAGATCACCCACCTTATGTGCAAGGATGCACCCTGGCTGCTGAAACAAACTGGGAAGAAAAGCACGTGCAACAGCAAAGCACAAGCTGTTTAAAGAAACATTAGTAAGGCTGCCAGCTGTGGGTTGCTAGTGCTCTAATATTATGGGGCTTGCTACAGCAGTCAGACATGATCATGCCAAAAGGCTGGGCAGGCAGGCAGGCTCTGTTTTCTTAACATATTCTGAATGGGACTAGTTAAGTCATGGTGTAGAGATGGACACGTAATCGAGTGAAGACAAAACCTGCACTTGTCGCTCAGCAGCCGAGTGATGCTGAACATGTCACACACACCTCCATTTCTCTCTTCATACTAGGAGATTGTCAAGGAAGCGACTGTCTATCCTAAAGGCCTCATCTGAGGATACTAATGTAAGACTAAAAATGCAAAGCAGCAGGTATGGACACCTGTTTTCCCCAGGTGAAAAGCCAAAGTAGATACCCTAGAGGCTGACCCACAAAGAACAGCACCAAAACCATCATGAAGTCTGCAACCTTTCTTTCCTCAGCTTCCGATGCACCCAAACTGCCGAAATGTCAAGTCTGCAGGAACGAGATAGAAGAGCCAATTTTTCATTGCCCTGCTTAGGGCTGATTTGTACCACAAACTCTGATAAAGGCTGGCGAATACCCTAACGCTCTGACTGCTGACCTTTTAAAACCATATGATATTTCCTGCTAAAGGTTGCCAGAAGGAAGTGAGTTAACTACAGCAATCAAGCACCCATAATCACGCTGCAAGTTAATGCCCTAGGGAGGTGAAAGACACATTGGAGGAACTCAGACCACTTTCAGAAGAATTCTTTTGGGCTGTCTGACCTGTAGAAACACACAAGTTGTATTCAAAAGGGTTTCTTAGGCTCATGGCAAGTTAGGAAGGAAGCGATTGCAAGGGGTCATCTAATTCAAGACGTTGCCAGGGCAGGATAAACCCCATGAAGCTAACCTAACTTCTTCAGAAGCCAAGGGCCACCTGGGAGGCATTGAAGCCATGTACTGTCCTTTACCAGCCCTACTTGAACCTGGACTATTGCAATTGCTAGTCACAAGGCAGTGCTTCTTTTGAAGGCTTACTCCAAGGATTTCTCTCAAAAGCTTAAACAGGAAAGAAATGTGAGCAAAGTGATAAAAATTAAAGGTTGTGTTTGTTTCTCCAGTAAGTTAAGCAAAGGATAGGGAGGCACTGCCAGACCACACAGTTCTGTTATTCAGGTATTTTTTTTATAAAAGGGAGACAACTTAGTTTTTGTTTCTTTGGTTCATAAATACAGCACGTGTGTGGTCTCCGGAGAAACACACCAGCCTGGGCTTTCCTGTCCTCGTCTCTTCCCAACCGTTTTAAGGCACTGCTAATACCTGGTGGTAATGTCATTAGTGTATTTGTGTGGGCAAGGAAAATACTTCACATGGAATGACAGTAGGGCCTCTCTCCTGAAGGGACAGCTGCCCAGCCTCTCTTTTCTGTTATTGCCAGCATATTTCTTTGTGCCAGCGGTTTGGTGCCTGCGGTTAAATTTGCAGATGGCAATACTGGCTTTGGAAGGTCCAGCTCCCTGGCTGGTGAGACCTGCAGAGCAGTTGTCTGTGGTAATGCTAGCACTTGCCCTGGCAACTAGTCCTGTCTGCTGGATGGTGGGAATAATTAAAATAGAGCTTGTACTTTATTACAGGCCTGGAAGAAGGCTATTGCTTTGGTTGCCTTTGCACAACAGAGCAAGGATAGACCTTTTGCAACAGCCATCATCCTGTGCCAGCAATTCACAAAAGGTCCACGCTCAGGACAGCCCGAAGTGAAGAACCAAGGTGCAGATGCTAAAAAAATGCAAGGCACTGAACGCCAGTCAATGTCCCTGCAGTCTCCCATTCATTTCAGTCTTAAAAGAGACTCATAACCTCTGCAGACGAGGCACAGATGCATCTCCTACAGGGCTATCTCCAGGTAGCTGTTACTTGCACAATACACAGTACGACAAGGCACGACAGAAATGGCTAAATGCAGAATTCCAGGCTTGCCATTGGATTGCCTGCCTTTGCCTGGAACAAAATTATATCTGCATCATTCAGTACGTGGGAATTTCTTCTCCTCGAGTATACAAATGACATTTAAAGAGGTACTGAGTAGATTTCAAAACATATTTTAACTTTGGGAAGGAATGTTTGCTACCAATTTAATCAAAATGTGGCATTTATTGGTGATGTTTGGGTTAAAGATGTTTGTCTCTGAGTTAGAAGTCCTTACTATTCTAGTATTTCTACAGCTCTTTTTTGCTGTGTTACTATATTAAAATTATATATCGATGAATAGCTAATACATAGTATATTGTTATCAAACATAAATGCTCAGATACTGACAGAATAGAAATATTAATTAATATTAATTAGCATAATTATTTCTATTCCTCAGAATGTAATTGGATATCCTGGAGAATCCCCCCAGACCAGCTACAGGATCGCTGTGGCTGTGTGTAACTCTGGCCAGCCACCCCCGCGCTCTGTGCCTCCCTGCCCCGCAAACCAGCTTCATCCGAGATGGGTGCCTCAGCAGCGCTGTCTGCAAGGCAGGCGTAAGAGGAAGGTGAGAGCTGAAAGTAGCTGGGGCTCTCCCTTCTCACCCAGGTTTGTGCCTCCGGTGCTGTGATGAGCCTGCTTCCCTCCAGCCACCTGGGACCTTCCCAAGTCCCCTTTTTCGAAACTGCTGAAATCAGTCAGATGCAAGAATCCCCCTGACTGGGAGGGGCCATGGCTCAGACTCCCTCCCTCCATGAAGCAAGGATAAATCTATGACAGTTGCTTAAAACCATGCAACAAAGTTTGAGGAGGAACAAGCGTGGACAGATAATAGCTCAATCCCCTGGCTCAGTCCCCACCCGGCTAGAGAGCAGTAGATGGAAGAACACAGGTAAAACCAAGTAGAACCTTTTTTATGCAGAAGTATCTATTAATGCTGAACTAAACTAGGTCCCTGTACCAAATCAGTAAGTCTAAGCTAACCAGAAAGTTTCCCCTCCTCCCCAATTCAGGTTGCTTTTCCTGAGAAATCATGTTAGCATGCATTTCCACTGCTTGTGGACAACTTTGTTCCTAGTCCAGTCACCCTTCTGCTCCAATTTTCATACTTAATGCAAAGCAGAACAGTCTTTGGTCCTTTAGGCAAGCCATGGGACCATTCCCTCTTCCCCACCTCTTAAATATAAAAAGCATGCAGCATAATCTTCCCTTCAGTCATGAAAAATACAGTATAATCTTAAGTAAATATTAGTGTTCTACTTACGTAAATACAAACTGCCATTGAGGGCTAAAGCACTGAGCCTGTCAAAACCCCAGACTGAACATATTTCTTTGGAAAGGACAGTAAGGTCAGGAGTGAAAGATACTTTGGTGTTCAGCATGAGTTAGGGAAAGAGTTCTGCGGGAAAGAGAATGGGCCAAATAAGAACTTCATCCTAGAGCTCTTGGAAAACAGGGATAGGAGACGCTGCTTAGAATAAGGTTTTCTTTATTTATTCCTGAATAAATATCTTCTGCTTGCCATTCTACCCCATTTCTTGCTGCCTGCTGGGCAGGGATGTATAAGAAATTGGTTCAGGACAAAGGTGACCTAGGTGACTGATGAAATGAGGACAATACCTCCCCCTCCACAGCCACTCCAGCTCTGAGAAGAAGAGGACGATGCCATAGCACCCACTGCCAAAACATCTCTCATTCAGATTGCCGTGTTATAGACAGCCCTGCCTCCTGTACCTGAGCTAGGAGAGGTGTTTTCCCTCCCCCATCCATCCTCTAGTACAGACATATGCTGCAGATAACCAAGGAGGCAGCAGGAAGAGGCACTGTACTGTTTACCAAATTATCATCTAGATCAGCCGCTGCTCACAAATTTTAACAGAACTAGATATTTGGGGAGTGCCAAATCTTTAGGATTTAAAGGCACCCAGGCTTAATAATGATAAAAGATCTTCAGAGCATTCCACTTTTCATTAGTGAATCTAGTGTTTCCAAACCCTCCAGCCATATCAGGTCCCTTCACAACCCAACAGTGACCACACTGCCCTTGCATTCTTCTTTTCTTTCACTCTGGCCAAGTGCAGCAGTTTTCTGCCTCCTGGGTGGAAAGAAGTGTAAAGCATTTTCAAAAAGATGTGGCACTGACTGTTTCTGTAGCCCTCCGAAACTGTAACTTCACTGAGATGAGCACTTGTCAGTGTGAAAGATAGATCTGATTTTGCGAAGCATTATTGCACCTCTTCGGGCAGCTTTATGGTTTCACCGTCTCCTGGTGCTGATCTCCAACTCCCGGCCCCGGGCTCTCTGCTTTCAGCAAGTAAAGTGGTCCCTTATTCTCAGAGTTTATAAGCAAGGGGTGGAGATAAAGGGCAAAAGCCACCCAGAAGTCTGTCAGCTTTTCAACTACTGTTGGGCATTGGCTCTTCAGAAGGTCTGCTTCAAGGCCCATTACAGATAAAGGACTTACACAGCTAATTTGGCCATAGACCTGGTTCAAGTGCTTAACCAATCATTCCTCCATGATTTCCTACAGCATTGTGGATCTATCCCACCATTAAGTTCAGTATGATATTTATCTAACACAGCCTGGCCTTTTTATTTTCACACCTGCACTTTAGCAGGTGCATGTGGATATTTCTGGTAAGTTTACCCATCACAGAGTTGGTTTTCCCTTTGTCAAGAACTGGAGCGATGACTTGTATCTCCCATTGCACATCACAGAGTGGATAATCAAACACAAAAGCACTTAGGGCTGTAAAGTACTGATGATGACTTGAGTCTGTAATCATGGGGACAACACATAACATCTTATTTCCAACCGAGTTCAGAGGTATGTCTAGCTCCAAGGAAACATTTGCCAGAAAGGGATAGCACAGAAACTCTGCTGATGAAAGCCAAACATCCCTTGGCCCATAGGATTCCCATCACCTATCCTGAATAGCTTTATGGAGATCAAAGCCTTTCATCTACACTAATGACTGAGTCATAGTCTGAAGAAGGCGCTGTTATTCTTTCCATTGTATGCAAGAGACCCTAACTTGGAGGAAAATAAAGCATCGTGCCTGAAGTCAGCCAAGGACTCCGAGCTACAAGTAGAACCTGCACCTTTTGGTCTCTGGTCCTGTGCTTTACTATAACGCCCTTCTCCCCCGGCAGAGCAGGACAGGAGGGAAGGCTGGGTCCTGTTACTGAACAGATTAATTCTGTCCATTTCTTATTAGTCTTTAAAACATTAGAGACATTCTGCACTTGGAACCTGGCTGCATTTGCCCCATCATTACTTTCTCTAAGCATTAATTTCAGACCCTTTTTTTTTGTCTCGTGCCCTTTTATAATTCCCCTGCTCCGAGCCAAAACCCTGCTTGTTTAATAACTGCCGTGACTTTGATATAGACATTAGATTTCAGAACAGAGCTTTGTCAAAAGAAGGTTTCTGAATATTGCTGACACCAAGAGAAGAAATCAGAATATGCTGTGCTTCTCTGCCTTCAGGTTCCTGCAGACAAGATTTGTCTTTCTTAGATGTTTGTACTGTAGGTAGCACAGAAGTAGTCAGCTGCTTGCCCTTCTACAGAGCTGCTATCTTCTGACCCCCGTTGTCCAGATGTGGGAGAGTGGCAGTAAAACAGACCCCACGGAAACACTAGAGGACATTCAGAAAAAGCCAGGTCCTGCTTGGCAGGTACAGCCTCCTGAGCAGTGACCCAGGAGACATTCAAGGCCTTTTGTATTGCCGCCCTTCACAACAGCAACGTGCTAACATGGTGCCGCAGCTGGTCAGCCTGTAGATACGAACAGGCATCCAGGTTTGTTGAATTCATTGAGCATGCACTGCACATTGTATGTGCTCAAATCTTTCCCCAGGATCCCCTAGCAGCATACGCAGGTTGCCTGGTTCCATGCAGGGGTGCTGCTTACCCCTACGACTTGCAGGACAACTTGCTATTTTTGCTGCTAATGTTTCTCTTTTGCCTACTCACTAGCATGATACCTTTCTGCATTTTTAAAGAGATCCTGAAACCACAAAGGCATTTAAATGCCAAATCCCTACTGGCCTCAGTGGGATTTAGAGCCCCAAATACCTTTGTGAATCTACAAGTGGAGAAAACGCCAGGAACCAGTGATAGCTAAAAGACAGAGAGGGGGGAAAATAGATGAGCTCAAACTCCCAGCCTTGCAGTCAGACTAAACGAACCCAGCTTCTTCCCCCAGCTTTCCATCCTTAGTACATACAACTGTGAGCACTGGAGAATAATCACCTATATCCAGTTCCTCCTCCTAACCCCCCCCAACCCTGCTTTATGACACTAAAAGCACGCACAGCCCATTTTAACATTTTCCAGCCCGAGAGCTGTAGTCCAACCAGGGTGGGCAAACAAACGTCTCGTCACCGCCAAGTATGGCCCAACATTGGCTCCAGCAAGAAATTTCCAGCCACTATGGAGCCAGACACATTTACATTCCTCTATTTGAAGTAAAACCCTAATCCTTTGGAAGATTTGCAGTCTGAGCAAGAGCCGTGCTCTCACCCATGCCTTTAAGGTTTCTTTCTGTCTTGCAGCAAGGGGCAGCAGCAGACTTCCAAAGAAAGAAGGGGCTGTTAAAGAAAATGGGCTGGAAGTTCGTGAAGGGGACTTTTCTTTTGTTTCAGTTCTTTGAGTGCTGTGAAGGTTTTCACCAATTTATCTTCAGGATCTCACCTCTGGGAAATGAATGAATGAAGCCTTTTTTTCTCCTTATTTTACCAGCAGGTAAACAAAAGTGTGTAGAAGGAAAGTGTCTTGTCTGATGCCATCCAAAACTTAAAGATTTCACAGCAGAGCCAGCATGGGAACTCAAGAGACAGCTCCAGTAAGCCCATTAATAAACATTGACTTAATAGACAGGTTTGTCACAATTCTGATCCCTTGAAAGGGTCATTAGCAGCTTTGGCTTTCCCTGCTGGTTGTTGCCCAGAATTGTCACTCTGTTTCCCATTAGAGGATTGCATCATTTTTTACCACATGTATTGTGTTTTGCTCCTCACCCTCCATCTCTTGGCAATGGGTGGAATTCTTCTAAAAACTGGAATATACTTGGAAGTCAGGAGGAAGATGGTTCCAGCCTAGTAAGTGCATGCCTTAATGCCATAACTCTTCCAGCCCTTAGAAGTGATACACCTCACGTACCTGCACTTCACTAGCAAATCAGTTCACACATGCAACATCCAGCCTCCAGTTATATGCCTTCTTGAATAGTGGAGTATTTCCATAGACCTTAAATTTTACAAAATGGCCTTCCTTGCTAAGAATAAAACAATGGGAGAAATAAACAAAGAGAAAGCAAGTCTTTGTGTACAGTGCAATGCACCAGTTCATGAACTTCCTATAAGATCCAAAATCACCTAGTGATTGTCTTTTGCAGGGAAGGAAGAAGTGCTAATGCAGATGAGCATGCAGGGAATTCCTTCTGGAACCACTGACAACACTCAGTACCCTGCCCTCCTCTAAGCTCACAGACTGACAGCCCACTTCTCAGCATTTCTCAGCACTTCATGGGAACCAAGACATGCAAAGGGACAGAGGACATAGCTCCGTGCTTCACATTGTCCTGTCCACTCAGACAACAGGCCAGAAAAAACATTCCAGAGTAAAACGTGGCTGAGATGTTTGAACTCAAGAATAGGAGCAGCAGAGCCTACCTTGGAGCCCTGCACAAGTCCTAAATGTTAAGCTGACTATCTAAAGCACAGAATGTTAGCTCTGGTTATACCTGGAAAAGCCTAAGAGAGCAAATTTCCACATTGCTATGCATGCAAAAACGTAGAGTGGCTATTTCTGGGACCCACAGCTCGGGATCTAGGCAGGCATCGTGCTGGCAAGGCTTTGGCAAGCTTGCTGCGGGCATCTCTGCCAGCGCACCAGGTGCATTCGCAAGTCCAAGCCCACACCTTCCCCGCGACACCCAGCACCCTCTCCTGTTTCACTGCTGAGGTGAGGCTGCACCGATACAGGAGAGCTTTGGGCTGAGCACATGATGGATATTGCCTAGGCTGGGACTCCAGGATGTGGTTGTGGCCTGGATCTCAGCCTTGGCCCCCAGGCAAGATCACTGTAAGTAAAAGGGCTCTCGCTTCCTTCCTGACCGAGCCCAAGGACCAGAAGCAGCCTCAGGATGGGTCAGTGAATGCCTTTTCACTCCTGGAATTCCATACAGATGACCTCGCAAACCATAAATTAGTCCTGCTTCTGGATTTCCAGTCAAGGGCTTGGACTTGCTGACCAAGTCTCTTTCTTTCAGCACAGACATTGTGAAACTCTGACTTTCCTGTTTTCTCTCTCCTAAAAAAAAAAAAAATCTTAAAAGAACCTTAAAGGTTCTTTTGCTGGCTAGCCTTACACATCAACTTTCCAAGCAACATTACCACAACGGTTTCTCCTTTCAAATGTCAGAACCAAACACTCCTGCTTATTTTGTGTCTGCAGACAGTTCATCTACTCTCTTCAGGAGGATGAGGGAGTATGTGATGTAGGGAGCAAGGGTTAAAACCAGAGGAAAACATGTTCATTCCATGCTAAGGCATTATTCTTCCCACACTTGACTCAGATCACCTCACCACTGCCAAGGTAGCTGTGAAAACAGATTGAATAAACCTGCTGCAAAACTCACACATGCAGTATTCTAATTATTTTAGCTTTGCCCAGCTGCAGGAGCATGACAAGATTATGTCTTCCCAGCAGTAACGCCGGTCTTCTCTAGTCATACTCTCCAGCTCCTTTTGATCATTCACTCTGCCCTTCTAAGGTTCGGCGATGCGGGGCTGAGCGGTGGCGGTGGTGCTTCCCGAGGCCTGCAGGGACAGAGTTACCTCCGTGTTGGCCCTCGGTTCTCTGGGCCTGTTGGGGTACCGGCTGAAATCCTGGCATATTTATCTTCATAGCAAAGAGCTGAGAGGAACAGATAGTGCGAAAGATAAATGTTTCTTTACAGGAAATTTCCAGTTCATGCCAAAGATGTGGATTCTCCCATCACAACTGAGGGTCTCTGTCTCCCCTCCTGAGAACCTTTCTGTGAAAGGCTTAAATTAAAAGTCAAATATGCAGAAGTCCACTCTATAGGCAGTACTGCCCGTGCCTGTTGTCATATCCTGACTATAAACAGCATATGCCTCCAGCTCACCTTGCTGGCTCAGGCTTATTGCAAAAGCATCACAGTGCCCTACAGTTTTCTCACTGCACTTCATATCGCTGGATAAATATAACGATATATAATAATAAATCAATTATTTCAGTTTCAGATCTTGTAGCTTGTGAGAAGAGGAGCTCTGGAAACAGAGACATTCCAACAGGATTACAGGTAAGTGGTTAATAACCTCTGATGAGGATCATTAGAACCTGAAAGGAAAAACAAAACAATACAGAGGAAGGTGAAAAGGGAAAAGCAAGCTGGCTCTTGTTCCACAGTGCTGTGGCATCTGCTGCTGAACAAGTCTAGCACTCAACCAATTGCAATATCATACAAGTCTTTCCAGCTCCATGCCTTTCCAACCTTTTTCAGGCTATGGGCTACACTTATTTCAGGCTAACACTACAATTCCCAGCTCTTTCCTTACTATTGTGCTTAAATCACACCCAGAAGAGAAAACTAATCCAGCTTGTACCATCCCAGTTAACTGGACAAAGACAACCTCTGCCCATTTGAGAGGGTCAAATGTGTTAACATTAGACAAATAGTCTCATCACAACTCTATCAGAAATTGCCACATTTTCCAGTTCTTTGACAAACTGTGTCACAAAAAATAATTTCTGCTTGTCCAAAAAAGTAATAAGTCTGTGGCAGAGCCAAGACCACTGCAGGATAACCTCCTTTCCCCACCCCTGCCCCAGCTCTGTTTAGAACATTGCTCCTTACAGCAAAGTGCCTAGCTGCTAACATAAAATAAACATCAGGTCCATTTTGCTGGCAGGACAAAAAGCCCTAGGTCTCCACATAGAAGGGAGCTCGTACCTGCAGAATACCATGAGGAATCATTCTATGATTCTACGAATGTCTCCATGCCGCCCTCCTAGCAGTTTTTGTGAGAGGGCTCCATGGGAGCTGGCTGGGTGGAGTAAGGCTGAACTGGAGATGGTTCAGGGAAGCAGTCAGCTCTTCTTGATCCTTTATGTTCCTTTAGGCTTTTTTAATACATTGAGAAAAAGGCACAAGCAATTTTGACAGCTTCTTCACGGCATTTTCCAGAAGCCTGAAATGGGATTCAAGTGACAAACCTCTGAATTCCTGTAAAGTTCCTCTGTATGCCATGGCAAATTAGGAATTTGCTGTCCAAACCACATATACTGAACTGGCCCTGATCCTGCTGCATTGACATTCTCATGTGTTTTCCTTTCCCTCCATTCCATTCCCTTTGGCCAACTACAATTGTTACACATCTGTGAATCATGACTTCCTAGTCATCGAGGCTGACCCACTAATAACAGCATTATTTGCATTATAGTCAGCCTATTTTGCTAGACGTTGCGCAAAAATCTAGAAAATGACAGACCTTGCCTCACGGAGTCATCAATAGAATTAGATGTGTCTGTTCCTTCTTACACAGAGAAGTGGGAGGTTCTTGAATTCACTTATGTGTTTGTTCAGTGGTTGCCTGAAAATGGTACTCTGAGCAGTCCCTCGATTAACTAGTTTCCACACCATGCCAAAAGACTGCTCTTCATAACTGGATTTGCCTCTCATCATCAGAAAGGGCAAGGAAGCAATAGGCCATGAATGTTGAATCATCCTCTTGCTGCAAGAGACTGTGATAAGGAACATGCTCTGCTGCTGGTTATGCTCTCTGTTAACTGGGCCTGCCCTGAACGGTGTTCCTTGTTTCTTCACATGCTACCCTGATCATCTTTATGATGGCCACTTTATTTTAGAGTGACTGAGATTTTTCAGAGCTGATGAGAAACACTTTTGCAATGCTCCTAAGTACACAAATGAGGGATGGTCTGTCTTTCATTTCCCTTGCCACTCGTCCCATCCTCACTGACAACTGTATGTGAATCTACATGGACCAAGATCACGCTGACTACAAGCACTCCAGTGAGGTGAACTGCATGAAATAGGCATGGAGGTGCTTTAAGGTTTAGCAACATCAGGCTGAGCATAGAAGGTATTTTGGTCATCAA
Source organism: Theristicus caerulescens (assembly GCA_020745775.1). Classification (NCBI taxonomy): domain Eukaryota; kingdom Metazoa; phylum Chordata; class Aves; order Pelecaniformes; family Threskiornithidae; genus Theristicus; species Theristicus caerulescens. Next base: position 6,263,297 of record CM036574.1, read on the forward strand.
TTCCATTTGGGAAGCACAAATATGGTACTGCAGGTAGTCATGAAGGAGGTGCTAACATACCCGTTCACTGGGTGCCATCTACAGATAACCGAGGAACCCAGTCTGCCTTGCCTGCTTGTGATTTATCAGTCAGGTAAACAACATCAATTAGATGTTATTACCGCTTTTCCCAGACTGAATTAGCATTTAAACATGCAGATTCATGACTCATTTTCCATATCACAAATCAACAAGATGATAAGAAAGAGTTTGCGTGGTAAAATTGAAATGGATGCTAACAGGCTTTAATGTCAAAGCTACTAAATTGTTAACATTTTCTTCCTTTTTTTAAATTAAAACAATTTAGATAGCTCCAAAGATGTTTAGTGAATTTTTTTAAGCAAAATTGACCTTTGAACATTTACATAAATAAAAGCTATTGAGGACTACTGAAAAGCATTTCCCTCCTAACTGTACACAAGAAGGGTGATGTCAATTAGCAAAAAAGATGTAACTATCATGCTCTGACATCTGCTGGGGGAAAGTGCTTAAATATTTACTGTCCGTATTCATCACCTAAAAGATTTTTGGAACAAGGTAGAAAAGGAGAGGATAGAAACCCTCAAAACTGTTAGCTGACGAGAATGTGAATTCTCTGGGATATGCACCTCAGTCAAATCTCGAGCTGCAGGTTGGCCATCGCTGTGAGAAGGAAAAGCTTTGTCTGTTTTATGCAAGACGTCAAAAGAGATGATCTGATTTTTCACCTTAACAATTTTGAAGCCTTATATCTGCTCTTCAGTTGAGAATATTTCTAGCTCAGACTGCTTCGGACCCCCAAACACCTCTCAAAATCCTCACTCTCAGACTCTTCCCAGCACTGCCCAGCCCATGTAGTCTCTCTTTTCCCCCTGCTTTTCTCGCTTTCGTGGAAGCCATCTACGTCTCTGAAATAACTTTCCTATATTAGGTAAAATAGCCTCAAAACTGGGTGCTGAGTGTTCACAGCCCTCAAAGAAGCATCTCGCAGCCGATCAGTTACCACTGCCTACATATTTGAACCAAAAGGGATACGTTTCTTGCTGGCAGACTGTGGAGACTTGCTGAACCTGAGCCAAGAAAATAGATGAGGCAAGGGGTGTTAAAAGCTACCGTCTCGCCTCTTCTACACATTACACGCACGAGTGCCTTCAGCACCCAGGGCCTGGAGCCCAGACAATTTGCTGAAAGTCTAATGCATTTCAGATAAGGCCTTTGACTATTACCTGGATTGACAGCCAGAGAATGGGAGGAAAAATCCAGGCTCCGGCCTACGCAGCCGAGCAGAAAGCATCCCAGTTCACAGGCTAACCTAGGTCAAGTGATTTGGCGCCTGCGGTGTATTAAAGCTATTTACAAGAGGAGAGAGGGAGGGATTTACAGAACTTGAAGGGAACCAACTCTCCCAGTGAAAATTGTTTTTATTATTTTAATTCATGATATGTCCTGGCTCTGTGCCCATGGTCAGGGTTGGAAAGGCACTGTCTTTAGTAGAGACAATGGAAAAAATGAATAATATTTCTAAAACCCCTCCATTTCACAACCACCCAGCTCACATGCTCTGCTTTCATTCTGTGGACCATCACCAGAAAGCTGTTTCTTCAGGCTGGAGGTGGAAAGAATCAACTCTAAGTTCCCAAGAGCCATGTGCATTTGTACATACACTTTTGGACATATCCGAAAGTACCAGGACAAGGATGTGAAAGGACTGCCATGTTCAGAGCCCAGGTCAGAAAGACAAACACACCTTTCGTCCAGAAAGACATCGGTGCAGATGCTTCAGTAAATCTCTCCCAGTCAAAGCCAAACTGGGAACTCCAGAAAGACAAATGCTCTTGTGAGGTTTCAGCCATCGCCCATTTGAGCTGGAATGGCGTTTCACACATGATTGGTGCTCTCAGTACTGGGTATGGCTGGGGACAGACTGCAGAACCTGCCAAAATGCTGAAAGATAATGAGATGTTTGGGACTGGTAGAGTTGACTCTTTCTAACTCTTTCCAAGGCTTAATTTCTTAGAATAAGCCTTACCTGTTAAAGCCCAACACATCCCCCTGCAACACAGCATATCATCCTCTCCTCATTTGACTGTCAGCCCACAGGCAGAGAAGGGGCACGGTCAGTCCAGGTGGCAAAAGCAGGCTGGGAGCTCCAGAGCCAGCTCCCAGTAGCCAGCACACTCTCCTGCACCAGTGTAAAGCTCCCGAGTTCTCCAGACGCTGTTTATCCCGTAGGAAAACCAAAGCGGGAATTACTCCTTTTGAAGGAACGGGACACACATCCTCTTTTGGAGTCTTAGAAAGCTGCCTTTCCCACCACTTTTTGTTTGTCTTCCAGTTATTGTGTGCCATCGCTGGCTATAAACTAGCTGGCACTTCTGCCAAGTCTGTTCACCACACTGCGTCCCAGCTGAGACACATATCTTGCCTCAAGTTTCCATGAGGGGCTCGTGTCTCAGGCTGGGATGGGTGCCGCCCGCCGTGTGAGTGACGGCGGTGCCGTACGGGACAGACCTGACGCCCCGTGACCCTGCTGCGGCTCTAGATGTGAGCAGACGGGGCTGGGAGGCTCTGTATGAATTACACTCAGCAGACTGGAACCAGCACCAGTTCAGTGATTGTGTTAGTCCTCCTGGTTTGATCTGAGCACAGACATACCGCGTCAGGACAGAAGCATAATCATTCTCTAGAACATCTTGACTCTTTCTCCTCTGCTTCTATTTTCGCTTTTAACTTTTCCTTTCTCTTCCTTTCTTTTTTTTTCTTCCTAGGTTGTTTGTTGGGAAATCTAATATTCTGTGACCAACTTGCCCCCTGCCCTTGCCTGTCCCCTCCACCTCCCATCCCCTTCTGCTCTTTGATCTGAAGATCAAAGTGTGAAAAGAGCACAAGCTGGTGACAGTAAGAAAATCAACACACACGGAGAAAAAGACAACACCTACTTACAAAGAGGAATAGTAACATCTATTCCTCCACTTGCGATGGCCCCCACATGCAGCTCTGTTCCTTGATTCGCTGCACTTGTCATAAAAGTCTGACAAATGTCCCCAACTGACAAATGCACAGTTTTTGGAGTAATTTGGGAACCCCCACTTGTGGACTACCAGCCAAAAATGTATGTTTTTCTTACAATTAGTTCAACTGATTTCTGCTGCAAGGCTCCAGTTCTATCATTTTTCTCCACTGCCACAGTTTCAAAGCACATCACAGGGTTATTGAATCAGCTGCTCCTCATCGCAGCAGAAAATCAAGTCCCATAGCACCCATTCTGCACTGGCTTACTGGATCCGTGCTGCCTGGACAGCAGGAGTGCCACAGGATAAACCACCAAGAGCACCTCTCTAAGTCCTTGGGCTTCACCCTTAGAAAACTGCCTTTTCAGTTCTGAATCGGAATCTGCTTAGCTGAGAAATACAAGCAGGGCCTTACTCTGACACAGCATAGTTGCTCCACAGCAGCTTTAAAGTTGAGGGCTGAAATGCATTTTTTTCTGGTGGCTGTGATGCCTCACAGGTATCAGACCAGCAGCCTAATTTTCCAGTATCCCATAGACACTTATCCGTGGCCCACTGTCACTGTTGTCCGATACAAGAGCAGGGTAAGGACAGCCCGTACGAGCAACTGCAGTCATCCAAGCCCCTGATGTACTCCTCCACAGTAAGTATAGGTGCAGAGCAAAGCATAGCATTTTGTTGCTCAGGCTCAGTTTCTATGATGAAAAGGATAGTTTTGGTCTGCCAAGAAAATCACCCAGGCCCTTTTTTTGTGATAATTGCCTAGCAATTACAAAAAAAAGGACAAAATAAATGGCAGGGGGAGTGGACATTGCCTACTGCAAAACAAGGGCTAAACCCAACATCCCCATGGGTTGTTAAGTCACTATGGCTGTCAGCACTGATCATAATCAATTGGTCACTCATCACAGGAAAGCAAATGGTCAGGCCACAGCATGCCCCACAGAATCAACAGGCTAATTATTATACTCAGTCTCACTGGAATAAGCCTGCTATTAAGCTCCCAGAAGTCTCACGAAGCTAAAATATTGTCCTCCAATGCCAAAGAGAGGCCCAAGGAGGCCCGGAGCAGTAGCCCTGAGGTTTCTCTGTGGTACTTCTATCACGCGCTCGTGTTTTAGCAATGACGAATAACAGCGCAGCGATGTGGACGTCTCTGCATACAGCAAAGACATGGTCTCATAATGCTTCCCGAGACTCTTCAAGGCAAACTCGCTTCCCTACCACTTCCCCTGCCCAGACTCAGGGGATTTTCTGTCTTCCCAGAACGAGAACAGGACACAGCAGTTCTCCTGGTATGGGTTCTGAGCAGTCGCTATTAATTTACCAGGCACATCATTTGCAAAACATTAAAGATATTGTCTCTTCTGCAGCCGCCTGTCCTGCCCTCCGCAGCAGCCCTCTCCGGCTCTGCCCTGCGCTGCTCATCGCGCTGCTGGCAGGAGGCCAGCGCTGTCACTCAGCGTAAGGCAGATCCCTTGTCAGCATGCTCTTTAGCCATCACAACACTGTCAGCCCTGGCGCCTAGGCAACTGTGGGAGGATGCTTAACGAGGTCCAATTTGTCTGGCTGTAAGGGAGGAGAAGCCAGGGACGTGTTGCAGGATGTGTCCTGAAAAAGAACTAAGCGAGGCAAAAGCTGTGGGACCCAAGGAGAAAGATACAGAAGCTAAAAGCAACAAATAGCCTCTTCTTCCCCTACCCTCGCCCTGTCCCCCCAGGAATCTTATGGGTTAAACGCAGGCCCCTCTGTCTCCATGCACAGTTCGGTCTCCTCTCTCTGAACTCCTTAATCTCTTTTTGCAACTCCTGGCTTTGGACCTACTCTATAAACAGTCTTCTGCTTAGCGTGACTAAGTGCATTTTTATCTAGCACATGGTAATTAAGACATTTAGAGTGAAGCACTTTTATTCTGTTTCCTACCAGCAGCACGAAACTCCATGTAGCTATAATGTGCACGTTGGGGGTAACCGTGGCACGCTGCTTCCTTGAAAATTCCTCCAGCCAAATGTTCTTACAGTGCAACAATTCACCTGTCTGCGTGTAAATCCTGCAGCTTTAGCCATGCCGTCCTCACGCCTTTCTGCCAGGCTACATCCTGCTTTTTTAATACAAGTGACTAATTCTCCACACTACTTCGCATCACATTAAAAGGTTTCACTCGGGGCTCTGTCTGGTTAAAACAAAACAAAGCACAGCGAAAATCGCCTCTAGCTAAAAGAAACATTCTTTCAATATTATATCACCGTTCCTTTCCATCACATCTCACATTACGATTCCAAGGCACTGAATGAGAGCACATTTTACCTGTAAGTAGAAGATGGGTAATCCTGATTTCCCATGAGTTCATAGACACCCACGGTAGGGAAGGGGGGCAGAATTTCCACTTTAATCAAGATGAGCTCAGGTGGAAATGCAGCAGCTTTCCCTTGGCACACTGGCCCATCTCTCCGAAACACCAAAGGAGAATGGTTACTTCACCCAGCTTCACTTGATTTTGGTCAGGAAAGCACCACATCTCCCGGGTTAAATTCAATAGTCAAGCTATTCATGCAGGATTTAGGTAATGAAATATAGCTGCCTCTGCTAGAAATCAAACTAAAGGCAGTTCTGTCGCTCACTGGGATTTGTTAACCTGGCACAAGAACAGGCGAGAGCAGTTACAAAGGTGAGCTAATCCAGGAGATCTGGGGATGGAAGAGCAGAGCAAACTGCAGAGGGCTTCACTTTGCAGGGTGCTGAGGATGGAAGAAGCTGCCTTACACAAGATATCGTTTGCTCCCTTGTTTAAACTACCTTCATACTACTTCATTTGCAAAGGTACGTTTAGAGGAGGTCTCCTGTACGGACAGATCAGCCTTTCACATAAGAGGCTGTCAGTTACTGTCACCTTGAATTAATTGAAACCATCGCCTGTCAGCATGCATTAGCTCAGAGAGGCTGGAATCAGGTTAGTGATCTGCCTGTTAAATTACCAGAAGGCTATTGTTTAATCATATCTTCTAGCAAGGAATTTTTTGCAATCTTTCCATGGGAGTTTGCTATCAAATGTGAGCCTGGAAGTGCGTGAGAAATGGAGGATCCTTGTCCCATCATGAAAACAATTTAATCTACTCTCTCAAACATTAACAATTAAAGACAGGGTAGGAACACACTCCTCTGGTTGGGAACCTGATTGAAACTCCTTTTTCACCTTGAAAATTCTGGGGAGCTTTGGGGCAATCAGTGATGTGATCCTAGCTTATTTTAAATCCTAGTGGATTCAAACACTTCCAGATGAGAAAAATATCCACAAAAGCAGGCTGGCTTTAGCTGACCTGAGTCCCTTCCATACCTTCCCAACTCAGTGTGACAAATCTGACAGCACAGCCGAATGAACAGAAAGATACTTGGAGTCTTGTCTTGCTACAAATCCATGAAAGCATTTAGATTTTCCTGGCCTGCCTTTGACTATGCTTGATGCTCCAAACTGCTTTTACTCCAACATGCTTCCTTTTTCTGCATCCAGACAAATATGACAACAAACCCGAGGCTTGAAGAAAGCTTATCTAGTTCACCTATTTCTGCTTACTATTGTAACGAGCATCTGAATACCTTTTGTGACTGAGCATAGACCAAGGCACAAACCAGCACAGTAAGTGGCACACGACTCAGTATTCGGTCACGGACTCTGCCCCTGCCACACAACAGCTCAGGGTCAGGCAGGAACTTTCTCCCCTGCAAATGACCATGACTGCTGATGATATTGCTGATCTCGCAGCTACAGGAGACCCCAGTCACATACCCTGGGACACAATTGCCTCATTTAATCCCCTGCCAAGCTCTGCGCAAGGTTCTGTTGAACACCACCACAGTACGTCCCCCACGATTTCAGTAAGGTACCCCAAAGAGAGGGGCATGCTTCTCCCAAAGGGGCATCTGCATCCTAGACTCCTCCAAGCACTTTCGACTCATGCAAGTAGATTGATCAGCTTCAGCAAGACTCAGACCACAGAGCATAATGAGCAATAAAGGTTTATCACTCATGTGCATTGACCGTGAGGCAGTACGTTGGTTTGGGTAGGGGTAAAGGAGGCAGGAGCAGCCAGCCGTCCTGCAAAATCCATTTGTAGCTGTGGCTGGTGGCATAGTGTCAGGAGCCAGTCTCCGTGTCTGCAGGGAGGCAGTGGCATGGAGCGTTGTGCAAGACCCATGAGCTGTGCGGTTAGCAGAGCTCAGCCCGGTGTTTGTGTTGCGCCGATGTGCCTCAGGTCATCTCAGGAAGCACCTGCTGTGTAGGTGCCAGACAGAGATGATATCAAATGAAACTTTGGCACCAAAATTGACATACTTCTGCAAAGCCAATTTACATCCTTGCTCTGGGCTTCTGGAGCCAAAAAAAAAAAAAAAAATGTACTTTGGATCCAAACTTGACTCTGTGGCTCCAGTTCGCCTAGCATAGTTTCCCTGGTATAATGCTGAAATGAGGTTCTGGCTCACAGTGCTGTGTCCTAGAAGAGTCCCCAGTGAGCATTGCAAAGTCTATCATAAGAGCAGACTGGGAACAAGACAGCAATTATGAGATTGTGATGAAAAATGGTCTATTTGTTGCATTGCCCAACCCCATTCCCATCTTTGTCCTCAAGGGCTTCTTTGCAGACACTGTGATTTGCTTTTTTCTTAACGATGTTGGTTTGGAAAAGAGACTTCTTTTTTTCCACCCTCCTGACACACAGTCCATGTGATCCCTCCTTCCCTCCCTCCGGCATTGCGCGCTCTTCCCTGTAGCGGCCGGGATTCTCAGCCAGGGAGATCAGCAGATTCACGGCCCTAGAGATCCTACCCCAGAGATGAAGCAGCATCAAACAATACTTGAAGGTTTATCGCTACCAAATCGACTCTGTTGGCTGCTCATAGAAAATACAGAGTTGGGTAATCTGCATTTTCTGGTCTTGAATCTCCCTCCTGTTATACTACAAGTTATTGCTTGTACCTTTACAAAGCTGGTTTGAGAAACCCCTTCTACTGCAAGGGATGAGCAGCTTGCTACACATGGCCTGTCCAAGGGTGATGGACAACGCAGAGTGGATACAGCCTGGCTTTTGTCTTGATCTTTCAGCTTCAAAGTCTCAGACAAGTATGTGACTTAAGCATCCAAAATCCATTCTTTTCTTATACTGATAGCTAACCGTTTGGTGTCCCACCAGCTCCATTCCCAATATAAAGCATAAATTAATAACCCAGCCCTAGGCTGTTTGCACATAACATAATACTGATGTAATAATATAAAATAACATGCAATATTACTGATGTCCATTATAATGCAATTTATTCATTTGCCCACTTGTTTTGTCTTTTGCCCACTTGTTTCATGAAGGCACCATCTTAATGTAATTCTATATTAACACAAGAGTTATTTTAACCATAAATATATTTCTTGTTGTTTAGGCTTCTCATTCAGACCTGGCAAACGCTCGTGCACATGTTCGGCAAGTCACTACTGGCTCACTGAAGCGCAGGATGAGGACTTTGGGTTTCCAGTTTTGTCTGTTCTCTCTGACTGCCTTCTCTAGCATTCCTACTGCTAGCAGACAGCACCAGGAGCACCCAGGTTGTTTGCTGACAGTTTCTTTCTGCTTCTCAGCTCACATTCTGCCCCAATACTCATATTTAGTTCTTCACAAACTTAGCCATCTGGGTCTGGTATGTTCTTGCTGCCTTCTTCCTGCCCCTGTGGTCCTTCTGACCATCTTTCCCCTCCTTTGCTTTCTCTCTCCCCCCACTCCATCCTTCTGGGGACACAGCTCAGCGCTGGCATGTCTTACACAGGCCCTGGGATTTGATGGCTCCTACAGTTTCAGCGACCTGATTTTCTAAAGGAGCTTTGTAGCTTCTTACATTTCTCCTGAATGAAGAGCAGGTCTTACTCTTACAGCTTCAGAGAAGTTTCAGACAGCCCATAGCATCGTAATATTAACCTGTTACGCTCTTTGAGAGTAGTACAAGCTTTTAAAAAAGATGCTTAAGAAAATAGACTTCTGTTTTTATTGGAGTCCATGAAAGCCAAAAGCAGCCAGAATTATATGAACTTATATTTTTCAAGAACTCCCCCTTGGCCTCTGCAATTTCTACCCAAAGCAAATATGCTCAGGCTGTAAGTCTGGCCTGAAATGAAGGTAATACTCATTAGAGTATAAAGGCTTCACCTTTATGAGTAAGGCAACAAAAAAATACCACTGAACGGATTATTTAAAGAAACGGAGTTGATGTAGTTTTTATTGATTCTCTTCTCTGAGGTGCTGATTTGGCAAATACTTATACAGGTGCATAACTGAAGGCCCTGAGGAGTGCCAGGCAGCTAATTATTTGCAGGAACGGAGGGCCTCTTGTGCCAGCTAAATAATGAAATATAAATTTGCAAACCTGTCAGTGAGTAAGCAGTTCCCTCTTCATGACTATTATTCCATCTTCGTAATGGGTTTGTGTTAGGCAGCTTCCACTGGCAACAAAAACCAAGTGGTAAGTAGATTCAGAAGATGTCCTAGTCTTATTCCCAATTGGGTATAAGTGTCACTTGGGGCAGAGTTTTATTTTCACCGTTTCTCCTGCAATTTTCTTTTCTGGCCAAGAATGTTTCAAGTTTCAGTTGCTAATGAGGGTTTATGATTAAAACTAGTCTTGTTAATTCTCCTCACTATAAAAACAACTCAGTTTATCTACACATGGATTGCTTTTCTCAAGGCAGCCAAACGCAGTCCTGCCTCCCTCACGAGAGGCACTAGCCCTTCTGGATATACATCCATGAGTTCCTTCTGCTGCACTAAATTCCGTCCCTCTTGAGCTCTTACCCACCCAGATGTAAGATTGCTCATCCTCCCGGTCACTGAACGTGTCTGTGCACATGCACGTAGGAACTGTGGGAAGGCTTTGAAGGACCCCTGCCACTCCAGTGCCACTGCCCATCTTTCTCCGAGCTGTGCTACCTGATGTGCGGCACAGTCCCGCTGAGACAGACACCTAGAGAAAAAGCACTACCACTCGGAAGACGAGAGGTTTTAGGTGCAGACAATACATCTTGACCTAGCTGCGTGCAAACGTGTAGAGTCTTGGGTGGGACAGGCGTTTCCAGGAGGTGCTATTCCTTCCTTTGGCAAATCCTCCTGTACGGTTTGATTTTCCAAATGCCTTGCTGAGGGACCCGAAAGGAGGGCAACACTGGGGTTGGTTTAGTATTTGTTTCTGACAACTGCACTTAACTGTTAAAAGCAATGAAGCAGACATATATGGAAAAGATGCTAAAGCATCAAAATGAAAAATACAATGCAAGGAGAAGCTATTGCTACTCCTGCGTCACCCCAGGAGATTCAGAACTGCACGCTCCTTTCCTCTAGTTAGAAATTGCTTAAAAACCAATTGGCCCTCAGGAGTAGCAGCTCAACAACCCTGAAGAATGAACTAACGTGGCAGAAAACCCGCCCTGTGCTGCAGCACGATAACCACAGGGCTTACCAGGGGTTTCTTTTATGCTTGTGCTCCCTAGCATGACTCCTACAGTCCAAGCCAGCTGTGGGGACTGGCTGTATTGAAGAAGCAGCAAGTACTCCTTGTGCTTCAATAGCCAGATTTGACAAAAGCCTCATGGGCAAGCACTTACGGCACGTGACTCTGCCGAAGCAGTTGGCCGCTGCTGTGATCACTGGCCACATCCCGTAGCAAAGTCTGCCCGTTCCCTGCCTGTTTACCTCCCTAGTCCATTCCTGCCTCGGTTTCACAGGCACTTTGGGAAAGGTCTCCCATTTTCCTATTCCCAGCTCTGTCTAGAATAGGAAAATACATTCAGTTTCCTCTTCAAATACCTGGTGTTTTCTCTCTTCTCATTTTATTTGTAAACAGAGAGGTGGGAACAGCCTCCTGTGGGGTTATTTCTCCAAGATAAGCTTTCCCTGCGTTTCATTATCATCTTTCCCTACACACCTCTCTCCACAGATTTCTTTATATTCATATCTAATCATAACAGACTGCTTGCCATATGAGACAATCCAAGACAAATAGCCAATGGGAGAGATTTAGGCTGTTTCTTTCTAGGAGGGATGTGTTTGCAGGAAACCAGCAGCCAGCCCCCAGAAAAAAAAAGAAAGTACAGCTGAGAGTAAAATCAGGCTTGGAAGTATAAGATCAGATTTGGAACTTTGCTTTGTCTCCCTACCCCAGCCTCCTCTAGCAAAGCCTCATCAAAAGAGATCTGGCAGGAGGGATCACTTTACCTGTGTTTTCTCTGAGCAATCCCAAACCTTCCTGGGTCACCAATAATTTAGACACTAGCAAACGAGGGGTAAGTGCCCTGTTGCCTCCATCCATGGCTCCAGCACTTTCCTAGGGCCAGCCAGTCTCACTCATATGTCCTTATCCTCAACTTTGGATCCCAGCAGGCTCCTCCAGCTCCCTTTTCAGGCTACCAGAGCCAGCATCTTTCAGAAGGAGATTTACAGAGGCTGCCTATTTGGCCAAAAGGCAGCCTTTAATTCCCTCCTACCAAGGAGTGCCTTGCTCCAGTAAAATAAGTTGTTCTCAGACTCCCTGACTATTGGAGCCCCAGACATCAGTGTCCATTGCATGACCTTCCAGGGGAGGTACAATATCGTGTTTCAAACCTTTTTGTCTTTATCAATGTGGGAACTGTCAATCTGCACAAACTTCACTAAAATTCATGCTAGCAAGTTCAAAGATCAAGGAAGGTGCAATAATTCCCTTGGGCTGAGAGCTGGTTGAACAACGGCATTTCATTCCTCGCTTGATTCCCCCGCCTCCCGGCTGCCACTTTGCCAACGTCGCCGTTTCATTGCATCACCCGCTGTCCAGATTCCCACTGGGAAAGAACACATTTTGGAGGGTCTCACAAAGCCAGTCTGACGTTGTTCTTCCCGTTCCCTCTCACGGTGCTCCGCAGTCCTACTCCTGGCCCTCGTTTGTGGCATGCTCTCTTCTTGCTCCTCCCCATTTATGTCCTGCTAATGACATCATTGTCTCAACCAAGTTCCTGGTCACTTCCCATAGAGATGGGTAGACGACTAACAGTCAACAGCTGTCCCTCGGAAGGGACCACGGAGGGAGGAGACGGAGATAAGGGGTACATGCAGAGCACAGCCTTGCCTTCAGCCGTGCAGCATTGCCAGGGGACACCCATGCATATTCTCAGTGCTTTCTGGCTGGTACCGCTCAGATTTTCACAGATGGGAGTTTTTAAACAAGGCACTCTAGATACTGAACGCTGGATGCTATTTTCTCCTTCTTGTCCTCCTTTTCACTTGCATGCCAAAAATCTCCTCAGAATCTTCCACCCATTTTCCCTTGATTGACTTCTCCATACTCTTACATAGGTTGTTTGTGGGACGTTTTCCTCTACAGCTCAGGGCTATAATTCCAGCACATCTTAAATTGCCCCCATAAGTGCTCACAAATTCAAAAAAAGGATTTGCATGTGTTGCAATAACCTTGGTGGAGGAAAAGATACAGCCTTAGGACAAATCTGAAGTGCTCAATGCATGTATCAAAAAGAAACATCTAATTATGTTGAAGGCAGCTTGTTAAAGGAAGGTGTTGATCTGTTAGACTCACACAAAAACATGTCTAGGTATAAGCATAAGCCATTTGAAGCACGTGATATCCTGCATGTCTGATCCACACCAGCACCTCTTGTACTTACGCATTAGCAACCCCCAGCTAACGCAGACTGTGCTTCCCTGTAGCTAAACTTAGGCACGACTGGAAAGGGAGTTCTGGAGTCTGGTGAGACAGAAAGGCAAATACTTTGCACATGCTGTTTGCACCCAGAGTTATTTCACTTACATGCTGTTTTGTCTCATCTCTCTCTAATAAAAGCGACAACCTTTGCAGAAAACTTGACTCCTTTAGAGTCAAGGGTCCAAATTTGTTCCTTGTAGCAAATTGCTCAGCTTCATTAAAATTGATTAGAAGCTAATCCACATTGCATGAGTTGGAGGTTTGATCCACAGTAAAGCAAGCAGCACTAATATAAAGGCAAAGAGCTGAATAAATACGTAGTGCATGGAAATGCATAGTACGGAGCTGGCTGCACTGATGAACGGCCAGGCTGGGAGCAAGCTGCCTACGTACAGTCTTAGAGCATCCAGTTCACTGTCCTGCGGTGTTTGAGGTGCTTCAGAAAAGCCCTTTCCACTTGGTTTGCATTTTACTTCCACATGTCTAGGAGTGCCTCTTCCTTTTCCAATATTTGTCCCTATCATCTCCTGTCTGTGTGCTGCAGGAATGGAACTGGAGCCCTTGGTATTTAGCTGGCAGCAACCAAGTAACGCGTCCCAAAAGCGTGGGAGGCTGGTAACATTTCCCTCCGGAGGTCAGAGGACTAGGGCATTATTGGCAGAGACAAAGATCATTTCTAGCTGTTATCACATTATCACTTCACCTTTGAATAATCTGAGAGAGTTACTTTGGGGGAGTTGTTTTGCTTTTCCAATCCCTTTAATCAACTCATCTAGTCTGGGAGAAGCTAATGGGATTTGTCATGTTAGGCGAGGGCTGACTCATTTGTAAATTGGCCTAAGCTTGCACAGATACACTCAAATCCTGATCCAGTCTCTGTCCCAGCCTTCCTTTACTCCAAGGAGCCTTAGCTCCCGAGGCAGTTGAGATACTAAAGCATACAATGGGAAGCACTCAGCCCTTTGAGGATCAGGGTTTTGTCTGGAATTAAAAAAACAAAACCAAAAAAACCCACATCTCCTTTCCCAGAGGATGTGAGGCATGTTCAGATGAAAATGTTATATAGAAGTCAGACACCATGTTATCTTTTTCCGCACAGTTTGTATGTAGATGCCGGGATAAGAGACAAGTCACTCAGCTTTCCAAGTAGTGATTTCCTGGTTTGTAAGTGAAATAAGATCGTGCCTCTGATGTCAGTATGTAATACTTTCTAACTAAACCTGGCAGCCATGTGAAGGTGTCAGATATATCTAAGTTCCTACAGATTTAATGAAAAAAAAGCATCCAGGTAAAAGCAGGCGATCTGTTAATATCTTCAGAAAAAGTAACCAGCCATCCAGAGAGAAGTTAAATGGTCTGCCTGAAATCATCAAACAAACAGAGCTGACCTCAGGCATCCTACCTCCCACAATTACTAATTGGATGAGACTGAATTGTTATGCAGGGAAGCAGGGGAGGCAGTTACTGAAACCCCTAGTCAAAACCCGAGCCCACACAGCATGGCACAAAGCCATATACCCAAAAAAGCCATTCTAGCATAGCTCTACCAAGGCCATAGCGAAAACCCCAGCATGAAAATAGCTATGCCAGGTCAGAGCGAGCTCTCCGTGCCTCCACGAGCGACCAAAAGCAGATGCCGAGAACAAGGCCGGTGTACGGTGACCTCCACTCAGAGGCTCACAACAGGAGGGACAGGACACAACAGCTCCTTTTTGCTGCTTCAGCAAAAGGAGAAGCGGCGATTCATGGGCGGTCTAGAGCCCGTGACACAAACGAAGGGAGACTCAATGTAAGCAGCGCAGGCTCCGTGCCACGCGCTGCTGTTTCATTAGGGTCATTAAACTGTGGCAGCCGTCCCTGGGCCAGGCTGCTAGCGGTACGAGGACACGGGAAGCAGGAACCTGGCTGCAGCTGGAAACAGTAATTTTTTCCATTCCCCCACACCTCCTTTTTTTGGTCCTGATACAACTACAGTGTCTTTAGCGAAGGCTCCCGCTGAGTTTTCAGAGTCAAAACAGCACATTCCTTATGACCCCAAATGCCTGCGTGATTCCACTGGGCATGCGAGGAGAGGGGGAAGCAAGAGCAATCCTTGAGGTTAGCAGGGCCAGCTGGAAGGAGGAAGGTGGTCTCAGTGGTCCAGTGGAGACAGAGCTAGTTTGGAACTGCCCCTTCTGGGGATGAGCGGGGCGGTGGTTCCAAGCCCTCAGGGCTGGAAACAATCCTCAGCCCAGCTTCTGCTGCGTGCAGCGCAGAGCGGCTGAGTCTCGTCGCACAGCAGCAGGGCTGGACAAGGGAAGGCAGCAGATCCACAGGCAGCCCTGGTGAATGAGAAGCCTTGTCCGTGAACATCTAGTGTGCTGAAGTGCTGCCGATTGGCGGTGTGCGGAGGGGGGACTGGCTTTGGCTGGCACCTTGTTTTCGCATGGCTGGAGTTCATCGGGCCTTAAACAGTAATTCTTAACTCTTACTATTTTTACTCCAAGCAATGAAAGCTAACATTGAAACACAGACATTTAGATAGCTTTAACATCATTCATGATGGTTTGGAAAATCAGGTGGGGGGAACGCGGGGAAGCACAGGAGGAGGGCTGGGTGCTCTGGACAGGTATGCCAAGGTGTCAAGACAGGATCTAGTGGGCATGCATGTGTGCACCTCGGTCTGACCGTTCAGTTCTCTCGTACGGCCCCCACGCAGGCTGCCGTCGCCAACAGCGCAGACGGCAGGTCCCACATACCTGCCAAGCCTAAGAAAGCTTTCCGTTCCCTTCCCTTCTTGTTCAGGCCTGAGGCTCTCGCTCTGGCTGCTGAAGGGGAGCGTTCCCTGGCACAGCTGCAAAGAGTCTTCCTCTCCCCCTCAGCCACCTTCTACCTCCCTTCTTATCAGATCCTGTTCATTTCGAGTTTTAAGCTAATGGCTTCCTCAGGTATAGCCCAGAACCGTATTATCAGTGAAGATCCCTATCACTCTCTAATATACCCTAAGGCTCCAGCTCTTATTTGTTTAAAACAGGGGGGAAAGCAAGAAGAATGTAACCCATTGAGCCCTAGCAAGGGGCAGTGGCTGGAGATCCAGCACTGAGATGTCTAGCACCACTGTCTGACATGCTCTCCCTCTTTCCCTGGCATTTTTCTTTAAAGGAAAGAGTAAATACGTAAGTGCAGACCAATTCCACAAATACCAGATCTGCAGGAGCCAGACTGCCTGTAGTTTGCTCCTGCGCCCGTTGCCTTTGGCTACCCAGCGTGCTCCAGCTGCTGCCAGTGGCTTCATGGCAGTGATCTTTTTTGAAAAGGGGACGTTTGTCCTGGTACAGAGCTCCAGGGGGACACAAATGAATGCCTTCTGAGCGCTCTGCATGGCCCCTGGTCGCTGGTGGTGGGAAGAACCCGTGAGAGGGGTACGGCCTCGCAGGACCATCGCTGTCATGACAAGATGTGCAGGGACATGGAGGCACTTGCTATCTGATGCATATACGTTCTTGCAGGATGAATAGCCTCCAGATAAGTAACCCGATACATTATTATTACAAAATGGGATTGTTATGTGCAGAATTTGGATGTCACACATACTTTAGTTTCTTTTTCTGAACCATGAAAGATATGTAATTAATTGATAAAAAAGAAGTTACTTTTAACACCACAGAGAATATTAACCCCCTCCTTGCCCCAGGCACTCAAAAGCTCCGACAAACTGAAGTGGAAAATAAACTCTTCGCCAATCACTTAGCAGGTCTGCAATGGGAGGCAATAAGGAGCTCTGCACACCCCTCAGATTGCGTTAGTCAGACACCACAGCATTTTTTAAATAGTCTGTCATTAATCATGACAACACAAGAGAGTGAGACCAAGATCAAAGAGGTAGAAGTCTGAAATTGCAGTTTCAGATTCCCTGCAGTTAAAGGTAATGACAAGGTTAGGAACCAGCAACAAGCGATCACTAAGTGTTTTGATGGAGCTGGGCACCACTGCTGTAGGAACCAGAACTTCTGTATGGCCCCCTAAGTTTACTGGTTTAGCCCAGGTGAAGCTCTAGTTGCATGGATTTATCCAAACCACAGAAAACAGCATCGCAAGACTGGAACCTTCAAAGGGATGATATTTCCAGTAGCTCCTGCCTGTGGTTGAAACTGGAAATATCATCTTCTGAGGTCAGCGTTTCCTCACCTCCGACTGCAGGACACCTCTGGCAATGCAGAGCTGCATAAGGAGCAGGGGGGTTACCCAGAAAGGTTTCAGGGAAGACACTCCCACCACTCCCAGGGAAATTTCCATTTAATTCCCATCAGGAGGTTTCAGGAAGGCTGATGACTCCTTCCCTGAGTGCAAGAAAGGCATGATCCTTCAGTGCTAGTTCCCTTATGCAGAAGCCCTGAATTCATTTAATACCCCATCCCTCTTCTCAGCAGTAGGAGGAAATTAGTGCTCTCACAACTTGCGGCAGTGCTAACAGGAGTTATTCACGCCTGTAAAGCACCAGCCCTCTTCACAAACGCAATGTTCTTACCGGTCAGCAGGGACCAGGTGATACCTAAGGTCAACTTAAGAGAGCTCTAGAACTCAAGCGCTCATTAACCTTGTGTGAGCCTAACACATGGGCTGCAGTAACCCACCAAAGACCCTTTCCTGAAGAGCTGGTGGCTGAACTGGACGAGACCCAGAAAGAATGAGGGAACCTGCCCAAGGTCAACAAGCAGGTCAATGGGAGTGCTGGGAACAGAACCCAGGTTTTCCTTTCCCTTGCTCTGAGACATATTTGCTCCCACAGGCGAGCGTGCGTCCCCGTGGGGTACAACAGCCATAGTCTCCAACAGTTCTAGGTAGCATCCAGGCCTCGGCCCTAAGGGCACCAGCACAGCTACCCACGTGAGCTGCCCTGGTCCTCACTGTCCAGCCTCTTGTAAAAACATCCCCGGAATCTCTATCACTTCATAAAACTTTAAAACCAAAACCTGGTTGGAGATATTTATACCGTTTGAGATCATTTCCCCCAGACTGACTGTCATTCCTGTTTTATAGATTACTGGCAACTCCCAGCACCCTTTGCTGGGAAAAAGGGGGTTTGATAATTACAACAGCCCTTGAGAACTTTGCTTTAAACAAAACCAAAACAAAACCAACCAAACAAACCCCAACTTCATCACCCTGTAAAGATGTATTGGATTCCAAGTGTAACACACACAGAGCAAACATTTAGTGCCCTGTCAAAGGAGACACCTGAGACAGTTTTAAGGACAGTTTTCAGCCACTTTAAATTAGCTCAGCTTTTTATTTTTTCACACAACTAGAGCTGCCCTGAAGAGTAGCCTCCCATCTACTGAAACTTGGTTTCCTGCCCACGCAAGCATCCCAGCTAATTCTTATTGCAGCTGGTACTGCCACGGCCTTTGTGCCTACCTTTAAACCCAGCTGGCGCGTAACGAAAGCGGCTGCCTTCGCCTGGGCGCAGGCTCGTAAGCCCAGCGGAGGGATGCTCCCGGTCTTAGCAGCCTATCTCAGTTAAGAGGTCCCCTACGTTGTGCCTAAAGACAAAGGCTAGGAAAGGCTGTCAGGCATTTATGAATAAGCCATGAGTGCCTGAGTGAGAGGCAACAGGAATACCCAGAGCGCAGCCTTGCTCCTTTTCTACCCCGAGTTCTGAGCATGTCATTTTTCTGCCCCCCATTGACCCAGCATCGACCCAGCTCCCCATGTCAGCCTGTCCTGAACACCTCTTCTCACAGCTCCCGCAGGGAAACAGGCTCTGAAAAAGCATATGGTGAAGAGCAGCGTTCCTTAACCAGAGCAAGACAACAAACTCTTATCCATTTTCCTCCAAATGCCGTTGTCTGCACCCCATCAGCCAGGGCCACCTTCACAAGGAAGCATCACGCTGAGCCTCCTTTCCAGGGAGCTGTGAAACCTGCCTGCTCCTGCAGTGCTCCGCAAGCTGGCCACAGCTGGAGGGAGAGCAAACAGCGGGCAGAGAAAGAAACAAACACTAGAACCAGTGAAAAAACAAACATGCGAACAATGTTTATGCCAAACAAACAGCAAACACAACACTTGGCCAAAAAAACCAAGCTGCAGTAAAGAACCAAAGTACAGCATGGATCTAACAAAGAAGCAAGTGCCTCGAATGAGATTTAAGATCCTAATTTTAAAATTCACAAAACCTGTAGGAAGATTTTATGGAAACGCAAAATGCAGTTCTCCATGTGATGCCAGGTTTCACCCTTGTTTTTCATCAGAGCACGTCAAGTGTTTCTCAAAAGCTCTCACGGCAGAGAAGCCATTCCCGAGCGCGCCAGCACTGCGCGGGGGGACACCCGAGCTGCCTTGGAACTCAGCAGAGGAGGGGGACACTCTGCAGCGACAGCCACGCAAAAGCACCGACCTAAATCTGGCGTCGGCACTGGGCCGTCCACACCGAGCTGTCACCGCGAAGCGGAGCTACGCACTCCCGTTCGATGCTGTGTAATCTCTGAGCTGGTGTTTCCCTCCTTATCTCCATTTGGAGCCTCCATACGAATGGATTAACCAATCGTACAACCAAGAAAAAGGCACAACAGACATTTTGCAACCGTTTCTTCCATCCCCACCCGCTCCAAGCGGATTTATTTGTCGAGGCAATTACAGAACCACGGACCTATGCAGAGAAGTTTAACTGACGCATGAGAAAGCTGTTTATTCTGTGGTTATGGTATTGTCATAATGCACGTCTGCTTCAGCCCTGGCGCAGGCCGAACGGGGATACAGCTCTCTCCAGTTGTAAGAGCCTAAAAGCCCACGGGAGGGCTGAATTGCCCCAGGATTGCTGTGAACCCTTCCTTCGTCACCGGGGCGAGCAGGCTGTGTCTTCAGCCAAGGTCCACACCTGCCAGTGCCGCCAGGGACCTGGCACTGAGGACTTGAGGAGTTTTGTGGGGTTTATAGCGAAGGCACGGGCAGCCAGGTGGGCTACGTCCACTGTTCCATATTAATTCCAGTCCTTTCCTCGAACCAGGGTGCCAAGCTCCCCTGCAGCACACCTCCCATCTCCCCAGCCCTGCACTCCTGGCTGCCTTCCCTCGGCGTTCAAAGCCCAGCCTCATACAGCGCACAGCCCAGCAGGCCTGCGCAGCCACCTCACACTGGCTACGGCAAGGCAAGTCTCTATACATCTCACTTTAAAAAAAAATAAGTCACCTTAAAGCACAGCATGGGAACACCCTGCCCACAAATTAGCACCAAGCCCCAGGCACGGAGGAGCCTGGGGAGAAGCAGGGCCGGGAAGCAGCCCAGGGTCTCGTGTCTGTGGATGCCTCTTAATTGAGTCTATGCTGGAGGCAAACCCAGCTCAGGTGCCTCAACACAGGGGTTCAGACTTGGCATTTCAGTGTAAGACATAATAAAAGGACATGTGTTTGGTCCCTGTACACCGAGCCCCTGCAAGATGCAAGAAAATCAGCCCCAGCCTGAACTGCAGTGACACTGATAGCTCGGCCAGTCGTTCTGGAGCACCGCGGCCTCAGGAACAAAGGCGTAAGATCGTTGCCCTAACTGGCAGCCCATCGTTCTCATCTTGTATCTCAGGATAAAGGGAGCTAAACCATTTCCACTGTTAAGAATGCGAGATGATAAAGCATAGTCCAGCAGCTCTCCTAGACGTTTCAGACTTTCCAAAGAGCCATAAGGAAGGAGGCATTTCCAACTCTTATGGCCTGACCTGTCTATTCTCAGGACTACCTGGGAGCCTAGAGGCTATTTTAAATCAGAACTGCTTGCCACAGAGGCAACAAAACCACTATACCCTCTCTAAGCCTGGAGATAGAGCTCATCTGGGCAGCAACAAAGAAACACTCCTTTCCCCCCCCAGACATCAAACAACAGTGGAATTCACCACTAACCAGCAGATGCAAGTCCTCCGCTCCACAGGGATCCAACACCTGCTCATCAACACTGTTATTATCAATGCCGAGCTCCCTTCACCGCTGGTTATTTATTAGGGGAATACAGAGTCCTAGGAGCTCTGCAGGAAATTAGCTATCCCGCGGGAAATTTGGTCCACCTGAATCCCTAACGCAGCCTTTTAGCCTTCATTGGTGCCAGCCTAACCTGAGCATCACATGAAGTCGCTGAGTAAGAATCAGCTCTGTAATCAATGAGAGTTTGATACTTTCTTTCCATAGATAGGAGCCAGGACACAAAGCAATGAAAACCCCAGGTCCTCTTGGTACTTTTAGTTCTATTTTTACAGGGTCGCCAGCTCCCCAGCTTTCCATGGAATCTTAACAGACTCAGCCCTTCGGAGTCTGCTGGTAGGGCTCTCTCCATCACAATAGTTGCAATGCCAAAGTCTGTGGTATTAATTTCTAAATATCATACAGTATTAATGCCTGTGTAGAGCTAATTTTACTCTGCTTTTTATACAACAGCCACCAATTCAGAATGGTTTTCAAACTACCCTTGAGTTTCCCTTGAAGACTTCGCATTTAACCAACATGCTGCTGCTCGCTTCTGTTTGCAGGTTTCTCTCGGAGAAGAGGCTTGGAAAGGGTCTCTCTTTCTGTTTGATTTCATCATTGTCCTCAGGACTGATTTATAAGCTGTGCCTATTTATAACAAGAGTTTTATATGACAAACTAATCATTTTGCTTGATGGTTAATAGCCCGCCATTCACGGGGAGTTTACGTGTGCTGGGCTCTCTTCTATGGAGCGAGGAAAGGCAGGCAATCTGCTGCTAATCCAACATAAATACCCCTGGAGTCAGTCTGGAGCGTGGCATCAAAATCATTTACCAAACGTGCAATTTGAATAGAACTTAAAACCTCGTAACCTGTCAGCTCCCAGGCAGGGAAAATATTCACAGAGTGCCCGTGACGGGAACCGCAGTGCCTGGAAGGTGGCTTTTTGTCTGAAGCAGTTAGCAGAGAGCAAGGGCGCAAGCTGGACAGCCCTGGCATGATGGAGGTAGCTCTGCCCAGCTCCTAACCCCAACACAGCCGGTCCAAGGGCTGCTTCAAGGCCCTGCGTGAATTACATAGAATTGAGTGCAGATCCCACGTGTGAAGGGCTGGTCCAGCGCTGCGCCGTGCCCTTCGGAGCCAGCCAGCGGGGTGGGAAACCTGGGAGTAGCAAAAAGTAGCAGGATCAGGACAACCCAGCAATCTTTTGTCAATATAGCTCATAGGAACAGAATTTATAGCGGCCATGCCAGCAGAAACACGCGTGAAAGGCAATTCTGGAGTTAAGCCCTGAACTAGACCAAACGCCTGTACGCTGGGATGAATCGCTAGCGTTTTCGTGAGATTTTTCCATCAGCCTCAGTGGGCTGTCGGGCTCATAAACCACCGTTATCAGCAGGTTTCGTGAGGGCACCCAACATCGAGGGAGCTAAAAAACCTGCTAGCAACACTACCTGGCCTAGAGCTCTGAGACAAGGGCAGAGGCACGTTCCAGAAGCACGAGGCTATGGTAGTTACCATCTTGCCAAGCAAGTGACTTTAGCTTGAAGCTGGAAACTTATAGCTGGGCTCTGTTTAGAATAAGGAATTATGAGTGAAGATAGTCACTTTTATAGACATTGAAATTAGCAGTCAATGCTCATCCTAGGATGGGTTGGTTTATTGCTGCTGAAATATAAGCTAAGCAGCAAAGCAGCCTGTTTACATCGCGGCCTGTGTAAGAGGGAAGCGCAGCAGCCAGAGCGATGCAGCATACGGCCCCGGGAGCGTTAGTGATGCAGCATACGGCCCCGGGAGCGTTAGCAATGCAGCGTACGGCCATGGGAGCGTTAGCGATGCAGCATACGGCCATGGGAGTGTTAGTGATGCAGCGTACGGCCCCGGGAGCATTAGCGATGCAGCGTACGGCCCCAGGAGCGTTAGCGACGCAGTGTATGGCCATGGGAGCGTTAGCAATGCAGCGTAAGGCCCCAGGAGCGTTAGCAATGCAGCGTACGGCCATGGAAGCGTTAGCGATGCAGCGTACGGCCCCAGGAGCATTAGCAATGCAGCATACAGCCATGGAAGCGTTAGCGATGCAGCGTACGGCCATGGGAGCGTTAGCGATGCAGCATACGGCCATGGAAGCGTTAGCGATGCAGCATACGGCCATGGGAGCGTTAGCGATGCAGCGTAAGGCCCCGGGAGCGTTAGCGATGCAGCATACGGCCATGGGAGCGTTAGCGATGCAGCATACGGCCCCGGGAGCATTCGCGATGCAGCATACAGCCATGGGAGCATTAGCGATGCAGCGTACGGCTCCGGGAGCGTTAGCGATGCAGCATACGGCCTCAGGAGCGTTAGCGATGCAGCATACGGCCATGGGAGCGTTAGTGATGCAGCATACGGCCATGGGAGCGTTAGCAATGCAGCATATGGCCCCGGGAGCGTTAGTGATGCAGCATACGGCCATGGGAGCGTTAGTGATGCAGCATACGGCCATGGGAGCGTTAGTGATGCAGCATACGGCCCCAGGAGCGTTAGCGATGCAGCGTACAGCCCCGGGAGCGTTAGTGATGCAGCATACGGCCCCGGGAGCGTTAGCAATGCAGCGTACGGCCCCGGGAGCGTTAGCAATGCAGTGTACGGCCATGGGAGTATGGAGCTCAGAGTCACACAGGACTGGAGCATCACGTTGTGTCGGTCTCTTAGAAGCAAGAAGCTCTCAGGTAGGAAAAAATCTCAAAAGCCTGGATAGCAAACACATCTCCCTCATTTGAGAGAGATCTGCAGGGAGCGTTAACCCTAATAAAACCACGCTGATTTGCATTGGTTTTGTCTGAATCTGACCTGTGTACACAGCAAAAAGCTTGATGCAGATTGTGGCAAAGATCAAGGGAGGCCTTTGCAGAGGAAGGGGCTGGGGGGAAGATGAGTGAGCAAGGGCATGGTGAGACAGCAAAGTTTTAGTAAATGTTAACTGATCTGTGTGGGGTGTCACAATAAGCTTTTTGGAAGTGTTCTTGAACTGGTGTACAGTACCTGGACGAAGTTATGACTGCAAGTACAAGTTACTCATGTTCGGAACTTTTTGAGGGTGATTCTGTGGCAAACATTTTTGTGAAGAACTCAAAAATGAGGGTAAAAAAACTTGTTCCAGTAAGAAGAGAGGTACTTTTCCTCGCCTCGTTTCCCTGAAACACTAAACTTCTTAGAAATTTTAAAGAAGGAAAATGCAGCAACTGTTTGTTTGCCCTACGCTGCTCGGAGCTCAGCAGTGAGGTGCCCCCATCGCCGCCTCCTGCCTCAGCTCGCGCACGGTGCACGGAGCGCGCCAGGGGCCAGGAAACCCGGCCGTTTGCTTTGTGCCTCTTTTAGACTTCTCCCCTCGCACGCCACAAACAGCCATTGTCACCGGGTGGGGTTAACACACTTGGCCACTAAACCATAGGCTCAAGCACATGGGGTTTATTTTGTTATAAACAACTTCTTCATACTGAACTCAGTCCTCCTGAGTTCTTAAATTTTCTTGGACTATAAATTTTATGACTACAGAGGAGCACTGAAACTTTGCTTCGCACACCATTAATCTCCGCGCTCTCCAAACAGCACAGAAGCCTCGCAGAGCGTTTGGCTCGGCCGCGGCCCAGCCCGGCGGCTCGTGTCCATATTAGTCATGGGTTTTGTACACTTGCACCTCAACACCGGAGGCCCAGTCTCAGCCTGCTTCTTGGCTGCTTCAACCCATTCTGCCCCATCGTACTGCTGGACAGACAACCTCGTGCTCGCACTGACTGCTGGCTGAAGGCCCAGAATACAAGAGAACAGCAGCCTGGTAGCATTCAGAGCTGGGAGACTCTTAAAAAACAAAATGAAACAAAAAAAAAAAAGTTTTTTGGCTAAAAGACCTTGGTGATGCATTGGAAAGCTCCTTAAGGGACAACCCTCTATCCTGAGGATAAAAATATAGATAGAGAGATAGATATATAGATAGAGAGATGAGATGTAGATATAGAGAGAGAGATGTAGATATAGATAGATGGGGGGAGAGGGAGAGAGAGGGAGGGAGGGAGGGAGGGAGGGAGGATATCCTCTATCCTGAGGATAAAAAGAGCTGATCAACCCCCCCAAAGCTTTCCAGTGGGGACAGAGAACTCAGGACAAACCAAGAGACACGATGTCCTCTGCTAATTCCGCTTCTTTCCCCAGCGCCGAGTCCAACCCTGCTGGCGAGAGCAGAAAGGCAACGTGGCTTCCAGACGGACACCAGAGCCAGGGGTTTACTTCTCTCTCTGGCACTGCCCGCGGCCAAATCGCTCCTCCTGCGCAGGGAGATCGAAGCCTTCGCTGCTGAGGCTGTGTGTTCCTCAGGACTGGCTTTAGACCCCTTCTAGCACGCCGGGGAAACAGCCGTCAGGGCAGCGCTCCTTATATAAATAAGGGAGAACAGGTATAAAGGCAGAACAATTCATCTCCCACTAAGAAAATCATAAAACACAGCAAAGAAGGGAAAAAAAAGTCACAAATCCCAAAACAATGGCTGACAAACGTTTTTAGTTCTACAACAAAATAAATATTTTAACTCTGATTTACCAAGAACAGTGAGATTTGGTTAAAAAATCCTATAGATATAACAACAGACACTGAATGTCACGACACTTTGATTATGTTGCTGTAAGTCATGCATGAAACAGCCCAATTTATTACAAATATCACACAGTACAAAGTACAGTATAGTAATACATGCTGGGATATAGGCCGCTCGCCCTGACTACCCTTACCCCATCAAACCCCAGTGTAAACAGCCAATCTCTGTTGCCAGGGTTTAGCGATATTCGTGTGTTACACGCTTTTTGAAGCTCCAGAAATGACTACTGTTGCTACTTGCCGTGCCTTTCCATAGCTGTGGACTCCCCTCTGCCAGCGGAGCACTCAGTTTAGGCTTAAAAATACATTCTCCCCAAAACGTACTACAAAAAAAAAAATCCATAGGAACTCTGGCATGTATTGTGGAGCAAGAAGGACTATATAAACCTTGATAGCTGCTATATTTTAGACAGTCACACGGGTCCAGTTAGAACAACCGCCTTCCGTTGACTAGACAGTGGAGTTTACCTGCGTTGTCTTGTGTAACAGCACTACTTGATTATTCCCTGTACCCTCGCCTTTCTCCTCCAATAGGTATCGCTTTAATATGTTCTTCACACAGGAAAAAATATCATTTAGTACCCTTAAAGATCCGTCTCAAGGTATTTATAACAGACAAAAAACCAGTTTCAGCCATGCCTGTTTTACTGCAGATTTTTCCACAGCTCTTGAAACAAGACATCTTTGCATACCACCAACCTCAACAGCAGCGTTACTGGAGCTTGCAGAACCATCGTATATTGAGCAACCCGAACAACAGACCCAGCAATGGGTGATGTTTGTTTCATGCCTTCTGCTGTCCCCAGCAGGCTTCGTTTTCATTGCACGAAGATAGTGTAGTTGATCAAAAATTGCAACACTATGCAATGGATATCTTCCATCCACTGCAACCATCCAAGAACAAGTATCTGGACTCCATTTTGGGCCTTGCTGCCATCTATTTATGACACTTATACAACCATTCCCTTAGCTAAGTTGAATCAATAAAAGGGCCAGGTGTCCGTTGAAAGGGAAAGCTACAGAGGTACATACATTAAATGAGTGTGGGTTTTTTTAATCACAGGGATGTTACCACATCTTGGGTAACACCTTAACCCCGAGAAATGTCAACACCCTTTTTGTTAAAACGAGTTTATAGCCTGGAGCTATATGCAAAGCTGCTTTGGGGGCTCAATCTCACATGCTTACATTTCGTAGAAATCCAGAAAACATTCACTGGACGGTCTTTTGGATGGTCTTTGACAGCACTTTCAACCCCCAGGTAGAGCTCAGACAGACTCCCTGTGACCCTCGCCACCTGATGGAAGTAAGCCTTGCCCCATGTTTTCTTTAATGATTTCGCTGCAGTTCAACAAGCACCAGACAGGTGACACATCTGATCTGAGGCTGCTATCCTCACTGTCTTTGCCAGGCTTTTGGCAACCAGTGTAATGCATTTGACACATTTACAAATGATTATATGGCACCTGAGAGGATGCTGCTTGTGTGATGCAATCCAAAACCACATGTATATCTTACTAAAACATAAGAACACAAGTCAGGGAGTTCATGCTGGAACTGGTGCCCTTGGCCTTACCTTTTCATAAAAGCAAAACTGCACAGGCAGCGAGGTATTCGGCTTCATCAATAAGATCAAGGAAACACTTCGATATAAAGAACCAAAATTAAAGAGTTCAGACCTCGGATTCCCATCTGTGAAGCAGGCATTGTCTGAGAATTCAGCATACTTCTTGTCAAATATATCCAATTCTGAACACGAGAGAGGGCCTATACCATTTACAATTGTAGGAAAAAAGCAGTTTTTCTGGCAAATCCTTGTCTCCTTCCTCCACAACACAAAGAATGCAGTCACTATTTTATTTCCCCTCTCAATCCTTCATTTACAAACTCCCACACCCCACAATCAATCCCAAAAGACACGCTGATTACAAGTGCTATTGTGAAATAAAGTTATAATGTCACAAATTCCAAATCTCAGTGTACTGTTCAGTGAGCATCTGGTGAAGTACAAATTAAATATTACAGAGTTTGTTTCTGAATGATTAAAGTATATTTTTTATGATGAATGAACTGGTGTGGACCTTGAAAAGCAGTAGCCTCTGAAAGCAAGCTGAAGTATCTGTGAAAGGAAAGGCTCTTTGCTTGTTTAAAAAGATGCCAACAGTTACAGGAAGCAGTCTTCAAGAGTCAAAGTAAAGGTTTCTTCAGTCAAATATACACTGCAAGGCTCTAATTCATATCCTTCCCTGCTGCACTGCTGCAGATGACGTTACGCGCCCATTAACATGCCCATGAAATCTGATCCGTTCTGAATGGTGATGGGAGCTCCAGCGCTGTTGTCCACAAATATGGAGGTGTACTGGCCAGCCTGCAGAGAGAACAGAGGGAAAGGAAAACATCCGACACTTCATCCCAGTGTAAAAGGAGGGAAAAAAAGCATTTCACTACCATCAACTAAGCACAGAAGCCTCCTGCCCTTTTCTGTGGCTCCTGGGAACGGGATCTGCCCAAACATTTTGACTGCAGCACTACGGCTTTGACTTAGCGGAAGAAATTTTCTGTAGTGAAACTGTTACAGGTTTATTACTTAACCAGATCCTTACTGCACTAGCATCTTTTTGGGTGACTAGTCAAGTGGCCATCTGTGCTTCACATTGCCTTCTATGAAACGGGAAATACAATTGCCATCTTGACAACGCAAGGGGAGATTTGAGAAAGAAAAATATTTTTTGTCATCTCTTAGAAGGAAAGTTACTTCTGTGGCTTAAGGTCAGGACGTGCAACACAAGTCTGGCTTTTGTTCCTGTTCCTGCTGCAGATTCTCTCTAGTCACCCCAGGTAAGGCATTTAACTTCATTAACCTTAGAAAGAAGGTTAATAAAAACTTCCCCACCTCCTGGTGAGAATTCCACCTTGCCAGTAAATAACTCCACAGCCCGCCAAGCAAACCAGTACAGTGATTGCAGTCTGCATGGGCTTACCTGCAGCTGCAGTAAGCCATGTACATAGATAGTGAAGATTTTGCTGTTACTTTCCAGACCAGCAATGACTTCCAAAGACCTAAACAGTAGCAAAAGAAAAATAAACAGGTTAAACACCTAAGGCAGTCACACCTGTTGTATGTGGAATGGCAATAGTCTCGTGACCTCCCTGGAAATAGGACCTGGTGGTTCTAGTGCCCATCTGTACTAAACAGGTAGCCTCTTGCCTTGATTCTAGCAGTAATCGGCTGCCTTGAAAAGAAAACAGAACCTTGTCCTCACTGCAGCGTCTAATGGAAGACCTACGGAGCACACAGGATTGTCAATGCAAAACTCAGCTGGAGGCAGGAACTGGGAGCCACCTTCTCTCGCGGAGGCCTTTCTCAAGGTCCTGTGGTCTCTATCCCCCGCCCTTGAACAGGTGCTAAACATGCCCTTTAGATTTATCTGCATAGCAGTTATCCCAGTTTGTTGACCACCACAATAGTTTATACTCCTGTTATTCTCCAAAGAGCTAGCTATATGCATTCTGCCAGTAACAGTTCATTCATTGTCAAGGTACGAAAGGCCTGTTTCACCTTAACAATACATGTAGTCAGCCTATGCAAGAAAGAACATACTCTGCAGCTGAAAGCTGTTTTGGGAGGACATTTGGATCAGGGGTCACATACAAGCCAAAAAAAAGAAAAATTTGTGCTTCAGTTAAAATTCAAGGGACAGCTCCAGATCACCCCTCAAGCACTGTTCTTTCCTAATATCATGTTCTAATAGCCATCATATTCCGTGCAGTAGCAAGACGTAGGACAGCTGCTCTCTGTGGCATCCTCTGTTTACAGACCACTTAACTCTGCTCCTTTGACAGGATTCAGGGTGGAAGGAGGCGCCTGAGACATCAACAATCAGAACAACCCCTGTAAGCTCAGTTCCAAAGCAACAGGAAAGCCCAGAGCTCCATGCCTGGCTGGTTCTTCTGAAATCTGCCTAGCCAGTGGTAGCAGACCTAGTTGTTTTCCCAAGAAAACCAACCCCTTTCCTCCCTTTTTTCCATGAAGTGGTGGTGACGAAACCCAGCAAGTGCAAACGTGCTGTTTCCAGCCCCCTTGCAAGGAAATAATATGCACAAAAGGTAGGGGCAATTTGGCCCAGAGAGCGCGAGCCACTTGGCACCACCTTGATTGAAGAGCTCAGTCTCTGTGTCATATCCTGCCAAAAGCCTAACTTGGGTGGGAACTTCCCACCATTAATCTCTTCTACTCCAACTGTCTCCTTGCCTCCGAGTTTCCATCTCTCTCAGCCGAAAGCCCTCAGGGCTCTTCCAGCTCCCTCAAATGAATGACTGTGTACGCTGACATCCCCAGGAAATTCCACAAGCACAGGTAGCAGCTCAGCCTGTGCCAGCAGAATGTCTGTCCAGACAGGTTCCCAGCCCTCCACCCATCCTCCTTCCATGCCACGGACCAGTCATACTCTCACCCACCACATGAGAGAGAGACGTCTCTCATAGAGCCAGTGCTGCTTCTGCTTTGCTCCCACTGCTGTCCAACTCGCTCAACTCAGGACAGCCTTGCAGGACAACCAATCATAAATTGTGATCCTGGACAACTGATGAAAACTCTGTGTCAGAGATCAGAGAGCTTTATCTAAACGATTAACATCTGGGGCAGTTCTGTCTAAGAAAAAAAAAGTTTTTACTGTTACTGTTCTTTGGAGAATGTAGCTATAAATTCTTCAGATGGCAAGTTAATCTCAAAACATCCCAATAAACCTGCCTGGGCTGCATGTGACAAAGAGGTTGTTCACACATGCCAGCTAGAACCAGAAGAGTTTTCTAGGAGCTTTCAGCTAAAAAGACCTGCAATGAGGAAGGCACAGTAGTTTCCATGGCCCACAGGGCAGCTTCCTATTCAGATAACTCTTGTGCTTGCGTTTACCAGAACAAGGAAGCAAGACTAAAGTCATGTTGAAAGCAACCAGAAATTGACATCCATTCTTTAGTAATATTACTGTAAGGTTGGCTGAATGGACAGCTAAGGAGAGAGAGACATAGGCAGACACTGTCCTTGAAGGCAGAAGTGAGCCTTCCAGAAGAAAAACACTTTGTTCTCTCTCAGATGCCTTAATCAAATCATTTGGGGGCTTGTGGAATCATTAGGAAGAAAAATTCATCACTGACACTTTCATTTATTTTGCAAAATGGTTTAAATGGAATTTAGATTTTCTGTATGATTCTGTAACTGAAGACAATGTAGAGTGGAGATCAGGATGGGAGAACAGCTTTTCACTCTTGGAGATCTGCAGGATCAATTTCACTTTTAAGTCCTCTTAGGTGGCTTCATAAATCTCACCCACTTACTCGCTCAAATCTTTATTGAAATACCATCAGGCCAACACCACCCACTGGCAATATTTTTCCACATCCCAACAGGGAATATCCTTCCACATCCCAAAAGCGTGCAGAAAAAGATTCTGTGGAACTTGCAGTCTCTGTTCGTGAGGAATCCAAGGGTTAGGGGCATGAGTCCTGTTCCTGATGAAATTGCTAAGGTAAGAGATTGTTGTAGGTGAAAAGAAAAAAGCACCGATGCTGAAGAAAGAAAAAAAACCTGATTACTTGAATCTGACTGGTCTTTGCTATGCAGAGTAAAGGACAGGAAGAGGGATCTGCACTGTGCAAAGGCAATTTGCGAGAGCTCCTCATAAAAAGGAGAGTAACATTCTGCCCTGCTCATACCTGTTCCACCCCTGTGATTAAAGGCCTGGGCTGTCCCAAAATCACTCATTGTCAGCACACATCCCAGATTTCAAGATCAGGCTGAGGTCCATTCTTAGCATGCTCTAAAGGAATTCTCACAAGTGCCAGAAATGAAATGTCCCATAAGTTCTGCAGCTTACCAGAATAGAAGGCGTCCCTTCAAGGGGCAAGAAGTTACACCCCCCTTCTTCTGCCAACACTGTGACTGCAGCCAGTCTGTCACTGCCTCACTTTAAGTGCTGCAACCATAAAAGACTGTTATAAAACAGTCTACAAGGCTGAGGAGGTGCCAGTTGCTCCAGTCAGCAAGCTGCTTGACTTCCCATCAGGGCAGTGGGTGCACAGCTCCCTCTTACCCTAGGTACTAATGGGTACTCAGATACCAGTCAAGTCTTTTCCACAGGCCAGTGAAACCTAAGAGAGCTTTATTTATTACATGAGGCTACATGTCAAATTCACCTGCCAATAAAGCCTCTAAACTGAAATGCCTGTGGAGAGGTCAGTCCTATTTGCAGCACTCTGACTCGTGGAGCAGGGAAGGTGAGGGCTGAAGCAGCCAGTCCAGCAGCAAACTTACGGTTTTGTGCGTTTTAAGTTGCACCTGTGGAGTCGTTTTATGGATATATTTCAGCAGTGCTATTGCAAGGGTGTCACTACAGCTGCGCTGGAAGAACTGCGGGCAGGGCAGAGCAAATCTGCACAGCCCTGTACAAGCATTTTTCCTCCCATGACCAGGGCCGAGCCACAAGCAGAGGTGGTGGCCACTCTGTGCAAGCAGCATTGCCCTCTGCTGGGTGCAATTCAGCCCAGCCCAGGGGCTCCCCAGCCCCTTCCTCCAAGCAAAGCTCCTCCAGAGCAAGCTGGCCTTCTCCGAGACACAGGGCACCTACATACTGCAGCTGAAAGAATGACAGAAGCACAGCAAACAAGAGCAGCCAACAGTATGCTGATGCCACGGCCCATCGCATAAGGAGCAACACCCAAGGTTGCCATGGCCTAACAAAAGCATTTCTTTAGCAGAGTGTTGCTAATGGATCCCAGCAGAGGAAAATTCAGCATTGTTATCTGAGCAAGCTCCACAAGGCAGCTGAGGGCTGTGAGAAGGTATCGTATACCTGCATACAAGCCCTGCGCTTTCTGCCTCAGGACCCATTCACCTCTGTTTTCCACCCATTCATTCTCCTCGTCACTCCAACACTTCCATAGCAACATGGGCAAGATGCTGTGATCCATTCAGGATGCAGCTAAAATTATAAAAATTGAGCTAACAACCTCTGGCACAAAATTAAAGTGTTTCTCTCACTCTGTATGTTTATGCTGACAGCTGAGCATTCGGCACCTTTAGCTACATCCAGTTTCTGCTGACTTCATTCACAATTCTCTCGACATATGCAATATTTAGCTATTTAGAGTGATCAGCACTGAAAGGTTAAAAATCAGAATTAAAAAAACCACATAAAACCTAAGGGCCAGATGGAATCACTCTCTTCAGAAAAGTTCTACAAGCAATTATCCTATAAAATTCACTGTTGGTGAACCTGATTTCCACACTTAGTTGAAACATTGGCCCGTCTGAGAAAAATAATTGCCAAGACAGCATTGCAGCAACTCACGTGTATCGGTGGCACAGAGATTCAATGCAGATCAACACTCGGACATTATCTCTGGCTCGGAGTTGGACTTTACTCTTCAACTCACTGTGGTCTGGGGAAAGCAGTGGAAGAAATATAAGCACATTCATAACATAGCAGACCACCAGTTGCTGGTGTTTGGCTTAACAAAGGTGCCAGTAACCTTGTGACTTCTGCATTGGGTTTGCATGGCAAGGTTTTGGTAACAGGGGGCCACAGGGGTGGCTTTTGTGAGAAGCTGCCAGAAGCTTCCCCTGTGTCCGACAGAGCCAACGCCAGCCGGCTCCAAGATGGACCCGCCACTGGCCAAAGCCAAGCCCATCAGCGATGGTGGTAGCACCTCTGGGATAACGTATTTAAGAAGGGGGGAAAAAAACTGCGCAATTGCAGCCAGAGAGAGAGGAGTGAGAATATGTGAGAGGAACAACTCTGCAGACACCAAGGCCAGTGAAGGAGGGAGAGGAGGTGCTCCAGGCCCCGGAGCAGAGATTCCCCTGCAGCCCCTGGGGAAGACCATGGTGAGGCAGGCTGTGCCCCTGCAGCCCATGGAGGGCAGCGGTGGAGCAGAGATCCACCTGCAGCCCATGGAGAACCCCATGCCAGAGCAGGGGGATGCCCGAAGGAGGCTGTGACCCCGTGGGAAGCCCGTGCTGGAGCAGGCTCCTGGCAGAACCTCAGCCCATAGGAAGGACTCACGTTGGAGCAGTTCGTGGAGGACTGTCTCCTGTGGGAGGGACCCCACACTGGAGCAGGGGAAGAACGTGAGGAGCCCTCCCCTGAGGAGGAAGAAGCGGCAGAAACAACGTGTGATGAACTGACCGCAACCCCCATTCCCCATCCTCCTGTGCCGCTGGCGGGGAGGAGGTAGAGAAATCGGGAGTAAAGTTAAGGCTGGGAAGAAGGGAGGGGTTGGGGGATAGTGTTCTAAGATTTTGGTTTTATTTCTTATTATCCTACCCTGATTTGACTGACAATAAATTAAATTAATTTTTCCCCAAGTCGAGTCTGTTTTGCCCGTGATGGTAATTGGTGAATGGTCTCTCCCTGTCCTTATCTCAACCCACGAGCCTTTTGTTATATTTTCTCTCCCCTGTCCAGTTGAGGAGGGGGAGTGATAGAGCGGCTTTGGTGGGCACCTGCCGTCCAGCCAGGGTCAACCCACCACAGCTTGTTAGAAAAGCACCGTTCTGGTGTTGGATTATAAAATACTTCATCACTGAATGATTAAAATGCACTGATGACAAAACACAGTCAAAACTGCCAAAACAATCAATTGCCTTGATGCAGTTCTACATCATCATGTTCATTTCTTCTAAAGTCTTATGGAAGCCATAACTTCCGCACATGAATATATTTGGTCCCTAAACTCATCCTCCATAAGGAGTGTTGATTTGTTTGGTTTGCATGGAGCAGCCTGCTGTGGCTACCAGTCTGTGAAAGTACGCGGCTCTAAGGACAGGGGTTTGGGTCATGGTACCAAAGGGAAAGCTCGCTGCAAAGGGCTGCCATTGCACATGCTTCAAATCAAACAGGACCCAGAGAGTTCTCCAGGACTCCTTCCTGCACCTCTCAAGCAGTACAGAAAAGGTTTCTGTGGACAACACTCACCAATGTGGACATTGGCTGAAAACTGGTAGATGCCAGACACAGGTGCTGTGAAACGTCCTGTTGCCAGATTTAATCCTGTCCCCCGGAGAAAAGCTCCTTTGGCCAGAGGCTGTAAGATAAGAAAAGCAGACCCTGAACAAGTCCCCAGCGCTCTCAACAGTTACCTCTGCCCATGACAAAGAACAAACTTATGTGCATGAGAACAAAGCTGAAAACACTTGCAAGGCTACTGCCTTATCTCCCCAG
The DNA here is from genome assembly GCA_020745775.1 of Theristicus caerulescens. Lineage (NCBI taxonomy): Eukaryota > Metazoa > Chordata > Aves > Pelecaniformes > Threskiornithidae > Theristicus > Theristicus caerulescens. The sequence goes on from CM036574.1 coordinate 6,297,816, forward strand.
AACACACCTTCCAGACGGGCTCTCTCTCAGCATCTGGTGCCCACAGAAGGCAAAATGATCAGTATGAGACATGAAGGTGCCCTTTTTGCTCACTGCTGAACTCTTCTAACTCATCTTGACTCAGACTGTGCTTACTGCATCCCTATGCTCTGCTGGTCCTAGTGGCCTCTAGCCTCCACTGATGTTCTGATACACAAGACCTCCCATTATTTGACTCAAGAGGTCCCTACTACTCCCAAAGACTTCCTAGAGGGGGCCAAGCAGTGTCCCCAGGCTTAAAAACCTGGAACCTTATACACTGTTTTTGTGATACAAGTACAGAGGAAACACTCATATGGGTCTCCAGAGGTTTTCTACCCACCTTAAGTCTAAGTCAGACAGCTTTGATACTGTTGAAGAACAACTGCTGGGATTCTTACAGATTCCACATTTAGTTTCATTTTGTTCTAGCCTTGGATTCTACAGAATAGGCAAAAACCTAGTAAAATAGCATGCAGCTTCTCCTCATGGCAGGGAAGCAGTCTTAAGTCAAACTCACAGCAGATTATCTGACTCAGACTAAAATAAACTCTGCGAGAAATGTTTATTGTTTGTTTTGGCCTGCCTCATATGAATTTGGCTAAAGCCGGGGAGAAGCAGGAGTGGCTTCAATGGGCCAAGAAAGCACATTAGTCAGACTCTGCTTCCACCACAAGGGCATTCTGTGCAACGTGAACGCGTTCCCATGAATGCTGTCCTGAGAGATTGGCCCCACATTGGTCTTATGGGACAGAAGAGCTGTTCAAATCTGACTCTGTAAAGGCTCACACACTACTATATCCCTAAAACATGCACAAATGCACAATTGAGCGATCTCAGCAACCCAACATTTGAGTATGCTTTCCAATACTAGATGGTGAAAGGGGACTGAGACACCGTAAACAAATTTGTAGCAATGTTGCCATGGGTGCTATTACACTAAAAAAGTAGTGGAACACCTTTGTTCAAGTACCAGAAGGAAGTTAATTGCCTCCCCATTCTGGTTCATCACAGCCAGAAGTTGCCAGCTTTCCAAGTGCAAGGTAGGAATAATTTATTTATCTTTCTCTCTGAAAGGAAGTAAGGCTGCAAATATTTGGGTCTGGTGGTGTTTGTGTAGAGAGTTACTACATGGTAGGAGGAGTGAAACGACTAACCTGCCTTTATTCAGCAAATCCCAGGCAAGGCTCACAAAAAGAGTAATTCCCAGTTCTTATTTACCAAGATCTAGCTGTAGTCTCAAATTTTACAGAACTTTACTAGAAGTGTTTTATGTATGCATACGGTGGTGAAAATATATCCACTGCAACAACAGTGGCGTTTCTCATAAGATTACATATGTATAATGGGAAAAGAGTAATAATGAACTGCAGGACAACGACATTTCATACAATGATTTCTAAGTCTCTATATTCATCAATGTGCACGGATGTGTACCTACATGCACATATATACGCACAGAAGGAGCTCTGTTTTCTTTACATATGCACACACAGACAATATAACAGCTAACCTAACAACAAAGACTATGGAAGGAGATTGATTCTTATGCTATCACTACGCCATCGTTTTTGGTAGTGCTATTTTTTATTTACCTCACTGAAAGAGCAGATCAAGCCCTGTATGTGCAAAACTGTACTGCATAGTTAATTCATTCCTTTCTCGTTACAGCTATTAGCAGAATCAGCAACGTAATTCCAAAACTACTGGCTGAGCATGGAAGGCAATTTGAGGCACCAGTAAATTATCACTGATAAAACATTCCTGTTTCTTCATGCCCTCTGTGGCTTTGTTATTCTTTTGCTCATAGAAATAGACAATGCAGGGAGAGGTTCTCTGGGCAAAATATTCCATTAAACCCCAGACCAATGAGAGCTCCCTGCTGCATTTGCTGCCTCACAGCAGCATACTCACCTCGCTGCTTCAAACACTGCAGGAACTTATATCTGAGAAACTAATTACTTGCACACAGTTATTTCAGTTAGCAGACCGAAAGCAAACAAACAAGTTAGTGCCCAGCCATTCTGTACAAACCAAGGACAGCTTCTCTTCCTCAGTTCATCTCCTGTCCCCACAACTCCCTCATACACTCCATAGTTTGCTTCTGGGTGCAAAATAGGAACCATGCACAGAGAACTGAGATGCGAACTGCCAGCTTAGCTTTTCAGCGATAAACACTGTGGAAAGCAATGCATTGACGTAACTGTTACTAAAGAAAAGGATAACCCAGCCTGCACAGCAACCAAAACACACAGGGGATGCACCGATCTTCTGAGCAGCAATAAAATTCAACTGCCAAAGGCAGACATTTAGCTTGACCTCAAGGCACTAGAGATACCAGGACTCCTTCGGGGACCTTTCACCATGAAAAGGACGTGGGCCACCTTAGCCTTGAATGATCTGATTCCAGTGATGTTCCTGGGCCTCAGGTAAATCCCGCTTCCATGGCCTGTCAGAGGCTGCAGTTACTTCAAATCTTGCTGTGTAAAGTAACTTTCTGAAAGCTTTTGCAAGAGGCAATCGTTATGAACCTCAAAGCGTGAGATACAAGAGGAAGAGGTGTGGGGAAAGGAGTATCACATGTTTCATTCCAGATACCAAGGAAATTGCGAGACCAAGAGGAAGAGAGGGAGGGAACGTTCTTGGAGGAAATCTAGCATGGAAGGATGAGAAAACCATCATGCTCTCTCAATACCCAAGGTCAGAGTGACTTAGACACCATACTCAAATGAGAGTACAGAAGTAATAGGCTGTTTCTCAGCACAGGTTCTTTCCACTATCTCAAAATGCTTTGGGTAAGGTCCAAATCCAGGAATTAGAGTCAATCCCTATCATCTCACTGAGAAATATCAAACTCTGGGCTTCTTCACACTATTAAACTGACAGAATGGAGGAAAGAGAATTCTCTCTCCCCGCCATGGACTGTCTAAAGACAAAGTTTTCATCTTTGCAAGAGCATCCGCTGTCTCCCTCCCTGCTAAATTCCCCTATATCACAGCACAAGCTAAAACCAGACACTTCTTGTCCCAAAGCTGAAATGAAAGGCTGGCATCCAGAGGCCTGCCAGCCCTCCCACATCAGCTTCAGGGCCAGAAGCAATTAGAAAGAAGCTAGGCATATGATAACAAAGCATGGGAAGCATCAGCCTACGCACTGATTGCTGAGATGTCTTTATTCACATTTTCCCTCCTAATTAATGAGGCAGCAGATCTCTCTAGTCCTGCCCACACTTCAAGTACAATCTTGCCTCTGTGCCAGCACCCACAGTGCTGTCAAACCAGGCTTCCACAAGTGTATTTGGGAAAGATCCAGGAAAGCACCCTATTTAGAACATAACCACTGCCTCTAGTCCTGCAGCTGTGAGAAGTTCTAGCAGCAAAACTACTCCATAGGATGGGATCTGCTGGACAGGATTCTGTAGAAGTGGGACTCAGTGCAGCTGGGAAGAAAGCTCAGCACCTTACTACATGGACAGTGTTAGCAAATGCTGCTGACGGAAAGCCATGTTCCCTGTTCATACTCTTCAAACTCTTCTTGTCACATTACAAAAGCAAACATGTATATGAAGGCCTTGTGCTATTAGACAGCCTTTGTGACTCCGAAGTCTAAAATAAGTCTCCTCAATTACCAAGTAACTATCTGTTTTTAGCTATTACTTTGCCTAACATTTATATTTCAAATTCAGATCCTATTTGCAACTGGTTCAGAAATGGTTAGTAGAAGTTTTAATACTAAATTCAACAGCTTGCTTGTAACCACGCTTATAATGACCTAGAGCATCCCATGACAGTGTGCTTGTCATTATAACATGACTATAATGAAATTATATAGGTAACATTTATTAGTCTTCTATAAAACATTATGTAAAGAATTTGAGCATCAGGACTGGCCCACCTAACAAAATGATGGCTCCCATTTGGGCTCACAAACCTATAACCAATGGCTTCTGTCTGCCTCTGACATATTTCTACATCTGAATGTTACTCTGGAATTAAACAGGGTGTGCACTGAAAAAAAATAACAGATCCTTCAGACTAATGCCAAACATGGATAAGTCTTTCTCCATCATTAACTGAAATAAAAAGACTGACTGTTGTTTGGACCTGTGAGACAGCCCTCTCTTGCACAGACCTGTTAGAACTTCAGTAAGAACTGTAATGAGATTCAGCTGGGCTGCAAGAGCAGAAGAAAGTCTGCCTCTTGGGTTTGTCAGGGAGGAGAGGACTCAAAGCTAAGTGTCCATCTTACTGCAGTTGAGCTTCAGTGCTGAAATCACCATATGAGACCCTACTTCTGTCAATCACAAAAAAAGGTAGCGCTATATTCATAGCACCCAAGCCTAAGACAAGCTTCTGGGATTAGTCCGCCCTTTCAGGAAACACCTTTATCTACAGAGCCACCTAGCAGCTTTGCAGACTGGGGGAACTATAGCTGATCTACGCACAATGGCTGTTGTGGAGTTGCACAGGTTCAGTCTGTAATCTCTTCTCACCGACTGGAAGTTCTGAAGTTCTACCAGGGTCTTCTTATCTACGATGACTTGTCCTTTTAGCTTGCAATGGAATGCCTCCTCTACACGTCTGTGGGGTGAAACTTCCTCCAAGGACAGCAGGAGTGGAGGCAGCTGGCTAGGATGGGCTGAAATAGCCAGGGATGCTCGACGCTCAATGGCTTCTGAGGAGAAAAGAAAAAGTATAGGAAAATTAAGGCTTAGTTTAAGAGCCTGGTCTATGAAGTCATTAGTTGTGCAATTAGACTTCTGCACTCAACTCTTCAACTAAGCAGCACTGGGGAAACATTTTTTCAAATTTTTGATTGTCAGGGGAAGGCTTTAAGGTAAGCGTTTGCAAAGCCAGTCCTTTATTTGCCATGGTACTTCCCAAAAGAAGCAGATTGCAAAAGCACAAAGCTCTTCCAGTCTTTACCTTTTAATATCTCTTTAAATTCCTGCAGAAGGACTTCCCGGGTGACTTCAGCACCAGGTGCTCCTGGAGGTCCCTGGGGGCCAGGAGGTCCTGGGGGCCCAACAAGGCCACGCTAAGGAAGTAACCAAAGAAAAACACGTGAATTAGAAACAGACAATTGCACTGACAGACCAAAAATTCTCTCAGCCATGAGCCAGTTCTACAGGGCTGTCAGCCACGTGAGCAGTCCCCTCCGCTATCAGTTCAGCTACAGGCCTGACGCAGTAAATCTTAAACTGACTCTCCAGCCAGCTGTGAATGCCAGCACTTGGAATTTACTCACGTCTTTATGTGGGAGGATAAACTTTCTTCAGGTAAACACTAACTGGTTCTTCAAGTACATATATATAGTGTGAAGCACAACAAGTTTGCTGCTTCTGTATCCTCTCTTATCACCAAAGTAACACACTAGCTTTTAAGCTTCTTATTCTGCAATTTGCTAACTAGAATAGCCATCTAGCCATGCTTTACATTATTAATATATGTCGCTTAGACATAATTATCACATACATGAATGTTTGGTGCGACAGTAGAGCTCAGAAAAAAATGGAACAGTTTAATTCAAACCACCTGTAAAGGTTAGCCACCCACATTAGAGCTTTAAACTAGTAGTACAAACATGCAGCACTTATCAATGCTATTTTGATGTATATTGTTCCCAGGGAACTCCCGTTTCCTCAACTAAACTGCAGTAAACCTGCATGGAAGCACTCCTGCCTATCAACTCACTGAGAAATAAAAGGAAATCATTAAAAGCATTAAAGATTGTCTAAGCAGCAGATTAAAAGTGCACACATAATCAAGCATCACTCAGCAGATGATCAGTAATTCATTAATTTGAAATAAATGACTTGTCCACATCTTGATTAATATATCCTTTGAGATACCTGGACTTCATCTAGTGGGAGAAAAAGAATGTTAATTTTATTTCTACTGAGCAGGAAAACCAAAAAAGGCTCAGTCCAAGAAACAGCTGGCTTAAACAAAAATGAATGTTGACAGTGGAATTCACATACCTTACCACAAAGCATATAGCACTTACTGTCTCAAACTTCTCCAAAATACTTTGAGAAATTAAACACAAACAAATGAAAACACAGCACCCTCTGGGGTGGAAAGGCAAAAGCTGGAGCATACAAAACACCTCGCATATCAGCAGTGGGAAGGGAAGCCACGGTGCACGTTTATTAGCTGACGGCAATCTAGCGATAACCTACTAATTTCTTGTCTTTCCCTTTGCATCTCCTTTTAGAGGTATTGCCATCATCTGGGCGGTGAACGAAGGAGATCCAGGTCCGCCGTGGATCTGTGATTCGAGGGTCTGGAGATTCTAGGATCTAAAGAGAAACAAGAACAAAGACGGATATCACTGTATCTCTTTGGCCACTACATGGATTCAGAGAATGCAAAGTTTCCAGACCAGACTGTTGTCTGCTGCCTAAACCACAACCTTGATCCAAACGTACTGCATTTGGGAGGACAGTGAAGGTGGGATAAAATGGGATTTTACACTTCGGTAACAAGCAATTCAGTTTGGATTATCCAGTACTATGCCACTTTTTATCTTCATTTACAGGAGCATTGCAAATGCAGGACAGTACCTCAATCTGAGTTCTGACACAGTGTATGAAAGACATCAGCCTTTCAGAGAGTCCCATTGGTGGGGGATTTTTTTTCTTCCTAAGTTAGAGGCCAAGCCTGCCAGCAGAAATGTCCCAGAAGCCAGAAGATGCTGCCCTTAAAAGATCAAAATGCCTTCTCATAACTTAATGTGCTATCACCTGCAGGGCCTCCCAGCTCCCTTTGCTTAAGGAATCAGCAAGAGCCAAGAGCTGGGAGCCAGTGTACCTCGGAGACCTTGCTCAAGCTGCTGAGACTCTCAGCCCTCTGACAGTCCTAATATGTGCCACAGAAAACCTGCCCAGATGCCAGAGATTGTTCATCACTGGCATCTGACATTTATCAGTGGGATCTATCAAACAATACAGGGAGATTAAAACGTACAGAAAACCTTGAAATGCTCCATAACTTTCAAATCACAGGCTGCAGAGTGACAAATGTGCGCACAGAAAAAAACAATTCACGATGAAATACAAAGTCCGTGTCTGATCACAGAAAAGATCTCCATTGGCAAGTTTAGCTACCTTGCCCATTCCTATTTTCTGCAAGTATATCACAGCCATAGAGAAATTATCTACAGAAGCTTTGACATTACAGTGCCTAGTTCTGGATCCCTTTTAAACAAAGTCTGGACAGAAGAGAGGATCTGTCGTTACAAATTTGGGTCCACTTCCTATTGGACTCCCTGATTTCCATTACTCACCTCCCAGAGACAACCAGAAGTAAGTGATCAAACAGCCATACCTGTTGTTTTTATCCTAGGCTGGGAATGAACTTCTAACTTTAAATTTAAAAAAGGCACCAGAAATCATTGGTTACCAATACCCTGTCAAGCTCTTGTCAAGAGCAATTACCTGTTGAATATGGAGGTTCCAACCTGTTGACACATCAGCCTTCCAAATGCCCATCACAGTGAAGATAAGAGCACAAGCCCTCCCAAAGTTTCGTGAACCATGCTTAAGTATTCAGGGCCATTAACGAAAAAGCCAGAGAGGAAAAACTGCAATGAACACTTAAAATAGTTAAAACAAACAAACAAAAACCCCACCCTATGCCTATTGTAAACTTTTGGAATTCATTCAAGAAACGTGTGTTTTCTTCTTCTGGTGAGACAGAACAGGTATAGATCAGAATTCCAGCAGGAAAGCAATACAAGGCAGTAGTGGGCTGAATGACATTTGAAATGATTCCTAGACCGTTACAAGTTTAGGTAAATCAATATTAATCTATCACCATTCAGGAGGAAGAAAACAAGATGGGTGTGGAAAAAGCAGAGAAGCAAAGTCACTCAACAGTGCACTTTTCAGATCTAAAAGTGTTTGCCCCCGGGTATTAAGCGCCTAATAGTCTGACAGCGCTAGACAGTCCTGCCACAGCTCGGACACGATAGCTCTACCCTCAGTGGCCTTAACAGTAACGGTGACCTTGCAAGGTGCTTCCAATGCAGCCACATTAGCAAACACATCTACATTTGGTCATTACCTGTCGCACTTGGCTCCCTAAAGCACTTGCCGCTTCTCAGAGAACCATACTGAGTTTTAATAACATTTCTAGTACCACTTATAAGCATAGATTCCCTTTCATCAAATAGTCCGCAGAAGCATGTAGAAAACAATTAACCTTTAGAATGCAGGTAGAGTTGAGGTCCCAATAACTACAATACACGTCACTGTCTAAGAGCAACAGGAATTGAACAGAAGATTGCAAATTTTAGTTAGAAATATCAGGGCAAGCCCATTTTGAGGAGATAAGACCACAGTCTGTATGATCTGCTATGAAAAATGCATGCAGCATAAATTGTTTCAAAATTAAATCTTAGAAGTCTGCTGGAGTTCCAGCTTGAGGTTATAAGGAATGTCAGTGCTTCTAAGCTGATGCAGAGCCTGGAAAGCTCTCTCTCCGGCATGCATCCAGGCACATGGGTGTAGTACAAGGCACTTGTCCATAGATTTCTGAGCTGATGTGATCGCAACTATTTATTTCAAACAGCACGGGTCAACAAATGATTTACAAACCAGCAGAATATGAGCAGCTCCCCAGAAATCAGATGTGTTGAGAGCTGAGCAAGGGTATTTGTCAAACATACATCTCAAACTCTGTGAAGCCAACTCTATCTTCTCAATTCAGCAAATAATCTTAGGTGATTTACTGCTCAGACACAACCCACAGAAAGATCTACTCCTACTGAATTGCTCTATTCAGGCAGTCCACTTATCCTCCCCTCCAGATAGATGGCTGCAGAGTAGCTGGCGTCTGTGCTCTAAGCCAAAGCAAGGATATTCCGAGACATTTCGCTGTATCGTTCGTTCATTCATTCTACTGTAATTAATCACAGCCAGAGTTTTGGTTACAAACACTCCCCTGCTGCTCAAATTTAGCATGTATTGCAAACAAGAGCAAGACAAACTATTCATAACAATCTAGTTCATTATTTCTGTACCCAGATCAGTCTTGAACAGACTTTTTATGTTTATAACCACATTTAAATCGTGTGTTTAGTCAAGGGGTTCTAGTAGGTTGTTGTAGCTAAATTGTTATTTGCCTTTTTTACTTACCATGCCCAGGACTTAAATAGCTTTCTGAAATTCCATTGGAAATTAATCTAAATGGAGCATCATAGGAAATCCTTGGTATTGTGAGATTAGTCACCTCACTATAACATTATCACCTTCCCAGATTGCTTGACTGCAGATTTTTGCTAAGCATAAGTCAAAGACAGGCCGAGAAGGTCCTTTGGTGCAAACCTCTCCATCTATCATGACATGTAAACATCAAGTCCAGAGGCAAACGTTCATGAAGTTTGCAAGAGTCCTTAGAACAGCACACGAGGTGCAGCTTATTTCTACAACAAACATGAAATACATTTATCAGAGTTTCATGGAGATTTAATGGTTTCTGATGGGAGAAGCTACTTCTTTCCTTCTCCACTTAATCTGAGAACAGATGGGTGCACACATGAGGTCACACTTGCAGAGGACTGTGTTTATGAGCATTTAAGTTTACAAAGCTCATAAATGTAAAGCAGGTGAAAGCCTACCCGTGCTTTGCCCAAAGAAGCAGATGTCTCTTTGTCCCAGTGACTGGGACTGACAGGTCTGTGGTAAAGCTGCAGTGCAGTTCACAAAACAGAAGGAAGCAACTTGTTAATAGAAGCACCCAACTCAGGCAGGATGGAGTATTCCCTCAGTGCTGTAACAGAAGCCAGCAAAAGAACAGCTGGGTTGCAGAGAAAAAGAAAATAAAATCAATTCATCCTTCAAAAAGGGCTGGTTCATGTGGCAGGAACTCCAAAGTGCAGTCTCCAGAACACAGCAAACACAAGACCAGCATCTTAGGAACTGGGATGCAGCATTTGCTGCAGATGTGGAAGAGGCTGTTCAAATATTCCTGGTTTCCACCAGGCTGCAAGACAGGCATAAACTCCCCTCCACTGCAAAAATGAGGAAACAGGCCAGCTTGAAGCAGAAGCCAGCAATCATGGACAGACTCTGACCATTAACTGTGAAGACAAACAGATGTCCTCAGCCTTTCTGGAGCTCCAGCTGTGAAGAAACAGGCCAGAGCAGACATCTTGTCAGGGAGAAAAAAGAAATCCAGATGGCACATCCCAGAAAAATAAATGAAAAACTCCTGAAGTTTAAAAAAAAAATAATAAAAAAATCCCATACCTCTCCAGTGGCTTGCTTAAATTACAAATCCCTCTACAAGACAGCCATGGCACTCCCCAATTTCTCCAGCACAAGGATGATTGACAGTTAAAATGAATGTTCCATCATTGTGGTATTATTATTTAATTACTATGGCATGCATGAGCAATCCCAGCAATAAGCATGCAAGCCTCTATTTTTCTTGGCAGCAGCAGCCTCCAGCAGCCAGAGAGACCTTGCAGCCAACTCAGGTATCAGTCAGGACTGAGAACAGCCTTGGAATCCCAGCAAAGGGGACTTGTCCCTCCTGGGGTGCTGTTTACAGAGCAAAGCTAACCTACAGGAGGCAGGAGGAATCCTCATGTTAACTACGGTGAAATCAGGCTTACTACTCCTGAACGCTTGAAACAGTACCTCCAAAATCAACAGGAGCCTTGCCAGCAATTTTTAATGAACTTTCAATCAGGTCTTTTAACATTACTTTGGAATCCAAATACAATGGCACCTATCACTTCAGAACCAGTTTATGACACTGATAAGAAATTAGCCCACTCTCTCCCTAGCCTCCCTCACAATAAAAGACAAGTTGAGCTGTAATTCAGCCTGCTGCACACAAGCAGAACCTGCGGTTCTTTCTGGCTCTAACTCCCCGAACAGCATGCGCTGCCCAGAGACACACACAGTCTCTGGCCAAGATTCAGCCAGCATGGAAGAAACCACTAGCAGAAATCTACAATCAAGTAGCAGAGTCTGGATCCTGAGAAATTTCTGAACTCTATCTGAACTTTCCTGAAATTCAAGGATTCTGGGATCCAGTCTGCATCTTTGCTAAAACCCAAAGTGAAATGGACAAAAGTAGTTTCAGAGTCCGGATGAATAAAAGAAAAAAGTCAACACTACCTGTGAGCAAGTCTGTACACCGAAATGCATCTCGAAGTGTTCTCAGGCACACCTAAGCATTTCTCAGGGTGGGACAGGATGGAAAAAAAGCATGAAAAGGTTACAATTTTGTGAGAGGACAGCATCCTTTCCACCTGCAATCAGAGATGTGTGTCCAAGACCACATACCTAACCATTCCAGTCCGCAGTCTTTATGCCTGAAGTTACTGCCCTGCAAGTTTTGCTCAGTCATCTATGTGTTTGTCCATCTGTGATGGAATAATATTCAAGAATACTTTGCTTAGTACTTAAGCAGTTGCCAGACACAAAATGGACCTGACTGAGCACTTCCATTATCTTAATCCACAAATTTCTATGTTGTTACACCTGATTTAGACCAGCAAGAGTATTGTCAGCTTCATTATGAAATTAGGAGCAAATTCTTTATTTCAGTAGTGTATTTTACTTGGAACAGGTTAAAAAGTGACAAGACCACTTTTTTTTTTTTTTAAGCATGAAAAAGCGTATTTCAACTGCTAATAACTTATGGTTATACACACTCTTGGTTATTAATGAGATGTAAAACCAAGGTCCTGACCACTTGTGGCTTTTACAGATCTCTCAAGAATTTTCCCTAGAGCAGAAGTGTTAGGTTTGGTATCTCAGCCAAATCCAAAATGGAATTCCTACCTATATTCCCACTATGTTTTGTGATTGAAAAATTATTCTTCACTCCTCTAAACAGCTATCTCAAAAAGCTTCTCCCCTCCACTTAAACACAAGCTGCCTTCAGTGGCCACACCCATAATGAATTTAATGAATCTAATGGAAGAGTTCACATGAGCAAGAGCTACTCGGGGTGAGAAAACGCCATGATGTCTCTTGCCGTGCCAGCTGTACTGCAATGTGAATCAGAGCCACCCCTGGACATACCGGTGGAGTTCTGTCTTTAGGGATGCCACAAAAAGGCAAGGAACTGAACAGCACCAATAGAACATGTAGCACAATGCATCTAGCACACAAAACCACATCTGATGTAGGACTACATACTTTAATAATGAGCTTTAAAAAAAACTTACAAACAGCTCTAAGAAATGAGACCAAGCACCGAATTATTTGATATCCTGAGTCAGATGTATGAATCCAACATTATTTTACATGGGCCACAAGGAATTGCTAGGAAGCATGTTGTTATAGCCCTTCTTTTCATAATATGCCAGAGCAAGACTGACCATGGTGACAGATATGAAACATGAAAGATAACATCATCTACTACAGATAGGTCACAGTCCAGTCCCTCTCATGGCTTTAACACTTGTCAGGCCCAAAAATACTTTTCTCAATTACTCATGCAATCACACACTTCAGGCTAAGACTGAAATCTCATTACAGAGGAGGAATGCAATCTGTGCAATGTCATTGAACCAGCTGCTGTTTTCAATTGGAAGCAAGAGGCCCCAGAGAAATAAATCAGAGAGGTTTAAGTAACAAACCAGGTAGATCTAGCCCTAGACATTGAGAGAGACAGAAGGATCACAAAGGAAATAATATTTCAAGGACTTATTGGCTACGTAGTGGGTAACTAAATCAAAAAACATTATGCTATTTCTTGCAAAAATTCCACTAAAGGTAAAATCCTGTTGACCTCAAATCATACCTGAAATTTCACTGGAACGCCGAGTTAATCATTTTCCCCACGTTAGGATGCTGCCTTTGCGGTGCTTAGCTGAACTACCCCTAAAAGCAGCTCACAGAACAGCTGAAGTTGGAAGGGACATCCACAGATTGTCTAGTTCAACACCCCCTGCTCTAAGCAGGTGAACTACAGCAGGTTACTCTGGACCATGTGCAGTCAGGTTTTGACTGCCTCCAAGGACGGAGACTCTACAGCCTCTGTGTGCAGCCTTTTCCAGTGTTTGACCATCCCCACAGTAAAGAAGTTTTTTTTCTTATGTTCAAGTGGAATTTTCTGTATTTCAACTTGTACCCACTGCCTCTTGTCCTCTACTCAGATATCAAATGGTAACTCCTGATCAGTGTCAACCCTATATAATCTACTACTGCTGAACCCCTGCTGGTATAATATCATATCTTGCAAGACAGGATCCATGCCTGGAAAGGGAAGGAAAGCCTGGCAAGTGGCAGCTGCAGGTACTCAGCCACACACAGTCAAAGTAAGAAGGTCCAGTAGATTACAACCTCTGTATCCATCAGCCATCAGCTCTCTCTCTTAGTCCATCTGTGTCAGAGAAGAAAGCTCTCATGTGCTTAGCAAGCACATCCCATTGACAGCAACTCAGCAAAGACTGGGAAAAAACTTTAAAAAAAAAACCCAAACCAACCAACCAACCAAAACCAAACACACTATTTCCCTGGAAATATCAGGTTTATCAGGAGATTTGAGACTTCTGCTTCCCTGTTTTAGATAGAGGTTTCACCACGACTCATGCACTGTGAATGTTAAAGGGGAGCTTTCTCCACTCCTTTTTAAAAAAAATTCCCAAGAGAAATTTGTCCCCAATTGTTTTGCTTAATTAGAAGGAAAATACATCTACCTTTTCAACAGTATGAATAAAAATCAGTGCTCTCAGCTAGTATTTCACTCCCTGCTCCTTCTGCATTGATAAACCTACCAGCTGGCCACAGAGTCTTCCAAGGTAAACACAGCCTTAATTTTTACTGTACAAGGCCAAAAAAAATTCCTTCTTTTCTGTTATGTGCTAGAGAGAAATGAAATGGGACACTGCCGTTGTTTCACTTTCCTGTGCAGGGCATCCTTTCATGAAAGAAAACTGCTCACAGACATACCTTCAAGGCTCAGAGAGACCAGTCTTCTGTAGAGAACTGCTTTCAACCTTCCTTTAGCTTGATAGGTTAGGTAAGGATAACTTCACTATTACTTTACTTCTTCCATTAGTGAATACAAATTGTCATGCTTTGCTGTAAACGGCAACTGTCATTTACGCCAGAAATGGTGGCAATTCTTAAGTGCTGCATTTATAGCATGTGTAAAATAATCCCTTAGCTTGGGCAGGTGCTATATAAATATAAAATACAATACAGTTACCTATGACATTTAGAAGCAATACTTAACTAGAGCCTGGACTTCAACCTCAAGTAGATTCCAAGGAGAAAAGTTCACATTGCAAAATTTGGGAGTGGATATCAAGCAGAGCTCACAAGCATTTACATCAAAGATTTGGTTTCGTCCTGTCCTTATTAAACCTGCCTTCACTGAACTCGCCAGCTCTTACTGCAGCCAAACCTTTGCCATGGATATTTTAAAGCAAAGTATTTCAACACAGAAGCTGCAGCTTCCAAACAATGTCTGTTTTAATGAATGCCCACTAGCCTCAGAATGAGTACTGTGTTTCTTCCAGCAATAATGTATGTGTGACTATATCAGAATTAACCAGGACCAGTTTCTGCTTGCTTTTGCAATCAGAATATATTCTGCTTGCGGTCCAATACATCAAGTCAAATTAATTCCAGAATAGACTGAAATTTAGTTGCACTAGATATGCATCTGGCCCCTTTTGCAAAAGCAGAATGAAGCAGTTCTAGAGAGAGTAGAAGAAAGTGATTGATTATAAGCACCTCAAGAATTTAGCATGTATACAACCTGTCCTGACAGAGCCCTGCAATACACAACAAAAAATTAGCTGAAGAAACACTGCTTACAGTTCCCTAATGATAATTTTAAGCGCAGCAGCCAGCTTTTTTATGTAGAAGACTGTTTCCCAGACTTGCCCAACCTTAACCAATTACTCTCACAATAGCATTGAATAGGATATTTAGAATGTCAGCCCAATTGTTCTAACTTGCCCCCTCTGCCATGCCCCAATTTTTGACAGGTTTGTTCCTCTATTGCTATAGTGACTGCCATCCCTAATGCTGGTGATCAAAGTCATGTTTTAGAGGTCACCTCCATTTGAAACAAGGGACATGTTTGTGTGAGCAGGGGAGAGAGAAGGGGCTGTGTGATAGGGGAGACTCCCTCCTTTCTCAGTGTTGTAGTCTCCCTTCCATTTCATCCTGCTCCTAATCCTAGGACTTGCTTTTAATTCCCTAACCTCCTCTCCCACTCCCAAGCATTCTATGCAAGTTTTCATCTTAAAGGATGCTGGGGGCTATGATCGATTGACTGGAAATTTTTTTGCAGCTTTCAGCCTGGGGTGAGTCTCCCAAACATGTAACTGGAAGGATCCTACCCTGCAAAATTCACTCACTAAGCCTAGCAAGTCATCAGCTACAGCCACTGAGGTATCACACAGTCTTACACTTGCCACTTATGCACAATTACCACCATCCTGAATCCTTTCCTATACAAGAGCCTCAATCACCTTAAACAGATCATCTGACTACACCAAAATTTTTCTCATACGTAACTTTCAATCACCACAGCCTCTCTGGTGGAAGGTGCAGTGCAGAGAAAGCTCAGGCATGCTCAGGTATTTATACTGTTTCCTAAGACAGTTTTGAAATAATGTTCCAGAGAGTAAAGGGTTTGCTTGCAAGAGATACGTTAATATTCCAGTATCATTATTTTACTGCAATAGCCCAACTGATATTTTTAGTCAGCTGTTTCTAAACAGGATAGTGTTCATACACTAGAGCTCCAAAATGTCTTTACACTTAATCAGCTACTATGGGACTGGAACTTCAGTCATGCACATTCTAAAATAAATTATAATAATAAATTGTAGTATTCCAGTGTTTGCTTCAGTAAGCTAGAAAATCAATCATGCAAAGGTAAAAGAGAGAGCATTTCTCTTTAAAATCAAATATAATTTGGCAAGATTGCCTCAATCATTGGAAAAAGGAAGCAGCATTGCATTACTGCCAGAAATAAGTTCTACCAAGCACTGAAACACATAAACACCTACCTTGGGATGCCCGTGCAGTTCTTCACTGTTTGAGAGGGTAGCATTGAACGGCTCTGTATACTGATTAGGTTCTTTCTTCATCTTTCTCTCTCTCTTTGCTGCCGTAACTCTGAAGAGGCAAAACTGCTGACAAAGTAAAGTTGCCACAAATACCCAGGTGCACCCCTTCATTTTGAAAAGGGAGGGGCCAAGTCAGGGAGGGCACTCTCCAAGCACAAAAACCTTCACCACCAATAACAGGAATAGACACAGACTTCTCTCTAAAAAAATAAAAAATAAAAAGGTTAGAACTATTAAAGATGAGCCTCTGGGCTATGTAATGTCAAATGAGCAGCATGCACGGATGCGCTGGTTGCTGGAGAGATCTCAGTTCAAGCAGGACACGTGGAATTGGTATAGATAAACTTGTTTGAAAATCTGGATTCACTCGAAGAAAGAGGTAAGTCCATTCAGCCTCTTGAAGCTTACATAAATACAAGAGGCCCTGGAAAGTCCTGCCACCCACCTTGAAGTGTTGCTCCCCCCCCCAATAAGTCTTCAGACTCGTTTAAAATGCACTCAACTATGAAACTTAGAGAAGTGAAATTGCTCAGGGCAGCAGTTGCTCAGGCCAGAGCTGACAACACAAACTCATTAGGGGTGTTGTTAGGTTGTTCTTCTTCAACAGGAGATTTCACTTTCTGTCATTTGAAGCATTGTGTTCAGTTCAAAGCAGGCTCGAATACGTTCCCATCCATTCTCTCTTGAATGATACTTCCCTTCCCTCAGTGACAAGTCCTCATCCTTTCCTTTCAAGATGCTGGGGAACTGTAACCCAAGGTTGCTACAGCCACTGCTCTTCTGAAGAGGCTGAAAGCATCACAGCTCAGCCAAGTGCTCAGGCTTCTAAGGAGAAAATAAATTTCTCATATCATAGAACAGGGAGAAGCAAAGAATCTGAGGATGTACCTAGGTCCATTAGGAGCAGATAAAGTCTTCCCAAGTCTAGCTTCTCTCCCTCTTTAGCTGGGTTTATCTTCACTTTTCTTTAATGAGACGACGAGCAGCAAGTCCCAATGCCGCAAGCAGCTGTCAGGATGTAGAATCTGATGTCTCTTTCATCCTCATCTCCCCTCACACTAGGCAAGATTTCAGGTACCTCTGAGTGTAGATCACGTCTGATTTTTCTCACTGCTCCTTTCCTCAGCTGCACACTGGCAAAACCCTCCTCAGCTTTTGCTTTACCTCAGCAAATAAGTACTTCTTTCCTGAATGAGTTTCCATCAACTTCAAGGAAGGGGAAAAAAAAAAGAAAAAAAGGAGGAGGGATCACATTCTAATGAGCTGTCAAGCCTATTCTCTTCACATTCCTATTAGACTCACTGATAAGTGGAGCTGGCCCGTGTGCCAGGCAGATTTAAATCAATGCCCGTTCCCTGCTCCCTCCCCTCAGCCCTGTTCTGTACCTCCCCTTCATTATCTCAGAGAAATCACCATTTTTCTGGGAAGTTTGTAAAACTGTACATGAGTGTGTGGTAGAGCTAAAAATATGTGGCTTGGAATATGCACTGAGCATCGCACCACACATTGATACCTCAGAACTCTTGCTTTATACTCGTTAGCTGTGTTCCATACAACATTTTCCCCTAGCTCTCATTAGAGGCTGGCTCAGTGGGGGCTTTCTGATTTCTTTACAGGTGGGTGGGCTGTTTATGAAAAATAACAGAAAACCAAAGGTTACACATCTCCTACAAGCATTTCATAAGGGAGATCTTGAAGCACTTGGACAGTCTGCAAATCTTTGTCAGTTCCCCACCACCTAGAACAAATATTCCTGGTCTTTCTACAAATACAGAGAGTGATGCAAAAATTCAGCTGAGACTGTACCATGAGAAAGTCCAAGAATGACAAAATGTTAAAAATCACATAATTTGAAGTCCCTTACGCAGTCAGCAAGCAACAGATTTACTTTCTTTTAACAATCCCTTTACCATACCTTCTGTAATCCAAGTAATAATGCCAGCACAGTTCTTCATTGGACTTTAAAGGCAGCCAGGGTGGATCAGGAGCAACAGCTCTATTATCTATGGCTCAGGGAAACTGAGGCATGGCCAATCTGAGCGCAAAATCAAGTAGAATACAGTTTGTTTGGTGTTTTTTAAAGCATCTTTTGAGAGAAATGGAGTTAGGGAAAGAGAAAAGAGTGAGAGCAAGAAGAGAAGTTACACAGAAGCTAAATAGTTAACAGCATATCACCCCTCCCCCAACTAGCTCACATTCCATCAAAACTACGTGGCAGACTTTATTTGTTAATAATATTTAACTTTCTTTGGCGCCTTCTCATACTTAAGCCTCTTTTTTCAGGTTAGTTGTAGACAAGCCATGAATTTGTAAAAGTGCACTTGATGACACATTAATAGGACAATCTGTCATATTGCAGCTAAACAGCTTGACAGATCCACACACCATGGCAAGAAATGACATCCAAGGCTGGAATGGGGCAATCGCTTTTTCGGTCTGCTGGTGCAGGCTGCATCTGTCTGCCTGCAACATCTCCTTTCCCATCCCAAGAGCCAAATCCAAAGACTATATCCTCAGATTTGGGGGAATTGAATCCTAACTACATTTGCAATCACAAGGCGAAGTTACTTTTTGGTCCCTTAGGACAAACTGACTGTAGCAAACTCCTGACTGTATACTTTTCTCTATGTTGGGCTGAAACAAGTGTCAGCACAGTTGTTACCTCTCCTCCAGCCTTCAATCCAGCATTTGTATTATCTGTAGAAAACTGCACACCTGGCTGCTGCTGTTTTCACATCCTAGTTGCAGCAGTTCCAAAGCACCCGAGTCTTGCCAATGCATGAATAACACTCAACCCCCATTTGCAAAAAAAATAGGAATAGGCTGACGTTGCACTTAATAGCACAACAAACCAAGGATCTCAAAGTGACTGAAAAGACAAATAGTTTCTTCTCTGAGCTCAGCACCATTGCAGCAATAGTGGGAATAGTTCAGAACGTAAGAATACCAATACTGCATGAGAAAAGTTTTGAAGCAGGGAAGATATTATAAGAAGCCACATTTACATTTCAAAATTGTGTGCAAGAACCCAAATACAGTGTTTGCAAACACTACAAGAAGTGTGTGTAAAGCTGGAGAGGACACTGAGTAGTCAGGCAAGAAACTTGTGATTTGATCTTTCAATCTCTACTTACGCAATTCGCCTTTTACTCAAGATAGACTTTACTTAACTATGCTAAGAATAATATCCAAAGGGCAAAAGCTAGGATTTTCCCAGAGCAGCCCACTGTAGATGTATTGAACAACTCCTAAGCCTTGGTGCAAAGATAGTGATTTTTGTAAGCCAATACAGAAGGCGGCACATTACCATTCGCTGACACACACCCCCACCCCTGCTTCATAGCAGATCATAGAATAAGGGTTTAGAGTACTCCTACGATCGATCCCTTAGGTTTAAATCTAAAATTTCCCAGTGCTAGTCTGATACAAACTCAAGCTGTCGATTGGGTTAACATCCAAAAGCTGTTAGAACAAACCTAAACACACCAGCAGACAAAAGGAGCAGCTTTGGGAAGGCAGACCAAGAGCTTACGGCCACTTCGGTCGCCTTCTGCAGCATCGCCCCGTGGAGCTGCCCGCACCCCCGGTCCAGAGAGCCCCTCCATTCGGCTCTGTCCCGCACCCCCCCCAGCACCGATCACGACCCACGCGGGATCGCGACGCCATCTCGTGGCAAACCCACGGAAACACCCAACCGCTTGGCAAAACGGGGAAACGTTTGCTGCCACTCCTGAGGTTTCTCTTGCAGTGGGGTCTTCGGAGCGACCGAGGCATGAAATAACATTGTTGGGGCAAAGCTTTTACCGCTAATAAAAGGTTCTGAGTAAACCCTAACAAATCACCCTCATTCGCTGCCCAGAAAAGTCTTTTCAATAACACGAGATGTGAATGCTTTGAGTTCGTGTTCAATAGCCTCCCGTTTGTGTGCGTAGGCAATTTTTCCACTGAAAGCATGATTTTTCTGCTTTAAGAAGTAAGATCTGGCCTTTACTGGGCAGTGAAAAAGGTAGCAACTTGTATACTATTTGTCCTCCTGTGACTGGGTTGCACTATAAACCACTAATAGCAACTAATTATTGGCAGAAATTATTCAGAGACATTAAAAAATACTTCTAGAAGCACGGGGCTTAAGGTAATAATTCTCATTACAAATTTTGAGCTTGCTCTTTTGAAGAAAAGACAGGTTGTCACTTGCTGACGGCTTACAGTTTTAAAGCAAGTTGGAAAATCCACAAGATGGGCAAGAAGCATCTCATTTCTTTGGCCTTCTGTGTGTGGGAGAGTTTCCCATTTAATACTTGGCTAGATAGCCACTAGCAACACCCATCATCAGGTTCAAATCCAAGTATTGTGCAAATGCAATATGAGGTTTTTCCTTACAGAATTTGTCTAGGGTAGGGGCAGAACAACGCCTGTCCTCACAGCAAGGGTCCTGCATGACTACATGGATCCGAAATACAGCAACGTGGCTATCCTCACCTGACTAGCTCCTTACTAACACCGGCACCAACAAAACCTGAAGCAGGGCAACTGACGAAATGAAAAGCACAAAGCCTAAACAATGGAGTGCAAAAGAACTCCAGGTACAAGGACTGTTCCGAGTAAGAAAAAAGGCAGAAATACCAGCGTTAAGGAAAATGTATCATTTCATAAAACAAATTAGGACACAGCTCAGCCCTGGCAGATGTCAGTCAAGCACAAAACCTCACTTCCATCAAGTTATGAAGAAATTGCTATTCGAAACAACTATGTTTTGGATCCACACACACAACTGGAATGACAGCCCAAAATCAAATTCTAAAAGTCAAAAGTGAAGACAGCCTCTGAGTAACATTTACCGCTTTACACAGAACTGAAGCTGCCTAGATACCACCGAACCAGCTATCCAGATGTTAAGGGAACAGCAGCAGAATGAAGTCAAACTGTACTCAAACAGCAACTGCTGAGCAAGTAGCAAGGTTCCAATGTACTTGTTGCTTCAGAGCCATCATCACTGTGGGCAAGAACAGTGGAACAGCATCTTAGAGTGCCTCCTACATGTCTCAGAGTAGGTAGTGAAAACATACTGCACTACAGGGACAGTTGTGATGCTTAAGTCATTACAGAACAAATGCCTCTCTGTAAAGGAACTGCATTATCAAAGAAAAGATCTAGAAGTTACTACCAGTAAATCTTCCTGGAGGTGTTTTACCACAGGGATACCAAAAAAAAAAAATCTGGAGGTGGGAGAGATGCAGTTTTGCCACAGTTTTTGTTTCCTAGTCCATATATATCCAGTTAGATTTCTTCCCAGTGACTCCTTTCCCAAAAACAGTCCCACAGAAAGTATAAATTTTATCATGAATGTTTATTATGAACAAACAACTTTACAATGCAGTCATTTCTACTCCTCGGTACATGCTTGAAGTAAGGTAACTTCCATGACCTTGAAATCTTAGGGGGAGAAAAGTTACGACTACACACAAATCCAGGATTTTTGAAATCAAAAGATCTTTAAAGGTGACCACTGAGATGTCCTCTGATTCAAGCTGCAAAAACTCCCTACCATCTGTGTATAGCAATCTTACAGAAATCTATGACATTGCAGCAAGAAAGTGAAGGGCCAGACATTTGTTCCAGTATCATATACTGAGGGACAGCTTTTAGTTTTATTACGTTAAGTAATGCACTGCTTCAGGGCACAATAATATTTTTGCATGGCAAAGAATGGTTTACTCCATCTAATGACTTTGGTAACAAAAAGATCGGATACTGCATACTATTATAAATGCTTTTAAAAAACACAAAACAGTAAAGCCTACACAAAAGGGAATAAATCTTCTGTTACCAAAGGCAAGGAGCAAGGAGATGTATCAAAATCTTGTAAGCCATAGGTGCAAGGGTTCAGTCTGCTATTGCTCCTAGCTTTCAACAAATGGCACCTGAAACGACTGTCAAGCCTTTCTCTGAATCCAGGGTACCGAAGAGAAACTGCAACTGGAAGTTTTGTTTTGTTTTTTAGATACAACCAATCCTCAGAAAAAATGCAGCATGTCCAGGGTTTAACCGAAGGGTTTTTTGTTTCCAATTGTGGCACTTACTAAAAACAAGAGACCCCCCTTCAAATACTTGGGTGTAGCTTAAGGCCAACTTCTTGTCATGTAATAAAATGCCTTTTATTCAACATCTCCAGATTTTACTAGTTCTTTTACCTAGGTTAGGTACATTTCACAAAAGATGCAAACACACCATGCCCAAGGTCTCCTTGCCTTTGTCTTCATTTATGTGGACAAAATAACTTCCATAAGATAAGAAGATAAACACAGATAACCAATGATAAGCCTTTGTCTGTAGGCAATGTCAATGGTAATAAAAGGCATTGTGAGAACACAAACATTGTTTGAATGATACTAAGATCTATGAGGCAGAACAGCCTCAGCTACAGGTCCATATGCTTTGAGAAAAAAAAATATCAGTCTGACAAGCCGTCTCGAAAATCCTAACACTGCAGGAAAGACATGACACTCCCCCTTCCTTTCCAGCACACCCCCAGACCGACAGAACACAATTGTTTCTAGATAGATACAACCGGTGCTTCTCTTTTTTACAAGAGCTGATTAAGCACATACAAGAGGTAAATTAAAAAATAGTTATAAGATTTGGTAAAACTGCAAAATAAAATAAAAAAATCAAAGATTTATAAATACATTTTAAAAACCATCCTTTTCCAAAACCATCCCCACACACCCCATCTCCTCCTTCCCTTCCTTACCTCAGTAAGAACTGCTTTAAGATTTCTTTAGTATAGAGCTGTTCTGCTAGTTTTGGCAATTCCTACCTATTGCAGAGAATTGGTCACATTTATTGATGCTCTAAGCTGCATGGCTCATGGGTTAACAATATGGTTTTGCTTACAATTCAAGATACCAAGGAGAAGCAGAGAGAGAAAACAAATCTGAAAGGGAAAATATAACAGTTTCAAAAAAATTCTTAGCTACATGAGGTAACATTTATTCGGGCTCTTCGCAATACTTAAAATAAGACTATGCAGTCAGATGCAGATCTTTTTACTCTGCTATCACCTGTGACAGTTTGTTGTACCATTAACAGCGAATGTGTTCTTCCCCAGATGACTAGGCATCACTGTCAATTATGAAAGGCACAGTAAGTTTGCCTCTGATGAAACAAAGCATTTGGATAAAATTAAGCGGGGGGGGGGGGGGGGGGGGTGAAACCCAAGCAAACTCAGTTAAAAAAGTAATTTCAGACTTTTGAACTACCCTAGGAGCTTCAGTGTTTATCCACAGTCCTGTAACCCCAAGAACAAACACTGGTATTTCAGTCATCAATCATCTGAAGGGCAACAGCGATGAACTTATACCTAAAAGCAAAAAGCTTCTAGAATCTCAGATGAATTAGAAGAGTTTGGGTTTTGCCTTTTGTTGTTGTTGTTTTTTTAAGTTTATGCAAATCTTTGAGTAAGCAAGTGGAACTAATTTTAAGGGTTTACTTCAGCTAGTGACACTTCAGATTAATTCAGTTGACTCTGAAGAAGCTGGTTTGTTATTCAGACTCATTTGTCTTTTCATCTTCACAAGGGCTAGGGTTACTTCATTTCCCAAAGCCCAAGAAATCCAGAGAAGATTTTCTGAATACACAATCAACTCTCCATTGGTGTGTGCAGTTTTATTTTTTTTTCCAACAGTGGCACCTTGTGATCAAAATTAAGTATTACAGCTTTCAAATATAACATCTCCCAAAATGGAAATCTGTAAGTGAACAAATCCAAAACAATACTGGATATGGGTACCCCCACTGAAGACTGATTCAAATGCTTTTTCTTGCTAATCATTCCTAAAGGCCGATAACTGCACTTCTTGTAGCCCAAATAAGACCTTCAATTACATTGTGACAATTTAGACAACACATTTAACACACACGGTGTTATTTTCCCACTCATCTAATCACTACTGACTAGATATGCGATGATGTTCATTCTATTTTAAAAAAGAAACCAGCAATCTTCTGTAGCATTAATGTTCACATTAACCAAACCCTTACCAAGTCCACGTGAAATCTCTACTTGAGTCATTTCAACACCTCTACAGAGCCTTCCCTAAAGAAAATAAAATACGATATGCACAAATTGTGAAATTTTAAAAATTGTTCAATGAAGTAAAAAGCCTTATTTGCTTAAGATTTTCAAATTTCAAATAACAGATGGAGAATTGCTATAAAAATCAAAGCACTAGAAATGTTAGCATCTCATCAATAATGCTTTGACTTGTTTGTGAGCCACTACTAGATAGTAGCGAGGACAAGAGGATCTGTGAGCAGAACTTCTTTTAGTTTTCTGACTAATTGAAACTACTCCATTTCCCAAACATAACCCATGAGCCAACCAATGTTTTACCGGCAACTTGGTAAAACAAATATTTATCCCAGTGTCAGAGTCAGATGCCCAAAGAGTCCCACTCATTCTGCAACTACCACTAATTTGGTCTTGGATTTCTTTTATCATCCTCATTCTTGCGCTATGCTTCTCAGTACATACTTGACTGTGTAGGCAAAGGCTGCAAAACCAACTATAACAAACAAGTTCGCCAAAGCTCCGCCTAAAAGTCCATGGTTACGATTGGCCTGTTGGAGACCTGGATGATTGGCAGGTGCCAGTGGTACATGCCCATTAAGAAGGGGTATTCCGTTCTGACCGTAGTGTGCTTCCCCATCAGGGACAACATCTGGTAAAGGGAGGGATGGAGGTCTGTTACTGAGCTCTTCTTGTGCTTTCTGTTTTTGTTTAATCTCCTGGAGAAAGAAAAAAGAAAACTGAATAGCTGGAAGTGAAAGTGGTGAAGCTATTGGGTGTTTTGAAAAGATTTCAGAACCCAAGGTCTTACACAACTTTACGAAACGGATATGGTACACTTCTTTATATTGTAGGTCTTTTAAACTAAATTAACTGCATTACAGACATTCGTACAGTCTCCCCAACTTCTTCCAAAGTGACCTACTTCAGTAGTTGACACTAGCAATCATTTGGCCAAGTTTATTTTTAGTTCATGTGTACATTTTCTGAGAAGCCTTCTTTCAGAAATGAGAAATTCTTGCATAAAAAAAAATCTTGCACGTCCAGCTTGTTTTGAACACAAGACATTAAAAAAGATGAAGAAAGCAATCACAGAAGCTTAGAAGGATTAGGCTATAGGTATTACAGGTTAAAAATCTGCCTGTACTTGGAACACAACACCAGTTATCTATTACTGTCTTCAGACTTTCCCAACGATTTAGGTACTGGCAAAACAGTACTGCAGAAAGTATTTCCGACTATCTGGCATTCTTGTAACTGATAAGAAAACGCAATTAAGACCTTCAGTTCAAATATGTATCTGCGTGAGGAAGAAAGGAAATGGAGATAAAACTTTTCTTTTCCCAGAAGGATGTCCCAAAAAGAGACAAAGAGGGGGAACGGGTTTTAAGCTAGAGCTTTGTGAATATCTTTAAGAAGAATAACAGATGAATCAAAGCTGAAGTTCCATAAGCACTCGCCACTCTGCCCAGAAAGGCCATTTCTGTCTGTGGACAATGTTTACTTCACTAGCTGGGCTCATATGGTTATGACCTCAGGTTATCTCTACCAAAACCACACATCTCTCATGCTTAAGAAAACAGCTGGAAAAAGGCTCTTCTGTATCTTTTCTCTACTCTTCTACCGTATATATTCTTTGTGCAATAATTAAGACCTGCAATTTGGTGAAATTTGTACAACCCAAAACAGTTTGCCTGACAAAATAAATTTTATGCCTAGAATTCCAAATTACAATGAGCATCAGCATCATAATATTGTGACTGCAGTCATGAAACAGAGTCCATAACAGAAAACTGTTCCCATTCATAAGGCATGCAGAAAATTAACTCTTAAAGTCTCAACAGCAGGCTGAAAGAACTGAACTCCTTCACTAAGAAGTTACAAGGAAGGAACCATCTTGAGACAGGAGTGAAGAAAGGAGCATCCTTCATTTGTAACAGGTGAGACCTTTTAGAACCAAGTACCATCAGTGGAAATTAGCTAGAGAATCCCAGAGGTCTGAATGAAGTGAGATACTTTTTTTTTCTTCCCTCTTTCTTTCTTAAACCTATACCATCTATAAATCTGTTGTCTGGCTGAAAGGTAACCATTGTCAGAACCTTACACAAAGCAAATTTCTATTTCCTTCAGCTGTTACCTATACATGACGATATACACCGTGTATCAACACACCTACAAGGTTAGTGTTGTGCAAGGAAGATACATACCCTAAAAAGATATCACCCATTCTCAGAAGTTAAGCAAGAAGAATATAACAGTCTCTGATCTTAAAGGAGAATTAATATAAAAAAAAGTCTAGGATATTGATGGACCAAGTCCAAATATACAAAGATTAGTCCTACCCAAACTCAAGAAAACACAGTATACAATTCTAAAATATTGGGACCACAACCACATCTGCTGCATGTGCAGCTCAGTCAAGGCTATGATACCAATCCTAAATACACATATTTGATTCTCTATACAATCGATCTTTGTGCAGCAGAAAAACAATTCCATTTCAAGAGTCAAGTTTTTAATTCTTACACATAGCAAAAGCACCTTTTAAAAGGCTTCCGAGACTGACAAAAGTAGCTACTGTCTGGGGGAAGTCCTAAACAATTAGTTTACAGATCTACACAGAGAAGCTGAAAAACTACAGAAAACCAAATTATTGCACGGATGAATTCCCTTACCTCCACCACTTCAGGGAAGAGCTCGCAGAAGACTTTATCTTTTAAATTAAATGCTAAGCTTTGCGCAGCAAGCTGTCTTTTCTGTGGAGGAAACAAAAATTATCAGCAGTTGTATATAAACAAAGTTAATATACTTGAATTCAATATCTGATTATTTCCCGCAAGAACGGTGCAAACCACTAGCCAACTAGTTTCTAACATTTACAGTTTCATGCTTGTGGATATTATTCGCTACAACGGACGTTTCTAGATATAAGTTATGTTCTCAATTCTTCATCTTATAGGATTAGTGTTCTGTGCTAGTGTGCCTGCTTGGCAGATGCTTCAAGAGGAAGGAAGGAGAAAGTCCTAACCATACTGTTTACTAAAAGGGATTTTAAGTTCTCTAAGAAATCCTCTCCCCATCCCCACACTACCTAAAACTGACTTGATTCATCTGCGCATCATCTGTAGTAGGCAACAACATATTCATGTCCGAGATATCAAAAGGCCAGCTGCTGCTGTTGTTTTAACTTTGAGGTCATATTCAACATTC
Organism: Theristicus caerulescens; assembly: GCA_020745775.1. Taxonomy (NCBI): domain Eukaryota; kingdom Metazoa; phylum Chordata; class Aves; order Pelecaniformes; family Threskiornithidae; genus Theristicus; species Theristicus caerulescens. The sequence goes on from CM036574.1 coordinate 6,325,168, forward strand.
CCTAAGCTGACAGAAGGTACATCACAGAGTCTGGAGCTTACTGTGAACTCTGACGTCTCTATGCTGCCCAGTGTGGGGCCCTTTTCCACCATAAAACTAAGAAGGCCCGTCAAGATCGTCGAGACTGACCAAGCTGGATTCCATGTATCTGGGTGGAAATCGGTGATTGAAAGACACAACCTTCAAAAGGATAAGACAGGCAGTGTTTTATTTTTCCCATTAAAATTATTACACATTATACGTATTGCTAAAACGGTGTTAATTGCTTAAGTGTTAGAAGAAAATCCTTACCTTGTATTACACTTAAACCTTCCATTAGGTGTAATCATATAAATACTAGGAGGTTTAAAAGGAAATTCTCTGGGGAATATTAGTTTCCCATGATAATAGCCACCTGCATTACATAAAGAGATGAATTACTTATTTTGCATGAAGATGAAGTCCTAAGCTGCTACTCAAAATGGGCCAAATAAAACCCTTTACTTGTCTCCTTCTCCCCCTCACACTAAAGAGATCAAGCTCATCATCTTGTGCCTCTAAAACACAGGAATAATGATCTACACCTGCAGCAGATTTACTCTGGAGGCAATTCTCTCACATGCATATTACAAACAGTACTTTCTGTTGTCAAGTCTGTAATACATTTAAGGAAAACCAGCCAAAGTGTATTTAATACAATACAAATGGGTTCGTTTTCCAGAAACACAGGTAACTGCAAATACACGCCTATGAAGAATCCAATTTCAAAAAGCATTTTGTGAGAGGCTCCAGAAGACGATGTGAAATATGTGACTACAACAAATTAATAAGGCTTTTATGTTCCTCACTTTCTCCAGATAAATTAATAAAGAAAATATACGTCTCCGTTCACTGAGAATATTTATGTGTAACAAAATGGGATTTTTTGAAATTATCTGACAGTCACATACTATCTAAAGTGAGTTATCTGCTCCAAGATCTTTAGCAATTACTTAATAGGAAGTTATCTGTCTTCAGTTTAACCTAAATGTGGTTTTGTTAGAATCCTTGATAACAAAAAAAATTACTAATAGACAGCGGTACCGCTACCTCTTTTCAACAAGCTATCACACAAGTCACGGAGAGCTTTGAAACTGCAATAACAGTTTTTAAAGCTATTTACAGTAGTTATATTTTGCCCATTCAAACAGGCATGCAATTACTCAGGCATGCCAATCACAACATAAAGTACATGCACGCTTTTGCTACATGCTAACTTTTACCTTCATAGGGAGTCATTTCAGGTCCTCGTACTACATAGTGCCTAGGACAAAGAAGGAAATTTGAACAGTATGAAAGCCATCACACATCAGACATCAATTTCTGTAGAAAAATGAAGATCAGTATCACTTCAGCAAAAGTTTCACACTCCACCTCCCAAAACCAAGATTCCCATACAATCTGTAGGAGTGAGGGAGTCAGACTTGATGACCTGGAAAATCTTGTTCTCTCCACAAGTGCTGAACAGTTCATTCTAATTCTTACCATTCAAGGATATTAGATGGGAGGGGCTCTGCACAGATATAAGGCACTGGATCTTTCTTAATTCGAAGGTAGTCTTGTTTAAGTCTCTGTGTTGCTGTCGTTGGTGCTCTCTTATTACTGTTGTTGCTCATCTAGTTTTTAAAAAACATATATAAACACAATCTCAATACAATCTTAACAGACACAGACCTACTATGCTTCATTCAACACAGCTCCAGATTTTTGCAAAATCTACTTTACAGAGCATTTTTTTAAAATATAAATTAAATTACCATAACTTTTAAGTGGCAAGAGTCGTTCAAAATCTTAACCAAGTGACACACCCCCCAGAGACTCTGTATATTGCCAAAATGGGAAAATACTCCTTCCAGAACACTGCTGTTTAAAAACCACAGCGAACTGCTATCGTGAAAATATGCTGCACTGTAGAATCCACTTGAACTCTTAATAACCAGCGCTGTGTATATGCTGAACACACATCATTATAACATTGTTTTAAAGGGCTTAGTCTTTTTGAGTAATTCATTTCCCTATTCAGTTTGAATATCTACTATGTAAATTTGCCCACAATGTAAATTCGTTTGCCGTTTCTACACATCCAGTTATTTGCACTGACTTTGAGGTGAAGGATTTTAAACTAAATCTGCTGCCTGCTTAAGAGTCAGTGGAATTTACATAAGGGAATTTCTGAGCCAGATTATTCTCTTCCAAAATGAGACAAGTCAGTGTGAAGAAAGGAAATTCCATGCTGCTTACAAGACAAAGAAAGCATTAGCCCTTACAATGCACCTACAGAACACATACCAATTAACAACTGCTATTTAACTCACTTTCCCCCCAAAAATTTAGCAAGTTACTTAGCTTTATACATAGGAATTCAAGCAAGAACAAAAAGGAAATATTTTACAAACAGCTTGTATAAAGACATAAGACAGTGTTTACGATAGCAGCATTTGACATGAGAAGTATGTTAAATACCTAAAACCCTTTCTATTCCTTTACTTCAAACAGATAGCCAAGTACAATTTATTAGAGAAATAATATTCAAACCACAAGCAACAATTGTACGCAGTCAAATATTCAAACTCTACTCAAAAGAAACGCGTCTAAAGGGGCTTTTGTCAGAATTACTGTAAATCATTGTTTGAAGCATACAGTGTTTTTTCTTGAAGGAAGTCACACATGGTTTTAAATTACACCTCCTGAAATCATAAAATTGAGAATTTTTGTCTAAAAAAGCCAGTTTTGACTTTAAAACCTAGCTTAAATCCTATCTTTTTAACTTAACACAATTATTTGTTCTGAAGCCTTGCAACAGCGCCCCTCACTACGGACTGCAAAAATACACTGAAATACTTTACAGCACTAAGTATAGTTATTGGGATTTTAACATCCCTCAAAGCCTGTTCTGAAAGAACATTTGCATTTTAAACGCAGAAAATAAACGGCAACATTTACAGTAGCTGCGACCGCAAACCGATTTTCCCCATCTCGACAATACAATTCACCAAAAGCAAGCAAGAAAGCAACCCGCCAGTCTTTAGAGAGCCAAGCAGCAGCACGATGCGCACAAGCCCTGCTGCCAGCCCGGCAGGGCGGAACAGAGGATTAAGGCTAGGGCACCGCAGGTCCTCGGCCCCCAAGGCCCCACAACCGCCTTGTGGAAGAGGCAGCCGTGCACGACATGGCGCCCAGCCAGCGCCTCTTGCTGCGGGTAAGCCTGAGCCCGGCCCTGCCGGTGGCCGCTCCGTGCCTGAGGAGACGGGCAGCGAGGGGAAGAACCGAAGAAGTAACAAGAGGACAAACGGGGGGCTCACAGCCTGCAGCGAGCCGGCTGCCCGGCCCGGGCCCCACCAGGCCGGGGAAGGGAGAGACAGAGGGAGGGGGACAGCCAGCCGACCCCCCCGAGCTCCCTCACGGGCTCGCCCCGCCAGCCCAGGCCCCACTCACCTCTCCCTGCTAGAGCAGGCCCCTCCGCCGCCGGGACGCCCCACCTGCCCGCAGCCGGAGGCCAAGCGAGGGAAGGAAGGAGGGGAGGAAGGGAGAAAGGAAGGGAGCGCCACAGGAGAGAGCGGGCGGGCAGGGCAGGGCCGCGACCCCCACGCCTCCCCGCTGCGGCGCGACCGCGGCTCCCAGCCAAGATGGCGGCCCGGCGAGGCGGGGCCAACGCAGCGCTGGCGTCTCCTTCCGGGAAGGAGCCGCCCCGCTTCCGGGGCGTGGGGGCGTCACCCACAGTCAGGTGATTTCTGCTTCCGGCTCCCACCATGGCGGCCCCGGGGGCTGCTGAGGCGCCGATCGCGTCCCAACGCCTCCGTGAGGCGGCCCCGCAGCCGGGGAGGCAGCGGAGCAGGGGCGGCCCCGCCTGGCCGCTACCCTCCGGACCGGGTGGGCTGAAGCTGCCGTGCTCCCCGGGCTGCAGAGCCCCCGGGCTGCGGCCCTCCGCGTCCTGCTGCGAGGCCTTGGCCGCGGATCAGGCCCCAGACCCCGCCAGGGTGGCGGGCAGGCCGTGCCCTGAGGAAAGCCTGTGTGAACGGTCACGTCGTCAAGGCAGAATGTCAGCCGCGAGGAAAGAAATAGCAGTAACAGAAGTCCGGTGTGCTTTGACATCAGCATTCAATTATTACAACTTTTTAGAAGATCATATTTTTGGAAGGATCGCGGGGTTGTCTGAATTTTTTCTTTCCTGAAAAAGAATTGGTTTGTACGTGCTTTTTTTGCTGTAAGTCTGCTGAATCTTTTCTTCAAATTCCCAGTGTTCATAAAATAGATAAGTCCAAACTTGTTTTCAGTCATTCAGTACACAGGCAATATTTTTTGTTGCAGGATTCCACTGGCAGGCCCATAAAAATACAGCAAATCATTTTGTATCGTATTCGTGCATTTTTTGCTTCAGTAATGTTTAAGAAGAGTAAAGCAAGTTACTCCCTTATAGTTAGGAGGCCAAATGTGGCAGGAAGATGCAGTGTCTATTCGCTCTTAATTTAAGATCGCATATCCAGACCATCTGAGAAAACGCTGCAAAGCGTTGCTCCATTGAAGTGAACACAGAGTTGTCCTAAGTCTTAGATCCTTAGCTCACCATCTAGCACAATTGCACACAGCCCTTTCCCTTAAGGGATTATGTGAGATGCCTACGCTTAAAAGATTAAACATTTTAACGGCATGGGTATTGTGAAGTGTTTTGTAAAACACAAAATGCCACCTGGCTCTAACATTCTTGGCACAAAAAGCATGTTGAATAAGTGACACTAAAATCATATTTACATGCCACTTCGTGCAAGACAGGATTTAGCAGCCATCAGTCATGATGGTCCTTTTCTAAAGATTTCACCTCAGCCTTTACTGTCAGGGTTACACTAATCTGTTCTCTTTGGTGGTTTGAGTCCAGTCTGAGACTGAGTTTCAGCTGTATTAAATCTGAATACTTCTATTTCCTGTTTGTTCACACACAAAAATCACCAACCAATTAAAAATTCCTCTTCAAAAGACTCAAGAAATATGCTATTTGTGGTTAACATTTAATGTTTTGACATTTCAATTGTCACCTGTATACTGAATTTTTTTGCTCACTCCCAGTGCTTTTCTTTCAGGGCTTTTGAAGTTTGCAACTCAGATAATTTTTGTGAAAGGGAGTTAATGCATTTTGATTATCCAAGATTTAATTTTAAAAAACATAAGGAAGAGATTGGCTCCTGATTTATACATCTGTGTTTAGTGCTCTAGGAGCAGAGGATAGCTGCTGTATTGTATCCCTTAGCTACGACATATGTACTAGTTTAAGGGAAAGTGTACCTCTGTCGCTGGACTAATAATCTTCCTGTATTGCCTAAGGTGAAACGAAAAGGCAGAAAAGAAAATGATTGAGTTGCCCAAAGAGTTTGCAACAGACTCATAGACGGGACTGCATGACTGCAATAAAGGTCAGAATTTTTCTTACTGTTCCAAAAGATGCAGGCATCTTCCACGTGAATAGTTCCCGCAATTACCGCGGTTCGCTGTGCTTGAGCGCCTCTGCCCCGGTACCCAACAGAGGGCAGTGGTAGCCCACATTCTCCTTAAGCCCTTAGTTCTGCCTGTTGCCAGAGCAGTATGGGCTTGTGGTCCAGACTTGCACTCCCTGTCACGGCTTTGTGGAGGTTAATCAACAGCAAGAAGGGGAAAAAAAAAATGGCCGTGATATCAGTATCTATGGGTGAGCACCAAATTTGAAACCAGCTATACGTTTTAAATTTCACTTCATTTCTGCAAACTGGGGTTTGCGAAATATTGTGTCCTCATAGAATATCTCACTCAAGCCTGTCATTTTCAGTGGGAGTAGGTAGTTTTCATTTATGTCCTGAGCACTGAGGCAGGGTTGTTGATGCAAAGTGGCTGTTGTATTAGACCACAGAGAGCTACAGTTGTGCAGCAAACTGAAATGATGTTTGGACTTACAGAACCCCACTGAGAGAGGTAACAATTTTTGTTACCTAAGCTTCAAACATGGACAAGAAATATTTTTCTAGAAGTAGGAAAATTATAGAGATTATAGAAACAAATGTGAATCTGAAATCATGAAGAGAGAAACTAACCAAACAAAAATATGTTCAGTTTGCTGAGGGGTGTAAAAATTTTAATTTTGTGGTAGTTTCAAGTATCTAATATTTTCCATGACTACCTCAGACTTCAATCACAATAACGGGCTCTTTCATACACAAAGTGTTCACATGTCCCACCTGTGGCCACATCAAAACTTTTTGATTTAGTGAAGTTTATCAAACCATATCCTTTTCTCTGAACTGTTTTGATTTTGGTGCCATGAAATGCTTCAAGGAAAAATGGTTTGCTTCAGAAAAAGACAAATAGTTGATCTGTTTTCTTTGATCTCTTACACTCGCTCATCCTTATGTCTGATCTGAGGTCACGGTTTACAAATGCTTGAAGGTTTTGCAGAACAGAAGAAACTCTTTATAATAAATTATTATTATACTTCAATATGAAAAGCACTGTATAAACACAAGGTATTATTAGAATGCTGTATTAGCCTACATGTATTTCACCTAATAAATTCCCCATGGCAACTCATGCAGGATAATACATACCTAGTTTTATACCCTTTTATACCTGAGAACAATTACCTTTTTTTTTTCCCTCTGCCACACCATTTTTTCTTTTTTTGTATTTACACTGGAATTCCTACTAAGTCATCTACGTCTAGAAATGTGAGAAACGTGTGAACCTGGAGACTGTAATAAAGGCCCCAGAATGCTGAAGGGATTCCAGAGGTCATATTTACACTTCTCTCATTCTTTCTAATGTTCCCCAACCCCAAAGTATTTCATGCATAAGTGTGTTGTCATTAACATTCCATTCATCTCTCTGGTATGTTATGCTCAAAACTAATGATAGCGTAGAATGAGACTTCCCTCTCGGAGTAGTTTCTTTCTTCCCAGTTTTTTTCCAACATGCAAATGAATCACACTATAGAATTTCCTCTCTCTATAAAGTACCTTTGGTGTACTGCTATCATGTCTTGAAGGCATATTTGAAACCTGGGCTTGGGAAGTCACTAGGAGTTCCAAATTTATGTTCTTAAATCATAAATGCACCAAGTAAATAACTACATACTGCTAAATTAACTTGGAAAGTGATTAACTCCAGGACAGAGACAAGTGAGACAGTTCACTATCCATAAAGGTTGGAGTTGGTTTTTAATTTGATATGGGCCCCTCAGCAGGATCACATGGGTGGTTACAGGAAGATGAAAACATCTTTATGTGCTTGTGAACACAGACCTTTTGTATTATTCTTTAAAAACACAGAGCCGTCTGACTTTCGCACTGCAGAAAATTTTCCTTTATTTGTAAGAAATCATAAGAAAAGCAATGCAAATTTTCAGATCAGATACAAATAACAAGAATCAGAATTTGATCTATTTTTTCTATTTGTGAGTGCCTTTGGGTAAGTCCTTTGCTTCAGTTTCTCCATCAAATGAGAACAGTGCTTTATGCACTACTCCACACATGCAGTCAATTGAGTATTTTGAGGCTGACCTTGGTGGATGAAGAAATAATTTGAGAAAGAAAACGCACCCCGAGGAATGTAGCGAGGGTTAATTAGTGTTCACATGTACTCAAATGTAATCTTGTCCAGTAAATGTGGCAATGCTGTGGCTGCTGAGCGTCTCTGTTTAGATTGTCCAGAAAGACAGAGAACACTTGTAAGAACAGCCATGCCTCAAGGCTGCTCAGAACTGAGAATGCTGATGAAATAGAAAGTTCCTGTATCCCAGAAAGACATTAGATACATCCTTGGGGAAGCAATTTCCCCAAGGCCTGTTACCAACAGCCATGTTACAGTGGGATCAGGAGAGGACCTAACTGCATAACTCGTATGTACTCAATGGGCAGGTTTTTTTCTTTAGTTACCTCATGGGTTGGCCATTGAACCCATTGCTGCTTCAGATAATCAAGATAGCACTCTCAGCTTAAGTAGTGAAAAAAACAGGAATCTTTACTTCTGCCCTGAATACAGAGAACTACCCCCTAGGCCCTTTACTGGTTTTTCAGTCTCTACAGCCTGTAGAATTGGAAGATCAGTCAGTTATCATGCGCTCTCTTACTTTACACGTCCATATAATTTGTTTCCTGACACATATCATAGTGAGACTACTGATCTATTAATTTTGTTTGCTGTCTAGAGCCACCGCTAACTGGCACCATGTAAATATTTTATATGTACAAAGGCATAATTTGCTAACTGGGAAGAGATTACTGCCTACAAGCACAAGTTGCATTAAAGAAATCATTGCCCAGTGAATAAATGCAAGAATGTCCTGTGGCTTCTCGTGCCTGACTACCTCCTAGAACAGGGGGCCTCAGGGAACTGAAGGTGCCGGGCAAATCCTACCTGGCAGCTTCTTCCATTACCAAAGATACAACCAAGACTGAGAGCAAGCAAAAGCCACAGGGATCAGTAAAGAAGGAGGCTTGGGAGTGTTAGCCCAAGTGGGAGAGATGTGGGTAGAGATTACCAAGCACAGCAAAGGTGAGGGTAGAGTTGGACAGAGGGGCAAGGAGCTCGGATAGAACGCAGAAGGAGGGAACAAATGGGGAAAAAATACTCAAGGGCCTCAGAACAAAGGGGACTGTGGCAACCTTGGTCTGAATGGGGTGGAAGAAGTAAGTCAGGCATGGGGCTGAACCTTTGCAAAGCCATGGGGAAAAAATGAATCTTTAGGATGTTGTTAAGGAAGAAGTAGCAGCTGAACAATGACCTTGAGGAATTCATCCCATGACTAACAGGTGATTTGGCTCAGGAAGCCACAGAGACATCTTCTCTTATTGAGCAAGGGAGCACCATTTATTAGCATGACTATTGTCAGTGTTTGCCAAAGACGAGGCACAGTTGCAAGGAGCTCAGTGGTGCTGGGGAAGGCATTCTTCATTTATGCTAGGTACAATGTGTGTCCCAGACACTGTTATCTGAAAGGCCTTATGATTTTGGTTTTGTACTGTGGTTAAGCATTAATAAATACTGCTAAACTGTATTTACTCTTAATTTTTTCAAGTGTATTTCTTCATTTTGGGGAAATGCAAAACTTTGATGAATTTGGGGGGTTTTTTTTCTTTTTTGGGAGGGGCTTTCAACAAAAGAAATTTGGAATTCTGAACCTTATTAAAGGCAGAATGATATTTGCTGTTCTGTCTGTAGTGAATCTCCATCACTGATATCTGACTGTGCTGCAATTGTAACTACCTGTGTGCAGATGAGAACGGTGACACTGAGAAACTAAATCACTGTCCCAGGGTCATGTTTGTAACTGATCCCATGTTTTCCACTGTCTGAGCTTGTATTCAAACCAAGAGATGTCCTTGACCAATAATCCTTCAGAGATCTCTTTATAAGAGTACAGGACATTCATGCTAATGTCTTGTCCAGATTTAGTTCAACTAATTATATCCCGCCTTCCTGAATTCCCTTCCAATTTCAAGTGCATATGAGATGCATCACTTCCAGGTCTAAACTGTGAGCAATGTCATTTGCATTAAAACATCTTTCCCATCTAAAAGTAGTTCCATTTCATTGATGGATGAAACAATGTAGGTTTTTTGTTTTGATTTTCTCATAAAGTGCTTCCAAGTTGGTTCTCTTTTAATCTTTGGCCAAAAGGCAATTTAGAGGCATCGTGTGTTTATCTCTTTTTCTTCTTTTTGGTTCTTTGTCCTTCTGAGGGGTTTTATTGCTTTAACTACCATACTGGCTTTTACTGAGTAACTTTCCTTCAGTGAATGTTTTGTCACTACAGTGCGTGTTTGTTTCGTAGTGTTACAGAAGTATATTATTATCTAGTAGAACTACATTATTTTGTAGAATTCCCCAAATCCTTTGATTCCCTAGGAAACTGATCGTCATAATTTTTTTGTAATGGAAACTGATAACTTGTTCATAAATAGCTTCAACATGGGTGATTATCTTGAGTTTCAGAGAAGGACTATGATCATTCCTGAGTCTCACTGATTCACTGTTGATCATAAGGAAATCATTCAATTGTTGTGAAGCTCCATTTTTCTTCTTGTATAAAGAAAGGATAATATTATTTATGTAGCTTTACTGGAAGCATGCTTAATCATTTGGTGAGTGTCACGTATTTTGAGCTCTCTGGACTAAAGGTTCCACATCAGCAAGTGCCAAACATGAATCATAATCTTTATTTTTCATAATCACTGCTATTATGATAATGATCAATGTTGTTCATTTATAGGCCAGATTAATATTTCCAGGCATTATGATTTACTTCATTTTCTACTGTCTGAATTGGAGAGGCAGCAGGCAATCAGACAGGCTTAGGTGACCCAAATAAAATGACAGGCAATTTAACCTAAGCACTGATAAATCCTCAATACACTTGCTGAAACCAGGGCTTTTTTCCCTTTGATTTCCTCCCCTGCCTGGCTAAGGTCAGGCGTGACCTCCTTTATGATGATTGACAAGGAGATAATATTACTTAGAAAATAATTCTGGCATGTTTCTGAGTCAGAAAGAGGAAAGGTCAGCCCTCTTCCTTATTTATTCCCCCAGTACTAGGTAAGGAGTTCCATCACCAGGATCCAGTCCCTGTTTACCTCTCCATCCTGTGTTTCCCAAACGATAATTGGTACACAGCCATCAGTGGCCTTCTAATGACATCACCTTAAGATGCAAAGACAAATAGTATGACATACCAGTTTCTCCTTACTGTTCATCACTTTCACTCAGAGCCTTTCACTGCTTCTGCATGCTCTGCTTTAGTATTTGACATTTGTATGATTACATTGCTCTTTATATCCAAAGTACGGCATGCCTAGTATTAGAATGTTATTAAGCTATTACCTTGCAAGATGGATGTATGCCTTCAAAAGCCATTATAACGTCTGTGGTTTCATTACTGCTGAACTTCCTTTAAGGCCAGGTAATCTCTACACAGATCTCTACAGATAATCATCCTTCACAGAAATCATTTGCAATTTCATAGTAAGTTTTTGTGACAAAATATTTTTTCTTACTTGTTTAAAATATTTAGTCCTACAGGGAGATCCTGGCTGAGCTGACCGGTTGTTTGTTATCCTCTGGTTAGACACAAAATGAGCCTCATTGAATGGGCTGCTTTGCTACATTTCTTTGACAAATATGCCTTTGCATACCTAGAGGAATTGTCTCCAGTGCTGACAGGAGGAATTGAGCCTTTCAATGATAAAATGTTGCCTTTATAGAGCTTACTAAGCAACACAGAGTAAACTTAGCCTGAGCTGTAAATCCTTGCTCTCCCACTCCACCTTCTGATCTGTTTTTTCCTTTATGTCCATGAAGAGAAACGGGCATGCACTGAACGTCACCGCAATGATTGGAGCAGACAGAGTGCAGAAGCACATGCAGTCTTTCACAGCCAGATTCTGATCAGTTCAGGTGTAGATAAACAGTTCGCTTATTGATGCAGACTTCTGGAGATGCTGCAGCCTTGCAGGAAGACACATCTTTGAAGAAGAGAAGGGAAGTCTTTTGGAACTATTGGTACAAGTAATGCTTAGAATTTATGTCTGCAGCATAGTCTCTGGGTAACTTAATAATAAATATATGCCAGACAGTTATCAGAAATAATAGCAAGGCAGCATGATTTCCTATGGCATCCAGAATACCAGAACAATGTTCCATCTCACAATTTACACTGAATATTCAGGACAATGTGTCCTACAGAGTCTTCTCCTGAGGGGTGCTCAGGGCACATTCTGAAGTCTGTGACAGATTAAAGGTAATCTGCTTTTGTTCATCCCAACAGCAATAAACCCCAATCTTACCCTCTTTGTAGCTCCACTATTGTGTTTAATCTTTAGTACACAGATATGTGTAGTGCACGGTATTCTTTGACAAAGAACTAACCTGGCTGCAGTGGCAAAGCAGGGCATGGGGAAGCAGGGAATGTCTTGAACAGAGTTTCACTGGTAATTGCTGCTGATCTATCAAGTCAAAGTCAATGTTCAGGTTTTTAACGGAATAGAATATGAAGTTGATGTTTGCTGCCAAAACCTGCTGGAAGACTCCAGTCAAAAATGCCAGGGATAATGAGGAAAACCAGGGTATTTTATGTTAAGACACTTTTCAAAATTAAGTAATACAAAATGCATTATTTGCATTGTAGGCCTAACTGTCAGTCCTTGTGTGATGAGTGAATGCATTCTCTCAAAGAGAAAAGAGAATTTCAGAAAAAATATCAGGTAAAGGATATAAGCCCTCACGATGTACATTCACTTCTGGAGGCGTATTAAATGGCCTGCATGGCAAATGCAAATTACAAGCATTCTTGATCTATAGACCTCTTTATGACAAATAGGTTTAGAAGTGAAAATAATCTCAAGATCTTATCCTCTCATGCTGATGAAGTGAGAAGAAAGTCTATTACGTTAAGCAATGGGCATTGCAAGGAGCTCATTTGATGAGGCTGAAAGCTAAAGGCTGAAATATAGGGGATCTGATATAAGTAGCACCCCTTGCACATTGTTGGAAAGCATCTGCAGGATTGTTAAATGCACAAATAATTCTGTCACCTGTTTGTCTAATACAGGAGTAGGTACTGATCATCTTAAAATATCAGATGAGATCTAGGAATACCTCTTAAAAACATATTTTTAAATACTGTAGCATGACTACGACCCATCCTGTTGCAATTAACAAGCAGTATCAAAGCAACAGTCATCATCATGCTTACATGGCAGCTTACATCACCAAAGCTTTATACAAACACCAATTAACCCTCTCAACAATGCTGCAAAGTGTCATTACGTCTGTTTCAGAGATGAAGCAACAGAGAGAGGCAGAAAGGTTTGCCTAAGATTGCACAGCAAGAGAAGAGAAAAGTTCAAGCGTTTAAGGCTTTCAAGTTGGTATTTCTTTGTCCATGTTGTGTCAGACTCTACCCTCGTCTGTGGGTGGGGGTTTGTATTTATTGCCATTGCTTTTGCAGTTCTGGTGGATAGGGAAAATTGAATATCTTCTTGTTGCATTTGCTTTTTGTTTTGGTTGGGTTTTTTGTTTGGTTTTTTTTAATGTGCTAGAGACTGGACAAAATCTCCTTGGCAAGCAGGGACCCTCCAGCAAACAGGATGTAGACTTTGAACAAACAGTTGTGAAGAGTTTGTAGACTTCTGCCTTTATTTGGGTTTTATATGGTGCTGATAGGGTAAATTCAGTGAGAAAACATCGCCAGGCCAGTTTAGCTCCTTTTGGTTACAAACCATTCCTGATCTAACTTTTGGGGGTTGCCTGGGGACTTCTGCGGAGGGTTTCTGTTAGTGCTGAACAGAGAGGTCAGACCAGGAATATTTGTGCTGCTCAGGTGGACTATTCATTCCACATTACTCATGGTGAGGTACAGGTCATGGAAGTAACATGGCAGCGTTTCTACTCTTTGGCTAATAAAGCTTTCGTGGGCATGAAAAAAATGAAAAACAAGTGATTAATAGTAAATCTTAGGGCTTACTGGCTAAGTACAGTGCTTTCCATGTGAATAAGCACACCCCAAACATCAGAGCAAGCAGACGCAGAGCACAGGGACACTTGTGTGTCTCCCAGATAATCCTCTGCAAGTTTGAATGCATCAAAAATAAGTCATCTATGCAATCCTTACATCGGCCTAGCATTTTGGATCGCCTTTGGCATCATTTAAACGTTACAAAATTATCTATTTTTTAATGCCAGGTCTTCTCTTCAGCCACAATGCTTCCCTGAGGGTTTACCTGCATTTGGAGGGTTATTACTACGCTTTTTAAAGTTTTCAGCACCGGTAGCCTGTATAGTGCTGTTTGTATGTTTGCCATTGGGGCATCAGGGCTATGACTTTGCAGTTACCAACTCAGGCATGGACAGAGCTGTTCTATGAGAAGGTGAAGGAATCCTTCAGAGGCTGCTGATGGAAAATATAGTACTGCACCTGAATTTAACCCAAAAACCATCCATCTACAGAGGTATGACAGCTGACACAGCCACGTATATAATAGCTAGTTTCAGTTACTGATTTGCTAATGACTGTTTTGCCCTTGCGCAGTTTGTTCCCGGTTTCTTCATTCCCCTCCTTCCTAGCTGCCATACTGTAGTACCTCTTCCTCTTGTTGACATCTGTTCTAGTTCCCAATAGGAAAGCCTGAAGTTACTGGATTGATTAACCCCAGTGAATTGCTACCAAGCATTGCGTTGCAATCTCTCTTCTGGGTACCAAGAGGAGTAGGGATCATCAGGGGAGATCTGCTTGCCTATTGCCAGAAGACAGGAGCCAGAAGTACTATCTACCACTTTCTCCAGGAGCCTGGACAACTGCTTGGGGAGATTTGGGATGGAGTTACGGTATCTGTGATTCCAGGATGGTTGCATCTTGCACGTCCACAGAACAAGCAGCTTTTACTGGTGTTCTCCAACCTCCGCCAGTCCTAAATGCATCAGCATTCCTACAGATACTGTGTCTGAGCTGGAGTAGGATTAAAAAAAAAAAATCCACTAGCAAGCAGGATTTCACCAGCCTGTGAATCTTTGAAACTGGCTGAGGGGTTGGCAAGTCTGAACAAGTGGAACAGCATCTATGAAGGCCTGTGACTAAAGAAACAAAGAACAGAGAACAGGAAGAGAAACAAAAAAGCAGGTGTTATCCCAGAGGGATGACAGAAGCAGCTACAGACATCTTACTCAGAAAGGTGAGTGAGTGGAAATGAATGCTTGGTCATACTGGAAGCAAGCAGGATTTTTGCTACTGAGGCTGCATTTTTAACCCTATGCGCCTCTGGTGGAGGCTTAATGAAAAGCATGGGTTACATGGGGCCTCTTCATAACAAGGGGTGTAATTAAGGAATATTTAAATGGCTGGTGAGTAGCAGAATATGCATGTGCTCATTGCTGTGATTTCTGGGCTTTGTAAGGATGTGCCAGCTAGCTTTAGCCTTGCTAACTCAGGCACTGCTGGTGATAAAACCAGAGCACTAGGGAGCTCAGCACAAGTCAAGGAGTGTTTACCTGCTTCCTTGAGCAGGTTTGGCAGCCTTTGCAGCATTTGAAGCTGCTTTGGCTAGATGCAAAACAGTGCAAAAGGGAAGCCAAGTTACACCAATGCTATCCTATTTCTGCAGGCATAGCTCACTGTGGTTTCAAGATATAGATCCCCTCAGCCATGGCTCAAAGCATCACACAAGCAAAGCAATGAGTGTTGGGCTTCCCAGAAGAAATTTTGGTGAACAGAGCTTCAACACAGAGATTCCAGGAGACAAGGAAAACACCTGAAAATCAGAGTCAGTTCAGGAACATTTGGGGCAGGATCAAAAGGAGACATTAAGCAATGTTTGGAAGCTCTCCAGGACAGGGACTGCCTTTGTTCTGCCTCTTGCATAGGACTGAACAAGCTGTCAGCACTTCCATAATACCTCTGAGTACTGCTCCTTTCTCTAGTCAGACAGCAGAGAATTTTATATTCTGCTTTGAAAAGATGACAAAGTGGTTCTGGCTGGTAAGAACTGGGGAAAAAAATATAGGAGGCAGAGCCTGATGCGTACAGAGCACAGCCAACCGACAAATGCAGAGAGGAAACACTGGGAGCTTCCTTTTTCTATAGTTGCCCACAGAAGTTTGCCTGCTTTTGAGTGGGAGGAGGAATAGACTGGCTCATCCAGTGGCCATGAAGCACTGTAAGGGAGGTTCCACAAAACCAGAGGAGACAAGTCACACTGATTTCAGAGAGAGGAAAACTGGGTTGGTATGCTGTGTCCTGTGTAATGAGAGAAAATGTGGGAAGATGGTTTGACAGAGTAACCTGGAGCATTCCAGGAGAATAAACGCCTTCATGCAGGAGCAAGTGACGTGAGTAAAGCAAGATTTGCTAAAAATCGAGATTAAACTGTAGATCTACAAAGCCTGCTGAAGGCAGGAGGGTACAGGATCTGCTCTGTATCCCTTCCACTGCTGAAGGAAGCGGATGCCAAAGGCTGCTTTTCTCAGCTCACAGACTGAAGAACAATATAGAGAAAAAAGTGGGGGATCTCCAGAAGACACAGGTGAATTGAGGAATAATAGAAAGGAATGAAACACTTAAGTGTGAGAGAGCGCGGTAATATGAAACAAATGCAACAAGGGAGAAAGTTAATAACTGAAAGACAGTTTGTGTGGTTAGTGGACAGCAAATTACAGTGAAGTTTACCGTGTGGTATGGCAGCAGGGAAAGCTGCTGGAAGTGGGGGGATTGTGATGTGTCATTTCTGTTTGCTAATTTGTTTTAGGTCTCTAAGTGCAAGGCAATTTTCAACCAACTGGGAAAGTCTTCATGAATGAGTAGCTAAAGTGTCCTCTCTTGTTCCTGTGTAAGCCAAAAAGAGTGTGATTTACACGATTAGGAAAAGCACTCTTACCTGTCTCGTCAGACTCGCCTCACTGCAATTCAATGTTCTCACAAGAAGTCCAGACACGATGGCACCTCTTGTTTTGGACATTTAAAAGGATATTGGACAAAATATTAATATTTGAGCTCTAGAGGACTAGCCAGTCACAGCAAGAGGGACTAGCTAGAGGTCATCACTAGGCTTCTCCAGTTTAATCTCCGACTCTTTCACTCAAGCCTGTAACAACAGCAAATGTAATCGGGGCAGGCACGCTGAATGTTCTGCATGCTGAACATTGCCTGGGCTGTTCATCTGCTTAGTGTCTAATAATAGCCAAAGTCAGCGTTATGAGAGAGGTTTGCTCTACAGAGAGCAAAACTTTTCATGTGCACCAGCTGTAAGGAAATATTCAAAGATAAAGAAATGATTGCCTGGCAGTAGATTTCCCTAAGTGCCTGAGTCCCTTCCGCAAGGAACATTGATTCACTGAGTAACTCTTTTGCCCATGTGAAGTAGCTAAAGTCTCTTCTCTCTGCAGGATACTCTTCATACCTCTCTTCTGTTACTCTGAGCCAGTGCTGATACTAAGGCAGGCACATATTCAAAGGCATGTTTGTACAGTCTGATCTTCATTTCTGTTTCAGCAGTCTATCAAATAGGTGGGAATTGTATTATCATCCATGCTGAGTGTGCACACCAATCAAGGCTAGTGTAGAGCCAAGGGTCAAGAGTGGAGTTTGGACAGTTCCTTTAATATGTGACAGCAGTGTAAATGCTTAAAAGCAAAATGACAAAATTCCTTTGTTTTGTTTACCTGTACTGTCTTCGTCAACTAAATGAGATGCGATTCCATCGGTCTCAACTGGGGAATGAATTGCAATTCAGGGAAAGGGGTTTGAAAACTTGCAGTGTGGGAGGCATCCTTCCGTGTAAAGCAAAACATGTCCAGAGGGTGTATTCAGCCATGGACATCTGCTGCTGCTATACGGAGCATGCGATACACTTACTCCTTCCCTCATACATACTTACTCCTTCCCTCCATTACAGTACTACGAGCACTAATAAACATTTTCTGCCCCACTGAAAATAATTATAGCATAGCCTTTTTGCAACCCTAAAGGACTTTCTCATGAATGTTATCTCCATAATCTGTTTCTGTATTTTGAAAGAAACACGAACTTACTTTTTAACCAGCGAAAGAGCTCTCTTCCCCTCTCCTCCCCGTTCGGGGTAGAGGATGACAAATGAGCAAGTGCAAAGAGAAAGGGTATCTTGCTTGAGGGACAGCCTTGTCTGCACATCCAGTTCTTTTCCATTTCCTGCAGGAAAAATTCATGGCTGGCTCAGAAGGTATTGTTCTGATGTGTTACCAGAGAATCTCTACGCTGAGGCCTGCAGCCATAATGAAGCAACAGACTTTGTCTTCTGTGTGTTCATTGTGCAATAATTTCATTGTCAAGGATATATTGTTGCCATTTTCTATTGCACAATACAAAATGAAGAGAGAAGGGTGGGGGACAAATAAATGGATGTGACAGAATTAGGTTTTCAGTGTTTGAGTTTTTTAATGAGAATTTAACTACTTACCTCTTCACGGATCAGTGACAAGTGGCTCTGCTGTAGCTGTTCATTCAAGAGCCAATTGGATTCTTTTTAATCGGAAGTTTAATTTTTACACCCCAAAAGACTGTTGTCTTTTAAAATTTAAAACATTTTCCAAATATTTTTATGACATTTCCTTTTAATACCAAAGAAAGAGGGGTAAAACACATTCATAGCAGCTGTTTAATAGGATTCACATCTTTTAGAATAATCATTTTAAAATTTGAGACGAGTGTTCTACATGTTTTGTTTTTCTAAAACAAAATTCAGCACAAAGATATTGTTAAAAATGTAAACAGGATTGAAATCAGTCAAAATCGGAAGAGTATCTTTCCCCTGATCTTTGTCCTTTCTCCCTTGTTTTTGAATTCAATTTCACAAGAAATGTCAATCAGCTTTGCAAATATTGTATTTCACAACTTCCAACATAATAGAAAATCCGGTTCCAGCCAATTTTAAAAGGCAGGCAGGAGCTCTGCTGGTCTGATTTGGAGCTCTAAACATTATCCATATCCAGAACATTAAATATTTTCATATAACAAGCTTCTTGCAAAACCATTGCAGAGCTGTTTTTGAACTGGGCAGATTTCAGTACTAATTATGCAAGCAATCTGAGGCGCTTGTGTTTTAGCAGTCCCAGGATTCTGAATCTACTTCTGCATTGCTTATGCAGACTTTTGCAAGCCTAAACTAAGCGGTATTACAAAACCAGGGTGTTCCGATTTAAATTGAGTGTCAGGGTTGATTTAGTCTATTCAGGTCTCAACATCTGAAGAGTTAAATTCTTAATGGGCAGGGGATAGCCCACTATGGATGAGCAATATTCTTGGAGAAGCAGGAAGAAATCCACTGCCACGTGCGCCTTCGACTGAGTAGCTGATCATTTCAGATTACACTGAGGTATGTAATTCCTCAAGCACACCTGTGGAAACCTTAATGGCTGCAATTACTAGTGATCATGCAAGCCTCCGGAAACCATGAAAAGAAGGCAGAAAGCTGGTTCCTTGATGGGAAAGTTCAGAGCGGAAAGAACGTTACAGGATCCATGGTTACTTCCCTAGCTATTTGTAGAAATTATGGCTAAAAAGCTATTCTAGCCATTGAAAAAACAATGAACACACCATCACCACTCAAACCAACTTCAACTCAAGCGTAACCTTAATGTTAACTTGTTTGTCCAGTTCATTCACTTCCTATTATTCCCTGGATCATGCTTTGAATAATTTCCGTGATCTGTTCCTTAAGTCCTGCCCCTTTTGATGTCATCAATTTGATCCATATAGGCTGGACAGCTCACAATGTATCTCCAGTTAGAAAAGGAAATCTGAAAGCTTGGACCAAGACTTGTCTTCTGTTCAGGATAGAGCCGAAGGCTGAGTTTAGTGGCTACTCTAAACACTCAAAGATAGACTTTCTGCCAAGGTACAGTGGGGTGTTTTGCAATTTGGTCTTAGTTGTTTTACTGATTATTTCTGTATATATGTATGATTGATATGTAGATATAGATATCTATACACATGGTTAAATATTTGACTACGTGGCATTCGTGTGTAAGTGTTTAGTATGTATTGAGCATTGAGTTGCTGTGATAATACATGAACATATATTTGTTTGCCACTGCTGTGTAACTTCCACTGACTTTCTTATAACCTGCAGCCTCTCTCCAGGCACTTACCACAGACAAGACAGGCAACTGGTCACTGTTGCTGTTACATGTTTTAAGTCCCTGACTGCAATTGTTACGTTAAATAAATTAGTGGTAGGCTGATCTGGGAAACCAGTGGAGAGGGGATGTTCTGTTGCCTGTATACATGTGTTCTGAAAGATTCCCTCTGGGGTTTTTTTGCATTATCATATGCTTTTTCATTCTAGTTATTGTAAGAATGCAGATTCAAATGGTATAGCCATAGCCTTAAAAGCCCAGTCGGAATGTCTGAAAACTGTGGGTTGTCTCTGAAAGCCATGATTTGAATGTTTACAGATGGTTTTTTAAATTCAAAATTATACATAGAAAAAGTGTGTTTGGTAAATTTCATTTAGCATTCACTTCTGATAACTATTGCCTTTTATTCTACTTTTTGTCATTAGAGCAAGGCTGACTAGTGAGATTAATACAACAGTAACAAATTAAATTCTCCTGGTTTAGCCTCACACAATTTTCATTTCTATCTTAAAATACCATAAATATTTAAGGACTCGTTCAATATATTTCTTTAACGTACCCTGCAGGCTTATTTTCATTTATTCTTATCTAAATAAAATGAGAAAGAAAGAACTGTATAAGATAAAGGTTGAACATACAATTTAGCATAAGAGCTTAACCTGAAAAATGTGTAACAATAGTGGGTAGCAAGACTCCCATGGATTTATTTCTGGAGTTTGCCACAGATAGTCCTTTTTGACTGAAGAAGCATTCAGATGTAAGCCTTCAGCTGTAGGGTTGGCTGATAAAATTTGTAACCAGTGGTTGAGAGCACTATGGCTCTGCGTAGTCTGTGTAGGAGTAATAGTTTATATATGCACTGCAGAAAAACGGTGTTTCCTCAGAGCAAAAATGGAATTGCTCTTTTCCCACTTCAATTCTTTGTCGCACAGGTTTTCTTTTAATTGTTCATGCCCTTTTTTTAATATTTCTCTCTGCATGGGCTTCCTGTATTTGTTCAATGGCAAGTATATCTAAGAAATTTGAAAAATAATGTCATGTTTAATTATAGAAGTATAAAGGAGGTGCATGTGCCTTTGAGTTAATTTTGTATTATTGTTAAACAATATCTTAGAAAACACAAACATGGTATGTGTTATGGTCTTTGGGAAAAGTAACTTGTGATAAACTGGGTTTCCTTGTCAGATAGTACACTTTTGTGGGCTATTTTAAAGCTAATCTGGTATACAGCTTCCAGCGTGCTCTTCACTGCTTAAGGATTATTCCTAATCTTTCTGCCATGAATAGGTACACTGAAGAGACTGTCTTAGCAGCTTGTAACTCTAAGATATCATTTCATACGAGGTGTCCTGTTCCAAGGACCTTTGAAATAAAGCCATGTTTGCAAATGGAGAGGTCTCGTTGAGGATGAAGGCATCGCAGGTCAGGGCACTGGTGCGTATCAGCTGAGCCATGGTAGCCTCACCAGCATCTCAGGCTGA
The DNA here is from genome assembly GCA_020745775.1 of Theristicus caerulescens. Classification (NCBI taxonomy): domain Eukaryota; kingdom Metazoa; phylum Chordata; class Aves; order Pelecaniformes; family Threskiornithidae; genus Theristicus; species Theristicus caerulescens. The sequence goes on from CM036574.1 coordinate 6,346,281, forward strand.
GCCACCACCAAACGCTTCCAGGCCCATAACTCAGAAAAGAGCCTGAGCTTTCATTTCCTTATCACATAGCTCCCTTGCAACAATTCTTTAGTTATTTGTGCACTCCTTGTCTCATCTTCAAACTCTGTTATTGTATTTATAAGATTTTTATTTGGAGTTAAGGTTAGACCAAAGTGGTGTACTCAGTAAACTTCTCTTAATAGCATAATAGGTAGGGTGATTCACAGAGTGCTGTAATGTTGGAAACTCACATGTTACAGGACTTGATGTCATGTTCAGTAAGTGGAAGTATGTCAGCATTAGTCCAATGTCCCGAACTGGTACTAAAACCTAGGAAGATGTCCTCTGCCTGTGCTGGCTAAAACATATGAGCATAAATAATGTTCACGCTTTCATCAGCATAAAATCTGAAATTATCTAGAGTAGCATAGTAAATGTTTTACTTACTGTGACAAAGGAGAGATGAATTTTGATTTCCAGTTATGCCATTCTTCTTGGGTGATTTTCAGTTTCTGTTTTTCCTTTTCACTTCTGTAAAATAGAGAGAAGGAGAAGATTTTTAGATTCCTGGAATAAACTACTTATCTAAGAGATAGGTGGCAAAATTTCTGTCAATAGCAGTAATTAATATTTCTGTGGTCTTCGGAAACAACCCAAGAGCATTTTATTTTAAGTAGTATCTGCAATGCTTTATCCACATCCTAATTTGGTTAATGCCCTCTGTGGGTTCAATTGAGGTAGTTTTTCTCCCCTTCCTTTCCTAAATACCTGATTCTGCTCATCTGAACTATGAAATACTGACTATATTATATTATAGTCTTGTTTCAGGCCTATAGGCCAGCATGTTTACTAGCAATACACTGATAATAATGAATTAGTTACAGATCTGTATTAATGCACAGTGACACAATGTTTCAGAATTAAAGTTGGCCCTTAGTGTTCTTAGAAAGAAGAAAACTACACACCCCTTTGGCTGCAGACTTCTGAGCAGCCTGTGTATTAGTCACTTTAACGTTGCACATCCACACTAACAGAGAAGTCATAGTGTAAGTGTGGTAGAATGCCTGCAGTTACGTCGGCAGCAGTATGCGGGACATTTGACCTCTTTGCTAATTCCTGGTGTCCGAACTCTGGAAAGACAGATGAGTCTCAGATCACAGTTATTTTCAGCTTTTGCTAATAACAAACTCATCAGTGCCCTTTTCGAAAGAGTCCCTAGATTGGCCGTGGTCTTTCTAACAAGCTAATAAGATTTTTTTTTTTTCTTTTTTATTGAACAGAAACAGACTTAGAGGATGGAGCAGGAAGCGGCAAGAGAAGAGCAGAAAGAAGGCTTAATTGAGTTTTATGATTCCTTCAGGGATATGTTTGAGTTCTTCTGTAAGAACACAACAATCCATGGCACCATCCGCCTTGTATGCTCAGACAGCAATAGGATGAAAACAGCTTTTTGGAGTCTGCTTTTACTTGCCAGCTTTGGCATGTTGTACTGGCAATTTGCACTTATGTTCAGCCAGTACTGGGCCTACCCTGTTGTCCTGACCATGTCAATGCATTCAGAGCCCAAGATGTTTCCAGCAATTACCATCTGCAATCTGGACCCATACAGGTAACCTGTGCTTTCCCCTTGGCTGTAGTCGTGTCTTTACAGTAACAAGGGTTCAGGAAGGATCAGCAACCTTATGACTGCAGCCCAGAGGAGGCTGAAGGTAGAGGGAGGTCTCTCTGCCTTACAGGGGTGGAAAGGGACTATTGTTACTTCCAAACTGGTTTTAAGATAAGATCTTGTTGGGAATTGTGCAACAACATGTAGCAGTTTATTTCATGCACTGAGTCAGGATAGAGGGAGCTCTACCTTGTGACTTGGTTCAAGCTGCTAACTGATTTTGTGCTCTGATAAAAACAGTCTTTCCCTGAAAAACATGGGTACTGTGTGTATTCATTTGTAACTAAACTACTGATCTCTGGAATGATGCATGCTAGAGCTGATTCTGCTTGGTTTTTCTCAGCACAGAATGGGCTTAAGGAAAACAATATAACTTGTATGGAAGTCTGCATGGCCCTGCTTGTCAAACAAGGCTCATACAATAGTGGCAAGTTATTGAGAAGTTTCAAATTACATAGTAAAGGAATTATGTCATTTCCTCAGAATAATTATCTAATTGACTGACAGGAAGGCCAGTTTGTGCAGCTGATGTTGCATGGCTGCAAGTTCTGAGGTTTTCAGTGGAGGATCCAGCAACTGGAAATCCAGCTGCTGGAGCTCCTAATAAATTAATTTATTGAAGTTAGGTATGCTAAGCATAAGCACCATAATTGCTGGCTTTTCTCACACAGACAGCAAAGTCTGCAGAGACCCAGAGAATAGCCTTTCCATAGATACTGTGAGGGTACATAAAATAAAATGCTTTTTTTCTGATGCAAACATGGATATTCCCAAACAGCTAATATTTCTGTTCCTTGCAGATTTGAACTGGTTAGTGAACATTTGGTTCAATTGGATCACATGGCAGAGGAATCTATTGCTTTTTTGTATGGCATCAACACATCAGCCAGCTTATTCCACGTGAATGAGAAAAACATCCACGTGAAAGATTTGTCAAGCATAGGAAATCTCAGCAGATCTAGCTTCAAGCTGAGCCAAAACTTCTCACTCTTGAGAATGTCTGACCACAATAACAGGTCAGGGAAGAAGCATTCCAGCGTGGGCTTCAGGCTGGTAAGTGTGTGTCCTCTTTGAGATTTTAACCTGGCTACAGACACAAGCAGCAAGGACTGGCTGCTCCCTAAGGGACAGGGGGAGAGGGGGAGCCTGCCAGCAGGGCAGGACAGGGGCCCATCCCACAGTACCTGAGCAAGCGAGCAAGGAAAGCTCACAGATGGCAGCAGCCAGGTCCAACCAAGAGCCCAGCTCATCAGGCAAGTTCATAGCAATGAGGCAGATTCAAGGTCAGGGCATGAAGTTAGCCCACTGGATCAACAGGGTCCACAGAGAGGCAGGAGCACAGCAGCAGCCTAGCTGGAAAGCAGCAGCCCTACAGCACAGCCCAAAGAGGGACTAAAGGCCCTGAGCTGAGCTTAAATGAGCTCCTGGGCCCATGGGCAGAGGGTGTGGGTGGAGGCTCCAGGTGAGGCTGCTCAGGGCCTGTAACACCTATCAGTGCAATCAGGGCCCTGACAAAGATCTCACAAGGTACATTCAAAAAAATGAGTGAAAAAATAGGTAGTTTCAGTGCTGTGTAATGACAGCTTGGAGGATGTTTCAGGAGAGTCCGTCCCTGCCTCTAACAGTTTATGCTGATTGCCAGGATTCTTGTGAAGTGAAACAATAGCAATACCAATGGTCTTACACAGCCCACCCACCTGTAGAGTCCTTCTGGTAGTGACAAATTCCGTAGAGAATGGTAGCAGCAGGCTATGGGAATCATTGTACCCCTTTCTAAAAATACACAAAACATCTAGACTTAGCAGGTGAGCCTAGAAATAAAAGAGAAACAACATGCGAGGATTCCCTCAGTGTCTAAATGCTGTGATACTGGGAGCACTAGAAATGCTGCAGATAAAATGAAAGATGGCAATAACAAATCAAGAGGATGAATACGATAAATATGTATCTGTGACTTTGGAGAAGAATGCAAATGATTCAGATTCTTCATATCAAAGACAGGGCTAGTGTAGATCTAAGAGCAGAAGCTATGAGAGAGAGATTGATGTGGCTTGAAAGGCCAGCAATTTTTGCCTGATTATTATCGTCCTGCCCTATCCTGAAGTCCTTCACCAGGCACACTTTCACCAGAATCTGTGCGTGTTCATCTGTCTAAGGCCTGAGTAAGAACAAAGAAAACATCTCAGGACTTGGTTCATGATTCATGGGTTGTAGAGAATTCCCACCAGCCCTGTCCTTCCTTCTCCCAAGGTACCTGAGTTTGCTTGTCTGCTCTCTTCTCCTGCCTCTTTTCCCCTGCACTTATTCGCCTGAGATGAAGTAGCACACCTAATTCAGCTTCAAGGAGAGGTGCTTAGCACATAACAAGATGACCTCCAGAGGTCCCTTCCAACCTCAGCCATTCTGTGATTCTATGATAACTAAAATGATCAGAGACTTCACTTTCTGGAAAAACAGAGGGTCCCCTCGTCCCTGTATCCAGTATTGCCTTTACCCCCTGATCTCTGTTACCCTTAGGCTGTCATGTCCTGGCTGCGCTGAATGGCTCCCTCTCTCCTTTTCTTCCAGTGCAATGCCACAGGTGGGAATTGCTTCTACAAGACCTATTCATCTGGGATGGATGCAATTCTTGAATGGTACAGGTTTCACTACATGAATATCATGTCCCAGCTACCAGTTATAATCAACATTTCTGATCATGAGGAGCAAATAGAAGATATGGTCTACTCCTGTCAGTATGATGGGGAGCCCTGCAGACCCAGGTATGTTACTCCTTGAGACACTAATTGTGATTTCAGCAGAACTCAAGGACTTGGGAATCTGAAACCGAGCCTACACTTTCCGGCAGTGCAGGCACTGCACCTCATGGCATACTGCCAGGCTTAGCCCTTGTTGGAGATCTGACTGAAAGAAAGAACAGCCTTCCATGATCAGAGCATGGGGCTAGGAATGTAGAAATCAGCGTTCTGCCATGGCTTACCTCTGTGACTGTGAGTTAGTGTCTTAGGGTGTCAAAGAAGCCTAAGAGAAATTCAGCAGTAATGAAACCTTTGCTGGTGCAGAGATGCACTGACTGCATTGAATGGTAAATGATTAATGTCTATCTGCATGGGAGGAAAGGAGCAGGAATCCTCAGATATCCAATGGATAAATGTGGGATCTCTTTTTGCTGTAACAATGAAAAGGGGGGAGAGAAGGGGAAGAAGGCTCTCACGACTCTACTGTAGCACGTGGCCCCTGAGCACATGGATTGCTCTCAGCTATTATGCCAGGAGGACTCAATTAATGCCAAAAGAGTCAGATAGTCTTTTTGCATCCTTTTGTCCCTAGAGGCAAAGAAGTGAGCCTGCTGCACATACCAAAGGCAAAGGTGTTCCTTCTTTTCCTGCATGCCTACGGTCTCCACTGTTGGAAGCTCTTCCAAATACAACTGACATACACCACCCAAGACAATGCTGTGCCTCAGGCACACATGAGCCATTTGCTGGCCTACTTGTTTTCAGCTGATGACTTGAACAAAGTTAACAGCAATGCACTCACCTATGACACAGAATAAGCAGAAGGCAAACTTAAGTGGTTTTCTGAGCACTTTCAGCAAAGAGGAGAGGGGTCTACAAAGTTTCTTGTAGATCATTTTACGAGATAAGGTCCTATCTTGTCTTTCCTGGAGGCAATTGACTCTTACATTCTTCTGCACTTAGTGTTTCTGATGCTTTCATGTAATATATATCTCTGTCTGTGCACTTGATGGTGAGCATCATCACTTTTGTACCTGTGTTCATCCAGCTCTTTTTAAGAACTCTTATAAACTGGTGGAATGTGGAGGCTGACTTGGCCAGGGAAGTTCAGCATGATCATCACAAGTGGTATAATTTTTAAGAAAACAAGGAAAGAGATAATCTATTTCTCCTATTGATTAGAGCACAAAACTGATGTTTCTCCTGTTGATTAGAGCACAGAACTTCAACCTGCCTGGTTGTTGGAACAAGCAGGGAAAAATTCAGTCTCCTTGGTGGAAGGAAAAGCAAGTCAGAACTCTGAATTTGACTCCTGTGTTTGCCACTCTGGCTGTAACCTTGGGTGAGCAGTGAATCCCTGTGCGCCTGATTTTTTTCCTTGTCTCTAGTGAGTTAACAGCTCTTTCCCATAGGCACTCCTGTACATACACACACACAAAACACATCCTACATAGAAGTAAAGGTATTGCTACACTCATAATTAAAACCCATCAAAATCTCTCTTGATTTCAGTGACTATGTTCACTTTCACCACCCAGTCTTTGGAAGCTGCTATACTTTTAACAGCAAGGGAACAGACCCTTTTTGGACAGCTACAAAACCAGGAATTCCTTACGGTATGTTATTTGGCAAAGGGTGGGAAGAAGAGCTAAAGTGAATATAATTTGGCTATAGATTAAATATATGTCTTCTATGCGTGACTTATGGACATATAGCCCTCTCTTCTAGTCTGGTGGCACAAATCATATACTGTATTTGTTGCTTCACTAGCCACACGTATATGATAGCTATATCAGCCATATCTGAACTTATAGCAAGCAGAATATTATTTTAGTTTTCAAGCAGAATATTATTACAGTTTTGGAATAGGCTGGTGCAATTGCTACCTGACCGCTCACCAGGTCTCTAAGGAAAAAGAACGGCTCTTCTGTGAGCTAAGACAGCAATTTGATCAGTGCTGAGAATTCAAGATATGGTGGTGTTCCTATTTTGGCCCAAAACAAGTTGTTATATGCTTCCCTTTTCTTTGGTTTACAGGACTTTCCCTTATCCTGAGAGCAGAGCAGAAGGATCACATCCCACTCTTGTCTACAGTAGCAGGTGTGAAAGTGATGATACACAACCACAATCAGACACCATTCCTTGAGCATGAAGGCTTTGACATCAGACCAGGCATTGCAACTACCATAGGCATTCAGCAGGTTAGCCACTTGCTCAAGAGCGTTGTTTCTTTTCCTTCTGATTGCAGAAAGTTGTGAGGAGCTGAACACTGTGACTGACTCATACAACGGACTTGTGGGACTCTCGTGTTCACTTCTTGACTGTGCATGTATATTTATCTATATTTAAGCCCCTTTTCTCTCTTCACTGTGCTCAGGTTCCCATGGGTAAAACAAAATTATTCCAAATGTGCAAGTGGCCTTTTGGTCCTCAATACATTGGGGCCTGGTTTGTTTTACACTGAGGCTCTTACACCTCTCACATCTTGTTCCAGCTCTACACAGGGGCTGCATGTGTACATTAGGGTTAGAACAAACATTCAGAAGTGATTTAGTTGTTTTGACATGGTGAGTTACTGCTTGTCAGCTGAACCAGTGACTGACCACGTGCGCTCTCCTACCTTTGCCCTGTTACTGTGTATGTTTTATTAGCAAGGTATAGCTTGGCTGCTCACATGTATTACTACACTTCTTGTCCTTTCTATGACGCTCCATCCAGCTAAGTTTAGATGGTGATGGCTAGGTCCAATTAAAGCTCTTAATCACTCGGGCCTCTTTTCTGTGTCCACAGGATGAGGTGAATCGCCTGGGGGGCAATTATGGGAAATGCACGACTAATGGCAATGATGTGAATGTTAAACTCCTGTACAACAACTCCTACACCCTGCAGGTATTGTCAGAGTGGCTGACTGAGGCCCCAGCTTATTCAGAGTGGATGAATAGCAAATCAGTCATACCTTACTCTCCAGAGAGCTTTTACAAATCCGCAGGTTCATTGCTGGAGGTAACAGAAAGATCCATGCCTCTCTGAAAAGAAGCTCACAAACAGGGTGTTATAACTTGGAATGTGTTTTACTGAGTGGGGGATGCTCAGTCCCAGACACTGGGGCTTTTCCCTCCTTGTAACACAGGAGAGATCAGAGAGTGAGCCAGTCAAGGCAGCTGGACTGTTCTAGTAGGACATTTTTGGGCCATCGGGTCTTTATTTGTGCAAGTAGTTGCTCCTGGCTCTAGATGCTTGGGCTGTTTAACTGAGATGTTACTGGGCATAATGAAACAGGGAGCTGGGGAAAATTCTGTCTCACTGAGTTCAATACTGTTTTCAGAGGCAAAGCCAAGGAAAGAAAAGTGAAAACCTTTTGCATCATCATGCCCTAGTAATGGCTGGTGTCTTTTTGCAGCAACAAAATCTGTACATTGTCTCCTAGCAGCTGCATGCTGCAGGCTGAAGATTTGGGCACTTGAGAATTTCTGGCTTATCCAATCTTTTATGCCTTCTTTGTTTCCCAGGCTTGTTTGCATTCCTGCTTTCAGCACATAATGGTTCGAAAATGTGGCTGTGGTTATTACTACTACCCACTGCCTCCCGGTGCTGAATACTGTAACTACAATAAGCAGCCTGCATGGGGTAAGAGCAAAAGACTGCTATCTTTTCCTTGTCGGAAGGGAACACCTTCCTGCAATAGTCACTGGTTACATGACTCCTTAGATTACTGCCCTTCTACTTGGTGCCCGTTTCCTGCTTAGACTATTTCCCCACATCACTGAATCCAGCCAGATGGCAGACGCCTTCCTGTGTATTTGCGTGGATATCAAGTTAGTCCATAAAAAATCTCGATGCTATCAATCATCCCACTGTTAAGGATATTAATATAGGGTCAAAGTCTTTCATGTTACCAATATTGGTGGCTGTGCTGGTGTAAGACAAAGCTTTGAATAACTTCTCTTGGTTTTCTGGTTGGCCTGTCCTCAGCAGATCCTTACAGGGAAAGCCCCTGCATGGCACACAGGTGATGAGCTCGGCCATCTGGAACCGTTCCAAAGTGAGAGTGAGGCAAAACCAGATCTCTCTGAGAGAGTGCTGGATGCTTGGGAAGGCCAAGTGAGGGCAGAGGTTTTGGTAGCCTTCTGTTTGGTAGCCTTCTATTTCCTGAGGAGGTGTCTGACTGTGTTCCTCCCATTTCTTTCACCAGGTCACTGCTTTTACCAGCTGTACAACAGGCTCAGAAATCATCACCTGAATTGTTTTGACCAGTGCCCCAAGCCTTGCCGGTAGGTCACAAAAGTAGAGCACAGTAAATGCCAGCTTGCAGAGGAAAATTACACCAGTGGAAATGTAAACAACTTAGTGGAAAATTTATGGACCAATTGGCCGACTGAATTTTGGCATTTTTTGAACCAGAGATTTTAGTTTGATGTTGCAACCTCAATGCTGAGAAAGGAAAAAGATGACAGCATTAGATAAATTAAATAAGAACCTTGTGTGTGCATGACAGCAGAGAGGGGAAATTGTTTTAATCACACTGAAATGGTTTATTAAGCCCAAACCCAAATTGTTTGTGTCATTTTACAATCTATATTACTTTTCTTGGTTCACCTTTTTTCATGTAAGTCAGTTTCAAAATGGAAAGACACAATTTTTCAGGCAACCTCTGGTTTCATTTTCTAAGCTGACTTACAAAGCTTTCTCCAAGGTCCTCAAGAGCTGCTCCTGGAACTTCTGCTTTAGGCGAGTCGTTAGCATTGTTAAACTCCTTCATGTATTCACTTTTAAATGCCAAGAGCCATAGTGATCATAATCTCCATTTTTATCTTATCAGGGAATCACTGTACAAGGTGTCTGCTGGGACAGCTAAATGGCCATCAGCGAAGTCTCAGGTAGCCCATACAGACAACTGCTATGTTTAGAGGGGGTACTGTATTTACTGCGGCTGTTGCAACTTTAAAGTTAAGGGTGAAAACAACGGCGCAGGCAGCAGCAATGGAAGTGGGAAATAAAGCAAACTGGTCTAAAACCTGGGCCCAAGGCAATGACCCTGTAGTTAAGATGCCAGACGAAGATGCTAGAGAGGTACATTCAGTTCCAGTTCTAAACCAAACTTCCTTGTGACCTTAAGCAATTCACCTCGCTGCCTTCGTTCCCACCTACAAAATGGCGTTAATGACTTTCTGCTTCCAGTGGGTGTTGTGATGTGACAACTCACTTATTACTGTTTGTGAGGTGCTGCAGCGCTGCAATGGAAACTCTGTGAGTCAAGGGATGACCTCTTACCATTCCTCATGTTCTAATGTTACATGGGCATTCAGGCTGTATGACCGGGTCATTAATTCATGTGAAAGAGGTGATAATATAGATGTAAATACAACCAATACATTTTAAAAGAGGAAACGACTTGCTGGGATTGCCATTAAAGGCAGAATTTAAGAACCAGAATACTATACACATCTAAAATATCAGTGTGCATTTCCTTGCTATTCTGGCAAGCAGAGCTACTACTTAATAGCTATCACTATATGTTATAAACCAACCAATTACATTCTTTTTTATTATTTGCAATAGCCATTTTATTGCTTATGAATTCTACATTTACAAAATATTAAACATACAAAAACTCAGAAGACAGGATTGCTGATAACATACATATACTCTGCTGCAGGACTGGATCCGCCAAGCTCTAAGGCATCAGAATGGATATAACTCTACCAGCAACAGGTTAGTCACTGCGAGAAAGATTGAGAGTTATGGATTAACTCTTCATCTTTGCAGAATTTGTAGATGTTAGACTGGGAAGGGAGGACAAGGGGAAAGTGTACAGGGTCACCCAAAAATTCCCATCTTTTCTCACAACGCCGTAAGAGACAGTCACTTCTGTAACATTTTTCCAAGCTCATGTTAAACACCCTCGGGAAGGAAGCTTGAGTGAGTGGTGAAACCTATTGCCTAGCAATCAGCATGTCAAATGGAGACCAGAGTGCCAGCAGTACCTTCCACCAGGTGACTGACATGTGGACATCCCACCGTTGCTAACTGCTCCCTTTCTCCAATACAGGAACGATATTGCCAAGGTGACTATCTTCTACCAGCAACTGAACTACCAGTCTGTGAACGAGTCGCCTTTACTCTCAGTAGGTTGCGCTACATCAGCTCAAAACATTGTTGCCTGTCATTAGTTACGGTGTGCTGCGTGTGGTTGGAGGGAGGATTATGTACAGCCCCCAACATGGGATGGGATTATTCTTCCTAAGGAAGAGACCTGAAAATTTCACATTTTATGCAGTCACACAAAATTACTCCCCAAATGGCAAGCAGCTAACTGACCTGCTGGCAATATGCAATAATTTCACGTTCCCAGAGCTCTGCTGTGTTTGATAAACACAACCCTTTGATTCTTTCCACAGGAGAATCTGCTTCTGTCCAGCATGGGAAGCCAATGGAGTCTCTGGTTTGGATCCTCGGTGTTGTCTGTAGTTGAAATGTTTGAGCTGCTTATAGATACGCTAGTCTTGTCTCTCCTCTTCTGCTACCAAAGGTTCAGGTCAAAGAAGACGTTGAAAGTAGCTCACACTCCTACCATCCCCAGCGTGAGCTTGACCCTAGAAAACTACCGAGTTGTGCAAGAAGAAGCTGGAAAAGGTGATGATTCTGCTCATACTCACCCTTCTGGAGTGACTATTGCCGTGGACAACAACAGTGACCTGCATCTTCACCCACTCTCCAGCAGGGTGGAAATGCCCGAGCTTTGCCCAGATGTGGTGCTTAATGGATGTAGATACACGAAGGACAGCTCTCTGGGAGGGGAGCTGAATAGCTGAGGAAGTGTGTGTGTGCAGGGAGAAATGGGCGACTCGAAACTCCCCGAATGCTCGGGTGCTGTCCGAAAGGTTGCAAACAGAAATGTTCTGGATCCACGATCTGTGAGCACCTAAACACCACGCTGCTGAGCTTGGCAATCCTCCTCCAGCTGTTACAGGTTCATTATTAAACCACCCGTGTGTCCTGGATTCGGGCATCATGCAATGTTCTTTTGTTCCTAATGAGTATCTGGGGAGGGGAGAACTGGACGTCTACTCTCTGGGACAGCCGTCGAGTCCTCATAAAAGCCTATTCATAGCTTTTAAATTTTAAACCCTTGTGAGGAAATCAGCCTGTGGCTTCAGACAGGCCCATCTACATTTCACAGAAGTACTCAAGAGAAAAGTCAGCCTGGCTGGAATGGAAAGATTCCCAGTGGAGGCTAAGGAGCGTGCGCTCGTAGCAGTCAGCGTTGTCTCGAGGATAACAGAGCACGGAGTAACAAGAGGTGGCTCCGATCCCAGCTTTGCTTCCAAGACGCCTCTCTGTCCTTCACCTGTCACCGTTGCGTTTTGAGGAGGATGCGCAGAATGCTGCTGCTGAGATGCTTTTAGACTTAACCCAGGTTATTTCAAACCAGACTCACTATCTCAGAGGAAAGGAAGAGAAGAAATGGGGTTGATTGATAACTTTTTTATGTCACAGACGAAGCATCTGATTTATAGAGAAGATTAAAATAATGCTGCGTTTTTGTTGCAGTCCATTTATAAATAGAGATGTTTTAATGTTAATATTTGACAGTAACTTATGTGTACATAAAATAACACATTTATTTTTTGATGATGATGTTTGCACAGGAGCATTTTACTCTGTTATAAGCTTGTTTATGACTTTCTGTAGAAAATAAGAGTTAACAAGAAATCAATGAGCTTTGTTTTATAACTTTTTTAATAATAAAATGCTCTGAATACAGACTATGAATGGAGGTTTAGTTTGACTTCATTTTGCTTTCAATATTTGGGTTTGTTACTGCCTAATTTTTACTTCTAAGTGTTGGCTCTGGAAGAGTCTTTTTCAAAATGCCCAGACCTTACTTGCAGAAGCCTAAATGCATAGGGCCAGAGCCGGAAAAGAGTTTTGGTTCCAGGCACAGCGGTGGGATCCTCATAGCCTTCAGGTTGCCGCTGACGTCGCTGGAAGCCAAGCACAAGGGTACTTCTGAAAGTCTCACTTTTTTTGCTTGAGAGCCTTTTACCAGCCTGGACATCCTCCCTGCGGCGCTCCTCGCTGGGTCCCTAGGCCTACCCCTGCCCCTCGGCTGGTTTTTTTCATTCACAAGGAGAATCTAGAGATGTAGACCAAACCCAGATGAACTGGGCTGTAATAACAGCAGCCGGGCTACAAGGGAGGGCAACACGTGAGCTCCATTGCAGTGGGCGATTCAGCCTTTTCTCTGGGTCTTCTGCACTGGGAAGTACAGCTTCCCTGCAGACCGGCAAGAGTGATTTTATGCGCGACTGCGGTCCGAGCGAGCCTGTTGAGAAGGGAAACCATGAAGAAAAAAAGCAGTAAGGACAAAAAAGAGAGGAAAGGAATGAGACTTGTAAGCAGAACAACTGGGCATGCCCTGGGAATGCAAAACTCAAGCGGCTGCCACGCAGTCATTTCTGAAAGATTACTTTGCCTTAGGTATCCACACGTCCGTACGTGTGCGTACACACGCGCTTCCCTCTCAGCAGAAAGCCCCGCTCAGAACTCCCAGACTTGTTATCGCTGGGACTAAATGGGAAGGCTGAAGGAAACGGGATGAAGGGAAAAGGAAAAGGAAATTGATGAAAGAATCTTTATACTGGTCCCAATGCAGAATAAAAAAAATCACTACCGAATTCTGCATCATGTAATATAATTTCCAGGAGGAGCCGGTTTTGGGACGGAGGAGTGCAGGACCAGGGATCAAGTGGCAATGCCTTGTCTCGTGGTCAGGTTTGGAACAAGAGGTATGTGGCAATACAGGACGGGGATCTGTTCGCAGGGGCGTGTGCGTCGGTTTGTGCATGTGCAGACCCAGAAGGGCGAGGGGTGTTGCAAGCCGGGCGCGAGGTGCCTTGGCAGCGTGGTGTGGGCAGGGAATGTCTGCCGGTAGCATGGGGATGCAAGACTGGAAGAGGAGAAGGGGAGGGGGGTCACTATGGGAGAGGGACGTGGGGAAAATCTGCTTCACATCTGCTTGTGCCACCTTTAGTAGAATAAAATCATGATTTCTAAGCTAGTGGAAGCGTAAGAAATAGGCATCCAGTTTGAAGGCAGATTAGAGCAATCTTCTCTGAGGGCGTGGACTAATTTTCGTCTTAGTAGCTACCTCTCTATTACAGAACATTCCCGTCGCCTGCTGCAGTTGAGAAATCAGCCGTACAAATTCTTCATTAGGGTCATACCTTAGTGCCTGTGATATCATCACCGAAATATCTGTCCTGTTTGGAGCTCCTTACACCTGAGCCGTGCATTTCCAGCATGGAGCACAAGTTGAGGCACAGACGGGAGTCCCTGTTACACTCAGAATCACGCATGTGTCGATCCAGAGTCCCAGCTCTCTCCTCCAGCTGCCAGGCTATCGTTCTTCCCGATGGAAAGCTTCTGTGATACCCACCGCAGAAATTCAAGCTGAGCAGCTGGAAATGCAGCAGGCTGTTCAAGTCCCTCTCCTGCTGCAAGCCGCATGGCAAGCTCTTCTGCAAGGGTGAGCAGAAGGCTGCTCGCGGTCCGAGGAGCAGCGGCCCTCCCGCGGCCCCTCGTCCGGGACCCGGGAGGGGAGCCCAGGCCTTCCCGCGGGCGCGCGTCCCGCTGTGCATCCCGCTGCGCGCCCCGCGCTCGCCGGCAGCGGCGCTCCTCGCGTCCCCGCGTCCGCGGCGGCTTCTGAAAGCTGCGTTCTGTCGCCGGTTTAGGGAGACGCTCGGAGGCTTGGCTCTTAGAGAAACATCTTGTCGGAAGGGCTGCGATGTCTGTTAAGCTGCGCGTTGCTAGTGTGTTGCATTAATAGCATTGATGAAATTAGAGCGTGCCTTAATCGGATAAAACAGATAAAACAGAGAGTGAGAATCTTGTGTCTCTTTGGAGAAAAGTTCGTTTAGCTTCCTCTCTTCAAGCCGTAAACCTGTGCCAGATAAATGCCACATTTTAAACCTTCTCATACTAAAGTGCTTCACTGGCTTGTAAAGGTCTAGAATCAGAAAGAATGAGGAAATGTGTGAATTTAAAAAAAAATCCTGTCTTTATTCTCAGTTCGTAGATACTGTTTGCATGTGGGATTTTTTCACTCCCACCTTTTCAAAAAAATACATTTCTTCTGCCATGAGATATATTACATTTCAGCATGTCGTAGTTCATATACATCATTCTGACATTGCAGTTTATTATGTCATGGTGCCTATACCTGTATAGTCCACACATAACCTTTTATTATTTTTGGTAACTGTGACATACAATAATAAAAATGGCAAAACTAATACTGAAAGCCGTGCCTTGCAGAGGAGTACAACTCTCCTAGCAGCGAGGTGCACACCCGGCAGGAGACAGAGAGCCCCTGAGGGGAAGAGCTCGACTCTGCTTGCAGCATCGCTCGTGAAGTCTCCATGGCATCGGCGTTAGGGTTCCTGGTCCACGCGAAACCAAGCGTCTCCAAGCTCTCGGTGGCAGAGGGAGCTGAAGAGCTGAGCTCCACAGCAAAATGAAGCGTTTTGCCAGGGGTTTTGCAGGGGACTGGTTGGACTGGGGCCGCTGTGGCTTAGTGGTAGGCTGGTGCTGTGTCCCGGGCGGCCTTTCGCCTCTGAGAGGACGGGAGCTCTGCGTCTGGAGGGCGTCGTGCCCCAGGGAATTGCACTCGGTCGCCGTTGTGGGAAGCCGGCAGGACCGCAGAGCACGGCCGGCGGCCGGTGCTGCCCGTCAATGAGCCGGGCGGGCTGGCTCCGGCGGCACCGCCACCAAGCAGCGTCACGACCAGCCTGCGACACGCACTTTTCCTCAGTTTTAGGAGCGCTGCAGACCTGGTCTCCTCCCAGCGTACTCACTGGTCAGGCCACTTACCTGGCCTTCGCTGCAGGGATGGGCATTCTTGCAGTACCATAAATGCCAGTGGTTGCTTACACCCAGAAAGGGGAGATTTTCCCAGAAACAGCAATGTGGAAAGGGCGTTGAGCGCTAAAAGATCAGCTTAACTCATTTTAAACGGCCTTCAGGTACCGCACGGCATGGGACATGAGCCTGCAGCCTGAATGCACGCTTATCCTGGAATTACCCCGGGAATGTCGTGCTGGTCAGGGCACAAAAGCAGACGCCAGGGCAAACACAGCTTTCTAGCAGAAGCGCGTCTGAACAGAGAACGTCCTTCCTCCGCAGCCGAGCTCAGCTCGCCCTTACGCCGGCTCAGACGCCGCGGGCTGAGGCCTGGCGGGGGCTATCTGCAGGCGTGGCTGAAATGGAGGCTCCTCCTTTTGAGTTTCTCAGGGTTGTTCGAAGCCATCTGAGAGAACTCCCGGAAGATGTCCAGGTAGGTGGCATCTCCTGCAAAAATACACAGGAAGAGGCATTAGTGCCAACATTTTCGCTTTGCCTTGCTTTGATACTTCCCACCCATGGAGATGACGGTGCCTCAGGCCATGGTCACTTGGAACTCACGAGTTTCATCTGGATGCCAGGGGCAGCTCTACGCGTGGTGCAGAGCCCAGCTCTTTAGCCTTGCACTGCCTCGGGGGGCTCTGTTTTGGCTTTCCATTCTTTGTTAATAAGAACAGGATTATTCTTGAGCTTGCGTATGTAAACATGCTCTCAGGGCTCGCTTCACAATCAGATTTGGGATAATTCCTCCCTTTTAGTATTATTGGTACTCTTTTCCAAAGCCCAAGAGACACTAGAGAGGCTTTTAAGACTTGAAGGAGAGCTACTCTGGGAGCTGAGTGCTCTGAAACGCCAGGGTCTTTCGTTGTGCAACAGCAGAGCTTCACGCAGCGGGGCCACAGGGCTTGGCATTGGTTTGCTGGGGACCATGTTCAGCCAGGAACAGAGATAAGGTGATTTATGGGTGGTCTGGCTTCTCTTCTGCCAGCCAGGCTTTTCCGAGCAACAGACCAGCCTGTCGAAGGGCGCTATCAGGGAAGAACAATTCTCCATGGCCGCTGACTCAAGGCCCTCTTTAAACCACAAGCAAAGGCAAAGAGTTCAGGCGCCCCAGCAGTGGTTCTGTGATAGAATCTGCCATGATGCAGGAACGGTTTCAGATTTATGCTGCAATTCTAGAGATAATTAGGCACCCGCATTCCCATTAATGATATCTCTGCTTGTACGTTTGCTGCTTGATGTTCTAGGGCAATTTCTGCCGCGGACTGGACTACTGAGCTCATTGTTACCTGGTGATGAACCCACGTAGCCACGGGGGAAAAGATAAGGGAAAGATCCCAGGTATTCACCTACGTAGGTGCAGCTACCTTTAGTCTTTCCTGCAGAGCTCCTCTGCCCTTTGTTTGACAGAAGACGTCCTGGAGAGGCACGGAGAGCGTAGATCCGCAGCTGCTATGAGCTGCGTGGCTCCAAGGCACAGCATCTGTCAATACCGGGGCAGTGCGGAGGGACAAGCTAATACAAAAACCTGGTTCCACAAAGCCGATAGCGGGATCCATTGTAACTTCGTATTGCACTCCCTGCCCTGCAGGCTCCCTCCGGCCACGCTCCTCCCGCTGCCCCTTTGCCGCAGGCTGGCAGGACAGGTCCCTCTGCGAACGCGCTGTCCCCTTCCACCCCAGCTCATGGCTGAGCACGATGGGACGTGAGAATTGTCTCTTTTCGGTATATAGAGAGTGTCCAGCCCAAAAGGTCTTGAGAATAATAGTCTTCAGCATTATCCACGGGCAGGTGGCAAAGGCTTCTACCATGAGCCTTATCGTCAGGCAGGCTTTAATCAGGATTTGCTGATTTTCAGGCACAGCAATGCTCAGGACACACATGGGTTTGTACCTGCCACAAAACCAACCTGACCTACCTGTTAGCTTCTGATTATAGCCATCGAGCCCCTCCTAACCGGTGGGACTCGGCCTGTCTGCGCTGCCCCGCCAGCGCTGTCCTGGGCGTACAAATACATCCTAGCGGTACAGTGACTTCTGCCTCGCCACCCGTTAGCCCCGCGTCCCCTCCCACCAGCGACAGCCCCCCGCGGCCCACGCTGCCTCTCCTTGTGTGCATCGCCCCAGCTGCCAAGCATTTCCACCGGCCCCTGCCACCTATTCCTCCCCGCCTTCCCTAAATAATACGTACTCCCTTTCTGGGAGAAGAAAAAACCCACACTTAACGCACCATATAGAAACCAGGTAGCTTTTCTATGAGGACGACAAAGACTCATCTCTCCAGGGTTTATTTAGAATGAGTCTGGTGCTGACTCGTTAAGCATACCTGGCAGCAACAGGTACGTGCTGAACCGGCCGAGTTCTGGGCTAGGGCCCAGGTAAGAGCTGCTCCTCCTCCTCTCTGATCCTGACTTAGTTTTGGCAGCAGCGGGATGGTGCCGAAGTGCCACTCTTAGGCAGTGGGACACAGACTTGCCATTACCTCCTGCCAGCAGCCCATGGTGGTAAAATCATTGCTGCATCCTCGTTCAGCGAGATCGCTAATCCTCCTGCGTACTGGTAAAATGTTTGTGCTGGCAACACTCAGGTATAACTCCCATTACAAGAATCCTACTGTTGTAGCAAAGTATTAGTCCCAGATTTTTGAAGCTATTTAAGCATTTAATCCTCATTAACTAAAGAAAGAAAGAGAGAGTCTTCTGGAGATCTGGGTTTCTGTAATCACATTTCAGTCTTCAGTGCATTCATCCCTGTGAGGCTGGATGAGACCAGTCTCCATTTCAGGCAGGCAGTGAAAGGCACTGGGAGGCAGTACCGGGGCGGGGAGCGAGCCGTGCGCCTCCCAAGCCCTCTGCTTATAAATTTACTGCAAGGCCATGCAGCTCTCCTGCCTTAAACGACTGCAATGCTCCTGATTTCAAAGTATCCTTCCTATTAAACTCCTTTGCTGAGTTCATGAGCCTACCTGGACTCATTAATTGGGATCTGTTTGTCCCTCCAGGGGAAAACAGAGGTTATTCCACAATTCCGTTTTTCTGCATTTGTTTTCCATGCTAAGTATGACAGAAATCACGAGGCCAGGCCAGTCTTTCTTTTCTTCTTCTTCTTTTATTTTTCTGCCACAGACACACAGTAGGAGAGAAACCAAGGGGGAAGGATTGCACTGGGATATGTGGGAAGTGGTGTCCATGTGCAGAAGATTGATATTTTCATCTAGTGCAAGGTCTCCTTTTACAGGACAGCCATCAGCAGAGCTCCTAACACATCGAGCATTAACGGATTCAGGTACTCTGAAGAAGCACGAAGGGGTGGGGGGTGATCTGAGCCCATCACCTTTACCCCAGCCTTCTTCCAGAGCACCCTGAAATCACATTATCACAGGACAGCGTCACAGAAACCCAAACAAAAATGCAGAGTATTTGCGTGGCATTCCACTCTGTTCACTGCCATAAAATTCAAGCTGTGGGTTGCAGAGGAGAAGGAAAACAGGTTAAAAGGGGATGGTTTTCTAGATCCAGTTAATACAGGCAACAAGGCAAGAAACCCTACATAAATAAATCAAGCCAAAGAAGGAAGAGGGAAGGAGTTTATCTAGATTTTTATTAACAGTGTTTCAAGAGACAATAGAAGAGAAGGGAGGGGGGAAAAAGGCAGACACCACAGCAACAGTTTTAAAATTGTACAAAGATAATAACATACAGAATATCTGGTTCCATAGTCACAGTCAGTACAGGCTGTGTAGGGAAAGGGGGAATTAAAAAACGTGTTACAAAGTTGTACTGAAAGCAGGCAAGTGAAGGAGGTTAAGAGGTTACAGCATATTTACAGCGAGTGCCAGCCCCGGTAGAGCAGCCCAGCCATTCAGCGTGTGACAGAGCCGTACCCAGCAACCACGTTTAGCAGCTTTGACTTGGCTAAAGAACTTCTTTCTCCCTGTGCTGTTTAGATAGGAAGGTATGGGAGCCTCAGCCAGGAAGGGGCTGGCCGGGTCTCATCTCAAAGGCCTTCACTCCAGGCTGCCAGCCTACGTAACCCTACGGTAAGAAAGGTTTACTCTATTTCTGCCATTCAGCAGCGCAGGTTGCACGTAGAGGGCTTCCAGGACGGGGAATCCACACTAACGTGTGTGCTGTTGGAGGGACGTGATGGATGGAAGTCAACTGAGACAGGTCTACAGATCCATTGGCAACCTGAAGGCCACCACCCGGCCGCTCCCAGTGCGTCACCTATCGGAGCACACGGACGCACAAACCGAACCTGCTCCTCCGTGGCCCTCGCTGCGAGGTGTTTGGGCAGCGGGTGCTCCTACGCCAGCTAGCCTCTCCAGCCATCTCAACTGCTGCACTAGAAACACATCGTCCTCCTTGGGCCTTGGAAACTGCCTTGGCTGCTACCCCCACCTCTGCCTCCTTCCCTGCCCGTAACGACTCAGCTGCCCTGTCTCCCGCTAACGCAGTGCTGGGTATACAGCTCGGAAGGGACTTACCCCAGCCCACATTCCCTACAAGGCTGAGGAACCAGCAGGCAGACTGGTGTGAATCACATTCCTATGGAAACAGCACTCTATAGTTTGGAATCTCAAAAAAAATCTTGTTTCTTCAGAAGCCTCGCTCTCCCTTCTGCTCCATCCCTTCTTCCCCGTACCCTTCTCCATATAACGGCACCACACGCTCACAGACGCGCACTCACACACGTTTCTCATCAGCTAACCAGTGGGTTAATATCACATTTAATCCGCTCATCCTGTTTTGTCTTTGGTTGAAAGCAATGATGCTCGGGCAGTGAGGAGAGAAGTGGGTGCGGGGACAGCTGAGCAGCACAGAACAACGCAGCCGCTCAGCAGTAGGCAACGGCTGCGTTGTGGCCACTGGACAATAAGTTTATCAGTGCATTTCTTTAGGAAGTCCTGTTTTTCTTTTGCATAAATAATGGCCATTTTTGCTGGTCTGAGATGTTACTGATCTATGTTATGCTGATCAGAGTCTCAGCTTGCCAAATCTTTTTCTTTAAAGACAAATTCTTCCCATTCCATGTTTTCCCTCGAGACTGCTGAAAGAAATTTCACATTGCAGAGACCATCTCAGAGACAACAATATTAAAATAACCTGAGGCTGACATGTGGAGAGGGAACACGGAGGGCATCATTTCAACTTGCCCACAACCTGAAGTTATCTATCCCATTTGGAATCAGAGACGTGGCAGACCCAAAAGATTCAAACCTAGACTCCCTGTCCAGGCGCTTGGTTACAGGGTTTGGGTCAAGTCAAACAAAAGCCAGGACAGGTATATAAATATTCACCCAGATCTCAAGAACTCAAAAGATGACAGAATCTGCACGGCTGAGGCAACGGTTTGGGTCCGTTTGAGTTTTGACAACGCCTGGCATGTTGCTTTCTCGACAAAGGCAAACCTCCTCCTGTTAACTGTGGTTGCAACCAAGTTACTGTCATACAGATAACATACGCGCGCTTTGAAAAGAAAGGAAGAATGAAAAGAGTAGTTTTGGCATTCGATATTTCAAACAAGATTGTACAACACAAATACAGCTGTATTCAAAGAAGGAAAAAAAGAAAAAGTGTTCATATCCAGTCTTCCCTGTAGCCTGGTGGGCCATTTATTTTGCTCAAAACACACTTTCTGTACAGCTTCCCCACTTTCCCCTCCAAACTTCTAAGCACACACGCGCGCGCACACACGCATCCACCCCAATCAAAAAAATCAAATAAACACAGAAAACATTGAGAAGTGCCTCTTAGCATTTTTTTCCTGGAGAACCTTTTTGTTTTAGAAACTGTGGGATGTACTAAAGTGTTTGACGGTATTTCAAACTAGAGGCATTTAACACCTCGTGATCTGTATAATGAAAACAGAAGAGAAAAGGGGGGGTAAGAAAGGAAAATTGTGGGGGGAAAAAAAGGCAGGTTTTGAAAAATATTCCCTAACAATGCTACAAAAGAATCCTGACATTAAATACAGACAAACTGTATTGAATAAAAATTGCACTAGTCCTCTGGGCACATCAATAATAAATTAAATACTTAACAATTTCACTGATTAAAAAAGACAGCACAAAATCCATAACAAAAGAACATAAACCCCCCCAATACTGTATGTAGGAAAAGTGCACAAAGTTGCTTTATACATTGAATCTAAATAAAGTACCAATACATGTTAAATAGATAAATTGTCTTGCAAGACACTGCTTTTTGCATCAGTATTTACATACGCTTTAACTTCATGTACTTCAGCAGTGAGTCTGAGCTTCAACGGACCTAGCTGTACGTGATTTCTGTGTTGTTCTCATGAGCCACTGGTGCTGACTGTGAAATAAAATGACCCGAAGTGGAAGCCAAGTCTCCGGTTCTCACTGGCTTACAGAAAGTATCAGTCCTATTTCTAACTTCTCATAAAAAGCTGGAAAACCAACTGGGGTGTTTTAAGTTGCTGTACATGTAAAAAACATTGCTAGATAGTGATCATGCTGAAATTCATTAACAGAGTAGGACCATGGCAGTGGTGAAACACCTATTTCACTTTCAAGATCTTTGAAGTACCCTGAAAGATGCCGGCTTTGATTCAGTGCGGCCTTTTTCTAGAAAAGGGCACAACTTGAGGGGACATCAGCACTGACAAACGTCTACATTGATGCAGATCAGTATAAAATGGGACAGGATTATCAAAGAGAATTCCTTCCAGAGAATCTCTCAGTTCCTAACCCAGGAAGCAGAGCGAGCTCTTGGCTGGATACCGGGTCCTGTACGAGCACTCCAAGTGCTGATCGGATGCCACGGGGCGATCTGCGCGGTCGAACCATGAGCATGGCACAGCCCTGCTGAAGGCAGACGCGTGCTCGAGGGCTTTGCTGTATTGCTAGCAGGCTCAGCACCACAACTCATTTCGCTGGACACCACCATCCAACGCCACCTGAGCTCCGCACAGAGCAGCGAGGTCTGCAGGGCATTTCGCACAGATGATTTGCAAGACCACAGATTTGCTCCTGACCCCACCGAGACCGATAGTAACACTACTACCAGTTGCAGAGTAAGTGGGCTCAACTGCAAGGAAGGGGTGTCAAATGGGGCAGGGACACATGAGTGAAGGCACCACCCTGCTCAGCGGGGAAGCCCATTTAAATTTAGGGTGACTTTTATCAGAAAGAAGATGAAGTTCAATGCAAAGGACTGAAAGATGAAGCTCCATGGGAATGTAAAGTGGTAACCTTCTGTAATCCTGCACAAGACGTGCTGCGTGGGCAGCGATGCTGGCTGTACCTTCACATGGGCATCAGGAAGAAAGGTATTTAACCCAGGGCATGTTAAAGGCAAACCGCAGACCATGTAGCAGCACTGCAGCCGCAGCTATGCACAGTGCACATCTGCCTACATTTGGTATCTCTTACACCGCTGTGTGCCTGGAGTCAGCCCTCTTCGCTCCCTGATGTGACTCCAGTCACACGTGGGAGCTACAATCAGAACACAGTCCCTGCTCGCAAAGAAACCGTCCTCTGAACTAAGGATTTATACATCCTGGCATTCCTCTGAAACCGCGCTGCAGCAATGATGGCGTTTTATGCCACGCTGCTCCATCCCACATGCAGTCCTGAATCACTCCTGAGGGTGCCACAGCTGAACAGAATGTGAATGCAGACCAAGTGATCTGCCCTCTGCCAACTGTTAAGGGCACATCCCACAGCTCCTACTCAGAGAAATGTTCAGAGGGAGTATTGCCTGGTCGAAGACTGCAGGATAGCTCCAGAGCAGGCACTGAACAGCTAAGGGAGAATGCAAGTTTGCATGGTGCGCTCCCGCTCCGACCCATCAGCGTGCCGTGAACTGGCAGGTTCACGCAAGCCAGGAGTTACCTAGCCCGGGTTCAGCAGCAGCATGCTGCGTGCAGAGCACTGGCCTCCCAGGACAGAAAGAGTGGGGAGATGCAGAAAATGCCATGAAAGGCATTGCCAATGATAAAAAGGCTGATGGGGCCAAGCCCATTGATTTTTATTTTCCAAGATTGATGGAAGGAGATTGTTTATTATTTAGGGAAGCACGAAAGGCCCTGGGGCCAGATTCTGCACAGCCATTGATCTGCAGCAGTTTCAGCACAGTCACTAGGACCGTTTCAGATTCACAACAGACAACTGGGACTGAGATCAGAACTCAGCACTTGGTACTGCGCATCCCAAAGCTCCAAAGGGAACAGGAATAAGAAAGATAGAAGATGAAGATGGACATCAATACCCAGATTGCACAGACAGAAAACTGTGGTCTGGCTGCAGCAAAATATGGGACAGCACTTTCCTAAGGAAGCAGGGACTCTCCCTCGAACTGAGAGGACACCCTCCTAGAGTCTAAGTGGGGTTTCTTTGTTGTTCCACTTTTAGATGTGTGGGTGGACCCTGAGTGCTGTTGGTTCAGTCTCTGAGGGCAGTATCTTGAGCGAAGAGCTGGATCACCGTTGCTGCAGTATCTGAGGACACAATTATGTCAAGAGAAACAAACCTGCAAAGGTTTAATCCACTAAGGGCTGCAGCACAACAGCAGCCAGCATACAAAAAAAGAAGTCAAACATGTATTGGATGAAAAATAGTATGATTGCGTATCACTGCTGATGTAATGCAGGAGGATGGGGAACTCTGCCTGGCATTCTTGCGTTCCTTGCGAGATCTTGATCCCCTCAAGACCCCAACACTATCCGTAAGGCACTACGGCCCAACCCCAGCGCCAGCAGCCTGGGTGCTCAGGCAGGCTCAATACCCGTTGGGGACAGCCACCCACGAGTCCTGGAAAGCTCCGATGTCGGTTGCAGTTGAGGGCATTCTGAAGAGGCTCTTACAGGAGCACATCTCGGCTTGGCATCCAAGTTCCCAGCCAGAGGATAACCTGCCGGGGTGTGTGCGCTCTGTAAGCCCTCCTGAGACAGGATTACATGGCTGCAGCATCTCTGCAGAGCTACTGTAGCATGACCCCCATAACACAGTCCACAAACATAGCAACAAAGTGCTCTAAGTAGAAACACATTCCCCCACTCCAGCGAAGAATAATACAAGAAAAAGGAAAGAAACAAAAAGAAGAAGATTCTGCCGGTCATTGGAATTGGGGAACTCAAAAGCCCCCAGGCCAGCTGCTGAGATGCCCTACTCACATGCTTCAGCATGCGGGGGGAGAGCACAGAGGGGTACACATGCAAGTAGAAGTCTCCTTCACAGAGATGCTAAGTCAGAAATCCGACGTGACCAGGAAACAAACTGAACCAAAGTCAAATTGCATCGTGCAGCCAGCCATGTAGGCAGTGGGAGTTGGACGTGGCTTTTCTTCCCTGACACAAAGCCCATCGCCAGCGACAAGCTTCTCCCAGCCTCAAAAAGTTAGCACTGCTGCTTCCATAACACTGCAGATTGCATCTTGGCCCAGGAAGCAGGCGAGCTATGGCTTTGACCAGCTAACCACCAAGGGCAAAAAAAGGGGAGCGTGGCTGGTATAGTCCTGAGAGCAATTAAAGTGAGTAGCCATCACTCTCAATCCTACCCCTTCTGTTGTGCCTTCTGGAGCGAAATATCTCTGCCCCACAAAACAGCCTGCTCCTGACTTAGAGGTCATCTTTTAGTTTTCTAAACTGGCCCAGCAGCTCCCAGGTGCTGCAGCAGTCCCACGAGAGCGCAGGCTGCTGGTCATGCTGCCAGGAGAGAGGGCTCCACGTCAGAATCCCTTCCAAACAAACTGTTCAGACGAGAACTCAGTGCATGGTAACTACACTGAAGCAGAGACAGGTTCATCTGATGGATTGTTGGTGGGTTTCTCCTGGTGATAGAGGGTTTCCTTTTCTTCTCTTTCTTTTCTTTTTCTTTTTTTCTTTTTTTTTTTAAATGCTAAACTCGTCTCCCATACTTTTCACACACTCAAGTCCACACGCCATGGTCTGTGGTTATGCCCTAGGATTCTCCTACACAAAATCAACCATCCAGTAGTCAAGCATGAGAACTTAATGCTAACAGGAAAGACCCCTTTTCCTTCCTGCGTGCATCTCAACCTATATGTGCAGGCATCAAAAACAGACCAATCTGCAAGAAACACCAATATACCAAGGATGGGGCTCTCAGGACTTCTAGAAGTGCAGCCCAACTTCAAGACAGCAAAGGGGAGGTGGGGGAGTTGTCACTAACACTCATCTATATTAAGGCTGATGAACTCCTGTATACACTTTCTGTACTGCAGCTCAGTAGGGCTGTTGCTGGGATATTGACCTGGTTGTCCAAAGGGGCCCTCTGCTTCTCGCATTTCCTCGTTCATTCGAGCCAGACGCAGCCTAAAGTGAAACAGAGAAAGCACAAGGGAGAGAGGTTTGGTTATTCCTTCCCTGATGGCTATTTACAGGCAGTATTCCTGTATATAGGCACTGGAAAGTTCTGGCTGCACTTACAAGGTAACTATGTCTGCGTTGGCTGCCTGGACAGCAATACTGAGCGGGTCCTGCCCGTCGCCATCCACCGCATGCTGATTTGCCCCTCGCTTGAGGAACAAGCAGACCTGACTGCAGAAGGGAAAGAAAAGACCATCAGAGCAGAAATTCCAGCTCCCCCAGCCCCCACTGGAGCGGGCAGAGGGCACTGTCCTTCCATGGGCAGGCACAGCTTCACTTACATTGGTCTGAAAAAAAATCAGGAAATGCTGCAGTGGCATGGAGAAAGGAATGGGTGTACAGGGGCCCAGTTACCCCCTATCTATCATCATGGGGGCAATTATCCTTAAGGCAATCAAGTTGTTGATGTGATATAAAAAGGCATGTTTCACAACTAACCAATTCACCGAAACCCAGCTCCCTTGCCCACCTCACCCCATGACTCTCAGTGTTAATGCTGAATCTCAGTCCAAGGGTGATGGAGCACGTCAGAGCAACGTGCAAAGAACTTACCCAGTATGCCCCAGGTACGTGGCATGATGCAAGGGCGCCCGGCCTCGGATATCTCTTTGGTTAACATCTGCCCCATTCTGCAGCAGGAATTCACAGGCTATCAAGGAGCCCTGGCAAGGTAAAGGGGAATTTCTAAGTAAATTCAGCCAGCAGTACTGAGAGGATGCACGAGCACGTACCGGGCTGTAAGTTGCCGGTTGTCAGTGCACTCTGAACTAGAGTCAAGACCTTACATTCCCAAAAGTGGCCTCCCAGCCACTAGCACTACGTACCCCCATCACAGCTTGAATCAGAGGAGTTTTGTTTTCGTCTTCATCATTCACCCAGTTGATCTCAGCACCATGTGCCAGTGCTTCTGCCATGAGAGGCAGGTTTCGGGCTTGTGCTGCCTTGTAGATCAACAAGCCAGGATGCAGCTCCCTCAGGTCTTCCAAATCTGATGCCTCCTGTTCAATCTCTGCTTCACCACTTGACTCCTCCGACACCTCGCACTCTGAGAGGCAGAAAAGGATGGAGAGAGATGACCCAAAAGCTTTGCATTTCCAATTTATGTTCCCTTTTGTTCTTGGCCCCAGAGAGCCCTGACCATCCATCCTGCCTTAGCACTAGCTGCCTCCCCACACTTCCATCAGCAGCCTGTGACACCCACCTTCCTCTGTCACGCTGTCCACCACAGAGCCAAACACCAGGATATCAGTGCTGCCATCTGTGCTTCCTCCAAGCCCGCTGTCACTGCTCAGACCTGCAGGGCCAACAGAAGACAAACCAAGCCCATTTTAATACACAGGCATTCCAGTACCAGGCACAGCTGAGACCACAGGGGAAAAGGGCTGCGCAGAATGTCACACACACATTGCACCGGGCGCTGCCTGCAAGGGAGAGGGGGACTGCTATCCCATTTAGCCCCACTCAATAAAACTGCCCAAGGAAAAATTGCAAAGCCTTATGGTGTCCACGTCCCCGCACTGCCCTTCATGCAGGGATGCTCCAACATTGCCATGGCACTTTGGACTGTTGAAGACAGCCCTTGCTGCAATCCATGAGGGACGCCGTGACGTAGACTGGAGCAGAGCAGCAGCAGAGACAGCTTTGCAGCAGGTTATGCAGTGTCATAAGCAAATAAAGACACCCCTCTGCTTTTTATCACTAATAATCTGTTTCCACTCTATTGGTGCTCTCCACAGAGCTTTTCAGTTGTCACGGGGGCACTTGCCAATGCATTGCTCTTGTGACAGATTATTGACCATGACTGGGCCAAATAATATCAATAGTGTGTATCTCAAGCCAAACTCTTAAAGCACCGTCCATCGGCTCGTTCACCTTCACAGACATCCCCTCCCTTTCCCCACAGTGCTTCCCACCTTCCCTGCTTAGCTGGTGAGTGTTACAAGACAGCTGACTACATACAAGAAATGGAGTCACAAAGAGATGAAGCAGCTCGTCCAAGGACACACAATGTGTCAGCGGCAGAGCCACTTTGTACCTTTTCCAGCTTGCACCCGAAAGCAGTCAAGATAACGACAGAAAGGAAGAAGCATGTGCAGGAATTGCCCCTGCGGGAACAGGGATGGCCCATCACCTTCGTCCTGAGGGATGCCCGGCCCCCTTGGGAACTCTGGCTGGACTCAGCTTCTTGCTGCTTTTAACTTCCCAATGACTCTAAGGGCTGGGAGTGTCTGTCCTCCCGCAACTCAAGAGATTAAGTCCCTGTGATCTACCCCAAGACCTACACTCAAACCACTGTGATTAGAAAGAAAAACAAGCAAGGTTGTAGCTGACAAAGTGTTTCTAAAATATGAGCTGAGTAGTCTTTGCAAAGAGTAATAGCAGTAAAGCCTGCAAGAACTAAAGATCTGAGCCTTGAGAACCACAGAACAAGACACCTTAACCTTAAAGGCTGTCTGCTGAAATCTCCAGAGCAGCCATAGCTAGGTCCCAGATATAAAGAACAGTCTCTAAATCAGTGGTCCTGAAATCATGGCTCACAAGTCATCCTTCAGCACTGTCCAACAGCCAAAGGAGATAATGAAGCAACAACAGGAAAGGTTTAAAGTGGCACACATCATGCATATCTGTTTTTGGATTTGCTGTTAGAAAAATCATTGCTGTTTTTTGTAGAAAGCAAACCAACTGCTTGGTGAGACTATGCTCTCCATTATGTCAGTACAAGTAAAGAGTGACTCCAGTGAGGCCACATGGCACTACTCTAGATTTACACCAAAGCAAAAAAGGAGGATCTGACTCATATCACATGAATATTAATACATCAAATTCCCAGTTGTGTTCCCACGGAATCAGTGATAAAATTCCTATTTTCTTCCACAGGAGCAAGATAAGGCTGTTGAGCAACTCTGAAGTCCTGCATCTGCCAAGTGTTGTTTCTGCTGACTAATAATGCTGAATTCCTTGAAACTGGAATAGCCCTTAAGACACTGATTCAGAGAAGCACTAAAGCACCTTCTCCACTGATTTCAAGAGGTAACACATACCTGTAGGAAAGCCTGTGATTTTCTGCTGTGCTGACTCAGGACCTTAAATATTTCTCTTAAGTTCATACAATAACATGCAGCTAAGTTTTAAAAAATTACCACTCCTCAGCTGAGAATAATGGGCCACACAACTAGCCTGTAACAGACGTGGGGCATTTGAAGTAAACGCTTCTTACTGCCTATTTGCCATGAGATCCCACATATACAGGATTGGATCCTGCATCTCATCTGAGGGCTTTAAGATGTAGAAACATGACTGCTGGAAACCCTCGGAAGCTTTTTGCCTTTTGAAAGCCTGCCAGCCTGTCTTTCCCCACAAGGGACTGGTAAAGTATGGGTTCCAGTCATTTGGCTGAAAGAAAATACATAACTGCCTCTAAAGCTTGGTTTGGAACAAGTAAAATTTGGGTGTCTCTTTTGCTGCTAGCTGCCAGAGCGTCACCTTACCTCCGTCCAGGAGGAACGGCGTACCGCTCCCACCGGGACCAATGCCACTGCCACTCCATGGGCCACCTGTTAGCGGATGCTGCATAGAGATGTGGCTGGCACCTAGAGGAAGGTGGACGGAATATGAGGGGAGTTCATCGTCACAAACACAAAAAGAAAAATTGTCCGCAGTAAGACTTGCTAAAAAAGGAAAAAAAATAAAAGCCAAAACTAAAACCAGAAAAAAGCCAATGGAATGCATAGTCTGGAAGTAAAAGATGTTGGGAAAAAATCCCATCCACCAGAATGGGAACACCAGGGACTGACTGGATAGGATATTAAAATAATAAGTGCAATAAAAGAGCAATGGGCTGGAGCTTGTGCAACTAACTCCCCATCACTCTTCTGAAATATTTACCCTCTCTCCAGTGAGGCCGATACCTTGCCTTAGGTCGGGTGCAATGCACATGCCCTAGAAGAGCTGGGAGGTAAAGTGTGCCAGAAGCAGAGACACTTTCTTTGTACTTACTGCGTGGGCCGGAGCCAGCACCGGTGTCAAAGTAGGAGAAGAGAGAGTCCAGCTCATCGGGGCAGAAGAGGGAATCTCGACGGAACTTCCTCTCCAGCGTAGCTGCTATTTTACACAGAGAGATTTTGAAATACATAGTTAATAACATGTAAATGAACAAGAGACAGTTCTATAGCTGTATTTACATGGGCTGAGCTTGCATGCCCAACCAATGTACCCCAGATGTGTGCAGTGCCACACTCATGCCCACATACACCAAAATACAGCAAAGAGCTGGCCATAGGTGGGGACACACTGCAGACCAAGTCACCCCAGAGCATTTTGAGCAGCCTGAACCCTTCATAAGCATGGCATCTCTTACAGACCAGGCAGGTAAAAATAAAAGGATTTGAAACTTTTTAGAAAGCAGGAAGCTGGAATACAAAAGAAAATGCACAAAGCAATCAAACTGCTGCATGACCCTAGCATAACAATCTCCTCCTTTAGCCACAAGAACCTCCTTCAACAGATGGCAAATGTTAGGAAATGGCTCTAAAGACCTGTGTCAACACGGTTTGTGCAACAGCATTTTTCCTTATACCTCTGGCAGACTGCAGGCCCTAGAGAAACACAGGGCCACGCGTGTTATTAGGGCAGCTGTGTACACACCTATGAAGAGTGGCGGGCAGGCCAACGCAGCTCTGCATGGGGAGCGGGGCAAGGGAGGTTCCCACCTGATGACAACATAGCTGGCGAGGCATTGCCTGCTTCATGGCGGTACTTTCTACGAGCCGTGGGTGCTTTTGTGGTGCTGTTGTGTCTCTGGCACTTCTTCACACACCAGCGTCGAGGTTTCCGCTCATTCTCTGTTAGAGTCTCCCCATTTGGCAGCTTCTTCAGGAATTTCTTCTCCACATACTTCACCTTGATCCAGGCTTCCTTGTCCTGCCTAAGAGAAGAACAGTGTAAAGCTGTGCACAGGCTCACATGATTCGCCTAAAGCAAACAGCCACAAGGAGATGAAGCTGCTCTGGGTCAATGTATCAACCTGGCTTTGAGTCCTAAAAATCTCTGAGGTCTGTATTAAGAAGGGAGAGTTTCTCAAACCTAAAAATATCTCCCATTTCAGAGCAAAACTAAGAAGTGCAGTGTGCAGCTGAGAGTGGAATGTGATGTTCAGCCCTAGGCAACACCACGGGCTTCAGTTACATGTATTTGTAAGGTCTCAGAGCAGGTGTAAGCCCAGCAAGCCCTGGTTCCCAAGCATGTTTCACCAGGTTGCTGGCTGGTAACGCCCCACTGACCTTGCTGAGAGTCAAGCTCAGGAGAGCTACAGAGGGAGTGGGGTGAGGTCGGGGTACCTGAGGTAGTCTGGGCCCTCAGTGAAGGGCCAGTCACACTCAGTCTGACTTTCCAGAGGCTAGGGTATTGGGTTTACTGCGTGGATGGATAGCTTTCTGCAGGACTGAGAGGACCAGTGTGGGCACTCAGACTCACCTGGAGCTCCCTGCTGTTGGTTTCTTAAGTCCCAACTCTTCACACTGTGCCTCATAAATCTGATTCATGGTACTGTTCCCCAGCTCGCACATGAGCTGCAAAACAACAGGGAATGAATGAAATCCTCAGGTGAGGAGCTACCTTCCCTCTAGTCTAGCCTGCCACCAAGTAAGACTCCCTCCATGTCCACCATTTGTCTCTCTTTTGCCGTTAAAAGCCAACACTCACTTTCAGTAACTCTGGCTCCCAGGAATCCAGTGTGAGAGATCGGACTTTGGAGCAGTGAACACCCAGACTCCTGTTTATCCGAAAGGAAGAAAACTGAAATGGTTACATGCCTCAAAACAGAACTGCTCATGCACCAGAACAAGATCAATCCAGTTTTTACATATTTATCTATACAGATGTAGCTATAGCAAGAGAGTTTTATGCATATACATACACAGATATACCTGCACACACAGGTACTGCAGCAAGCAATTACTTTTGAATCTATCTGTACAAACAGTATAATCGGCTGTAATTGAGGCTCCATCTTTTTTTCCAGGAGCTTGCAATCCAAATCCCTGGCTGGCAGCGCAGAGCACACATGTACACAGTACCTGTGGATACCAGAGCACTCAATGCACAGCAGAATGCCCAGGTTGATACTGGCCCAGCGAGGGTCCGGCTGCCCACAGTCACAGCACTGGTCGTTCCCAGGGATGCTCTGCACTCTCTGCAAGATGGTCTCTCCTTTCACACTGCGCTCCCGTGAGTCGGTAGCAGAATCAATGCTGCTAGTTGATGGGGAAGCAGTCCGGTCCAGCCTCTGCAGGAAAAAAAAAACAGGTTCTAGGACTCTGCAAAGCACCGCGGAATGAACCAGAGCTTTGCATAGCAGAGGCACTGACAGGAAGCATTACCTGAAGAAGAATAAACTAGGGCTAGTCCAAGAAGGGAACGGGTAAAGCCTCATTAATCTCTATTATTGCCACAACACAGCGCTGCACCCCATCCCTGCTCTGGGAGTGAGGGCAGCACACAGAGCATCGTCTGGAAAACTGCTTACTCTCGTGGTGCCTCGCTTGCACTTGTCCCAGCTAGGGAGCAAGCTCTTCCCAGGGGAAGATAATTCCTAGGGGAACATCAATCCAGAGAGTGATGGCAAGAAAGTGAAGATGTCAGGACAACCCTGATTTAAAGCCTTGCCTTTATCTCAGTCCAGCTTTGTAAGTGTGGCTTTGATTGGTGACCAGCTGTTGCCTTTGAGTTAGCACTGACATCAGCTCCCTTCCTTGAGTGCAGAAGAATATTTCCAAATGGTGCACCCACGCACACCGGACCTGCCACAGCCCACAAGCCCACTATCAGGGCTCTAAGACACAACTACGGATCTTCCATGACCCCCTCACTCACTTCAATATAGTAGCTGTCAGGACTCTCCCGGTATGCAGAAGCAATGCTAGCTTGAACAGCCTGAATCCAGGCCTGACGCAGCTTCTCCGAGTCAGCCTGCAGCATGCAGCTCCTGTGAAGGAAGAAAATGAGTTGGAAAGATCAAAAGGACAGGATGCACATTTTGGTCAAAATTGTTCTGCTTCATCTTCAGCATAGACATTCCAATAGGGGCAGCACCTTGGTTTGACAGGCAAAGGGGCAAAAATTAATCCTACAAGCTTGCACTGTCAGAGGTGCTCCCTCTTCAAAAACTCCAGGCAGGTCTGCTAGCTGTTTTGAAAAGCTGACCATTGCCAGTTTGGCTATCTGTATATTAGGTAAGTGTGGCCTAGATCTGACTTATGCTGATGTCTGACAAACTTCATAGGGACTCTAGAGTACAGGCAATGGCATCTCCCAGTCAACATTTAATAGCCCAGGGCAGCATCTGCTCAAATCTAATCTCTCGCAGTTCCATGCACAGTCCAGCTACCATGAGGATGGCCTAGGGAAGCCACCAAACTTACTTGGTAGGTGAGACGACCTCAAAGCAAAACCTCCTCTCTATGTCTTCACACGGCTTGACAGTACAGAGCCGCAGGTCTTCCACCACTACCGTGAGGACATCCTGAAAGGGTGAGAACAGGTGGCTTTGTTGGCTCCCTGAAGCTGTGTCATAATCAGGCCTCTCAGGAAACTCCTTCCCAAACCCTGCTGGTTAGCATATGATGAGACCACAAGAGCAGAGCCAGCCCACCACCAGATAACTCCAGGGCGATAGGAAAGGGTTATACAGAATCGAAACATGGGACAATATGCACGTGAAGTGGCAGGCTTACTGGGGACTTCACTGACTTCCCCTGCTGAACAGGAATATTTAGATCACCACAAACACCATCTGCTGCCACTTAGTTCTCAGTACAGTCTAACTTGGGAGCACAGTAATGCCTGAATGGGCTTGCTGTCCCTCTGATCCAATTCTCCTCCCCACTCCCCCACCACGGTGCAGCAGTCCCCAGCAAAGCAGGCTACCAGACAAGCTGGCTAATCTGCCAGTGTCATCTGGGGTAGCCTCACTGACCTTTAGCTTTTTCTGGTACACCAGCTGACTGTTCTGTATGGAGAACCACCTCCTGAGGGAAGACAGACAGACAGACATCAGAAGAAGTCAACAGCAGAGCTACAGAGAGGCAGTTTGTTCTGTGGCAAAGCAGGATATCTCTCCATTTAAAAAGAGTGTAATTTATTCCAAGAAGCTGGAAAGTAATGTCACAAGAAAAGCTCGCACTTCTCCGGTGCCCTCCCTCGGAGAACAAAGGATTTACAGCCTTCGGGAATGACTCCTGGCATAGAGAGGCTGCGATGGCAAGTGTTCTAGGTATGTCAATGTATGGCACGAAGGAAGGAAAGACTGGAAGAAACAAAGCAGTAGGGCAGTCCCACATTATTGCCTACGATTTCTGGGGCAGAAGTCTGTGTGTGCACACTGGCCCTGGTGCAGGTAGTAAATCCAGTGCCTGTGGGACATGTTGCACTGGTTAGGGCACACTTGCATATGTGCACAGTAGGCATACTGGACATTTACTGGGGAAGCTGGATTACTTGCACTTGCCATGCCAGATGCAGTGTGCCTGCTGCCTCTCCAATCAGGCTGTCATAAGGCAAGCCAGAAATTCCTTGACATCATGAAGAAACTTCCAGGTGGGAAAAAGAAAAATCCATCTCAGAAAACCCTGCTAACTGGCAGCTCTACAAATAGTGCTGGAGAAAACAATACGAATGACTTGCACATCTTGCTGTTTATATAGGCCATGCTACCCACCCGGCTGATTTCTCTGTACCCACTACAGCCTACGGGAGGCCAAACAATGTCAAAGCTCCTGTTTCCGACAGCTAGAGTACAGGCAGGTGCGTGTGAAGGGGGTCTACCTTCTTAGGAGGCAAATCACCAGCTAGCAGCTTTCCATTAAAACACAAGCGACAGAAAGTCCATGTGATGCTGACAGCAGAGATAATTCCCTGGTGTCTTAATCTTCGGTGCCAAATCCAAACCCCCAAGTCACTGCCTCATTCTAAGATACAGCCTAAGATTTAGCAACCTGATCATCTTCATGGAGGGCAATGGAAGCCATGACCATCACTAAGCTTCAGGAAGAAGGTACTGGAATACCTGAGCATAACGAATCAAAGAGGCTTGCAGCAAGATGTTCTTTAGAGCATTTAAAACATACTCTGTTTGCAAAAGAATTAGGTTCCCCAGGAAAATGAGATGAGACAGGATTCTCTTTCTTTTGTCAACAAAGAGACAAAGAGACATAGAGACAACAAAAGGACTTGACATATCTGTGGAGAAATGGGAAAATACAGGTAACTGGAGGCCATCCCATCTGTGTGGGACCCCATTTTGATGAGCTGATACGGTTCTGCATCACTCCGAGCTGCTGTGACAGCAGCAGTCTATGCTCAAGGAGCTCTGCTGTCACATGAAGCTGAACGGAAAGTTTGTCTCAGGTTCTGGTCTCTTCTGCACCTTGCAGCCCCAGAGCGTGCGTTTCTGCCCAGTGCTGGCTCCTAGCCTGACATCCCGAACTGTGGATTTCGCTGTTCTCTCTGCCTGCCCCCTCCCGCTCACAGGAGGGGGAGGCACTAACAGTGAACAGCTGAGTGACAGCGAGAAGGTGATGAGTAGGCTACAGGAGCTGTGAATAGCTGAGATGCAGGCAGATATGGCTAAGAGTGGGTGGGACTGAGGAGATGGCTGCGGGGAGGATGCAGACTGTGTATGACTGGGATGTAGGAGGATACAGGGAGGGAAGCTGGGATTTGGGGGACAGGGAATCTTGGAGACCTTGACACTAACATTCCTTCAGACATCAGGAACACCAGAAAGCCCCAGAGGGTGATGTTCCCTCCAGGATAAGTGCCCTGGACCGAGGTTATACTCTGCTTAGGAAACACCAAGCAGGAAATCCTAAAAGGCTGATAAAAACGCAGCTGAGAGACCTTCCCAGTGCAACAGCTTGTGAGCACTGCAGTCAAACACCGTGATGCACTGGGCTGTAGCTGCTGTTGTGGTTTCTGGTTCCTCCAAGTGCAAACTTAGTGCTTAACTGTCAGGGCACCAGAGAGCCTGAGGGGTAACAAAATTATACTAAATTTGACTGGAATCTCCTTAGTACTAGGGGAAGCTTCAGTGAGACAGAATCACTTACCTAACCAATTCAGAGGTCTCTAACAATTTCAAGTCTTTTTTCCATGCAAATACAGGTAGTTTCTGTGCATACCACAAACTGTTGTTCACTGAACCATTTAGTGTTTATTTATTCCAAAGTCTAACAACAGCTCATTTCAGCCTTGCTGTGATGTATACTTTGAATGTATCCCATAGCCATGTAAAAGATCTCTTAATATTGTGTATCATTTCCCTGTAACGTGAGGAGGAAATGTAGGTCAAAAAGGCATCGATCTCATGCATTAGAAACTCACTGGAAGGGTTCGAATCCTTTTGCACAACCGTGTATGAAACCCATTGACTATCTCAAGGGAAACTAAACACACAAATATCGAGCAAGGCTAGAACATGAAACCTTTGCTTCCACTTTCCCAAGGTCTCTGGCAGCTGCAGAGACTCCTGACTCGTGCAGGAGGCACATGAGCCCAGCGTTCCCAGTGACCTATCAGATGAAATATTTATAAATCATTAAGAGCAGGGTCAGTGCACAGAAAGCTATTTCTCAGCTCCCTGCAGCACAGCTGATATTTCCACTCTCACATATCTCCCCATCCCAAAATAGACAGGTTTGATACTCATGGCATGTCCTGCTCTGTTAGGGTATTTCTCTTAATTGTTATAAATTTACAGCTTTCCTAGGGCAAGACTCGAGCTGCATTGTGCCCTATCTGCATGAAACCTGGTCATTCTTCCATCATGGAAGGCACTCCCTTTTTTTTCCTGGCATTTACTAAGATGCAGCAAAACATGAGCTGGCTCATTCCATGATGCAGCCTAAGAGGAATATACAGCTTCACAGAAAGAAGCATACTTTTTGAACAGAAAAATAATAATCACTTAGGTAAACTACACAGCATCTAGCTCTTTTACTGATTAATGTACATCTCCAACACACCAATATCAAAGACCTGCAAAGCAAGTGGCTTTGCAAGCTCAGCACATGAGTTATAACGTGCTGGTAGAAAGTGTATGTGGTCTTAAAACACCACTGCAATGCAGCAGATGCTCACTCCTCTTTTGCTCTGAGCTGACTTGGTGCCACATAGCCAGGTTAATGTGTTGATAAGGCTACACCAATCTCTTGAGATACTGATTCTCTCAGGAGGGCTTAGATGCGGTTATGCTAACATGGCTTCAGGTTCTGATCTTACTTGCAGCCGACAGGTTCAGAACAGAATCACAGAGTCACTTCAGTTGAAAGGGACCTCTTCAGATCATCTCGTCCAACCCTCCTGCTCAAGCAGGGCCAGCTAGAGCAGGTTGCCCAGGACTGTGCCCAGGTGGTTTTTTAGTATCTCCACAGATGGAGACCTCACAGCCTCTCTGGGCAACCTGCTCCACTGCCTGACCATCCTCACAGCAAAAAAGCTGTTTCTTGTGTGCAGATGAAATGTCATGTTTTTAATATGTGCCCATTGCCTCTTGTCTTGTCGCTAAGCACTGCTGAGAAGTCTCTCTTCTTCATTCCCTCCCATCAGGAATTTGTACACATTGATAAGATCCCCCCCAAGCCTTCTCTTCTCCAGGCTGAATGGTTTCATCTCTCTCAGCCTTTCCTCATACGAGAGATGTTCCAGAACCTTAATCATCTTCGTGGCCCTTCAATGGAACCCATCCAGTAAGTCCATATCTATCTTGTGCTGGAGAGCCCAGAACTGGACACAATACTCCAGATGTGGCCTCACCAGTGCTGAATAGAGAGTAAGGACCACCTCCCTCAACCCGCCTGCAAAATGCTCCTAGAAGAAAAGTCTCTGTATGCAGAAACTATCAAACCAACCTCATTTTAACTATTTAGCTTTTAACTACTTAGCTCAGAATCCTTCCAGTGATGATAACAGCTGCTAAGATCTCACTAAAAGTGAAGTGGGTTCCTGCGTAGGCAGTATTAGCTGTGTTTGGAGTCTTAGCCCAAATATCAAATGGCATATGAGTTATTACTCACCGATTCCATGTTTTGAAAGCATTGCTAGCTCTCTTGAAGAGGTAGCCTTCCATCACCACTCCATTCGGGGCATCGACATTAAACTCCACCTTCGAGTCATCATAGGAGAAGTCCTGCAAATAGAAAGAGACTGAGACTCTGAGCCTGCACTCTCTAGGACCAAGATGGAGATGAGCCTAATCAAAACATCAAGAAGAGAAAAACATCTATGTCAAAATCCTGAGGTTCAGGCAGAGCTGTCTGTCACAGCATATCCCTATGCCTTAGTGGGCTTCAGCCATGAATAGCAGTCATGAATTATCCTCATTCCAGTAAGCTTATCTGTCCCTATTGTTTGCAGGAAAGTACTATACATGCTGTATTTCCCCCCTCTGGTAGCTGATAAGGAGAAAAGCAGGTAGCTTATCACAAGGGATAAAAATTCCCAATATTTGGGGCAGTCTGCAATGGGAAATAAAGCAATAGAGGTGCTTTTCACTGGCCAAGTGAGTTAGCAATGCTGCTGCCACCTCTCTGTTCTGCAGGGGGCCAGGAACAGAACAAACGCCAGCCTTTTCACGCAAGGAAAACAGGCATGATGATTTCTAGAAGGGAAGACTTATCAATTCCATTTTCATTAGCTATCATCATATGCCATCTCCAATCTGCACTCACTCAATTCTCTATGCTATGCTACCAGTCAGAGCTGATTTGTCAGGTTTGGCACTGATTCATCAGATAGATCTCATGGATTCTGACAGCTGGCGAGCACGACACAAGAGCAGAGAGAATAGCAGCTGCTCTCACAGAACATGGGATCCTTCTCCCTGGGTGATGGTCTGCCTCCTTCCCAAGAGAAACTAGGTCATGGAACCTAAATGACTTTCCCCTCTAACCTGGGAAAGTGAGGCACATTGTCTCTTTGCACTGATTCCACTCTAACAATGCATTCTACCCACACCTCCCTCTCTCGAGCGCAAATATTTCCCCCTGTACTACTTGGTTCAAAGACACAACAGTGCAGTGAAAACAGCCCCATTAAGTGCCTTTCCTAGCTCAGCATATGAAGACCCTTGTGATGCTGTGTTGCTAGGCAACGTGCACTTCACTCTCATTAAGATGAGTTATTTTCATGTTCAGAGATGCAAGCTTGCCTGGGAGGTGTCATAATAAGAATAATACTGATACAGAAGGAGGAGATCTAATGGGACAGGACTGAGTCATTCCTTGGAAAGACAGCATGATGCCCAATTAGACACTAGAAACTGCTGTAAGGCACACAATTAAGAGAGGTCTGCTTAGCCCCAAATTTTCTTGCTGTAAGAGGATGAATCCCATGGGGGTCCTCTTCTGCAGATGTCTTTCATGTACATACTGCAAACAAAGGCTAGAGGGAATTTTCCTCTAACTCAGAGATATTTGAATGTGTGATTTTTGTACAGCTGCTCCAGAGTGACAATTCTAGAAATTTGATGAGAATCTGCACTGTTTTATAATAAATAATGCAAACATCCAAAAATCTAGACCTTGTTGAAAAGTGCATAGCAAGTGTAGGACAAAGCCCTTCCAAGCACACCTTAAAAATGACCACTTAGCTGGGCCTCACTTTGTGGAAGAGGTAAAAGTAAGGGGGAGGATCTAAATATAATCACCAGACTTCTTCGGCTGTCCTTATACAACCAAGCAGTGTGATGGTAAGAAGGATATATTGCTGATGAGTGCAGGAGGAACAGGTGGGCCATATGCGTCACTAGAGTAAATCCAGTAAAAACCAGTGGAGTCAAGCCAGGTGTGAATTTAACCTCATTGAGTCTGTGTTGTATTACACCTCTCTACAAATTGAATGGCTAAAGCAGAAGAGCTGAAGGCACATGGAGTTGTTCCTGGCCTTTGAAAGAACTCTAACCTGCATCAAGCCCCATTTTAGAAAATGATACAAAAAACCACCAAGTACATGTGCAGCTAAGACCATAGAGAGTCATCTGGATGATGTCCAAACATAGAAACACGTTGCTGGGAAGAATGGCTTGTGTTTGCATTACTTTGAAGATACTTCTCTTCCTTGTTCTCTTGTTGGTTAGGAAACATCTCCAGGCCAAATTCTGCTCATATTTCTGCTGGTGTAATTCCTGAGCAACTCCACTGCTATCAACAGAACTACTGCAGGGCAGTAGAGGCAGAATATGTTGACCAGAGCTGTAAGCTGGATTTGTACAAATCAAGGGAGAGATCTGAGGGATAAGGACCTATCTGCCTCTCATCCCCAGGGCATGCAGCAGTCTGATCCTCAGGGGCACTTTGTTCCATTCCATTGCACTCCGCTTGGAAGTGCCTGAAGTCTTTGCTACAAAGTTATTGAGAGTGTTGAGAGACAAACGAAGTAAGGGAAAGCAGAGACAGAAAAAAAATCCAGAAATTATCCCCTTGATCAGTACCATTTTTCCTTTCACTGCCAGACAAAGGCCAAAAGGGAAATGTACAGAAATGGCTCAGGTAGCTGAAAGGCAAAATCACGGCAAGAGCAATTGTGAAACTTCCAGCACACAAGAGCAAACTTAAACTATGGGCTTAAGCAATGGATTCCTAGGCACATCTTGCTGTAGCCTGTACAGGGAACTTTCTTACCACAGCCATTGAACATCTGTTGAAACCTGATTCCAGGTCAAAGCTAGTTTAGAAACTGTCTGAGGAGATCATACTGCCAATGGTGCTGGAACATCATGGTAGTGTGTGGCCACAGCTGGATGCACAGATGTGTGACAATGAATCCCCTTAATGGCAGACCTGCCCTTAACGTGTCCCTGTATCTCTTCTATTCGTTGACACAAAGATTTTGATCCTGTTAGGTCTGGGAAATCAGTCGAAGGGTCCTGGCTGCCGGACACAGCTCCTGCCAAGCACATCATCAACTATGCCATCGGTAAGTCCCTCTGACGCTTACAAGGGATGCGGCGCACCTGTGGCCTGTCTGACTCCGCACAGAGCTCGCAAATAAAACCTTTCAACCTTGGAAGCCAAGACACGATGTCTGGGAGGTGCTGGAGGAGAAGGAACCTGTCACCCATTGTGCAACATTCAAAGTAACTTTCTTGATTCAAATCTTACCCTGGACAAAGCAGGGTAAGAGTGCGCACACGTATGCTTTCTTCTTGTCCCCTCTTTCTCCATTTCCTGCTATACATGAGATTTTAATGCACGATTTTAATAAACTACCTTTTACCAAATTCTTCCCATCATTGCAATGCACACGGAGTAGGCAAGTCTGCTCTACATGAGTTTGGACTGATTTATTAAGTCTGCATTTAGCACCTCATTGTCTCTGTAATATGAAAAAATGCTTGACACGGAAAAGGCTTCCTAGGATTGGGATCTGAATGGCTTTGGCTATAACTGCATATGCAAGCATGATTAGCAACAGCAGTGACACGTTGGATCACACATTGGTAAAATAAATCGGACGTCTTCCAAAATAAGAAGCCAGATCTCTGCCATCATCTGCTTCCCCTTCCTTCACCGCCTTCCAGTAAATCACACCAATCCTGTCTCACTGTCCCCTCCCCTTCTCAGTCCTGTCACTCTCAGTTTACACACGAGGCTGCCTGGGAACTGATATTCTTTTAGAAATGACATCACAATGGTTTCCATGGGAGCACACTGAATGCTGCTGAAGCAACAATGAAGTAATACATTCCAAGAGACACATCCATAGGGATGTGAAAAAGGACATTAACGCAGACACTTTCAAACCAGCAAATGGAAAGCAAAAAACCAGCACAGGCACAAACAGACCCGTGAAAGAAGAAAAAAGAAAAGGGAAAAGAAAAAATAAAAAAGAAACCTCCCTATCTGAAGGTTGCCTCATGGCCCACTCAGTTAAGAACTCCCTTGTCCATCTCCGCACAGCATGCACAGAGACTGCTTGCACTGGAGAGGCCAGGCAAGCTCTTCCAATTGCTCTTGTGAAGCCAGCTTTTCATGCAGAGAAAATGGCTGATGAAATTAAATAAACCTCCAGCTTCAGTGAACAGACTTACTATGGAGAGTGAAGATGCCCCTCATCAGGCTGGAATCCTTGGGGGGGGGTGGGAGGGGGAGTCCTCCAAGTAAGGAGCCCTCCCTAAGAGCATACCCACTGAAGCAGGGAAGTCTTGTTTATAGGCTCGTTCCTACCCCAAAGAGCAAAACACCTGGCTGAGAACAGATAGAACCTTTCTCTAAAGCACCAAGACTTCCTTAAAAGTCTTTAAAATACAATCACTATAGCAATGGCCCTCCTTGAAAAGCCATAGCATCACTCCCTCGGTGTATCAATTCAATGTGGAAGTAATGATACTGTCCTTTTCTGTACCATGTTTTGATTTCTACTGATAGAAAACACTATCAAAACTAGGCAGTCATGACCAGTGAATCGTTTCAGTCCAGGTATTTTTAGATATTCAGAGAAACATATCTTACTACCAAACCTCCCTGTTATTTTCAATATCATTTAGGATAAGCAGCAATACATGCGATACGTGCTTTCCCTCATAGAAGACAAAGGCTTTATCCAAAAGTGCCCTCTTTACTTTAGTAACCAATGACGCTCAGTATTTAACAATAATATTATGTACACTCTAACAATATTATGTATACATCCATGCATTGAAAAGAACTTCTCCTGGAGGTGAGTTAAAAGCTGTATGTGACAAGTTTGGCTATTTGATTCTAAAGAGAACATAATT
Source organism: Theristicus caerulescens (assembly GCA_020745775.1). Lineage (NCBI taxonomy): Eukaryota > Metazoa > Chordata > Aves > Pelecaniformes > Threskiornithidae > Theristicus > Theristicus caerulescens. The sequence goes on from CM036574.1 coordinate 6,388,710, forward strand.
CAGGGGAATATTCACATTCCCTAAAGAGGCACACACCCCCCTTCCACACAAACACCGGTGCATGCACATTCTGTTCTCTTCTGGTGCCTGAATATATTTCAGCCTTTTCTCTATCTGGCTATTTTTACCTCTGTGTATATACTGTGTACAACCCAAGACCCAGAGAGTCAGATGGAATTTGGAGGAGGGCTCCCCCACCTACATTCCCCTTCTGCGCAGACAGCTTTCATTCATTCCGGCCAAATCCCATTTACAGACCTTTTGTTTCTTGAATTTCCTAATGCCAAATGATCTCCCTGCTCTACAGCTTGCCAGCAGATGATGCAGAGAGATCTGTGCCCTGCCCCAGAGCTTTTCCGTTCCAGAAACAGAACCAAACACATTTGCTCTCCTGCAGTAATAAAGCTGTACTTGCTTCTGGGTCACAGCAGCAAGCAAGGTCCTACAGGCACAATCCTTGATCCCCCAGGGAAAAGTGCCCTCTAAACTTTCTCCCCACGTCAAACCAACCCTGCAGGAGTCTCCTTACCAGGAGGTATTCAAGCCTGCTGAAAATCTTCATGATGCCAGCTGCAAGGGAGGTTTTGCTGCTCTTGCCTAGAGAGCAGGGAGCAGCTCTGTGTGTCCTCTCTCTCTCTCTTCGCTCTCTAGAGTAGCATCTCTGCTAAGCACCGTGGGCTGGCAGGGAAGGAGGGATTTCTTTTTCAGCCCCTTCTCCTTTACCCCTCCTACTCCTTTTTGGGAAGCTCCAAGCTCTGCCGTTGGCTCCTGTCAAAGCAAGGGGCACTAGGCGAAGGAAGCCTGCTGGCCTCTGGGGACCACCTGCTTACCCCCTCCTCCTGCCTCCTATTCATAGTCAATCAGCTTAGAGCAAGGGCTAATTTTCATACAGCTGTCAGGGAGGCACAGAAGGGAATGGGAGAAGCCAGGCAACGCACAGCAAAGTTGACAGGAAGATGCTCACCGAATGCTTCCCTGACCTTAACAGAGCCAGGCTTGTCTGCCTTCCCCAGCTTGCTGGAGCAGAGCCACCCTTTGGCCAGTAATTCCACCCCTGCTCCACTGCAGCCCCAGAAATCAGGGTGCTGAAGTGCCATATGGCTGAAGTGCCATGTTATCTACCAGCTGGGCTAAACGAGGCAGAGAGCTCTGCCTTGGCACTCCATCCTCCCTTCCCTGCAAACAGGCAACAGAAGCACAATTGCTTCCCCCACGACTCCGGACCGGGGAATAGGTTGAGGCTGCAACCTGCACATAGCCCTGTATTCTTCCACTTCCAGAGACCGGCCTGTCAGTTTTGGTGCAGTGGAAGGATTCAGGAAGGTCAGGATCTGTGAGGGAGGACTGGTTTAAACATTACCATTTCTCTCCTCTTTTCCCCTTGGAAAAAATTCCTAGGCCTGTGCGTTCTGGTGCTAAGTTCTCCAAAATTTTTCTCCTAAGTGGTCCAACTACACCAGACCCTGTGTGTCTTTGTGCATCCATCTGAAGCAACTGAGCCCACACAAAACCATACAAACTCATTACATGCATGGTTTAAGACAGTTTAGTTCAACACACCAGAGAAATGTGGGAAGCTACAAGACTACCTCCTCAGCCTTCGCAGAAATGGATTCCATGCTGCAGTCCTTGCACACATGCATCCTACACACAGTCAGAAGAAAAGCACCCCCAGACTTCATGCTGAAGCTCTCCTCTCTCTTTGCACAACAGGAGGATAACTCAAATACTTATTGTAGCCCATAAAAATTGAGACTTTTCCTTAACCCTTGCTGATTTTCTTGGAACCCTTTTTGTATAAGTGAGCATTCTCTTCATATGAAGTGTGAAGCTGCAGATGGAGCTCTAAGGTTTTGGAGCTGGGGAGGCGGAAAGGGCAGCGGTTAAAATGACAGCTTGAAATGATAGCTGCCCTAGGAATCTGCCCCAAAGGTGGCAGATGTTCCATGAAGGAAGATGGGGAAAGGGTGGCATAGGAAAAAGGCACCTGAATTCCAGTATCAAAGAAAATAGTCAAGATTTGTGCTGAGCTTTTCTCTCCTACCAAATTTATTCTAATTAAAACAATAATGAAACAGAACACCACAGACCACTTCCTTATGAACTTGGCTCTTAGAAGGCTGCCCTCCATACCTCACAAAGCTGCCCAAAGACAATTCAATGAGCAAGGCCCTGTCGTCAGAATCTGCACAGCTCCCCCACCCCAAGAACACTTCAAAACGTATTATTTAAACTGGATTCCCTCCCTTTCTCTCATGCCTTAGCAGGCTGTGTGGGAAGACACCGTGTTGAGGAAATAAGGATACTTCTGCCACTCCTCTCTAATTACGCACAACTAAATCTCCAAGTTTTTCAAGAGACCAGAGGGTATTCTGGGCTCAGCATGAAGACATATAGTCAATATGTGCTGTGCTCCCTTTGGAGATGGCAAGATGCTCACCAGATGCAGAGTGCCATGCTCCATTGCAAAGGGAGGAGCAACACCGACTTGGAGTAGCTGAAAAGCAGTCTCATAACATCTCCAGCAGGAAGCTTTAAATCCTAAATTGCAGCAGGGATGTTCAAGCTCTCTTATGAGCCTATGTGCACACAGAGCCACAGCTCTATGCATATGTGTCCTGATGAAGAGTAATTGCTCATTCTCCCTCTTGGAACCTGACCTCTGCTTCATTCCCTGCTAGTCCAGTCAGCAAAGCCACGTAAAGAGATTTAACTGATATGCACTGCGCTAGAGAGGTTTTCCACGTTCTCTCGAACGAAGTCATCACTCCAGCAGAATCCCAGGGGAACTGAGAGTTCACAAATGGGTTTACCCCTCCCTCAGAACACTTAACCAAAGGGAGCATATGCACAGGCTGATTCACAGGGAACGTCTGTCATTAGCTTTCAAATCTGGTTATGTTTCCATTTCACGGGTTACGACATTTTTGAGAGACAGCATTAGAAAGAAAACGACGGCCACTTAGATTCCTCCTGTTGAGGAGTATTGATCCACACAAGTGCCTGCCTGATACGGACTCCTTAGCGACTCCTACTCAGGGCTTGGTTCATGAACAGGTAATTCTCAGGGCTCTCTGAACTCCCCTCTTACTGTGCCCACAGAGCGTGAGAGTGTGTGTTGAAAGTCCACCAACACCCTCTGCTATGAGCCTGTGCAGCCAGCTCCCCTCCCACCAGACCCACGGTCCTCAAAGGCTCCTAGGCACCAAAGATGCATTAAGTGCCAGCCAAGTGCTGCTGCCACTGCAATACTGAACTCCGAGTCAAGACTGACCACCACACAGAGTACAGGGAACTGAAACCTTATTTTAGTACAGGACTGAAAACAACTTTGATGAGGATGAAACCAAACTCACTTGAAGTTGGGCTTTAAAATCACATGTCCAGTGTTCAAGTCACAGCACTAATGCTACGGCAAGGTTTCTTTGTCTTGCTTTCAAAGGCAGAACTTAGTAAATATCCAGAACAGCAAAGTGCTAATTCTGAGCAATGGAGATGCCAGAAGAAAGAAATACATGTGGGTACTCACCTGCAGGAGGGTCTGCAGGGGCAGGTCAGCAATCCATGAAGAAGAGAAGGAAAAGAAGAAAAAAATTAGTTGATATTTCTGCAAGCCTCAGATTTGGAATCATTCCCAGATGAATGGTCTGGAAAATCAGAGCCCACGTTAACCAAAGATGCTTCCCTACTGAAAGCTCAGACTTGTTTGATAATAAATCCTAATATCTTGCCAGTTCATGGTGGTTACACCCAATTACAGCAGGTGACAGCACACACAGAGTGGGTTACCATAGCTCAGCTGAAAACAACAGCTTGCTCAGCCATGGCAGCTCTATTGCTTGGGTCCCCACGGACCTTTCCAAAGTTATGCTGCTCAAGGCTGTAGCCATGTCATGTCACAGGAGCTAAGCACAAATCATCTGAACTGCAGTTTGGAGCAGATCTGCATGAAAAGTTCACAGCAGCACACTCCTCTCTCAGTAGTAGTACAGGGTCCTGCTCACTCTCCCCCATGACCCATTAACATCACTTCAGTACAGTGTGAGTTCCCTGTGAAGGGAACAGGGACAAAAAGGCCCTGCAGCAAGTCCTGTCTATGTGTACCAGAGGAGGGCACCCATTCATTCGTCTGCTGGATGATTTAACAGGGACTCTGGCCATCTGGTTGGGTTGGGCTGCCTCGCCATGGGGCAAGGCAGGGAGAAGCGTCAGAAGGGACATGCCCATACTGCAGTAGCTGGAGATCATGGGGCTTGCCAGACAAAAGCTAGCTTGTTGCTCAGCCAGAAGAAGGATGCGAGACTTTAGCGACATGGTTTAGTGCTGCACTCGGCAGTGCCGGGTTAACAGTTGGATTTAATGATCTTAAAGGTCTTTTCCAACCTAAACACTTCTACGATTCTATGACTGGGGAAGAAACAAAAAGAGAGAGCGCGCAGACAAAAAAAAAGTAGGAGAAGAGTGTTCTAACCTCTCCCCAAAAGCAGCTCTGCTATGCAGTCGTTTTCACAGGCAATTACAAACAACTACATCCACTCCTCTATCTCAGAGCCATTTACGGAATATGAACCTTTAAATCTTCCCACATCCTCAGTAGCAAAGAGGGAGACAGAGCACAGAAGGAAGGCTTGCTCAGAGGCAGAGCAGGTCAGTGGCAGAGCTGGGAAAACCACCCAGGTGCCCTGACCCATGGGGTCCGCCCTGTGTCCCTCTCCCTTGTGTACTCAGATGTGTCAGTAGCTGAATGCCCTGCATTTGATCAGGCCTACCTACCAGCTAGACCTCCCAGCATTCACAAGGTTTTTACTCTCATCTCAACACTTTCTGCTGCTACTGCTCCAGGCTGTGAAGGACTAACCCAGAAAGGCCCCGCATCAGATGGCAATTGCCACTGCGTGATCCAGACAACCGCACTGATGAGAGAAGTGCTGCTCGCACCAAGCTGCAGCCCCAGGACTCACCCTCTGCTGTATCAGCGCATGCTTGTGCTCCATCTCCCTCTTCTCCACGGCAGAATCAATCACCAGCTGGTCCAGCTAAAGGCAGGGAGGAGAACACCAGGTATAAAAGTCAGGAAGGAGGTTTATGAGCCACTGTCCATCTCTGCTTCCCTGCTCTGGGATTACACCAGCCCTACCTAACACAAGAAGTCCCCACAAGAGGGGAAAAGGGCTGTGTTTGGGTGTACACTGAAAGTAACCATAGCTCTTGGCTGTCGCTCCATAGTGCAGCATGGCTTATCGAACACCCAACAAGCATGATGCTCTGGCCACTCCCCGATTACCAGGTATGGTAGCTGAACAGGGGAGAGGATGTCCCTTCAGGGTGAAGGGGTACAAACAGGCAGATTGAGTCAACCATACTCCCTGTCCCCTCACCTCTGTGGCTAGTTTCTTCATGTAGGGATCCAGTTCATGGAGAAGACTGTAGCCCTGCTGGAAAAAGGTGTACTGGGCATGCATGAAGGACAGCATCTGGGGAAGGAAACAATAGCAAGGTCAGAACAGGTTCTGGGACAAAGTGAGTCTGAAAAGTCCTTATCCCTTATTACCCACAAACAAGTCTCTTCAAGGTCTAACCCTTTCCCTTCCCAAAGCAATCTATCCATTAGATGCCTCTCACTCTTCTCCTTTCTTCCTCTCTCAAATCCTTCCACACTGTCAGGCAACCCCTGTTGTGAGGGCAAAGCAGTAAAAGCAGTCTCCTTCACCCCTGAAAGTCCCCTCCAGTTCTGGCCTGCGGAGTATCTTGCTGGTCCTTCATTCTCCCCTCTCGTTAGCATACCTGCAGCCCCCAGAGCAGTCCCAGACAGTATCTCCAGGGCAGACCGAGGAGTCGGTATGTCGACCCATGCAACCTGAAATGGAGAGGGCTGCCTTTCATTGAGTCACTGAGAGCAGCCACAGAAAACATAGAGAGCCCTTACCGCATCCAGTATTTCAAACTTCTTCTTGGCCTGCAGGACGTTGATCTGTGAAGGAATCAAGATAAGACTCTAATCTATCAGGTCACTGCTTTGATTTCTCTTAGCAGGCTGAGAGGTACCCATGTAACGTTACAGGGTTTTTCAGTAATCACAGTGAAGCCAGCCAGTAAATTGTGGTACCTGGGGGAGGCCTATGTTCTCAGTGTGCACACCCTTTGCACACACATTTTTCTTGGAGAAAAGTGCATGGGTGACCGCCCCAGAGACCATCACATCCCTTCCCCACAGAAGCAGCAGTAGCTCAGGATTTCCTGTGCCAGCCCTGATGTGCTTGGGCTCTTGGGGTGGAAGAAGAGGCAGCACATTCAGGCTTACACCTCTTCCCTGGCCAGGGAAGAACTGCGGTACCTCTTGCAACAGCAAGATAGCATTGCTTTGGAAGTGCACCCTGCTACTGCAAAAGAACCAGTCTGGAGCATTTATGTGAGGATAGGAGAGCCTGGCCATTCCTTGAGTCCTCCAGCAGGTGCTTAGCAGAGTGGTTGTAGAAGCTCATCTTTGACACCTCGTGGTTCACTGCCTGCATCTTTGATCAGGCAAGTCCCACCTAAAATCCTTACGATAAAACCTTGGGCGCAACGCAGCAAGGTGCTATGCCCTGATTCTTTCTCTCTCCAGTTTGTCTTAGGCCACTAGGAAAGTGAGTGCTAACCCCTACTCCATGCAATTGCACAGTTACAGCACGTTTCGGAGTGAACAGCAATCTGTCCCCTGAAAGGAAGAACGGGAAGACTGGAATAACCCAGGACTATGAGGAAGAACAAGAAAGGTAGTATCTGTTTCTAATGTTTATCACTCTACCAGTGAGACTACAACCATCAGCATCTCTTGGAAATGAAAACTATTGCAAATCTCCTTTAACTGGGGACAAAGGCGAACTCTGTGAGACCTAGTACACCTCTCTGATACGGAGCCAAGGATCTGGAAGTGAAAAATATCCCCGAGATTTAAAACTAATAAAAAAAATAAATGTAAGAAGCTGAGAACTGACCCAGGAGAATATAATTTCAAAAGTAAAAAAAGAATAGCACATAGTTACACAATAGCTTGCCCACAGACCCCATGAGCTACGCTGGGAAGACTTACACGTGCTGCAATTAGCACTGAAGAAACCGTCAAATGTAGTAGCAGAAGGTTTCGATGGAGCTTCAGCTGTCAGTGCCATGAATAATGTGTTACCATGACACAATCGGTTCCAGTGTGTTAATAACTCATAAATGCAGCATCAGTTTGCTTAGAAGCACTATGCTTGAAGTAACTGAACCTAAACCTAGGTAAAAGTTACCAAAGGACAGCGTGCTAGCACCCGCCACAGTTCTGCATGGAAGCTGAAGAGCTGCCTCTCCGCGAGGCACGCCACAATCAGCCTCCTGATTCTGTGCTAGGCAACCTGGTCATCAGCTCCAGCAACACGGGAGGAGAGACAAAGTAGTTCAGGTACATCCCCAGCCTCCTAGATCCCTCCTTTCCACACCCAGTATACTAGGTAAAATAAAGAAAAAAAAAAAAAGGACTGGAACCAGTAACCCTGCTTTATACCAACAGTTTCACTCCACAGCAGTAACTCCTCCTGGCCATTTATAGCCATAAACCAGTCACTACAATAATGGAAATGTGTTGCATTACAGTAAAAAGTCTTGCCCTGAACTGTGTTTTGCTGGGTCCTGGTCCAACAGATTCACAAAACAGGGTCTGTCTCTCTGGAGGCTGGAGAGAAAACAGAGGATGCTGGTTGGAAGATTTTCTGCATCTAGCTTTTGCATGAGGACCAACTGGGACTTTTCTGCCAATACAGTGCCCTCCATAGCTGATTCCACCGCAGCAAATTCTGGGACTTGATTTTTGCTGTGAGCCACGTTGTCCCTTTTCCCAGGTATCTGAGTTGGGATTTGTGGTGGGAGAGCTTAACTTACTGCAATTAAGATATTGTTTTAATTCATTATGAGGGGGTGTCCTTCAGTTGTGTGGACATTCAGGGGCAGGAAAAGATCTCCTTTCAGACAGAAAAGAATAAAATTATAACTCTCCTCACTATATCCTTAATTAAATACCAAAGGGTGCCTGGACAAGTTCATGTCTATGCATTTCAAAACTGATGGATTTAGACTGGTACCTTGCAGTGGACCAACAGGGAAACTTCCCCAATATTGGATCAGCCCATTAAAGGAACTCTTCCTCTGTCAGTGGGAGAAATGGAGAGAGCTTACTATAACGTGACCTTGCCAGCAAATACAGTTGCATTCATGTCTAAAATCCTAGGTGCAAAAAATTGCAATCCTAAAGGAGGGTCAATGATATGCATGATTTATACTTTAAGGGGAAAGCATTGCCTTTCTATCTGCAGCTGCCAGAGCATGTGACATCAGAGACTACCTCATGATCAGACAGAACATGTTGGCAGATGGTCCTAGTTCGGTGCTGCAGGAGTGACAGCTAGTGGAGACACGCATGGATCAATATTAACACTGAACTTGTCTGCTTAATGTACCCACTGCCTGAAAGGACAGACTTGACACAAAGCCTATGAATGCTGCAAAGAAAAATCCTTGACCATTCTGGGTGCAGTGAGTGTTCCTGCAGGAAATCTCCCACTGGGAAGAGAAATTCAGTCTACAGCAGTGTGTTTAATTTCTCTTACTGAAAAAATGATTAAGATTTCCCTTCTCAGGTACACTGTAGCATTTTTAGGAAGGAGAACATGTCACAGACATGAAGAGTCATGTCAGTGCCATGCAAAAGCATAAACATAGGTAGGCACACATTCCCATACAGACTCATAGCATAACAGGTTGGAAGGGCCCTCCAGAAGTTATCTGTCCAAGTGCCTGGGCAAAGCAAGACTGACTTCAAAGTTAGATGAAGTTGCTCAGAGCTTGGTTCTGTTGACTGTGAATCGCTTTGGGTCCCTGTTCCAGTGCTGCATAACTCTGAAAACTTTTTTGCCTTATATTCAACTGGAATTTCCACTGTTGCAACATACACAGGTATGCACTGTGCACATACATATATGTACACACATCCATCCAGATGCATATTTACACATGCACACACGTCCATTTGGAGTTTCAGGCATGAACACGAGTACACACACGTGGATGCTTATGTGTGTACACAGATCCAGACAGTTGCCCTTAAGGACATGTTCTGCGTGTCGGAGCAGACAATGATTCGCAGACAACACTTGACAGTGTTGTGTTCAGTCCCTCACTTTCAGTAGTTTCATTACACTGTTTTGCCAGACTCTGGAGAGTTATAAAGATGAAAGCAGCTAAGGATTCGGGGAAGAGCCTCCCCTCTCTTACACCACTTATACCAACATCTTGTGACTATTTCAAGCAGATGTGATCAGCTACAGAACTCGCAGCCCCACCAGTGAAGGTCCTCTCATCCCAGCACAGCCTACTCTTTCATACAGACAGGCTGGATTACGCCAAAAGGCAGCTCAAAGAACGCTGGCACCTACTGCAGTACAGGGCTTTGCTAAGCCATACGTGGGTTCATAGTGGTACAACTACACCAGTGCCTGGAACTAGAGCAAACCTTGGTGGTTTCATGCTCCATCACACACCAGTCCTAAGGATTCCCTGCCTCAGGGGCAGAGGGCAAAATATCCAACAGATTAGTAATCCAGTACCCTTTTGAACCCAATTGTAAGACCCTACTTGCCCTCTCTCATCCCTCATCTTCATTCCCTACAGTAGATTACTTAGCAATTTGCCTGTGACGTCTTGCTCTGTACTGGGAAATCCAGTCAGAGCTGGGGGCACAGACACCAACCTGTAGCACATAGTCTAAGGCCAGATGTCGGAAACACTTTCTGGTTATGGTCAAGGTGCCCGTTGCCTCCTCCACTTCATGGGGCTTGTGCCGAGGTGCCTGGGCATTCTTTACCAGCGAAATCTCCATGTCCTCTCGCACCTTGTCAAACTGCTTCTTGGTTTCCTTGAACTTCCGGACGTCACTGGAACCCAAAGATGATGAGATGGTGAGAATCACTGTTACAAAGCAGACAGAATATTGCTGATACCAGCAGAGCAGGGAGAGGCACAACCAGGTACACTATGATCACTCAGTGATCCTGCTCCAGATGCCATTGGGATCTAACTCACCCCACCAAGCTCCACCATGTCTAGCTGGAGTGACCCCAGATTAACTCTAGACAGTCTTTCTTTAGAGACAGTTGGCAAGGAAGATATTGGACCTTACATTACTGCCTTCAAAGCCTTAAGGAAATTCTCCAAGGACAGCATCCAGAAAGCCAGGCCAGATGGCATCCAGCCCTAAAGATTGTCCACAATTGCCCTCAAAGTAAGTGGCAAGCAGAACATTTCAGAGCCTACCTATGAAAACACATGCTTCGTATTTCATTTTGTGAAAAGAGTAAAACCAGCTACTTTTCAAATTCAGGACAGGGCATTCAACTAGGGCAGCCAGGCCATTCATGTGCATCTCTAGCTGATTCTGTCTTGTCTGACTGTAAAATCCAGACATTTAACTATTTTTTCCCCTTTTATAATAGGCACATTTATTAACATTTGCATTCGGAAATACACAATCCACAATAGGAACTTTCAAAGTTTTATTTATGCCCAGAGACCTCACATGGGATCAGGGGTCTGCTCTGCATGGGCAGGGGGGAGGCTATAGCAACAGGCAGGTTTTTTAAAGTTAGTTTGGTTGTTTTTTTAATTAACTAGTAGGTACCATTCAGGCAGGACTTGATTTGAGTTGCATGACCACAAAGAAGTAAGGACAGCAATTCCTGAAGATCAGCTCTTACAAGTGGCCCTGGTTCCTCAGGAGCTGAAAGCAGCAATGCTGATTTACAGCAGCTGCAACACAAACACTTATTTTCTGTCCAGGGGAGCTCTGCTTACCTCAAGTATAAATTGTTATAACTTAAAGTAGTTAAAAACTGTTAGTAAATAAGTAGCTTCCACTTATTCTTTGCCCTAGGGAAGATGAAGAACCTCAGTTGAACATGACAGGCCGTAAATGCTGAACTCTGCCCTGTGGCAAACGGTTTGAAGTTGCATATACTTATGTGTGGATAAGCCTCTGGCCAAGAGAGTCTACCATGGGGAGGTACAGTAAGGATAAAAGAAAACAGAGGTGATTGGATTATTGTTCTGGTGGTTGTTGCTTCTTTACATTGCCCTCAATGCTCCAGGCTGCTGAGTTACATGGCCATCTAGCTCCATTCACAGGAAAATAACAGGGTCACTTTTTGCATTTTTGGGTCACTTGCAGCAAAGGGCTGTGGGGATTTTACATAGCTTTTAATCCAGCTTTGGAGAGAATGGCTTCCTCTCCTATGCATATCCCTAACAGAAAGGAGCAGGCATTCGGAGGCATGCGATACTGCTGGAAAGTCTCAGCTAGCTCTAAGCCAGGCTGCAGCAGCATGACTGCAACCTCAAGCCTTAGCTAACAAAACCCTCCTACTCAGCAAGGTCTGTGGCTTGGTAATGTGCTAAGGCAGTCACAGAAGGTTTGGCTACTGACAGCACGGGCAGGGCAAGCTGACCTCTCCTGTGTGTACCACATAAATAAACCAGGCAAAGACCTTCAGGGCTTGGGGACAGGGAGCGCGGGTTAGAGGGTAAACATTGCCCTCTCGGCTATGTCTGAATGCAAGGGCACAGTCCCCATTGTTCCTTTGTTCCCAGTCAGCCAGGGAGTTGCAGATTGGCCCTAGGTGGATTATTCAAAATGGTCCCGAGCATAGAAATTATTTTCCAACCAAGGGCAGGAGCAATGCAAAGATCAAAGCACCAGGGCCTGCAAGCGCAGAGGTTGAGCAGTACAAGTGCAAAAGAGTAAGTTGCAAAGATGCTGAAAGGACGACAGACCCAAAATGAAGGTGAAATTCCCCTTTCTGACTGCCAGCCTTAAGCAGATTAAACCTGAGCTCATCAGAGAAATGATTATAGAGAAAGTGGGGGTAGGGTGAGTGCCAGGCAAGAAGATGGGGATGAGGAATGGGGGGGTCAGCTGGGGACCCCCTCCCTCCATCACACCACACAGCTGCTGAGGGATTCACAGGCAATTACCAGTTCCCAAGGCAACCAGCCCCTGCTTAGCTGAAGGCCTCAGTTGCCTCTCTGACCTATATTGCGCTGACTCGGGATCCCGTGCTGCGCTAGGTACCTGCCCTGGGGAAAAGAGGCACTCAGAGGAAAGGTGTTAATGCAGCAATGTTGTGTGGGGAGCTAAGAACACACTGATTCTGCTGGACCCCAAAGTCATTTGGCAGCAAAGTTCCTCCCTTCTGCAAGCATGCACTGGTTTAAACCACAAATGAAACTGTGCATCAAACGTAAGATAACATAAGAGGTTGAGCTGGCCCTGCTCTGCAGGGATCTGAACTAGATTTAACCTAGAGCACCAGCGAGAAGCAGCAAAGATGGGCTCTGCAGATAGACTTTACCAGACTTCAGGATGATGCTCTGATCTGGAAGTATGCCTCATGTCCAGCTTTAACTATGAGATGGGAACAGGATGAAGACATCTGGTTGACAACAGAGCAACCAAATGATAGTGTAGCAAGATGACAGCAATGGCCATCACACAAACCAGATCCCTTCCACTGCCCTTCAGTGTCTCTTCTGCTCCAAGCAGAGCCTTCTGCAGCTGCGTGGAGGTTGTAGCTCTGTTTCCAGTGCACAAAGGATAGGTGCAATGGAAGTTCAAGAAGCTGAAGACCAAACTGATAAGACAAATACTTACTCTTTCACAAAATTGTGCAGCTGCTGCCGGACTGACCTCTGAGCCTGGTCAAACAGGATCTGAAACAAAAGAGAGGGAAAAGAATATAAAATATTTTTGCAACGCAGAAACACTGAGGAGTCAGAAAACCCATGAATGCTCTCTAGGACCTTCAGCGTGAGGGACTCAGCATTACTCCAGGGCTTGGTGTCCATTATTTGATGGCTGTCATAATGGATAACTTTTTTCTGTAGCTGCAGCACTCCCTTGTAAGTGCAGAATTCCTGCACTGCAGGTTCCGCAGCCCATGCCAGGGCTCTGAATATCCCAGAGACCTCTGCCTCCAACATACTTTCCTAAGAGGAGTGCTTGTAGGGGCAGTTGTCTTCACAGTCCCTACTTTGAACTCTCTCTCCCGAGCCTCGAATTTCTCATTTTGCCAGAGGAGGGCACTGTCACCTCAACACTACCATCGCTGAAGGTACATCACAGCCAGCCACACGCTGATCAACACGGGTAAGAGGTCCCAGCATACGGTATAAAGAGACAGTTCCTACAAGTCTTAAGTTTTACTCTCCTGTCTGTCCCTCACAAAAAAAAGGTCCCAAGCCCATTACTTTACACCCTCTGCCCATCTCATCTCCAGCCCTCCCCATCTTCCTTTCAGAGATGTTCTCCCCCTGCCCTCTGCTTGATGCCGAACAGCGGCGTCTGCTCAGCTCCCTCCCATCCACGATTACAAATAACTGCGTATTTCAGACATGCATCGGGATGACACAGCATTTGTGGCTAATTGGGACCAGATGGGCAGAGGCTCCCAGACCACATAGCAACTGCAGCAGGAGGTACGCATCCTCCCTGGCTGACAGAGAAAAGCCACTGGCCACACTGCAGCTAGCAAGAGTGGCCCACAAAGAATGGACAGGGACCCCATTTGATCCCACCATCAGGAACACAAGGCCTGGGCACCGGCCCAAAACTTAATGATACCCTGAAACATCACAGTGCTGAGGTCTGGCATCACTACAGCTGGTTGGCATGAGCAACCGTGGCTCATTTGCTCCAACCTAACACTGTGTCCTGAGCAGCCGATTTAACCTAGAGAGGTCCTGGAACACATAATGGTGACTGTGTCTGTCTTCCTGAGGATGCAGTCACCAGGAGCAGCATTTCCCCATCCAGCATTTGGCCTTGCTTTCTCTCCTGAAATGACCAAAGCCCTTTCAGAGGAGGCTGCCTGAGCCCACAGAGCGTGGGACTGTTCGGGACTGTTCTCAAGCAGGGAGTGTGAGGCTGACACAGGATTTCATCAAGGCACCTCCTCTCAGCAAGCAGACTGTATGAAGCCCTTTGGATTAAAACAAACAGCTTTTTCCAGTTTGCTTTTTTCCCCTCCTCTTTGTGGCAGGCTTGGATTTCCAGTGGGAGTTTTCTGGGCAGCTTCCCTTGACACCCCACCCACCATCTCTCCTTTCCTTTTCTGGCCGCCTTCTCCGCTTCACTACACAGTTCAGGTAAGACCCAGAAGTGGTGAGCACCTCTGGGTCTCCTGGCTTTTTCCAAGAAGCAGGAACAGTTGTCTTATATCAGACCATTTACAGTGCAAAAGAGCTGGCATTGCCTAAAGCAGCAGCTTTTTTGAGGAGGTGGTGGGTTCAGCTTGGCTGGCTGCCAGGTGCCCACCAAGCCACCCTCTCACCACCCCGCCTCAGCAAGACAAGGGGAGGAAATAAGATTAAAAAGTTCACGGGTTGAGATAAGTACAAGGAGATCACGCACCAGTTACCATCACAGGCAAAACAGATTTGACTTGGGGAAGATTGACTTAATAAATTGCCAATTAAAAATAGAGGATAGCGAGATACAAGAACAAAACTAGAAACACCTCCCCACACTGGAGCGTGATCCGCATTCCCAGCCCGAGCAGTACTCTGCCCACGACACTAAGATCTTGGCAGGCACTGCAGAGATCTGACATGTCACATACACTCTGACGTGCTCACAAGCTTTAACCTTCTCATGCCCTGCAGTAATCTACTAGCAAAACCACTCTGGTTCGTTCCCGACCCTTCCTTCCAGTGCCAACAGATTCACACAGACACAGATGTCTAACATCTACCTAACATCTCCCACTAGGAGATAAGCAAGTCGTGCTTTTGACACTAGACAGGTGTACTATCCAAACAGAATGCAAAGCACTCCGCGTAGAAGCGGCAGCATTGGCTGCAGAGCCTCAAACCCATTCATTATGCGTATTGCTGCAGCCAAGGACAAAGCAAGAAACATGCCAGGCCTAGCCGAGTATAAACAGCCACGAACAACCTCTAAATATGAACAGATGCAAAGCAAGGAGGAAAGAAAGAAAACCCCAAGACCACCCATGTTTGTGTTTTTACCAATGTAAATTATTTACTGCTCTTGGCATCCATTTGCTCTCTCCAACAGCACTCCAAGAGGCATCGGCCTGCGACTTTTCCCATGGAGCAGCTTCCCCAAGTGATGCTTGGGCATTGACAATGCTTTCCTCCGCTCATGATACCATGCAGGGATAGGCAAGCAGCAAGAAAGCCATCTGGTTCCCACCTGCACCTACATCTGGAAACTTTCCATCATTGGCTTCTGCCAGGATGACACATTTGCTTAGGATCAGGGAAAGGAAGGGACACTATCATGTCGTACTCAGGACTGCAGACGAGTACGCTGCGACATTCCAGGGAAGAAAGAATTCCAGGGTACATAGAAATCAAACCATGCAGCTAAGGAATGGGGCTTCCTCAGCTTGATAAATAGCAAATCTGGGCTGCACAAAGCTATGATGTGGATGGGAACCAGTGTGACTGAAGGGCTTCACAGAAATACAGGCTGTTCCCTGTGCTGTGATCACAAGCACATATATTTACCTGACCATTCCTGCCTGGAAAAATCAGCTCCTAGCTGGTGCCCTAGGGTACTGCATTGAAAGCAGCAAGCAAAAAGCCGCTGAGCACTCAGTATGCAGGACAAACTGAGCAGGGTCCCAGGCCAGGCAGATCGCCCTGGAAGCAGGATACTGCCCTTGCCCTTCTGTGGTGGTCAGAAAGGCTCCACACACCAGTGTCTGGCTGGAAAAAGGACAGATGCTTTGAACAGCACAAGTGAAGCATTTACAGAAGGTCTCTGCCCAGAACAGGGAGGCAGCGTCCCAGCAGGGCGCTTCCAGGCCTGCGTGCAGTGCTCTTCTGCCACAGCATGGGCTCGCTCTCAGGCTGCCTAGGAAGAAGAATTAACTAAGGATTCAGTCCAGCTCTAAAAATCAGAGCTCATAAAACTGCTCCTTACTGAAGCTGTTTACTGCGAAGGAATTGAACTCGTGGTGATCACATAAGCTGTATTCCTGTGCCTGTGGTACAGGGACATCTCTATGTGGAATTTTAATTTAAATATACCTATATCAGAAGAACTACACGCATGAGGAAGACGGGCCACATACATCCATTTCTTGCTCTGTCAATGCTCCTCTGCCTTGCTCCTGTTGTTCATGTGCTGAGCCCCACACCACTGTGATGGTGCCCTTCCTTCCAGCCTGCACTGACTCAAGTCTGGGGCAGGGATTGCCCAGTGGTTTATGAGGGGATACCAGGTAATGAATCTGCCTTTCCTGCCAGCAGCATCACTGCTGAGAAGCATCCTATGACAACAGCATTACTTTTATTGCTTCTTCATTAATTTTGCCAGGCAAGATCACCAGGGGAATATTTTCAAGTGGGTCCTCCATTCAATTTTCAACACAAAATAAATACAGTTTTAAAAGCTGGAGTTTCAAATATAAAATCATCCCTTGGCTTTTTCTCCTTTCCCAGACATACTTGGAACAAATAATTTGTTTTAGGATTTTTCCAGCCCAAATATCACCCCACCCTCTCTCTTAGCTTCCACCAAGACATGAGAAGTCCAGCCTATGACTCACACACATCTGTGCCTGAGGAGGGTCAGCACGAAAAGAAGGGAGTTAACACAGCTCTCACCCAACAGCAGCAAAAGGCTACAGCCTATGTTTCACTTTCCCAGCACAGGCTTCTGAGGCAATGGGATAAATCCAAACCTGTGTTTGACAGGGGGCTTAGGAATTTCATGCCCCCAAGAAATGAAAGCAAGTTCAGTGGCCCAGGATGTTATTCCCGGAACTGCAAGCCTAAAATCAAGATACAGGAGATCAGAGATCCAAAGGGATGCCACTGCTACAGCATTCCCACATGACTCCCTGCAGAGCTTACAAGAGGAGATCCCACCAGGCTCCAAAGCAAAGCAGAAGCTAAGAAGAAGTGAGATCGCCTGGCTGTGGACTGCTTCTCTCAGCACTTACATGCATGAAGTTCAGAAGTAGGACATCACAGCTGCACACAGGAATAGTGCTTGAGTAGAGATTAAAAGTAGGCAACAGCATTTGTGGTGGGGATTTGTCAGGGAGCAGCAGAGGCCACTGGACCAGGAGCTACAGGGGGATAAGGCAGCTGGAAGGGCAGGGGCCTTACCAGCCAAGGCTCCACCACACCAAGAAAGCAGAGCAGGTCCAGAGATGGTGGCCAGATTCAACCAAGAGCCCAGATCATCAGGCAAGTCTGTGGTCACAAGGCAGGTCCGAGGCCAAGTTGGGAAGTTGGTCCACATATAAGGGTCAGGCCCAGAGATTGCCAGGCAGATCCATAGTGACAAGGCAGGTCCAGCATCAAGCTAGAAAAATCAGTCTGTAAGTTGGGAGCACCAGGGTCCATAGCCAGGTATGGCAGTAGCTGAGCTAGAGACCTGTGTTCCTACAGCTCAAACCAAGACTGAAGACCCCAGGCAGAGCTTAAATGGAGTGCCTGGGCCAAGGGGGGCGGGTGTGGGTGTGGGGGAGGCCCCAGGTGAAGCTCATCAGCACCATTAAGGTCTATTAGTGCACTGAGAGCCATAGCCTGAGATGAGATCAAGATCAGTAAGTGAATTAGCCATTCTCCTGCAACAACTGGCCCCAGCTGATGAGACAGAGGGTGTGGAGCTTCCTCTGCAGCTACCTGACACACGGACAAAGGCAGCTCTCCCTTCTCCAGCTCCACCGATTCACCACCCCAGCCACAGCAGTCGTGAGCTGGATGAGTCACATCTCTGTGCTTATCTCCCTCATGGCCAGTCTGGAGGCCTCGTTCTCACCGACCTCCCCAGAAACAGTCTGGGGACTGGTTTATGTTGCATTTAAATGAGGATTGGTTGTCTGGTGGCCTGGGAATCAGAGCCTGATCCTTTTATCCGGTCTCGGGAATCCTGTCCCATCAGCAGTCTCCCAAACCCGGGGCACGGCAGGGTGTCTGTGGGAAGAGGAAGGCAGCTACAGCCATGCTGGCGGGGCCGGCCAGCTAGGTACAGGGCTGCCCCGATGTGATTCTGTCGGCTATCTCTGAGCATCTGCTGGGGACAAAAGTGACCCCCCCCGGCCTGCAGAAGGTGATCATCCATAGTCTTATGTGATCCTTCCTATCAGACACGCTGCTCCCCAAAGATGGCCCATTCTGCCGATAAGCCCCTTCTCAAACACGGCACTCTGATGACTGGAGCGGCTTTGGCAGTCTGTCCTGGCCTCTCCACCTCTTCCTCTTCTCTTCAACTACCTGTCCTGCTGCAGAGTTGCAAAGAGGTTTTCCAAGACCTGGGTGCTTACTTGTTCTATGGCATGTCTGTCCAAGCTGAGTGCCCGACAGAGCTTTGGAAAGAGCATGTAAATACCACTGCAGCTGCTCAAATAACAAAATAAAACTCAACAATGGCAGCATACTGTACATTTTCCCCTGATTTCATATTCCTACAGTTTACTTCGCTTTCATTGCAGCTTCTAGCAGCTGAATATAGTAATCTAAGGGGCAGGAGGGCCAGGCAGCATTCGAGTATCCTTTGTTTGGCAGGAGATGCTTAAATTGCTTTTATTCCTGTCTGACTATATGATTTGGTCCTACATCTCTTGAGCAATGGCTCAGCAGATAAATGCCACCCATGAACAGCATTCCATCTGTGATGCCTTTGTAATACAGCTCACTTGAGGATTTGTGCTCGGGAAAACAAGCCAGCAACACTACTTCTATTACACATGTTGGATGTCAGCGCAGTCTAAGCCTAACTTCTGAACCAAGCTGAAGTTGAGCCTCTCACAAAAAGCTCAAGAGCTCCAGTTTTTGCTTAGGTCAAAGGACATTTGCTCCTGCCCCTCATGTATTACTGAAGCCGCTTCTCTCCCCTAACTAGAAAGCGGACATCCCAAGATATTCTAGAAACTGACAAAACCTAGTCTTTCTGAAACCCAGAACGCAGCACCGAGCTCGTGTTAACTGCTAGACTGGTATCAAACTTCAAGGGCAGCAGCTCACTAAAGCCTTTTGGCCTAGTGTAATGCCACTGCACTAGGACACGACGGCAAAAACTGTGAAGCCACGAGATGACAGAAAACACCTCCCCTGTCAGATGCTACTTCTGCATCCACAAATGATATCTGTGGCAGCTTAATGCACCCGGACCCTTCCCAAGTGCTGTCAGAAAATGCAGGTGGTCCACCCAGCCCCGTGGAGAACATGCGGCTTGGAAGCACTCTCCACTTTCACTCCCTTCTCTCTTCCCCCCGAACTCCACCACGGCCCTCCGCCCATGACATCTGCCATCTGCCTCACTGACTCATCACAGCTTGGGTGGCTTTTCTTCTTGTCAGCAGGAAACGCTAAATCTCCCCTGCAAGCTGCTGCTGCTCCTGCTGGAGGACTCCTGTGACGTAGTTACAGTGATTTATGGCAGGCGGGACAGCTTAGGACTTAATGAAGCTCAACACAGCGCTGTCTGGAGTAGTACTGATGGGGGCAATGTTAATGTTACATCTTCTGAGCTGGAAAATACCTGATGCTGCTGAAAATGAACTTAAGGGGCTCAGCCAGATTAATCCTACCACAACAGCACTTTCACTTGCATCCTTCCGCTTTTCTTATATTTCTGATCACATAGAGAGGGAGAACTGCATGGGAAAGAGCCTTGATGTGTAAATGTAGCAAGGTTGTGCTGCAGATCCTGGGATTTCCTTCCAAGACGTGTAGGGCAATAGGCTGGTGGGAAAACTGCCTCCCGTTCTTTGGCAGAGCCAGGGATTATTGCATCCCTTCATTCACTGCCTCTTGCCCTTGTATAACCTGGAGCCTCCCCTTCCCTAGTTCCTTGGAAGTGGATGCTGACAGCTTTGAACTATCTATAAGTTGTACACCTCTTAATCTGGACAGCTAGTCAGCACCAAGAGGCTGGCATGGAGCATAGCCAGTTGTGTCTGCTTTAAGAGTCTACGGAGAGGATTACCCTGCCTTCACAGTGCTGATTAGGTACATGACGGCACTAGAAAGAACTGCACCGAAAAGCAGCGCAGGGAGCTCTGCCCTAATCAGAAGTTCTGGAGGAACAAAATCCACTTCAAGTCTAGGGTTTAACAGTCTTTGGCAAGGGGGTGAAAAAAAAAACGCATGAGCTTCTGCACTGCTGTCATTCCACACAGCACTGCCCAGTGTCAGTGTAAATCCAATAGCCCCTAATTGTCAGCTGCCGCTCTAGAACTGATGGCAACTGTATGCGCCCTTACCTGGGGGAATACCTTGTTGCACTCATATATTCAATATTACATTCATCAGATTCTGTAAAAAGAGGGAAAGGTTGTTTTCTCACATACAGTGGTCTGGCAGATTACTATGCCTTTCAACCTATTTTGTGTTTTAGGGAGGCTGACAAGGAGGAAGGAAGGAGGCAAACACACAGGTTTTGGAGCTGGCAGCACAGCATCTGCCTGCAGACAAGCAAGGAGCATTTGCAGTACAGAGAGCTTGGCAAGCCACAGTCAAAATTTATTCACTCCGGTGTGGTATGTAGTGAGGAGGAGGTCACAGGGGAGACTTCAGGCCCTCGAGCAAAATTCTAGTTCATGCCACGCAGGCTCATGTGAAAGGAAATAGTTCACTTTGGCGAGCTGTGCAGGGAGGTTGCTGCAAGGCTCTGGCATCCCTGCCTGCCACCCGCTGCTCAGAGGTCTCACAGACATAGCTGGAAACTTGTTCCCTGTCACGGATCACGCACCTCTAACCAGTGCCTGGAATCTCGTCTGATGAGGCGCTGTGAGACAGCATCCTTTGGACAGTTCAGCTGTGCCCCACGCTGCACAGACTGCACCGGCCAGAGAATGGGCAGGGGAGGCTCTGCAGAAAGCCAGCTCATTCTGCGTTGAGGCGAAGGCTCCTGGCAGGTAGGGGAGCGATGGAACAGAACAGTACAAATAATGGGACAGACCATAACATTTATTGGAGGGAAGTGCTGTGGGATATTAAAGTGTTTACATAGTGAGGGGAAGACCCCTCACTCCCTCAGGATCTCAGGTACAAGGAATTTTTCAGCAGTGAGATTTCATTTTCATTTGGGGGTAGAAAGTACAAGCCAACGCTGCAGAGGTGTCCAAGTGCCTCAGTTTCCCTGAGTCCAGTGGTACTTGGAGAATTAAATACCTCTGAGACCCTGCACCTCTGCCCTGCTTATGTTTGGTAAAGAGTCAATTACCCTAAACACTATATTTGTACAAATACCGGAGGTAATAGCTGATGCTTTTAAATTCTTAGCACAACTGACAACTGCAGGACTCCTAGAGTCGATAGGGAAAGGTGGGGCATTCTGCTTTTGGAACATGGGGAGGAGTCACAGTCATTTCTCATCAGGTATTTTCCTACTGCACGAACTGAAATTTTGGGTCTATGATGCCCAAAGCTGGGGACCCTTATCCCTTAGATATGTAATGTAGCGTTAGTACAACTGAGAATCAGACCACTCAGTTGCTGTTACAAAAGATGAGTACAGGAATTCAGCAGACCTACGCACTGCCATGATTGTTAGGAGAGGGAAATGACAGCCCCCTGAAGCAAAATGCAATATTCATCCAGACACAGCACAGCCACCAAGAGAAAGACATGCAGAGCATCCTGCCTTGAATCTGACCCCGAGGCGACACGGCAGCCAGCAGGACCTTTGGCTTTTCTGCTGATGCTGCTTCCGACATCTGCAGCTGCAGTGATGCCTCAAGAGGTCAGCATTGCAACATCAGTAGGAAGCTCTTTTTCAAGCCACTAAGAGTACCTTTCTCAACAGAATATCCTAGGAAGCCAATTGCCCAAGATGTTGGAAGGCCATTTTCCCTAGAGCAGCAAGCCGAATCAGCCTCCCAGCTAAGCAGTTGGCATGGTACAGAAACACGTCCTCTGGGGCTGCTAGGGCAGCGCCATTCTCCAGCTCACTGGTCAAATCGAACACAACCAGCTAGAGACATTAGTTCCTTGACCTCTTACTCAATCGTTACTACATCAGTTTGCCTGAGCCATCTAACCTTTCCTGTCTCCCCTACAAAGCCATCCCCAGTAAAACAGCTGCCCAAGCAAGCCACGTTAGGCAGTCAACATGACCAGTCAAAGCCAGGAGCCCAAACTCCTTAAATACTTAATGGAGAGAGGCAGTCACCTCCAGAGTACAGTTCAGGGAAGCCTTGGACCATAGCTTCATGAACCTTTTCAGCCAGCATAAGCTAGCACTGCAGTCAAGAGCTCACTGTGTTTGTGTGGTTGCATTGGTACTGAGGTTTCTAGCTTCTATGCATGCTTTGACATGAGTAAGGCATTAGCCCAAATGCATGGGGCTAAGAGCGCAAAAAAAGGCAGAGGACACTGACTCCAGCTCTTCTGAACTCAACTCTCTCTTTTGGCATCTGTCCTCTAAGGCTGCTTTCATCTTTTTTCCTCCTTGTGCATCAAAAGGAAGGTGGGAATGCTCTGGAGCTCAGTTTGTTCATCTTCTAAATTCAAGCAGGTTTTATGCTTGGATTTTGCTGAACTAGAATCAGGACATCTCCAGGCCCCGTGCTCTAGCAATAAAATTATAGAACAACCTTTTCCAACCAATTTTTTGGGATATTTTCCCTTCCTTTTAAATTGTTCCAGTTGTACATACTGTCCTGGCTACACTCCTAGAGTAAGCACTGACAACTGTTTCATAGCTGAGATCCTCAGACACGGATGAGCCAAGATACACATATACACACACGCACAGGCACACACAGAGGAGACCGCAGAAGGCCCTAAAAATAACTCAGCTAATTGAGCAGCCATCGGAGAGGGCTCAAGATGCAGCAGTCATTCCAAAGCCATTTCCTGGGGACGGACTCACATTGCTGTGCACCAAGGAGGGTGCTCTCCAAAGGCTGCGGGGAGGGAGGATTTAAGCACATTTTCCCTTGTGCATGCAGCTGGTGGTAGGGTAATGCTGCCTCTTCCAACCCCTGAGTCACACGTAGTGGGGAGCCCACCCCTGCGGAACAGGGTGGGGTGCATGGGAAGGGTTGTACCACATCAGCTGGGGATTTGACAGCTCTGGGAAGGGTCCTTCTGCTTATTAGTTGGCTGAGGCAAGAGCAATCCCAGAAGTGCCACTTTTGGCAGAGACCAGGGATGGAGGGGAAGCTGCACAGCTGGCGTAGAGCTTGCAGACAGTGTTCTGCATCTAGAGGTTTCTGGCTGGGACTGCTTCCTCATGGCTGGGCTGCACGCACTCCTCAGCCCAGTCCCTATCAGCGCAGCCGTGATGTGATCCCTGGGAATGAAGGGGTAGCTTCTCAGGGGTTCATATGCTCCTTGGCAGAAAGGCCTTACATTTTCAGAGGGAATTTGAGCAGCATCAGAAAATCAGGGTTTGACTTTTGCTGCTTTGACACAAATACACCATTTCTCTGATACTCACAGTGGTTTATTCACTCTCTCCCCACCAACATTGCTTTACAGCTGCTTGACTGTTCCCAAATACTAACAGTCCTAGAAGAGCTGCATGTGCAGTACCTCTTTTCCCTGTCACTTTTTACTAGGAAACAGTGTTCCCACCTGCTTCATGAAATAATTAAATGGACTTGATGCAGCTTCTCCTCCAGCTGCGCATGGTTAACTTGCATCCCAAAAGCAAGCATCGTGTCAAATGTACTTTGACAGGGGCATCATGGTATAAAAGTGGGTCAGTCCAGTGCTGACACCCTGCAGCTTCCTTCCCTTTAAAGCACTTGTGCTTTAAGCTCCTGCTGAGTTACAGACTTAAAATTGTGGGTCTGGCATGGAGCCACCAAGCATGAAGCACTTTTCTACAAGATTTACAGATGCCATGGCTGGATGTTTGGGATGGAGAAAGGGCAGATTCTAACTCCTTGGGCTCTGTTAGTGAGATACACTCAGCTCAGGAGAATAAATTTGAATGCCAAGCTTCAGAGTGTATTCCAAATCCGCAGCAACACCGTTATACATGCAAGCTGTTAAAAGCCAGAGTCCCGAGTTGTCAGAGCTCCTCCAGACCCTGTCTGTCCTCACTACAAAATCCTGTGCTATCAAAAAAGAAGAACAAGGCACCTGCAGCGCGGGACCTCTGTGAGCTCTCATCTTCCTTTGATGAAGGGACCCTTCTACATATTCGTTGAACATCTCTGATCTGAAATGAGCTAAAAGGCACCCATGCAACAGTACATACCCTTTCACTAAGTGGTACGTCCTCTGCAAGCCTGTGGAAATCCCATTTCCTAGCGTACGTGATGCATCAGGACTGATCATCGTGAGTACACAGACTCACAGCTCATCCAATTCAATAACTCCCAGCCCTTTGCTCTTGGCTAAGCAATGTGCAGGGACTGCAACCTGAAAGACGCTCCCTTCGTGGACCCCACCTTTGGGCAGTGTCAAGTAAGCCAAACACAGGAGACCACTAATCAGTGCCTTGAGAAAGAGGTTGCCATCAGCACACAAAAAGACAAGAGGAAGTGGTGTCTTACCATGTGATAGTTAATCATTTCCTGCAGACTGTCTCCAAATTTGTCGAGGCACTCCTGCAAAAAAAGGTAAAGAGAACTGGCAGTGAATAGAAGCAGCTGCCCTTCATTCCCAGGGGTTCAACGGCTGAGAGACTCTCACTAAGCCACTGAAGAGCCACTCTGTCATTTGGCAAAAAGGTGTTTCAGAAACGTCTGACATTGAAGTCACAGGCTCCCTGTCCTTTCCAGTGTAGTGCTGAAATCAACACGTCAGTTGTCGCTTGTGAACGCTGGCTACCTGCGTTTCCTAAACAGCTGCTGCTCACTGACCTAGATTCCAACAACCTTGCCAGCACTGTGGTTTCTTAAAAGTCCAGTTCTCCCTGCAAACAATGAATCTCACTCTGATCTTTCAGCATTGCATTATCAGATGGTCTCTGCATTCCTCCAAAAATAAAATCTCATACTAAATGGCTACTTAAACAGTATAAGGGTCTTGGACATACGGTCCATACACATCATCAGGAAGCTCGACACTCCCCAGCCCTCACCGCGTCCCATGGATGACTTACCGAAATCATTTCATCCTTCTTGCACTGCTGCGACAAGTCCCGGACTCCGCTAACAAAGTGCTTGTTCGTGGTGATGTAGGCTTTGCCTGCTTCAATCATCCCACTGCATAGCTTTACCAGCTGCAGAAGAAGAGAGGTGTGAGTGGACAGGCAGCAGATCACATCAAACTGAATTGCAACCAGGCTGGTTTTAATCTGCACCACCACCACAGCCCAAGCCCCTTAGAACAGGACGCCATTCACGTTCCTGGTGTGGCTGCGCTAGCAACCCTTACTGCACATGGCAGAAACAGGGATGCAAATCGCACTTCGCAGGGTACATCATGCTGTCAACATTTCGCTTGTCACTTAAGAAGAACAGTTCCAGGCTATCCCCTGGGGACAGATGAATCAGGGCAGCCCATTTTCTCCAGTGGGTTTCTGCTGTTCATTCTACCCTGAGGCACCAGGACTGCAATAAAAGGAACCTGATCACACAGACTGACTGGGGAGAGGCAAGGCTCCTTGGTGCCGGGCGGCAGCGATAAGCTGTCTAGAATCTCCCTGCTGGGAATATGCTGCTCTTTGGGATTGTCAGTCTCTGAGCCCAGCTGGCTGTTCTGTATCCTTGTGGAGACTTGTCTTGCTGTTACCTTGGAACGAAGGGGAGCCAGCATTCAGCAGCCTGATGGCTTTGTATCATGTTTTCCTTAAACCAACTGACCAGGACTGCTTAAGCCACGTCTGCTGCGTGCAGCCAGTGAAAATCTACGTTCCCTCACACATGGTTTAAATCATCAAGATTGTAGATAACTATGAATCAATTCCCACAATTCTGCAGCCCAAGGAAACTTTGCTGGTGCACTGTGAGGGATTACAGCATGTATCTCTGGACTGCCTGTGACTTAGTACAGTCTTTCTGATGGACCTGGAAGGAGCTTTGTTCAGAGAAACGTTAACAACTTTAAGCAAGCTACACTTGCTCCGATTCTCATCACCAGCCTTGTTATAGTGAAGTTACCTGGAACTTGCAGCAACATGGGGTGGCTTCCTCACTTGGAATTAGTTTGCTGCAGCACAGGTATACATCTCCAGACAGCCTTTATTAACTTTTGATAATTTAAAAGCTGCAGGGAACATTCCCAGACTTCCTAGCCACAGCATGCCTTAGCATGCCTGGAACTGGCTGTGAAGACCAGAGCATTAGCTTAGCCAGAATTCCTGGCCATTAGCCTATCTCCTTGCAGCCAAAGCTCCTTGTAAAAGGTTACTGTAAACAACTTGAGCTAAATCCATAAACCAAAGGCCCAAGAGATTTGCAACAGTAACGGCTGGCCACTGAACACAATTTTTTAATTGTTTGTTTGTTTGTTGTTTTTTTTTTTAAATCATCACTGTTCTAGGCTTTTTAACTAGGTGAAAAACTTTAGCTGCTGATAATGAACAACACTTGGAACTGAAGTTTTCTATTCTCAAAATCCAGGAGCCTTTTAGGAATATTAATCTTACTAATGAAAAATGGCTTTAGAAATCTGTCCCTGTCAACCAGCCTCACCGACAGGCTGGAATGAGTAGCTCTCAAGTTTGGCTTGATGCCAAAGCCCCACTGCGTGCTGTTTTGGGGCTTGGTCCTTGTTCTATTTATGCAGCCGCAAGGCTTTAGGGTCTAATCTATATGCATACATTGCAGAACAAGCTTGCTTGCCTCTGCCTGCAGATCTGTAAAAATATATCTGAGTATATCTGAATGTATAAATATATATATAGTCACACGTGGTATATCTGTGTATACATAGTATATACAGTTTTCACTCTTTCACACTCACATCCTCTCCTGTCCACGCAATTTGAGAGAACAGCATTGGATGCTGGCAGACTTGTACTATCCCATCCAAGCCCAGAGAAGAAAAGCAAACAGATGCAGTTCCTGTCACATCTGGAGCCCAGACGTACACTAGGGCTTTGGACAGATCCTCTGGAAAGGAAATCCAGCCTATTCTGCAACGTGGCGGTTTCTAGCATACCTCTGTGCAAACACTTGTGGCCAAGGCTGTGTTACTTGGTAGCTGAAGGCCATTCAGCACAAGCACGCTCCCAAGGGGAGCAATGATGGCTTTGCAGATGGAGCACAGGACAGAATGAAGGAAATCTCTTTGAAACAGCCCAGATCTCTGGTGTTCCCTTGGATGAATCATTTACACTGCCCTTTACCTGCATTTTAAACAGATGGTAAAAGGCTAATCATTTATAAAGTAAGTGCTCACAGGCAAGGTAAAAGGCAGAGAAGCAGAGTCAGTCCTTGCCAGCTTGCTGCTCTAAAAGAACTAGTCATGCCAGCTATTTGGGTACCACTGAACAACATTTACACCAAGCCCTGGAAAGGCTACCCTGGGCATCCACCCAGCTGGTACACAGGAGAGGAGCTGGGCCATCCAAGGCTGATTTATTAGGAATGGGGATGATTGAACCTTGTCCAAAGTTACCCTCAGAGAAATTAATTTGAACTTCAGTGGCTCTCCAGATGCAAACTCCAGCCTCACTTGCCCTGGACCCAGACCTGATAAGCCTGTTGCCGGCAGTGACTGAGCCAGCACTTTGCATGCCTGGTCATCCCCGCAGCAGACAGGGGAAATGATGCATGCAAAGAGCGCGACACCTCCGCCCACTTCGCACTACCAGAATAGCACCCCATAACTGCTGTCAGGGGAAGACCAAAATTGCATGAGACTATTGTTTTAATGCACTCCTCACCCAAAGGAGCTCAAATCAATTTGCAACAAAACACTGAACAAGAAAAAGCTCAGAGCCCTGAACAGCTCTTGTACTTCCAGCCCGCCCTCCTCGCTCCAGGACATGGAACACCACGCCGTCTCTCTACAGGGGGCACTGCCAGCAGCAGTGCTAGAATCAGAGCAAGTTTTGCCCCATGCTTTGTCTTTAGAGCCTTACCCTCTTACACAGAGGAAAACAGATAACCTAAATCCCTCTGCAGCTTTCACCAGTGAGACAAGTTAGCTTGTGCAGATAACCATTTCAAGCAGCTTGAGTAGTAAACAGGTTTTATAGGACACAGCTTTGCCTAAGGCTTGTGACTTCAACGAAGCCCATTTCTCCATCAGACACAGGAGTTTTATCCCTTGCTAGCTCTGGGAAATCCTGCAGATAAAAAGCCAACAGCTCTTCTGGCTCCTGTCCTTCATTTCTTCCTGTTCTCATTTAGGAACAACTTGGCTGATGTCTCAGACGTCAGGAAGAGTGGGGATGGAAAAGCCACCTTCCATCGTAAAGCCTCTGACTTAGATCTAAACTACTAACTGGATGTAAAGAATCACCAGCATAAATGCAAAATGGCCAAACTGGTCCCTGAGAGGATATTCCCTGTGTCAGACTACAGCTGTGGCACATAGCCTGGCTGAACATCAGAGAGCAACCACCATCACCAGTCTGAATCTGGCTCCTTGTTTACCTGCAAGTGCCTCCTTACATCCCTGAGCTGACACAGTGGTGCCTCTACTGTGTGGACATGTAACGGCTCCTACCCCACACAAGTTAATACCACAAGCAAGATGGTGGAGAGGGGAAACAGAGAGCACTGAAATAACTTGCCACAGCAGGAGAAGTGTCAGTCCCCTGAGATCCAGGACCAGAATAAGAAGGCCAGTATTCAGCATTAGGAGCCCAAGTCTGGACCTCTAGTCCTAACTCCTTTGGCAGGCACAAAGGAGCCTTGACAGGTACCTGTCAGTAGAGGGAGACGTGGTCCTGTTGACAAGCCCGGTGTATTACACATTAGTTTCCTGACAGCCTGAGATGGGCTCACTTTTTAGAGGAGACTGGTATGGCCATACTCCTAAGCAGGAACTCATCAGTCCCTCTTCAAATCAATGCTCTAAGCTGCCCCATCTTACCTTGTCAAGCTTTGCCTCTATCTCCACCACATCTGTTTCCACTTCATCAATGGTTGCCCTGCAATGACAACAGCAAAAAGACATAATTAATTGATTGCTTATGATGATTGGGAAAGAAGCCAGAGAGTCCCAGATGAGTAAGGATCAAAGGGACTATGGTCTGTGTGCTGGTGGTGGACAGGAGGAGGGATTCACACTTCCCACTTCGGAGTTTCCTGCTGCTACGTAAGCTCGGGACTGACTTACTCAGGAGAGGGATCACACCTCGTCAGGAATGAATTCCACAGGGCTGGGAAAAGAGATGGAGATGATGCTATTTTCTGTCAGTGTCATGGAGAAATTCAGGTGTGCTCTGGTAGTCGTACACGCAAACTCATTTAGTGGCCGCCTTCTTCAGGCAATATTGTTAATTGGCAGTAATGCTAAGTGACACAGAAATAACCACTGTTACACCTTAGCCATCCATTCACATCAGGCACAAATTGCTTGCTTCAGTACCACCAAACCCCATTTTCTAGGCTATAGCTGTGCCTGAAGTGCAGCCACATGGCGAATTATGTCCTTTGAACCTTAGGAACCATCACTCAAGCAGAAGCACATCTTGGTTCTTTTGTCACTGAACACCACAAGTCTCTTTCACACATGTGGGGCTTTGCTTGCATACGGAGAAATCTGCTCCATGATTATCAGATCTGTTTTCTTTCCACGCCACTGGACAGATGTGACAGTAAGAGGCTAGCAGAATCCAGCTGCAAAGGTCACCAGGCCTCCCTCACAAAGCGAAATACTAACATGACATCAGCCATTTGCAAGGGGCATTCCCAGACTGAGGCATGTGGTATGAAATGCCTTGTTTGAGGCCAGAGTCCATCGGTAAGCACTGTAAACCTGAGAGCGTTCCCTTGCAGAGCTGCTCACTGCTACATGATGTCTATACTTGGACAGCTGTTTCTTTAACCACGCACCTGGAAATGTGGTAAGCCTCACGCCACCCTTATGCACCAAGGATATGCAATCCAAATTTTACTGCAAGGAGCTTCTTAAGTTTGTGGTCTTGTAATTTAAAAGGTTGATTCCCGAAATATTACACTCAGGCTTTAAAAAATCCAGCACTGAACATGTGCGAGCTGAAAGAACAGCAGGGGAGAGATGTGACTTAGAGCCACAGGGATCAACACTGCAATCTCAGCAAAAGGACAGGACACCCAAAAAGCAAAGGGGACAGCAAAGGTCCTGAAGAAACCATTAGAGTATGTAGTAACTCTGTGCCTCTGAGGCTCTTGGTGTCTTCAGGGAATGATGAAGACAGTGACTGCCTTCACTAAGGGACATGCTTCTAAGAGAAGGAAGGATAAATTTAAGAAAGCCCAAAAGGTCACAATGCTGGGGTCTAAATCTAAATTTCTGCCAAGCTGAGGAAGGGCTCAGGCCAACAGCATGGTACTTGTATGTACCTTACAAAGATTACACATAACCAAAGTAGCACAGCACACCCAGTAACATCTATTCTAAGCATTCTTCAATGGGAAATATGTATAATACCTTACACAGGTGTGTGCAGTCCCCATCTGTAAGCTATGAGACGGCCAACATTTGCTACAGTCCTGTGTAATCCAGATGGAGCAAAGAGGAGAGAGTCCGTCCTCACACAGTATTGAAGTAAAACAGAAGACCAACCGTTGTCAGGTCTGTCCCTAGCACCCAGCGGATCTTCAGCAGCTTCAGACAAACACTGCAGGAGAGAGCAGCTTTTCTACCCGTGCGCACCCTCCAAAGCCTCCCGTGGGCTGTGAGCAGCCAGCTGACCGCGACATCCTGCGTGGCACGCTCTTTCATTAATGACAACAAAGGCCAGGTGATGTCATATGACCGTGGGAACTCCCCTCGCTGCACGCTATGCCTGGCCTTTCCACATGTCTGTACTTCAGAAGGCGGCACATAACTGATAACAAGGCAGAGTGGAGCAAAGCCCCTTCTGACACCATTGAGTCCCAAGAAGCTGGAGTTGTTAGGAGGGCTAGGAGACATTGACACACCACCCTGCAAACCGGAGGGCTGCAAAGGCTAAATACGACATTGGGTGTCACATGAAGAATCAGTGATGGAGAGCGACAGATTAGCACCCTTCCCCAGCACACCCTCAATCTCGTCTGTTAACTTTGCTGAAAGCAATGGAAATCACCTACATTTTTCCTGTCGGGCTGCCTGATCACTTTGTCCTTGACAATGTTCAATAAAGCAGCTTTTACACCTCGGTTCAGATTAAGATTTGTATTGAGAATTAAGACTCCTCTCCCTAGTGTCTTTTGAAAGAGAATTCCCCCTAATGAGTTGGTTTTCCAAGTCCTAGGCAGTTTGGAGATCTCCAGTCTCTTTTGCCTGCCTCTTCCCAGTAGCATGTGAGGAAACACTTAGAAGTCACGAAGTTGCTTTGGAAAAGGCGCACTCAGGAGTACAAGGTCTCTGGGGCAGGGAGTATCTCTTCTCAGGACTGCGCATCACATAGCACAGCAGTACCCTATGCATCTTGGGGCCTCTGTTAAAACATCAGTATAAAAAGGTTAATCTTTTCTTTGCTCGTGGCTTGCTGACTTGTGAGAGGAAGGTCCTTTCTGCTGCCTTGAGACTTCAGATGTTTTTACTGACATCCACACAGACACTCGCAGACCAGGAGCACTGGATGCCTTGGCCATTTGACGCATCCTCCTAGTAGCAGCACTTAACCCTCAAAAAATGTTTGCAAGAAATTCTTAATTGCCTGGAGGTGCTCACTGGGATTTTCCAGACACGCAACCTGATGCATTGCTGGTTGTGGTCACCCATTACCTATGTGCTACAAGAGGTCTGAATCCCCTGGTTCCTCATGTGCTGAGGGGTGCTGCCTCAGCCCCCAGCAAAGCTGGCTCAGCGCAGAAGCCTCCGTGCGCTGGCCCCATCCCCACCTTGCAGATGCTATCTGGTATTGCTGGTCCGGGACCCAGTTCTGTACAGCCTGTTGCTGCTTCAAGAGAGTTAAACGAAGCCCTGAATCTGAGTGGCTGCAAAGACTCTGGGTCTAATAACTGTCCTGTTGAATCTAAATTGGCTGCATATTCAAGAACTGTGATGCAACAGCTGTAACTCTCCTTCAGAGACTGCTGTCCTCCCCTTCCACTGCTCTCTTGTTCCCAGATGATATTACTTACAAGCAGAGGAGTGTCTCCTCCATCAACGTCCCTTTCCACTAAAAATTCCTTCTAGCCTGTGGTTTGACCATGCTGCTCCCAGCCAGGGAGGGCAGAAGGGGGATACTGGCCATTTACAGGCCACTTGTCACTCCGCTGCTGCCCTTTCCCCATCTGGTTTCTTTTAACAAGTGAGTCTGAAGGAGAAAAAGGCGTAGGTCTGCTATTCCTAAATGAGCTGCGATGTTCTTCAGCTCTGTGAGCAGCGAGAAGCACCGAAACCCTGCCAATGTTGTGTAAGAGAAGGATGTGTCTCTGCTCCCTTCATCCAAGAGCTCTTGGTGTCACCTCAGCAAACAATACTTCCTACATTTTAACATAAACCGAACATCGAATCCAAAGGAAACAGGCTAGGTTATTAATCACCATTATAGACTGTAGAAGACAGCCTGGAATCTGCTTTCATTCAAAAATACCAGATGCAAGAAAATACAACCGCTGCCTACAATTGGCTCCTCTGCTTCCTGCCATGCAAGGAGAAATACGTGCTTACAAAAAGTCTGCTACCTGCTGAGCACTTTTAATGAAGCATATTTGTTACACCTTCCCTCGCCCCACACATCACTTCTCTCTTCCTAGGCCCTTGACAACCAGACGGCCCCTTCCCTGCCATGATGCCCAGTGTAAAAGATGGCAAGGGCAGAACTTCAGACAGATTCCTCAAAACTGCACATAGCTAGAGACTAAATCTGCACCCACCACGGTGGGAGCAAGTCTGTGTGCGTAGGTCATATTTGTGTAGGAATTCACTGAAACAGCTCCCCAGCAAGGAACGCTTTTGTGCAGAGTCCCACTGCCTGGCTTTGCTGCAGTTGCAGGGCTCTCAGTTTCCCTTATGCCAAGGGAGGTAACTGGTCGCTGCACGTTCACAAGCAAGTATGATTTTTTGTGATAACAGCAGAAACACCAAATATAGCACGTTTCTTTTTTTGCACTTTTGTTTTTTACGAACAAGCTCTGTCTTGGGATGACACTGTAATGCCAGCCTTTGCTTTCTACAAATACCCCTCTGTCCCCCCCCAGGCACTCAGAAAAGAAGGAAACGCAATAAGGACATTACAGAAAATTACTAACACAGCTCCATGTCCAGCCCACAGCACTGCCACCACTGTCCTTCCAAGCTCTGGCCTGGCTCAGGGACTCCTATAATGTGAAGCTGCAATGCTACTGATAGATGGTGGCTTAGGTCCTACTGGCCAAGCACCTACTGGAGAAAGATCCATTGCACTTCCCATTTTCCTGTCTGCTCACTCAAGCCATACAACCAAAAGGGACGCTGCAAACTCTAACAGAAGGGTTAGACAACAGATTGATGCCATTAGAGAATGAGGGCCTCTGCTTCAGCGCAGCAGAAATGCCATACGCTCTTCCCTTACTGTGCTGCAGCGCTCACGCGACCTGGCATCCCCCTCTTCTTCTTCCCGATTGCTCCGTGTACAACTGGTACCCATGCCGCCGGGCAGGCAGGGACTTGCCCAAAGAAAAATTAAAAAAACAGATCTTACCATGAAGCACCTTTGACAGTTCAGAAAAGGTTATTTTAGTAGGTGCATTTAATAGTGGTCTTCATTGGCTTGCCAATTACATTTGATTGGTTATTAGTGTTTAGGAATTTCTTTACTTTTCAGTCCTGCTGCAGTGTTCCTTCAAACAACATCTCAGCCAACAGGGAGGTTTCATACGATTGCTGTTGACTTAATTCCAGAGAAAGATATATTACCAAATATCTGCTGCCTAATTAGAGAAAACTCAGATGTCAGTATGGCCATCTTCAGCACAAACAACACCCACAAGAGTATTTCAAAGCTTTGCAACATTCTCAGTGTTCCTCATAAGCTTCAAAAGTGTCAACTTGCAAGTGTTGGAGAAAGATGTAAAGACTGAGACACCACAGAAGGGAACGGGTGGCTTCTAGAAAGCTGGGTGTTCTGTCTGTGTCCTGAAACACAGATTCACTGGGCTGCTGGTTACTGCAGTCTCAGCACTGCTAAATGACTTTGCCTTTCTGTAGCAGTGGCAGAAAGCACCATCATGGAGATTTCAGCCCTCCGTGCCATAGCAACAACAGCCCAGGAACTTTCTCCAGCAGACTGAAAAGTGCTGGGTAGTCCTTTCTTTGCTTTCCTCCAATGCTTCTTCCAACCTCTTCCTTGAGCAGCCTCTAGAATCTAAGCAGAAACCTAAACTCCTTAACCCTCAGATCAGCCGGACTGAAAATGAAATCCTGGTGACTCATTATGGAAGTACAGACTCCCTTGTGCCCAGGGCTCTGGCCACAATCGATCTGCTACCAGCTCTTTGAAAACACAGCCAAAAAAAGAAGCTTCTTTTTCTCTACTGATGCGGTGCCCAAGCTTTACTGCAACACATATGGCTGCCCTATACGAATGGCAGCCTGGCTGTGCCGGGGGCAAAGCTTTTGAAAGAAATGGAATAATTAAAGAGCTTCTTTCAGGCAATTTTTTTTTCTCTTGCAGCTATTTTTGTTCTCTGGGTTTGGAAGTCGTGTGCCTTCATGCATTGCACTCTTACTGCCAGATTCAATTTTTCCACTTGGTTTCTTCGTGCTTCTGATAGCTGGACAAAATATCCAGCTAAAAAAAGAGAGCTGGGATTTCTGGGGTTGCTCTTCTTTTCAGGAAAGCAACAGCAGCCGTTGTTTGATCTGCAGACATCAGCTAGAGGCTAGTGCAGCAGGGCAGTCTAGCAGCATATTTCCTGCCAGAAGGTGGAGAGAGCATCTATAATTTACTCCCCATTTTTATCATACCCTAAGAAAAGGAGTTGATATATTTGGATTCTGTGTGGAGGAGGAAGACATTTTGGGTCTGGTATCCACTAAGGTATGAATACAGCTGACTATGGCTAGGAGAGCATGAAACTTGAGCTTTATATTTATATTTTATATTTTTGTATCAAGTACAAACTTGATATAAAACGTTCCAAGTGTTTGATTTCAAGGACAGTGATCTCAGGGACCTATTCAGTTCCAGGACTGTAATGGAGTTCCAGCTTCATTACAGGAAGCAAGGGTGAACATTTATCCATCCTTTCCAGTTACATGATGCTTTTATATCTGAATGAAGTCCTTGGGGAGATGAATGATGAGACTGAGATGTGGTTCATCTTGGATAAGCTTTAAGTGGAAGATAAAAGGACCTCAGTCCTCAATCAAGTGCTAACTCCTACCCTGCAGTGTCTTTTCCCATACACCTAGGCTTGTTGGCCAGGGATTTTTCTTTCTGCAGCTCCAGCCCTTTGCTTCTTAGAAAGCAATGTAAGTTCTGTAAGGGCTGGGAGAAGGCTGGAGCAGAGCAGCAGTGTGCAAAACCAGAAGCAGTTCAAGTTCCCCCTTCTTCCCCGTCTCCTCCTCCACCCTGACCAAACGATGTCCCTGCAGAGCCTGCCATGTCCAGGGAGGAACCAGGGAGCAAAATCTGGAAGCAGCAGATGCTGACTCCCTTGCTCACAAGCTCACCACTGTCCCTCCCCAGAATGATGTGCATTCGTGCCAGCAAATTTCATTATGATCTGTGCCTTTCCAGTACATTGCAAACAAGCTGGTAATGAGCTAAAGCAGTGCTAACTGAGATCCTTCTTGACAAGCCCTGCTTCGTACAGCCAGGACAGGCCCAGCACATTTGCTCCGAAGAGGCAGAAAGCTTGGGAAAGAGATTATACCAGATTCTTTAACACCCGATTTCCCATCCTTCAAGGGTACAACATGCCTAAGTCCATCCCTGGGCTTTTGGGGTTCAGAATGTCCTTATCCTGCTCTCTGATGCAGTTCCAGAGTCCACTGATCATGCTTCCCTAGAGAAATAATAGGTTTCAGTGCAACTGCTTACTGCAGAACACAAGCACTGGGCTAAATTCTCCGCCAATTTCATTCCCAAATTTAAATCCTCCCACTCTTCCACCAGTGTGTCATAGATAAAAGGCAAAACCCTTTCAGTTACACAAGCAAGCTGAGAACCTGGAATAACTCCACAGGGATGAGTAATGCCACCTCAGCACTGCTGAGCTCCGCTGCTCCATCCTGAGGAAACAGGGCAGTGAGATGAACAGGCATGGCAAGCGGCACACACGATCCCTACCGAACCTGCTTGCCACGTCCACAGCACTGGTGACTTCTGCCACAAACAGAAAACCCCAGGCACAGGCAGCGGCTGTAGCGTGGACGCAGGGATGCTCAGCGCTTAGGGCTCACACGCTCACCCAGCTGGAGGCATCTGGCTTGGGAACCAAGTGATTCTGGCAAGAGGGAATTGAATCCCTTCACCCAAAAAAGCAACGTCCCAATTGCTGGGCAGCTAAAAGCTGTGTAGTCATGTCCTGGCCGGGTGCCCTTCGTGTTTCCTGATGCTGTGCTCTTCCTGCTAATGCTTTTCCAGGCCTTGGGCTATTTCCGTCATGAGGGGAAAGAAAACAATCCACGACCTCATCTGCTAGTCGTTCAGTGCGAAGCGGAGCCCTTCCAACTAAAGAGATGAGGCTTGAGTTTCCTTGCTCAGAGAAATCAGCAATTCCCCACAGTCCAGAGGGCTTTGCATTGTGAATTTTTCTTTGTCCTTTAAAGAAGCCATTCAGAAGCGTGATTTGTATGTGACAAAAATCTTCCCAGAAGCATTTTTATATCCCATGGGGACAGAAATAATAAGCTATACTGCTATCAGAGAACAGGGTCTGTGGCAAGAACACATCTGCCTTTCCCCTCTTGTGACTTGGTTCTACAAACTTTCATTAGACGCTCCTAGCCAAGCACCAAGAGAATAATCGCCCGCATCCAAAACGTGATCAAAGCAAGAAAGTCCCACTGGCAAACTGATGCAGAAATCAAGTCGTTGGCATCACTAGAAGCTGAGGCTGAGTGTAATTGTGTGGGTGCCTAGAACTGCATTTTGTAAGCTGTGCTTGGGGTGCAGTTAGAAGGACAGAGCTGGTAGAGGAGGACAGACAAAACCAGAGGGGAAATGGCATTTTGACAGACGGGCACTGGTTGTGACAGGTTAACCACAAGGCCCCTTTTTTAGTTAGATTATCATTAGTCACCATTTGCTTCTGACTCTGCTGAGTAATCGTCTTACAAAAGAGATGGTTTATGATGACTGGAGCAATGAGCAGGCCTAACAAAGCTGTTATTAGCTGCCACATAAGTAATCTCTTAGCCTTGACTTCCCCATTGCTAAATTGATAAACACTTGCTTCCCAGAGACACTGTGAGTATTCAGTGATTAATCCATGTTTGGCAAGCTCGGGGGTATCCTCAGGTGACAAGCTGACTACAGCAAAGAACAGTCATGTATTCGATTAATAAACCTTAGCATTAAACAATATCATATTACTAACCAGCTTAGGCATGAAGCGATCAACAGACATTTCTCAGAGAGCCCTGTCTGCATTTTTCACATTTCTTTTTCTTCATGGTGGAACAGTGGTCACAGTTTTCTTGAAATTTTTTGTTAACTGAGTGCCTTTGACACAAACGCACACATGTTCTACATGAAGGCAAGGACAGCAGAAATCCAGCACCAAACCAAGTATTAAAAAGTAATAAAATGACCTAAAAATGCTTGTTTACCTCTGACAACTATATGAAGAAGAGAACCAAAAGAACTTAAAATGTAATTCCAAATTATTAGCTGCTATAATAGCAACTACTTATACTTGCAGCTGTCAAAGCAACTCACAAAGCTGACTTAATTAAACTGCCCTTCTTTTTCCTTGGGAAGTGCATTTGGTTTTCCTCACTTTTTTGGCAGGGAAACTGAGGCACAAGAAAACAAAGACTAAGACTTTTTTTTTTCAGTATTGAAGTTCAGAAAAACACAGGGCTATTTTCTGCATGCAGTCACTAGATTACAGGTTGTTAAATTGGTCAAGTAAAGGGCTCATTTGGCCCTAAGGCACATTTATATACAAAGGCTATCTCATTCACCATCTACAAAAAAGCTGCATTTTTACAGCCAAGCATGTAAAAAGCACCTTGGAGGTTCTTGCTCTCAAAAGCGCCCACCAAATTTAGGTAAATCTCTTTGGGGCCACACAGCTCTGCGCTGCACGAGCTGATCCTGCTCCAAGTGCTATCAGCAGGACACGCGGGGCCCAAGCCAGCTCCCACTGCAGTCAACGTGGAGACATCCCTTTAGCTCAGCAGGAGCAGGAATGTTTGCGGAGAGCCTCCCTCCCTCTACCTCCATTGGTGCCAATTCTAACTCGGGCTGATTTGTGACTCTTACATACGGGATCTAACTGCTACATCGTGTTACCACTCCCTTACAAGCCATCTGTACTGCTGTGCATAAAACTCTCCCCCGGTTGGAGAAGGAGAAGCTGGACCCCTTGAGCTCCGGCCAGAGCCCCACCTGCAGGCCAGCTGTTCCCAGCTGCTGGCTTGGATGTGCGCAGGCTTCCTCAGTTTCAAATCTCGCTTGCCTTGGATGAGTCATACATGAAACAGGAGCACCACATCCAAAGCAGTGCTTTTATACCTTCTGCTATACCTGATCAACATATTGAGTGGGCTGGGTCATTCCCAGAAGCCCACCTTGCACCAGGAATAACCGCATGCACACGTGCATAAAACTCGCTTTGCTAGCAGCAGCAAAAATGACTGTCAAATCCAGGAAAATAGCTAATCCATGCCTTGCAGTGACAACTCCTCCACAGAAACATCTTCTGTGGCCAGGAAAAGGACTGCCTCATGAGCCTAATGTGTTTGGAAGTGAGCCGTTGGCATATTCAGATCAAAGACAATGTTATTGAGCCACCCGGAGCATTCAGATCTCTGTTTAACACAGTTCCAAATCAGGCTGCTAAAGGCCCTACACTACATGTCACTACAGTGATGTTCAGGGTCTCCCTTAGTTTAATGCTGTGGGACAGAACGAAATATGGGCTTTCCAGAGCTCAGGACAGGGACCAGTGACTCCTGGATCCTATTCCTGACAGCCACAGCATCCATGGGAGGCCACTTCCCACAGTCTCTGTGCCCCATTAGCGCTATTAAAAGACTGAGAAAAAGAAATCCTTTCCTCTCTCACAGGAGCGTTTGGAGGATTTAATAAATAGTAGTGGCAAAATGTTCAGAGAGTCAGAAGCTGTAGGTGTGCAAAGCGGAGTTATTATTATTTATTAAATCTGACTGTGTTCTATGTGAAATGGAGTGAAACCAGCGTTTGCTTTGGTGAGATTAGCTCTGCCCCTAACTAGACAAGGACGTTTGGCACAGACACCAGTCATTTCTCATTCAACTCCTTCTTCCAGAACCATCAGCAGCCTGACAAGGTCACTAACAGCTGCCAAACTACCTTCCAAAGGAGCACAGAAGTTCTCTAGAAATTAAAATAAGGTGAGTGTGTTCCTTCAAGGAAAGGGGGCCTGCAGGGGAAGATGGGATTTTAAGTTCCACCTCCGCATCCTTGTCTTCTGAAAGAGACTGTATTTCTGGAGGTTTAAACTGAGATGAGGTAAAAGCCAAGCACTGATTACTAGCGGTCACTCTTTGGGTTTTTTTTTGCGAAAGTGCTGCTTTCATTGCATGGTGAAATACAGCTGTGGATGACCCTACAGCAAGTCATTAGTCTCATTTCCTTTTGTTGGCTGTTACTGTAAGATACAAAAGAGAAAAACAGGTAACCTGACATAGACATACAGCAGAGTCTGCAAAACCCTAAAACACCGTAGTTAATAACCTCTCTAAATACCTATCTGAAAGCTTCGGTGCCCTCTAGTATCCACTGTTCTTCCTCCTTTCTTCGAAAGAATAACTACACTTTGCATCTCTCGGTCAATGTGAGCAGACAGCACCATGGCAACAGCTCCATGGCGACAATATCCATGACAACCAGATCCTGCAATTGCTATGGCTTCCCGTTCAAAATGAGAGCTTGATTTGCATGGCTTTTTGCATTTGCTCATGCAAATAGCGTGGGACTGGTTACGAGACAGTTAAGTGTAGCCAAAGGTTTCTGAAGGTAACGAGCAGAGTACACAGGATAGTGTTGGAGATGTAAGTTCTAAGGAGTAATGAAACTGGGAAGTGTCATTAAATACCAGCTCAGCATCCCACCTCAGCTGGAGCGTGGGCTGGAAAGCAAAGACAGTCGAGGTGAGATGCTTTCTCAACGCTACAGCCACAGCAAGTTTGTAGCTGTCATACACGAGGCAGAAGAGCAGCCATGCCAGCAAACTGCCATTTCTGAGACACACATCACTTGTTAAAATACTGGAGATTTTCATCACTTTGTTGGTGCTGCTTCTGCCAGGCTCAACAGGCACAATCCGACAGGAGCACCTCCCAGAGGGATCTGAGAAAGGACTGAAGAGCTACCCTGGATGAGAACATGTACTCCCTCCATTAATGCCAGCCATTCCTGAAACCAAAAGCTCCCTGAAAACACGAATGGAGCCTTATATGCTCACATGCTTCACACATGTTGTATAGCTTAGGTGGGAAAATTGAGGTACAAAAAGGGGACTCATCTTGCAGAGCTTCAAAAAGCAAATAAGCACGAAGTCCCGTGAGTCCTGGTCCCAGTCTCACACTGGACTCCTGTTGGAAGAGTCAACCTAAAACTGGGAAGAGGGATGGCAGGGAGTGAAACCAACCAGGAGCCAGGAAGAATATGTGGGAAACACACTCCATCTACAGGAAACCTTCCCATCCCCAGCCCACTAAATCCTGTTGCTCCCTCAGCTAAGTGTGGCTCTTACTATACCCAGCACTAATCCCTCCCTGCCACACACACCGGACAAACAACACTGCACTCCCCCAATTACACACACAGCAGTGGGATGTCTAACAAGTGTTAATTTGGGATTAACTTGCTCCCTGGCTGATGGTCGGGATAGCAAGCGCTGCTGCCTTCTCCTTTGCTTCTTCTCTATTATCTCCCCTAACCTGCCCTTCACCCCGGCTGCCTACACGTGGGCCAGGCATAGCCCTGTCATGCTGTCCATTTAAAGATCAGCAGCCACCACTTCTTTCAAGCTCTGTTGCACAACAATTTCTAATCAAACCAGACTTTCCCATCGCATTTCCACCAATCCTGTGCATGCCAATCCTTAGCCCTTGCTCTTCCACACCTCCATTTGTCCTCTTCAGAACACCTGGCTCTCCCCATGGTGGGGGGAGCACAAAAAAAAAGGAACAGCCTGGATAACTGAAAACTCTGCATACAACTGGGGGAAGTCAGATCCCACATATTAATACTGAATTGTTGCCTGGGTTTAAGTTGCTGAAAGGAGCTGGCTTCATAGTCTTGAGCCTGATGTGCCCAAATTGGCCACAGCACATGAACAGCACCATCCTCAGTTGTCTCTCCCTGGTCCCTCTTTCCTTCCACAGAGGAACCAGTTCAGCTGATGTTGACTCCCTTGGGCCTTAGAGTCTATCGTTCTTTCGTCAACAGCAAGATCAGGACAAACTAGATTAAAACTCAGTTGGGTAGAAGACCAATGATTTCAGTAACGCTTAAATTCTATTTCAGTGCAGTAAGTTCTCAAAGTGCAAGCTTCATTTCTTTTTCTGTGGATCAATGGCAAAACTCTGCATTTAGCACCAGGAGGATGAAATCCCATCTTTCTTATCCTTGTGGGGGTTCCTGCTTTTACTGATGGCGGTCTGAATCAGAAGAAAGTGGCATCAGGGAAAATGCCCCTCCATCAGCCCCTGAGCCTGCTGCTACCTGCTCTCACCCATCCTTATCAAGCTTCTGAGCAGATTCATTTACTTTCTTCAGATCTTTAGGAAATGCAACTTGTTCCCTTGTCCCCATGTTATTTATCCCCTTTTATCCCTCACTGCAAGCTCCCTGCCTTCTGCAGAGGGGGAAGGAGTTCCCGCAGTCCCTGCTGGCTGCAGCACTCTCACACAAAGGAAAAGTAAATGTTTATCTGGGTCTTTGGTATGTATATCACTGCTGTGCTTACAGCTCAGTGTCTTGCTGCAGCTGGAGTTAATACCATATTCCAAGGGTATAACTAGGCTGGGGAGAGTGCTGTCTAGTGACTTGGAGCAGAAGTCTGGGAGCCAGTGCTCCTGGGTTGTATCCTTACCTCTGGCAAAGACTCCGTCACGTCATCAAAAATAACTCGTAATTGCTCCCTGCCTTGGCTTCCCCATCTGTAAAATGGAGCTGTTTTCAGAAAGCTGTACCGTGAACTCCACTTAATGACAACTGCACCACATGCAAAGACCTTCAGATCAAAGATACTGTGAACAGATTACTGTTAATATTGCCAGAGATTTATTAACACACCCACAGTGCTGACAAGTCAATAGCCTTCCCAAGCATAAATGCTCAACACAGTGCATACACTGACCTAGATTTTGAGTAATTATGCTGGAAACTGGCACATGTGATGCTTTTGCTCTCTGGCTTTCAAGTCAGCAGCATTCATGTAAGTAGAGAATATACAGCTACCTTTAGTTTCAGGGCTGTCCTTTTCCTACTGCTACTCAGCGTTTCAAAGCGTTAGCAAGACCAGACCAAAGATTATTCTCTCTTTTTCCATCCCCAAATTGAGCTCTCTGCTGCTTGAGTGGAAGCAGAATGTTTGTTAGGTGCAAAACAAGGTCTGAAGCACCCCATGACGCTTCAACTTCCATCCAGGAACGGGCAGTGTCGCTTGCAAATCCTAGGTGACATTGCGGTACAGGGTGAACGTAAGGATCACTACACAGGGTGGCAAGACCAGTCTTGTGATGCCAACAGTGACCTGTTTGCAAGTGAAAGAAATTCCCATAACACATCAGCGCAACTGTCAATGGAGAAGAGAAGAGCAGAGCTCCTTCCTGACCCTTGCAGTGAAGAGGTGGTATGAACTATGCTTAGCGTACCTCATCTTACCGTGTCTGAGTGTAGAGACACTCACATATTACTAATCATCTTGACAGTGAGAATTTTCACCCATTTTCCATCCCCTCATTAAATCAGGATTTTTTAATATGTCCACCATTCCTGCTAAATGTGTGAGCTTCCAGTTTCTTGGTTTTTGGTACAACAGCCCCAAATAGCAGCACACAGTGCAGCAAGAGGGAGCTTAGTCCTTCACGAGAGTCCAAACATGGCGTCATAGCTCAATTCTGAATGGGCAGCACATGTGTGAACCATACAAGGGAGCAGGCTTCAGAATGGGATGCAGGCTATATCGCTCCATTCTGCTGACCAGGACAAGGCTGCTGGCTTGCAGACAACAGCCAGGTTTGAGAGGTACAAAGGGCTCAGATCTAGGTCTTGTTATACTCAGTCAAAGAGCGCATGCCGAAGTCTGCAAGTCATCTGGCCAAGTCACTAGTGACATATTCAGAACTGCTCTTGCTTGATCAGGTTAAGGAGAAAAGTCCAATTTTACTAGAAAACATTGATTTCCTTCCGGCGTTCTGTCTGTATAAGGAATTGGCTTCTGGTGCTGAAATCTCATGATACTGGTCTTCACAGAACTGCGACTCTGCTTGCCTTGTCTGCACGGCTCGCTTAGAGCACCCATGAAGCTACTGCCCCAGACAGTACAGTTCTTGCAGCAGGCTGGCTCTGGCAGCGACAGAAATCACAAGGCACCGGCAAGTGACAGGCTCAATAGAGAGTTAGTAGGGGATGTTTCCACGGCACTGAATTAACCTCCCTGTTCCCTTTATATGTGTGAATTTAGGACCGTGACACTGAAGTTCAGCAGTCAAGTCTGTTTTAAGATGGCACCTTGAACATGTAAGCCTCGGGGAGCTTGGGTTTATCAAAGGGAGTGGTGAGAAATAAAAAGGAGGATTCCATTAATCACTGTGGGAGTTTTCCCATGGAAAAGAGCACTCCTGAACAGGAAAGTCAACAACTCCTAAGCAGGAGTTGCAGCTGAGCCTCGTATTTGATCCCAGGTCAGTTCTTCGTAGATCAATATATGATCCTCACAGCAAAAGTCAATCAGAAGTGTCAGGAGCCAGTCTGCAGTCTCAGACAAACTATGTCTGCTAAAGAAAATAATCTGTCGTTCTGTGTGTGCACTGTATTTATGGGTTATTCTCTTCAGATGCAAAGATCACACAATACAAACAAAATTACAGACTTTGCTGCCCGGCATAGGTTGCAATGGAGCGAGTCTGACCAAACAAGGAGGATATCTTAGCTTCTCCCACCTGGCCTTGGGTGGCTGGGATACAGGTACAGGGAAGCCACCAGCTCTCATGAAAAAAGAAGAAAGCAGCAAATTTAAAAATACAGGAGGGCATGTTATTGTACTGCTTCCATTACATGCATCCACCAAACGAACCACGTGCTAAGGGTGTAGACCACCCTGTCCTTCCCC
Organism: Theristicus caerulescens; assembly: GCA_020745775.1. Taxonomy (NCBI): domain Eukaryota; kingdom Metazoa; phylum Chordata; class Aves; order Pelecaniformes; family Threskiornithidae; genus Theristicus; species Theristicus caerulescens. Next base: position 6,433,232 of record CM036574.1, read on the forward strand.
ACTCCCCAGACAGCATGATCCGCACCCACTCTGCCAGGCCAGCGTCTCTAGCTGACACCATGCAGGAAGGACACGGGCTGTGTCTGCCACGCTCCCCAGGCAGCTGGAAGCCTCATGGCAAGTTTATCGAGGGGCCTTGACCTTGCAAGCTCAAGCAAAGCTAGACCAACAGAATCTTTTTCAGGGAGGGAGAGAGAATAGCATCTGCATGCACCTCACAATGCTCTCAGCAACTAGAAATTGCATGAGACTAACCAAAGGATGAAGTTTAATCAAAAGCATCTCTTTAAAAACTTAACCCTACTGGGGTCCTTACAGGCATACATGTAGATGAACTTGAGTCTTGTCATCCTGGCAGCAGCATGGACACAGACCTCCAAGACAAGGCAGAGACCAGTGCAGAAGGAATGGAAAGGCCATGGAGATGGAAGCAGCTCCCACCAGACTAAGGAAAGAATTAGCAGCTTTGCAGGAATTAACTCCTATTTTATTGTGGTTTTATTTAACCATCTCTGAAAAGCCTTTCTCTTTGTCTTTAAAAGGCAAGAGCAGACCCTCAGAGCAAGAACTGGGGTTAGTTGCTCTCTCCACCTGCATGGAGGTAGGAGAGGAGAGAACGGCAGTACCACCGCGAGTGACTCCTACCCTTTGCTCTGCCCACTGTCCATTGTTGCCCTCTGGCTTTGCTCTTAAGTGCTCTCTCTCCACTCAGTGCTTATAAATTAAGTCTGCCATCCCAAAAGCCTGAAAAAAGACTTCTCTACCATTGTGTTCCAATGGGTATTTTCTCTCATCACAGGCACTCACACACACAAACACACGCTATTGTCTGTTGCACCAAGATAAAGAGTCCTGGCACAGTATTAGGATCATTATAACCCTCTGGGCAGTAGTGTGATCGGTCCCTTTCTGTGCCAGATTCATGCACAATATCAATCAGCTACTGCTTCCATAGGCAGAACCTGGCATCTCTGTAGTACTTTCAACTCTGCTGTGCCCCAGTCATTCTGGGGAAATTTATCAAAAGTGGCAAACAATAAATGTCTCAGGAACCAATTAAGACAGGCTAAATATGAAAGGCTGCTTGAGTACACACCAGGACCATCTTACTGGGTTTAGGGAGTCACAGCAAGTGTCAGGAGGGTGGGATTCAGTGCCTGGATTCGCTGGCTTCTTGGTCTGTGAATACAGCTGCCTCCCGTAAGTGCTTGTCCTTGTTCCACAGCTCCTGAGAAACCAGAATTCACAGCTCTTGTCTGCTCTGCAAGGCAGCCAAGAGGCTGTGCTGATGTCAGGGAGGAACTCTGAGATGCTCACATGAAATACACTTGGTCCTATGAATGAGAAACAGCAGCACTAACTAAATTGCCATCAGACTTGAAGGGTCTTGAAAAGGGCTATTTCCATGCTTGACCCATTCAGCATTTCAAGCTGAGAGAGAAGCGTGGCAACTGGAAGAACAAAGCTGAACAGAGAGATGGATGGAGACAGATGAGAACAGACATTAGATAGAGATATTTCTAACGACTCATTTCTGCAGTCCTGGTTTGCTGCACAGCAAATGTCCTCTGCCCAGCCGCGCTGCGCTAGCTCTGCAGCTCCAGCATCACGTAGGACCTACCAAAGCATGCATGTGTGCGTGAACCACCCACCAGCCTGCAGCCTGGTTTGCCTTGGCTGAATGCTGCAACACAACTCATCATCAGCAATGCTATTTATCTAAAACATGACCTGGCCAGGATCCTTGGCATGGCACCATGATACCTGGAGGAGAGAGACTTGCTGAGGAGCAAGTTTGCTTTTGATGCTTGAGGTCTCACCACATGGCTTCACCGCAGGTCAGCAAAGGCCTAACAGCCTCATGCTCCACATGGATGGACTAAGGCAGGGAGAATAACTAACCACACGTGCTTAGACAGCAATTCAGTGACCGGCGTGAGAGTACTTACTCCCAGGGCACTGTTTTATGCTCTGATGGCAATAGCTAGCCGGTGAGAAAGCTACCAAAGGTGGGTTAACATCAAGGCCTTCACTGGCAAAGGCTTAGAGGAAAAGGCCCTGAGCCAGCTAGGGTTTAAAGGGCATGCACGTGCAAAGTCCTCAAGCAGATACTTGATTTTAAACATGTCTCTCACTCCCACCAAATTCCATGGGATTTCACATACATGCCTAGTGCTAAGCACATGCTTCAGCCAGCTTACTAAGCTGGAACAGGAATCAGAGTGAAGAAATGTCTTTGTAAAACCAGTTGCACTGGTATAGCTAGTAGGATGAACTAGATCCAGAGATATGTCCAGCAAGGAGTAAACTAGGGAGTTAACGTTACATACTGCTGCACTTACACCCCTGGGTGCCTCGCTGTCCCAAGGGTGAGATGAAAGACGTGCACAGCCTCTTGCCAAGCTGGGTACGTGAAGAACTCGTAGTTTTTTGTAGGCTTGCTCCATCTGCATTGCTTAGCATTGAAGAGCAATTTGGTGCAGAGCACAAGAGGTGTGCACCCTAACAAACTGGAGTCCCACAAAAATGCCAGCCAGAAAGCAAGTGTTTTCATCACAGCCGAGCATCCCAGGCTCCCTAGACAAAGTGAGGAAAAGAGCTGTTGCCCCAAGCCACAGCGGGTCAAAATGCAGGTTGCTAAATTTCTCTAAATAAAAATAGGCTCACTATGCTTTTATGCAAACAAACAAAGAGTAAAGGCAGGCACAGAACTGAGGATGAGGTACTTTGGAGGCCAGTGTGTCTCTTTCACTTCTGGTATTGCCTAATGCAAGGACAACACAGATGTCCTTGCCCATGGAACTGCATTGCTCTGTGACTCCAGAAGACATACTTTCAAACACATGACATATCTTAAAATAAGAAGCATGAAATCCTTTTTATTTGCCTGTGGCTACTGGGCTTTTCTCTGGAACCATTAAGCCTTTGATTTCTCCGGGTCCCATGTGATCACATGTTACCAGAAGCTGCAACTTTAAAAAAAATTAAATATCACAGACTAATTATCAACTCCTAATCCTCAGCAATCTAATGGAATGACTGCTATGGCGTGAGAGGTGAATTTGGCCAGCAAGTGAAAGCAGACAGGCTGGATCTTCTAGCATGAGACACTGAGACACACACCCCCTCTCCTGTCACAAATATCATCCTTAATACCAAGCCAGAAGGGCAGGACAGATGCAGAATCGGCATGTATAGTGATAGCAGGTCGGTGATGAATTGCAGAATTGACTGTTAAATGTCTACCTATTAAATGGAGGCCTTAAATCACATACTAAATGTTCACCTGCACAAGTGACGAATTAGACCCTGAAAATGAAGGCTGCATACCTTGTCACTGATCTACATCAAATTCATAACATAAGAACACAGAGGAAAATCTTCTGACTTCAGTAGGGATTAAATTTTTTATTAGAAAACAAATCTCTTTTACGCAAAATAGCGCAGCCTTGCACCTTGCTGGTAATGGTGTGGAGTGGCAGGTAGACCCAGGGCCTATGACTCACTAGAATTCCACAGAAAAGTTGTTTTGGAAAAAAAGCACCACTGGCAGATGTTAGGTGGACTCTGCTATGCTGCACAAGCCTTCTGCCTCGAACCAGAAAGAGCTGGACTGCAGATGTGTGCAAGATTTTGTTTAGTCTATCATGGTTATTGCTGCGGAGAAAACTTTGTTTTAGTCCTAAATACTCATTCTCCCACACACATGCATGACCACAATGCACACACACACAGTTTGGCAGAAGATGCAGAGCCTGATGTTGGAAACCTAGAGCTGGAATACAAAGGCATTTCCGAGAGATTGGTGGGGGCCAGAGAACGGTAAGGGGAAAAGGCACATTGGCAATAACAGGAGATGCTGCAAGCCAGGGAGGGGGGCCAGGAAAACGATGCAGAGAGGCAAGGGTAGATTAGCAAAGGGAAGTGCAAGAAAGCAGAAGAAAAGTGCTTTTGCCATCTCTCAGGGGCAGAGTTTCAGTTCATGCAAAGTCAATGTGAAGCACTGCTGATTTACACCAGCTGGGAATCTAGCCTTCAGCACTGGTCCTGCATCCTTGCAGCCAAAGAGAGTTTTGCCATGAGGCTTCGCTAGATCAGGGCTTTGCTTCCTATGCCTCTTTGTGTTTCAGAACCGTGGGCGCTGATCGGGCACCTGGCCTGGCTCTGAACGCTTCTCGTCCCTTGGCAGCCTCTGAAGTACCAAACGAGAGAGAAAGAGGGACTGCGAGGAGCAAGTCACACACACAAATGCAGAGCAAGGCGAACGGTCCAATTTGCCAGTGGCAGGTGTCCCTTTGCTGCAGTGGCAGTGATAAATGTCACCCTGACCTCCTAAACACAAACACACACTCACGCACACTTCATCTCTTGTTCCCATTAGCTCCGGAACAGACAACCACACAGGGCCTATTCTACGGGCACAGTATCATCTTGCACTGATTGCTACTTGTCCCCTGCCTCGACGGTGAATTTTGAACTCATTAGCTTAGCTGCTAATGGCTCTGCACGTGGAGCGCAGGCACACTTGGGGTTGCGGACAATGCCCTCCCTTGTGGCCGCCGCCACAGGAACTCCATTGTGTGCCCCGACACTGGAGCTGTGTTCCCCTTGGCCGGCTCTCCACGATTCTCCCTGCTCCGCGAGATTTCCCGACCCTCTGCCAAAGCCGAGCCTCACTGGCCTTTTCAGTGCTGGGGTTTTGCTTTACATTTCCCAGCACGGCTCTGTTGTCAGTGCAGCTCCGTTGGCAGGGGCGACGTTCCCAGTTCTCACCGGCACCTGAGCCCACAGTCACCCTGTTCTGCTGGAAGTACAGGGCCCGGACCCGCACAGAACCCCCAGAATTCTCCCTTGCGAACCCCAAAAGGAGTCCGGTTTGTGAGAGGTACTTGGCATTTGGCACTCCTCACTGTGGCACTTGTGACCAGCCTTTTGAAAGTGTTTCCTGCTCATCGTGCTGAGTCATTTGGAAAATCCACCTCCCAGAGGTTCGAGTGCCTTTGGCCCTGCTGCTCAAACCCTCGCTTAAGTGGAGAAGTGCTGTGATACTAGTAAAACAGGGAAATCTGAAGAAGGCTGCCAGGATAAACATCATCATCAAAATCAATGGCAAAATGACACGGGAATTCACAGATTTGCAGTCTGCAAGCAGTAGGGACAGTTAGGACTGTCCAGTCATACTTGCATTACCCAAACCAGAAACTTCCAGTTGGTCACTCCAAGACCAGTTCCAGCTCACTGGGGGCTGCCACCCCATCTCTGTGTGGCTGTTTGTATGAGTCCCCTCTCCCTCGGAGCACGGGTAGGTCTAACGCACGTTGCAGAGAAGGCCAGTGCGTTCCCCAGCCTGCAGACGGGGATACGCACGGGGATGAAAGCCACAATGCCATGTCACAAGGCCAGCAGCAGAGCAGAGCACCCTCCTCCTCAGTCTCAGGCCATGAAACGCAGATCCCCTTCGTTGATTCTACCTCGCCAGCAATTGCCAGTGTCAAATGTTTCTCTGTTTCCAGAAGGAAGGAACTCTTTGGCCCCTGAGGGCAGCAATATGCAGAACTACACTCTCCTGGGAACAAACACTGATGTCCTTTCTATGTGCACCCTGCTTTACCACCCATTCAGCATCTCCTTTGCCTTTGCAGCAAAACTAAGCTCCGAGCTTGTCTCAGCACCGCAGCTTTTACTGAAAGAAGTGGGCTAATGGTGCACAGAAGCCAACAGTAAGTCTGACATTAAAAAAACCACAACCCACCAGGAGGTACTGCAGACTGGGAAGCGCTGGATGGCAGATCCAACCTACCCACGGTACAACTCTGCATGATGCACCAGTCCCCTTGGCATATAGGCTTCCAGTTAAAACCACCAGTTTCAAAGCAAATTCCTGTCAGAAATACAGTCCTTGAATCTCTATCCCAGCCACAGAAGGAGCCGTGTCCCATTATCTAAGGCAGAGAGAGCATCTACCACTTTCACTGGATAATCCCTTAATTAGCATGGCCTCCAAAATAATCCTATTGAACGGTTTACACACAGCACAGTTTAAAACAAGCCATGCCACAGATCCCAGGGTAATGGACAGTATGTCATTCTTAGGTGCCTTTGTATAGGCTGATTAGCTTTCTTTTACATCTGCTAAAACAGGTTGTGCCCCAACCCTCCCAATCTTTCCACAGCACTAATGGGCCTCTGCTTAATACATTATAGCTTCCTGGATTTAAAGGCCAATAAGGCTCTTTTGACTAACTCGTAAGACCACACAGGCCATTTAAAAAAACATGCTGGCTGAAAGCTTATTTTCCAGAGTCGTCCCCAGTCCTGACATAAAGCTATCGAGAAGACATGCAACATCACTAGCTCCATGGGCACCGTGTTGCTACTGGTCCACACTTTGCTTTTAATGTGAATTTGTCAGAGAACGCGTTCAGGCTGCATCATCTCCGCCCTCTCCGAGGCCCGCTCTGCATGCTCAGCACAATCGGATTAGCCAGGTCTCTCCACAAGTGCAATGTGCTCTACAGGAACGCTATACACTGCCTGGCTGGCTCAAGGTATTTCCTGGATACATCCCAAGCTGGCACCTAAGAACACCTTGCAGGCAGCACCGTTGCAAGGAAAATCATTGCAATGCCAGAAGCTCCATCCTCCCTGTTCAGGCTGAAGAAGTAGGATGGGGATTAAGAAATTAGCCTGGCCTCTCGTAGTAGAATGGGAAGAAATGTTGTTACTGATTCATGAAGACAGATAACAAAACAATTGCTCTTCTTATCCAAGGTTTTTGGGACTCAGGGATACATGTGCAGCCCTAAAGCGTTAAGAAACGAGTCCTCATCGTGTCCTCCATCAACAGAGAAATCAGGGTCACTGCAGGAAGTAACTGAGGGGGTCTGATGCTTTCGGCAGTGAAAGCCCTGCAGATCAGGAAGGGCTCCATGAAATCAAACTTTGTACGTGATGCAGTGAGAACTCTCGGGGCCCAAAAAATAAAATAACCTGTCCTTTGTGTTACAATAACAGTTATCCTTTCTCTTTTCTCTTTCTTAGTGCACACATATTTACATGTGCACTGCCCTTTTAAACTGCAAATACTGAGCAGTTCTCAGAGGACAATGTCTGGAAAGGTTTCCTCCTATTGCCAGAAGAAACAAATGTCTTATATGAGAGATATTGGCCAGGGGGAGAGAAGGGGGTTGGTTTTGGATTGGGTTCTGAACGCCTTTTCTCTCCCCTCCTCCCACTCCCTTTTTCTTCTCTGATTCACAAGGAAACCACAAAGCAAACTTAAGACTGAATGAGACTTGTTTTTGTGAATGTTCTGGCTTTCTTTTAGGACATTCACTTCCACCCCCACTAGCCTAAATCTCCTCCATTTATACCAGCCCAATAAATTCAGCAAACTTCCACAAGTGTAAACACAACCAAAATCTGGCCTGGTATTTAATTACCGTTGCAGAAGCCACTGGGAGTTACATTGATATACAAAGGCAAATTTTAATGCTCTCGTTTGGTCCGATGCTGTTTAATTTGATTTAACTTAAACTTTTCAAACTCTTTAAACACACTGACCTTTGCGTGAGGACAGACTTGCGTGACCAAAAGCCCAGAGTAATTCAGTGGTTTTAGCTGCATAGTACAAGGATTGCATCCCTCTGCCTCTCCAGATACCTATTCTGAAAGGCAACTAGCAAGACACCTAAGCAACCCTCCACTTCCATATCTTGCCATCACCACGTCATCAGAAGGCTCTACTCTGATTCAGTGCAAAATCCAGCAGAACTAGCTAAAATTACCTTTGCCATTGTTTTTATAAGATATTTTATATCCTTCAGGCTGTGTCTACTTAATATCGGGATTTTAGGGATTTTTAAAAACCTCACAAGCCACCCATGTATTTCTGTTGGCACTGAAGTGCCTAGCCTTGGCTCATCAGCTCTAAAATGAGATTAACTGCCTATCTAAAAAAGAACTGTAGGAAGAACTCTGTTAATGCTTATTTACAAGGTCTGGATAATACAACAACGCACTAATCTGACAGGAAAGGCTGAAGAAACTTCTGAAAAACACTGGCTATAACTGATGCATTTTAACAAATGCTTCCTTTCCCTGTGAAACAGGTTCTCCTGCCCAGGGCTGAGTAGGAGTGATTACACATCAGAGGCTTTGCTTGTGCAATCTTTAGGGCCAAGAGCTAACTGGCACTGCAGCCTGGGATGGCACAGAATCTGTGCAGTGTTACATTAAATGTAGAGCTGCCTGGGAATTTTCTGGAGAAAAAAGTACTTTCTGGAAGAATGCCTCGGCATTGGGAAGTGCTGATCTACCAGAGTGAAACATTTCATGGGACAGTGTTGAGACTGGGAATATCGAATTCTGGAAGGAAAAGATGGACCAATATGTTCTGCTTCCGCCACTTTGAAACTGAGCTCCTTTGACTTCCAAGTTTCACAGTAACATCTGAACCCAGCTGGAAATGGAATGACAGTTTTCAAATGAAAAACTACTTTGGAATTTCATATCACAGGAGTTTCTTTGACCAATTTTTCAGCCCATTCCACTTCTGAAATAAAAATTGGAAAAAAATTACAGAAATTCCTGCAAACCTGCACTCCTAGCGCCTCACACAGCTCCAAAGAAAGCCCAGCCCTGCCCTGCGAATTGGCTCCGCATTGCAGACTAACCTGTCGCACAAATGGGGCTAATGACTGATTTCTGTAATAAGAGTTGGCAAGCATAAGAGAGATTTCACACCCTTCCTCCCATGAATGGGGAAGAAGCATTCAATTAGGAACACTGCCTATTCCTTAATCATTTCCTTTGTGGGCATGGTTATTAATATCTCTACATGAGCAGTCAAGCCAAGGGCTATGTTTTTCTGTACTCGTTTTGGCTACTACTTAATGCTTACAAAATACATATAGAAGCCACACCCACAGAAAAATAAGAAAAGGATGCTATTGTTGGTATTATCTGCAGTAGCAACGGCATTCTCCAAGCATACTGAAACCCCTATATATTTGATATTATACAATGTCACAGAAAGAGACTGTCACAGCTCCAGTGAGTTTAAGTAGATAACGCAGCTAAAGAGCAAGAGAAGTAAAGAGAGGTAATGTGACCCAAGAAAGTCCAAACAAAACGTCAACACCCAAACCAAGAATAGAATTGATCCACCTGATCCCTCATCCAATACTTCGCATTGCCTGTCAGATAAATATAACTCAAAACCTCTGTTAAAAAAATGAAAGGTAATCATCAAAAGCAAGCTGGAAGTAGTATGTCTTGAAACAAGACTGGAAGTCAGGAAGAAAGCCAGATGTTCTCAAGCCTGCAGCTGGTCCATAATAGACCCAACACCAAGCACGCACGCACATCGTGGTGAAAAGGTTCAGGCAGTGCTGGGAAGAAGCCCATTCCCTCTCTACCTTGCACCTAGCACATCTGGATTTTGGCCTTTGAAGTCCATAAAGTCCGATGATAGCACTGCATTATCCTTGCTTTGGAAATGAGATAGCATTTAACTACATGCTTGCAAGTCCTGGCTGACCACTGAGCTCTCTTCTCTTCCGATATAGTAATAACTGGAGCCAAAACACTCCAGATGTTGGTACTAAGCCGGCAGACAGAGGTTCCCAGTTCACTGTGTGACACATCTTGGCCTAATTCTGCTTTCAACTGGCTGAGCACCTGGAATGAAAGGATGTCATCCCTGGCAGAGCAGCTGCCTCCTTCAAACAGGCATCCCCAAGCAGCCAGTTCACAGCACCTCCGAGATGCTCTGCACAGTCACTCCCATCAGAGAGAAAGCTTAATAAGTGGAGAGGCAGTGGGCAGAGTAATGCTATTTATATCAGCCATGATTTAAGAGAACATCTCTGTCTGCTGGAATGGAGATTCAACTGCTTCTGATTTAATTAATGAAGGCCCCATTTGCTTGGGGAAGCAGGACCACTGCCTATCAGTACATTGTTTAAAAAGGCCTTTTCTTCCACACATGAGCATTTCTGTTCTGCAAATTCTGTTACAGACTCACACAGCAGATTAACAAAGGAAATATTTTATCATGTGCCTTGTTCAAAGAGAAGGATTATAACTGTGCACTGAGTTCAATAAAACCACATCTGCGTTCAGCTAATCCAAGCTGCTGGCAAGATGTAGCTACAAGCTGGCTATCCACCTGTAGTGCTAACCATTATGGCCATCCAACAGTGACCCGCAGGCTAACCACGTGCCAGGCCAAGGATGCTGTTCAAACAGACACAGCTACCTGCCACGCTTTTGGGCTGTACTTAGCATGGTGAGTGGTGGCAAGGGAAGAGTTTATGGCCTCTAATAGCAGGCAAGTTGGGTTTAGAGACCCTGACCCATGGACAGCTCATTGAGATGTCTACGAAGACCTCTGTCTGCAAGTATTCCCCGCGCTTGCCCAAAAGGCAGGGAGCCCAACAGGTCTGACAGACAGAGGTATGTAACAGTGGAAATCCCGTCAGCGTCCTCCACGCAGCTGACATCCCTCACTGTAAAGGGAAGACGAGAATGCAGAGCCTCGAATGAGATGTCCTGGAAAGAAACAGGCCAAGGAGACAGAGTTCATGTGGGGAGGAGTGCCTGGTTTTGATTTGAGGCTGAGTCAAGGCCAAGCCACAGCCCTGGATTCTCAATCACTGAGATCACACAAGCCTAACTTGGAAAACAACTGACAAAATCTCCTCAGCACTGGTGACTGAGACACCCCAACCAACCCAAGAGGTACTACATTCAGCCTTCCACCCAACCCGGAGCCAAGGGCGCTTTGGTCTGGCAGTTCCTATCCTGAACCATCTCCCAGGCTAATGCTCTAACAGGACTTTGCCTCCATCCCAGACACAGGGATGATCCAACGGCACTACAAAACCACCACATGTTCCTGGAGGATATGCAGGAATAATACGCAGTATTCTGGTTTCTGTGTTCTTTATCTTCACATTTCTAAGGCTCTCTTTGTGCAGTGACTAGTTTATTCTCAGATCTGCAGCAGAAGGGAAGGTTCACTCTGCTTGCTTGCCAAGTCTTAACCATGGCCTTTGCTCTATTTTGCGGCGGGTTTCTGCACATTCAGATTATCTAAAATAAAAATCATCTGGAACAAGAAATAGATGGCTGCTCTTTGTATTTGATAGCACCCAGGTCTATGCTATTGCTAAATGGGAACAATGGCTGCAATGATTTCTGCCTGGTCTGTGGTCACTGCGCTTTCAGCACTTCAGCAAGGCAGCCGATCTCTGGCCTGTCACCACAGGGTAGCTCTGATCCTTCCTAAAGCTTTGCTATCGGCCTGCAAGCCTCCACAAAAACCAAGACCTGTTGCTACTAATCTCTGTTCCCCGTTCTGCTCAGAAGTGACAAAGCAGAACGCAACTCCTGCCTCACATTCCTCTAAGCCCACAGGAAACCATAAATCAGAAGAAAAGCATAACATCCAGAGAGAACTTGCAAAAGGCCAAACAGGAGGATGGGCCGAGGGGCTGGGGAGAGGGAACAGGGAACCAGTACACCAGCCATAAGGTAAGCACTAACCCACACCTCCACCTTGGCTGGGAGAGGTCCTGCTCCAAAGAATGGAGGGAAATTGAGGGTCAGGGCAACTAAAAGTCTTGTCCTCTTTCAAGGGAATACATATATACACATATATCTATATTCTTCATTTCCTTCCAACCCCCCCATTGCCTCTTCTGTAATTAAATAATAATAATTTAAAAACTTTTAGCAGTAGAGGGTTAAACCTCCCCAAGTGTCGCCCTGGGCAGAGCTCTCAGCTGGCTTCAGCTGTACCTAATGACCTTGCCAGGAGACAGGCCACCAAGCAGGAGGGAAGGCTGGCCGTGGGGTGGGAGAAAAAGCTGAGAAGAGTTTGTGTTTGGAGGGCAGTGAGCGAGTAGTGCTTGGTCTGTGAGGTGCTAGCTTCGTTTGCCTCTTGAAGCCTAGTTTGGAGTGTCCTGAAATGACCCTGCCAGGCCAGTGTGACCTGCCTGGCCAGGAGAGCACGGCTGCCGTTGGCGTCTAAGAAACCAAGCTTGCTTGTTTGCACTCCTCCTGGGAGCCTGGAGGACACAGGGAACTGTGGCTGGGTCAGTGTTGCTTTGCAAAGAGTCTGTTACAGCTCTGCATCCTCAGTGTGATCGACTCGGTCTGCAGCCAGGTAATGGGAAGTGAATTGCCTGGCAAGTCTCTCCGGCTTTGTGATAGAACTGGCTCTATCTTCCTCCCATCAACCCTGTGGATTGTGGTTTAGGCTGAAGCACTTCTCTGTGGTTGAATGCAGCAAGGATCTGCTTCATTTAGAGGTGACTCGTCGTTCTGGACAAAATGGCTGAGATTTACTCTGGCCCAGATAAATCTATTTATAGTAAGTGTTATGCTAATTCCATACGCCAGTCTGATCCACTTGTACTCACTGGAGCAATAATGCTTTCTGCTACCTGTTCTTTTTAACTACTTTTGTGCAGCCAGCAGCCATTTTGTTCTCAGATCATCAGCTCTTACTATAAGGTAGATGTGTACTTCCCTCGCTTCCCTTCTCAGAGAACCATACAGTACTCCGTTTCCTGCAGCCCTGCTGATTCCTCCCTCTGGAAATCGCTGGCTCAATCCGAGATCTACATTGCGTTTGGAATAAGTGGGAGACACCTAGGTAAAAACAGATTATGCAAGTAGTTTTAAAGCCACTCACATTTAAGTCACTTTTAAAAAAATTGAATTGCTTTTTATTACCTTATCTGAGGTTCATGTTATGTTTTGTAAAGAGTAATTCATTTACTGTCACCCTTGCGAACTAAGGAGTGTGGAGGGGATTTTACTCATCATTAAACTGCATCTGTCTTTGGGATAAACTGTACCAATTGCTTAATGGAGAAATGGCAATAGAAGAGCTGTTTTTAGTGGTCTGAGTCTCCTATTTTTGTTCTAGGATAATGGAATAAGCTGTATTTCTAATCTTGCCTAAAATCTCTCTACAGATGGCTGTAAGCATGATGCAGATGTGGAAGGCCATACCAATGCTTTTTGATCCTGGGAGCAAGAGAGAGTTTTCTGCAGTGAAAAACTGAGGTAGAACAGCAGAAGCTCTGATGATGTAAGTGACACTGAAATGATTCTGAGACACAGGGTCCTCATCTCTCTTCTCGTTGTTTTATTCTCACTTGTTTTTTTCAAAGGCTCCACTGAAATATTTCTTCTCCCTTTTTGAGCCCAATGATTGCTCAAACACTTGAACTTGCCAACTTGTCATCAAATCTATCAGCTTCAGCTCCTTCCCTGTGACAGAACTACAAGTAGCTAGCAGACTCAACTCTTCGCTCCTTATAAAGTCCCGATGGGCGGCACAGTTAGAGACTGCTGGCTTGCCTTGCTGCAAGATGGGGTTTGGATTACTAGTTTGCTAAGAGCAAGCCAGTACAGCCAGCCAGTGACACCAGCTTGCTGTTCCGCTGTCAAGAGCAGCCAGAGGTGGTCTCAGCACAGCTTTTGAATGCTACAAGAACCTCCAAGTAGATAAACAATTAAAATAGGGAAAGTACATCAAGACATGAAAAACAGATTGCTCAAGTCTGTTTTTCACTGGTACATAAATACAGATGTTCTCCTGGTATTTGGCATTTTATTTTCTCATGTTTTTCATGGAGGCTAGATGTAGGTATACAACCCTAAAACCGTTTCCAGTATGTCTTCTCACGGGTGAAGAGATTCTGTGCCTAAACTTAGCTTAGCTCTAGCTTTGGCAATAGTGTTCATAATGTTTTGCATGTTTTGCACAGCTACAGAAGTATCCAAGTCTTTGTCTGAAACGTGGTAAATGTCAGTTTATGGCTCTTATCCTTCTACTGAGAGGCTGGAGGTGTATGTTTAGACAGAGTCTTGAAGTAAGATGAATAAGACTTCGTATTTTGGTTGCATGGTGTTCCATTGACTTTAAATCAGTACATTAATATTTAGCAAAAACTGACACCTCTCTTCAGGAGATATACAATGACAGATACGGCTTTTATGCACTCTGCTACATATACACAAGTACAGGCTTTTTCCAGTATTGCTTCTCATTTATCTACAAATTATAAAATGACCCACTGGAATTTATTGAAGTATTTGAGTTTACCAAGTACTTTCCCATACACTGAATTCTCCATCACTACTTTCTGTAGCTAGTCTGAGCTCCTGGAGAATCAAGGCACTAAGCAACCTGATCTAGTTGGACCTCCTTTGAGAAGGGCATTGGATTAGATGACCTCCAGAGGTCTCTTCCAACGTAAATTACTCTAGGATTTAACAGCTTAAAGATTAAATCCTTCCTTAGCTCTTTTAATGCACTCCTTATGTAATGTATCTCATGATAACAGGTTTCCCCCCAGCTTCTCTTTTGTAACCCACAGCCAAATGGTCAAGGAGACAACAGCACCTTGAGCATCTGGATCTCTCATTGTCCAACTCTGATTGATCTGCAGATCATAATGCGTACATAAAGCAGAGAGGAAATACTATGAAGAAGGCTGTTTACTTTTCACCGCTCCTAATTACAGCCTAGGGGGGAAATCCTGACAGAAGTTGTAGCAAACGATTTCCTACTTCTGCCCATAGTACTTGAGCAGCTTCTCAAATCTTGAGAGAAAAGGGAAGCAGCCCAATAATGCCATAGTACTGTTAATCTTCCAGTACTGCTATTTCAGTGTGTGTGGAAAGGAAAATCCCATTACAGAACTGACTTGGTCAGGATAGGTAGATCAGGTCAGGAAACAGTACTGAACTAGACTGCTTCCCTAGGGTAGCATCTCTTCTCTACACAGCCCTTCTGGTGGTTTCAGATCAGCAATATGCAGATGTCTGTGCAAACGATGGTAAAACCAGTACGGAACATCGACCTCTCGGGGATTCTACAGTCTGACTGACAGTAAATCAGACAGCTGACTTTAAAAAGGCACCATCCTAAGGGCAAAGGGGGTTCTCGGCTTGCCAGAGCAGTCAGGACTACCCATTTCTTGTTCAACGTTGTTCTTGTCCCCTTCAGCTCACTGAAAGGAATTTCTCAGCTAAAATGCTGAGCTGAGCAGCTCAAAGTGATGGATTCTCCATGCAGAGCATTTCACGGGCCAGCCATGTGCACTAATGCTGATGAACTGGCAGAACAACTGACAAAGATCAGCTGGTAACCACCACTGAGCCCATCAGAGCATAGCACTATTTCTGCTGATAGCCAGTAATTCTGCTGGCTATCAAACTGAATGGATCTCTACCTTCCTTTCTGTTCTGAATATCTGTTTTGCAGAAGAATGACACAACTGCCTCTTGCTTTGTGCTGACCTGGGCCTGCTGTGTCTCCCACAGAGAGGTAACTTGCCTTATCTGACCCTCTCGAGCTGGTTCATCCATCTGACAAGTTCCACAAACAGGACACCAGTGACACACATGCCCAGAAACAGGCATGCTAATGACCAAACGTTCTCCACCCTCAAGACTTCATCAGGTGGGTCATTTGCACTTTCCCATGAGTGATCCTTTTTCATTCCTACACACTTTGATCCAGCTTGCTGAATGACTTTACAGCAGAGATCGCTTGCCTGCTCACCAGAAAGCATTTCCCTTCCTGGGTCGCAAGGATTGAGTTTTTGCAGTGGCAATACGGAAACTACACAGCAAAGACTGAATACAGGAATATTCTTTTCTGAGCTGAAGAAAGCAGCATTATGTGGGCATGCGACTCCTCAGATGACATTTGTTTGCTTTCTTTTATAAGCAAAATGGATTTATCAAAAAACTTGTCTCAAACAGTTCTGTCTTCTCCCCAAGTGAACCCAGCGGCATTCGTTTACCAACAGGGCTGGACAAGTTCCAGCAGGCTTTGTTGAGACTTCCCCTAGTCCACAGTTCAGCTCAATTCACCCTCCCCCAGTAGGGATCTCTTTCAGCACTAAATGCTCCTTGTTTCTTTTTTCTCTCCCTCCCCTGGGCCTTGGCTCAGAACTGGAGCTCTCCAACCTCTATGCTCCCTTTGTCTCTCTCTGAAAGGCTTTTCCTGTGTCGTGTCCTGCCAAACACAGCAAAGGTCTTGCCCTCTGTGGCAGCAGAAGTGCTGAAAGTGCTGACTGACCCGGGGACAATTAAGGGAGGGTCCTTGCCCCTTCCTTTGCCCTGGGAGAGCTGGGTGTCGCTTGCACCCTCCTGGAGGTGCCACATGTTTTTTGCTGTGTCCCAGTGCCACAAAACAACTGTGGGTTTTTTTACCTCTAGAGTACCGATAGCAGTAACACGACCCTTTCCTAAAGCGATGAGAGTTTATGGCTGTGCTACTTCAGCTGGTGCTGCATGGAAGCTTGCTGGGGGAAATATGAGTAAGTGTCCTAGACACTACTCATCCCTTGCTCTTATTTATTACTCTCAAGGGTTGGGCATGGTCCCACTTTTCTAGCTCTGACTTCCTCTTACACCTCTCCAGAGGGAACAGAACTGTTGTGATGTGGCTGGGGTTGGGGAATGAATTCTCATGTAAAGGATTCGTGTCTCAGTCATCAAGCTTTAGAAAGGGAGAGTCTTTCGAGTACAGCTAGCAGGACTTTTACCAGCTACAGATTGCTTATCTGCTCTCTGTGGCCATATGATGGCCCTTTGAGCTAGTAAATCATCCTTGCAGGATGGACCTTACTGTCCTGCTGCATACCTGACGTTGTCTTGGACCCTGCTCTGGAGATAGGATGGTTAGGCTCCTATACAAGGAGGAAATTCCCAAGCTCACACAAAAAGCCAAAATGTTGTGGGTAGAAGGAATCACTGGGCAAGAAACAGGACCAGTGCTGCTTGGAGTAAAAATTAATACGTCCTCTGTACTGAATGATGTGGCCCAGGCAAGGGAGAACAAAGTTGGCATTGTAGTAACAGGGCCTCAGCAGCAGAAAAAGAATTAAAGGACAAAGTCAAGGGTCAGAACAACAGGGTTCAGCCCTGTAGGATTCACAGATATTCATCCTCCATACTGAAAATTTAGCTAGAAACCTCCACTTCTTCTTAATTTCTTGGCATCTCGCACATCTCATCTCAACCCACACAGTTCAGAACTGCGGGTAAAAGAGAAGCACGGAGTACTAAACTATGAATAACTGTGGTGAACACAAACAAAGATTAAAGTCCATGAGGGTAGACGCTATAGCATTTTGACTTTTGAGGGAAGCCTTTTCCCATGCCATCAACATATATATCAGCTTGGAGCTTTCCAGTGTCTCAGCCCTGTTTACTAGTTTGGCATTGTCCCACAGTTTTATGCATTATCTCTGAATTCAGATGAGTCAGTGGTGCATCAAGAGCTTGCGTTATTCCAAACTCCTAAACTCAATCTGGCAGAACTGGTTTTATTACACTCTTTGAAAACTTAAGGCAGGTGTCTTTCTACAAACGTCAGCTTGCTGCCTTCTCTTCCTCCAACCTTCAGGTAGGCTGTTGTCTGCAAATCTGAGAGCACCATCTGAAGTGCCAGCCTCCAGATGGTGCAAGGAAGAAAAGCTGGGAAGTGTGTGGGGAGAGAAGTGGGTGGGAAGAGAAGTGGGTGGGAAGTGTGGGGTACGGAAGGGAAGGGAAGGGAAGGGAAGGGAAGGGAAGGGAAGGGAAGGGAAGGGAAGGGAAGGGAAGGGAAGGGAAGGGAAGGGAAGGGAAAGGAAAGGAAAGGAAAGGGGCCTCCTGCTATGTCAGTGCTATCACAGTGGCTGTTTCCTACATCCTGGGGCGAGGTCACGGTGCGGGGACAAATCCATACTTCCTGCCAAAAACTGGGTTTATCAGAGAGAACAAAGGGGTGATATTCTGAGAAGAAACTGAGCTGTGGGAAACAGCATTGTTTCACTGAGCCAGAATGGAGCAGGAACAACGGACATGCTTAAATAGCCATTCTTTGAAATAGTTATGGAGATTTCTGCATTACCCCAACATTGAAAATGTAGCAGGACCATGCTGATGTTCAAGCTGGTATTCTTCTCAAGTGCATGGGCATAAAATGACCTCAAAGTCACAAGTGTGTGTACTTGCATAAGCTAACTTTTCCTTCTCGTAGGAGTACAGATAAATCTCCTTTAGCTGTTCCCTATGTCCATGGGGATACTTTACTGTAGCAATATATGCGGACCATGTCTGTAAAATCGACACATGATGGTCAGAGATTTAGCAGACAAAACCATAAGTCAGTCTCCTCTATGTACTGTTAAATAAAGACTGGCACAGCTGCTTGGATGCTGAGAAAGGACAAGCTATGTGTCTGTATTTCTGTGCATCTGAATGCATATACATGCAGGCCATACAGCTAAATTTTATTCCCATAAAATATCCTCTTACCTTATCAACAGGCAGATGTACCCAACCCTTGGGAACACTGCTTGTGCACATATGCACTTACATACATGTTCACACATGCTGTTTCTATTAGCAGTAGCATTTAATAAAGAGTATGGAAATTATTAAGCCCTGCTGTAGGGTGATGAAGCAGACGGGGTATGCAGAGAACGGATTATCTCACTCTCTGATATTATATAATCTGTTTAGACTGTGCCACTTTATGCTTATTTAAGGAATGAATGAGCACTTCACTCCGGGATGTGCCACCCATGAGTTCTGACATCATCCCTTTAATCCACTGTAATGAATATACTGCTTTGCTTTTTAGCCATTCCCTTGCTATATCCAGTAAAAGTTCTGTACTAGAACGATTACTCTCAGAGACCATGTACGTGTGTGTTATTCCACAGTGAATTAAGTGATGGTTAACTATATCAGAGCAGCAGAATGTTCTCCGCCTCCCTCAAGGAGAGACCTGGCACATAAGCAAAGTAAACTTCTGCAGATAAGGTGAAGCAAGACAAGAACATAACGTGTGTGTGGGTACACTCTACTGTAAACATACCAGGCTGCATTTGGTTAACCTGGTATTCAGTGGATTGGTCTGGGCTGTTGAGAACACATACAACCTTTCCATTTTTTTTTTCTGGTCCTTTCTTCCTTCCTATAAACCAAAGTCTCTGAACTGAATTCCCTTCTAAAAAAAGAGAGGCCAGAGGAGACAACAACATGCAAAAATAAAAAGATCCGTAGATGCACTGCTTTAAAACAAACTCTCTCCATTAAGCCAAAACACATACTCCAACAAGTGAAAAGAATGGAACATTTTGCCAAGAGGTTTGTGTAGGGGCAATTATCTTCCCTCATTTTCTTCTTCTGTGAGCAGTGGCTCAGAGGAGTAAGCAGCTCCTGCAGCAACACGTGTGGCTTACTCACTACTTCTTTGACCTGCGTTGGTATTGTCTCACCTAGTTTGTCAGGGCAGACACATGCATGCCTAGGCTCTGTTCATACGCACGGGACCAGTGGCAAAGCCAGTTTCCTCATCACCAAGCATGTGCAGGAGGAAACACATAAAGACTCTTCTCTAAGCCTTCTAGAGGAATAGAGTCTCCAGCATACCCTGTCCTCTTTTCTAATCTGTTGCAATAAAAAAAACCACTTTTCCCTTTCTACTAGCAGCTCGCACAATGGGCACAATGCTTTTCCCTGGTTGGTACATGGCCAGCCACGATGGGTGTTGTGACTGCAGTTGTGGGCAGCTCCTTCTGGGCTGAGGGCCAGTCTGGCTGCAGCTGGGCACGGATGCAGTGGGGCTGCAGGAAATCAGCCTTCACCCTCCTTGCAGTCCATGGGAATAACTGTTCAGTATCCTAGTCCTGCTCCCTGTCCTATGGGGTGTTACAGAGAGGAAGGCTGGCAGCTGACATTCTAGCTGCTGCGTACTGGGGAGCAGAGACACAATTCACTTCCATGCAGCCTGGAAGACAGACACATCTCCCTGGGGCTGCGGTTAAGCTACGCAGTCCAGCCCCTTGGGACACAGCTCCCCAGTGCTCCAACATACTCCATGCAGGGAATTCTGCAGCTTAAATTCCTTGTCTTGCCCATTCCAAGATCCTAACACAGCAGGCTCTGCAGTGCCTCAGAGAAGATAAAAAAGCAATTAGAAAGCTACTGGCAGGTAAAAATCTCAGCCTTCCATACTGGCCATTATGCCTGCTTCCCCCTCTCCCTCCAAGTCTGCAATTGCTGGTCGAAGAGGGAAAAAATTCTGCTCTTGGTTCCTCTTCTTTTCCCCACAGGAAAACTTAGCATGGCATCGTGTTAGCATGGAGCCAAATCTACTTTCTTTTTTTATTCACTTCCTTTCCTCCACCCCCATTTTTAAAGCAAGCTTTACCTTAGGCAGGAACCACATTAATTATGGGAAGAGCTAACAACCTGTGTGTGTAACAAACACTTGGGAAACAGCACTCAGGAATGACTGTAAATGTCCAGAATCAGAATATAGCCCTGATGTAGAGGAGAACTGCAAGCAAACACGCAAGCAAGCACTCTTGGCTCCACAGAAACATTCTGTCCTGCCCCCAAAATCCAACCAAACTTGGATTGCAGGTCTGTTTCTAGGGCTCTCTTCTTTATCCCAGATAACCGGACTTACAAAGCTAGCAGTAGCCTGTTTTTTTAAGCAAAGCCAGTGCTTAGGAAGCCAGAAAAACTCACGGTTCCACTGGCCTTCCTGCTGCAAAAAAAGTAATACTGTGGCTGAAATTTCGTAGTGTTATGAAACCAGGTTTTAATGGGACCATCACCATTTCAGAAAAGTCCAAAGACTGTGCGCTTGCTTTTCATTCCTCCGTCCCATCCCTGCTCTTCCACTGCCCCTTGAGAACAGAGCAGTTTAGAAAGCTTAGAGACAAGGCTTTATGGGGTTAGCAGTTTGAGGTAGCTTGTAGGTGCAGGAATTAACACAAACTTATTTTGCAACGGCCACAGGAAATTGCTGGGTGGTGGGAAACCAGCTCTGTCACCAGCCCCGTGTATCTGAACAGGGGCTAGGCATGCATGTTTGCCCTGATAAACTATGCGAGACAGCACAGACACAGCCTAGAGACAGCCGCATCCAGACCCAGAGTCACTCTTGTAGCTCTGATTACAGGTCTCAGCCTTCATGCTGTTCCTAGCCCCAAATAACCCAGCACACACACTTTCCATCCTGAGGTCATCTGTTACCCTGTTAAGCCCCAATACCAAACTGAAAGTCTTCGGCCTCCTTAGATCCGCTATGTGATTTGAATAGGGTCTCTCAACTCACCATACGTGTGTTAGTAAGCCCAGAATATGTGCCCTACAAACCAGAAAATACTGTTTAACTGGGGAAAGCGACTTGCAAGGTCCCCCAGCGTGGATTTAACTAACTCAGGAGCTGTAGCGGAATTTACAATGCCCTGATCTGTGCATTAGCAGATGAGACAGTGCTTTATTCCTTATCCAGTGATTACTAAGTCAAAGCTGAACTGCCCTACTGACCGTGCAAAACTTTGCAAAAGCACCCAGATTAATAGAGGCTATGTCACTGATAACGTTGATAACATGCAACAAGCTCCCATCTCGGGCTGCCTGGCACAGGGGAGGCCAGCCAGGGAAGGCTGCCAGATGCGCGGTCCAAGCTCCTCCAGGCAAAGGATGCTCCACCATGCTGTTGCATCCCTTCTCCCTGACCAGACTGGAGAGTGGCCTCGATGATGCCACTGAGACCAAAAAACCCAGCCTGACTCCAGAGTCTGCACTGTCTTCCTGTCTCTGGGAGGCGTAAGGAAATGAAGGCAAATGGATGTGGGGCTGTTGAAATGAATAAAAGGGACTTTCCTCCGCCCCACAGTCACTGAGTGCCAAAGCAAGCAGTAGCCCTCAGCCCCTGGACTCCCCATTCTCCACTCTAGCTAGCAGAGAGCCTGGGTTCCCTTCAGATGAAGG
Source organism: Theristicus caerulescens (assembly GCA_020745775.1). Taxonomy (NCBI): domain Eukaryota; kingdom Metazoa; phylum Chordata; class Aves; order Pelecaniformes; family Threskiornithidae; genus Theristicus; species Theristicus caerulescens. Next base: position 6,455,048 of record CM036574.1, read on the forward strand.
CTCAACACCATTGTTTCCCATCACCTCCATGAAACTGGCTTTGTGGCACCTTTCCAGCTTCCTGAGCTCCAGCAGCATGAGTGACAACGGACTCTGACTTATCCCTAGAATGCAAAGCTCGCTGGCTTTGCAGTAACACACATTTCAACAGGAGCCTGTCTACAGTCCACGTGAATGAGGCTACGCCAAATAACGTTTCATTGAGTTCCTATTCTACGTGCTCACTTGGCCATGCTGCAGTCCTTCGAGGACCAGGGTTGGAATCCAGAGGCGCTGCATGGTGCCAAGACAACCAGCAAAGCACAATTATCAAGACATGTGGCACTCTCTGAGGAGGAAAGGATGACTCTCCCACAGACAATTTCAATAGTGCAGATAAGCTAGCATCAGCATCTCTCAGCCGCATTACCTCTGGGTCTAATTACACTCTTCCACCACAGGGTTATTGCTCTTCTGTTTTTTTTTCCTTTTAGCAAGCTTTGTCATCTAACTTCCAACCCTCTTACAGTCTTCATCACAGCTAGAAAACTAGCAACTTGGCTTTCTCAGTGGCTTTTGGCCATCCTAGCAGGACAAGGCCTATGGTTCCTTGTGGTGTTGCTCTCTGGAAGGCTTTGAGGGAAAGCAGTCTGCACTCACACCCTTAGCCTGTGACAGCCAGAGTTTTACACTTTGCAAAACTTCCGCAAAATCGTTCATGTTGAACGGCTTTCTCCTTACACTTATCTCATGGCAACAAGGAGAGTCAGGGAGAGAGAAAAATGTCCAAAGACTATCACTGACAAGAGATGATTTTCATCTCTGTGTAGCCACATAACATCCCAGCCAGCAGAAAACACAGAGGAACGGCTACTGAAAATGAAAGCAAGCAACTTCCAGCTCAGAAACTGCTCTGTCAGACAACTAGCAACATTTCAAAGTTTGCAGATGCTCTTACAGGGTACACACTATTACAAAGCAAGGTGTGTTACAGAAGTGTTATTCCGGTAACAAAGTCAATCTTCAAATTATGAAATATCAAAATTTCCCTCATCCACGTGCTATACCATGAAACTTATGAGCTATAGCTCCCATGAGCAGCCTGAGAGATTGTATTTCAGAGTTTAATATCATCCACTGCAAACTCACAGCTTCCAATTCTGGGCAGTTTTATCTTGGGAAAAAAACAATTTAAAAATCCTTTTCTGATTTGGAGAGTTGGGATGGATCAGTGGGGTTTTAGCTTCAGAACCTCAGCCCTTTGGGATACCCTGCTTACGCAGTTCACAATTCAAAGTTACTAAGGAAACTGCTTGCCAAAAATCTGGCATAAAATACCATTTATGAAGCCAAGCCGGAGATCTCAAGTCAGTTGTCACCCAGTCAGTTCTCTCATACCAGGGGATTTTGCCTGACTACACATTGAATAAGTACCTTCAGATCTGCCCACAGTAATGCAGGCTGAAGGACTGTGGCTTTTTCCTAAGTACTTCGGCATTCACATGGCAGTTTTGATGACAGGGGACCTCAGATTAAAGGACTTTGCTTCCATATACTTCTGTGATAACACCTATGGAGGAAAAAAAACCTGTGCCATGCGAGGGTCCTGCTGTGATCTGCTGTGAATGTGATTCACCTGACACAAGAACAGCCGAAATGTAATGCAGCCTCGATCGCAAAGGAGGCCCCTTCGGGTGAAGTTGTCACAACTACAGTCTCTATATGGCATATCAGGTCCAAGCTGCCACAAATACACATGTCGGGGCAGAAGCCAACCTATGAGATTAGGGATGGACCCCACCATAAACCATGCCCCAGTACAACCCCAGTAAAGGCCAGATTTGCTTCTGTATTACTGGCTCGGGGTCACTTTAAAGTGATGCAGAAAAAGCAAGGCTGGAAGTCAGGAGAGGAAACAAAGCCTCAGTGCATCCGGAAAGCACCACGCTGATGTATAGATATTTAGGGGCTGGATGGACAGGATGGACTGCTGTAACTGGGAGAGCATCTCATGGCTGGTACTGTGAGAGGAAGTAATTATATGGTGACATCTTTGCTTTGACTTCTCCCTTTACATACCTCAGACCCTTTGACTTTAGAAGTGCAACGATAAAGAGATAAGAAACAGAATAAACAAAGACAGGTATTATGATTGATATAGATAATATCATGCTGCTTTTGTGATAAAATCTTCTCTCTCGTGCAACTAAACCGGCAAGGGATGGCAACTGTACTCATTAGTCTCTGATTCAAACAGAAGCTCTCCGTGTAGGCGTATCTTCATGCAACTGCAATCAGTATCAGCGATCTTGCTTACATAAGAAGCCTTGTGTAACAAAAACCAATTTCAAATCAATGCATGTGCTCTTTTTGTTAAACTGATTTAGTTAAACAGATGAAGATCTTTCTTTGGCCACTCTGGGTGTAATTTAAATTTGCTTTTAAGTAACTTAAGCTAATAAGTTTGGCATACCTTAAACTGCATGTCAACGGCGTGCAGTGTCAATTGACACAAATCACACAGAAGCCACTAAAGTTTTTTTCTGCAGAGGCCTTCGCTAACAGACATTCACACAGCATGGATGAATTAAAACTGGTTATGCTAGCTTTAAACTTGTCTAATTCAATCTGTTATCAGACTTAGCAAGATCAGTTTGACTAAGGGTTTTAATTCTTCCCGTTCTGTTTGAAACACCCTAGTAAGAGCTAGAAAATATTTTCTAAATGTCCTTGTTTTTTCACTTTCTTTTCCTCTGGCAAATGACAAATTTTTTTTCTTGCATCTTTCATGGAGCTAGAATTACACGCCTGCATTTTTCTCTGCTTAATGAGAGCCACAACAACGTGCAGACAGTGCTGCACACAGCTAGAACAAACATCTCTGCCTCTGTCCCTGGGTCACTGCCTGATGTCAGCGCGGCTCCAGGGAGTCCTGTGTTTCTCAGCTACTGCGTCACAGCCAGCCAAGAGGCTGCAAGGCACAGGGGAGGTGAGGACTGGCACCCCTCAGACCTGGGCACGTACATGGTCTTGCGTAGCCTGTGTCTCAGTTGCAGGTCTCCCTTTCCTGCTAAGCAGCACAGAGGTCCCTCGGTGGCCTGGGGCTTGGATGTACATGGAGGGATGCTGTTAGCTGTCTGTTCCCTCAGGTCATGGTGGCTGTAAGGGCTCCTCGTGAAAAGACTCCAGCGTCTGAGTCACTGTGCTACAGTCAGAGCACAGCAACCTCCTGGCTGGCCCCACTGAGATGCAGCCTGCTCTGCAGTGGGTAACCCTGACCTCACAACAAGCCTGATTAATAAGGTTAGTTAATAGCAACAACAACTACAACAGCAATGTTAGTTACAGAAATAACCGCTTACTTCCCTCCCTCGTGGGAATTACCACAGAGGCATCTGGGGTTTTCTGTGACCCACACAGTGCTACAGCCAGGTCCAACGTCTGCAATTTGTTCCTACCCTTCCCTTGTCCTCCTCATCGTCCCTAGAGCACATTTACATCCAGAATGAGTAACGATGTCCCTACCCGTCCCTTAGTACCAAGCAAGTCTTCCCTGAGCGAGGAGGGAATAAAGGTAGGGGGTAAGCCCTGGGAGCTGGCAGTATGCCCAAGGACTTCCATTTTGCAAGAACGAGCCAAATTTACTCATCTAGCATGGTTGCTTAACAGATCTGCAAGGGTAAGGGCAGTAATGGGTTCTTCTTTGCCTCACTCCAGACCCTGGCTTCTGTGACTGAGTGGAACAAGTCAGAAACGTGTTCCTAGATTTCCCAGACTACTGCTGGTTAAACAGAAAGCTCTGCATGTCAGGGAGATGAAAGCCACAGTATCTATTGGGGTTGCATGCAAATGTGCTAGAACTGGTCTTTCAAGATAATTATACTTGTTTACTGGAATTGAATATACATGTCTCTACAAGATGCCTTACAGAAATAAGGCTTACCTACCAATCTAAAGATCTATACATATTTAAGTAACAAATTAAAAAAAAAAAGTTTTCTTTGTAGCAACTGGTCCCTATAAATTAGGAAGCAATGATGGATTGAATGTATATTGAGTATTGATTTGGAGAGTTTTGACATGTAATTGGATTTGATTGCTAAAGTAGACTAGTTTGGTAGTCTTATTATAGGATGTTTAATACAGTGTTTGTTTACACCTGTGTAATATTTTTTTTGAGGTTTTTTTGCTCCCTGTGTACAACAAACAAAATAATTTGATTATTTTGAAGGCTCAGTGTTGAGGGGAATAAGCCAATTGTAAAACATGGCACAACCCTTCACTGGGAAGCGCAAAGGGTCTCTGTGCAGCGGTGGCTGCCAGCAGGAAAGGGAGGGTGATTCCTAGCTAAGGGCCTGGCATAGGAAACCTGGATTAAATTTTTGCCTCTTCCACAAAAGGCAAGGGACTTTACCTATTGCTCTCTCAGTCTCTGTTGAGAAAGCGGATTATATGCTACCTTCTCTCACCTCATTTGTATCTATATTTTTGTATATATAAATAAATACATAGCTTGTATGGCATTTTACTTTTTTTGTAGTTGGAAGATTTTAGGGACATGTTAGTCAGCATCTCTGCCATGCACTATGGCAGAAGTCCTGTCCCTCACAGGCTTCTAAGGATTCTCTTGTATTCCAAGCAAATAATTGTAATGGAAGAACTAATTAAAGAGTTAGGAGGAAGAAAAGCACACAAGGAGGCTAATATCTGTACCCTTTGAGAAAGTCTGAGGAATTCTATTTTGTTCTTTTTTTTTTGCCATAGGCCTGCTAATGTCAGTATTTTCTTGCTGTCTGAGGTGTTGGTAGTTTACATATTCCCCTGGTACATATATTTCAGCCCTCCTGAAATATACAGGCTTATTTCTTTACTCTAATCTCTTGTTCTCCCTGTAAGAGGCAGACTGTGTCTGGCCATTGGGGAAATAGTTCATAATTCCATGCTTAAATAACTGGCTTTTGATAAAGGTCCAACACAGTGCTCTGAGAGCTGTTTTGTTTTTATGGATGGAGCAGACAGAGCAGAATGATGTTGCCTGCATACTAAGAAACTTGGCCTGAAGCCCACACACACCAAAGGCAAAATAAATAAATAAACATATCAATCAATCTTGACGTCACCAGGAAGAGGGTCAGTGCCATGTGGAACGAGACATCTGGACAGTGAAGTCACTGCTCTGGACGGATGCCACTGAACAGTTCACATGCTCGGCAGCACAATAGGATAAAATGACAGTCAAAAAAGGAGGAGAGGGGGCGGATAAATCCTAATTGATGCTAAGTGAGCAGAGGTCTAAAGAAGGAGCTTCATACCTTCTGCAAACCTGTCCATGCATCTAACTTTTTCCTGATGAAAAACTCCCATGATTCCAATGCCAACCCAGCACACAAGTAAGACCAGCCTGTCGTCTCACATGACACTGTCCATTACACTTTCGGAACCAGCTTTGGAACAAGAAAGAGCAGGATCTTACTGTGCAACTAAAATTAAAACGTGTGGAGGAAAACCCTTTCCACAGCCCTACATATTCCCATATGCGGGGATAAAGACGATGCACTTGCCCAGGTATTTGTGTGACCTGCAGCTGTACACAACCACACGCATACATACACAAAATGACAATTGTTCAGAGCAGCCACAGCAACAGACCACTGCAGCCTTTCGTATGAATCTTGCATGCCAAGAAATTATTTTTAAATGCACTTAAAGGAAAATGCAAACTGTTCTGTTTAATAAACAAAAAGGTTTTGAGAAGGAGCAACAAGAAATGTCTGCAGGGAAGGAGAGACCCCTTGATAACTCTTTCCCCTGTACGCACAGCCAACCAACTTGCTCCTGCAGGCTATTGTCTGTCTTTCCCTCTGTCCCCATCCAGGCACAGTATTGAAAGCAGCAGGAGATTGTTAGCTATGGAAGCTCTGATCTTCCCTTTATAGCACCAGGACATCCTAGCCCAACCGGACACCTAGCCAGGATGCTGCTGGCACAACAGAGCATCGGTACCCAGAATGTGGCAGCTCCTCTCCCGCCCTGGGCATTTCTGAAATGGCCTGATTTAAATGCAGCAGAGCCAAGACGGAGGCTTTGTTGTCATAGCCCGGATTCCTTCAAGACCGCTAAAAAAATCCACCCTCCAAGAGATGGGAATGTGACTGCATGGAAAATGACTGTATTTCTTAGCACTGGCTCTTCGGGTGGTTTCAATCAGCACCGTCCAGCTGATCCCCACAGGATGATGCCAGTTTACCCTGTCACAAATGGGATCCGGGTGTCTGCTGGGTGCCACAATCAGTCATTTTTCATCTGCAAAGCGTCCGAACCGAGCGGGGCAAGGAGGGCGGGATGCAGAGCCGGAGCGGGCAACGCCTGCAGGCCGGCGGCACCCCCAGCAGCCGGCGGGGAGCGCTGGGCCGGCAGCCCCAGCCCCAGCCCCGGCGGGCCGGGGGTCCCCTGGGCCGGCTCCCCGCTTCCCTCGCCGCCGGCGGCCGCCCCGGCCCAGCGCTACCCGGGCGCGGCCCTGAGGAGCGCGCAGCCGGCAGGGCCCTGCCCGTGTGTCCACCCCCCCGCCTCACCGCGGCCCCCCGCCGCCTTAAAGCCATCAGCGGAGCCCCGCCGCTTACCGGAACCGGGGCGAGTCCTTGATGCACTCCTCGAACTCCACCGTCATCCTGCCGGCTCGGCCCGCGGAGCGCTCAGCGGAGGAAGCGCATCGCCCGCCGGCAGCCGGGGAGGCGCGGGCGAGCGAGCGAGCGAGAGAGCGCCCGCCCCCCGCACGCCCGCCCGCCGCCGCCTCAGGGGGGACGAGCGCCCTCGCCGCCCGCCGCTTCCTCAGGGGGGATGAGCGCCCTCGCCGCCCGCCGCCTCCTCAGGGGCGATGAGCGCCCTCGCCGCCCGCCGCCTCCTCAGGGGCGATGGGCGCCCTCGCCGCCCGCCGCCGCCCCTCGGAGCTGAGCGCCGGGCCGGGCCCAGCCGCCGGAGGAGGCGGAGGGCAGGGCCGCTGCGCCGGCGGGTCCCCTCCCGGGCGAGCGGGGTCCGTGCCCTCGCAGGCTGGCGGCTCCGGTAGGCCGGGAAACGCCGCTGCCTTCCCCTCTCCTCGCCTGTGCTTTCTCCGCTCTGTGTTCCAGTGAGGATGGGGTCTCAGAAGACACTCACGCCACTGTCCCCAGCGTGTGTTTCTGGGCCGTGGCAGCGGCCGCCGCCTCGCACGCCAACTCACGCTAATTGTGTGGTTGGGCGATTAGCTGGAGGTGCAGCCCGTCATCCGCACGCAGGATTGCTACCAGGTTGTGTGCACTGTAGAAACAAATCGAACCGTCCAGGATGCACGGTGCGATTCTATACCGGCAGTGTCAAAAGGATTGGCATCAATCCTGTTACTCCTTAATCTAGTTTTTAATTTTCTGTGCGCAGTGGATTTGCTGCTGCCATCAGCCACGCAGTAAATCTGCAGTAGCTCCTCTGAAGCCAGTGTAATCACCCAAGGAAGGAAGACATCTGGGTTTGTGGGTCCAGCTGAACAGATCGCGGTGGCTGCAGGACATAGCGATGTAATGTGGCATGGATAAACGAGGCTAATTACAATGGGCTTAGTTCTGATCCTCCACCCATCGAGCACCACAGACAGAAGAACAAGTACAAACCGCATCATTCACTGCAAGTTTGAGATGAATTTAGGACTGAGAGAGGGGCCTGAAGTGTAAATCTCCACATTTTAAGAAAATGCATCCTGTGTAACACGGACCTAAAGTAAAGCCAGGAATCAGACAAACACTAGGGCCAGAGGCCTCTGAATCCATGACAAAATGTCACGATGAGGCCTTACCCCAGCCACGGGCAGAACTGCGATGAAATGAGATGAAATAAGATGTTCAATGCCATTTCCGCACACAAACTACAGCTAAGATCCAGCTCTAGGCCAGGCTCCCGTTCCCGTCTGAGTTCCCAGACCTGCTTGATTTGTCAGGCAGAGTCGAGTATCCTTGTGTGAGCAAAAGTCTGACTTATTCAACACAATTATCAGACGCTGGGCGGTTCTGAGGAACGCAGGAAAAGGAATTAGCCCCGCTGATCGCCTCGGTCCAGGAGAAGGGACAAGGTGACCTCTTGTGGCCTCTGTTTTATGTGGTTTCATAAAGGTCAAATCGATACCGTTTTTATTTTCTTTGGTTCTTCCAGCATAGATGAAAGCGTGTGGATGTTTCTGCCTGCGTGTGTATGCACAAGCTCAGGGATTAGAAATTACCATCCTCTTTAAAGCTGAGATTCATCAGTTTCATTATAATGGAGTCTGGATGCCATTGTGGGAGTTCAAAGCTGGTTGGATTTTTCCATTGAAAACAGATCTCAGATTTGTATGAGTGGGCCAGGGATTTTTCTGTTGCTCTCTCTGTTTTGCTAATGAGTTGGGTGATTGTTTATACTGATTTCTATTGTACATACGGATATTGCAGTTCAGTATTTTAGAAAGATGAATACAGATTTTTAAATACAGAACGTAGTCACGAAGAACATCTGCAGCCTTTGTTTCTTACCACTGTCTTAGCCTATTTTTGTCCTTGTAGCTGTTATTCACCCTCGGCGAGCGGTAGCCTGCACACATCTTTTCATAGGCAGGCTGAAATAGAGGAACGCAGGCTTGCCTGGAACGCCTGTGCTGGTTTTTGCGGGGACTTTGACGCGGCTATCGGCAGAGCCGGGGTAGGTTCGCTGTCGGCTGGGAACATCAGAGCCTTTGAGTCAACAACCCCAAACTCACGAGGAACCCTAAGGCAGGAAAGCGTGGAGGGCTGCTCACCACGGCGTCGTGCTCTGGTCTTCGCCCTGTAAACTTAAAACCCATAAACCATTTTTTTCCAGGGGAGTTACATTCCTGCTCTGGCACTTCAAGTCTTAATTTTTTGAGGTGCTTATCTGACTCAGGAGGCAACCGAAGCGCCCTGAGCTGTGCTAGGAATAAGCCCACGGATCAATTTCTGTCAGAAACTGGTGAAAAACCAAACAAAAGCCCAGCGCAGTGTTTCTAATGGCAAGTAGTAAGGCAAACACAGCCACCTGCCAAAAGACAGTTGCCTGCAGTGATATTTAAGAGCCGAAGAGCAGCCGGGAAGATGCAGGACAGGATTCGAGGGGGTTTGCTCCCTCACGATCGCTGCCTGGGTCACCGTCAGGCACTCGGTTTCCCTCCAGGCAAAAGCAAAACCTCCGAGCGCCGGGTGAGGTGCGACAGGGGCGGGAGGACGGAGGCGCGGAGCCCCGGCACTGCTCTCCCCGGCCAGCGACCGCTGCCGCTCGCCTCCCCCGCGGCCCGGGCCGCTGTCGGGCCGGCCCGCCTGCCCCGGGCCCCGAGGCCCTGCCGGCCAACGGAGCCGGGCCCCGGCGGGCCCGGAACTGCGCCCCGCCACGGTCACCACAGCCGCCGCCACAGCCACCGCGGCCCCGACCGCCGCCGCCGGGCTGGGGGGGCCCCGCCAAGGGCCGGGGCCTGCTGCGGCGGCGCGGCGGCGGAAGCGGGTGGTGCTGGGCGGGCCGCCGGGGGAAGCCGGCTGAGGGCAGCGGCGCAGAGAGGCGGGAAGGCCGCCGGTCTGCCCCGGGGCCCCGGCGGCCGCCACCGCCAGCAGGAGCCCGACCTAGAGCCTGCGCCGTGGGGCCGTAGGCAGCAAAGATGGTTTCTCCCCCGACCCGATACCTAGTGTTCTTTCAGTACTTTGGCACTAAATATAGGTAGGTGCCTCAGCCGCCTCGCCAGCCACCTGCGGTGGAGGGAAATCAGCGGCTGTTGCGGCCCTGGGGGGGGGGGGTTGGCCATGAGAGCTACAAGGAGGCGGCTGGGAAAAGGACGGGTGAGTGCAGTGTTTGTGGTGAGGGGTAAAGCCCTCGCTGAGCAGGTGAGAGCGGACGGGGAGCTGCGCTCTGCTTTCTGCTGTTGTGTGTGAGGAAGCGGGTGGTTTGGGCGGGAAATGCGTAAAATGGGCAAAGAGAAAACATCAAAGGACAGAGAAGGCGGCAAACTTCTGATCTGGGGCTGAGGGGGAGAGGGCAAGTTACTGTATTTCCTGCAGCCGTGGTGTGGCTAGTTCTCAGTGGTTTGGAGACCTGCGCTGCTCGAGAGATGGAGGTGAAGTGAGCTGTGGGCTGCAAGTCTTGCAGGAGGATGGCTGAGGTTGGGCTTCCCCAGGCCTTAAACATCCCACATGTGTAGCTGTGCTTGTGTACATTTAAAAAAAAAGTGTGGGGGAGAACTTGTGCAGCTCCAACTCATGGGTTTGTGCCTATCTTCATGAGGATTTTACAGGATACTACCATCATATGCCAAAACCCACAATTCTTTTGCAGTGCACGGTCTGTGTCACTGTGGGTACTGACCTAAATTACTCCGAGTAGTTCAGGTAGGTTGGGTTCAGCCTCAGGACGTAGCTCTCTGCACTTCAGCAGCTTTTGTGAATGGCTGTGACTTCTGTAGTGGAGAAGGAAGCTCTTCACAAACCATCTTCATGGTCTTTTAGCCCCTTTATGACATCCACAGGGCCTGCAGGAAAGGGACCTGCAGCTGGCAACCAACTCCTGGCCCTGAAATGGTTTTATCTGCAAACTCTTCTCTCGTGTAATTTGTCTGCCTTCTCCTCCCAACCTGTCAGCCTCCATCTGAAGGGCTAGACCAGAGAATAACATTTGAAGGATAATTTTTATTTTCAGCCTCCTTTCTTGCAAATAACTGCTGCATCTTTTTTTCCTGTTCATTCATCAAAGTGTTTGGTCCCTGCAAGTTCTGTAAAAAGATCCAGGTCACTCAATAGCAAACAGTTTGATGACTGTCCCCCATTAACTTCTGGATGTGTTGGTGGACTCTGTGTCAAGTCCTTGAGTCTTGACACGTACCAATAACTATTGTATTTGGTTTGCTCTGCAGTGGGGTTATGGAGACTTCGAATGATCAGACGATGGTTGGAGTCCAGAATTATTTGGAGGTAGGTCCTTGCTAATTATATTGTCATTAGAATGAAACTTCTAGGGTCACATTGTTGAGCTACAGATATCATCAAAGATAAATATTATTTTTAGATTGACACTCGATAAAAGACACTTGCATAGTGCTAAACACTACAATATTCAAAACAAAGTGCTTTAGAAATGATGTCAGTATCCAGGTGGGAGAAATAGGTCAGGGTGAAGTCAGAGACATTGAGATCCTGATCCTGAAAAAGATGTGAACCCTTCAATGAGACTTGAAATTGAGGTATCAGAGTCCAGAACTATGATTCTGAGAGCCCCTGCTCAGGTGCTGGCCCACCTGAAGGTACTTAAGCATGTGAGCTTCATTAACACTTGTGGCTTTGCCTCTACTCGTTCTTAGAACTGCCTCAGTTCTGAGCAGGTTTAGCTGCTCTGCTTCTAGTTCATGTCTAAGTTCTTTATAGATTTAGAAACTAGATGCTGCATCCTCCTGGGAGAGGATGTCTCTGATAGATGTTTTCAGACACAGAACAAAGCACAGCAGGATATCCATTGTTCCAAAGAAAAAAAATGCTTTGTTTCCATTCTTCTGGAGTTCTTCTGATATGCTGGGGAAAAAAGGTATGATCCTGTCATCACTGTTGTTCCTGCGCTGCTCCCAGGGGTCTCCCAGAGTGTAAGAATGGCTTTCAGGGCCAAAGTGCTGTTTGGGCTTGGAGTGAGTGAGCAATAGGAATGTGAAAGACCCACTGTTACACCAGCGAGTAGGGAGTGGGTCACCTGCATCGGGTAAATGCTCAGCTCACCTGGATGTTTGTGTAACCCAATTGTAATTTAATTACAAGCTGCTGTTGAGCTGCATTTATTTGAGCAGTGCTGGTGTTCCTGTGCAGGGCAGGAATCAAAAGGAAGCTGCATTGTTTTCCCTCTTGTCTTAGAAGCATCACGTAGTTTGAAATGAAGCTTGTGGCCATTTAGAAGATAAGAGATTGTTGAAGAGGTTGAAACTGATTGCTTTAGATCAGATCATGCCTTTTTGTTATTCAGTTCTTATTTTCGGTCAGACTGTCTAACCTGAGATCACAAACTGTAGCAGTTTGAAGGTGGTGTGCCCCCCATGCTTGTTTGTGATCGTCTGTGCCCTGCCTGCATTAGCTACAATCCTGGTGGTGTGAAGGAGCAGAGCTGTTGAAGAGCTGGTCTGGGAGCAGACTTGCTGTCCCGCCCAGCCACTCCGTGACCGTGGCCAAGACATTTCCACACTGGGCCTTGTGAGGGTGATAGGTCTTGCATGCTCTTGCTAAGCAGTCTGCAAAAGGAAAGTGTGATGAATTATGGTTTGAATAAGAGCTCTTAGGGTGTATTTGTATGGCTTCTTGCCTGAGACCATTGTGGAGAAAGTGTATAAATATTGTGCAGATCTTGAAAGAAGAGCCCCAAAGGACTTTCTATCTCATTTATCTAATCCTCTGAACCATCCAGTGTCTCAGCCCCAGGCGCCGGACTTTGGGTGAGCCCAGCAGTTGTTTTGCATTACCCGAGTAACTTTGTTTTAATAGGCGAATGGGTAGGATGGGTGATTAAAGGAGAAAAGAAGAAGAAAAAAAGAAAAAGATAAACTTATTTGGTGTTGTCTTTTCACAGTATCAGCACTTTGCAGGCCAGTTCTGGGATATGTGCTTTGCTTTCATGTGGTGGTATTGATGCTGGGCACTGCTGAGCAGGGCTGTGTCTATTAGAACCACATGGGAAGTCTTAAAGCAACTTTAATAGAAAACTTCTGGGGCCTGTAGGAATTTATCTTCCTCCATTTCTGTGCAGCCTTGAACTTCACAACTTTCCAAAGCCAGGAAGGCAACTGAAGGGAAGGGCAAAATTAAATCTGTAATGAGATCCTTATTGTGTTCTAAATATGTTCAGACATTTGTTTGCAGTTACAGACAAGCAAATAACCTGTGAGGTGTAGACCTTGTGTTTCAACAACTGTGCCATTAAAAGTGTAATGGACTGGTGTGTGAGTGTGTACTGCAGCCCTCTGTGTGATAAGGTAAAATTGCTGGACTGGAGCTGAGCAAAAGGCCTGACTTTGTCACCATAAAGTGCTGTATCATACAGGACACGGAAGCTTTTGTAGTCCTCAGTACTGCTGTGTAACAGAGCCCTGGGACTGTCTGGAGGAAATGAAGACTTGTTTTAGTTTCGGGACAGATGTAGATATTTGAAGGAGCTTTTAAAATATCTTTGAGGGGGGTAAGCTTTGCAGGCAACACTTTCTTTCTTTGTTGGAGACAACATATTTGTTTTGAAGCACTTGGAAGCCCAGCTTGCTAGCGATGGGTCCAAACCAAAATTCCAGACCTTGCTTCCCCAGACCGGGAAGTTTGAATCTTGTGACTTGGCTCCCTCCAGTTCCTTATGGAAAACTACTGCTCTAGTCTCAATTCTTACAAATGTCCCTACTGTAAAGGAAGATCTCCTGTGTAGCACCTTTTGCTAAAGTGAGTAGCTGTTGCTTGTGCTAACAGGCACCATATGTGAGGCCTGCTAGGATCTACAGAATTAGGTTGCCTTTCGTGTTTGGTTTGAACCATCTCCTGAGGGTGCTGTTTCCCATTGTGCTGCTGAATGCTGCCCAAAACTAATCTTCCCTACAAGAAGCTCTGCTTTGGCCAACAGCCTTGTGCTAAGGCCAGATATTATTCCTCATGAAAGGAAAAGGGGGAATAGGAGAGGAGAGAAAGAGAACGTACACAAACTCCTTACTATGCAAGGCAGCTTTGGTACAACCTCCTGGTCGTCGTCATCCCTGTCCCCCCCCAAAAAAAAAGAAAGAGCGAAAGGAAAATGGACCCAGAGAACTGTCACCTTCAACCCCTATTTGGATAATAATTTCAGTGGCATAGGAGATTGCTTTGGAAACCCTTTCTTCTAGCAGAAGCCACTTTCTCAGCCTTTTCTTCCTGGCTTTCACTTCAACTTTTATCTATTACACTAAAAATGAGTTAGATTTTTAATTAGTTTCAGTTGACATAGCACCTATTGAGTCAGTGAGGCTGTGATCACTTGCAACCAGAAGCTTGCAAGTTATTATTTATTAGAACACAGCAACTTATAAATCGTGCAGCATCCCCGGCAGCACAGTGCAGTCCCTTGTGTCTGCACAACTAATGCCATTGTGCAGGGTGAAACCAGTAAGCCATCCAGCTGCTGGGAAAGAGAAATAGACACGTATTTTTCCAAAACATTCCTAATGCACAGTTTCTCTTGAACACACCCATCCACAATCGATTTCAACCTTTTGTGGTTCCCAGATGCTCTGTAGAGGTAGATGGCTGAGTATCTGGTGGATTTTTTTATTTAGACTTCAGGGAGAGAAGTAGATGAACTTTTGCTTCCCCGCCATAGGTCGTATACATTAATGGGCCTGTTCTTCATCTCGCCTCTCCGGCGTTTGTACAGAGTGAGAAGAGAACAGAGCTTTGAGAAATAACAGTGATCTGGAATGTGGATTCATATCATTCTGGCACACAACAGTGGAAATTTCAGTGTGATTCAAAATATGGAAGTGCTTAGTGAATGAAACCTGTCAGTAGAACAGACCTACTAAATGCAAATAATACTTTCCCCTGCATCACTGGTATGCAGGGTGTTAGAGGTATAAACTGGCACCCTGGGATGCTTCTTGCTGCTCCAGGAATATGGTCGTCTGGAAAGACCGTGACTCGGGAAGTAAAGACTAAATGAAAATGGATGAGATCTGGCTCAATGAAAGGCCTTCAGCAGATGCCAAGCCAAGATTTCAGTGTTTGTACCGCCTGCTAAAGAGAAGGATATTTGCATGCTCTGTGGCTTAAAGAAGGGAGCAGAGACCTATGAACTCTGAGCACATGTGAACTCTGTGCACAACCCAGCTCCTTTATTCCTGTATCGTCTCTATTGCTTTTTAGCTGTGTGCCCGTGGGTAAAGTGCTTAACTTCTGCCTCAGTTTCCCCCGTAGGAATCCATAGATGATACCCAACAGGGTAGGGATACGGATTAATAGCAGTAAAGCCTTTTGAGTTCCTCAGATGAAAGGCCTGCTTGTTTTAGGGGCTTGTTTTTTCTGAAAGGGCGGGAAAAACTGGTTGCTATCCAAGCAATTACTAAATGTAAATAATGCGTCTTTTTTGAAATTCAGTCCGGGTGATATTAACAGATTAAAGTATACAGGAACCAGAGGAGGAAACCGTCAGCTGCCTATAGGCTCAAAGGACATCTGGATGGTACAGATATGAGACATTTGCATAGGTGAAGGGGTCATTTCTGAATTGCCTGCAAAGAAGTTCAGCAGTTCAGAAATTCTCTCTTTAAGGAGATTAATTAGGATGGGATATAAATGAAATTAAAATTGAAACTGGAGGCAGCAGTTGGTAGTATATTGTCAGCTGCGTGCCTATTAGGCTGGAGGAAGAATCCACAAACAAAGCTTTTAGCTTTCACAAACTGAGATTTGTTGTTGATGGTGGTCACATTCCTCCTTGGATGCTCAGCACTTATATCCTTCAGTTATCTCTCCAGAGAGGTGTGCCTGCAAGCAGATTGTGCTGGAGAAGGGCAGCTGTGAAAATACCATTTGTTGAACCTGTCATTCTGTCCTGCACCTTTGTGGATTCATTGGCTGACCTGAGCGGGGGAAACAACCAGATCTGCCTTGGACTCTGCAATCCTCTCTTCCTCTCCAGTCTGCTCTCTGGTAGGGCTCAACTCCCGCTGGCAGAGGAGAAGAGATCCACACAGTGTTCCTATTATCCAGCTTTGTTCAGATGCAGTGCTTAAAATGGGATGCAGTGTTGGATCCAAAGGAGTGCTGCATCCAAACTTCTCCAAGCCCATAAGAAGAAAGGAGGATGTTTTCCATGTTCTCTCCTGTTCTCTCTCTCCCTCCACCCCCACTCACTGGCTGATTTTCGCCTGATGAGAAAGGAGGGGGGAAAAAGAGGGTGGAGAAAGGGAGGAGCTTGCAAAACCCAAAGGTATCTTTGCAGAAATTTTGCTCTTAAAATGCAGCTTCTGCTTTAAGACAAATTGCTGAGGCACAAGCCAAGGTCTACTGCAGAAAACTATTTAATTTCTGTCTGCTTCTCTCTGCTTAAGGGTGATAAATAAAGATTTTCATTGTTAATTGTAACCACATGTGAACTCCAAATCAGAGGATTAGGAAGGGGAAAAGGCTAGGGTCATTTTTTTCTGTTTCCCAGGCCTTCCCCTGCAGCTCAGTTACATTTTTCCTTGCCTCCTTGTGCATTTTAGCGGTATGTTTCCAAGAGCCCAGAATCCTGTCTGCTCAAATAGTAGGAGTCTGGAAGGCATTTGTGAGTCAGCAGTTCAAACTTTATTGACTCTTGGTACCAAATTAAAATCTAATAAAGACCACTGCTGGGCTCACTACTCAGGAGTGGAGATGGGAAAGAGAAGGAAATTTCTAGTCATTCATCTGGTTTTCTGCTTTTTTTGTTGTTTTTCAGTCTTTCAGATATGCTTCACTCATTCACTGTAACAAATCACATTGGATTTTCTGTCTCAGGGCCTGTCCTCGCAAAGAAAAAAGTTGTATTTTGCAGTGCTCCAGCAACCTACTTTAAAACCTTACTGTAGGTAAGACCTACTATGGTTTTAACATTGCATTAGTAAGTTGTTGGAATACCAAGGTTTCTGACCTACCAGTGTTTGTCCCTTACCAAAACCCACCCTGGCTTTGCTAAACTTAGGCCAGTCTAGACAGACCCTTAAATATATAGCATCTAATTAACCATGTTAGCATCTCTTTTGTGTACGCATCTTGTTTAAAAGACACTGTATTAATGACTCATTTAGCAGGGTTTTATTTACTTTACCAGCAGGAACCTGTAGCAATTCACCCAGTTGTTTTTCCAGCCCTTTGTTAGTGGGCAGAATGGAAAGGCAGAAACAGGGTGGGGATAAAAGCCAGCTGTGTAGAGAGGAACAGCTGGGAAAGGGAAACAACAATCCCAGCCACAGGTGGATTCTCCAGCAAATCCATGGTGAAATCTGTATGCAGAACCTAGGGGATCTCAATGGCTGTCCTTCCCCTTGCATTAAGAATAGTAAGTTTCAGCTTGTTGCAATACAGTTTGCCAACTAATTTTTAAAGTACATATCAGCTGCAGCGTAATTTTAGGGCCTTTTGGCTTCAATAAGCTTGAACTCTGTGACTGTAAAACTTGAACTCTGTGATGGTGCAAATAATGTTTGTCATTTTCTGCTTTAGTCTTGCTATGGCAGAGGTCTTAGTGTGAGTGAGACATCGCCTGAATAGTAAGGCAACTCTAGCTCCTGAAGGAAACAGTGCTCTCGAGGATTAGCCAAGTCCTGCATTAATGCAACTGTGGAAGCAATGAATATAAGGAGATTCCATCTTGTGACTGCCGGTGGCATGTGTTTGTCCGGTGGTTATTTGTACCTGCTGGGCTAGCTCAGTGTCAGCTCCTCAACTACTAGTGTGTTTTATGAGAGCTGTGTCTTGATTCTTAGATCTGTTTATATTTGTATTTCTCAGTGGGACTAATAAATGCATTACATCAGTGCTGTGCTACTACTCATCTGGTCCCCTGGCTCCTCCTCTGCTCTCAACAGTTAATGGAAGCATGTTGCCCTCTGTAGCCCTGCTCCCACTGTGGATGGGAAAGAACTTCTGCCTGCAGCAATAAGCCATAGTATTTTACGTTCTGGCCTGCACTGGAAGCAAAGGATGCAGCCTGAGCTCCTTCAGGCGTCTTGGCTGATGTCATTCAGATATCCCTGCGTGCTGTTTCCATCCCTTTAAGGCTTGGGTTCTGCAGCTCTTTAAGAGCTGCTGAAGCAATCTGAGTCCAGTTCTTAGCAGTAAATTGCAGGCATAGTGTCTGGGTTTAAATGGGTAATTATCTGTTCTCTTTTCTCACTCACCCAAGGATATAAAGCAAAGGATAGGGAAATTAGTATTTTTCACTTTATTTTGTACATGTAAGGAAGCTCACATGGCATTTTGGATGTTCTGTTTGAGGCAATTTCAGGACAAAAGGTGAGAAGCCACCAGTCCTAGGAGAAGTCCCCCAAACAGGCTCCTCTCCATCCCTTTCTTCGCAGCCCACGGTAAAACTCCCAATTACTTCTCTGTGTCAACAACAAGGAGATGTGGTTAGCAAGGAGGAGGATGGTTTTTTCCTAGCTAGCTCAAAGCGAGTCCACTATTCATGAATCTATTTTGTGTTGGCTTTCAGAAGGCAGCGCAGAACTTAAAACCCATTGTTCCCATCAAGTTCCACATCTCAAGTCGAACAGATTCTGGCGTCCATGCACTCTGCAACTCTGCTCACCTTGACATCCAGAGGGCACCGGGGAAGCCAGCTTTTAATGAGAAACAGCTCATCTACAGTCTTAATTACCACCTGAAGCCTGAGCCAATCCGGTGAGTTGGCGGCAAGTCAAAATCTTTTATTTTGCCCCTGTTGGAGAAAGGAGGAAATGCAGCAATGGTCTCCCATCTTCACCCACAAGATGTTTTCCCCTGTTCTATGTGTTGGCAAACTATGCCCATGCACATGTGTATTTCTGCTACTCCCAGACCCTTGGCACATTAAAGATCAGTCTTGTTCCACCATTGTTGTTGTTAGGAGATCATCTATGCTAGGACCACTAAAACAAGAGTTGTTGTGAGAGATTGGGTAACTAAGTATTGAATCCACTGGGAGGACTCTAGTTTCACACGTGAGCCAGAACATTTGTATGTTAACTTTCAGTGCTGCTTTATTCTCCAAACTCCCTAATTTTCTTTGTACTTAGCAAAAACTTGGCTGCAGTATTGCCTCTCACCTGTATCTGTGCAAAAAGATAAAGAACAAGCAAGCAAAATTGCTGTTAGTGTTCGCATAGTCTACTCCTCCCTTCCTATGTGATCAGCCTCTCTTCTTCCCTGTGAGACCAAGGCTACCACTTGACACGGTTTATAGAAGTTACATCAAAAGCTCCAGTTTAATATTTTTGTAGTAAGACTTGATGTTTTACTCAATGGGATAGATAAAGTCCTTTTCATACTATACGCAACTGTTAATGACTAGAGAGAGTTGCGTATGGATGTAGTGAGGAACTTGATGCAGCAATCTACAGAGAGCAGAACAGCCATTTCTTCTTCCTATTTTCTTCTCTTCTTTCTTCTTGTTACTTCTTCTTGCAGAATTTCAGAGTGGGCTTATTCTGCATGAGACCTAGGTCTAAATGTGCACCCCCAAAGGCAGAAAAAAATGATCATTAAACCAACAGTTTCTGTTAGGAATTTGCATCAATTACATAAGTAATTACTACGCCCTGTGAATTTTTGAAAAGGTGGATTGAATTTCATGTTCTCTGCTTTTCTTCCCAAGCTCTTGTGCAGTTTCTCTGTCGGCTGTCAAACAGTTTCTGTGTTTTTCCCCAGACATGGGTACATTTTTATGGTTAAAGTGTAAATTGAATGAAACATTGGGGTTTTTAGACTAAAAGCCAAATCTGTGCGATGTTGTAGAATCAACATGCCACTTGTCTGCAGCTGCTTTGCTGCACTCTATTGTGTTACTTTGTCTTATTTGCATAAACTAAAAACTCTTCAAGGCACAGATTGTCTTTGTCGATACGGCATTTGGCACAATAGGACTGGAATCTCTGTGCGGTACCCTACTGAAGAGTGTGTCAAAGCACTTCAGTGTTGTGCAAGAAGATGGGTAATTTATAGGAGGTATTTAGGTGAGGAAAAGAACTTTGATGCAAATTGCCAACTGGTAATTACTCAGAGGCCCAGGTTGCTCTGTTTCACGTTACTGCAGTCTTTCTGATATCTGGTGGCGTGAACATAAAGGAAGATTATGGAGGCAAATTCCCCATGCCAGAGCAGGACAAAAAAGCACATCCCTCCCCACCTCAATGAAGGGACTGTTGTAAGAATAGCAACATTACTATGAAGTACACTCCCCCTTCCCGCTTCACCCAGTCTGCTTTATTTTCTAATCTCCTTTCTGGGAAACAGGGCCTGACCCAAATGCTGACATAGCAAGGCCTGGGATTTGAGGACTGACATCATCCTTGTATCTGTTCATGGTCGTGCAAGGGAGGATTCTAGTTCTTCAGGGCTTGGGGAACGGTGAATCCAGCTCTAAATGTGCAGGTGCTCAAATAGTTTTGGGTCTGAGGGAGGGAGAGATGAATGATGGTGTTACTTTATTCCCAGGAGGTCTTTCATGCATGTTCCACTTGTTGTATAAAGCAAAGAGTGAGTTAGTATGAGTTGGTTGAAGCTGCGGCGTGCTCTGCAGAAGGCGTTGACCTGCAATTCAGTCAGCTGTTTTGACTTTTTCAAAGCATATTGCAAACATTCAAACCTTAAGCAAAGGAAGGACCCTGAGGAAAGCAATCCTGGCAGAGTCTTCTCTAGCTTTGGCTCCACTGGTGGGTGTTCGGTACCTCTGGAAACTAGGCCTCCAGGATCAGACTCTCCAAGGTGTCTGCTACTGTTTTTAGAAGCAACAAAGCAGATTGCCTGCCTCTGGTTGGCAGTAGAGATAGGCAGCTAATCCACAGATGTGATGGGGGGTGAGGTGTTCCAGCATGCCCTGGACATGCCAATGACACCTGCAGTGCTGGGCAGAGCCTAGCTAGGGTGCAGAAACTCTACTTCTGCATTAATATTGTGTGAAACACAGGTTAACTAGCTTGTTGTTCCAGCACTAGCTTACCTGGAGTAATCTAAGTGCTGTGTTGTTTAGCAATCCCTGACACAACTTGCTCCAGACCTTATACTGACTCAGTGTGAATCGGAGATGGACTGAAGGGGTCAGCTTCTGGTCCAGTGGCCGTTCGCTAGACCATGTGCTCTGTTGGTGCAAGGAGCAGTATTAGGTGGAGGGACTCTGCCTGCAGAGTTCTGCTATGTCATGTCTAGAGGGCATATTAACTCCAGGGAACAAATTCCAGCCTGTGCTGAGAGTCATGGTGTGTGAGACAGCGGTGACTTGACATCTGCTGCCGTAACAAGGTACGCTGTGACTGGGATCCCACCTATGTACCTTCTGTGGGCTTATGCCAAAGAAGTGTTTAGTGCCTGCAGCTCTTGTGGTCTCAGGATTGGGTTTTGCAGTGTTCTCCTGCAGTGCTTCTGGAGTTGTATGTCAGTGATGCTTTGCGTTTATTTAAATACAGCAGGACCTTTTATCTGTGGGCTCTCAACTCAGCCAGTGACTGGAGCAGAAGCTGCAGCAGCTGTCTCGGAGCCAGCTGCATTCTTCCACCTCCAAACAAGCCCCAGGGGAGCCATCAGAGGGTGAAGGGGAAGAGGAAGTAAAATCCTTGGAATCTGAGCTCCGGCAAGAAGGCAGGAAGGCACTGTCAGAGCCCTATTACTAGACACACATAGTTCCTGTTAGTGGCTGTTCATTTTGTTGTTTTAACTGATCTTTGACAGCCCTCAGTTAAGGCCACACCGCTTTTCCCCTTTGATCCTATGTCTTCTGACTGTTCATCTTAGCTTAGCTGTTGCTGTCCTTCCGTGAGACCCTCTTGCGATGTCTTGGAGTGGGTGAGCTCAGCCTAAGGGCAGTGTGAGATGACTGTTATGCTGCTTGGGCTTGCTATAGAGTGTGGGTACCATTAGAAATGCATGACCGTCAGTCCCCAGAAATCTGTAAGGGAAATTTCTCTTCCCCTTATTTGCAAAAATGTGGTTTAGCAGTTTGCAGAGTTGGTTGAGTCTTTCTCTGAAAGCAAAGGTTTCACAGTGGGTACCTGAAAGAAAAGCAAATACTGCTTTCACTGCTTTTACTACATGGCCCACAGCCAGCCAGCCAGTAACAAGTCAGATCATGCATCCCAAACCTGAGATTGAATATTAGCATGATAATATAGGATTGACAGTTTTACACTTACAAATCCAGTTCCTCCATTGGCCTCTTAAAGTAGCAGCTAGATTCCTCTGCAGCAAGAGGCCAGAACACAAAGCAAATCTCTCTCAAGCTAGCTAAGTTGCACGCTTAACATCTGTGAGTTACTGTCCCTTGACAGCTTTCACCTTCTGTGGCATATGTGTAAAGAGTCTAATGCAGCTGCTGTGGGGTGCGGCTGGAGGTGATTTCTTTTCAGACTGCTGTGTCAATTTAAAAAAAAAATTCTGAAATAGAATTTGACTTATGTAGGGTTTTGGTTGTTATTTTTGCTCAGGCTGAAAACTAGGTCAGAATCTATACATCCTGGAAGCAAACCCTTTCTGGATGTTCCAGCAGTAACAGGGTACATGAAGTAGGTCATAGTTTTGATTTCCTTCCTTAAAAGATTAAAGCAGTTGTTTGGGAGTCAAAACTAGCTGATTTACATCCAGAGGGTACCACTGCAATAATCAGTCTGTTCCATGTGCCACCAGCCACTGAATCTCAGTCTCTCTCTCCTGAGTTTAGGCTTGTAACTTGTGAATTGTGTTGTCTAGCTTTAATGGGACAAGTTGTCCTAGAGAGCTAAAACTACTGTTGTGACCCTGCCACTCCAATCCTGGTAGTCATACAGATACATAGTTATAGCTAGCTTTGTGATTCCTGACTGCTCAGTCCAAGAGCAAACAGGATTGCTGCTGAAGGAAGTTTTCACTTAGGGAGCATCTGCGAAAGGAGGCAGCAGTGGGATCTCACAGACGGGAGAAGTTTTTTGTCTTGCGCTAAGATCTGACAGATATGTATCAGGAGGTGATACCTTCTCATAAAATGCAATACAGTCCTGATCAGTTAGAGAATTTGAGTTTATCAGGGTGCAGTCAGCTCTGCTTCTCCTTCCTCCCTTGGGCTGAACCTTTTAAAAATGGTTCAGCTGCTTTCCATTAAGGAGCTTGGTGATGGGCCTGAGTCTAAGCATATTCAGCAACCATCCCCTCCCTCTGTAAATATTACTTTGCCAAGAAGAATTCTCTCCTAATGATGAAGAGAAAAACTCAGCACTTTCATGTGGTTGCAGGCAGGGGGTGATGGAGAGAGGGATCTTTGTGAGAACACATTATTGTCGATAGAGCTTGGAAGGGAAACAAGATTCCAAGCTGGCTGCCTGTATCATCAGCAATAATAGCCTTCTTTGTAGCATGATGGGTCTCTTCTATCAACTGATCTGTCTTTTAGATTTCCAAAGCATATTTGAAAGGATCTTGTCCACAAAGATCAGAGTGTATTTCATAGATGGGTAACTTTAGGAGGACTTTGCTGTCACCCAAGTAGGGATGGTAATACAGTAGGCTCATGCCTTCTATTCCTGATTTCAGTTTTGTAAGCACACAATAAAAGCTGTCTGGGTGACAACAGGACAGAGCTGGGATTCTTCCCACCTCCTGCAAATTGGCATTTAATTTCTGTTCTCAGTGGAGAGAGAAGGAGGTACTTCTGGAGGACATATTTGTATCTAATACATTGCCTTTTCTAGTTAGATGTCTTCAGGCTTTTTTTCCTTCGACCTTCTCTGAAATTCAGGCTCTGTTGAAAAGCTAAAGAATGCCATGAGTCTTCATTTACCCGCAGCCTTTCAAAAAATGGGATCTTAACAAGGCCTGAAATATAGTATGTTTGAAGGGCTGCTGGAATAGATGCTGGAAAGACATTCCTAGCTAGAAAGAGCCTATGGTAGCAATTGCATCTGCTAGGAGAGCCAGGAAAGGATGCCTGCACTGAAGAATCATGTGAGCATGAATAGGCTTTTCTGAAAGAATCAGGCTACCAGAGAGAGTAAAAGGATGGTTATTTAATAAAAATCACATAAACATTAACAAGATAAGTTCACGATAGATGAAATGCTTGTGGAGGCATGTACACAGAGGAAAATAAATGTAATCATTACATTATTGTGTTTAGAAGAGTCTGGAAGTCCTAGGTTCAAACTCCATTGCAGGCCTGGAGGATGTAGTTTGCATTTCTACTGAGAGTTTATAGCAGTGGAGCAGTCTCCTGGGCTTGTTATTGCAAATCTTTGTGGAGGCCTGTGGCTCAGCTTTAATTTCTTCTTCTGTGGTCTGAGCCTTTGCAGTCAAGAGATGTGAGCCAGAGGCACTTGAGCTGGCAAAAATCCCTGAAGCACCAACCTTTTTAAAGTAAATAAATAGGTTTGTCTATTACTTGGTCCCAAATGGTATCATATTTTTTTGGCTGCCCTGGGTCCCCTTCTCCTCGCTATGCCTAACTCCGAAGACAGAAAGGCACACAGCAGGAGAAAAACTACCTTCTAAGGAGAAGTATCCTCTAAAGTAAGACCTGTAGAGAGATTCTGCCTGTGTAATAGTGACTCCTTGCTGTATGCTCCCCGCAGTACGGTGAGCAGCCAGTACTCTGGGATAAGGGAAAATCAAATCCAGTAAAAACTGCTGCTGACATGTTCAAATCAATGATGACACTTTGGGGGAGGTGCAGAAACACAGGGAAGCTCCCTTGCCAGAGAGAAGGATGTTTTCCCCTCTGACAGCCTTCGTACCCTCCCTTCTGGCTACCAAGCTGTCTGTCTGATGGTAATGGTGGCATTGGCTTAGAGAAACAAGGCAATTTCTCCCTGTTGCTTACAAAAGAAACCAGGGGAGTTCAGCTGCTTAGAAAGCTGCTTCTTCAGCTAACTGCCCAGAGCCAGGGGAGGACGAGTAGACGTGAACATTCCCAAAAGCCGTTTTCTGCACACGTGAAACATGAGGGTTCCCAGGAGGTCTCCTGCATGCAGCGTTCTGCTGTTTTCAGATAGACTTAATCTAGGCGATGGTGGGATGCACCTTTATTTTCATTGCTGCAGCAAAGTGCTATTTTTCTTGGAGGTTGTGGGGGGAGGTGGAAGGGAAATGGCCTAGTTTCAACTCTCTCCATCTGCTACAATGAGCTGTGTAGCCACCTTTGAGAGGGAGCACAGAGGTATCTGTTGTTGGGGGAGTCCTTCCCACTCGCGTTTGGGACCATGGTTCTGCAAAAGCACAGTGTTCATAAGGTGTGCTCCTCAGCTGGAGATGGAGGGAGTCAGCTCGCTTGGGGAAGTTGCTGCCTCTCACCTTAAGCATGGCTGGGAACACATGGGCCTGCAGCCAGATGCAAGCCAATTTGATGGGCTGGGTGAGGTATTTGGTTTCACTATGCAACAAAGAACACGTGCTATCAGTTGCCATTTGTCAGCTGAAGGACTGATTGGTCTTAGCCTCTTGTGATGGTGTGAGCATCCCCAAAACTTCTTGATAGATGACCCAAAGTCCGTTTTGCTCTGTATTTGATGACAGGGGTGATGCCAAGGCTCTTTTGCCTTCTTCTAGTTGACAAGTGCCTGTGGCAGCCTACAGGTGCAAATCCTTGGTCACTGGTTAGTCATTGGCTGTGAGGAGAGAATGATATTTAATTAGTTTTAAGTGCAGTTTCTCAAAGAATCCATTGTATGTTTCAGTTCCTATCTACGTGGTGACCAGGCAAAAGCTTTTGAATTAGTGTATGAAATTTCCCTCCATCTCACTCATTCTCTTCTGTCCTAACAGCATTTTGAATGCCTATCGAGTGAGCAATAGCTTCCATGCACGCTTCTCTGCACTGTCAAGAACCTACATTTATCGGCTGTTGATGGGCTGCACTCATTATTCTCAAATACCGGTGTTCGAAAGGGATCTCTGCTGGGCTCCTGCGGGGGGGTAAGTGTGTTCCATTAAGCCTCCCTGGGGAACTACCTCACCAATGCTCTGGAAAGGCTTGGTTTTTGGGGTAGGGAGGGGGTAATTTCCACATGGGAGACCAGATTCCCTGCTCGTATTGACAAGATTTCCCTGTTGAAATCGGTGCAACTGCACTGAGTTATATTCGCTGAGACCTGAGACTTACAGCTCTTTTTAATTATACTGTCAGTTGTACCTGTGCTAAATATGCTTAGCACTGCTGAAATACCCAATGCCTCTGGGTGGAGTCCATCAGCAGCTTTTTGTGTCCCTCCCCATGGAAGTGATGAGCATTTCCTCAGATGACCTTACCCATTCATACAGCAAACCCATTCAGACAGCTGGCTGAAGGAACAGCGCTCTGATATGATGCAGACAGGCAGAAATGCATTGCACTGCAGATCTCAGAGTTTTAGGTGTGACCATGCAGGCAGTCAAGAATGAAGGCTGAGAATTCTTTTTTTTTTTTTTTTTTTTCCCCTCCCTAGTCCTGTTTCTGGTAGTGACTGCATGTAAATCTGCTCTCTCGTTCCCTGTCTGAGTGCTTGTGTGTTTGAATAGTGAGAGCCAACACTCTGAGCAACACTACAATAACAAACCAGTGTATCTAGCTCAGTATTTGCTTGTGTTCTTGGAGCAGCCACTGAGTCATAACAAATCAGTGCTTGTATATGCAAGGGAAGAAAAACAAATTCAGTGCCATTTAAAAAAACCCCCAAACTTAGGACATGATAAACAGTGGGTGAGGAAAAAAACAAACAAAACCCAGAAGATAATTTGTTATTGTCCTTTAGTTTATGTTGTACTGAGATAAACATACATTCAAGAAAGCTGGAGTTTTCCACAACATTACAGAAAAACAGGTTTGTAGCCAGTTGTGGCAATTTCATCACCACGATTGGAATAACAATTGCGGGTAATGGAAAAAAATGTAATCTCAACTGTCCGAGCAGGGGAATGACAATGACATTGTCCTAACATTAAATTGCTGACTTTTTTTCTGTGGGCTGTGGAAGGGAAAAGTAAATATGAAATTGCAAAATTAGATGTTATGTGCACAATGTGCCTTCATCTCAGCCTTTATGAAATAGCATTTAATTTAGTCCCGACACTCCAGTTAATTTTCTCAAATGGCAATACCACATAAAGGATAGGGTGAGCACGTTAGAAATTCTGAATGGGAGGTGTCTTACTAAAAGGTGGGATATTTGGACTGCTAGTAGTGGAGAAGCTCATAGCGTGTGCACTACTGAGCACATCTGGTGTCCGAAACACATAATACACATTAAACTTTTGTAGGCATCTGAACTGCCAACTAGGTGTCATCAGCACTTCTCAGTGTGACCAGGATTTTGTAAGTGCTAGTCATTTTTCCTGAACACAGTGAAAAAAATTTAATGAGGTTGGAAAATCTCATCTTGATTTTTTTGTTGTTGTTGTTGTTTTCTTCAGAAACATTTTGATGCCTGTTAAGATCTGAAAAACTTGAACCATAGATCATGCATACTTGCTCAGGGTTTTCTTAGGAGAAATTTACAAAAATAGAATAAAAGTAAACATCTGTTCAGCAAATATATCAGTAAATCTGTCTAAATTCCTTTGCTTGAGACTATTTTGAACAGACCTAGATACTTCAAATGAAGAAATCTGAATGACACTTGACATTCTGCGTTTTACCCTCGGCCCTTTCTTCTGCATCTCCACCTTGGGTTTACACTGGCTTCATCTCTGACAATTTGCTCACTCATTCCATTTCTGTTACTTCCTAATTTCATCTTTGGGCTGTTGCAAATCTAAGGTTTGGAAAACCATCATAGTGTTTGGTATTTTCTTACCTGATAGCATCTTTTTCAGTTTATAAGATCCAGATACTGCAAAGGATTTTGGTTCTCTTGCCCTATGCTCTAGCCAGTGATTTGAATAGAGTTATTTGAATTGAACTGTTCTAAGCAGCACAGCAGGATAAAGGTTTGTGTAAAAGCGTGTGCCTGCCAACCCCTCATCTAGCCTGGAGTTTTGAATACCTTCAGACCTCAGGTCACTCGGCATCTTGGTTTGTGGTTTGGGCTGTTACAAGACAAACTCCATCTTGCAAAATGTGTTTCCACAGTGCTGCAATGTTAAATCTGTGTGCCAGGTTTAAACTTCTCATCAATTAATTGGACTTTGACCCACCTAACATACTTGGTCCCACCTGATGCTCCTTTTGGTCTGCGTGTTTAATTTCAGCTACCTGAACGTGCCTGCCATGCAGGATGCAGCACAGTTCCTGCTGGGAACCCATGACTTCAGCACCTTTCGCTCGCTTAACTCCGAAACACCCTTTCAGTCTCCAGTCAGAACCATCCTCCAGGTAGACATCCAACCCTCTTCTGGTTTCCTGTCCCAGCACTACGAACACAGGTGAGAGCCTGGATACTCGGCTGAGGAGCTGCTCTGGTCAGCTAGTCCTTGCTTTGTCTGAAAAGCTGCTTTCCAGCACTGCTTTGAGAACTGACCTCCTGTTTGCCATGCATTGCCTTCACAGTCCTGTGATGGTGTCAGCGGGGTTCTGCCTAGTGACAGCTTGGAAAGGACATTTCCTTCCCTCTCCTCCCCAATGTCGTCAGGGAGGAAGATGAGCAGGAATGAGGGCAGGGAAACTGGTCCAGTTGTTTGCGCATTAAAAGGCGGGATGTTATAAACTGGTGCGTGGAATCTGGCACAGAGCAATTCCTATGAAGCGCTTCCAGCATTTACACTCATTTTGATTGCTAAAGACCAGCTCTGCCAGGGAATGGGATTTTTTTTTTCACCTGCTGCTGTCCTAACTTTGCCTAAAGGCTGCAAAGAAAAGGAAAAAAACCCACCCAACACCTAAGTCATTGCTGTAGCTATGCAGAGCTGCTCAGTTCACACCAGTAATCCCTACTGTCTTCCCAAGGGATGCTGATGAAGGAAAGTCCAATATTCCTCAGTCATTGCATAAGCAAAAGATGGTTGAGTGTCAGGTTCTTTCACCACCAGGTCTTGCAAGTATTGAAATTAAGTGGCTGGATGTATTTTCTCTCTAGCAGAAATTGAATTTTTTTTCCCAGAAAGATCATGGGTATTTATCATCTGAACATGGCTTTTGCTTTCATGCTGGCTTCTTTCACAGATACATGGCTGTTCTGTTTCAGCTTGAAAGCAAACCTTGCTGTTGTCTGTCTCCAAACCACGTTTTCCTGCTTTCTGATTAGGAGAAAACCCTTTTCTTTGTCGTTTTCCCCAACAACCCTCCAGCAGATCTGAATACCTACTGAGCTGTCTGTAACAGTAAGTACCATGCTCCAAGCTTCGGAGCCTCGCTGCAGTTTGCAAATAGCCCACTGTTTCTTTCCCCATGTCTTAGAACAGTGTATTTTGCCAGCAGTAGCATGAGACAAAAACCGAAAGGGAGCTGCAAAAACAGAGAGATCTGTATGCTCTGAGTGACCCTGGTCTTTCAGTTCCTCCTGTCTTCTCCGACTCCTGCTTTTCCTGCTCAGTGTTGGTGCCTGTCAACACACAGCCACGTTATAAAGAGCCACCCAGTTGGGTATGGCACTTTGACTGCCACTCTCTGCTGTGTAAGCACAAGGACATGGGCAGTTAATGCCAGATGAAACACTTCCCACCTTCTTGCAGGTAAAAAACACTGTCCCCATGGGAAAAGGAAGGCTGGAGAGGAAAATGGGTGCTGTCATGTGGCTGCATTCCTGCTGTTTGTTATTGGGTTGCCATTGCTGAACGGAGAGCTTGGTCTCCCTCCGTCAAGTGTGGTTATGCTTAGGGACACAAGTAACAGTGAAGTGCTTCATCCACAAGATGATCTTGTCCTTTACGATGAGTAGCATTGTAAGTGGCAGAGACCCGAGCTAACCTGAAAATAAGCATTAACAGTCTTGTCTAGATCACCTGGGAGTGTGTATGGGCCAGGTTGCCTTCCAAGTCCAGACCTGCTATTGTCAGTTGACCAATCTCTGAGATTTAATACAGATCAGCTCTTTTTTTATGGCTTTGATTTTAATTTAAAAAAGGAATTTGCCATTTCTCGCATAACTTGCTGCATAAACCCATCCCACATGAGGCCAAAAACAGCTCACGAGAGAGAGTAAACCTAAAAACTGAATCAAAAGCATCGAGCTAATGGAATGTTTTTGCTTTTGGTGACACATGCATCCAAACTTGTGTTTTATAGTGAGTCATTTTTATAATGTGTCAATATTAATTGATTTAATGAATGTTTAGGCAGAAGGGGACGGCTTTGAGAAGCCTACTTTCAATGCATTTAAATGGCATTTAGCTCTTTTAGAATACTTTGTTAGTAATAACCACAACCATGAGTTTTCTGATCTAGAGAAAAAAGTTGTGGGGTTTGGGTCTTTGACAGGCTAAGTGTTGTTGCATTGGGTTTTTTTGTTTGGGTTTTTTTAATTACAGTGTCCTAGTTACTTTTAATCTGGAAAACTCTCCCTATGGGAACAGTTGCAGGCATGGAGCTCGGTGTTTGCCCATTCTGCAAATAAGACAGCAAATATGCCTGAAGTGCATGTGTGTTTCTTCACTGCAGTAGCAGAAAGAACTGTTCCTGCAATGAAAGGGCTGGGATAGCAGTAAAAGCTTATAAATAATTTTTTTTAATTTTTTTTTTTAGCCTAATCTAAGAAGGTTTGTTTTCTGTTTCAGAGGGAGGAATCCATAGAATGATAAACCATGGTCTCTTAGTCAAATAATGCAGCTTTTCTTTCTCATTCTTTCCTTCCTTTCTGAACTTAAACCAATCTTCTGAATTGACCGTTTGTCTATTCAAAAGGCTAACTGTTAAAATGATTCCTTCCATCAAACTCAGTTGCCAAGCAACAGTGGAAGTGGAGTTAGTGTCCCATCCATACAAAATCCTTTTGAATGCTAAGGATGTGTTCAGAGACTTAGCCCCATCACTTATTCCTGGGGAGTGATTGCTCTGTCACCTGTTTTCTGGCTGAATATGTATTATTCATTGCAAGGTGCTGGCTTCTGCTACCAAGTGGAAAAAGACAGCTGGATTTTTTGCTGGTAAGCAAAATTATCTGTGGGATTGACAAGAAGAACAAAATTTCCCTCTTAAAGAAAAAGATCTTGTTCTCTTTCAAAGTCTACAAGATATTTTTCCTAAGTATCTCGACCCATCTTTTGTAGCTTAATATATCTTGTCAAGACAAGCAAGACGTGAGAATCCTGGCTAAAGAAGGTGCATGCAATTTGGTGAGAGGGGGGTTGTCCCTATTTGAAAAAACTGTCTCTTGTGCTTGGCTAAAGAGCTGAGCTGAATTATGACCTCGATGTGCTGGGTATTTGCACATGTGTGTAGCCGTGCACATGTCTGTATGCCACGTGCATCGAGCCGGGGGAGAGCAGACCGTACGTGACAGAAACGTTGTCAGTTCCTGACATCAAGAGGAATCCGGGGGCAGGAGCTGCCTTTCCATATGCCAATATACATGACAGGGAGGGCTAAGAGGAGTAAATCCAGTGAGAAAACAGCTTGTGGTTGCTCCCTACAATGACTATTTCACAGTTTCTCTTCTCACTAGCCCTGCCCTGATGCCCCGTGTGGGCCTGTGAATCACATTGTCCCTTTTTCACCTTTCTTCTATGGCTTGCAAGAGCTGTCCCCTCTCCTGGGGAAGGGGCAGCCCCTTTCTTGATACTCAGGTGTTTCCAGCAAACCCAGCCCGTCCATCTGAACCCTCCAGACAAATCTGTTGCAGCTGTGCTTTTCTCACAGCTGATTCAAATCTCCATAGCCCTCTGATAGCCAGTTACTGGGCTCATTGCAAGGGAGGAGAGGGTTTGCATGTAAATGTCTGCTTTTCTGGATTATGTAAGGTAAGCTTTGTCTCTTTTTGCTATAGGAATGCTATGGGATATAAGGAGCACTTATAAACTGTTAGTGAATTGATTTTTTATTGTTATTTTATTATTACTGTTATCAAAGTGACTTCTAGGATTGCTTGGTAGCATGGAAGTTTGGAGATGCAGGTACTGAAGTGAAAACCTGCTCATTTTTGTGCTCTGCTGGCATATCTGATGTATGATATGTGTGTGTGTTTTTATATATATCTAATGTGCATATCAGAGGGTTTTTTTATTCGTAAGAAGGAAAGGTGTGTACAGATTCTTCCCTGCAGGACTGTTCCTGAGAATAGGTTTGCTTTGGGTTTTAGTGTTAGAGTTGGTACTGGAACATCAGCAAAAACATAAAAATATTTAGAAAGCGACTTGTAAAGATTTAGCAGAGGATGCAGGTGTCAGTGAAGTATTGGAATAGTTAGCCTCAGTAGAGTTCTTATAAAGCATATTGGTTACTACTGGAAAATGGTATCTATATGAACAGACAGATTTGGTGAGGGGAAAGGATGTCTTTTTTGCGTAGTAGCATCCATCCATCCCCAAATACTTATCTGCTGTTTCCTGCGCTGCTCGCTCTTCGCCTGGAGTGCTCCCTTGCCTGCCATTGCCTGTTCTGCTGCTGCAGCTGGACTCCTCAGGCACGCCTGTGCCCTGACTCGCTTGTCCTGGCCGTTCCAGTAGCACGTGGATGTCGCAGCAGGCGTTGCCGAGTGTTGAAATTCATTCTGCAAAGCCTGTAAGGACCCTGTGGCTCTCTCAAGCCAGCTCCAAATGAAATGGTGTTGCTTTGCTATGGTGGTTGTTTTTTCCTTTCTTCAGGAGCCTTCAGATTGCATTCCTCAAATCAGTAGTACCTTAGCAGACTGCTCAGCTGCACCTTGTTTTATGTTGCCCTTTCCCTTTTATTTGAGTGGTTGTATACTTAGGTGTAAGGCAGCAGGAAGATCAAGCCCCATAAAGCTAGGTACGTACAAAACAGGCAGGAATTGTTTCACCCCAGAAAATGTCTGTATCTGAGTAGCAAATGAGCAGTCTGGTATTCGAAAGCTGATGATGGTGTTTCAGGTTAATTGGGGGCTGTGCAGCTTCTTACTCATTCTAATCACATTCACCTGTGCTTTATACTCCTCTTGTGGGTAGAAGAGCCCTTTGAAATGTGATTTTAAATGCTTTTTTGTTCCTTTCTTTAGGAGACTGGAGTTCTGGGAGTTGAAGTTCAGGAGCAGATCATTTGTTTACCGCCAGGTACTGTTTGGTGCTATATTCAGCACACGCTTTGCCTTCAAGAGCCAAAGTGCCACTATTGCTGTAACTATTGATCAGTTTAGCAGTGTTGCATCCCTGTGTAGTGCCATCTCTGTTGCAGAGCTGGTGTTACAACTGCATGACCTGGCATCAGAGATGTGAGGTTCTGTATTCTTTGTTTGATCTGGTAGAACCGAATCTCTTAAGTTTGTGCCTAAAATGAATGTCCGAAGTGACAGAATCGTGTGGGAGGATGGAAAGTTTCAGTTTCTGCAATCTTTGTCCTTGCAGTCTGAGTGGTAAAAACCAACAGACATATGTTCTTGCTCTGCTGAATGGCACCGGGCCCAGCAAAGACTGCCTGGAATTTTACTTTCTGGCTTTGGAGCATGAAGTAATTCTCAGTATTGCACAAAGGAGAGATGGGAAGACCTGATTCAGCTGTGCAGGCATGACTGCAGGATCTTTCCCTCTGCCATGCTGTCTAGCCTCCACTGGGTTTTCTTTGAAACAACTCCAGTGGGGTTTTTGCTGCTATCCTCAGGGGAGACAGCTCTCTCCACAACTTAATGGATCACCTCGTTAGGAAAGAGTTGGCTGTTCTCAGTCTGCCTATCCTGGCCAGGGTCACACTCTGGAGGCAGAGAATAGGCAAGAAAGGGCTTGTTTTTGGAGGAGAGAGGGGGTGTTTTGTGGGAACAGCAAGCAGCTATTTTTTATTCTGTTTTGACAAACCGAATTTGTTTTTATCCTGTGCCAAGTAATGCTCTGTAAGCTCTCTGACAGTGGGTGTCTGGATATGAGCAAGGGAAGAACAACAACATGCTTGAGAAGGGCTTGATATACAGCAGGGATTTGCTTCGTCAGATGCTCTTGTGACAAGGAGAAAATGCTGGTAACCCATTTAGTGTCTTAGAACGGAAATGTGACTTGTGCAGAGAGAACAGTTACCTCTAATGCTCGGCTCAGCCTCGTGCCCTCTCTGAACCTTGCTCGCAGCAGCTGCCTTACAGTGAGCTGACAGGCTGTGGTGAAGCAGGAACAGGCTGTACACGCTGAACCTGTACTCTTCTACCTGAGCATCTGCTTCTGCCCTCCGTCATAAAGAGGAGACTAGACTAGATGGGCCTCATATCTCACCTCATATAGCTGCTATGATAAGTATTGACATCTGGATGTTTTTATTAGAGAAAAGAGTTAAACAGCCTCAGAAACTATGTATATATTTTTGCTGAATAGCATGCAGAAGGGGGGAGACACCAAGCACGTGGCTGTTTCAGAGGCATGCCGTCAGTCTGCATTTACACTAGCTAACTCCAAGCGTGGAGACATCAAAGCTAAAGTCACAGCATACAATGACCTCTAGTGAGGGATGAATAAAATAACATAAGTCAAGGATCTCTGCGTCATCGGCTTAAAGGCAGGCTCTTGGCACTCCACAGTGCGGTTTAAGATCAGAGCACATAGGGAGAGACAGTGCTTGCCTTTGGATAAATATAGCTTGGCTTGTTGGACCTTTCTCCTTAGCAGTGATAAACATGATCAGGGTGCTTAGTGGACTTGGGTTTATTCTTTTGTAAATGTTAATGGTTCAGAAACTTAGACCAGTGCTTCATTACAGCCCTACGTTTAAGTTTTTGGAGAGCTTGGTATGCTTTGAAAGGTCACGAATAAAATGAATGTTTGTTTAGACCAAATGACTGATCATGCCTACCCAAGTGGGGATGTGTTCCGCAGCAGCGTGAGGAGGTGAATCAGACAGGACAGTGTCTGCTTGACCAGTTTCCCCCACGTGGGCTGGTACTGCTGTTGCCTGTAAAATTTGAGACAGGAGGACAGTTTGTCCAGCGTGTACAGAGAAAGATGACTAGGAAATGATGAAAGTGTGGTGGCTCGGGATCAGCCCATGGCAAGGGCTGAGTTTCAGTGTGGCTTCTGTGTCAAATAAGACTCGGACCCAGAAAATCTGTGGCATGTTCCCTTAGGCTGTGTGAGCTCTCCTGTGAAAATGAGTGTGGGCACCCAAGCAAAGTGCTGGCAGCTTCTGGGAGGGGGTTCAGCTCTTGCCTAGCTGGACACCACCAGGTTAAGTTCATTGCCTCGTGCTGTTTCTTTCCCCTCAGAGAGGCATTTCTCGTGATGGGACTGTTCATACATACCTGTTCGCTCCAGTGGCACTGGCTTTCCTTGAAATTTATCTCTTGCTGAACAAAAGCCTGAAAAGGACTGTCCTTGTCCTTTGTGTCCCCAGGGAAAGAGATGTTTCCCTGAGCCATCCCCAGATGTTTCTTGCATTAGCTTTCTTGATGCCCATGGGAAGCAGGTATTATAGTAGCCTGTATGCTAGTCTCTGGATAAAAGTCTCTCTAGGAGTGCCGTGCTGAGAGTACTTCTGGCACAAGTTGAGGGGCTCTTACTTGTCTGTTATTCCTCGACAGCAGCTTCCCGAGGCTGCCTTGAGATAAGAACCACCAGGAAGATGAGCGGTCAGTACTCTGCCTTTGGAAGGATGCCTTCAGCTCATGAAAGAGGTGGAGAGAAATGTAAGCACTGCACAGGGGTGTAATAGCTAGCTCGTCATAGGGAACTAGCATTTGGTGTGCAGGTGGCATTGGCAGATACAAGCCTTGGCCCTCCTGGAACAGCATGGATACAGAAGGAAAGGGTGTTCTTTGGCCAAGAGGACGCTGAAGTGTGAGGGGTGTTTACGCGGGAGGTGAGCACTGGTGTGGAATTTGTGCTAAGCCGCTAGGTCTGGAATTGCTGAGTGTGGAGGGAGGGAAGGGAAGCTGTGACATGCAGAGGTGTTTGAAATACCAGTTTGCTGCACTGGGGGGAAGCTGTCTTGTAGGCTGTCCTACTTGGGTTTTATTTCCTCTTACTTTTTTGGCTGTCTGAGAGAGAAGCAAGCCCCTACATAGTCCCCCACCTGGAAACAGTGTTGGTTATGTATTAAGAAACACCTGTGAGCTCAGCTCTCTCAGCAAGCATGTGAGCTTCCTGCCGCAGACGGGTGTGTGGGAGCTGCTGCTGTTTCTGAAACAGAAACCGTCCTCTGCTCGGCTTTCTTCCCACGTGTGATGAGAACAAGCCTTGCTCCAAGGTAGTGCTGTGTAGCTGGAGATCATTGTGTTACAGGTCCTCATCTCATCCTTACTAATGTCTTTGGTTGTAGGGAGGGAAGACTTAAAGGAAGCAAGGTAATTTTAATAGTTCTTTTCCCTTCCCTACCACCAGCTTAGGTCACTAGAAGATTCTGTGCCTCTGCACATTGCAGACAAGCTTAGCTGCTGCGTGTTGTCATGTCACCCTGATCAGAGCAGAACCTAGGCAGCCTGTGCAATCCCTGCTAAAAGTGGAAAGTACAGCTTTCCTCCGTAGGCTGTGGGGTGACCGTGACTGCCGGGGCGTGCCCGGGGACTAAGGGAGCGTGATCTTTCTGAAGAAATAAAGCAAGTCCTGGAAATGCTCCCTGGAGGTGTGTGATACCAAAGGCATACAAGGGGCAGCCAGGACTGGCTTGAACCCTGACGGGTGAGTCGGGGCACGGCTTAGGATACTTCAGTGGCACCTAAAACAAGGGTGAAAGCATTCTTTATGTGGGAAGATGCTCGCTTCTTTCTTAACACCCAGCTGGACTAGGAGCAGAGTGCATGGCACTGGGAACAACTGACAGTACTAGGAACAGTAGAGGAACACCAGAAATTGTTTTTTCTGGGAACTATGGGTTTAATAATAATGATGTACTTATATGCAGGAGCAGGCTCATATTAAGAAATCGTGGTGATATCATTCTCTCCTGAGTGACAGGCACTGAACTCTCTGCTTAGGTTTCTAGCTTGACTTGCCACCAGTAGTAACTGGGCTGTTACACAGCATGATACTGCTGATAGAACTTGCGCAGGACTCCAGGCAGACTTTCCTAATATCCCTAAGTTTTATAAGGGCAGCTCCTAAGCTGTGTTCTCTGTTTTTCCAGGCCCGAAGAATGGTTGGGGCTCTAGTTGCAGTTGGGCAGGGAAAGTTAATGCCTCATCATATAAAGGAGTTACTGGAGATAAAAGATGCACGGGCTTTTCCACCAAATGCCATGGCTCCGCCATCTGGACTCTTTCTAAAATCAGTGGAATACGATGAAGCAGGTAGGTGAATGCAGGGAATGGCATTCTTTTTGTAGGAGTCGGATCTAATCCTGATGGGAGCAGTAACGCCCACAGGCTTGCTTTGTGTGCCATCTGACCTATGGCTCACGGCTTTGCTCATCGACACCCACACCACGGTGAATGCCCCAGACTGTAGAGGTGTTTACAGCAGTTGCTATGGAACAATTGTGTATTTTTTCCTGGTAGAATTCTTCCTCTTACTTGCAGAAGTTATGTTGACAATGACTTGTGAGATCTCAGATGAATGAGACTTTCAGTTCTCATAAACTCTTGATCTGTCCCTAACCATGTATAAAGACCAAATCATCTGGGGTATCTAAGTGCCTACAGATCCATTTCTGCTCGCTCACTTCTCCCTTGGTACTTATGAGAGGATTGTACAGACTGGAGGACAGAAAACAGATCATCCTTTTGCTTATATGGTGGCTCTCTCAAATTAACAGCATCTGATCTAAACTAATTAAGTTTTTTAGCTTAAAAAAAAGACGGAGGGGAAAATTTGCAGAAGATAGAAAGTGGATGTCATGGAAGTTTGACATTCCTGCTAGGGACAGCAGGTATTTAAAACCACAAGGATTAATCTGTCTCTGATTAACCCAGTGCCTGTGAAATATGGATACAAAGGACTTTCCACCACACTGCAGACCTTCTCCAGGCTGCCTTGTCTCAGCCAGACCACAGAGCTCCTTCGGGTGGGCTTAGAGCATGCTCTCTCCTGCAGTAGCAGTGCACACATTGGGGCTTAAAGAAGACAGGAGGGAAAGGGAAGCAACAAAGAGCAGTGCAAGGAGCTTGAATTTAGTTCTGGGCACTCGGCCTGGCCTTGGAAAGGCAGCTGCTGCTTGCTGGTTTTGGCCCTCCCCAATGATGCTTTTCCTACTAGTGCTGGCTGTGCCCCTGGGGAGGGAGCCCAGGTGGGAAATGAAGACCACAGATTTTAAGTGCTTTCAGGTGGTTTCAGTGCCACCTTTTTCCCTAAATCGATGTTTTCTTTTTTTTCCTCTCAGATTTGGACGCTACAGTTGCCCCAGGAGAATAGCAGCTCTGTGAGATAACAGCCCCGTCTGAAAGGACTGTTGTTGGGGATATGCGATGGAGGTTTGCCAAGCGCTCTTTACACAATACACAGTCTTGTCTCAATAAAAATCATTGACTGTGACTGTAGGCATCTTCCTATCATTTGTTCTTGCCCTCTGAGACTGCCAAGGGGAGAGGAAGAACAACTCTATGCCGCTTTCAGATAACTGCTTTTTTTCTTTTTTCTGAAATTCTGGTGCCTGTCTCAAACAGGAGGAGGAAGGAGTGGGGCTTGCGTTTTTTTGGTTTTTTGTTTTTTCCCCTTCTGCGGTGTGTGTGGGAGGGATACAGGCTTAGAACGGAGGAGAACGTAGCGTTTCCTCTCTGCCCCTCTGCTCTGTAACCCTGCCTTTGTGCAGCCTAGCGCAAGGGACAGCTGTTGCTGTTTGCTGCAGTGGCTTACAGAAACAGCCTTTGAAAGTACTCGCTGTTTCCTCTCCTCATCCACAGTCACTCTCTCACTGAACTGTAGTGGCTTTTACTTTATCCTCTTCCCTGGTACAAAGTCATGTCTGTCGCGCTTAGGCTGTGGCATGTTACAGAGCAAAGTTCCTTTGAGGTCACTTAAAACCTGTTAATGGTCA
Organism: Theristicus caerulescens; assembly: GCA_020745775.1. NCBI lineage: Eukaryota > Metazoa > Chordata > Aves > Pelecaniformes > Threskiornithidae > Theristicus > Theristicus caerulescens. Next base: position 6,493,634 of record CM036574.1, read on the forward strand.
CAGTCTGGGCTAGTAGCACAGGAACAACTGTATGAGTGAGTCGGCCTAATGGTGATATGAAGCACGTTGGGCAGCGGGGGCTCTGTAGCCAGGTGGCTGCCCCGCTGTTGCTGGGCTCTGATTTGCTCGGTGCCACCTTCTGCTCTTCCATCACTGTTGGCGCGGCGCTGCTGCGGAGCATGCTGGAGTCTGTCAGTGAGCTACGGGCGTGTGAATTGTAGTGCAGAGCAGGGAGCAGAGAGAACTTTTTTTTCTTTTTCCCTTTTTTTTGTTTGTTCTTTTAAAACCACTCTAATCTCAAGTTTTGCCTGCTTGCCCAAGCAATAAAATACACATTGGGTAACTTGTGGGTTTTTTTCTCATGAATGACACCAGAATCTCTGTCTGTTTTGGTTATAAAATGACTGTTGGAGTGCCGAGTTACAGGAAAGAGGATGCAAATTTTGACTTCTGAAGTTCACAGAAGAAACAATATCTGGTTTAAACACACTCCTGCAGTGGAAGCGGTGTGCAGCTGAGATGCCTGGCACCACCGTGATTAATCTTCCCTTTGTCCATGAGAGGAGGAGAGGAATTACAAAGAAAGCCAGTTTGTCAGAGCAAGCAGCCCACTTAATCTGGTAAGAGGATGTTCTTTGTTGTGTGGCAATAGAAAGTGATCTAGACTATCGCAATCAGATAAATAACGGAAGAATCTTAATAACCTCTTGAGAGACTGTGGAGTTTCCACTCTCTGCATGGTGAAGAGCCACAGGGTAGGCAGAGGGGGAGGCAGCAGTTCTTTCTGACCTCTCTTGAGGCCACCCTTGCCTTTGGCAGTGGGGATCGAATTAGTGAGGGGGCTGATATGGAACAGGAGGACAGCCCATTGCTAGGTGTCCCCTCATGAGAAGTGATGCATGTCTTCCCCGCTCTGTTCCAGGTCGCAGTTTTGCCAGAGACCTACTTGTGACGGCTTGGGAAGGAAAGGCAAGATCATTTTGGTTACTGTCTCCGTTCCCATGCAGCACGCTGACTGCTAGCTGCTTTATTCCCTCAGGCACCAATTCCCAAAGACGACGACAGAACTTCGGAGGAGTCCTGGGTCTCTGCTATGGAAAAAGAGAGCTGAAGCTGCTGCGTTGCGAGTGTGGTACCTGTTTGTGCTTTCCTGGTACAGCCTTGCTGGGTGAGTACCCAGAGGCGGGGATGCTGTAATGTGCTGCAGTGATTTTTCACCACAAGCAGTGGGGCATGTCTGTCTGTGTTCCAAACCCTACCGTGGCCCGCGTGTTTTCAGACAGCGGTTTGCCTGAAAAGGAATGGCAGCAAAGTCTTGCTATTCCCCGCTTTGGGGGGGAAGTGAGAGTTGCAGCTACAGGCCCATCTCGGTGTCTCAGACTGAAGCACTGGTTTCAGAGAGGCTGGTCTTGCTCTGCAGGGACCGGAGGGCCGGGCAGGCTGGCGGTGATCAAGTGTGGCTGTGGGTGGGAGCATTGTGCCTCCCTCTTGCAGCGGGTACACGGCGAGAGGTAAAGCACGCACTCATGCTGGCCGTGTGCTGTGCTCCCTCCCCGGTTCTGTGGGGTGCACTTCGCTAGCGGGGCAAGCGCTCTGCCTGCGCTCCGAGTGACAGCTTTCCGTCTTCGCTTCCTGTGGTTTCTCTCTGTAGAGCAACGTGGGAGAGCTCTGTGCGGTCTATCTCGCAGGACAGTTTGGTGTTAAAACTACGCAGAAGAGTTTAGCAGTGACCTCGTAGCTGCGAGGACTCTTTGGAGCGGCCAAGTGTACTCATCTGACGGTTTTGCACAAGAGATGAGGATCTGAGCTCTGGTAGGTTAACTTTCTAACTAAGTTTATTATGAGTCTTTACAGGGCAGAAAACCGAACCAAATACTAATGCTGTTTGGGCGTTAATCAAGCTAACGGCTACTGCAGGCTCAGGTATCACCATGGTGTGGCGTTTTCTTATTGTGGCTTTTTGTTGTTTGGTTTGGTTTTTTGTTTGGTTGGTTTTTTGTTTTTTTTTTTTCTATAGTCATAGTGCAAAAATACCTGCTACTGATGTTTGTGCAAATGTTTCCCCACTTCTGGTTACAATAAAAACCTATCGTGCTTACGGGCTTGTTATCAAATCCAGTAACTGAGCAACCCAGGTTCAGCTCTCCAGACAGCAGCCTAGAAGTAGGCGAACTGGCTAACTCCGCACTTAGCACAAAGAGCTGTTGTGGGGTTTTGCTTTGGTTTTTAAATCCCAGAGCAACTGTTGAAAATAAGCTAAAGACATTTAATTAAAGAACATGCTCTCTTAGCATCATAAACTATACCATCGGTAGAGAAATTCTGTACAAACTCCTAGTCTGAATAATTTTTTTTGGTGTCCATCGTTAATGCTTGTTACTTTTATCAAGGGGTATTTAGCATTCTTTTCCTTTTTATGTTGTTGCATTATTAATTCTTTTCAGTTGATTCAATCTGGACATCCAATACATGGGGAGATCTGTCTTTCTCATTGACAGCGATGCTTTAAAACTAAAACCAGAAAAACCTTACGCTTGGCCAGAGTTCAAAGACTCAAGCTTGGTTTTATATGAAAACATGTCTAATAATTTAGTGAACTCAAAATCCAGTGGAAACTTTGCTGCATGGTTTTCTGTGTTTTTGTAAATCAGATAACTTTGTACAGAATTGGAAGTTGAGTGGTGCTTTTTGGTTGTCTGGAAGAAATAACAGCCCCTCTCCCCCCCAGAAAAACCCCAACTGACCAAACAGCAAAACAACCCTGGGGAAGCAAAGCTGAATTAGGTCAGACTCCATACTTTTAAAATAGTAGATAAGTAGATGGTATGTTATTAAAGAGATGAAAGTGGCTATATACTTGGAAAATATGTGCTTAGTTGTAAACTCTGTCACTTCTATTACCTCTCAGAGGGAATGAAAATATTCCCAAACGGACTGATGTACATGGTGGGGTCCTGCAGTGCCTACGTGACTGTTTGGAACTGGGCAGAAGACCAACTTGTAAAAGACTTGTAAAATGCTCCATGTCAGTGATTTATTGTTCCCCGCCGCCTCCACTGTTCCTTACTTCTGCTGTAGCTGAGCTTGAATGGGTCGATGGTGCTTGATGGGCTCCGTCTAGGGATGGGGAGCGCTATGGGTACAGGGACCTCTGGCAAGCGTCGCCCGTTCCGTCCCAGCGCTCTGCGAGTGTAAGACACGATGTGGGATCCTGTCTCAGATGGGGAGGGATTTAGGGGATTAAGTGAGACTACAGGTGCTGAAAGCAGATGATATCAGTGTAGTATCATGGTGCAAGCAGCTTCTGTGCCTTTGGCGAGGCCTTGGAACCACACTGCTGGGGATCTGCGTGGAATCAGTTTGGGGCAGTCCTTTAGCAAGACTTTTTGCCATCTCCCAGCAGTCAGCCAGCAGTAAGCATGCAGAAACTCTTGTGCCTAGCTTCTGCAGAATGGTGGGACAATGTGTGTGCTGTTTGGACAAATTCCTTGGGTGTGTTTGGAGCTGTTACCTGGTCGAGTCTATGGATGTGCTGCCTGTGCTTGTCCTGTGAGCAGCAGTAGCTCATCAGCCCCTTTAAGGATTTTACAGGCCTCTGCCTTACCTTTCCCCAGTGGCAATGCTGTACTCTGAACCCAGAAAAGAGAGCTGTTCGGGGGCTCTTGCTCTGGCAGAACTCAGAGATAAAGGTTGTTTCAAGTCCTACGCTGCCTGAAGTGGCGGCTTAGCCATGCCTGGTTTTGTATTAATTTTCCTGTGTGTGTGTACAAGCCCTTTGCTATCAGGTGAAAGACCTGTGTAAGCAGTTATGTATGCTTACCTACTTAACATGAAACCATTTTTTTTCTTTTCTGATCTTCCAGTTGTTATCTCGGGTGCTTTTGACTTCACTAGATAAACAGCTATGGGGAGGAAGTGTGATTTCAGAGTTTCCTTTGGAAAGTACCCAACAACCTTTGTGTTTCTGTGCTTTCAATGGCTCAGCTTCGGGAATGTCGTCCGTATTGTAGCTGGGGTTAATTTCTCCACTGCCTTTAAGGGCTTCTGTTCAGGTGTCCATGCTTGGCTCAGGTACTCAGATTGCTTTTATATTTGGTTTATAAAATTAAATTTATATTTGGAAGCTGCACTGCTGGAGTGCAGTTTATTGCTTCTGTGATGTGTGACCTAGATGAGGAGTCCTGCTTGTACGGTGCCTCCTCCCCGTGTTCCCAACACCTGAACGAGTCCTTTAGGCTCCCGGTAGCTGAGGGCAGCGGCGGTTCCCCTCTGCAGTCTGCCTGCAGAGTTTAGGGTGCTGTGCCTTCACCCAGCAGCTCCCGCCGAGCCCTCCCCCTTGTATATGAACTTCAGCTGAGGTATAAACGTGTGGGTGGGAAGGATGGAAGAAACCCAGTTTCTCTCGGACTGTCTGCATGCACGTTACCAGGTCGCGTGGCGACCCGGGGCTGTGTGCTGTACCACCTACCCTGCTGCAGAGGAATGCTCGCTCCAAGAGACCCGGCACATCTTGTCTGAGCCCTGCCCTTTGCTGTTAGCCACGGCGGCTGGCTGTACCACTCGCGATCCACCCCGGCCACTCCTGCGGCGGGGTGGGGACGGTGCTGCTGCTTTGCCGTGTGGTTAACAGCTCGGTATGGATGCCAGCTGCCTGTTTCTGTTCTGTGCCTTAAATACTACTTCTTCATTTTAACAGGACGGTTCCACACATGCACTTAGAAACCTGCAGCAGCAAGGTTAAGAGAGTTCAGTCGTACAGAGCACTGAGTCAACTGTCACACTGGAGCAACTGAAAACGCAGTCCTGCTTGTATTTTTGCCACCACTGCTTTTCTTTTTTCCTGGGAAGCCTGCACAATGCATCTCTGCAATTCTTTAAGGGCAGGATAATAAGATCGTACATCTCTCAGAAATGACACAGGAATTCTGGTAGGGTTTAGGAATGGGCAGTTAATTACGGGGTCTCCAAAGGCGTATCGCTGCTCAGGTTCTCCTGTGCCGCTTCACTTGCTGGCCCACCCTTAGCCAAAGCTATAGCCTTCTACGGGTCTTCTTTTTTGTGGGGGGGATCACTACCTCTGTTAATTCAGTATTGTCAACTTGTGATGACTTTAATGCCAGTAAATAATCTGTCTACTGTATAAACTTCAAATGCTTGTGTTTTAAATGATTTGTTCTCCCTTACAGCAACGCTGCTTCCCATCTAAATATACCAAGCACAGACTTCTGAACCACGGACTTCAGACAGACTTAACATCGCTCAGTTGCTTTAGCTCTTCCCCACTTGGGACGAAATAAAACTCAAGAACCTCCTGAGGTAAGGGATGGCTTAAGACTTTTATCCCATGTTGGACACCCCTGCACTCCAGCAATCATGGCAGATGTTTCCTGGGCTGAAGGAGTCTCCAGTGAGACAGCTGCCAATGCCAGCTCAGAATTCAGCCTGGAAGCAGACTTCCAGTATTCCTTATTTACCATCATCTACAGCATTGTCTTCGTGCTGGGACTGATAGAAAACGCCTTGGTGCTGTACCTCCTGGCCTGCAGAGCACAGCACACCTCTCATTCCTACATATACATGATTAATCTCGCTCTGGTGGACACCTTGTTTGTTTGTGTGTTGCCTTTTAAAATTCATTACCACCAGAATGGGAACAATTGGATCTTTGGTGACATGGCTTGTAGGGTGACCGGGACTTTGTACTACATCAACATCTACCTAAGCATCGCCTTTTTCACCTGCATTTGTGTCGATCGTTACATTGCAGTGTTGCACCCCTTCACGTATATCCAGATCAAAGCCATCCATTACGTGATGGTGGTCACAACCCTCTGGCTGGTCGCTGTGAGCGTCATGGTTCCGCTTATCCTTGGGGGTCCCCTCCACAACAGCGGCGCGAGGAACACGACAGCGTGTTTTGAGAACTTTGCTACGAGCAGCTGGATGTACCGCATGGCACCTTACAACATCCTGGCCTTGGTGTTTGGGTTTGTGATCCCCTTCTCCATCATTCTGATCAGCTACCCTCTCATTGCCAAGAGGATCTCCCAGATCAAGCACAGCATTCGCAAGAGGAGGGCCCTGAGCACTATCTCCATCATCCTGCTCATTTGTACTTTGTGCTTTCTCCCCTATCACCTCACTCACTTCCTCCACTTTTTGATGAGAATCCAGGTCATCCAGAATGCGTCGTTTACCAACTTGATCTACAAAATGCGAAGGATCACCTTAGCCCTGGTGAGTCTGAACTGCTGCCTTAACCCGCTCTTGTACTACTTCACCTCTTCCAGCAAGCAGTGGCACCTCAACTTCAAGCTCCGATTCAGGTCTAAAATAGTCTACACGATCTGCGACCAGAAATTGGAGGAGTCCACCTATGTTTATAAACTACAGCAGAGACCCAGCAATAAAAAGCAGAGAGATGGAATCAACCGATCTACTTAATGTGAGTACAGCGTTCATCTTTCCAACTCTTTCTTTGAAAGCAAACCGGGAAGCCTGCCGCTCTTCCGTACGTGGTTGTTAATCACGACAAGGCTGGAGAGGGACATGCCTAACAGCTACGTATTTTTATTAGCCAGCTAGGCCAGTACGCAGGGGAGCGGCATTCTCCACGACAGTTCTAGCCAGCACATGGGGAAACGTGGCCTGTCCAGGGATGCTGGTGGTTTGGTCTCCTTGTGTTTAACTTTGGGGTTGGCAGGAGAACACAGGGCTCTGCTGGGAGGCGCTGCAGCCCGGGAGAGGGTTCCTGGAAAGAAACCAGCCTCTGAATTGCCGCTAAGGAAGGGGATGGGGCAGTCCTGCTTGGCCTCTCCCTGTTTTGGAGGGACCCTGTAGCCAGCTGGGCTCACAGGCTGCTTTCTGCCTGCACTCCACAGCCAAATAAGGGCTCCTCCTCCCTTCTGTGAATGGACTGAGGGGCTTCGAGGCGCGTTTCATCAGGGTTTCTAGCGTTGCTGCCTGGGGATTCAGGCTGGACATCTGCTAACGTGAGTTTAGAACAGATCCCAGTATTTATCAGTCAGATAACGCTGTGCAGGACCAGAGGGAAACAGGCTCCTCTTTCCACACGGTCACTGAGGGAAGTTAGGCAGGAGCTGGCCTCACGCCGCAGTCCTGCTCTAATGTCACTGTTTGTGTCACACAATGCATCTGACCTGTTTCACCCCTTCTCTTGTGTTAACAGCACCACGCAGCTTCCGAGAACTGCGAGTTTTGCACCCTGTGAAACATGAGACTTTGGAGAGAATTTATCATTCGTGGGTTATCGGAGTCACTAGAAAACCGCTGGCCTGGCTGACAACCTGCTGAAAGCCAACAGTTTATTTAACAGGATGTGATTTTTTTCGGTAACAGACCTACGGCCTCACTGCTCCCTTCCTTCCCACGCCAACCCCAAACTGCACAGAGTGCACCTCTGCCTTCGGCCTGGAACAAGAACGGCCGCGGACCCGGAGGGAGGGAGGGAGGAGGAGGATTATTGTGGCAGAAGGGCGCGGGGAGGTAAACAATCGCGTGTCCCTGTAACTTCTCTTCACACAACGGACGTTGCAGCTTCTGCCCGCGTTCGGCCCGTTTTCTGCTGGCAGCCGATGGCAGGGCCTGCTCTCTGGCTAAGGACAGGAGGTGAGGGGTTTGGAAAAGCAGCAGCGTGGGTCTGGGGTTCGTTGGGGTCTTGGTTCGTGGGGAGAAACCACGCGCTGTGATGGTAAGCGAGGGCCCTGAACTGGGCGGCTGCATCGATCAGTTACAGCCAATCACTCGCCCACTTCAGCAGCCCGAGGTGTTCGCAGCAGGCAAACCAAGAGCAGATCTGCAGCTCTAGCAGAGCTAAAGCCTTGTCCCGGGTGCGGTTGTTAGCGCGGGCCTGACACGAGCTGGGTACGGCTGCGTGCAGGCTGACTCGTGCTGAGTGGGCGCCTGTCACTAACGATGGGCCAGGCACTGCCCTCTCCTTTCTGTCTTTTGCTCTTAGCTTGGAGGAATTTTTTAAAATACCAGTGAGAAAACCTGCTCAAACTTGTCTAAAATGTTGACAATAAGGAGTCCTGCGTTGCTCCGCTTCACTGGGCTTGGTAAGGCAAGGGCGAACCCTTGCATTGTGAAATGGAGATGAGGGGGCCTGTGAGGGAGTGCGAGGCCAAACCCCTCCTTTACCTTTCATGAGATGCTGCTCTTTTTGTCCCAGTTACAGGCTACGGAAAAATATCCCAGCACTAGAGCGCCTGTTCTTTCCAGCTAAGCACCTTTTTGTGTTCTGGACAGAGGAAGAACAATTTTTATTGGAGACTCCATCCAGGAGCGCAGCTTTCTCGCAGGCTCTGGCAGCTCTCACTGAGGGAAGTACGGACAATAAGAAAAGTTGTGCTGCTGGGTAAATAAATAGCACGTTTAGGGCTCTACCCCCGTGCCTTCCGGTGTGCTTATACTTTGCATTTGAGTTGTGAGGCTTTGGCAGCTCCTTGTTTTGACCCCCCAGGCCTGCGTTTATCTCGTGCTCCTCAGGCCTCTCTAAAAACGGGCTGTAACGACTCCCCGGGCAGGTTTCCAGTGGGAGAAGCTCGCAGCAGTGCTGCACAGAAGGCGCTGCCACTGCAGTAACTGCAGAAACACTTTATTATTATTCATTCCTTTATTAAAACACAACATCGACAATGTAAACAAAATAAAATGTAAATCTCTGAGACGCCCCTGTGCCCGCCGCTCTGTTGCTCACGACGTACCCTGGGGCAGCCCTTTTTTCAGAAGGGAGGTGAGATAGCTGCCCAGCTCCTCATCCTAGAGAGAGCGAAGAGAAGCGGGATGAGAGCAATCTGCCCCTTGACTTTCCCATTTGGGGCAATAAATTCAACTCTGGTACCTAGAAATAGACTGAAATAATTCTTGGAGCCATCAAAACCTGATGTTAGCAGTGTTCAGAAACAGAAACCACTCCAGTTAGCACAACTGCGTTTCTGGGTGTTCTTCCACAATATCAGCGTAAACCCCCATTTGTCAAAGTAGGTGTCTGGACCCGAGCTCTCTCTTTTGAGGAAAATGACCATTTTTCTTGAAAGCAAAGAATAAAGAACCATTGATTTTCTTGCTTTGCCCTCAAGAAGGCATTTCCTGGCTGTAAAGAAAGCGTTTAAGAATACAGCCCTACAAAGTATACTTTTGAAAGGAAGAAAACACAGTGACCGTGTCTAATCTTACCCCAGTTTTGTGTTTGCGAGCTTTCTGCTTGTTGTTTAAAGTCTTACCCCTAAGAAATACAATATAAAATCCCCCCACGCGCTGTACGGCAGCAGCGATCCAGCTGAGAGCACAGTATCCAGCTTCTAAAGCGTCCTCAAAACTCAGACATAATTGTAATTAACGCAAGTTGCCTTGAGTTCAGCGGTCCCAGAGGAACCTGCCTCAGTCGAGCTCCTGTGAAAGGATTTGTACCAAACCCAAAAGGGCAAAGCAAATGGTGAATCAGTGCCTCACCCCGTGTTCTTCCAGTTAAACTATTTCAAAACCAGAGCGATGAAGACTCACCCTTACAATAGCGACCCCGTTTTGGACTGTCGGGAGTTAAGATCAGAGTTGGGTGAAAAGCGTTGTCTTCAAGCCCTCCTACCTGGTAAGTCCAGGATACGAGCAGAACTTTGGTTCCTTGATCCTCCGAGTGTGCTGTGGCTTGGATAAGAATGGACTCTACTGTTATAGAACCGTCAGGGAGATGCTGCACTGAATAATCTTTCAGGACCCTGGTAAGAGAGCAGATGTAGGACTGATCTCGGATGGGGCACGCGTACAAGCTGAAGGGAGGGTCGCCCCTGTACCGCTGAATTCCCGACACCCGCATGGTGCTGTTACTTTTAGCTGTGTCTCTGAGCCAGCTCCCCCTGCCCAAGGGAGGGAGAATGGGGCTGAGTGATTCATAGCTTGCTTATTTTGGTGCTTATATTAATCATGTAGGATTTCGATTTCCTACAGAATTTATTTCTGGCTCTCATGACAGCTATAGCTCCAGCCTGAACCCTGTTCCGTCTGAGCAAAGGGCTACTCACAGAATCAACCAGCTGCCTGTAGGAAGAAAACAGCTTTTAAGGTTCACGTGCTGCCAGCTTTTGAACAGCTTTAAGAGGTGTCTGGGCCCTGTGCTGGGTGGTCTCACTCCACACAATTGTACTGACTCCAGCTAGAAGCAGTAGTGCCAGAGTGAAGGTTTCGGGGGGACTGCTGTAGCTTGGCAAAGACCATGAGCTGTAGGCTGATACCAGCCGCTGCTCTGGTTAGGTTAGTGATAGAGACTAAAATCTAGCGCGGTTTTGTCTTCTGGGGCTGCAGAGAATTTTCTCTTAATGACTGTCTGGGCCTGGTCTGCAAGGCCAGAAAGGAGGGGCCCTTGTGCTGCCTGTATTAAGAATGATGAGCTCAAGCGCATCCCAAACACGGCTAAGAACGGACTTACCCTTTAAGGTGGTTATACACGCGAAGCACTGTCTCGTGCTCTTTCCGCGGGTCCTGAATGTGAACGCGGCAGGTGAAACGCAGCTGATGTTCCGCAAGGCCCAGCTCCTTCAAAGCCTGCTCGGGAGAAACCAGACGGAAGCTCTGCAGAGGAAAAGTACAAATCCGTTACAAGCTATTTCCTTGCGCTTTGTGAAGGTTTATTCCTCCTGTGTGGTCAGCTGCGCACAGGTACGTGCTCATCGCTGCAGAACTCCGGCAGGTAAGGTTATTCCTTTTCAACCTCTGAAACGTCTCAGCACATTCCAGTTACTACTGCAAGCAGTAAAGGCTGGGCATGAACACGTGATGGAGAGCAAAGGCAGAGGTAAGACAATGGCCTAAATAATCATCCCAATCCTTTGCTTCCCAAAATTTAAGTTGGTCTCTGAATGGAAGTTGGTTTGACCTCTTTATCGGGGGAATGATTTGTTTAAATATAAACGTGAGGTTACAGAGTAAGAACTCCTCCCTTGGCACCTTGCCATCCTTGTCCAACAAACGGAGGTCTACCCACAACAGGCTGCTGCGTGATTCTCTTGATTTTTACAGGCACGGTGAATCAGAAACACCTTAGAGTCACAGGCTGCAAACCACAGCCGCCTCAGAATGACTGTAGCTGCACCCAGCAGGGGGCCAGGGCAAAAAACAGACTTTGAACAGAAGCAGCTCTTCAAATTTATCAAATTTATTCAAATATCCTTTTCCTGTGACTTCATCTGTGAGCATTCGTGAGACTGACCAGTAAAAGGATTCTACCTCCACCACACCCCGTTCATGAACAGCAAGATGCTAATTCTGAGGCTGTCGGACTAGTGAGGACGCTCAGTCAAGACCACTGACAAGCCAAAGCGTCTGTCTTGCAGATTAATCTTCCCAGGCCTGCTGTTAGTGGGCTCCTTCCAAGCACCTGGGACTGTTTATTTTAGTTCCCTGTTCACCCAGACCTCACGTATGAATTATGACACCACACTCATTCAGAGGACACAAGACAAACGTAAGAACTTTTTGACTTACGTTATCCTTCATAATTAATGTGCCATGCATTAGCTTTGGCTTCTTGACATCTGGTAGGAGACCTAAACCAAGGCCAACGGAAGAGAAAGACGACATGGTTAACGATGATGTCCTTACTTTTCACACAAGATGACCGCTCTAGGCCTTAATATTGGATTTCTGAGTCCCTGCTGAGGTTCAGAGACTAAGACTGTACAGCTTTGTTCTCCTGTCTGTTAAAGTACACGGTGCGTAAGCCATTATCAGTGCTCTAGACACCTATGAAACCGTGCTTAGTAACAGAGAACAACTCCCTCTCTTCCCGTACCACTTCCTGATTTGAGAGGTTTTAGATTTTTTCTTAAATTGGGTTTATAAAAGTAATTCCACTTTTCGCAGACCGAGCTGGTGAAAGCACACATGGACTTTGTTTTCCTAGGCAATGGGCAATGAGTTACAAAGTAACAAAGTAGCGTGTGTTTGTTTGTAAACATTGTTACACTGTGTGTTCAATGTAGCATGTGGTTGACTACATTGCAACAAAGTAGCACATGTGTTTGTTTTTAAACATTGCCTACACATTGTAACAAAGCGTGTTTGTTTGTTTGTAAACATTGAACCATTCACAGCACAGCGGCCACTTCCTTTCCCAGGAACCCCCTCAGTCATTAATGCTCCTAAAACCTGTTCCTTTACGGGAAGCACCGCTGAAAGTCACCATTCATAGAATCATAAAATCGTGAAGGTTGGAAAAGACCCTTAAGATCATCGAGTCCAACCGTTAACCCAGCACTGCCACGACTGGCCCTGCACCACGGCTTCCACCTAATACAAGTGCTATACAACACAGGCCCAAAAGATCAAATTCTTAGTTGAAAACGTCACCTATTGCCGTTTCTCTCTTCAGGAGTCCCAGGGATATGTCCACGGGAATGCTGGGATTGGTGAATATCGTTGTGGTCTCTCCGTTTGCAGGCATGTAACAGTTGACATCTGCAATGCAAACAGCCAGTGGCAGGAGCGCTGCTGCAGCAGCCACTGCACCTGCGAGCAGCGTGCAGGCATCCCTAGAGTAGGTGCTGCTGTGATTGTGGCAGAAGTACGGGTTAAGTATGTGAACTTCAGTGCCTTCCCTTCTCCCCCCATTCCCTCTTCAGTACCAACACTGTACGTACGAAATTCCTGTTCTATTTTCTGCTTCAGAAACTCCATTTTCTTTGCTTCACCGTGGACCAGGAGAACGTTGCGCGGCTCAGCCTGGCGAATCAGCTGCATTATGCCCTTGGCGTCCGCGTGGGCGCTGAAGGACATGTACTCCACCTGCATCTTTACTTCCAGCTGCGGGGGAGCGGGAAGCACAGGCTTTGTGACTCAGGAACACCTTTGGCTCACTACAGCTTCTATGCCACACACAGACAGACCCAGACTCCTGTGTTCAGTTTAAAGAAGGAAGCAGAACACCTGAACTGGAAAATGAGGTTGGAGAGGGAGCTGCTTACCAGCAGGGACTGAATATGTTGCTGTGCAGAAAAGCTTTCAATAATTTACAGGATCAAACTGCTCAGTTTCAGAGCATAATACTTGTTACACATTTGCCAAATCAAATCAATACTTAAGGACAGTTGGTATCAGTTTTTAATATCCCTGTCTGCCTAAAAATCTATCATTTTTACCTGATTTACCTAATTTTAGTTATTAAACATTATAGCTATGCCCCCGACAAAGTCTTATGGCAGAAAAAGACATGCTGTTGCTAATACAAAGGGGAAAAAAACCCTAGTCCAACCCCAGAGAAAATGTGGCTTGGGTATTTTCAATGTTGTATGCAGGATATTCCCGTTACAAGTACCTGCTGTCTAGCTACCACCTGAAGTTCTAAAGAACTTCCCCCAACGATCCTTCTTCTTGAAAATAAAACTTACTATTTGTCTTCCTTCCATTTCCAGCTTGCGCTGCCCACTCAGAATCTTATGGCCCACAGTTCCCTGCACGCAGTAGCCTGGCATGATGACCTGAGAAGGAACGCAGAAAAATCCACAAACTCTGCACACGGACTGCGTAGCACAGCTGTTGTTAACAGAAAAATAGCCACAAATGCATAATGCTGATCTAAGTTTGTGTTCTTCCTGTCTCACATACTACCCTCCTTCACTGGAAAGCTGCTTGCTTTGTTCTGCAGCTTGTGGGTGAACACCCAGCTCCAGAACACACACGAAAATGAAATCGGAAAGCAAACCGCCGCGATCTACACACCAGTAAATAAGAATTAATGCTAGTTACAAATGTCTTTGTAGCAGCTTCAAATTAATGAAAGCACTTTTGAAAATAAAATCTCCCACAACCTCCTGTCTGAGACAGGTACCTCCTCTGCTTGCCCTGGCACACGTAGCAAAGAGAAGTCAGAGCCTGAAAGAGGAGTCGTGATGCTCAGGAAAAGCTCTCCCGCAACCTTTGTTCTGAGGCCTGCATCAGTACCACCATCACATAAACACAAAACGTCACTCAAGCAAACAGAACTTCTTACCATATTCTTTTCATTCCCTGCCCATTTCCTGAAGATCTGAAGGGACTGTCCTGCATGAAGCATGCCAGGGGTTGCAAACACAACCTAGAATTCAAAAATGTGCCAAGAATCACCACAGAATGCTGCTTTTTCCATTACTTACAATATCCTAATACTGTGGAGAGCATCTACTAATACACCTTACAGCACACTTACTACATCAAAGCTCTAATGGGGATTTTTTGCTATTTTATTTTTTCCCACTTTGTCTCATTTTCACATAAGTTGAACCACTGTTTTAGGATTTTTTGTGAGCATCCGTAGTGTCCGATAAAAACTTTGACCAGTTTTATAATGGTACTATCGTGCTCGACAGATTCCTCTTTCAGCTACTGCCTCATAAACCAGTCAGAAATAAAACCAGCAATAGAAGATTGTGTTGTAAAGGATCTGTCTCCTGACTGACTTAAGTCAAAAGAATATACTGTAAAAGTTATGGTTTGAATTGGGTCCAGAGGCATAGATTACATGAACACCCAATCCATTTTTTTTATTTTCTCTAGGAATTTTACCTTGACTGAAATAAAGACAGGAAGATCTTTAATAGTTATACAGATAAAAGCATGCAGTGGGCTGCCACAGAAGGGTTTTAGCTGGGCTGCTGATATTAATGGGGCAGAGCCTGCTTTTGCAGACCACCTGTGTGCCTTAGCGCGGTACAAACACAGCTCCCTGACGCTACACATCTGCTCCGCTCCCGCGGTAACGCCCACCTACCATAGGCCCCGGATTGTCTGCAAAGGCCCGATCGAATGCTTTGATGTGCTTGAATTCAAACATGTTCCTCTGGACAAATGTTTTCCGAATCTTCTGATTAGTCCAGGTGATGAAGAGCTTGTAATAATGATTGGCCTTCTCCGTCAGTCCCGTGGAAAAATAAATGGGAGCCTTCAAGTTCATTCTTTCCCTGTAGAAAGAAGTGATACCTGTGAGGGCCAAATGAGGATCCTGGCTGTCCATGCTGAAAGTCCATAAACCTATGTAGTCTCTAAAGACTTTTTGTGCGTGCCCTACTCTCAATAAGCTATAAACCACTATTATCACAATTATCATTATGCATTAACTTACTACAAAGCAGGCTTTAGTCCAATTCTCCTCACCCACTATGGACAACTTCTTTCCATTACAAATATTATTCTGCTATGGGGAATAAATAAATGCAGTGTCATCAGGTATTACCAAAAACATTTCCATACGATGCTTATATGTAAGTTTAATACTCGTTCATCCCTCCTCCCCCTCCCATGAAAACAGTTGTACAACGTGGCAAAAATGTAATCAAATTGTTTAAAGGCCAGTTGATCCTGAGTGGAGGAGTGGAGTGGAGAATGACTCTGGATACAGAAATGGTTAGTTTACTGCTTAGAGCCAGGGACGCTGGGAAATACACGGAAAGAAGTAATTCCACAACTGCTAGCACGGGCTGACATGCAGAGGAATACTAATGAGAACACCTGCGTTAAACAGACATGAAAGAACCAGAAACCTGCCAGGACCACAACACGAGGACAAAAAGGAGGTGGTACACGCACAGAAGAGACTGCACTCACCAGAAAGTTTCCAATAAAATGCAAAGTTCCTGGGCTCGTCCGAGGGCAAAAACTGGGATAAGAACCTGCAATTGTATGATTTAGCCTGTGAAACCCAAACAGCACGTAAATGGCTCTGTAGCATTATCATTTCTGAACAAGTCCCTCAGTTGCCTCTCGCTTTCTGGTATTCTTTTGCTGACCCTTCTTTGCACAGGAACGTTTTCTGCAGTTTTGGAATGAAAGGCACTGATATTTGACAAGCACCTATCCGCTTGGCTAAGACCTCGGTCTGTACGCACTGAGGAAAGCCTCTGGCAGGGCACGGTGCTTGGGAATGTATTCAGTTCTGTTCTCTCCTAGAGAATGTGAAAGCAAGTTGTTGAGAGCAACAATTCTGGTATTATTTATGGAAATGGAAGCTGAGTGTTTCTGTCCTTGATCGCTTTGTCTGTGCTGTAGGATGACCTTCCTCCCCTCCCAAATTACAGCAATGCTGGAGAAAAGAACATACAGCTGTTTCGATTTCCAGTGTTTTCTTCAGTTAGGTGCTGTCACTTGGCAGCAAAGAGTTTACCGCTACTCATTTGTTTTCCAGATTCAGTGGGAAAGCCATTGTCTACTTCTTAATGGAACTGTTTAGCAAACCACATCCTCTTTTCCACAAGCAAGCCTACATTTTGCCCCTACTAAGACAAGAACAGTAAATAAAATACAGAGCTTGAGGTCACAAGTGACAAACTACTATGACTTTTAACCAAAATGCAGCTCAAGTTCTATGCGTACAATCAACAGCCAGGCTAACCTCCCATTTAATCGAGTTAAATGAACTAAGTCCTAGGAACCTAGAACCAGATCCTTAGCTACAGTGAAATTAGTAAAACTTTCCTGTGTTCCAAATTTCCACTTCTAGTTCCTTTTCTGAGGGGTTAAAATGTCTCTTTTTATAATGTCTTTTTCTAGGCGTGCTCTAAATGTGGTGTTAATGAAAAAGAGAATCTCAAAAAAAAAAGTTTTACATTAGCAAAGATAGGGGCTAACCTCTAAGAAGCAGAAAAGACTGACTGAGATCCTAAAACAATACAAAGAAAGAAATAAAAAAGCCACAGACAAGGTACTGAAGCATCATTTACTGTCTGGTAAGCACATGTCTGCCATGCACTTGGCGGGGTGTTACGGTGACAGACAGCACACTAGGATACTGAACAGACAGACCTGGCTACACTGGAAATCATTTCTGATCAAGTTTAAAAGCAGTAATTGAACAGTCTCAGTTTCTTAATTTACAGGACTAGAGGATGCTTCAGTGTACAAGATGCAAATCAAGTTAATTTTGCCTTTATCCTCCGTATTTGCAGACTGTAAGCATAGCATTTCCCTTACTGCCTCAGTAACTCATAGTTTGGTTTTCTTCTTGGCATAATTTAAGTGTTTAATACTCTGTCTTTTAAAGTACAGATGGAGGAATACAAAAATGCCTTCAGTTTCACGTAGCGGTCACACGCAGGTGCCTGAGTTAGTTAGTAGTTACACAGCACTACAAAGCCAACAAGAGCTTCACAGAGGAAAAACCACATCAAACCACACCACTTAGATTATCAAAACGCCGTACCTTCCCTCCTCTTTCTACAGTCTCATGAACTTTCTTCAAGAAGTCTCTTTCTCTGCAGCGTTTGGAATCTCTGATCGTTGTGGCATAGGTGGATTCACTTATTAATAAATCTGGGCGACACTTATCAATCCAGGCAGCACTAAACCAAAAGGAATTTAAAAAAAAAAAAACACAACACAATCAAATTAAGAGATGGTATCTGGCATTTCTGATCTGCAGGTCTCAAAGAAGGGTGGAGAACGTCACTGTCTCCATTTGTGGATTAGAAAAACGGTACACAGATGTGCATCGGCTTGCCCAGAGTCACCTAGGAGTTCTGTGGCAGCGTCAGGACTCCTCTCTCTACAGGCCACGCTTTCTTTAAATTAATCCAGCCCAGAACAGAGACTACTGATTTTGAAAAGCAGTTCTTCTCCAGTCTATTACTTGTTTTAAATGCATTAAAATATTATTCTAAATAGCATCAATATGATAAATCTCTCATATATGCCAGTAAAAATAAAGTGAACTTTCAAGTTTGAGATTGGCACTCTCTTAGAAAGTAAACACATTGAGAAGATACCATGACAATAAAACATTTCAAACAGATATCTAAGTCCAATTACAATATAGCCTTAAAAACAGATTAATATGAGTATACAGAAGAAGATTACATTACGGTCTATCTGGAAGAATCAACGTATATCTGTTCTTTCTCAAAACTCAAAATCGCATTTATCTTTCCAGCAAAGACACCATTAAATGTTCCAGTCTCCTAACAGAGAATCAATGCTGATAAGCCCCAAGTATTAACAGAAGCTGTGCTGAAATCTTCCTGTCAGAAATATCTACAATTCATAGAAACTCAGCCTCCTACTTACCCTAAATGTCTGTCTGGTGTCATGTTATAATCACCCTAACGGAAGAAAATAAATCCATTAATACTCTCAGTGTAACGGGACAGGCCATTAAAAGAAGTAGGTATCATCTATAAATGTTGTTGTGCATACTTACAGTGTACACAACTGACTCGCATCCAGCCTTAATCTGGAACATGGCTGCTCCCAGCACATGGCCTGCATAGTATGCCTTGATCTCCAGCTCCTCATCCACCTGCACGAACAGGCAAACACTGCATTAGTGCACGCATTTAAAAAAAAATAAATTGCCTCTACAACAATCCAGTTGGTCTGATCCAAGAGTACGCAGCAATTACCATTTACCTGAACTGTCTGGTGAAGATGCACGGCAACCACTTTTTTCATACAGTCTTTAATCATTTGGGAAGTGAAGAAGTTAGTCTCCCCTTTCTTATCCACAGTTATTTTCCTATAGTCCTCCAGGAGGATAGGACAGATGGCCTTGGTGGGATGTGTCATGTAAATGGGCCCGTCATAACCGACCATTTCACTGAAATACGGTAAAGCTCCACAGTGGTCCAGATGAAAGTGGCTGCAACAAGACACAGAGGATAAAGGAGATGCCACGCAGGAGTTTAGCTTGCCTGGTTCTCAGACCTTGTTTCAGATTTTTAAAGCACTGCATGACATAGAGGAACTAGCCAAAATATGAATGATGGACTTACAATATGTTTGGGGTGCTAGAGACATTTCCCGTTTCCCATTTGAGCTCTGAGAAGGAAAGAAGCTTTCTCACCTGATGATCACGCAGTCTAGAAAGTCAGTCAGCCTTCCGTTCTGAGTGATGTAAGAAAAGTCAGGAAAGCGTCTCTGCAAAGACATGAAAAAAACGGCTATCCATTACAAAAGAAAACCAGTTAATACTACACTACTAATCCAACAAAACAATGGTGTGAAAGACCTGAAACGCTGGAAACCTGCTGTAACCCACCTTGAGGCAAAACTGCAATAAGGCAGCAGACCGCACAAGTGTCAGCAATACGCTAAGAGCTGCGGGCAACACCGCCAGCATTTAAGTGGAGAAAGAGTCAAAGAGAAAAAGGATGGGAGGGCTGCCAGAGGACAAACAGGGGAACTGACCTTGCAAATAAATAAATTACAGCCAAGTTTATCTTCAAAGTAAAACAGGTGAGCAATGCGTTTTAGCTCACCCACAGGCATTAAGACAGAAAGCCTCAAAACCTTTTCTGTAACGGCACGTTTGCTCTGTGCCATGCTTTAACAGAATATTTTTGCTATTATTCCTTTCCTACTAGTATCAGGTGACCAAACATCAGGAGCATTTCCTAGCTCTCTCTCAAAAGCATCAGAGATGCACGGTGCGGATGCCGCAAATAATTAACTGCCCAAAACCAAGCATCATGTCAAGAGGAGTCTAGCTAATGACGGAATTAATGCTTTAAAGCACAGCAGACACCTGCCCATGTGAATGAAATACAGAAAGACCAAGACCACCGGGAATGGAGCACTCACAGCTTGCTTAATATTTTTTCGGAGTCCACAACCCAGGGAAAGGGTGGCTGGATGGTGGCACTTCATGTACCAGGAATACCTGGGGGGATGTAGCACGGGAAGGCAAGATTTTGAAGGGGCAATAGTAGTTTGTTCTCTGCCATAATCCAGCTCCAGCAGCGGCTGATACCTGTGCCCGATAACGCACACCTAGCTAATATTACCCATGTGTCATGTCAGATAAGTCAGGCAACGTTCAAATAAAAGGGAACAGAGTGGAACAATGAACCAGGAGCCCTGCTGGGAAACGCCAGGCAGATGCACCCTGAAAGCATCTCTACACAACATTCAGGATTCTCCGCTGTACTCACGTCATCGTTGTAACCCATGTGCATCCCACAGTCAAGCATTACATTCTTCCCGGCAATAGACACAAGGATACAGCTGCGCCCCACATCCTGGCCAGCTCCTGGACCCAAGCGAAAGAAAGACAAGTAAGACATCTCTGGGAATATTCATAATCACTTCAAAAGAGAAGGATTTAAACTTCCTACCCCTTTTCTGAGGCAGGAAAATGATGTTCTCTGCCCGCTGCTGTGCAATCGCAGCTACAGTTTCAAGTAAGAGCAAAATAATGGAAAGGATTAGCATGGAACTCGAAGTTCCCAGGGCTCTGCACCTCCCCAAGCACTCTGCCTCTCAGTGAAAGCACGGACCTTCATCAAGCTCTAGTTAAGCCCATTCCGAGCTAGGAAACTATCCATCAGGACAAAGCAGTTTTTCTGCTCGGCACATCCTCTGCCCTCTCAGTATATAAATGCACCTCTGTGCAACCCATTTAAAAAAAAAGAAAAAAAAAAAGAAAAAAAGAGAAAAATTTGCTTCACGTCAATTTTTAGCACTGTTAAGTGAACTAATACTCTATCTATACTGTACAATACTATTGTACAGTACATTGTACAGTACAATACATATTACCAGTATGTATTAATGAATCCTGTAATCAAAATAGAGTTGTCTATTGTGTCTTTTGACTCTGTTCGAGTCTTACTCACTTGAAAGCCAAAAGGGGGACGACGATGCACTGACAATAACCAAGTTAGGATGCTGCACAACCGTAACACATATTGCAGTGTACCACCACGAGCGGTTTTTGTGGCACGGCAAGGCACATATGCCTCCAGCAGTTTAACACATATTACTTTGAATTCTAAATTCCCAAGTTTTCCAGCGTTTCTATTTCAGAATGATTTTAGACTGGACTTACCCAGGGGAGTGACTTTGATTTCAGGCATTTTGACAAACTCTAAATCTCAAACTGCATGGTAAATTATTTCAGAAACAGTCTAATGCGGGCCACAAAAAGATTTAGCCGTTTTTACAGCCGCCATTTCAGTTATTTTTCAGCATCGAGCAGCAGGGTTAAGCAGAGGCACAGCTTCTTCCTAGAGGGAAAACAGTCAGAAAACACAAGTTAGATCAACAACAAAGATGATTAACGAGTAGGAATTCGGGCCTGCTTGGCTTCGAGAACGACTATCGCCGCTATCGGACACGGACCGGCCCGCAGGCCTGAGGCGGGCAGGCCTGAGGCGGGCAGGCCCGGCAATGGCGGCCGCTCCCGCTCCCCGGTGGCGACGCTCCCTCTCCTGAGGGAAAACCCCCGGCCCCGACCCGCTGCCGCCCCTCAGCGGGGCACAGACACCCGCCTCACACACAGCCCCGCCGCCATCAGCCCTCCCCGACCGCTCTCACCGCCGCTGCGGGCCGCCATCGCCCCTCGCCGCCGCTGCGCAGGCGTAGCCGCCCGGGCGACCGCCCGGGCGGCTACGCCTGCGCAGCGGCGGCGAGGGGCGATGGCGGCCGCTTTCAGCTTACGGGAGGTCCTCGCCGCTTTCCAGACCTGCGTGACGGAGCGGCGGGAGGTGCTGCTGGGTCCCTACCTCTGCGGCTGGCGGGGGCTCATTCGGTGAGTGCCCTCGGCGGTCGGTCCGGAGACCCGGGCCCGGTTGCCGCCCCTTAACGCCAATCTCCCCCCCCCAGGTTTCTACACAGCCTGGGCGCCATCTTCTCTTTCGTCTCCAAGGACGCGGTGGCTAAGGTACAGATCATGGAGAGCTACTGCCGCGGCGAGCAGCGGGAGAAATACGTGTCGCTGCAGTCCATGGTGGAGTACGAGCTGGCCAACGGGCTAGTGGATTTCCAGAAGCGATCGGGGCACCCCGACTCCGGCTGCCGCACCGTCCTGCGCCTCCACAGGGCCCTGCGCTGGCTCCAGCTCTTCTTGGAAGGGCTGAGAACCGGTCGGGAGGACTCCCGGACATCGGTCATCTGCACGGACTCCTACAACGCTTCCCTGGCTACCTACCACCCCTGGGTCGTTCGCAAGGCTGCCACGGTGGCCTTCTGCACGCTGCCGCCCCGAAACGCCTTCCTCGAAATCATGAACGTGGGCACGCCCGAGGAAGCTGTCGCTATGCTGGGTGAGGCCTTACCCTATATCTGCGACGTCTACGCCATCACCCAGGAGCTCTTCGCCCAGCATAAGCTGCTTGACCTTCCCTGACAGGAGGGATGTTAAAGAGCCGCCCCACATTCTGGCCGAAGTCGGACAAACCAGGTGAACACTGCGTGTTTTCACAGACGTGCAAGGGTCTGGTTCTCTATCCATGGGCGCTCTCCCTTTCCTTTTCCAGTACGGAGCTGACAAGTTGGCAAAGCTATTCAGGATGCCTCACTTTCTAAGAGAAAAAAATGCACTAATTTTGTGTGTGTGTGTGGTGTGTGTGTGTGTGTGTGTGTGTATAGAGCCTCAGCTCTACAGTAAGAAAAAAATCCACTATTAGGGTGCTTAAGGGATTTCTTTTCTCCTCCTGGATTCACCTTCAACTCTCCGGCTACGCTTGGAATGGAGCATTTTGGTTTCTTTTTTAAGCCAAACTCTGCAGCTTCTGTGTGTTTACACCAATAATCAGGACTTTGTGTGACAGCACAACTTTCAGATGCGGTGTCCAAACACATTCACACTACACGTGAGCTCACTTTGTCACTTTTGTTTACAAGCTGTTCCCTTGAATAGATCTGGGGGGGTTTCCCTCTTTTATGCTTTAACCTGGAAAATATTATCCCGAGTAATGTGTGTCTGAAAGGAAGCTCTTTTCCTTGTGGTCAGAGACTCATTTGATCGCTACTGCTAATTCTGTGTCCCCTAGAATTAAAGAAGGAAATGGTGGTGTATGTCATTATTGTAAGAGACTGTTCTTCCTTTGTGCATGGAGCCATTAAGCAAGACCTTCCTTCTCTGTACCTTCCCCTGCCCATTAATCTCTGCTTTATGCACCTTGGGATGTGTAACAGTTTTTAGCGTATACTGCACTGCACGATACAATATAATCCAGCTAAGGCTGCAGACTGTACCTCATCTGGTTTCCAGCCGTGCTTCTAAATTGCGTTCTCATGATTTTTTTTTTTAATGAATGTGTCAAATGCCTACAAAAATGACTTCTCTGACTGTGTGGGGAGAAATCCAAACTTGTACTGTGAGTCACTACCTTTGTGAGGCTTATGGCTTCTATTGCACATCACTGTATATAATAGCTGGCGTGTATATGTATACACACACACTGAAGCATGTAAAATGGAGTTTACTTAGCTTTGTGAAAGCTGAAAAAGTACTACATTGTTAGTTCAGGATGAGATGAATATTTGGGGGAGGAGGGAGAATCCCACAGGCTGTCAGATGTTTTGAGTGTAGCTCAGGCATTTTGGCCTAATGTAACACTGCGTGATTCAGGAAATCACTATTACCTCATGGGGATTCGTATAATTAGACATTAAATTATGTGAATGACATGCTTCTGAAGGGTATCCTGTATAGGAATGCTTTCTGGTTTTGTGGTGTTGGAAGGAACATGACCGATAGTGTTCCTGTTCGTACCTTGTCCTTCACTAGCAGAGTCCGCTTCATTTACCTCGTGATCAGATGTGAAACCAGCTGTCAGGAGTAACCCAGATGAAGTTCGATGCTGTGTACTGAGCTCCTATTCTGATTACTCACATCTATCAACTAGATCTTTTGCCAGAAGAGAGGAAATGGAATTTCCTTGAATATCCTAAACGGAGCTTTAGTTGCTATGCTGCGAAAACACAAATATCATTCCCTTTCTGCTAAGGCCACCTTAAAATGACTACATAATTCTATAGGATAAATCCATGTATTAAAATGGAGCAGGTCCACGTTACAAACTACAGAATACGTCTTGCTGGACCTCCCTTGCTGTCTGATACAGATACAGCTGATATTTTATCTGCGGAGTGTATTAAATGCCTTAAATTATGTCAAGTAATATTGTGTGCCAAGTGAAAAAATGTTTTAGATCTCCTGGGAGTTTAATGCAGAACTGGTAGTATGACCACATGGGAAAATTACTTTTTCTCCCTTGTCACATTCATTCTCAACTATTCCTCTTACGAGATAAATGTTAATGTTGAAAATGAACTTGATTTTTGCCATTAAAGAATCAAACTTTCTCAGCAGGGAAAAAAACTGTGTGGTAAGTTCATAACCAATCATTGTGTGCAAAGTATGCTTCAAGTAAAATACAGCTTTCCGTCGGGCTGCATGCTCTCATTTAAACAAGGTATCGCCTCATGAGAATTTTATTTTCCCAGTGTCCTGCTCTGTCTCCAAATAGTGGGAACCTTTTTAACAGCCCCAGTTAGTTACCACTGAGGAAAACTAAGGTCCTGTGCTTGGCTTTGGGCACATTCAGAGTCTGACAGCTTTCACTAACGGGGCCAAATTCAGAGGATAAAACCTTCACCTGCAGTGACTGGTGTACTTGAAAGCTGCAACAGCAGACAGATGCACTAGAGGGAGTTGGAATATTCTGCACAAGAGCCCATCACATCACCTATCTCCTACGCCACAGTAATCACACTTGATCTCACATGACAGTATGGATGGGAGTAAATAATTGCCTGTGTGTGACTTCTACACCATTCAAACAGGTTTTTTTTTCCCTTGTGCAGTTGAATTTGTGTTTAGAACTTTTTAAAAGAAGTTACACAGTTAAAGCTAACCCTTAACTATTCCATTAAGGGGAAGGTCTCCTTAAAAGGATGTCAGTATAAACATATCTATGTAACACAGCTATAGAAATCTACAACTGCTGCTTGCCTGAAGTGCTCATATACTTAGCTTTCTACAACATATCTGCTTCTCTTCATACATGGAAAAATATTCTAGCCTTGTGGCAAAAGTGGTGTATCACTTTGGCAGTATAAGCAGATTTTATGATACAGTATAAATACATAATAAGCCAATAAAATGCAGTAAATTGACCTTTCCAATTCAGAGCTATCCTGTTTTCTAAAATTCAAACCTGACAGAAAAAACACAAACCATGACGCAGCCTAAATTACTATGCTGTGGAACCTGTACCTAAACCAAAGGTTTTAAACTGAAGTTAACGTCATAGCTGAGTGTGAGAAAAACTGAGATCAGCCAATAACAACTTCCTAAAAATCGCAGTATAGCTGAGGAAGAGCTCACCAACCTTGCAATCTAGGAATGGCCTGCTCCAGACAAGTTCTTGCGATGCACTGAGGAAGATTTGGTTATCTCCATGATCAGGTGACCTTGAATTTAAAAAAAAAAAAATATTAATAAAAATTACTGCTGTGTACGTCTCTTGCCACTACTCTTCCGTTCAGGCAACTCAACCTATTATGCTGAAGTTCATTTAAAAATAAATTACGTGACATTCCTTCAGTGTAGGCCACTTCTAGGTAGGGAGCACACAAGTGAGCGCTTGGATCGGAGGCAGCCAGGGAGAACTTCAGATAACAGCAGGAAGCAACGCTGGTGAGCAAGGAAGTTCTTCCCCGCTCAGCCTGCGCACGGGTAACGGCCATGGCAGCCGGCGCCATTCTCCACGCTCCAGCTCCATCAAAGCGCCTTCTCCTTGGCGATGCTTTGGGATGAGCAACCTGCGCTGATTCAGATCTGCTCCCAGCAGCAGACAAGTCACAAATTCAACTGTTTGTGAAAAACCGTCAACAGGGACAGTTTCTACAAACGCGTTCCATTAAAGATGTTGTTCCTTGTTTGGTTGGGGCGGGGGAGTTAATGCAAAAGGCACGTGTCCAGATCAGGCCGGGGCTCCTGAGCTGACACCCGCCCTCCAGGAGGCCCAATTTCCCGAGCTGTGACAACGAATTCAGTAGTCACTCGGCTCGGGCACGGGCTGCTCGCTGAGCAAAGGAAACCAGGGTTAGGCCAGTGGTTTGCAACCAAGCACACTCCTAGGCTATTGCTGCGTATTTGACTATTGCCCACGAAGCAATTTGACTATTTGACTATTGCCCGCTAGAGTTACACGTTTAATGAATTTTCCTAAACAAATTCTTCCCCGTTATTTTCATCTCTCCGAGTTCTATTTAAAGAGACTTCCCAGGAACTGTTGAGACCGGACCCCCTGCCCCTGCTCCCTCTCCCACATTCGCTTGGAGATTTCTTTGAAACATTTTCCCCAAAACAGACAAAGAATGGTCCCTGACCTGCTGCTGTGCTTGAGCTTTGGTTACGCAGCAGCCCTCAAACCCACGTGCCTCTCGGCTCAGTTTAGAAGGCCGGGGGATTATATCATAGGAGGCTTGTTCCCTTTTGGAATCGACACCGTAAACCTGACGGCACGATCAGAGCCCACGTTAATTGTGTGTGAAAGGTAAGAGGAACGTTAGCTTCGTTAGTACGTGTTACTTGGTCACTTGGGCTGGGAAGAGAAAGGAAAAGAAAGCCCTGATAGCAACTGATGGTCTCACAGGCGAACATCAAAGGTGAGATGGAAACAAAGATCAGCTCTAAGCTGCCGGAGCGCTGTGTGCTGTGCATCAATTTCTGATCCTGAAATGGAAAATGTTTTTGTGTCTTCTTGATGCTACTATGCAAACTTCAGATGCAACCAACCCCATTTGGATGAAAGCACTGCCCTCCTCAGTGTTTTGAATCTAACGCTGACAGAAAGGTGTAAATGTTGCTTTTGCTTCCAGACGGAGTGAGAAGCGTGCGCTGCACTCTGCAGGCAGGTGACACAGGTTGAGATGGTGCTGTTGCCTTTTGTGAGGTAAAAGGACACTCAGCGCTGTGCACAAGGCAAAGCAGGACACGAAATCACCTGGCTTGCAGGCTTGCCGGTGGGTGATCAGTATTTCCTACTCAGTTACACCAAGGTGGTTCACACCATCACATTACAAGCTACTTCCAGCTCTTTGTGAGGAGAATGCAAAGACATGCTAGTGTCCTACCTGCTTCTTTGGCAGCAACAAAGCACAGAAAAGCACGGTCCAAAGTCTTTCCGTCTTTGCAGGCTGTGAGGCCGGGAATATGCCCAGTGCACTGAGCTACACAGCAGAGGAAAATCCCAGGAAGGACATCTCTCCTGAATTAGCACACACTGCGCTTTGGGAACCACTGGTTTCACGACCAAAGCACACAAAGCTAAAAGCAGGAGGTTGTCTGAGTCTTGACCCTCACAGCTAAACATATTGGTCTCTCTATACCTGTTTCTTCTCCTGGGAAGCACAGAGGATATATTTACTGACAGACAAGATTCATTAGATATGAAAGGTGCTCAGAGCCTCTCTACTCACAGTACAATATTTACGAAGGCTATGGGTACAGGGATGCTCTGCTGACAGCACCACATATATCTGGGTTGGCAACAGACAGGATGCTAAAGTGTCAAAGAACGTGGAATAAGCCGATCTCCGTTGCGACAGCACTGACCACGTAATGCCCTGTCTCCTCTTATTGCAGGTTGTTTGTAGATGGGCTGATATGGGCTCTTGGGATGAAGTTTGCTATCGATCAGATCAACAATTCCCCTTCGCTCCTCCCGGGAGTAAAGCTGGGCTATGACATCTATGACACCTGCTTTGAGCCAGCGGCGGCCTTGCAGCCCAGCTTGCTATTTCTGACCCGAAACGGCACAACGGGCATTGGAGTACTGTGCAACTACACCGACTACCAGCCTCGTGTGACTGCTGTGATCGGACCACATAAGTCGGATCTCTGCCTGGCAACAGCCAAACTATTCAGCTTCTTCTTGATCCCACAGGTAAAGAAACTCTCTGGAGAAGCAAGAATTCTCCTTTTTGGTGGGGGAAGGGTTTGGATCAACAACGCCGTCTATGCTCTAGGTCTTTGAACCAGGACCGTTAAAGCACAGATTCCAGTCTTTCCTCTGCCACAGAGTGATCTTGGGTAGGTCGTTAAACTTCCCTCCTGGAACACACTCCAGTGTCTAACTTCCCAGAGAAAAGAGGGATAACTCAGGCCGCTCTGTGATCCATACGGGAATAACAGAGCTCCCAGCATAAACTGGGAGGATCCCATGAAAATACCTCTGTGACTGTAAGTACTCCGTTACCACAATAGCGAGCGCTGTAGTGGTCAGGTAAATTTAACCCTCAGCTAAGATATTACTGAATCTTGGGTGTGTCACCCTTTGTAGAAAGTAGCTAATTATCATTGTCATTAATGATAAGGGCTGGTGCTGTGAGGATGGACACAAACGGCAGTGGAAGGACAGCGCTACTGCAGGCAAGGGACAAGGGCCAGTTTATGGTTCTCTTGGCAAATGCAGCCATGAAGGACCTATCCCTTTAGATGAGTTCTTCCTTCCCACTATCCTGACCCAGCATTTTTAAAAATCTAGTGCGCTGAGACTAAGCAAAGGCGGCGGAGAGTGACCTGCACTATGAACATTTCCCTCAACTTTACTCTTTGCCTCGCTTTCTCTCTTATCCTCTAATTTGCAGGTCAGCTATGGAGCCAGCACTGAGAAGCTCAGCAACACGGAGCTGTACCCATCCTTCTACCGCACTGTTCCCAGTGATAAGAACTTGGTGGAAGCTGTGGTCCTGCTACTGAACAAGTTTGGATGGAACTGGATTGCCACCATTGGAAGCGATGATGAATACGGCCGAGGAGCCCAGGGGCTCTTCTTAAGCATAGCTGGAAATCACAGCATCTGCATTGCATTCGAGGGGCTAATTCCTACAGACCTTGCAGACCCCAAAGCCAAAAACCAACTGGAAGATACCATTAAGTTAATTAACAAGACCAAAGTCAACATCATTGTCCTTTTTGCCTTTAGCCAGCCAGCCCAGGCCCTGCTGGAACACAGCATCAGGATGGGACTGAGCAAGAAAGTCTGGATTGGCACTGAAGCCTGGATGTTGTCCGACATAGCTGCCTCCATCCCAAATATTCAGAGCATTGGGACAGTCTTAGGCTTTATTATGAAAGCAGGCACAGTCCCTGGCTTCCAGAAATATGTTGCTGACCTCTTTACCTCTGTTCAGCAGGATAAATTTTGCCAGGAGTCTAGAGAATTCAACCAGCTCATGAACTCCGACACACTGGACACACATTGCAAACAGTGCGACCACATCTCGCTGCATGACATCTCGTCCGTGCTAAGCCACTCACAAATACAACCAGTGTACGTCGCAGTCTTCAGCGTGGCCTATGCACTGCACAGAGCGCTGGGGTGCACCCACCAAGCGTGTCCCAAAGCATCCATCAGATCTTGGCAGGTGAGTAAAGGTCAGGGGGACAAACAGCAATTTTTCATTCGGTTTATGCATCGGAGCTGCACGCAGCCAGGCAGGGAGGGGAGGTAACGCTGCACTGTGCTCCTGCCCCCTGCCCTGGCAGCGATACAACCTCAGCAATTCCCTCAGCCCGTCAACCCCTACACCAGCACACTGCACGTTTGCTGCTGGCTAGGGCTGCGTTCTCCTCTCTAAGGCCATGTTCTGGCTCCCACTAACTGGGCTTGGCACAATAGATACAGTAGTTGATAACGCAGCCAGAAAGCCGACAGCTGCAATCTTAGCCCACCTAAGGGACAACTGATTTCAGCCAGAAATTAGCTTACTGCATTATCATCCTCCAAGCAAGAACATCAACTGTA
The DNA here is from genome assembly GCA_020745775.1 of Theristicus caerulescens. Taxonomy (NCBI): domain Eukaryota; kingdom Metazoa; phylum Chordata; class Aves; order Pelecaniformes; family Threskiornithidae; genus Theristicus; species Theristicus caerulescens. Next base: position 6,523,150 of record CM036574.1, read on the forward strand.
CCAATACTTCCTGTCGATTTTCATTTTCTCCTCAGCTGTTGCACTTCATGAGTACCCTCCCGTTCAAGGTGAACGGCCAAAGTTTCAGGTTTGATCAATCCCACGGCACAAACACTGGCTACAAGCTTATATTCTGGTCCTGGAAAAACGGCACCCTTACTTATCTGCCTGTTGGTGACTATGAAGAGTCCTTGTACATCAATAAGTCCCAGATTCAGTTTCACACTGCAGATCAAAAGGTAATGACAGTGGGAAAAGCACAAAATCACAAAATGAAGTGAACTGTTTTACCACTTCATCAGGACTGTTCCTAAGGAGCTCTTAGCCTGTATGCTGCTCCTATGAGATTTGCGTGGGACCCAGTTCTTGCTCCTCTGCAAACACCTAATCCATCTCCATTGTGCAAAACTAGAAAAAGGTATTCCCAGCACTGTTTAAGACTCAGACACAGGCTGGATCCCAGCACAGCCCAGCCAATTTCTTCTGATTTGTTTGGTGATACAGTGCTTCTTCTGAAAGTGTCTGGCTGACATTCATTATTCCTTTTGTCTAGGAGCCTACATCAGAGTGCTTCAGACACTGTAAACCAGGACAATTCAGACGAATAAAAGGATCCCACCTCTGCTGCTATGACTGTACGGATTGTCCAGAAAACACCTTCTGGAGCACTAAAGGTGAGGTCTGAGAAATTCAATGGCTTTAACTCCCCATATTATGTCTATCTACTGGTTGAAATCACACAGGTTCACAGAGCTGGTAACGACCAGTTGTGAGCTATTCCTCAATGAAGCACCGCCAGGGCAGAGTATTTTCCTCCTTTTTGTTCTGCCGTGCATTGCTCAGTCTTGCTCTACACATACAGTGGGGGACCTTCCTCTGTTGATGCCAAAGAGAATGCATAAGGACAATGCGTATGTTTTATGTCAAGAGGCAGGAGAGAGGGGTATGATGAAATTCTGGGGTCACAGGTAGAAGAGAGGCATATGATGAAATTCTGGGATCTTTTGGAAGCTGGTGATCCTTCCTGGGGAAGGGAAACAGAGCCAAGAAATATGTGGATCCTTTTGGGGGGAGGGTGGAGAAGCAGAGGGGAGAAAAGAGATTGAACTATCACAAGCTTTGGAGAGCCAATACACTTAGGAAGGGGGGGAAGTAGGCAAGGCAGCACCCAAACCAGCTACCTAATTCAGGACTGTGATCGCTCCGCAAGGACTGCCTGCAGCAGGGCAGCAGCACTCCGCTGCAAGGTGGTCATCACCTTCTCACCACTATTTTGCAGACAGCTCCACCTGCACTCCCTGCCTAGAGCATCAGTGGTCCCCTGTCCGGAGCACGCAATGTTACGACCGCAGCGAGAGATACCTCTTTTGGAATGAGCCGCTCACCATTGCCTTGCTAACGTTGATGTCCGTCACCGTATCCCTGACTTGTCTGACAGCAGTGCTCTTTTTAAAGAACCTTGAGACTCCCCTTGTGCAGGCTTCCGGAGGCAAACTGAACCTCTTTGCCTTGTTCACACTCATGCTGCTGTCTCTCAGCTGCTGTCTCTACATAGGGAAGCCCAGTAACAACCTGTGTATGATCCAGCAGATAGCCTATGCCCTGTGCCTCAATGGTTGTTTCTCTACCTTCTTCATCAAGTCCCTTGAGATCACCCTTGTGACAGAGTTCCCCCGCTGTGCCCCCACCTTCCTGCACTGGGTGACCCAGAGGAGGGCCGGGCTCCTCGTTGCCTTGTGCCTCCTCACCCAGTGCTTGTTCTGTTTCTGCTATCTTCACCTGGGTCCTGACTACCTGGTGTCTGATTACAAGTCGCTGCCCACTGAAGTTCTGCTTGTGTGTAACACAGAGTCCTGGTTTGCCTTTGCCCTGGTGCACGGCTACAACGGCTGCTTAGCCGTTGTCTGCTTCCTGTGCACATTCATGGTGCAGACCTCTGGTAAGAAGTACAACATCGCCAGGGGGATCACGTTTGCCATCCTGATCTATTTCATCATCTGGATCTTCTTCGTCGCTATTTTTGCTACGCTGAAGACAGTCCTCAGGTCTGTTGCTCAGATTGGTACCATTCTGACAACCAGTCTGGGTATCTTGGGGACCTACTACATCCCTAAATGCTACATCATCTTGCTTAAGCCTGATCTGAATACAGTGGATTATTTCCAGAATTCCATCAAAGAGGAGCCAGAGGAGGACTCTCAATAAACAGACAATAAACCAGATCCATTGTCCCCTGTTCCTCAATAGAAACTGGCTGTATTTTAATGAGATAATTCTGTTTATGATGACTCTATAGGCTATGGTCCCAGTCACAATCACCATATAAAATACAGCCTTATCCAGCAGGCTGAACACTAGGACCAGAATTTTTAAGCTGCAAAAGAAAGCACAGGGCTCCACTCAATGAGCGAAAGCAAAATGTCCCCAGCAGAGCAGCACCCATCCCCTCTGTAGCTAACCGCCTGTTTCAGCACCCACAAGGAGCCAAAAGCAGGTTCAGTTAAGCAAGCAACCCACAGTACTGATATTTTATATGAATCTCTCAGGTCTGGCAATCTGAGCTAGAACCTCACCCGGACCACCTTCCTGTAAAGACTGCTGATAATTTCCACTTCTTATTAACTAGATAACCGCTCCAGAGATATAACCATGAATCCTTTCCCAGGCCCTATAAGAACTTTCAAATAGATTCAACAGCACAGAAATAATAACTAGAAAAACAGAAGGGAATCATCTGAAAAAGTGTGAGATTATAGACCACAAATAGAAATCCTTGTGATTAACTAATGATACTGAGTACCTGTTTACACAGGATCCTCCTTAAAGACCTTCTCCTAGCGAGCAATATCAGAAAACACAGCTTTTATGCAGGTTTCTGCTCCTGTTAGGTACAGAAAGGGGCTGAGGAGGGGGAGGTAACAGACAGGGAGAACCAAAGGTCCTGCACACTGCTCTGTCATTGCAGTCTGTACACATCTACATCTGTTTGTCCATTTGCTTTATTAAAAGTGGAGTCAATGACATCCTACAGCTCTGGGTCTCTTTTTTGATGGTTACAGTCAAGGCAAACTTTTCATCATCTAGGTTGTCAAACTGTATGGTCTAATGGCCACCAGGATCCTTAAAACAACCCTTCCCCATCGTCCCTGTAAATAAGGTTCTGTGATGGAACATACTGATCCCCTGGGCTGCCCCCTCTTCTCTTGAAACAGAGGGGCTCCGACTTCTCAGTATGGCACTGAGTCAGCTTTGCTCATTTTTGACTGAAGTTTAGAGAATACCTGGAAAGGTGTACATGAAGTTAAGATGACAGGCGAAGAGTACACAAAGAAATTGATAGGTCATATACAAACTGAAGTACGAGGAAACAGCTGCGTTCAGATCAAGAAGGGCTGCCTATTTTGACTCTTAAATGAAATAAAAGATTGAAAGGCTAAGCAAGGCTCCTGATGACAACCATTGCTCTTCTAGTTCACGATATCATCAGTACTCTGCTGCAGTATCTTAACTGAGAACTGGTCCTTATATATCATTGAGTGTTGAAACAAAACACAAGCAAGAACTTGTATTTCTCAAGAGATTTCACAGTTTCATTCCAAGTCAGAATAATTGGGAGTTATTCAAGCCAGAATCTCAGGAAAACAGAGATTTTTTTCAGATAAATTATACTGTAAAAGCTTAGATATCATAATAGAAATATTTATCATAATTTCACACTTCTTTTACAATATGGAATTCAGTTTTGATATCATTGTCATGAAACAAAAGCTGAGCTTTCTAAAGTCAATGTTTAAATCTCTGTTAAGTAATGTTTTCTATGGAAAAAATGTCTGTTTTAATTTTCTTGACTACTTTGTCACAAAATCCATAGAAACCATCTGATATGTAAAGGCTGTATGCATATAAAGAGTATATTACCCATTCAAATTTCAATTTGCTCATCTGTGTTTCATTAACATGTGTTTGCAAAGAACATGGAAATGAGGACAAGACCCACGGAAATGAATAATGTGCAAATCACTCCGGGCCTGGCTGCCAGCAGCCGCTGCGCTGCCCGGCGCGGGCTCCCAGCAGCCCCTCTTGGGAGCCAGGCTTAATCTCAGCATGAGAATTTGTTTGCTTCCTATGATGGAAAGTGCAAGGCATCTTTGGAGTTCTCTGTCCAGGAGGCACCTGTCTCTTTTTCTGCCCTCGATAAAGGTGTTTTGATTTTCAGAAGGAAGATCCATTTCTCTGTCTGCTGTTCAGAACTGTTCCTAAAACGTCCTGCTATGAAATGAGCAAGTAGTGCTTTCAGATTCCGTAGGCACAGGAAACGTGTGCTCTTTGAACATACAGAATGTTAAAACCTCACCGTAAAACCCCAGCAGAAGATAGTGGAAGACAGGGAATAAGTTACTCTGCTGGAAGCACAGAATGCTACCAGCTCTGATGAAGTGAGCTGCTGCTAAGAGTGCAGATAATGCACAAGTAGGCCACGACAGGCGTTGCAGAAGCCCGAGTGTGCCAGAAAATGAAACCTATGAGAGCAGAGGCCCAAAGCAGCAGGACTTGTGCATCACTTCCCCTTCCCTTGCTCCTGAGAAATACAAGAGTGCCAAAGCTAGAGACAACTTAAGTACCTGCACGCAGGACAAGTAACAGATGAAGGGCAAATGGATCTGCCAGCATCACATAATCTGGAACTTTTTAGGCCTACTGCTCCACGCATAGGGTATAACAGCTTCCTAACCACGGGAAAACTACGGGAAGCCTTACCCTCCTCCTGCTGGGAGAATATATTTGTACGGAAACGTTTTTTATAGGCCAGTAGAACTAGTTCAGCTACAAGCGTTATTCCTGTCTGTTCTTGCAGGTGTGGAAATTCCTCCACCCTCCAGGTCCACCCTGCCAACTTCAAGGCATTGTCAAACCAACGCTGCAGTACGCAGAGCACGACAACGCTGACTGCAGCTCTAGAGGTCACCACAAATCTTAAAGTCTTCAAAAAAGCAGCTTAGAACTGCAGAGCGCGAGCGATCTGAGGGGCAAGGCCTATTCCCTCCTCTGTCCCAGGGCACCTGCTGTATTTTATTTCTCCTCTTGCCATTTGAGACTCTTTGGGTCCGCATAATCAAAGGACTATAATCCGGGACAAAAGAGGCTAAGATGCTGCTACTACCAGTGTGTCTTCTGCCAGCTACTTTTAGAACACAGATGGTGGTGAGATAGTACTGCTGTGCTTCACCATGAGCATATTTACGGATCACAGAGCACTTGTCAGCCTCACCGCGCTGCTGTAAGGAGCTGCTGTTGCTTTGCATCACTGGTCCGGCTTTTCTAGGTCTTTCAAAGCATTTACTGTCCCTCACTAGAGCTAACCTGATGCAGCTGCGTACACAGGTGATACAAGCTGATGAACTGGGTCTGCTTTGCTCATCTTCACGACTGCAGGATTGTTATCCCTGCCTAACAGAGTCCCAGCAGCACAATTCCCCTTCTGTCTTAAATATTTTCAGAGCTAATGAGGATGTCTGGCACTTTTGGTCCTCACTTTAATACTGTGTTCTACATTATATTTTTTGTAGTAAATGTGAATACACATTTATTACACCTCTGTACTTCCAAAAGGCTGGAGAGAAACCAGCCAGCCCAGAGCAGGCACCTGTGGCAGAGACCAAGCCAGGAAAGACAGACAGTATCTTGGACTACACAGCATCACAGTAATAACCAACAGTGTCTCACTATCCACTTATATACCATGACGGTTGCCACGTGTACTAGTGTAATATGAGGTGGCTAATTAGGTATACAGCACTACCAACCATCAGCCAATAGTTATTATTAAATATTAGCCACTTAGTGCCTCTTCATGTCAAGAAAAGTGGCAGCTACCACTCTACCGTTACTTTTCCTAACAGTACAGATGCAATACAGCAGAGAGATTTATCTTTTATCATGCTGCATCATGGAGGAATGATAACAGTATCTCTCCTTCAGCTCAAAAGCAAAGCTTACAACTTGATCCAAGACTTTTTAAGCAATGCCATCACACTTATCCTTTCATAAACCTGCTAAAAATACAATCGGACTCTAACGCAATCGTTACAAAACTGATTTCATGTTACTGAAATTAAGCCACTAGCCAAGAACAAGTACTTCCTCAAGGTGCAAATGGAAATATTTCAGCAAAGGCTGTTCACAGTAATTTTTGTATCCTTTAAACAATCTTTATTCTACACTCCTTTTGCAAAAAATTGTGTCAGTGTAAAGTGGCAAACCATGAAAGGTGAAAATGGAAAAACTTCCACGTTATTTCACATTACTACCAAACAGTGGCAAGTAAATATCAAGTCACATCACTAAGATCTTTTCTTTTCCCCACCCACTTTGACAAGCAACTATACTGCTCTTTTATTCCCCATATTAGACTTAAAGCTTTTCCATCTATCTACTACGTGGTATTGGAAGTTAACTCATCAATTCAGCTCAAGTAAAGAATTTGCAAATTAATCTAAACCAGGAAATATTTTCATTCTTAAAAAAAGAGCTTTTTGGTGCACTGCAAAGCTAGCTGCCCTAGATTTCTGTGGCTACCTACATATAAAATTCTCCTAGCATACTTGAGGAAAAATGCGAAACATTTGACAAAGGTACTCCTCAGTGTGATTAAAGATAGCAAAAATCTGACCTGAAGACTGGAAGTCCTTGTTTCTGGAGACTGCAGCAAGTCTTCATGAGCATATTGTTGCACCTGAGAATCTCAGCAGTACTCCTCACTTCAGTGCTGTGGTGTCATAGCAGAGAAGCATTAAGTAACACTTGATCATCATTCCAGAAAGAGAGAAGGAAAAAAATCAAATTTACCTCTATTGCCTCTCTTTCTGGCAGCAGAGCTAGAGCCATGATAGACTGATTTTTTTTTTTTTTTCCTTTAGGGGGAAAGAGTGGGTGGGGGAAGAGGTCACCTGCAGACAATTCATACTAGGGCAGGTGGAGTCCATCAGGCCCTGCAGTAAAATGCTGCAAGAGCGTGTCCAAAAGTCTGATCATTTAATATCCACCTAACTGAAAAAATGCTGGCTAGACCATTTTGCATCCTATGTAAAGAAATATGGTTTGAATGGGAGAATAAGGGAAACTCTGCAAGACTTCTCATAGGCTCATATATAAATCTGCTGCAGAACTGCGCCATTTATAATGGGTGCCTCCGTAATAACTACTACTTTGTCTGTCCCTTTGCTGCTTGATCTCTACCAGCTAAAAGGAGGGAATCTGCCTCATCAAGCTGTGGTTGTTCTTTGTACATGAAGCACTCAGACCTTACAGGGAGGCTGGGTGTGCTTATGTTGCATGACAAATACACCGTGGTTTCAGGCTTACCAGTTACTCTGCAAAGTGGTGTCCTAATGATCCCAGCTTGTCTCTGCTGGAGTTTGTGCGCAGAGTCCAGAAAAAGGGAATATTCACATGAAACAGCTGAATACATTGATGGGTTCTACCAGCAGATTCATCTCCTGGGTCTGCAGGCAGGAAAACTTGTTCCAGCTCATGCCTTTGTAACAGGATGTATCCTCCAGCTGCCTTTTACTTCCACAAACTTTCTTCAGCCCTTCCTCTATACCTACTCCTGCCAAGCTGTGAGAGGGAGAAGCTCAATAATTAAGAGGTACGGCAATTTAAGGGGAAAGCACAACTTCTGCACCAATATATTAGTCACGAGCTCACAGCTACAGCACTTCTGATGAATGGCAGGGTCTTGTGTTTCCAGTCAGGTATCATTAACCTGCGTGGAAGAGTCAGGCCTCTGCACTTCAATCATCTGTGACCCAGTTTGGTGGCGAACATTTGCAGGGCTCCTCTCATACTTTGAACTGTAAGCACTTCTGAAGTACCATTAAATGCCAGAACTCCCAGCTGCCTATCATTAGCTCCTGAACAATCTTCTCCTGTCAAGAGGACAAAACTTCAGTGTGTGTGGGGGGGAAAGGGTAAAATTCAACCAATATTTCATCATTCTTGAACAAATGATAATGCAGTAGTGCAAAGAACTGAAGACATACGCTGTGGTTATCACATAAAATTAAAAGCTTTTTAGTGTTTAAAATAGCATTTACACATAAGCAGCTATATATTAACTATACAGACACTTGGGTTTTAATACAATATCTACAAAAAAGAATTCAATTATGCAATAGACATTTAACAGGAACAGTGCAGTCCATGCTAGTAAGAGGTCACTCTTTGAGTAGAACCAATTCTAGAATAGGTGATAGTCTGGGTTTTCATTATTTAAAATCATGTAACTTTGTTCCTCTACTGTACATAAAATTCTTTACATGTATTTCTAATCACTGATTAGAATTAATAATTTTAAGTCAATCTTATTACAATCCAGTTAAATGCAAAACAAACAATTACATCAACTCATGAGCTGTCAAGTCTCAAGATGGGACTGCCCATTTGAATAAAACAAAAATAATATCAAAAGTCAATGTCTGTGCATCATTGCTTGCCATCCAATATACCTTTGGATAAAGTGTCCACGGGACTGTTACCTTTGAAAAGGAGATTTATTAACAGGAGGTAAAAGACAATAGCAGTGCTTTTAAGACTATTTGCCAAAAAACTTACTCCTCAGAGTTAATATACTGGGTGGGTACACTACCCCTACAGATACTACCTCCTTTGGACAGGAGACGTCATCCCAAACTGTTTTCTCATAATTTTCTATGATCTTCCAAACATACCTGTTAGTCCCTGTTACAAGCTGTTGGCAGGTATGCATGAACAGTAAGCTCAGCTGCAGAGCACCAGCAGATGTTGTGGGTCTCACTTCCAGAATAAAAATGGCAACTATCTAAGGCTCCTGTTATGAGGTTGTTATAGCAAACCCATAACTCCTCATTGTCGTTGGAGGCATAGGTCACGCATTCTAGAGCCCAGCCAGTGCCAGTTACCTGACATGAAAATCAGAGAAAAATTCCAGGCCCTGGTGAGAGAAACGGACAGCTCTGCAGGACTCCAGCCTTCAAACCTTCTTCCACCTGGCACAGTACTTCCCATAGTAAGTAGCTTCATTGGCATCGGTGGCGCTTCTTTCTGCAGGCAGTACTGTACCCAACAGGAGAAACTTGCACAGCGAGGCCCCAAGGCCCCCTTGTTGCAAAGACACATGCACATGCATTGAAAGCCAAGCGTGGGATTTGGGAAGTCTCCTGTCTTCATTCACTTCTGAAAATTAAGAGCTAGCAATGTTTCAGGCCGAACTTTCCATTCACTCAAACCAGCCTCTCCACTGTACGCTACGAGGTGGGGAAACCAAGCTTTTGTTTTACATGCAGTGGCCATTACGTATTGCACTGTTCACAGAAGGGTCATTTACATTCTCCTGCTGCTCTCTGTAAATGGCAGGTTCTACACGCTATACAGCAGGAACCAGCTAGCACATCTGTCAGTACATTCAGCGCGCTCCCTGGTCGCCTGAAATGGATGCCTGTTTGTGGGTGAAGCTCGTTCAGGCTGGATTTAGCAGCCCCATTTCCTCAGCAGACCAACGCTTTCCCACACCTATGTTATGGACTGTCAGCCTCATTCCAGAGTTACCCACAAACACGCGAGTATATAACACAGTCGTTTCAACATAGCAGCAAAGACCAGCAAGACACAGAACAGTTTCTGCCAACAGCATAACAACAAGACAAAAAAACCCAGCAGGTGTGTAAACTGCAACTCTTGAAAAGACATAAGGAAATTAAATATGTTTCTTCCATGGGTGAAAGCTCAGCCCTCAGCTTTAATCCCTTTTGGAAATATCTCATTAAAATGACAGTCTTTTCCTCCAGCCCTGTAAGTTCTGCCTTAAGACAAAGTGGGCCAGAAAAATCGTAATATATAAGAGACCAGAAAAGTTTAAATTAATTTAATAGTAGAACCACTAGTGATTGTCAGTAAAGTCACAGACTCCTTAATAGTGTCTCCTGGAGACGTAGCAGAATTACAGAATTATTTTACCCTGATTTATTTGATTGCTTTAAATGTCAATCTTTCAAAATAGTTTACTGAGTTTAGTTAGCATCTCTGCTGTGTTACTGGGAGGAGGAAAGGAAAAGAAAGGATCCTGTTGCACAGTCAAGCTTTAGGTAGTGTTGTTCTTTTGAACAAGCCATCACCAACTTTGCAATCTATGCTAGCCCATCAGATGGATCATGGCGAAAGCACTGCTTTCAGAAACGTCACGTAGCTTTTCGGGAGATTTTTGTAAGGAAAACTGTCCAAAACCACTCAGCTAGTTTAGAAGCCCAGTAACTGGAGCACCTAGTCTGCGTGCCACAGTTTCCTAAATGCCTAGCTCCCTTCTGAGAGTGAGACTTCAGTCTCCAGTTAACACAGACATTTGAAAATGTTACTCTGACTTTTGGAAAAGGGATGTGTTTACACACAGACCTGTAGTAAGAAAAGAAGTAGTGAAAAATCTATCAGAATGAACCACATCCAAAATGGACAGTGTGAAGAGTAATGTTTCGGGGTGACAAAGGAACATGAAACTACACGTATATAGTGAGAAAGACATGTTCTCTTTCGACATTCATATCGGATTTTCACACTACTCATAAAGCATGGAACATAACAAAAAGAAGCTTCTTACCAGTGAAGAAAATGCTTATATACAGTAAAGACTGATTTTAAAGCACCTGTCCTAAAACCTGCCAGAAGCAGGTATCTCACAAAAGAGGATTTAACTGAGGCATGGCCCCATGGTCAAATGCCACCAAGTGACTGCAGCTTAACATGTATTTCCCATTAAATGAGCCACCATAACAGGGTGTGGGTGTGCTCTTACCATGCCCCCATTCAGATACTTTAAAAAAGCTTCTTAAACGACAGTGAAGGTTCCTGAACATATTTTATCAAGCATCCATAGCCTTAGAGCGAAAAATACACAGTAATGAAATCTTGGGGATATACAACAGCAGTTGCTTAAGTCAAAGCTCCCCAGCAGGAGCTTTAGCATGGGTCTCGCTCTGTGTCGGGTATAAAGATTCATTCATTGTACCATTTATGAACTGTTCTCAAAACACCCTCTCACCCCTCTGCTAACAGCTAGCCCCCATCTGTGTTCAGAACGTGTTCCCTTGGGTAACACTGCAATTGGGATTAGACATCTCCAGGTTTCTATTTCAAAAAAAGAGAAAGATACTGCTCAGAAATTAAGAACGGAAAAAGAGGTGATCCAAATGAATAGCCATGTCCCAGTGGGAGCCAGGATTTACCTACGTCTCTGCTAGAATGGGATAAATATCCCCTTCAAAAGGGAAAAGCTGCAGCTACACTAACAGAATCGCATAGCAGCAATTGTTCTGTGGAACAACTTTTAAAACCTGTAAGCAAGTGCGCATTATAACCAGAAGAAACAGACACATCTGTCAGCAGGGATGTGACTGAAATGCCCAGGAATGGACTGCAGCTACAAAGTCACTATCATGATACTAAATGAAATAACTTTACAAGTTCTGCACAATGAACACATACAGTAGCAAGACTCCAACACTCCCTTGATAGAATAATATCTAAAAAAAAAAAAAAAGAAGAAAGAAAGATCGATTTATACTCCCTAGTCGGCAGAAGAAGGTAGCCACAACTTTGCCTTCTGCTAGGAATTGGTTTGAGCCTGCTCCTTTCCAAGCACGTGTTGTCTGTACGCTCGCGGGTGCCATGTCTGCTTGGAGCGCTGACTGATGCATCCAAGAAACAGCACTACAAGGCAGTATCACAGATACCAGCCAACGGTCGTTTTTTCCTTGTAAGAGAAAAAGCAGGGTAAAATAAAAGTGCTACTATGCATTATTGGAAATTTAGAAGTCATGTGAAATAACAGTCCTTGAATCAGCCAAAAAGATACACTAATTGCATTGAAGTAGGTGCCACAATTACCAAAGCTCATTAAGATGTGAATATACACCAGCCATTCACAATCAAAAACAAGAGGGGGGGGGGGGGGGGAGGATAAAGAAAAGATGCCATCAATTTGCTGATATTTAACAATCCCAGGAGATTTTTTTTGTTCATTTTTGTGGTGGGTTTTTTTTGTATTTTTTTGTTTGTTTTGTTGATTTTTCTGCAACACAATTGCAAACCAGGAAGGTGTGACATGCAAGACAGCCAAGTTTCTTCCATTAAGTGTTCGACAATGACCAAATTGCCCACCCACCCCCAAAACAATCCCCCCGGCCCTTCCCCGAGCAGAGTCTGAAGGCACTTCCTCTCACATGATGTCGACAAAGAATTCACAAGGGTTGCCCATAGCCTTCTGGAAGGACTGCCGGCTCCCCGTCAGCTCTGGAGGAACAGAGCTCAGTTCCCTCACGGGGGGCCCTCCAGGGGGTCCGCTCGTCCCGTAGACTTTGGAGCCCAGCTTGGGGAGATTGTAGAGGGGTGGGACTCCTGGAGGCCCGTAAGAATGATGGCTGTGGTGGCTTCTCTCGCTGTGGGTGGCAGAGACGTGACTCCGGTGGCTGAGCTGGCTGACAGGCCTCTCCCGACGGACGACACTGGCGCCGCCGCCGCTGCGGGCAGTGTGGTCAGACTCGCTGCCGCTGCCAGCCGACTTGCGGTCCTTCTCTCTGCCCAGAGCTCTCCTGCTGTTCTCGCTGTTGCTTCGGTTCGAGCCGCTGCTTTTGCTTCCTAAAGCCCACAAGTGAAAAGGACACACGGAAAAGCAGCATTAGCTCCGGTCCATGGCTGTCTCCCACATCAGCTCCTACCAAAACCCACAGATGCGGGAATGACCATTGTAATGGCAACAATGATGACAAAACCAGGCCTGAACGTGGTGATGGTGGCTTATGGGATTTAGCAATGACAATTGGTAGAACAAAGCTGACAAGGTTGTGCCATGCACAGGTACACGTAGACACCTTAGAGCTTGCACAGTGAAAGCAGCAGCTAGCCTAGGACCACTGGCTGAAAGCCATTTGCTCCGCTGCCGCCCCACCGACTGGAGAGAGGAGAGGAGCAAAAAAGGAAGGAAGAAGCGGCATTTGGGTTTTGACTCAAGCAAACGAGGTTCAATCTAATTGTAACTGCATCTGTCTTTGCTATCTTTTGTCGGCAAAGCTTTTCAAAAAGAAACTTATTTGCCTTCTCTGTCATCCTTGGTCACACTGGGCATACTCGCACCCAGGGCCAAATCATCTGAGGTTAACAGATGTCCTTTTGCTGGCTTCAGTGGGTAGATTCTTTTAAAATTCATCACTACAGTGTTCTGTTGTTGGGGAATGCTTCAAAAAACAGTATTTGTTGAACTCGACTACGCTGAATCAGTAACATGCAGGATGTTCCCAGCAGAGGCCACTATATCAACTCGGAAAAACAAAGGACTGCTGCTGGTGTGTAAGCTGAGCTGTGGCTACATACAAGCTTCGCTAAACTTCAGAACTGATTTTACGTGAAAGTTGAAGGTCATGCTCTGTTACTGTGAGAGATAGGCTAGGGTGATGTCAGGAGACATTTCCAAGTTAATTATTCTTCAAAAAACCCCAACAAACCAACCCACAGAATATCTCATTAGGTTCATGCCATCTTAGTGCAAGATTGTCTTCCCCAAAAGGGTCCCAGCCAGCCGAACAGGGGACCAGCTTTTGAGTCTGAATGAGCCACTGAGTCACGGGGGTCACTGAAACGGGAAAAACAGAATGATTCTGAGCTGCTCCTTTCTTGAACTACAGGTGATCATGACCTTCTGTCTGCTCCAGCTGATGTTTAGAGCACGCAAACAGAAGAGACAGGAAAACTAGACTGACCTGGTGCGTACAGTTGAAAGGCTAGATTCCCCTGCAGAGTGCAAGAAAAACTGGGGATAGATGGAAAACACAGAATACAAAATCACTGGACTTGAAGTCAATATTCTGAGCCTGGGACTCTGAAGTGGTATTTGCTGATTGTAACCCCTATCAGCTCTTTGCTCTGGGAAAAACACTGTCCTGCTTTGTGCCTCAGTCGTCTTCTGTCTGTAAATGGAGATATTCACATGGGTCCAGCTGCCTCCACCAAATACTACAAAGACTCATTAAGGTGAGCTTTTGAAGGGGTAAGGTGCTCCCTGAGCTGTCATTTCAAATGTTTCATAACAATCTTGTAAAGACAAATAACAGAGGAGAAACTACCTGTTAGCAGGTTGACTGTTACAGCCTTTGCTCCAAAGAACAACATAGAGATTATCTCCTAGAGGCATCTTTGTAAGCTCTCCAGTGTGGCACATTGTTCACGGTGGAAGAAAATCAACGTTATTTTAACCCTTCCACAGCTAGTATGCCTCTGCCTTTATCTCATGATGCATTCTGCTGCCACCCATCCAAACCCTGCAAACCTTACCCAAAGTCATTACTCCTTGATGCAAGCTTCCCATACACAAGAACTCATTGCTAGTTCCATAGCTTGCAGCTGAGTAAAGATCTTGCAGGGGAGAAAGCAAGCTGCACTGAAAGCACATATTGCTGATCTTGAGAGGTCTTCCACAGTCAGTAGGACTGAGACTGTCTTGTGGCAATCCATCACATTGCTACTCCAGACTTCAGTACATCTGGAGCAGCAGCTCTAGCTGATCTGCCAAGACTCCAAGAGGTCAAGTGGTTAATGCAGACTTCTTATCTCAGAAGAACCTGGCTTTCTGCAGCTGCACTCCAAGCTGATTACATGGCAGAAAGAAAATAGAGAAACCATCTACCATTACAGCAGTCTGTCTAAGAATAATCAGCAGCATAGGTGTTCTCCTCTGGTCATGCTGAGGTTCACTCTCTCCCTGACATGCCTTTAAATCCTGTCATGGAACAAACAATCAGAAAGTCCTTCTAAGCCTTGAGTTTGAGTGTCACCTCCTGGGCAGCTAGGGACTGGCCTGTCTTGGAGACATGCAGCCCAACCTAAAGCTGAGGTTTGAAATGCTGCTAACTTGACACAACCACAGCAGTGTTTGTTTCCATCTAAGGCCAACTTTAAACCTAAGTGTCATTAAATGGATTTAAAGAATCTGCATTTCAAGTGCCTAGAAAAGCTTCACTCAGCGTTGCCACAACGTATTATCAGCCTTTGCTCTCTGTTACTGCTGAACAGCAAACTTCTACCCCCCCTAAAGCCACAGAGACTCCAGCTGCCTCAATACTTCCATGGGAACAGACGTTTCCACATGAACCCTTCTGCACAGGGGCAGGAGAGCCTCCAGAGACAGCGTATAGAGGCTCTGAAGACCCTTCTATCGTTCCTGTCCCAACAACTGACATCCTGTGAGCTTGAACAAATCCATCCTTCCTACTTCTTTCATCTCTTCAGACTGTAACCTGATGATCTCTCACTATCCATCTGTACAGCGAGCACCTACCAGAACAGGGACATGACTTTGATCTAAACACTATAGTAACAGAGAGGATGGCTTGCAGAGGAGCTGCTCATCACACCAGTGCCATTCCCTACAGCAAATCTGCCCCAGCCTTTAAAAATAACCTAAGCCCTGGGTACCACAAGCAGGGACAGATGATGTGGCTCAGGTGAAATAAGCAGAAACCTAAATTGGAACAGAGCCTTGAACAGAACTGCAACATCATATAAAACTTTGCTAGATCTTCTGCTCTCCATCCGTTGCTTGCCAGGACACGGCTCAGTCTGTCTCTTGACCCAAATCTTAGGCTTTTGCCTGTAATCATCAGCAAATACACTGCATTCATCTCAAAAACACGTGACATTCACTGGGCTCTGGAGCAGCGCTCTTGTTCACCAGATGAATTCAGTTATGATCTAACACTGCACATAAAAGAGAGACTTCACAAGAAACCCAATTCTAACACTCTATATTGAGAGCGATCAATGCAACCTTGTGTCCCAGTACTCTTAATACCTGCCTGAGCCATCTGGACAGGGCTCAAGTGTCTTTCAGTAAGCGAGCAGTTGAAGGGCACTGGTAGATAAATCCAATCCAGATGGATGACATCAGACTAATAAATTAGGAGCTGGGATTATTTAGTTATTCATTTTATGAAGGGCAGTGAAGAGACCAGTGACAGGATTTTCCCATGGTATCTGACGCCATTCCCTCCGTAGCTGCTGCAGCGCAGTCACACGGGGGCCTGACGGGTTGATATGCTACTGCCACTCTATTGGACTACTGTGCATTGAGACAGGTTGAGCACCCAAGACAATTAAAAAGGAGAAAAAAAAAAAAAGAAAAAATACAGCTAAACATTTGGGTCACAAGAGTCTAAATGATCATGCTGTGAATTCATTATTATTATGGAGGCATTTGAAGCTTACCAATCCCCTAGAGTCAGCCATTCCTCTATGAATCCTTCAGTCTAATGCTTGCTCAGAACAAAACAAGGGAATAACAGTTACAAAACAAGAAACAACACAGAAGTGTAGTTTCCAAAAGAAGAACAAGGAAAGCGTTGAAATCCTTCAAAATTAAACACCTTGGCACCTTTCATAAGGCTCTCTTTAGCCAGTAACACAGGTCGCATGGATAAAATACCATACCTTTCCTATTCCAGCAGCAGAGATCTAATATGCTACTGCCTGCAGAACCAGCTGCCAAAAAAAATAATCACATTCTTTCCAGCACAATCGGCTTGCAGTTCTAAACCTCTGGATACCACTGTGAGCTTCCTCAAAGACACTTCTTATTTTGAGATAAGGTGGGAAGCAATAGTGCTAAAATCTTGTGAGCACGTTCCTGTTATGAAATTCTTCTGTGCAATTTTGCAAAATCTAACTGGCTGCAGTTAACAGGAAGAAGTTACATCCAAGTTACTGGATGTTCACCACAAAAACACAGAGAATCCTCACCCTTGCTTTACTGGCATTTCCAAAAACAAAACTCACTCGGGAAGTGATTTAAAAAAAAAAAAAAAAAAAGGCAAGGCAGAAGGGCCTTCTGTACAGCCAAAAAAATGCATAATTTTTATTTGCTAAGGTTTAAAAATGAACCACAAAATTATCCTAGGGCAGGAAAGGAGGAGGTCAGGTTTTTAATCCATGCAGTATTCTCTTTTCTTCCCTGTCACATATTACAAAGGAGACTCTCCTCCCTGTGAGCAGTGTTTCAGCCCTGTAAACCATCTGGCTGGCCGCCTCACGCTTGTCTCCCACAAGCAGAGAGACTGATTTTCCTTTTGTACTGAGCATAGAAGTGAAAGCCAAGAGAACCTTGGTTCTAACCCCTGTTCCATCGGCAACGAAATGGCCTAGTTTCTAGCAATATCAAGAGACTGCAGCCCCACTGCTGGCAATGGCTCTGACCTCTAGGAAGGGGGGCAATAGTTTATCTATTTTAACAGGGTGGACAACTGAGTCATTAATCTTGGCTCGATCGGCATTATCTAAGCAGCAGTTTACCGTGTGGTGCTGTTGGGTAAGAAAAGTACAGATGCCCATGCCACCACAGACATGACAAATAGCTTGGCTCTAGTTCCCCACTGGCATTTTGCACGGGGTACAGAACTACAGCATAACTACAAACAGCATGTATTCTCTTCTACTGGCTCAGTTAAAACATCTCTGGCAGTTTCGATACAGAGCTGAAAGGCTAACCCACTCCATCACATACACAAACAGTTCTGATTAAGTGCGGTCCCACCAAATCCATGCAGGTAGCATACAAAACCACAAGACAGGAGCACAGACAATACGAAGGAACTCAAGCAAATGGTCAGGGATAATGACAGCTGTAGAAATAAATACCAGATTAACCATCTTACCTTCACTTTGCTGGCTCCCTGCACTGCCACTACCATAGCTGAAGCCTGGGTCTTGGTATGCTGGTGGAAAACATGGAGGGGGCAGAGGATACTGATATGGGTATCCTTGGCCTAATGGCCAGGGAGCAGCAGGATGTGGAAGTGGAGCAAGGGTATCCTGATCCGAGGCCCCGCTAGAACCATTGTTAAGGTTCAGTGCAGCCATATCTGGAAAAGAGAGAAAAGGTGAAGACTCTGTTCTTACCTAGCAGCTGACGCTTGCACATTAATAACGGCTGACACAGCACCGACTGTGGTGAGGGACTCAGCCTCCAGAGTTCACTCGAAATATCCCACACGATAGGGCTGACATCAGTATTTACCACTGAGCACCACGGTACCTTTGCAGCACTTCCGTAAGCCAAGGAGGAATCATCCCCATTTTACAGATTGGAAACTGAGCATGACTGACAAGCAGGAAGTCTGGCATCACCAGAAATAAATCCTGCTTTCCTGAGCCTCAGTGCAATGTCCTATTTGATGAGTTCATCCTTCTCTTCCAAGAGGTCTAATTGCTTGGCCTAACAGAAAACGTCAACCACTTGTCCTGCAACTTCAGAGTAACGGCCTGTGCTGAAACGTCTACTTGTGAAATCCTACAGGACTCTCTCTGTGCGTCCTGCGAGCACAGAAGAGACACCACACATGCAGCTTTGCCCTTCGCAGATGGGGAACTTACTGCCACAGAGGTCTCCAAAGACATAATAGCACTGTTCCGAGAAGGTGATTTTGTTCACAGTGTGCCTGAGGTAGCCGTGTTTTAACATGCTGCTGGCATATTTTCTAGCCTCCCGTCGGTCTTTGAAGCCTTCCACGTGTGTGTAAAGCCAGTCAACCACATCTGCTCCTAAAATGAGAATAGGAAGAGGAGACACAGGATCATCTGAGACAAATTGATCTTTTTTGGTTTTTTAATCTTCACATTATCTGATGGTCCACTAGTGCTACTGTGCCAGGTACTGAATGCAAACAAGAATATGTAGCAATCTTGCTGCAAAGAGCTTAAAATGTTATTTTCACGACTAAGTTAGTTACCATCAAACATCAATAAAGAAAGCAAAGAATTATCTTGCATCCAGTTGAACACTACATTAAGAGTGACACCAAATATGCACACAGAAAATTTTATAGTTACACTGTTCAACCCCTTCTGAGTTGCAGCAATGAAAATGACAGGGGATTTACAGGACAGAAGTGATTAGGAGAGTCATCTTCCTCAAGAGGCGGATGTTACGCTGTCCAAAGACCTGGGTTCCAATCCCTTTCTCAGCCAAAAGTAACTACAACCTAGACTGAATAAATGTTAGCACAGTTCAGGTCACAGGACAGTCAGAATCAAAGGTAGACTAGTTGTGGCAATTTTAAATGTAATTAAGATGCTTTATTAAGGTTGTGTAGCTGTCTGGAACTGGAATTACAAGGATTGTTGCTATGGTGAACTTGGGCAGATCGCCAGAGCCACAAGTACTTACGTGGAAAACCTGAGATACAACAAGTAAGGGTTAAGGACCAGCTGTGTGTGGGCATGAGAAACGTGCAGTATTTTTGGCTGTCCAGGCACAAACAAGAGCTAATCGCTATTTCCTGTCACACTTAGAGTTGTTCACAAATACCAAGTCAAGGAAATATAAGAGGTCATAGCCAGAGGGAAAAAAAGTTCATAGAAAAGATAGTTTCTTCAGCCTATTTCCAAGAAGCCACATTGGTTTTTTTTTTTTTTTCCCCAGCATTCCTTTGATCTGCTTACCTATCACTGCATTGGAGATGGTAATTTTTAACCACATCCTGTCCCGGATTTCAAGGCCTGAGTCTGGTAGCTGCATAACCTTGACAATAGTAGCCATGTCACTCTTCACAGTTAAGGGAGATTCTTCTAATTCTAAAAGGAAGAAAGGTTACATGCTTCTTTGAAATGAATCGAGTCTGAAAAGAACTTCTCAGTTCCCAATTTGGATGAAACGTTTCAAGCTTTACCAACAGATGCAAAAAAAGACACAAAGGTTCCCAAATGCACCCTCATCAATGGCGTAAACTACAGCATTTGTACCAATTCTTCAGAGATTGTGCTCGGTGCAACCAGTTTAGTCACCGACACGCTGAGTCCCTACGTGTCTTGACTTCACAGACCAGCTATAGATCAGCACTGCACTCTTTCAATCCACGCTGCATTGAGATTTGCAGAAAAGGAAACCCAAGGAGGTCTACAACCATTGCTTTCCATTTCAATTTGCCATGAACAGCCCCTACCCACCCAACGGTTCAGTGCACTGTATGCAAAACTCCGTAGGAGTCTTTTGGCTTGTTCTTTAACTTCTGGTTTAATTGTCGGGACTGATACCCATCTGCATGGAGAAAGACGACGACCATGTCTCAATCAATCTCCATCTATTTGTAGTTCACTCTCCTCCAGCAGGAATTCAGAAACCCTCCTCCCCTCCCTTCTCCCAGCTCCCCATATCACCCACCTTTCAAAAGCACAAGGGAACCAATTTTGCCCTTTTCCAGCAACCCAAAATTTTGATAAAAAGTACAACAAGCATGAAACAATGAAAACTGAAAATGCTTCCTTCAATACATGCACTGCAAATATGCATGAAAATATCCCAGACCATCCCAGACCATGCATGCGGTTTCAATACTTATAAAGTTTGAATAAACACTAAAATTTTGCTTTTGCTTTAAGTTAGTTTGGTTAGTGGCAAAAAGCAACATGTTTGTTGGGCGGGAAAAAAAAACAACAAACCAATATTCAAGTAAAGTATGTGGGGAGCAATAAATTGTATTTTCTTGGAGACCCGCGATCTGCATATAAAGAACACCACCAGCCAAATGATCATCAATATTTTCTAAGTCTGCTAGTTGCTGTACAAATATGAAAAATTCTAAGATGCATCTAAAATGCACCCACTTTGGTCTGAACTCAGTCAACTGTGGGCCTGTACAGGTACGTGCACATCTGAGGAACAGCACAGACAGTACCTCCTTTCTGGGGAACCAGATCTACTGCAAAGCTCTTTCTCCGGGCTTCGGTTATTGGGTTTGAGTGGCATTTTTTCCCCATTAGCAGATCCTGGTAATAAAAGAGGTGTATGCTCCAGGAAAACCAAGTCCTACCACATGTAATACCTCCACTGGCTTATATCCTTATTTGAGTAAGGAGGTACACATTTGCCCAAACAAAAAGGCCCCAGAAAATCAGGCAGTACCTCAGGCTGAATACTACTATGCAGAAATAGTCTGAAGTCTCAATTCAAAATCCTCTGAAGCCCATACAAGAGAAAAAGAGAACTTCCCAACAATGTCAGCGGACTGCATTTTCAAACAGCAAGACTTTCAAGAAACACTGAAACACTTGAGGTTAATCTCATGGAATGGGACAGCCCTGCTTTGCAGAAAGGGGTCCTGTAGGGGCAGAACAGCAGCTGGAAAAATCTACCTTTAGCAGAGTACCCAAGGAGCAGGGTTTGCACAGACTGAGGCAGCGAGTCCAACACTCACAAGCCACTGTGAGAGAATATTCTCCTGCATCAGCCACAACACTGCTGGAGAGCAAGATACTTTTAAAAGCAATAATTACTATGAAATACCTCAGTCTGCCTTGGCTTGCATAGTCCTGTTTTTGAAGAAATGCATCTGAGAAAATACAGAGCTAACACAGAATAATTCCTACTGTGTGGTGGTGATTTGTATGGCCCCAAAATGTCAGCTACTTTCATCACTAGCACCAATGCCATGGTGGTTGTGCAAATGCTTCAGATATCAGAACTTCACTTTTGATCGCGAGGCTAGAGAGCAAAGGAATGCTAGTCAGAAGGAAAGCAGTTATTCAGTCCATTTACATTATCCTGGCCTTGCTATACAAACAAACAGCAGACATTCGCAATATTTAAAACAAGGAGCCATGAAACAGACTTGTCTAAGATGACTCCGTTAATTCCCTGCTTCCACTTCCACAGCCAGATACTGTAGAACAGATATTATATTTGCTTCAAATACCAGTGACTCTAGCCTCAGAGGAACTGAAACAGAGAATCTTGCACTGGAACATGAAAAGTCAGAAAGCCCCGTTTTGCATGAAGCTCTCTGTTCTTAGAGATGTCAATGCGCAGTCTCTCCTCATCTCTCTCTCTCCTCCTCGGTTCCTCCCCAACTTTGTCTTTCCTGCCAAAGAGGTTCACACGGCGGGTACTCCTTGTGCCTAGGGCCCTGAGGTGCTGCCTGCCCTGTCCGGGGTGGGGGGTAACAGGACTGAACTGAGGGAAGGAGCGTTAAGCAGATCATCACAATAAAGGGCAGGGGTATTCCACGTTTTCTTGCATTCAGGAAAGGAAACCTTGGAAGTCACTGGCATAGAAATGAGAAGCTGTCTCCAGAAATGTGGTTCTGCTCCCAAATAACCTTTATTTTAAAAGTATGATTGAGAGGGCGTCTGCGTTCCACGCTTCCCAATCACATCACTATATATATCAAGGCACATGATACATGAATAGTTCAAGAGGAATGCAGAGTAACAGACTCTTGTTTGACAGCAATCAGCAGATGATACATTTGATTCCAGCAATCTTTAGTACCTGTAAGGCTGAAAACACATCTCAAGATAAAGCAGTCATCAGGTAAGTGGTTCACTTGCTTTCTGCTGTGGATGTATTTCCCCTTCAGTGGTGCTGCCTATCTAAAGAGGCACTGAGCTACTACACCTACGCAAAGGATAACCTCCCTTTCAATTCAAGGTGAGGTGTAATTCCAGGAATGATGTGCTTACAAAATCTAAGAGAGGGTAGAAGAAAAAGAGGCAGACACTTGTGTAGTCTGATAGGACTTAACTGGTCCCTTCCACACTTCAGCCATGCATTTGTCCAGGGAAGGTTCTGTCACTAATCACCAACATCACATTGGTCTTTAAAATCCTCAAAGTGTTGGTTTTCTTGTTCCTTTAGTTTTGTTTTGTTTTTTCCTAAATTATATCCTCCCTTTCTCTCTGGAAAAATCTTACAAAATGAAAAAAGTTACTGGGTCCTAAATTTAGACTCCAGCTCTGGCAGACACTTAAGCATCCCTTGTTAGACATCTAAGTATTTTTCTGGCTTTCAGTGAATGCATACTGAGGGAGCATTGTTCCACAAATGAGATAATCTCCTCAGAACTTTAAAGCCACTTCAAGATTTCTATGTGCATATAAACAAATATAATAAATCTTGCTACAGATGAACAAATCTGATAGAAAGGCTGCATCTCCAGAGAAATTCTCCTATATTAATATTACAGGAAACAAACACCTACTAATGAGGTGTAAAGTACCTCAAAACTTTCATGTCAAGTAAACAGAAGTGCTTTTTTAAATATGAACACCTTCCTGAACTAGGACTTCAGTGGACAATGTTCTCAGAGACACATGCTCCTCGTTTATTTGTCTTGCCTTACTGCCACGTATTTCAAACCAAATGCTAGCTTTTGTCTCATGCTTACAACAGAAAGTAAAGGAAGAGTAAAAGAAAGGAAGAGTTTATATTCTTTAAACAAAAATTCCCAAGATAAGGAATCATGACAACTTGTTGGTTACATGGATACGACTAGTTTAGAGACTGCCACAGATGGAGAAACAGGAAAGAAGGCTGACCTCTAACCATAATTTCACATGGGACATTAGATTTGTTTTTTCCTTGCTCAATAAATTCTAAAAGTATAAAAAAGTATAAAAGAAGGCTATTCAAATACCAGTGGAAGATTTCCTAAATGATACACTGACATTATTATCCAGTGACATCTACCTGAAGTAAATTATTTACATTTATTAAAAAACAGTCAAGTGCAAGGAGGAAGCTCTCACATTCATCTGAGGGGATAAAGTTGGAGGCCTGCCTTGTAACTTTAAAAGGGACCAGAAGCCACCTCTTCCTGAATGTGAACCCTGGCAAAACACCACTGCGTTAACTTCTGACCTTTGGAAAAAGGTTTTATGCTCCCATAAGAATTACAAATTTAAGAAAGCATTCAAGAGTTCTGTAGTGGCTGTCGTTTTCATCGTGCTTGTGGCTGGGGTCGGTTTTGCGCACAGCTCTGCACTGCTGGCCCCGAGCAGAAGACGCCTGCCCTGTGCTGGCCGCAGTGTGACTTACTTTCCGAATCGGGAATTGAGCTTGTTAGTGAGGAGCTGGTAGATGTGGTGATGCTCATGGAGGGGCTCATACCGTAACGGGGGTACGCTCCCGTCATGGCTGTGGTATGAGAGATCCACGCTGCAGGGTCAATTGGCCTCACTGGTTCAGCTGCAAAACAACCAGAAAGGGAGAAAAAGACAAATGGAATCAGATTTGCAGTAAACGCTAAGGAAGGAGGAATTTTTTTGGGCTGCACAAGTCCTTGCCATTCTGACAGTACAACTGAGATAGCATAGCCCCAGCACGAGGGAATAAAAAGCACCTTGCCAGCAGTAGCTGCTTTCCTGTAGCAATTACCACACCAGCCTGATAGGATAAAACCATGACACTTCTGTTCTTCTAACTGCGGTAGGAGTGAAATACTTCCCCTTGTGGGAAAGAAGCTACCAGTCCAGCAATAATATTTCAGTATTCTTCTATACAGTGAGATAGAGATTCTCATTTTGCTGTGATGTGAAGCAGTACCAAACGCTTTGCCCCAGCTGACGGGAAGATCTCTCCCTACTTCTTGGATCCAAAATAACCACTCAGACAGAAGGTGAATCTTCTGCTGAAGGTGAATCAGAACAGTAACTCTAGAGCTCTGTATTTGCAGAGATGAGGCATCACTGAATTCCCCTCAGCAGCCATAATGAAACTTTTTAGGACTGGAATAATCTTGCAAAATAAATAGACAAGACATATAAAGACCATTTGAAGAGACTGGCGTCAGAGACGAATGAAAATTACACTCAGTTAAGGTCTGAAGAGCCACATAACAAGTAATTTTTAAAGCTGGGAATAAAACTCGTTTTTCCCCATAATCTGGATTACTTCTTTTCTTCTGAATTATAGTGGCTGTTGTTCCATTGCCTTAAAACCAGAAATTATGCAAAAGAGCTCTGCCTATGTTTGGTATTTCCTCAAAATATCCCACACATTATTGCAACCAGTTCAGCCTACAACAGATAGATACACCGCTGTTTGCCTTGGATAATAATGGATGCATCTTTGCTGAAAAAAGGACAAACTTATACAAGCTCTCCCTGTAGCAAATCTGAAATATGTCATCTGTGGGATTTTTCTTTTGATTATGCTGGTTTTCCTAAGGACTTCACGGAGTGAGCTCCCATGGCCTGCACGGCTCTGTTGCGCTAATTTCAATGGACAATGCTATCCTCAGCTTCTAAGAAGGACTGCTAAGAAGCTGGTTTCAATATCATAAGCAGAGCACCCACCAGTAGGAGGCAGCTGTGTTTGTTACATGAGCACAGATCTTTTATAGCTACTGAAAGGTTTATTAAGCCAGAAGTTCTAAAACTAGATCATTTTCAAGAGGTTTTATGTATATTAAACAATGTTGTTTGCCTCAAACTTTAAAAATACTGTTTAACTTCTAAGAAGTGTACATGTAACAAAATGAGGCTTTTTAACACTTAAATATCGTTATCCTCCAAACTTTCTTTCAATTGAAAGGTTAAGATCATGAGGATATCCACGCCAAAAGGTTAAGAGCTTGAACCAAACCCATGTGAATCAAAAGTCCCATGAATTCAGTGGGTACTGGAGTCTCAGAAAGAGTATCTTAAACCCCTGCCTCCCAAAACAAAAAGCAAACAAACAGTACAACCAAACTTAAATGTATTGAACTTGTAAGGAAAGGAAATCTGCTAGATGTCAGAATAGCTGAAAATATTCTAGACCTTGAGGGCTCCACAGGAACCCAGCTAAGAGCACAAATATGTACTCACCCCTGGGGATGGTGAAGTAACTCCTGGGAGTAGGGTCCCAGCATTTGGCTACTGTTAGGCTGATAGGTCTAGGAAGAAAGAAAACAAGGGTGACTCTTAACTTTCCCTACAGAAGTTGTAACTGCTACAATGAACTCTTTGGAACAAACTTATTCCTATCCGACAGCTGTCAAGTACATTCTGAGAATGCTTTTGAGATGCTTGTCCAAGTATTTTCAGCATGAACCAGTATCAGGATGTTTTTGGTTTTGCATAGATCATGAGCACTGCTGGTGAAATCTATTGAATGATCAGCTCTTGAGGTATTAAAACACCAATCGTATAAACAAATAGTGCTACTGAAACCAGGCAACTCCTAGTTTGAGTTGGTTTTGGCTGGTACATTGGAACAAGTCTCACCTTTTCATCATTTACACTGAGAAGTTCAGAGTTGAGATCAGCAGTCAAACTGGTTGCTTACTGAGATCAAAATGTTGATTTCTCTGAGGTTTGCCCAATACCAGTAACTGCATATGGAGGATAAGCAGCAAGAGATTTTTGTAATATGCTCACCCTGGTTTGGAGACTATTTCCCGTAAAACCCGTACTGCATCGTCATTGCTCATGTTCTCAAAATTGACATCATTCACCTGAAACGTTGCAAAAAGCAGAAGTCAGGCTTTGCAATAGGAAAGTTAAAGACATTTTAATTATTTGTTTCCAAATTTATTAGCCTTGTAACTGTTTCCATTCCTTTGAGCAGCTGCAGAAATGTTGTTTCTCAGAGCACATCAACTATTCAGCAGAGTTCGCAAAGAATTATAGATGTAAGTGATAATAGTCTTTGTGACACATTTCTCTGAGTATGAATGAATTCTGTTAATTGAGCACTAAGTCCATGGATCTGGTGGGATGACTGAGCTGAGCCACCAATGGACAAGCCAGCAGCACGTATATTTGGACACGGACCAACCTGCAGAAGCATGTCTCCTGGTTCAATTCGGCCATCTGCTGCCACAGCCCCTCCTTTCATAATAGAGCCAATGTATATGCCACCATCACCCCGGTCATTGCTCTGTCCTACAATGCTGATTCCCAGGAAGTTATACTTTTCTATACAGATAGAAAGTGGAGGGGAGGGGGGGAAAAAAGCAAACAAGGTGATTGGAATGATAGCGAAGAGCTAACACCAGGCTACTTCAGTCTTGAAAAATCAGTTCTCTCGACACATCAGCTGGGCCATGTTTGACTTACAATTATCTCAGGTTACCCTACTGGCGTATGTCTGCCTGGCACGTTCAGGGAAAGGCAGCAGGGAAACGCTGCTAAAGACATTATTTTTTCATACAGGACACTGAAAAGTTACATTCAAAAAACCAGCAAGAGAAATGACATTGAAAAGACATGTCTACACGTGGAAATTAAGCACCCGATCAGCATTAGGCAATGTTTTTCCACACATCAGAGTGGCAGGAAGAATTTGGTGCTACTGAAAGGTGCTGAATTGGCAGTCCTGCGCATTTCTATCTGGCTAAACAATGAAACGCATGAGCAGCAGAAATGCAAACCTCCAGTGCCCTTTTACTCTTGCTCCTAGCAATGTCTGACCCCTTCCCATTCCTAGAAATAAGAGCAGAACTCCATATCCTGGAGTTCCAGCTCCTTCCCTGGGCTTCTTGGGAAGAATACTGATCTGCTTGTGCAAACGGCTCAGTACTGGACTAGGAATCCAGGCACAGTCAACAGAGTAGCAACTCACAGCTGCCATTCCCTCTAGTTCAACTGGCATCCTTTCCAATCAGGGAACTTTCTACTGCCTCCAAAGGCTACTACACCATGACAAAATACATCTGCATCAGTTGAAATTCATCACAAATAACATCGCTTATCTTCTTACCCATGTTGAGTGTGACAGTGATGATATTTAGGGACATGGTAGAATCAGTGATGCTGCTGAACGAAGACGACTGCAAAATACAACAGAAAATTCTCAAGGTTTTAAATGGCTCAGAATAAGACAATAAAAATAACTATTGAGGATTAATTCATTGGGAACTGATTAATAGGTTTCCGTTTGGAAGGCATCCAGAAACCATTGTGGTCTCCTCAAAATTATTCTTCATTTAGAATCTGTAAGGAAAAAAAATCTGCACACAATCTGCACTTTCTCCAAAGATGTGTTTACAAAACACACAGAGCAAGTTCCTAGATTGAGATTTCTCAACTGAACTTCACATTGAATCATTTCTGCTTCCTGACTCCATGACCGACAGGCAGACATTTAAATACTAAAGTGCCCAGCGTAGTGTGAATTATTGCATCCACGGCTCCTCCCAAAAGAGAGGAGTGAACAACACATGATCCTTCAGGAACTGAGAAGACAGACACTCCCCCCACCACCAAATGAAATACAAATGTGCTTATCAAATATCTTCTAAAACATTACTCCAGTTCTTGTGATAAAATGTATGCATACTCATTCTTTAATCTGTGAAGACTCATATTTACAGGATAATGAAACAGTTACTGCAAGAAGTATGTCATTTGGATGATCCTCATTCTGCTACCATAGGACTAGCACAGAAAAGAGCGAGAGAAAAGATTTGCCATTTCCTATAAACGCAGATTTCTCCTTTCAGCAGAATGCAAGTCTCAGCAATTTATATATCAGATGTCTAACGACACAGACACCCCCTGCCCACGTCAGCCAGTAGCATAATGGAGGTTCTCCTGTAGAGACTGGTCTTGAAAGAGACAACAAGAAATGCGATCACTTAACAGTAAAAGGAGAAAGGGAGAGGAGAAGACGACTCTTGACTCTAGTGCTGCAGAAGTTCAAATGTTAGAAATTTAGTCCAGGGTAGACTGGAGCCAAAGGCAGCCTTTCCAATGAATTCAACAGGGCACAGATCTGTTCTGGATCCCTTCCTAATTCACATGCTACACTCAAAATCACAGTTCACCTCCTTGGAAAATGATGATGCCAACCTTACCCTGTCAATCTGCCGCATCCTTTGTTTCCTCCTCCTGCGTTTATGCTTCCGTATGAGCCGGGATGAAGTACTTTGCTCAGTGGAGCTACTCAACCTGAGGAAAATTGAGAGCAAATGTCAACTCTGTAAAGCTGAGCCATTTGCATTTCTCTGCACCCTGCCAAAAAAAAAGGCCGATTCCTACAAATGCAGGAGAGAGTAAATCATGTAGACACCATCAGCTAGCTTACAACGTATTGCTCTCTTTGTTGCTGAACTGCTGCTCAGCCCCAGTGTGTGCTGTACCTTAGCCTCTGCCTAGGAGCACAGAGAAGATACCAGCTAAACTACAGCGTGGATTAGAGAGTATAATTTACCAGCTTGCTTTCTTTTGAGGGCAAGACTGAATGCAACCCACATCTCAAGAGGCGTATAACACCCTGATTTAACCACCCAAAGGTCAGAGGTAGCCATCTTCCACTACTTTAAAGGTGGTCCTGACTCCAGGCCCATCAAAGAAAAATGCATACTATAAGAACAGCTGTACACTAAACAATTATTTTAATCTCCGCTCTGAGAGAACAACAGACAACCCAGAGAATCTCTTAACATTCATTTTTGTGAGTCTTGTCATGGTGCTGTTATTTTCTTCTGCTGCTATCTACCCTGTTAACAGGAACTTAACACTGGGGCTTGAATTCAATGAAATAAAGTAGCAATTGATAATAGTTACTACCAAATAGTGACAGAGAAGTAGTGAATATGATCTACCTTTAGATATTCTGTTAGTTTTATTTTGTTGTGGTTTTTTTTTGCAGGCTCTTCAAACTTGTAGAACCTAAATGTGCCACATTCTACATATAAATCCTTAAGGTCCCCCTAAGAGTTAGGCATGTTAATCATTCTCATTTTACAGATAGTGGACTGAGACACAGAAAGACATAAATGGATTTGCCCAAATTAATTTCAGAAGCCTGGAACAAAGCCTAGATTTCAGAGATACCGGTGTAAAAACACAGAGACATCTGTCCTCTATTTATTATGGCAAGAATGGCAAAAAAATAAAAAGTAATTCTCCATCATTAAGCAAGATTAAAAAAACCCCAACCCTAAACAACACAAGTAATTGAACTGGCACTGTCACAAAGAAAACAGTGCCAGTCTCTTTCCCCAGTCTCCATGTCCCTGTCTTCAAAGTTCTAGCCACATGCAGGAATGCTAGAATACCTCAAGCAACACTTGGTACTACCACCTTCAAAAAGGAGCTTGCTGCCATGAGATTACAACCCACCACACTGGGAAACCCATCTTGCATAAAGTAGGTGTGTTTTAGTCAAGCATACCGAGCGGAATATTACAGATGATGGAACTGCTCAGAGGATATGAATCTCTTGACATTCTCTTTGAGTTCCCAAAACTATTTCAGGCATGTTAACCTCACACACTCCTTTTTTCCCCTCCCAGCAAGGCAAATTAATTTAAAGAGCCAAGAGGTGGTATTTTCAAGAGAGATCAAAAATTTGATAATTCTCCATTTGTGGAAACAGCTCACAGCACCTGGTTTTCTGAGGCTTTACCTTTTCAACAGGAAAAATAAAGAAGTCTCTCAGATGCAGGGCTCTCAAAACTGGACTTGTTCAACATTCACCACTCTTCTTGAAAGTACTGGCAAAGATTGACACAAACCCCTCCTCTTAACATTTTACTACCAATATTCTCCCCCTTCCTATTTCCCCTCCAATTTCATTCTCCTCCTCTTCTCTCCCAGAATGCCTCATTAGTAGGATTCAGCCAAAACTTTCCAGCACACAACAGTTTAGGAGAAAGGCAAGGCGTCTTGCTCACATCACAGTGAACCTGCCTGCCCTTTGAGAAGGGCAGCAAAAAGAAAAAGAGGCAAAAGACTGGGGGAGCTTTTCTGCATGAACACAAGTCAAGCAACAAGATACCTTCAAAGGCTATGAGAGAGATCTGAGTGCCCTTCTGCCACTG
Organism: Theristicus caerulescens; assembly: GCA_020745775.1. Lineage (NCBI taxonomy): Eukaryota > Metazoa > Chordata > Aves > Pelecaniformes > Threskiornithidae > Theristicus > Theristicus caerulescens. The sequence goes on from CM036574.1 coordinate 6,553,743, forward strand.
ATTAGAGTATGAATTCAGCACTCTCATCTGCAAGCAAACCCTCTGCCCACAGGCTCTATTCCCTGCTGCAGACAGAACACAAGGGTGTGAAAGCCCTGCTCTTTCGCATGATGAGGCAAGACTTTCACTAGTTTTGAAGACAGATGAGCTAGTCCATAACAGAAAGGACAAAAACTTAAAATTTTATCTGTTCTTTTGGCTACTATAATCACACTTCAAAGTCATTCACAGCATCCAGGCGATTGATTTTCCTTGTCTACACGCGTATTTCACCTACTGCCATATCATATTTTATGGCTTTATCCCAGTGTGCATCACTGAAGGAGTATGCAGTACTTCCTGTCACCAACTTTTTTAGAATGGCATCCTCTAATGGCTACTATGGATAAAGAGAATTCATTAAATTCATACACGTCATTTAATTTATTCAGTTTCCCATTACTATGTCCCTGAAAGGGGTAATGCCTCCGGCTAACATTGCCTACTGTAAAAAGCAATTTTAAGTTGCAGTGTTCATATAGCAGAGAAAGAAAATGGAGAGAAAACCTACACTGAAAGCCACACCTGCCTGCAGCAGGAGATCATGCTGGGAATTCACTCAGTAGCAAAGTTCTTCCTTCACTTTCCAGACAACGGGCGTTTTATCTGGATAGCAAGTTATGGAAATGAGGGATAGGAACAGTAGTTTCAGCAGACAGTTCACTGAATTTCTTTGTCTCAAGCAGTCTTGGCAGTAATCTGTGCTATTTCATGGTACTTTACATCCTAAGAAGTAAGCACCTTAAAAGTACCTTCCAATGTATGTTAGCATACTTCCTCTGTCAATATTTTTCCTGATCACAGACAGCAGGTAAGATCTGCTGACTGCCAAGATTGACTGGGTGTGCCAATTTCTTCCTCCTGCTCTAGTGCACATCAATACGGTGTTGCTCAGAAAAACAAAGAACAATTATTTCCAGCTTTCAGTCTGATTTTCTAAAATTGGACTGGACAAAAATACCTTTTGCCGGCACTGAGTATCGCTAGAAAACAGAATTGCTCTCTGATTCTGAGTCCTTAGAAGGGATATTTTAATCCACCATCAAGTACAGGACACAAAAATACTTTCATTACTATCTTTAGAGAGATACATCAGGGATGAGTCCAAAAGGATGGACTGGAAAAAAAGAAGAACAGTCTAAGTACACCGCAGAAAGGCAGAGAGAGCACAGCTGAGGTGATGAAGGTGTGAACAACTAGCTTATGCTAATATCAGCATCTTGTTCCTTCTTCGCTTTTGCCCTCCCTATTTACTTTGGCAACTTGGGGGTGAGATAACTTTGGAAAATTCATTCAGTTTCAATAGATAACCAAAAGTTTAGATTCCTCTGTAAGCAGTGAACATTTTGGATTTTTCTTTGAAATTAAACCAGCAAAACCAAATACTGGCAAATCTCTGAACTTCTGTTACCAGATGATAATAAGTGAGAAGTGAAGTTCTTCTGTTCTGCGGTGTTTTTTTCCTTCTATTTAGCATTAGACTGGAGGAATGGAAATCAGAAAAGCCACAGTTCAGGTTTAGTTCAAGAGGTCAGACAATGTTTCAGAGAAGTAACTACTTGAGCTAAAACAGCCTCTCACATTAGTTGCACAAAATCAATGATCAGAATGCACTGCAGAAACATTTTGTGTGTTTATACATAGGCTTCTATACAGATAAGCATTAGAAAATGTTACTTATTACACTGGAGAAACCATAAATGGAGAGCTCGCTCAACTCCATTTTTGCATCCCTTCTTGGGGGAAGCTGGACAGGGACCTAAGTTGCCTTAACCAGCCTGCGTGTAAGTAGGAGGCAAGACAGCCTGTATCGGCAAGACTCCCACACGGTGTGAAAGCATATTTGTAAACAGCAGGTTCCACAGTCTCTGCAATTTCTGAAAAAGAAGTTGAGCCTATATCTATTTTCATGTAGCTATGGTACACGTCACCATCTCTTCTTGTAATTTCTTTTAAATCCATAGCCTTAATGTATCCTTGCTGAATCATTCATAAACACTGCATATCTCATATTCTAGGATTATCTGGATGCTAAATAGCAGCTCAAACGTATTCTAATGAAGAGTAATATTTTGATCTCTGAAGTATCCCCAGAAATAAGTAGAAGTTATTATTACAATTTGATAAGCAAAACAAGATTTGAGCTTTTAGGAAAAATAAAGTGCAAAGATGAAAAACACATCTGGAATCATAACTAGGCAACTAAAAATTTCCTGCACTAGCTACCGGCCAAAACCCTGACTGCACTTCTAGCAGAAAGTCTAATAAATCCCACAGAAGACATTTTTAAAAAGAATAATAATAATTTGTCCAATCCACATTCCCTAAAGGAAGGAAAAAATGGTAACAATTTGTTAAAGAAAGTTTATCCATAGAGTCTAAAAAGAACTGATGTTAATTTCTTAAATGAGAAATAAACGTAACCAGTTCTTTTGCAGTGAATTATTTTAGCTGCATTGAACTGAGAATACTAATTGCAAGTTGCTGACAATAATCCTACAGCTGCAGATGCCATATCTACTAGACCTTTATTTGCTTAACAGAAGACAGAAATAAGACTCTTACGGTAAAGTTTACCACGAGCTCCCTGCATCAATCTGTACTCAAAATACCACCTACTACCTGCAAATAACACTAACGTTCCATTACATCATACTTCGAAAACAAAGGAAATAAATTATTGCACTCACACTACTTGAAGGGTTCTGTACGCTCCTGTAGTATTTGTGAATAAATTAATTCACTGGAACAAAAAAATATTCTTTCTCTCTAACTAAATGCAACAGAACTTCCTTGGATTGGAAATTAACCAACTCTGCCACACTGCTCCAAGTTAAAAATAAAACAAACCAATGCCAAACACACACTGTTAGAAAAGCATCCTCAGCCTTACAACCCCTTCACTTCCAAGACAGTAACATCCTTTTCATCTGATTTCTTCTCTCAGTGACCTCCTCCACGTACAGTCTCCTTTACAATGCAGGTCCTGACAGCAGAGTTCATCAGCTGTTATTAAACAAACTTACCCCCTTCAACCTCTTTTTCCGCAGGCCGCTGTCTCCAGCCGATCTGGAGCATGCTCGATTTTCTATTTGGCTGTATTTGCCTCTAAAGAAAACTTCTCCCTGCCAGCACAATGTCTCATCTGCTTGAGAACATCATCACCGTAACACAACAGCATACCTTGGAGCATTCCATTTAGTTGTTCTTCCTGACTAGCTGGCCTGGCAGCTATTCTGCGTGCCAAAAGCTTCTGCCCCAGCCTAGAAAGGAAAAGGCCTGCACAGCAGCTTCGAAGAGTCTCTTTCTTCTCAGGTCAGACGCAGGAAGCTTTACTTTATTAATACAGAAAGATTTAGCTGGGTCTAGTATACGGCACTTCAGTGGCCACCCTGACTGTGCTAATCCTGCCCTACTGCATATCTTGCTGCCATGGAAATGATTAATTTATTTACAAGAAGCAAAATCAGCTGTGGGGTTGTTGTTGTTTTCATGGGCTTCATTTTTTAGGGAGGGAAGGAGGCTTAGAAGCCCTAAAGGCTTAGAAGTACATTCAGGTTATCTACTGATCTTGCCAACCCTTTATGCACATGAATATCCAGCTGAAACACAAACCATCCAGAAGGCTAATTTTCTGTATCTTCAGGTGTTGGCAACTTCACTGTAACTGCAAAATAAGTTCTCGAAACTAATTCAGGACCAAATCTTAAATGTTCATTTGGTTACCCATTCAACCCTTTGGAAACACCCAGCCTTTAAACAGAATTTGAAGTAACTGCTGTTCTTCAACAGGTTTTTAAGCTATGACTAACTGCAAGACCAAATATATCCACTGAGTTTAATAAGCTAATAATCTGTTTGTAGACATAGCAAATATTAAAGTATCTCCAGGACTGGTTGTTCTTTGCTGTTTCCATTCTACCTAGAATTTAAAAATATCACATTGCACTTTATTTGTTTTAGCTACAGATCTCTATGAACCAGCAGGATCTGTAATCTTCTTGTTCTCTGACAATTAATAGAAATCTGTAATGGGTTTTCATAGCTCATTTGGATGAACAACAGCTCTAGAGACAGCATTCAGAGAATGCTGTCAGTGCAGCCAGGAAAAGGAAGAATATCAGTTTTGATTGATTTTACATCTTTAAAAATAGGTATTTTGAATCCGAGAAATGTATTGGTTTAGAAACCTTTTATGGAACAACAAAAACATCTCTAGAGATTAACAAGCATGTCTTGAAATGGAGAGCTTTTTTGCAAAAAGCAAGGAATAATTCACATTCTCTCTGTCTGCACAAAAAGAAAAAAATAATTAAGAAGTCATAAATATATGGCATCACAGCCTGCCTTTGCAATATCATTAACTTTGATGAATTCCTGTACTGCTCATAGGTCTCAGACTATGCAATTACACAGGAATTCCTTTACAATTCAGCTTAGTGAAGTGCATACTTATTAGAAATCTATGCTGAAGGTATTTTGTTACAATATTCACACCATTACCTTATAAACATGTAGACAGTTGCACATTGCTTTGATCATTCTTGCTATTAAAAGGAAAGAACAGGAACAGAATTTTTCTCTTAATTGGAACAGTGGCTATAGGCAGCTTGGATAGCGACCCCAATAGCTTAGCTTGTTTCCCAGAGCAGTGATTATATACAACATGATGTTACTGATGAATTATGAGCACTCAAATCATAGGTAGCAGAAAAAAATAGAAGAAAGGACAATTAATAAAAAAAAAAGGGGGGGGGGGGGAGAGAGAAGATATAAATCTTCTCATCTCACCAGTCAGCATGTTTCAGGAAAGCCCAGAAATACAGTCAAGTGGCTGGGAACAGATGCAAACAGTACTTAACAGCTCAGGCACTATGCCAATGCCCTACCTGCTTGTGTTGTCATCATCATCAGAGTCAATGAAGCTGCTGGATTCCAGCTCACTGCTCATCATGGTAGAAGAGCTGTCATAACCAGGAGGGTGCTCACGGTGTCTGTCCAGTTTCGGATGGCCATTGATCCGAGGGACTGTAAAAACAAAATAAATGGAGTATTACTAGGCAAAAAGGAAGAGCAAGGAAGAAGTGGCACTGTGAGTAGCACCACATTCACACTGACAGCTGCAGACAACTCTGCAGGAGGATCCTTATGCTGAAACCAAGCTCTTTGCAGAACCGGATTTCACTCAACAGCTGGAAAGCCTACTGCCCTGGCTGGCCCACCTGCCTACCTACCTGTTTCCTAACTTTTTCATGTCTAAGGCTCAGTTCATGGGCAAGCCATAAATGGATCGAGGCAGAAGTAGCAGGCATGAGCACGTATTATTAATGGTATTAGAACATCAGCTAGAATGGCCATGAGAAGTTGATGTCAACAGGAAGGTATATATCTTGAAAAAGCAGCAGACAACACAATTTAAATTTGGTATGGATAGGCCTAGCAGCACAGAAAACATTAAACAACATTCCTTGATGAATTCTATTAATATCTCACCCATAAACCCACCCTTCCCTTGATCTGTGCTGTGTGTTCCTACCCCCATACCTACACCATCTTGTCTGGGCAGTACAGCTGTATCAAAGTCACGTTGTCTTGACCATTCCACATGCATAAGATGCTTCAGAACAATTTCTTACTAATCCCTGGCTGTGCGAATGTTGTCAGACACACAAACATTCCTGTAGATACTCCCCTCAGTAAGAATGCCATTTACTTGAAGGCAGCTGTGATTCATCTTTTTCTAGAGATATTTTATGGATTTTCCTCTGCAAAGCAAACTCTTCTGCCTGCTTCCTTTCAGGGACCTCTCATTAGAAGACCCATAATCTGTAAGTGCTCTATTTTGCCAAGAATGCTCCTTTCCCTGAAACAAGAAAGGCTCAGCTTGATAAGGCACCTGGTCAAGAAATAAACATAACAGGCTTCAAACACAGACTGATACTTTAAAACATTCTCCAAACTCACAACTCCCTCCCAGGTCCAGGGGATCTGCTCTTCAATTACAGAATAGAAAACCTTCATAAAGGAGGAATGTCTGCAGGAGGAATTATGCATGATGCTGTGCAACTGTACACATTGAAAGTCAAGTGACAGTTCTTGCTAACTACTACAGTAACGTGGTTTGAAAAACGAAGAGCCACCCTAAATACCTGGCTGTGAAGTCCACCGTGGCTAGCCTTCACTCCTCTGTTTCAAATTGCTGAGCAGTGAAATACAAAAACTGATCAGTTTTCCTCCTGCCTGAGGAATGCGGGCCTAATTATTTATGTCCATAGGGTTTTAAGAGATTCAGTAAAAGGTAATAAACATATATAAGATTTCATCTCAATTTTTATACATATATCTAAACCATTTATTTCTGCAAAGTGAAATAATTGAAGCATAAGGCTGTAACAAATTCTCCTGCTATGTCACTTCCATATCCTGGTTGATCACCCAGCTTCTAGACACATCTATAGGCATACAAAGTGGCTGTGAAAACACTTAAACTGGCTACCTAAGAAGAGCAAATCTTCTTTCAAGTCACAGAGCAAAACCAAAGCTCCCTCCCTCCTGCAACAGCACCGAGCTTTGGTTTGAAGAGAAGCTGAACAGCAGCATCCCTTCATCAGCCTTCTCAGAACTGATATTTGCTTTTCATCTTGCCATATGCTGAGATGATACCATTTATTCAAGCCTTGAATCCTCTTCTGAAACTAGCACATACTAGTAATGATGAGTCAGGGACCGGCTGCTGTCCTCTAGGAACTGCCTCAAAGTCAAAGGCTGTGTGGGGTTAAAAAAATGAAGCTTACCAGGTTTCAATTTCAGGCTCTGCCTCCAGAGCTCCTTATTCCTAGCGTTCCCATGTCTCACTTCCCCAGCTGTAACATGGAGACACAACGGCATTTGCCAGAACTTTTTAGACTGCACATTCTACAGTGCAGAAAGCCTCTCCTCCTGTAATTTGGTCATCACAACTACCATCCCAGTACCGGGTGGTAACACTAGATCTCAATGAAAACCAATTAATCAGCTTGTCAACAGCAACTCAAAACTTCAGAATGACAACTCTTCACAGACACAGTGGGAAGAAAGCATTTAAAGGCCTGAAGTTTCAGTTCTGTCTGAATAAATGAGTGTTCATTGGTTTCCTCAAACTCTACAGTCTAATATCAACTGGAAATTCACTATTAATGTGCTTCTCTTGGTACCAGAGATGACTAGCTGAAAATAAAGTACCTTCAGGAATTCCACATTCACACTCGAATACTCTCCTAGCTCTGCCTTTGAACTAACATCTAAAGAGTAAACAACTATGCCTGCATATGCCAGACATATACAGATAAAAAGAAACACAGAGGCTGGCCAAATTTTATTCCTTCTAAGCTGGCACTAACAGCTTAGAGGGAATACCTCATCCAGACAGTGTAGAAACCAATACAGCTGTTTGTGGCATCATTACTGAGGAGGTCAAGACTATATTGCATTGCTGCTTCTCATTGGGAACAGGCAACTTTGACCACTGAGAGTCAAGGTCAAGTAATCCATTCTACAGAGTTCCTGAATGTTCATCCCAGCTACTCATCCAGGCTTTAAAAAAACCCAATTCTTTCAGAGTTGCTTTCATCCATAAGAAAAACAGGGGGAAAAAAAGGAGAAGGGAAAAGACATCCAGATTCTAAAGCTGAGAAACAGCACTATTCAGCACATTAATAGACTTTAGACAGTCAGAGTTCTCTCTTTTAAGACTAAGGAGAACATCACAGACTTGAACAATTAAAATGCCTCCTTTTCTTGTGCTACAAATTCATTTTTTAAGTCTTTATATAGTGGAGCCTAGAGTTCAAAATATTTCACTGGATTTGGAAACCTGGATGGTAATCACAGCATCGGACAAATTCAACTCAATCTCTTCAGCCTCAGCTTAAGTATAAAACCAAGTCCAGCCACCTTGTCCATTTATTCTTTGCTTCTACACAGTGAAACATCAGAAACTGTGGAGCGAATTAAAGCCTCTTATTCCAACAGATTGCATAACCCAAATATGCATTCATTGGAACCAGCACTGGAACAGCCAATAATTGACATTGGCACCGCTACCTAGCGGTCAGATCACTTTCACGGAAGTAAAGCATTCCATACTCTGATCTCCTCATCTCCCTTCTAAACACACTTCACCTTTAAGCCTAATTTCAGGAGGAATTCTTGGCTTGCAAGAATATCATCACCAACAAATCAGTATGCTGGGCTACCAGAACGCATGCAACACTATCACCCTTACAAGCTCTGCACAGTTTGCCTGAAGAGGGAATGACACCCAAGAAAAGGTGGTGACATACGCACAGTGGCTTGTGGCAAAGTGTTCGTGATTCGGAGTTACGATGGACAGAGACTCCCACCAAATGCAAATTCAACACAGTCCCAAGGAACCTCAAGTTGGCTGCTGATGACTCAAGTCTTGCTTCCACTGACGTTTCCTTTCCGACTTCGATAGGAAGTGACAGCAAACCCTAGAAATTTACAGGCTGGCACACAACTGACAACAGATATATCATCTTTGCCCCTTCTGAGTTTTAAATTTCTATTTTTCGTGGAGGAGCAGCATATAAGCTAGAACAGATGGAAGTCAAAACATCAGCCGTGGAGAAAACTAACTTATGTTTCTCCACTTGAAAAACCCCTTCTTTTTTATTACTGTGCTTGTTTTTCCTGCATTTCTCTGCTATTCATCACTTGCAACTTATAAAAGTAATCACATCAATGCTGGGTGATAACGTTGATTTCATTTGGAGAAGCTGACATTAAACAGAGCCCTGATATGAAAAACAAGCCCCTGTCAGAAGAAGCTTTCCCAGCTCTGATTGGGTGGGGGGCAGATTACAGAAACAATGACCTGGATTTTATCCACATTTAACTGGTATAAATAGGAAGCAAATTTGGGCAGCATGTTTCGCTCATCAGAGATACTTTATTTACATTTGGCTTTTATTATTATTAAGTATACAGCCCAGAAAGAAAGTTGCCAGCATGATTTTGTAATCTTTCTCTGCAAAACTAGTCTGTTTATGCAGCTGGGGAGGGAAGGAGGGTGCCTCTGGTCATCAATAGGTGGGTTGTCTCAAGTGCCCACTGGAAATCACCAGTCCTGTCTTTCCCATCGCAGGTCATGATTATTAGACCGTGCAGATTCTTCATTTCATTCCAAGTGGGTGGTCTAAAAGCTTTCACTCTTGTGGACCTTTTCTGCTCTAAAACTCCATCCTGCATTCACTTCTCTGCTGAGAATTCTGGACGTCATCAACTGGGGAGCATTAAAGGTAGGTAGCTATAGATTGCAATCTCCAGGCTCTCAACCAGAGCGTGCACAGCTGGCAGCGAGGACCGCTATGAAACCAGGACATGTTTCAGTGTCACATCTCATCCATTGTGCGTTATTTATTCAGAAAATTTTTGTCCTTAAAAACTCTATGAGCAGATTGTTATTTTATTGAATTTGCAATTCAGAGTCATTTGCCTAACACTTTCAATAGATCAAACTCTGTAACTCAGCTCATTTGTTTTTCATGTCTCTAACCACTGGACACCACGATCAACAGTTGCCTGTTGTTTCACTACTAGTAAGAAACTTCCCAACGCCAAATCTGAATTTGCTTCCTGCTAGCATCCTAAAAGACCGTTCTCATGCTGTCTCTAAGCAAGCTTCCTTCAAAATTTCACTTTGTATTTATGGCGCTAAAGGATAAAGTAATTCATCTGTCACCCAGCTCTAACTGGGCTCAGATACAAGCTTTCTGACTCTATTGCACTGTTCTCATCAGCATTTCTTATAAGAAATCTTCTTCTTATCTCCTTCTTATAAGAAATGCTCTTCCTCTCCTGCTTGGCCTAAGATATATGAAGGATTACAGCACAGCAGGCACATACAACACACTGTGATTATTTTGCAATCTACACAATTATTGACAGGAGCTGAAACCTTTTGGCTTCCCAGAACATCCTACAGTTTAAATTTCCCCAATGTACATGTTTGCTCTTGTTTCAGAGACTGTGAACTTGAAGCTAGGACTTGTGTTCCTATCAGATGGAATAGGACTGCTAATCCCATGTCTAATACTGAGTCTCAAACAGTTTCCTCATTCATTATCAGGTGAATAATTTATCCCACACATAAACTTGATCACAACCATTATGAAGAATTAACAGCCCACATCAATGCTCTATGCTCTTGAGTTCTCAGGGGGGAATTTTCACACAGAGGACAATTTTAAGACCAGACACAATTCTTAAGGAGCTGAAGGCTGCCTCAAACATGCTGTGCAAAAACACACCATCGGAGTGTTTTCTTTACCACTTTCAGGGAAGCAGCAGTACCTCTGTGGTACCCCTGTTACACTGATGGATCACCTGCATTTGGCAGTGAAAACACTGAACTTTCACTCACTTGGTTGTCAACTAAAGTAACAGAGAAAGTTTAAGACAAGTGATGTTTAGTGCTTACTACGGATTTTCCAGCATCAAGAGAACAATCAGGAATACAGAGGAAGCCAAGGCGTGGAAATGGCATCCATAGCTATCTTCCCCTCAGCCTGCACATTTTCTGCGTTAACTAAAGAATAAAGAAATTGCAGTTCGATACAATGCCATGGCCTGTATACGCGGTATGTCTGAATGACTGTCCCTGAAGGGATGCACTATTAACTCTGAGGACTCATGTGGCTAGAACGCTGCAAACTGTGCTGTAAAATTCACTCGAGAGTCTACAGTACCAACAACGGTCCTGAGGGCCTCAGGCAACGGAGATGCAAGGTCCCATTTCTGTGCCAAGGTAACAGAGCTCGTGTCCAAGAAATCAAGGACAGAGTCAGTGCTGCAGCCTATCAAACCCAAGGAACACTCAAGAGGAATAGGTCCAACATGGCAGGATCCAAATTCAAGAGACCGAGGAGCATCCAGCTGAGGATTTTATCAATGCCGCAATACATTAGCACAGACATAAACTCCCCAAACCCAGTAATAACCACCCAAACTTTCACATACCCTTTAGATCCAGTGTGCGTTATCTCCTTTTTATACTGAGTACCTCAGTTTCCCTGCACAAAATAAGGGCACTGACTGCTTAGAAACTTCAGTTGAAATGAACGTTAATACCTACAGCGATACATGCAGGGCTGTGCTTCTGGATAGCATCTGACTGGTTCCAATGGCCTCATCAGGTGGTGACACCACTTGTGACAATATCTCCTACTGGGAGTGGGTCTCAGAGGGGAACGCTGCTGTGAGCGGAGCTCCTGTTGCCTCTCCTGCTGTGGCGAGCTCCTACCAAAACACTTCAAAAACGTGGGAGTGACCATTTCCCTGCCCACGCTGTGCCCACTTAAGGAAATCCCCAGCGTGCACTGTGACTATCACTCTGTCCAAGTCCAACAAACATATCCAGAGGTACACGGAGCTTCCCACAAGTAGTTATTTTTCACGCACAGTGAGAGAGGAAAAAAAGAGCCAGTTCAGGGCTCCTGCTGGGACACTGGAAAATTCCATTCCTGAAGACTCAAAGATTATGAAAAATATATATTTTTTTGCATGCTCTTCCTCCATGACATAATCCCAAGGAAGCCTGTGCCCAAGAGGCAGCGCATCTGGTAAGCAGTGTATCTTGAAGGACTGGGGAGATAGAACAAAAATCATTTGCATTGACTTTGCCATTTGCCACTCTGCCATTTCCATAACACGCTTTGTAATCACATCTGCAGGATACAAGTCACTCTTTTTCATGGATCAGATCTGAAAATCCAAATCCCTTTATAGCCACATTTTTAATGGGACCCTGTAACATGACATAGCTTTCTTTATCCCAGTAAACCACACATAAATAGACCTTTGGAATTGCATAATTACTTTTTAGAATACAGCCAGGCTACTAGAGATTATACTGATTTGGGGCTTCTTTTAAATTATCTCTTATTTTAATGTATTACAGAAATGTATCTCAGATCTAAATACATGGTTTTCCAGTCTCTCATAAAATTTCTCTGTTTTGGAGATAGAGGTGAAGGATTTTTTCACCCAAGAATAAAAAAAACGCCAAACATAGATATGTGTTTCTCATCATTAAATTCCATATACTTCTGCTAGCGTCTTTACCAAGAGCAAAATATTTCTCATCTTTAACCTGATGTAAAGGCCGAAGATGGAGTAACTCCACTTGTTCTAGAGAAAGTCTAAGGCAGACAGATTGTTCTGTCAGGACAAAAACCACCTAAAGCAGCAACACTGTAAAAGTTCACATGGCCTAAATATGGGCATCATCATTAAAAATGGTAACGCGGACAAGTTTCACAGAATCGGTCCAAGTTCGGCACATGGCAAACCAACAGCCACGCTACAGAAACAAATGTTGGGTCTCATGCATATGTGCTCATGTCGAGCTGAGGTTCACTGAGACTTGCATTTTAAGGTCTTCGCTTACAGTCGGGGTGGACCATGCCTTGGTATCGAGCAGAGATTTCTGTTCATTCTGGTGAAATCTATGCTTGACTTACAACCGATAGAACTTTGTTTGATGTACCTCAGATACTCTCTCAAACCACACGTCCTGGCATTACTAGTGTGTACTTCAACACCCCAGCACAGAAGCAGTGTTTGTTCAATTATTAACTTCTTACTGAAGGACAAAAACTTCAGAAACTGTGAACATCTGCAGCTTCTGTGCAATTTATTAAGGATCACAATATCTCAGCTGCTCTCAAGGTTCGGCCATTCAAACATTTCAGAAACAGTTTTGCATTCTTTAACTGGGTCTTCAGGACAAACACAAAACAAATACAATATAGCATTAATTTGTTAAGATAGGACATTTAAAAAGATGATCCTTCCAAGCAATATTACAACTGTGTCATAAACCTTTTTCAACTCCCCATTTCCCTGCGAGTTTTTCATTAGCCTTTCTTGCCAGCTGTCCCTGACAAGCCTAAGGCACTAGGACAAATGCAAGATGATGATACTTTGTGTAAATTAGTGTCAGCTTTTACTGTCATTAACAGCAGCGAGGTTTAATATCACAATGGCCTCAGCATTCTCGTGCGGTGTTACCACAGACACTGTGTTACCGCAGATGCTAAATCAGTACCTCAAATGCTAAATTTACAGATTTACCATATTTGTTCAAGATTTTGACCTGAGCCCTTCAAAAAGTCCATGTCCCCTAACATCATCCCGGTCGGTTTCCTCATCCGACTCGGAGGCTGGCCCCGTATTACGGATTACTTGGGTATGAACGCATCAGTGTTCTTTAAGTTGCTATGAACTTTTAATGCTTCCTAGGCAATAGCATTTTGAAAGCGTACCTTTGCTCCTGGAAAAGTTCACCGTCTCTAATGTTGAAGGAATCTTCTTTCCCCCCGTCTCTCCCCCAGCCCACAGTCACCTCCAGCCACGCAGGGACCCCTCTGACCGCCTCCAGCCACGCAGGGACCCCTCTGACCGCCTCCAGCCACGCAGGGACCCCTCTGACCGCCTCCAGCCACGCAGGGATCCCTCTGATCCTTCCCCCGCCCCCGCACACCTCCTCCCGCCGCCGGGCAGCCTCAGCCCGGGTAGCAAACGGCGCCGTCCCCCTCCGGCCAGGCGATACTCGCGGCCCGGCTCCCCGCTCGCTCCGCCGCCAAGCCGCCGCCCCCGGCCGGCACCTGAGGCGCCGCCGCCCCGCCGCGGGCCGGGCCAACGGGCACCGCCTCGCCGGGACCCCGGCGGCGGCTCCGGGACCCCCTCGTTCCCCCCCGGCCGGGGCCGGGCCGCTCCCCACTCCCCGGGCGCGGGAGGCGGTTCCTGCCAGCGGCCTCAGGCTCCGCCAGCCCGCGCAAAAGGAGGCCGCGGGCCCCTGCCTCACCTCAGCTGCACCGACCTCGGAGTCACAGAATCATGGAATCATTTAGGTTGGAAAAGACCTTTAAGATCATCGAGTCCAACCGCTAACCCAGCACTGCCAAGGCCACCACTAACCCATGTCCCCAAGCACCACATCTCCCCGGCTTTTAAATCCCCCCAGGGATGGGGACTCAGCCCCTGCCCTGGGCAGCCTGGGCCAGGCCCTGACAGCCCTTTGGGGAAGGAGTTTTTCCCAATCCCCAACCTAACCCTGCCCTGGCGCAGCTTGAGGCCGTTCCCTCTCGTCCCATCGCTTGTTCCTGGGGAGAAGAGACCGACCCCCCCCCGGCTCCAGCCTCCTTTCAGGCAGTTGCAGAGAGCGATGAGGGCTCCCCTCAGCCTCCTCTTCTCCAGGCTGAGCACCCCCAGCTCCCCCAGCCGCCCCTCCCCACCCTTGGGCTCCAGCCCCTTCCCCACCCTCGCTGCCCTGCTCTGCCCACGCTCCAGCCCCTCCAGCTCCTTCTGGGGGTGAGGGGCCCAACGCTGAGCACAGGATTCCAGGGGCGGCCTCACCAGTGCCCAGCACAGGGGCACCATCACCAAACCACAACTGGAAGGGAACTGTTCTTTGAGCACGGTAAAAGGTTTTCATTGTTTCCCTAGAAGCCAGTGAACAGCTGGATTCAGCTGGAACTGGAATGGGTGAACAGATGTGAGGTAAAGACAAGGGCTTTTAGTCTCATTTTGCTGATCTGAAGAGGCACTGATAGTTGAGATCAACTTCCATATTTCTAGATATTCCAACTAAAACACCCCTGGTTTATATACTAGGTCAGAAGAGCTCACTATACCAATAATGCCTCCTGTTTACATCTTTCCTCTTTCCTTTTTCCAGCTATATCTTCCCTGTTAAACAGGAAAAAAAGGGTTCAACTTCACACGTTTCCTGTTTGAACTAGATCTTCTTTATAGAAAAGCTCCTATCCACTGCTCCGATAGGTAACAGCGGCTTCACCAGTATGCAAGTACATTTCAATTTTAACAATGTTTTATACCTCCCAAACAGCACCAGGTAGCCTTGAATTCACAGGACAGCTTTCCTGTGTAATTAAGGTGTGCATTTAAATCCATAGAGCTTTTGTAATCTCTCTACCCAATTAAAATTCCCTTTTCTAATTTCTTCTAATTTAGCCAACATCGTTTGGGGGGTGGGGGCCGGGAACTATTATTATTATTATTGAGTGAGTACTTTCACAAACCATGATTATAAGGGGTTTATTCCTAAAATACTCCCAGGTATCCAAGTCCTTAGTCTAAACAAGAATCATCCTCTGCTCTGGTTCAATGCCCATCCCCTAATAACCAGGGGCTTTCTGCCCTGTTGACCCCCTGCTCCCGTTTCTTCATTAGAGGATGACAGAGTTCATTGAGACTGTCTGACAAAAGCCTTTCAATGTGTCACAGAGATTAGAATAAAGCATAGCCTAGGAGGCTAAAATATGTCCTCCTTGACTTTTATCAACAGCAGAGTAGGCCCTGCCTGAGGGACAAAAGCACATCAAAGTACTCAATCAAATAAGCCTTGAAAGCGGAAAAGAGGAGAGCGGCATCTGCTCAGGAAGCTGCGAAGAGGGTTCCGTGACACTGCAGAGAACGAAGGCGAGAAGTCATAGCCAAGCTCCCAGTTAAGAGAAAAACCAACAGAGCTTCCAATCCCCACCAAAGCAGCACATCTTTACCGAACGTTAACAGGAAAGATGCTACCACTTTTTCAGTGAAGACCTGCAACCCCACCTGTGCAGCTCACTCTTGCGTGCAGGGGTCAGAGTCTCTGCTGCGTAGGTAGGGAAGATGATGGCGATTACATTGCCCACTCCTGCTTTATGCTTGTGCTCATCTGTGTGCTGTATCCCTATACCTTGACTTGTCTTGTGTTTAGAGATCTTTGGAACCCTTAAACCCTTAATCGTCCTGCAGTGCTACCAGAGAAATGCTCCTAGACGTTGCCATGGGACAGATTACAACCAGGAACAAAGTTCCTGCTCCCACAGGCACACAGTCCTGCGCCGCCAGTACCCCATGCATGGCCATCTGGTCACTTCAAAGCTTCAGGGGCCCACCGACCACCTCACAGTTGTTTATACGTGACAGAGTCTTTAAAGAGCAACAATTGCTGAGCAGAACTGTATTTTCAGCTACCACTGTTCAAGTTCCCATTGCAATTGTTTTGTAGTCCCAGCCCTTTTTGTTCAGATTCCTTGGCACACACTACGGTACAGAACACATACGCTGCAGCAATGACTGGACATCTGCAACAGCTCCACTTCCCAAACACTTGGGGATCCACAAGTGTGCCCCCATTAAGAGCTGCTCAAAGCACAGGTCATTCTCCGGCATTTTTCAGCTGGCTGCACAATAGTTAAGTTCAGCCCGCAGCAAACTGGGTGTTGAAACACCAGTGTCAACACTTGACATCTGCAGACTTGTCAGAAACGGAGCAGTAGCTATAAACCATTCTCCAATGCCAAAGAAAACTTGTCCCTTAATTACCTCCCTAATTAGAGCTTCCACAGTCCCCTTTCCCACTCCTCCTCAGGACACTGACATGGGAGCTTTGTTCTAGGCAGCAAGGGGTCCCAAGAACATGTGCCAGGCAGACCTCCCACGCTTCTAATTAAGATCCTCACTCCACTTTCACTTAATAGGACTTTGTCAACTTTCCAAAGCAACAAGGACTTTTGTTGCTTTAAGAGAGAAAGTGGAGCTCTGACATACTGACAGCTCCACTCTTTCAAACTCATTTTATAGGAAACTAACACCGGGGATAGATTTGCTACTAATTAGTGTGAAAGGTGATCAGGAAAAGACGTATTCCCCAATTCATACAAAAGCCTCTTTGGATACAAAGCCTCTCAAAAAAAAAAATCATTTCTCTACATATGTAGCCTCCACAATATAATCATCATTATGCCTTAAAATACATATATACACACACACAAACAGAAGGTAACTTTGTCCACACTGAGCTGGCAGGGCTCCTCTTTCTCAGCTAGTTCACTTCATTAACCTCACTAAGAATACAACAGCAGTATCGGAGCAAAACCTCTTTCCACTTGCACTCTTCGTGTGAAACCTCATGCTTGAAGCATGAGAATAATACAGGAAATTTAAATTCAGGCAATTCCCTGGAGAAAAATCCCATCCCTGCTTGTTGATCCTTCGTTGTTTCCCCAGGTCTACTGAGCATCTGTGGATGAGAATTAGCGTGTGCTTTGCATATGCAACATCACACACCGTTCCGGTTCCCATTAGCTGAGAACGGTCTACTAAAAATTACTGAAAAAGAACACAGTAAGATGAAAAGTTGGAGGCCCTATAAACAAGTGCTCTTGCTACAGGTAACAGGCTGGTGCACAAATATCCAAAGCTCCAGAAGAGGAGTGACAGAAGTGCAAAGCCTTCCCCCGACCTCACACAGCTGTGAATCAGGTCCAGAAAGCACCTTCCCTAGCACCTATGAGGCATTCAGTTCAGCACAGAATTTGAGCATGTACTTTAACTACATAACTGACCAAAATCACTTGGATTTAAGCATACTTCCTGAAAGTTAATCGGGTGCTTAAGTGATGAAAGGGCCAGCAAGAAAACCAAGAGCATTCCATGGCTGATGAGGCTGGGAGCAGGCTCTGCTGATGTTGTGTGCTTGGACATCTACAGCAGGTAAGGAAGGAAATTACAGAGGCTTTGATAACTGCCCCTCTGCCTAGCCTCCCTCCCATTCTCCATTGAAAAGGAAAATTCGTGCCAGGCAGAATTTGTCCAGCTGAGTCACTTCTGTTCCCTGCTGTCATCAGCTGTACAGTGCTACCAGAGAAAGGCTTCGAGACTTGGCATAGGACAGATTAAAACCAGTAACAAAGTTCCTCCTCTCTCTTAACTATAGTAAGATGCAGGGTGATAATTCTTTTGAAACTACATCCCTTCTCATTTTTCTCCCTATCTCTGGCAGACATTTCACCAAGAAAATTATAAATGCACTTCTTCAGATCAGTTTCCCTTATGATTTTCTTAGTGCTTGTATCTGAAATGTCACACACCTTCAAATGCACACTGAGGAATGAAGGAGTTTCAGTATGTTCCTCAGCCCATCACATTCTCTTTGTGGGTATAGTTTTGAAATCAGAGAAGATACAAGCACAGGAGCATCCCCGGCTATTCATTGCCTCTGCACTTAAAATAGCAGCGTAATTCAAGGGAAATGGGTGGAAGAGCTTGCAAATGCCCCAGCCTGTGTTCTTACCTGGCCTAGTAAATCACAGCCTCGCTGCTGCAAAATCCTTCTGCATTTTTAATGGAAAGAGGTGTGAAAACTTTGCCAGATTACCAGGTGTGTCCCACATCTTCTGGCTGCAGTATGCCATCAATATTTATAATGGCCTCTGTATGTATGTCTATAATTGCCCATTAGCAATTCAGCAGAAACAGTGTTTCTATGATGAGTAATCCCGCAACAATGAAGTAAAGCATACAGGCTGGCATTTGCGAACAATCCACCCATGATATCACACTTTTAATTATCAGCCATCAGAGAATCGGGTTAGTTGACCATCACCTAGACTCTTCAAATCAAAACTGAACGCCTCCATAAGAAACCTGTTGCAGTTCACGCACAGGCTGTCAGGCTGAACTAATCTGCCACAGTTTTACAGTCTGTTGTGTCAACTGCATGACCATAAATTATAATTTCCAACTCTGAAAATCTATTGTGAAATTTCTCCTTCTAAAATTTCACTTGGACAATCAGGAAACAATTTGTGCAAATTAAAATGGAGAGTAGGACAGAAATGACAAAGAAGCTGTTTTAACTCTTTGAGGAGTTCTAATACTTTTTTTTTTTCCCTAATATCAACAGTACCTAGAGAGAAAAACTCCCTTTTCCCCATGCCTGTTTTCCCTGCCAGCTTTTTTCTCAGACATTTCCACTATTAGCTTTTCAGGGCAAAGCATCTGTCTGTTCTGAGCTCTCCATATAATACTTTGCCCTGCGAGCATTTTGGCAAAGAATAGCTGTCACTGCAAGACAAAGAGGAAACAAGTCGGCTATAAACATTTTTTAATTCATACACTGTCCTCATGCACAGACACACAAAAACGCTTAACCCTTCAGCTTCCTGCCAACTCATTCTCACCCCTTTTTCACACCCTTACTCCCAATAACTGGTCTGTGCAAGACTTTTTTTTTTTTTATATTTGAGCATTAAACTGGACTTTTTATCAATTAAAATCTGTGGCTTAAGAAAGACAGGGAAGATTATGCTTTAAGGACTCCACTGCTATGTAGAATGGCTGGGCAGCAAAGACAGGTTCGTGGGTCTAACCCTTAATGAGAATAAAAGGCAGCCTGCAACTAATGGTACCTACATAGTTCATTAATGGGTATTATTTTAATCTTTCTAAAGAACAAAACTTAAATCCATTTGGGAGATTAAGATGAAATTCTCATCTAGGGCATTTAAGTGAAAACTGGTGGCTAACTTAAAAGGAAGCTTCTGCCATGCTCTGAAAACAGCAGCGGTCCCTGAACACCAGGCTGACAGGAGAGATATTTTTCTGCACAGCTCACAGTTAGAATTCTGCTTTTCTACTTCCATTTACTTTGGGATATTTTCATGTTATCTGCATTCCCAACAGATCTTTGTTTTGCTTCCCTTCTCTTCCCTGCCCTGGGCTTTTCCCAAGTCCGAACGAGAACCTCATTCTGTTGAGCCTCTCAATTCCACAGTGATCGGGGATCAGTGGAGTAACCGTGGAGTAAGCGTGCTTGACCTGTACAAGTTTTAGCTCAACCTGTCTACAATCTATGCAGTTCCCAAATGGCTCATTAGCACCTTTTCTCACTTCACCTTGTTTGAAATGAAGGCTATAATACACTGTTCATTTTTTCTTGTGGAACAAGTACTTCTTTCCCTTTGTAGAGCATCCAGGGATATCCTCACTGTCAGGGTGGATAGTTCTTTGTCGTTCACTTTATACCAATAATGAGCTCAAACAGTTAGAAACACTACGTGGTACATTTATTGTACAGCTTGGTGAGCTGGCAGGACTGTACGTATGTCTTGGCTACTCTGCATAATAACACCTGTGGAACAACCCAATGAGTAACGCAGTGCTCCAACGAAGATCCCTCATCCTGCCTCTCTGTGAACTACTAGAGCTGTAATTTTGATATTATTTAAACAAGTCTCTACAGGACAAGATCAAACACACTAACTGCATTTCCTTCTTTCTGCAGGGAAAGGAGGATTTACCACTATTTCATAATGACAAGCGAGCACATAGCTTCTGCCCTTGAAATAGCTGTGAACCCGGTGTCACAACCTTGCTGCCCTTCCTCCACCCTTGTCCCCCTCTTCCCATGACTGTTTCCCCAATTTACATCCAACTCTGCTCCAGCCAAGATATGAGGACTCAAGACAAGAATGACTCTGCTAATGTATGACCGTTGTTACAAAGAGGCCTTAAAATCCTTCTCTGGGATAAGGGTATTTCACTTCTTTTCATCTTTTTAAGTGGCAGTTCAGGATATAGTGCTGAACTGTGCATTTCGGAGACATGCTTTCCACTGAAAATAACACACTGCTGGTTTTGGTTTTTTAAATAAAATATTATTATGACCATAGAAACACTATGGACATTAAGTAATATATTTCATGAGACCAAAATGATACAGCAGTTGTCCTTGCTTTATGCACGTCAACAAAACTCACCTCTTGCTCATACATAGAGCCTGCTTCAGGTAGGAGGCCTAAATTGTTTCGAGAACAGGTAATGTTTGCCTGACTGAGTGACATGTTCTTGCCTGAGCACTGCTCAGACTGACAGGAGGAGGAGGAAATTTTATCCTATTTCTATCTAAAGGGAAAAGTATAAACTAGTTTCACATATACCAGAAGGCAGAAACTCCTGTGCTCGAACAATACCACACGAGCAATCTAGACTATGGGCCTAGGCCAGCCATTCAACAACCAGCTCTACTGCCACGAACGTCCACAACAAAACATGCAGTGGCATTAGTTTAAATTAATGTTAAAAATAAATCACCTTTTAACATTCTTCCTGTAACAAGTTTTTAACACAACACTGTTAGAAGATTCTGTGACTCACATCTCTTTCTGGGATTTCCCAAAGGAATCTGCAGTCAGGATCACGCAACAACAGCTCTCTGCTCCACCCACTGAGTAATTTTCCTTCACTCTGAGTCAGTTACAAGCTGGAAGGGTTAAATGAACAGAAAGACACCTGCTTCTAACCCACAGTACATATATGACTTCTGGTTTTCTAACTGGAGGCAAATACTTTAGTGGGTGGAGCTGTGAATAAAGCCTGTGACGGCATCTCTTGGGCCCAAGTATTCCATATTCTGGACCATTTTAAACTCAATGGGTGGCACCTATTCATTCTTAATTAAGCCTGGAAATTCTTGTCTGGCAACAAATGAAAAAACAAGCTTACTTTGATGTACAGACTAGAGGCAAGAGATGAAGTTCTGTAGGTTATATGTGTACCTTGGGTGTACTACTTATGTATAAAAAAAAGATCTTCGGAGCCAATGTGCTGTAGTTATACCAGTATAAAACACTACTGCTGATCCAAGCCTAGAGAAATCAATAGAAATTATTTCAGAGGATTTTGGCTCAGATCTTGCAATGTTAAAATACTAAGACTCTCAAACAGTCTACACTGCAAACTCCCAACACATCATACAGATAATGTGTTCTACCTTTAAATGAGCAAACTTGAACAATGGACGCAGCCTAGCCTTCACAGCACGGAGCTCGGCATTGGGTGTTGTTATTCCTCTCCAAACTAATCATCTTCTAATACTACAGAAAGTTCTGTATATCGTCAAAAAGACTCTCCCTGCCACTTTACTGTAGGTTGTCCAGACCTCTTCGAAAACGCTGAGCTTCAAAGAGTTTCAGAGCGATCATCAAATTATTCCATTAAAATAATAATAGTCCCTGAAAGCACACAGGAATGCAGCCACACTTCCCTTCTGCAGTATTCATACAAAAGCAGTTGTTGCTCTGAAAGGTTATCAGAAAAAATTGTTCTTTCTAAATGAAAAAGGGGAAAAATGAAACAGGACTCACCATCCTCGTGCCCTTCTCTATTTCTCCGTCGATGTCTGTCTCGCCGGTGGCTAATAACTGACTCTGTTCCTGTTTCATTGTCCAGGCCATCCCGGCTGCTGGCAGCATTTGGGCTGTTAGAGAACAAATAGGAAGAAACAGTGGAGTCATCTCTTTTTTTCTCTTTGATAAAAGCAGTTGCAGTCATGAACACGTTGATTTAGAAGCCAGAAAACTATTACACAGATTAGCTGCAGTCTTGCTGCAGCACTGCAAGCTCCCCCAGACTGCTCTGCTCACCCCAAAGTTACCTGAAGGGTGAAAAGGCAGTTCAGTATCCATGCCCTGAGACACAGCACTATTTGCACAAGTAGTATCATCATGACGTTGAAAAAGCTGCCACACGACTGTTGCGTGAAATTTCCATAGGAAAAAAAGCCTACTGATGCGCTAAGAAAAGGGATCATTTTAGCACGCGGTGAGGTGACAACTACCTACAAGACAGCTTTAGCTGCTAACACACTTGCAAAGGAAACGGGATTTCAGCACAGTCCCATCATGAGAGCTTTAATATCATAAATTTGCAGCATACCTGCCTAACACAAGAACAAACAGACAACACTGGCTTTTGGAAAAACAAAACTTATTGACCCTAATGCTCATCTCAGCCTCCAAAACACCCCCAGTTCCTATGCATCTCTCAAACCTTCCTATGCTCATTCTGAAGATCACAGATCAAGAAACGTATACAAGTATGTACGAGCTCCTCTAGTAATGCCAACAGATGACATGCTCTAGCAGGGGCTTGTTCTCAAGCCTGTGAATTGAGCTGTCTTTTCTACAATATCCCAATATATACATATATATTTTTTGTGTTTCAGCTCAATTCCGTGTTCACCCCCGAACAGGTTTGTTTTCCTGACAATAACCCGAGCTAGATATGCAGCATGCTGACAGTCGAAGGGCAGAAGCTATAGCTCACTGTGGCCGCTTTTAATAGAGAGCGCTGACCTGGAAGGTTGAAGTCTTGCAAGTCACAGCAAAGCTCAAAATAATTAAGTGGATGTCTGTGAAACGTACGAATAGACCCTAGGTCCGTTCCTCATGCTCTCAGCTGTTTGAAAGCTACACAGATATGCCAGCACAATATTACTCTAGTAAGTCCCAGTGAAGGACCATTACGAGCAAGCGAGCTTTGGGCAAAAACCATCAAGATCTTGATGACGATCTCAGTGGCCAGATTTCTTCCACTCTGCTTTTGTAAGGGCTCTAAGATACACTTCCTCGCTAACACAATTAGCCAGAGCGAAAGGTTTCAAAGAGGCAGCAGAGAATTTGTCCCCATGGTTTAGGGCCACTTGCTGGGATGTAGCCAGCAATGACAGCTCCGTACTCTTGAATTTCCAAGCATTGAGGAAGGGCCATTTCTCAGTTCATACAAACCCGACTGGCTTCCTCTTCTAATCCCAACAGACAAGTCAAGTCGGCTAACCAAGAGCAGTGCCTGTGATACACAACACTGAATGTGAAAGACCACTTATTTGCAACCGCCTGGTTCAAGATCTCTGCTGAGGAAAAAAAATCGGTCATGTTAAAGCAGAGTTGGCTGGAGCAAAGGGGAAGATGGAGATGCTCTTTATTCCCCTGCTGAACAGAACCAGCTTAGCTACTTAGTTTTCCCCTCAGACTCAACCTGTTTTATGTATCTCTGCTATTCTTACATTTAATAAGCCACCTTGAAGCGCTCACGTGGAAGGAAATGAGAAAAGCCTCTCGGAGTGCTGGCAAAGGCCATAGCTCATTTTAATAGACTAAATTGGGGAAACTGATCTGAAGCTCTTGAAAATATAATACTGCATGATCTGACGTGGGCTAATGCTCTGCTGTGAAAGATTTCTTGTAGAAAGTTACTGGTCATACTCTTCCTCTCTCTCCCACAAATACCACCCATTTAAAAAAGAGTCCCAGTTCACATCTGCCCTTTGCACCTGGTATTTGTGCCTGACATGTCCTACTTATGCACACAGAGTGCATAATGGCCAGCACTATACTTACACCAAAGCATCAGAGTCATTAATGTGTTTCTCCTAGAATTCCATGAGGCCATAATGCTCTGCCATGCACGTTTTACACAGGGAATTAAACCACCAACGATCTAACCAACTGGTCCCGTGGGCTTCTGTGGAAGCTGGAACCAGAGCTGGTGTATGTGTAAGCACATCTGTGTGGTGTTACCTTTAAGAGGGCTGCTGAAAAGCCTTCTGCACACCCACACACTTTCTTGACATTAGTGGAACGTACCGCCGTGCCCACCACCGAAATTAGGAAGAAGACATTGAACTGCACATTTTAAGCCCTAATGAAGCTACCAAAATGCAAGTATGTATTTAAGTGTTGTCACAAGTACATCTGCATTTCTCGTGCCAGTGCAGTACAGCTGAAAAGGGGAAGAGGGTGGCAGTTTCCTGGGGTCACCCTGCGAGGCTCCCAGGCATCTCGGCAGCACCATCTAGTGACTACTGCTGACACTTGCCACCGCTAAATCGCTTCCTAGGCTAAACCCGCCTACAAAAGGGGGTTTACACCCTAACAAAGGGTGCAAAAGGAACCTCACAGCTGGCTTGCTTCCTCTGTCACTGCGGAGCCAATTCCCTTCAGTTCCATTTCAGTGCACATACCCAGGAGCTGTGTAAGAAAGGGAGCTCGGAGGTCCCGTTCTCACCCCACTCGTGCATCTCCCCTGCTAAACCAGGAGCAGCCTCACCCGTTCAGGTGAAAGTGGATTTGGCAACCACTAAACAGAAGCAGTGGAGCATGAAATACAGGATGAACTTCAGAACCCTCAGCAGGGAGGGAAAAAGTAAATTTTCTTTGGATTTAATCAATGATGAAGCAAAACATCAATGCTGTCAGGCAGCTAGTTGAGATTACGACTTCACCTCTGATAAGGATCTCATTCCCTTGGATGGTATTGCCTGCTGACCTGTCTGCTTCATCCATTTCTTGTATTCTTTGTCATCCAGCAACATTTCTGTTTGTACAATTATACAACACCCAGCTCAGCTGGGGCTTCTTATACAAATAGGCAACCCTGAAGAAGGAAGACAGGAGATGACAGATCTCTGGTACTTTGAATAGCGTTAAAAAAAAGTCTCAGGGATTCAGGAAGCAAGAAGGTAAGTCACACTTACAGAAGGGGAGGTAATATGTGAGTATACAGCAA
This sequence comes from Theristicus caerulescens, assembly GCA_020745775.1. Lineage (NCBI taxonomy): Eukaryota > Metazoa > Chordata > Aves > Pelecaniformes > Threskiornithidae > Theristicus > Theristicus caerulescens. The sequence continues at coordinate 6,578,982 of CM036574.1, forward strand.
TATTGAAGTGACAGTTGTGAAAGTTACAGGGTTGCACTACTGATCTCTTAAATGGCAACACTACCCAAGGAGACAGTATGCAGAAATGGCACTGCACACACTATTGCAGAATCACCACATCAAAATCCCACAAAACATCATTTTAAAAAATTGCTGGAGAATTGTAAGTGACCTGAAGAGAACTACAGTCATGATTCAAGTTCTGGAAACCACGCTTTACAATGAAAGACCTGAGCAGCTCAACTTACTTAGTTTATCCAAGAGAAATAAATAATTTCAAAATATGGTGGACTCTTTATCACTTGGACTCTTTAAACCTAGAGTGGGTATGTTTTAAAATGAAATTCTAATAGCAAAACAGAATTAAAGCTTCATGCAGAATAATTGAGTGAGATACTCTGCCCTGTGTTATGGAAATAAACTTAGGTCTTCATTAGGCTCTCCTCTGGATTGAAAAAATAAAACACAACAGCAAAAACCACTACAAAATGTTAAGACATTCAGTTGTGAAAAGAACCAAAAAAGGCATTAAGGGAGAACAAGTTTTAGTCCAGAAGACCTCCCCACAAGCCAGAATCTCTACTGCAGTTTAAAGCAAGAAAGAAAAAAGGGGCGGAGGAGAGAGAAAGAAGGAAAGTGGTTTATCTAGGAAGGAGAACACAAGCCAGAAATCATGGCCTCCCGTGTTGCTACTCCTGACTCAGCAGGACCTGCTTAAGTTACTTCACCCCTTTGAGGATTCCCACATTTGCTTTTTAATATGAAGATACCATCACTTGCAGCACTGTGCTGGCGGACGGCAAGAAGACACAGACAAGATTTTCAGAACACCATGGGAGACAGCAGGTGCATCAGCAGAGCACAGCTCAAATTCATCTGTCTGAATACATACAGTCATTAGCAGTGAGTGGTTCCACAAACACAGGCTTGTGCCTGACTTACAATGTCATTATTTTTTTAAATAAAGTTTCATCTTGCAGCCCTTACGTGTAGGTATAGGTCAGGAAGACAAAGAACTAGTTATATTTGCAGGCCATGTGACTGCACTCATACAGGCCTCTCCCAGTCAACATCAAGCAATTCATGAACACACGAGGGCAGTAAAGCCCTTGCAAGACACACAGTGTCAGGCAGGGTTAGTATTTCCCAACATTTCTTGTACCCTCTAGAAGGCATTTATCTGTAAAAGACTCATACACAACACTAAAGGCTCTTCCAGGCAACAGATATCACAGAAAGCAATGGCAACACATGACGCCAGGCAAATCGAGACCACATTTCCTTCTCCAAACATAGACGATGGTCACAGCTAGAACCAGGTCCTGCTTTAAATCCTCCTTGTGTCAATTCAGCGGGCCTCCCTGAAAACGAAGGCGTTCTGAGGATATACATTGGCTCTGCACGCAGAACAGGAAATAACAAGGCTACCATTAAATGACTCCCAGTCTGGCTATACGCCGTTCAAGCTGCTCGCCTCTGTACGCACACGGAGGAGGCATTATTCCTTATGTAAATTTTTGCTCTTGCTATCAATGTTCTGCTGGTTCTGCATACTAGATAAATACACATAACATAGTAATAAAAGGTTGTCATCCATACACGACAAAAAGCATTTTGGGCTCCTCTACTTAACTCTTCCACAGTGGGTTTCAAAATGAGATACGTAGGACATATATTTCATTCTAACAATTACAGGGTTTTTTTTCTTCCCATCTCCCTTTTAATTGCTCAGTTCTAATAAGTATATTATTTTTCTAACAATACATAGCTGGTTTGCAGCAGCAGGGAGAAATGTGGGGAAGAAAGAGACAGGAATTGCATTTTTTGGTTTAAAATAAAAAAAAAAAAAGACAACTTGCTCTTACTGGAATGATGGAGGCCGGGAGTCTCCAATGCCGCCTGTTCTCTCAATGGGTGGCGGAAGGTCAGTGTGGCTCTCGGTGCACTGGGAGCCTGTGTCTGAGTGGGAGCTTTCAGCCAGGACCAGCTGTCAACAGGAAAAAAAAAAAAAAAGAGAGAATTACATACACTTGTACAGGTTTCTCCACTCTGATATAAGGTGTTCAGCCACTGCTTTGCTAAATATTCCGTGAGATCTAAGGGAAACTAGAGGAAGGGAAGTGCTTAGTGGATAGTCGCATGGATTCCTGCCAAACTTTCACAAAACCAGGTTACACTCAATCTGAACGTGAAAACATCATCAGCTAGGATATGCACAAAATTCCTGCAAGCACCACAAAATTTTTCTCATCTCGGAACAACCAAGCACACCAGGCAGGGAGTGCACTTTTTCTCGTGACTTGTCATTACAGCATTCTCTGAGTTTCCTAAGCAAGCAAGTTGTCAGCATTCCTTGCAAAATGCACGCACACTGTAAGACTGCACACTGAGTCTGGTTTTGCCGTGACAAAAATAAAAAGCCAAAGCTGAAACTTGACAGTATTACACCCCAAACATGGTATAACTTCTTATACAAAGACCCTCAAAACCCCCAAAAATTCACAATCTGGTCTGCACTGATTGCCAAATCTCAGAGTTGCCACCACCTCTGTTAAGAGTCTGAATTAAAACCAAAATCCACCAAATCTCAACAGCCATAAACTTTAGGAGGACCAGATCCCTGATGTTCACCATACTTGCGTCTCTTGTGTCCATGTTGTCTCTTAATGTTCCCTTAAGGCAGAGCTGCAGATAGGAAAAGTCACTTTCCAATCATGCCACAAAAACCAGGATATGCAGTGTGCACTCTTCTATAATTCATAACGACCTGAAAACTTTTATAAAACTACACTGTTGTAACCATCACCTTCAAAACTCCTCCGACGCTGACATTTACAGTCACGGAAGCTGAAGGTGCCTGGTAGCCTGTCAACCTGGGTAGAAGCAAAGGCTGCAGAGCGCCCAGCACCGAGCGCTCCCATGGAAATAGGTTAATTGAAGATATGCTGCAACAATCAATCTTCTCATTACAAACACCGAGCATCTATATACAGCCTGGTGCGTTTGGGAATTATTATATATTCCAATCCTGTCACAAGGCAGGGTGTAAATTCTTCATATAACAACTAATGCCAGAGCGTGTTACTTCTGTATCTTATAAACACCCTCAGTCGTTAATAGGGATGCTCCTGGGTAATGAACGGATCGCAGGGATGGTCATGGCACGCAAGAGGCTTACTATACCCAATCTTACTTCCAATAAATTCAGGACAGAAAGACCATCTCCATTCAGTGTGCCTAGTGTGACATCTTTAATCAGCAGATAAATAGACAAGAGAAAGAAGAACAAGTCTCTCTTCCTATCCCCACCCTCCTGGTTTGTAGCTCATTGTAATACAGTGATTGACAGAGGATCTTGCATTTAACTAAGATCTGATTCTATCCACTTATCTACCAGGTTAGTATCTACTTTTCTGTATTAAAAAAAAAAAAAAAAAAAAAAAGACAGAGATGCATTGTGTTAAGGATCCTTTTGTACACCTAGGTGAAACTGTTAATTTTTTTTTTTTTTTTAAATCTTACTAGTGCTGGAAAAAGCTCCTGGCTGAAGTGTACACCCAGGAACCAGACAGATTGGGTCCTTTCTCCACCAATGATTCAGTAAATCTTGTATAAGAAAATCAGCATTGGTGCCTCAGTTTCCTAACCCAGAAAGGCAGGATACTACCGACTTCGTACTACTGAGATGAAAATAATTAACACGCCTAAATGTAACTTAAATCCTAGGGTAGAAGAACCATACGCTGGGTAAAGCAGCACTACAGAAAAACAAACAACGTGCACTGGTCCAAGATTCCTTTTAATTTATCACTGCAAACAGAATGTGGTGATTCCCAATTAGCAGTTCCAGTTCTAATTCAACTCCACCTGCTAGATTAAGTGGTTATTTTTTATTAAAAAGCATAATGGTGGAGAAAGAGATTCCAGTCCTCTCCTGTTCGAACTAGGAAGGCAGATGACCAACATGTTTTGCCCAAAATGAAAACAGAATTCCACCAACTGAAAGACTTGGTTAGTATTTTAAATGACCGTACAAAAATTAAGTCTCCCATGAAGCTGGGCATCGTATGCAGACAAACCCCACCGAGGACCGCCTGCACTTCAACCAGACAAGATCGAGAAACAGGCAGGGAGGCAGCATTGCCGATACCGCCGTACTGAGGACAAATCAAGGCAAAATGAAGCAACTTGCTCAGCCTCACTCAGGTCTATAGCAGTCCTGAAAGCAAATTCAGACTTTGCACATCCTAACCTAGTTCCCTACTTTCCTTGCTATATTTATAATGTTTTTGCAAGAATGGGGGGAAAAAACCCTGTCCAATCAGAAAGTAAGCTAAAAACTATTCATATATTTCAACAGTCCACTGACCACACACAACACTTTCTGGCCACTACCAACAGAAGTTAGACTTGACCTAGTGACCTAGAGGTGAAAAGGTTTATATCCTATTACCAATCCCCTGAGACATCGAATCACTTTGCCAAGTCTCTTTGAACAATATAAGGTCTTTAATTACATAAATGCTCAAATAACTATATAGATTATTACCTTTTACTAAGAGGCAACAAGGTCTCAGCTTGCCTCTATTTTTAGCTGGGGAAGAACTAGCCCTATATAAGAGATTCCAGCTATAACTGGTTAATTTATCAAGGCCTAATTCTAATATAATCATCAGACAGATGCTAGCTGTCAAAGAAGGGGATGGAGAAGGGGCGAGAACAGGATAGGAGGGGACTGGTGTTCAGGATGCAGTATATTACTCCTAAGAGCATATACCATAAATATGAGAAGGCAAACACACACAGACTGTCAAAAAGGAACTGCCTGAAGACAAAACAGTTCTCCAGCACCACATGGAGTCAGCTGCATTATTCAAACTCTCTTATCACCAAAGCAAGAGCAACAGAGGAAACACTGAAGGGAAAAATAACATGAGCTTTCCTAATAACTTGATAATTAAGGTTTCTTTCTTTCAGGTGGGGAAGTTAATGGGAGATGTTTAGAAAGCATGTTGGCATCATGGAGATGCAAGAATGTCTCCGAGCCTGGCTCATTCCCTGAGGAATCTCCGTGCAAGTGCTTTCACTAACAAAATCAAACCAAGAGATAAAAAGAAGAAAAAAGAAAAAAAAAGAAACTGCGTAGGCAAGATCTATACATCCCCTCGCCCTTCACGTTCTAAATTGTATCAAGCTATGCAAACAAGCACCTGGCCCGAGTTATTTGAAAGCAGGAGAACACGTTCCTTCTTTAAGCCTTTCTGCTGATGGCAACACCTGTCTCAAAGATGCTCTTGATGCAAAAAGGGAGAGGAGCCAACAAGACAAATCCTTTCCATATTTCAGGATATTTGTTTTTAGTATTTCCCTGCTCCTGGAGGAAGAAGTCTTGGCAATGCAGAACCCATTACGAAGGCAAGCCCACCACACCGACTGAGGCTGCAGACCGCCTTGGGAGCGCTGCCGAGCAGAACCAAAATCCACTGGAGCAAAGCAACTACTTTGTGAATATTGCCCCTGGGCTGTGATTTCCTGAGGGATAAAGCACTGGGTACCCGCTTCTTATTGACCTTCAGAGGGATTAGAGTCACAGCCAGCCTCAGACTATGCCATTACCATTATAAAGGGAAGAGGGCTGCAGAAATTACCCATACTAATCTTTCAGCTGCACTCAGGAAATACACCACTTAAATCTGAATCAGCTCGCTACCAGATATAGCGAATGCAAGATACATACCAACTCAAGAAAAGATAGCAGCAATATCTCCTGTTTCCGAGTAGCTTGTTAATCCTAGATAAAGGTCTTTCAGATTTCAAGTAGTAAATCATAAGCGCCGCAGCCATGATAACGCAGTGGCCAGCGCAGAACTTCGCATGTTTACCTTCCCAAGTTAAGATCCATGCTGCACTGGCTGTACTCCTGCTGCAGCCTGGCTCAGGCATTTCCACACAAAGTACCCTTATTATAATTTAGGGTATTGAATTGTAATTCATCCTTTGGGGTGAAATTTTTGCCTCTGAGGAATAATAATAAATAAATAAACTCAAGAGTGTAACAGTTTAAATAGGTTGCCTAACATGATCTTACTCTTAGATAACCAGGACCTGACTTCAGAGATTTAAGCAAGAGAGCTTGAAGCAATTACATGGTTAAAACAAGACACAGACTGTCCAGATCTACGCCTGGTTACAAGTGAAGCACTCACCCTTCACCAAAGCTTTCATTCTTGACTTACAGATCTCTGTGTTCAAGAGCACTAGAATATAAATGGATGGCTGCAGACCAAATTAACAAAAACACCAGAAAAGAGCATTAGAAAAACATGTGTTGTGCTAGAGAAGAAAATCTGCAGTAGAAGACGCCACATACAGCAAGATTATTAAGACTGCACTGCCTAGCTGATTCTTCCCAAACGTAAAAGGATCAGAAAGGCAGTGTAACAGCTAACACACTGGAACACTGGACTCAGCTGGAGCTCCGTAGCGAGTTAGCAGCCCTGCCTCTGTCCAGCCACCTCGCAAAATGCCTTCAATTTGACGAGGGTTTGATGGTGACTGCAGAAAAGGAGGAATTCTGGGGGTTGTACGCTTGTTGACAGAATTCACATGTCACTGCCCTGGCTACATGTGTGGGCACACAGAATTGCTGCTCCCTGCTTTGCTGTGCTAGCTAGGAAATCCTCATTTCTTCCAACAAGTGACATTTTAAACCATTAAGTATCCTATCAGCTTTAAGATAAATTGTGTCCTTTTCTCTGACGAGCTATGGCAGGAATAAAATGCTCCAATATTATACCACTTTGAACAGAGAAGATAGCGCACTATTGGACTGCCACATTATAGACTTCTCACTGTGTTTCTGCAAGTAAAGTAGTGTTAACCCCCGCTCCCCAGCCAGAAGCCAGCCCTGATCATTGTATTTCACCCATCAAGCTCCCGCCGCAGTTCTGACTGGCAGTAGTGTTTTAATCCATTTCTTCACTTGCACTGTGTTGGTGCCCTGTGCTGTTCAAGAGCACGCCTGTGGGCTGTGAAACTGCTGTTGGGTTCCACCCCAAAGGACCGCATGTCAACGTGAAACGTGGATGTCTTCCGTGTGGTGCACGTGGAGGAAGGTAATAAAGAATTGTGGAACTAATTGTAATTGCTGATTCCGTTCGTTCCATCACACCGAATGTTTGTTTTCAAGGGAGGTCCTACCATCACGCTCACTACTAAATCTTTCCCAGGAAGGGGAGAAAGCATATCAACCCTGGCATGTTAGAAAAGAATCTTATGCTCTTCTGATACCCCCAGTGATTCCCACACCACCACTTCCAGTTCACAACAGTACAACCAACAGCGTACCGTGCAAGTTAGCTACTCTACGCTGTGGTTACAAAACCTGCAGCCTATTCATTCTGACAAAAAGTGCATGTTTCCTTCTGGGCTAGAGAAGGTTACCCAGCATTGCTAGGTACCTGCTAAGAAACAGTTATCTCGGAGCTCATTTGCAGAAGTAAGTGTCCAGTTCACTATCTGTGTCACGCTGCTCGCTTCAGCAACTAGACTTCCAACCTGAAGCCCTAGTTACAGGCACAAAAGCAAACCTCACACGAGTCCATTCTGCATGTTGTAAGCAAATTCAAGTGATGGAAGAGCAATTAGTAGGAAGATGGCCAGGCTCCCAAATGCAAGCAGAACTCAAGCTCCCCAGCCAGAGCCAACCAGCGACACCAGGCCAGTGAATGTTCACAGTGCCAGGAGAGCCTTGTTTTCTTCCCATTATTGCTACTGATCTGCAGGGAGTCCTTGGATCAATTGCTTCACCTCTCTGTAGCTCTGTTTCCCTTTTTCTCCTCTACACCACATTTGCTTATGCTTTTCACTTAATTATGGCAAGGACTGCTTGTTACAGCGCTCAGCACTCAGCAGACATCTTCGCAAACTCGCACAGGCATGAAGCCAGCTCAAGGAGTCAGTCTGTTCAACGTCATGGCTGAAGACACCAGACAACAAGAACCAGAGTAGGAAGGGGAAAGAGCGAACATTGGTACCCTCGGCTCTCATATTCTCATGTGGCTAAATATTTATTGGTCTACCAGCATGAAAACTACAATATTTCAATTCTCACTGTTACTGAGAGCAGCAGCAGCTCTTGCTACTGCTCTCAGCTCAGGGAGAGGTGAGGGACTAATAACAGTAACTAAAGAAATACCCCAAAAGAGCCATTTGTCTTTTTGACAGCAACTTCAGAACAGCCACATTCATCTACAAGTTGAAAGTAATTATTTCCTATGAAGTCACAGACATCTCAAATCCCAAGTCGAAGCTTCAGAGACATGGCCCATTATCCACACAAAGGCTGCTCCCGAAGGGCCAATTGCACAAAAGGACTTGCTGATGAGGCCTGTTATTCCACCAGGAATTCTGTCAAAGGCAACGGGACTCCACATTGCTAGAAGGCCTGCAAAAGCCTATCAGGAACGTGATGTTTGTTTTAGTAATGAGAAATTGTCTATGCCGGGTAGATTAGGCTTCCCCCTTTTTTCCTGCTGAAAACTACAGCGCATTTGTTTGGGGTTTGGTCCAACCATGGACCGCAGATACTCAGAGAATACAGGATCAAGCTTATATAGCCTGGAAATCAGAAGCTGTAATGGGCTAAAAGGAACAACTTTAAGAAAACTGGCTGCCAGGTGAAGGGTGACCTTCTTCAGCATTCAGAGACAGAAAGATTCAGACTGGGTTTCAAAATAAAATTGTCAATTCTATCTATTGTCAACTGCCACCTTCTATCATTTTAGAGAAGACACTGTATCTTCATGAAATATAATATCTCAGATTACTCCGATTCTGTTCAGCATCTCAGGTGTTTGTTTATGGCACGGTATAGCAGGCTAGCTGTGAAACAAATTCAGGTTCCTTGACTGCCGCTTTGCAGCAAGTTCTCTTTAAGCACAGGATCACCTGCCTCTTGGAGAACACGTGGGCTAAGAACCGGAGGAAAAAAAAGGACCCGCGATCCTATAATCCTATTTCCATGTCTCACTCTTCCAGATTTTTTTCAGCAGGTTGGTGACTGTTTTTCTGAGAGCTTACACATTCCTTACCCCAGCTAAAACCAGGTACCTGTGTACATCAGAGCAATGCAGAGACCTGGGTTGAGTGTACCCATGCTTCTGCCAACGACAGCAAGCACTTCTGCCACATGGCTAAGGAATTAAGATTTCCTGACAGGCCTTTCCTCCACCTAGTGCTGACCACAGCTAGAAACAGGACAGCACCTTTCAATTCAAACTTGGATTAAATCCAATTTGAGAATTCTTGTACATATCAGACCAGAACCACCCAACATTACTTTAGCAAAGCAAAGACTCACAAGATCGTAGAGCTTTGAAGCTTCCTCATTCAGCACATTCTGTCCTTTTGTCTTCAAGTCCCCCATCCTTCATGGTTACCTGGTTGCTTCTGCCCCATCTCTTGCTCATAGAGATCCCAGCACTCCAGCCCCAGCTGCCCCTTAGAGGAATTTCATTCTCCTTTACTAGGACCCAGATCCTTCCTTAATAACTCATTCAGGTACCTTAAAGCTTAGGAATGTTTTCAGTGATCCCGCCTCCCTTCTTTATAGGCTCTAAACATTTCGGAAGAAGATACAATACTGTGTTAATACCCTCTTCACTTTGGGTCAGATTTCATGCACAGCTCTCTATTTTCTCCTGTGTGATAATTCAGCTTATCAGCAGATGAATGAGACTATACATAATCTGTGAAGAGAAGGAACATGGCCTGAAATCAGTTCATTTTATATATCAGAAATCAACAAGGATCTGCTTCTGTGGATTTTCATTCACGGCCTCCGTTCTGCGCTGAAAGCAACAATGCACTTTGCTGAAGATGATTTAACAATCCTGAAGCTCCTGTGTTGCCTTGTGTGATAGAAGACTAAATGGTTCTACCCAACAATTTTAATTGCAATTGCAAATACAGCGTCTAAAAAGCTTACGTACAAACAAGACAAGTATTATCTGTTGGCACCCAGATAATAGAGAAGGAAAAAAAAAAAAGGAGAAAACTCGCGCAAGGCTATGACATCACTGCCAGCCAATAGGAAAACGCGCGCATTCCCAGCAGCCAGTCAGGGAATTGTTCCCAGATGTTGCAAAGCCTTCCTAAAAAACACAGATAACAGCCAACCCACTTTGTGCAAACTGCTGGCAGAGGCCACTCGGCTGGCTCCGATCTGGCAGCAGCCACAAGCCAATTCTTTCCACATTCCCAGCTTCCACTGGGAGGCTGTCCCTGGCCGTGCAAAGGGAATACAAAAACATTTTAAGCTTTTGCAAAAAGCCTGAAGGTAACATATTCTTTTCCGTGAAAGCTATTTTTCCAAATTGACCAGTAAGGACCTGAACCTGAAAAAACCACAAATGCAGGAATAATGTCACTCAGGTAAGCAGTCCCAAAGAACTCAAATTATCCCAAGAAAAATTGTATCCTATGTTTTATACATGTGTGTGTGCGTTAGCAGAACAGGCACATGCATCAGCTATTTTTTGCAAAAGATGTGTTTCTGTATATGCATTTACAGTAATAACTACTAGACGAACTCTGCCATACAATTAATGCTAGTCTCTATACTGTTGAAAAACCTAAAGGTCAACCACTGAAGAGGAATCTAGTAAGTAGTAGCCCTCTGTCCCAAATTATTTAGTCCTTAAAAACAAACAAACAAACAAACAAACCAACCACCCCAAAATCAAAAGGACAAGATCTAAGATGTGGAGGAGAAAAACAAGCAGGACACAGGAGGGAAGGGGAGGAGGTTTAAACAGTTAATTAGGAGCAGTGATTCTAATTTGATACTAATCTAGCTGTACATCGAGTTCCCAGGGCAGCAAAAGTTAGCAACAACTAAAGACTTGCAGATCCTCCCTTGAACATTTTCCCCCATGGAAATCAGTCCTGCATATGACACCAAGATCAAAGTTCCTACCTATGACAAATAGAAGGATTCAAATGTTATTAAAAAAGATGAAAAATCTCAGATTTCTAAATGTCAGTCATCTTGTAAACTTCAAAGTAGCCACTGCATCAGTCAAGAGAGGAGGTGCAGGGGAAGAGACAGCTAAGCTAGATCGTGGGCACTTAATGTTCCAATTTTAAGTATGTCATCTTGATGTGAAATACACACATATAGAGTGCAGTAATTTACAGTGAGGATGACATTCATCACAGATGGTTTTGTGAAAGAATCCCAAGCTGTCTGCTACCAACTGATACACGTTTTATAACACAGGAGACAAAGAAAGCTCAGGCCCATCATGTTAAAAGCCAGAAAAGAAAACAGCCCTGCCCAAAACAGTTTTTCCAAAAGGTAAAGATCAACTTTGCTAGCCTTGAAATATATGTATGCAATTATCTGTTAAGTTCCAGTGAATAGGATATTAAAGGGTTCAAAACTGTGAACAATTAACTCAGAGTAAGATTTACATAAAACTCCTCCAGTAATTAGCAGCAAATAGAGGCAGATAAGCACTGCAATTTTATGGGTGTTAGTGTGGAAAAAGTAATTTGCAATTTGTAATGCAGGTCAGACACAGATGTTTCAGCTGATTGTTCAGCAGCGTGAACAGCCCTTGTCACCATCATCTGCAAAAGGTGCAGTACGTGATCTCTGAGAGGAGAGCTATAACCTGAATCCAAACTAGTGGGATATGCATATAAATTTGGAAACAAGCTGATGGGTGGGAAGGGAGGAAAGAGCCCAAGTCTTTGGAAGCAATATATCTACCCATACTACCTGCAACGATCTGTGCTGTCTCTGCCTCCGCTGAGAGAGATGGGTTTATAATGCGTTATGTCGTTAGCTGCTGAGCAGCGGAGTGTGAAGAGCCTACGCTGGCATAGCACTCACAAAAGGCTCCACAGTACTAATTCTCTGAAACAATTAATTTCAGCCACACATCTAAATTTTGCTTTTAGAACTTCGCAATAGCACCATTCTCACTAGTAGAGACTTGGCTGCTGACCCAGACTGAACTGATTCGTGTCTGTTACGTTCCTGGGTTGACATTAAGAAGAAAAACTATTTCACTGTTTATCATCGAACTAATGTTATTTCACCTAAGGAAGAAAGGCAAATTGAACTCATTCTTCTCCTAAAGAAAAGACATAAGAAATGAAGGAGGGATTGTGTTCTGACTTGGGAAAACCAAATTTGTCTTTATATTGTCTATTAAATGTAGACGAGAAACTGCCTTAGCCTTATCACTAAAGAGGATGATGCAAGTACCAGAAAAGCTACAGAAAAAGCAGTGAATCCATTCAGAGAGTAGCTGACATTGCAATGGGCCTCTGGAGATCGCCTAGTCCAACCGCCATGCTCAAAGAAGGGTCAGCTAGGGCAAGCTGCTAAGGACCTTGTTCGGTCAGGTTTTAGGTATCTCAAGCATGAAGACTGCACACCTCTGGGCAAGCTGTGGTTTTAACACCTTCAGTGGAAAAAAAGCTTTTTTTATGTTTGAACGGAATTTCCTTTATTTCAATTTGCGCCTATTGTCTCTTGTCCTGTCGCTAGTGCTGTTGAGAAGAGTCTGGCTCTGTCTTCTTTACTTCCCCCATCAGGTATTGATATATATCGATAAGATCTCCCCAAGCCTTCTCTTCTTGAGGTTACACAGTCCCAGCTCTCTCAGCTTCTCCTTGTACGTCAGATGCTCTTCTCCCTTAACCATCTTCAAGGTCCTTTGCTAGACTTGCTCCAGGGTGTCCAGGCCTCCCTTGTTCTGGGGAGCCCAGAAGTGGACGCTGCACTTCAGCTGTGTCCTCACTAGTGGTGGCTTGAAGGGGAAGGATTACCTCTGTCAAACTGCCAGCAATGCCCTTCCTGAGCCCGCCCAGGATGCTGCCGAGCTGCTTTGCTGCAAAGGCCCATTTGCTGGCTGTCCTGGTTTCAGCTAGGATGGAGTTAATTTTCTTCTTAGCAGCTGGCATAGGGCCATGGCTTGGATTTAGGATGAGAATAATGTTGATAATACACTGATGTTTGAGTTGTTGCTAAGCAGTGCTTACACTGGTCAAGGACTTTTCAGCTTCCCCTGCTCTGCCAGGTGCACAAGAAGCTGGGGGGGCACAGCCAGGACAGTGACCCCGACTGGCCCAAGGGCTGTTCCATACCGTATGGTGTCATTCCCAGTGTATAAACTGGGGGAAGAAGAAGGAAGGGGGGGACATTCGGAGCGATGGCGTTTGTCTTCCCAAGTCACCGTTACGCGTGATGGAGCCCTGCTCTCCTGGGGATGGCTGAGCACCTGCCTGCCCATGGGAAGGAGGGAATGGATTCCTTGCTTTGCTTTGCTTGCGTGCGCAGCTTTTGCTTTCCCTATTAAACTGTCTTTATCTCAACCCACGAGGTTTCTCACTTTTACTCTTCCGATTCTCTCCCCCATCCCGCTGTGGGGGGAGTAAGTGAGCTGGGTGGGGTTAGTTGCCAGCTGGGGTTAAACCACAACACCGGCTCACAGTCAGCTTGCTGTCCACCAGGACCACCATTAAAGGTTCAAGAAAATAAAATGTTAAGTTTTTTAAAAGCTACCTTCAACTTAAACTTGCCCATACACTCATTTTAAAAAAACTAGCTAGAAGGAAGATTTTAAGATTAAGTAGTCAGACTATGAGATGTCTGCTGCCAGTTGCAGAAGACTTTCTACATGACCTTGAAGGGAAAGAAAAAACCCACATAACAAAACCCAAACCTTCTGTGTCTCAGTTCCCACCCATAATATGGAAAAAGCAAATAGTTGTGACATACAAAGAAAATACAAGATTGAGGTCTCTAGATCAGCAACCGTGTCTCCCACCATGCACGTGTACGGTGCATGGCACAAGGAGAAAGAAAGGAGCGGAGACATTCATCTTGGTTGCAGCCTCCAAGCAAAACTGTAATGTAAAAGATAGGAATTGGTGGGAAGATTTGAAACAAGGTTCAAATCCTTGGAGCAAGGATTCTGCATTCTTCTACATTTGGAAAGCAGCCAGCAACCTATACTGGAGCAGGAATCACAATAAATTTAATTCATTCTTAAAATGCATTTCAGAAATTGTAACGTTTCTCAGAAATTAAAATAGTAACAGTCACAATTAAAATGTAACATTTAACTCCTGTGTGTGTCTGTGTACATATATATATTCTTGTTCTGATCTTGCTGTTCTTTATATTCTCCTGGTTTTCAGCTGGAAAACAGAAAAGGCATATATTTCATATTTCATACTATTTAAGAAGCTGGGAATTCAGCTCTCAACTTGAGATCAAATGCCCTTGGGTTTTTGGCTGGGAGACGGAAGGAGGAAGAGGTTAAAGAATTGGGATGTAAAGGGGAACGAAATAATCCACATCCTTATTAATGTGGAATAGTTTGGGGTTGGGGGTTTGTTTTTCCTTAAACTCCGAGAACGCTGGCCCTTGTTGGAACAACCTGAGTCATATTTTGCTGCACAGAAGAGCCCAAATAGTGTATACAAGTTCAGGATGAATCATCGGTGTACTGAATCACCAATGCAAAAGATACATTCTTTAACTAGACCGCATAGATAAAAACAAACACTACCATGCTCCTGAATGCAGTGGGAAGAAGAGACTGAACTCAGGGATGCAGAAGGCAATCCGAATATCAGCCTGTTGTCTGAATTAATATTTATCGGTTCAGCAGCATGGGAGAAAGGGGAAGAAACAGGGAGGGACTGACCCTGAGGAGCAAATACAGTGCAAGTGTTACACACTGAGAAGGAGGAAAGGGGCTCTCAGGATTAATTTGCTCTCCTGATAAGAGCTACTATTCATTTCTACCCCTTTGCTTTTAAAACAGATGCTGCTCTCACGCTATGGCAACATAAATGACATCTTCATAGCCTTTTTTTATCTGAAGCTTTCGGGGTGCTCTCTTCAGCTTGTTAATTACACACGAAATCCCTTCTTGTACAATCTATTCCCATAGTGTCAGAACACCATGCTATAGCCCACAGTAATCCTGGGACTGAAGACAAAACCAGCACCACCAACATTCATAGCTCAAGCGTATCCCGAAAGTAGCATACTCAGCAGCACTGAGCCCTTCAGCCATCTCCAGCCCCTCAAAGAAAAAAGGACCTCATACCACACCAGTGGCCGTGAGCACACATGTTCAGCCGCGACTCGGAGAAGTTAACATCACCATATGCTCAGTTCCCGTACAGGAATGGACGTAAGCCAACAACCTCATCAAGAAAGAACCTTGCGCTGTCTCCCACAGCACTCTAGGTGCACCATCAGGTCTCAAAGACCACGGCTGGTTGGTTGGTTGTTTAAACATTAATTTTATTCTCTAATGCCAGTGATTTTATTCTAGAGAATGAATACTTCTTTTGACAACCAATTTACTCCTCCATGGAGCACAACACATGGGGATCTCCCCTTCTTTGTGAAGGCAAGCAGGCAGACCCCGGTTGTGTTCATTTCTTTCCCTTGAGCACTGCCCAGCAGCGCAGGTTTATATCAGCGTAACTTTGCTTTGAAACACTCATCCATTTTCAAACCAAGGCACTTAGTTGCCTAACACCCACTGCTGGGTGGAAATACATGGCTAAGTTCTAGGAACCTCTAGGAACTCCTGAAAGTCACACTGGTTATTAGTCGGCTACTGCTGCTGAGTCAAAAGGTTGGAGCACAAAGGCCAAAAACAAGGTATGGAGGTCCTACCAAAAAAAGTAGCTTTTCCTTCTGAATGCATTTCCCAGGGACGAAACAGCTAACTTTTCAGAGTACAGACTGAAGGGAGAACATTCTCCCAATTTTTTAAGACCTCAATGTAATACAAAATCTAATAAGTGCTTAATATACTGTACACATTTGGGTGTGTAGGAGGACTAAGGTTAAGTTCATGCATTAGGAAGCTATGTGCTTTGCTTGGCTAATGCTAAGAACCTGTTGGGACTACACAGCTGCCAGAGTCTGAGTGCCTTAAAATGGAAGCACTTTTAGAGCAGAAAGAAGTGATAATATTGTATGATACAGCTGAGCTCAATTCATCTGCCAGCCCTTGCCCTCACATGAGCAACATTTTCAGCTGCTCAGAACCCAGCAGGGGCTGTATTTGATGAACCACAAGGCATCATTACTTAAGAACAATCTCCTAAACTGATGTTTAAAAGATACATTGCACTTTCCTTACACAATAATAGAATGTGCACATGCACTCTAATGCAGGCAACAGCATGCAATCGATAGTGTATTTGATTTTATAGTGAAAGCACACGTAATCCTGTCTACACGAAGTCAGGCTTAGAACCTACCCAGCACAATTATATGCAAGGCCCAGACGGATTTCCTTATCCTGTATAACTTCAGTGACTGGGATACTAAAATATCTTAGGGGTACTGGTTGTAAACGTGTGAGCAAAATCTTCAACTCCTAAAATCAGCATAGGACTGGAGAAATAGATGGAGACATGGCAGTTCATTCTAGCTGAGAATCCCAAGTTGTCCTAACTGTGCAGTTGGAAAAACTCTTATAAACCAACTTAACTACTACTACTTTCTTGTTTACCTTCCTCCTACCAGAAATAGGAAGACTGCAAGCATATATCCAAACATACATCCAATGCTGAAAGGCTGTCCGATGTCTCTAGGTACTTCAGTTCTCATACCATGGCGCTATGATTTCTAACCCTACTTGCATCACTTGTTGAAGCCAAGCCCTTAACAAAATATCACTTTATACTCGAGTCAGACTTGAGTTTTGGGGAAAACAGACAATTCTTCTTGTCCTCTATTGTGTTTCCGATACCAAAGATTGTAAGGTCAGCTTGAAAGAGGATATTAAAATCAGACTGTGTTCCAAATGCTTTTTTGATGTTAAAATCTAAAACACTAGTGCCCTCTTTTCTGCCTAAAGGTGCACAACCACTTTAATCAACCTTGACAGTGGTAAACCTCCTATCGCTAGGCAGAGAAATATGTTCATGTAATGGCCAAACACCAAGTTTATCTGTGTGTTTATCTGTGCCTCAAACATAATCTGAAGGTGGGAATTACTGTATTTCACACAGTAACCCTGGGGAGCAACACACTTTTATTGCATCTTCATTAAGTAGATCATAACCTGGCTAAAGAACTCGGCATGCGGAGAAGCGACCAACTGTTACAGTAACAGCACAGATTGTACGCTGCTGTTCAGCACTCGGCTCAGCATGGAGTGCAGGTCACCTGTTCATTAAACTGGAAGCAACCCGAAGGGCTGTGTAACACTTAGGAGATCGTAATTAATAACTATAGTTAGGTGACAAACAAATATCATGGCATGTTGCAGAAATTAACACATTAAAAACAGACAAGAGAAAGAATAAGGGAGATGTGATCTGCTGAGCAGCACAGTAACTGGGAGGAACAGCTGCATCAGTGACTTCCTCTGTAACTGGACAAATTACTTACAGCCCAAATTCCTCTGCCCTGCTTATTTTTCCAAGGCTATAAATTTGTGTCTTTTTACTGAATGCACGCACAATGTTTAACTCAGAGATTTAAACCTCATTCAAACCTTCCAGGCACCACCACAACACCGATACATTGAAATTAAAATAACATAACCAAAATCCCCTAGAATATCACATTTAGCTGTTTCTGAAGAAGTTGTTTTGGCTATTTAGTGACAGTATTAGAACTCAATGATTTGGCAGAACTCTATTAACTGTTTAACACAGACAAAAGCGTGCTTCCACTCTCCTACCGACAGCAAGCTGGCTGTTACATTTAACCTTATGTGGTGGGACAATTTTTTTGATTTTTTTTTTAAACAAGGATTAGGGCTTGGCTGTTACTGGTTTCAACAAAAGGTAAGCAGGTAAATGTTTTTAGAAGTCCAGCCTTATTTTGCAAGGTTTTACAGCATTATTTCAGAGCCCTCCATCAGATTCAGTAATACTTAGGAGGCGAGGAGGAAAGACAACTGTCGGAAAGAAAAGGCGACACAACATGTTACTAACGTTAAAGGTTTCATGCTTAAACCACCTTTGCAGCCCTGCACACCTTTGTGGACTTCACTCTAATTTTTAAAATAGATTACTTAGTAACAGGATGTTACAGATATAATGGAAAACTAAGCCTTTTCTTCCATGTAATTTGAGATTGAAGACACTTCTAAAAATCAGGATCCATGTACCAACTACCCTGCTACTGTGCCCACTGGATCAAACAACATATGCGTACAGACACATGAGCCAACATACCCAGGACACCACTCTTCCATTGAAGCAAGGTAGCTTTGCATTGTCGTCTGAGATCTCCTCCTTTACCACCCTGGAAAAAAAAAAAAAAAAGAAGAAAATCAAGAGTTTGAAATGACATCAGATCAGAAGGGACAGTGGTTTTCTTAAATGGTCCACGAAAAATACAAATTTTTCCTAAAATGTTGGTATCAGCAAGGCTTCTCTGTTTAAAGAATATGTGACTATTAGAACAAAGGAAGCAAGTACAAACAAAGGGTAGAATTGGTAGGCACAAAAGTAATTACAAGCATTTTTCCCCACTTTGGAGTCTTCCATCTCACCACCATTTTTAAAGATCCGATGGTGATTAGAATCCCACTGTGCTATGCAGCCTCTGTGTCAGAGATACAAAGCTTGATACAAAGCTGAATCCAGAACTCAAACCTTTATAATTAAGGAGAATAAAATCAGCAATTTGTTTTACTAGCATAAGGGTTTTCATAAGGTTTTCAATTCTGAAGACACTGTGACTCAGTATCTCAGAATCAGCATTTGTTTCAATAGTTTAAGATTGGTCATAGCCAAATATAAATGACACAACTACTGAGAAAACAGAAATGCTCCCATTTCACCAGACTTAATTCCAAGCTTCCAATTCAGCAGCAACTGAAGTTACTTCAGATGTTTCTGTTCTTCTAACTAGCACAGTAACCAACATGGCCCCCCATTTAACAACCTTGTATTCATGAAATTAGCCAGTCATAACCATACGTATATATTTATAGGTAACAAAAAGATATTCTGACTTCTTCAAACAATTCAGTGCTCACTCGTCCTCTTAGAAAGTAAAGTAATGACGTTTTAAGTCTGCAAGATCTTTATTAGGTCTGGTGGAGGCAAAATGAGCCTCCAGTTCTGCTGTAACTCCTGGACTAAGTAGCCTGCACAGCTAAAGGCACTCCAGAAGGCCTCCCTAAATCCCGTCCAGGACCTGGAAACGATGGTGCTGCTGACCACACCAGGGTCACTTGCTTTGGAATCATCCGGATGAAAAGAGCAGGTTCAAAACCAACTGGTGGTTCAGTACTACTGGGAGTAATTAGTTGCTGCCTTGAAGCACTCTTCGCAACAAGCCCCCAGTGAGCCAGCTTCTCGCTCTACAAACCAATTACAAATGTCATCTTTCAGCAGGGCACTTTAAACCATATTTTTTAGGACTGCTGCTTTAAGCTGGAGAGTTCCAATTTAAAGCAGCAAAGACTGAGATTAAGAAAACCCTGCATTTGCATCAGCTTCCTTAACAAACCTCCCTCATTTATAAAGGCCATGATCTCTCAGAAAGTGTTTTTTGTCTTTAGAGAAGAAATAGGCATTGCTGGTGGCTTCTGAAGAGACCATCAGATGAGAAATTTTAAAAGAATCACCATTTCGGCAACCAGCCTGAGTGATGCTTCATTTTTCAACCTGTGCTTTATTACTTAATTTAAAATCAGAACCATTGAACTCTGCTAATTCTGAAATCCTGACCATAGGATTTGGTAAAACAGCTGGGCTGCTTCATTGTTCGAGTTCAGTAGTTTCAGCGCAAGATGACGCAGCCCTGAATCAGGGCTATGATGGATTCATGGCTTTTGTTGATGATGATCCACAAGACAGGACAGAAAAGGTCCACGTCATCTATTACACCACTTTGGTCTGGCTCTCTCTAGTAAGGAGACACAGATGAAATGCAGGGCAGTTAGCTCCCCATTTGGTTTCTCTGATGAAGGGTAAGAATAACATCACTCTTCAAAACAGGAGCCCACAGAGCCACTGTTTTACAGGACTCCCTTCTCACACCCTCACTCCCACAATAGGACATGAATCACTTCTGCCTAGAAAGCAGACCTTAAGAACAAGCTTCCTTTCAAGCCTTTTTTTTTTTTAAATCTGCAAATTGGAGCAAACTCTAAACCCAGCATCTGGCAGAAGCAAGGCAGCCCCAGGCAGGGCAGCACAGAGAATCCCACGCTATACCACACACCCTGTACAGCAATTATTGAAACCTGAAGCCCTACGCAAACATCTCTTCAGATGCTCCTGCTGCCTGCCTTGTAGCAAGATTCTTGTGGATTCTGCTAATCCTACAAGCAAGGGCTCAAGCAGGGCTGAAACGCAAGCATTTCAATGCAGGACTTGTCGAATTCCCGTTTCAGGCAGCCTCATGTACAGAAATACTCCCACCCACACAACACAGCAAGCTTGCAGGACGTTTCGATCCATTTCAGTCTCTTACTTCAACAGAGTAGTCCAGCACAGAGTTCACCTGAACTCACTTAATCCATAGCACTTTATTTATCAGTTACAGGAATAGCATCAGCGTTCACAAACGCATGGCTTCCCTTAAATGCAGAGCTCTCCTCTTCCAGTTCTGCCTAGATCCAAATAGGCTAAGGCTGTATGACAGCCGAGACCCACAGAGTGCTTCTGCTAAGTCCTGGGAGTCACTTGTCCAAGAAAGGGTTTGTTTCATGATTCTGAAGAGCTAGGGATATACACAAAGGTGGCTGCCCAGCTCAGGGAGAATTAGCTGGGGGGTTTGTTGGTTTGTTGGTTTTTTTTTTTTTTAATATACAGCTTGAAGGAACTGAGCTAACTAATGGAAAGTCTGAACTGCAAAAACACCAGGTTTGCTCTTAAATATAAGGCTTTACTACTACATGTTGATGTGAATACTCAAGACGTTCTTTTTGTTACCTAAGGGCTCCAAGCAAAATTGGGAACTTTTGAACAAGGCACTGTACACAGAGGGAAGCTCTTCAGAGTGGGGACTGTCTAAATACGGGTAGAGAGGAGATACGGTGGTGTGCTCATACCAAGTCAAACAGTAAATTCGTAGCAGAAATAGATTTCTGGCATTAAGTCCCTACACAGCGGAACAGGGACAATTTGCTTTTGACAATCTCTAAGCTTTATAAAAGCCAACCTGAAGTCTAGTCAAACTCAGTAAAAATTTGTGGTTCCACAACCACATTTTCCTTTATTTATGTTTTTGTCTTTCTTGTTGCTGTGTAAAAGAAACCACAATAGCCACAAAGCAACTGACTATGCATGAAACAGTGTCATATTATGAGGGGGGAAAAAACTGGTTAGGAAGGAGAAGAGAGGAGAGCAAATGGGAGAAGAGTTTCTTTCCATCTTACTTTTGGAAAATTAGGAATAAATAACACCACCGCTAATACCTCCATTTGCACATTTTAATCCATTTTTAAAGGAGGAAAAAACGTTCTCTTCCTTCTCCACATTTATTCGCATTGTTAATGGCTAGCAGTACAATATGAGGCAGACTTCACCCCTGCCCTATTATTGGGAAAAAAAAAAAACATTTTAAAATATTCATTTAACTCCTAATGCATCTGTCCTCCCTTCACCTTTTGGCAACAGGAAACAGATCATATGATTTCATTATTGGTTTTAGTCATTTATACCTAGACTCTAAAGAGACAACTAAGAGTAAACTCCATTGAAATCAACAGATATGCAGTGCTTTAAAAACCTTTGTCGATTCAATGAAGCTCTCAGACCTGTAATTCCGGAGCTGCAAACGCTGTGTGCAGACAGAGGATTTCAACATTTGCATGGATCTCCAGCCCCAGTGGACTGACTCGAATTCAGACATTATCTTTTGTGTTTCACGGAGTCCTGGAGAGAACACTCCCTCAGCAAAGATCCAATTGCAGGATCAGCAAATAAAGATGCTGCAATAATCTTATCTTGGCAGCCGCACGTTTTAAATGACAGTATCTCCACATGCACACACCCCCCACCCAAGGAAATGCCACTTACTGCATCCCAGAAATCACATGCAGAAGTTCTGCACCAAGCTCTAAGATTTAGGCAAAAGTCAAGGACTAAAAGACATACTGATTGCGAGGTTCTCTCCAGAGAAAAGGCTTGGGGGGTCTTTCTAAAATTGACACATAGAGTGGCAGTCAGGATATCCCTGCAATACTGCACAGACTGGTTCAGTTGTCCTCGTGATAGGAATGAGGACGCTGAAATCACCACTTACAAAACAACGTGCGCTATCACAGCATTAGCCTTCTGCTGCAGCTAAAGGGAACAACTTCCAGATCTGTTGCAAC
Source organism: Theristicus caerulescens (assembly GCA_020745775.1). Classification (NCBI taxonomy): domain Eukaryota; kingdom Metazoa; phylum Chordata; class Aves; order Pelecaniformes; family Threskiornithidae; genus Theristicus; species Theristicus caerulescens. The sequence continues at coordinate 6,601,328 of CM036574.1, forward strand.
TTGAACTACTAAATATAGCCTTGAGCTATGAGGCAAGAGAATGACAGACTAATTCCCAGCTTGCTTTGGGTAGCAATCAACAGTGCCAAGAACATCAAAGACAGCAGCAGCCACTAATTCCAAATATCACTGTTTTGCAAATCATTATTTGTAGTAAAGAGGCAGCTCCTTTCAATTCTCAGGAAGGGGAAGCGATGGAGAGAAGGCAAGAAAGGAATATGAATAGTTGCAGCCATACGCTTCAGTCTGAGGACAACTTTGTATTCAAGAAGACGTCTTTTGCTCTACAAGAATTCAGAAGCAAGGGCAGAAGGAGACGCATGCCATTGTCTGCTTTTGGAACACACACAGTCCCTTAGGAGCTAATATACACAGCAGCTGAAGACCAGGGTGGATAAGGCCCCAAGCAATGCGTTCACAACCTAGACCCAACCCAAGCTAGCATGGCAAGGAAGAAGAGGTGATGCATTCGATCTGCCAGAGACCTCCTACTGATGGTGAAGAAAAGTCTGTTGGTATTGGATGTGGTCCACTGAGGAGATACGACACCAGTGCTCTCAAACGCAATCGTTAGCAGCCTTACTGTTTGATAGTAAGCACAAAGACCATCTGATACCAAGATAACACATCCCCTGCTCTCACAGAGTTAAAGCTTCCCTCAGAAGAGGGGGTATTTGCTTCGTAGGTCACATCTTGCCTCCTGGCAATGCTGTGCCTCTGTCATTGCTGGCAAGGTCGGAATGCATGCAGTCTCTGTTCCACCACACACAATCTTCCGCTTAACCCAGGTTATGAGCCACTCTGGGTCAGAGAGAAGAGAGCAAATAAACCCCTATCCACAAAGCCATTTACAAAGCTACCACTCAATGAACCCCAACCGGTACCAGAACAAACCAGTCATTTCCAGGTAACTTGGGTCGCAATACCTCCCAGCAGCAGGTCAACCCGTATTGCCCTGCTGTGTTCCAGCTGTACACAATCCTCCTTTGCAAAGGGGGGGGGGGGGGGAACGACAACACACCTCTGCCAGCACACCAACAATTTAGCTACAGATTTTTCTTCAATGTTGTAACATTTTCCTCTTCACCGTGCTCCAGAAAAATCTTGATGCACAAGGTGTAGATCCTTTAGTTCATCCTTCAAATGCATCTACCAGGTAAAAAGAACGTAAAAGAAAAACACAGGGGAACGAATCAGCCAAGGTCACACAGCACATCAGTGACAGATCATGAAAAAGACACCACACGCGTGAATACCCCCAAGCACCTGCTCTACGTTGCCAGCAAGCTCCCCACTAGCAAATCTCACATCAATACGGTCTTCACTTAGAAAGAGTATGTGCAAAAAAGGGTGTGGATGTGCAGGGAAGGGGAGGAGGGAATAGTTCTCAGAAGCTCACATCCTCTGCTTTATTTGACTTAGACGAGATTTAAGAAGTAATTACTAAATGAAACAATCACTGCTGGTAACAGCCCCTCCTTCCTCCCGCTTCCTGGAATTGTGTCTGGATCCTCTGACTTTGCTACCACTCTACTCTGCACGAATAGGTATTTGTGCGTTTACCAAAACCAGTCTTGATCACCCTCTCATACCTCACCTGTTTCTGTGATAGGTTTGCACTCCTGGTTACCCTCCCAGTATCCTGACTTCTCCTTTTCCTCCAAACAGGATTTTAGCCCGAAGACCAAGGATTGTTGAGGCTTACCCTCACTCACATCCCTCTGCCAAGCTGCTTGCTGCCTCAGAATATATGCTGACTCCATATTAAGAATACCAAGTTAACCCCACAAACCTCTAATGACTCTCTGATTCATAAGCATTTAGGCAACTGGATATTAAACACTGGGTTTGATAGTGTTGCATACACTTGTGTTTTGATTGCATCATGCACGCCTGTGAGAGACTTAATCTCCAGCATTAGCTAGATGATTTTTTCTTTTCTACTCAGAAAAATGAGGTTAACAAGGAAATTCTCCTTTGCTTGATTCACCCGTTGCAGACCAAATCCTCCAAGGTCACGTACATGGGAAATGCAGGGTTGAGACAGCAGTGTGGCCCCTACAGATTCATTCTAGGTTAATGCGTACCGTGCCACAAAGTGTGCATCCTAGTGTACTTTAGCACCAGATTAATCCCATCTTGTCACTGTGATCATAATCAAGTCTTTTCTTAACTCTTTCTTATTGTCCTTTACTGATGGGAGAAGGGGGAGAGAAGCTTCATTCATTACTTTTTATAACTTGCTTGGAGATCCTTAGAGAGAACGCAGAGTAATTAAGCCATTTGTTCCATACATATCTTCAATGACTCCCATCACCACAAAGGCAGGTATGAGATTATTCAGATATTAGTTTTGATTCATAGAATCATGTAGGTTGGAAGAGAAATCCAGGGGTCATCTACTCAACCTCCTGCTCAGAGCAGGTTTGCGTTGCTCAGGGCCATGTCCAGTTAAGTTTTGAGTATCTCCAAGGATGGAGGTTCCACAACCTCTTTGGGCAACTTCATTCTACTTACGAAGCTGCAGTTTTCCAAAAAAGCTGTTTAAATTAGTAAAACCATAAGTAATCATAAATCCACATCTGCAATGAGTTAATACTAAGGGAAGCTATTCGTAAGACTCTATCTACTAACTGCTTTGGCAGATTCTAAGCTCACTCAAAAGCAACTTTTATACTGGAGGCTCCCAACCTCTAATGTGGTTTGATAGATATTTGCACATTGGACTAGCAGTCAGAACTACAGTAGTAGTATTACACTCCACCGATGCTAGCTAGTTGCTTCATAGAAACTCTCTGACTTCACTAGCCATAAAAAATATTTTTAAAGCTTCTCAAGAAGAAGCCCTTTCTGAAGGAGATCCAGACTTGTCAAACTACCTCCTGCATCTTGCCTGGCAGTATCAGGCCAACCTTCCATGCAGAATGTAAACATCCCTGAAGATCAGACTGTTTACTACAGTACAAAAGCAAATGACAGAGGACAGCCATTTTTAGGAAAACCTAAGTAAAATAAATAAAGACATGCAGTTCCTTTAAGGACAGTTTAAATTGCAGAATGCACACAGCAAACAGCTGACATGCACAGAAAGAGAAACACCTCTCACCCTTCTGACCACATGACAAACTGCAACTACGCAACTGGAATCCAAGGCTGCAGCTCTAAAAATAGTCTTTCTGAAGCTGATTAACATTTCAGCTTCAATCTTTAATGCAGAATTAAAACTTTAGGCTTTTTGTAGCCGAGGTCGCAACACAGAGAGCCTTTAGCCACCTTTCCAACTCAGAGAAATGAATGAAAATAAAGCCACCCATTGAATATACAGGTGAGGCTTGGCTAGGATATAATGTTTATTCTGGAAAGAAGAAAGAGGGGAGGAGAAATCTTTTTGCCGAGCAGATAAACACCATAATGCAGTGCAGCACAGAAGGGCTCTGCTCAACACAAAAGCTCCGCAGCCTCCTGTGATGGATGAAAGCCTTAGATCTCGCCTGCACCCCGCTGAGCCAGCGAGCGGGCAATGGGGTTGCAGCGTTCTGAGGCAGAGCTACAGTGCTCCGCTGCCGAAGGCTCATGCCAATCACTCCTCAAAATACCACAGAGCCAGAGTGGAACCAGGGTTCTCCTTTTTAGGTTGTTATTCCTAAACAACACTGACAATGCTTTGCCTTTCCATATACGCACTTTCGTATGCCAACTCCCACATAAACCTGCCAAAAATTAATATGAACATGCTACCCACAATTATGATTTAAATGACACACCCAAGCGTGGAACAAAACCCTCTTCAAAAAGAGATATCTAGCTTCAACGCCTGCGATAGCTCTCCTGACAAAGCAGCTGAGCAGTAGCTCTGCATGATCCGCAGAGGCTCAGCTACACAAGTCCAACGTCCCTTCTGCATAAAGCCATTTACTACAGTCAGCTCTTGTGACAGCGCTCCCCAGCCTGAAGTTAGCCTCCTGTCCTTCCACCACGCACACTAGCTCCTGCTTATAGGTTATATAGAAATTGTAGCAAGAAATTGTATGCAAGGGGTGTCAGGGAAGTCACCTCTTCCTCCACAGGTGACAAATGCATTAAGAAACACTCTCTTTTTCTTCATTTATGTAATTAGCTGCTACTCTCTCTCTCTCGTGTTATTCTTAACACTTTTAAAAATCTAAGCACGCAGTCTCAGTGATTCTGTCTGCAATTGACAGTTAATGCATTCATGTATTTATACACATTATCCTCTGCCCCATCTGATCTTCATCCCCACACTAAACGCTTTTGCCCACATAACTGCCTCCTCACTGTTTTTTCCACGCCACCTTTATTCCTGGAGGCACATCCATGCCACCTTCTAGAACAGCAGGAATGATTTATCACCTCTCAGGAGAACTGCAGGATACTGGAAAAGTTTTGGCACTTAGGTCCTACACCAGATACTGACCTAAGCTTAGCACATGAATGAAGTAAGAACTACTGTATTGCCTAGGAGAGAATAGGCCTGAATCTGCCCTTCAAAGCTTCACTTTTTATAGCAATGAGTTGGGACTCAAGGACAACTAAATTTATTTAGGCTCTGCCCTGGCATCAACCCACTGTATGACCTTGAGGAGGTCATTTGGCCTATTACACTCCCTCTTTCTACAAGAAAATTATGGGACTTTCATGTTTAAAAGTTCCGTGATGACTATTTAAGATAGATATTTGAGGGGCAGAAAGCCTCATTACTTGGGTAGGGAAGTCCAGAGTTCTGCTTAAGCAAGATCCCTGCACGTGAATCCAAAACGAACAACGGGAGCATGTGAGGGAGGGAGGAAGGCAGAGATTCCTTGCATTACAGCTGCCTCGACTGCGAAGAGGGGAATTTTGATCTACAGCAATCCAGTTTAGCCATCTGCATCACACTCAAAGCACTTTCAAAGGCCTGTCGGTCATTACCAAGTGCAACAGCCTGACACAGTGACTCATACTAAAAGGTTCCACGTGTTTTGAACCAACTGGTACTTGGGCTCCCAGCCCAGATCTGCCTCATCCTTCCATTTCAGTCAAGTGCAGCACAGCCCGACTTGTGCTAGGCTACAGACCCTCGCCAGAACTTCGGCCCATTATCTCCAAAGGGATTCCAAATACAGTGCACTTCGTAGCATCTATGAGGAGTGGCTTCCAATTAAGTATTTTAAAATATTTATGACTGACTGTTAAAGAGCAATGACATAAGGGAATACGATTTGCTTCTCTACTCCTTAATTAACAATATTTCAGTGCTTGTGCAGATGCTCAAGGTGTGAAAATCCCACTAAAATACAAGCATTTATGGCATTATAAGTTGATATCTATAGAAATTAGTCTATTCTGATTTTAGTACTGATAGGCCCAATTGCGCATAGTGTTTTCCTCCACTCCGTGATCAGCTAAGCTAGCAGAAAAAAAGATTAGTCTTAATTATGTGCACAGAGAAGCCAAGTACATGGTTGACTTTTGGAGTCCTAAGACCTTATAATTTGTTTTCATCAATACCATCTACTGCCTTGGAAAGCGTTTGGAATAGAACTGGCCAAACTGTTCGTAACAAGCAAAGCATTTTAGCCACACTGACAGTCTTCTGTCTTTTCTATTATTTCCGTTTTCCTTCTACCATGTTATTTAGTAAATTATTTATGTGCCTATCTTACAAGCTCACAGGTGTTGATGAATCCATTCTTGCAACTGTCTCAAGGGACAGACACATATCATCATCTCTGCCATAAAGACAAGGAAGTCATAATACGAAGGGACAGGTCAGCATAATTATGACCTGAACCCAGATTTCCAAGTCCCAGTCCAATGTCTTAGTTACAAAACAATAAATATTAGCAAGCCCCCGTAAAATTAAATAGTTCTTGAAGATAACCTAGGAAAAACGCTGTAAAAGAGAGGCTACTGCCAGCAGCAAGTTGGTTGTGGAATGCCAGTTTGAAACAGCTGGCTCTGATTTTGCTTTCCCCAGGGTACAATTATCTTCAAAACTCCAGAGCAGGACATTCCCAAAATAGCACTTAGAGATGACATTCACAGAAAGTCAAGGCAGAGATGCAGCCCGTTGAAAATCTAAGCCTCTGCAGGCTGAAGTCAGGTCACGACCTTGCACACCGAGAGCTACATACCAAATCACTGAGACGATGCGGTTTCTAACCCACAGTCCAAGTGCCATTCTCCAAGCCAGTTCTGAAGCTCAGAATTGAAAGGCAAGGTTCATGATGCTTTTAGCTGATCATCAACAGCTCTCAGCCCCACTGATGAACAGCAAGAGAGGCTGCACAACTTGTAAGGTTATTGGCCACGCCGCCTACCATATACTACCAATAAAATCTCTCTTTTTGTGCAAGGAGAACACTGATTTTGGTAATATAGCCTCCCTCAGCACAAACGGACTCTAATAGTACATCCTTTAGCATCTAATAGTGCATCTAATAGTACATCCTTCCAGTCCTTTCAGAGTTACTTGGGAAGCATTAAGAGCTCCATGAATGTCAAGATTTCACATCACCCCTAAGGATGTTTTGGGATAACATAACTTTAATTCATCAACATGCAAAAACCATCACTTTGCAGCCACTGGTCTTGGACGTCCAGCCAGAAGTGTGGATGCCTCAGCTGAAGCCTGAAATTCATCTGCTCAGTATCAAAATGGACAAAGAAGCATTTAGAGGGACTAAATCCAAGTCAGTTTTAACACAGCTAGCTCAAGCAGTGACAACAGCAGTAATGTAGTTACACAAACTTCATTACAGTCCACGGATTACACTAGGGACTCCGGTACTTCCTCCGGCTGCCAGACCACGCTTAAGCCCGTGCTGCCACAAATGATTTCAAGGGCTTCCCACGCTAAAGGGATTCAAATTAAGACAGATATGCTCTTCGTTATCACACATCCAAAATGGCATGCAGACAACCCCTCATCCCGTGGCTCAAACCTATAGAAAACCCTTTTCTAACAGTCAGGCAGAAAGGGCGGTCTGAATAGTCTGACGGGTAAGTGACACAGGAGACATGAACTAGAGCCAGATGCAGCAGCATACCTCTGTCGCTGCCGATGGCTGATTTCAGTAGCTGAATTGAGGGCTGGTTACCAGGTCACTCCAAGGAATCGCTGCATCCAGTGCCAAGAGCTGCTGAGGTTACAAAAGTGTGCAACTCAAGCAGACGCTGAGTAAAAGACATCTGACAAGTGGAGTAGCAGAAAGGACCTGGGTGGGAAGGTAGCAATTCCAGAATAAGGATGGAATTATAGGACAACGCACCTGCACATCCAGCAGAAAGAGTTCAAAGGAATTGAGTCGGAGCACTGCAGTCCACTCCTGGGTCTGATACAACGTGTTTTCTAGCAAATTACATCTTCAAATTCCCAACAGTAACTTTTGAAGGGGAAATTCACTCCGGAGCCAAACACAAGCACGAACACTGTATTCCACCTGACTCGCTCTTAAACGACTATCAGCTTCAGCACAGGGATGGATCTGACCTAGGCAGAGCTCACTGACAGAGGAGGATAATTTGGAGGAAGGGCACAGTAAATACTTCAGAAGGATGTTATGAAAATATAACGAGTGCTATCCAGACCATTGTGTCATAAGTCCTTTTCCAAAATCCCAGAAGACTACTATGCAAAAACCCATTATTCCTATTCAAAATATTGACCACCAATAAGAACTGAGCCCACAGACAGCAGATGGCTCTTATCTTTGTGTATTTGCACAAATTTCACAATGGCCAAGTGCCCAGGCAGTTATTTTTGCCTGAGTTAAGACCTCATTTCGTAGCAAGATTAACAGTAAATTTGCAACTTGTAAGCTCTTCGGGGACTGAGCATTTTCAGTGGAAAGGCTGACAGGCACATACATCACATTGCAGCCACAGAAAGAAGGGACCGCAAGAACAGTTGGCGTTTCTCTGCAACTGAAAGAACAGGCAGACATGACAACCCCAGTACCATCACGTGCATGCATCTATAAAACCAAATAAACGAGGCGACTAATGCTCGACAGCATACTGAGTTTTTGTGCTGAAGCAACCCAAAGTCACGTGTTCATAGACTGCCCTCACAGTTCAACAGAAAAAGCAGCTTCTCAGCTAAAGACTACTGCCAGCATGCTTTATTTGCATTACTAGATGTCAAGCAATCAATTTTCAAAGGCAATACCACCAATCATGTATTGTAACCTTATGAATCTATTTTCTGTCCTAAAGCGAAAAAAATATACATGTACAGAAAGATGTTACTTCCACCTCAGTACAATGCAATTGCTGTCACTGATAATGCCGGCGTGATCACACACAAACCAGAGCATTCCGCTTAACTGTCTTTCCACTACAATTACATTAGTGGCACCAGCACAATCTCACAGCACATAGTAAAAAACATGCACAATACTAGCCCTTAAAAATGTGACATGAGTTTTTCTTTATCATTTCTTCACCCAAACACCATTTTAAAGATAACTATATTTTAATCTAAAAACATAGTCTCTGAATATTAATGCGTGCTATAATAAAAATCCCAGATACGGTCAGGTCCTCATTTTAGAAAACAAGTATCTGTGTATATTAATTTTGCAAAAATGTACATGTCCACCTCCATGCCATGTCAAGGAGATAGGTGTCCATTCTGCTGACAGAACCAGGAAGGAGAAGAAATCTTCCTTTCAGATTGTGCCGGACAGCTGCAATGTCAAATTAATAAAGTGATGGCCCTGGCTGAGTTGTCCTTCAGGAATCAATTCCAGAGCAATAAACTCCAGGAACGAGTCAAAGCGCTATTCTTGTGACCCTAATCCCACACAGGCCATCAAGTCCACTACTCTCAATATGGAACGAAGCACCTTTCTGGAGAGGTCGACTAACTACATGGAGTGAAGTCACTCTCTGAAAGACAGCAGAAGGAGAATGAGCTGCCTGAAAATGTGTCCTCCCTCTTTTGAGTCAGAATGACTTTCAGTCCTTCACAAGGAAAGCAAGAAAGAAACAAGTTCAACAGCCTTGGAAAGTAGAGCATTTTTCCTAATCAACTACAAGTAAAGTGAGTTTATTTCTACCATTCTAAGTAACCACTGGATATGGCAGCAACTCCAGACCTCTTACTACAACTACTCAATTAATTTTCAATAAAGGTGTCACACAACCATGACAGATATGGTGTCAGCTGCCAAACAACACAAAACAAGAAAAGATAAACATACATGAGAGCAGTCAAGATAAAAATCAATTCTTATCCCTCTGTGAAATGTTCCTTTTGTGCTCTCTTAAAAGTACCTCATTATAATAATAAAGCTAGGTCAAAAAATAGACACAAGTGTTAATCAATACCTCACAGAAATATTATTTACAGACAGGTTAAAAGAATTGCTAACAAAGAGATAAATGCCAATCTAGTTATACCAGAAACAACCATATTATCCAGCAGTGGCTACAGTACTCCAAGACTCTAGATACTTGGGAGAGAAAAGAAGTTATTCATAAATTTATTTAGTATGGTCCTTATGCAGAAACCTCAAACACTTATTATAGATAATATCTCTCTCCCCCTGGGTTATTTGTCTAGACATATTTTAATTAAATGGCATAATTCTGGTCACTGATGTGGTGAAAATTATTTAGTTTATTTTAATAAGGTCTTTTGGTCTACACTACTCCAGCTTCCAGAAGTATAATTCACAGCCCATGACAAGTTAGACGTATGTTGTAATGAATGCGATAGCGCCTGTTGCCTCCAGACCTATATAAAAGGCAGGCACAAAGGTGGAGACTACCACCTCTGTTTACCTTCAAAGCACACGCAAAATGTCAACTCTCCCACAGAATTACACAGAAAACCCTAAAAGACCCAGTATCCGTTTTTTTTTGTGGGAAGCCACCGGAAGCCTTCACTAGTCGGTTCTTTGTACAAGCTTAAGAAGTGTACTGCATCATACACAGAGATCAGTTTAATGCATCATCCCCAGAATCTTCATCGAGTCTCAAAGGCAACCCAGAAAGGGGATAACACGCATCCATTTCATGGCCGTTTCAGCCGTTCAACACAAGGCCTGGACAGTCACCGTGGACAAAGTATTTTGGAATCCAGATCACCAGATGAAGTTGTCCTTGTCGACACCCTTCCAAGTTTAGTCCCCCATGAGGAAGAACATGCGGCTGCGGTAGGGGAAGCGCAGATACAGCCCTCTAACATTTCCCTGGGATAGCAACACTGCAAGACAGACTTGTAATGAAAAGCTGGGTTCAGACCTCTTACATTCAGACCCAGTAATAAATTCCACCCACACTTCAACTTCAAAGTATAACTGGACCTACAAGTTTGTTTAGGCATGGAAAAAGAGATCTCCAGCTTGTCACTAAATCCCAAGTCAGATATAAATTAAGAAACAGGTAGTCTTTGGATACACGCCCATATGGGATGGTGATCACTCTTTAAAGATTTTCACCATGATAGGCCAAAAATTTTTGTTTTCACTATCAGAAAGATGTTCCAGTGGAGAAGTGAAACAAGTTCTTGATAGCAAGCACAACCCCCCAGCCCCATGTTCATGTTTAGTCACGAGTTTGCTATTCCAAGCCACACTATAATGCATTTTACAAAAATATCTACTATTGCATTTAGAAAAATAGCGAAGAGCAATAGCGCAAATTGCATGTATTCAATATCCTTGTAAAACCAAATGAAGAGAGGCGTTGCTTTGGGAAAATTGAAGTCTTCCAGTAAAAGACAGCTGTCCGTATAAACATCAATAAGCCAACCTCCCTCATTTCATGAGTGGCCCCTTCAGTTTAGAGCTGGAAAACACTGGTAAGGGAGAGAGAGAGATGGTTGTTCCATTTACTACTCTACTCCTGAAGAGCTATAAGCAAGGAGAAAGCTGCAGTGCTCAGGGACTCACTTTGGTACTTTATACAGGGTTTTGAGTTCTTTATAAAGAAATATTTCTTCAAGCTATTCCTGTTCAGTGCATCCTTACAAGAATGTATAGCAGTACTGAAGGACACAGATTTTACACACACACACACAAAAAAGCAGCCGCAATGAAAAGAGCCCACAATGTTGTATTTCACCATTTCCCCAGGTGCAGCACAGGCTTTCCCATCAGATCACCAAGTCCTTGTTCCTCATGAATACAGCAAGAAGTATTTGCCAACACCTCTAACGCCATCCGTTTAAGGAAAATAAAAATTAGATAGGTCTAAAACACTGACCCATTCAGTTAAGGTACCCTTCGAAAGACAGGGAGCAGGCTCGCCAAGAACTGACACACACGCACTAAGAAATGGTGCTCCTCCAAATATTGCACTTCTGTAACTACCACCTAGCAGCGGGTGAAGCCCACAGGCAGGCTGTTCTGGGAGGGCCCTATTAACACAGGACTACATGCTTTTTACCTGCCTAGCTCAGCCTGTTTGGTTCCCCACCTCCCACTCATTTCAGCAACCTAAGAGGCTGCTCAGAGGAACAGTTCAGATAAAAGGTGTTCAGATTTTACGCATCACAGGGAAAGAACTGAACCTTTTCCATATGCAAAGGGAGAGCAAGCAAAATGCAAACCCTTCATTCCAAACCTGCCCAAGCCCATGTACATTTGGCTTCTAAATGAGTATTTGTAGGTTTAAGTACAGAATCCAACAGAACCTCTGCCTTATTTTACCAGTGTATTACTGTGGAAGAGAAGAGAGAAACATAGGGCCCAATTACCTTTTTTTTTTTTTAATTTATTTAAGCAGTATTTAAAGCTCTCTGAAACAGAAAGCAGACTCTCATTATCCTGGCACCATACAGAATGAGATAAGCCTTCTGCAGGGAAAACTATCATCTAAAACACAAGATGAAAGACTTATCGCATCTTTTCCAGCAGATGGTAAGATGAGGCAGAAAACTGTGTGGCAGGACTGACAACCGACCTCAGGTCTTCCAAGTGCTAGGTAATCACCTTAGCCACAGACAGCCTTCTGAAGAGTCTCTGTCGCTCTTACGAGCATGGCGTTTCACCAGGAACTGAACAAGAAACAAAATGCAAGCAATGTCCATTCACAGGAAATTCACATTTTCAATTTGTAACAAGCAGCCCCCCTTGCCTTTATTGTCTTAATTTTACAAGCTTCACCCAGATTGCTGCAGGATTTGCAAAGTGCACTTTGACAGTCTGTCGGTTCCTCCTGGGTTCAGTGATTCAGGATTTGTCCCGAGTGGAGGATGTGCACACCTGCACCCCTCTGGATCTGTTCAGCGACGTGCGGCACCTCCTGTGGCAATGCAGCTCTCGAGGGGTCTAACAAAGCTCAGAGCTATTATCTACCTTGGCTGTGGAATGCATTACAGGGAAATCTGAATCTCCCACAGGTTTTAGATCGACAAATACCACTCCAGGTAGCCCTGTCTTTCAAAGGAAACATCCTGAACCTTGCAGGAGGTTTGTACATACTGACACCGGACAGCACGCCCCGGAGATGGAGCCACAAACAATAACTGGCAGCCTTTCTACTTTACTAATGTAAGGCACGAGCCAGTATAACGTAACTCCCTAGGCAACTATGTGCATGAACACTGGAAAGCCACATCATCTGGGTACAGAGCACAGCTTCTTCACCATGCCCAAATGGTGTCTAGAATACATTTTGACTAGCTGCACGCACTGCGAAATGACATGCAGCATCGCTAGGGAATGTTTGATGAACACATTCATCACCCCAAGAAGGCGGCTGAGTTTGAAATTGGGAAGAAATTATAAGTTCTCCCTACTACTAGAGTCGTTAGAGTTGCATCATCCATCTTTCACCAAAGTCAATATTTTCCTGTCATGGGAACTTCATAAGCCACTGGGCCTCTGACTACAAAAAGGCACGCACTGGCCCCGCTCGCAGAGCTGGGGTTTCTACCTTCTTCCTGAAGAACAGGCAGAGCACCAGGAGCAACCTCTGTTGAAAAGGCAGATGCAGCCCGACTGTGGATTTGCATCAGGCTGCCGAATACTCAGCTTGGGACACTTAGCAGGACTGCAAAAAATTTCTTCCAAATCCTATTGGAGAAGCAAAAGCTGTTTGCCATACCAAGTTCAAACTAATGAGAAGAGCCCAAATTCACATCATAGTGTTCGCAAGCACCAAAATCACATAAGCCAACTGAGCTACAGTCCAGAAGTCAAAGCAGTTTTTCACAGGTCAGACTTTCAATTGACTCAACATCAACAGACACCAACACTGGAACAGGTAAACTGTAAAGCTCGATTTTGTTGCTGCTTTTGTTACAAACACAGCGAAGAGTGCCTGAACCGCTCCAACTCAACCAATCCACACCATAAACCCTGAACAGCTTCTTGAGCTTTCCAAATCCTATTTTTGCAGAAGGATACCGATAGCATCTCTCAAGAGTAAAACTCACTTTGTCACTTCCTAATTCTGATTTCATTGAGACATATATCCTGCTGTTTGGCAGGGCCAGATAAGAAGAGACCCAATCCCAGTGGTTTTGTAATCTGTCCATTCTTCTATTACAGCTGTGTTCCTATCTTTACTCATTTTCTGTCAGAGACTCGGGAAGACCAGCAGCTCTGTAACTGCAGCAGTTGCCAATGGTTATCCAACCAACCAGAGGCTGATTTCTTAATTAGTGATCCCTGGAGTCTAAAGAGAGAAAAAGAAGCTATTAAAAGGAGACAGCATGGATGAGAAGGGGGCGGGGGGGCAGGGATGGCAATTAAACTCTGAAACATAGATTAGTTGTTTAAATTTGCCCAAAGACATGCCGAGTACCTTATTCACAGGCAAAGGTCTAGCTGTTGCTTTTAAAAGCAGTATCCAATAAGCCACCAAAAATCCTTTTAAAAGTCAGTCTGTCTGGTGGGGAAATCAGAAATACACATTAAGTAACCATCTCTCTTACAGAATATTAAAGAGGGCTAACAGTTTAAGACACCTTGGCAGGATCTCAGCTATAACTTAGCACAGACATTGACCATGCCCTGAGTCACTATTTTCAAAAGGAAATCTGTCCATAAGAAAACACAGCAACAAAAGGAGGTACTGTCAGATTCTCAAAAATGATAGTTACTTCACCTTGCCCTGGCAGACGCTGTTCTCCAGTAGCACTGTGCCTCCACCCCTAGAGACACAGCTTCTTTTGATAACCCAGGTTTAATAAAAGTTCAGCTCTTGTGTACTGCCTCCACAGAACACTTTTTGGAATGCTATCTGACATCTGCACTTACAGCTTAGCACTCAGGAGAATGAATCATATTAGGAAAGGAGTAATATATTTTCAAGAGCTGGTTTTGTTTTGCATTTAAATTTCTATACTTACTATCCTTAGAGAAAAGAATGTTTTAAGATTTTATGAGCTGACAGATGTGCATGTCTCTATTGTTTTTATTTATTTTACCTGGCTGCTGTAAGTAAAAAGAAAATATTTTAAAGAACAGGAATATATGAATGTGAGAAATCAGCAGTCTTGGCGAGGAAAAGTCAAGGTAGTTCTATGACTACTTAAAATAAGTTTTTAAGAGCTAATGCAATTTTTAAGAGCCAGGTTTCCACGAGCAGCTAGAGTTGGTAACATTTAGTACTGTGCCTTTAACAGAGTAAAGGTCTCGACTACTTGACAGCAGTGCAGTTGGTTTCACAAGCGTCTACAACTTATACTCAAATGCCTAAGATTTAAAGAACAAAATAAAATTGGTAAGAAGGAAATATTTGAGGCAAACTCTTAGAATAAGTACTGAAAATCAGAAACATATTTATTCAACACATGCAGCACTGGACACATGTCTGTCTCACACATCCTTTTTTAGATGCATGGGGGACTGCTAAGTTGAGGACAATGTGACATCTGATGTCCTATGAGGACAAAACAGCAGAGAGGTAGTGAGTGGAGTGAATGAGAGGAGACTTTCCAGGACGGAGAAGGAGAAAAGACAGTCAACTAAACTACCAACTCAAAGAAAGTTTAAACAGACTCCTAACCCTGGAGAAGGAAACCTTCCACTCATCCAACAAGCGAGCACAGACAATACGCTTCAATCCTTCAATCCCCAGAGGAACCAAATAGAGATGTTTTCAGAGCCGGACTCAACCTTTGCCTGTCTGTTGAGGCTATCAACAAAGGGGCAAAGGATGGTGGTGGTCTGTCTGCTACTAAATTCCCAGGCACTGGAAGTTGAAGCAACTGCTCAAATCCAACATGCACAGCATTATTTTCCAACCTAGAAGCCCACCATCACTTAACCTTACCGGATCCCTGAGGTCATGAAAGTTCACAAGAATGTCCCATTTGTGTACAGAGTTACAAAGCCATTTCCTGATTTGATGACATTACTCCAAAGAAATCAAACATACGGAGCTCTAATTATGATATTCAGTCTGCTGCTGAGGGTTCACAGTGCCCCAATTATTAACTGACTTACTGTAAAGCTTCTTGTCAGCTTGGAATCCAGAGACAAATCACCACTGCTATTGCTCCTAGAAGCCCTCAGGATAAAAGGAGAAAGGAACAATAAGAGCCAAGACTTTCTAGGACTATAAAAAAGGAAGAAAGGTCTTATTTTGCTTAATTTGAAGCAACGCATTTTATTGGAATGACAGTGACAGACTCAAGGTTGTCAAAACCAATTGCGTCCAGAAGCAATCACCGGAAGCACCCTTTAGTCAGTCTGCCAGGCTTGCTTAGCTAATTATGTCATGAATTTGTTCTCATATCCAGTATATCCCAGGCCACGGTCCCAGACCTTGGGCACAGCGAGCGATCATAATTTCTACTCACTCATTTTCTACTACTTTCATTTTTATTTCATGTAAAGAAAAAAGCAAGATTCTTCCTTAAAAAGGACAGATCTGTTACACCTTAATGGATTTCTCCCCTTTCTGACATTTTGTCATTTTGTGTGTGTGAGGAGGGGAAGAACTCCAGGTTAGTGCATCAATATTTAGCCAGACTGCAAAACTTTTAATATTCCAGAGAGATGACTGGGATATTATCCAGAACTAGTACAATATAGTAATCCCACCCTTGCTCCTAAATACGTTAGACTGTACTTTGGTCTTGATTCTCTAGACAGCCCTCACCCAGCTGAAAAGCTTTACTAGTGCTCAATAGTTATCAATGGAAACAATAGCACAATGGAACTTCTTTACCCCCTAGATGAAAAAACTATTTACTCCAACTGCTTTATTTACGTGCTCACACCTCTCACATCTGTGTCACCATGACAATTACGACAGTCTGAAAAAGCTTTTAGTAAATAGGAGCCAATTTGCCAAGCATAGGAAGAGGTTCTACCTAACGCTTCCCTTTCTGCGCGGCTGCCAGGAGCGGGAATGCAAGCAGAGTACAACAGAAGAGCGGGACCTGCACAGCGCACACCTGGATAGCTCTGAGAGCATCTCATTCACAGAGCCACCGACCTTACTCTCTTCCTTTCTCTTTCTGCATATAAAATATATGCACTGCTAAGGCCTCTACAGAAAGAATGAGCTACAGAACTTCATGGACCCAGATAGCAGCTACTGTCATTCTAGCAGAAGGGTTTACATCACATCGTCCAAAGACAAAAAGCATAGCTGGAAGGACTGCTGCATTTCTAAGTGCTAGTGCTCATGGAGCATGCCCTGGCCACCTCAGAAGTGATTCTTCTGGAGAAAGTTTATGTTGTACCACTAGGATAACAGGAATATTCACCCCTTTTTTCCCCTCTTAAGGAGAGATCATTTGTGTGCATACAAAATATGCAAAGGTGGGGATCAAACCTCTCCCTGTTCAACAAGTTTTACTTCAAGCCCATCATTTACTGTCCCATGATCCTCTCATTCAAAAAAAAAAAACCAGCTACAAACAAATGCCTACCAGACTATTAGACATGAAAAAAATAAAAGTCACCTGGGAAGACTCTCCAGCACTTGAAATGTAAGACTAGAAACCACAAGATGAGATTTCCATTCACAATTCTGCCAACAATCTACTGGTGAACTTGGGAAAACCCCTTCCATCCACCAGCCTCCAACGCTGCCTGTCCTTACACTTGCTTCTTTTTGCCTAGCTGCAATGTAAGTTCTTCAGAGCAAGTGCAACTCATGCAGCAGCTCACAGGGCAAGGCCAAGACGGACCAGCCAAAGATGTCCCCGCAAAAAGAACCTGTCAAGGAGATGCCTCCTAAAGCCCAGTCACTACCCTTCAACACCCATGAGCCCCTCCTGTCAGGAATGAAAATCCCAGGTCTTTTTGCACTGCCTGATTTTAGTCACACAAACTAAAGTCAACTCGGCACTAAAAATGCAAAGCTGCCCTGCAGCAAAGGCTAATTCACAGTAGCATTATCTTCAATTCATTGGCTTACTGATAATTTGGTCTGAATGGGAAGGTGGGGGGAGTGTTAGCAAAGACAAAAATAAGCAGATGACCAATTTGCTTATTAACCACATTGAATAAGAAATGTATTAAAAAAAACGTAAGGAGGGCGGGGGGGATGAAAAGCAGGATGTGAAAGAAGCAGAAGCTGGAACAGCATGGCTAATGTCAACCATGAAATGCAACCCCTGCTGGGACAATTTGAAAGACAGAAGAGGCAGGCTTTTTAACATTAACTATTTGATCGCTCTACTTCAGATGCATCTATCTAATATCACATGAGGAACAGGATTTCCATTTACCCTATAGATAATTCTTACAAGCTAGAGACCTGAGACAGCACTGAGAACAACAAATAAATTCACTCTGCATTGAAAACTTCCATTGCCTTCACTGGAAGCTGATCAGGACACACTGTGCAAGAGCCATCACGAAACAAGCACCAAAGAGCTCTTACAATGCTCCAGCTGCACATTCACACAGGCTCCAGGGCCATTACTTACCTGACCTTTATTCCAAATACTCGAAGCTCTTTGGAAGGCACATTCTCTACCATTGCAGGATGAGCTTCTAGTACCACTGAAGCCAGTGAGGATTTTTGCATAGCCTGAAATAAGGAACTTGTCAAGCATGTCTACAAGCACCGCACTTGCTCAACAATCTCTAATGACTAAGTATTCCCACATGTTTCCCCATGACATCAGAAATCTAACCTCTCCCTTGAATTCCACAGTTTAACTAGCACCTCTAGTTAGAAACATGGTTGGGCCAGAGATTCCTAAATATTCATGTTTTCTGCAGCACTCGTATCTTGCCATCACTTGCTACCACTGTGCAGCTTTCTTCCTCAGCAAGAGCAAAATGTAATTAGTGTCAGACACTTCTTTGCATATTCGTTTTCAAATAAAGAAAAAGTCTGTCATGAATCTTTACTCCCTCCTCATCTCCGTACCAGGCAAGTCTCTGGACTCAGTTTTGTTCCACTTACTGTACCTTTTTTCAATTTGTGTCTATAACTAAAATAGGTCATAAATTACAACTGGAAATAAACATATTTAAAAAGTAGCCCCAAAAAGTCTCGCAAACTCACTCTTTTAGTAGTTCCGTTCTTTCTGCATTGGCAAATTATTTTTATTTATTTATATAATTTTAAGAATTCAACCACAATAGTAAATTCAATGGAAAACATTACACAGGTACAAACTGAACAATCACTGAAGCTGGTCATTGCAAAGAGCTTCTGCTACAATGACTGCCAGAAAGCAATGGGCAGGGAGGGGAGAAAGAGCCTCTCTGCGACTCAGCAAACCAAAAGGACAGAGAAATCTGGTAACATACCACGGATCTGCACTGGTATACTTCTGTAAGTGCAAACTCTCCGCATTTATGCTAGTCTGCAGCAAGCTAGAGTTTTACTCTGATTTAGAAGTTTCTACAAACCAGAATTGAGACCCAAAAATAAAAGCCTCTATTGACAAGTTTCCTAGGCACGTAATTTTAACCTGTTTACAGCCTCCTCCAAAGGCACAACTCATGTACATACATCAAGCTAGGCACAAGTTTAACTGGTTGTAATATCAGGGACTAGATCACTTACTCAAGGTCAAATACAGAGTAGCTGGAAGAGGGAAAGCTGAATTCAGACCTCAAATCCCAAACCAGGGCCTCAACCCACACTGTCATTCTTCTCTTCACATTCCAGAGGGAAGGCAGACAGAAGTCATTTAAATATCGCAAGTTTCACATAGGATTTAACTAACAAAATTCTTATTTTGAGACAATTTTCAAATCTATCTGTTCCTCTTAAACTTTATGTGCTGAATGCTTGGTTTTAACAGCCTAACAGTTGTTAAAACACACGCTCTTGTCCCAGTTCTCTATAGTAAGACAGCTGTTAACAAACACTATTTACACACTTACTAAGGATTTTCCAAATGCATCTACTTCTACACCTCAGAAGTGCAAAGGCAGGTTAAAAATAAATAAATAAATCACAGTCTGGAGGCTCCCTTTTAGGGCTGCTCTCACAAATTGCTGAACGACCTCTATAGGCCACTTCTCCTTCCGAAATCAGAGATATCTTAAAAATAGAATTATGCAAACCCAGTAGCTTTCCAGAGCACTGCATGGACTCCAGACCTTAGTCACTGCGACTGAGACTGCAAGCTGCTGTGAAAATGCCATCTTTAAAAGACCTGAGGGGCCTCAGTATCTACCTCCCATATCACAGCCCTAGCAAGTCAGCCATCAGTCACATTCGCCATCCAAATCAGAAATTCTCATACTGATTAGGCGTGGTCTGCACTGATTATTTTATTGTCAAACAAAGCCAAGAATGTCTATCCTCACTTCACCTGCTTGATAAAAAAAGAGCCAGAGTACTTTTCAAAAAGGAGATGCCATCTTCTTCAGAAATGATGAAACAGGGAAAAGTAAACCCAAGAGCCAAATGATCCATAGCAAGTCAATGGCATAAGGTGAAGGGGTTCTCTTATTATCCTCAAGTGTTTCATTCCAGTACGTGAGTGGAGTATATCATGTTTTGTATGCTTTGAACATCCTCCCAAATGATTTTCATACTTTTTCTTACCAAGGCCACTGAAATAACCAAAAATTATCATTATTCCCTCAGCTACTTACATTTCACATGGAAAGAAGCCACAACAGAATCATGGGGCAAATATTTAGGTCGTTCCTTCCTCAAGCACTGTAAATTCCTCTGTATTTGCTCAACAGCTTGTCTCAACTGATTAAACTCTACAGCAGAAACTGGAGGACAAGCCTCCAATAGTCTTCTCTGAAAACTGGGACCCCAAAGCAGCATCAGCAAAATCACCAGTGACACCCTCCTCCTTCCCGAACACGCTCATTAAACCACAAATTGATGCTTAATTAATTTAGAAAATGGCATTCTAGTGGCAGGCCAATCCAAATGTCCTTTGCTAAAAGGCAAGCAGTAATCAGATGGAAAAAGCAGAGCCTATACATCAAAGCTTTTCCCGCACATGTGACGTACACTTAAAATCTTCTCTTAGCTCTGATGCTGAAGCAGATTTGAAGGCTAACAGAAGATCCAGAGCCCATACCATATCCCCACTGCTCACACTCTCAACAGCGATATTCATTGCGGAAGAACTCACCCATCCACGTTAGTGGAGCTGACAGGAGAAAGCTGGCTCAAGCACAGACGTATTTTTCCTGAAGTCAGCACAACAGGAAGACTGTACTTCTGAAGCAGCGTTTTCAGGACCCAGCTCTCGGATCTTTATTGATTCTAAAACTCAGCTCCGAAGAGCCAGCTGTGTTGAACTAGCCATGACCAATCATTCTTCCCTTAAACACATACATGCCCAGTATTCATCCTCTCTCACCAGGCATTTTCTTCTTGCAAAGAAAAGCTTCCAAATCTAGGGTCAATTATATCCCATACGTATTTATACCCAAACTCTAGGGTGTTAGAGCTTGGAGCATCTCAAACTGTTTTCAGGAGCACTGGCAACCCCACAAAAGGGAACCTATGGAAGCAATTCCATCCAAACAGCTTTTGGTAGCCAACAAAACCTGGACAAATATACTGGTCAGAAGAGTCTGTCCCAAAGCCCATCAGAATTAACCATTAACTATTTCTAGGTACCATTAAGGGGTTTGCATCAGGCCCCTATTGGGAACTATGAGCAAGACAAACAGTAATGAACACCTGTGTACGCACATTACTACATATGAATGGATTTGCTTCTGTGATTTAAGTTAAATAATAAGCACTCAAGCGTTTGACTAAATTAGGGTTTAAAAGCTGTGTGTGCCACAAGTTTCCATGCTCTGTATAAACTGATGCTTGGATACCACAGCACCGGGGCCTTAGGAACAGGCCCTGCTCCCCTCCCCGGTTTGACCACAGAGACATTTACTCCAAGTTCCATGAAGAAGACCACCTGGCTCCAACACACACAGGTATTTCTGTTACTGCCGAAAGAGAAACAGCATATGAAGCAGTAGCAGCAAAATGAACAGACTCCTGAAGTAACTGGATGTTAAGTGCTTTTACAACTAAGGCACATATCTCCCATTATTCACTCCTATACCATCAATCTCTTCTTCTACCATTAACTGTGCTGCTGTTTCCTACTCACACACACTTCTGGGTTTTTTGTGTTTGGTTGGTTTTCTTGTTTAAGTTGCTACACACTGGAAAATTTTCCACAGACACAGCACAGTATTAAGTAAAGATTCTCCCATTTCTGTCACAGCTTTTAAAGTTTCCTCAAACTCAGAGCTTTGGGGAGTTTTCAGTTTTTAAAAAAGGAAGGAATATACATCTCCCTGGACCCTCCTTCCAGAACTGCAGAGGACAGAGGGCCAGCTTCTTGATCGCCTACGTACAATGACACATTTCACCAAGGAAATGCATTCCGATGAGAGAGAGAGAGAAAGAGAAGGAAGGATGGAGTGTATTAACAGATGGAGACAAAAAGATGCACATCAACGAAGAACAGGAAAGACAGGAAAGGACACAGCCTGGTTTTGGCACTTCATAGACAGCTTGCAGAAGGTTTTCAATCAGGCCACAGCAGGTGAAATTAGGTACAAGCCACTAGGTACGGTACATGCTCCTGCTCTCCCAGATGTCCTGAGGTGCCTGTAGATTTTACAATTTCTATAAAAATGGACTGAACGGAATGAATTTACACTGGGAAAGTGGAGATGTAAAAGGCTGGAAATGAGAGTGATGAGAGTGTGTTTTCACTATAGTAGGTTCTCACACAAACAGGAGAGGACAAAGCAATCAGACTAAAACATCCTGCAAAAATAAAGATGGTTACAGATACCCTTTTCTTCCCTGTAGGAGCAAGGATAACTAAAAAATGGCTTATGCATTTTCATAAGACACTGCATTTCTGCTAGAAAAGACAGTTACCCGTCCACAACGTGATGCAAGTTTCGGTCAAAGTGGTACCTTTCACCTCAAGGTTATTATCATGTTTGGGAAAATAAGCAAAACTGAATATCTAAAGGGATCTTCTCAGAGATAGCTGGAAGCAGCTCTTAGATTTGCAGGTTATCTGGAAAGCTGACATGACCTCTTCATTTTTTCCTCCAGAAGAGGATCATCTATCTGCCAGTTTTTGGAGGGTGTGTAAGGAAAGGAATTTTCTTTTTTGTATATTCTCAAAGTAAAAGAGGGTCAGAAAACAGTGGGAGCTGCCATGAACTCAAGAGGAGGGGAAGAAAAAAAAATCAGATGTTACTATCAACAGATGCTGCTTCCTTGAGAATACCTCTTATGAATTTGCCTTTTTTTATCACATTGATTTTTAGGCCAACTAAAATCATGATGAGAAAATATCTTCCAAAGTACTTTAACTGGCTATTGATGGACTACATCTAACACAAGTAGAAGATTTCAGCATGTCTGAAGCTAAGCTGAGGCAAATCTCTGTATCACAGCATTGTAGCATGCAGAAGTAAAGGCTTACGCTTATAATCATGCTAACATAGGGGTGATTCTTTTTCCAGTTCTGTTTTTTCACAAGGTCCATTGTATCAGGGAAAGGACCACACCACAACAACACAACAACAAGAGAGTGCTTATGTTGGAAAGAACTCTGCTTTTTTGGGACAACGCTTACCTGGTCCCACTTCAAGTCAGTCTCCACAAGATTACTTTGGACAATACAGGTATAGGCTTAGAGAACTGAAGACGAAGACAGACAGAGCGTTGTTCTATTGAGAAAGGACATTTTTACAACTTTCATATATTTTATTGTCAGCAGCAATAAACAGACATTTTGATTCAATTACTATTAGGCTTCCAACTGCAATACTAGCTTTGTGAGCTAAACTAACAATGCAGACCGATTTAAAAGCAACATTGCCTGCATTCACTCCTAAATCTTTGAACAGAAGAAAAATAAGGAAAAAAAAAACCCCTGTCTTGGAACTCTGGGATAAGCAAGGCAAGACTGCATTTCTGAACTAATGGTGAGATTTTCAGGAATGGTTTTCCTCTAACTTCATTGGAAGTAGAGCTAGACCTACCCTAAATGATTATGAAAAAAACAACACATTTTGCTGGGACAAGAAAAACAGATGAGTTTAATCATCTGTCCAGATTCAGCACCCCAACCAAGTGAATAAAAGCAAGCACAGATTAAACAAACAGTAAAGCTGATATTAGAGACTGTCAGGAACGCTTTACCCCCCCTTTTAATTTTCCCAATCCACCTACTCAGTGTATCTTGTCTGAAAACAGCCAGTTCTTTGGAATTGCGGTTGCATACACTACATCTTGCAAAATTCCTAACAAATAGCTGTGCTTAAACTGAATTTACATGTGTTTTTCTCATTAGCTACATGTAGAGGGATTTCAAAATGCTGGCTACTGAAGGCAACAAAACTCTGACATTTACTCAAGATTACCAGAAAAGAGGATTCATCTGAGGATCACACAAGCATCCCTTGCAGGACTATCTTAATTACCGCCATGTGATAACACAATTAGAGCACATAAAGTAGAGATTTAGCAAAAGGTGAGGTACCTGTTTTCTTTATAAATAACATAGCCAAAGAAAAGATACAATCCTGGATTTCGTAAGCAATTAGCCACTAAACTGCATCAGAAAAGATTTCTGCTCAGTACAATGTAGTAGTTTACAGATTTCAGCTTTAGTAAACTATGGGGAAATCCTGATGCAAAAAAAATGCAAACAACAGAGTAAATAGAGAGTAACCATGAAGCACGAGCACACTTTTTAAAAAAATAACTATAGGACCAGGTAATATTAATCTGTCTCAATTCAATGCCGCATCCATTTTTATGGGAGGCCATTCACCTCATCTCCATTACTCAGTACAGTCAAGCTACCCAAAACATCCAAACAGAGGATCAGCAACAGCACAGCTTGCTCCTTATACAACAGGCTGAGTCCTGTCAGTACAAAGGCAAAGCCAGATTTCAAGGAACAAAGGATAAATTAAGGCTATCTGTAGCGGCCAGTCACTGAAAGGACATTGCCACTTTTTTGAGCCGCCTTCTCAGTTCTCTTTGGGTGTTCCAGCATGTAGCGTTCAGCGCTGCTTCAGTTAGCATAGATGTCAAAGCAAAAGAAACACTCAGAACTTACTCGCTCACCTCAGGATTATCTGGTGGACACAGAAAGGAGAAAGGCTGACTTTACCTCCAGTACTCGCAAAATAGCTCGTCAAGTCACACAGAAGCACCAAGCCATCTTCCCTTTCCCACATAGGCTGAAAATAGGAATAAAACTCTTCTAGATACTGCCTTTACTCAGTAAGCTTAATACTTGTCCCTTTGCTTCCTCTCTTCATTTCTTTCCAAATAAAATCCAGAAATCTCAGCATTTAAGGAACCAAAAAGCTAGACAGAATAAACTGCAATAATGCATATGTAAAGAGTTGTATTGAGTCAGCATCATTAATTGGAACAACCAGCTGATTCTATTGAATTTTCCCTCCCATAATGTGAGGCACATTAGGAGAGATACATACCTGCTAAGAAAGGGGATCAGGGTTTAATGGCTTTAAGATACTTGATCTCAGCCAACTTTATATAGGACTGGACTCCAACACTGCTGAAAGTTTTAAGGCTAATGCTGCTTCTTTTTAGCTTACCATAAACACAGAAAAAAAATTTGCCTCTGTGCTGCAGAAGTTTTAAGTAAATTTAAACTAAAAAAGGCTTGCCACTTTGAAACACCAGCTGATATCCCTAAGTTATTTAACACAAAAGGAGATGGAATAGAAACTTCAACGTTCCCTATTTCAAAGAGGCTGTAAACACAGCTCACTGCTGTAATTGCAAGTAATCATCCTACACATTTACCCGGAGATGTTAAAATTGGACCAAGCAGCATTGAAGACAGTGGACCAGCTATTTAATGAACAGAAACATTAACAAACTGAGCCCTTGTGAAGAAATTCTAATAGCAAATCAGACCCCTACCAATCATAAGGCGTTCAAGATTGCAATGGGGAGACTATAGTATACGACAAGTTACTTGAGGTCTAGTATATTCTCAAGGCAAATATCAGCTGCATAAAGACATTGACGGATACCCTTTCTCCAGGTTTATTTACAAGGAAAGAATGACAGTAACACAGAAGAGAGCAAGAATTAGCCAGAACTTGGGGGGGGGGGAGGGCAGGAATCACCATTTAAAAGAATTTCACATAGAGATGAAGGCAGAAAATCTACTGTTCATTGTATCATGCAGAACAACAACATATCTAATCAGCCAAATACACAGGAACCCCAATTATTGAGGAAAAAAGAGTGAAAGGAAGTAACTTTAATTATCGAGACATCCAAACTGAAACATGTCGTGATTCCTAAAGAAGATAAAGACCAGAAGAACAGGGAGAGAATTCTAGCAGTGACCCATATACAGAAAAATCACTATCCGTGTTTCATAAACACCACCTTGTCAACCTTACCGCCTAACACCGTGGCACAACAGTTGAAATAAAAGGTTGGTGCTCCTGAACGATTCTCTGAAGGTACTAATCAGAATGATAATTGATCAGGTTGCACACAGCCACAATAACACCTATCAGGCTGCATTTAAAGTGGAATCTGAAATGCAAGCATGAACAAGGCTATTTTTGAAAATGCCAGACTCATGCTTGAAGGTAAGCAGAATCCAAGGGAAGGGAGCCTGCTGTACTAATCTCAAATATACCAAAGAAATTTTTCCAGGCTTTAATACTGTATGTAAATTAATTCCTTAATTCAAAATTTTAATCTATTCAATTTTAATCTATTCCATTGTTATTTATGGTTAGTTTCAAAGTGCTGAATGTAGATCTCCTCCTGGTGCATCTGGATCTCCTCCTGGTTGCCTGTTCACTCTCCCGTGGCAGGCTAGAATGGTAATGATCTTTCAAAAATTATTATTTAATAAATCCCATTTAATTCAACCTACTTCACAGGCAAATTTTAATTAGAGATACAGCAAGCCTGTAAGTTGCTGAACTTGAATCCTATAGAGATGGTTAATGCTTCCAACAGCTGTACAGTCTGTGTGTGCATTCTTAAGCCAAAACAAGTCTACCTGAGCACTGGAAAAAAGAAAAACAAAACTGTGCATACACTATGTGGAGGTGTTCATTAAATGAACAGTAGTAAACTTGTTTTTCTAACTTGTCCCACTGCAGATCACTAGCCACAGGAAGCAGACCAAACTTGATGTATCCCTTTAGCATGTTTTCATAGCATTAGCTTTTAATAAATATAACGTACTCCACCCTCGGAGCAGAGCAGTCCTCAGGTTCCAGCAGAAAAAGTGGTTGTTTTAAATATTTAGATTACATTACAGTTGGGACGTTAAAATAAGCAGTGACTTGTACTGTAGACAGCTATCAGAATCAGCTTGGCAAAATATGTGTAAGCTAACCTAGTGTGGTTACAAAGTATGAGCTTTGAGGTCTATTAGGTTGGTGTTCTTATACATATTTTTATTATTTGTACTACAATAGTGCTTTCTGATGTCAGCAAACAGAAAAGCACCACAGTGCTAGATGCTGTGTAAACATAAGTAGTAAGAGGCACAGTCTCCAGAAAGTTTATAAATTTCAGCAGAGAAAATGGGAAAAAGCTAGGAGAAATAAAGGCAAGCAGCTAACACAGGCCTCAATTCAGCACTACGCCTCAGTGTGTCCAAGTACTTTGCTGAGTCCAAGCCTAAATCTGTGGCTGAATACAATTTTTTTCTATTTCCCAAGTCTCAGTTCAGTGCTTTAACGATGCAACTATCTATTTTCTTCCACTAGGTATCAGTACTCCACCTTTCTGCAGGTATTAATGAAATCTCCCTTCCAGTCTTAAGAATTCTCCCTGCCCCTGAAGGCCTCTATGTGGTTGCTGTTAATCCCGATACTCAGGCCTAGGACCTGCTCTTAGTAATCCCTGTCTTCAGAATATCATTCCAGATTTATTTGATTGAATCAAGCTGAAACTCGGCCTTCACTTTTGAGCTCCTGTACCAACAGCAGACCAAGATTTCTGCAATGTTTAGAGCATTTAAGTGTGCAACAGACTATGCTGAGCGGAGTGAAAGTTGGAAACAACCATGACCTACCCACTGAACTGTAAAGTCAGAGTCACCATACTCAGTTTTATTAGCTGTCTCAAAGAACTAATAAAAATCCAAGCATCTTCTCAACTCAATCTACTTAACCACCTGTGGGTTTTTTTGAGGAAAGCCTTCATTAAAAAGCATTCTCCTAGCACTGCACTCACTGCAAGTTACACATTCGAACCAGTATTGTTCACGTGACAGAATAGTTCAGCGGGAAACTGGCTCGAAATTCAGTGCATTTCAGAGAAAGACTCTTAGTGACTTCACCAGGCTTTGGATCAGTCCCAAACAGAGCTTCAGTGCTGCCACATGCCCTGCTACAGCCTCCCAGAGCAACGCTGGCAGCAGCAGAAGAGGAGGGTCATGAATCTTGGCCACGGGCTGTAACATGCCTCGCATTCATTTTCCTGGTCGGCGATGCTTGTTTACATCACAGGGAACAGCTGTCCCAGTGTGACCTGAAGACAACTTTGAGTATTATGCAATCATTCCTTTCCAGCCTACAGACAGGCAAACCTGGCCAAAAAGGGTACAGGATAAAAAATATCTTTAAAAGCAAGCCATTTGTTGCCCCATCTGTTCAACCACGCTTGCTATCCAAAAGATATTTTCAGGAAACATGCCATAGGCATTTGCAAAGATCTATATAGTAAATTATGTGACTGCATTACCAGTTGAAGCCCCAACCCTTTTTAACCTTGTGCCCAAGTAAACTACTGTCTTTTTTTCAGCCTAACTGTATCTCAGATCTCCGAATATCTACTAACTGATGAAGCAGCCTGAGAGAACAGAGAAAATACAGAGGGTTAACACTGAAAGGACACAAATCTTCCAGAAACCTGCTTTCATTAGTTCTACCCTCATAGAACTACTTCCTTACTCATTCGCCCCTCCTGAAAACACCCTGTTCCCTCAATAACATTGAGGGTAAAAGAGACTAAACAGGGAGGAGACAGAGATGCCTGTGGGAAAACAAGCACACAGAGGGAGATTCTACATGGTTGCTTTGTAAAGATAATCTTGCTTATATTTCAAGGCTAAAAGTTATATGGCACACCTCTTCTTATCTGCTCACCTCCCTGCCCATCATTCAGGTCAGTAACATGGACATTGTCTTGAATTCTGACTGCTCTCTAGACCCTCACATCCAGCCTACATTTAGGTCTTGCAGTCTGTGTAGTATTTCTGAAACTTTCCATTTATACAGCTAAAATGCTTGCCAGAGCTTTGATCACAGTAGTTACCTCCACATCCCCTCGCCTAGGTCTGATCCATACAGACTCCTCCTGGGGGTATCAATCCTTGTCACAGAGCTGCAAAGATCATTTTCCTGAACTGTTATTTTTAGCGCATGCCCCCTCTGCACATTAGTCTACCAGCTCCATATTTTCTAATGCAAATATGAATCACTTGCCTCCATTTTATTCTGTTTCAAAAAAGACAAACTCCTACCTGTAACTGACCTATATCAGCCTCTGTCACCTGCTTGTTCAGTTTTCAAACAAGTATGGAGGTAGGCATCCTTTCATGTTGCTCTTTAGTCTTGAGAGGATCTCCTTAAAAACACCAGCAAAAATACCTCATTAAAATCTTTGTTGCAATAACTACCAAAAAAAAACCCCAACCCCAAACTATGCTCTTACTACCACACAGCACAGCAGAGTCCACCTAAAAGGCAGAATCCTACCTGCAGGGGACTTTTGTCCAGTATGCTGCCTTATCACTGAATAAGCACGGAAAGAGTTTTCCAAGCACAGAACTCAGCCCAAAAACTTTCTCTTGAGTTTGGCTAGCTCAGAGTCTAGAACTCTGTGGCTCCTGATTGACAGAGAACAGGCAGAAATAAGACTTCCACGTTTTTGTCCAATGGTCCGTTCCTTGCTGGATTTTTACAACAGCTTTCATAGTTACATTCAATGAGCATGGAATTCTGCAAACATAAGAGGCAAATCAACTTTCTGTTTCTTGAATTATCTATGTTCAGTGTCCAAATGGCACTTTAAGCATCAATTGTCCAAGCCTCATTGATAAATAAGCAACTCCTACTTTCATTTGTCCCCATGAAAAATATTTTGAGGGTGGTTTTTTTGCTATCTTGTCTCCAAAAGCTTTCCCAGTTATGAAATTATTCTGCATCTCCACAGCTAGACATCTGTCAATTAGGATTCTGGTTTCTCAGTTAGGAGTCCTCTTAGGGCAAGGGTGAAAACAGAGATGGTACATTGCCTCCGTGAGAAGAGACACATAACAGTGCTTCTCATGTTCCTCTTCTATCCAAAATTGCCCCATTCACCTCATAATCCCAATCTGGATTCCTGCTGCTTTAAATCACAACTGCTTGCTAGTTTTCAACACACCAGGTACCAAGAAAATCAATTTCTGCGCAAGAAACAGCTGCACCTAAAAGTGCAGTTTAAAAGGAAGTTCTTTTGCTGATACCAAAGGAATGCCTAAAAAGCCACTCCCCAAGTACTCCCTAAAGAAGTATAATCAAAAGAGTATTAGTTCACACAATGGAAAGAATGAGGGCTTGAACCTCACCCAGAAGGATGGCAGAACAGACACACTCTGGTATTCGATGGATAAGGATTGCAGCGCCCAAGATTGGCTTGCTCTCCCTACCCTGCAGTACTGAAAGACACCCTCAGCAGCTCCTGCCCCAGTGACATGTTGGCTGAACAGAGCAAAGGAAGCCAGAACAAGGCAGGAGAGAGTACGTTTATCAGCATGAGCTTTTGTAAAGCCCACGTATTTAAGATGCTACAGTTCTTCCTCTGAATCTCTTTTGCTATAATCGTGTCGCAGCATAGCATCCTACACTGACCAGGGATGAAACGGTGGCATGGAGTCTGAGAGTAGGTTATTGTATAGCAAAAACAAAACACGTAACTTGGGGAAATGCCTGGATCATACACATTTATAATTTTGTATTTCTGGAAGGTAGTGATAGTGTTTTACAAGAAAAGCTCTGGAAATACCAAATATTTAAGAGCAGACAGATAGGAATTCCTCTTCTAGGATCTGTCACACAGATTCATTATGAATCATTTGGATCAACACAGTTGAGGCAGCTGTCAGAGTTTCAGTCATGACAGCCCAGGCATCACAAACCACAGCTTTATTTTTAGATGTATTCATTATTTGTCATTTTTCAATCATCAAAGAACGAACAAAATTGCATTATACGTTATTGCAAGGATGTGTGTGGCTGTAACCTTAGAATCAACAATTCCAGCGATGGGAAGTGATCTCTGAGCTCTTCCCCCAAGAGGAAAGAATCAGTCGCTGTGAGCAACTGAGCAAGCTGATGACAGAGCTCCTCGTCTACAAAACACATATCACAAATATCACCTTTTCTAAATGTCAGTGCTGGTGGATACTATCACATTAACAAGTCTGATCCTGTAAATGTCCCTGCTTAATTTCCCACCAACTAGAATAAAAATAGAAGCTACAAGGCACTTCCAAGGGTTGAGTCTTAAAGTCAGAACACAGTTAGACATTCTGCATCTGAAAAACAATATCGTATCCACAGATGGAGTCAGCAGGAAAGCCTGGGCTTTGAGAATAAAGACAGGTCCATCCCATCAAGCCTTAGTGCAGAAGTCACCCTTGAGAACAAAATGGCACAGGGAAAAGTGTTTTTATGTCAAAGTAACACTACCAGGAAAATCAAGATGAAGGTTCCACATTGTATCTATTTTCCACAGCTTTACTAATAGCGTAACATTAAGACTGAAAGGCACAGTAGTAAATTAAACTGTAACCGAAGTTCAGAAGGAAATAGGCCGCTCCTACACCTTCCTTCTCCTGCACCTTCCGAGCAGCACAGCTGAAAGCATGTGGGTAACTCAGCACAGGTACACAAAACACGTAACCATTTCATAACACAGCTCGATATGGCTCCACATCCCCAACCCAACTCCATTCCAATCCTTAGCAACTCTTATCTTTCGTGGCTGGAAACGATTCAACACATCCACTGTTTCTGAACACAATTATTTATTACATTATTTCAGGATCCAGGAAAGGCTGTGCCTTAATTACAACAACATGTGCAGTATTGCGAAGTCAGTTCCCGATCACTGCCTTCTCAAGGAGGCTCCACTTCTCCAGGAAAACATTTGCTTTCCTAACACGAGAAGTACTTTTCGCTCCACACAGGGATTTACAAACCGCCCTGCCAAGTGGCGGTCACCATGCCAAATCAGAGCTCCGCACAGCCATCGAGCAGCAATGCGAAGAACAGAAGACGAGAACTGCAGAACGCCACATTTAAAACCAAAACGTTACTGTAGTTTAAGCCTAAGTACCACTTACAGAACACACAGAAAAGAATTTCTTTGGAGGGCATTTTCAGGCATAAAAGGTAGAAATTAGATACACAATTTTGTTATGGTTAGTGGCAACTCCATCTATAATTACCTATTCGCAACAACAATTAAAAAAGTCAGTTTGAAGAGAAGATGATGAAAAAAAGCCCATATTTAATATTAACACTTGCTAAGACAGGCAAGATTCATATAAGTTTTCTTCGAATTCCCTATCTTTCACAAGTATTTAGGATTCAGAGAGGAACAAAAATATGTTTGACAAACAAAAGCAAACAAAAACCTGACGGACAGCCTACTGGCTTGCAAGAGCCACTATCTATAGAGTTACTTCTAGCTGTCTCCAGACAATGGACTGCACCCTAAGGCATTCGGTCATTATATCTGAGACTATGGTTTAAATAAAGACAGAATTTACAGGTCTGAATTCTCATCACCCGCTTGCAGCCCTTCATCTTCCACCACCTCCATTTCCAAGCCAATGCAAGGATAACAGACAATTTTCACCCCAGTTTCGAGACTAATAACAGACTCCACTGTAGGGTTTACGTTACTAACTGTGTTACCTGGTCAAAGATCAAGAACAGCCCAAACGTGTTAGAGATCTTCCTAGTATGTTCAAGATGCCTCAGCACACTTCACGTTTTCTAGTACTAAATGTCTGTAGTGGGAATGAAGGCATATGCTGTCTCAACAAACCCAACATCCTTTATTGAGGTTGCACCACAAAAAACTTGAGGGTGAAGGAGAAAAATTTATGAATAGACAATTTCAAAGACCTTATTTTGACAACAAACAGTTTGTATAGCTGCTTCCCAAAAAAATGTTTTCACAATCCAGAAAAAGAAGTCAATACATGAACACTCCTACAGTAACACACCAATGCTAACAACTTGCCACATAAGAAATACGTGTCAACAAACAATATCTCCATTCCACCATGGATAAAAACACAATTAACATTAAAGGCTTCAGGTCTCCCAGATAAGAAAGAGGCTATACAATATGTAAAAGGATGCTTGGGATGATATATCTCACCAAACATAAAATTTGCACCTTAACCACGGCGTTATTTTAGAGTCAGGTCCATAGTAGTTTCCCACAAACCTGCTCTCTTTTTTACTGGCAAGGCATTTAAATATGTAAAATTGTCTTGCCAGTGACAGATGTACGTACAAAGAGAAGTGATTTGCTACAAAAGGATTAATCCATTTTGAAAGTTACTGTCTGGCAAACTGTCAAACAGATTTTTATGGGTTTATTTTATTATGGCTGTAAATAAGCCCGGTGGCATGCAACCCACATTTGTGTGCGGGGACTAGAACGATGTCAAATATCCCCTAGCTCCAGCCAGAAATCTGGCCTCCACGATCACAAAGGTCGTCTGAACGCCTGGCCCTTGCCTTCTCCTGCGCTCCCAGTAAGCAGAGTGCGTTACCAGTGGCGAGCACGGAGCACACCCTTTGAAGAAGTGGCCCTTTCGACCACCGACCATTTGACGCCCACTGTCTGACCAAGGGCGTGCGACCACAGACCCAGCAGAGCAACCCCATTTCCAGACCGGCATTTCTGCACTTGCACAAGGCTTCACCTTTCCGCATATCTGCAGCCTGACTCTCCTCGGCTCTTCAGAAATCCTCGCCCTGGCCAAGCGCTCCCGCCACAAGCCTCACGGCCTCGCCCCGACACGGTGCCAGCTACGGCCGGCGGCTGCCCGTCAGCCCCTGCCCGGCGTCAGGCCCGGCCCGGAGCGAAAGGGCGGGCGGGGAGCGGCCGAGGGAGCCCGGCCCGCCCCGGCCATCGCCCAGCGCTGCGCCGCGGGGAGTCACCCAAACACAAGCCGAGAGGCCTCCTCGCCTCGGGGGGGATCCGGCCGGGGCTGTCAGCTCCCGGGGCGGCCGCCGGGCTGGCGGGTCCCGCCGGCCGACCGCGGGGTGAGGGCCGGGCCGGGCCGGGCCGGGCCGCCATGTTAGCGGCGGCGGCGGCACTGGCGGCTCCCCTCAGGTGCCGGCGGCCGCCGCCGGGGCCTAGCGCCGAGCGGGCGCCGCAGTGCGCGGCGGGCAGGGCCGCACCCGGCGGCGGGCCCGGGCCCCGCAGCCCAGCGCCCCGGCACGGCCCGCAGGCAGGCGGGGGCCGCGGGGGAGCCCCCGGGCAGGAGGCGCCCGCCGGCGGCGGCGAAGCAGGTGCCTGGCGCTCGGGGCCGAGGGAGGCTGAGAGCCCTCCCCTCGCCTGTCAGCGGGAAGGGGCGCGGGGAGGAGAGGAGGGACCGGGACCGCCGCCCCCCGCCCCGCCACGGCACGGCGCGGTACGGGCGGCCCCCGCCGGCCCGGAGCCGCTCACCCGAAATCCTGGTCCATGGACTTGAAGAAGAACTTGTAGCTGTGGACGGGCCGGTTGCTGAGGACATTTTTGAAATCGGCCAGAGTGACTTTTTCCGGCGGGACGGGCAGCTTCACCAGATAGGGGGTCTCCTCCTCGTCTATGTGGTAGATGATTTTAGTCTCCGCCATGGGAGAGGGGGAGCGGGCAGCAGGGGGGGAGCCGGCCCGGGCCTCCGCCGCCGCTCGGCTCCTCTCACGGCCTCCGGCCCAGAGCCGCCCCCGACAGGAAGGGAGCTCCCAGCGCCCGGCCGCCGCCGCGCAGGGGCTCCTCGGCCGGGATTTCGCTCCCTGCACTGCTCTCTAGCTGCCCGACCCGGGAACGGCAGCCCGCCGCCGCCCGCCCCGCCTGCATCCTCCCGCCGCCGCCCGCCGCCCCCCCCACACACACACCGCCGGGCTCGGCAGCGGTGCCGCCGCGGGCCCCCCCGGTCTCCCCGGGCCGGCGGGCAGCGGCGGGGAGCGGGGCAGCGGGGGCGCGGGCCGGGCCAGCCGCGCTCCTGCCGCCGCCGCCGCGCTGCCCGCGCTGCCCCAGCCCGCCCCCTGCCGGCGCGGCGGCCCCACGGGAGCGGCGGGGAGGGAGGGAGGGCCCGGGCGGCCTCCGCGGGGCCCCGGCCGCGGCCGGGGGATGCCGCGCCTGGGAACCTGCTGCTGGCGGGGAGGAAGGGCCCTGCTGCTCCGCGCCCCTCGGCGTTAGCAGCCTCATCGCGCCGCTCCCGTCCCTGCCGAGGGAACGGCCCGCGGGAGCGAAGGCGCCAAGCCACAGAAGTCACCTTGCACGTTCAAACTGCTTAGGAGCACAAATACCGCCTTGGGTACTTTTGATGTTGGCAGTGATTTATCCCAGCGCAAGACAACAGAGATGCTCTGTTTGTATAAGCATCACAGTCTCCGGCCTAAGAGAAACACTTGCCATCCCGGTAAACATTCCCAAAGGGCCGTATAAACGCCATGAGTCCCCTTGCAGCTCTCGCCTTACTTTCTCCTTCTAGGAATTAGTAAACACTTTCCATGCACAGACCCCCAGGCATCGTACAAAGGCAGTCAGTACCCTTATTCACACGACAGCAGGAAAAGGGAGGTACGTTACTACGCGTATACTCCGTTAGTAAAGCTTTATGTTCTACCTCAGCGGTCTTTACAAGATGCAAGATGCATTCTCACCAATGTGTTTATACGAGAGCTGGGCAGGGCAGAGAACCGACAAACATTACTCACAGCCTTATAATGGCAGGCAGACAACCGCGTTTCAGGCACCTCAAGAATTCGGGCTCGCCTCCCCCAGCAGCCCGGTGCCCTTTGTGTTTCATGAGAATTGAGATGGGTTCTGTTTAAACAATGAGCTCATGGATTCTCTGCAGATCATGAAATTTTCCACAGCGCCGTTGGCTTCTCCGCAGCTTATGCTAACAAAAGAGCAGAGACACATTCGCGGTTCAGAAGAAATTGCTTTTAATAGCTGCTTCAATGGAAGCCCGTTGGGCACAGAGCCCATTGAGGTGCTTGGCACGGAGCAAGCTTTAGACCTATCATCACTTGAATTTCACAGAACCGCAAGAGTCACTGCTCAGTGCTGCCAGGTGAGAGAGGTATGTTTTGGAGCACGCAGTCCAGAGAAAAATCTTCAGAGCGCCATGTTTTGCAGGTGATGTATCTGGGAAGAGTTCACCTTTCTAGAAATCCCCAAAAATGAAGATTTCAGAACAGCATGCTTAGGTCTCAAGGAATCTTTTGTTCATTAAAAATACCTCTTCAGGAAAATCCCAAGCTAATGGCATTCTCTCTTTTTCCCTTTCAGAGAAAGAGGACACTCACTTCTCAGAATATTCAGCTGCTTTCTGTGAAGGGGTAAATCACAGCTCAGTAACTGAATGACCTGTGGCACTGGAATGATTTTTCTACAAGCATGAAACAGAGAAGCCAATTGCATTAGAGGCTGCCAAAAGGTCTGATAACATTATTGCTATTTATTATTTTCAATTTTCCGAAAGTTTAATCATTACTAGTTCCCACCAGCATGCTGCCACATGAACACTGCGATACTGCTTCCAGAGCCAAATTCTCCTACGCAGAGCCAGATCTGAGTACTTCTCTACCAATGGCATGATTAATCCAAAACTCAACAAGATTTAACAATACTGAGAAACCAAAACATCATCAACTATCTGCTGTCATTTCTGGTACAGTGAGGCAATTACAAAACCACATTCACCAGGGTTCTCCAACTCCAGGGATTTGCTCATCTGCTGACATTCATACCACTCATCACTGCTGAACGCCTGTATGATCATCACATGAGATAAGATAAACAGCAAAGTAAAGGTATGGCCTTAGTCTTCATCATGTAACTGGTGATTTGGTACTGTTTTAAGTCAGGAATGACCAACTTAGTACACTTCAAAGAGCGCTTTCCAAGAATGGTAGCCACTAATGGTTAGTCATTTCTTAGTTTCAATTTTGGAATTCTGATAGAGTAAGGCATAAAGTACTGAAGATTTCTGTAAAACTATGCATTCAACTTTCTGTCCTGCCTCTGTGCACAGACACATGCCATGGTTCTGCAAGCACCTGAGAGTACTCTTGGTATGGAAAGTATGCCGTGAATCCATCAATTCTACCACACACAAGAATCTCTGAGCAAGAATGAGGAAGGCTTCCTTTGGCAAGACTATAAGGTAACTCTAGTATAAGCTATATTTTCTGAGATACTGAGCTTTATGTAGTTTTTGCAGTATGAAACTCAGGCAAAATATTAACATCCAGCCCTTTGGTCTCTTCGGTTCATAGTTAATGACCTCCTGAATTCCTCAGGGACCCAGGTGGTATCCACACAAAGACTAAATCTGCAGAGAGCTCTGTTCTTGCTCTATTAGCTTTGCTTTTACTTTTGACAACTGAAAAGATAATGAGTTGTATAATTGTCAGATGACTACCTTGGAACAGACGTGATAAGACTGGATCTATGACTCACAAAAAGCTTTCTGTGTCCCCACAAAGCACAGAAGAGAGGAGATAACCCACTTTCACATTACAGTCAAACCACAAGCTAATCCAATTAAAGAGCAGACATAGGAACGCAGAATACACCACCTTAGCAAACCATTGGGCCATCAGGGCTAATATCTCGCTTCTTGCGGAGTTCAGGCCTTAACACCTCTGTGGAAAATAAATATAAGGCATAAAATCCCTTGCTATTAGTGCTGTGCTCTCCTTGATAGAGCAAATAGTCTTGCTGACCCCTGCAGGGAGCAAATAGTGTCCTGAGGCATAAAAGCCGCTCACCCTTTTCTTCATTTATATAGCAGTGCACTTCATTACCACACAGAGAATAAGCAAGCCCTTTTAAAAAAAGCTTTTTCGAAAAGCTCATCACACTCTGGGTGCTTAGCAAATAAGTATTTGTTTAAAGGATATGACAAAAAGAAAAACAATACTGTGAGCACTCTGACACTCACCAAAGCTGTGACTTGGGACCCACTCTGAGATTTCATGGGCATTTTTAATCCACCTGCAAGACTGTATTTGTAAAAGAACAAACTCGTCTGTTACTTGGAGGATTATTTCTTCTCATGAGTCAGTTGCTGGCAGTTTTGCCAGTTTCATGTCAATGAAATCAGGTTTGACTGTGAGTACTTTCATTTGAATAGTCAGCCCTGGGAAATGATGACTTCTGTTTTCATTTGTTTCAGCAACACAGCAGGATCAATGTGGTTAGCAGCGCTGCAAGCTTCCCAGCATTTACTGCCAGCTATCCATGCCACTTGTAGGACCGACAGTACCTACAAGGAGGCCAGGAGCATGGATTATTAGAAACTAAACTGACGACACCCATTAGCCGGGGAAGATTCCTTCCAGATTGGAATCACGTAGTGACCTAGAGACGCAAAATCTGGGTTGCCCCAGTATTGAATCCCATCAGTGGCACTAATCCTTATATTCCTGCGCTTAAGTATCTTCTCCAAAATTACCATTGTTTAAAAATAAAAGGAGAAATGGATTTTGGACTTTTCTCATTG
The DNA here is from genome assembly GCA_020745775.1 of Theristicus caerulescens. Taxonomy (NCBI): domain Eukaryota; kingdom Metazoa; phylum Chordata; class Aves; order Pelecaniformes; family Threskiornithidae; genus Theristicus; species Theristicus caerulescens. The sequence goes on from CM036574.1 coordinate 6,639,492, forward strand.
AAGGGATGTATCAGAAGCTGATGTCTGAATGAACCACAGAGGAACTGTTAGCCAACCTATTCCTCCTCTTCAGAGATCCTCAGTTTCCCTGTGTAAACACCGAGCACTGTGTGAAGACTTTCGGCACATTCAAAAGGACAAGTCATGCAGCTGCTCTTCATCTCTGGGGCAAAGATTCCATCTCCTTCTACCCATTCACACAGGCAAGATTAGCATCAATGCAGGATAAGAACTAAACATGGAAATGATCCTAACAGAGAAAGAGAAGCGAAAAGATGTAACTGCAACCACACAGTTTGGATGTGCTTAAAATTGAGACGCTGTAGGCTGGCTCCCAGGCTGGTATACGTCAGCAGGACGCAATCCAAGTCAGTTTACACTACTCATGGATCTGGTCTAAAAGAATTGTAATTTTTTTTCCTTTTATTCACCCTCTCTGTGCAGTGGACCTTGGGCACAGTCAGGTCATGGCAGAACTCAGTCCTGACAGTTTACAAGAAAATAAAGACATCAAACACTAGAGGGAGGCAAAAGCCTTGCAGTCCAGCAACCTGCTCCCAGCCTCCTGGGCAAAGCTCCCCAGGGCTTTCATTGCCACTGGATTCAAATACAAATAAACCTGGGGGAAATGACGGAGGGTATTTTCAGTGACTTTTCCAAAAACCCTCTTAATTGAGGAATGGGTGTTATGGAGGGATATTGCCCTACAGGGCTGTAGGAATGAGGCGCTGTGTACTTTGCATGGGAGAGGAAAAGAGAAGAATAGAGGACAACATTCACGTTGGTGCTCCACAGGAACTGCTAAAAAGAAATTAGAAGAATGTAATGGAAAACATTAACCAACGTTGTTAGCAGATGCACACAACTTACGAGATTCATAGGAATGAAGAGTGCCTCCTCCAATTTCAGTCTCTTTTTCATCTAACTTGAGTCTATTGATGACTGTTCGGTTACTACTACCAAAAGTCTGATGCATCTCAGTGTGATCCTGTAGTGATGGAAGAATTATCACACTGAACAAACTATGTTCCTGTCTTTTCAAGGTCTCCCAGCAACAGCAAACCTCAAGTGCAAATCAGATACTCATACAGAATGGCATCAACTTCCCTACCCCTGCTGCAGAAATGCTGCTAACTTCTGTCTTGGAACTCAACTGTGCTTTAAAGCAACACTCAAAACAGTGGAGATGAGTCTGCAAAGACGTGAAATGTTATTGCAAAAGGCAACAGGTTGAGCGCTTTAAATCACTGAGTAACATCAAGTTGGTTTTGATGAAGTACCTTTTTCTCCATCATGTGTTTGCTGCAGATGGGTCTTCAGAGGGAAATTTTCATGAGACCCTCTTGCCTGGGCAAAAAGCTCTGACTGGAAGAAGCGATGCCTTCCAGGCAAGACCCCCCCTTGTTGCTGAACCACATACACAAACTGCTGTGGGTTAGAACACCAGTACTCCAGCTATGGAAACTCAGCACTCCCACACTTTTTCTGGAGTCTTCTTAGTGCCAATCATGGAGAACCAGTCACTACTGCACACACACTTTCGGCAGTGTCAAGCATTTTCAAACATTTTCATGCAATGCACACCTCATCAATGAGTTTAATGGGTCGATCCCGGCTCCTACTCATCACGACTCAATCTATTTTCTTTCCTCAGCCATTTTCTGGTTCTCCTACCTCTTAGCAGCTGCAGCACTTTTTTAAAAGGGGAGAGCCACACTTGAAAAATTTCCCTGCAGCAGTTGTCTTCAGAGCAGCTGGTCTGCAGAGGGCCACATACAGGTTTAAAAACTTGACCTCTAGGAAACAGTGGAGTTTTTTTGCTTAGGAATGTCTATTCAGATCTTTATCCTACTTCTCTCAGGTCTCCAGTGCTTCTTCATCCCCTCAGAAATTTGTTCTGTTAATGACTAGCTAGTCCCTCTCCACTGGTAAGACTCTCCCCAGGCTGGGAGGCAGAAAGGAAATGGGGACAGTCTGGACTTCATTTCAGTCAAGTTGAAGACAATGAAAGTATTTCATTTCAGTGGTCTGCAAAGCAGGCCCTGTGGTTGCTAAATTAGCTTTTCCTTGTTCCCAGTTTGCTTTCCTGGAAAATCAGACCCATTGTCTACAGAGAAAAGTAACAAGATGCCCCAGCAACAAATAACCAACAGCAGAGCTGTTGGCTGGAGTCTGCCAGCAGAGACCCAGCGTACCAGCAGAAAGGAACAGGGCTTAAAGCATTAATGACCCCCAGCACTAGCTAAGGCTATGCAGTAAGACCTCACTCGTCAAGATAATTGCAGCTGCCTTTTTTGCAGGCTCCCCCATGTGTAGAAAAAAAAAAAAGCCACAGTGGGTTCAAGCGGGAACCAGGCAATTTGTACATGCATAGTGTCAGGCAAGTACAAATAAGCAAGCCTGCAAACACTGCATTTGTATTTTTGAAGCCCTCAAAAAAAACTCCACTCAAGCTCCATATTCCCCCAACAAAGAACAAATACAGAAATCCAATCCAACATGTGTCACCTCAGTCCAGCAAAACGGTGGCATCTCTGCCTCCCAGCATCAACAGTGTGATTTGAAGACTTTTTTTTTTTTTATGGCATGGTGCTCTAGTTTGCCTGTGGCATTTAAGGGGAAAAAAAAAAAAGGTACATTTAAATCTTAGCAAAATGCTGTTGAGTCAGATGTTCCCAGTGGGACTGGCACCAACTCCAGGATGATCTCACTTTGCCCAAAGTATTTTTTTTTCAGTAGTTCTCATTTGGCTTCTCACCGTGAAGAATCTCACTTACACGTTACAGCAGCGACTGACCAGTAACGTCCCACAACAGTACCAGAAAGGGAACTTTGGATGAGATCTTTACTGTACGTGGCCCCTGGCTCCACCTGCTCAAGAACTCATCATTCCTTCTCAGCAACAGCAGAGCCCAACGAGAAGGAACTACTCCCCATCCACTTCCCACTGTCTTCATCTCCCAACCCTTTTAACCTGTTCGGTTTGTTTTCCCTCTGGTTATCTGAGAAAGCACAAGCAGCCGTCACAGGGCGATTCACCTCAGTGAAGAGGTGGTATGAAATGGCAGGAGACTGGCTGTAGTACGATTTCCAACCAGGTAAGAGAGAAGATAATACTTTCACCAGAGCTAGACAAACTGGCCAATAATCTTAGTTTGCTAAGTGCACTTCTTTGCCACTTTTTAGTTTCATATCCTGCTTTGATCCTTCAAATTCTTGCACCTGCACCCTGCACCGTCCATCCAAGCAGCAATACAAGCTGTTTCCATCAGTGTCCCTGGAAGAACTCTGTCATGCCAGCTGGGATACTACTCAGTGGGTGGAAACCCTCCAAGAGCAGAATGTGCAGCAGGAACTTTGCAAGGTGTTAGTTCTGCAAGGAAAAGAGGAATTTGGGCTGGGAGCAAAGTATAAAACTGTGCAGTTAACTACTCCAGCAGGATATGTTATCTTCCCTTCTGGACCTGCAGAATTATGTACTATGAAGGAGCTGCCAGCCTTCATCTCTGATAGATGGTTTGAACTCCATCTACAGCCACAGCTCTCTTCATTATACAACAGTTTTGGAAAGCTAAAATTTCTCTGTGGGCCCCATGACCAAGTCAAATGATGATGTCCCATGTGGAAACCATACTGAAATCACTGGAATAACTTATTGCATCCAATCTGCACTTTGTCAGGCACTTTAGGATGGTCCGAGATGAAACACACTGCACAGCTATTGGGAAGAATTAGCTAATGCTGGCTAATAGCTTAGATAGCATCTCCAAAGAGCAAGAAATAAAATCAACCTTAACTTGAAACTCCATTATATTCTCCTTTATTTCTTAAATGCTAGGAGAGTTACACAACATTGATAAATGGTAAAAGTTAAGTAACAATAGTAATGAAAATTAATTCTGTTACAACAAAGAAAAAACCAAGCTTTATGGAACAAGTCCTCAGTCTTGAGAGGAAGCAGAGTGTGCACAGAGCTGAAAGGAGGAGGCTCTAGTTCTAGTCCCAGTTTTAACCCCTTTTAAGGTCACTGCCACACACCCTTTCCTTGTTCCACAGCAAGGGCTTACATTCCATACATTACCCTAAAAGAGACTTTCATTTCTCTGCCCTCATTGAGCTAGAGTACTCACTGAGAAATAATTGGTATAAAAACATTAGGGGTTATTATTATTTTAACTAACTGAACATAAAATGCATGTCTCGGGAAACCAAAGAGACTATAATGAGGCAAAGCCTGCCTAGAGCCTGCAAAGTGACAGGTAAAGAAGTCTATCAAGATGCAGCATTTCATTAGAACAGTGCGAACACTGCTTCCAATAACTCAGGCAAAGCACATTCACCAAAGCGCTACACACATTAAAAAACTGCTTCTCCATGAGAGGCAAGTTACTGTCCCATATCAGGGAAAGAAAGGCTGAGATTAGACAAAGAGAGGGAAAACCAACCTGGCTAGAACTGCACCGAGTCTCTGGCAGAGCGGGAACAGAACGCGGTGGTCCTGCCCCTAGCCTAGTGGTTAATTGCAAGTCGAGCCTTCTGATTTTCACGTGCAAGATCAGCCCCATAGACTTCATGCCAATGCCAAAGACTGACAGAATACAAAGTGCACATGCAAAGGACCTAAATGGCTTCTCACCAGCATTTAAGAGCAAATAGCCTTTGATAATTCCTCTGTAATAAGAAATAAACAAACAAACAGAACTCTTCAGTTTAGTGTTCAGTTTTCTTTCTCTCTGTTTTCAACAGTTTGAAAACACAACTGGTTACCCAGCAGTCTTGCCTGGATCTCTTTCAGCCAGAATTTTAACATACTAAATTACATACTGGATGTGGCAGGCTGCTTTTGAAAACCACTGTTCTGATCATCAGTCCAATCACACAACGTATGCCTCTCCTGAAGGAAAAAGGGCCATAATCTCAACTTGGACTCCCATCTTGATCAGTCTAGGGTTATGCTGGCGTGTCTGACCATTACCAAATTCAAACTGGTGATCAAAGCAAGGATGAGGAACTCATAAAGCTCTTCCTAGTGCTTGTTTCAGAGAACATATTAAATTTTTTTCCCTTAAGCTATTTTGCAGCCTAGAAGTCAAATAAAATATTTAAATGCCTCTGGAGTTTATGAGTAACCCCACTTTGAGCTGGTGTCTATATGAGCTGTGCTAAGCAATTTGAACTGGCAAGTAAAGATCTCCAACCTTTGACTCACAGACATGAAAGGGAGGGAGAAAGACATTAATGACAATTACTTGAGACTGTGCCACCCTGATGGAATAACCAGCGCAGCCTTATGCACCTGCAGGAATGCAGCTTGGGTTTCAATCGGGTCCAGCCAAAGGCAGCCTAAGAATGGCTGTCTACTCCGGGGGAAGGGCAGGCAAACGGGGACCTGGGCCCAACCCCAGACTCTCCACTAGTCATGGGTCTGCCCAACCTGAGCACTTTTCTAGGGGTGACTCTTAAGTGAAGATAAAGGCAGTGAGTCGCGAATCACAAAAACTCACCAGAGAGCAGTGGAAGGGGTAAGCAAACTAAAAGATAAGGATCTGCCCAGCTGTAGCTTAGGAAGGCTCGCCTCCTCCTCTACTGTTATATTCTATTATTAATATTTTTAATATTTGAAGTAATTAAAAATAAGGGTCACCAATATATTTATTCTTTAACATAGTCTTCACTAACAAAGAGAAGTATTAATACCTATAAAAATTGACATGATCTATTTTCCACTCCTATAAAAAGTGTGCATTGAAGTCCTGACATCCTAGCTTCTGAATAGACAATACAGTTCCTTCTGGTACACAGGAGGCCTTACCCACCACACTTTTGGCAGAGCCGGGGAGCTAAGCTCAGCTTCAGTGTAGGTAGCTGCAAGTCAGCAACCATCACACCCCATGTAGTATACCTCCGAGTTGCTAAGAGACTTACTGAGCCCTCTCACACAACAGCAGAGATCAGCAGTGTTTCTGGGAAGAGGGACAGGGGGTCTGAAATGTCATTTTGATGTCTAAGAACATTGTCATCAGTCAGACAAGACACCCAAGTGGGCAGGGGTGGAAAGGGAGGGGCAGGTATGGGACTTGACATTGATTCCTACACTAGGGAGCCCCAAAGCATTGGATAGGTCTCAAAACAGCACTGGACCCTTACAGTACGTGTGCTCCTGCAGTGGGCAGCTTCACCCAGCCACTACAACATCTCTTTCTGGTTTGACCAAACTTGCACCCCTATTAGATGGCACTGACATGTTCCCGGATAAGTGGCAAGGGTGGCTAAAACAACAGCCAAGACGCATACCGTGCTAGGCAGCAGGTCACATTCCCAGTTGTTTAGCTGGTAGACTGAGATGCTTTCCTTGGACCACAGCTACTTCATCACTTGCAAAGACAGAATTCTCCATCCCCAGCAAGAAATCCAGGCTGAGATACCAGTTGCAAGCAGAGCACTACTTCAAGACTGAAACCACACCACCACCCTCGCATCCTCCCTCACCCTCACAGTAGTTCCACACAGGCTCCTCTTCACACTTCCACCACCCACAACGTCCTGGAGACTCTACCCCAGTTCCATCCAGTCACCAAGCCCATGTGCAATCCTCCCCTCTGCCATTCTCTTCAGACCACCAAAGAGTAGGCTGGCAATCCTTGGCCACCTTCACCCTTACACAACAAGAACACAAGCCACTGTCATCATGCTCACAACAGTAGGAAAGACCTTTTCTTCTGTGCCCCAAGGACCACAGGTGTGCCTGGTTTGGGAATGGTGCCACAGAATACCCCAAGTAGTCAGAGGAGCTGTGGAGAACTGTTAATATTGTCCAGCTTTCCTGATGCTTTAACCTGCTTGGATTACAACACTGAATTCCAATTTTTGGCCATCCCCACCTAACAATGTTCATATGTAGAACTCCCCTTCAGCCCACAGCCCCACTATCTCAGGCATCCGCTCCCCAAAACAATGCCAAACTCCACAAGAACGGACTCATCTCCCTCCTCGACTCCCCTTCTGGGACCCTGGCCCATGAAAATTCCTGACAGGCTATTTAGTGGAGTGCATGGTTACTCTTGTTTCTCATGGTCTGCTCATGAGAAGCTATTCCTTTTAACAGTCTGTCTGCCTGTGCTGTAATCATACCTTTGTTTTGATGTGCACACAAGCTCTGTGTGGCCTGGATCCACCCAAAGACTGCAGGAAAATCACATTCCAGATTCCACACAGGAGTTTAGCCCTCTCCATAATATTTCTGGTTCTGATCTAACTGAGACTGGTAGGTATTACAGCACTGTAACTCCATCAACTTCAGCTGAAAGTGTCTGCTCATGCCAAATTTGATTTGGTCTGCACTGAAACAAAAACAAATCAACAAACAAGCTTAGAGTGAGAAATACAGAGTTAGGCTTCCAGAGCTCTTTGGAGCTGATCCCAACCCTACCCTTGGTCATTTGCGTGCCTCCCTTTCCCCTGAAAAATGAGGATATTGGCATTTTCCCATTCATAAAATGAGGTATTTACATTGTCATTTGTGAAGGGGTGTACTCTTTGTACTTCACCTGCAATATGTAAAGTGCTATGTGACAATACTGCTTCTCCTGATTTATGCCAGCCTATGAGAGATCACAATCAGGCTTTGCTATTATTTTTCTGATGAACACACTACATGGAAAAATGCCTGATATAATGATGGCTCAAGATTAGTGATGCAGGTTGGTTTATTTAAAGCAGTAACATCAAAGCAAAAGGTCTGCTGATTCAGCTCATAAAAATCATTGATGCATAAAACCAACAATAATATCAAGAAAGAAACAGGGAATGGAGGACTGGGAGAACAGAAGAAGAAAAGGCAACCCAAACCCATCATAAGTGCACACAAGACACACAGGCTAACTCTTTCAAGAAGCATTTGCAAATACCCTTGTGCTTAGTGGGGAGAAAGTCTACGTGAAAAACTCTATGGTAACTGGAGGGACACGATATTAAGAAAAGGCATCTCTCTTCCATTTATCTATCTTTGATTGAAGCTTCTGGTCCAGCCAGCAGCTTGGGAATGTCTTCATTTACAATATTCCTTCCTGAAATCTGAAAGCAAATTGAAATGGACGTCAGTACCTGAAGAGAGATTTCAAACCATCCAAATAAGCAGACTGTAATATGGACTTAGCTGTACAGTGACAAGTGACCCCAACCGTGTCCCCAGTATCCTCTTCATAAAGCCCACAGTGAGATATACTGTGTATAAATTATTGCACAGATCATCTCTGCAGAATGTAGGCAAAAATATCATGAGAACGCCATCAAGAACAGCAGGTCTAAGGCAACTCATGGACTCTCCAGACCATTCCCTTCTTGGTGTCATTTCAGTCACATTTATTATATTCTGAATTCATATGAAAGGAGTCATGGAGCCTAACAACTTCTTACAAGCACTGCTTGACATAAGTGTGACTCTACAAACTGAGGTGCAATACTCGGGATTAATACTGGATAAGCAAAAGGAGATTCAGCCCCTAGGGAGGGAGAGTTGTTTGCTTTTGTTGGATGAAGTAAGTGACTGCCCATTACCCATAAATTAATTCAACTCAAAACACTCTCTTCTGCACAGTGTTTTCTTCTCAAACACCATGCCAGGACATTTTTGAGATACATCTCCCTCTGAGGTTACAGTACAGAATGCACTATTCCAGCCCTGCAAGGCATTCTTTTTCCAATAAAGAAAAATTCTACTCGTGCCACACCAGAAGTTTTTAAAATGCTAATCACTACTTGCATCTTGTGGCTCCATGATGAAAGGATAGGAAGGGAACTAGCTTCTCATTCCTGCTGTCATTTGTCATGATGTTTATCATTCCTCATTCGGCTGTGGCTTGGTCAGCTCACTGCTAAACTGTGTTCTTCCCTCCTCCCTCCTTCAGCCCATCAGAAGGTTCCTACGGCCACCAATTAGGGTGAAGCAGGTCATTATTACCTCTGTCTAAATCAATGTTCTTTGCTGGGAAGCTTCTGGCTTGCTCAGCCTTCTCCTTCAGGATGTTGTTTTTGTAATCTGTGGAAGGGAGGAGTATAATTCAGACAACCATTAGAACATTAAAAGAAAACAAACCTTTACAGGCAAGGCGGACATGTGATCGGTCCTTCCTTGAAGTACTCTAGGCCTGGCATCTCCAGATCTCTAGGAGTAACTCATGGAGTTACTCAGCCACTCAGCAGGAAAAGGAAAGCTGCTGCAACTTAATTTTTGCCCCTGGCACTCATCAGTTATGCATACTTCAGTTTCCTGCTCCTCATAGGTACCACAGATTCTTCCAGCATGTAAAAAAAAAAGCTCTGGATTATCTATGCGAAGCTCACCTGAAGGTGACTAACGCAGTTATTCAAAGAATTTGCTCACAAGGGAGCTCTCCTGAGATATACAGAGAAGAATTTGTACTTGCTGCTGTCCTGGTTTGCAACCCACCCTCTGAAGTTCTTTACTTCAGCTTTTGTATCTACCTCTTGTTTACTGGGGCCCTTACAGCAATTCTGTAGCTTGGGACCTAAAGTTTGTCAGCTTGTTCTTTTAAAGGTTGTACCTTTACTGGGGGTGCACAGAATAAAAAAAGAGGGACAGACTCAATTGTTTTCTGGTTTATCAACACATTCACTGACATACAGCAAGTTGCAGCAGGTATGAACCTGGCATCATGGCAAGTCTTCAGGAATCGCAGGGTAGTGCAGACAAGAGGATCAGTTCTGCTTTACAGACAATCAAGTCCCAGCAAGGAGACACCCCTGATCAATTACTGACACAATAAACTCAAGGCTGCACCTTCAAGCTCTACTAAGGAGCAGCATCCATCTTCAGGAATGTTTTAGAGTTCCCCATGTCAGTCCTACATATCCCAGCAAAAATACTTTCCCAGATCACCAGCGAGATCAGCTTCCTTCCCCTCTTTTCAGTTTATTTCATGTTGCCATGAGTTCCAGTGGTTTTTTGTGTTTTCTCTCTTTTTTATTCTAGGACCTTTGTTGCAAATTTTCTTCCTATCACATTCCCCAAGTTGATTTGTCCTAATTGCTATCACAGATCTCGATAGAAGGCCCAACTGTTCACTAAATGATTTGACATCCAGGGAGGATGAAATTGTAGAAAGTTAAACCAAACCGGCTTCAATAGAAGGTGGAGGCGATGAACTCAGCTAACTCACGGCTTATCTTTATCCCCACTTCAGTCAATTACAGCTCATACCCACTTTCAAGAGAGATGATAAGGTCAGTAGTTAGCACTAAAGAATGTTGATCTATTTTTTTCTCCAGATCACTCACTTTGAGCTAGTTTTTATGTACTGTAGAATGATGATATTCATATTGACAAATGCTTTTAGTTTTTCGGACAGGAGATTCTGGAGAACTGGCTTGTTGATCCTCCTCCCTACACAAACTGCTTAAATTTGAGCAATCCTCTTCCCTAGATGCTGTCTTGATCTCATTCCACATTGTTTTGCACCCACTTGGAATTTGGCTTTCAGGTGCATGTCAAAGAACCCCAAAACCTCCAGGTGAAACAAAAGAAGCTGTGCCTCGTTATTGACCAACCTCACCAATCCGCCTCTAGTTAAACTCAAAAGTCAGGACTGCCCTCTCCAGCTGCAGTCTCCCTGCTTGCACTGACTTGTGGGCTGAGATTCTCAAAGTTGCCATTTAAAATCGGGAGGTTAAGTCATTTCAAAATGGGCATCTAAATGCCACTAGAAAATCCTCAGTTATAATGAGTTTTGACCTGTTTTGGAGAACGGTTGCTAGTTGATGCATACCCAGCCTGATGTCTTCGCTTTTGTATTGAGTCAGATCTGTTGTGTCGACTGTAAATTCTTTAAGATTTACATCCTTCCTGAAAAGGAATAACAGTGAAAAATGGTATTGTCACATCCTTTAATAACTGGCTCCTTTCATGCTTCTTCACAATAGCTTTTCTAATGCTATTTTAGAGAATTTAATTTACCGTGTTTATTTGCTATATATCTGGAGAAAAGCTGAAAAAATCCATAGAAGATTTCATTCTCTATTAAGTGCTGCTGTTTTTCACAGCAATCCTTACAGAATCCTTTCCAGTTTCTACAAGACTTCCCTGGAGAAAGCATGAGAGAGAGAGAACGGCATTGGCAGCCATTGTACATGGGTACTTTTGCTGTCTTTGCCCTAACCTATCAAACAGATTCGAGAAGGTCATACTGCTTACTAGTGAATCCAGTTCTCTCTCTTCCTTTTACTGTCTTTTCTATTAACACCTTGAGATCTCTGGCTAGCTGGATCTTTTTTCCCCCCATGTGTTTGTCCAGAGCTTAGAACAACGGGGAGCCAGTCTGTACTGGAACTTCCCCATCTCTTCCACTTTAATAATATATAATAAAAAATAAAGGAACAATCTTGGCCCGAATCACAATCTGTCTCCCAAACTTTGACAGCACGGAAGTCGCCCTGATATACAATCATTATGCAAGTGTATATTCCTGGGAACGTTACACTAATAATGACTAGAGTGTAAAGCTGCAAAAGAATTGGTGCAAAGCAATGAATAAACTCTATCAAACAGCCTATGCTTTACATGGCTGTACTCGTACTAACCAGATCCTCAGCTGTTTTAGGCTCTTAATAACAACTGAGGGTTGGGGCCCGTAAGTTCATTTTTATGTATTCTAATCATAGATAGCAGACCTTGTAATTATACTTACTCTCCGTATTTCTTCACGTTGTATTCATAACCTAAACAGGGAGAAGAAACAGAATGAGCAGTCGTATCCTGTCCAGCCAACCCCTCCCAGATAACAGCGATAACCATAACACCTAGTACTTTCTCACAGTGCTCCTTATTATGATGCTTACAACGATCACCTTCACAATCCCTCCAATACACAAGAATTCATATGTGTTCCACTGCCACAGGGAGCTTCCCTTCCCTTTACTCACCAGCTTTCCAGTGGTTTCCCAGATCTATGGATGACCAGCCAGGAGAAACTACAGCAATTGCCATATTTCATTTCTTTCCACCTCCCGTTTCTTACAAAAATATTAACCACACCTGTCATCTCTTGTGTGCCAGTGCTGCACTTGCCCATCCCCAGCTCATTGCTCAGGCCTGCATCCACCACAGGCTCCAGACGCTGCTTTTCATCAGTCTCCCACGTGCCAGGTATCTCACTACACTCCTGTCTCACCCCACCCTGCAAGGAGTGATGATTTCAGGCTCCTCTTTTCCATTCAAAGGCCAGGAGTCTATCCCCTCCGTGACTGCAAAGTAACTCCACTTAAGTCAGCAGAGATAGCCCAATTTGTGCTGGTGCTAATCCCCTGACACATAAATAAGGATGAATGTGGTACTGCAAAGAACACACCAGAAGACAGACATTCCCTGGTATTTGCTTTTTGTGTGGCATCCAGAACTATTTGTGTGGAAGTCACCAAAAGATCACAGTGTCCATTTATCTAATTACACAGAGACAGTCACCAGCACAGGGAGTCCAGCAAGGACTTGGACATCTTAGTTCCTAAGGGATGCATGTGGGCCTTCTGCTCTAAATAAACTCCACTTGTAAAGAGCAACTATCTAGCGGTTCTAATTTTCTTCTCCCTTACAACAGAGCAACTCAGCAATCAAGGCCTGGAAATTTTTACACCACACTAATGAACCTCTCAGCATCAGCATCTGCCAAGACTCCCCACTGCATAGGTTGCTCGTTTTCCAGAAGAGGATCACTGCTTTCAGCATTGTGCTTTGCAGTAATTATTTGCAGAATCAGCTCTTCTATCATGAGATATTCCTATAAGCACTAAAGGGCTGGTCTTTTCTAGCACTTACCTCTCTGCCGGCGCTTGCGGGTGACGAGGACAACGATGATGAGGAGGACAATGAAGAGCAGGAGAGTTGCCAGGATGTAGCCCAGCTGCTGGAAGAAGTGCACCCGGCTCTCAGGGATGATGACATTTATTACATTGTGGCCCCTGACAACGTTTGGATCTGATGGCAGAGGAAAAGGAAAAAGGGCTGATAATTCTAATTTGCATCCAAAGCAAAGCACCTTCACACATGGGCCCATACGTGGACCCGAAAAGCACGTTCAGTGAGAAACTCTTCTGAACTGCATGAAGCAAAGGGCAAACAGCTGCCTAATTTACAACATACCCCACGTTTATCAGACAGAAGATGCCTGTGCTCTTCACAAGACCATTATACTTCCCAGGAGCATGAAGTATTAACAGCGACTGTTGCACATTCCCTTGCTGCTGCCTGGCTGTCAGTGTGTTCTTGTTTATCGCAGAGGGGAAGACCAGAAGGAAGCCACACTAGACAGCCCCAAGCCTTTCTGCAGGGTAACACAACCCTCCTCTGGGTCCCTTACACACACACCACGTTGCTTCGGCTCCAGACAGCTGAAGTATGAAGCAGCCCCTCCCTGCCAAGGGTTATAATTTACAGAGTGGGAGGAATTTTCAATGCCAAAGAATGAGTTTCCTTTTAAATAAAATAAAAATCAATAAAAGAAATAAAATAAAAACCCACAAAGAAAAGCCAAGATTCCATTCCATTTGTGGGTGCAGCAGCATTTCAGTTCTGCAGCACAGGGAAGGGTAACTCAAAACTCTTACGTGGAACATTTTCAGAGCTCTCAAATAAATAGGTCAATGCTTTACACGTATAAAGAGGAAGCGACTTCTCTGCTTGCAGTAGCCAGAGAGGCGGACAAATCCAGCCCAGGCACAGAGAGCAAACCCATAAGACACGCGGTGCTGGGGGAGGCTTTTCTCCTCAAAACAGCGCTGAAAGCGACACCTTCTCCCCCTAACAGGGAACATTCACAGGGCACCAGGCAAGAACCAGTGTGGAGTTCTGGCCCACCATTCTCTTGGGAGTTTAACCCTGTAAATTAGTCAGGGAAATAAGGGGGAAGATGGGGGAAAATATCCCAAAAGCCACAGTACCATTTAACAGACGTGTTCTAATGTGAGAAAAGTGGACCTTTTTGGAACTGCTGGCATAGTGACTGGTTCCAGTTTGTCAGGCAGTTTCTTTCCAGCATTTAAAAACACCAACCCACCACCAACAAAATCAAATAAGACGATAGTGGGTTGAAATAAACACTCTGAAACCAGAGATGATCGTTTGCTAATGCTAACAGCAGTCCTAGAAAACTGAGAGGTTTTAGCATACGCTGTGTTCTGGTAGCCCAGCCCTCCACTCCGGCAACACTCCACTTTTCACTGGCATTGCTAGATGCTGTGTGCTCGTTGGCTCTGGTACCCAAAACTAGCATGTGTTTTTCACCACTGCTAAGCTAAAAAATACCAAACCAAAAAAGCCACTTGCAAAGCTGCAAACAGTATACGTGACAGTTCTACTTTAACAAATCTCTGGATCACGAAGGGCTGCTTCAGCAGCTGCCATGATGAGATGGTAACCACTGGAGCAGCTGTTGAGCCAGAAGTCAGCAAACATAAATGCATTCTATTCCTGGCTTTTTGCTTTCCCACAGTGCTGCAAGATAGGGTAGGAGCAGAGTTAAACTTTAGTCAACATTGGAGAGGTCACTGTAACAACAAACAGTGGAAAGAGACATTCAATAACTTTGGGTCTCTTTGGCTTACTCAATCAAGTAATACTAAAAATACTTGTCATACTAGTGTTTTGACAAAGTATCGCTGGTGGACTTCAAAGTGCATCACTGGGAAAGCAGTAGAATATATTCCATTTTATAATCAGGGAAACTGAGGCACAGAGTAACGGTTGATTCAATCGCACCCAGCAGATGAAGGGCAGCGCCTAGAATAGTATCACCAAGGTAATACAGACTCTCCTCCTCACCCTAAGGTTATATCAGAATTTAAACTGAGGTGATGAAGGTTTATTCGGTAACCAAGATCTGATCTTTCAGTAGGTCTCAACATGGCATGGCCATCTGCCTCCAATTCACTCACATGATCTGGTTTAACTACTGGAAAATAAGTTTTAACAGTGAAGAAAAGTTAGAACTGAGGTGCCTTTACCTTACTTTACCAAAGTGTCAAGGGTCAGATTTTTCTGCTGGGAAAAATGGAGAGCTCTCTACCAAGAGAGCTCACAAATGCTGGGTATGTGGCCCATTTTCTTTTCAAGGCTGGTAAAGGATTGAGAATAGTTTAGCAATAAGCATGAGACACAATAGATGCCATTCTTCGATCACTTGCTCCAAAGCAAACGCAGAGTAAAAATGCACTGAATTAGTAGACATACGCCACATTTGTACTGCTGAGACTGAGAGCAGAATTGAGCTCATGCTTATATTCAAAACATGATGAAGTTTCCTGTCTGGAAATGGCTCCGCACCTTGGAGCTATGCCAGAAACTATAGCTGCTTGCTGAAAAAGCTCATTGCTTTGCCTTTGTTATCTCCTGATGTTTCATTTTGGCTTTATGTTATATCCCCAGAAGAGTTCTATATCCCAGTTTTTCATGGAATGGGACGATATCTCAGCCTCTCCTGCTATGCACAAATAGGGCACGTCCCAGCAGGCTCCTCATCAGCAGTGGGTTTGAAAAAGGCACTCTGGATGTCTCAGCTTCTTTCACATTCCCATCGACTCAGCACATTTTTGTGCATGGTGCTCTCAGACCAGCTGAGCGTTCACTGCCTGGAGGGGACAAAGCTCTTCTAAGGCTGTTCTTTTTGACAGTGGAAGTGGCTTTTCTCAGGAAGGCAAGCTCCTCCAGCACGGAGGGCACTACTGCCAAAGTAAGGCAGGTTAAATTACTTATAGGTTCTGTCTAGCTTCTGAGCAGGTAGGTAACTATTCAGCAACAACCAGGACAACATCCAGGAGAGAGAGGAATAAATTCCCGGGTGGGCAACTCTGAAAACAAGATCTAGCTTTCATCTGCACAATGTGACCTGGATAGGGCTCAAGGGCAGCAAAAGGGCCACGGGCAGGGAGACTGATATTTGTATGTCCTGGCCTCCACGCCAGCTCAGCCCCAACAGCCACCTCTCTTTAATACTACCTGGGTTTTCTGGACACCAACCTTAGTCCCAGGGGGTAGGTTTAGGTTTCTGCGACTTGAAAAAGCCAATTGCTAGAGAAGAATAGACCAATTTAAATATGTATGAAGCATGTCAAAATTCTGTATTAAGCAGCCAATAAATATTAAACCACAATGAATATTTTAAAATGTTAATAAGTAGCTATACCCAAAAGACTTAAAAAAAATATTAAACTTGGGATTTTTATTTTATTTTTCTGCCTGAACTAATCATGATGGTTTTGAGTTTGGACAGGCTGTCAGATGATAGCTCACTGCAGTGGAAAATGTGAAAATTGGTTTAAGACAAAAAAAGAAAAGCTGAAGGGTGGAGGAAAATTCCTGGTGCTTGATTCTGCACAGTCCGGCATCTTACACAGCCTAAACCCCCGTGCAAAGGAGAGAGAAACACGACCTACACTGGTGAGAATAGTGGCATGTTGTAACAGCAAAGGCAGAACAGAATCGATCCCTGCCCCACACCATCTCCTGTTCCATAAAAGCAATCAGGAAAGGGAGCCTGTTAGAAAAACAGCTTGTTTGCCTTAGGGCATGTCAGCATTGCAGAGCAGAACAGGCTGCAGAATTGCCCTGGAGCAAAGAAAACGGGAGCTGGACATGATGTCGCTACAGCACTGCAAGCAGGTGACTAACCCTGCTGGGTGGGACGCTCCGCTTTTGGTGCAGCCCAGCGTTAAAGCAGCCCTACAGGATCCTCACTAGTATCGCTACGCGTGCAGCTCCAGGTACACCAACGTAATGGAAATAGCTCAGAAACAACCAAGCCCATACGCTAGAGCCATATACTAGTAGCCAGGGAGACAAGACCTCATCTACTCATCTAACTCGAAGGGCAGGAATAGCCCCTGGCTCAAATGTGAGAAACCTTCATAGAGGAAACCTCAGTGTTGCTCTGAGTGGCACCTTCACTTCAGTCGTGTCTATGGTGCTTCTGCAGAGCACAGGTTTGCCTTGACCACGCTCCCTCCTGCTGGCACTAAGTGATCCCAGCAGACCACTGTGGAAAGACAGAAAAGGCAAGGACATTTTGGCATTTGGAGCAAAGGCCTCCTGAGGTGATGATGGGGAGTAACATGTCATATTCCTGTCCTGTGGCTTACTGAGCTCTTTAGAGCTCAAAGGTGCAACTGTAGATACTTATCTCTTCCTCAATCAGGAGAACCACTTCCAGAGGCCACTTACCTACGGCTGGGGCAATGTTGTGAGTTGTGAGGTTCACCACCTTCTTCTCTCTCACTGGCTCTGTCACGAAGACTTGGTAGATCCTGCGCTCGTGCAGGCCACAGTAGTGATGGTGCAGGTGGCAGGAGTAAGTGCCTTCGTCTGCACTTTCCAGCTCTGAAATCCGCAAGGAAAAGTCACCCACGGCAAAGGCTGTGTTAGTGATGTTCATCTTCTGACGAATGAAGAGAGGTCCGTAAGAACGGCGCTCGCCAGAGGCGTACAGATCAATGAGGCGGTCAGCCCGGTCATGAGGAACTCCTGGGGGCTGCCTGTCCCAGTGGACCACTTGTTGTTCCTCTTCACTGTGCCGTTCGGTCCAGATTTGCTTACGGTTCACGCAGGGCAGCATCGTTGTGCTGCCTTCTAGGGCAACAATCACGGGCTTTTCCCCATCCCAGTACTGATGTGCATCCTCAGCTGTGGGGGAAACAATACGAGTTGTGCAACCTTGGTATGTGCATCTTTACGTACTTGTCCTACGCTTAGGGACACCCAGGCACACCTAAGATTCCTCTCAGACCCTGCAATCCTATAACACATCCCCTCCAAAGACCATGAAGTGCCACAGGGGCAGTGTGCCTTGTTCACACTTATCTCAGCAGTTAGTAAAGAAATGCACCTTTATCTACTACATCCTAGGTCAGTGCATTAAGCAAGACCACCTTCTTTTCCTTATAACTGAGAGTTAATCTCCTGCTTCAGAAAGCAGGAAGTATATTCTCTCGACAGGCTAAGAATGGAACGAGAACAACAGATTTCATCTTCAATATGCTGTATCCCAATTCTCCAAGCAGGAAATGCTTTTCTACCCACAAATGCCCTAATTACTGGAGGAGTTCAAGAAGCACTGTTTTGTATTTTGTTCTTGAAAAGGAATAACAGACGAACCAAAACACAGATGAGCAGACTGGGGCTCACGGGCCTGCCTGGCTGTTTTTATTGCATAGAAGCTGTGAGAACAGCAGCAGAAGAGATGCACTTCTCTACTATCCCATCAGCCCTTCGACAGCTTCCCAGCACAATCAGCCCCAGTAGCTTCACTTGTGCATTATACAAAGGTTGATTTAAATGACACGGTAGCGATGCATGAGTGGCATGAGTGGCACACACTGCAGCTGCCAACAGCCCTTAGAAGCTTGATTTTAGAGCTGGAGTTAAGGTGTGGTAACTTGAGGAGGCTTTTTAACTACAGGCTTCTCAGGGTAAGCTCACCAACCAATGTACAGGGCAGATCTTTGTGGCTAACCTGACTGATGATGGATTGTTAACTAGGGATGTTCTACTGCTGGAGCAGTAACAGGACAGTTAGCTAATTGGGCTGCCTAGAGTAAACATTTAACTTAACAGACTCCATGCATTGTTTGGCACATGCCAAGAAAGGAGAGAGGTTCATAAATAGCACTCATTGAATAAAGTTTCTGAAACTCAGGGAATCTGATAGCAAACAGCATAGTGAGCACCGCTGTCTCCTGATGCTTTCCAAACCTCCTGTGGCATCTGTGAACCTGCAACTGAGAAGGCATGGGCAAAACCCTGCATCCACACCGCGCTTCTCTGACACTAGCAGAACAGTATGCAAGACCTACCGTGAACCAGCACACAAGCCCCACTGTGAATTCAACAGAGTCCTGGTGGCCACTGGACTCCAGCTGCCAGACCAGGTCCCTTGCAGAAAGGAACACCAAGCTGTCTGCCACACCTACCGTTCTTGGTGATAGCTAGTTGGATTTTCACGGTTTCGTATAAGTGGCAGTAGTGATGGTGAAGATTACAAGAATATGTGCCTTCATCACTCTCTGCAACATCTAGGACAACAGGGAAGAGAGGGGAAGTTGAATGTTTTATGCTGAGACAATGGTTACTTTTGTCATTTCTACTGTTTCCCAAATGCTTGTATGGATGCAAAAGGGCCTTTCTATAACTTGGTTCTAACCCATCCTTATCACCAGGGTAGGCTAAACAGACAAGAATCATCTCACCTAATATAATAATTTGTTCAGTTTATTTGCTCTTGTGTGGAATGTATTTTTATTAACAGATGGAAAGAAAAAGCCAATTTAAGTTTAGCTAAGAGCAGGCATAGGGAGAATGACAATCTTGGGTTTATAGTTCAGGAACTGAAATACAGTCAAAGGTCCACAAGAAGCCCAAGTGACTTTCAGGCAATGAGTTGTTACCATTTCTCTTTTAAAATGGGACTGTTTCAAAGGAAAATAAAACACTATTGCCAGTGCTTCAGAGAACCTCATTAACCTCATTAGATTGATACTTATTTATTTATAGAAAATGCTCTGTAAAATAGCCATTTTCACTGAAAAACAGAAAGTTAATTTAGTCATGTATCCTCCATCTTGCAGATAGCATAGAGAGAAAAGATGCTGTTTAGTACCTTTGATCACCAAGGAGAAGTTGCCATCTATAAATGCATTCTGGGGCATGAAAATCCTCCCTTGGTTGTAGGACCTGTATATACGCTGATCTCCAGCTGAGTACATGTCACACAGCCTTTCCGTCTTGTTATCTCCGTAGTAGTTGCTGTACACATCCCAGTGGACTACGCGCTGGCGGTCATTCAGACGATCCTGGGTCCACACCATGCGGTAACTCTTGCAGGGCAGGACAGCCTGTGACCCCAAGGTACCACTGATATTTAACACTGACACTACAACACTCTCTGGGTTTGAGGCGTCAGCTGGGACTGAGAGCCAGGAGCAAAGAACAAAAAACAGAGTTACCAGATTAACGGCATGTAAAGAAGACACTAGAGTAGAACTCAGACCTGTCCTAGAATCTCTGCACACCTTCCACCCAAAATAAAGTAACTTTCAAGACCAACATAGAGCTCTCTCATGGAGAAATACAATAGAAAGCCACTTAAAAACACTGATTTCATTCACTGAAAGCGATATCTATGATGTCTGTTATCAGGATCGCAGATTTGACCTGTCCTACCTACCCTCCCTAACCCTAACCCCCAGTTTAATCAAAGCTTAGAGACACTAGTTCATGGATGCACGGTTCATGCCTGTGGAAGTTAGCAATGAAACCCCCATTACATGTCATGGAATCAGAGTCCCTCTCATTTCTTCTCATGATCACAAAACCAGGCAGATTACAAAGACGTCACTCACCTGTATATAAACAAACAGAACCTGTCAAAACAGAAAAAAAGAATGTTACTGTCAACAAAAGGAAGAAAAAACTACAAATACACTCATAGTCAGCAGCCAGCTCCTCTGTTATGATTCCATCTATTCCTCCCTTCTCTGTTAATATACTTAACACATGTATTGTGGTTAAGCCCAGAGGCTCAGACCTTGGTTGGTCCCTGCTGCAGCAGCCACTGTACACTTACAGCACAAGACAGTGCCTGACCCAACAAACTTCAGCTGAACAGCAAGGTGGGATATGCTTAGCCCACAGCTGAATTTCATACAGTCCAAGTCTTTATTTCATACCATCTACAGTGACAGAGTTTTTTCCACCATGCTATTCAAATGTTACACCAAAGCTATCTGTCAATGCATCACCCACCAAAACTGTCTGAAAGGCCCCTTCTGCCCAAGAGGAAACTATTTAACAAATGTTGTGTAAGACAAAAACAAGAGCCCAAGGAGGCAGGAGCGGGCAGGGGGAAGGGAAGCGCCAGTATTATCTTAGGATCTGATATGGGTCCTGCATAAATAACAAGGCACCAGCAGAAACAGCAGAGCAAGAACAGTTCATAGAATCGTAGTTCATGTTCATTTTTGTGCCGTGTGACCACTGTGAAATGAAATGTGACGGTTTCACTTCCATCGCTTCCCCGGCAGACACCCACATCTCGGTCAACTTTCTCTGCTAAGGCAAAGGCCTGGCTAGACCTGGAGACAGAGCTGAGCCCAGCTCATTTGCTAGGGGTTAGAGCTGCCCAAGTAGAGGGAAATGGATCCACGCTGCTCATGCACTAGATTGAGGGCCAAAAGATAACTTTCATCTCCAAGACTCCAAATCAAACTCCTATAAAATTGATGGTGGCATTAATGCATTGAGGGAACTCTGTAACTCTGCAGGATGCTGAGTCTACCTGTCAAACGAGGAGTGATGCGACTCGGCGGTTTCGCTTCACGCTCATGACACACACCGTTGTCAGCACGCTGCTGGGCAAACCCACCCTGGCTTTGGGAGCACGGCCCCAGAGTCTCTCCCGCTCACGTTCCCGGTCTGCACGGTTAACGAACGCTGCAATGCTCCGGATGCAACTGCAACTCTCTCCAACTCATGTGACTCGGATCTATGCAGGAAGAACTTTGCAAGAAATGAACTGATGCCTTTGTTTCTGCTTTCCTCTGGCCAGCCCCTCCTGCTTTTTGTGTAGGAGGGGTCTAGGAGGTCTCCTGGCATCATGCTTTGAGAGCACGATTCAGATTCCCAACACAATGACATCATTCATCTCTCTAACCAGTCAAGCCCAAGTGGGTTCCAGCAAGATCATTAGATGTTTTGTCCTGCTAATGTCATAGGCACAATGTCCTCCAGACAAAGGCTGTATTTTTTTTTTTCAGCCCTGGAATTTATGCATTTCAAAAGAGAATAAATTAACTCCAAACTGGGGCTATTTTAACCACACCCCCAGTGCAGGGGCTGAGAATAAACTCTGCTTCCTTTCCTTCTCCTATCACAAAACACTGGGCAGTGACACCAGAGAACAAAAACGAGCAGCACCGTCTGTTGAACTGCCAGTTCAAAGACACTCCAAATGTAAGTTATTTTTTCTACATTTATAATCTCAGCATCACAAATAAAAATCTCACACAAAGTCTGTACTGCTCTGGATATAAGAGAGACATCATACACAAGACATTGTAATTCCATCATTTGATGGTCTCTCCTAATAGGCTGCAAAATGCCTGATGGTAAAATATGATAAGCTGCCAGCCTCTGCCTCTGGAAGCCAGGACTTAGATTTAGCTTAGGACAACAAAGGAATGATACAAAGCTCTTTTACAGCACCAAATCAGCCTTTTCCAGGAGAAATCGGTCTCACTTGCACCAGGACAACCCGCTCTCAGCACAACAGCATCCACAGGTATCAGCGTGACAAAGCAATGCCCGTGTGTTCGAATTGGTGTTTGCCCTGTGGCAAGGGTCCGGCACAGCATCACAACGTGAACAGCGACTTGTGTGCTAGGGAGTGGTGGCTATGTGCTGGCTGGCTGCACGGCCAACGCTTCCAGAGTCTTGCATTACTGCTCATTAACAGCAAATTGATTCGGTGCTACAGAAACATCCTCTCCTGGCTCAGCGAGAGGAATGCATTTACTTTCTTCCTTTCCTCTTGCAAGTTAATGTAAAAAACATTGAGCCCAAATGCGGTATCATAAATCTAACAACTGACAAAAGTATCCACCTAAGCCTTCCAATATGCTCTGCTCAGCAGCCTGTTGCAGCCCTAAACTAACAAGAGCACTAACCCCTGGTTTTGTATCTTTTAGCTGGCCCTACTGGCATGGTAAGGACCACCCAGGTCCTCACTCTCCATCCCACCCACAGGGGCCTTTTGCCAGGCTAGGCTGCTGGAGCCCTGTCAGCCAGCTGCATGCACTTCTCCAGCACACTTCCAAACACAAGTCTCTGTAAAACAAGAAAGCGGTGAAGTTGTCTGTAATGCAACAGCTTTTAGATAAGAAATGTTCATGTCTTGTGCGTTTTGACAGCTTTTTTTCCCTCCACTCTTAAAGCTTCTGCTAGCAGCTCCCTAAGAAGCAGGGCAGGAGCACTCTCGCTTATTGACAATTACACTCCAGGGTCTTTCCAGGTCTGCCCCTCAGAGACCAGGAGATGGGGCTCACTGTTGGGAAAAGGGAAGAGTCTGTTGATGCCTTGCCTGCATTTTACCATACTGCTTTTTTGACTTGCTGAGCGTTGCCACACAAGCTGAACGGCCCAGGGTTACAGTGGCATTATGCGCTAGAACAAAGCCCATCCAAGCTGAAGGCATCGTTCAGTATTGTGGTGGAGTTCAGCACAGGGACAGACATGGAAGAGAAAAGGTTTTTCACTGCATGTGCACACTCACGTGCACACACACAGACTCTGGACAGAAGCTTTGGGTCTGAAGCCTGCCCTAGGGTATCACTCATAGTCTCAGACAAAGCGGTAGGTGTGAATATTAAAAAAAGACAGCGGCATAGCAGCCAGTAAGCAAAGTTCTAGAAGGGAAAGAAAGGACAAGTCTTTACAAGAGGCATGGGAACTACACCAGACAAAGAAGGAAGAACTGATTGTTCTGATTCCCCAGCTATGCTGGAAATCTGCACACATACATCAGGTCATGGATAAGACTCAAACTTATTTGACATGGCTGTAAATGAGATCACTGAGAAATCTAAGGAATCTGGAATGTCTCTGATCTCTTATATGCCTGAAGAAAATGGAATTTAAAACAACTGACCTTCAATAACCTGAACGTAGAGCAGTAGTTAAAGAAGCAATAAGCCTTTTTCTCTTTTCAGTCTTGTTCCTCTGCTATGAGACCTAGCTCTGCTATGTGAGACAAGCAGAGCAAAAGTCATGTCCCCCAGCTATGCTTTTTAAAGTTATTGTTTGTCTAACACAGTAGCTACTGAACAAAGGCAGAGATATATCCATAACCCAGCAAAGTTGACAGCCAATGAACTACAGGATTGGGGTAAACTGGCAGCAGTTATTTTGGTGAGTCACACTTCCCAACCTGCAACTGTAAAATCAAGGAGTATTTACGCACCTAGTGAAAGCTCAGACTTTTGTAATCACAAGGCTCCAGGACCTGGAGCTTCAAAACCACCAAATACTTTAATAGTTGTCAACAC
The DNA here is from genome assembly GCA_020745775.1 of Theristicus caerulescens. Classification (NCBI taxonomy): domain Eukaryota; kingdom Metazoa; phylum Chordata; class Aves; order Pelecaniformes; family Threskiornithidae; genus Theristicus; species Theristicus caerulescens. The sequence continues at coordinate 6,663,585 of CM036574.1, forward strand.
AGAGCTCACTGTAGCTTTCATTTTAAAATTTCAAATTCCACGTCATGGATAATCGCTTTGTCCTCGCTGTGTGACGTACCCACAAAAAACCAACAAAAAGCCATCTATATGCTGTCCCCTGACACGTTCTGTGCAGACTCAGCATGCCTCTCAGCAGGATCCCAGAGGTATTCTACTGGTTCTGCAATATAGGAAGAAGAAAGCAGCCTGCAAAAGCATTTCCTAATCCCTTGTAAAAGGCAGAGCCAGCTCTTACTTCTTGAATCCCATCCACTTTTCAAGTAAAGAATTAAGCCACAAAAACTGCAGGCAAACTAGAAGTAAAAGCCTCAGGGTCTGAAAGACATCTTACATACTCAGAGCTCTCTAGGCAGTGTCCCTGGAGCAGTTCAAACAGAAAACTGTCCCTTGAGTCTTGCCTGAACAATACCAGCACTTCTCTCCTCCTGGAGACAGCTGCTAGCAGAGGGTCTGCTTCACAGGTAGATGCACGTGCTAATGGAACCACTAAGTTCCTGTCTCGTACTGGAGGATGAAAGACTACCAGAGCACAAAAGGAACCTGCAAACACCGTCAGTGGGAGCCTGAGTGCCAAGTGGCACATACGCTCCCCAGGACACGACGACACCAGCTCTACCTGCGGTGCTCCTGCTGAACTCAGGAACAGCCTTGCCATTCATGGCGGCAGAGCGAGGATAAGCTGCCTGGAACGGTGCCTTACAAGGCAAAAAGCACGACTGAAGCCCCGATTGTAGCGGTGAGCAGGAAAGAAAACAAACTAAGAAGTCACTGGAGAAATGAGTGTCATAACCCACCAGGTGTGTGGGTCGAAACAACAGTCTGTGAGGTTGACACTCCGCTTGCCTAAGTAAGCTCAGCTCATGATTCCTTTGCACACCTTCTCTAGTATCTCCTGGTCTGTCTCAGCTTCTTTTTTCTTTTGAAAAAGGAAGAGACATCACCTTTACATTAGGGGCACAGAGGGATGGTTTAGTCCTAGAGAAAGGACATCATCTTCACGAAATCTGTATGTGTCAGATTCCTTACTTCTCCCACAAATCCCATTGTCTATGCAGGGGATTTAATGGTCTCTGTAGAGCCATTACACAATTACTGCAAAAACAGCAGCCTGTGCTACCAAGCTATTTCCAAATACTTTTGGAGAATGGCAGTAGCTCCATCCTGACTCTTTAGGGAGCTGACCCAGCGTCTAAGAGGCCATAATGGCTTATGATCAAGGTGACAGCTACACAAATGAGCTCAGCTCTCTTCTGGTATCCATTTTTTTAAAACCCACTGACCAGTAACCAGGAATAACATCTGGGCCCATCTCGAAGAGGCAAAGCAGGGAGATAGTGAGCAGTACAGTTTCACCTAGACATCTCCCATTCACCACCTGCCCCGCTGGCCTAGGACCGCAAGACTAAGCTTTTCAGTAAAACCAGGTTTCCCTTATAAAGCCAACTGATGGTCAAGCCAGGCTTTGAACTAGGCTTTTATCTAAGTCTCTATGTTTGTTTATTTTTAAAGGCTTCCTGGGACAACTTTCTCAACAGCAGTCTTCTGCTTTCAAAAAGGATGTCAGGACTGGAGAGCCCTGAACTACCCATCTAGTCCCAACAGTTCCAACCCCTCGCTGCAGGTAGGAACATGCCCATAAATCAGCAAAAAGCAAGAATGTGCTGCCTCGGCAGAAAGGGAAAAGCCTTCTGTCTGTACAAGAAACCAATTGCCATCTTGGCCACTGCACAATCAGGATCCTCACAGATTTGCCCTAACTTTCTCACAGACAGTTCAGACATCGGCCCAGCTTTACGAGCCCTTCTCTGCTTTGTGTACTTGACGTTGGCTCTAGGCCCGCAGAATAGTTTGTAGAGCCATTCCAAACACAGCGCTGTTCCTCCCTGCAAGGCATTAACACTTGAGGGTGTGGTTCCTCTCCAGAAGGGATCATCTCAGCAAATATGAAACAGCACAGATTCCCTCCCTTCTCCCCTCCCCTCATTATGTTATAACCTGATTTGCGTGGGGATAGCAGGACTCAGACCAGGGCTGCCTGGCATACGGACAGTTATCTCTCCAAAATACACCTGAAAAAAGCCTGTCGGAGATCATCCATCCTTAGGTGGGACAGTGTTGCCTCTACACAGCTCCCCCGCTGCTCTATAGCAACCCAACCTGCCATTCCTGCCCTGGGTGCTCCCCAAGCTCTGCCAACAGGCTAAACCACACTGGGGAGGAGCTGGACTGGTTGGTGCTTCCGAAATACAATATGCGGCCTCTCCTCCTTCTCCAGGCCTAACCCATCCCCACACACTAGTTTTCTGAGCCACTTTAACCCTTCTGTCCCTATGACTGATCCCTTATGTTGCCAATTCCTAAACCTTGCCTTGAGGCATTGCAAAACTGGGGATGATGTGGTGACATGGAAACTAGATTAATTAGGGACCAGACTGAGAACTCTTCAGCTTACTCCATCTAGGTACTGAGGAATGTTGAGAGGCGCAGGTGGCTAGCCACAGCCTTTCATTAACAGGGCTGTGAAGAGCAGAGGGTCACCGGTCCCCAAGCAGCTCGTGCTCCTCGCTTCCCACTGCCAGCACCCTGAACGAAGTCCCTCCATACTGTTCCTAGAGCTGTAATTCGTCTTTTGCTCACAGGTGCCTTCCTTAGAGCCCAAAGTTTTGCAAGTGTGGATTTGCTGCGGTTTTGCAATTAATCCTCAAATCCTCTCCTGCCATCCAAGCCTGGGGTTTCTCTGTTTAGCTTGGGGCCAGGCTTTCAGGACCCTGAATCTGCTTTCAGCTCTTACAGAAAACTCTGTGATTAAGGAAAAGGTACAAGCCATTCTGTTATTGTAAGCTCATCGGACTTGTCCTCATCCCCTTCTTGTGCCTTACCCAAAAGTGAATTCCTATGTCTCTCTCTTTATGCTGATGGGGGGGGACAAAAACAAAAACCAAACAAAACCAAACCACAACACACTTTAATTTTTTCCTCCATCCTGAACACTCACAAACACACACAGGTACCAGCTGTTTCTGCCTCTTCAAAAGTATAAAATAACCTTGCATCACTTAAATCTAACTATGCAAGCTTTACTGTACTCACATTCAAGCTTATTGGTTTTGAATTTGCTGATCAAGGTAACTGATAGGAAAAAACAGATTGCACAAATATGCTGAATGGAGTACCGCTTAAACAACCTCAAACATTTCTCCATTCTCTCCCCCTTCCTCTCCAAAAAGCATGAGAAATCTGTGATTCCCTCCCCTCACAGACGAAAACACAGCTAACTTCGGAATCTGAACAAAATCTTACAAAGATAACCATTCAAAATCTTCTAGCTAACCTCCAGCCCCATCCTCTGCAGCTGAAATAAAAACAAGTAACATCATGCCGATCAGCTAGGAGCTTACTTTGCTGAAGCAAAAGCTGCCACAGAAGGAGTTTTGCTAGTAGCTCCATTTCTTCAGCTTCTCCGTGTTTTCGTCTCTCTTGAAAAACAAGTTGAAGCCTTTTTTTTTTTTTTTTCAAAAACTTTTTTTTGTAACTGGAAAACACTATGACCTCATCAATTTACATCCAGAAAGCTGTGGACAGCAGCTCATATTCTGCAGAATTACTCCACCTACAACTTCCAACTCCCCACCTCCCCACTCTGCTCTCCCCCTACACTCACACTCCACCTCCTTCCTTTCCCTAACGCTTTCTGCACCACTACTACGAACACTCACTCTTCTCTTTCCCCTCCCTCTGGGACCTTCTGATCTGCCCGACTTTGATGTAAAAGTTTTGTCGGGTGAAGTTGGTCCCACACAGCTCTGGGCTCGCGAAACAATCTTTCTCCCTCCCCCTAGGGATGGAACTAATTTTTCTTGTGCTTTACTTGATCCAGCTGTTCCTTCCTTTGTTTGACACTCATCCAGCTGTCTGCCTGAGACTGGATTTATTCTGTTGCCTTCAGTGGTGTTTTGATCTTCGTCTCCTCATATGGTTTTACTTCAAGCTCAAGCCTCAGAAGAGAACCTAGAAAACAATATTTACTCTGCCCTGTGATTTGTAAGCAAGGTCTTAATAGCAGCTACCTTAGCAAAAGGATAATAATGACAAAAACTGATTATATGGGAGTTTAGGGCAGTGCAGGCAGAAGAGCCTAGAATGCAACGAAAAGCCCCAGAATACTGCAATGTGGGAACGGGTTTCCCTGTCACAGAGGCCAGAACACAGAAAGCTGGGTCGGATTTAGAAGTTCTGCTTTCAGCCCTTCACACTAGAACTGAACTACGCTAGCAGTTGCTTGACTGGCACCAAGACGAACAGCCAACACATTGCAGTAACCTTAACCGCAGAGGACCCGATACGCTGCTGCTCTTCTGCTTTGCGTACTCGCAAGATAGTACCAGCCCTGATAGCAGTGCCAAGACACAGCAACAACATCAAGCAATGACTGAATTTTCAGCAGTCTTTGCTCAAGGGAAAGACTGTTAAATTAAATTAAATTAACCAGTTCCTAAAGCCTGTAATGATGCATTTAACTGTGTTGATATAACCCACTTCACTGTGTCCCACAATGATTAGAAGTATTAACGCAGTCAGTTACTGGAAACAATCAATGACAAAGAGCAGAGAAAGCAGCAGTAAATTCTTAAACTTCAAACACTGCTTCACAAAATCAAATCTACATACACCCCCCTTATGCGTATACACTCCCAGACCAGTTAAAGTTCAGACTGCCTTAGTTTGCATCTGCAGACCAGAGACAGTCATTTTTTCAGTTTAGGGGATTACTCCTTTAGATGCCGCGGGATGTTCAGAGGGGACAGCCTCCTTAAAATGGCAGGGCTAACCAAGCATGGAACGAAACCATGCCCTCATGTCCCCGTTTAACTAGTTGAAACTTTACCAGCATAACCTGAAGAGGGCAGCAACCTTCACAGGTAGTGGGAGCAGCTTAATCAGGCTGCTGGTTGAACCATTTAGAACAGGCCCCAAACTGGTTTAAGTTAGTCTCCTCTGCTGACTCTCTAAGTGTTAAGACATTTCTCTTCCACATCAATCCAAGCCTGAGTTCTGAAAAAAGCAATTCATTTCCAGTAGAAAAATTTATTTTATATTTTCAAGCGGGACAAGATGGTAAAAGACACTGAGTCAGAGTATTCAACACCCTGTTCCATAAAGCGCCTTCACATATGGGTATGAAAGGCGTAAATGTTGCTTTAGGCTTGGAATACAGCTCCATCTGAATCTGGCCTTGCGTGGGCCTAACAACCTAATCCGTGTAGGTGACTGAATTGGCCAGGAGTCTTTTAATACACAACTTGCAGGAACATTACACGAGTATAAAGTCAGGAAATAAATAGTGTAGCTGCTGCTAGTATATGTTAAAAAATAAAATATGGTAAGGCTTTCTGTTTGCTTGCATTCTGTTGTTCGATTATTGTTGTTTATGGTTAACAGTGTTTAGTGGATTTAACAATACAATCAAATTAGTCATCAAGTGAAAAATATTGGGGAGAGGGAATTAAAACTGATGGTTCTTAAATGTCCATCTGTAGAACAGAGCTAAATATAAGTGGGACTCTCATAGGAGAGCTTAAAAATACAAGTTGGTAGCCTTCCCATGGCACTCCATGGAGATAAACTTAATTGCCCCACTTGAATTTTTTCTTCTGACATTCTTCTGTACCATCTAGTATACTAGAAGATAGATTTCCTCTACCCCAGAGGGAGCTGTGTTACAGGAAAGAGGAAGGCATTATAACAAAAACCTAAATAAACATCTAAATAATCATATTCTGCAACAAGGGAAATGTTGGAAACATCCAGACTAAATCAGATCAGAACTTCACCTAGTCCAGGATCCTGTCTCCAGCAGCAGACAGAACCAGACACTTCCAAAGAAATTCCAAGAAACTTATTATTAAATAATTTGATTTAATAATTATTAAAAGAATTATTAAAGAAATTGTTAAAGAAATTATTATTAAATAATTTGACCATGAAAAAAGCCTACTCTTAACTCCAGCAGGTCTTCACACTGGCCAAAACAGATCGAGATAACTGCTGGTTTGTTTCTAGTGAAAAGTTGTAAAATAACCTTCAGATAAGAACCCCATGAAATTTCACTGCAAACTTCAACTCTGTCGTTTATATTAAGTGGGGAAGTTTGTGGGTAACTAGATACATGCAGTCGCTCACAGTCCAAGTTCCCACACTCATCAGCTATGCCAATAACCTGTATGTTCACATGTCCAGTCCAACTGTAACCCTAATGCAAAAACATAGGCTCGTCTTTGCAAGCCTCAGATATTTGCATTAGTCCAATTCCGTAACCACCTGCATGCAGCAAAGGCTCCTACTATGCCATGTCCCTAAACTGAAAACCTGCTGCCAGATTCCCAGGCATCGCAGCAAAGACAATGCTGATCTGCAGCAGCTGAGGCCTGTTGCTGGGCCAGAAGTGGAAGAAGGAGCCTTTCCTGTTGTCTCTGTCAGGCCAGGGAGCCAGACGAAAGGCTCAAATCTGACAGCCTTTTGTTCAGCTGCGTCATCAGAGCAGAGTCTGGAAAATGTTTGGCTGGGAGGCAAGAAGCTGTTCCCATTGCGCAGACAGCACACACAGCACCCTCTCCTTCCCTTGGTTTCTCTCAACCACAGGCAGAACCTTCCAGGCTGCAATTCCAGGTTGCTTTTCCACCTTTCTGGCTCCTAGCTTTGGCACCGCAGAGGTTACTGGTTGTTTCTTGCATGGCTCCTGGGATTGGTGCAGATTGCTGTGGTTGCTGCTGTCATGAACTGGCTATTTCCTGACTGAAAGAAGCCAAGTTCAGGCTGAACCCACTGAAGGCTCCTAAAGAAAACCACCCACTGGAAGGAAAGAGCAGCAGCTTCCCTGGGGTTCACAATGAGAGGAGAAAGGGACACGGGGCTGTTTCACAGACCTTTGCCTTTTTCTCGCTCTTTAGTTCTGCACAGTCTCTGGTCAGCCCTGTCTTCCCAGAGCTCTGCTAGTCCAAAGGGCATCTGTGTCAACACTGCTAGTCCAAGGGCATCCTGAAGGGCATCTGTGTCAACACTTTGCCCAGCCGGGAGCTGAATTTTTAACAAGATTCTCGACGGAGGCTGGCCCGACCACTGTTCCCTAGCCTTTCTCCTTCCTCACTCCCAGAGGTATTTTGGGTATTGATTCTCAAAACAAGAAGCATTCCTTAGCTGCCTGCTGTGGCCTATACAGCTGTCTACCCTGACCACAAATCCTGTCCAAAGAAAGCAACTTCATCCATGCAAGGGAAAGGAACCTTCCAGAACCAACACAAGCGTTCTTGCTTCCTGGAGCTCTGCACCTGCCATCCTCGCCACAGATCAGGCCAGCAGGGAGGAGAAAGGCTCCCGCGTTTCCAGAGTCACCCCTGTCTCAGACATGAAATATATGGCCATACAAAATAGATATTTCATATCTATTTCATATCTATTTCATATCTATTTCATATCTATTTCATATCTATTTCATATCTATTTCATATCTATTTCAGATACGAAATGCTGGTGACTCAGGTGGAAAAAAAGCCCTGCCCAAAGACAGTGCAGGGGTCACAAGATGATCGGCTTGTGGGAAGCAATAATGGGCAAGCCACGTCTGCCAGGAAGTTTCCTCTTCCCAATCTCTTCCATTTTAACATTTTTGTTTTCCATGGCTGCAGGCTGCACTGAAAGACCTCCCAATAAGTCTGAACTGAAGACCACCAGTCTAGAAAAACTGAGCAAGTATCAGAGCAGGAAGAAGGTCTGATGCCAAGAGGTACCCTCCATCCTTTTATTGCAATTTTGAGAACCATTAACCCTGGGAAGCAGGAGTGGAAGCAGCCACTTCCACCCCAGTTTCACAGCTATAAATATATGTAATGTATTAGAAAGGAATGCCAGGATTAATGCTCTGTTGACACAAAGACACAAATCACAGCACAAGGCCTTACGTACAGGATTTGTCAACGCTCCATAGTTATTACCAACAACTTCTTTACATCTTCTTTAAATACAGGACACACAATACTCTGCCATGATTAAAGGAAAGGAGAAAATATCTACCTATGAGCAGAAGCAAGGATAATTCCTAGAACTGAAAAGTAGCAGAGAATGCTACAGCTTGGGAATAAAGCGTGCTAATTGACAGGTACGGTGGCAAAGGTAGCAAGGATCCTGCAAAGCCAAAAACAAGCAGAGAGAGAGCTTTGCATGGAAACGGCGAAAGAGAAAGGCAGGGGTACTACAGTTCAAGGTTAGCGTACACTGACACCATTTATCTTCTAGTGGGAATTGCTCACATAACCCTTGTCATGCCAGTAGTGCGATCAACCTGTAACACTCAGAGGGATAAATACGCACCCATATTCACTCCCCCTTTCTAAGAAAGGTCTGGTGTGGGTAAGGGGAGCCTTCAGAGCTGCCTGCTGATGGAAAAGAGCAATGTAACATAGAACCATGTGAATTACCAGAGGGTATGCGTTTCCCGGGAGGCTTCATTTGGTCGCAAAGCTTTTCTCATTAAAATAAATCTTTCAGCTGCAATGAATCCCATAAGCGAGCCTGAAATAATCCAACTTGCAGCAAGAGCTGTGAACTAAAGGGACAAAACTGAAACCCAACCACAATAACAGGGCTGTCGAGTGAAGCCTGTCATTATTCCAGTGATGTAGCAAGCCACATACCTCTTACAGACCCAGCATTGCAATGTTTGTTCCCTAGCCATAAATGCTAAAGCCCCTGATTTGCCTTCTCTGAAGAGCATATTCAGAATGACAAGTTGAGGGTCTGGCCAGAGGGTTTTCTGCTTTGTTTGATTTCACTGGAGTCCACTGTGATCACCAGCCCGGGATGCAGTCACCAAACCAGCAGCTGAGGCAAATACACATGCCTAGTGTACGAGAACGGCAGATCCCTGACACCCTTTATACTAGGTATGTATAAAACAATATCATGGCAACAGTTAATAATATCCCTGGGACAGCCCGTTTCCAGCAAAGAGAAAGGTGAAGTCCACAAAACCACCCCACAGCGGTAGCCACTGCAATGGTCTAAGCTGTGCTATGCCCCAGCACTCCCGAAGCAAAATGAGAGGCTTGCCCAGGCAGTGTGTGTTATCTGGGGGCTGTCCTTTGCAGGCAATTCCTCAACGTCTTCCCGTCTCGGATCTCCAGCTGGAAAGCTCTACTTCCCTCTGTGCCAAAGGCATTGGAGCGTAAATTCATTAATGTGAATGTCCAGGTATGCAAGATATTCAGTTAGAGGTAATCTTAAGAGGTTTTATCTTCTGCTTAATGCACCGAGCTTTGCGGCTTGCCTAGCAGAGACTTAGATATGCACAAATGAGGAGTTAAACTGCAGCATCCAAGCAGACTGTTCTTCCTGAATCTATTAATATGTGTGCATGTGTGTGTTTATGTGGTCTTCCAGCACTGCTGGCCTCGTAACAGGTCAGAGGGCTGTCTGCATCTTTTGCCGTAAGGCATCTCTACAGCTCAGTGGTTCCTGTCGTCTAGCATCTTTAGATGGCACAGTATTTAAACACCCCCTTTCGTTGGAAAGCAGTCAGCTTCAGATTCCTGGGATTCATCTCAAAACCATTAATAGAAACCAGTTACAAAAACACAGAACTTGCCCAGGAAACCAATACAGATTTTTTTTTTCCAGACTGAAGCCTGAAAATTATTTTTCCAAGATAAAAATGCGTTTTGGCGATTTTTCCACAACATGAAATCCAAAAAACTGGGTTCAGTGTGGGGAGAAAAACCAAATGGATTTATGTGCCCAAAAAATCATTAGAGGCAGATACTTAGCAGGTATAAATCAGCAAGCTTCTACTAACTACCATGGACCTATGTCAGTTTACACCTGCTAAGAATCCTCCTCATAAAACCTTGTGTTCCACAAACGCCCATCAGATCATTAATCTTACCACTAGAGAGCTTTAGGTAATGGTGGAATTTGATTATCCTTTTCATTAAAAGAAAAAAGAGAATGCAGAGTCTCCTTCTCTTCACCTTGTCTTGCAAATCAGGAGTGGAAACAGAGACACAAAGAAGCACCTCACTGACATCCGCAAAGCAGGTGTAAATTATAGTTTTCTCTTAAGTTTAATATCTTTGGCATAAACCAAAGTGTGTAAAAAGGGAAGTCTGGAAAATCAGTTCTCTATAAAAATAATTTAGTTTTAGTTGAAAAAGATTTCATTTTAAGTAGCTTGCCATGATTGTTTCAATTAAAATGTCTTTAAAAATAGACAACCTAAAAATATTTTGTATGTTTTTTTCTGGTCCCTCATTCATGTTTGCAAGGCTCTTTTTATTGATGGTATCACACTTGTGTTTATTTGTTCCACATAGGCAGCCTTTACATACAGCACAGCCAGCTTCTCCTAGGAAAACTTTGTAGTCTAAACAGACAGGAGCAGGAGGGAGACGCACAACACGAAAGGAAATGACTCACCCAAACTCACACAGCAGATCGGTGGCAGAATGAGGAATACAGCCCAGAGGAGCTGCTTGTCAGCCCAGTGGTACCTTCCTCCCCAGACTGTGCTGCCTCTGTCCTCTCCGGGAGCCTACAGAGCCCCAGCACTATGTGAAGGCTCACTGTGCACGTAAGACTGACAGGGAAGCAGACTGAAGGGCAGAGTTAGCATCTCTTTCCTGTCTTTCAGCTCTGGAAAGCTTCAGTGATAGATGGAACTCGGACGTAATTTGGACAGAACCCTGATTTTTAACTTTACAATGGCCTGTTGCATCCTTCTTGCCTCTCAGATTTTTCCAGTATTCTGATTCCCTAGGGCAAGCAAGAGTCATTACTACGTGCTGCTTGTTTTCAGCAGACCACAGTGAAATTATATTTTTTAAATTTTATTTTGTTTAAAATATTAAGTACTTATCTCCTGGTCTATTCTGAGACCCAGTAGTGTCTTCAACACACAGAATTAAAAAAAAAAAAAAGCAGATACGAGCGCAAAATCACTACATGAACCATGAAGTTCCTGAGGGGATGGAAAAATATGCAAATCTGAATTGGAGTTATCATCAGTCAGAACTTCAGGAGTTGGCTCTATTCATATATATGCATCTTTCAATCTTCCTCTAAGGTTCACAGTAGCAGCCAGCAACTGTGTGTTGCTAGGAAGGAGGGGGATTTTTTTCAGGGCTCCTGACAAGCTACCACTTGCAACGCAGTGCCCCCAAAATTTCTAGATCTACACAGACAAATGATCCCCCTAAATTAACTGCTGAATATCAAGTGCCTAAGACAGAAGGGTATCCAACATATGACACGGGACTGACTCACTCCCATCGGAGCTGTGGTTTTACAGCGTCTTAGCTTTTTCAAATCCACACTGAAACCACTAGGCTCGGCTCTAGGGGATAGATACCTAGTACTGGTCCAATTTGGCAGATGGTTGATAGCACCAGAGGAAATGATTGAGGGATCAAATCATCACTTTGAACATTTACTCAGCCGGTGTGTTTGTCTTAAGCAATGTGAGAGAAGGCAGCAGCTCAGAACTGTGACATTGCACCTGGCCGTTATTCATCCACTTTCTAAATTCCAGAAAAAAGGCACCAGATAGGCAGACCCCGGTCCCATCTTTCAGTTCAGCAACACTCCTCTGTAAAGAGGAGGCCTGCACTTTGCACACTTTTTCATTCCAGATCTCAAGGCAGTTTACATGGAAGTTGTTAATCCTCCACGAGGAAGGCAGGTTCTGAGGAAGAGAGGGGAGAAGTAACTGGACCATGGGCCACTGAAGAACAGTGTCCAGAAATCCCCCATCACTGTCCATCACTATCCGCTCACTCACATACCCCTGAGCACGCCGAGCAGGCTGACCACGCCGTAGTCCTGGCTGACCGTGAACACACCACAACCAGCATCTCCCTCCTTCCATTCTCGCCACGAGCAGAATGACATACTAGCAGTCTCTGGCTGTACTGCCAAAACTTTATAACGGGACACGTGTCAACGAAGCTGGCAGCGTTACAGAATTTGCAGCGTTTTCAGGCCCTGATTGCAAGATACATCACCAAGAAGCCCTGCGCTTCTGCTCTCCTTTATCAGAGACAAGAACGTCCAGGTCTGAACCTAAAAGCAGTCTGAAGGAAGATTCACATATACTTAAACCAGGCTTTGATACCATAATAGTTACTGCCTAACTCCCTATTTCTGTTTGTCTTTCTCACAAGTAACCTGCTACACTTCCATGCCAGAACAAAACTGAAAGCAGTGATCACCCACTAACAGCACTGATTCCCTGCTAGTGGAAAGGACTAAACAGAGAGCCTTTTCCAGAGCAGTTCTCAGCAATCTCGCACGCAGGCGGCAGTAGGTCAGGTTTCTCTGACATGGGAAAAGCTTAAGCCACGAGGACACGGCACTGTTTATTTCTGTGAAGAACCCAAAAGCTCTGCAAGTACTCAGGGAGCAGACACATTTAGCTGAGAAATGCCATTTTGTGTCCCCTTTCTGACCATCAGCATTGTGCCTTAAACCACATCTTTCGGTCTCGCTGTGCATGGGAACAGAGTTCTGGTACTATGAGCTTTTGAAGGGAAACTCCATTCCTCACACTAATTGCAGCCCATCTCTTGCACCCGCCTAAAATAATTAAGCGGTGGGACTCCAGGCACAGCATCTTATTTTGAGATCAGAAATGACTGGGAAAGAGTGGAAAAATTAATAGGTTGGCTCCGAAAAGGGTGCTCAAAGGTTGCCTCCCAGAGAGTTTTATTATTTACCTCACGTTTGCAGGCCATTTCACTTAAAATAAAAATACTTTGGCTGAAAGGGGGTTGCTTTCCATCATGCAATATAATCCTGCTTCCAAATTTAGACACACAAACATGGAGCCTGGCCAACTTTTAAGGGCAGTCTATGCAAATTGTGTATTTGCTCTAGATCAATCCAAGAGAACTCTGGCAACCATAACTTTAGCTAAAGAAAACAGGGTGCTGCTTGCTTTGCCTCCTTTAGAAATCAGGTGTTCTATTTCTGCATACAAACCTACTTGCTTGAACCAGCATTGCTCCTTTTATCCAGGGATCTGAGTATTATACTACAGTATTAAATTTAAACTTTCTACCACCCTTTTGAAAAGAAAAGGATCTTCATCCCCTTTAAGAAAGAGAGGAAAAGGAGAAATGAATTTTTTTAGTATCTCACCAAACATCACAGAGGAAACATGTCAGAGCTCAGAAGCTCCTGGCTCCTCATTTCTTATAATATCTTAAGTAGTACAATAATCCCAGTTAAACTAGTGGTATAACATGGAACCTTTCCGTGTTCTCTAGTCTCTGAGGATTTCTTACTCTAATAAGCATCATTACTATCCCTTTCTTCCATGAAATCAACCAATAGCTCTGAGGTGCTTTTTTATTAAACATAAACATCAACAGAGAGTAGCCAGCCATTAGTGAAGAAATTAACACTATTCTGAAGCTAGTGCATCCTCTGAAAAGTGCTATTTACGAAAAAGGGTTGAAAAGCACGCAATTCTGCCTAATTTTTCTTGCAAAAACTGCCTGCTGTCCAAGTGGCCCTTGAGGAGTCATGGAAGAGTGAAATACCCCAGCATGATGGTTCTAGCAAAATTACCTTCAACAGACAGGTCCACAGGGAATGGTTTAGCTAAATACAGATCCTATAAACGTATAGAAACTTGGCTTCTTACAGTAACAGATAATGAGGTGCTCCTGACAGAACCACAGCAGAGAAGGCTGCTCCTTTGGTACTTCTTGGCTCCATAAAATAATGCAGTACTCGAATAAGAGAGTAGAGGGGTGAGTGTCCCCGTTACTGTGCAGAACAGTAAGTGAAAGCATCCCTCCAAAGCACACTAAGCTGGCATTAGCTGTTAACCACCTTCCAGTGAAACCGAAGGAACATTTCCATAGTGCCTTCACCCAAAATACCAAAGCACTTTTCAAAATTATCACATTCACCCACAACAACAATGTAATTCTGCCATTCTGGAGCAGAACCTAGCAGGTGCTTCACAAAACAAAATCCACTATGTAATAGTTTAGGACAGAGGAAAGAAAGGATATAAACTCGGAGACCCCACCCCACACACCCCTTCTAACCTAACCTGGTATCGTGAAATCAGCAATTACTCCCAAAGACTCAAGCACCTAATTCCACCCTTTAGTAGAAGTCACAGCTTCCATCACTGCATGAGTTCCCTTCTTATTCCTAATAGATCTGATACGTGCAGGAGAAAACTGCACTTGGTTTTGGGGTTTGGTTTTTGGGTTTTTTGGGGTTTTGTTTGTTTGGTTTGGTTTTTGGTTGTTTTTTGTTTGGTTTTTTTTTGTTTTGTTTTGGTTTTTTTTTAAGAACATTGCTAGAGGTCTCTCAAACACCAAAGGCAAATGGGAAAAAGCTTCTCACATCAAACATACCACACCCCTTCAGCACAGCGCACAGGACCCTGAGACACACTGACACTGAGCTGCATCAGAAATGATCACTCAGTAGGATCCAGCCGAAGTTACGAGCACATTGAAGCTGATTTTGATCTACTCCAGGCTGGAATACACAGCAAACAAACTGGCTTTCCCCTTGCTGGTTTTAGGCTTTCTGCGATAGTCCTTTAGAATGGACTCTCAGCAGAGCAGATCTCATTCCTCTCTCCAAGCATATACCTGAAACCCGAGTGCTAACGTTAATTCCCTGGCAGGCACACAACAGAAAGCTTTGCCTGGAGCTGATTTGTACCAGTGCCGAGTTTATGGCATACATACATTGTACTGCTCTCTCCCAGTCCAGCTCCTCACAGTTGTACAGAACAGCACAAGCTTGTAGAGCTCTGCAGGGCCACGGAACCTGTCATCCCCCTCAACAGCCTGTGTATGCTTGGGCAACAGAAACCACCTCAAGAAGGGGAAAAAAAAGAAAACCCCAACCCCAAAAACCAGTAAAGCTCATTGAGAGTTCCCACTCCAAGTTGGGGAGCAGCCCCATGACACCAAATGCAGTAACGCATATTCCTCCATCAGTACAATGTGGAAACGTTCAAGTCACTTTAACCCAGCAGCCCTACTCCAGAAGCAGCTGTCCCTACGCTGAAAGCTACATACGTGTATTTTTATTTTCTCTCCTTTCTGCTCCCCAGCTCCATTTCATAATTAGAAATCACTCAAAGAGAAGGTGTTGCACTCAAGGCGCACATATCAAGACTTATTTTCCACTCGCTTTCTTTTCACAGTCCCAGGTTTTTGCCTGAATTACTTGTGAGAGAAAGCCTTTCCTGTCTTTCCGAGGGCTACAACCTCTTCCCTTCCCCAAGGGGTGATGTTATCAGAAAGTAGGACACATTTAGCTCTGTTCTACCTTCCGATGGGCCTACAGCAGAAGTTCTCACAGATGGCAGGATGCCAACGCTAACACAGGCCATTCTCCCACATCACAAAGACAGTAAAATCAGGCACAGAGTTCTTTGGAGGATGCCCATTCAGTCCTAGGGAAAGCAACAGCAAAGATCATATGCGGCAGCATCTTCTGGACAGTAACTGAAACAATACGAATGGTCAGGGAAGCCAAATCAAGGCTTGCTAAGCCTGGGTGACCAGTCACAGATTCTGCCTTCAGGATGTACCTGCTGATTCTGCTGCTGAACAGACTCCAGCTGGCTGTTCCAGAATGAACGAGCTGCCTCAGTGCTGACAGCAGCGAAAACCCTTTGTCAGTAGAGGAAACGGCTCTGACTCAAAAGCACCCAGGGAACGGAGCTGGTGAGTAACGTGGTGCTGTTTACACATAGTCACATTGCTGACTGTAACTGCTGTAGTTTCTTCTACCTTTTTTTTTTTCTTTGGCACATTCTTCTACGACTGCTTATTCTTCAAGTTTAACCAATTCCTCACTGGCTGGTGATAAAGCTCAGCCAGAAGCACCCTGCCATGAATTGTTAATTCCCTTAAAATAAACCTGACAAATTCCAAGCTATTAGGTTTTTTTACCTGATGTGCCGCCTCCTTGCTCAGGACTCCACATCCTTGTCTTAACACCAATCACTTTGCAAGTGGTTATGGGACTCTGAAGTGCTTGCAGCTGCTGAGAGGCTCCAGGAGTGTCTTCTCCAGACCTAGACGTACCAAAGGCAATGACACTCTCTCAGCACAAGGCCTGCCTGATCAGCACCAAGTCTTGGTTATTGAACAAGTGAAAAAATTCATTTTTGACCAATATTTCGTGTTATTTTTTTCTACTTTAAACAAAATTTTAGCCACATTTCCTAAGGAAACAAGGCACATGCAGTTATATGATCCCACTGTCCAGTCAACCTCCTCCTCCTTCCCATTATTTTGAAACGCAATGGCCCATTTCAGCTACATTCGAGAGCAGGGGACAAGTGTCATCGTTTTATAGTTCTTACAAGTTTTGTAACTAGCATAACAGAGGAAAGATGCATTAGTGCCTATGAACAAGACTAAAAAATTCAGTCTTATTTCAGGGAATTGACACAAAAGTGACATATCAGATGGTTGTCTTAAATTTTCTGACTCGCAGAACTCCTTGTTTCAGTTTTGTTCCTCTGTCTTATAGGGAAAGGCAAGCAAGAATGGATACTTCCATGGGAAAGCCAGCATACTCTGTTTGCTTAAAGCTAGCTCAGATGTCTACAAGAGCTACAGTTACTGATTTTTTTTTTTTAATTTAAAAATCAGTAGGAAAAGCAAAACCCACTTTTCAAAAACCATTTCAGTTCTGCAAATGCAACACTCCAGACTAAGTACAAAGTGCTGTTATTTTTGGAGAGTAACCGACCAGGCTCAGCCCAAGTGAACCCAAACCAGGATGTTTTCACAGTCAGAACAGAAATGCCAACAGCATGAATGGTGAAAAGAAAAGAAGTAATTTTAGTTATCCACAGGTGCTGTTTGCAAGATCGGTAAGATCACTTCAGCCTGATTTTCAGCTAGTGTAAACAAGCACGGTTTATTAACTTTGGAATACATGGACCAGGGTTCACACCCACTGAAGCAGAGCTGGCTTCATATTTTGAGAAGGACCAAGTCAGAGCTACTGAAGCCAATGTACATACACCAACTTATCCTAGGTAACATTTTGACAGTTTTTAATATGAAAGTGTCCATTTAATATGGGTATTAGCTCACCATAGTAAAGGTACACATTGTCTCTGCTCAGGAATTATTGGGCAATGGTAGTCAGGTAACAGAAGGAGCAAGGTTCTATTAGCCCCCTGAAAGGCGCGTTTTGTACACCAGATGCTCATTAATGCTCCCTGACATGGGCTAACGTACTCCTTTCAAGACTGGCCTTGAGTTTACTAATAGAAGAAAGAACAACAGTTAGAATCATAGAATCGTTTAGATTGGAAAACACCTTTAAGATCATCAAGTCCAACCGTTAACCTGGCACTGCCAAGAAGTTCCCACAGCACAGACATAAAAAGAACTTGGGCTTCCAGTGCCAGAGTTATGGTACACAGAGAAATCCTCCTGCAGCAAAGGAGAAGGCATCACCCCCGCCCTCTCCCTCTGATGCACCCCCCAAAAAAAACCAACCAAACAAAAAAGAAAACCCAAAAAACC
Source organism: Theristicus caerulescens (assembly GCA_020745775.1). NCBI lineage: Eukaryota > Metazoa > Chordata > Aves > Pelecaniformes > Threskiornithidae > Theristicus > Theristicus caerulescens. Next base: position 6,681,182 of record CM036574.1, read on the forward strand.
AGAACACCAAACAAAAAAAAACCCCAACACACAACCAAAAAAACACTCAACAAAAAAAACCACAAAAACCAACAAACAAACAACTCAAAACCCCCCCCCAAAAAAACCCAAAAAACAAAACACCACTACCACAAAAAACCCACACTCCAAAAAACCAGGTTCTTAGGCACACTACCTATCAGGAGCCAATACAACAGTCACATGAAGAATATTTCTCTTTACATTTGCTGCTACAGTTGTGTGCAGCCAGGTTTACTGAGCATCCCACAGCCTGTCCTCAGCACTTCAGCTCCCATGAAATCATAGCTGAAAACACTGTGAACAAACTCTTTCAGTCTGGACCCTTTCAAGGCGACAGTACATCGGCCTCACAAAATCTGACTGTCTGGGCAATACCAACATAAATTTTTTTTCAGGCTCCCCGTGCTTTAGGATTTCAGGATAGTCAAAGCTTTTGCAAACAGCCTCAATTCGGATCAGTGTTTTCCTTCAATGTAAAGTCATCGGTCCCATGACAACCTGTGCAGCTCCTGGTTTGAATCAGCTTCAGGCCTGGTCTCATGAGCAGGAGCTGGAGAAGCCATCACTACATTCCACTCCATTTCCTCTCCACATGACTCCTTCCTGGACAGCCAGCAAACTGTCCTCCTGCCTGCGCGCCAAGGACAGCACGGAGAGGGCTTGCATGAGCTCAGACTCGTTGTCTGCATGACCTCAGGGCTGCTTTAACAGCTAGCAGACTATCCAACATGCTTTGTAGGGTAAGCACAAGATTTCCAAAGGAAAGGAGTAGCTTGTATTGACTGCTGGGCTTTTTTCCTACGACAAACTCAAAGTTGAATAGAATTAATTTGAAGTGAGCCAAAACTACAGCAGACAATTACCAAGAAGCCTGTTTCTGTGGAGAACTGGAGCAAGCGGCTGCCATACAGAGCTAAAATCTCTTCTGTAGACTCCAGATCACCAGAGGTGCTATGGTTAACTGCTGCTTGTGCATGAAGAGGTTAAGCCAAATTGCAAAGCTGCTGCAGTTTACACACACTTTAAATGTTTCTACTTTCCACCCATTTGGGGTTTAACCCTTGTTACCAAAGGGACCAACCTCTAAAAGTCAAAAATCTTAATCCTCTAAAAAACTTCAAGAACCCATACTGATGCAATTGAACAACACATTTTCTAGAGAAGACTCCTAAAAATGCATTTAATTCCTACCCTCGTTAGAACTATTGCTATCCAGGTCAAGGAGACAACTAAAATCTCAAGTTTGCCAGCAACCATTACTTGCTAGCATTGGGAAAAAAATGGTATTTCTGCCACATCTATGTCAGAAGCCCACTACCACCATGTTGCTGGGTTTTGACCTTTCCGAAAGGGAGAAACACCCTCCGAGTTTGCAATGTGATGCTTTGGCTAAGAGAAACAAAATTCAGAATTTTCATCCCTTCTGAGTCATCTGACTTCCTATCTTAGAGCCAACTCATTTCAGCACAAACCTGATTGCTGTGATAAAACTACCAAACTCGATGTTCTGTTCAGCTAACTGAGCTTGCCGTCTGTATTTAAGTGCACGCAATCCAAGAATTAGGGATGTAAGCATGAGTGTAATTGGTTTTATACTCCGATTTTGAGGGACCTTTCCAGACCAATGACTGTCAGGCAGTTTGACACATAAAATCACCATCCCACTGGATATTTCCAGTCTGTAATAGAGAGCATGAATTCCTCTAGCAACCTCCTGCTGACTTTCAGCCATTTCCTCTCAGAACAACAGGATAATAAAGAGATGAAGGAGAAATCTTCAAGTCTTAAATATTTTGAGAATTACAAAAGTCAAACCTTTCCTGTTTGCAGCCCTTTTTTTTTTTGCTACCACAGCTACATATGCACAAACACATATACATTTTCTAAGTGTGCAGGTACCTTGGTACGCACATATTTTGGAGAGGAACAGCAACTCATAATAAAGCCTTGTGCGTAGTATATTATGTACTCGTGCTCCCCCTACAGAAAAACAGATGCAGCTTCCATCTATCCGATTCTCCCTGTTTAGCAAAGCGAAAGAGTTTAAAATTGCATCCTGTGGTCAAGAGAGTTAAAGCAAGTTGATACAACCCTAGTATATATTCTCTGATTAGTGACACGTAAGACAGAGTCTTTGCAGTATCTGCCACAAAGAACATACAAACCCTGAGACATGCTTTGAGGTACTCCAGCAAAGAGGAATAAAGCATTTATATGACTAAGACTGGCAGTAACTGCCATGGATGGTTTACAGACACTTTTTTAAATTACACAGTAGTTCCAGACTTCTATACCTGGTTGTGTAATTACGTCTAATAGATGTGAAAGTAACGACTACTCTTGGCAGACTACAATTTGGAGGACTGGACTACTACTTAGAGAACACACCATTTAATAAGCTACTTTACTTCGTGGAGACTTGCAATTCACCACGCAAGTACCCTAACGTAACAAGATCATTGCCATAGTACAAGAGTTCACTTGCAGTGGAACATCACAAGGTACCGAATGATTATGCGTTGCAACTCCCACTATTTCAATAATTCTCTTTTCTAGTTACTATCCCAATGTAAAAAAAAGTTGGAGAGCAAGGTGGTGGTGCTGATCCAGGAAAATGGCATACAAAGTTCTCTGCCTGCATGATCCCAGCAGACGTGCGTACAATGGACAAGTTTGTGATCTACAGCCCCATCATGATGCTCCCCAAGAGCAAGAGAGGTTTTATGTCAAAGTAGAGAGAGATAAGAATAACCTAAGCCGTAGTGGAGAAAAATGGATAACATATCCTTGGGCAGTTTGTAGATTTAGAGACTACAAGAGAGAACAAAGATGCAAGTTATAGGATTAAGTAAGACAAAAAGAAAATCAAGGAAGAATAAATATCAAAACTGGAATCAGTGGTACAGCACTGATAAATGAGCAGGGCATGCCACTGCTGTCTTTTATAACATCTTTTGCTCCATGTAATTCCAAAGGCATCCCAACTCTTCAGCAGCCAACAATCTCCTGGAAACGTGCAAACTGATTACCATTTTTCCCTAGGCAGAAAAACAGCAAGCTTGGACTAAGATCCAGTGAGAGAAGCCATAGTACTGACAGAGAACAACAATGCTAGCATAAGGGCTCTTAAAACAAATATAACTGGGGAAAAAAAGACATGAACCTGACTTCAAAGGTGCTAATCCTCTCAGGCCCCAGCCTGTCATCTAGGCATCTTTGTTCAGGAAATGCGTATTGATATTTCAGAAACACCTAGATGCACTCCGCATATTTAACAAACCTGTAAGCCAGAATAAACACCCAATCTTCTCTTGCTTGGTGAGTTTGTAAGGCTCATGGCTAGACATTCTCCTCTTCATTGAAATCCTGACATCAGGCTGAAGGAGAGAGTCCTACTGGGTTTGGTTAAAAGCAACTACAGCCTATTTAAAGCACAAAAAGGATGGACCATCTATTTTTTTTTTAATCAAAGTTGTCTACTGTTAACAGATTGTTTGGAAAAAAGAACTATAACAATGTGCTAACCACATGTTTCTACAGGACTTCAATACAGTTCTCAGAATACCAACAGTTCTCCAGCAAGATTAATCAGTTTTTAAATGTGGGTGTACCCTTTCCTTAAAATACCAACATAAAGAGCCAGCTAGCTTCCACATCAAGGGCTAAGGAGTTTCAGAGGCTTTGAATTTACTGCCATCTACCGACAAAAACAGCAGAGCGCCATACACAGAACCTCGGACACCTTCAATGTGCGAGTCACTTGTCTTTCCTGCAGCAAGATTTAACTGTATCTTGTAGCAATGAGTTCCACAGATTATTTTTTTCCTCCCTTTCAGTTTAGTCAAGTGTTCTGCTCCTAGCAGATCAAAGGGAATGCATTTTCAGGGCAGCTTCCCTGTCTGCTGCAGAATGACGAGCCTAAGGGAGCTCATTTTTCCCTTCCTTCTCTCAGAGGTCACATCACCCCATCTATCTGCTGGAATACAGACAGGGAAGAGCTAGATCACACAGGACAGAAGTTAACTGCCTCAAACAGAAAAATCAAAAGCAGAGCCCAAAACAGAAGCCAGATACAAAGTCCTCTGTCAGGGTTTAAAATAAACATTTACATTTTTCACAGCTTTCATGACTCTCTTCAATCATGTAAAACCAGCTGATTACAACAGGGTTGTCTTGGGCACAAAACAGTTTTTGTAGTTAATGAATAATTAGCTCTGAACTTTTACTCATACCAATATCTGGATGTTCTGTATGACAGGGGTCAGTCGTAAAAAAAAAATAACAATTTTTTATTAGCACAAAACAGAACAGAAAAAATAAATATGCCTTTTAAGGATGCTCATGCAATGCCTACAGCACATGCACACCGAGGATTCAGATAAGGGAAAATTAAAGCTTTTGCAGATATATTCCATGGAATTCTGATCCAACTCCTATTTCACCACAACCCTTAGTAAACACCAGCCCTTCTATAGTAAGACTATGAAAGAATGTGATTTTGAAAACAACTTTTCAAAATGCTTGTCTTATATACAATCAGAAGAATTCTCTCACTTATCCCACCTCCCACAACTGACTGTTCTTGTCGTTCAGTCTAACAGCAACTTCAGAAATTCAGCTGCAGTCTAAGTCACCTTTGCTCAGACGTACGGCTGGGGGCAACAGCACAGGGCTGCACGCAGCAGTGCGAAGTCACCATACAAGGGCTCACATCATTCTTTTGAGGAGGAAAAGCACACTGCTGTCAGGTTTGCCCTTGGAAAACTGCTCACCAAGACTGAAAGTTTCCTCCTACTAAGTTCATCACACTTGGAAAAAGGTTAAATGTAATCCGCTACTTAAATATTTTTTTAATTACAATTACAGGTTAAATCTCATTACAAGTGTTTTTTATCGCTTTGAACTTTTCAGAAATATCTTGGGTGTTTGCCATCCCGCAGGAGGATTTTTCAAACCAGCTCTTTTCCAGATGCGCTCCAAGTCTTTCTCAAATTTTATCTAAAACAGAAAAAAAAAAAAAAAAGAAATGAAAAATAGTAACATAGCTCAGAAGCAACACTCAAGTATTCAGCCACTGCCATGTGTCCCAAGGAGAACCTAGGTATAACACACACAAAGGAACCAAATGCTTTTAAGTAGGCAGCTTGTTCTAAGTGTCAAAATAGTTAGCCTTACTGCAGAAATAGATTAACGTGCACAAGGATCTTGGTAGCATTATTTTAAAAGTCCTGTGCGAGCAAAACTGAGAAGATGGAAAACAAAACTGTAAGAAAATTAAGAAGATTTCCTCATCATAAAGTGTTCAGCACTACTTCCTATGATCTGAAGAAATGGAATTACAATTAACCCCAATTTGCATCTAGGCAAGGTGAAAATTACCAGAGAATGAACTAAACTATATCACAGCAAACCTAACAGACTATCGAAAGGCAGCGTTGAATGAGAACATCTATAGTTTGAATGAAGGCCCAGGTCTTCCCTCAGCCCTTCTATTAAGGGAACTAAAAGGCTTCCATACAGAAAAAGACAACAGGAAGCACTTGACGATGTTGGCAAGACAGGAAAGAAATTACACCAGTCTCCCTGATATAACACAGACACGTGAATTAATCTTTCACATAAACGCTAAAATTCTTCTCCATTAGCCATACATTTAAAAGTTACTGTCATGCAAGAAAAATTACGCCTAGTAACTACCATGCATGTATGTTTACAACCACAGAAATATTCTAAATTACAACTTCTGAAGATGTACAGGAACAGCAAAAACAGGAAAAAAACCAGTACCAGTAAATACTGAGTTCATTAAGGCTCTCCGAGCTGCTGCCATTTTTCCCCAGATCAATTCCACTTAAAAACATCACCCGATACCCAAACAGGCCAGTTTGAGAAGCGGGCACTTCTACATCAAGAAGTTTTCTCTACCCTGAACTTACCTGACGTTTCTTCTTGCGACCTTCCTTTATCCTCCTCCGTACAAACTTTCTTCGCTTTAGCAGCTTTTTGAACTTGTGCCGATTCATTTTCCTTCTGCGAATCTCCAAAACGTTCTTACACTGAAGCTTGTTGCTACATGTTCCCTCTCCTTCCTCCACATCACCTCCCTCATCAGACGGGGGACAGTCATATTGCTGGAGAGGTTCGTAGCCCACTTCTTCCTGAGCGTTAAGGACTTCTGCTTTAGGAAGGGAGTATCTAACTGTCAGCCAGCTTTCTAAGGGGCTGATGGAAAGTTTTCTGGGGATCAGCATCTCTTCCAGTTCAGGGTCCAGAGCATACCACTGCTGAGGCTGGGCTCCACTCTTGTTAGATGGCTGCGTGCTATAGTGCGCAGATGTAGAATGATAGCAAAGAAAGGAAGACACTGACCTTGGCAAAAGGCGGCCTTTGAGAAGAAAAGAATTTCACTTAAGAGGCAGAATTTTCAAACAGTATCTTAAGAAAAGCTCTGCCCAGCTCTCAAACCATCAGACAACTGTGGCCAGAATAAGGTAATAAAGGAAGCTGCTTACAAAAGTTATATTCTCATCACAAAAACGAGGAAGCATTTTTTTAATTTGAATTTAATTACGTTGCTGTAACACCCTCTGCTAAAATTACATTATACAATATTTTACTGTGTAAACTGTGTAAGTGCAATTTGGAATGGCGAGGAACTGTTCGCTGTATTAAGCCTTTCTGCTGCTAAGGAATCTCCTCCTAAGCTTAAAAGGGGTGAAATCAGAGCTATACAATGCTGACAGAACAGATCAGAGACATAATAACATTCCACAAGCACTTGAACCAACAACAGCCTCACCGCTCTTGCACTGCTTACTGGAAAAGGAATTTCTGGGAGCCTAATTACCCCAGGAAAAAAAAAAGAAAGAAAAAAAACCAGAAAAACAGGTCACACAACATCTGTTTACCTGCAATACGTGAAGCCTTCAGTAACTGGGAAGTCAGCTGTGATATTAACATATTGTTTCACTTTGTTCACTGTCAGAGCCAGTAATGACTGTTAAAATAAGAACATTTATTCAATAAGGCAAACATGTTGTTTTTACACTTTAAAAAACGTTCTAAATTTAACCCAAAACCGCAAATAGATGGACTGAGACACTCTAAGCACCCTCCTCGTTTTACCAACGCGCTGTCGGGTTTTGCTGCAGGAGCCTGGCCCACAAGCACTGGTGTAGCCGAGCTGCAGGGGTGATTAATAAAGCTTCGGCTGTTCCAGGTTTAAAAACAAGGTAACTCCAGCCCGAGTCCCCCTGGCACACTTGTGCCCGGCTCCGTGCGAAGGCGATGCTTCCACAGCAGAAACCGGAGCGCAAAAAAGGCGCCCGCTCCCCTCAGGCCCTGAGGAGCAGCCCGCGGCCTAACGAAGGGCTGCTACCCACGCGGGCCGGCCCGCAGCCCCGCGCTCGGCGGGCAGCCCCCCGCTCGGCGAGCAGCCCCCCTCGCCGCAGCCCTGCCAGCAAGCCCCGCCGCTGACCCGCTCCCGAGGCAAAGCCCACCCGGGGCCCCGGGGCAGCCCGCACCGACCCTGCCCTTAAGCCCGCGCCGCCATCACTCACCATCCCCGCCCGCCTCTGACCCGGAACTTCCGGCGGCCGCCGGGCAGCGCCGGCACCGCGGCGCCCCCTAGCGGCGCCCGCCGGCGCTGCGGGGCCGGGGCACAGCGCGGCCCCGCTCCCCCGCCGCCCCGGTCCCGGCCCCGTTCCCGCCCTGCCGTCGGGCGCAGGGCTCCGTTTTCCCCCGCCTTCGGGGGAAGCGAGGTCAGGGAGAGGGTGCTCGGTCCGGCAGGGCTGGGGAGGGTTTGCTTCGGCGGCCATGTAGCGGGGCGGAGGCGCTGGCAGGGCCCTTCCTCGGAGGGGACGCGTCGGGGCTGGCAGCCCGGGCCCGGAGGAGGCCGGGGAAGGCGCTGGTGCCGCGGGCTGCGCTGGGCTGGGCTGGGCTGGCCGCCTCAGCCCGGCACTGGGCACGGCGCCGTGCCCTCACAACAGAAGGGCCCGGCGGGAGCGGGGCCCTGGTCGCGTTGGAGCGTCCCGGGGAAGGAGGCAGCTGCACGGCTTTGAAGATAGGCCCCTTCCCTGCAGCCATCTCCCTGCGCCCACCCGTCTGGATCGGGGAGCAGGGAGCCAAGGCACCTTGGCTCCTTTTCCCCACCCAGCACCTGATGTTCCTTTCAAACTAAACAGAATCACAGAATCGTTTAGGTTGCAAAAGACCCTTAAGATCATTGAGTCCAACTGTTAACCCGGCACTGCCAAGCCCACCACTAACCCATGTCCCCAAGCACCACATCTCCCCGGCTTTTAAATCCCCCCAGGGATGGGGACTCAGCCCCTGCCCTGGGCAGCCTGTGCCAGGGCCTGACGGCCCTTTCGAGGAAGAAATTTTTCCTAATATCCAACCTAACCCTGCCCTGGCGCAGCTTGAGGCCGTTCCCTCTCGTCCCATCGCTTGTTCCTGGGGAGAAGAGACCGACCCCCCCCCCCGCTCCAGCCTCCTTTCAGGCAGTTGCAGAGAGCGATGAGGGCTCCCCTCAGCCTCCTCTTCTCCAGGCTGAGCACCCCCAGCTCCCCCTCCCCAGCCCCTTCCCCAGCCTCGCTGCCCTTCTTGAATCATGGAGCAGGGAGCGTTTCCATCAGCGCTCCTCAAAGCAGGCTGCAGAAGGCACATTGACTCCTTTTCCCCACCCAGCATCTGACATTCCTTTCAAACTGAATAGTTCAATTAGTTCACACCGAGCTTGCCCCTTACCTACGAGGTTTGCGCTGATACTACAGTCACGCTTTGAGATGGAAAGTCAATGGCTTTCAGCTGATAGGAAAGCACTGCATTTTGTTCACCTGCTCAGTCACAGCAGCACATCACTAAAAATAGGTCTGAGCACAGAAGCGTGGCGTAACAAGCAGTCGTTATGGCAAGACTTTATATCCCTGTCAACGTGGGGATCCCAGAAGGTAGGTAGACGCCTCCCTTACGCACCCTCAGCTGCATCTGAGGGCAGGTCACAGTGGCTGCTGTCCAGGAACGGCCACGCCTGTCTCTCCCACTTACCTGGCTGCGTTTGTCTTCTCTCACTCGGTACAGGAACCTACCACCTTGGCACAGCATGAAAGTGCCTGATCAGCTGGCGTGAGGGCGCGATGTTGAAGCCAATCCCAGACTTCAAAGAACTTTTTGCTTTTATCCCTACCTAAGCCAGAACACAGAGATCTTTCCACCAGCTGCTTTTTGTATTTCTGTCTAGAACAAGGGTTTCAGGTACACCCCACCATGTCAAACCCATCTAGCCTGAAGGAGACAGCGATGGTTAGAGTTTCTTCCTGCAAGGTACAAGTACGGTTCTCTGGTCAGGGAAGAGAAACCTACTAAGAGAAAGCTACACACAGAGAAATTAACTACAGGAGTTTAGTAAACAGACTATTTGTTTAAACAAGACTTTATTGAAGACATTTCAGAAGTTTATATACAAAACAACATTCCCACCCCCCTATCAGGATGTTAGTCACCCCCTGGGAACAAAGCAAGTGCCTGGTGTGCGCTGTCAACCTGGGGACACTCAGAGGTTGCTGAGGAATTTACAGAAGTACCAAATTCATGTAGTTTAGAGCTGGGCAATTTCAGCCTTGGCTCATTTAGGACCGAAGGAAACCAAAGGACCTTCCCCAGAGACATGTCTCCAGCAGACTGAACGTACTGGAATCTGACAGCCTACACTGGCCTTACTCTGAGGTCAGGTCATTTACTTCTGCAGAGAGCGAGAGGCCCGCTTTGGTTTTGGAAGTGAAGAGGAACCAGCCCCTGGATTTAACTTGCAGTTTTTAATCGATTTTAGATGGTTCCAGGAGATACCCACATCACTAAGAGCACAGTAGTAGTTGCAGGAAGCACTAGAACAGAGCAGTAGCAATACCAAGGAAAGGAGTCAGCCACCTCACTTTCCAGATACACCTAGAGAGAGACTGGCTATTTCAACTAGCATATAAGAAAACCCTAGAGACACAGACATTAGTGGCACAAGTTAAATAGTGACTGACATGCTGTTTCTGTAGCATACTGTGCACTTCTACCACGGTAGAGTTTCCCCTTGCCAGTCCAGGAAGGAACCATTTTCTTTTTCACCAAGACGGTCCAGAACGGAGAGAATACCTGGGATAGCATCTTGCACCTGCATGGGAGCCTAGAGCAAATCAAGCTTAGATTATTACTGGGAATATCCTACAGAAGAGAATCAACTGCATTTAAGGAGTTACTAGAATCAAGTGGGATGTATTTTCACGTTTCGTAGTGTGCCTCTGCAGCACGTGGAAGCGTATGCTGTACAGCGGGTTCTTGCTGAAGGGTTGGGACAACACGGGAGTCATACCGTCACATTTTCAGAGAGATGTCGCTTACCATGTTCCCGCCCATGTCTGTCTGAAGCCAGCCTGGATGCAAAGAAATACAGAGAATTCCATCCGATTTCAAGTCGGCAGCAAGACACCTGGTGATCATGTTCAGTGCGGTCTACAGGAGCAGAAACCATCTATTAGTGAGCTGGTTTTACAAACCTTGAGCAAGACCTTAAGCCAAGCTAATTGCCACCTCCCTTCCACCACTCCTGACAAATGAAGGGGCAGTAACAGTATCACAGTAACTTATCCAGCCTTAGTGGGGGCTTCATTCTCAGAGATACCTGTTAAGAGAAGCCTTGTGAAAGCTCTAGCACAATAAGCGTACTGCCCAAAGATGAAACTAAGTTATGATGGAAGATAAAGTAGCAGTTGAAACTCCTAAGGAGCTATGGGGAAAATAATATTGACATAAGGACTCTGTTTTTCTGCAATAATCACTACACAAACATTCCGTTTTTTACTTCTGAACAGGGAAAACAAGCATATTAACAGCTTATGAGTAGGTGGTGTAGGAGAAACTGTATGTCTAATCTTGCCTGTTCGTACAAACTCAGTCTCTGGATGTGACAAAACAAAAAACTCCACCTCTCGCTAACCAGCATTACCACGTACAGGTCAGCACACCTTTTGTTGAGTTTCATGCTTGCTATCGTGCTTGGACTGGAGAGGAGCACAGCTAACAGGACACACACCTGATGGCATCAGTTCTTCCCCGAATGCCAAGTCCCTCTGAAATGGATCTGTATCAGAGTAGCGGCGGAGCATTTGTGAGCCTGTTCTTAAGAAGCTGGCATGCTTGCTCCAGATGTACGGTTTTCACAGGTCCCATTTCCACCCACACAAAGAACAAGAACAGTTCCTGTGTCAGGCTGTCCAAGGAAGTGCTGCACACCTCAGATCATCGTCTTAAGCTCAGAGTGGTCTTTAACTCACAGGCCTGCCCTCACCCGGTGAGCACAGCCCAGGGAAGCCCACAAACCTTTGCTATCCTGTAGGGGTAGACCTTGAGGAACATCTCATTTGCCTGGACGAGTTGCATGGAGGCAGCAAGAGAGGACATATTGATAATAGCAGCTCTGTGGCAGCCCATTCCTGTGCTCAGCTGGGCTGCCTTCCTCAGAAGGGGTAGAAAAGCCTGTGAAAACAAGAGTTGGTTTTCATTTGGTCAGCTTGCTCTTGGCCCATTCAAGGCAAGCCGGACTCTCAGGTTCTGCTCTACGAAGAAGTGCAGTACAACTCCATGCCATCCGCACAGAATGGCAATGGCTCCCCAGACAAGCTGGCCGTAGGAAACCTTTCTATAACAGCCAGCTGTAAGTAGCACGGACCTTCAGTCTCTTCTGCCCACCTCCTAGCCCAGCCTGTCCACTGAAGTGACCTCATGCCAGATGGATTTAAAGAAAGAGAAAGACCCTTGATAGAAAGGCTCTCTCGCTGCTCTCTAGGCATGCAGTTTGCTATCAGACCTGTATCTGTGCAGTTCCAAGGTGACAAATGCTTGGGTTACATGTCCAGCTCACTGGTGGAAAAGCCTCTTATAGTACCATAGATTAAGCACATTCCTCCCAATTCTTACCTTCGTGACCATCAGCTGGGCAACTGTATTGGTTTCATAAATGGTGAGCATTGTCTCTGCTGTGACTTCTTCCAAGGAAGCAAGCACATTGATGCCAGCATTGTTAATGAGGCAGTTCAGACCTTTGTCTCCCACAATTTCTTCCACTTCCTTGACTACTTTCTTGATGCTGTTTTCACAGACCACATCTGCACAGAGGAGCCAAGAAGAGCCACAGTGAACAGTGAACTGCGTGGTTCAAATGCCATCTGTCCCTATACAACACATACTAAACCAAAGCTAAGGCATTCGTCTGAATGGGAACACTTAGGCAACACGCAGAGATGACAATGCACAGAAGTCTTTACATAGATTATGTTTCCCCAGTGTTACCGTAAGATGAGGGTGATCGCTTTCAGCTGCTGGAGGTCATGTACAGCTACTGATCACCCAGGAGGCCAGTTTCTTAAGATGCACTCCCCTGACTAGGCTGAACATACTTCTGTATAAGCCCTTTACTCACCCAGTTGGAGGAGCTTGATATTGCTGTATTGCTTGCTAAGCTGCTGGAGCTCCTAGGAAGGAAAAATTATTTGTGTTATCTTTTATATATATATATATATGTTATCTTTTATATATATATATCTCCATGTCTATTAGATAAAACAGTTCAAGATCTGCACTTCCAGAATTGTAACAGCCATTTATTTTCAGAATTGGACTGAAGGCAGCGATACTGCTTTGTTTTCCAACTTGCTGAGCAGCTTTCCTGAGAGCACGATCAACTGCTTCAAAACACTGGACCCTTCACCTGCTTAGTCAAGCTACCAGCACACCAGATTACAGAGCTAAGAGCTCAGCATGTGCAGCTCGAGGGTGTGTTTGCAGTGTAACCAAAGGTCTTCGATCGAGCGGCTGCCGTTGCCAGCTCCACAGCAGACCCGGTGCTCAGACTGCCTTCCAAGCCAGTCATTCCCCACTTCTGTAAGAAAAGCGTAATTCTCCTGAAGCTCAGCTAGTGCTAGACATCAGTTCAGGGCAACAGGAGTGCTTAAGAAAAAAGACATTTGGAATTACTGTTTGCAGGAAAAGTTTCCTAGCAATTTTCCCATGGAAATTCTGTTTCCCAGCACTCTCATTAGCTTCAAATCTTGTAACTGAAGGTAAAGCACACATGAAATTGGTTACATACACAGCAACTGTCCACAAGAACAATTCTCTCTCTGCTAGCTGGCTATAATTCAGTCATCTGCCTACTACCTCTCAGTAGAAGAATGACTTGGAGAAAATTAGTACTACACTGGTGTTGCTGCTAGACAAAGCGTGTCCAAATTGGATTTATGGGCCAAGCTGGAATATTTAGGTTTCTGTGCCATGTAGCCAAGTGGGAAGCGTGGCCAAATTTAACAGACGGATTACATACTCGCAGCCACGTTCAGGAGACTGAGCAACCCTGGACAAACATTCCAGCTCAAGCAAATCCAAATTTCTTTAGGAGCCCGTTGGGAATAGGGGTCAGGAGGGCTGATTTTGAAAGAGTACTTCTTTGCCACTTGGAGACACTTAGGGACTCCATGTCCTCTGTCGAGCTATAATGCATTACATCTTTTAACTCAGTTCATACTCTGCAGGATTCTCTCCAGGCTTGTTTAGAAAATTTGTTCTCCCACTGAGGACGATCTACAACTGCAGTTAAGGCTCTTAAGGGGAGGGGGAAGGAAGGGGAACGCGTCAGAAGCACAAAACCAGAAGACATTCCTTCCCTTGGAAAGGGCTTAATGGGACAGTGTTCAACAGATTAAAGGCTCAGAACACACTATCTCGTTTATTGATAGCCAGGCATGAAATAGTTCTGCCATGTCAAGGCCTGCAATAATTATGTGGCTTTGGACTGCTCACTGGACTTTAGTTTGACAGTATCACTTACTTGATAATAAACTCCAGAAGTGCTCTGGCTTCTCAAGGTTTCTTCATTTATTTATAGTCAGATTGCTTTACTCTCTGACAGGAACAAGCTACTAACTTTTGCTAAAAGGCCAGAGGTGTTTTGTGTAGCGACAGCAACTGTGAGGCTTCTGAAGTGAGCAAGCAATATGTTCAGTTAAGAACTCCAAACCCTGTAGCACTAAGCATTCTCCAGAGCATAAACAGCATGAAATTACAATTGCTGCATGCAAATCGGGTTTAAAATGCAATGGTTTTTCCATTTAGTTAATTACTTAGTTAACAAGTGACTCTCACTTCAGTGGTTTAAGTTTCTCAGAAGCAGCTTCCAGGCATAAAGCTAACTTAGACCTTCAAGAATGCTACTCCACCTGATATAAACGTAAGCTGAAAAAATCCAGTTAGGAAACCTAAAAACTGCAGAAAAGCCTATTCTTTTCCCCACTGTGACTAGAAGGAACATGCGGAGAGGAGGACGAAGACAAGTTCATGGCAGCACGATCAGATATAGCCATTTCAAGCCACCAGCCACGTGTGTTGTTTCTCCTCTTCCCCCAGCCCAAGTAGTTTTGATCAAAGAGATCAAAAGCCTCCTGTGTCCAGAGAACTCTGAAAATATTACTGCAATACAAGCATATACTAGTTACTGACTGCCCACTGAAGCTTTCCTGAAACTCACTGTGGTCATCTGTCAAATGCCTTGTTCTCTCCCCATTAAAAACAAAACAAACCCCACCAAAACCAAAATACAAAACCAACAAAAACCAAACCTACACCACCAAAGCAGCCTGCAAGGTTGTTGTTGTCTGGTTTGTTTTTTTTTTCCAGCAGACTTGTGCTCACTTTTTGCATGCCAACATGCTAGCGCAGAGCCGCTGCGCCCAGGGCAAGTAGGTTAAACCCCTGGGAAGAGAAGCTCAGAGCACAGCCTAACAGAGCCAGCGCAGCCCGTGATGGCAACGCACACGTAAGAATAAGTGAGCTGTTTGAAGTGCAGCTTGTATTTTAATGTCAGTTTATGCAGTTTCATTTAAAGACAGTAGGTACAGCCAACATATCCCAGGCTAAGTCATTTTTAAAGTACCGTACAATTTAAAACCAAACAAGACGAATGAACAAAAACAACAAAACCCCACAACACAGCTCCCTTATACTGTGTTTAGCATAGTAGCCCTAAAAGTGCTCTGCACCTGAATAGTTACCCCTGATTCCAAGAAAACTTTAAACTCTGATTAGCATCTGTTGTTTCCTGCTTGCTGATTTTAATTACGATTAACAAAGAGGCAGCCTACTCCAATTTAAACAAGATCCTCTGGCACTCAAGGCTCCAGATACAGACTCATCAGTACACGGGATATTTATTGCTAGATTTCAACCAGGAATGTTATGTTGTCTTTGTCATTTAGCAAGATTTACTGTGCCTTCTTTATGAAAGCATTATTCACTTCAGTTACAACTCTTGGAAAGGATCTGGCCACACCAGGCCAGTTGGAAGCCATCAAGCCAGACTCAGATAGCCTGCAGGCAGCTTTGTCAGGCAAAGGGTACTTGGGTATCCTGTCACATCATCCTGCTTGCACTCAGGACAAAGCCAAAGATGTATCGTACTTGCCCGCGTCTCTCCGAGACGGGCTATTCGGTATCGCAGTGTACAGCCAACTTACTGTTTGATTGTGTAATAGCGTACACCAAGCTGCTGCAGACTGCCCCAAACCCACAGTCCTCTCTGACTCGAGAGCAGCCAGACCTTAATGCCGTAGGAAGTGCAAAACACTTCCAGAAAAAAAAAAAAACTTAACACTGCAATAACCCAAAATTAGAAAGACTCTGAGAATGCCCCCTTTGCCTGACATAACACATCAATCTTGCTAGAGCACTGCTCCAGAGATTGCTCAGCTGCTCTTCCCAATAGCAGACCACATGGCGAAAATATGTAGCAAAGAAAAAAACAAAAACAAAACCTGACAGAGACAGTGTGCAGGAGCACTTCAGCGAGAGCTCTGTGTCTGACAAGGGAACAGACACCGCGCCGTTAGTAACACTATCTCCCGCTTCAGAGGAAGGGAAACAGCACACAAGCCCTGGAAGCTCTCCAGCACCCAGCAGAAGGCTCTTGAGCAGCGAGGAACCGAACGCTTTCTCGTTCGCCTGGGAGCACACTTGGGCTGGCGGGGGGAGCAGGAGGAACCAGAGATGCTCCGGTCCTGCAAGAGATGCTCCTGTCCTGCGGTCCCACGTCCAGCTCTCAGCACAGCCTAGCAGAGCCAAGCTGAGTACGGGAAGCACTGCGGACAGATTTACACCACAGCCATTTGGATCCCTTCAGCTACCTGGCTTCCCCAGAAAGCCATCTCTTCCTTCCATACCTCGGCAAGTCCGAGAGGGGACTACGGGGCAGCGCCATCATTGGGTGTAGTCTTAGACTTTAGGTCAGAGTTTTTTCCTTTTTATGGGGAAGAATGGGGGAAGAAAGAGCAAGAAAGAAAAGCAGGAGGAGGGGAGAATTACAGATGGGTCCATGAGCCCATACAGGCTGCCCAGTAATAACTGTACTGTGGTTTTGTCCATCTGGAGAGCAAAGACGGGACGTCAGGATTATTTTGCAAGAGATTTGTAGCTGCTTCCACTCTCAGTGCTGGAGCAGCCCAAGTAAAGGCAGATCAGAATCAAAGTGTGGCTGAAGGAGTCTAGTATGGTACTTTTCAAGGAGGGGCAGTGGTTATCTAGATGCGCCTGCAGGCCTGCTGCATGTTATCTGTGATCTAAAGCCCATTTGTTAGGCAAATGTTCTGTGGAGGCCACCTAGGAGCTATTCAGCACAAGAACTCAAGTTATTACAACTTCTGCCAGCGCAGGCTCACATGCAAAAGCTTGCAGCTGCTCAGTGTTATCCCAGGGTTGGCAAGTTACAGGAGCCGTGCTGCTTTCTGTGGTAAGCAGAGGAAAGCAAAGTCAGACTCTTCTCTAGCATCTCTGTCTCAAGTCAGGTCCTCAGGGGCTCTTGTCCGTCCATCCACTGTTTGGAGGACTCCAAAGCATGCAGTCATCTGTAACAGCACACACTCTCTGGATAACGCTCAGCTACCAGGGAGCTGCTGCTGACTATTGTCCCCAAGATGGGTGCTGGATTTGCCAGCAGCTAAGCATATTTAATCACTTTTCCTCTAAAAACGGGAAGGTGGTTTTTAAAAGGCTTTTCATTTAAGCTCTTCCCATCCTTTTCCCCCTCCCTGCATTCTGCAAAAGGAACGTGCTACTCTACCGAACCAAATGAGAGCAGGATTTAAGAGAACTGCCCAAAGTTGCTGTTCTCCAAGTTCATCCTCTAATCCAGAAAGACGAAGTGGGGGGCAGCGCACTCATATTAAGCAGGATTTTTTGTATGGTCACCTACCACAGAGCCAAGCAGGAGGAAACAAAATTAGACTGCTTGAATCACTGTCATGAGACAAAGCAAGCACTGCCAGCTCAGGTGTGCAGAGAAAGAAGAAGTCGCTCAGCTTTACAGCCCAGGCTGCAGGATAACAAACAGGTCTTAGATGGGCAAAGCCCACTGCATGTGCACTAGACAAGTCTGCAGTGCCAGCCTCTGGAGTGCAGGAACCCCAACTCTGGGTTTTCAAGATTTGACTGGAAAGTCAGGGAAGGCAAAGTTTTCTCTCTGGGAAAGGAAAAAAAAAAAAAAAGAAAAGAAAAATCACTGAACCTTCGCCTTTCCTTACCTTACCACACTCAAGCAACACTGCCAAATTGGATCCAAGCTTTGAGATAGTCGGCTGTATAATGTGCTAAGACTCCCATCGCTAGCAGCTCCAGCACGTCTGTGCTTGCCCTCTGCCAGCTAGAAGGACTGGTGGCACGGTGGAAACACACCTCAGAAGGTCAGAAAGTTTTGTGCCAACTTTACGCATTGCAGATGGGACAGATAATACTGGTGAGACTACAATACCTTCAGTAAAGATTCCCCTTCCTTGTGGGGTTTCCAGACCCATCTGTTAGAAATATGCTTTCAGCTGGCCGCAGAGGTTTCTATTGATGTACTGCCAAAGCCCAGCACATGGCCTAGAGGTCCTTACAAAGAACAAAAACCCACCCTGATCCACCAAGGACAAACCTTGCCCCCCCCCCAAAAAAAAAAAAAAAGCCTGGGATGCACCCCATGTAGCCTGCAGAATCACCACTCGGGGCTACTGGAACGTGGCTCTTGGCCAGCTTCCTGCCTCCCGCAGGCAGGACCGCCAGCAGCCTTTCCGGGTTTGTACCCGGAGCAGCGACCTGGACTCTTCCCGGGCACACTGCGCTATTTGAAGGCTGCTTCGTCTCCTCGTGCAGGCTCACCAGCCTTTTTGCTCGAGATTTTTAAGTACTGGCAATGCGAAAAACCTCACAAGTTGCGTTAAGATGCGCCCGTGTAATGTTTCCTAGGAAGCTCTTCCTATTGAAGGCACCATTTCGCTTCTCCGTGTAATTGATCCAAGACCATTATAATGAGAAATCACTGCTGAACACAAGGGCCAATTGGTGCAAAAGAGAACCTCCCTCAGCACCGGCTAAAGCGGCTTTAGAACAAACAACCGAGCAGGGAGATTTCTATCTAGCAGCAGGTCATATGTCTCTGCTGGTTTCCTGTACCACGCTGTTGTGCAGTCGCTAACAGGAAACACAGCCGGGACAGCAGCCAGGCCTCGTAACAGGAGTTAAAAGCGAAGAGAAAGGCAGTGAATACTTGTTCAGGAGCTGGTGTAGCGCCGAAGGGGGGCTGTGGGGGAAGCTGCAGGGACCAGTGGCTCCGAAAGGCAGTCTGCGCACCAGGTTTCGGTCTTGCTGGACCGTTTCTCCGCACTTCAATTCAGAAATATCCTAAACGTGCCTTTGTGCTGGAGAGATTTTTGTTGACAAGAAACAAAATTAAGACCTTTTCCTTCCGTTTCGTAAGTACCTGTGGAGCAGCGCTGTGCTACTGGAGAACGGCGTGGTGGGGCTGCGGCGTTACCTGGGCAGCCCCTGCCGCCAGCCCGGAGCACCAGCTTTTAAAGTTTTTGTGTAGCTAAGCAGTAAACAAAGTCACTACATTTTGTTTATTGCTAGCATGGTGCGATCACAGTTTGCACTGAAAAGAATCAAATCTGCAATAAGGGAACAGACAGACAAGCTCTGGGCGTGCCAGGGAATTTGCCTTTCGCTGAGGCAGCCTTGTGCCGTGCTTGAAACAGGGGAGATGCCCAAGCAGGGCTTTTGGTATCAATTCTCCTAGCAAATGCCCATGGCCATACACGGGGCTTTGAGACAGCCCCAGAGCTGAGAGCCCAGAGTCTTGCAGCTCTGGAGCACCGGAGTTTTCCTAGGAAAGGAAGAGGCCGATACCTGCGGTATCGCAGGGCTGCCCTAGCAGCATTGTACCTGACTTCGGAGAGTTGAGATCAGATTAGAGATGCAACAGAGGACGCGAGTGGCCACAGAGTGAGCAGACTGATCACCCTCATCATCAGTTTGCCTCCCAAAGGTTTGGGGAGTGCCTTTAATTTGTCTGACAGTCATTTATTTAATTTGTCTGACAGGCTAGGGATGGGGAAGGAGTCCAAACACATTACTGCTGTGCTGTAGCAGCAGGAGCACTGGCTGAAAGGGAAGGGCTGCAAGCGAATTCACCAGCAACATGACAAAAGCAGAAGGCTCTGGTCCCTGCCCAGCCAAGAAGGGCACTAAGAGGAGCGTTTAAGTCATCATTCGTTTGGGCCTTCTCACTTGTTGCAAGTCCAGCAGAGAAAGGGAGGAGACAGATGGGGCACAGCTCCTTCTGGGGACGCAGACACCCCGTGTGGAAGGGACAAGGAAAGCTGTAACGGGTTCCACTGGGAAGGCTTCTGGGACACGGACTGCCCCTGCAGGGCTCCAGCTCTGTGCAAAACCGGAGAAGGCCAGGACACGCTTGTCTCCAGCCGCAAACCCAGCGAGAGCCTCGGGGACCCGAGGCAGCGGCTGGAGGAGCGCCCGAGATGCTGCAGCCGCCCGGCCTGCCTCCAGCTCGCCTCGCCTCCTCTCGGGCGTGCACAGAGGTACCCGAGGAGCAACACCCCGTGCTCCTTTCCCCTCCAGCCTCGGAGACTTCCACGGCACCGGCTTTACCCGATCCGGCCCCCCCACCCCAGGCGGGAGCTCAGCCCGCAGCTCCCATCCCGCCCCGGGCACTCGCCGCCGGGACACCGGCGCTCGCCCGCAGAGATGCTCAGCCTCTTCCGCGCTTCCACAAGTGCCTTCTCCTGCCCCCGCTCCGCTCTGCCCGCCGGGACCCGTGCTCCGGGCTGCAGCCCCAGCCGGGCTCCTCTCCAGCGGTGCCTGCGGCGGGCTCCCGGCCGGGGAGAGCTCCGGCAGCCCAGCCCGGCCCGGCCCAGCCCTGCCCTGCCCGGCCCGGCCCGGCCCCGGAGGCGCGGCGCTCCCGCGGGCTGGCAGCATCCCCTCCCGGGGAGCCCCGGCGCCCCCCGCCCCGGTTACCTGCGCCTTCTCGGGGTACCGACAGGTCGCAAAGACGAAGTCCGGGGAGGGGTTGGCAGCCGCCAGCCCCCGCACCAGCCCCAGCCCGATGCCCCGGCTGCAGCCGGTGATGAGCACGGAGCGGCAGCGCGGCTGGGCCATGCTGGCGCGGCTGGGCTGGGCTCGGCGCGGCTCTTAACCTGCGCGGCGTGGAGCCGGCACCGCCGCCCCGATCCCGCCCCCGCCGCCCCGCCCGGCCCGGCCCGGCCCGGCCCGGCGCCTCCCCCGGCCGCGGCCCCCTCGCCCCCCCCGGCCGCCGCCGCCCCGGGGCTCGGCTCCCGCCCTCCCGGCGGGTCCCGCTGCGGGTCCCCCTGCGGGGAGGGGGCTCGGCCGGGCGGCGGGGTCGGGGCAGCGGCCCCGGGGCGGCCCTTGGCAGCCGGGGGGGGCTGCCCGAGCTCTCGGCTGCAGCCCCCCGCCCCGCGGAAGAAAAGAGAGCGCTCAGAAAATTACTGGCTTTGAACAGGGAAAGATAAATTTGTTCTTCCCTCTCTGACAAAGATCACAACCTGGCTCGCTCCCTGGGCAGTTCCCTAAATGCCCCGTGTCACAAATTTCCGCAGGGAAAAAGCAGAGCCCTCTTTGTCGTAGCGGGACTGACTGCCCCGAGCACGGCCGCTGCGCTGCTCGGTGAGAAATAATCCATATTCCTAAGACTGACGTACACGGACGATGGCGAAATTGCTACCCCCGACATCTGGGAGCGGGCAGAAGCACAGAGAAAAGCCAGCGGCTCTCTAGCGGGGTGACGGAGCAGGGGCAGGAACCGAGCCCCGTTTCTGGACTCCCCAGGTTCTGCCAGAGGCACGGCCCAAGGCGCCTTTCTGGTTACGGGCATCGCTTTACCGCTCGTTCCGCATTGTGGTGGCCCGTTCCTGGGAATCGCTGCAGGCTCCCTGGCTTTGGCTGGTCCTCACACACGTTACGCACCGTGCCCGCGCACGCTTTCCCCGATAAATGGTCGGTTATTGATCTGCACACGCTCATGCAGAGGAATTGGTGTGTGCAGGTATAAAGGCTTTCATTACATCTGTTAGCACTGTAGTGCTCTTTATTTTCTTTATTAAAAGATCAGTAAGCTTTTAAAACATTCGCTTCATCCTGATATATGTCAAGTATAGCCCCTCCCCGTGCACTGGGGAAACTAAAGCCCAGAGGCATTTCGTAATTTATTCAAATTCTGTGGAAAAGGCCAAAACATCTGATGAGCCTGCCCCGATTCCCCTTCTGTTGGTTTCTTTAGTTCTAAACAACTGCAGCAGCTCCAAAGAACGTACGGGCTCTGCGCACCTGAAAACGCCTGTTACTGCCGGGTAGCTCAAAGGTTTGATAGTCACGGCACGCTCCGGGGCGAGAGGAGGGCTGCAAGATACCTGCAGTCATTTCTCCTATCTCAGGCCCTTAGACACAGAAAGCGTTGGGTGCAAGCAAGGCTGACCAGCGACGTGGCTTCTCGATCGGTGTTTTTGCTGTTATCTTTGGGAAAGTCATGACTACGCTGCTTATTTCCAGCGCGTCGAGCCCGCGCGCGCAGAAGAGCCGCCCGCCTGCTCTCTTCCTTCGGCTGCTGCAGAGCCCCGGGCTCTCGCTGGGCCGCACGATGCCGTAGGCCGTTACCATTCAGCAGCAAACCGAGGCCAAGGTTTAGCGAATACAAAGTGTTTGCCCGTTGCAAAAGTTTTAAATACAAAGCGTGTTGTGTTTAATTGTGCGTTACAGTGCCTTTTTATGGCATCATAAACATCCGCAGCGCTTTGCAAACAAACCATAAGGGCAATATCCATCACAAATTGCCCCTTTCCCCGATAGGACTGAAAGCACCTAACGGCAGCGGGGAGCCGAGCTGGCTCTGGGGAGCAGAGTCGAAATGATTTGCCTGGAGGCCACTGAGCCACAGGTCAGGGGACAACACCCAGCTATTGCGCACTCAGGATGTGTTTCAAGGTTTGATCTGGTTTTCTACTTCAGTATTTCAAAGACTCTAAGTGCTAAAAGGTTGCTTATTTATAATCTTTTGTTAAGAGGCATTGCCCACTTGCCCATGATGGGTGCACATCTGTAATGCCAGCACCAGGAGCCCGACTGTAGTGGGGGTGGGAGGTATTTTTGCCTTTGCAGCGATATTGTGCGAGATCCTTGCATCCTACCAGAGCTGTTTGGGATGACGCACGCCAGCAGGGAAACGGCCACCTTGGTTTTCAGATGGTTTCTTGCTCATTTGTAGTTACAGACGAGCAGCCAGGCCTCTGTGGGAAGATCATCCCGGCCTCAGTCACTCCCAGGCAGGGTTACGCATATACATCGGCGGGGAACCAGGACCCTTCTCTCCATACTGGGCTCAAACCAATTCACTGCAGCTTTTCAGGTTTGCTGTGTATCACTGGGGCTGCGGTGAGTGCCCATAAATATCTAAATAAATAAATAAAGTAAATATATTCTTTCCTTGTGACAAACAGGAGATAGGATGGGTCGGTATGGACAGCTCTCGTTTAAGCTGCCGCGTTTCACATCACATCTGTAACGAGGGGAGAGCACACACAGGGCCAGTGAGCACGAAGGGGCTGGTTTAACGTATTCCCTGCGAAGGACTCGTACTGCGGATACGTTGTCCCTTCCCTGCTGCGAGCGGGAGAAGCTGCACTGTGCAGCGCCTGTCTCGGACCACCCGAAAGGCAGGGACGCGGAAGGGGGAGCGGGGACTCGGGGGTGCTGTACTTCAGGGCCAGAAAGGGAAGGCAGCAGTCTATCGCCAGCCTTACAGCGCCAAGCAGTGCCGTCACAGCGACGGGCAAGGCAAGCGATGGAAAGATTTCTTCTGCTTCGAACAGGCTTTGTGTCAGGTCCCTGAGGACTTCGGGAGGTGTTTAAAATGCCATTGCCTTTCACCGTGCTCTCCCTGGCTTATTCCCATACAAACGTGATTCTCTCTGTCCTTCGGGGCTGGGTTAGCTGCGTTCATTTTGAAGTCCCACTGGCTTCTCACCAGCCGTGAGCGCTGGTAGCAGCGGAGGCGGGAGGCACCGCTGGATGCATGTGCCACCTATTGCTTGGAAGCGTAGCTGGGCCAGCCCGTTTCTCCCTGGGCCCTAGCGAGGTTCAGACGCTCAGCTGGGATTTAGAGAATCAAACCTCAGCTCCCGGCTGTACAACGGCTTCCTTTGTCCCTGGGCAAGCGAGCAAGAGAGCGTTGGCACTGCCGAGGTTTGGTGCCTTGTTTAGGCAGCTGCTGTTCCTGTGTAGACAGACTCGTCCGGGGCAGGGTTTGGAGAAGTCCAACTGAAATTCAAACGCCTGCCTTTACCCATCAGCTCTACAGGAGAGAGGGGATTCTCCAGCTTTGGTATCTCAGCCCTCAGGCAGTATGAATGTCCCTCTTAGCGTTTCCATATCGCCTCCTCTACTGGCTCCCTGGTGTTGTTTTCATAAGGAAAAGCTCTAAAGACTGAAAGGAGCTCACGTGCCATGAATGGATCACCTGGAGCGATACTCCACAATAGGATCTTTGGGCAGGGCCTCCAACCTCCCGGGTTCGGTGGTTCAGCATTGCCCGAGGGGCTGATTACCCCGACGGTGGTGGGTGGCAGCCAAGGTCGGGCTCAGCCTTGCAGATAAGAGGCCAGTTTCACGCAGGGGGGTTTGGAACGCATACGTATTCAGCCACGGGTAAGCTGTAGTGCTCACACGCATACGCAGCAATCAGTGGCTAACATCAGGGGTTCCAGAGCATCCAAACACTCAAAGAAATGTCCGATTGTTGCTCTGCCATATGTAAAAATGCATGTGTGGATCCATCACCCTCTATTTAAAGTGGATCCACATACTTAGATTCCACTGATCTCTAAAGCTAGCGGGAAAAGCTCATCTTTGTGCAAAGATGGGATGTGGCAACGAGCCAGCAGCGGGGTTGCCCTGTATACGATACCTGTGTTTTTCTCCTTTCTTCCAAATAAAGCTCCGTTCCAGAAACCTCTGTCTCACAAACACTAGCACTCTCTCCTTTTCCAAGTGGTTTAATCAATTACCTTCCTTCCCACGTGTACTGCCTTAATTTTAGAACAATCCTCTTTGTGCGTTACCAACAGCATTTTGTTGGTTTTGGAGAATTTAAAAAAAAATCCCTGTCAGGCGTAAGACCGCTCAGGCGACCTCTTTGTGCCTGTAATTTCCTCAGCCCTCGCCGCCAGCGCATACGAGCGCCGGCGCTGCCAGGGATAGCCGGGGTCGCGCGGGCGAGTTCAGCCCGCGGTGGTGGCACTGGGATCGGCGCCTCTGGGCTGGCGTTGGCGTCTCTCGGCTATTCCTTGCTGCGCTCCCCCTCTAACCGGGGTCCTGCCGGTGGAAGCACCCCTTTATCGAGCCGTTTGGAGTGTTCTTCTGCCAGCAGCTTTTGCGCTCCCCCGTTGAACAAAAAGGGTCAAAACCCACTGAAGCCAAGGGGAGTTTTGTCGCTGCCAGAGCGCAGCCAGGACTTCGCGCATAGGATGCCTGGCTCTTGTCTGGAACTCGGAGCAGTTCCTGAAGGGGAAGGAACAGTCTCACTAGAGGAAGATGAAAATTCAGTAAATAAAACATATACTGAGAATCCCTGCTATTGTCTAAGTGCGCAAGACACAGAATTGACCTGCACAGAATTCTACGTAATGCTTCTCAAAGCTCCAAGGTTTTCGGATAAAGGAGAAGGGAGAAGAGAAGGGAGAAGAGAAGGGAGAAGAGAAGGGAGAAGAGAAGGGAGAAGAGAAGGGAGAAGAGAAGGGAGAAGAGAAGGGAGAAGAGAAGGGAGAAGAGAAGGGAGAAGAGAAGGGAGAAGAGAAGGGAGAAGAGAAGGGAGAAGAGAAGGGAGAAGAGAAGGGAGAAGAGAAGGGAGAAGAGAAGGGAGAAGAGAAGGGAGAAGAGAAGGGAGAAGAGAAGGGAGAAGAGAAGGGAGAAGAGAAGGGAGAAGAGAAGGGAGAAGAGAAGGGAGAAGAGAAGGGAGAAGAGAAGGGAGAAGAGAAGGGAGAAGAGAAGGGAGAAGAGAAGGGAGAAGAGAAGGGAGAAGAGAAGGGAGAAGAGAAGGGAGAAGAGAAGGGAGAAGAGAAGGGAGAAGAGAAGGGAGAAGAGAAGGGAGAAGAGAAGGGAGAAGAGAAGGGAGAAGAGAAGGGAGAAGAGGAGCTCTTATTCTGCTGTTACAGATGGGGAACCTGGGCCCAGTCATTCAGCCCAAGGTCACCCAGTCGGTGACAGACTCCCCCGGGCGAGCAAGGTCCCACCCCGTTCGTAAGGCGTTTTTCCTCAGTAACAGGAGCAGACATCCAAGTTACAGGACGCAGCACCCAGCCCGCGCGCGAGGACTCTCTCCCACCAGCTGGAGAGGGATCGCACCCCGAGCGAATCCGCCCGGCCCCAGCCGCCTCTTCTCACCTCGGCTCTCGCCATCTCCTTTCCAGCTCTTACTGCTGTTCGCTGCGGCTTTTAACCAAGTTCTGCGTACCAGCAGCTCGCTCCTCCAGGCCTGCTGCTGCCTAACTCCTGAAGCCAAGTCCCGGTTTCAGCACGCCGCTAACCAGTCTGATAAGGCAAATGTTGACGCTGCTTTAGCTCAGCCTGAGTCGAGTCGGATACACCAGAGGCTGAATTGCTTTGCTTCGTAATTTCTCACCCACATTTAAAGACAATAAAAACAAGGGTTGCCTGGCAACCCTTGGAGAGGAGTTACCTGGCAGGACGAGGGAGAAAATACTCCTTTTATTTTGCATGAAGCAACACCTAAATAATTGCTACTCACAGTTTCTGTACTTGAGTGAACTCCTTTCATTCAGCTCCTCTTTGGCTTAGGTCTGTCTTTGTGCAGGACAGACTACAAGACTTCTTTTTCTCAGGTCTCTGGCACTTTTTCCACCAAGAACATATCAGAATATCAGGATATTTCTAGTGTTTGTGGAACTACAGATCATTATTAGAGCGATAGCCTGCGGGCAAAGCAAACAAAATAAGGTTTTAAACAGACACTCCCTCGAACTAAATGATTTTGAATCACCAACCCACAGCCTTCAGGTCAGCAGAATTCAGTCTGAGCAGACTCCAGGGAGCCAAACGCGAGAAGAGCAGTCACCCTCGCAAACAGAGGTGCACGACTGCCATAAACCAAAGCCATGACTGCTTTCGGTACTCCAAACCTGGCCATATCGGATCTTAAGTGGGCTTCAGAGGTGGCAATGGACTCCAAAACTTCCGGCCAGGCTGCAGAGGCAGACACAGCGAGCTCGGCAATGAAGGCGGACGGTTTCGGACAGAAGTTGAACCTCTCCCCCGTTTCCCACCACGCTGATTTTCCAGAGGTGCAAAGGGCTCAGCACCCAGCTCTGCATGGATGCAACATCTGCACTGAAGCTTATGGTAAACCTCAATTAAAGCCTCCCCTCCAAATGTCTAACAGGGAATTGAAATCTGCTTTTCTCATCTGATCCCCAAAATTCCAAGCTTCATTGTTCAATTACACGTGAACACCAGGCGCAGAGAGAGCACGGAGGAGTAACCCGAGAGACGTTCTGATGAGCGAGAGCCATGTTGCAGTCTTCAGATGTTCAGAAAACAGAGGTCCTAACTCACCTTAAGAGCCAACTTGTATACGTATGCATGTACACAAAGATGTGGTGGGTTTTTTATTTTAGGTAAACCTAAGCTCCTTGTCTTGCTTGCTCAGCCTGATACACACAGATTTCTGTGTTTTGTAATCTTTGTCACCATGAGAACTAGAATTTTTTCTCTTTTCTTACAAAGAAAACTTAGAATCTCTCACTATTTCTCACCCAGTAGGACTACAGGTTGTAAACAAGTTCTCAATGTTGTATGACCTGTGATATAGTCACAGGCGCTGGTAGCTGGGGGGAGCTAAAGAAAGAAGATTGGTCTCAGTACTGTGAACGCAGTGAAATTACTATGCAAGGTTTCAGCTGGAGGAACTGGTCAGGTCAGGGCTGTCCTATTTTCTGATTCCAAGGACTTAGACTTTGTCTGCATTCAAGGATAGGCATAACGCAGGCCTGAACAACTTCTCCGGCCTCCCAAAATACGCACTGGATCAAACACTAATGGTACCTAGAAAAGAGCAGTTGGTCCTTTGGTAAATAGTGAAATAACGTCTGAGCAGGATTACACATCACTTATTCTATGTTCAGCTCCGCTTACTAGGAAAGCGAGTAGAAATTAAAGAACAGGCTGAGGGAGCAAGCTCTTCACCAGAGAGCTGACGGGCTCCGCAGGAGCGCGGGGCAGGGCTGCCTGGCTGAGGGCAGGGCGAGTCCCGGGCCGCGGTCAGGGCGCAGGCTCTCTCCGTATCGTCTCACAGGAACCACCCCAGTTCTGCCAGACCCCAGCGGCTTCCGATCGTCACCCCTTCAGATGACCCCGCGGTGAAGGATGTTTTTCTAATAAGACAAAAAGCAGCCCTGTTCCTTTCAGCTCTGTAGGCAACATTTGGAAAAAGCAACTGACAATCAGATGGAAAAGAGACAAGAAGTAGGGTTGGAAGAGGGCACTGAGCATAGGCGAGGAACGACGAGATGCCTTGACACTATTTCTTAACATTTTCTCCAAAGACCGGGCCAATTTCTTTTTTCCCCAGGCTCTTTTACAGTATTGTGCCCAACCACATCCACTCGACACCTACCACGGGAACTGTGCTTACAAGAGATTAAGCGAACAAATGCAAACGGGTGCCAAGAAAAGAAAATAATCTGTCAGCGCCATTAACGGGACTTCTGCCTTGCTTGCTGTCAGCAGCACTTACTTCCCCACGTTGTCTCAACAGCTCCCTGGGGCTGGCTCACAGCAAAACCCCCCCAGATGCTCACTCATCCACTTGGAAACATTTTCACACCCCAAGAACTGGTGCCCAGCCCATTTCTCTTTTCCATGCGTCAAGGGGCGAGACTCCCAGGAACCACAGTTCTGTAACCTCCCAGAGACCACCGACAGTACCTACCCGTGCAGCCTGGTCGTTATTGGGCTGGTGAGGACCACCACTGCTCATGAAATCCAGCTGGCATCTGCCACCGGCGTTTTAAGTTAGAGAAATGTGTTCCATCCCAGGCTTTTGTGGATTGGTGGCTGTTACGTTTGGTACCAATGGGAGAGGTGCCTGAGCTAACGGAATGCCCAAGATTCCTAACTTCAAGGAAACAGGGATTTAATTCAAAGGTTCGTTAAGTTGACCACTACAAAGAGCTTAATCTGAAGCTCTGGAACGACTGCTTTGTAATGCCGAGCCAGTTATTTTCAGAGTGAAACATGACAGATAGCAGAGTCCTTCGCACTCAGCACAGCGAATGCCGGAAAGCTACTCGCTTGTAAATTCCCCTGAAGTTACCGAATCCCCGTGCTAACTCTTTGATCTTGGGCTTCCTGAGCAAAGCGAAACAACGCAACATTTGCCTGCCCTGGCGGCTGCGTGCCGTACCACCAGGGAGTGACAACAGGCACGCCTCCGTTGAGCAGAGGTGCACCTACTGCCATCCAACGCATCAGCCCCCGTATCTCACCCGTTCTCTCACGCTTCCTCTGGCGGCTCCCCGCATCTCCTCCCAAACCACCTCCTGCCAAGGCGTTCTGCGTACCGATCTGCATCGGGCTTTTTGCTGGTGAAGACAGATTGTTCTCTTCTAGAACAGGACGTCTTTCAATCCTGTGATAGAATCCCTTGTTTTGGAACAAAACCACGTTAATGTGAGGATGCACACACTTTCTCCCTTGCCTTTTCCTCACTAGATTTTAACAAATGTACTAGAAAGTAGATTACTATTTATTCGGCACTGCACATAAGCACAACAGTTTGTAGAACACAGGTGCTGATTTTCATGCCAAGGGACATTATGTTCACGCAGAAAAGCGTACATAGCCTGGCTCTTACCTTTATCCTTGTCCATGCTCCTTGCGCTGGAGGAAGGTCATGCCTGTAGCTAGCAGAACTCAGACTTAACTAAGGCGATTCCTCTTGAAGTCTCTCTGGAGGAGGCTGCAGCTGCGAAACCTTACCTCCCCGTATGCTCCTTACCTCAGGAATCGGACCAGAGGCAATTCTGGAAGCATCCGGAGCAGAATGAAGTAATGAAACAGGGAAGCTGACTACCTTTTAGAACCAGAATTAGTAAACAGAGATTCGAGGTTGACCTGCTCCAAGTAGTATCCAGGTAGTAAGAAGCAGACAAAATGAGAACTCCCTGGAGAACGTTGTTACTTCAGGTTGTTCATATTTGAACAGATCAAAGTTGCTTTCTGTATCCCCTTATGTCTGAGCTACCTTAATATTTTGGCTTCCACTCAATTATTTAGCATACCAAGTATGAAATAATTAGTTTCCATCTGTGTGCAAACGTCAAGTTAAGGCAGATAATCTGTTCCTGAATCAGCAAACTAACTTACATTCCGTAGCAGTGCCCTGCTGAAGCTCCAAGGAGCTTTCCTGGTATCTGCTGCCTATCTCAATGAGTTGTCTTTTCTCAGCTGAAATGTAATCACAACTACGGTAAAGAACTACAAACCAACCGCTGCTCCTGGAAGGTGATGAGGAAATAGGCAGCCTTCCCCCTGCACAGGAAACAGGGGCACCCGCTGAAACTATCCCGTAATGATGCATTTAGAACAGGCAACTCTGTCATGTGAAGCTGTAATTCCTGTTACGGAACAGAACGTCAGAGGGAGCTGCAGAGGTCAAAAGCATGGCCTAGTTCAAACAAAGATTGGTCAAGTTCACAAATACGTCCACTGGCCTCTAGCTCAGGAAATGGTAGACTGGAGGTTGGCTAAAGGAAGACTGACCGCGAATCCCTTCAGCTGCCTCACCCCCGTATTAAAAATTAAGAAAATTGCCGTAAGACTGGTTTGGATTTAGAAGTGTTAGAAGAGTCACTGTCACACGGAGGCACCCACAAGATTGACCACAAAAAGCCTAATGCAGCTTTTCCCCCCCCGGAGTGGGCAGAGGGCGTTTAACCAGCACGCAGTGGTTCTACTAAGATCTACTCAGAGCCTGAAAGGCTCAAGTAACAGCACCCTGCTTCACGCAGCGCACCAGCCTGCTCCCCCGGGATGGGCCCAGCGTGACAGCTACTACACTTACACTCAGGGTGTAACAACTTGGCTAGTCTTAAATCTACTACAGTTTGATAATCTCGTCATTCAGCACCAAATGTCTTCCCTTAGGAGTAGGCACAGTGGTATAGCTCATAAGAAACTACTATCAAGTGAATTTAATAGAAAATCAAATACTTTAATGAAATTAGGGAGCATGAGAGTAACAGCTCAGATATACCACTAGAACTGATACTACTGGGCTGTGGGGGTTTTGCTATTTTTTTTTTTTAAATGCTCTGTTCTTCAACAAGCATGCAGATCGACAAACTACTAATTCTTCAGAGTGTCAAAGATCCTGAGTAAAGAATTTCAAACCACTTAAAATGTATATATAGGAAATGTCTTATGAGCTGGTGGCCCGCACACAGCATTGCACAGATAAAAATATACTACTCTCAATACACAGAGCTAAATACTTTCACATTTATCAGAATTTTCTACACAAGTCTTTTGATAGAATTCAAGTTTTGAATTTTCTGTATATATCTTCCACCTGTATTAAACAAATGCTTATTTACATTGTGGATAAAGTGTAAAGGCTAGTAAGGCCGTATTCCCATACTGTACTGTAACACTGCAAAATATATATACACATATATAACCTAATATAGGCAACAGTTCTAAAAAAGTCACCTTACATTTGTACAACATAATTGAGTCAGTATGAAAAGACAGCTTTGTTAGCACCAAGCCACTCCAATGGTTTTTATGAACTGTCTTGAGCCTTCTAGTTCCACAGGGAAGGACTGTTCAGCACAGCATTCCACCTACTGAGCAACGGAGGTCCTGCTTGCAGAACTGGAAGTCCCAAACACCACTCCACTGCACTACGGTACGCAAATTACTAAAGAGCAGGCATAGGAGCATCCAGAGACAAGTTCTGCAGGGTTACTGGGCGACGCTCCAGCAGAACAGTCACCAAGACATTTAGCAGAGAAAGTCTTTCACATCCTCCTGTCTTGTTAGTATCTTTCCTTTGGATTCATGATAGTAAATACAGAATTGCCAGCAGAACAGACATTACTCAAGCTAGGTGGTTTACAAGCCAGGTTAAGCCTATGCTGCAAAGACCAAACGGGGAAGAGCTCCACTGCTTAAACTCCAAAGGAAACAACTTTTTGCTTTATTCATCGCCTGTGCCTGCTGTGGCCAGGATGGTCTCGGTCATAGCGGTGGCTTGCTCGCTCATAGGAGCGCGAACGCTCATGCCTGTGATTTCTATAGTAGTGACTCTTCTTCTTGTACTTCCCCGAATGGTCAGAGCGCTCCCGCGATCGGCTCCTGGAACGTGACGAACTCCTGCTGCGTGACTTCCGTGGTTTGTGTGTTGAGTACTTGTAGTCTTTTGATTTCTTGTAACTTCTCACCTTGGAACCTTTGTAGCTAGAACTGTGGTTGAACTGTCTTGGAGGAGAGTCACTGCGGCTCCTAGAACGGCTGTGGGATTTGGAACCGCTTGATGTGGAGTAACTTTCACTTTTCCTATGGAAAAAGAACAGGAGAGAAAACATATGATTTTCTTAATATTAAACAGAATTACTCTACACTACTATTAGCGCCTATATGTAGTCACAATACAGACACACTTGAAGTACCAGACAAATGCTTCTCGCTTATAGAGCCAAGGTGTGCAAGCAGAGTTTGAGACCAGGCACTCGATTCTGTATTCTGTTGTTCAGTATCCCATGAAAACTAATCTTGTGTCCCAGATTTGATCACATCTGGTTACTGTAGAAATACTGATTTTTGGAAACTCAAATCCGTTTTGAGTATAGTAGTCATGTCTCAGTTTTAGATTTTTTCCTTCACTACTGAGCAAACGTGTGAATAGCTAAGAGTAACTGCCAGATTCAGAGTGCTGCCAACAATAAGACAAAAGGTAAAATTACTTCTCCTGCTTCAGTTATAGTAATGCTGTCACCAAAATGCCCAAGTTTGGAGTTCATGTTCCTTTCTGTCTCTTTGATTACCCCTCTATGGGTAGCATGGTTACGTGACGGACTTCAAAGTCAAAGGCAGTACAGAAAGCAGATTTTAAAGATGTTGAATTAAATTCAGATCATTACTAAAATGCAATTTTGAATTCAAACTTTAAGAAGAATTTTAATCAGCAGATTTTAGCTTTGGTCTTTTCCACGTACACATTAATACAAAGCCATACTTCTATCAGTACCCAAACCCAATGGGATACAGACTGCTGAATAAGTAGTCAAACTTGCATTGACTGAGGGGCATGAATCTCTGCTACTCTCAACTACATACAACACAGGATCATTTTGTATTTCATAAATTAAGGTTTTGCAAGAGCGACTGCCAGTGAGACTAAGGCTGGAGTTAAGAGTTCATCTACTGCAGAAAATGCTTTAACTACTCCAGTACAGTTCAGTATAAACATAAAGGTTGTAGCCACAAACACCCAGCTTTAAATATAAACAACAAACCAACCCTGCTGCTTGGGGGGCCATGTGTCACCAATAAACAGGCTGACATTCAAAAATGTCCCAATACGCTTACACTCTCCTTGCAATCTATTTGGGACAGGTGTGACAAGGTCAGACACTGCAACCCCCTTGACCTGTGAGCCAAGGCAGCACAACTCTTCTAGCCATCACGTTTCTGGAGCTTTAACTGGCAGCACATATGCTATGTTATTTCACAGCCTCTCTTGTTGAGAAACTACCAAAGCTTGCTCTGTGACATTTTAGTCTGGGAGCTTCTCGCAGCACGCCCTTCTTTTACAATAGTACATACCTGTGCTTAGGGGATGCGGATCTGGATGGAGATCTTGAATAACTTTGATCTCGACTTCCGCTTCGACTTCTGCTTTCTCTTCCTTTCTGAACGCTGCAAGAGACAATACACAGTAAGTAATTTTGCTTAAAGCAGTAACGGGAGAAAATAAGCTTCTTCATAATGAAAGCCTTACCCGTTTACTGGGCTATTTGAACTCATTCTTTTTGCTCCCTCTGTTTTCCTTTTAGCATTCTTCATTGCCTGAACAGGTAGCGGTGAAGGTTTATTTCCTTTAACCTCTTTTGGAGACTCTAGAAAAACAAGCCTTTGTTACCTTATTTTGAAAGTATGGGTAGTGACTGAAAGGAGGACTGAAGCCTCCCCTCGCCCCATTTCACCATCTCTGTAATAACCAGTACTGTATACACGTAGCTTGCACATATGCGCACACACACATGCGCACACAACCGCCCACGAGCAGTAGATCTGAAGAAGTTCACAGAAGGCAGAAGTTAATCTGAAACATTCCTGCCAGAATATTGAAGTAACACCAGGGAGTTAACTGCAATAGCAACACATCGCTTTCAAAGCCACTTCAAGAAGGCCGAACAAACAGCGACTGCCTTTTCTTGCCAATTATTCAGTATCTTTTCAAGGTAAACTGAGGAGGAAGATGGTAAATGTTATCTTCTAGGCAAGACGTGCACCAGACTGGAAACTTTAGACCAAGCATACAGGAAAATACTCCCCACCCATCACCCAAAACCACTACTCCTGCCAGAGTTCCTAATCACACCTATGCTTTAATATTGCTTTAGGATCATATGCCAATTGCAAGTATTTGTTCAAGTTTATTGCAAAACCACATAAAAGCAAGTCCCTGTACTATATAAACTAGCCTTAATTTTAGACTAATTTCATTTTAGCCTTTATCTGTTTCAAGAAATTACGAAGTTACAATGCTATTCAAACTCTGCCATTTGAATAGGTGCTAGAATCCAGCTTAAAACAAACAAACAAAACCCAAACCACACAGTATATGCATCTCAAAAGGGTAAATATACATTTAAGATGAGAAAGAGTCATTAGAAACAAGTTATCCACTACTTACCATTTTTTGGGATAGGGGAAAATCCTGATGTGTTATCCAGACTTGGGGCTCCCTCAGGTACTAGACCTTTAGCTTGTGCTTTTGCCTCTTCGATAGCTAATTTCTTCTTTTCTACTTTACTTTCCAGATCAGATAAATCAACCTGTGAACACAGGAGCACCGCTTATGACAGAACAGTAAACTAGACTTTGTGCTTACTCACTTATGGGGTGGGGGGAGGAATCTAAAGAGACCCAGACGCTGTGACTACTATCCTGTTCCACCTCGTACACCAGGCTTGCAGCTGGTTTCAAATGGGATAAGGCTTTCCAACTCATGTTCTGAGTGGCAGCCTTTAATGAAGGCTCACAATACAAAAAAGCAGCAAACCTTTTTCCGAGTATAGAGTTGCAAAATTTTTAAGCAGATTTCTTGAATTTCTTCCTCTGTTGCTCCAAAGAGTAAAAACCAGTGTGGACGATTAGGAAGTGGAATCTGAAAGGGCAGGGAAGACATGCTCAGTTTTCTGCTTCTATTAAAAGAACTAACAGACTTGAAATTAATGGAACTGCATGCTCACCTCCAGTGTCCTAGCTGCGAGGTAAATACATGCACAGGCAATGCTTTCTGGCTGGAATCTTACAAAAACATCTGTTCTCAGGCTGTCATTCATGTAATTCCTGAAAGACAAGATATCAGCAAAGTCGCACCACAGTGCAAAGTTGTTCAGTGGTTTTTTGGTTTTTGTTTTGGTTTTACTTCTACAAGGACTATTTCTTTCTGCATTCAGTTACTAGACTTAACATTACACTCCTGTAAATCTAAAGAAAAGTTGAATGATTTTACAAAAAAAAAAAAAAAAATCCCTCAAGAGGAGGGATGTGTGACAGAAATTAAGTTTGATTGACTGACTGGCTGCTGAAAATTCCGTTGTGAAACGAGAACCAATTTTAACTTCACTTTTCCTTCTGGATCTCTACTGGCCTGCTCTCATGCAATAGACAAATTATTTTCATCAAGACAACACACAACATAATCTGAAGTACTCAGTTATAGACTCTTAGGTTCACATGTTTCTCTGCAATAGGGCTGAACCCAGATGGTTTGCTGAAAGCTGCAGCTCCCGTAGCTGTTCTCCCATGAAAATGCAGTCCACTTCAGCACGCGTCAACTTCCACTGGAGATTTAGGGGGTTCCTTTTCCTTCAGAAGCATTATTTTCCATCCAGAACAGAATTCTCTGATGCAAAAAGCAGCCATAGAAGAAATCAGGGTGTTTGGGAACATCAGTTCAGGAGAGTACTCAGTATTCAGGCAGATCTCCTCTTTGGCACATGAAATATGGTTTCCAAATTGTCCCATTTCAGTAAGGTTGCTTAAAATGAATATTCACAGAATGAGAAAACTGTAAAATATTGCATATATTCCAGTCAGTGCACTTATGCATTATTCTTCTAAATCTTAAATACACAAAGTAACTTCCTCTGAATCTGTCAGCTGATGTGCTTAAAAAGATCTAGATTTTTGAGCACATATGTCAAGCAAAGTATCAGATAGGGAAAGGCTAAAACCAAACACAATAGAAAGTCCTCAAAATCATACGCCTTCTGAAAGCAGTAATTAACCATGCGGGTACCCAGTATACAAGGATTCACTAACCCCCAAGACATCCAAACCAGAGACCACAGTCCAAGCACTTGTAACCAGTTTACACAGGACAGACAAAAGGAACTTGAACCCCAAGAGTATCAAACTCCCACCTGCCCCAGTTGTCTCACGTTCTTGCTTATACGAAGAGCAACTGCTACCCCAGAGAAGCAATGCTAAACATCAGCTCATCTTTCTGGAAGAAAGGAACTTCAAAACCTACTTTTCTTGTCCCGCTACAAAGAGAGCACAAACCTTTTGGCAAAAGAAGCGATAAAGAAAAGTGGTACTTCAAACATCTGGAAGTCATACAGCCTTTTTCTAATTTGCCAAATTGAAAAACATGCGTGCTTCCAAGTTTGGCCTCTGCGTATTTTCCCTGTGGGCTCAGAATCAGACACATGAGGAAATGAATCCTTGTCACAATGTTTTAAGAAAAAGATAACGTTGTGAAAACACACGTTTCAGAAAACAATTATACTGGATATCCACCAGTTTTCAGGTACTGGAAGCAACAAGCATCAGTACACAAATATGTTATTTTAAAGACCTGAACCATTTCTCAATTGGGGTAATTTCATCCCTCCTCTCATAACAAGCAGAAAACTGGTAATGAGTAGTCCATAACTCACATTTGAGTACTTCATGCAATGGTACTGGGAAATCTGGTAGTGGGAAGTTTCCCCAAGTCCTACGTATTACATTTGACTCCAAGCTTCACACATCTACTCAAATCTTTTCTAACTAGTTTACAAATAGAAACTAGATTTTCGGTTTTGTCATGTTAAGTCATTCCCATAAGACTTAAATCCCACCTTAATTTACTTTATCACTTAAGAATACATCATTTTAACAGTTATAGAAATATAGTATTAAAAATCTTTCAGAACTTCAACAATCAGGTTATAAAACATACAACAGTCAAAATGCACAATAAAAATAAAAGTCAAAAAGTATAAGCACAAGAAGCAGTTGGCCAGTTACTATACTATCATGTATATACCACCTGTCTAGAGTCAGCCTTCTCTTTGTAGAGCCTGCTTTGGTTTGACTGAAGACGGCAGCTATCCCTGCACCATAGCGCTTGGGCAGCAGAGGAGAAGTCTTAGTCACTTACCCTCAGAGGCTACCCTTTGATTAAAAGAGTACAGAAAAGAAAAGTCAAAACTGGTTCTCTACACACAGGTCACAGTACCAGACAGTTCAGTCAGCAGAAATATGATCTTTGGATTCACTAAAGGTTTTTAAACCACAGTATTGTTAAAAAGCATTACTGTTTAAAAGCATTATCTATTTGTTAAGTTTTAAGACCTGGAATTTTACATAAGCTTCCCATCCCCAAGCAAATCTTTACTGTAACGAGAGCGACAAGGCAGAGGACATTTCTTGGCAAACATGAAAACATTGAGTTTATCCAGTCTTAGAAGCTGACATCTTGCATTATCTCTATAGATAAAAGAAATTTATCTGTGCTGAGTTTTTGATACACCTGTAATCAAGCTCAAGCCCTGGGAAAAGCCATTTCCCAGCACTGGTAACAGATTTCAACTACACATAATTTTCTCTGAAGAACAAAAACCAAGAAAATCCTATAACCCTATTTTCCCTTCAGCTGAAAAGTGAAAGCAGAGAGGAGGGAAGTGAGAAGTCAGGGTGGAAAGCTACCTTACCATTAAAACAGTGCCTCTAACTTAAGAGGCCGATCAACATTTGGGTAGTAGTTTGGGGCACGCCAAGAAACACTGGAGCTGTCTGGTGTGGCCCACAATCATTTCTGAGCAATGCTCTGCCCAGAGTGCCTCAAGTGACATATTTCTGCTACTGCCCCTGCTGGTCTCTTAAAACAAAGAAAATCAACTTACCATGAAGTCTGGACCAGGTGTTGGTTACGTTCACATTCTAATACCTGAAGGTACATAACGATTATCTGGAAGATACGGGTTATTGAGTTATTAACAAGAATCTTGAGAGCCACCTATTTATTTCAGAGGGACATCCATGAGGCATCTGTTATTCTCTTTCAAGTTCTAAAACACTCCGCATGAGAGAGTGTGTGCAACATCCCCAGTGCTTATCCGCACAGCTTCTGCTCTCCAATGCAAAAGTCTGCATGAGTTGACACTCAACCAGATCTGACCTTCCTAGCTCTCCGTCTTCTGAGCTCAGTCATCACGCTATTCATCTAGATGTCTTGTCTTCAACTGTTTTCAAGCTAGGTATGTTCTCCTACACAATTCACGATTCCTTTTTAGCTGTAACTCGGGAGAAAATATTGCTAGCTGCAATAAGCAGTAACAGAAGTATAACAGTATTTGCAGAGAACAGATCTAACATGTTGTGGTCACTGGTTTATTCAGTTCCAGTTTTTTTCTTGGGTTTGAAAGGAAAACAAGGATGCAGGTAAAAAGACCACTCTAACCGCAAAAATTCGTACCAATTAACAAACAAGTACAATTGTCCTCTGGGGTACTGATAACATGAGTGGATTCTGAAAGTCAAGCAGGCTTAAAAAGACCTTAAGACAGCAGAAGTTTTTAGAGGAAGAAAGAGCAAGATCCCAATTTCTGCTGGCACAGAAACAGGAGGTTCTTTTACCACACTTAGCTACTTTAAGGCATAATGGTAATGGTACTAAAGCACCAACTTAAACATCTGCAGTAGTTACATCCTCCAAGTACCATCAGAGTCTGACATGTGATACTTAAATATTGGGAATTGTCTCATTTCTAGTCAAACCCTTCACACCCGAGTGTACTTTTCAGAATATAAGAAACACTGCTGACTAGCTCATATGGGTTTAATAACCTCAGCATGCTTCCACAAGGAGCGATCATGACACACAGTGTTTCTGATAACAGGGTATCACAACCCTAGGTCTCCAAATTCCTTTCTGCTTAAGAATCTATCTTTAGGCGATGTTTTCTAACACCAAAGCTACCTACTTATATAAAGGAATACTTAGCATCTGCATCCACCTCCAGTCGTCATTCAGCAGTGATACAAGACCAACTAGTAAGAATCTCTTAAATGAAAAAGAAGACATTGGGATCATAAGAAGCTAGCTTTACTGAATTAACTAGCGTGAACATGTACAAACCATACAGCTTCCATGCAGTTAAGCAGTTTACTCAAAGCATTTATAGCCTATGTAACACTGATTATAAAGTTAACTTATACAGTACAAACCTTATGAGGGTGTTTTACGTGAACACAAAATCCCAACTCCTTTAACACTCTTCTTTCTGCCTTAATAATTTGATTCTTCAAGTTCACATATTCTTGATCCAGTATTAGAGGCACAGGTTTTCTGCAAGACAATTTCAAATCGTGAAGAAGATAATCTTAACCTCAAGGAGTACTCATATGCAGGTTAAATTGTGTTTGTGTAAAAATAAGAGACATCACTATTTATAACACCAAAAATATTTACTTAATAAAATGTGTCAACTCACTTTTCTCCTTCATGAGATCTCTTCAAGATGTTCCCTGATTTATGAAACAGGGAATGATACTATCATCGGCCCATGAAGTTTAATAATTAAAATACAATGTAAATACTTCAGATATTTCCAAGTCTAAGCTTACTTTTTTTCCCGTAGATGTCTAAGGCGATGGAACACGTTAATTACATCCCTTATGCGTCTTGGTGCTTCTTCAATTTTGGATGCCAGATGAACACAGGCCATTGACACATGCTGAAATATAAGTATTGCAAGATACTGATGTTTTGCTCAAATCAGGAACTGATCTCCTCCAACAGCTTAAGGAGGGATAACAAGAGAAAATGGTGGTAAAACAAGGAAATACTAAAAATTTGACAAAATCAGTACTACGTAGTTTTGTAAAATCACGTTGATCAGTAAGTAAAATCTACAGGCTAGTTACCAACACTCTGATCACATCTAAGTTGACAACATGCCAAAACAGATCAAAGATTAAATAACATTTGCAGCCATATACATCTTTTAATATTTTCTTACCTCCATGGAATGCTTCACAAAAGACTTGGTATAAAAAAAACGTTGAAATAGCACCTGTCCTGTAGCCATAGCCACCTAAAAAAGAAGTAACCACAACAGGTATTAACAAAACGACTACCAGTTCCGAAAAGAAATTACCTAGAATGGTTTCAACAGATTTAAGACCCAGAAGACTAGCTAAGCTACATTTAAGTATGGCAGTAAGTTCAGTGGTATCTAAAGAGAATTAGCACCGCAGTAAGTTCAGTGGTATCTAAAGAGAATTAGCACCCCAACCTCAGTAACAAATTAAGTTGCCCAAAATGTTATGAACATCACAAACACTGTCTGTAAGTCAAATACACATGTTAAATCGCAAACTTATTCTACTTTTTCGGCGTGGAAGGAGAGGGGAATCTAATCATATTATGATTTGCATATACTCATAATACAACTTAAGGAGCTGAGACTCGGTAGCTAGAAGACGCCTGGGAAGTTTTACAGTCGGAGAGCAACGAGACTGGTTGCAGTTGGACTTCGCCAGGAAACAAACCCTTTCTGTGGTCACTACAATTCCAAGGAGGCTAAGAAGTCCTTCCTTCCGCAAGCCCCCATCTTAGAGAAAGCACTGCGGGAGCCCCCGCCCTGCCCGGGCCGGCCCGGGGAGGCGGCGGGGGCGGCGCAGGAAGGCGGTTACATCACCCGCTTCCTGCGCCCCGCCGGGCGGGGAAGGCCGCAGGCCCCGCGGGGAGGCCCAGCGGCTCTGGCTGCCCAAACCCCAGCCAAAAGGGGCAGCTCCCCAGCCCTCCCCGCTCCCCCAACCGCGGATGGCGGCCTAGCGATCGAGCGGCGGCCGCGCCGGCGGGCCGAGGCCTAGCGAACAAAGCTCTCCCCTGCCAGGGAGCGAAGACGCCCGGCCCCACACCCGCCCCGCCCCGCCGCGGCCTTCTCCCCCGGCGAGAGGCCTCCCCACCCCGAGCGGCCAGGCCGTGGCCCAGCCCCACCTGCGGGAGACGCAGTAGGATGCCGGCCGCCTGGATGAGCTCGCAGCCGGTGACGCGCAGCTCGGTCTCGGTGTCGGGGTCGAGGCCGCTGCTCATGGAGGGGGTGAAGCGCAGCGTGTGCTCGGGCAGCAGGCAGTTCTCCAGCGTGATCAGCACCCCCGAGTACAGCCGGTCCCCGATCAGCACCGCCCCGGGGCCCGGCACCGGCGCACCGCTCCCCGCCGAGGCGGATCCCGCCGCCGTAGCGCCGGCAGCCTGAGGCCCCGCCGGGCCGCCGCCTCCTACCGCTACCACAGCCGCCGCGCTGCCCGACCCCGCCGCCATTTTGTGGTGCCGCCGCCTCGCCTGGCTGCGCTCTCCCTCCCCGCCGGGCGGCGCCTCTGCCCCACCGCCCCCCCTTCCACCTCCGGTCGGCGCCTATTGGTGGAGCGCGGCGAAGCGGCGGCCGCTGATTGGTCCGGCTGCCGCGACGTCTGACGCCATCCCCCACGCTAAACGCAGCGGCGTGACGCACGCGTCGGGAATTTGAACAGGGCGGAGGGGCGCCCCCCCCCCCTCCCCGACCGTTGCCAGGGCCGTCAGGGCCGAGACCCCCCCCCGGGCTGGGTTTTTCCCTCTCCAGCGCCAGAAGTCACCACTCAAAATTGTTTTTTCCAGTAGCAATTACAAAAAAAATATCTTTATTAAGTCCTTAACAGAACGGAAAGC
Source organism: Theristicus caerulescens (assembly GCA_020745775.1). Lineage (NCBI taxonomy): Eukaryota > Metazoa > Chordata > Aves > Pelecaniformes > Threskiornithidae > Theristicus > Theristicus caerulescens. The sequence goes on from CM036574.1 coordinate 6,722,865, forward strand.
ACACGCAGGCTGTGCGTCGTTAACAGTTGGAACTTCTACAGGCCGACTTACGCTGCTAACTTGGAACCGCGGTGTCTAACTCAACGCATTTTAATTACAACAATACAGGGGAAAAAGTCATCGAGGTGCAAGCTCTGTACCCAGACCCACCCCGTCCTCCTTCTGGAACCATCCTTAGAGGATTTTGTTCCACAGCTAAGATCTTAGCAGCAGTCAGTGAGCGAGTTTACTCCACAAGTTCCTGTTTGTAACACGTATCAGCAGACTCTTTTAATATCAATAGTGGTGTACAATACGTGAAAATATCCCCTCTGGTTCTTTTCCATCTCCCAGGGCAGCAAGGAAGCCTTCTTGTCTCCTCCTCTGGGCTAAGGCAGCTAGGGACTTGAATGTCTTCGGCTCATAAATAGCCAAATCAGCAATCATTTTCCTATTCAGCTCTACCTGGGACTGAATGCAAGAAAATTTGTTGGTTAAGTACTGTAATTTTTAGGAACAACACTGTAATGCTTAATGATTACCTGAGGTCTTAAGGCAAAGTACCTTTTTTCTGTGCTGTACAATATTGGAACTCTTAGTCACATTACTGTCAGACATCACTACTTGGCCATGGATGGCTCATTAAGCCACTGTGTAAAATTAGTTTACACTACTCGGCCATGGATGGCTCATTAAGCCACTGTGTAAAATTAGTTTACTGACTTTCTCAAAGTCTGGTAGAAACCAAGAACTGAAGAAGAACGTCTTATTTCATGGAAGGCCACATATTACAGGCTAATCCATGGCATTTGTTTCAGTTCTGAGACATACTCAAGTTTACTTGTGCTAGAAGCTGCTTGGTATCTTAAAATGTGTCCTGGAGTAGAGAAAGAAAGACTGCAGCATCAGATACTCTTAACAAAGCTCGATATTGCACGGTTAACTGCATATTCTAAGAGGGAGGTATGATATAAACCAGTTTGCTTCTTTTGGATCTTTTAACAGAGAACCTTACAAAAACACATTGCTCCGAGACAAGAATCAAAGGGACAGGCATGTTGAGGGGAAAAAAAAAGAAAAATGAGTTAGCGTTTAGGCAGTGCTTGATTCTTTTGGTATAGTATGACAAGAGTAACCAGGGGAACGAGTGTATAAATTTCAGAAACTGTATTACTTCACAGGAAACACATCAGAAAACCTAGAAAGTTATCTATTTATTTGAAACATAGATAAAATGTTTTGAAATACGGTATAAATTCACGTGTAGGTCCACTTTAAGAAGCAGAAACACTACCTTTTTATTACAATCACAGCCAAGAGGAACAAGCTTTAATTTTACAGTTCCAGTATCAACAAATTAAAACCAGTTCCCCAGCATGTTTAAGAACAAGGGACAATGGCACCAACTCCCTGCATTGTCCATGCTCACCGAAACACAAAGCTAGTAGTGAAAAGAGTAGAGATTTCTGAGGGTTGTTTTTGCTAATCCAAGGTTTGTATTTTTAAATTTCTTGAAGTAAAGGCAGCTGTCACTTAATGCCCGCAGTAGCAACAAGTGTAAAAAGCATTTTACAAGTCTCGTTCTTGAAGTAAAAGTTTTGGGGACAGAACAAGGTGTAGAGCAACAATGTTCACCAGGATAAAAGGGAATTATGCACATAAGGAAGAAAAACAGGTTTAGGGCAGAACTTAGTTCCTGAAGTGAATGAAACTCCTTTGATAAGCAGGCGGCCTTTCATCACTCAAACCAGGAAGCAGGACAATGTTGGCAGAAGTTCAGTCTGACAGAAGGAGCTTTTCCATCCCTCCACCATGCCCTATGCCGCTATCGCCTGCTCACGCTCCAATTTGGAAGTTCCCCTCGTTATTCTTCAAACATTGGCAAGGGGAGGCTGCAGCTTCAATTCCTTGCAGTTGCATTCTTAGACAGTAACCAGCAACCCCTTGATATGTTTTGTCAGACTACATCTACTTGAAAGATTGCAGCATTTTAAGAAATTAATTTGCCTGGCACTTCAGAAGACCTCTATCAGACATTTTCTCCAATTTGTTGTTTCAAAGTAATTATTCTTCAAGCACCATCCTTACCTTAAGCAGATTGCTTATGAAAGCTGGGTATTTCAAACCATGTTCAAGAGATGCTGCTTCAATCCTAGTGATCCAGAGCTAGAAGTGTAAAAATTAACATCTTGGATGATAAAATACTTTAAAAGTAAACCTTTTGTCATGCTGATCTGCTCACACTTAGTAAATATAACATTTTCAGGCCTACAGTTTTCTCAGTGAAACATAGACATGTATGAACTTCAGAATGTGAGCTGTTTCAGACCACAGAGGGCCTGTGCTTACTCTAAACTCGTATTTTTCACCCACTGGTAAAACACTTTGAGAGAACCCCCCAGTAAGGGAAATGGCTATTTCAGTTCTGCTCTTCTCCCATTTTCATGTTTACATCTAACATTTTTCTCTTTACCGCTCTTAGGAATCTCTTCTTCTCTCTTCTGGCCTTTGTAGACTTCACAAAAGCTCTCCGAACACTTCGTACAGCCAGCTTATAGCAGCGGTTCTTCCTTCCACGAAAATGCTGAAACGAAAACAAGATGTTCTTGTTCAGTTATATTTAAGGCTGTTAAACCCTTCAGTAATACTATTATATGCTCATTTGCATTTCACAACTCTTCATAACAAGGATCGCAAAGTACTTCACAAACATCAGCTAAGCCTTTGGTTGGAGTATAATGAAAGTATTTGTTCCTTGTTTTACAGCATGGGAAATCTGAAGCTGCAAAGTTGGAGCAGGCTGAAAAATTTCAGTCCAGCAGGAGAGCCAAAACCAGGCCTCATTTTAGGCTGTGGTTGCAGGGGGGGAAGGCAACCACAAAATCATCTTTGGTGCTTTCAGCCAGCCCCTAAACTCACACATTTATTCTCATTCATGAGCTGCTCTCTCAGTTTTGTCAGTATGAATACAGGGATGGGACAGGAGCCTCTGATATGTCAAAAACGTTGCAGTCGCCCAAACAGAAAGCATAACGAAAGAAGTTTACTGGAGTCGCTGACATCCATCTAACATGAAGTAGGAAGAAGTAGCCAGTGCTGCACAGTCAGAGAAATAAATAACTACTACCGGTACTGTGGGCAGCTTAGGCACTACAAGGCCAAGATACTATCACTTACTTCAACATTTCCCATCTCAATACTACAGCAAGATGTAGTAAAAAGAAAAAAATCTAAAAAACCTACTACCTCCCAGGACGCTAACAGTCTGTCCTTGAAAAAGGTTCTTCCCGAGCCTAGGTACAATAGCTTGACCTTCAGCTGAAATCATGTTGTGAAGCGGTCTCTTTCACCTTTTAAAATGCACTTGAAGAGCAAGGTTAATTTTTTTTTTCCTGCTCCTTTGCCCAGTTTAAAAAAAACCCCAAAAACAGAAGCCTACAAGCAACACCAGCCTACGGCGTGCTGTATTTACAGCCTGCTCTTCCCGTAGTGCCCGTGTTCCTTCTCCCACAGGGCTCTGACTTCTGTTCGCACCCATCCACATGCGCACATGTGCTGTTAGGGCACAAATACCAGACGCGTTTACGGCCTCCGGCTTTAATCAAACACAGGCGAATTTACAGAGAAAATACTAAATTGGCGTCAGTCGGCTTCACGGACCCTCCAGGAACCAGCACCACCGTACCGCTGCCTGCCCGACCCCGCTCCGGCACCCGGAGCGGACGGCAGGCCGCCGGGCCCGGGGAAGGGCTGCGGGAGGCGGCGGCGGCGGGAGCTGCCGCGGGGGGCGGCCGGGGCCGGCGGGGAGACGGCGGGGAGACTCACCCGCGCATACTTGAGCACCTCCTGCACCCTCCAGAAGCGGTCGGTGAGGCGGCTGCGGAGCCAGCGGGCAGCGCTCAGCACCACCATCTCCGCCGCCGCTCGCCGGCAGCGCCCGCCGCCTTCCGGGGCGGGGAGAAGGGGGCCCGGCCCCGGGCCTGGCCCTTCCGCCCGCCCCCGGCCCCGGGCCCGGGCCCGGCCCTTCCGCCCGCCCCCTGGCCCGGCCCCGGCCCTTTCGCCCGGCCCCGGCCCTGGCAGCGGCCCCGGCACCGGTCCCGGCCCCGGCCTCCCCTGTATTTTTCGGTTTATATTCATAGAATCATAGAATCATAGAATTGTTAAGGTTGGAAAAGACCCTTAAGATCATCAAGTCCAACCGTTAACCTACCACCGCCAAGTCCGCCACTAAACCATGTCCTCAAGCACCGCATCTCCCCGGCTTTTAAATCCCCCCAGGGATGGGGACTCAGCCCCTGCCCTGGGCAGCCTGTGCCAGGCCTGACAGCCCTTTCAGTAAAGAAGTTTTTCCCAATCCCCAACCTAACCCTGCCCTGGCGCAGCTTGAGGCTGTTCCCTCTCGTCCCATCGCTTGTTACTGGGGAGAAGAGACCGATGTAGAGGATTTAGTGGATACTCCGGGACAAAGTGCAATAGTCTGTCTTTGGTAGTGCTTGATGACTCCTGGTAATGACCACAGACTTTAGAATGAGGCATGAAGGCTCTGAAAACATTTTCTGCCTGTAGCATGATGCCAAATGCTTTTTACCCAGAGACTGAATGAATTACGGTCACTGCTAATAATTCCTTGCAGCTAACAGGAAATAACAGCCTTTTCTTCTGTTCACCAGACTCCTTTCAGAAATGCTGTCAGCATTCCATTCTCCAGTAAGAATCTACAGGTTTACTGCTTTCAGTTGTTTTTTGTTGTTGCTGGCTAAGCTTTTCTCCAGTCAAAGATCATAGAATCACGGAATCGGTTAGGCTGGAAAAGACCTTTAAGATCATCAAGTGCAAGTGACTTGGGTGTCAGCTGCTGAGAGCTTTCGAAGGTGAATGCAGCTGCCACAGACCAAATGATACTCGACAAGCACTGTTACTGTGATATTGCTGTTACACTGCAGCCCTGTCGATAATCAGTGACCTGTCTCCGCAGTCTAAAACACCGTTACACGATCACCTGCTATTAGTATGCAAAGGTTCAACCTTTAATTCTTCAGTTTGCTCAGTAAAGTGCTTTCAGTGAAACAGCAATCCATGTGTCACAGAGACACGAGGAGGGAGCAGCTTTGCCATTTTGAATTGTCCCTTGTCCTGCGAGGTACCGGAGCTGCCAGGGAAGCTACGTGAAGGCTGGGCCTCCTTTGCAGTCGCTGTTCAGGACCCATCCCTGCGCTACCGGGCTATACTGCTAGCGGTGCTCAAACCAGCAATGCTAAAGCAGCGTGAAAAGGTTTTGTGTTGTTTCCAGCGACTGGAAGAATTCCATAGTGGGTAGCATGTCTTACCGTATCCTTCTGCGTGTAAGAGATTGATGTAAAATGAAAATTTATGAACGGTAACAAACCACAAGATGGTGCTGTCATTATAGACAGTGGAAGCATTATTTCTTAGCAAGAAGAAATCTCTGCCATCAGAGAACTAATGCATTTGTCTGATCATCTTTATAATAAAAATAATAATAAATAAATAATCATTACCAGTTTCAGCACCTCAAAGCAATGATGCTCCTGTTAGAAACTGCTCCATAACTTGCACCATCATCAACACATCTTTCCCGCTTATGGGCAGGTATTTAAGGATGTGGAGATTTCACAGAATTAGAGGCTTGGTGAATCCTTCTTACTGTCACCGGGGTTTGTTTGACACGAAGGTCACTTGGTTATTAGAAGAATCATTAGAATGGGTGTTTTTTTCCAAAGGAAAATAAATTTAAAGAATGCAATTTTCAGACCTCCCACAGGTTAAAATGCATTGTCATTATAACAAAAGAACTTTGGAAAGTTTCACTGGATTTCGCAAAGCTTTTTAGAATTTATGGCACTTTTATGACTACTTAAGCAGTTTTGGTTTTTACCACACCACCCTGCCCTCGCCGACAGATGGTAAAACCCCTTTGTATTTACAAAGGAATAAAATTGGCACAAGGACAATGACTGTGGTGACGGGGTGCAGCTTGTTAGAACAGCTACTTATTCAAGCTCCTCTGGTGCTTGCCAGAGCCATTTCTGGCTCCTACACCCGTCCTGCAGCGAGCTCCAGAGTCCCAAAACGCAAATGAGCCAGGGGCTTGGCATGGTGGAAGGTGGCAGCATGGAGCGAGAGACCTGGTCTGGGACTGCAGAGAGATGGGATGTAAGCAGAAGTGCTTTTGAAATCAATTTTAAACATTTGGGTTAGTTAGTACACCTTTCAAAAGTATTTCAATGCTCGACAAAATGAAAAAGCAGAGGACATCTTCATATTTGGGAGACAGTTGTCTGTTGTTTTTTGACTTACAATGCAGAGCTGTGGTAAATGAATTTATAATCAGTTTAAAGAAGTAATTTTCAGAGACATTTTTCAGTTTGAAAAACAAGGAAAACCATTATTCCCTGTGCTGAGAGCATGCAGTACACCGTGGTACCCAAGATGTTCTTTGGCACTCCAGCTAGGTGGGGTAACTAAACACAAGAATAATCTTTCAATGGAAGGAAATAGCATTCTTCAGGGCAGTATTCCACAGTGAAATTCAGCTTATGTCACAGCTCCTTCAACCCCTTCTACTCAGTTCTGTGCTGCTGGTTTCACTTCTCCCCAGTGAGGCAGGCTCAGATGGCCCAGGACTCCCCTTTGCGGCTGCGGACAAAGAGCTTCAGCGCTTTGGTCAGTCCGGTACCAGAAGCTCTTGGTGCCTGCTGCCCAAAGGAGAGTAATGCCTTTCTGGATTTCACACTTCTTTTCCCTACCTTGCTCCTTCAAGGGCAGCTGAGTTCAATACAAACAGATGTTGACTTTAATCTGTGCTACAAATTAATTCTTCTCTTATTTACCAGCATATTCCTTCTGGAACAAATCAGGATACAGGCTGCTGGCCGTGCTGGCAGTCTGAGAGTCTATTTTTAACTTTCTTCCCCTCACTTGGCACGTCAACTTTTTTTTTTCTTCACTGTGAGAGAACTCAACAGAAAGAATAAATAATAACAAACAAAACAGACTAATTAAATTCAGCGTCACCGTCAGTGCTAGAGCTAGAGGAAATAAAATTACTGGAGAGAAGTCTAGTTGAAGTCATTAGCACCAGTCCCTGGTGAGGAACAGCGCAGCTTCCCTCTACGCTGGGTGGAGAATGGGTCTCTGTAGCTCCGGAGCGATGCTCCCTCCTTGCCCTGTTGCTCCCTGGGGGTGAGAGGCTTTTCCCTGCAGCCAGGAACCCCCAAACAATGACACATACCCAGCCCAACCAAACCCCACCACAGCCAGGGAACAGCCACCATTTCGCCATTTGGGATGAATGTCAGGCCAAACTAATGGCCCTCACTCAAAACAGAGCAAATACAGGGCAGGAGAGGCAAAGCAATTTTCTTTGCCGTTGTCTGGCTATTGTGTCTAGGGGAGATGCAGAAGATATTCCAAGGAAAATGTGCTTCAGGGAAGAAGTGAGAAAGGCACAGCTGGAGAAAGCCCTGAGAGCAGGGCTTCCAGAGAGTCCTTTTGGGCAGAGTGCTTGCTGGAAAGGCACTAGCCTTCTATGCAAAAACCCCTCCTGTTATTTGTTCCCTGTCATATTTCAGAAAAGTTACTTTTGTGCCACTTGGTAAATAAAGAGGATTATATTGGAGATACTGGCTCCCCCTTTTATTTTCTCCTTCCCAAAACATCACGAAGAAGCTAGAATTTTGCATAAATAATAAACCTTCCATCATCGTTGCCACAGTTAGGTCTGAAAAGGTCTTTCACAAAGCGGGATGGTGAGAGCGCTGCAGCTCAAAAACTAAGAGTCTGAAGAATGAAGTGTGTGCACGTGGATGTGAACACCCTTGATTCATATGCATTACTTTCACAGCAAGGCCATTATATCTGAGAATTGCAGAACACCAGCCTGGCTTTGTAACTTTCCCAGGCTCTTAAGCAGATGACTGCACTGGGATAAGATATTGAGATATCCGCTCCCACACCTCCGTGTGCCTTCCACTCTACAGCCTGGTTCCCAGGGAGCTGGCCGACAATAGCAGCGACATGTGTTTCCAGCAAAAAAACCCTTTTGATTAGTTCGTCTGGTTTGGTTCTTAAAGGGAGGTGGGAACCAAGGGCTGAGGAAGAGATGACCTGTCTTCACAACTACAAGCAAAGTTTCCCTTCCAGCACAACCTGGGGTGTTAGGGCCCTCAGGGCACCGATAACGGCCCTGAGAAGCCTCAGCTGAGGCTTCCATCCACACCCTCTGCCTGGGGGCTATTTAAACTCAGGCCTGGGAATTTCATTTCTGCCTGGGTTGCTGTGGTAGGTGTACCTGTTTCTGGGGCTAGCTAGGTTACCACCAAGGCTGGTCATGGACCTAGTCACGGACTCTGACCTATATGCTGACTCCCCGGCTTGACCTTGGACCTGCCTCGTAATTGTAAGCTTGCCTGAAGATCTGGACTCTTAGTTTAATCTGACCAATGTCTCTGAGTCTACTGTTTTCACGGAGCTTGGGTGCTGTGGGATGGAGCCTTGGCTGGCTGTGGTATTGCACTTGGCCTCCTGTCTCTGAGGGAGCAGCAAGAACTTAATTATTGCCAAGCTTCCAGCAACCTCCTGTGGCTGAAGCTTTGCATCTTTCTGATGGGCTTTGAGATGTGTCAATGGTAAGCACAGAACAAAGCACCCCGTGTAGTTATGAGTTATTTCTGCTGTTAGTAAGAAGGATACACCTGACTTGTGATCTGGTACGGATTAGCTAGATGAATTTTTACTGCTGGATACTGATAGAGCTGAAGTTTGTAAGACCCTTTTGGATGTCTAAGAGGCTCTACAAGAAGAGCTATAGGAAAAAAAACCTGAAGCAGAAAGTGTGGATCAATTAATAATTCTCATAGCTAAGGAATTGCATAACAAGTATGGACATTGTTGAGCTGTTTAAAAACTACTTATTTGTTTCAAAAGGCTTCCTTCTCACTGGTGTCACTTGTTACGCCTTTGAAATCTGCACCCTCACACAGCTCTCCACTCACTTCCATTTTAAAGCCTCTGTTTTGATATTGATTACATGTAGCAGATTGCGAATGGTCTCAATTTGTCTCGCTGCTTTCTTTCCACAAGTAGTGTGTAAGCTCTGCCAGCCCAGGGTGAGAAGGTACTGTCAGCAGCAAGGGAACAGAATTTGTTCAATTATATTCTATTTCAATTAGAAAGCAATCCTTCTGGCTACATGGGCCTGTATCTTTGTAGGGTGATAGCCTACTTTCTTTCTGCAGTCAGAGAATGACTCATATGACACATATGTGCCTTCTCATTGAAATAGTGGCCTGTGACTTAGAAATCTACATCCAAATTTTAGCTTTGAAAGAAGCCTGGGGAACCCTTTTAACTCTACATATGTTCCCTGTTTCTAAAACTTGCACGATAAGATGTGATGTGCGTTCCGCTGACATGGATGGAGTGCCTGGCACAATGGAGCCTACCTTCAATTAAAAGCAATACCAGCAATTTTTAACAAAAACATTTAGTGAAGGAAAACTAGCGCTTATCTGTATCATAAAATCCTTTCACATTTGGCATTGAGAACCCTGTTTTTCTGAACCTTTTTCTAGGGCAGAATTTTCTGAGAGAAATAGCATCAAGTGGAACGCCGGACTCCTGGATTCTTTCCCTGGCTTGTGCCATAGGTGAGCTGTACCTTCTGGGGAGACCTGTGCTACCTCAGTTTTCTCCCTCCTGCAGTACTACGACTATGTGTATATGAATGTATCTAAAAGGCTACATAAATGTGCAGATATCACTGAAATTCTTAAATAATAGTGACTGTATGAGGCAGATGAAATAATTGATAATTGCTGTGCCTTCAGTAGAAGAATATCAATATGTTCTGCAAACAATAACAGTGATGACTGCAGAGAACAGAGGATTTCTGAGGTATATTGTCAGTTACTCTAATGTTTTCTTAACCTAGAGAGAAATTGTAGAAAATTAATCAGAGGCAGAATAATTAAAACTTAAAAGGGACCATCTTGACCTGGAAATGTATGGTTTAAGTGTGGTTCTTGGGTGCTGTGTGCTAAATCATTTGAGTAGCGAGAGAGACGTAAAGGATTGGCTAGCACAGAAAGCAGCTTCAGAATCTACTTTGTAAACAGAGCAGCATTGCGAAGCTCCGAGAGCCAGCTCAGAAAGGAAGACACTGCTTGTATTGGAGTGCTGTGACTGCAGGCAGCTGCGAGCAGTGAAACCACGCACTGCTCCAGTCGTTGCTTCCAGCTCTGCAAGGTGTGGGCAAGGACTCCAGCAAGGCAGAGCGGAGAAACAGCTGCTGTTCATTATCTTCACTGGCTACTTCATTTGGATGGGAGCTGAGCAGGAATATTTGCTTGGGTACAGGGTGAAGAACATGGAAAAATGATTGAAGTCAAGGAACTGTCTGAAAGCACCTAAGCCTGGTGTTCTTAGCAAATGGCAGTGCTCAAAGGTGGAGGAGGATGCTAAAGCTAGGCACTCTCTGGAACCAAACAACCTCTCAAAGCTAAGACAGCAACTGTTTGGGACCTCTTGGGACCATAATCCTAGGAAGAACAAGAAGAAATTCAGGAGTACTATGGATTCAAAAGCAAAATAATACTATTGCCAAACTTCCAGCAGCCACATCTACTTCAAAACTGAGGCTGGGATGCTGCTGGAAAACATTTTTTAAAGGAAATAACCTGTGCTGGCCAGGTCCTGGGAAAGCAGGTGGCCAAAAGAAGCCTCTCCTTCCTTGCTCCATTATGGTCTCTGGTTAAGTGCTCTTGTTGATGAGTGGAAGAGGAAGGAAAAGCCTCTGCAAATTACTTCCCAGGTCTGTTGCCAAAAGCAAAGAAAGCATTTTGGATAAGAGTGTGGGTTGATTAGCAGTCTTGAAGAATGTCTGGCCAGGACACTGAGGACTTCAGAGCAGAAAACCTCTCAGAAAAGTCTCGGATGATTCCTAGCCTCCCGCCATATGACATGGATGACCAGCTCCTTCCCAGGGAGCCACGGAGTGCCTGGTGCTGCTTGGCGTGGACCCTGGTGGTAGTCACCATGAACTCCTTGGTCTTTTTCATTAATTTGCTCCTGATGTTCGTTATCTTCACTGTTGTGCTGCTTCCTACCATTGTGGTGGTTTACTTTGGCTTCCAATGCCACTCTCGGGTGAGTAAGCCTTGCTCCATTTGGCTGCTAACAGCCACCTCTAAGGCAGGACCATCCATAAGGGTTTTATTTTAGCCCATGGGGAGCAGTGGCTGTAAAGGCAAGGCTGGACTCCGAGCTTTGGCTTTGTTTTCATAAGGGTGTGTATGTATATAGATTTTTTCATGGTGGGGGGGATGTGTATAGACTGGGCTGACAAGAACAGGTTTATGGTGGTTCATGCTGCGGGCTCTTGGTTGTACAAGGAAGCGACCTCTCCTGCTCGGAGCCTGTGACACAGCTATTAGCAAGGCTGGCGGGTGCGTTTGTCTAGGGAAGTACAGGCTTTATGGTTTCTGGACTAATTGTCTTAAAGTAGTTGGTTGGCACCCACACATTCAGTGTCATAGGTGAGCACAGAAGGGCTCATTGGAGAGGCAGGACAGTGCCTGCACCTGCCCAGCTCCCTGGGGACGGAGACAGCATGGGACCCCTTGGTCCTGACCCCCTGTGCACTGCGCTTTGTACAGTTGTTTAGGTGTAAAGTGATCAGAGATAAATCTACAGCATTTCACAACCAGCTTGCATGAGATGGCAGTCATGTGGGCACATCTGAGTGCTGGCAGGAATGAGCTATATACACACTTTTACTGCTCCCTTCTTCCCGTATTGTGGGAAAGGGAAGCTTGCTTGGGTGATGAAGTTGTATTCCTGTGGAAGCAGCAAGCAGCTGTGAGAAGTCAGGTGGATCTGCTCCCTGGCTCGACAGAGCTGCTGTTTGCATTTCCATGTCACAATATTTCTCTCTTCTGTGGCCCCTGTTACTGAGAGCTGCCAGCCTGAGCTCCTCCGGGCTTCACACAAGTCCCACATGCGCTCTGATAGGGTTTGTAACTTCTGGTTAAGTAAGCCCTCTACAGTGTTTGTCCTATTTGGTCTGCCTAATGACTAATTATAGAACTGTGAAGTCTAACAGAATATATAATGCCCTTATGCCAATCTAACAGTAGGATGTGTTCCCAAATGTGCTGTCCAGTTTCTGATACCAACAAATGATCCCACTTTGTCAGTAAGGGCTCTGGCCTGTGTGCATGTCTGTTCCAGTTGGTTGCTGTCCTCTGGATTTCATTATTTATGAATTGCTTTCTATATTTCTATAAATATTTTTAGAATCACTTGACTAAGTGTGGATGTGAAAAACCAGGTCTCCTCTTTTCCTCACAGGCAGTACCTCAGTACGACCAGCTCAGTATGACTTCCCTTGCTGAGTGTCCTAAGTTAGGAGAGGTCTTTTACTTACTTTGGGGGGAAAAACCCATACCCTGTAGTACCTTCTCCCAGCAGGGAGAATTGACTCAAAATACAGATGCTATTGGTCTCCTCATTCCACAGAATCTGAACTAAAGGGAAGATTATTTAAATCTTCTCAAACTAATGTATTTACCAGAGAAATATTGAAAGAAGAAAGTTTTCTTCCTTCCTTTTAATGAAATCTGTGCATCCTATCTAATCACCCAAGTCCTTGGGACCTCTGAGTGAGCAGATCCTAGCATGGGTGGTAGGAAAGGATCCAGCCGTGCAGCAGAGGTCAGCCATTTGCCCAGTTTAACCCAGTAAGGCTCTGCTGACTTCTGTGGAGCTGTGTGTGGATATAGCCATGGAGGTCTCGCTCCACAGTGAAGGAGGAGATGGGGAATGTGCTGTAACTCTCCAGTAAAGCATTGTGTTATTCAGCTGGCATCCCAGCAGCATGAGCTGTCAGCCCACAGCTCCCTGTCCCAAAGCTCCCTGACAAAGGGACTGTGTTGTTATTGTTTTCTCAGTACTGATGTATTTGCTGGTCTGAGGAGTTTGGCTTTGATTTTTATTGCCCTGAAATTATGACAACTCATAGCTGCTGTTATTGAAAAGCTTTTCCTGATCCTGCAGACTAATGAACAGGGAGACATCTGTCATGGTAATGGTTTTGTAGAACAGGGCAGACATAAGTGCTGCTGCTCATCGGAGTGAAGTGTAATTCATAAAGAAATCGTGTACCTCTGGGCCAGGCAATTCCCACTGTGGCTCTGACACCTTCTGGAAATGTTTTGCTATGGGATGCAAATGTGTGTGATGCCCGACAGGGTAAAGTGGGAGGCTCCGGAGGGCCTACAGAGAGCAAAAGTGGCTCAGAGGGGTCCTGATCTACCCAAATGGTCATGCAACCCTTCTTCAGTGTGGGTTGCAACACTTTCCGTTTGCAGTCTGTGGCTGCTAGGATTTTTGCATACAAAAGGGCAGGTGTGTAAATTACTTTTATTGAAGAGTAAGTCTTCACAAGAAATAACCTAATAAATTCTCCTTGGGAGAAAGTGCAGTGCGGGCCATTGCCTTGGTAAAATGGCTGGTCTGTCTCCACAAGTGCAGTGTGGATGCAGATTCTGTATGACATGAGGCTTTTTAGGGTAGGTTTAATAGGAGATAGCTTGTGAAGCCCTTAAGTCAACTTTTCCTATGATCTGAAACTGGTCCTTGAAAGGCATAAATATGGGCTTCAAATTGGACCCCAAATGGGAAAAAGTGTGAGGACTGCCTTTTGGAATTACCCCTTCCAGCTTCCCCCTGTTCACCCTCACCCTGGAAAACCTCAGGTTCTCCTTTGCACACACAGTGTTCTCCAGTCGAAGGCTTTGAGGAGATGCAAAAGGGTTTTGAGTACAGCCAAGTACATCAGAAGTGAAAGCAACCGTGTTGCTGTTAGCTGTATGGAGTCTTTTAACACAGCCTTTTCTCTAATAGGCATAGAGAGGGATTGCAGCGCTATGGCTTGACAAGAGCAGTCCTTTGTGTTTGGGCTACTGCTTTTCAGTGCCTTCCTAGCAGACAGAGGCCAATTTCTGCACTGCAGATCCATTAGATGGATTTTTTTTATTATGATGGGTTGTGTTTCTTGTACTGCTGAAATAATATGAAAAAAAGGAAAGGAAGCTAGGGGACATGGGAGTTGCCTGTAGCATTTGCTAATGCAGGACAACTGAGTGGCTTGACTTGGAGCTCCTGCTGCCGGGATGAAAGGAGTGCTTTAAATACCACTCAGCAAGGACCAGGTAGTGTGCTGGATGCTTTGCAGCAACATGGGGTGAACAGGCTTTCCTGGCAGATTTTGCAGTGCAAAGAGATGCTAGAGGTAGAAATGAGTACAGGGTGTACACAGAAGACAACACAACGGGGTCTGTTCCAGGGCAGGAGCCTGGAGAGCCTCCAGCCAGCGGGTAGCTATGGAATGACCAGCCTCTGTCTGCAGAACCTAACATCTTGCTGTATTTTATTTACTTTGTTGTAATTTCCAGTGTGTTGTGCCACCCACATCGATGTAGCAACAGGAGACCTTTTTATTTGGTTTCTGCTTATCAACTGCGAAGCTGGGCTATTCTGACTTAATAAAGATCAGTGTTTCCCGCTTCAGGATCAGTGTGTAGTGCTCTTGTCTCACAGTGATGCCAGCATAATTGAAAGCTTGATTAAAAGTGTTGTCAGTCACATAGCGTAGCCTGAAGATTGCTGAGCTCAGCTCAGAGGGAGGGAAGAGGTGTGTCTGTCTGCGAAGGCACTAGAAATGCAAGGGTACTTTGGTCACCACCAGGTCTGTGACCAGTTCTGTCTTGTTCTTCCCACAGGTGCTGCACTCAGCTGCCCGCTACTGCAAAAGCATCTTGGATGACAACAGCTCTTCTGCCCTCATCATCCTCGGCTTCGTCATCATGTCCCCTCTCATTGTGGTGGCCATGGCTATCTACTGCAGCCTGGCAAGGCGGCTCCATCTCTTCATGTGCTTCCAGCCATACAGCAGGGCTGTGTACAAGGGGGTGAAGTGGCGCTGGTATGAGGAGGGAGGCCTGTGCAGCTGTGCCAAGGGGTGCAACACTCAAGTCAAGGCCTGGGTATGAGTTTGCAGCAACAGAGGCCCTGCCCTAGCCAGCACCCTCTTCTCCCTGCCCTGTCCCTCCCCACCATCACCTCCCAGAGGTCTCTGCAGATGAAGGCTGTGTAGTACCTAGATGTGAGAGGAAGGGAGATCTGTTAATGAGCCATCTCCTACAGCTTTGTCTGTTAAGTGGGTAGGATTCTGCCTACCACATGGGAAATACCGTCAAGGCCTTGTGTTTTCTGTAAAGACAATGTTCAGCCTGGAAAAGAACAGGACTCCTCCCAGCGCCTGTTGCCTTTGGAGCACAGCACTGTTCCTAGCCTCGACAACATGTTCTGCCTCATGTGGGACATAAGTATACATGTATGGGACTAAACAGTGCTGGGAGCGGCTGCTGACTTTGCTACATGCCTTGGAGGGGTTGGTCTCTTTGGGAAAGGCAGCCTTCGGGGAAGCATCCAGCCAGGAGGAAGCAGCTGTGGTTTCCCCAATGTGGGACTGCCAATGTTCCTAACCTCTTGCAAAAGCGTCTGTAGGTCACTGCCTCTGCGATGTTTGGGATCCACCGCTTTTCCTATACATCAGATATTCTTCCCTCACTTAGCAATCCCCCTTTCCCATGTCTATAGCAGTGCTTATGCTCCTTTTGCTGTTCCTGAGTCAGGTCACTGGGTTGGCTGTGGAAACAAATGCTGATCTTTGGGTCTCTTCCCTGCCAGCTGCTGATCTGAAATATGCTTGTCTGGTAATGGCTGATGGTTATTAACCAGCAAATAGCTCCTTTATGCTGTGGTCAGGTTGTTTTGTCTGGGGCTAAATCTGGCTAAGGGTTCAGGTAAGTTTTGGGATCCCTGGCAGGAGGAGCTGAAGACTCATGGTGGCTGCTGAGCACTACGAGTTCTCCCAGATCTGGGCTAAGAGCTCACGCCTGCGAGGGACAGTGTATAATGTCTTGTTTTCTGAGGGTCACGGATACCTAGATTTAGTGTTAGTGGTGCAGTTTGAGTGGAGAACTGGAAAGGGACAAACTGCTGAATGCTATGAATCTTTCAGTGCTCCAGTAAGGCTGGATATCTGGAGGACCTAGGAGCCACTCCAGCACTGGCACTGCGTTGTATTCAAGGACTGAAAGGGCCACAGATACTGACTGCTCCTCGTGAAAATGCAAGTGTGGCAGCAAGATGGTGCCTGGGGAGCCGCTGTGCTGAATCTGCAGTACCCAGGGTGATGTGTGGGGCGATGGCGGCATGCTCCCTAGAGAGGGGAAACCTGCCGAGCCGGGGAACCCAGCCTGCATTCCCTCCCGTGATTCTGCAGAACTCCCGCAGGGCTGAACTGATGCTTAGCTAAGTCAGCTGGATCTCCTGCTTGATTTCAGTGATCTCTGAAGTAATACCACAGATCCTCTGTCGTATGGCATGCCATACATTGCAACTGAGTGAAAAGCACAGTGTACGTGAGAAGGCATGGCAGGCAGGGAAAAACATGGCAGCTTGGTGCATGATTCTCCTTTCAGATCCCTGTGGGTCTCTGTGGTGTCCAGTTAGTGAGGTCTGTGTGCTGCTGGCCACTGCAAGCTCTGTACCCCCACTGGCTGTTGTCCCCTGTCTCCCAAATAAACCATTTCACGTGTTATGTATCAATAAAGATTACATCAAATCTCCACTGAGGGAGTTTCTCTGTTCTGTCCCAAAGCACTGGCTGCTTCAAACAGCCCCGTGGTGCCCATTGTACCACAGTATGTATCATGTAAGTTAAAATGTAATTTCTCCTTTCTTTCTGAGGATTGATTTTTTTTTTTCCAGTCTCGGTGGCCTGCAGAGCCCTAGTCCCACCCAGAGAAATAATTGGTGGTGGCTACAGGTGAAAGTGAATTGAATTGGCAGGAAACACCCCCTGCACGGGCAGTGGGAGGCTCAGAGCAGATGAGCACCACAGGGACAGCGGGAGGTAAGTGTGGCACTGTTACTGGACCCCTTGTTTTGAGAGACTGGAGCCATTGGCTTGGTCTTTGGCCATCACATTACTTCGTGATGGTCACAGGCTTAGCTTTGTGCTGCAGCAAGCAGGCATCTCTGTGCAACAACTTGTGCTGCAAACGGATGGGCAGCAGTGCGATATATCCACTTTGGCTCCGCGTGTGTGTGCAACTGAGTCATTCTGCCAGCCTTCACTGCTGTTTATCCCATCCTGGCGGTTCCATTAACTGAAAGCCTCAACAAACCTCCTCCACAATGCTTCAGGTACATCTCATCTGCTATTTTTCACTTACAGTTCTAGCTGTTGCTTAATATTTCTGTGTACCAAAGAGGAATGAACAGGATTATTCCCTCCCAGAACCTGAGCGGTTAAAGGAATGTAGAGTTTGCATTGTAATGCTTTTTCATTGCTTTAGGATTTTGCAGGGTGAAAGTGCTGACTAAATTGTTCTGATGCCATTCAGGAGGTCAAGAATGCATTAGCATTTGCTCAGGCCCATTATATGTGCCTGACTTGAAAAGGGAAATAAAAGTGCAGCAAGTGATTGCTTTGAGCTTCTTTCCTTTAAGCGACAGACTTCTGTCCTTCTGTAAAAGGATGTCTATTCTGAAGCTCCAGGCTTTAATGATTACTGTTACATCTTGGATGCTTTGAAGCAGTAAGAAAAGTTTCTTTTCTGTAAATATTCTGAAGCTGACAGATTAAGTGGATGGCAAAGGCAGTGCTTCCATGTTCCCACTTGACTGTAGGACACAGATAGCAGTGGATTTAGCTGATTGTCTCCTAGTAAAACCAACATAAATCAAGATGAGGGTGACACATGCCTCTGTATGGCTGCCTAGAGAATCTTGCAGAATATTGTACACAGTGTTTACAAATACCACCCTCTAAAAGGTCCCTGAAACACTACATCTTCTGTCTCTGGCTTGTCCTTCATTAAAAATAAGGATCCAGGCTCAAATGTTGCAGACTTTCTTGTGTCCTGCAGCTCATCTGACAGATGTGCCCTCATCTGCCAGGGGCCACCTTCTGCTGCGATTGCCCCTTGGGGGGGACAGGAGTGGGCTGGCTCGAAGTTGTGCTTTGCCAGCGGGTTGCAGGGCATTTGCATCTGTACAGTGACAAAATCCTGGGGCATAGCTGTATTCCCCGTGTTCTGCTTGCAGATGTGCTTTGAATATGGTGGGAAAGAGACAGACACAGGAGGGAAAAATTTGGAGAAGGCATCAGCAAGCTGGTCTGGATCCACAGGGCTAATAAAGCAGTCCTTCAACTGGTTCCTTTAATAGAGAGCCAACTTAGAGTGAGGAGCATGTGATTGCCTCATGTTGTGCCTCAGCCCATAAGTGAAACATCCATCAAATGAAAAAAAATTGCAATGGATCATACTGCCAACTGTGTCTGTTGCCATTCCCTTTTGGTGTGGCCTTCTGTTCCCTCCCTACACCTCTGCTGTCAGTCTCTGCCTCATCTTGAAGAGTTATAAGGAGAGAAAGAGTCCTAAGTTTCTGACAGGACTGGGGAAAAACAGGAGAAAGTTCCATTTCATGAAAAGGAGATATTGTGCTACAGGATGATAAGGTTTTGCCTGGAGGCAATGTTTGTTGGCTGAGTACAGATACCTGATATGAGCTGCTGTTCCTTTTGCTCACCTGTCATTTAATCCAACTGCTTTTACAAGGAAAGTATTCTTAAACCTAGCTATGGTGTGAGTATTGTAGCGAACCCTTCCCATTGCTGCCTCTGCAGAAGAAATTAAGAGTTATTGGCAACAGCCTTCCTAATAAAATAAAAATTGATTTAATTTGGTATTTACTTTAAAGAGAGTTTTAATAACAAAAGGGAAATGAATCTACCTGAAAGCACGCTTCCTCTCTGCAGCAGAAGAGCCCTCATGTCAGATAGTTCAGGCTGTCCCCCAGGGTGTCCTGGCACGGACAGAGAGCACAGCAACGCATTGCAAACAGCGTCGTAGCTCTGACGTGGAACTGGTTTGATCCTAAATTTCCTGTAGAGAGTACAGAGACAGCCTTAATATCCTCAGCCCTGGATCGAATCCTGAGGACAGCTGGGCCACCTGCTTTCCGCAGGGCTGATGTGCCAGGCAGGGGCCGGGCCCACAGATGCTGGGGGGAAAGGGTGCTACCAAGCGATGCCTGCCCCGTCTAAACTCTCACAGGCAGGGCTTTGTTCTGTGAGCTCCCACCCAGCGCAGGGTTCGGAGCATCGCCCTGCTTGGCAGGGTGCTGGAGGACAGAAAGAAATGTATTTTAACTGGGTTTTTTAAAGTCCAACTATGTATGGATTTAATTTCCCTGCATCATCCTCTCCATGATTCAAAGCCATGGCACTGACTTGGTACTGATGTACCTCAGAAAACACTAAAATATATTTCCACCCAGCAAGGCTTTGGTCAAGTACAGTGTTCGTTTGTGCTTCCCTGCCCCTCTGTCATCACTACGTGGTCCAGATCCAAAGCTGATGAAATCACTAGAAAGATGCCATGTCTCAGTGGGTGTTTAATCCTGACTTCGTCCCTGGAAGCAGCTGTTCTGGCAAAGGGGAAAGCAGAAGAGACACAGTCGCAGGGCCACGTGCAGGGGACCAGCTGCTAATGCAGAGCCAGGCTCCTAAATCCACGCACGCACAAAAACGTACACAAGGGGGAATCATGAAGCTGAGCGAAATATATGAGGCCTTTCACAGGCTGTCACCTGTCTCTTGTTAATAATATGACTAAAGGCTTCATTAGGATTGTTGATGCTGCTTGTGTGCCTCCCTTTCACCCTTCCAGGTGGCTCCTCCAACACAGAAAGGTACTCTTGGTTACCAGTATTTCATTTATTATTCCTTTCCTCTTAATTTGTTATCAGCTGCTCACACTGCTCCTAAATGGCTTTGCTGCAGTCAGCTAGAGCCCTTTTAAAAGCAGATGCATCTACTATAATGGTGTATCTGGCTTTGCACGAGGGAGGCCACGAGGCTGGAACGCTCCCATGCACACGACTGCAGGGCCAGCAACCTCTCATGCGCTGGGATAGCCTCAGTGCCCCGGGAGGATGGGGAGGACGGTGGAGATGTCTGGAAAGATCAGGAGCAGTTTAAAGCGCTAATTATACACATCTGTGGGTGGCATTGGGTTTCTCCTGGGGCTGAGAAGCAGAGTCTTGAGGTCCCTTCCAGTCATGCTCGCATGATTTTCATGTACCCTCTCTTTTTCCCTTTTTTTCTTCTTGATCATGCATCTGGTCTGATAAGAGACTACAAGGTTTTTGAATCAGCCATTGCTGAAGGGCACACAGCTCTCCTGCCCTGCCTTGCGGTGCTTAAGTCATTCACCGTCCTTAGGACAAACTCTCCTCGTAGTTATAAGCATCAGCTTGAGAGTTCTTCTTCATCACTTGTGAATGTGACCCAGCCAGCCTGGCAAGACATGAAAAACTCTTCAAGGCTATGAAAAATATCCAGAATGGCATGCTGAAAATATTACTCTGTGCTTTGCGAAATGAACCACCATTTGCAGGAGCATTTAATTTCTGCAGTGGGAATTCCTAGGACAGAAAATCACCCAGAAAGAACTGAAAGTGCTGACAGTTGGTGCCAAGCAGGCGATTTACCTTGAGCCATAGCAGGATATATTCTTCGTGTGAGTGATATGAGGCAGCTGCTTTGAGCTGGATTTATGGAAGGTAAAAGAGAAGTGCAACATAGCTGCAAGGGAGGGAATGAGTCCGAATTTGTCCAAGCGTCCTCCTCGCCAGGCAGTGCTGTTACAGGCCGTCCAACTTGACAGCACTGAGCTGATTGCCTCACCCCTCTGCTTCCATGGGCAGACTTTGTCATGGGCCTCAGCATCACCGTGGAGAAATGTTTATGGCAAGTTTATATACAGATGATATATGGATTTAATATGACAGAAGTGAACGCTAACAGGTTTCCACAAGAGGAAGAGCTTCTCTCAACATACAGGCCTATTAAGGAACTGCTGTGATGTGTACTGTGTGTAAGAGCTAGTGATGAATAAGCCCAGGCACTTCTGAAATAAAGAACAAATTCTTCTCTCACACAAGCACAGACCTGGCCTAGCATTACTGAAATCAGCGGAGGCACTCTAGATTTGCAGCAGGGTAAATGAGAGCACGCTTCAGCCCAAGGGAATGCAGAACCTGTACAAAGCACAGGGAAATTCTAAGCCAGTGGAAACCAGGAGCTGAATAACCAGTTCCCTGCCTCCCCGCATTTGCCAGTTGAAGCCTCCGAGTCCAGCAAAAATTCTAGCTGAAATGTTTAAGCCATTTCCCCGTGCTTTCAGCTGGGTATTGGTCCTCTGATGCCTTCAGTTATTGGAGGACTCAGGTGGGGGCAGTGCAAATAAGAACCATCTGTCAAGCTGAACTGAAATCAGGAAGATCTTTTAGAGCCAAGGCCAACATAACATTTATTGGAAGGATGTTAAATTCCTCCTTTGAGGGAGGTTAGCGGAAAGGCAGCTGGAACCTGCTGCACGTAGCGCGAGAGGAAGCTGAATGCAGACTGCTAGAGCCAGGGGTAAGGCTAGGGCTGCCGGGCTGCGCCCAGCTGTGCTGTTGACGGAGTCAAACTGGGAACCGAGCATCCTGCCTGCTCCCAAGGGGTGCCGTCAGCACTGGGAGCGGGGAGACCGGTGGTGAGAAGGATCCCAGTTACAGCCATGCAGCATGTAGCCAAGAGCAGGGACTGGGGCTCTGGGTTTCTTCCTGGGATAGTTCCTCCACCACCCAGGGCAGAGCAAGATGTGTTAAAAGGAACCAAATTCAATGCGAATTGCAAGCGCTGACAGCCAGAGGGGTTCTGGTTCTGCCTGAGTCACGGTTACTGGTCTCTTGCAAAGTGCTGGTAGGAGATCGGCTATTGCTGTCAGTCTCCCCACAGGCAGTTTAATACTCCATGTGCTTAGTTTTCTGTGAGTAACTCCCTAGGCTAATTTGGCAGGGATCTGCATGGTAATATAATTGCAATGACATATGTGCTGGACAATTTCTTTTGCTCTCTATATTTGTGTTGCTCGCTGCTTAACTGTAACTTGAATGTCTTTGGGGAAATTTCCATTGTCCTCCTTCACCTCCCTTCTCTTTCACTGAGCTAACTAGTCACTGATGATTGCTTCCAGCTCTGCTGGAAAATTTGGTTAGAATGAATGGAAGCGATTAAAGAAAGAATAATCAGGCAGTGCCTGCCAAGGGCTCCTTCGCTCCGTCAGCTGATCTTCCTAGCGCATAACTGCCTGCAGAAGGGGTCACGGGCTGCAGCCCTGGCCTGGCAATGCTCCCCTGGGACCCAGCGGCGAGAGCTGCTGGGCGAAGGAAAGGGAGAAAGGTGAGAATGAAAGCAGCCATTTAACCTGGGTTTCTCTACACCAGTGCCTCCACCGACACCCAGCTAGGCCCTCGCAGCAAAAATGCCCACCGTTTCTCCCCCCCCCAGGGAGTTCTGAATGGCAGAAGGAAACAGAGAAACTGTCTATGTTTTCAAGTGTGCTGTGTAGCTTTGTTAAAATGCTAATGCTGCTCTGAAGCCATCTGTCAAGCACGCATTGCCAAAGGGCTTGTTGCTTAAGAGTTGCAGAAGAATGTGAAAATAAACTTTATAAAAAAAAATCAATAGTAACACAAAAAGTCTGGAAGGGTGCATCTGCTAGACATTAGACAGTACTTCCCAGGTCTCTTTGGGACCTAGGGACTGCAATTTAGAAAAACCCTACCAATTACCATAACTCATCTCTGTTCAGAGGTCTGCACATTAAAAACACAAACTGGAAAAGAAGTAGAAAAAAGAGGCTGTAGGAGTCTGTGATGACCAGAAATCAAGACGTCACTTTAAAACTGACAGACTAGAGAAAGACCTGGGCATCACTGACACGTAAGTGCTTCTGAAAGGCAAACCTTTTTGTCAGGGAATTAAGTGCAAGCAAATGTTGCCCCAAGTAACTCAGTGCCTTTGTTTCCTTACTTGAGGAAGAGTGTTAATGGCCAGGCTCCCAAGGCCCAGCCGGGCTGGGTGCAGGCGATGCCAGGGACTCCGGAGGTCTCGGCCGTGTCCTAGGATATCGCCTGGCACCTCCACGCGCTGGAAGTTGTCGCCCATTTGAGTCCTCATGATATGTTTGTTCCTCACAAGAAATTTCAAGGGGGAAAAATCCCTTTGTTTCTCAAGGAGGAAGAAGGGGAATTACTTCCAAGGAAATCAGATTTATATCTGTTTATCTATCAGCTGATGTAGCTCTTGTGGATGGAGAGATCGTGCACCATTAGGTGCTGTCTAGGACTTCCTAAAGGACGCTTTGCCTAGCAGCTTCAGATTAGCTACTCCGTTCTGTGCCACAAAACCTTCTGCTGAATATGTGCAGCAATACTCTAGAGGAGCGTGAGCTGTGGTTTTGTGAGCTGCTACACCAGATGCGGGGGCCGGGGGACAGGACTGGGCCAGTCAGGACCATGGTGTTTCTTGGGTTTGTGTCTAGAAGTGCATAGCTGGATTGGCCTCTGGTTTTTTGGTCCCCCTTTAGCTGTCTGTCATCTTCCAGGATGGAATTCCCCCTAATTTCATATATTGTTTGCAAACGCATGGTGTAGCTTGTTCTGTGCCTGGAGGAGCGGCTGTTCTCTGGTGTGCCCAGGCCTCAAGATGGTGCTGTGGGGCTGAGGCTGGACCACGGCAGCATCCTCTGGTGCATCCAGACTAGAGTGAGACCTTCTGGTTCGGGACAGCTGGTCCTGGATGCTGTGCCCTTTGCTACCTGTGACTACAGCCAGCACCACGGGGGCCGGGAAGGCCATTCACCATCGGTTTTATAGTGTTTTATGTCCAGACTGAGAACCCACAAAGCCATGGGATTGGGTGGCAGTGGCATTGAGCACACGGGCTGGATCAGTGTTTTAATTCGAGCCTTGGCTCAGCATTGCCATCTTGCAGGCTCTCCTTCCAACCATGCCCCTGGGCATTGATTCTGGGTTGAATCCCTTCGGGCTACGTGTCGTGGTTTAACCCCAGCTGGCAACTAAGCCCACCCAGCCGCTCGCTCACTCCCCCCACAGCGGGATGGGGGAGAGAATCGGAAGAGTAAAAGTGAGAAACCTCGTGGGTTGAGATAAAGACAGTTTAATAGGGAAAGCAAAAGCTGCGCACGCAAGCAAAGCAAAGCAAGGAATCCATTCCCTCCTTCCCATGGGCAGGCAGGTGCTCAGCCATCCCCAGGAGAGCAGGGCTCCATCACGCGTAACGGTGACTTGGGAAGACAAACGCCATCGCTCCGAATGTCCCCCCCTTCCTTCTTCTTCCCCCAGTTTATACACTGGGAATGACACCATACGGTATGGAACAGCCCTTGGGCCAGTCGGGGTCACTGTCCTGGCTGTGCCCCCCCAGCTTCTTGTGCATCTGGCAGAGCATGGGAGGCTGAAAAGTCCCTGACCAGTATAAACACTACTTAGCAACAACTCAAACATCAGTGTATTATCAACATTATTCTCATCCTAAATCCAAACCACAGCACTATGCCAGCTGCTAAGAAGAAAATTAACTCCATCCCAGATGAAACTCGGACACTAGGCAAGGCCACTTCTGGTTAACAGCATCTGTGACTGAAGTTTTGGCCAAATCTGGTCCTATTTAGCTGGTGAAGGCTGAAAAATGCAAAGAGGGAGGGAGTATATAATGGTATGATCCTATGATCTATTGCTGGAAACTAGTGTCATTTCACGAAAGAAAACTCAAGGGGATCAGTGTGTCCTGGCACAATGCACACATTTTCGGTAACTGCCAGTGACATCTCCCAAGCCCGTCATCGTTGCTTTCCCTTTGACCTTGGCCTAACCGCTTCCTGCAGCTGAATAGGAGCTCAGCTCCCACGTTGCTGGGCTGCTGACGGGAATAATCCCTCTGCCTCTCCGTGGCAGCAAGATGGTTAGGGGCTGCCACCATTCCATGTGAAAGAGCAATGCAGAGGCCGGCTGGGCAATGCTCCCGGGTTGTGCGGTGGCAACCCAAGCAAAGGCTCTGCACCCCATCCTCCAGGCCCTGACTGGAGCCTGCTCTCAGTGGGAAAAATAGGGACATTTATCGGACTGACAAAAGAGCCACTTTTCATGAGAAGAGCCATGAATTGTTTGTTGGATGCTCAGCGCTGCAAGGGTTGTTGCTGCTGTCACAGCTTTGCTTTGCATTTATCCTCTCTGCCAGTACATGAGTTCATGGAAATGCTGGCAGTTGATGTGGGCAAGCGGGACAGCCTGCAATGTGTCGGGACCAGACCATGCTGTGGGTGGGTGCACTTGAATGCCAGAAGCAATTCAATCCTGGCTTTCTAAGCCAGCTCCTCCCTAGCCACCCAGGCAAGAGGCACGAGTGACTGTGTAACCAGGACCGCGGAGGGGAGGACGAGGGACACTCAGCATCGACGCGAGTTACACCGAATGAAGTGCAATCTAAAGCTGTGCTCCGGGAGCGCTGGTTTGCTGGCAGCGCTGCCCAGGGACCTGTCCTTGGATTCCTTCCCTGAACCCAGGCCTAACGACTCCTCTTTCCTGAGCCAACGCAAGGAGGATCAAAAGGATGTTTACTCAGGACATTCCCTGCATTCAGTAAGACGACTGAGAGCTACTGAAAGGGGCACTGCCCCTTAAAGAGCATCCCAGCTCTGAGTTGTCTGCTGAGCCATGCCAGCTGGTGAGCATTTAAGGAATTGTATGCAGCTACCCAGCCAGACAGCATGCATTTTACAGAGGTGCTGGCTCTGTCTGTAACTCCGTGGCAGCAGGGACGTGGTGCTGAAGGGGAAGGTTAATTCCTCCTGCTCATCTGAAAGCACCGTTCTGCTCCTGCTCTTCAGCAGCAGGGTTAATAAACCAATGTGCTAAAATTACTCTTTTGTCAACACTTTTTTATCTGCATGGCACCGAGCAGGAGGCTGCTGAAGTATGTTAAAGCCTTTGTGAAGTGTTGCAATCCAATAATATTGTTTCTGACTCTTCTGCCCACCTGCACAGGCTGGCAGCTGATGTGATTATCAGTGCAAGGGGATAATCACAGCTTCCCGGCCCCTGCACCTATCTCGTCCCTCTCCAGTGAGTGTAAAGGAGTGAGAACCTGCCTAAGGAGGATGGTTTTAGGTGACACAGTGAAAACTGCAACGAGAAAGTGACTGGCCCGGCTTGGCAACTGAAAGAGCAGGTGGCCAAGAGCGTGAAGGGAGCTGGCTCCGAATCCCTTGTCTGCAGAAGAAAACATAGGAACGGAGTCGGCTCTAGTGGGCGTCACTATGGAAGCAATCTGCACTTGGGATCTGGTTCATAAAAGCCTTGCTGCTAGTGAGCCGCTTAGCAAATCCCCGGCATCTCCAGGGCGTGAGACTGAGCAGAATACAATTAAAGGTGTTGAGGGTTTCCCGTCGGCACAGACCAGCTGTGGCCTCCCTTTAATACCGTTGAAGGTAACTTGTTGTGACAGACATTTGGGGAGGAGGAAGGGGAAACAGAGTTCTTTTTCTTTTCCTCTGGTGTTTCAGCACATGCTTGTCAGGCTCTGAAAACCTGGGGCTTTGACCAGATCTACTGGCACAAGTTATCTTACTGGTATTTAGAGGGGAGCTGAAAAGCCATTCCCAGTCCTTTTAGGTGCTGGAAATTGTTTTGACATCCTGTGTCTGGCTACTTTGTAAGACAGGACATCTCTGTGTGAAGCATTTTGTTCCACTGTCGGCACAACTGGTGGGTCAGCATCGTAAAGGTCAAGCAAACCATACTGGAAGGCCTGCTGGGTCAAGCCAGAAGATGCTGACGTGCTTCTGCCCCCTGAGACCGGGTGGGCAATCCTCCAGCAGGTACAAAATAGACAGGATGTGTAGGGCTGGCCCTGGTTTTCAATGGTTTGTGTGAACCTCAGGGAGAGATAAGAAACAAGACAAAAAAAAAAACAACCCCAAACAAACCAGTCAGGAAAACAGTGGTGCTGTCTGGTTTGCTCCTCTGCTTTCAGTTGCCGCCAGTTTCACTTCGTGCCGGCTTTCATTGTTTCCCAAGTACATAGCATAGAGCTAAGGAAACCAAGCCCTAGACCCTCCACAGATGAGCAGAAGTAAAAATAGGAACCAGGGGAGCAGACTTCCTCCCAGACATAAACCTCTTGTTGCTGGAAGCCAAGAATATCTGCTTTGTTGCTGAAAAGCCCTCCTGGCTCCTTCACCAGCTTCCGCTCCCTGACCCAGGCGGTTCAGCACCAGTCGGGATGCTGAGGCTGGGGGTCTGCTCAGCGCGTTTTGGAAAGCCCTGCCGAGCCAGTGTTCCAGAGTAGACCGTTCATAGCCCGTTCCCACAGACATTAGCAGAGTTACAGAAGTGTTCATTGCCCAGTTTGAAAGGCACTGTCCCTACCGAGAAATTCGCTGCCACATGCACAAGCATTAAACAGGGCTCCTCCGAGGCTGTGCATCTCTCTCCCGCTGTGCATGGATCTGTGCGTGTGGATGTACATGGAGAGCTATTCCAGTAGCATGACTAACTCTTCTGGATATGGTTTTGATATGACCCATTTGCTTATCAGTAAAAATACAGCGCCTGGTCTGCAACAATATTTTACTGCCCACGTGAGGAACAAAGGATTGTGAGAGGGCCACATCATGGGGGACCCAGAGGCAGCTCCCCTGGGGGCACTGCAGCTGGTCAGTGGCTGAGCTTCGAGGGAGTGCTGGTAAAAACGGAGAAATGCTTGCCACGACAAAGAACATGGAGGCCCAGTTCAGCCCCTCCACAGCAATCGCTTTAGGAAGCCCTCAGACTGCTATCACCCAGCCTGTTCTGGAGGCCAGCGGTAGCAGGGAGAGTTTGGCCTTTTGGTTTCTATTTTCGCTGGGGTGACCGTGGCCCCACGTTGGCTACCAGCCCTTACATTCAGAGTCCCGCCATTTCAGCCATCCTGGGTCCCTTAGCCTTCCTAAATCATCTGCAAAAGCTACGTCTGCTGCTGAGATGTAAACAGAGTCCCTCCACTCCTGCAGCACTCACTGTTTCAAAGGAACAAGTGCTAGCTGAGTCCAGCTGCAAAATAAACATCATTATCTCTTGAAATGAGCTCAGCCACGCAGCACGTTCAGGGACTGGCATTGCTGCCAGAGTCAGGCTTTACCACAACAGTACTTGGGAAGGGGGGAAGAGATCCAACCAGTTTTCTGCAAACCGCTTTTGGATAGCTCTTATTTCTTCTTGGAGATGGCTTTCCTTTCTCACACTGCCTTTCCCCTCATGAGGTCTTGTCCCGTGTACAGGGAGGGTGGAATTGCATCAGCTTTTGGGGACAGATGCTTTTACAAAGACCGCTTTTCTTGCAGGCACCAGCTGCACTTCACACTGCTGCTGGACACGGGCTTGCCGTTTAATTTGCTGTTGCTTCCCGACTCCGTCTGAGCCAAAGGCACCAGGCAAACACTCTGCCTGCGATGTTCTGGCACTTGCTTTCTAGTCACAACTGGACTCCAGATACTTAGAAATCCAGACAAAAAAAAAAGCAGCATAGAGAGGAAATCGATCAGTCAGACTTCTTCAGACCACAAGAGGTTTTTAGTTCAGGTTACAGGGAAAGAGTTCATTCAGCCTTCTGATTTACTTCTTATTAATAATGCAATACTCCCTGTCCTACATAGGTAGAGTGAGCAGGAGTAAGACAGAAAACCCTTTTGCCTTCTCGCAATTAAGGGTGTCACGGAGTTGAATAGGGTGTGGATAACTTATTTTTCTAGTTTGTTCGCAGTAGCTAGGCATGGCTCTGTGCCTGCCTACGTGGCTCGACCGTTCCCGTTAGCACTTGGCAAATCGGGTTTCCTTGGGGTCTGCAAAGGTCCTGTGGGTGGAACTCACCTCAGCTGCTTGGTGTCTCTGATCAAGGGCCTTTGGTTGATGGGGCTTTTTGGTGCTTGCCTTGATCATTTAGCTTCTTGCTGCTCCTTACGACGATTTTAGCAACACAAGCATGGTCGTGTCGTGGTTTAACCCCTGTTGGCAACTAAGCACAACACAGCCGCTCGCTCACCCTTCCCACCCCTCCCTGGTGGGATGGGGGAGAGAATCGGAAAAAGAAGTAAAACCCGTGGGTTGAGATAAAGACAGTGTAATAGGACAGCAGAGGAAAACAGTAATAGTAATAATAATGATAAAGGAATATACAAAACAAGTGATGTACAATGCAATTGCTCACCACCCGCTGACCGATGCCCAGCCTGTCCCTGAGCAGCGATCGCTGGCCAACTCCCCCCAGTTTATATACTGGGAACGATGCCGTACGGTATGGAATAGCCCTTGGGCCAGTCTGGGTTGCTGTCCTGGCTGTGCCCCCCCAGCTTCTTGTGCACCTGGCAGAGCAGGGGAAGCTGAAAAGTCCCTGACCAGTGTAAGCACTGCTTAGCAACATCTCAAACATCAGTGTGTTATCAACATCATTCTCATCCGAAATCCAAACCACAGCACTATGCCAGCTACTAGAAAGAAAATTAACTCTACCCCAGCCGAAACCAGGACAGGTAGCCAAAGGGTGTGATGCACCTTTGGGGTTGTCTCATCAAGATAGCAGTGATGGAGAACAGGGTTTGTTATTACATGTGAGCTGGAAAAATACAGTTTGAGATTTCTTGGAGTACAAATGTTGTAGCAGCAGAATTCCCTCATTTCCACCAGGAAGGGTACTTTGGGTCATGGCTGTCAATGATGGAAAGTTAACCCTCATCCCAGCACAACTGCCAGCTTTGCAATACAGGGGTTTGATGCAAAAAAGGGGATTATTTACATTGGGTTTGTGGGCTTAAATAAAAGTCAAATCCCAAGGCAACAATATTGGTGCCCCCAACGGCCTCTCTTTATAGGCTGTTGGTGTTGGTAGCAGAAGGCACCTACACTGCAATCTTGTCTAGAGTCAGTACGCAGTATTTTGCAGCGTGCTGAGTGCTTCGCAATCAGCACAAAATGCCGAGTGCTACAGCAGCAGGTTCTTTTGCCACTGTGAATTGGGAAAGAAGCCGGGGTGGACGCTGGCACTTCAGTGGCTATCATTATGCACAGAACAACTCCATTTCCAGAAGAAAGAAACACTTCTCTGCCGCAATAAAGATATATTCTGAACCATTTCACAGTAACTCGCAGAATCCCACTAATGATGGTTCGAAGGAAAACCTGGAGACCAGCAAGTTCCCCTTCTTGTCCCAAGAAAGACTATAAGGATATGAGAAAGCAATCTGGCCTGAGGCTGACACAGGCAACAGAGGTTGCTCTCCCGTGTAACTGTCTGTAGCCCAGGGCAGCGGCTGTTCAGAACAGACACACCATCTCACTGTCAATCCTGCCGGATACGGCTGTTCAGCAAAACCCCGTGAACATTCTGGAGACAAGAAAAATTCTCTCCAAAGCTTGGCCAAGTGTTTCTCTGGCACAAGACATTTCCATGAGGTCACCGTTGGAGTTCCTCCCACTGTCTAGATCATTCACAACCAGAAATGAAAAACGTTCTCTTTGGGCTTGAGACCCCTCATGTACCTTACCGTGATCTACCATAGGACATATCTGTCTTTGCGTTCCTGCTGGCATCCTCTTTGCCGTGGTTATGTCTGCTACAGAAGGATTTAGGATACTTACTGCAGCATCCATGACATAGGCTCAGTCTCCAGCTTTCATGCTCCTTCCAAAACTGCACCACAGGCAAGTCTTGTCATCACTGATTAATGAACAACTGTAACAAGAAAGAGTCCAGGAATCACTGCACTAAAACTGAGTGTCTGCATTTCGATCTAAAATCCTGGAAAATGTTTGATTCCAGTTAGGTCAGAGGTCTAACATGTAGGGGTGAAAAGACTGCATTTTTGCTGGGTTTTCTGGCTAAAAAAGGCTGATGAAAACTGGGGCAAAGGGTGTCTCCTCACGTCTAGCCATAGACTAGTCTGAAGGCCCAGGAGGGAAGAGTGAAGAACTCCCAGAACTTCGCTGCTGCTTTGGAGATTTGCAGGGAATTCTGTGCAAGGAGAGAAGGTGCTGGTAGCCTACATGCATAAGGATGCAAGCAGTAACATAAACAGCCTTGGGGGAAGACTGCAAACAAAAGGCCCTTTTTTCACTTTCACAGTTCCATTCTGCGTCTGTTTTTCATTTATCCCTCTGTGACACCTCTCCATCATGCTTGATGCATGTCTCCATTCCTGACAAGCTTGCAAGGGCCTCTCAAGAACTCATCAGTCACAGAGATGAGGAAAGAGGCAGAGCACATGAAAAGAGAAGCTCTGACTTCTGAGTGCCTTTCATGGGGACAGCATCAGAACAGCGATGTCCTTGACAGGTGCCAGGAAGCGATGCAGAGGCAGGAGAAGCCCCATGTGTGGGAGAACTCTGCTAAACAGGATCTGCCAGACTTCCTCTGCAGGAGAGACATGCGAGCAGGCGAGGGGTCAGGGCTCAGAGCAGCCCCATTTGAACAAAGCCTCCCTGCCACTTCTCTTGAACAGCCACAGCACCACCTGAGATTCCCAGCTGAACGTGCCTAGGGGTGATTACTTCCTCCCTTTTTTCTGCCCTGTAGCCCGCCTATATATATATATATGCAGCTTTGGTTACCCTCATCTTTTGAGAACTAGGAGTGAAAATGGCTGTGGAAGTGGTAAGCATTACTTCATTTCTTACTTGGTTCAGTACTGCAGCTGGGAAGGGGAGGAAGAGCTGGAACTGCAAATTTTCACACTTTAAGTAAAGACCAAGGCATGTATAGAGCTGTGGGTCTGTGTTAGTGTGTGTTTAGCTGTTTCTCTGTTGCTGTTTCTCATATGCTATTTCTCTGAATGCTTAGCAGCATTCCCAGTGACCCGTCACCTTTTTGGGGGGTTTCTAGGACCATTCTCTAGGAATTTGCTGCAGTGGCAGATTTCCACCCATTTTGAAACACCACAACAGACTTCAATTCCTTTCCAACCTGAGTAATGCTTCCTATTCGATTGATTCCTCTTTCCTCTCCTGTAGGGAAGTGAGGAGTGTGGTCACAAATCCAGGTGTCAGCATAAATCTGTTACTTAGTGCTACCTGATGGTACTTCATGCCTCTGTTGAACCAGAGGGGGGTAAGAACTACCTTGTAAAGAAGGCTGACAGTGGCAGTCCTCAGGTAATGGGAGTAGATGATGGGGTAGAAGGCAAGGTGTATTTATTTGAAAAGGCTAAAGGAGTGAGTCATGTTCACCCAGGGAGATTGCTAAGACAAGTACACTTATTCCAGGGTAATTTGGGGTGGCTCTGATCGTATATTTACTGACTCATCTAGTAAGAAATATCTGCAGCATTTTTCTAGTTCTCCATGTCCCAGTTTCAAGGCATGGAGATAGTCAGTGTTATCTAGTGGCAAAGCTTTAGGTCATTTGCTGTTAAAATTGACTGTATGCAAGACCTAATTATAGATATAAGGGATGTGACTAGGGCTGGTTAATCCTACCAATATGAAAAACTAAACTAGGAAGCCCTGGAAATGCAAATAAATTACTGGTGTTGCTAACTGCAATGAGCAGTGAGCTTGGCGAAGTACTCTGCTGCCATGGATTGCAATCCCAGTTCTGGTTCTTCCAACACATTTGATGTCCAAGTGTTTATGCAATGTATGTCCAAGTGTTTACAAGCTTCCTGGAGTCATAAAAAAAACTGGTGAACAATGACAATTATCCTCTGCCCTGAAATTAAGCATGCATAGACCTACGCACAGGACTGGTGGCTTATGGAGAGCCTTCCTGAAAAGCCCATGGTACAGCCCTCTGTGCTGAGCATCTTTGCTGTGGGAAGCTGAAGAGCAGGGACCAGGCCTGGCTGTGAGATCTGAAGATAGAGCCTGCTTGCCTCCTAAACAAGAGAAGCTTTGGTTAAATATTTGCAGAGAGAGAAAGCGTATGAAGTCTCCATTGGTGGATGGCTGGACGGGACTCTGCATTCACATCACCTGTTTCTTCTTTCTGGACTGAAGAAACAAATCCCTCTCTGCAGAGGGAGCCTGTGCCTCCATGGAAGGGTGGAGAGCAGAGAGGATATTTCTGTCTAATAGTACCACTTATTTGCAGGGGAATATTTTTGCTCTCATTGTTCTTTCATCACTGGGTCAGGCATTACAGCACCCAGCTCTAGAACAAAAGCCTCTTATCCCCAAAATAGATGGGAATTGTTTTGCTTGCTTTGCATGCGTCAAGTCACCTCTTTCTTTATGGACTACTGGAATTGCAACTATTTCCCTAGTCTGACGTGGGAGGAGTATAAGGCTGGCAGGACTTGCAATAAGGAAAGGAGAGCTGTCAGGCTTAGCAGTTCCCAGCAGAACCCTCTGCTTCCTTCAGGCTTGTTTATGCAACGGGATTTCTAATCTAGGACCCCGTGCCCCACCTGCCTTCTTCCAACTGTAAACAGCAACTTGCTGATGGTGGGAGGTCTTTTTTTCCCCACCTCCCCTCTCATTACTTTTAGATTTCAGCAAGTTTGTCCTGCCCTCTCAGATCTCAGTATGGCTCTTTCCAGCAATGAGTTCGAGTTGAATAATACAGGCCCGTGTCCCCTCTGTGCCACCCACATGTTGACTGCCACACGGCATCAGGTGCAGTTAGGCTCCTGCCTACATCGGGTGGCCCATGGTGGAACTGGTCCCTGAGTTTACCTTCAGGACTGCAGCCTGTGTGGTCCTTGGAAATCCCAGCAGCCCTCCGCCACCCCTTTAATTTATAAAATGACTGACCTCAAGCTGAGTCTGTGATGGCAAAAAGGGACATGCGAGACTCTTGCCAGGGACGGACTGCGTGCTGCTCTGCATGCTTTCCCTGCTGAGCTTGCTCCAGAAGCCCGAGTGGCTCTGCTCTTTCGTGCCAGAAAAGCCAGATTCCCGCATGGAAAGACTGCTGGAGATGCTGATGGGGTAGGGGAAGGTGGTAGCCTGTGGTGTGGTTTTATGCTTGACTCTGCTGATGTCCACCTGCTCAGTGTGGTGTTGGCTTTAATGCAGCAGAAGGTAGTACTTGTCCCCAGCGTTTGCGATGTGGGGCAGCATGTTGATTGTCTCATCCTATCTGTGGCTTGTATGTACCAAAGCCTGGATCCACAAGGCATCTGCATCTCTAGAACTTGCTGAACATGTGGAAAATGAAGAATCAGTGCCTTGAAGGAGAAACTCAGATCTGACTCAGAGCTCATCCCATGCTATGCCCTGTGAAAAGGAGAGGCAGGGCGTAGGAGAACGGTCATAAACCAAGGGCTTTCAGGGGCTGGCGTGGAGGCTGGAGAGAAAATCCCCACTCTGACACTAACCAGCATGGGGGGGACAAGTTCCCAAGTGTTACAGGAGCACAGCGTGAGCTAGCCAAGGTCAGCTGGGCTGGAGGAGCCCTGCTGACAGCACAGGGAGTCATTCCCTTTCCTCCCACTCGCTCCCCAGCTGCCTTGCTGGATTTGGACAAAAAGAGTGATTGTTTTTTCTGCTTGAAGCCTTGTTCCTGCTCAGATGTTTTTGCCTTATTACTGAGAGGGGGTGAAAAGCTTCGGATGAAACGTGAGCCCTCAGCAAAGCCTACCTTAGAGGCAGTCTAGTTCTAAACCCTGAAACTGAAGGTCAGTTCCTTTCTGGCAGCCTGGACCAGAGAAATGACCTCTGCAGTGCAACCCTGGAAACCCCTGGCCCAGACTGGTCCAGTTGTGCTCCTCTGCTGCAGCCACACAAGAGCTGAACCTGTTCTGTCCCAGCATGCCGGTTTTCAGACTACACTTATTCTGAAACTAAGCTTCTCTAGCCTCAAAGGCTGCTGGTATGAGGGTAAAAGTAAGATGACTGGTACCTCTGCTCCCTTGCCCCCATCAGAGAAGCAGGCCTGCAGAGCTGGGAGCAGAGATGCTCTAACAGTCACCTGGGTATTGAGGCTGATGGAAAATCAGCCTCATTCTCTTCTGAATTCCAGGCTGTGAGCAGAGAGCACAGCTTGGCCAGCGCTCGTGCAGCTGCGCTTGAAGTGGGGGCCAGGCGGTCTCTCTCGATAGGAACTTAGAAGCCACGTACTGCTTCCCTTTCCTGTTGTGACTGGATGCAGGTCTGATGGGTGCTCAGAGGCCCATTCATCAACGTCTTTGCCTGCTTCCCCCCACCCGCCGAGCGAAGAACTCAGCAGAGCCTGGCTAGAGTTAGACAAGCCTCTAAAAATAGAGCACACCTGAAATGCAGCCACTTTGCTGATAGGAACAGAAACTATCCTCTGCTGCTGTTTTCCTCTATTCCCTACCATGAGTGGGTTGCAGCACCAGGGCATGAGCTTGTGAGGGGGGACCTACTGCCCTGACAGCCTCTCCTTAGGCAGCTGCAACTTGCCACGGAAACGTGAGCCAGCGATGGATGGAACAGTGCTGCTGCCCAAGTGAGCTGCTAGAAGTCATGATAGAGTTAACTCAGACCTTCAAAAAACACACAGCAGTCTGTCGGAGCCTGTAGAGCTGCATGGGGTATTAGGCTGTAAAACTGTCTTAACAATTACCGGTGTGATTCAAAGAAATTGGGTACAGAAGCTGAAATAAGCAAAATAGATGACAATCCAGCCTCCTGGGGGAGAGAAGCTGATACCCTTTGGCTCGGTTGTTTCTTTACTGGCTCCTCCCTTAGACACCCTGCAGACAAGCCCAGGAAGGCTGTCCAAATGCATGAGTCTCCTTTGCATGTGTACAGAATGCTCTCTGCCACGTCTTGCTCTCCTGTGTGTGTGCCTGCAGATTCCTCCAAATTGTCTGCTCTCTCCCAGGCTGACATGTTAAGAAAGTACAATTATTGAGTGAGGCTGAGATTTCTCGAGGCTGAGAACTTGCTGTTCAATGGGAAATCGCAGCTTATTGCATAGCTGGAAATTCCTCAGGAAACCTGATTCTAAGGAGGTTCTCCTAAATTTGGCTTTTCCCAGTTGTCTGGGCTTTCCTAACAGGATGGAGATAGGGGCTAAAAGTCCAGCAATAAGAAAAAATGATGCACTCCAAAGAACAGCCTTGCTTAAAAATTGACTACTGCATCCAGACCTCATTTGTACTGCTTAGAAGTGGGTCGAATTTTCAGAGATACTCTGGTTCCTGGAAAGCAAAGTGAGACTACAGTCTGGGTCCGGCTGGGAAAAATGCAGTAAAATCCTGACTTGTGAAGGAGATGAGGCAGGAATCCGCAGTCTGAGAGAATCTCTGCTAGAGGCTGCCAGGTTCTGATGCCACAGGCAAAGAGTCTGACCCGGTATGCTGGTAAGTCCTGTACAACCAGCTGCAACTGCTGTTTGCTCTTCAGTCAGTTCTCTGCCCAGTGTGTCCCATTGGCAAGGATGCTGGTTTGGATTGGACCAAAGGGCTGCAGTGCAGCCTGGCTTTGGGAAAAGGACAGGCTTCACATGAATATGAAGGGTGCTGTATACTCCAGGAATGAAATGTCAGATCTGGAATGAAAGGCACTTTCAGGAAAAACCCTTCAGTGTGTTCCTCCATGCTGAAGCCAGGTGTTGAGTGCTTTGGAGCAGGGCCTGCAGTGGGGTTTGTGTCCGCTGCAGAGCTGCAGCATGATATTCTGGTTAAGCCCTAACATAGCTGTTGCTCTCCACCCTGATATTAGGCTGACATTGCACTTTCCTGCCAGATTCTGCAGCTCATGAGGGAATACAATAACTTCTCCCCCAGGAGTTTGCCCCTTTTTGTTTGTAAATGTCCATGGTTTCTCAGGGATAAACATGAAAGGTTCCCCTCCTCTTCAGAGCCGTTAAGCTCATGTGCCCAGCTAAGTCCAAGGAAGCAGTATGAGCTGCGTGGAGGAGCTGGTTCAGCAAGGATATAGGAATCTCTGTGGTCTGAATCAGCCACTCTTCCCGTAAGTCCTCTGTGTGACCGGGCAGCTCTGAAGCTTCTAACACAAGTTTTCGACTCCTTGGAAAGAGATTCTGGCCTTAAGGACCCAGTGGGTCTCTGCCAGGGACTATCATGGGCCCACCCAGGTTTGTACC
The DNA here is from genome assembly GCA_020745775.1 of Theristicus caerulescens. Taxonomy (NCBI): domain Eukaryota; kingdom Metazoa; phylum Chordata; class Aves; order Pelecaniformes; family Threskiornithidae; genus Theristicus; species Theristicus caerulescens. The sequence continues at coordinate 6,759,898 of CM036574.1, forward strand.
CTCGCTCCTTTGCAGTTCTTGGCGCTGTGGAGTTAGCCCTCTACGTGTAACTTCTACCTGCTTAATTATGGCAACCTTGTCATTGCAAAGCAGGGATTGAGAACACGGTTCTTGTAAAGGCTCAGGCTCCAGAAGTCAATTGGGTTTGCGCATCTATGCCCTCCTCCCCTAGTACTAATGTTGGGGTTGTGATCACTGCACAGACGGTGTGTATTTTGGGGGAATCTGTGGCTTTTGTACACACAAGGATGGCTGAGCCTGTGCCCCGCCTATTTATTTGGAGGGTTAGCGTTTCCTAGCCTGCTCTTCTTCCTAGTCCTGGGCTGAGCTGAAAGCACAGGGCTGAAGCAGTGAAGCAAAGAGCTCTCTTTCAGCTCTCGCTTGGCAGGGAAGTTGATGCATGTGGACAGTCACTCGCATCTCTGGCAGCGGGGTGGAGGATGCGTTATGACAACCCAACAGTTATTAACACAGCCTGCTGCGTGCAAACGGGGAGCCTCTGCAGTAACTGGGAGAGACAGGGCCAGAGATGTCAGCTATTTCTGACCTACCTGACAAAAGGAGAAATCCAGAAGCCTCTGAATGAGCAATGAGCCGCTTACATTGTCTTTTGCTGTTTCTCCTGGTTTACCCCTTCACTACCACATATCTGCGTGGGGTAGCCTACCCTCGCTGTGAGCAATGATAGGTGAAGGGAATTACAACAGTTCCAGGCAGGAGCAAGGAGAAAATGAAATCTCTGGGCCTGACGTACCCTGAATTCAGAGCGGTTGGAGCCAAGTGCTTCAGCTCTGCTTTGCGCTGCTGGCATCCAGCCCTCCTGCTTTGCTCCCCTCTGTATCAGGTTGCTCTTTGACCTGCTCCTGGAACTCTGCAAATGATCTCATTTGTTCCTACAAATTTAAAACACATTAGAACCCAGAGGCAAGGTGAAAGCAAGAAGCTGGTTGAACTTCGTGCAATTTTGTGAGCTTGTAAACAAAACTGGCCCAGCTGCAGTTCAGAAAGTCAGGCTGCTGCACAGCTATGTCATAAACACGCCTGACTCAACGCGCTGCTGCATACAGAGGTCTCTTTTTCCTAATATCATCCCCTTCAGCCCATAATGAAACTGTATGTGTTAGCTCTCAACAACAGTCAAGTCTGGCTTTATGGCTGGCTCAAAAATAACAGTGCAAAGCCCCACACCAGTCCATCACTGCAGTTTTTGCTTAAAGGACTGTAAATGCCTTTACAAATGTGAAAGAAGCAGCAGCTGCTGTTAGTTCTGGGCCAGTTGTCCTGAAAACAACAGGAGCATTATATCATTAAAATATGGTTTCTGTATGCCCTACAGTAAAATTATGTGATCTCTTGCCCTAATGTATGGATTACATCGGATGCAGCTAAATTTTCATAGAATGTCCTGAGTTGGAAGGGACCCCCAAGGATCATTGAGTCCAACTCCTGTCCCTGCATAGGACACCCCCAAAATTCACACCATGTGTCTGAGGGTGTTGTCCAAATGCTTCTTGAATATCGTCAGGCTTGGCACCGTGACTGCCTCCCGGGGGAGCCTGTTCCAGTGCTCCACCACCCTCTGGGTGAAGAACCTTTTCCTAATATCCAACCTAAACCTCCCTGGCAGATCTTCCTGCCCTTCCCTCGGGTCCTATCACTGGTTGTCAGGGAGAAGAGATCAGTGCCTGCCCCTCCTCTTCCCCTCGTGAGGAAGCTGTAGACCACGATGAGGTCTCCCCTCAGTCTCCTCTTCTCCAGGCTGAACAGACCAAGGGACTTCAGCTGTTCCTCATACGGCTTCCCCTCTAAACCCTTCACCATCTTGGTGGCTCTTCTTTGGACACTCTCTAGTAGCTTCGTATCTTTTTTACTGTACACGGTACTCGAGATGTGGCCACACCAGTGCCGAGCAGAGCGGGACAATCACCTCCCTCGACAGGCTAGCCATACAGTGCTTGATGCACCCCAGGACATGGTTGGCCCTCTTGGCTACTGGGTCACACTGTTGGCTCATGGTCAACTTGCTCTTGACCAGAACTCCCAGATCCCTCTCTATGGGGCTGCTCTCCAGCCTCTTGTATGTACATCCAGAGTTGCCATGTCCCAGGTGCAAAATCCGGCACTTGCCCTTGTTAAACTTCATACAGTTGGTGATTGCCCAGGTCTCTAATTTGTCCAGATCTCTCTGCAGGGCCTCTCTGCCCTCAAGAGTGTCAACAGCTCCTTCCAATTTTGTGTCATCCGAACTTTAAGTCACACTTTTATAAATTTCTATTAAAATCACTTTTGCAAATATCTTTAACGGTGATTCTTTAAGTGACCTAACCACTCATCCGTGACAAAAACAGTGATAAAGGAACAATGCTTGCTATGCATGCAGCATTTATGACCTGCCTTCTGGAACTGCCTTGCCAGTTCTGCCATAAGCCTGTTTTTGAGGCAGCTAGAGCACTTGGAGCATTCTGGTCCTGGACAGGTGACTGGATGGACAGGGGAGGGTCAAGTCCAGCAGTTTCCCAGTCCCTCTGGACACTGGACTTGCCCTGAAGACAGTCTTCTTGCTGAACTACTCTGTTATAGGATCTGAAGTCCTGCCCTTCTTGCCTGATGCCTTGGAATCCAACCTCAGCTCCTGAATCCTGTGAGGAAAAGGGTGCAGAGGTGTTGCCTTCCATTGCTTCAGCATCCTCTGCAGGCTCTGTGTTGCACTTGGCAGTCTCATGATTTGCCCAGGTCTACTGGGTCTGGCTGGAATGGAGTTAATGTTCTTCACAGCAGCCTGTACAGTGCTGTGTTTTGGATTTGTCACTTAAACAGTACTGATAATGCACCAATGTTTTGGCTATTGCTGAGCTGTGCTTGCACAGTGTTGAGGCTTTCTCTTTCTATGCCCACTACCCCCTCCACTGAATAAGCTGGGAGTGTTGAAGTTGGGAGGGATGCAGCTGGGACAGCTGGCCTGAATGACAACAGGGATATTCCTGAACATATGATGTACTCAGCAATAAAAGCTCAGGAAAAATGGGGAAGTGGAGACTTCTGGGGTTATAGCATTTGTCTTTCCAAGTAACCTTTACATGTGTTGAGGCCCTGCTTTCCAGGAAGCGGCTAAACATCTGTTTGCTGATGGGAAGTAGTAAATAAGCTCCTTATTTTGCTTTGCGTGTGCATCTGGCTTTGCTTCACTTATTAAAGTGTCCTTACTTTGACCTATGCATTTCTTGCTGCTGGTGCATGCTTAGCTGCTGACTGGGGTCACCCCCCACCCCCGACACCTAGCTATAAAACTTGCTTGCAGTCAAGATGCTCTTTTCATCAAGATGTTCTTCCGCAGCTTGCTCATATGTTCCAGCACTGACAGCCACTACATCTCACTGAAAAGTGGAAAAAATGGCCCTTTATACATGAAAAGGCATTTCACTTATAAATGCTCCTCCACTCCCAAAGTGCTGTGGTATGACTCAAATGAATGTGTGCCTTTTCAGTTGCTCCGTGATGCTCTTTCTAAATGCCATTGCAAAGAACTAGTGGGCTGCTACAGTTGTCCAGAATATTAGCAGAACCAAACCATAGATGAAAATGTGCACAAGAAAACTAGACCAGAGCAATTGGATTCAGTCCCAAGAGCGATGCCGAGTGCCCAGCTGGTGCAACCTGGCACTAATAAGCTGCAGCGAGCAGACACTGTTTACCTCGGCTCTGTCCCCAGGATTCTAACGCTGGCTCTGGCATCCTGCTCAGCAAACTGCTCCCTCCCCGCTTAGTTTATACAACTGATGCTAATTCTCAGGATAAATTGGCAACAGCGTTAATTACCATTTCCTTTTGCTCTGATATTATTTCTCAGCAATAGAATTACCCACAGATTCAATGCAGGTTTGAAATCACAGGAGACGGCAGGTATGGAGGCTTCGCGTGCTGAGGCTGGTTTGCTCTAGGAACTGCTTTGGGAAGCTGGAGTTCAAAGGAGCCGAAGGCTGGCTTGTGGCCTGTCAGAAGGACAAGGTTCCCTTCCTTTCTGGGCAGGTGTCCTGCTTCCACTGCCCCTTGCCTAGTGCTGATACAGTCTGGAATTCCTCAAGGCAGACTTGCGTGGAGAGACCAGGAGATGCCCGGGATGCGGAGCTGGAGAGGAACTGAGGCTGTTGGTCCATCCCATCCCAGCTCAGAAGGATCCTGGGGGCTGTAATTCACTTTGGTGCCCGAGAGCTGATGCTTTGTGACAAGTTGACTCCTTCAGAGCTCACCCAAGCACGCGTTGTCCAGATTTCATAAAACCTGCGGAGCAAACGGTATGCTGCCTGGGAGCCAGAGGGAACCGAAGCCCCTAGCACGAGCAGGCAATTGCTTAGGGAACCTCATCCCTCTCTGCACATTAGCCATCTGACATGCTTGTGTCTACCTGTGTGTTACTTCCATAAATTCCTTTATTTTGAAATAGGCTGCTGTATATGAGAGAGAAATCTAGGACGCTGTGTCCTGGCACGACACCGTGCTGGAGGGGAAATAACAAGAGAGCCCACCCATGGCGCTGTTTCTCAAGAAGTATTTTCTTATTGCTGGATGTTACCAGACTATTTTTAAGAGGATCCTGATAACTCTGCAGCCCATTCTTCAGTATTAGGATGGGAAGCAGCCTTTCCCAGTATACTGACACTAATCTGGGTGGTTGCATTCTTCCAGAGTAGATCTGTCCTGCAAATGTTTTCACGTATCCTAAGCTTCAGTGTAGCTGCAAGTAGTTGAAAAGCTACTGCCCTTCACCCCAGAAATGGCTGTATTTTTGTGCTGGGTGACTTTTTAGGATGCTTTGGGATGAAAGAGATCATCTTATAAGCTAGACCTTACCTCACTGTGGAGTCATTCCTAGTCACTGGGCAACTTTTGAGAAAAATAAAACTGGTGAATGCAAGGAGTAAACATGTCTATTTTTGTAGTTTGACTTCCAAGTCAAACAAAAATAAGAGCTGACTTGAGGCTGGAGACTGCGTGACACACTGTTAACTGAGAACTGGCAACACAGGGCCTGATCCTCCCTGCTGTAAGTCAGAATGGCATTTCTGGAGTCAGTGGAGTTCAAGTTCGTGCCCTCCAGCCATGCAGCCTGTAGCTGCTTAAAAGTTAAGCGTGACATAGTGGGGCCGTCAGGTGAGCCACACGTGGTCAGTCTTTGGAGGAAAACCCGGGGCTGGCTGTGAATGTTGTTGGTGATTCAGTTGCTATCCCCATCCTCTGCGTGGGAATGGAGCCGATGTCTCAGCATGAGCTGGCAGGGGTCCCCCAGCCCAAGACCCTGGCGCGTGCAGCCAAGTTGGATCACTGGCACCTGGGGTAATGCCCACCTGTGCTGGGCTGCACAAGCCTCCCCTGGAGTTCAAGGGGGAGCTTTTACCCGCGTCGTTCTTCCAGTGCTGCAGAGCTGCTTTGCTTCCTTTCCAAATGGGGAATTTCCAAATTGCCATATATAGATAGCCCCTACAAACAAAAACTTTTATGTGAGCTGAAATAAGGCTGTGTTCCCAAAAGCCTGTTTGTTCCAGCTGTGGTAATTTGTCTCAGAAAGGATATTGCATCTCTTCAGAAATTGCGTATTGTTTACATCCCCAGAATGTCACGGCAGCTGCGGCGCACCACCAGAGCCTCCCGCGCGCAGAACGCTGCCGCGTAGTACCGAAGAAACCTTCAGTACCGTGCCACTGTACAATACGTGTGTGCACGTGTCTGAGACTCACTAATAGCACAGCCACAAGACGGTAGATTGGTTGGTGGTGGTTTCCATTCGGGTTTTTTTGTTTTTACTATTGTTAATTGTTCCTGAGCTTTTCTGCAACTTGGCACGGTAAGATGATGATCATCCTGAGTGAACTGCAGTCAATGACAAGTGGGGAACATGAGCTTAGCAGTGACAGGGAGCTGAGCCTAAGCTGAGATCTGCAGCCAGATTCTGATCACGTTTAAACAGGAGCAAATCTGGAGTTATTCAGTTACTCGGCTGGCTCCAGAGCGCAGGATGCAACTAGGAAAGAATCAGCATGCGCATGCACCAGTCTTACTGGAAACAGGATCTGTCAATTACAGTAAAGTTTAAAAATAAAACAAAATTGTGTAAGATCTAATTATTTTCCAGGCTGTTTTTTCCTGCTTCCACCTATCTCAGCAGGCCATGCAGGGAGATAAAGGCTGAAATCTCTCCAGGCTGCAGGGTGTGAGACTGAACATTGATAAACTGACAAAAAAAGGGAATTATTCTAAGATGAGCAGCCCTTCCGTCAAAAGAGTTCCTTGGGAAGTGAGTAATGGAAGGAAACGGTCTCCATATACCCACCAGCCCTCGTCAAGGGGCTCTGACCGTGCATCCGTGAGCCCTGGGAACCAGAGCCAGAGCACTTCTAGTCTTTGCAGTCATTTTCTCTGAACAGGTCGCTGGGCAGTGGGGCAGAAGGACGATGGGACAGGAGCAGACGGATGTCTAGGTTAGTTGATGAGAAGCAGATGGTTTGCAATGGGACACCACTTGCTTCCTCCAGCCCATCCCTTCCAGGTCCCAGGTCCAGAATACAACCAGTGTGAGAATAGCAGGTAGGACGTACTCACCAGCAGAGAAGGGTGCGACCAAACACGCACTTCACTCAACAGTGGTTTGGAAAGCCTTTCGCCTTCTTGGCTGCCACCATGGTCAATACATCAGCGACTGAATTGACTATGGATCTGTGCAATGAGAACCGATGAATTTGCTCAGATCGGTGAATCAGACCATGGTGTGATTTGCTTTGCTGTGTGATTTTTCCCTGGAAGCTTGCTCGCCAAATGAGACTACAGACTGAGAGCTTCGCTGCTAGAGTACCTGCGCTTCCTACCGACTTCATCATGAGCGCTGCTAAATAAGCACAATTCTGACAGGGGCAGGCCCAAACCACACTGAGTCAGAGGCAAAAGTCTGCTCTTGATTTCAAGAGGCAATGATCGAGCCCGCTGTGATCAGACATAACTTAGCAACTAATATCCAGGTTTATTTCAGTGGGCTGTAACATTAAGGAACGCTGCTCTATGTGTCAGGGAAACCAGATAGCAATGGTATTTGGTCACCGTAGCTATTGTACCAGGATCCAGATGCCACCTTTGAGGGCACCTCACAAGTTAACATGCTCTTGGTATGAAAGCAGGGGTATCTAATTCTCTTGAGTACCTGGGATAATGCTTACTCCAGCCTCCAGGAATCAGTGGGTGAGGCTGCCGCTCACACAGGGTTGTGCTGCGTGGTATCACACAACCTGATGCTACAAAGCTCCTTCGTGATGCAGCTGGGTACCACGCTGGGAGGGGAAACACGAACAAGTGCCCAGGAAGTTTAACCAGCTGACTGCAGCCATGGTTTCTCAGCTGGATCTGATTTCTTGGGCTTGTTCTGACTTTCCATTTGGCTGATGAGTTTGGATACAACTTTTTTTCCACCCTGCACAGCTCCTTGGCTCTTAACTCCTGTTCACGTTTTTTTACAGTTCCCAGGAGAGAAAAAACAAATTGGAGGAAATATTGCACGCCAGTTTCAGAAATCCCACAGGCTCCTAAGCATTCCTCCTTTGCTACTTTTTAGCCTGTCTTGTTGGTCACTCCCCATGTTAAGAGAGATGAGGATTGATTGGTCTCTTTGTAATTGGGTGGAACTTTCCAGCTTTTCTCTGCTAGTAACATCTTGGATCTGTCCAGAAGCAGCACATGTTAAAACCTAAAATGAAAAAAGGGAGGGGGACTGTTGTCACCTCTACCTGATGAGTAGGGGCCAAAAGCAGATACAAGGACAGCCACAAAAAGGGAAACTAGGTTTAGCCCACGTTTTGTTCTGGCTAAAGTCTCCTGCGTACAGGGGGAATAGAGAGGACGCGTGCCAGTGCAGGTTAAACTGGGGCTCTTCTGTACGTGCTCTCTGCCAAACTCTTCTGCCCCTCCATCCAGTAAGATACTTGTCGCAGGTCTGTCTTCAGGCATGCGAATCCCCTTTTTTGACTCAGAAGTCACAGACTTGAGAACGTATTTAACGCCACGCCGAAGGGAGGTAACCAGCGGGCACGTAGCAGCCTGGTGCATGCACCAGAGAATATCGCTTCGTGCCCCCGTCTACGCGGCTGGCACTCCCCACCTCGGCAGCGGTTGCCTCCCCCGGGCTCTGCGTTTCTTGGGGGCTTCTGCACCAGCTCTGCTCCAGGGCAAAGCAGCGAGCCGTGGCGGTGGCTTGTACCCCTCGCCTTTGGGCACCGGGCAGGGAGAGGTGCTGGGTAGCGCTAGGACCTGGGGGAATGCTCAGCCTGCCTCCTCCCAGAAGATTAGCCAATATTCCCAGGGCAGGGCAGGCTCCCCAGCCTTTCTACTTTTTCTTTCCTCTATATACGTGTTTTTCCTCCTTCTAGTTCATTCCAGAGCAGAGCAGCTTTGGATTTCTCTGAGCTTTTTTTTTTTTTCTCCTGGTAGTTGGACTGCTGCCAGTGTCTTGCAGGGCCAAAGTTTTATCTATAGGGATATATTTTTCAAACCAGCCCAGCTGCATGCAGCCTGCCTGCAATTGAATCCCCGCTCCTGGGGCAAGTTTAACTCGGGAGAGGAACAGCAGCAGGGGTGCTGTTTGTGCCTCTCCTCCAGCTATTCCTGTCAAGATGGATTTATGACTTTAAAAGGAGTGGGGGGGGGAAGGAAAATTGCCTACAGGAGCCAGAGCTTACACCACAGCCCAGCAAAACACACGTAAAGAAGCAGTCGGATCTCAAGGCATGAGCAGCGTAGAAGTGGCACCCTGGGATCTGGTGGATCCTTGCACATAATATGACTGATCTTAAGCCTTTCATCTGCCTTCACAGAGCCGAGCTTTTGGATTTAAGGTAGTTTGCCCAGGACCAGACTTTGCTATGTTGGCCACGACGGTGCTTTCTCTTGGTCTGTGGCTGCAGTTTGCTGTGGGACAGAGCACACCTGAGAGAGGTGAGTGCCCGAAAGGGCAAGGCGTTCCCCGCTGCTTTCCCCCATTTAATACCTCCTGGTCCTTAGAGCTTTTCATAAAACCTTTTCAGAATAAAAGCGGAAGTTATATTGCTGCTTTAGGTGTATAGTTATGCTTGTATGTTACTTTGCTGGCACAAGGACAAACCAAACAAAAATCTTGTCTAAAATTGCCATATTAGAAAGAAATTTTATCTTATTTCCAGTAGCGAAAAGGAAACTGTTACAGAAAATTGAATAATTTAGTGCAATCATATGGAAAAAATCCTGACTCCTCACTGCTACCTATGTATTGAGGCACACTGATTAAGAGTGATTGATACTATACCTGTATTCTTGTTGTCTTGCTAATCTCTGTAACTCAATCATTATATTTCCTCTTTAAAATGCTTTCTCTTGGATGCTGTTCAGGGAAAATGATTATGGGTCAGTCTCGCAGAACTGACAGCAGGGAAAGGGGCGCGGAGGAGATGAATGTCTCGCGTCTGGTCCCTGCACTGTAGTGCTGGGCAGGAGACAGCCCACGTTGCGATGGCCGAGCTGATGCAATGACTTGTGTCCTGCCTTGTGTTCACAAGTGGAAAAAGGTTCTGTTCTTTGACTGCAGGGCTTCTGCTGGCTGCATCTGGTTTTCACTGCACCTGGGAAATGTAATCCAGCGTGAAAGGAGAAGTGAACCTCTTGTCTGCCTGGACAGGAGCTCCTCAGGCTCAGACAGCAGCCCAGACTGCTGGGGTCTGATTCTGCCTCTGGTACGCAGAGCAGACTGTGTCTATTGCTCGGATCCCCTTACAGGGTGCTGGATTCTGTCCCCCAGTGACACAGGCCAGTTCAGGAATGGTACTGCTGCCTCTGGCATTGTCACAATGCTGGACGTCCACCCAGGCAGCAGTTATTCCTATTGTCACACATTTCTGCTGCCACGGGAGTGTATGTGGCAGTTCCCCAGCCCAGGCTAAAAGCAATGCTCAGACCTTCAGAGGATGTGAAAAAGCAAGCCATGGCTTTCCAGAAGGACTGTGCCCTGCTCCAGAGGCAAAGCTGTGCCCGTTGTGTTACTGATGTGCTGGCTTTGGCTTGCACGCTGCCAAGCACCCTTAGAGAAAATGAACCTGCTGGTCGGCGAGGTGCCCATTCCCCGGCACCTTTGATGTGGGAGCCTCCTGGGCTCCTCCCAGGTCCTCCCTAAAGCAACCTTGAGCAAACAGCCAGTCTGGCAGGGCTCCTGGGCTGGGCTAGCTCTTGTCTGGAGATGCTACGGTGGTGTGCCGTGATTGCACAATGAGAGGTAGGGATGCATGTTCATAACTTTGTTTCCTAGGGACTTGACAATGTGAATGATTGTGGCTTTATTCTCAGCTGCTGTGGACAAAGTGAGGAAGCTACTGGGTGGGCAGTGGTGCTTCTAGACGCTCAGGAATGATTAGCTTTTTCAGGGCAACGGCTAGTGACTTAGTGCACCAAGGCACAAAGTCAAGGCAGAGCATCGCATGACCAGTTCCACCGCTTTCCTCTTTGGGTCCAGATTCAGATCCCTGTTGCATCAGTGTAAAGTACGACCATTTGATAGTTCGGGCTCTGAGAAATGAAACCTGGGTTGTCATTACCTGGCTACTCTGGACCAGCATCAGCAGAAAATGATGGGGATGTTGCCATCCCTGTGGGTGCAGCAAGTGAAAAATAAAGACACGGCCCATCCATACACACTTTGTAGAGCGCCCTGCACTTACTGATCTCTGAAGTACAGCTCAGTACCTGGCATAATTCCATGGTTCCAGGACTCTTGAGGCTCTAAATAAAACAGCAGAGATAGTGAAACTCCTGCAAAGATCATAAGAGATGGCAACCCAGCTTCCTTGCTGCCAGAGGAATTTGTCTGAAGGGCCATTTCTCAACCTACAGCCTGTAATCTGTGGCATGGACGAGCTGGAACCTGCATAGGCAGTTTGGGCTTTCCGTCACACAAGTATATTTTGCTTGGTGGGGCTCAGCTCCTTAAATAGGTGGGTGATCTAGCCGTCTCCCATGGCACAGGCCCCTCTCTGACATGGTTTTAAGTGTAAAACACCTCCCGGCTGGCGTGGTGGGATACCTCTCCTTCTGGGAGAGGCGGTGCCTTTCTCCTCCTGCCTCTCACTGCCATCCCAAGGGGCCACAGGGAACCACAGACTGCGTTCTTCAGCCTCCAAACCTGGCTCCACTCATAGTAGAACTTTTTTTCCTTGCATGGCCAAACAGTGCGAAGGGAAGACAAACATGGAATTTCAAAGATAGTTAACCAAGACAGGACATGATCTTTTTTGGCTGCTAAATCATTTATGCTCTACAAGTTCCAAGTCCCCTGTAAATCAGGCACGTGGCCTGTGTTCAGGTCCCAGCTGAGAGTGCAGGGAACTCTTGAATCGGATGTCTCCTGTCAGCGTCCCAGTGTAAGACAGGGAAGTCCGACCAGCTGTTTTTCTCCTGGAAAAGCCAAGCATTTCAATAGGCAGCACCGGGACTCCACGGTGACATTTTGCTCCCATATCGATCCCTTCCAAACCCTTCTTGGCATGACTGATCCGTGTCTGCTGCCCACGTATCAGCTAGAGGGTGACAACAGGACACGGCCGTGTCTCCTCTGTTGTTCCCTAGACTTCAGTAGAGCGCGGGAGCAGCAATGATACGAGGTCTGTGAAGTTATCCCTCAGCTCTTCAGAAGCAAAGGCCCGACAGTTCAGGAGGCAGGGAGGTGCTAATGGATGCCCCTTCTCTCAGAACCCACTGAAAGCGAAAAATCGCCATTTGGCATCTTGCCAAGCAGCCGATCTTCTTTTGCTGTAAAGCAAGGAAACTGCTTGAAAACAGCAGCCGCTTGCGTAAGGCAGGGATTTACTGGTAACAACTCTCCGCAGCCCCACCTCTGGCATGGATGGCATGTTTGTACTGGATGAAGGACAAAGAGCAGGAAGAAAGATGAGGGAATTGGAAACCTAAACCTGGAGGGAAGGATGATGGAGTGTCCAGTCACTTTATAAGCGTTGCCACACTCCTGACGTAGTGAGATCCTTTGTCTAGATTTTTTATGGATCCTTTCCGCTGACAAAATCTAAATGGGAGGAATTTGTTTCCATCTTATGCAGGGCTGAGTGTTAAGCAGAGGTAACTGTGATGGTATTTGCCTGTATTATTGCCTGATTATTGCCTGTATTATTTGCCTGTATATTGCCTGATTAGCCTTCTGCTCCACCTACAGACAGTCCCTTTAGCTCCAAAATATATGCCTGCCCACCAGTGTAACTCTTGCTTTTGTTAACCAATTGTTAACCGATTGTTGTCAACCAATGCTTCCTACCCTCCAGGCAGAACATTTTGGTGTCAAGCTGTAGCTCTTCCTGCAGAGCCTCCTGATTAACACAGCGATTTCCAGCAATGTGTGATGGGTCACAGCAGTGTTTCAAGGATGCCCAGCTCTCTTGGTGCCCCAGAGCTGCAGGGTACAGTCAAGAGTGCAATTTGTCGTGGGCATGGCTCTTGACTCTCCACTGATGTTCTTCTCTTTTGAGCAGGTGTTCCACGCTGGGTTTCACCCGTGTTCCCCCATGCAGGTAGTTCTGGCAGTAGTGGGGTTTCGCTTCCATCGGCTCCCTTGTGGTGAATTCCAAATTCCTCTCCCAGCACGCTGGTGCATGTGACCTTGTTTACGGCTTGTGAGCAATGTCCTTTGGCCATTGATCCCTGCCCTGTCAGGGTCAGAAGCTTTCACAGCTGTTGGTTGCAACATTTGGGAAACAAGCGACGCTCTTCAAAATGGTGAGGAGCAGAGGGGAGAAACAATAATTTCCCCCTGGGAGGTGGCAATCACGTTGCCAAGACCTCTCGCTGTGGCTTGCCAGCCAAGTAAGTGGCTTGTACTTCTTCCAGTGGAGTGGAAAGCACAGAGCTGTGGCTACGTGTGTTCGACTCGCTTCATGCAGCAAGAAGCTGTAAACAAAGCCCTTGTTGCGCTGCCCTGCTGCCGTGCCGTTGGGAGGCATGGAGCTCCAGGAACCAGTGGCAGGGACTGTGGCTCACAGGTTGAGCTCTGCTGTGTGATGTGGTGAAGAAATTGCATGTTGCTATGAGCAAGCAGGAAAGCTTACTGGACTTCACTTTTATTTTCTGCTGAGCTCTGAATGCCAAGTTGCTGGGGGGGTGTGTGTCTGCAACGCAGGGCTGAGTTGTGCTGGGTCATGCAGAACTGGCTGTAATCCATGTAGACCGCGGGTCCCACTCCTGCCTCCTCCTAGCATCTCTGGCTTAGTCACCTCCAAGTAACGTTAATGTTCTCCATTTCTGAAGGCTCCACCTGATTTCTCCTGTTGCTTCAGGAGGTCTGGTATGCCTCTGCCATCTCAGCCAGCACCTACCCAGCAGAGTGGTTCCTGGGCCACCTTGGTCTCTGTAGCAGCACAGCGACTCGCAGGCAGCACGTTTATTTGCATGTTTACAGACCTCGTGTCCAAGCACTCTGTCTTTCTCCCAGTGCACACCTATACTGTAACACATGCAGTAAGTGTGGTCCTGATGCACACATGTCACTTCTGTCCCCCATGCTGTGGCCATTCCCAGCACACCTGGCCCTTGCTCCAATGTCCCTCCCCCTGCCATTCCTGAGCACACCGACGTGATCGCTCCTGCCATGGGACCGACCCAGGCACTCATGCCCTAGTTGCACAGGCAAGCATCTGAACCGTATCCAGTGAGGGAAATAAATAGCAAAGACTGTCCAAGTGAAGACTGGGCCAAGAGGATCAAGTCCCCTGTGGCTCAAGCCTGAACCACTTCTCCACTTTCTGTTTTTCCACTTGAGTCCCTTGTGTTGTACGCTGACTGGCTGTGCTCTTGCTGGTTCGTGATCTCTTCTGTGCTCAGGTCATTAGGTTTCACTGCCAGGACATGTAACAGACCCCTTGAACCCACTCACTGTTCCCCTGCCCTGGTCCTTTCCCGCCTCTTGATTTTGCCATCTCATATCTGCCTCTTGGATTAGTGCCCCAGTGGGGGCTTAGCAACCCCCTGCTCGTCTCTGCCAGGCTCGTTGCTATCTCTGGGCCTGCCTTGACATGGCTTTCTGCAGGGGAAGAGCCGTCTGCATGAGCTGTCTCCTTGGAGCAATTAATTTTACGGGAGCCTTTCCATTCAGCTGTCTACTGCCTTGTGGTTTTGGCTCCCACACATGGCTCCAACACTCGACCACGGCGTGCTGCACCGAGTCCATCCGTGCTCCAGAGCCCACACTGCTCGGCCACCCCACATTCCTGACCCCTTCGCTGATCGAGGAGCCCAAATGGGGCCCAAATGGGCAGGCAGGAATCTCTGGTCCAAGGCTTTTTCTCCCTTCTTGCATCTCAAAAGCTGTCAGAAAGCAGCGTCGTGGTTAAACAAATTTCAAATTCATTATTGATATTCCAGCTATTGTAAACCTCCCAAGCTCTAAGAGTGGGAGGAGTCCTCTATGTGTTTGTGCTTCCCAGACAGTGGTTTAATTGAAATGGTAAGAAAATGAGTCAAATGGAGCGGGACTCCAGGCCCCACCCTCAGAAGCCTGACACATCGCGTTCTTCTGCACAAATGGGTCTGTGCAGCCCTTTCGCAGACATCTTGTCCCAGAGCCCCATTGAGGTGCTGCTCCCAAGCCTGTCTGGGAAAGGAGGTCAAGATGTATTCAGAAGAGCAAGAAAACGACAAATTAGCCCAGCTTTTAAAAAGTGATCTAGGGAGGAGCCCCTCCACTCCAGACTTTCCTGCCAACAGTGGTATAAATCAGGGAGCTTTCTGCCAGTCTTGTGTGGACCGTAGCCTTTGAACCGAGAGGCAGCCAGTTCTGAGAATCGGCTGCCTCTCCTGGGAGAGAAGAGCCAGCAGTTTTTCTCATCAAGCTTCTTTATCATTTCATTCTTTTCCAAATACAGCTCATTTTTCTTCCAGGCACTGCCATTGTCATAAGATGGGATAAACCTGTAAGTTGTTTTAGGCTCAAAAGTTGCTCCTGACCTTGGCCGTTGCTCTCGGTCTTGCGATCAGCAGTTCGCTTCTTTCTCTGGGACTGCTGCGCGTTCGCCCCGAGCAGCAGCTCGGGATGGCAGAGGCTCCTCGCTGGCACGGGGCACGGCTGACCTGCTGGCTCAGGCTGCTGAGGAATGTTCCCAGCTCCTGGAACATGTCCATCACCAGCTCGGAGCAGCAAGTACTCAGGATCAGCCTGGTGTTGTGTAACAAGAGGTGTCAGTGCAAGCTGAGGTAGCTCAGAGGCGGTTTTTCTGCATCAGTGAGAGCGGGATCCAGGAGTTGTGGGCTGTACTTTTAGCTCTACGCTGATTCCTCTGCCTGAGCTCCTGCCTTTTTCCACTGCCCTGGCCTTTCAGTTTATCTGTAATGGGTTAATAACATGTGCTTGGAAAGACCGTCATGAGGCTTCGTAAGTCTGTGCAGCGCTTGCAGATCCTGCGTGAGCGTAGTGTGGATGTACTGGGTGTGCTCAGGAGCCAGAGCTCCCGTTGCTCCTGCAGTGCCAGGTCCAGGGCATCTCTTCTACCCTGCCTGTGTTGGCTCCCTCCTCTGTTCCAGCCCCCTGTCCTTGTGCAGGACCTAAGAATGAAGAGGTGAGATTGGTGTCCCGGGAAATTACGTCCCTTCACTGCTGCAATGGCATTTTCTGCTCCCACCTGCTGTGCATCTTGGCTGAATTTGGACCAGGGGAATATCAGGCATTCATCCTGCCCTCATTCCACAGGGAGCTGTATGTTCTCAGGAGTCAGGCACTAGGCTGAATGCAGGCATAGTTCATCCCAGTTTTTCAGTCTTTTGGCCTGCCTCTCTCATGATCGGCCTTTTTCCTCTGAGAGACACGGGGTCTGTTCTGGCCATCCAAGTAGCTCCTTGAACAGTAGGGATCATGCCAGTGAAGGGAAAGGAGGAAAAAGAGTAAAACTATCGCTCCTTCTTGCTTTCTTTATCTTTGAAAATGTGTGACTTTAAAACAAACTTGGCAATGAAGCCTGGAGAGCAGGGAGCCAATGCAGGCAGGGGGACCTCCTCTCCCTGCTCCTGGAGAGCTCACCACGGCAGCTAGGTGAGATGCATCTTCAGCCTTACCTCTGTTAGTGATGATTGAACTAGGTGAGGTGCAGAACATGTAAAAGCACTGAGCTCCAAAAGGCCAAACGTGTCTGCAGCGTTGGCCTTTGCCAAGAGCCAGAGGGCTGAGATGCGCTGGCTCTGTTTACTGCGAGCCTCTGTTATCTGTCTCAGCCGACCGACGTATGTGGAGTATGGCAGCTGCAGCACTTGTGTGCTTGGATATTGCGCCATGGTTCACAGCGATGGACCGAGCACACCGTCAGCATTCAGGGCTGCTGCTGCTGTATCGCTGAGATGCTCCAACTGCTCCTTTGCATGTCTCTTCCCCTCTTGGCCAACCTGAAACCCTGTGGGGTAGGTGGTGTGTTTGAAGTGTGCTGCTGAGAGGGTCCCAGGCAGATCAGCACTAGGCTGCTGCCCTGCAGTGCCTCCAAGAGCTCTTTCCAGCTCCACGGCAGTGCTTTGGCTTCTCTCCTTGCAGTGACCCTCTTGGGCAGGACCTAGATCGGCTGAGCGGCTGTGATGTCCCAAAGTGAGACCGAACCCAAAGAAAGCAGTAGGAGACAAGTAGTCCAACACAGGTCACAATTCTGCCATTCAGTGGGGGGGTGGTGGTCTCATGAACTTTTTTCCTCTTGTTCTTTGTGATCTGGTAACTAATTCTGGTTCTTGGACCTCAGAGGACTTAGGAACCAGTTTTCTGTTCACAGCAGAACCAGCTTTTTTGGCAATGTACTTTAAAACAAAAAGTGCTAAGAGAACTTAGTTTGTGAACAATCACATGCAGACCTCTGGCTAACACTTTGGTGTTAGCATCTCAAAGTGTTCGCAAAGAATAGTTGTGATTAAACAGATGAGTCTAAGCAAAGCTGTCCAGTGAGGGAAGATGGGGTGCTAGGGAGATGGGGTGAGAAGTTCCTGGATAGTTGACAGCAGGACTGAGAATAAAGCCCAGGAGTCCTCACACTAGATGCAAGTAATAGTAATAGTAATAGTAATAGTAATAGTAATAGTAATAGTAATAAAAAGGGGCAAATCCTGAGGTCTCTACCCAGCAAAATTCTCACTGAATTCTGAGATTGGGCACAAGATAACCAAGCTTTCCTAGCAAATGCGTGTGCAGGTATGGGTTCACATCATTCCACTAACGCACCTCCCTCTCTCTTCCCCTGCTAGGTCCCCAGCCATCTATTTCCAATTCCGAGGGGGACCTCCTCTTCTTGCTGGACAGCTCTGGCAGCGTCTCCTACTATGAGTTTTCCAGGGTCAAGGAATTCATGTGGGACCTTGTGCAACCTTTCACCTTTGGCCCCAAAGATGTCCAGACCAGCATCATCCACATCAGCACTATGCCCACCATGGAGTTCCCCTTTGACCGGTACCTGTCTAGCGGGGCTCTGCAGCAAGCCATCCGGGACACTCAGCAGCTCATGGGCGACACTAACACAGGCAAAGCGCTCTCCTATGCCAAGGAGAAGTTCTTCAGTGATGAAGCTGGTGCCCGACCAGACGTGCCCAAGGTACTGGTTTGGGTGACAGATGGTTTCTCCACTGATGACATCTCTGAACCCATGCAGCTCCTGAAGGACATGGGAGTAACGGTCTTCATTGTCAGCACTGGACGGGGGAACTACCTGGAACTCTCTGCTGCTGCCAGCCAGCCTCCTGAGAAGCACCTGCACTTTGTGGATGTTGATGACCTGCCCATCATCACAAAGGAGCTTCGAGATGCTATCCTAGGTACAGTGGGGCTGGGTCGTGGTCACTGGGAGTTTGCAACAAGGCTGAATATGAGTTAATGCCTGGCCCTGCAGGGCAGGCAGTGTGAGAATCCCCTAAACCCAATGGTCCTCGTGACCCACGGCTGCTGCCCTTGCACACTGAGGTGCTTTGTCCGCAGTGCTGTGGGTCCAAGTATAAACCAAGGCTTTTAGGAGGTCTGGGACAAATATCTCTGTTCCCCTTGGAAGGTCCCATGACTGACTGGGACAAATTCCGTTCTGCAGACCTGTTAGTGAGATGAACTTGTATTTGTAATGAGTTGTTCAGTTGTTAATGAAAGAAGGAGGCTCAGGCAGCATATTATCTGGATTCCTTAAAAACCCATAAGACTTTGAAATGAATCATGCAGGTCACAGACCTCCATATACTTCAAACGTAGCATGAAAATGCCCCCACCTGGTTAATTGTTAACCAAAGGCTTCCTGAACAGGCAATGATTTAACTACAGTAAGAGGCTGCTGACTGCGGGAGCAAGGTGCCTAAGCCCCTTGAACTTGATTTTCACATTCAGGGTGAATTTTTTTTCTCTATAACTGATGGAGGTGGAGGTGAACACGTTGCATACACAAAATGGGATGTGTATACCTGGGAAGGATTTGGTCCTGTCAGCTCTCTCAAACTCTTGCCTAGGGTAGATCTGACTTCTAAAATACACCATGATGTGCGGGCACAGTGGCTGGCACCCACCGAGATACCTAACTCCTGCCTACAAGTGGCTGGCAGTTGTTGTTCTATTACAAAGAGCAATTAAGGATGGTGCTTGCTATCAGCACTAAGACTGGAGGAGAGGAATGTTTTTGTTCCATAAATCCTCTGTTGTAACGTGTTCCACATCCGCCAGATCTATACCCCGACTTGGCTAGCGCAGCCCTTGGAAGAAACTCCCAGCCCTAACTTGTAAGGCTTAGCAGGCCAACTGCTACCTCTTTGTTGCTAGCGTGGTTGTGGCGGTTGCTGTGCAGAGAGCAGGAACAGACAGCAGATTTTATTTTTCAGCAGTCCTGTTTTGTAAAGCATCCAGGAAAGGGTCCGAGGAGACCCAAAGCCATAATCTGGGCCAGAAGACAGGCATTTGGGAGCCAAGAGGAATATCTCATGCTAACCTGCATGCTCCACGGCACAATGCATGTTCTTTTTGCAGCTCTTGAATGCCATCAGGGTGGGAGTGCCCGTGATTGCAAAGCAGGGGTTTTGCCTCAGCCTCCCAGATGCCTCTGGATTTGTTTGGAAAGCTGAGTGAGTTACTATGACTTTGCAGACTTTCCATTCATTTTCTGGAGGTTGTCTCTCCATTGGAAATCCTGTTTTAATTCCTCATTTGGCTTCTGGTATGTGAGTTGGTTAGAGCTGGTTTTGGAGTGTCCAAGCAACCCTTTCCAAAGAATCCTCTGTATGTAGCCATTTATTTCGGTTTCCAACCATGATCATTTAACAAACCACACACAGGGACTATGTTCTCCAATCATCCACCTCTCTCCTGTGTGGGTATGGGGCAGTACCAGCAGTCTTTCTACTGTACCAGATGCCACACAGACCCCCAGATGTTTCGTTTCAAGTGGCCGTTTCAGCTTCTAGTGCATCCTGAATCCCGACGGTATAAAATAGCATCCCAAAATGAGAACTCACCTACGTATCCTTGCAGCACAAGATTGTCTTGAAGGTCATAAGATCTGCAAAGGTAATAAATACCCTGCTGTGCCTGAGGGCAGTATTCTGTGCATCCACCAGGTCTCAAAGTTACTAGTCTGGGATTTTAATGGCAGGTGAGATTCCCACATGAATCCAGGGGCTGGTGCTTTACGTAAAATACCAGACATTGGTAACATCACCTGAGTTAGCCTTAATAAAGCCACTTATGTCCAATCTTCCCTGCCTGGAGGAGGCAGCCCTCATCACCACCCTTACTGCTTCTGGCCCCTGGGATCGCAGGGACAGACAGGATCCTTGGCAGGCAGAAATTAGGCCTTTTCAACTCTGGAACGGCCCAGACTGGTTTTATTATCACCGCTATCTTATCTTCATCTCTTGCTGCTGGTTTTTAAAAGCCTTTTGTAGATGCACAAACGAGCTTTGTCAAGAGTTGCTCTCCTCCCTCCACCTCCTCTCCAGGAACGGGGTGTTTCATGCCCGCTCCGTAGATGGTCCCTGGCTACCAAGCTGCTGTCGTCTCAGGTAGGCTGAGAACCCTCCATGGAACAGCTCAGTCTCCGCAGCTGTACCTCACTATACAAAGGCAGACACCTTTATGTAGGAGTTGCTCAGTTAAGAAGCATTTTCTTTGCCTTCAGAAATTTGATCAGAGATCTGAGCAGACAAATAGTATCCTGAACTGCCAGGGCTGAGTCTGGAGTTCACTAGCAGTCCTAGAGAGCAAGACAGCCACTACTTGGACAGGGAGACAAAAGGAAAGTGCCTTACTCTTCCAAATTATATTTCTGTCCCGCCACAGACTCTGCTGAGGCCAAGGGATGAGATGTCTCTGCCTCAGTTCCCTTTTTGAAAAACCTGGCTGTGTCACAGTGCAGAGAAGATGGGCTGCTTCTTAGACATGGGGGACCTGAAATAGTTCCAGTAACGCTACTACGCAGAAGGGTGCAAGACAAGGACTGTGGATGGATGTGGATGTTCACTCCCCCCCCTTTGCCTTGGCACAGGGTCCCGACACCATGAGTCTGCAGAATGCAGCAGACTACAGTTCCCAGCCAGCCTGGCTATGGCCACAGCCACAGCTGCCTCTGGCAAATACCTCTGCCTTTCCTAGTGTGAGGGAAAGGGGAATCTAGCTCAGGCTTCTTCCATTGCGTCTGGGATATTATGTACCCTATATATGGCATTTTGTGCTCTCCTTCTGGGGAAGGACCTTCAAATATTGTGAAACTAAGCCATTCCTTTGAGATGACATCAGGTTCTCTGCTAGCATCCACTTGCTCTCCACTCAGCCGTTGAACTGACAACGGCTGACTTGTTTCATCCTTTGGCACCATCTTCTGCGCCAAGTTCTGCAGGAGCCCACCTGCCCAGCAGCCACAAAACATCAGCCACTTCCCATGCATATTCAGGGCAACACATTTCTGATCTGAAACAAGGCCCTGGATCACTTCTGCTGCAGTGAAGGCTTTGAGCCTCGAGTCCTCTGACATCCTCACTTAGCAGGCGACCAGAGGGAGTGATCTCAGACCCTGAATGTCCACCCTGGTAATGGAGAAGTGTGTTCCCCCCCACCCAGAATCAGAACCCTCTCCCCATCCATATCAAAGTAGGGAAATAGAGCCACGACGCAGAAGCGATTTGTCCTAAGTCCCAGCTGAAGCTTCTGCAGCGAGGGGATCATGTACGCAGGTTCATCTGCTGCCTGGCTGCATTTCTTACACACACCACGAAAGCAGCAGCATTCCTGCGAGTCTCAGCTTGACCTCACCAGCGTTCACGGGATGCCAGCAAACTTGTGGCTGCAAAACGGTGTTTCAAGTCACCAAGAGGCAGGAGGTGGACGGCAAGTGTGTCACGAGCTGCCTCTGAGTGTTGCTAGGAAGGCACTGCCTGGGTCTCATACTAGAGATTAACTTGCTGCTTCCCTCTGGGAACCAAGAGGTGCTGTGAAGCGTACCACAGGCATCTATTTTCTGGGGCTTATTGCCCTCTTTATACGCTCAAGGCATCTGTAATCTGGCAACAAGGGGCAGAGCTATTTGCTGCGGGCTTCCTGCAGCGTGTCGCTCAGGTGTCGCACCCTGTCACTGCCCCATTTACTTACAGTGTCCCTGCGCCCTGCCTCCAAGCTCACTTATTTCCACTCCCCGAGCTTTTGGCAGGACTTTCGGCGCTGAGGCCTTTCCTCTGTTCCCTGTTCCTTTGTGGCTTGGCCACTGGTGGTTGCGGGGCTCACAGAAGGGTGCAGTGCCCCAGGCCCCGCGGTGCTGCCTCCCACCATCTGCCTCCTCCAGGCTCCGGCCGGGTGGAGTGCTGCTGGCTGGCAGCGCGTGCGGACGGGAGCAGGCAGGGCACGGAGCAGGGAAATGTTCCTGCCTGCCCGGGAGAGCCAAAGAACAGCTCAGAGGAAAAACTGAGGCTGCTTTATTTGGTACGGGGAAGTTGGCAGGGACTCGGAGCAGCTCGGAGGAGGAGAGCTGATCTTCTCCCAGTTAAAGGACAAGTCTGAGAGTGCAAGGCTACCCCTGATGCTCTTGCAGGTCTGGGCAGACTTTTGTGCCTCCCTTTACCTCTGTGTAAATGGGCAGCCAGTGAGAGCTACTCACAGTACTCTGTGAAGTATTTAAGCTTGAGCTGGAGGGTGCTACCATAAGGTTTCAGGAGTGACACTGTGCAGAGCAAATGCACTTCTTTAAGGCTCAGGGTGCTTTTAAAAATTTTTTTTAAAAAAAGAGCATCTTTATGTCTCCGTACGCCACTTCCCTGGAGCTAGAAACAAAGTCCTGTGTGTTTCCACCCCTCTGGAAGACCAGAGAACAGTGGAATTGTGCCCAAGATGGGCTCAGGAGGCCATCGGGAAGGGTCAAGTAGCAGAGGAAGCTGGGGGAAGTGCAGAGCGTCAGAGGTATTCGTGTCTGGTGTTTGGGGTCTAGAACTCAAAGGTAGCACGAGCCTTGAAGAGAAGCCTCTGTGCAGGGGGAGAGCGAGGGGAGACAGCACAAGAGTGGCTCTGAATGGTGAATGTCACAAAACAATGGGGCTCTGTGAACACTGCAGGGAGTGACTTCAGCTGGGATGAATGCGGCCGGCTCAGCAAGCGCTGGACGGTCCCCAGTTGCTGCCCCTTCTTCTTGGCCACTGGGCACAGGCAGAGAGCAGGGAGAAATGTATTTCTTCACGCTCCGGGCTGCTTCACATACATGACAAAATTCAGTGGTTTGGTTTCACTGGCAGGTGATTTCCACAGGGAGCTCGGGATGAACTGACCGCGGGAGTTTCGGAACCTGGATGCCCAAATTCTGTCTCCAGCTTTGTCACAGGCAGTGCCAGCGCTGCCTGCTGTGTTGGGTACGTGGTAATGTCTTGCTGAGTGTGGGAAGCTGCCTGTTTGGCCAGGCACAGTAACTCCCACACATCTGTCAGGCAGCAGCGGCTGCCCAGAACTTGCTGGACCGCTCCAGATTCATTCTCAGTGGCACAAGACAGGCTTGGCTAGGCAGGGGCATGGTTCCTGCCGTGCCTGGCCTCTCTGTCACAGCACATCACAGCACCGTTTGGCCTTAGCGCAGAGGACAAGGCAGAGAGGATGGAGAGGGAAAGCTGGGGCTTTATAGAGCAGCTTGGAGGCTTGTGGCAAACTGGTTTGAGGCTGGAGATGCCTAGGAGGCAAGGCGCAGTAGTATTCTTGTGCTGGGGCTGCTGTGCAGACACACCTGAGCAATTGCTGTAGCCAAAATGCCACCTCATGGCGGCTGGGACACATGCATTTCCTTTGCAAGCTCTGTCCGGTGAAAGGGTCTTGTCTGAGAGCTAGGAGTGGTGTGAAAACCCAAATATTTCTGCCTCAGTTGACACGTGTTTTACCTTTTTTTAGCTTTATGCTTGGCTTCAAGGATTTAGTTTTGTGCTCCTGAACCTTTCAAAGAGGGTCTGGTTCACTGCATTGCTACGAAGGGGCTCAGTTACACCTAGGTGACTTCAGCTGTATTTTAGATGTGCCATGTTCTGCGTATTAATGTCAGTAGTGATTTCTTGCTGTTTCTCTTCCAGATGTTATCCAAGCAAATCGGCTCCATGCAGTAGATATCACCTCAAGCAGCTTCCGTCTGATGTGGCCCAAACTCCTCTCCCAAGAAACTGGCTACTACACCCTAGAGTACGCCCCAACAGATGATCTAGCAAGGAAGAGGACGAAGCAAGTGTCTGGGGCTCACACTAGCCTCATGCTAAGCAACCTTGCACCAGAAACTACTTACGAGGTGGCACTCATTCCTGAATCCAACGTCCACTACTTCCCTCCCCAGACAACAAGGGTTACTACACTGGCAGGTAAAATGCGCACAGTCGTGACCAAGGGGGAAGTCTCCACTGTGCTGAGCCTCGTGTATATAAAGCAAACGGGACAGCCCTTGGTCTGCATCCCACAGCCTCATGGTCTGATGGGAAAGGCAGATGGTTGTGGTCAGGACAGAACATAATGATCTTCTTTATGCTGGCACTCAGCTGGCAGCTCTTTCCTTAGAGAGATGTTCTGGACTGCCCAGAACAGGGGATCAGGTCTGATGGTCATAAGATGCCCTTCCCACCTTAAGAATCTATCAGCCTGGAGGAAAGCAGAGCCCACTACCCTGGGAAAAGAAGGCAGGAGCTGCAGCTTGCAAGTATCTAACAGGGCTGAGGTGCAGAGCCCACTGGGGATAAAGCACAGGCTGCTGCAGTACTTACTCACTACCCCAGTATGATGGCCAGGCAGCAGCAGTGCTGCTTGTGTGGGTTACTGCCAAAGGGGAATTTTGACCTTCATAGCTTGAGCAGCTGCTACGGGAACCAGGAGATCCCCATCTCCTACCTGAGGCTAAGGTGCAGCTAGGGGAGAGTAATCTCTTGAAGGAGGTGCCTGCTGCTTCTCCAGGCAGGCGTATCCACCGATGGGGAAGCCCTAGGTAAGAGGGAAGGAGAGGAGGAGCACTCAGGGCAATAGCCAGCCCCTCTGTGCAGACGAGTCATTTGGGCCAGAATAACAACTCAGATTTATGCTGGATAGCAACATGCAAAAAAGATGGTACACTGAAAATCTGAGCAGGGTTAACAAAGTCAAGATAAACTTGCATCCAATATTCATTTTCTGCATACAAGAACAGTTTTGGCTGAGTAGTTTTGCCCACTCTATGCTGCACAGGTAGAGAAACCATTTTCTTAGGGCTGAGCTGGGTTGTGCTGACTTGGATGACTATCAACATCCACTTGCTGGATGGATTTTCTTCCACCTCCTGGAAGCCAAATATGTCGCAGGTCGATTATGCTCCTCTGACAGCATTCTTATGCCTTGAATTACATACTCATTCACATCTTTTTACATTGCTTTCAGAGGAAATAAGCCCAACTCAGGTTCTCATCTCAGAGTCTGGGCCACACAGCTTCCATGTTAGTTGGGCTCCTATGCTGGACAGTGTGACCGGCTATCAGATCCTGTATGGCCCGCTCCCTGGGAACTCAGCGAAGCTGCTGGAGGTGGATGGCAAGCACAACAGCACTGTCGTGGAGAATCTGGCACCCAATACAACCTATCTGGTGACAGTGACTGCAATCTACAGATCGGGAAGGGAGAAATCACTGTCAGCTAAAGCATGCACTGAGGAAGGTGAGTGAGCAGCACTCTGCTGATAGGAAACTATACGGGCACAAGGAGTCTCTGAAGCGTGCCTGTTTCTTTGCACAGACCATCTGCCTCTAGGTGAAGCCAGAGAACTCAGTCAGCCCAGTTACTGGGGAGGAATGAGAGAAGGGGAAAGCTGCAGCTTCTGATGAGCAGCGCATGATGTGCTCATAATATGGCCTCAAGCTGCACCAGGGAAAGTTTATGTTGGATATTAGGAAAAACTTCTTTACTGAAAGAGTGGTCAGGCCCTGGCACAGGCTGCCCAGGGCAGGGGTTGAGTCCCCATCCCTGGAGGTATTTAAAAGACGGGGAGATGCGGTGCTTGAGGACATGGTTTAGTGGTGGCCTTGGCAGTGCTGGGTTAACGGTTGAACTCGATGATCTTAAGGGTCTTTTCCAACCTTAACAATTCTATGATTCTATGATTCTAAGATGTAGCAGATGTATAAGGCATAGGACTGAAAGAAAATCAGACACGCACAATATGACTGCTATCACAGCGTGCGCACTGCCAAGCTGCTGGTGCAGGCACAAGCAGAACAGGCTTGGAGAGCTCTGAATCTCCCTGAAGAAGAAAGAAAACTGCCTTTCCCTCCTGTCTGCTCAGTGTCTGTTCTTTGGTGTGATTTAGCATCAGAGGGGTGGAAATTTCATCAGCAGAAGCTTCTTCTCTGAGGAGGTACCTGTAAAGATATTGCAGGAGGCAAAATCTAGCTCTTATCTCAGGACTCAAAGAGCGAGGAGCTCAAAGAATGACAGCAGCTGAGGGTGTGGGAGGTGGCCAGCCAGCGCCTAACAGTGCCAACAAAAGTATTTGTGCTGGTACCAGGACAAAGTTAGGGACTAATTAGGCTGAGCTCCTCCAGCGTGGAGATGTAGAGTGACGGGCTATTGCGTCTCTACAACAGAGAAAGACCAGGCGGGCTGGCAACCCCTTCTCAGCAATCCCCCCAGGAGGAACAAGGAGCTAGGCGGTAAGGACCACTCCATGCAAACGGCCCACAGTAACATCAATCTTCTTTCTCTAGAGGGCTCCAAAGTGAGGCACCTTCGCTTTGAAGACATGGGCCCCAACACCCTGAAAGCCTCCTGGGACTCTGCTGATGGGAAAGTCCTTGGTTACAGAGTCAGATGCCGGCGGCAAACCGGCCCTTCGTCTATCATCAGCGTTTCGCCGCAGATCCACAGCGTGCTCCTCACAGACCTGGCTTCAGGCACCACTAACAAAGTGTGCGTGAAGCCCGTGTACAAGAACCAGGCAGGCAAAGGGCTGTGCCGCATGGTGCACATGCAGCCAGGTGAGCTGGGGTGCCAGGCAGAATCCTGGGGCACGGTAGCCAAGGGAAAGTGTCCTGAAGGGCACTGAGGTGCTGCGGAGATCCAACACAGATTTGCCCTCATGGCTGAAATACTCTGTGCTCATCAGCTAGCTTGCCACTAGGGCTTCATCACAGCTACCAGCTCAAAAGGGACTGCCCAAAGGTGGGCTCTTTCCCCCATTTTTAAGAGCAGTACTCCTCCTAGTGGCGTTATGTTTGCAGGCAGGAGAAAAAGTGTACAGTGGAGATAGTCCTGCAACTACTTTGGGATAACAAGGGCGGGAAGACTGCTAAAAGCTGGCATGGGCATTGGAAGCACTGAAGTCAATTGAACTCTTGGCTACGCTTCACTTTTCAACGTGGCAGGGACAAGCTAACTATTAAACACAGCTACTAAGGCACAACACATCTGCTTTCCTCCTTCCACTACTGTCATGAAACACAAAGGGATTCTTGAAAGGCTGAAGTGAGAGCTAAAATAAGCTGTGTGACAGTGCAGAAGCACAGCCTTTTTCCCAGCAAGAGGCTGGAGTGATAGTGAAGATGACCACAGGGACGAGATCTCTGACTCAAATTTGGAGAATAGGTGGCTAAAGCTGACATTATACTTTTTGTGTTCTTCCCAGCTACAGAGGCCCAAGGATACAAGCACAGACAGACAGCATGACAGACTCTGGAGTGAACTGATTCCCGGCGGAGCAAGGAATCTTGCTTGGACAAAGACTTGGACAAAAAGGAGGGGTCAGAGGAGGAAACCAGAAAGCTCACAGATCATCTCCCAGCCTGCGCTGGCCGTTGGGGTGTCCTGGCTGTCAAGCCTAAAGGCTGTCCTCAGCCAAGTTCTCCCAAAGCTTAAAGGTTTGGCTTGGCTGGATGGAACAACCAACCCAACTAATAGATCCCAAATATTTTACTATAAATATGCCTGACAAATAACAAACAAAAGACAAAATGATGAATCCTCACTATTGCTTGCTTACTGCCTGTTCTCTATTTATTAAATGTTGACACAGTTTCATTTTTGCAGCTTATGAGCATGTTCAAGACTCGGCTGTTTATTGCCCTGGCCTTTCATTCTGGGCACCTGCACTCAGAGAAAGATTACAGGCGGCCAAATCCATTCCTGCTGTCAACAGGCATTGAAACAGATACGCTTGACAAAGAGCAGCTTTCCTCCAGCTCATCCAGTGTACTCAACAGGTAGCTCAAATTAGGCGTCCCAAAAGTATAGCATCTCAGGGATGGAAGGGAAGAGCATTAGGAGAAAGAAGAATAACATAATACAGAAATGTACAGTATGCAGAGGAGGTTGGGTCAAAGCCACCCGGATTTCTGAGAAGAGGAAGAAAAGAGGTTGTTAACCCACTTGGCCTTTGGCCAGGACATGGAGACACTTTATAAAAGACATCCTGCCTTTTATAAAGCGCAAGGACAGTTTAGTGTTCCCAGATGGTCTTTGGTTTATGGCAGAGCTTGGTCGGTGAACTCTGAGAAACGGAACGATAGGGCCATGCCAGGCCAGGGCTGATAAGCACTGTCAGAGTGCTCTAGCAGGAGAGTTTGCTCACTGTCTGCTTGCTGGATTCTTGCATCTCATCAACACTGTTCCACTCTCCCTCTGGCACTGGTATTAAATTCCTCTGCTGCAATGACATACAGATCTCAGAGGGACTTTGAAGGGTTCCATTCCCCCAAGTCATTTGCCTTGGGATTTGGTATCGGCCTGAGAGAGCAGGAAACAAAAACTTGGGAATTTGCTTCCCCAGAGGTTACTCTACTCTAGAGCTCTCAGCCCTCAGCTGAG
This sequence comes from Theristicus caerulescens, assembly GCA_020745775.1. Taxonomy (NCBI): domain Eukaryota; kingdom Metazoa; phylum Chordata; class Aves; order Pelecaniformes; family Threskiornithidae; genus Theristicus; species Theristicus caerulescens. Next base: position 6,788,201 of record CM036574.1, read on the forward strand.
CTGAAGGAGCAGCAGCGAGTCAAGAAAAGCCAGAGAGCGACCATCTAAAGCAGTTATTTTTGTTTCTCACTCAAATACACACCTCCAAACAACAGTGCAGTACTGCCTGGATCATGACCACTGAATTACTGTGGCGTACCTGCCACCAAATTTCAGTTTCACCAAATTGGATGTGAGTCCTGCTATCAGAGCAGCTGTATGAAGATTAATTAGCCTGTTCTGTGACTAATTACAGACAGTAAGTCTCCAGCACTATCATTCCAGGCTCTATCCTCTGCACTCTGAAAACACCTAGCACATCTTTAGTGTCTTGTCCTGGGCTTCCACCCAGTGCTAAGCTTGAGCTACAGTTAAGAATCAGGTTTTAGGGGAGAAGAGTAAATCGGATTTTTTCCCTTTGGCCCCAGGCTTGAATTTGCTGTCACTAAGCTACTCTCTGGAAAGGGGAGCTAGGAAAAAAAAAATACAATTTTAATACCTAGTGGCAAAGCCGTTGGAGCAGCATGGTTCCAAAATTCAGGGCTTAGTGCTGTAAAGAAATGTATATACTTTCCTGGTAACAAAAACCAGCATCAGTGGGAACACCTTCCCTCAGTAACGCTTGCTCTATTTTAAATTTATTGCTTCTTTGTCCTACATGTGGAACTTTTTTTTAAAGCTGTGCTGTATGTTGGAAAGCCCCCATGCAGTGTTGCTCCATCCTGCAAACCCTCCATTAGCTCTGCTTATATGGACTTTGTAAAACAGCTCCTTTCGGAGCCGAGAGGAACTTTGTCACTGGCCTCGTCTCCTGAGTGTTGAATTCGTCATTAGGTTTGTGGAGCATTTGCCTTGGGCTGTCTTCTTGTCCAGGAGAAAGGGATAGGAGGGAGGTGAGTCATTCATTAACTTGGAAAGAAGACTTCATATGATTTGTGTTCTCCTTTGGAATGTGCATTTGTGACTGATTAATCTTTATGGAGACTCTGTGCTGAGGGGAAGATAAAGCCTCTGGAATCTCTCATGCAATAAGATAATCTTGTTCATTCCTGCTGTAGGACGGAAATTAATTTTGCACAACTCCCTGCATAGTTTACTAATACATTAATGTGTCATCCCCCCCAATTGTAATGCATCCTTTTGAAGATAATTAAATATACAATACAAGAGCTATTGAATGCTTACTTTGTTCTTGATGGCAATAAGGGCAAACCTGTTAAGTGTAGCTTTTGTTCTAATGAGAGCTATGGGTTGAAAAGCTGGTATTCATCTCCATTTTAAATCACTGAAAAGTAAGAATTCCACCCATTACTTCATAGTCTGGTTTACATGGAACTTTATCCCCCCCCTAAATGTGTCAGAAATATATAAATAGCAATATATCGGTCTCAATAATGTCACAGCTTCTGTAAGAATTGTTTTACAAGGAGGCAAAAAGTATAAGTCCCTTACATCTTGGCAGAACTGGTAGTACTCATGAATATGAAAATTCTACGTTGGACAGGTAAGTTAAACTAAACTTTTTTTTTTTTTAACTAAAGCCTACTGATTTCTAGGACTATTTAAGCATCTCATCTGTACCGATGCAATGGGTATGACACCCAAACGCCGATGTAGGATGAGAGCACAAACCATCAGGGCTCCCAGTAGGAGCGGAGTTCTGTGTGTGGGGACTATAAAGAGCTTCATTTGTAGATGAGCTGTTCCCAGGTTTCCTTTAGGGTCCATGCAGGTGGTGTTGGCTATTATTAAAGATTTAACTTGGAGTTGGTAGTGTGATCTGCTGAGAGAGTTCCCACGTTCTTCAGTCATACCAAAACGCCTGCTATCCTGTATCAAGACACCATGGGTTTTCTGAACACAGCCTTCCAGGAAGGTGCCGGTCTGTCAGTGGTTATCCCACTCAGCTGAGCTGTTGCCTAGATAGACACCTCATGTTTTTCTGAAGGAAAACAGCATACTTCCCCAATTCCAGAATTTCGCTAAGGCGTTTGTGTTCACTTGGAAGAAATTTGCTCTTGTGTACTACTTGCAGCCTTCCCCTGTATGATCCCAGGCTCACTGAGATGTCAAAGTACAAGTATAATCAGGATGCACTCGCTAATTTCTCAAAGCAACATGGAGGTTGTATCTGCGCTTGGCTGCTGTCAGCCAGAAGGGCATTTAATTTGCTGTAATAGACGACTGGCTGGTACAAATAGGCTTAACTTCGACAGCTTCCCTAAGAAATATGAGCCAGCACACACCTCAAAGGTACGAAGGTTCAGGGAATGTTTTTACCACTGCCAAGATGAAGGAAAAGATTCCACCCCGTACAAAATTGGTGCAGGTTGTACAAACCGAGCGGGAGTCTCTGTTCTAGACAGTGAAATGTGCTCAGAAAATAGCCTGTTATTGTAATAGTGCAATATTGTAGAAGTTTGGTGCTCATCTTTTTCCTTTTGTACTAGGCAGTACTGCAAGCCAATCTTTATTAAACATTCAATATATATTCCTTGACCCAAGATGGAAAATTAAAAATGTAAATTAGAAAACTGGAGACAAAACAGGATTAATTATTTTGTGGAACAGGGCTGGAGTGCTTGGGATATTACCCTGTGACAGACACTAACTATTTTGCCGCTGCATTGGTTTTCCAAAACGTATGCGTGGCACTGTGGAATCACACAGCAGCGCCAGCGCTCATGTTCAGAACAAGCGATGAATCTGCTGGGTCACCGACAGTTTAAAAAAGAGAGATGAGTGATAGAAAAATCAAGCATTCTGCAGGAACTTTTGGACAGACTTTACTCCAGTGTGCATTTGGGAAGAAACGTGGACATTTAAAGAAAAACAGACCCCCGCGTGACTGCCCCGGCCTGCTTCTGAACGCTGCTGTGCTCCGCTTCCAACCATTTTGGGCCGTGGGATTTTAGCTCTCGGGAGGCCTCTGCCTTTCACCGCTCTTTTCCTTCCTTTGGCCTCTACTCCCCTTCCTCACCGCCGCCACGCCGCCCCTCGCAGCACCGGCGATGCGGCTAGGCGCGGCTCCGCAAGGCCGCCCGCCTCCGCCGGACGCCTCAGCACGGAGCCCCGTTGCCATGGCGGAGCGCCGCCCGCCCTCCTTTGCCCCTCTCCGCTCTCCGTCCCCGGCCCGGCGGTCCCGCCCACTCGCCCACTCCGCAGCCAATCGAATCCCGCTGCCTGGACGAGCCCGCCGCGTCATTCACGTCAATCAGAGGACGCACCCAACGCGGTGCGTCCCCCCCGGTGACGCGCTTCGTGCGACGGCGCCCGGCCCAATGGGAGGCCGCCGCCGCGGCCCTGGCGCAGGCGCGCGGCGCGTCCCCCGCGTGCGCGCGTGCCGCCGGCGGCCTCATGTCCTGGCTCTTCGGGCTGAACCGCGGCGCGGCCCCTGCGGGCGGCGGGGACGGGGCGCCGGGCGCGGCCGGCCTCTCCCTCCCGCCGGCCCCGGGCGGCGGCGGCGCCGGCAGCAGCAGCGGAGGCGCCGGGGACCGTCAACCGCCCAAGGACAAATGGAGCAACTTCGACCCCACGGGCCTGGAGCGGGCGGCCAAGGCGGCGCGGGAGCTGGACGCGTCCCGTGCGTGAGGGGCCGGGGTTCGCGGCCGGTGATCGGTGCCTCGCGTAATCTCAGGTCCCGCCTCCTCGGATCGTGTGTGCCCGCCCGCCCGGCACGGCCGCGGCAGCCTCGGGCTCTCGCAGCGCTCGCCCGGGGCCGCTGCCCCTTGCCGGGGGCCTGGCGGCCTGTGGGGCCCCGAGGTCGGCCCTCCGGGTCGCTGGCTTCCTCCGGGCGCCTCCTCCGGGGCCTGTGAGGGGAGGGGAAGGTGCTGCAGCACCTCCTCAGCGGGGTAGACCTGTTGACTTGAGGTCACGGGGGTGTCGAGAGGGTTTCTGAGCATGGGGCAGCAGGGAGGGCTGAGCGCACGTCATCGGAGCTGTGTGCTTGGCAGTCTCCACTAGCACCAGGTTGGGTTGAATAGACTGCAAGAACTGAAGAACTTAATTGACTACAAGAAAGACATGGAAGTGCTAGGGTGTGTCCAGAGAAGGGTAATGAGGCTGGGGAAGGGGCTGGAGCACAAGGGTGGGGAGGGGCGGCTGGGGGAGCTGGGGGTGCTCAGCCTGGAGAAGAGGAGGCTGAGGGGAGCCCTCATCGCTCTCTGCAACTGCCTGAAAGGAGGCTGGAGCCGGGGGGGTCGGTCTCTTCTCCCCAGGAACAAGCGATGGGACGAGAGGGAACGGCCTCAAGCTGCGCCAGGGCAGGGTTAGGTTGGGGATTGGGAAAAACTCCTTCCCCAAAGGGCTGTCAGGGCCTGGCACAGGCTGCCCAGGGCAGGGGCTGAGTCCCCATCCCTGGGGGGATTTAAAAGCTGGGGAGATGTGGTGCTTAGGGACATGGTTTAGTGGTGGGCTTGGCAGTGCTGGGTTAACAGTTGGACTCAATGATCTTAAGGGTCTTTTCCAACCTAAACGATTCTATGATTCTGTGACTGAGCATTTTCTTACTTGCGAAATGACCTTTGTACTGTTGGTAACTGCTTCCCACTGTCAATTTCAGGCCATGCTAAAGATGCTCTTAGTCTTGCCCAGATGCAAGAGCAGACCTTGCAGCTGGAACAGCAAGCAAAGCTTAAGGTATGTTGGAACTCATCATTTGTGGTGCAGCCAGCCCGCCTCAGGCAGCTGCCGGGTTTGTGGGGGGCATAAGTTGAAGTCTCATTTTCTAGCAATCTGCAGAGGGTGCTGAGTTTTTCTTGTTGCTGTTCAGCTTCAGCAAATAATAGTTATTGGCCTTTTTAAAAAAAACCAACTATTTCTGGAAGGTGAAGTGCAAACTGATTTGGCCTGTTCTCGGGACATATTTTATGGCTTTGTTTACAACTTGCATGTCCTGCATTGTTTTGTAACTCCTAGAATATCGCCACCATTTTTAGGGGATGGCAAGGGTGTTCTACGGGGAACTGTAGAGTAGTTGGGTGGAGGACAGACTTCTGTTTCTTTTATAAAGGAATTTGGGGATTGTTTGAGTGTTGTTTTGGTTTTTTGTCTTTTTTTTTTTTAAATAAATTGTATTTAATCCTGGAATGGCTAATTATGAGATTTCTTACAATCATATTTTAGCTTTCTTGTGTCATTGGTCAGCTTTGCAGGGTGCCACTCTGATTACAGATGGATTTCTTGGAATGTAATTGTCACTTGCATTTCTCCACAGCATGACATATTGAGCTCATTTGTGACGACTATCTCTTTGTTTTAATAGGAGTATGAAGCTGCTATAGAACAACTGAAGAATGAGCAGATACGGGTACAAGCAGAAGAGAGACGAAAAACACTCAGTGAAGAAACAAAGCAGCATCAAGCAGTAAGGGAGTGAGGGGGAAGCCAAGTGATGGGAGACCTTGTTTGTGTCCTCCTTTATGGAAAAGGCAACAATGCATTAATTGCCCCTTTTGGGGGGCGGGGGAAAGGGGATCGCGGGCAGCCATAAATGTGAGGCGCTTCACAGACTGAGCCCATCTTCTACCCTGGCTTTATAATGTTGAACTTGGTTTGTAATTATATGCAGCTTTGTCATCTTGAACTTTTGTTACCAAATTCTTGAACATGCAAAGGAACTGGTAGTAGCAGTTACTCTTATTGTGTGCTCTCTGAAATTTTCCTAAAGGAGCTTTCAGGGCAGTGCTGTTGAACATGCTGAGATATGCTTGTTTGTGTCTAACAGCTGATGGTGTTAAAAGATTGAAGACTACTGGCTTATTAAGTATACGTGTTAGCCTGGACAATGAAATGTCTCTTAAGTTACCTGGATTTCAGTCTTAAGTAGCCTGCAATCCTGTTTCTTCCAAGTTTGATCTTTTAGACAGGAAAAAATACCTTAAGAGGAGAAGCGATGCAAAGCTGAGAGTTACCAGAGGCTGTGTTGTGAGCAATGCTGGTGCTCTCTGGGATGCTTTAGCCTGAGTTACTGAAGTGGCAATAACACTGAAATCGGGGAAATGTAAGCTAGCTTTTATGCTAGTAGCTCACATATGGTGACTTTTTACTTTTAGAGCACAGGAAATTAGGGGATTGATTAATTCTAATTGATTATCTAGCTTGGGAAGATAGCTAAAACTGCTTACTTGGCACATGTTGCTTTTATCCCTCAGAGTTTGGACTTTGAACGGGGCGGGCCCAGGAAGCAGGCTGCAGAGTCATCTGCTCTGTTCATGAGTTAGCTCTTGAACTCTTGCAGTTCACAGGGCATCACTGGAATCAAAGCAAACTTGATCATGATTTACTTCTGAAGTGGCATGCTTTACAGCTCTTGAGGAGATAACTTGCAAGCTGTTCTGCTGTCTGTGTATTAGGAGTAGAGAATAATATCATCCCTTGTAGAGAGTCCTCCTTGCTGATGGATATGGGCCTTCAGACCACTTTCAGTTGAGTGTAGATGGCATGGGTTTATTTGCCAGTTGTAGTGGAAAATCAATGAGAGAAATTAATGAGGAACAAGAAAATCAATCAGAAACAGAGCTCATCTGACAGGCAGCATATCTTGACAGCTCTATTGCTTGCAATCACCAGTCCAGGTAATGTGTTTTCGAACATGAAAAACATGTTTTTCCCATTAAACTAAGTCGCCTTTTCTGGGCCAAGGAACACTTATTCTTTGGTTTTATATCTGTGATACCTTAAAATGAAGTCAGACTATATAGATTTCTCAGCACAGAGGAGTTTTTGGTGCTGGCTGAGGATGTTTTGCCCCAAACTTTGCCCTGTTTGTATTCAAACCCAGGATTATTTTTTGGTTTGTGTGGGGTTTTTTTGTTTGTTTTGCTTTTTCCCCCCCCCTGCATATTCCAAACCTCATTGCCCTCAGGACTAGGTTCTCTTTTAAATGCCTAATCTTTATATTCTGAATACTCCTTTTTTTTTTTGAAGCGAGCCCAATACCAGGACAAATTGGCAAGGCAGCGCTATGATGAACAGATGCGACAGCAGGTATGATAGCTTCCTTCTCTAACCCAGCTGGGAACTGTATAGTAGCTTTCTCAAGTCAAAGCGGTGGTCTGGAGCTGTGCCCTCTCCTGCTGGCCAGATGGCTGATACAGTTGCTTTCATCTGTACTATTTGCTTGGCATCAACAGTGCTGGCCAGGCAAATCAGAGGTGAAGAATTAGGACAAAGCGGCTAGGAGCATGGGATTAAGAGTATGAATCTGGGAGATGGGGAGAGGAAGAGTGCACTTCAACCTGACCACTGGCTGCTTGAAAACATTTGTAGTACTTAAGCTTACACAAATACCTACTTGACCGAGTTCTTACAACTTTAATGCATCTTCTGCTGTCATCTCTGCCTCCAGCAACTTGCTAATGAAGAGAATCTGCGGAAGCAGGAAGAATCTGTACAGAAGCAGGAAGCCATGAGGCGTGGTAAGCTAGTAATTATTCTTTAGCTAGTGAGAGAGTGAGCAGGCAGATGAGTTCTCTGTACTGATCTTTGACTCCTTCTCCATATTGGTTGATGGTCCCTTAGGGTCATGTGTTAATGTCATATTGGCAAGTAACGGGTAAGTCCCAGTAGTACTAGAACTACCAATTGCTTCCCAGATTGGTTTTAGAAGTGGCTGCACTCCTAAATGTCTGCCCTGTGGTACTTGGATTTCCCAATGAACTGTCAGCATCTCCTGATACGCAACTGAAATTCTGATTTTTATCCTGGGACAATCTAAAATAGAACCAGTTTTGAGGAGGGAAGAGAAACAAAACAGCTCCTGGGAGGAGGAATGGTTGAATCTGTGTCACCTAGTCTCCGTTCACTGTTTCCTGTAGAAAACAGAAGCCGAGTAATGAAGTTTTAGTCTGCAACTTGCTTTGTTTCTTTGCGTTGTTGTGGAATTGCCAGAATCACTGGGTTTGTAGAACACCATTGGGACTCCACTAGGGCACAAGTCTTAGAAATGTAAGGCAATTTGTGTATGACCCAATGGGATCGGAAGGCTGGTTCGCTCTGTACACAGATGTGGACTATGTTGTGCCCTCCTTGCTGCCATCTAGTGTACCTCAGTGTTTGTATCTTTGAGGGAAGCACTGTAGCAACCACATAACAAAGCTCAGTGGTGAAACCCTGTAGGAGAGGGTGATTTTACTCTTGTAGTATCCACCTCCTCACAGGCACCAAGATATGAATGTCAAGGTAGCCTGTGCAGCATTCAGGTATCAAGATGGGTATCAGCTATCAAGTAGTTGAGTGGTCCAGTCAGGATTTCTTGCAGATAGAGGGTGCTGGCTGTGGAGTCCTCATCTCCTGGGTTGTTCTTAGGTTTCTCATTCATTCTCCATTCACATCAATCTTAATGTGTCTGTTGCAGTTCTGTGTGTCTGAAGTAACAGAGCTTCCAAAATCCTGTTTGGGACAGCATTTTACAGGCAACTCCGTTTTGCATCTCTTCTGTACAAGCAGTGTATGTTACGCTGTGTGTAGTTACTTGCCCAGGGTTGTCCTTCATTGTCTGTAGCATGTCACCCTTCCTCTCTGAAATGATGCTGATGAACAGCAGCAGTGCCTAGCACTGTGTTTTTTCCCTCTCTGTTGCTTTATCCCGTATTGTCTAGCTCCTCTCTGACTAAAGTTTGCCCTGAACAATTTTTCTGGTAATGGAGTTCCAGAACTGAAGCATTGATTATTGTCTTGCAGTGTGCCATCTGTAGAAGGCCACCTATTTGGTGTGTGATTTTTTATTTATTTATTTATTTATTTATTTTCAGCTACTGTGGAGCGAGAGATGGAGCTGCGGCATAAGAATGAAATGCTGCGTGTCGAGGCAGAGGCAAGAGCCCGTGCTAAGGCTGAGCGGGAGAACGCAGACATCATTCGGGAGCAGATCCGCTTAAAAGCTGCTGAACATCGCCAAACAGTGTTAGAGTCCCTCAAGTACGTGCGAGCCGGGAGAAGGGCATGGGTTGCCTTGCTGCTTTCGCAGATTTCTCCCATTATGTAGGAAACCTTGCTCTTTATTCCTCTAAGCTCTGAGGAATATCAAAAGTTAGTTTGTACACTCTTGTACTCTGAACAACAGGAATTTTATTAAAGAGAAGCCTCTCTTTCACTGGTCTTGCTACATTGTCATCTGAATGTGAACCAAAGAGACTATTGATAAAGTTGTGAATTTTATACAATTTTTCTAACCGATTACTTCAAGCCTTATTTGCTAAGATTGAGACTAAATTACTCTGAAAACTCTGAGTTCTTTCAGTTTCTCAACATATGCCATAAAGGTATAAAGTAGTCTGTCTCCAAAGGGGTGGGCATTTAGGTTTGTAATTTGTTAATTTTAGGTCCTCTAAGATTTTGAATAAAAAAAGCTTTAGAATTAAATACCTTTTATCAACCTTTGATTGGTTCAGCACAAATAATGTGTTAAAGAAAGAAACTGATATCATCTTAATGCCAAATGCTTTTCTGGATTTAATCCCAGATCAGGTGTAGATATCAGATGCTTATAAATGTATTTTCCATGCTTGTTCATGTTTCAGTTCCCAGGTGAGCCCTCAGGTAGCTTTGGTTCTGAAGAAGATTATTATAGACTCTAAAGTTGCCTTGTAAATTGTTTCAATTCAGTCTTTGAAATCCCCTTCTCCTGCTTGCCTTGCTGTTTGCTTACCACAGGACAGCTGGGATGCTCTTCGGGGAAGGATTCCGTGCTTTCGTAACAGACTGGGATAAAGTTACGGCCACGGTAAGATTGTGACATGTATCGATAACTTCCAGAGAAGTCTGTCTGTAAATGTGTTAAACTAACTCCTTGCTCCGAGATGTTTATAGACTGTAAACCATGGTGGGATTTGCTGCTCCCTTAGTGCTCTCTGCAGTCCTCATTTAAGGAGAGATACTGTGCTTCAGATTTTTATTCAAATTAATTCTCGTCTTCTCTGTATAGATAATTCATTTCTCATTGGTCACAAAAGTTCTGGCTTTGATCAACAGCATATAATTGTCTTGTCTTTGGAGGCACCATCGCCTTTACAAACATGTTTCCTGAAAGTTTGCCAGCTGTTACAAGTAATAGGTGCAGATTCTGTGAAAAAAGTAGATGAGTCTTTTTCACAGATTGGTTTTTTTTTTTCACACATTGTTCTAGAATTTGCTGTCTTTTATGTATGTAGGGGTTTTATCTAATAGCCAATTAGAGATAACTGCAGGCTTTTTTTCTTTGAGATGTTGAATGCAATTTTTATGTTTGACGAGGCTCTGCGCTGACAAGTTTCGTTCAGGTTTTTAATGATCGATGTTCATTGTACTTTCATGATGCATGAACGTCTGTAAATGTTTATAGGTGAACAGAGCATCATGAAGTGTTTAACGCTGCTGTTACAGGACTTCTTTGCCAGTGGTGGTTTTTGGGAACAGGGATCTAATCCCTGTTTCCCCCCACCCCTGATGTCTTTTGCATGTTTGCAGTTAAACTACAAACTGGAAATGTCTTTTTAGGAATATTAAGGAAATTGAACTGGAGAAGTGTCATAGCTGATCTGGTGGACACGAAAGGGGTGTGTTCCCTCTAAACCAGTGGTCTCAAAAATTTTTTTGATTGCGTACCCCTTAAAGTAAAAAATTTCTGAGAACACTCCCTCAGAAAATAGTAAGCGATGCATCATGAAAGTTTGTTTTGTTTTTAAATTATAATATTAAGGTACGTGATTTTAAGGGCACAGAGAGAAGTTCTTCAGTATTCCCCTTTTGCATGCATTCTGCCTCTGAGCTGCAATTTCTTCACACCAAGTTCCCTGCCAAGAACTTGCCTGCTACTCTCATCCCAGGTGGATAGCAGGCTGTCAGCTCTCTGTGATCAGGGAGTCTGAGGGTACCATCTTCATCTATAAAGGAGCACTCCTAATCTCTTCAAGACCTTGCAGGACATGATCTAAAACTTAATTTGCTCCTTATCTCACAACTTTATATCTAATTTTGATGTAGCCTAGAGAGCACTTAGAGAACTGTTATGTGTGCTAAATAAATTGATTAAAATCTGGACCAACACCTTTTCACAGGACAAAAGAGCATGGCAGTGGCTTGTTATGGACATAAAGTTGTTTCTCGGTGTACTACTTACAACAAAACTTTACAGTGAAAATATATTTTTAGTAGCATGGCTTGTTAAAGTGGACATTTTGCTTTAAGTCAGTCACCACCATCTGCTCCGCCCTCCAGTTTTATACACACAGGCTGATACAAAGGACATTTTGCCTGAGTACGCTGGGGAGAACAAGACATGCTTTTAGTGGATCCTTTTGTAATCTGTAGGCTGTACCTGGAGTGCCTGCAGTGTTCAGAGCTTTTTGTAGATTAGTGCTTGGTGCTTTTAGCCACATATTCTCTTGACCCAGATACCAGTTTCCTGCATTATGGTCATTTTTGCTTCTGAGAAGCTCTTGTCTTGTGAATTTGGGACATATAGCTTAAAAAAAAAAAAGTATATTTTTGGAAAGGAGATAACACAGCTGGAACTCATGTTTTCTGTTGCTTTGAAAAGTGACTCTAAGGTAAGAATTAGCCAGTTATTTTAGGGTTCCACTAGATTAGCCCTGGATTTTGAGCTCTTCCTGCCAACTGTAAGGGCTGCTCTTTTCCTGCCTCTTCCCATCCAAGCAGAACCCCAAAGGTTCTGCTCAAAGTTTTTTGGGTTTATTCATTTTTTGGTTTTTTGGGGGGGTTTTTGTGGGGTTTTTTTGTTGTTGTTGTTGAATTCCCTTTGCTTATCAGTCAGAGATTCATTCCTTTGCTAGATACTTCATGATAAACAGATAGGCACTGTAATCAGACTGATTTGTGGCACTGGCCTAGTAATTGGGTTCTTCTGTGAGTGTGAGAGTCGAGTAATTTTCCTGTTTTGATACATAGCTGTCAGACTTAAAGCTGTATTTCTCTGTATCTTGTAACATGAACATCAGCGAAGTCCAAAAGTCTGAAATATTTATCTCTGCCTGGATGGATCTGATGTATCAACCTGTAACTTTGCTTAGGCCTGGATGCTGCTAAAGCAGATGGTGTAAGAGTGCGAGACTGTTTGTCATGGTACCTTGTTTTTAGAGGGAGGCTGCTAAAAAAAGTGGAGTCTCTTTTGTGTTCTAAAGTCCCTGTAAACTGAGATAAATGAGGTGTGCAGGTAGTCTTATTCTTTGTATCTTGGAACTCGCAGTTCTGAACCGTTCATGTTTCCATCCAAAGCAAAGGCGATGTCCCACATTTAAGCAGAGTGAAACTAAACAGGTGGTGTCTCATGGTTTATTGAACAATGCCAACCTTGTTGTCCTTGAGGCTTTTGACCTTGTTCTGTACTTGTAGTAGAAGTCTGCTTACTTTAAAAGCAATTGCTGCAGCTTGCTCTTTTGTCTATCTGGGCTTGCTCTGATGTGAATTATTGGCATCTAGCTGTGAGCTGAACACAACTGATTACTTGCACTCAGAACTGTGCGGAACAGTTGGCCTCTTCCCAAACACCTCTCAGTTTAAAAGTAATGCCCCTTGTTCCCTTGTATTTTCAGGTGAATAGGGCTTTTGGTAAATCAACTGGCCTGTTGTGTATGCATAAACAGATGGAACTGAAGGCTTATGTTTGTTTGTTTAAAGTTTTGTAAAAGTTTTCTAAAACGTTCAGTGCTATCAGTCTCTGAGAGTTAAGGAAGCAATCCTATACATGCTAAAGATTTCTGCAAAGTCTTGCTTTCAAATCCTGTCCTGAAATGTTATTCTTGGCAACCTCTTCAAGTGTCTTTAGTGTTGTCACCACAGCTCCTTGTCTATTCTGACAGCTAGCTGTGGTGGAAAAAGCTGCCTGTGGGGCTCTTGGTTTAATACGAGCCCACGTAGTGCTTAACCGAGCAGCAACCATAAACCACAGAAATGTCTGGAGTCTTTCTGCTTCACTGGCAAATTGATGGGAATGTCTCATGTTCTGGGGTTTCTGAAAGAAGTCTCTAACGCAGTGATGGTCATTCCCATAGTGGTTTTGGCTTTGAACCTCCTCTTGAGTACCAGTTTTCCTGTTGTGTTGGGTCTGGCGTGACTTCACCTTTAGCAGGTGTACCCTGGCCAGTCCTTTTTGTTCCTTACTGTGTACTGCCTTGGTAGCAGCCACCATTCAGATGTTTGTCTTGGCATCTTCAATTCAGCATACGTGGGGGGGTAGTCTGGCAGACAGCAGCTGGTTGATGTGGGCTTATCCTTAACTGCCTGCACAGAATACCTGAAACAAGAAAAAAGAAAAAAAAAAACCAAACCACACCACTTCCCCAGTGTGCTTTTGTTCATAACACTGGAAGCTAAAGCTTCAGCATTATGGGAGATACTGTTTTCTCACAGGAGGCTTATAACTCGGGTTTGTAGCAAAGCCTGATGGTTGGTTGTCTTAATACATACTCTACTTAGTTGAAAGTCTGAAAAGCCACACACGTTTTGAGCAGCAAGTGCAAACTTCTGGATACATGACTATATGCATTACTTGTGCTTCCTCTGCCTTTCGCTGCAAGATGCAAGAGCACTAAATGCCCTATGAATAGGGAGGGTGAGACCTTGGCTGTCTGAAGAGGGATAAAACATCTTACCAAAAATAAACCCTTACTGGTCAGCACTTGTCCTGAATCTTCATTCCCCACCACAGGGCATGCTACACACAATAGCGTTGCCTTGCCAAGTGTTTTTCCTAATCCTTCCCCCTCTCCTTTGCAGGTGGCAGGCCTAACCCTGCTGGCAGTGGGTGTTTACTCTGCCAAGAACGCGACGGCAGTAGCAGGGCGATACATAGAAGCGCGTTTGGGCAAACCTTCCCTGGTGAGAGAAACCTCACGCATTACTGTGCTGGAGGCACTGAAGCATCCTATCAAGGTAAAGTTTAGCTTTGTTTTTGTGCTGTGTTCAGCCATGAGGATGCAAAACTCCTTTTGCAGCTCTTTGTGTCAGGCAGGGAGCTGTCAGTGGGTCTGTGAATAAACATACTATTAGAGATAGCATAAGTGGGCTGAGCTCATTCTCATTTCATATGACCTTTTTGTCCAGGTGGGTTGTCAAAACTGTGCTTGATTTCTACAAGTCAGTAATTGAATTTGTCCTCTCTAGGTTGGTAAGCGTCTTACCAGCAAGGCTCAGGATGCCCTTGAAGGAGTCGTTCTCAGTGTGAGTACTCTATTTTGCTATCTTGATCTGTGAAGGATGACTTTGGAATCTAAATAAGAACGGCTGTTTACTTACACTCACTTCAAAAGCTGTAATTCCAGTAATTCTGGAGACGTAGCACCCTTGGGGCACTGAGGCTGTAAATAAGCTCCTGTGTTCAGTGTGATGTGCATTAAGCACTCTGTTAACCTTTTTTCCTCTGTGCAAAGCAGTTGGAAGTCTTAGTTCCGTCCTTGCCCTGCTGCAGTTTTTCTCTGTAGTCAGCATGTTAATACACAGAGTTCCACTTGTCTCATCTAATTTGTTAAGGATTACTGAACCTAGATCTGCTTGTAGGCCAAAAAGCCGAAGAAGCGTACACATGCCTATCTTGTGAATGGTTCTTAACTAGCTAATTAGGGCTGCTTCTGTATATTTGCTTCTGAATTTCATTCCTGGATATCAGGCAAATGTAAGTGCTTCTTGAAGCTGCTGAGAGAACATGCTCCTGCAGGAACAGCTATCTCCCGGTATCTCTACAAATGCAGTAATAAGTACGAACATGAATGTTTATGACTTATGTGAAATAATTAGTACTGCAAAGCATTGCTTATGTTTTGACATATCCCTCCCAGGGCATCCAATAGGAAGTGAATATTTGGGTGTTATCAGTTCTTATAGTGGTTACCACACTGCTTCCTGCACTGCTGCTTTTTCTTATAAAAGAATTGTAGCCAAGTGGACAGAACCTTAAATTGAGTAAATCCTGACGTAGAAGGGGAAATGACCCTGGTCTGAAGTAATAAGCAGCTGAAGTTCAGGCTTAAAAGCTTGAGACTGTAGCAGTGCTGCCTACTTCTTGCTGGTACTGATCTGCGAAGCTGATAGATGCAGGTCTCTTGGTACTTTCTGTTCCTTAAGTTTAACCCTTTTCTTGCAGCCACAGTTAGAAGCACGTGTGAGAGACATCGCCATAGCAACAAGAAATACGAAAAAGAACAAAAGCCTATATAGGAACATTCTTATGTACGGTCCTCCTGGCACTGGAAAGACGCTCTTTGCCAAGGTAAAACCCTGCCAAGATTCTGACAACCTGCATGTTGCAGGGTGCTCTGAAAACTTCAGGGTTCAAGCACCCTCCCTAGTCTGAAGTCTATTGCTGTAGTATTGCATAAACATTGTGTTCTTGTGTCTCTGTTGGGAAGGGAGGAAAGGGCATCCAACCTGCTTCACCTCTAAATTAGTACAGTCACTTGGATTCTAGTGCTACGCGTAGGCAGAAGAGCCCTTCCATCTGGAAAAGGCACTTGGCAACTGTGACTTGTGAAATGGCAACACCAGCCTGGTGTCTCATTTCCACCTCTGTTAATTTTATGCACTTGTCTAAATAGGGTCTTTCCTGCTGTCGCTTACTAATCCCAGAGCAGAGAAGAGATAGGTATGGCTTCACTGTGCATATGCGCTACCAGGATGGTTTTTGCATGGATTTGAGTCAGGGTTTGATTTTTGACTTGCTCTTCAGTGCTTGTCTGCTATTGCTGTTCCAAAAAGGTAACGTGTCATAGCGTGCAGGGCGAAGGCATATATGGGCCTGTGGTGGTAAGTAGTAACGCTGTATGACAGGATTCTTGAGACAGATGTAAACACACTTGGATGCAACTGTCAAAGCTTCCAGCTTTGTTGGACTGATACAAAACACTAAACATTAGTAGCAGGAACTGGGTGGTTTTAATGGGCAGAGCAAAGCTTTTTTCCAGCTCCCTGCTGCACGGCAGATAACTGGTTGGATTCAGCTAAGCATGTTTTGCTGCGGCTGTTGCTGATCTACTTGGGTTGACTTGTTCATTTTAACCTTCGGATGACTTTCCGTTACTCAGCAGAACTGGATAGCCAGGTCTGGGTCAGCTAATGGTATGTTAACTCAGCCTGCTGTCCGTCACCATGGCAGGGCTCAATTGGTGGCTGCTTTGTGAACTGCTTTCTGAAATGGAGGAGAGAGAAATTCTCCCATTTATTGGCTTCAAATCCTAGCGAAGTCTGTTCTTTCAGATACAGGCATTTGTGGGCTCGCTCACCACTGAGATGTTGCAGTGAGATGGAGAGCAGGTTTAAGCTGGGAGCTTAATTGCAGTGTTGCGCAGCTCTTGGTAGACCTGCTTGGGCTGAAGTAGGGAGGCTTTGCCAAGGCTGTGATTCTGCCCTGCAGTGACGTGACAGCCTAAGCCAGCTTTGGTCAGTGCAAGCTGTAGGCTCCTGTGATATGCTTGGTTACTGTTGGCTACATCCTGTCAAACTTGCTTTATGGAGAGACTTGTATTTTCTGTCCTAGCAAAAAATCGTAGAGGTTTGGTTTTTTTTTTTTTACCTGCAGCCTTAAGGGAGGTATTTCCAGCGTGCCCCAGGAGCTACATCAAAACCCTTCGCTTAGTAGCTGCCAGGTCAATGAGTTGTGGCAGGCTTTAAAACACAAAGAGAAAATTCTCTTATTTTGTCTGAATACTCATTGGGTTCACTGACCATTTAATTCCAGGCTTTTAAATTTTTTTGAACGAATAAAATTGAGTTATATTACTTAAGCATCTAGTAGAGAATAGAATCCTGTTCTGCTGCACAGCGGAGGTTATAAACTAGACCACGAAGAAAACAGTGGAAGAAGTAAACAATACACAAGTTAAAGGTAAAGGTCTAAGCACTCTCAGCAGTGCCTTCTAGCATTAAAATTTCGTGCATTGCCATCAGACTCATCTTCCATCTTTCATTCCTATTCAGAGCAATGCTAAAAGCAGCCCCTAAGTGACTAAAGAAGTATTCTCTTCTCCGAGAGCATACTTACCCTCTGCAAATAAGCATGCTGATAGGACTAAACTGCTTTTATTTCCCTCCTCATCTTCCGTGGACTTGCAGTGAAAGATGGGGTTTAACTCGCTGTGTTTCTTTCCTTCCAGAAATTGGCAGTGCACTCAGGCATGGATTATGCCATCATGACAGGTGGTGACGTTGCCCCCATGGGGCGGGAAGGAGTTACTGCCATGCACAAACTCTTCGACTGGGCGAACACCAGTAGGAGAGGGTAAGTAGAGGATCCTCTGAATCCTGAATTTGGTTTCTTGCTCAGAGAAACTCACTGCGATGATGTAGTTCAGACCCCTAATCTCTGTTTGTTACTGAATGCACAGATGAGGTAACGCTGACCAGGCATAACATCTCCTAAAGTTTTCCTAGAATAGGTGAATTCTTGCTGCTTAGTAATATTTAAAAGGCTGAAAGCTTTTGCTCTTCTGCTCCCTCAAACCCTTCTTGTTTACTTCAGATTTTCCAGATCGGCCATACCTTGACTCTCTGCTGATCTCACCAGGCAGGTGGAGGGATATTGCCCACTGAAGGCTGGGACACGTCTTTCAGAGTGATTAGTTTTCTGACAGTAGTTACAAGGCTTAGCACAAATGGAGGTGTAACCAGGTGTTTACACTCTCTGTGTGTTATGTTCCCTGTTGCAATTGCTCAGATTTTAGACTCTGACAGTGCTTGGATCTGGCTTCTTGTTTACTTTTGAGTCTCAAGCAGAAGTAGTGAATTATAAGAAAGAAAAGAGGCTAAGGGGGAGACAGATGCTAAAGGCATTGACATTAGATAGGTGTAAAAGTCTCAAGCTGCTGTGCTTTTTCAGTCACCTTTAAAAGCAAACTTTTATCTGCAGAAAAGGGTTCATGTTGAGGCTAAATCTTGACTCCCTGATTTTGTAAGAGCATGTAGTTAATTTGTTCATGCTAGTGTAAATGGATTTTTGCAGTCCGGAGGTAGCTAAGAAGTTGCTTGTCCAGCCAGGATATTAAAATTCAATAGGGAACTTGCCGTGGGTGTCAGTTTGGTTTTTTGTGCTGTTTTGATCGCAGGTCTTCTGTAAATGTGGCTAACCGGTGATTTATGTGTTCTCTGATTGCTTTAGATGGACATTATCTTACAATGTCTGTTTTAATCCTTGCTGCATTCATCATCTAAATGTTTCTATTTCCCCTTTTTTAAAAACAAAACAAAAAAAACCACTTGCAGAGTAAGTGTCCTAAGGATTTAAAGTCTTTAAGCTTCTCCTACCCTGAGGAGCTATAGAAGGAAGGGTGTAAGAATTTAAGCGAGCTTAGAAAAAGAAGTTGAAAGAGATATCGGGATGCTCAACTGGATGGAGACTGCTGGATGCTTCCACTAAAGAATTCTTTCACAACACTACCTGGATCTGAGTTTATTCTCTGTCCTGATAAAAACTTCTGTGCATTTGAACTTCATACACTTAAGATAGCCATCTTATGAAAGTTGTGATCAAAGGTTACATGTGTCCGTATACATCAATATTCTAAGCTCCAGTAACGGACCCACCACTGGCCAAAGCCAAGCCCATCAGTGATGACGGTAGCGCCTCTGGGGTAACATAGTTAAGAAGGGGGGGGAAAAAACTGCGCAATTGCAGCCAGAGAGAGAGGAGTGAGAATATGTGAGAGGAACAACTCTGCAGACACCAAGGCCAGTGAAAAGCGAGGGGGAGGAGGTGCTCCAGGCCCCGGAGCAGAGATTCCCCTGCAGCCCCTGGGGAAGACCATGGTGAGGCAGGCTGTGCCCCTGCAGCCCATGGAGGGCAGCGGTGGAGCAGATATTTCCCTGCAGCCCATGGAGGACCCCATGCTGGAGCAGGTGGATGCCCGAAGGAGGCTGTGACCCCGTGGGAAGCCTGCACTGGAGCAGGATCCTGGCAGGACCTGTGGAGAGAGGAGCCCAGGCTGGAGCAGGTTTGCTGGCAGGACTTGTGACCCCGCGGGGGACACACTGGAGCAGTCTGTTCCTGAAGGGCTGCACCCCGTGGAAGGGGCCCACGCTGGAGCAGTTTGTGAAGAACTGCAGCCCGTGGGAAGGACCCATGTTGGAGAAGTTTGTGGAGGACTGTCTGCCGTGGGAGGGACCCCACACTGGAGCTGGGGAAGAGCGTGAGGAGTCTTCCCCTGGAAGAGGAGGGAGTGGCAGAGACAACGTGTGATGAACTGACCACAACTCCCATTCCCCATCCTCCTGCGCCACTGGTGGGGAGGAGATAGAGAAAATTGGGAGTAAAATTAAGCCTGGGAAGAAGGGAGGGGTTGGGGGAAGGTGTTTTTAAGATTTAGTTTTTCTTTCTCATTACCTTACTCTGATTTCATTGGTAATAAATTAAGCTAATGGCCCCAAGTCGAGTCTGTTTTGCCTGTGATAGTAATTGGTGAATGATCTCTCCCGTCCTTATCTCAACCCACGAGCTTTTCATTGTATTTTCTCTCCCCTGTCCAGCTGAGGAGGGGGAGTGATCGAGCGGCTTTGGTGGGCACCTGGTGTCCAGCCAGGGTCAACCCACCACAGCAGATTTTATTCTGGATATCCAGCAGTGTTAGCTGTTAGTGCTATGTTGCCTTTATTAGCTGAAAGCTGTTGTGATAGAAGACACTTCTCTGCAGAGACTGCAGATGAGAATATTTTCAGGAAAACTGGAGTTGAGTAAAAGATGTTAATAGGCCCTGAAATCCCTTGAAAGAAAGCTGGGTTTGAAGCTAGGCAAGGAGGTAATATAAGCCGTGACAGCTTTATGAGCAACTTGGTTCTGTTATTGATAAACATCTTTATACGCTTTGTCTCTTGGGAAGAGCACTACCCTTGGGTTATAAGTGAATTTATTTTTGTGAATTATTCATTGACTTTATTAATTCACTTCTCCACAGGTAGTAAAGCCATTATATTAGTGCTAGTGTGGTTTGGAAAGGAAAAACCTAACAAAATAACAAAGCAAATTGCAGGGGAGGACTCTGGTTTCAGGTTTGCAGAATAGTATAAAGAAGAAAAATGGCAGGAAGATGCCATTGTCCCCAAGATTTCTTGTATGCTTGTGTACCTGTCTTTTACCCTCGCACACATTTTTCTAAATAGGAGGGAATGCTAAAACAAGCACTCTCACAAATACTTGGGGAGCCAGGTCTAAATTTCAAAGATCTACTCCAACTTAGCTGTAACATACCAGCACTGCTAGATACAAGCCCCTTGCCAAACCATGCCCATGCAAATGCCCATCTATATTTAAAAATTTGCAGGAGGTTAAGGTCGCGTGCCCTAGAATTGCTTCTGAACAGCAGGAAACAAAACTCCGGAGGCCTGGAGTCAGATTTATGGCCTAAGGTGTCTTGAACTTATGCCTCTTTCTTAACTGTTGGGATGGGCCACGTGTATGCAATGGAAATGTTGTAGCTTAGCTGAGAATTGTTGCCTTGAGAAATGAATTTGCGGGTGTAATCCTTTGGGCTTACAGCTGGTCACAGTTATGGGTGCCTGGTAGTGGGACAGGAGAATCCTTGAGCCGTTTGAGCCTCACTTACCTGTCTCCTGTTACTGTGTAGTGCTTTCCTTTTACAGCCTCTTGCTATTTGTGGATGAAGCGGACGCGTTTCTGCGGAAGAGGGCAACAGTAAGTACTTTCTCTTTGTTATCTGTGTATGCTGCAGAGTTAGTCAGCCAACAGCCTTCTTGTTTAACCTGATTAGCTAGCTTCAACAGACAAAAGATTAAAACTGGCAGGTGCCTTACTACTCACCTAATTAAGTGATGCAGAGACAAGAAATTAGTGTCTTGCAGCTGAATGGAATGAGCATCTCAAGACTGACTTGAGAATTCCTCCCTGCAAAAGATGGGTGAGATAATCTTTTTGGAGGTTTTGCAGGTGACTGGACAGTAAGAAAGAAAGTGGCATATCTTGAAAACAAGAGAAGATCGTTCACGCTGCAGAGCTCGTACCCTGCAGGGTTTGTTTTTTGTCCCAACAGATATTTATCTTGGGAGGTTCTCGTAACAAAACTGCTTTTCACTACATTAACAAAGCTACACTAGCATCTTCCCCTGTACAAATGATTTATGTTTTCAAAGTAAGTCACCATACTGTACACTGAATCTGGACCTGCTACTTGAACCCCCATGGTCTATTTAAAGAGCTGTCCCTAGAAGGTTACTTTGAATGTGTAAGTGAATTCTTTGCTGTGGCTTATTTTCCTGTAAGTATCTTATGAGACTTCCAAGTTAAAATAGTGTTGAGCAGGGAAAGCTACCTGGCCCAAGGGTTAGAGCCTTGGGTTTGAAATCAAGAGAATCACTGAATGACTGTGGGTAAATATTTAATCTCTCTGCTGGAAGGTTTAATTCCTAACCTTTTTCCTGGATATATAAATGGATCCTTTTTTTTTTTTTCAAGGTATTACAGTGCTTTGGATTCTTCTGTAATGCAAATGCTTGACAGTAACAGAACTCACTTTGTCAATAATGCTGCTTAAAGCTGTGCCCTGTCTTAGGTTCCCAAGCAGTTGATCTTCCTTTGGATTTCATCTTTGCAGGAGAAAATCAGTGAAGATCTCAGAGCAACTTTAAATGCATTCCTGCACAGAACAGGGCAGCACAGCAACAAGTAAGTATCCCGTTTCAGCCCTTACATCAGCTGATATTTCCCTGAATTGAAGAAAGTCTGTAAAGAATCAGTGGTGTGCAAATGAAAGTTGGAAACGTGATCTTTGCTAGTAAGGACTTGAAAAAACCTGCATAGAATATCCCCTTTTTGGCTTATATACTGAATGTAGCTTGCTCCTCCGTTATCTTTTCCTGAGACCTGGAAATTAGAACTTGGAAGGGCTGTACACAGGGTAGAGATCAGTGCTTGTAAAAAGGGTGTTCGTTTGGCTCATGTTAGCAGATGTGCAAAAGGGATCTTGAACTGCCTTTCAGGACAACACTTCCCCTGCATTTGGTACATAGTGGTGAGCAGTTCCCTGTCGTATGTCATCCATACTGTGCGTGGCTCCCTTCCAGCACTGTAGGGAAATCTCTTCCTGAAACAGGGGTGGTATTTGAACATCTTGGTTGTCTTATAGAGTACATTCTCTCGATCAGTTACTGTTGTTTAAACAAGGACAGTATGAGGCCCATGAATATCAATATCACAAGAGAGAATGCAGGGTTGATAGTAGCTGGATGTTTCATAATCTCTTAAAAAATGCTTCAGCTTGTGCTTGTTTGAGCTGCTGTTCCTCTCCAGTGCTTTGGTGGCCTCTTTCCATGCTGTGCATGCGTGTGCGGTGGGGGAGGCTTGAAACTTGGAGGCAAATGAGTTTGAATCTGACCCCAGCTCTTTTGCATGAGCTGTCTGCTCAGTATGTCTGTGTGCAACGTTGCACATAAATGTAGTAATCCCAGAGCTGTTTCCTTCATGGCTGCTAATAGATTTGCTAAACACAGATGATTGCAGGGCTGACTTGACAGATGTATGCATTTGTGTGGATTTCATTGCCCATCCATCCATGCTCGCTTTGTCACATCGATGTTAACTTCCTGCAGAGCACTGCTTGGTTTAACAAGAGCCATTTCCTGGCTAGCATCATAAGGAGAGATGGCCTTTCCTTGGCCTTTTTCAAATAATCTTTGATTTGATTTTTTTTTTTTGGTGTGTGAACTTTACTTAGTTGTTAGACTTCTTTTACAGAGAAATTGACAACAAGAAAAGTTGTCTCTGTGTTGGCAGGTGAGTTCCTCAGTGATGAACTGCACCTTTAGTAAGGTTGTAGTGCAACACTTGGTATAGTAACCTCATGACATTGAAATAAATATTTTAGAAGGTCATTGTTTCAGGACAACAGCAGGGCATTCTCTGTCCTTGGGGTCTCTCTTGAACTTGTTAAAACCAATGCAGCTCTAACTGATAGTTGCTCGTAGGTAGCTTTTCTGTACCCTTCTCTGTCAGAGTGAGGTGCCTTGGAAGGTGTGCCTTTCCAAAATGAGGAGATTGCTAGAAAGCAAGGTGTTGAGCCTGCAGGAACCTTGCAAGATCCTTGATTTTCTCTTTGGGAGGATAGCGAGTCTCTTCTGAAATGATATATAGAATTGCTATAGAAATGCTGAGTAGAGTATAATTATTAATAAATGATGTTGTACTTGCTGTTTGCAAGAATAAATACAATAAATATATATTGGCAAAATACGTATGTTCTGCAGGATCCAGAGTAAATGGTGCTTCAGTTAGAAATACAGCTTTCCAAGGCAAAAACTGTAGGTATCCTGAGCTCCTAGGTGATCTCTAGAAATGTCTTTTGCCCTGTAGCTGCAAAGACGATAAAGATGTTTAGATGGAACTGCAGAACTTTTAAGAATAATAGCGTGTATGTTTTAGCTTTAGATAGTTTCCCCCTTTTTCTAGGAAATAGTCCTTTTCAGACTTGTCATGTCTAATTGCTGTGGATCCAGCAAAGTTATCTTTTTGACCAGGTTTATAATTGCGCTGCAAGCCAGCGACTGGCAGGGGGTGGTAAGGGGATGGTTCTTTCTCCTGATGTTAAATTGCCTTAGCAGAGCTCTGGGCGTGCTTGTTTGGTGCTGGTGGGTGCTGTGCCTCCACTCAAAACAGTTGGGCTGTCATTTTGTCAGATGTTGAATTCAGCCCTAATTTAAACTGTGAGCCATTCTGGGAGACTGAACATGTCGTTGTGATTCATGCACTGCTTTTTACTTCTGAACAGCCTTATTGCTGCTTTGGGCAATAGGGAGTCCTATATCCATGAATGGGAGTTCACTTGAATAAGTCTAATAGTGCATGTAAATCTAGCTGTTTTGCTGAGACCCTGAGGAGTACTGTTACTTTACCAGTGAATTGTCACCAGTGTAACTAAGTCCTAAGTATTGTGAATTGCTGGCTTACACTTGCCAAAGAACTTTCTGCATCTTCTTGCTGGATAGCGGACTGTGCCTGCATCTCTTGCTCATTTGTATCATTTTCATGATAGAAATGAGCAAGGCCTGAGTATCAGGTTGCGTGTCAATCCTTTATCCGAGCTGTGTTTCTGCAGGGGTTTGGGGGAAGTCCTTCTTGGTAGAAAAGGAACAG
Organism: Theristicus caerulescens; assembly: GCA_020745775.1. Lineage (NCBI taxonomy): Eukaryota > Metazoa > Chordata > Aves > Pelecaniformes > Threskiornithidae > Theristicus > Theristicus caerulescens. Next base: position 6,812,238 of record CM036574.1, read on the forward strand.
TTTCATGCCTGTGTGGCTCTTGGGTTGGTGAAGTTATCTTTGGAAATGACAGCAAAGAACACAGCCCCCTGTAGACTAGGATTTAAATAGACCGCAGGAGTGTCAATATTCCAATAGCTGTGGTTAAAAGCCCATTTCAAATTATAATGCTCTATTAAGCTGGTAACATCAATTAAAACATTAAAGTAGAATTGGCATGGGGAAGAAGCATCATTACAAAGCAAAAGAAAGGGCTTCTGGCTTCAAAATGCAGCAGGAGAGAGCAGGACCTGGAAGCTGGCACATCTGTACCATGGAGCAAAGCTTCGTTAAAAAAAGCCACCTTTGTTTTGTGGTACCCATTGTGAATGCCTCTTTTTCTGCACACATTAGGCTTGGTAGCAGGAATGTGCTGTCAGACTGCCTGAAGGAAACAAGCCAACTTTTACCAGCTGCTGAAGAATGACCTGCCCATACACAGACCCAGCAGTGGTACGCTCCCCTTATTCTTAGGCCAGGATGAGTCCATTCAGTGCTCTGCAGCTCGTTGAGCTGGCTGAGGTTTCAGTAATGCTGTTGGCTTTCAGTTTGGCAGCCATTCATACCTTCAGAACAGGACCAAGACAGCCCCTCACCATTCCAGGGTGCTGTGCAGTTAGCAGCTTGAAGTCAGTTCCCCAAACTGGGATTTAAACTGGAGATATGTATGTGCCAGAGAACATCTCTCCATGTTCTCCAGCCTTGTTCCAAGGTCTCTGGGAGGTTGTACGCTTGCTAAATGTTTGCGATATTCCTAAATTGAGGGAGATTGTGGGTAAAGTGATAAATTAGGCTTCTATGGCAAGGACAGGCTGGGGAAGGCTGATATTGGAAGGCTAAGTTCCGAGTTAAATGTATTTCGGTTCTAAATAGCTTAAACTGCACTGCATTTTAGTATGTCGCTTGAGATGCTGTTACAAAGCTGTTTCTAAGGAATCTTCAGATGTGTCAGGTGATGAAATATCTTTGATACTGGCCATGGCAGTTCCCAATGTTCAGACTGGTTCATTGATTTTTATTTTTATGGGTTTTTCAGTCTTTCCTCTCTCGTTTCATACTTCTAGGTTTATGCTTGTTTTAGCAAGCAACCAGCCAGAGCAATTTGACTGGGCTATCAATGATCGAATAGATGAAATGGTGAACTTTGATCTGCCCCAGCTAGAAGAACGGGAGCGGCTTGTGAGAATGTATTTTGATAGGCATGTCTTGAAGCCAGCCACAGAGGGTAAACAGTGAGTATCCCTGCAGAACTCTTCCACCCTAAAGGATTCTCTTTCTTTTGTTGTTTTTCATCTCCTTTTCTGTGTTTTCTGTCACGCTATCTATAAACCTACTTTAAACAAGTAGTACAGATAAGAGTTGGAGAGATGCCTCTTGCTATCCTGTTAGGGGATGAGATGCCATCCTAGAATTTCATGCCATGGTTTGTTGTGCCCTTAAAATTTAGGAGACCAGTTACTGCACTGGAGGCAATGATGCAAGTAGGAACACTGTTGGAACTCCTCATATCCAAGCACTTGTCTTTGCTTGGCTTAACAGAGACAAATCAGACCAAGTGACTCATTTCTTTGTGTGCTGTGCAGTCTTGCACTTTTTTGGTCTTAATCCAGGTACGCATGTTTCTTTGTGCCACAAAATGGGGCTTTCTGGGCCCAGGAGAACAGCTTCTGTGCTCAGGCTGGATCTTTCTACAGAGATTGATCCGATCTGATCTTTGATTTCATTGTAAGTGTTGCTCTTTACAAAGCCTACCTCTGACTCCCTCGCCCTCCTGTCCTGTCATGTGGCTACATGTAAGCTAATCCTTGTTCTTCTGCTTTTCAGACGTTTGAAGCTGGCCCAATTTGACTATGGGAAAAAGTGCTCGGAGATTGCCAGGTTGACCGAGGGCATGTCTGGCCGAGAGATCTCTCAGCTTGCTGTGGCATGGCAGGTAAGTAGGGCTTTTATCACTGGGCCTCTTAGTTTGTTTTCCCTTTCTGGAAGGTTTGAGTGTTTGATGTTGGAGTCTCAGAACTTGTCTCGCTTTGGAAGTTTCATTATGTCCATACGGTAGTACTGGAATGCTGCTAGCTCTGGGGTTGGTGTCAGAATATCAGCATAATTCCTCATCTCGTAAATAGGAACAGTTTTTATAATTGCTTATGGGAAATCCCTTTGAATTTACGTAAAGCAAGTGAGTTAGGAATGGGCTTGGGCAAATCACGGCCATTACTCGTGTTCCAGCTCAAGAAGCTCAGTAGAAGCAATGCCTAATGTTGTTGCCCATAGGTACGGCAGCATTAGGACACTGAAACATCCTTCTGCCCTGCTTTGTTCTAAACATGTTTTTAGTGCAACCTGAGTAATTGAAGGAACAAAACTAACTGGAAAATGGAGCTGAAAAGCCTAGGTGCTTCTGCATGCATGGTACCTGTGTAGAAATAAGAAATGCAATCACTTCAAGTGCAATTGTTCACATGCTCAACAACCTTAAGCACTTTTTTTAATCAGGCTTTCACCTTGTTTTGTCACAGCTGCCAGTTTCTTACTGGATCGTTTATTTTTATAAGCTAACCTAGTAATATCAATTTAAAGACTATGCTCCAAATTGTATCTCATGTAACTTACTAATGTCAGCTTCCTTTCAAGTGTTGTAAAAACAAATTTGTTTGGTTTTTTTAACAAACCTTTTTAGTTTAGCAGTTCACAAACATTTTACAAAGTTTGTGCATTTCATTCCTCCTACTACTGTTTTTCCACCCTTTAAAGTACAGAAAGTATTTATCCTTTCTAATCCATTTAACTGCAGTAGTCATGAGCTGAGGACCAAAGCAGCCATTTGAGTGCTTTTAGTCCTTATTTTATTCTTTGTATGTTGGCACACAGCTGTTTAATTTTACTATGTGAATTTTGTATTATTGAAACATATTTCAAAATGTGTGCTGTCATCTGAAAATTTATATAAAGCTTTATTTTTAATTTGTTTGTTCTCTAACTGCCTGAAAACGTACCGGATTAGTATTGTTACCAGTCCAGTCAAGAAGCTTGGCAAGATGCTTGACAAGTATTTGAGACTCAGAGAGAGGCAGTGCGTGTTGATGGGTGTTGGGCGGACTGCCGTGGTGTCCAATTAGCATGCGTTCAGACACCGGTCTGGAGAGCTGACAGGTTGAAGGAAAGACCGGAATCTCGGGCCGTTCCGCCTTTCACAGAGCCGGCAGATCATGGCTTCACTTTTCCCAAGTACAGCTGTGCTTTTTGTGGGCTTCTGATTTTGAAACCCAGGATAACGACCTAGGGTGTTTGTCTTGAACTGAGTGACGGTGATGTGGGAGGGAAAGCACACCACTAATTGTCATAGAATTTCTTTATTTCTCTTCATTTAGAAGAGAAGCCCCTTACCCATGTATCTGAAAGGCTTTGCTGCCAGGCATTTCCTGTAATAAAAAGTTGTCATAAATCATCGTCTGCTTTTTATCAGCTTTGCTTTTTATCACCCCTTATCTCCTGGCTTGTCATTACTCCCTGGGAATGACCTTAGTGTTTATCATTTATCCTTTAAATGATCTTGAAGGAAGGGAAAGGTGGGGGTGACTAATTCCTTAGTGTGGTTGCCCTGATCACTTTTTAAAATGTTCCTCATAGCACCAGGACTATTAACAAGGTTCTGTGTAAAATGGCAGCAGGAGGTTATATTCCTCTCTGCTGTCATAAGAGTCAAAGGGCTTTTAATAAAAAAAAAAAGATGCAGGGGAGGTGGGCAAAAAGATGTGAATTGTTTTGATGTAGAAGCTGCAAGAAGCTTCATCTATGTCAAAATCAAAGCTGTTGGTGTTCTGGAACAGGGGACTTCATATCTTATCCCTGGTTGATCAAGAAAGGGAGTGTGATGTGTCATGGGTCAGTGTTAACATAGCACAGGCTTTCTGCAGCTAGTGGTAGATATGTGGACTTCTTTCCTCAGGAGGCGACTGGGTGGGTACAGTTCCCTAGCGGGATTGTGAGGGCATCCAAAAAGGGGTAAGGTTTCTGTATTGAACACTGCCCTGGGAGCTGCCTGCCAGAGCTGTTGATCCTAAGTGCTACTGTAAGCTTCTTTTTCAGTCACTGGGTCAAGGAATTTGGAGCCATAACTGACTGGACTTTGACTAGAGCTTTCCAGCAGGCTGCATTTACGCTAGGTTTGGCCCACTGACTTTTGACTGTGGCAAGACTTGTTAACACCTGCCTTTGGTTTTGCCTATGTAAAGTATTAAGGGTATGGCACTTCAGTAGCTGCAGTTAAAAGCCTCTCTGTAAGGAGGTGTTTTACGTACTCTTAACCCAAGTTGATCTTTTGAACGGTATCGGTATTTTGGGGCCTGGGTCAGCGCTAACAGAGAGCTTGTTGTAGGCAGCTTTGTAGCTGATACAATGCTCTCCCCTATCAGGGGAGAATTAAGGCTGCAGTTTGACAAGCGTTTCTGGCAGCGTTAGTCCTGCCTCATAGAATCATAGAATTGTTAAGGTTGGAAAAGACCCTTAGGATCATCAGGTCCAACTGTTAACCTACCACCGCCAAGTCCACCACTAAACCATGTCCTCAAGCACCACATCTACCCGTCTTTTAAATACCTCCAGGGATGGGGACTCAACCACTTCCCTGGGCAGCCTGTTCCAGTGCCTGACTACTCTTTCAGTGAAGAAGTTTTTCCTAATATCCAACCTAAACTTTCCCTGGCGCAGCTTGAGGCCGTTCCCTCTCGTCCTATCACTTGTTACTGGGGAGAAGAGACCGACCCCCCCGGCTCCAGCCTCCTTTCAGGCAGTTGCAGAGAGCAATAAGGTCTCCCCTCAGCCTCCTCTTCTCCAAACTAAACAACCCCAGCTCCCTCAGCCGCTCCTCGTAAGACTTATTCTCTAGACCCTTCACCAACCTAGTTGCCCCTCTGTAGACATGCTCCAGCAATTCCTTCATATTCAATTCATATTCCTGCCTTTCCGCTATCCTTCCCGTTGTGCTGGTACGCCCCTTTGTATGGCTGTACCATGAACTGGGTCAGGGAGCTGATCAGAATTAAAAATAGCTCGGCAAGACAAGTTAACTGCATAGCTACGCTGTTGTCCTGGCACGTCTGAGGGGGTGGATCAGGGTAGGTAGGGGCTGCTTAACTGCCTCAAGAAAATGCTTATCAGACTTTCCTCAGCTGGATGCAACAGCTGTAAGGTGGTTATATGCTACAGACAGGACTGTCAGTTCCTGAACTGTTGCTCTTTTAAGCTCCTCTATGACTGAAATTTTGATTCAAGATGCTGCATGCCAAAGATGGCTGCTGTGGGAAATAACCTGATGTGAGCAGCACCTGTCTGAATGCACACTTGAATTTTAAGCAGTTTGCAAGCTACAATTTTGTCCTCCTTGGATGTGCAGAGCTATAAGGAAGCTACGAAAGGGCTTAACCTCAGGATTTAGGGAGTCTCTTTTGTGCCTCTAAGGTGAACGTCTGGACTTCCTACTCACTTCCTTACTTGCAGTTGCTTTTTTTTTCCCCCTCTCTCCACCCAAAGCATTATGTCAAGTTAACAACACAGGCAGGAAGAGTTTGAGATGATGTACAAGTTGAGAAGATGAAAGGCAGGAAGAGCCAAGAAAAGGGAAAAACAAGGTATCGCTCTTCACAGTTCTGTTTCTGATCTTAGTAACACCTTACAGAGCTGGTAAACAGCAGATGCCGTGAGCCTAGCACTCTTTCTAAAGTCCTCAAAGCAGACTTGAAACAACTATGTCTTGAGACATTTAAGCTTCCAAGACTTTTCTAGATAGGCTCATCACAACAGCTGCTGAAATGCAATATGCCTAAGGTCTCTGTTTAATAAATAAATTCAATTGACCCATTTTGGCAAAGATTACCGCACAAAGCCCTAGTGAAAACTGCTGGCTGTGAATGCTGGAGCACGGAGCTGGATGGGAGCATTTTGTTTGCCTTTTGTTTTCCGCTATTTTGCCTAGTGCCCTTATGTGACTTGGAGCTAATCCTCCAAGTGTAGGCTTAATTGCAACATGCCTGTCACTTAATTCACCTCAGCTTTGTATGTGTATTTTCTTAATTAGTTTATTCCTCCAGCAGTCATTTGCAGTGTTGCTGTCTGTATGCATGATACCTCTGTGGACATGGCTTGGAACAAAACTTCAACCAGTGTCTGGACAACAGAGCCAAAAGCAGAGGGAGCAGAGTGGCAGGCTTAATCTGTGGTGAAGTGTTGCTCTGTTCCGCAGGCTCTGTCCTGCTGCCTGAAGCTGACTGAAGCCTTGTTGCTTGCAATTCTAGTCCTAACCTCTATGTGATGAAACCTAATCAAATCACCCATGAGGCACAGGTAGTACTAGGAAAGGCAGTGAGGAATCTGCGTTGCTCCTCCTGCTTCCATTCCTGAATCTGCAGAAGTGCTGGAGGGAACGGACAGGGAGCACAGGAAGGTATTTATCATGGATTTGATGGAGTTTTGAGGTGCTAGGATCCTCATCAGCACTACTTAGCTTGCCTCGGGTCATATAGATAGAACGAGAGGAAATGGCCTCAAGCTGCGCCAGGGCAGGTTTAGGTTAGATATTAGGAAAAACTTCTTTAGTGAAAGAGTGGTCAGGCCCTGGCACAGGCTGCCCAGGGCAGTGGTTGAGTCCCCATCCCTGGAGGTATTTAAAAGCCGGGTAGATGCAGTGCTTGAGGACATGGTTTAGTGGCGGACTTGGCGGTGGTAGGTTAACGGTTGGACCTGATGATCTTAAGGGTCTTTTCCAACCTTAACAATTCTATGATTCTATGATATCTCACGGCCAGAACTGAACCTCAGAGATGGTTTGGGGAAAAGCGAAGGTCTGAAGCAGTAGGAGGAGAAACCATCATAGCTGTCGGCTCTTACCGAGAGTAACCTAGAACGGCAGCATATGGCCACGCCGCTGTCTCATGGCCTCACAGTCGTTTCCCATGGAGATGTTTTTGGAGTGCTCTGCCAATATTACTTTTAACAAAGCCACCTCAGTTAAACTAGAAGCCTGAGCAATAGCTGCAGCTTTCATAGGCTTAATTCCACTGTAAGCTGGGCTTGAAATTGATTGGCTGTCATTTCCATGAAGTTCTAGTTCACTCTTGTCTCAGTCTGGCTCAGTTTGTCCTGAATTTACCAAACAGGAAAAATAAGATGCAGAAAAGCAGAGGGTGTAACCTCTAGCGCTGGGAAAAATATATTGCTGTCTGGCACAGCTAATAGTCTGCATGCTAGAAATCCATTTTAATCTCTTCTGCAGAAGACTGAGCATTCCCTTTTGTCCTTGTGCTTTTCCATTCCCCATATCTAATCCTTTATGAATATAGCATGGATTAGATGCATTTACACACTTAAAAATTCCCTTCAGGTCTGTTTATAGTAACGCGCAGACTTTCTAGTTCTGCGCCCTGTACTTAAACCCGTTGATATGCTTTAGATAAAATGTCAAAAAAGCAACCTTTCACTTTTCCAAGCTGTAATCTCTGGAAAATTGTTTTGGCGACACTTCAAGAGAATTCCCACGAGTTTTATGTCCCAGTGTTAATGATAGAGGTGAGCTTCCTGTTATTTCCTTGCCATTGACGTGAATGTCTTTTTGCCCCCTGAACCCTGTTTATATTTAAAAAATAAAAAAATCATCTGCCTGACGAAGTTATGGGAAGAATTTAATGTTTCTATAGTGGTCTGACCTGAAGGACATTATAAGTAAGCGGGGGGCTGGGGGGTGCTTGTGGCTTGGGTTTTTTTGGGTTTTTTTTGAGCAGGCTGTTTTCATTATAAATGTGATTGAAAGGATACAGATCAGTTTGGCCAAGTTAAAATACACCATGGTTCTTGGCTGAAATGAAACATTAGGTCATCTAGGCTGGACTTGTCATCTGTACTCCATCCCTCTACTTCCCTCCCCCCAAATACTTTGTTTGCAGATTATTTAATAATTGGATTTGAGTTATAAAACATGAATAGTTGCGCTGGAGAAAATGGGTTAAAATTTGTCCATGCAGGAGGCAGAGGTATGAATATAAATGAAGCTCAGTACCATTTTTGTGTGTGTGCAAGCTACTCCCAGAAGGGACAGCTGCTTCTCCCATTTGCTTTCTTGACAGCTAGGGCCTGAGGCTTTCTATAAATAGAAAGTCATTGAGAAAATCAACAGAGCGTGAACTGCACAGCTTTGCAGGAGTTTCCACAGTGAATTTATGGTCTATGCAGGGGCAGGGAGGAAGGGAAGACATCCTCTCTGTTCTGTGGAGGCACATAACGCGCATCCCAGGAAAGCACTTACTCCATTTTAAAACGCCAAATCCTCCTGGCCGGAGGGGTGCATGGACAGAAGGGTGCTGGTTCCTTTTAGCTTTAAGTCCCCAGTCATGTCCTGCAAAAAAAAATAAAAATAAAAAGGGGGGTGGGTGGGTTATGGGGGCGAATCAGAGAGGATGCTTCAACCGAACAGAACCCTTCCACCATGCCCCTTCTACAGTGGTGAGAGGAGACAGGTCATGTTGGGATACATGTTGTATAAATATTGGTGGCAGCAGCAGGTTATGAAACCAGTGCTCTTCTGGTGTTTGTGGGATGTCACTGCCTCGTTGTGTTCAGGGTGCCTCCCACTCTGTTGTTGAATACAGAGGACAAGTGCCTTTATGCAAAGTGAATTCTCTATTTGCAGACCTATGTCTCTGCACTCCTTGCCTGCGGCCAGTGTTTACTCCTAACTCGAAATATGAGCATTACGCTAACCTGTCACTTCTGCCTTAAGGAAGGATTACAAAGGTTTTGCACAGGGAAGGATCTGTTTTGATGCCTCTTGCAGTAAAAACCAGCGCCTGCCAGCTCTATGGTTACATGTGGTTTGTGCAGCGAGACCTCTCGCGATCTAACCAGTTCCTCAAAAAGGGCTACCAAGGAAGGGCTGCAAAGTAGGCTAGAGGAGGCTGAAAACCAGCTTGGGTAACCTTTTGCTCATTTCTTGAAATAATTATTCCTCCTGCAGTGAGGTAGCAGTAATCTAATAGGCAGGTATAATCTACTGTCCTGGGCTGGTCAGTACTGAGATGGCACTGCCTAGTGCAACACCTTACTCTGGGCTTTGTCTTCTCTCCCATCTACAACATTGGACAGTGGGTGCATAAAATGGTCACACTATAATTTCTTTCTGTGGTGCTTTTGCAGTAAACCTCGTTGCTTGGTATAACTGATGTTTTGCACTGTTGATGATGTATGGAGCCTGTATGTAATACCTTAGAAGCACACTTCAGCCTGTCACGAAAGTTTATATTCCTAGCTGGGATCTTGGGGAACGCCCTGCAGACGGAAGGGTTGGCACGTGACGATCCATGATGTGATAGCTCTGTGGAAGGAGAGAGATGTGGACAGAAGTTTGGGGCTATTTGGGGCACGCAGCGTGGATGTGAGAAGCTGGAGGGGGTCCCACCCTGCTTCGTGTCAAGCTCCCTCGCTAGCGTAGCTGTACGAGGAGCCACAGTACCGAGCCGCTCGCAGGAGCACTTGCATAGGGAGGAACCAGATTTAGAAACCTGTAGCTTGGAGTTGCGTTGTTACCTTGGAGATGGGCGCAGCTAACAGTGTAAGCATCCTTCCCTTCCTTGGAGGGTACGGCTGCTTGTGTTGTCATCCGCAAAATGTCCATCAGTGGAGTCCTAGCTGTCCCGCGTGTTGGGACAAAAGTGACGATCCTTTTGCTGCAGCTGAAGAGAAATGGCACGCGGTCCTGTTTCCCATTAGCTGCCACAGGAAATATTGTGGGCTCTTTGGCAAGGATGTCAATAGTTTTCAGCCCTTTCTGCAAGGAACTATCATCAAATCCGTACTGCCTGTCGAAGTAGCAACAGGACTAAGTGTGAATTTGCCAAGCAGAATTGGAAAGACAGGAGTTGGGGGATGAATGGAGGTGGGAGAAAAGGGAAGGTCCCACGAGCAGATGAGCATGGGCTGGGAGCCGACACAGCACAGAAGTGATGCAGGGGAGATTCCTAGCAGAACGCATGAGGAAAGCAAGATTAGTGCACATTGTGGCACCTGTAAAATGATGCCTATTGCCCGTATTCACCCTTGCACTGATGTCAGTTCTCCCGTGTAAGTGTTTAAAACATTTTCTGTTGTCTTGGATGGAGTCATTCAATCACCATATGCCCCTATTACTCTTTACCTTGTTGGCTTCATACGTGCAGCGCTTTTAAAGCAGGAGAGGAAATTTAAACAGGCCAAATGTGACTGCAGCCTAACCATACTGGCTATGTTCAGCATTATGAACCTGTGGCCTTGTCTCTTCCGAATGCAAGGGTCTTGCCTCCCAGGAAATCCAGAGGTAGGAAGGCAAAGGTGCTTGTTAGTAGCTCAGAGACAAAGACTTCAGTGTAGTTGTGAATGTTTCTCTGTGCTTGGGCAGTTGATGTGTTTCAGTCCCTGGTACAGCTGCACCGAGGAAAACCTTTCCGATGGCGATATGCCAGGTTGCTCTGGGTACCACCACTGACTGAGAACAAGAGTGGATGTTGGGCTAGGTAGTGTGGGGGCAAACGTGCATGGAGAAGAAAACAAAAGAGAGGGACCAGTGTCAGATCTTCACTGATCCTAGGAGCTGTGCTCATAACTTATGTCTCTTCTGCCTTTGCCTCTCCAGGCTGCAGCTTACGCATCGGAGGACGGTGTTCTTACAGAGGCCATGATCGATGCCCGGGTAGCTGATGCTGTGCAGCAACACAAACAGAAGATGGAGTGGCTGAAAACAGAGGGTGCTGAAGCAAGCAAAGGGAGTGGCAGAAACCCACTCCTGCCTTTCCCCAAAGGAACACCAGTGTGAGAAGTCTGCAGGCTTCAGACCAGCATGTGTGGGGAAGTGGGCATGGGAGAAAGCTGGGAGGGTCTTTCGGGCAAACATTTGGTGCAATCGTATGTTGAGAGAAACGTGTCCATCGGTGCAAGGGAGGGGGTACTGCCGCAGTCTGCCTTTGATGTAATCTTTTTAAAGTGCACCAGAAAACCAAATGGTTTAAATAAGGCAGAAGCAACTGTATTAAAGGACCCCCTTGCTGAAATACCATTGACTGTGTTAGTCTGTATGGCCTGTCCTGCTCAAGAGGCCCGAACTCCAAGTCCTTTTCAGCCACGTGACACTGTTCTGGAGTGTCCCAGTGACATGGGCCTGTGGGAACCCAAGCCTGCTACTCCCCTATATTTAACTTTGTAGGGTTTACGCTCCAGCAGAGGTATTTCTCATCTTTTTTCCACAGATCCTGCCCATGACATGCCTCTGCGCTCACATCTCTGTATGGCATCACTCCTTGTTCTCTTGTTGTCACCCCTTCACAGACTGGGGGTAGACTGTGTGTTACAGAGGTGTATTTGGTGCGGTTCACAGCTGCACCTGGTTGACTTGGAGTCAACACTTAGGAGAACCTGCAGCTGTGCAGTGGGTTGGCTGATAAGCGTTGGCACTTGTGATGTGGCTGCACGTGCTGGTGCCTGGCTGCTGCCTTTTGTCCTCTCTGTGCTTGGGGCCCTTGGAGGATGGCTGCAGTGGTGCACTGCATGGGGCTAGCAGCTCTGGAGCATGGCTCCTCAGCGCTGGAGCACTAAGTGTTCCAAGCCTGAGAGCTTTTATGCCCCCCCAGTGCCCCTCTTCTGCCGCGTTTCTGGAACAATTGAACAATTGAAAAATGTGCTGTTGTCAAGTCACGAACACAAGCCTGTCTCGATCAGATGACATTTGTTCTGTCTGTCTGCATATAAGAGCCAGGTCAGAAGATCTCTTGGTTTTTTTTTTCCTGAGTTTGAACTGGATTTGAACTCTGCGCTCTGCTCTGAGTCCCCTTCTGTAACTACACTGTGCAAGCACATTTGCCTGACCTAAATCTGTGCCCTTGAGTGCCTTGCTGAGATGTTCTCCTCCGACGGGAACTGACAGCGATCTCTGCTGTGTCCATTTCGCTGGCGGTTGTTACTGAGCTCTTGGAGATGCACCCTGACAAGAGCTTGTGAGCATGGGAGCGGAACAGGGCCGGTCACCAGGGCCCTCGGAACAGGCAGCCTTGTGGGACACCAGGAAGGAATCAGTTCTCGAGGCTGCAAACCTTCCCTATCTTGGGCTGCCATCTTCTCTCAAAATAGTTCCCTGATATTTTTCCCCTGGATGCCAAGGGAGAATTTCGAGATGCGTTTTAGAAGCTGCTCCTTTGTTCAGGACAGGTGTCCCTCAGCAGCAGCGTGTGCCCAGACTTGCGTGCCCCACGAACACTTACTTGGTGCAAAGTCCGTTGCTGTGGGAAGCATGCCGTGGAGGAAAGGGAGGAATCGCTGATAAACTGCAACTGCATGCTTTATGTTCTGAATGACTGACATAAACATGAATGCCACTTTTTTTTTTTTTGCTCCTCTTCAGCCTAGGTGTAGTTGTCCTTTAGTCCACTGATGTACTAGAGGATTAGCTATTTAGGCTTTCCCCTTCCTATTTAGATTTTACTAGAATTATATTCTGTTAAGCCCCAAGAGATGGAAGGGAGCTAAGCAGAGCAACTCTCTGCTAAAAAACCCTTGCTAATGAATTACGTGAGGGAGCAGTCTGATATCGTGTGATTGAAATCCCTAATTGTGACATACACCTTCCATACTTTTCCCCTCTTCCATAATCATCTCCACGAAGCACAAAAGGAGCTGGGGGAGGGGAAAGGTACTCTGCCTTGTCCTTATGCTGCCTGACTGCGCTTTTGCTGATACCGGTAGCTGGGAAGAGAATCCTGCTGTAAAGCTGTGTGAAAGGCACAGCGGTTGCTGCCTCAGCTGTTTCATGCGATTCCTCCTTCAGATTGCACCAGGTCCCTACGTGGAAGCAGAGGGAGCACAGTGCTTGTAATGCAGCTACGGTCCATGCTTCTGTGCTGTGCAGCAGTGATTAATTGCAGGTTCGGGAGAACAATTAGCTAGGAGTAGCCTCTTGCTGCGGCGGGGGAGACAGCGGGAAGCACAGGCTGACCCAAGGGCTCTCAGGTTTGCCTGGTACAGAAGTGCTTTTCAGTGAGTTTTTAAGGGCTTTTAATAACCACTCTTAATGATGGATGCCACTGGTCCTTACCTGAGCCTTGCTGCCTGGGCTTCATGTGGATGCAGAGCACTGTCTGTCTTGAGGACAGACACGTGGGCGCTTCTGCGAACACGCGGGTGCCTTAGCGTTTCTGGTGCGCATTGAGGTGTTGCTCTGCTGTGACTCACGAGCTGGTGCTGCTTGTATCCCAAGGGGCACGGTTCTTTCTTGGGCAGCCTGGAAGATGATGCTCTCTGCTAAATGAAGTCTGTTTTCTTTAGTTTATTTTCCTTTAAAAGGTGTGGGGAGGTGTAAGTAGAGACAGTTCTATACTTTATACTAGGAACTTACTCTTAGGAGCAGAGCTCTTTAATATACAGAACTTGTCCTGTGTGTCTCAACCTCCACCCTCAAAAATCCCCAAACAATCAGCTGGTCAGGGCTTTGCACATCTGTGCTCTTCATGCTCTGTTAGCAACGTGTCGCAGGCTCTTGTGCAACCCTGATGCTCGTTGAAATCCCAGGAGCGGAGCGCTTCAGGGCTCGCTTGTTTTCTTCTCTCTGCTCGCAATCTCCCTCCGCAGCCCCTGCCTCGTCGGTTGTCTGAGGTTCGCAGTGAGTTCTCATCCTCCTTTCCGGAGAAGCCTGTGGCTCTGGGCAGCGCAGGCACGTCCCCCAGCCCCCTTCTGAGGGATCCCCATTAACGCAATGCCTGAAAGTCCACAGTCACTTCCACCCTTGGCAGCAGCAGGACTGTTCGCACCCAGCCCAGGAGTATGGACACATCATTTATCAAACTCTCGCTGAATGATGGCTGTCTTGCTTCCCACCTGTGAAAAGAGAGGGAGGTGGCACCTAGGCTGGGAAAAACTGAGGTGGAGCAGAAAAGCCGGAGATGAGCCTGATTCAAGAGGGCTGAGGCGGCTTGGGGTGCTGCATCTGTCGGGTAAGGCGGGTAAGGAGCGGCAGAGGTGGTGTGGACAACTTGTTTTGCTTGGGTCTGCTCTTCCAACCCAGTTGTTTTCATCTCTTCCCACTGCATTGAAAGAGTGGCATGGGCTTCCACGTGTACAAACTGGTCCCATTTGTTCTTCCCTGACAGTGTTTTGGGAGCTGGTGGGGTATGTTCCAGCCAAATTATCCCATTGTTTGAGCTCAGCATCCTCGTGCTCCGCTTAGGGGCACGGGGAGCACGGGGAGCTGATGCGCTCTGCAGTTCTGCACCTGCTCGGTGCAGCCTGGGACAACTGTAGCTGTCAGACTTCCAAGTGCTGCTTTTCTCAGTGGTGATGCTTCAGTTTTTATTTCCACAGGAAATAAAGTTCTCCCCCCATTCTCTCACACTTGCACACTACTCTTCCTTCACATCATGTGCCACGGGCTGTTGGACTGATGAAGCATCTCTCAATGTGTCCCAGGCACTATTGCTCTCTAAATCCTGCCTTTGAAAAGAGATTCCTTGTCCCTCTTGCTCTGCACGTTGCTCCTAGCCACCAGCTAGGTGATTTCGTGCCCTACCGCCCGCTGAATAGCTGTGCCATTTGCTGTCGCTGCTGCTGCTCCATGTGGGATGCAACAGGAAAGGAGAAAAAAGGCCACCTGTCATCGCTCAGCTCCTGCCTCATCAAAGATTTAAATGCAGGGCCTCTGTCACCGCAGCCAGGCTCATCGGGAAGTTTGGTTTGCTGTCAGCTCACAGGATGAGTGATGTCCCCGTGGAGGTGGCACCCAGCTGGCTATTTGTTAACACTCCGTGCAGGGATATAGGATGGCAACCCCAGGCTGAGGTTATCTCCTCTCCGTGACACTGAGTGAGTTATGAGCTAATAGCACTTTATTAAAATAGTATTTTGTATTGGAGAGCAAATCCAAGAGCAGATGGATCAGCAAGCAATCCATCACTCCCCGACTTTGCCACTGCCAGCTGAAACGCCTTCTCTGTGCTTCAGCATTGCAGCTGGGAGACAGATTTATAGCATGGTCATCTGTCTGTTCTCAGTTGCCATTCATTGAAGTATTTAGTTTTGAATGTGATGCACTGGGAGGAAAGCTGGGTTGTGTGAGCAGGAGGATGCGAGCGCCGCACGCTTTCTCACCGGTGCATGTCCCATGTTGTGGGACTTAGAGGAGACGGGAGCCTCCCCAGGAATTATTCCTCTGCCAGCCTGTGTTTGTGTTTTGAATGGAGAAGAAACACTCAGATTCTTTTATAATCCATTGCCTGTGGCTGTTTCCATTTTATTGGAATGGAGAAGAAACACTCAGATTCTTTTATAATCCATTGTCTGTGGCTGTTTCCATTTTATTGCAACATCATTCTTCTCCCTATATATTTTTTTTTTTTAAAAGTAGCAAATCTGATGAATTTGTCCAGCCTGTAATGCAAGTCACTGGCCTGCCCTGGGAAGCCTTGCTGCTCCAGGAGGTTCTTTGCTTATGGAAGGCAGCCCGTCTTCTGCAGCCAGGGATGGAGTGCTGTTGGCACTTGGATGTAAGTAATGGGGACCTACTGGAGTGATCCGGACAAAAACAGGCCAGAGTGTGCTAATTCCTGTGGGTGGCTTCTCTCTGCGTTCACCTGGTGTGCAGCCTGCCAGGTCTGCGCCTTCCCTGCCAGGGGCTTCTCCTCTCTCGGGCCTTAGTCATGCACGGCCCTTTGGTGCCAGTGCAGCTCGAAGGCCTGGACACACAAAAGCACCACAAAAGAAAATGAAGCAAACACAGGAGATTGTACATAGCAAACCTGTCTGCAGGTGAAGAGCTGGAGGACAGCGTGGCTGCCACAGGAGCAGGGATTACTGGTCACCCCTGCGCAAACAAAGGAGGTGGTGGAGCAGCAAATGGGCAAGTGTGGGCAGGCTGGCGGCTGCGTGCCAGCGTCTGGCAGATAACACAGATGCGGTCCTGGGATATCGAGAGGCAGCACCACTGTGTAACTGCATCACTCGGAGAGCAAGGAGTTAGGATCCAGTTTGAGGGCTAATTGTAGGTCAGCTATCCCCCAAGAATTTCACGGGCCAAAAATGACAATAGAAAAGCCTTTCTCCAATGGTTACCTCTCCACCCTGCATCTCTTGCAACCTCCAGGCCATTCGTGATGCTCATCCCTGAGTCGGTGCTTTCACAGACTCCTGGTGCTCTGCTGGACCTTGTGATTCAGCCAGCATCTCTCCCACAGACATCAACCACCCAGGCACTGGGATAAGGCAAAGTTTGCCCGTCTGAGCTGCAGTAGAAGAGGAACCAAAGGACTTCAGTCAACTGGATACTCACCAGGTGCTACCAGGCTGCTGCACTCATCATCTCTTCCCACCAAGCACCGACAGCAGAGGTTGGGTGCCTGGCAAAGGACAGGTATGGGTCAGATCTTTCTTTGAATGACCTGGGACAGTGTAGCCTTGCTGGCTGGTTTTCCTTCTCTTCCCCCTGATTCCTTGAGGTAGCACAGCCTCACCAAATCTTGGTGATACCTTCTGATATGTGGCATCTCCTGGAATGAAGCTCTAGCAGCATTACCAGGCTGCATGACATTACTATTTTTATAAGACGTGCAAAGGGGAGCAGCGCATGGGAAGCTCAGAGAAGTCCCCAGGCAGTCCTCCAGCTCTTGCCCTATCTCCAACTGTTCTCACCTCAACAGCAGTCAGATCCTCTCTCTCTGTCGCTGGCCATTTTTTACCCCCGGACATAATTTGAGATGCCAGTGCCTGCAGCTACAACCAGTTCCATGACAGCAGCTCCCTGCCTTGCTGCTGGAGGTTTTTTCCCCTCTCTCCTGTTGCTGTGGGTTTTATTCTTCTTGTGGGGGTTTCTTTGCTTGGGTGTTGCGGGTTTTATATTGCTGCTCTGCTTTCACATAGTGTCTCCACCAAGCCTAAGATGTGCCTAGATTTGCCCAGGCTTGTAGAACAACTCGTGCATCAGCATCTTTGCGTTTAAGGACTGAAGTATCACTCGGTGTCAGGCGTGCTCTGTTTGTGTGTGTGTGGTCCTGCTCCAGGAGAGCAAAGAGCAGAACGAAGAACGTTAAAGGACTGGTTCATGGTGGCAGATTTCGGTACTGCTGGAATGGGAAATGAGCACGCCTCTCCTTGCCCGTGCCAAAGCCCTGGGTCCCGCAGCCGGCCTGCCTTGCTTGCCCTTGCAGGCAATAGGGGCCCCCTCTCCTCTCTGGAGGTAGCTTGCACCCAGAATTTGGTTTTAACAGTAAAATATTTATCTTCTTTTTAAATCAGCTTTGGACCTTAGAGCTTCCCGGTGTTCCCAGTGAGTGGGAGACAAGCGGGCTAAAATCTGGGACGGCGTCCTACGATCTCACATAACCTGGGGGAAACCGCACAGCCCTTCGTCACAGAGCAAGGCCGGGCAGAGCTTTTTCTCACAGCGTTCAGGCCATGTTTGTCCCTCCTCCTCTCTTAAACCCCTGCCCGTAAGCTGGTGCCCCTAGCAGGCCTCCAGCCGCTGACCCCAGGACTCTCATTCGGTTCAAAGGGTTGGAAAAGACACTCAGATGCAAAACATGCAAAAAACTATTTTACTGACAAACAGCAAAGGACGGGCTTCGTTTTGGGAGCTGAACTGGTTATCTATTATACAAACATATTATTGAAAGGGAAGGAATGGCTGAAATACACTCACTCATTGACCCAAATAAAATCACAGTGTGCTTTTTCTATTGCCTCCCCCACCCCCAAGCTCTCTGCGGCCTTCGGCTGCTCCCCTTAGCTTCGGCACAGCGTTGTCACCACTCCCAGCACGGCCGCTGGAGAACACAAACTGTAGGTGACATTTGCCTGTGCAAGTGTATTTAATAAAAAAATTAGCCATTATTGCTTTTCAACCACAGTAGAGATTATTCTATGATTAGACTCAGAGCAGAGTATAATCTCTCTCTCTCTGTTAGTATCAACCTGTGTTGTACCTCTTCCTGTCGGATGCATGCAAACTTGGTTTGAGTGCAGAAAAAAAAGAAAAGAAGGATTAACAATCAGGGAAACCAGCACCCCGAGTTTTGTTCTTGTGTTCTCACTGCTAAATCTTCCTAAACTGCGTGCTCTGTCCTGCAAGGGTTTCCACTGCCGTGGTCATTCGGAGCGAGGGTGCTTTGCGCCTCGCAGGACTGAGCCATGCTCCTGTGTCACCCCTCCGTGGAAATCCCAGGGCTCAGCTCGAAGAGGGGACTAAAACTAGCGACGCCATCGGGAAAGAAATGAGCGCAAATGAACGGGAGGTACTAAAGAAGAGGAATAGGCTTCATGCAGTGAACACACGATGACGCAGGTACAAACACGCAGATGCGCGCTGACAGACACACAAAACTGGAAGGGTATCCTGAGAGCCTGGCCAGGACGCAGCACGCCGGCAGCCCAGACTCACTGTAGAGCTCCTCCTTACGCCTGCCCACATTTTCCTACTCCCCTGCTTCCTTCTCTCCTGCCCCAACAGCCCACACGCATAGAGGCTGCAGGCCTGGCATTTTTATTTTATTTTTTTTTTCCTTCAGTAAGTTCACTTGCTGCTTCATGCTCTCCTGGGCACCAGAGTGAGCCAGGCTGGCCTAAGAGGCCATCTCATCTTTGCTCCTTCCTAAGGTAGGACCAGCAGTCCCGTGAGAATGCCCTGCCTGCCCCCTGCTCTGCCTCCCACCGCCTGTCCCTGAACCCCACATCTGCTTCACCGGTGTATCCAGGCTGCAAAGCGTTTGAGCCAAATGTCTTTCTATTTGTACTGTCTGCTCTAGTCATAGCCGTACTTCTATTCTTTCACATCCAGAGGTGCTGTGGGAGCTTCTGTTGGCTATTTCTACCTTCGAAGCCCCCTGAATGCAGAAGAGGCCTTCGTTACCTCCGTGTTCGCCCACACACACTCTTCACCAATGCCACGCTGAATGTTAAACTGCCACGGTGAGGATGTCTTGAAGTCAAATTTGAAATGAGACTGAGGCTCCCTGTGGCATTTATCGCCTGCAAGCCTCGAGCCTTCATTCAAGCGAAGGCAAAGGGTGAACGTTGCCCTCCCTTTTCCAGGGAAGCCAGTACATGGGAAATGCTTCCTTTACAATGTGCTTTCTCCCAAGCTGGGGAATGACCTTGGATCAGGACTTCCCTCGCCGGCTCCCCCAGGGCTTTCTCCTGCCTGGGCTCGCCTAGACCTCATCCAAGGTAAGCTAAGGCTGCTGATGTTTGTGTTTGCACTGCCTGCTGCGGTCTTGAAGTATCAGCTCTTGGTTTCTTGCAAAGCCAGTGGGCTTCAGCTCACCTAATGCCATTTGCACGGCAATTTTTTTTTCACAGAATGGTTGAGGTGGGAAGGGGCCTCTGGAGTTCATCTGGTCCAACCCCCTTGCTCAAGCATGGCCACCCAGAGCAGGCTGCCCAAGACCATGTCCAGTTGGCTTTTGACTGTCTCCAAGGATGGAGACTCCACAACTTCTCTGGCAACCTGTCCCAGTGCTTGGTCACCCTCACAGCAAAAAAGTGTTTCCTGATGTTCAAGCAGAACCTCCTGTGTTTCAGTGTGTGCCCATCACCTCTGGTCCTGTCACTGGGCACCACTGAAGAGAGCCTGGCTCCATCTCTGCACCTTTCTTTCAGGTATTTATAAACATTGATCCCCCTGAGCTTTCCTCATAGGAGAGATGCTCCAGTCCCTTACTCATCTTAGTGGCTCTTTTCAGTATCCCTTTTTATCAGGGATTCTCTTCTCCCAGCTGAGTGCAACTGGAAAATGAGGTAGAGAGTAGCAGTGAGAGTAACTAAAACCACCCCGCCATGCTGTGGATGCCTGGGCCCTGCATTCTGGGCTCTCTTCTCGTCTTTTACTGTTTATTGATAGGTGCTGCCAGGTACCTCAGCCAGGACGGGCCAGCTGATGTGTCCCTGGCTGGCTCAAGGGCTAGCTGAGCAGTAAGAGGGCACAGTGGATGGATGGCTGGCGTCACAGGAGACGCTTTCCCAAACTGTTCCTTGGAGGGGAAGGGTCCTTCTCGTTGTGTCAGAGCAGCAGGCCAAAGGCGGCGTGCATAGTACCCGGGTCTGCTCCGGGCTGCACCTGAAATCCCACGTGCAGTGGCTTTGGGCTCTTCCTTTCCTCTCGCTCCTGAAGCGACGTGCAGCTCTGCTAGCCCCTCCCTGGTGCAGCACTTCTTATCCCTACGGGGAATTTGGCCTCCTGTCACGTCTTCCTTCCCCATGCCCATCCCGTTGGGAGCCAGCGAGTGTGGTGGAACGACAGATGTCAGATAGGATGCAAAGTGAAGGAGACAACCAGCTTGACGGGCCTGCTCTTTAACGTGTGGCTCGAGAAGAAAGAAGGTGGTAAGAATGGAAAGAAGGCTGGCATAGAATGGGTTTAGCTTACCCTGCCTTCAGGGATCTCACCGAGGGGCAAGGGGTTTATTCAGCAGTGCTGGTAAGTGGCTGCTTGAATTTAAAAAGGAGCTACCTGTTGATACAATGCGTTTCACAAGCCTCTGCTTTTCTCCACTTGTCTTTCCACACCTCTCCTTTGCAACAGATCCCAGCCACCAGCATGCACCCATTCGGCGTGCAGGCAGCCAGACCTGGGCTCCTCACGCCACAAATGCGGGAGAATGTTTCCAGTGCCGATCCCAGCTCTGGAGAATTGGCACATAGAGTCTTAAGCTCTGTCTCTGCTCTAAAAATAGCTCCTCCTGAGGCGGCACAAAATTCCCCCCCACTAGCTAATTCTGCAGAAGCCTCCCTCAAAGCATCTGGCGGATGAGTGCTAAGCCATGGTGCGCACTTCCCACTCCTCGGTCCCTCCAGAGCTGCCGTTACCGACACAGCTGCCAGCCGTAAGCTTTGCAGCCCATCTTTTTTCTTCCACGGGTCCTGACCAGTATCTTGCCTAGCCCTGACCTTGTTGTGTCAACTCCCTGATGCCAAAGTCACTTTCTCCCAACCGAACCCTGTTTTTGTTTGGGGTTGTTGCTGAGTTTGGGTTTTGTTGTTGTTGTTTTGATCTGTGGTTTTTCTTGTTTGGTTATTTTTTGTGTGAAGACTGGATCAGAGGCAAGAGAACAACAAACAAGTCAACACTAGTACATCTCAGACAATTAAACAAGGAGCAAACACCCCCACGACCAGACAAAAGCAGAACGAACACATGCACAGGAGAAGACAGTGCAACGGCAGACTTTACAGACAACTGAGCTGCGAGCGACAGTAGCAACCTCACTTGGACAGAGGAACAAGAGACCACAAAGTCAGACATCGTTGGTAAGGCTCACACCTCGAGCAGAGTCAGCTGGGGGGACGGGACAAGGACGAGAGTGCTGATGGCAAGCAGAGAGAGAGCAGGGGCTGCGTGGGGCAATACGGTGCTGGGGTTCTGGATGCTCAAGACACAGCTGCCTCTTTGACCTTGTGCTGCTCTGCGGGGGCTTGTCGGCTCCTTCCCCAAAGAGGAGACATGGCAGACGCTTGGCTGCTGGGAACGAGAGTCATCTCTTGCACACCACCACGGGTTAAATGGCACGTGGGACCCGGGCTGCTCCTGCGCAGGGCGTTCTCACCCCTGCAGCCTTCCTTGGTGCGCAAGGTTACCCGGTCCCAGCAACAGGCGTTCTCTGATCTCTGTTACGTGGGGTCAAATCCACAGCCGCTTCCTAGACTCAGAGGAAGAAGGGACCTCACACCAGGAGCCTGACCTCGTGTCTCTATTAAGCTGCCTGCTTGAAACCAGCCCTGCAGAGAAGATGCACCGGCTCTCCTGGGTCAGGAACAGGACCTGGCCTTACTGCACGGGAAGGAACTTTGCCCCTTATTTACTAAGGATGAGAATCAAAGGCCTAGTCGGTTCCCCGGGATCAAGCCCATTGGTTTAGTGTGTGCAAGACCAACCTTGCTCTATGAGGGTATTTCTGATTTCCTTGGATTTAAGACCAGTGAATTACTCCCAGTAAATTTAATTGCACTGAGACTATTCTTTGTTTTATTTTTTGACTAAGTGTAAACAAGAGATAGGCTCACACAGTAATAGCTGCAGACACAGCAGATATTAAAAAAATAGTCTGTTCTTAAACAATGGGAATGGGTACCACGTAGGATTTTTTTTTCGCCTCTTCCAGAGCCTCCTATTGTGAAATTCTGGTGTGGATCAGACTTAATCTGTGTGAGCCATCACTTCACTCTTTCCAGTTGCAAGTTTCATATTTAATGATATTTCAACTAAGGTCAGTTGCCAGAGCAGGGCAGAACCAGACTTTCCATTCAGTCCAAGTTTAGGTCACTGCTTGAAGTCTCTCTTGTGAGAGGCTCCAAGTGGAAAAATTATTTAAAGTGCTTTTTTCCCCATAACTAATTCCAGAGACTCAGTATTTGCCCTTATCATGATGGAATTTTCTCCCCTGCAAACTGTTGTTCCATCTGAAGACACGGCCAGGACGCATACCTGTTCTATAACATAGGACCTGTTCTATAACATAGGACCTGTTCTATAACACAGGACCTGTTCTTCGCTGTCAGTGCAGCGTGTGCCACCACGCAAGGGCAAACAGGGCTGCTGTTTGGCCAGCTCTCATCTGGCACCGTGTGAGCCACCCTCCACCGAGTGTCTTACGCCACTTGAGGATGAGCCCGTACGGCCAAATGCACACAGCTCCTACCGCGAGGGAGGCTGCAAAGCCGCGTGTCTTGGAGAGGAGCTGCTTAAGGAAAAGTCAGTCTTGAGATGCTAACAGGTGGCTGCAGACGTTGCAACCATAGGAAGTCCTGAATGACAGACAGCCAAGCAGACAGACATAGGTATAGACCGGGCAGTTATTTAGGCCCAGATGGAAACCTGGGGCTCCAAGACAAGAGGCACTAGGGAATAGCAAAGGTAGGAATGGCTGAGAAACAGGTATGTTTGGCTCTTGGCCAGCTTTGGGGCTTGTAAATAACTGAACTGATCCTGGGCATAGGAAACAATGAAAAAAACCCAAGCCACAGAAGCTGAAGCAGGGAGTCATGGTGTCCTTTTCCCTTCACAGACACTGCAATCAAACAACAGGAGGCCGTTGACAGAGTCAAGGAATCCACAGAAGAAAAGAGCAGTTTCTGATGACATTCATCATCCTTTTGTTCTGGAGGTTTTCCCCATTTAAGCACAAGCCCACTCGATCCAAAATGATGAATGAAGGAGAAATGATTGGGATTCAGGGCTACCACCTTGAATTCTTGGGGCTAGCGGCTCCCTCCCTTATGCCTCTCAATAAAACCCTCTCTCGTCCCACTGCAGCCAGCAGGGCTCCTGCTGACTGCTGCCCAGCATCTGCAAAGGCAACGCAGGCTGGGCGCATCTGCTTCTCTCCCCCAGCAAACATGACTGCTACAGGAATCGGATACCACTGCGCTGTCTAGGTGCACACAGGCTTTATCAAATCCTTCAGGCAACTCTGGGAGTGAAGGAGGTCTCTGGATGTGGAGGTTGGTTTCAGACACTTGATAGCTACCTTGAAACCCACACCTAAGCTGCGACCAGGGGAAGCTAACGCAAAACCACGTTAGAGCATCCTCGTGCTTTGGTTGAACCCGTTAGTGGGACATTTGACTCTGTGGATGAGTTTGGCTTCAGGCCCACATCTCTGTGTTCCTGAAGCCAAGCCCAGCCTGCTGCTGAAGTGCTATTTCAGCTGGGAGCAGCAACACAAGAAGACGGGTGGCTGTTCAGGTGCAGGAGGAGCGAGGCTGCTAACAGGACCCTCTCGCTGCATCGTCAGTGTTTCCAGGGTGGTATTAACCAGGGCCTCAGGCTCCCCCTCCAAGGAGAGGGGCAGAGCAGCTCCTTTCCTCCCAGGCAAGGGGTGGGCGGTGGTTATGCAGCAGAGGGGGCTGATCGGGGTGCAAGTCAGATCTAACACCGGCCAACTCAATACACTTCTCCCTGCGTATCAGGAGCAACTCCCCCCTAGAATTAGTGAAGAATAACAGCACTGATGTCAGCAAGGTACCACCAGTATAAAAGTGGTGTAAACCAGGCAGTACCAGCCCTGCGAGATGGACTGAGACCTTATAGCACTGTTCCCCTGGTACTAAGATTTCTCGGATTGCTTAAGGCAGCTTTCAGTGTATAGCACTACGAACAACGAATCAGTTATATATTCCCAGGACTTCCTTCCCCCACAGCAACTCCCCAAAACATGAAACAAAGCAAAAGGGACACTGTGCCTTCACTACCAGCTGGCAGCAGTCCCCATCCAAACCTGTGACCAGCCAAGCCATTTTAGCAACGGAAGGAACAGAGCAGAGCAAAACCAAGCCAAAGGACCAAAGAAACGGGGGACTTGAGCTCTTGGATGAGAAACTCTGCATCTTCTTCATGTTGTCCTGCCTCCATACCCTTGGCCCACATTCCCCGTAGGGTAGCTGGATGTGCAGGACAGCCGTGAATGCCAGGAAAAGGGGGTTGAAAGTATAATGCAAATCTCTTTTCTTTTTGTTTGTTTTTGTTTGTCTGCTTTTTACATATATACACAAGTCTGACAATAAAATGTGGAACACAGTGCAATGTCTTGGCTGCGTAGCATCCAGGACTGGCTTAGTTGTGCATCGTGGTGTGCCCCAGGGACACACAGGATGGATAAGTAAAATTGTGTCCTCGGCTGGCTTCCATAGAGGAGCAAACTAGTAGCTGTTCCCCTGGAAGAAGAGCAAAGTCCTTTTTAAAACCTCACTGCAGTCTCTGGAGGGGAAGGCATTCCTCAGAGGTGCCGTGGGCTAGGGTGCCCATTATGGTACAGCTTCTGTTTGATGTGCACCATGTTCCCAGTCGCCTCCTCGTACTGCCTGTGATGACGTTTTCTGAACTCCTTTAAGTTACAAAATTTTGGAATCCAAGACCAGGAATTGTCTGGAAGGCAGAAAGGAGAAGGAAGATGAGATATTGCAGGAATGGTGAGACCCATGTTCTCCGGCCTTGCCCAGCCCTGTTCCTGGCCTGCCCCGCCGGAGTCAGGCACTAGTTATGGCCTTGGCAAGGCCACCCTTGAGGCTTCCCTTCAGACCACGCTTGCTCCCCAGCCAGACGTCGTGCCTCGGCTGTAGCCACAGCACTGCCCGCTCCTCTCCCAGACCTGCAACAGCCTGCGCCCTGAACGCAGCCGGCAGTGCCCACCCTCAGACGTGACCCCGGGCAGGCAGCAGAACGCACCTTGCTGGTGCCTGCTGTAGGAACGGCTCGTTTCGAGAGAGGCACGGACGGGCTGCACTGGCCCATCGCGACAGTGAGGATGGGAGTTAGAAGAGGCGAACTCCAGCTTTCTACTCTTGGTAGGGACCAGCTCCTTGTGATGACCCCTGTCCTCCAGCCCTCCTTGTGCTTGCTCCCACTCCGAACGTTGGGCTAACAGTATGGGCAAGGTTCAGCAAAGGCAGTAACCCCATACTGAGCTCTGCTAATCTCCGTAGCTAGCAGGGAGCTGCTCTGGGGACCAAGCTGCCAGGGAAACAGCAGCACGCTGCCGCCGCATACGTATCATCCCGGCTCCATCCTGGCTCTTCTGTCTTCTGAACCATTAGCCAATTTCATGCAACAGCAGCACAAGCCACTTTCTGCCCCACAGCCACCGCAGGCTGGATAGCATCATTTTTCATCCAGTGTTTCAGCTCTCAGCCCATGAACCTTTCCCTGTAGCAATGTTTCAGCTGCCATTCAGTTCCATGAGACCCAGAAATACACATACCCCAGTCCCACAAAGGAGAATCTGAAAGTCCCAGAGAACAACAGATTGTATAAAGTTGAACTATTGCAACTCGCACGAGGTGGTACGTGCCTGCTCCGACCAGCACTGCAGCTACTACGAAGCCCAATCTGACATCTAAATTTCTATAGAATATTTTCCATTTTAAGAAATCTCTTCCATCAGGAAGGAGCTATAGGTTATTCTGATAGACCAAAATTTAAGCTGATCAGGCCACAATGTGACATTGAGTCATTGCTAAGTGGTACTCATGTATTTCAGGGAGGGCTCTACATTCTGTACCACTACAGTATTTTGTGTTACTCCTACCCCTGTCTCTCATAGTCACAGGCACCATTTCTTTCTTTAGAAGGAAATTTTAGCTTAGGTACTCGTGCAACAAAGAAATAGGTATCCTTTCTGCTTAGGGCCTTTAAAATGACTAGATTTGCATAGCTGATTTGAATGAATAGGGAATACCTAAAAGCCCAACGTTCATTATTTTGCTCCAAACTCCCCAGTGATTTTTCAGCCTGTCTTTAGTGAAGTGGACTCAGCATAGCACACAAGCACACTGTTTTTGGACAGAACAGTTCAAGGCATGTAAAAACCTTTACTGGAAAGAGCCAGCACGTCCCATTGCACAGAATGCACTGGAAACCTCACCTACAGATTAGACAACGGGGCTTCCAGGCTCTCTCCTACCGCACGCTGGATTATGAGGACACGGGGTTGTTAACAGAGCCGGGAACAGTGCAAGCACCCGGCTGGGGAACAACCCAGCTGGGGAACAACCCGCCTGGTTTAAGAGCAGACTGGTCCCGCGCGGCTGGTGCAACACCACTAAGACGGCACCAAGAGGCAGCGTCTCAGGCCAGAGGGGTGTCAGCCTTCTGCATCGTGAAAGGGGCACTGCTGATGGGGTTGCTAAGGGAAGAAAAAGCTGGGTGCAAAGTAATACTGCATTCATTTGCTGAAATGATATATCTGCACAGCATATTACACCATTGGCCAACCCCTTCTTAAAGCCTTAGAATATGCATACACAGGGAGAAAAAAAAAGAAAGAAAAAAAGATTGTTCAGCTTAAATCCTAAATTAATTACTAGCATTACCCTTAATTACTAAAAATAAAAATCTATGCAGTATCCATTCACAAGAAGGTAGGTTAGATGGCGATGCCTGTAGCTCACCGCTCCGTAACGAAAGGCAACAGCTCCAAAGAACGATACTGCTGTACGCACTACAGCCTCTCACCCAAGGGCAGCTCTTGCCAGCCCTGCTGACTTCACGAGCACCGATGAGCTCACCGCCACAGGTGGTCTGATCAAAACCAGGTGTCACGGCCTCAAGATTGGCTCGGTACCTTAGATCTCACTGGAAACTCTGACAATTAGCCTTCTGCTGGGGAAATGACAGCAATACAGCCTCAAGAGAGTCCTGGTTCAGAAACTGCTCAAGCAGGCTGCTGGGGATTTGGGAAGACTAATGAGAAATTAATATCATTTTGATCTGAGTTTTTAGAAAGAGATAGTCCACTTCCCTAATTAGAATTTCTTACGGGTTTACAGATGAATCTTTCTCTTGCTCGCTCTCCTTTTCCTCTGAGTTGTAATTTAACAGACACCATCCGTCACAGTTAGAGAGACTGAGGTTTGTAGGTACACTGTTATGGAATTGCAAGTTATTCACTATTTTAATAGTTTTTCTGTCTTTTTTCCCCTCCAACAATTAAAGTCCATGGGATGTCCATGCTGAGAGAGCAAAGAGGGGCAGAGAGGGCCTCTGAAGGAGCCTCTGTTGGTCATTCCCAGGATGTTAGTTCAGGATGCTAAGCTAACTGGTCCAAAGACTAACTAGTGTGGCTAACGCTTTTCCCTGGGGGGGCTGATGTCGCTACTGAAAAAAAAATTGACACATCTGGACCAGCAACGAGGATGGGGAAAGCTCAGCTGCTGCGTCCCTGACACAACACAGCAATGTCTGTCATTGTCATCACATTGTCACAGGTTTATACAAACAACAAGAGCCTGCACTCCATAAGCATGTGCCTGGCTGCAAATTATATGCACAGAAAAATCCAGATTTCAGGGAAGTTTTGTCTGGCCTGAATATATTCTGCCCACATGTGCAGACATAAAACCACCATCTGCCAGCCTGCCTACGGGTAAACATGTTGCTTTCCATCAAACACCCCTTTGCACCAACACGTACTGTACACTTTCCAAAGCAGGGCCCTCGAGGCTAGCATCCCGGGCTGGCTATTTCCACCTAAACATTCCCGCTTTATAAAGAGGGCTGGGATGTGGCTGGTCAGGCCTGTGCCAAAGCCACAGGGAAAAAATGCTGCAAGGCTGTCGGCCTCCTCCCTCTCCACCAGCTTCAGAGGACAGGGCAAGGGCTCGAGGAAGGAGAAGGGAGCCCTTGCGGCTGCACTTACCATACCGTCGGCTAGTTCTCCAGGCTCGCACTGCATAATGGAGAACCCCATCCATCCACACCAGAAACCAGCTTATACAAAAGCCCAGCAAAAGTCCCAGCATCAGATCAATCTCTTGCTTGGTTACATTGTCAGTCACAAAGTAATTCTCCGAGGAGTCCACCACTGACTGATCCCCGTCGTATGGAATAACATAATGGACGTGATGCCTGTTGCAGGGAACAGAAACAGGGAAAAGCATCAGTGGAGAAGAGCAGAGTACGTTTTTCCATCCAGCGCCTGCTCTTGTGGCCAGGGGCTGGTTTAACACCATTCCTTCGAGTTTCTACCAACATCCCTGGGAGCAGAAGTGCTGTCTTGGCTTTTTGTGCTTATGTCAGCAGAGGAATTGGCAGAGAGCGAGGTAGAAAAGTATAGAAACCTGAACCCACGCCTGGAACTCGTGTCGCATTCCTGACACAGGCTCTCTGTGCCTAAGTTCGTCGTCTGTAAAATGGAAGATAATATTAAGGACAGCAGGAGGTTGGAGCGGTCACCCCCCAGAGATGCAAAGGGCACTGCTGCGTTCGTGTTCGCAGGCAGGGGTCAATAACGCTGCGCTCCCGCGGGTACGCACGGCCTGAGAGCGCAGCTGCGTGGCCCTGCAAGCGCAATCACAGCACGCTGCCTCACAGGAGTTAGAAAAGTCCTCTGCTATGCAGTACTGCCAGCGCTAGCAGCTTCATGGCACTCCTCCAGAGGTGTGCTCTTCTGCTTAATGTCCCGTCTTTCCGAGTAAAATGAGAATCGTATCTTGCACGTATTAGAGCAGAGCATGTTTACAGCCATGGAGGAAGGACTTGAAAGCATGCCTTGACTTCATCCTCAGACAGCAGATGGCAGAGACCCTGCAGTGTATCGCTCCTGGAAAAGTCATGCAAGCTCTCAGACCACCTCAGGTTCTCTTACTGCATGACTGGAGTGGTTTGGGATGCGGGGTCTTCCTCACCCTCCTCAAGGACCAGGCAGCAATTACTGCCTGTGGCAGATATAGCAAGAAATCTCTCTCAGCACCGCAGCAGCCAGCAAGCCTCCCCTCGGTGCCCCGAAAGCCGCCTGGGGCAACCTGCAGCCGCAGCTGAATCTCACAGCTCCCCGCTGCAGCTCTCCGGCTCAGGAAGGTCTCCCTGCCGGGCGTGGGATCTGCCAGCACCCCGCAGCCTGCCTCCCATCTCATCCCACCCCTCCTCGCTTGCCGGGGACATGGCCAGAGGCCTGGCCTGACCTTGCATTGTAGCCAGTCTCCAAAAAAAGCCACCAGCTTAGTGCTGTCCCCAAAGAGCACGGCACAGAAGTGCAGCAGATGCCCTGCCTGCCAACACGCACAGCGGCACGCAGCAGGGAGGGCTGCGGTGCCACAGGCTGCCCGTCTCCTTAGCGGGAAAGCACGGGCTCTGGAGCTTTCAGAGACTCGGGTCTCGCTCAGGGCTTCTGGAGGGGCTGGCCCCATGCCTCATGCCAGAAGGGAGACTGGGTTCATTTGTGCAATGAGATGATGGAGACCAACCTTGGGATGATGCCGAACTGCTTGAAAGACCCTGGTTAACTTGGGAAAAGCAGGAAAATGGCAGGGATGGAGTGAGGGAGTTGTAGAGTAGAAAAAATAAGGCAGGTCTGTGGGGGCTGAATGGGAGGGAACCAGCTGTGACAGATGAGCTGAGCATGTGGGACAGGAGGATCCCAGATGACAGGGGATGCAGGATGCAAAGCAAAACTGGAAGCAAGCTGCTCTGGAGCCTCTACATCTGCTTTAAATGGCTCTCAACCTTCCCTGAGAGCAGCCAGGGGCCATGAGGCTGCCGAGGCTCTGTGCTTAGCCGTCCTGCCTCCTCCCGCTGCCTGATTTAGAGGTAGGCACTGCTTGGGCAGGTGCTGTCACTGCTGCCAGGGAGCCCAGGACGGCCGGCCAGCCACGGCGAGGTGTGCTCAGCAGCCCCACGTGCCCACCAGCACCGCTAAGGTTGCACGCATCAGACCACCACGACAGTCCTGGCACTGCAGCGCAGATGCATCACCAGTGCTGCCAGCTCAGGGCACAGTTGCATGGGCTCTCCCCGGCATTGCCCACCACCACCAGCATCACCTACACTCACATCTCTCCCACATCCATGGACCCAGCCCTGCTCCCACATGCAGGAGAGGAGGCAATCGCTGGAGGCCTCTGAATATGCATGAGGTGCAGGTTGCTCAATAATCATGCCTGAGAAACGTCCAAATATTTACACAAACAAACCTCCACTCAAAGGAACCTACTGAAAACAGCCCTAATCTCAGCAACGACTTAATGGAGGCCACCGGCACCAGAGGCACCAGCTCCCGGCAGATCAAGGCATCTAGGGCTGGTGTACAACCTGGTGCCGTGGCATGTGGGGGTGGAAAAGGCTGTGCGGCTGGGAAGCCCATCTAGCCATGCTCCTGCTGTCTAGTACTGCTCCCCATTTGCATTCAGCAAAGGCCCCCGTACTGGGGACCAGAGCGGGGCAGTAGCAGAAAGGAGATGCCTCCAGGCCAGCGCTGATGGCAGCTCAAAGTGACCTCAGAGGCTAAGGGCAGGCCCTGCTCACGCCTCCTCTTGCTGGTTGGTTTGTAACCAGAGGGTTTTTCCCCCCGCATTTGGCTAGGGAAAATCTAGGGGGAAGAGGGTATGTGAGGGAGGGCTCCCAAAAAGGGAGCTCTTACTCATGAATGGGAGGGCTTCCATTAATTTCATGAACACAGCCAAGCAGCTTTGCAGAAGGGGAAAAGGCAAGCCTCACCCATACCTCCCATGTGCCATGCTTCCCCAGGCACTGCCGGGGTACCTGGCAGGTCCTTAACTTACTCCCTTTTGCTTCTTGCAGTACGGAAACAGCCTAAGGGCTGAGTCCACAAATACCTCCAGAAACCTAAACTCCTTGAAATGATCAAGACCTTGAGTGCGGCAGCAGGAGCTGGGATGCATCTCCTCTGCATCGCTGTGTCACAACCCACAGGGCTATCTAAAGCCTCCCCATGCAGAGCATCACCAACACACAGCCATCTCTGGGGCTGAGAGAAGCAAAACTTCCCAGACACATCAAGGACAGACCCAGTCCTAGGGAGTGCAGACCTCTCTCCGCACATCAGGTGGTTTTCACGGAGGGTCTCAGCCCTGTACCAGAAGAGAGTCCATGAGTACACCGCTCCCACCGCCAGACTTCCCCCAGGACTCGGGAGCAGGGATGTGCCTGGAGCACTTGCATATGTGTGCGCACACACGCACACGTGCAGCATGGCCAGCACTGCGGTAACACGGGACACGGCACTCTCCTCACGTGCTTCACAAGGGGTTTTTCCTACCACACAGTCTGCTTTCTTCACAGCTCTTGTTCTTTGCTTGCAGGGCATGGAGGGAAGGGACACAGTCACCTCTTCCCTGCCTTGTCCCTCCCCTCCGTGCAGGCTGACTCTGCACACTGCAGTGGGATCTCTTCCAGCTCTCCTAGCTGCCTTTGGTCATCACTGGGCTGAACGGCACCTTGGGGGCAGCAGTAAGGCCCTGACACCCCTTTGGGTTTGCAGCTCTCTTTCCATGTGCAGGGCACTGTCCCCAAAGCCCAGTGATTTCAGAGTCCAGACTCAGAGGTGAAGTCCCTGTTTCTGCCTTGTAGCTTCCATAAAATCACAGACTCACAGAATGGCTGAGGTCAGAAAGGACCTCTGGAGGTCATCTGGTCCCCCCCTGCTCAAGCAGGGCCACCCAGAGCTGGTTGCCCAGGACCAAGTTCAGACGGCATCTAAATATCGCCAAGGAGGGAGACCACGACCTCTCTCAGCAACCTGTCCCAGCGCTCAGTCGCCCTCACAGTGAAAAACTGTTTCCTGATGTTCAAGCAGAACCTGTGGTTCAGTTTGTGCCCATTGCCTCTGCTCCTGTCACTGGGCACCAGTGCAAAGAGCCTGGCTCTGCCTTCTTTACACCCTCCCTTCATGTATTTATATACATTGATAAGAGCCCCCCTGAGCCTGCTCTTCTCCAGGCTCCACAGCACAACGAGTCTAGGTCTGCAGGTCATTTAGATCTAGAGGCTGCGGATGGAGTAGGGCAGACAGACAGACAACATAACAGCTCTGGGGTGCAGCTGAAGTTGGCAGCAACTATTTTCAACACAGCCTCTAATGTGACTGCACCGACATCTCTGCATGCCCATGAGCCACGAGGCACATCTCAGACAGCGGAGGGAGGACTCCAGGAAAGGATGGCTGGTTGACCCTTTCTCAGTCCTCAGTCCCATGCCAGCCCTTTGCCTGTAAAGTCCTGTGGGACAGTCGTGCCCAGGGGGGAAAGGAGTCAGTCCTGTTGTACGGTAAGCCACCAAGAAGTCCAAAGGCAATTCATGGGAGGCAAAATTCAACAGAGAGCAAAAACTTTGACCTCTCTGGACTTGGCAACTTAATTTTCCAAGTATCAGAAATCAAAGTTAGATCCCAGGTGCAAATTTCCTTAAAAGAAAAGCCTCCTGTCACTAAAGCACCCCAGGAAAGCACTTGAGGCCCTGCACTGCTACCTTCCAGACAGCTTGTGGGAACCCTGAGTTGCCAGAGCAGTTCTATGCAGTGGAGATGCCAGTGCTCGGTTTCCGCTCTGCAGAGTTTTCTGGAAAGGGTTTAGCAAGGCTCAGGGAAGATGAATTTTTCCTGCTAGTGCAACAGTTGGGAGATTTGGGCTGCAGGGATTTTTATGCTTTGTTTTGGCTTAACAGGATTGAGTGGTGCCACTGAGACGGGGAGGAGAACAGGGACAGACCCCCAGAAGTTTTCTGTTGCAGCTCAAGTCCTTGGGGATGTTACAGGAGTGATTCAGAGACACTGGCACATCGGCACAGCGCGTTATTAATAGTGTGCAAAGGTCCAGGGTCCCCACCGCATATCAAGGGAATTGGAAACTGGAACGTGGCCTGGATGGCTCTGGGGGCTGGATCCGGTGAGGGAACGTATCACCTCTAAGCTGAGCATAGTGTGGGTGCAGCAAGCCACCACC
Source organism: Theristicus caerulescens (assembly GCA_020745775.1). Classification (NCBI taxonomy): domain Eukaryota; kingdom Metazoa; phylum Chordata; class Aves; order Pelecaniformes; family Threskiornithidae; genus Theristicus; species Theristicus caerulescens. The sequence goes on from CM036574.1 coordinate 6,845,463, forward strand.
AGCTCCAGGCAGCGCGCTTCCAGGGAGGGCAGGCAGTGCTGGGGACCAGGTTCTGGCAGGGCAGCTCCTCAGAGCAGATGCTTTTGGCCAAACCTTGCTTTCAGAAAGGTGGCCGTCCAGGGGCTGACAGAACCCTCCAGCCAGTGCCTGCTTCACCAACCAAAGACCTTTGAGAAGAGACGAAAGTCTCCTCCAGCCTTGCATCACCTTAGCCAGCAGTCAGACGACTGATGGGGGGGTGAGGGCTCCGGAGTTCACAGCACCCTCAGCTGTGAGAGAGCTCTCACAAAGTACATGTGGTCCTCGAAAGGTAAACCCGTGTCCTGACCACGTTTCTTTACAAGAAGAAGATGTACCAAATAACTGAGGGCCAATTCCTGGGCAGTTCAAGCTGGTACCAGTTGTCACAATAGATCCAGGCCGAATTATTCCTACTAGGTCAATCAGGCACCACCTCCCTGCATGTGCCACGCACTTTCAGCCGTACCTAACAGCCATGCCCACCCTTGATGTGCTGGAGCTTCTGCAGGAAGCAGATGTAATTGTAGGAAAAGAAATGGAACCACAGTTCAGGCCAGAAACACCCTGGAAAGCAGGAGTCTGGTGACTGCCAGCAGCTGCTCTCCCGAAGCAAGCGAGAGACTGGATTTGCTGATCCGCCCCCAGCTAGACAGCACCTGGCGCAGGTGAGAAACTGGGGCTGCTGGACAAAGGGAGCACAGTGTCTGTGTCTGTGCACGTGTGCTTGAGCTGTAGCATCCCTGTCCCCTTTCCCAGTCTTGGTGACAAAGGGGGCAGACCTCTCCTCCCTCCCAGGACAAGCAGTGCAGTGGGCTGGAGCAGAGCCTTGGCCAGGGTGGCTGGGAAGTTTCACTACGGAGCTGCCCGAAGCGCTATTGTCCCTTCCAGTGACCTTGCGTGTGTGCTGGCTGCTGCAGCCCAAGCACAGCACGGGAACCTTTAAAAAAGCGCCGCTGATCCGCCGTTTTAAATGCAAAGAGCCCGTCACTGCCTCTACACCTTCCACTCCCCCCTCCGCTGGGGATGTCAGCACGCTGATGCTCCGGCTCAGCTCGGCTCCCTCCTGGGCAGGCGTCAGTCTAGCCGGTAGCAGACATGTCACATAGCCCAGGCTCATGTCGCAGCTGTCACAACTTGGCTGGACTAACCCATTCCCCGGCGCCGGCTGCAGCAGGATTTGGGGGAACACGGCTTATCCTGCCTTGCTGGCCGGCCCCCAGGCACAGCCACCGAGGCATGCCCTACACAGGGGCTGCGAGCAGAGCTAGAGGGAGGCAAAGAGCCTCCCTGTTCTGCATCCCTGTCTGACCTTGCAGCTTCTCCCCCAACATGCCAAACAGCCCAGCGCCTCTCAGAGCCATTGCCAGCAAAGCCAGCCTGCAGACCGGCGTGGACGGCACCATTGCACGGATGAAAACGTCTCCCTGGGACCCTTCACGCTGTAGCAGCTACCAGAAGCCCAAGAAAGGCCTGGTGGTCTCCAGCACCAGGCAATGAGCGCTGCCAGCCTCCCAGCACATCCACAGAGGATCGAGGGACAGAGAGGTTTAATGATTTTTCCAGAGTGGCTGGGATAGGAGGAAACAGAGCAAAACTGTACCGTCTGCGGACCTCCCGACCGCAGTGCTGCTACCTGGGACAAGCATCGGCCTGTCCCTCCTCTGAGTGCGGAGGGCAGCACTTGGCCCCTCACGGACAGAGCCCGGTGAGCAGCATTATTCGAACCCATGCTGCCACGAGACAGCTCCAGCACCACCGGCCGTCCTCCCTGGTCACTGGTGCCGCCAGTGACCCCAGCATCAGGGCAGAGCCCCGGCCAGCAGCCACCTCACACATTTCCACCCTGCGCCCAGCCACCCTCCTGGGAAGCAGCCCATTGCACTGCAGGGTCTCCGTGCACACCAGTTGCCCAGGAGAGGTCCAGCCATAGTCTTGCCCTGAGACTTTCCCTCCTGGATCCGAGCCTGGTGAGAGCAGGGCTGAAGTATCCCTCAGACGGGAAGAGCTGACCTGGGGGTTGGCCAGGCCCCCGGCTCTGCTGCAGGGCATTGGCATTCAGGTAAGGCTGACACTCCTCAGTCCTTTCGAATCCCGCTGATGGGGAGAGACTTTGCCTGGCAGGGAAAGACTCACCCAAGGTCACTCAGAAGGTCAATGGCAAGGAGAATACATGCCAGAGCTCCTGAAGTCCCTGTCCTTTCCCAGACAGGGAACTTCCAAGCCCCCCAGGCTGTTTTGATGGGTCCTTGCTCCATGCAGGTGTCATCTGTTCTCTCCAACTCACCCTGCCTCCACGGACGCCCTTTGGTGTTTTTCCTTTGCATGACATCACCCAGCTCCTGATCTGCTGCCAGCTCCCTGCTTCCAGAGAGGACCCTTTACTGGCTGGGACAGAGACATTCGGACTGGGGCAGCGCTACACTTCTGCAGTCCTCCATAGCTCCGCTCTCTCCTGGGGATAGGTGCATCCCAAGGAGGTAGGACCAGAGGGGCTGGGCTGCCTGCATCCAAGCAGGCCCCAACATAGTGATTTGGAGAGCCTGAATATCTCCACATGCTGAGGACAGAGAGTGCCAAGCTCCCCCAGGGATCCGCTCCAGCAGGCACATTCCTGCGTGGCATCAACAGGAGCCAGCAGGAGTGTAAATGTGGCTGTCACCCCTTCTTCCTCCAGCAAGAAGGCAGATGTTAAGAGCGGAGCAGTCCCTGTCATACCGGGCACGTCTGTGCAGGCTCAGTATCAGCACCAGGCGCCAGGGCCAGCCCTGTCTCTCTGCTGATGTCCTTACTCCATGCCCCATCACTACACCAGCTTCCCTTCCCAAGCAACCGGCAGGACCATTTTCCCACTGAACAACTGTAGATGCACTTTGACTGGCCTCAGGGGTTCTGGCAGCTTTGCCCTCCTTGGCTCCAGTGCTGCCAGTAGGGCAGCCGAGTGGGAAAGCACCAGCCCAGCCCAACAGCAACAACCCCCTGCACAGAGGAGTACATCTGCTCCCACTCACAGCCCAGAGGACTACCCCTCTCGGCTCCCACGGCGGGACCGCTCCGATGGCACCGGCACCGTCCAGCCCAGCCTCACTCAGACTGAAAAGAGTGGCTCGGTGCATGTTGCCAATTAACAGACCGCAAATATGCATCAGCCTTGACCACTTGTTTCTTTGCACGGGGCGGGAGAGAAGGGCCGCTTGCCTGCGCAGCCCCAGACAGCATCGCCTCCCAGCACCACGCAGCCAGCCAGCCGCGGGTCCAGGCCCTGCAGCCACGGGCAGTCACTGAAAACTTTGCACAGCGCAGCCTTCACGAGCAGCCTCAGTTCTGCATCCAGCAAGAGGCCACGACTCCCTTCTGACACCACAGACCTGAAAAGCACCTGCCAGGACCCAGCACAGCCAGGTCACTCTTGCCTCAACAAATTGCTACCTTGCTTCTGGCATAAAGTGAAAAGCAGCTTCAGCTTCAAACAGCCGCGGTGACCCACAGGGCTGTGCATAGCGAGGGTGGAGATCAGCCCTAGCAGTGCCAAGTGCCCCGCATTCAGCAGCGCCTCAGGATGGGGCTGGTTTTCGCCCCCAAATGTCTTGATCCCAGTGACTCCCCCCAGTCACTGCTAATACACCAAGTGCTCAGGAACAGGGGAAAAACCCAAAGTATAGTCCCCAGTTGCGGGAAACGAGGCCCTCCCTGTGAGGCGAGGGCTGGCAGAGGGCGTTCCAGGAAGAAGTGGGCAACGTGCCATAAGCCAGCACTCCTTTCACTTGTCCTGGGACCTTCTGGCTAGGCCCAGTGCCCCGCCGAGAGGAGAACAGGCAGTGTCCAGGGAAAGACACATCGCTGCCCATCAGGAGAGACCCCAGCCACATCCTCGATGAAACCCGAAGAGCTCTTAGAGACAGCCAGAACAGTCTGCCCTGCTGGCCACGCACCCAGGCGACTCTAATGAGCCCAGAGCCACCAAAATGTGGGCAGAGCCTGGGGCATCCCTGGGAATGGCTCATGCTGCTGCCTGCCAGCCTCCCACCAGAGACCGGCACTGGAGGGGGACCCACCGTGCCCCAGCCGCCCCTCCCTGGGGAGCAGAAAGCGTGCACAGAAACGAGTGAGAAGAGGGAGCTGGAAACACAGCCAGCCCCCCATCCCACTGCCAAGGAGCCAAACACCCAGCGCTGCCTGCAATGTTCCCAGTCTTGTGGCTGGGAAGGGCACTCTAGCATCAAAGAGCGGCAGGGACAGCCAAGGGCTGAAGTCTGGGCTTTTTCCCTGGAGCCTTGCAGGGATGAGGTGGGACACAGAGGCCCGGGAGCAGAGCACGCAGCCCCAAATCCCCTGGCACGCCTGGCTTCAGCTGGCACCCGAGACACACACAGAGCCCAGCCTCGCTGTCCACAGCCACCACCAGCAAGGGAAGAGTCCCCAGCCCCTCACACGGACACAAGCTCGGGGCAGATTCTGACTCCTTCTGGAGAGCACACCCTGCTGTACGCTGGATGCCCAGGGGCAGGTACTCACAGCCCAGCCTGGGTGCTCAGACACGGCAGAGCATTCCTGGGGAAGGGGCCCGCTCTGACACCCTGAGGAAGGATACAACCAGGATAGGGGAGTGGAGGGAAAACGTTTCTGAAGGAATCAGTTGGTGTGACTGACACTACAACCTAGGCTAGGGCAGGGGGGGAAACAGTAATCGCAGCAGCTCAGCCTATTGCACATCAATCTCCATTTATTCCAATTCCTCCTTCCCTTCCATTTCTGCAACATTTACTCATTTTGCCCATTCCTCCCTGCAACACACTGAACTGCAGCCAGTTCCCTCCTCCAAGGACTGCCTTTGGTTATTGGCAAATTAAGAGGCCTTTATCAACCCCTGGTACCACTGTTGACAACATGCTCCAGGATGCATCCTTGCCTAGTGCAAGGCAGAATTGCCTGCGGCTCACGCTATGTGCACTAAAGGCCTGTGCTCAGAGCACTGGGACAGCTGACAAAAAGGACAAGGCACATTCAGCATCACCTGCCTTTTAAATCAGAGAACTCAAAACACTGGCGTTGGGGCAGCAGGTCAGAGCTCAGAGAGCAGGTGAGGATCACAGAGCAAACCTTAGCACGAGGCCACACAAAGTCCCATAGTACAGGGCTGCTTTGTGCAAGCGTCTCCTGCATCAGAACATGAACACGCTGAAACCAACGCTCATGCACAACAAGAGCCCATGCCCAGGAGCGGAGACTGGTCTGCTATTTCTGTTGGCAAGAGCCATTGCTTCTACATACCTGAGGCAACTGGTAAACTTCAGCTTTTTGCCTCCTCTCAGATCCATGCTTGACAATTTGGAAGCTGTTTTGTGCACTTTCTAAGAAATGACCTAACTATGTCTGGGGAGAGTGCCATGGCTAATTTATCTGCCTCAACAGCATCTCTGCAGACATACAGCTAGAAGAGAGAGGAGCATCCCTGCCACCTTCTCAGAGTTGGGCAGAAGGGACACTGCCCACAACACCCGAGAGACCTGACGCTCCTCAGTCGCTCCAGATGATGTTAAAGTCTATTACCAGCAGCCAATTTTCACCACCACTGAACACAGCTGTGACAAGTAAAAAGAAAAATTGGTTGAAGAGGCAGAGGAAAACTCTTAAACTAGTGAAAAACATCAAGAAGACTCCAAAAAATTACTCAAGAGAAAGTCAATCCCTGCCAAAAGAAGTCAAAGACACTGTGGATGTTTCTTGTCCACAGTCTTCCCAAATTGACCTTAACACAGCGGTGCCCGAGGAGCCAGGTATTTAGGGTCTGCTTACTGCTTGCTCAGGGCCTGGCCGCCGTCGGCCCCAGAGGCGCTGCCTGTACCTTCTTTGCTGTCCTGCCCCAGGAGCCTGAGGAGGGACCGTGGGAGCAGGGTAAGGACCACCTTCGGTCAATGAAGCAGAGCGGAAGGGCAAAGCGGTTTCCCTTCATTAAGCCGGGCACATCCCAGTTTCAGCTTAGCTTCCACACCAGGGACACCAGAGGGATGTGACCCCTGGAAGATAGGATGCAGCTGGTTCTAGAGGCAGCTCCAAGAGGAGGAAAGCTCAGTCTCCATGTTGGACGTGGCAGGGGAGGGCTCCCCCAGCGTGGCCTGTGGCTGGCACAGCCTCCTGCTGCTTTACTCCCCCCCAGACAAGAAACTCTCCAGCAGGCAGCGAGTAACCAGGCGCGGGAGGGGAACGAGGCCTCCAGGGGTGCAGGACAGGGATTGCTGACAGCAGTCCCACCGAGAAGAGAGAACTTCGCCTCCCCAACACCCCATCCCCAGGCCCTAACACAGAGAGCAGCCCCAGCCCAGTGACAAGCTGAGCCCCTCAGCGATTACACAGGACAGAAGTGCTACGTTGTTTAGGAGCAGTAAGCATTGCCAGACAGCCATGGAGAGAGGTGGCTGTTTGTCCAGTCATAAACTTGCACGCAGCAAAGGCATTACTCTTGGCACAGGATCCACCCTGATGCTCTCAGCTTACCAAATGCTCCACAAAAGCACAGACCAGCTACTTCAATGTGCTCTGTCCAGCATCATTACAACTCTCAGGAGAAAAGCCACAGAGAATTAAAAGCCGATCAAAGATTACAAAGCCCCAGAGTGACCCTGTCCTAGACAGCAGCGCTCCTTCCTGGACACAGACCCTCGGGGTTCTCCAAACCCCGCTCCATCTAAGCCACGCAACCACCAGCTGCAACACCCAGACCACAAACACACGGAGAAACAATACAGCCCGGTGTCAGCAAAGGCAAAATGACAAGCGTTTAAATGAAAGTTACTCACTTTCCCAGGGCTCGCAGATGCATATACACAGGCATGCACACAAAGAAAAACGGACTTCCAGGCCCACAGAAAACTCTTCTTCCAGAAAACCAAAAAAACCCCTGTGTTCATGCAGGAGCTGCTGAGGAAGGTGAGACATGGCCAGAATGCAAAGATGGTAGTCCAGCCAGCAGCACCCTGCCGCTGGCCACCACCTCGCTCTGCCTTCCCAGTGAGGAGAGGTGGGAAGGGGCTCGGGGGCCAGGTGAGAGAGATCTTATGCAGGTAACTTACCTTCCACAGTTGCAGTGACAAACTCGGTCCTCCCCTCTCAGATGCGGTAAGATGTAATTGTGAAATCTGTCCAACAACGCATTCATGTCCATCAAGCAAGCTATTGCCTGTAAGAGCCCATAACCAAGGCATCTGGTCAACTCTGGATGATGGAATAAAACATTGACTCTAGTTTGATTGCCAAAGACTGAAGCAGTCATAAAGAAAATAATCTTTGGTGTTTAATGGGGCGCACACCCATGCACACGCACGCATACACACAGAGGTGCACAGGCTAAGGGACGGTGCGGGGGGGGGGGAATGGAGGGGAGGGAAATAAGCAAAATCTCTTACCATAACGATAGAGGCGCCCAGGATCATGAAAATCATGGTGTTTGCATTCATGGACATCAATAGGGAATTGCCAGCGGTCGGGTCCGTCCGCCCCCGGCCCGCGGACAGCGAGCGGCGGCCGCGCTATTCCGCAGAGCTCAGCCCGGGGCGCATCGCGCTCGGTGCCCGCACGCTGCGGTGCGGCGGGGGGCGGCGGGGAGCCCCCCGCACACACACACGCACTCCCCCGTGCCGGGGATGCCTCGGGCTCCCTCGCCCTGCCCGTTTTATTTTTTTATTTTTCTAGGACAAATGTGACAGGTAAAAAAAAAAAAACAACCAAAAAAACCCCCAAAAAATCTCCCCCTTCTTTCCCCCGGCCTCAGCCGAGGGAGGTGCGCCACGTCTCCGGGAGCGGGCACACACCGCCACAAGCACAGCCCTTCATGCAGCAACTGGAAAGCGAGCCAGCCAAAACCGGGGGGGAGGCTGGGGGAGGAGGAGGCAGGCTGCAAAAATCACCCAGTCCGGGGGAGCCTCATTGCATCCTCTTCCCTGACCCTCCCCGAAATCACCCCCCCTCCCGATCGGTGCAAAAAAAAAACCAAAAACAAAAAATACCCCAAACCGCAAACCGCCACCTCCCCTCTCCCCCCCAAAAAAACCCCACCAACCCTCCCGGCTCGGGGCTGCCTGTCCCCGCTGCTCGGCTCCGTGCTGGAAGCCCCCGGCCCAGCCCCTCCCGGGCCCGGGTGGCTCCGCGCCGTGCGCCGCCGGCTCTGGACGGGGGAGGGATGCGGGATGCAGCGGGGAGATGCGCCCAGGCAGAGCCGGCCGCCCCCTCCCCACCCCGGGCATTTACCTACGTGGGGAGGCGCTGCTCCGGGAGCGGCTCATTGCGAGCGACAGCAGCAGCGACAGCTCTGCGGACCTGCCCTTGCGGGGCTTCCCCCCGCCTCGCAGCCGCACGCTTTTCCCGAGCGAAGCCCCGGCAGCGGCGCTCGGCCGCATTCGGAGTCCCACACGCCATCCTCACCCCGCCCTTCCTCCCGCCCGGGCTCGGCCCCGTCCTCCTCGCATCCCGGAGGGGCCACGGGCCCGGCCCCGTCCCGCCCTCGGGCACAGCCGGGGTCCCCCCCCACCCCGGCCCCGGGCGCTGGGCAAGGCCCGGGGGCGCCGGGGGCCGCGGCCGCCCCCGCTGCCGGCCGGAGCAGGGGGGTCCGGGGCAGAGCCCGCGGCGGGGTGGGACGGGAGCCCCGAACTCCGCCGCGCCCCCGCGCTTCCCACGGCGCCTCCCTCCGCCGGCGGCTCCCCGCTGGGCGAGCGGCGGCCCCTCCGCGGGGGTCTCCCAGCCCCCTGCCCCGGCTGGGCCCGGCTCCCCCTGGGCCCAGCGCCCGCTCGCCCCCGTCTCGGGGAGGATGCCCGAAGGGGCACCCGAAGGCGGCTGTGGGTCCCCAGCCCTCCTTGGAGCGTGCCGGCTGTGCTGGGAGCGATTCCCACCTCTGCCAAGCATCTCCCGTGGGCTCGGCCCCCTAAGAAAAGCTGGGGTGGTGCAGGCGCAGGAGACCCACTCACTTGTCGGACAGAAATAAAATTACCCCGTACAACTTTGTTCCGTCTATCAAACCTGAGATCTAAGGTCCAAGCAAAAGGTCGTGCTCCGGGTTCTCCCACGGTTTTCTTTCACCGTGCTATTTGGTCAGTCCAACTCAGGCCATGTTTAGGAGCTTCTAAGAAAAATAAAAGAAAATCAGTGACCAGCCAATAACTTTTTGCTTGCTTGCTTGTTTGTTGCTCTTTTTAATGTAAACTGCGCGATCTGGGTGAACAGAAGAGATTCCAGCCGCCACGTGGGAAACGCATGGCAGCACACAGCTTGATGGCAGCTGCGTCGCGCAGTGCTCCACCTCCCAGCCCTCGGCCTCCCTCAAGGTCGGGTTCACCTTGCTGGGACCCAAGTATTTTTGAGGCTTCCCAGGGCCATCCAAGAGGAGTTTGCTTCTGCTGGGTTTTGCATTCTTGCATATTTGTTTTCCCTCTGTTCCTCAGGCCACAATCAGCCTCCTTATGTAATGACTTGTGTTATATAAACTCCATTCTTCACGGAACAGTCATTAACCTACTACTGGGTATCGAAAATACCAAAATACTGTCACACAATTAAAATCACTAAATGGTGTCCTCAAATTAGAGCACAGATTGCACTGCAGATTTTTTTTTTTTTTTAAATTAAACCACACCCATGAAACATTTGATAAGCCAGGCACTTCATGCCAAAGAGCGGCACGGCTGGGAAGGCGCAATCCCGCCCAGCCCATCAGGGTCCCCTCCTCAGCAGCCCTCTGCCCCGAGCTGCTTCCACTTCTTGAGCTAGGAGCTGGTTTCTGCCGTCTACACGCAGACCTCAGTGAAAGGAATGCAGAGAGAATGCAGCTAGTTACTTTGCTAGTTGTAGAAAACATATGCATTTTTAAAGGAACAGCCGAATAAAATCACAGGAGGGAACAGACAATTTGAAGACAAGTCTCAAGGAATTTTGTGTAGCTGAAGTTGCGCCTGGCCATCAGCCAACGTTTCTGACCCCCAGCCATCCCTGCAGACTAGGCTGGGCTGCAGCAGCTGGGCTTGAGGCACCGAGGAAAGATTTTGTCGTTGGCTCAGGCATAAGCCGGGTTTCTCAGCCTAGCTCTGGAGGAGCCGTCTTCCCTTCTTGTCCTTTCGGAGCAAAGAGCCTGGCTGATGGGGATTCCAGACGTCACTGTTCTGAGCATTTTGTGCAGTGTCCGCTGCAGCCCTGGTTGCACCTCGCGCCCTTTACCTCCCGCCTTGGGCTGTAGGGCAGTACAGCCGCCCGACGGCCACCCAGCTTCAGCCTCGTCCGGGGCAGAACAGTGCTAACGTACAGTGTAGCGTGAGAATCCTTTCTCGCGCCCGCTGGCACTGCTCAGAGTACAGGATTCACTAAATCCAACAGGCTCACAGGGCTGCAAATGTGGAGAGCAGCCATGAAATTATCACAGTCTTTATTAAATCCAGTCGCCACGCAGAACATTTGAGTCAATGATCTTCTGTAGCACTGAATTATATCAGAAATTCCTTCTCCTCTCTCCACTTCATCCTCCAGTCGGCAGGAGCACCAAGTGACTGCGATTCCACAGCCGGGAACACCTCGCGCTTGCTTTACTGCAGCGTGTCAGTCAAACAGGTTTCCTCGTTGTTCTTGCTGGCCCATTTTCAACACGTCCAGACTTGGCTGGACCCTGTAACACTTGTCTTGTCCCATCCTTGACCCCACTCCATCTAGGTTTGCTCCCTAGCCTTGGTACAGACTTAGTACCGAGTTTTTCAAGACACAGCTCTGCACAGCAACCCGTGGTGGAAATGACGAGTCCTGCACAGCCATGGCAGGGATCGGCGTGGAGATGGACCTGGGCCAGCAAACAGATCATCTCTTCTTGCAGAAACAAACCAACAGCAACATTTCTGCCCCGTTCAGTGCTAGCACACGTTGAACTCTTGGCCGCTCTCGGCCTGATCAGCTAGAGACCCAAGAACAACCTGGGGCCACGCGTGGTGTTCAGCCGGTCCGGCCTTTCATCCGCGCGTCTGGGGGAAAGAAGGGCAGGAAGTTTTCCTGGTGGCTCCCATCTAATGGAAAGAGGCAGCAGGGACTGACTGTATTTGAGCAAAGTGACATTATACTTGCATGAGTGACAACTGTCTTTTTAACGTAGGTGCTAACAGATTTCAGGTTGCCACCACAAGAGCTTACGACGGGTTAGTGACACTTGTTCCTAATCACTTTAATATTTCTAGAAATAAGCTGCTCCTTTTTGAAAACAAGCATCCACACCACCTCTGGCTCCCGTTCGGCTTCAAGCCTCGTGTTGTACCATCACCACCACGCTCACGCAGGCAAGTCCGTAGCCGGCATTACAAGACCTCAGCAGCATTTGGCCTGTACCTAACCAAGTGACCACTGCCTGTTCCTTTGCTTTAGCCCAGCTGCCTGACCCGGTACCGTCACCCAGCCTCCTCTAGTTCTCAGCACTTGAGGGCACACAGTGAACGCAGCCTTCCCTCCTTATTAAATATCTTTTAAACCCCAGCAATGCTGGCTAAGATGATAAAAAAGACCAGAGATCTGTATGGGAACCACCTCGGGTTTTTTGCCCTGTGAGTATGCAGCCCCACGTAGGAATATTAGCACAAGCCACGTTCACAGGAACCGATTTCCTCTTGCAGGGAACACATGCCTCAGCTGTCAGAATTTGTAGAAGAGTCTAACAACAACCAGAGCTAGCAATTCTCTCATTTTTCCTTTTTAATTTTTTCTCTCCCATAAGAGGAAATATTCCATAAGGGTCCTATACCCTCCCTATACTCCACTGACTGTTTTTATTCCCCTCTTCTTTTTGCAGTTCCTGTGCCGGTACAAGCATTTGTGTTTGTCTTTATTGATACTTTCTCCTAAGCTCCCACGTGTATGAGAAATAGAAGTTGAAGCTGGATAATCTGCCTAGCAACAAATTCATTAGGCTGCTGCATTGGGGAAATCTCACTAGGATCATTGATCTTTGCAGTCAGATCCGGCAATACTGAAACTTGGGGAAGAAAGCTCTTTTCCACCACATGCAGTCTGATTGCATTATCTGCATTGCTTTCTGCACTGAGCCTCACAGGCAATCGAAGGAAGCCAGCAAGCGGAGAACTTCAGGGATAAGGCACCAGCAGTGCAGAGGGGAGACAGGGCACTGCTCTTTAATCACCAGTCGAAAGACGTGCTGATGTCTCCGACAGAAAGAAGAACGTTCATTAATATTATGAAAGTCTTAAGCAAGACAAGAAACACAGAAAATAGACGCAAAATCAAAAGTGACTTGTGCGAAAGAAAAACAGACTGCAAACGAGAAGTGAGCAGGGCTCTACTGCTCTGTGCCTTATGGAGAGGATCTGCAGAGGGCCGAGATGGGAGAGGTGGAAACCTCAAGAAGTTCTTGGCAAAGATCTGCCCGCACTGCAAGTAGCATCAGTTTCATGGCAGCAAGAGAACAAAATCTTACAGATACTGTTCTTTAATCCATATGGCCTTTCATAGAAAGTCAATAAAGTGAGAGAAATGCTGAGAAGACAGAATCACTGCATTTAGAAAGGAATCTGCATTTTAGAGCCACCTCTGCTGGCCTTATGGAAACCGGGAGGACAGCCTCGACAGCTGAAATCTCCCATCACAGCCAGATTCCGACTACTCACAGTCTGTGTTCACAAGGTGTTAACCCTTCACTGCTTTCCCTCTTTAAACAGGAACTTAAAAAAAAAAACAAACACCAAACAGATCATCTCTCAGCACCAACACTCATCAACAGGAGTATCAATGTATCTACAAGGCAGGGAAGAGCACAGCATCATCATATATATATGGCACCCCACTCTTAAAGGAAAAATACATTATTTTTCTAATTTCCTTTAAACTGAAGTTTCTCTTGAAATTTTTTGACATACAAAATAATTCTAACCTTGTGTTTAGCCAGAGTTTATTTTATCCCTACATATATATTTGTGTGTGTATAAATATATGTATCTCTCAAACAAGACTAGGACCCCATAAAATTCCTGTATAAACTGAGCTTCATTGTGGATTTTAATGCAAATGAAGCATATGGAGACAAACTATATAAATGCATACATTTTTCACTAACCTGTCAGTTAAATGAGAAGTAATGTGTCAGAGGAAGAACAACTTTAGCTGAAGAACAAGTTTTTCTTACAGAAATTTGAATACCTTGAACTGGACTGGGGATCATTCAGAATACTTGCCTGTCCACCCAGGTCAGTCATCCATCCATCCATCCATCCATCCATCCATCCATCCTTCTGCACACTGGTAAATAAAACAAATGACAAATGACCAGCTCCCAGTGTTGCTTTTGCTTCTGAACAGAACCTTTAGGATGGAAAGAACAATTCTGTAACGTCCTGTACACTCTATCATGTTTTTAGACCAAGGCTTCTCATTTCAGCTGAAGAGATGCAGTGAACTGAAGTTCTACTGATGAATCCATACTCAGCACTACAGCAACCAGAATTCTCGGCCAATTGTGCACATGAAAAGTATAATCTTTATGTAATAAAAAGGACACTTGTTTAAATCTCCACGTACACACAAAACCCGGGTTAAAACATTCTGTTTGGGTTTTTACTGCCTTTCTGTAAAATAACAACAAAGAGCTCCGCTTAGGATGAATTAGGTTGAAAGTAGGAAACGTTTCCAAACGCTCTCCAAGTTTCACCTTGCCACAGAGCAGACTTCAGTACTGATACTGTATAGGAAGGAAAACTCTGCTCAAAATACTCAGTACCGTGATTGCTTGAAATGTCTTTTTAAAGAGATCAACTAAAGCAGTTCAGTCCTTACAGAATCATCTTCTTCCTTTGGCTGTAAATATCCCCATGGTAACAAGCGATGGTATCAGACAGACAAATGAGCAGAAGCAGAGGAGGCTGAATGAAATCCTTCAAATACAGAGGCTCCAGAAGCAAAATGGGACAGGACAAGGCCATCAGAAAACACACACTCTGCAAACCTTACCACAACTGCTGCTCGAACTCCCCGTCCCCTAATTGTTCTGATCCATTCATTCATTCTCCACAAAATTTTTTGCTTTAAGTATTTTTAACAGATAAGAAAAACAGCACAGGTAATTCAGGGATATTAAACATTCCTGAGCCCAGGGTATGATGCAATGACCCATTTGGACACCGTCCAGGACACAGATTGAGCTGGCAGAGGTCTAAGTTTTCCCACAAGGCAGCTGAAACCACAGCCAACCCCCAGATCCCAGGAGTAGAGAGAGGGGCCTGACTCAACAGACTTCAAGATTTGCAACTGCAAAGAAGCATTTTCAGATATGGACTTGCAGTTTTGAGGTGTGGAGCAGATGCCTTTTAATATATGCGAGTGCGTTCACTGAAAGAGGTTAAGTAGCATTGCCGTACGACTTACTACATACACAGGCGAAGTTGTCTGCGCGGATGGGTAACATTGTCCTAAATTGAGAGAAAGTACTTAGCGCTAACTTCCCGCACGTGCAAAATGATTACAGTTAAGGAAAACTAGGTGATCTCCATGTGAGCTGTCAGAGATCAGTGACAATGACAGAGAGAAGCCAGGAGCTCAAACCCCATTTCGTGCTACTTCACTTTTAACATTATGTTTAAAAAGTTGTCCTCACATATCCAAGTATTAAAGAGCACACAGACCTCATTTGCTCCAAATCATTTACCGGTTCCTTTAGCAAAACACCTTTTAAGATCTTCTCTTGCCTGTAAGCAGCAGCACTTTACCATTCACATTTTGAATGTCTACTAATTTGGTTTGTTTTCACTTTTACCAGTTTGAACAAAGAGAAGTCTGAGCTTTTGCTCTGTTTGTATACACGTACTCAGTTTCTGGATTTTGAGCTGTGACAAGCATGTTTATTATTGGTGTATGGCAGGAGAATGCTCCTAATTCAAAAGATATTTCAATTAAAAAAAAAAAGCTCTAAACTATTTCCATTGACAGTGGAGTCTGCCATTTCTCCCCATCCTCCTTACAGAAGACACATATACAATTGGTCCTGACTGCTACAGCTACAGCTTCACAGTCTTATTAATCTCACACACAATAATTCAAAAGCAATTGAGGCCCCCAAAGATTTCCTGGCAGTGCCCTAATTCATGCAGAGAAAGCAGCTCGCTTTCGTTCAACACGGTATCAGAAATCATTAGGAGCTGCCCAAACACAGAGCCTCTCTGAACAAGGGACACAGGTCAGGTCTTTTGATTCCTACCAAGATCTCCTTGCTGTCACTACCCTCTCCACTACGCTTTGGATGAATGAGCGTTCTTGTGCTACTTCAGATCCATCGTGTTTTACCTTGCAGAGCAGTCACACTTACTTAGCTTCTATTCTGAAAACAGACAAACTTACAGGTTTTCCATTTTTATTGGATGCTTCCAACTTTATATCTAATAATATACAGATACTCGTTTTTCATTGTTCCATTCATATCCTCACGTAGTTCAGCCATTCTGTCACATTAAAATAAAAAAAAAAAAGCACAACTGAAATAAAATAAATTTGTAAGCTGGAAAAATACATTATAAACTTATATTCAAGAAACATTCTCTTTATAATTAAAAACCTACTTGTAATAATTAAAGTAGGATTTAAAGAAAATCTTGATTTTAATTTTTAAATAGGTGGCCTTTGTGTATACTTTTAATCATCTCATATGTACAGCCCCAACCAGTATCTCTGCCTACCTGTGACAGAATACCTGAAACGAAACAAAAAGACACTGAAAAGGAGTTTTTAACAAAAAAAGATCAATATTCATTTTCCAGGAAAATACAGTATAATCAGAACTTTAAACACATGCTTCCCTCATCTGTATTAAGGCCTAAGAGACAGGTGTGCTTTAATAAAAGCAGACAGTATGAAGAAAAGTCCTTCCACTTTTCTCTTCAAATTCCTGTAACAGCTCATCTATTTCATTTTCCATGTCTTCTGTGTGCTGTATCTAGAAGAGAAAAAAATACTAAGCAACCGGACTCCAAGGATATGATGTAGTTTAGAAAACTGTAATCATTCAACGCTTTTGGCTTACTGTGAAATCTAAACCAGCAGACTGCACCAAGCAGTGCAGCACCGGGTGCGTTGCTGAGATTCCCAGCATTCCCAAATGTACATATACTCCGCATCGTGTTTATCTGCAGATCCTTCCTTCTCCAGCCCCCTGAACCGGCACTTAACTAGCACTTTGTTGAGTTGGCAACATCCATCCTCACTAGGTAACAAATGGAAGCTTCAGAATAGCTACAAGCACACTGAACAGATGGCTAAAATTTCAAGTCCTTGAACTCTCTCAGGCTTTTGAATCTGGAAAGGATTTAAGACCAGAATAGATCACACAGGCTGGAGTAAAAAAAAAGCCTGTTGCCACACTGGAATAGGTAAACTCAACTTGCACACTGTAAAAGGACACAGATCCGTTCTCTGTTCTCTTATTTAAGTGTTTTAAGTGCAGCTTATGTCAGTCTTACTTCAAGGGCAAGGGGCCCTGAATATGGATGACAGAAGGCCCAATTTTTTCTTCCACATCATACACACAACAGGGTGGTACTATGAAATACACCTACATAGGATGTTTTTCCAAGTATATCGTGATGCAGAATGCAACTTTGATGTTTAAATCCCACATATTACAACTGCTTTTGAAATGGATGTTTTTGCCATAAACGGTGTTTTGAGTATGGGCTCAACGCGTGTAATGGTTATGCGTCGTGCTTTGCAACACTGCTTTTCACGTCAGCTATCAATGCACTGCTTTTGAATGCACAGAGTCCGCTTTGGAAACCATGAACTCAGCTACAGTTCATGTGTTTGCTACAACAGCTCCAAAAATAACCACAAGGATTTGGAAACTTACGTCTCTTAACACGGATTTTACTTAAAACATCTCTTGCAATACACAGCACCTTTAAGGAGTCCTAAGCAAACCCCAACCCCTGTGCAGCCAGCTGGGTCCAAGGTAGCCATAGGCAACGAGCCCTTCTACTTACACACTGGCAGAGCTCACAGATAAGGAAAGCACCCAGGGTTGCCTCCTCATGGTTATCCTGAATGTCCACATTGATCACGTGTACTGGCTGACATGTCTCCTGCTCTCTGGAATTTAAATCTAGTTGAAAACAAAACACACATAACAGCAAAACTTTGGATGGAATGGTATCATATTTTACACAGAGTATTCATAAGATTTAAAAAATACATAGACATTGTCCACCTCTGCCTTCTCCAAACTTGTTTTTAGAAAACTGTTTATTTAATATTGTCTTAAACAATAGTCCCTCTTATTTAAAAAAATGAGAGAGGTATTTTGGAAATTCAGTTTTGTGAAGGGGCATGACAGTTTATTTGCCCTGGTCAAGAAGTTACTGCTCACCTTACTCTGACAGTCTTTAAAGACCAAGATCTTTAATTGCTTTTATTGCCCATTTTAAAAAACAAAACCAAAACACACCACTGTACAGCCAACACTCTGAAAATTAAACTGCCAGGTGAACTCCTGCAAGCTAAGCACTGAGAGTCACATTAGAAAATTCTAGTTTTAATGTGTTCTGCTTATTAACAAGGGCTGAAGGGGGAAAAATAAAACATCCTTTTCCTACTAATCCACCCATGTGTTATTGTTGTGCCTCTCTAACATAATCTTCCTATTACACACACAGTTTTTAAGCCACAAGTTGTTCTCTCCTAACCCCATTCTGCAACTTCATTTTGGCAAACCTGTTGAGGCCTCCATTTTAAAATTTCAGCTTCCACATCTGAGCCATTTGGTGGCACCCAAGCCTCCTTCCTTTCATTGGTCAATTATGAAGGGCATTACCATGAAGTTAGAGAGATGCACAACTGGAAAATTAGCAAGTGGTTGCTCTTCACCTCCCTTCCTGGGGATACTCACTTAAAACACAGTGAAAGCTGCTCTCTATGTGAGACATGCTGAACTTGCTGAAGATCCATTCAAGTACCAGGGCAGTTGCTCTCACAACTTACCAATACCTTTCAAACACTTCACTTAAAGATTCAGAACGCTAATTGCTCAGCTTGCAGAAGCCCAAACGTACCGTGCTCTGTATTGCTTGTGACGTGACCACTGAGGACTGAAAAGGCAAGGCAACAGCCTTTGAAATTATGTGTATGATACTAATTCAGCTGGCTGGTCTTTCAATGCAAAGGAACCACCTTAAACCTCACATAAGGCTGTATCTAGCATTTCCAGAGAGAGGCAGGGTTCTCAGCCCAGGAGCTGAGTGAGTCATTGCCGAAACCCCATGACTTTCAGTGAGTCCACATCGAGCTTGCTGCATTGTGTTCATGCAGAACCCAGTCCCCAGCTGAGATTCTTCTGGCATATCTCACTTGGACTCGTTTAAGGGCAGAGCCGTAGCATGCTTGCAGAGTGTTAACCACGCTCAAGAACAGTTTCTCCACCTGTACAGGAGGTATTTCTTGTGGATAAACTGCTTGGTAGGTCACAGGAAGCAGAGAAGGGAAGCTGCCTAAGGAGGACAGCTTAGACTTTGTTTCTCCATCAACCCAGGGTGAAAAAATGCTCATCACATACAACTTGCTGGTGTTCTAGATCCATGAGCATTACCAAACACGTATTTGAGTTCCTCCAAATGCTTGCTATTTCCTTATGTCGGCCCTTAAAATTGCTATACATACACATTCTGTGTGGCTGCCAACACCAGCATCTTTTAGAAATAAGTATTCAGCCATCACTTCTCTGGTACATAAAGTCTACGTCAATGGACTACGAGCTCTTGTCCCTGCTGGTGTTCCAGCAGCAGTAGTCAGAGGAGACAGAGATGTTTCCAGATTTGTGAAGGACTTCAGGGGGGAGGGAAAAAAAGCACTCAAAGTTAACTTGGTTTATCAGTTCAAGGTCCTTACCTTCTACTACTTGATCATAGACTCTTTCTTCACACGTTAGGATCAAATCAAAAACATCTTTGCAGTTCTGGAATCTTTCTGGTCGTGGCTTGATTCGCTTATTTCTGTCCAACATGTGTAAAATCCCATTCTGTGTGTATCTGAAGTCGCTTGAGTTAAGTACCTTTACTTTAAGAAAAGTCATGTTTTTGAGCAAATGACTGGCACAAGTTAAATTACTACCGTATCTTTAAAATAAGATTCTTTCTGTTTGCAAATATAAAGATCAGTGACCACTAAATAGATTCCTAAGGTGGCAGCATGATCCCCCATCAGGGTAGCTCATGCAGTTTCTGGTTTTCAGAGGTCTGTCGCTGTCATTAGTACAGAGACAGCTTTAAAAGGCCCTCAGAAGAGCCGAGTTCCTCAGAAGGACAACTTTTCTTGGGCAACTATTTTTATATCCATAATGCTTAGAACACACAGACTTCGCTGTTTGCGTGAGCAGAATGTCCTACATTCACTTAAATCACTGCCCCTCACTCCAGGGGCCTCTATCTTGAAAGTCAATTATATGGGGTTTCTAGTGTCAACTGCACATCTGCGTGAAGCCCTACTCGGGCCTCAGGTTTACGCAACCAAACTTACAAAGAAAATGAAATAAATCACAGAAGAATCATCCTTTAAAAATATCCAAGATATATAAATGGGAACGAAGAAAAACACTGACTTTATGCCTGTCAGAACTTCAGTCACTGTGTGAAAGGAATCTGTTATGCTGCTTGGTAGCTATATTTATGCTGGTACTGTAACCTTGAAGCTGAAATTTCCATCCTGTATCCCCCTTTCAGACAGGATTCGCTCATCCCGCTGTCTTCTCAGCCTTCTGGGACATGCAGTTTCATTAGGAGCACGCCAGGGTTGACTGTCACATAAATCTGCTCACTTGACTAAAACCAAACCCCCTCTGAAGGCAAAGTTTTTATGGGTAAATTAGGAATGCCCAGAAAGATTTGAATTAAGAAAGGCTGGAAACTGATGCATCTCCTCCTTGCTTTGAAGCGGCAGTATTTTTAGCCATCCCAGTATATATTTTTAAATAAAAATAACAGTAAGGGTAACAGTCTATAATTTAAGATAACAGGATTCTGAGCAAAGAATTTCCATCATTAGCAGCAAGTATGAAAGAGGTCGTCTTGGCTTATTTCCTTGTTGGAAGGGTCATATACATACCTAGCAGGTATCTTAATTCTTTTCAGAGAACAGTCCTAATCTTTTGTAACAAAAGACCAGCAACTTTCTGCCTACCTTTCTGCAGCTGCCCTCTGGCATCTCAAGTTCTACTGCCCTGGGTAGCCAGACCTCCACCGGCTGATCTATACGCTTCAAAGTGTTCTGGAACAGTTTTCAAGCAAACCACCTCCAAGGCTTTTTTCAGTCTTTCAAGTGTTTAAGCTATATTAAAAGTTAAACCCATCCTTCTACCTAGAAGAGTCTACTTTATATGGAAAATACGTTCAGTTCTCTTGTGTGTCTGCATCATCTCACTTTAACTACTGGACTAAAGAAAATTTCAATTTTGAATCACAAACTGAATGATATGCTTTTTATCACAAATATATGTTGTCAATTCTCTCTCAGCCATCTGACTTCTACTGCATCTCTTTTCCTCAGGTCACTCCCAAGCCTTTTACCACTCTTTTTTCCCAAAAGATTTCTCCCTATATAAATAAAGAATTGTCCTTTATAGCCCAGAGCTATCTCCCAGGCAGCTCCTGCACACTAGCACCCACTGCTTCCTCACAGCACCCCCGTAAACTCTCCTTGGGTTTGTCACGCTTGGAAAAAATCCACTTTAATGTAGCCATTTCAGACCTCTGGTTATTTGCAAAGCATGAAAATGACTGCAACAGCCATTTTCAAAATACTTGTAAACATCTGGCTGCATTGCTCTGTTCAGTCTGAAGGTGAGCTCTTTCTGGGCTCTAGAGTTCTCATTTCTACATCATGCAGTTCAAGGAAAAAAATCCACAACATCCCACACACTTTTTTGGGTTCTTTTTTTTCCTCTTTCTAGGATAAAAAGTTGCTGGCATCTGTCCCCTAGCTTTCCCGACTGAGCTTGGAGACAGAATTACGCATATTCAAAAAACCCACACAGTCAAGCTTTCTGCTTCACAGTCAAGCTTTCTGCTGCCAACTTACAGCTATTTTTTTTTCCAAGGGTCCATCTGCCCATAAAAGGAGATTGAAATAAGCAGTTAAGATTCATGACACTTTCATATTTGGCTGTCTGAAATCTTTTTCACCTGAAAAAAACCAGCATGCCACCCTTCCAGCAAGCAGGGGGATGTGATCTGCATAATTGTTTTCAATGCATAATCATAACCCAGCTTCTTTCTCTTCATGAGCTCAGGCCAATGCAAAGATATTACAACTTATTAATGGTTTCCACTATACTGCCAGATGTTGAATCATTTAAGTCAGACTTTGCTTTCCTTCCAACACATTTCAACCCCATGCTCCCTACCCTATGCATCTCTGCTCCTTTTTTTCAGCAGTCACTGCTTCAGAAGGTACTCAAAATTTTCATCTGGCTTCCAGTGCTGTTATGTTGTCTGGCCATAGCAGCCTTCCTAACACTACCATGCTCAGAAAGTCAACAAAACATGCATACATTTACCTAAGAGGCCTTCACCTACTGCAAACTATTGGTATAGTAAATCCATCACATTTTTACAGTGAGTACAATTCAGATATCACCTTTATTGGAATAACTATGCTAAAGAGATCCACAATATAATGAAATTTATGCATGACAGCTCAGTAATGGAAAGACTTGATATAAAAAGGAGATGTTGCAATACAAGTTGAGTTTTTCCAATAGACACAGCATTGTTCCTCATTCTTATGGAGATAGCTCTATCCGGCTATTTCTACTGTTACTGATGGTGCATTCTCTCCATTTACGTAAGGATACCCCATAATAATGTATTGATGAAGACATATATGTATTTAAAAAAAAAAACAAACCTGAGTTGTGTGTTTAGATTAAACGCCTAAAGCTTTTATAGCTCCTGCTACCCAAATTTAAAATTGCTGTTACAGACACCAGAAGTGCCTTCTAGCATCCACTCGACAGGTCCCTGCCCAGCGCACATGGCTAACCATCCTTTACCCCCTCTCATCAGTTCATCAGCCATTTGTTCACTGACAGGACCCCGAGAATACTTGTAGCTATGAGCACTAACTGAAAGATGCATATAGCCAAGACAGTACAGTCTCTTCCCCCCTTCTTCAGCACAGCACAGCCAGCAGTGACTGTGCTTAACAGACGACACAGCGATCAGTCTGGTTTTGTTCACAAATCTAGATCATTGACAAAGCAAGAACAAGCAGATTCTACCAACTGCCTGAACATCAGCAAGTAATACTGACGCATTCCCTCTTCTCTCTCTCACGTTCAGTGTTTGCTTTTGCAGATGTCCTTTCACGCGAGTGTTTGCTTTGAACTGGGCACTTCAAAACCTCTGGCCAATATTATGTGACAAAAGGATGGATGCAGGAACTGTCATTCAGTGCAACAATAACAAAGAGAATACCAGTGATCCACAATATCCTCTCTAAATGCCTTCCCCCCCCCTCCCAGGCAGTCTAAAAGTTCTAAAATACCAAAATGTTCCTGAATTTGTCTAGTCTTCTCCAAAAGCCTCTACTGAAAGCAACCTGAATTACAGATACTGCAGAAAGTATTCTCCCCAAACACTAGTAATATTCAGAAGAAGTTTTACAGAACTGAAAGTCTATTTGCTGGTTTTACCCATCTTCCACTGCTGCACTGAAGCAACTGTTTAATAGGTCCACTTCGCAAAGTGTGAGTAAGTCTTGGTAAAAGCTGCAAACAGGAGCTTTTGTTAAAGTGAAACTGGCGTATGGGAGAACATCCATGGAGTACTGCAGATAATCCTGCGAAGGAGAAGTGTTTCTGTGTTCAATATACTCTCATCATTGTCTTCACGCAATGGTTATGATTAGAGTAATTCCTTGCCCTCACCTCCCCAAACCTGCCCTGTATGTCGTAAAACCTACAATGAGGCTAAAATTAAAAAAAATAAAAGTTTTCCCTACCCCAGAATACTATATTTCAGTGTCCATACACACCACTCCCACGCTGAAAGATAACCCCAACAACTGCATTGCTCTCACAATCTCCAACTTGCTGTTCTGCTGATAGTGCTTCTTGTGCAGCTGAAAAGAGTGGCACAGATTTGGTGGTTACCAGACTATGAAATTCAATAACGCGTAGATTGCTGGTTTTGTTAGGAAACTGCATCCTTACAAACCTGAAAGATATTTCTGGCTATAACTTCATAAGAACTATTGTTGGAAATTCACTAAGGAAAAAAAAAATCTAGGGGGGGGGGAAAAATGCACATAGCTTTTTCGACATCAGTCAGCCCCTTAACATTGTAGGATGATTACCTCTGTCAGAGGTCAGCTGGGTAGAACATGTTAAAAAGAAGCGATAGGCAGACTTAGAATAACAACAACAACAAAAATTTCTCCTACGGATGCTATGTGTTATTCCATTCAGGTACTATGAAAATTAAATGGGGAGGAAAAAACCCACGAAAATACTCCAGCACATATTCTTGCATATTTACACTCTCTCCTAATTAGGTTTTCCAGGGTCTAGTCTGTATTTTTGTAACTGTTACAGTTGTATGGAATATGCTCATACAGTTATATAAAAACCACTCATGGTGCAATTAATTTTTTTTAATTACTCAAATGTTAGCGCTGTCTCCCCATCTATGCCTGTGAACAATACACTCATTCCTCTGCTTAGCCATGTTCAAGAACAGCAGTTATTCCAAGTCCTATTTCAGAAGCCAACTTTTTAGGAAACTAAAGATGGTCTTTCGAACAACTTGTAAATCTGTCTATGAAGAATTCCAGGGAGCCTAGGCATTCTCTTCTTCACACTGAACAGCAGAATCTAGCAGGAAAAGGACATGGAGCTGCTCTGCAGGGAGAGACAGTACCTTTTTTTTTTTAATAGCTCCTGGATAAAATATGGCATATTCCCTAAAGAACTACACATTGAGACTAATTCCTCCAATACATCAATATTGAAATGGACTGCCAGCACCTGAAAGAGTACTAAATAATCTGCAGTAAACTAATAGCCAAATGCATCAGATTTGACTTTCCATTAACAAGCATCCTGCTCCCCTCCCCTCCAATATGAAGTGCTACCTCTGCATCACACCTAACCCAGCCTTAGACCTTCTTTTTTCACTTCCAGACATCAAGCTTTTATCTTGAATACGCTTCTCAAGCAGAAGCGCAAGAGGACAGCAAGAAGAAAGTAAGCTCGGAAACAGAAGACGAGATTACAATGAAGTACTGGCTGCAACTCGAGCATTTTTATCACCAAACAAGCTAACAGAAAATTACGTAAGAAAACCAAGTTTTATTTGCATTAAATAAAAACAGATACTCTTGTTAGAGCACAAAGCATATGGCAAGATACAGGGTACAGAAAGCAACTAGCCTGCACAGAAATTATTATGGATTATGTTTAGAGAACCTCTACTTGAGGTTGACAAAAAGCAACAGATTAGCAAAGAAAAAACCAGGAGGCTTTGATAAATCCCAAGATCAGACAGTTAGAGGCTGAAAGAGGTACACTGCACAACAGTAGACACATTCAAATCTGTCAGAGTACAAGATCACTGCTGCTTTTCCCAGAGCAGGAGGAATCAATAATAGCTATTGACTTCATTGGGAATAAATCTCATTAATGGTGAGGGTTTTTCCCAGTAACTAGGATGATGGGGCCTCCACCCATCTCAGTTTTGAGATACAACAAGGCCACAAAATTCTCAATGAGAAATTCAGGAAAATGGGATGGACTAAAACCAGAGGTGGACATAGCCAGATGAGTTCTGTTTCCCACTGAATTATTGTTCTGCAGAGCTCAGTGTCCAACTGCAATCAGAATGCTCTATTAATTCAGCAGGGAGATTTCAGCAGTAGTTCAACCTCAGAGCTTGATACTCAGGAACGGACAGACAGAAATGACCACCATCTCAGGCCATCTAAGTTGCATGTTTATAAAGGAATGTGTATTTCAGAACTTATGAAACGTCACCTGGATACCAAGCACCATGTAAGAAACGCAAGAAGCAAAACTAAATTTCATGCCTATTTCTTTACACTAACAGGTTTCAGCATATGATGCTGCAATTTTAAGACAAAGGTTTCTTACCACTATGCTTACCAAAATGCTTACAGAGCTGCATTTTAGTGGTGGCAATCATTGCACATAGACAACTTACTTTCAGAAGTATTTTTCATACCTTAAGAAGAAATTCAGATGAATTCGACCATGCAGGTTTAGAAGGCTGTATGTAAACATCTATGTCTAAGGTCATCAAGGCAGAAAGTCTTCCTTGATAGCAGGTGAAAAAGAACCTGGCATATCTGTAGCCTAGCCACTCTGTTTTAATTCTTCCACCCTCCATGAAAAAAAAGTCATCTAAAATATCCCTTTCTCTCCTCTTGGCATAAGGGCATCCAACCAGGTCCCATCAAGATGACTGGTCTGCAGATGACTAAACTTAGACGAGATAAATGTTGCCTTATACAATTTATATACTAATATATTGACCTATTTAAGTTAAAATCCTGTATGAGAACAGAAAAATGATCTCTGACTGATGAAAGCATTCGTAAGTTTCATTTTAACTCCCAGGTGAAACTGAAAATGAAACCCACAAGTGATTTGAGCTGAAAGTTTTGGGGTATATAAATTAATTACATAGTCATCTATAATAGAGACCAATTTATTAAACATAATTGGGCAAACTACATTTGCTAAAATGTATACACACTTTTTAGGAAAAAAAAAA